>JAUPFN010000013.1:30523344-35523344 GCA_036924255.1 Apodemia mormo
ACCATCTAGCAGCCACGACGATAATAATTCAAGTCAAAACCATTGAACGGATTTAGATGAAATTTAGCACACAGGTAGATGACGCCCTGGAATAGCACACAGGCTACCCTTTTATCCCGGAAAAATAAGATGTTCCGCGGGATTCACCAAAAACTTTTATAATGTAGCGGGCTTTACTCTGCAGCTAGTAACTTATATTTGAATCTGAATATTTTTTCTAATAAAAATAAATTCATTAGTTACGACCGCGGCGGATTACGAGGTCACAATTGGTGCGGCAGCAATACACAGGCTCTGGAGGCATAGGAAAGTACGTGGCCCCACCACGTGTTAGGGATAGGTAAGGTCCCGATGAGGATCCCGACACATACACACACACGACACCATCGTTGCCGGTTTCAATGACGAACACTAAGGTAAGAGGTAAGGAGGAGACAGTCCTTAGCGCAGGCGTTAGTAGCCTCAAATTTAAATTTAAACTCTGCCAGGCCCATAAGTCCAGAGTCATAGTAACGACCAAAAGGTCAACTTTATTTTGTTAATTCGAAAAAAAAGCTGTGATATACCAGCATCCTTTATACAAAATTCAAATCAAAACTTTATATTTCGATTGAATTCCGATAATCGGAATTCAATCCCTAGTAAAACTATTAAACTCCATAACCAAAATTTAAAATTTTAAACTTATTTCAAACGTAATGTACAAACCGTTCGGAAACTTGTAAACTCCATAACCGCTCATCCCGAGCAAATCCCAAGTGCCCTCGTACTGTGAGCCCGTGGGAAATTTCTTCACAGATCTTTGAATTTGCGGGAAGTCCAAGGAAGGAGTTCTGTGTGTAAAATACAAGTTATAATTTTAAAAATGCAACGTTGAAAGCAGAATTATAAATTTAATCTAGAAAACAAGCAGATGGTTCTCCTGATGAAGATAACTATCGCCTACAGACACCTAAGATATAAATGGTGCGTTGCTATTCTTGTGGCGGGGGTTTAATGCCAAATGCATACGTTTACCGGCTGCTTTACCCTTCGAACCGTAATTCAACAGTGACGAGCACTGATGCTATTGCGGCAGGAATAGGTAAGTCGGTGGTATCAGACTCGGATGAGATAATGAAGAACTCTACCTGCGTTGTCTCGAGCTGCCTGGCAGAATGGCAGATGTCCTATTCTTTAAAAGGGCCCCGACTAACATAGTAAGGTACATAAATTCAAAAATTGTATGTCAATCACCCAGCAGTCTCCCTGTGTTGATCCGGGCTCCTTTGAAGAACAGACCAACTACCGTTTTGCCAGGCTGGTCTTAAAAGTCGACCAATTGGCTATATGTGTCACTGTCAGAGAGACACATATAAGCAATCGGTGTGTGTGTGTGTGTGTGTGTGTGTGTGTGTGTGTGTGTGTGTGTGTGTGTGTGTGTATGCGTGTGTGTGTGTGTGTGTGTGTGTTAGTAGAGTCCCGCAATGTGTCGTCCGTCTTACCTATTCCTGCCGCAATAACGTCAATGCTTGCCATTATCGTGTTTGGAGGGTATGGTAGTCCGTTGAGTTATACATTTGGTATTGCCATCCGCTACTCGATTAGCAACGCACCATTAACATCATTTGTGTCTATAGGCGATAGTTTTTCTTTCCATCTGAAGAGTCATCTGCTTGCTATCTTAAAAAATAAAAGTCTTGCCCGAGTATGTATATATATATATATATATATATATATATATATATATATATATATATATATATATATATATATATATATATATAATATTGAATAATGAAAGAATTTTAAAAAATAGTTCATAAATGACCGACTTCTGAGCAGGTAGCAAGCATAAAAAATTAAAACTTTATTGAAAACTCTATCCATTTTAAGATTCCGAAGTGAACTAGGACCCCTTGTAGCTCCGCTATATCCGTACGTCCGCAGTCTATTTTAGGGATTCTTCGTACTAGAAAGCTGTAATTTGGCAACCAAATACAAATTAGTCACGGCAACAAAATGGTAACATAAAATCTTGAAAAATATATTTTTTTTAGGGTAGCTCCAATCAACATGTAGATGTAAAGTGGGGATGTTAATTATTTTTCTCGTGTGGGGTACACGAGGGATAGGGATAACGTTGTAACGTTGTAAAAAAACTATTTTTTAAAAAAATATTTTAGGTTTGTGATAACAAATTTTCGATTAAGGGACTCGTTTGTAAAATATTAAGTTTTAAAGTGCTAATTTTTGTTAGAATCAAGCAAATTCAAGTGTCCCCCCATTCTGCTAGCTAAACAGCTGGTTTTGGGGCTGAATAAAGAAATCACAGTAGTCGTAAATATTATGAAGTTAAAAAGAAAACTATTATGCCTTAGAAGGCTTTACAAGTGTTTGAGTAATAGCCGACTTATAAAATGTACTTGGAGATTTTATAGGCGGTGAAACTATGATGTCGATATATCCGTCATTGATATCCATATCCGTCATAACATCTAACCGTTCATAGTATGTTACAATAAAAGCACTCTTATTAATCCGCTTATTATGATTGAACTTCGGAACCCTACGTTGAGTGTGGCCCGACAGGCATTTTACCAATTCATTGAAAATTTACTTGAAAACGTGAATAGGGGAGACGAGTCTGTTAGTGTCCGTTGACTGTTTTGTAAGTCATAATAATTACCACATCCGACTACAGATCAAGAGGACCAGATGCGAATTCAGTATTCAGTAACTAAAATTATGACTCATTTTCATTCTAGACTGGATATCTTACTATGACTCCTGGGCCAGAAATATAGTGTCAAAGCAACTTCTTGTTTTCGTCTTATACTTGAGGAGTGCGGTAATATTATACAGTGATCTCGCTGGTCGACAACCCATTAGATCGCAAAAACGCAATTTCCCCGTGTTGGTCTCGGGCTCCTTTGAAGAATAGGCCAACTGCCGCTCTGCCAGGCCGGTCGTAAATGACAACCGATTGGCTATGTCAGTCACTACCATCGTGGCTACTAGGTGGTAGAGTTCTGCGTTGTCTCGCCTGGGTCTGGTACCACTGCCTTACCTATTCCTGCCGCAATAGCGTCATTGCTAGTCACTGTCGTGTTCTGGTTTGGAGGGTAAGGTAGCCAGTACACTTATGCATGTGACATTACACCTCGCCTCAAGATAGCAACGCATCATTAACATCTTTGGTGTCTATAGGCGATTGTTGACTCTTTCCACCAGGAGACCCATCTGCTTGTTTGCTATCTTATGATATATGTAAAAAAAAAAAAAAACTTTGATTAATTTAACTTCGTCTTTGAGGATACAGTGCGCACCTTTTTAAAAATAACTCGTGACTTCGTTTGCGTGACCCAAACTCATCTAATGGCACGTATTTTATTTAACTGGCTAACTTACCCTCCAAATTGGAATACGACACCGACAAATACTGAGGATATAACAGCGTGAATAGGTAATGATGAAAGTACCAAAGCGGAATGAAACGTTGTGGATCTATACCTGTAACTAATCAGATACGAAGTTTTAATACATTATGACAAGACTTTGGGAGGTGTAATTTTTTTTTATGGAATAGGGGACAAACGGGCAAGAGGCTTACCTGATGGTAAGTAATCACCGCCACCCATGAACAGCTGCAACACCGGAGGTACTGCAGGTGCGTTGCCGGCCTTTAAGGAATGAGTACGCTCTTTTCTTGAAGGTCCCTAAGTCGTATCCGTTGGTAATTGATTTCACAGAGCAGTCGTGCGGGGCAAAAAATGTCTTTAAAATCGCACTGTAGTGAACTTGCAGACATCCAAATGGTGAAGGTGGAATTTAGAATTTTGGCGTGATGTCCGATGGTGGAAATCAGCGGGTGGTACTAAGCCGAACAACTCCTCGGAACACTCCCCGTGGTAATAGCGATAGAAGATGCAGAGAGAACCAACCTCTCTTCGCAACGCCAAAGGATCAAGCCGATCGGAAAGAGCCCGGTCATAGACAACACGAGATGCTCTACGCTGTATGCGGTCAAGAGGAGCTGGTACTGCGGAGCCCCTGCCCAAAGCTGAGAACAGTACTCCATACGAGGCCTGACTTGCGACTTGTATAGTCGCTAACGGTCGGCTGGTGTGAAGTACTGTTTCGCCCTGTTCAGAACACCAATTTTTTAGTTATAAAATGTTTTTATGAAATGGTAATGATAATTTTCTTCAAAAAAATACATTAAGCTCAAGCCCCATGGCAGCAAAAAAGGCTAAGCACTAGACTCGAGTCAATCCCCTTTTAATCTTTGACTAAAGTATATTTTAGTTTGGTCAAAGCTTTTAATTAATAAAACTGTATTCAAAGTAGGTACTCACTTGCAGTGCTCTTTGTGAGCTTGTGAAAACTTCCGCATCAACTGTTCCCAGTGGTACAAGCGGTTTGTGCTGAACCTAGAAGATACAGATAATTATTAAATCATGTAACAATAAGAAAAGTTTTACTATCTGACAGGATTGCAAGCAAGCAGACCTTCTCCTTATGTTAAAGAATCTGCTTTGCCTGTAGACACCAAAGATGTTAGTGATACATTTTTATCCTTGGGGCGAAGAAAGAATGTCACATGCATAAGTTTACCGGCTATCTAACCTTTTGAACCAGAACACGACAATGACTTACTGAGGCTATTACGGCTGGAATAGGTAATGATGGGTACCAAACCTGGACGAGGTTGCAAAACTCTACCATTTTTTATAATATATGTTAGTAATGAAATATTTCATTAATTCAAATTTGCCGCGCTTCGCGTGTGTCTATTTTATCTGTGGAAGTCGGTAGAGGGTGCATCGATCGAAGTGATTGTAAAGAGTATTCTTTGGATTCAATGGCGGATGAGGTTCAGATTATTTTGTGTAATTTATTGTTATAAAAATTTGTGTTTTGTATAGAGATAAATGAAAGGATATAATTGAGGAAGCGATTTTAGTGAACTTTAATTGTCGTTTCTTTGTATTTTCAGAGAAACAAATTGTGGTTTATTTTTGAAAATTCTTAATATTTAAATCTTATATACATATATAGCTTTATAATGGTAGCAAATAAATCTTCTAAATAAGGCGACTATCACCTATTGTATGATCTGTTTTTTATATTCTATTTAATAGGTAACGGGTAGTAAGTTCTATCCTATATAATAGGTAAGATAACGGGCTCTTAGTAATTATACATCGTAGATATCATATTACATACAAAATAATATCTAATACACTTTTATTACTAAGTGTTCTTAAATAAATTTGCAGCCACTGTCTCAAAACTTCCATTTCTTTTATGTGGATAAAGTTGCGAGCAGTAGTTTATATTTAATATGAAGGATAAAGTAAATAGGCGTTATTATTTAATGTAAAAGCTTTCATATTGAGATAAAAGATAAAACTACTTACTCAGAGTTATCTCTTGATTTATCTTCCGCCATTTTTATCGTTTGATCAATTCGTCTATAATGTAGAATAAAATTATAATCTAAAATGTGAGAAAAAAAAATGTAATTCTGTCTCGTACAATTATAATCATCGAATTGTATTGGAAGCCCATGTGATCATTACCCCTTATTGAAGCATCACACTATTAATATCTTTCGTGTTTATAAACCATTGATTAATCCATTCCTATTAGTTAGTGGTCCCAAGAACAAACTTTTCTTTGATTAAAACACTTGAATAATGAATTTTAGTGGACAGCTTTGTTTTGACGAAACGCCGTCACGAGTTACCTAAGTCGAGATTTTTCGAAGATAAAAAAGATGAGCGTCTCGTCAAAACGCTGTTCACAAAACTTCAGCTTGGTATTAATAAAAAAAAATGTTCCTGGGACCACGGTCTATATCAAGAGAACCACCTAGTTTTTTTATATCATAGGTTAGCAAACAAGCAGGTGTTAATAGTGCGTTGCTATATTGTGGCGAGGTCTAATGCCACATGAATAAGTTTACCGGCTACCTTACCCTCCAAACTGGAATACGACAGTGACAAGCACTGACGCTATTGCGGGAGGAATAAGTAAGGCGATGGTACCAGACCCGGGCGAGACAATTCAGAACTCTATCACCTAGTAGCCACGATGGTAGTGACTCGTATAATCACGGCGGCAGTTGGCCTATTCTTTAAAAGAGCCTGAAATCAACACGGGGAAAAATCACACTTCACACTAGTTGTGTGATATTCAATGAAATAAATATATAAATGTGATCCGCACTTAAATATCGAATAACTCGACATGAACAAGCCAGTGTATGAGTGTAATACACGTTGTTACGAAAAATATTGATACTCTCATAATCCGGTCCCCGTAGGAGTGGGCTTTGCATCATTTCCATTAGTTAAATGAAACCAATTCGTAGATGTTTTGTAATATTTTTTGCGTTTAATCAGAAATATCAGGATTCAACCCAGTATCTGAATATTTGAAGTAACTTTTGTGTATATCTTATCTGTATTCAAATTTCGTTTCCTAAAATACGTCTCTTTTTAGTAATAAAGAAAAACGTCGTATTTAAGTACTAACATCGAAATTTATATTTTCTCCGTCATATTTATTAAACAAATTTCACCATTTGTTTTTTAAACAACTTTTTTTATATGATAGGATAGCAAACAAGCACATATAGTTCTCCTGATAGAAAGAGGTTATCATCGACTACAGACAAGGATGGAATATCACAGGCACGAGTTTACCGGCTACCTTACCTTCACCTAATAGGAACTCGAAATCGATTATACTCGTATATCTTTTGCTTTATTATTAAAACAGTCATTTTTAAATTTTTTACTTTCAATTACAGCAAATTCAATAAACCCTGTGAATTTCATTATGTTTTAACTAAATAATGTAATTTCCATATATACTTTTTACATTCATCTCAAACAATGGGCAAAACTTTTACGAAACGCCGTTCCGTTCGTAATATGGAAACAAAGAACTCATAAAATATCACACGTATCCATATAACATAGCAGATAAATTATCCTGAGAAATTTAAACATAAGAGAAATGCACGCTATTGTCATTCACCATTTTGTATTCCAGCCGTCTGTCCCTCGGTCATGGTCAAACACCGTCTATGCATTATTTATAATGAAAGAGTGAAATTGAACGAGGCATACATTATCTAAAATTCGACCGATGTTTGTGCGAATGTCTTGAAAGTGCCGGATGTGCTCTTCACTTTTATTGTATCTAAGCGACTGGGAGAAATAAAATAACAATTGTGAAGAATTAGACCTAAAAATAGTGTCGATGTTAAAATGAGAAAGGGCACGGTCCAATGGTTCAGAGATGTAGAAATAATGGCAGATAAAAAGTTAACAAAATAGGTATAGAAGGATGTAGGTTTCGGGGAAGGCGAAGACTGATCATGATCTTTTTTTTTTCATTTCGTTATGGCTCAATGTGTAGATCGTGTAGCAGCGGAGCTCTTTTAAGCGTTTATTGCACCACCATTGTCTTATCTTAAGACACTCTTTAATGACATGTTGCCATATTCTTTTCATTCAAGACAGTTACAGCATACTATTTAGGATCGTCCAAAGCTAAGACAATGTTAGTGCCATTAGCCATTTGAGTTCCTAAATTCTACGATCTGATTGTCCATGGTCTATCTATATTTTTCGTTGTATTATAGTTACTTTATCTTTGTAACGTAAATTTATAAAATAATATATAGCGTAACCAACTTATTTATTTTATTTATTTATTTATTTACTTTTATGCACTAAAATTGTACAATGGTTAAACTTAATGCCATAAAGGCATTCTCTGCCAGTCAACCAGCAAGTGGAGCAGAAAAATTTCAATAGGGGGTGCAAATAAATATTTTAAATGAAAATAGGAAACAATATGATGGGCTAAGCGGAACAAAAATATAATAATTACTAGGAAATAGAAAATATAAATAGATACATATAACATATTTACATAAACATATATCAATAAACACATAATAGACTATACATATACATACATGGCATATATAATTAACAAAATATTTAACTAAGCAAGTAAGTATAACAAAAGTAATCAATAATGTCTGTCTGTAGATAATTTCAATTTCTCTTAGATATTTTGTTGATAACACCGAAAGCTAAGTGTTAAGATAATGGGTCGTCAAAGCACGCTTGAAAGACCACTTAGAAGAGGACCTCCTAACGTCAAGTGGAAGAGAATTCCAGAGCTTAACTGCTTGAATAAAGAAAGATTTATAAAGAAAATCCGTTCGAGAGAAAGGGATGTAAAGAGAAAGATCATTATCAGAACGGAGGGAACGATCATGAGTGCTACACTGAAAGCAGAATTTAGATTTAAGGTAAGTGGGAATATTTGGGTCATTAACAATGGAATATAACATGCTGCAACAACTTATCTATCTGTTCAGTATATAAAATTGGAACTACAGCCGCCATCTTGTGAAATGACAGTCCACTGTTATATTTTCTTACCAAAATCTCTAAATACCAACTAACTAGTGTGGCAAATTTAAAATACAAAATTACGACTGTGGCGAGTTTACACATGTTTTCTTGCGTGATGTGAAACTTTTTAGAACTCTACCACCTAGTAAGCACAATGTTTGCGACATGAGTCGACATTCGTTATTTTACGAACTGCTTAGTGAAAAGGCAGGTCTATTCTTTAAAGGATTCGACTTATTTAGTATCTATTTAAAATGACGACATATGAGCAATAAGGCACCTGATGGTAAGTAGTGACCATTGTCTATTACCATCAGCAACAAAAGGAGTCAGCCGCTAATGCGATACCGACCTTTAAAAAAACTGTTAATCCTCCTTTTAAAAATATCAGTGTCAAAGCTCTTTGGAAACACCGTGTGAGGGAGATTTAGAGTAGGAGCGCAGAAAGCTAAGTTCCGGGTTAGATTCCCGGGTCAGGCAATTAGGAAATGTGTCTTTTCAGTTTTCTGATAAAAACAACGTTTCCCGCGATTGGATAAGTGCCCGGTTGTCGATTGTGGGACTAAATATCTTCGACTGATCGTGGTTGCAGTAGTTGCATCTCTGCCTACCCCTTCGGAGATACGGGCGTGAAGATATTTTTTAAATATGCATTAGAAACACGTTAAATTAATAAAAAGAAACATGAAAATGAAAATAAAACAAAAAAAAGAAACACACTACCATTCATTAGTAACATCATAATAATTCACTAATACACACGTTTTGTTGATGTCTGTTGTCAAACATAAGAGATCTTATTGTTTATTGTCAAACGGAGTCATAGAATTATGGTCCAATTTCGACCAGCTCGCAAATTTTTACAAAAACGGCATAAAAATACTTTCATTATCAAATATATCTGTATTCAGAACCCGTTGAAGCGAAAGCATGTTAAGTTCGATGATTCATGGCTATTGATCTTTTATTGTTACATTGGGACCACACCCGAACCTTCAGGGACGACCTTCTGGTTGATCGAATACTGTTTACAAGAGGTCTAGCCTTCATTGAAATTTAAATTGAATCAATCTTAGATTCAATTTGCGTGTAAAGTTAGTAGGTACTTAAAATGACTGTTTGAAATTGTAAACAATGATAGACATACCTACAAATATTAGCTCAGTCAATTAAGCGTTGTCTAACTTTAGTCATTTTGGATTGAATAGATGGGCGGACTACAAAAGTTGCGTGAGTAGGTGATAGATATGTAATATCCTAAAAAGTGAGGTAGGTATCTGACCCATCAATATATATTAGGTCGGGGCAAAAGTATTTTCATATTGTTCATACAAAGGAAAATATATTTTTTGGTAGAATATTTTTTTAATTTATTTATAATATGTATGTGCCGTTTTGATCGATGACTTGTTGCCATCTTGTGGGTAGAGTCAAGATCCCATTCCTGTAAAAATTTTGAGGTTTTTGATTATAAAAATCTGACAGGTAGTGTTCGCAGTTTTCTTTTGAGATTAGCTTTATGCTTCCTAGAGTTTTTCAATGAGCGAATCAGGTGGAAATCTGATGGAGCAAGATCAGGGAGGATGTATCAACACATCCCAGCCAAGCTCTCTCAATTTTTGCTGCCTGGCTATAGATGAGTGCGGTCTGGCGTTGTCATGGTGGAACACCACGCCCTTCCTATTCACCAGCTCCGGCCGGTTTTTCTCAATAGATTTTTTTAACCTCATCAGTTGCTGACAGTAGAGGTCAGAATCGATAGTTTTACCCGTTGGCAAAAGCTTACAGTGGACTATTCCCTTCCAATCCCACCATACACATAGCATCACTTTATACCTAGTCAGGTGGGCTTTGCCACGGTCTGTGGGGCTTGTACATGCTTCGACCATGATATTTTTCGCGCATTCTTATCATAAGTCACCTATTTTTCATTACCCGTAATCAACTGTTTAAGGAATGGTTCGGAATTGTTTAGTTTCAACAAAGAATCACAAATGGAAACACGTTGCATTAGGTTTCTTTCAGTGAGATCATGTGGTACCCAAATGTCAAGTTTTTTCTTATACCCAGACTTTCGTAAATGACGTAAAACTGTTTTATGATCAACATCCAGTTCTTCAGTAATGTCGTAGCTACTAATATGTCGATCTTGCTTCAGATTTTCAAAGATGACACTGATTCAGTGATATGTAAAAAAGTATAGATGCGTTGCCCGTGTTTTATAGTTACAGTATGAGTCTCAGGTAATTTGCCTGAAGGAACTTAGTTATGCGCAGTCTTGTCACGCGGTAAAACACCTCTTGAATGTCAACTGTCACCAGTCAGACGCGATAATTATTGTGATATTCTGAGGGAAAATGTATTGTTGCGTCTTTAGGCAATCTACAAATAAACGACTACAGCTATAGAGCGAAAAATGTTTGATTTAATGCGTAAGTATGCACCTTATTTAGCAAAAATATATTTTATAATATTTTATTTGGCTATCGGTTACTATGGATACTTAGAGCGAGATGTACTTTGACTTTCGTGTAAGAGTGAAAGAGATGTCGCACTAAAGCAAGATAGAGGAAAATGGATAGTTACTAAATTAGAAATTACCAATAATAACTGTAGTGTACTGTAGTACTGTACATATTATGTAGTGGCTCTACAGTTTTTATTTAAATTTTATTTGTTATATCATCATGTAGTTATCCAATTGTTTTGCCTTTCACATATTTCTATAGATTTAAGAATACGTAATCACCGGATGATCAAAGGAAAATGGCTAATTTTAATTATAAATAAACAGGATAAGGGGAGCTTGATGTCAAATAGTTATTTTGCAGTTTGCTTGAGCTTTTCAAGCAAATCGGCTTTATTAAAAAAAATCGAATACTAAGATTTCCAATTCTTGTAATTCGAAAAGTGATTATAACTTGTAAGAACTATATTCTTGCAAATGAATAAATTTTCTCTTTCATCATAAATTTAGAGACAACCTTACCCTCTGAGCCAGAACACGACCATATGTAATACTAACGCTATTTTTTTTAAATTTATTTACCATTTGAACAATATGTTAATCATTACACAAAAACCACAAAGGTTTGTATTGATGCACTGTATTTTTTACTGTCAATACTTATTTTATATATACAAGCTTTTATAAATACACATCCCACACGCTATGAATATGTACACATACACACACACACACACACACACACACACACACACACAAATACATACCAATACATACATACATGCACACGTACACATACATACATAAATATTTATACTACGATTAATTAAAAAGCTAGTTGTTTTCACTTATTTTCTGTCGCTAATCTCCACTTGTAAAGTGTTTTTATTTAGTTTTAATATTGTTTGATGTCAAACTATGGCGTAACTCAAGCGGTAAATTGTTTGAAATCCGCGTCGTGCGGCTAAAATGCATGTATTTGCTGACACAAATATTTTCCAACTATCTTATCAATCGACGATCGAAGGATAATGGATCGAAAGTTAGAAAATTCATGTTGTTTACCTTTTTTATGAATAGGCCTTATACAGACAACTTTTAAGTCACCCGGATATTTGTCTGTTTTGATACTGCTGTTTATTAAATCATTGTCAGTTTATTAAATTGCGGCAGGATTCAGAAATAAATGAAGCGGTATTATCAAACTTGATCGGGACATTGTATAACGCTGCGTAGTAATTACGATATTAGTGACACGTATAATCATTCGCCTTTTACGAATTGGCTGGTAGAATTGCAGATGCTTCGTTCTTCAAAAAGGACTAGGACAAACACAAGTTATATACAACCAAACATCGTTAAAAATTTGTAAGACTTCCTGATAAAATGCTTTACCCAACTTTATTTAATTCACATTATATGCATATTATAAATGCGAAAGTATGTCTGTTTTACTATCACGGCTAAACCACTGAATCGATTTTGATTATTTTGGTATGGCGATAGTTGAAGGTACGGGTTCAAACATAGATAAACTTTTTTCTAAATCGATCCCTTGATGGTTGAAATAGGGAATGAAATTTGTACGCAAAACTATATCTATAACACGTTTATCTACTCGCGGGCAAAGCTGCATGGGTATTTTATAGGTTATAAGTATAACTTAGTAGGTACGTTCATAAAAATTTTAAAGTTTATTTTATAAATTTTGTATTTGTTTTATCATTTTAGTACGAGTAAAACTGGGTGTCCACTTTGCCCTACTTTCTTCGATTAGTATTTCATTTGTCTCCTGTGCTTTCGTCAATTCATTTGTCATCACACCGAACTTGACAATATTAATAAATAATATTTTTTATTTCTAACAATAAATATTACGTATTTTTATCTCTTTCTTCGCGATTTGTCAATGTTGAAGTGAATACATACTGTGATATGTAGCTGTAGTAACTTTGACGCTGTTTTTAAATGCAGTAATGTATGCGTATGACCTCAGATTAACAACCCCTTGTTAATCTGAGCGTATGAACTGTCTATTAGTAAAATGTTATTGCACTGATTATATCTGTGACAGGGCGTCCAAAGCGAACCTCATTTTCACAATAAAATTTCCAGACTTAAACACTTGAACCACATTTGTGCTACTCTTATTGATACCGCATTAGTTTCGTAAACTGCATAAATTTTATTCGCGGCGTTCGTCGCATTTTTACCTTTCTTGTACTGTCTTTAAAATGTACCGAACTTCTTAGTCACATACATTCATTTTGCTTGCTTGAAAAACAATTGACAAATGGCGGGAACTAGTTTTTTTTGATTTATTGCATCTTCAGAATGTCATATTTAATGGTATTAAAACCAGCTAGTTACATTCAGTACAGCTAAAGAGGTTTGATTACTAATATTTATACATTCAAAACTTGAAACTATACTTTTGCCCCGATCTATTTTGTATACATATAGTGATATGTATACAAAATAGATCGATGTATACAAAACAGCATATGTATCGAGGCTTGGATGATTTAGTGACTTTTACCAATTTCACTTTTAATTTAGTTGGACTTACTTCCGCACCATTTCTTTCCAGCCACGAGAAAATTCCTTTGATGGTTGGATGTTTATCAATACGTACAGAATGTTATGGAGCATTGTCCGTTACAATTTTTGATACGAATGTGAGGAGGTAATCTGGAATAAATCCTTGAACGAACACCTTTTCCTTTTAGAACTTTTGAGGTGAAGGCCGTTGTATCATCAGGAGAATTTTGTTTCTGTCGAGAATCGTACCTAAACCCAATCGATTTTTTTTATAGAAAAAAGGGGCAAACGAGCAGGAGGCTCACCTGATGGTAAGTGATTACCGCCGCCCATGGACAGCCACATCACCAGAGGTCTTGCAGCTGCGTTGCCGGATTTTAAGAAGGAGTATGCTCTTTTCTTGAAGGTGCCTAAGTCGTATCCGTTCGGAAACACCCCCGCCGGTAATTGATTCCACAGAGGAGTAGTGCGCGGTAAGAAGTGCCTAGAGAATCACACGGTTGCGGATTTCCAGACATCGAGGTGATGAGGATGGAACTTCGAGTTTTGCCGCGATGTCCGATGATGAAATTCAACAGCAGGGATCAATCCAAACAGTTCGTCGGAACACTCTCCATGATAGATGCGGTAAAAGATGCTAAGCGAACTTACATCTCTGCGTAAAGCTAAGGAGTCAAGCCGATTGGAGACTGCTTGGTTGTTAACGATTTGAACCGCTCCACGCTGAATGCGATCAAGTGGAAGAAGTTGAAAGTTGATACTGCGGAGCTCCCGCCCAGAGATGAGAACAGTACTCCATGTGAGGGCGAATTTGCGCTTTGTAAAGTTGCAAGCGATGAGCCGGCAGGAAGTACTGTCTCGCTCTACTGAGCACACCGAGCTTTTTTGAGGCCAGTTTAGCCTTTTCTTCCAAATGATCACAGAACTGGACGTTGTTCGATATGTCAACGCCAAGAATTCCAATATTGGCTGAGGTTGTCAGGAGAGTGTTCTCAAAGCGAGGTGATACGACAAAGGATGACTTTTTAGTGGTGAACGTTGTCTGTTATCTGTCCGAAGCGTTTGTCTTCCTGGGGTTGAATTGGACTAAGTTGAGTCGACCCCATTCCGAGATTTTTTCAAGCTGAGTCTCGATTTCAGACACTAGCTTGTCCTGATTCTCATTGACGTGGTCCTGAGAAATACCGCTATGACCGGAGTACAAAGCATTACTAGTACTGTCATCTGCATAGCAATGAATATTACTAATTCTCAACATGTCATTGATGTGCAGAATAAACAGTGTAGGCGATAGCACGCAACCTTGCGGAACACCAGCATTGACAAATTTAAGGTCGGAGCACGCACCGTCAAATACGACTTTGATGCTCCGATTGGCCAAATAGCTGGTGATCCACTTGCATAATTTCCCGGGAAGCCCATAAGGAGCAAGCTTTGAAAGAAGCGCTCTGTGCCAAATCCAAACGAACGGCCAATGCCTCCCCCTTGGACTCAACTGCCTGCGCCCAGCGATGTGTAAGGTATACTAAAAGATCACCAGCCGATCGACCGCGACGGAAACCGTACTGGCGGTCATTAATCAGCTGGTGCTCCTCTAAATAGTTCAAAAGCTGGCAGTTAATTATCTTCTCCATGATTTTGGAGAACAAGGAAGTAATGGCTATCGGCCGATAGTTTGACGGATTCGAGCGATCACCTTTTTTAAGTACAGGGTGCACTTCCACGATTTCGGTACTACACCAAGTGATTAGGAGAGCTGGAACAGACGCGTCAATACCGGTGTCAACTCCGGAGCACATATTTTAAGCACTATCGGAGAGATGCCATCCGGCCCAGATGAATTATAGATGTCCAAGGAAAACAGTGCTTCGCGCACTGATGACTGATGGAATTTTATTTCAAGCATATTGCTATCACACTGCGGGAGGCTAGGCGGTGTGTTTCCTTGGTCATCCAGAGTCGACTTAGCTGCAAAGAATGAGCCCAGGAGATCGGCCTTTTCCTTCGCGGTGTGAGCCAGAGAATCATCTTTTCTGTGCAGGGATGGAAGGGACGGCTGACAGAAATTCCCTAAGGCAGCCTACGCGAGAGACCAAAACGCACGGGTGCCCGAAAGAAGGCGAACTAATCTCTCACCAATCCTGCCAATGTGCTCCGCTTTTGCCTTAGCGATGACTCTTTTGAAAGACCTCGAGGCGTTATTATACTTCTTTCTTAAGGTGCTGGTTTTGCGAGTCAGGGTCACTAACCACTCGATGCAATGAAATAATATGTATGTAATGTATGGATAAAAATTCCAAATTTTAGATTTTTTTGTAATTCATATTTTGTAATTGTGCGTGAGTCAGTGACGAAATTAGATTTTTGAGATATAAATAAAATCTAAAGTATAAAAGCTATGTGATTGAAATTTTCATAATTCTATTATTGACATCATGTTCCGAAAAATTTTTATCTGGTAGATCCCAGATAAATCTAAGTTATAAGGGTTCAAAAAAACGACGAAATGGTTCGAGAAAAGGTAAATAGCGCCATTGCGCTTCGTCTTGGAGTGTCTAGGTCAGATAATCTATTCAATACGATAAATGCAAAGGTTTGGATGTTTGGATGGATGGATGGATGGATGTGTTACTTAATTATTATTAAATTTTTATAGTATTGTCTATTTCAGTAAGGATTGGAGTTTTTAAGATCCCATCCGTGCACTTATATATATATATATATATATATATATATATATATATATATATATATATATATATATATATACATATATATATATATATATATATATATATATATATATATATATATATATATATATATATATATATATATATATATATATATATATATATATATATATATATATATATATATATATATATATATATAAATCAATAGCTGTTCGTTAGTCTCGCTAAAACTCGAGCACAGCTGAATCGATTTGGCTAATTTTAGTTTTGAATTAATTGTTGAAGTCCAGGGAAGGTTTAAAAGGTGAGAAAATATAGAAAAAATAAGAGAGTTAAAAAGGCAGAACAACGTTTGCGGGGTCAGCTAGTTTTAAATATTTTCAATGCAGAGGCGTTGTCAATTTATATAAACGAAACAGTATATACGGAAAAGTCCTTAATATTCTATTAAAAAATTAAGTGTGAGCTTAAACGCGGTAAAAGTGAAAGTTTGAATTTACTATAAATGTGAAGTAGTAGAGAACAAGAGAGAGAGAGAGAGAGAGAGAGAGAGAGATAAATAGGAGTAGAGGATAAAGATAATTCGTATTTTAGAAGTAAAAAGTTGTAGTAAATTCTGGTTGGTTGTACTGTTTATATCTTGTTGGTTTATATACGATATACTATCTACATATAAAAAAAACGGGCTGCACGGTGCAGCTAGTAATCTTTTTAATCATCCTTACTGAAATAGTCAATACTATTAAATTTTTATAGTATTGTCTATTTCAGTAAGGATGGAGTTTTTAAGACCCCATCCGTGCACTCATCTATATATACATAAAAATCAATTGCTGTTCGTTAGTCTCGCTAAAACTCGAGAATCGCTGGATCGAACTGACTAATTTTAGTTTTAAAATATTTATGAAGGTTCAGGTTAGATTTAAAAGGTGAAAAAATGTAGAAAAAAAAAACGGAAAAGTAGACACAAAGTTGGCAGAACAACGTTTGCCGGGTCAGCTAGATTTAAATATAAAAACTGTGCATTATATTCTATATCATTGTCTTGCTGGCTTAATCCTATATATGTATTTTTTTTCTTTATCGTGACGTATATCCGTTTCATTCAAGTTTCAAATCACAACGATTCTAAAGAGGTTTCACTCGAACTTAATATCCTATTTCGACACGCGTTGTACATGTGTTCTATAATATGAAAAGAAAGGAAAATCGACCTTCCAATGAATAACATAACCGTATCATCTTTCATTTACCTTGCACAAGTAGTAATTTGGAATTACATCTTTGAAGCAAGGATGGTAACGCACAATTAATATCTTTGCTTCTATAGGCAATTGTTATCTCGTAACAGCAGGAGAATCATCGTCTTGCTTGCTTTTCTGTAATACATAAATGCAATAACCTACATAGGTTAATCGTAAACGCTGTATGTATTCCACTAAGCGTATGTGAAGTAACATTTGCAATTACGGTGGTCAAAGCTTGTTCCGAAAGCCAGTAGCGTTACTGAAAGACAATATTTGTTCGGAAATTCCGTTTCTAGTTAACGTGAGTTTTGATAGATGATAAATTAATTTTACGTAAGTTTTAACGAGTTATTGCGAGGGTAAGTTATAGAAATATTTAAATGATTAATATTGTACTAGCTAACACACGTTTCGCTGGGCAAAAACTCAATACTAAGAAAAATATGCTCTATCATTTGCGCAGGTACGACTCCTTCACTGTGTACTAATTTTCATAAAGATTGTTTAGCATTTTTCGATATTATAGCGAGAAACACACACGCACACACGTACATACGCACTCACGCACATATGCACACGCGCACATACGCTCACACGCACACGCGCACACGCGCCAAAAACGCCAAGTCTAAACTGCTAACATGCATTGTAAAGTTGGCAGCTTTGAATGTGAAACTATTAACACTAGCGAAAACCACTCTGTGGCTGAAATTCGACCATAGACTAAACAATAAAATCTCTTTTAAGTCTGACAACAGACACTTATAATTCTGTTGCTATATTCCAAATAAGGAATATTTACATTTTTATGAGTTGCACGTGAAAAACGATTTCTTATTAAAGACTGCGACTTTGCAGGATTCACTAAATGTCCAAAAGCCTTCGCCCTCACGTGTATACGCGAAAGAGCTCTTACTCCTCAGTCCAATTTTCAAAAAAATAGGCGCAATGTTTTAGTTTCACATATTAATATAATAAAAACACTAAAAAACACTAAAATAATAAAAAAAAATAAAAAACTATGTATATAGTCTATCTTCTTTTAAGTGTGTACTTATTTTATGCCTAAGTCTATAATTTAGATTGCAAGTTTCCAACCGATTTCTTTTAATTTTCTTTAGACGGCACTAACAAAATTTATTTTAGTGATGTACAACAGAACCGGTAGAGTATTATAATCATATATTAAGTTTTGTTGGTAAAGTTGTATTGCATGGTTAATAATAAAATCCTTTACTTGAAAACATAAAAAAATGATTACCTATTTTAAAAACACTTACTGCTGTTTCACAACACACAACCTATATAATATTTGTTTTAATTAAATAGCCAATTGGTTCCGCATTTTACTGCATCATTAGGACTAAAAACTGAAATTGTCCTGATATTGGCGTAAAATGTGATACCGGTTGGCTATTTAATTAAAAACAAATATATAATTTGTGAATTGTGAAAGAGTACAAGTGTTAAATTTAAATAATCATCATGACGGAGTTTAACCAAGTGCCGACGATGGAAAGTATAAATTATTCAAAAAATATCCTTGCTTGTGGAAATTTTGTTAAATTTTGTCAATGTTTTTTATAATGGCCAACTATTGACTAGTCGAAATTTATAGCCGAACAAGGAGGGACGCCTAACTTCAATATACGTATTAATTATAAACTTACTTAATTTATGTAATTGTTCTGGTAGAATCCATAGAAAATGTTGAAGGTAAAATGTTATTGAAACTTTTAAAATATATAAACAATTCGCTAGAATATATTGCATAGGCAGATGTCTAAGTGACGTCCTTTGTATGTCGCAGTTTTTTTTTTCAAAATGGTATTGAAAAAGTTTTTATTAAATATTTTTGTTGTATTTAATCAGTATGAGTTTTGTTTCGAGTATATTTAGGACGTCCAAGTACAAAAAAAAATGGAGATAAATCTTGAAAGGCGTCTTAAAAATTTGATGAATACCACAACAGACGTCATTGGGAATGCTGCAAAGTTGACAGATTATCGCGTTCGTCGTTTTTCGTGTACCAAACGTTAGATGATCGTAGACCAAACGCGATGGCGTAGTTTTCAACTGACGAAAAAACGGAGATGTCATGTAAGATGTTTGAATTGGATAATGTTTGAGTATGATGACCTGTTTATGCGTTTAAGCTCGTTCGTCGAATTAAATCAATCATAGAAAGAAAAAGTTCAATGATAAAAAGAGAAACTATCGCCTGTGGATACCAAAGATGGTAATAGTGCCTTGCTATCCGTGTGGCGGGATGATAATGCCACATGCATAAGTCTACTGTCTGCCTTACCCTCCAAATTCCTTTTCGAATGTCCTGTATATAAGTATATGCATCTATAACTTTCAGTGGTATCACAAGGGACACATGAAAGTTTACAAAACATTACAAATTTGATAGTTTTCTTTACTGAATCATGGATTTCTGCAAAGTAACGCTTGAATCTATAAAATATCTAAATATTTATCTGTAGTATCTGTCTGTACTTTCATTTATATTGTAATTGAAGAATAGACCCTCTGACATTCTGCCAGGCAGTTCGTAGAGAGCGATCGGTTGGCTATAAGTATGTGTCACTAATATTGTGGTTACTTGGTGGTAGAGTTCTTTAACATCTCGCTTGGATTTGGTACTGTAACACCCGTCCGGCGATCTATCAGCCGGCCGTGTTACTCCACCAATCGTACCGCCTTTTTCTAGGGGGTTTTCCTTTGACTCGCTTGGCTGCTCGAGGATCTGAAGATCAACAGGATTTTTCAGGATTTTTAATAATAAACTCTCATAATATATCTTCGTTTATTTCTCGGGGATCTGTCTATTCCCCGCCGAATCAAAAAGAACACTCTTATTCTAATACATTTCTTCTTCTAAACAAAACAGTTATACATTTGAAAGCAGACAAAGCTGCCAGTGTATATGTAACACCATAAAGGTATTACATCAGCTACCCCCCAAGGTAGGAGCAGCTGAAACTGGAGAGGCATTTGTCTCCCTTCATATGGCCTACCTATTTCTATCCCGATTGCCCTACCTACAAGAGGAAGGTACATTTTGGTGGGACTGTCTTTTTCTAAAAGATAGTTTGCCCCATGTGTGGTTCTGACCATTACCACCACACCATGGCACAAACTGTGGTCTCCCAAAACCCCTCTAAAAGACAGACCACAGCCCCCTCACCTAACCTATCCTACCGCAAACACTTCTTATTTTATTAAACTTTAGCCTGAAGGGCTCTAGCTGTATAAGAGATAATAAGAGACGGAAAGGCATAACAATTCAAACTTCTTTTCTTTGGTGGACCAAAAGAAAAAAGATTGAAGTATTACTTCCTCTCAACATCGAGCTCGCCCCAATATATATACATCACGAACATAAATATTCCTTACTCTGAACCATACTAAACCATCATTACAATATCTTCCATAACTATCCGAGTTCATGTATATCTTATACAGATATTCTTTGTATCGACTATGTCGTACTACAAAGTTGAACTCCCCTTCACAAGACTTTCAACCCCCAACCTATACTGACTCTTTCGACTTCATACTAAGGCGGCTCTGTCCCTAGTATACATTATACCCCATAAGACTTTATTATTAAACAGAAGAACTTGAGAGAAATACATTTCTATTGAAAACATAACATTTCTTCATTTAATATTCTTTTGGTCATCTTTTTTCTTTTTAGCTTCGGTCCATCATCACAGCATTGGTTGAACCCCGTCATATTACATGAAACAAATACAAATATTAGCATTCTCATATACAAGCCTAAACAAAAATAATGGCCTAACATGTAACAAATATTTACTACAATGAATGACTACCTAACTATTCTCTTATTCATACACAAAACTTACAACCTATCCATATAATAACGCTGAACCCTAAATATATATTTATGTTATATCTGTACAAGACCTGTTGTGTAATTTATATACCTTTATATTATTTACACGTCTCGGCGTATGAAATATCAATGATTGCCTTTTCAAGTAATTTTTCTTACTAGCCCCCTTTTCACAACCTTTCCTATCTTGCACATTGCCAACACGTCCTGTGGGTAAACGCCCTCGCCATCCACTCACATTCTCATAATTTCTACCCACTACCGATCTAATGAATGATTTTTCACTGGGTCTAACTACCAAACGCTTCTTACACCCTTCATCACATTTTATAACAACATTTCCATTCTTACGCGTGTCCGCGCACCGCTTTTTCATCTCATTTTTACCTCTACATAATTCGTATGAATTATTATTGCGATAATTTTTATTTTTTCTGAAATTAAATATAGGCTGAGTCTATTAATACAGTTACCGTACGAATAATTAATAATTATTAATACGGTTACCGTACGAATAATTTATAATTATTAATACAGGTACTGGACAAACAATTTATTATTATTCGTACAGAAGTACGAATAATTATTTTTGACTGATATTCTATTTAAGCTAATGTATTTTATAAACTTTGAATGTCGCGGAATTTTTAATTTTCTGGAGTTTTGATAATTCGAAATGCTGTCGATCTGACTGGTTGACCGCAACCCGGGAAGTTATTGGTTTTACCGCGTTTTTCGAAAACTGAGTTCTCATCAGATCTCGACGTTTTGAGGTCCTATAGGAAGCTTCCCTGAATGTTTTCGCGATGATATCCGTATGTCTGTCTGTATGTATGTGTGTATGTATATATGTATGTATGTATGTGACCTTCTTATAACTTTTGAACGGCTTGACCGATTTCTTCGCAGTTAGTGCCATTCGAAAGGGCTTGACCAAACTTGGATTTTGAATATACTTTGGACCGATTCGAACCGGTAGATTTTGAGAAATCTCAAAAAAAACTACAAAAAAATTTGTTTGAAATGTGTTTTTTTTTTTTAATAACTTTTAAACGGCTCTACCGATCGATTTTAGAAACTAAGCTCTTAACATTAGAGATGGGTTAATACCGATATTTCTCAAGATTAGGTGATACTAATATATTCACTTTGAAATATTATAATGTCTTAACTAATATGTCAGTATTAACTAATATTTCACTGTAATTTGGACCTTAAAGTAACAGTAATAAGATCTGATAGTGATACGGCAGGAAAATATCTTAACTAATATTTCACTGTAATTTGGACCTTAAAGTTACAGAAATAAGATCTTATACTGATACGGCAGGAAAATAACTAATATATCAGTATTAACTAATATTTCACTGTAATTTGGACCTTAAAACAACAGTAATAAGATCTGATACTGCAGGAAATACGTCCGTCTCATTCGTACGTACGACGCGGCGTATCGTGAAAATATTTTAATATTTTCACGAATCCAACGGACGCCAATCTATAGAATCCGAACTATTCCGAATACCGAATGATATTATCCTATTCATTTTGGATATCCGTTACAGATATTAGGCGAATATGAAATATTAGCATATTAGAGTTCGACGGATTACTAATCCACGAATCCTTTCAATATTACTAATATCTTAGCGAATACTAATATATCAGTCACACCATTACTTAACATCAAAAAATGACGTCGATCGCCATCAGCCCGTTCGAAATCGATTGATTCTTTCTTGAGTTATCTTTGTCAAAAGAAAACCGAAGAAAGTATTTTTTCTGAATTACTTCGAAATTCCTCGATCGATCAATTTATACTTAAAGATTTTTAATGAGGTTTAAAAAACTACGTCGAATTATAATTACCTCCTTTTGTTCACCAATCACAATGTACATTACACCAATCAAATCATAATTCCATACGGTGCGTTCCACTAAGAACACACAACAATCATACTCACGTTTATTTAGAATAAATTTATTGAAGTGAAAACTTCTTTAGGCGCGTTGAGCGTTTTGGTAGAGGGTAAAATCCTCGGTTCGCGTCACCGACATGCTAATGATAATAGTATATCTATAGCTATGTTTTGCATATAGTTTTAATTACTCTCAACTTAATAGTTCCGTTTTCACTTCTATCGGCAGTCCCACGACTGCTACTGTTTTTTTTTATTAAAAAAAATTCTTAGTAATAAATTTAAAAATAAAAAAATAATAATATCCGTATGAATATACTCATTCTTAAAAAACAAGCTAATCATCCATCCAATTCATATTCTAAATTTAAAAAAAAAGAATAAATGTACGAATAAATATAATTTATTCGTCCAGTACCTGTACAAATAGTCACAACGTTAAATATATTAGTTTTTATATTTTTCTTCATATTTATTTTTGACATCGCAGTCAATAAACACGATGACTTCATGTCAGCTCGTTTTTTAATATTGCATATAGTGCGCATGTTGTCATGGCAACTATCTTTATTATTCGCAAACTGTCTAAAACAATTTAAATTACAATTTATAAAAAACTTTTCATCTATACGCAAATAACCCTTTTTACAATGAATATATGATGAATGAACATCATATTTAGTAAGGAAATCCTGTCCCAGGACCATTTCGTAACCAATATTATTTACAATCACCATGTCGTTGGGGAAGACCCTTGCATTAATGAGGAGATTTACTCTCGCCTCTCCAACGACTTTTAGTGTGGACCCTGTAACAGATTTAATTTTATTTCTGCTATATGGAACACTGGCTCCATATGGCAGATTTAATTTTTTTGCTAAACTCGCGGACATACATGAGACATTTGCCCCCGTGTCTATTAAAGCGAGACATTCCTGTCCCCTAACACATAAACGAATACATGGATTTTTTACACCTGATATTTTTTCCTCTTGTTTGGCTTGAAATGGTGCGGGCGTAATTGTTTCGCACATATTGATGCGATGGCCCACGCCATCCGTGTGTTGTTGTGACTTCGGACTGCTTCTGAAAGAACTTTGTGTACATAAGGCTGTTTTATTATATCGAGGCGTACGAAAAACTTCCGGCGGTTTCTGATGTTCTTGCTGTGAACACACAGGCGCACCAGGAAGGACGTCTGTTTCCTCCCTATACAAATATTTCAGCGGCAACCCAACTGGTGGCTGCAATGGAAGGTTAACCGTGGAATGCGGTTTTCCTCCAAATAATTCGTTATACTGCATTATCGTGTCACGCAGCTCCTCTCGTGACTTATATAATTGTAATCCAAACTTTTCCTTAAACGAGGGTAATATCGTTTTAAGGAATTGTCTTATAAAAATGCTGTCCGATATCTCAGCCTTTACTGCCATACTGCTGAGTCTGTAAAAATATGTTAACAGCTCCTCATCGCGGTCCTGTTTGGTTACATAAAATTGCTCAATATAATTTATTGAGATAGGGAATTCATTTTCAATTTTTATACATAATTCATTGAAATTGGCCGTGTCGGTATATATCATTTATAAAACGCTAACGCAGGACCATCAAGATACAATCCCAGAAGTAAAGGTAAACTCTCTATATCCCATTTATTTATTGCTGCGACCGTTTTAAAGTCTTTAATAAATTCTGCGAACGCCAAATTCTGCGTCCCATTGAAACGCTTGATGGCCTCCATCTTGACTCTTACCCTCTGACCACAATACTTAGCTCTCCTGGTTTCTTCGTCCAGCGTAGCGATTGCACGTAGCGACTGAACGTAGCGACTGCACGTAGCGACTTCACGTAGCGATTGCACGTAGCGACTTCACGTAGCGATTGCGCGTAGCGACTTCACGTAGCGGCTGCACGGAGCGACTGTACGGCGCCTCCGCCAACTTGGAACACCCGTCCGGCGATCTATCAGCCGGCCGTGTTACTCCACCAATCGTACCGCCTTTTTCTAGGGGGTTTTCCTTTGACTCGCTTGGCTGCTCGAGGATCCGAAGATCGACAGGATTTTTCAGGATTTTTAATAATAAACTCTCATAATAAATCTTCGTTTATTTCTCGGGGATCTGTCTATTCCCCGCCGAATCAAAAAAAACACTCTTATTCTAATACATTTCTTCTTCTAAACAAAACAGTTCTACATTTGAAAGCAGACAAAGCTGCCAGTGTATATGTAACACCATAAAGGTATTACAGTACCACCGCAGTACCTCTTTATGCCGTAATAGCGTCAAAATTTATTACTGTCGTTTTCTGGTTAGAGTAAGATAGCCGGTAAACTAATGTATGACACATTAACACCCTGCCCCAGGGAAAACGACGTACCATTAACATATTTGGTGTCTATAGGCGATGGTTATATCTTTCCATCAGAGCCATCTATTAGCCTTATCTCCTATGATGTTAAAACATGTTTAATTTTTTTACATCAGCAGAGAAGAGTAGTGAGTATCCATCCAAAGTCCGCCTAGAATTCAACACACGTTGAAAGATGGTTATAATTTTATGATAAATTAGTTATTTCTACTGAAATACAAATTGTATTACTGTCATTTTTTAAATGCTACAATCCACGAAAACCCAATAAGGATTATGGTAACTTGAATTCGGACAAATGATAATTTATTTTATTACAATCAATTTTTTATCATTCACATCGTGATATATCGGGAGCACAGATTAAACAATTTTTTGTATTTCTCACCATTAAATTATTTGATTACAAAAAGTTATTTAATTATTTGACTTCAAACATTATAAACAAAGCAAATTATTTTATACCACTTACACATTAAATAGATGTCGCTTGTTTTTTTTCTTTTGTAAGAAGCGTTGATACAAGGTTTTTTATATCAATGGTTTTTGGTGTGTTCTTCAAAGGAGCCCTGACTATTCATATTACAGGGAAACTTTGTTAAACAATTTGCGTCCCATGCATCCGATATTTTTCTAACTTCTTTCGTTTGCTATAAATAAAACAAAGTGTTAATTTTATGGCAGAAAAAGATCTCTGCTTGTTTTAACATTACGAATATGTTATTGTTCGAGGAGTTCAAGACATTCATAGAGTGTTTCCTTTTAATAGTACTCACTATTAAAATGTGTCCGTTATACTCTAATAAAGATTTACTTTACACTAAATTAAATTGATAATTTCGGTACAGTTTATGTTCATATAGCGCTTTTTAGGCCGACTTCATAAATCTCCTTTACTTTCAGCCTTGTGGGCGGTTGGTACTAATAATAAAAACTTATGCTTGTATAAAAATGTTTATTAAACAATTAATTCAGATATTACAATAACAAACATACAATTTTATGCTATCCTAGTACATCGATTTTGTCCGACATATATCTAGATTGAAACTACATTCGTATAAAAAAATCTTTGAAATTATAAATTATAGTTTAAAAGTTAAATCAGTTTAAATGTCTACATATTATTTAATCTTTGTTCAAACTGATGGCACAAAACAAACAAAAGGTTATGGCGTCAAATTTGATAGGAAACATAGCACTGCAGGAATGAGGTTTTGTATGCGAGCATTCTAACTGGAATTTAGAAAACTGGTCAAGGGTCATGTCTCGGACAAGTTAAAATACATGCTTTTTATACATAATGGAGGGCAAAAATGTATAGAAAGGAAGGTGTAAATGTTAAGCAATTTCTTTTCATACAAGCAAGGCTGAGATTGTCGATGGTTGACTCACTCCATCTGGAGAATGATCTGGCTGTTTGCTATTTTTGTAAAAAAATAAAAAATATTGGAAACTAATATTAAAAAAATGTATATATATTTTCTCGTTTCTGTGGTCTAGTGGTTCGGTGTTGGTGTTGACCACACGAGGTTGCGGGTTCGGTTCCCGGGGAAATACAAAAAAATATGGTTTTTCATTTTTCTGATAAAAATAACGTTGCCCGGGATTGGATAATTGCCCGGTTGGTGATAGGCTTGCTATCTATGACATTGTGGGACTAAGTATCTTCGGCTAATCGTGGGTGCACTTGTTGCACCTCTGCGTATCTCTTCCGGAATACGGGCGTGAAGATACTTTTATTTTCTACATAGCGTGCTCTTTGGCATTAAATATTGGCAGCATCGGTTAACTTAAATACTCCAGACTGTAGAGGCTCTACCGTTTTTTCCAAAATTTCTCTCGGAAAACTATAATATGGTGTAAAAACTTTACCATTTCTCATATTGCTGTAGGTTTAAGGGTTCCGAAGTACAGCCGTATAGTTTCGCTATGTCCGTCTGTCCGTCCGCACGATAGCTCAGAGATCCTTAGTACTAGAAAGCTGTGATTTGGCACGAACATACATATTAGTCACGGAAGCAAAGTAACATAAAATCTTGAAAAATATTTTTTTTCAAGGTAACTCCCCTACATGTAAAGTGGGAATGTAGTTTTTTTTCTCACGCACCCCATAGTGTGGGGTGTGTGGGGTATCATTGGATAGTTTTTTTAAAAAATGTTGTAAGTTTTTGAAAATAAGTTTTCGGTTAAGGGACTCGTTTGTAAAACATTAAGCTTTATACAAAATGCTAATTTTTGTTACAGTCAAGTGTCCCTCCCCCTCACCCCCCTCCCTCGGTAGGCTAAACAGTTGGTTTTGGGGGTGCGAAAAAAATCATCGTAGTAGTAAATGTAATGAAGTTAAAAGGAAAACTATCATGGCGTAGAAGGGTTTACAAGTTTTTGAGTAATAGTCGACTAACTTATAAAATATACTAGATAAGTTTTATAGGCGGTGAACCTGTAGTGCGGATATAATAATATATTTGTCACTGTCGCTGAATAGGTTAACTGTTCATAGTATGAAACAATAAAAGCCCTTTTCTTAATCAGCACTATCGTGATGGGCAACTTCAGAGCCCTACATTACGCGTGGCCCGACAAGCACTTTACCAATTCATTTTAGTGCATACACACTATATTTCCGGAACTCTAATATAAAATGAGAAAACAGTATAAAAGCATTCCCTTAAGTTTATATAAAATTGATGTTTGGGGCTATTTGAGACATCGAACTTAATTTTAACCGATTCGTTGTGTATGATACTGCAGAAGTGTCATGATTGTTTTTAACGTATGGCGTATGACAAGGTAGTCGTGTCATTTTTAAATCGATTATTTCTCCCTCAAATTGCGTTCTTAAAAGTTCTACCCTGAACAAATCCGTTATAATTTTCCACGTAAATCAAGCCTGTAGACTTCGTTTCTGAATATTCTGTGAAATGGAAAAATTTAGGGGTCAACGTTTTTTAAGCTGCATTAATATAAACAAACGGAAAATTAAATAAAAATAAACTAATCGTTAATTTATTGATTTTAATGTATTCACGCCCGTATCCCTAAAGATGTAGGCGGAGGTACAACCAGTGTACCCACCATTAGTTGAAGACACTTAGTCCCACAATGTGATTGATATTAACTCAAATTATTTGTTTTGTAGGTAATAAACAGCCTAAATTCTAATTCAAATCTGAATTGATCACATTGTGACCTTAAGGCGAGGCATCGCGACAAACGGGAAAAACTGGTTTGTTAAATCACGTTTTTTTGTATTGATTGTTAAATAACAATTTTACAAAAATTACACGATATACCTGAAGATATTATCTAAAGAATGTGCTAACTCATTATATTATAGAATGTACTTTACTCGATCATATAAAATTCTGAAAACAGGCTAAAAAAATCTCTAAAACAAATAATTTGTTAATAATATTTCTAATCTTCCACATGATTTTTATATGGTGATATTTAGTCGTAAATACAAAAAAGAATGTGCTAAATTTTAGTTTTCAGCTAATGTCCTATATTTATTTATCCGAAAATTAAGACGTTTCTCAGCGGTTTCAGAACATATCGCGCCACCCATTTTCTATAGAATTGACGCGCGTCGAAATATCTCGCATTAACGGGGGCGGTAGAATACTGCGGCGACTCGCTTGATCGGTGGGTATGAGTATCACCGTCTTACCTATTCCAGCCGCAGTAACGTAACCACAAAACGCTACGTATCGAACGGACATCACAACCAAAAAAACCCACATCTATTTAATACATATACTTTTCTAATCATATTTTTCTAACTCTTATTTTACAAAAGGTTTCCAACATCTTAATAAAAAAGTTACTAACTTTCCATTTTCAGAAAAACACTTAGTAAACCTACTCAAAAACCACTCAAAACAACGTAATCTTCCGTTTACACCCGTGGTTTGGCTTCAATTGGATGAATCAAGTCTATACACGCGTAAAACAATCAATCTTTTTATACTTGGCGGGTGACACGGAAGCCGAGTCATCGACGTATATGGCGTTTGACACGGCAGCCGTGTCACGAAATATTTGTACTTCGCCACTACTAAAAGTTTTGGAAAATATGCACCGCAGCGAAAACATATAAAACAGGTGTTTTTGAAACAGGATTCCAAAAAGCTCCAAATTTGTGCCAAAAAAACCCCATTTTTTTAAAAAAAAAAACAGTAGCAGTCGTGGGACTGCCGATAGAAGTGAAAACGGAACTATTAAGTTGAGAGTAATTAAAACTATATGCAAAACATAGCTATAGATATACTATTATCATTAGCATGTCGGTGACGCGAACCGAGGATTTTACCCTCTACCAAAACGCTCAACGCGCCTAAAGAAGTTTTCACTTCTAAAACCAAGATATATTGCGTCTAAAACACGATACAAATTACAATACAGTCGAATACACCAATAAAATCCCAAGAAAACATATTAACGAGCCTTAACGAACTCGTTTTCTACTTATCTTTAAAATGTTGGTGTATCAACTGGAAATGAACTACGCATAAATTAACTCGATTTAACAACCTTTAAAAAATTACCATTTTTGAACACCTTCTTAACCTCCAAATTTCGCCGATGGTACTGGCATTAGTTGTAGTATTGATATATTGTAAAAAAAATATTCCACTGTTGCTAGGGAAAAATACATTCGATCAAATCTTTTATTACAAAAATTCCGAATAGCCCCTAGAGTTTCAAAAAGCCCGACTTTACGGTACGTTTTTTACATAATTGGTATTAGAATTGCCTCTGTAGTCTAGTGGTCTGGTGTCGGAGTTCACCACATGAGGTACCGGGTTCGATTCCCGGGTCGGGCAAATTACAAATGGGGTTTTTCAGTTTTCTGATAAAACAAAGTTGCCCAGAATTGGACAAGTGCCCGGTGGACGACAGGCTTGACACCGATCACATGTTGGGACTAAGTATCTTCGGCTCATCGTGGGTATACTGATTGTACCTCTGCCTACCACTTCAGGAATACGGGCGTGAAAATATTAGAATCGAGTACTGAACCTTCGTTGGTATGTACAGTATTTTCCAAGTTAATCTGCATTAAAATAACAAAAAAAAAATTGAAAAGATTGAACTGCGGTAAAGAAAGTTTTTGTTACGCTATTTTGAACTCTATCCGCCTTATTCTAAAACGAGGTCTAAATATAGTACCAAATTTAATACCAGGTTTAATTCTAGTACTAAATAAAACGTTATTATAAAACCGGGTTTAGCGCTAGTCCGAGGAAATAAAAATTAATTTTAGTACTGGAACTAACTTTAATACCGTAACAAACCTAGACTTTTTAGTCTTGGTTAAAACCCGGTACTAAGTATGTTTTTGTAATAAGGTGGTATAGGTCAATATTTCCATAATATTTGAACAGAATAATTCATCTCCAATATTTTACGTACAAACAAGATTATTTCATGTTAGCACGCAATTTATTGATCGAATCTACAAAGATAAAAACAAACTAGGGCATATTGCAAACACAATGGATATTTCGAAGTTCCAAATGTGCACCGTAATCAATAATAATCTCGAGCAATGCAACAAGTGTGATAGTTCAGATGTTATCGACACGATCAGAACACGACTGCATTACAAAATTACAGCAGCGTTATGAAACTTTCCAATTACACCTGACTTATTTTGTAACATTTTGGTACGTAGGTTTATAATGGGTTTTTTTTTTTTTTTTTTATATCATAAGATAGCAAACAAGCAGATGGGTCTCCTGATGGGAAGAGTCAACCATCGCCTATAGACACCAAAGATTTTAATGGTGCGTTGCTATCTTGTGGCGAGGTCTAATGCCACATGCATAAGTTTTTAGAATTCCATAGTCAACAAGGAACCTTTATAGTTTAACCTTGTCCATCTATCCGTCTCTTCGCAACTTAGCTCAGAGACTCTTATATAAATTACTAGAAAGATGTAAATACTCCCCGTGTTAGTCCCAGGCGCCTTTGAAGAATAGGCCAACTGCCGTTCTGCCAGGCAGGTTGAAAAAGGCGACCGATTGTCTATGCGAGTTAATATCATCGAGGCCACTAGGTTGTAGAGTTATGCATTGTCTCGCCCGGGTCTGGTACACCCGCCCTACCTATTCCTGCCGCAATAACGTCGGTGCCTGTCGCTGTCGTGTTCCGGTTTGGAGGGTGCGGTAGCCGGTAAACTTATGAATTAGACCTCGCCAAAAGATAGCAACGCACCATTAACATCTTTGATGTCTATGGCGATGGTTGACACTTACCATCAGCGGACCCATCTGCTTGTTTGCTAGGTTATGATATAAAGAAAAAACGTTCGGATAGTGTTTTTTCACGTGAAACATGGTTGTTATGTAGATGAAACTTACCTAAGTCAATTTAAATAGTAAAAACCAATCTAAATACAAAATTTCGTCAAAACCGTTAGAGCCGTTAATTTCAGAGAAACAAATAACGTACAAATATACTGGAATTGCTCGTTTAAAGTATAGGATTATCATTAGATTATTTATAGTTTATAGACAGTATGCTGGCAGCAGGGTGTCTTTTCAAGAGTTTGTAGGTATGTATGTATGCTCAGAGATTCATAGCTAAATTTCTGGAAAGATGTAAATACTCCCCGTGTTGGTCTCGGGCTCCTTTGAAGAATAAGCCAACTGTCGTTCTGCCAGGCAGGTCGTAAAAGGCGACCGATGTCTATGCGAGTTAATACCATCGAGGCCACTAGGTGGTAGAGTTCTGCATTGTCTCGCCCGGGTCTGGTACCACCGCCTTACCTATTCCTGCCACAATAACGTCGCTGCCTGTCGCTGTCATGTTTCGGTTTGGAGGGTAATGTAGTCGGCAAACTTATGCTTGAGGCATTAGACTCCGTCACAAGATAGCAACGCACCATTAACATCTATTGCTGGTTTGCTATCTTATGACATAACAGTCACGGCGACAAATTAGTAAAAAAATATTGAAAAAATGTAGGATACCTCTGCAGGTAAATTGGGATCATTTTTCTTGCGCATCTCATAGTGTAGGGTGTCGTTGCTTAGGTCTTAAAAAATATTGCTATGTTATGGAAATAATTTTTCCCCTTTGTAAATTTTTTTACCGGTATGCTGGATAAGCTGTGCCGCGCACCCGGTTGCATGGGTACCACCATTTTCCTTTTTTCTGCCGTGAGACAGCTTTGCTGTGTTTAGGAGAGATGGACAAGACTGACAGTTTAATTACTGGCACTGAAACTTAACATCTTATGTCTTGATAGGCAACACATAAATGAGTTATTCGGGCTAGTTCCAGGTAAACTAGTTTATGTTCATTGGCGAAATCGCCCACTTACCATTAGGTGGCACTTCAGAAATCAGAAGAACTTTATTCAATAGAACTTTTTACAAGTTATTTTGACACGTCAACGCTCTTCAAATCTACCACCGGATCGGAACGCGGCCACACACTGGGAAGATCCGGCGGAAGAAACTCAGTGGGCTTGTCTTTTTTTTCATATAATTTTTTATACATACACAATATCACAAGATGGCATAATTATAAAACATATATATGTGATTGATATGAGGAGCAATTAATCCCATGCTTGTTTGTCTTCCAAATAATCTGAGATTTTATAATACCCTTTTTTACACAGTTTTGTTTTAACACATATTTTAAATTTATTGACTGGTAGATCTCTTATAGTTTCGGGAAGTTTACTGTAAAAGCGTTCATTGCCCCATAAAAGAGTTGGAACGTCTGCCAGTTTGCCTATCCAAATAACATTAAAAAAATATTAAGCTTTAAAGTGCTAATTTTTGTCAGAGTCAAGTATCAGCTTAACGGTTGTCTCCTTGTTTCTGGATATCCTCGCTAGCTAAATGGTTGTTTCTGGATGTGGGAATAAAATCACGGTAATAGTATGCAGTGGGTAAGTGACGGTGTACCGAAAAATTATGAAAATACGTGCAATTTTTACGAACTAGTCATGAAAGCAATTTCCTTTCTTGTGGGAAATGCAAAATTTTCGATTTTTTTTACTGTCGATAGGGAAGCGCTTGAACACGATCTCGCCTGATGGTAAGCTAAGGTGCGGCCTAAGATGGAACGCGCTCTCCTAGAAGGTAAAGTAAGTAGTAAGGTAGTCGATTTATGACTTTTTAATTTTTACGCCACGCAATTTTTATTTTTTATTTTTCGGGCATTCATTGGTCGAGCTCGTCGAGCCCGCGATACTCTCGAACCAGCCGTTTAATTTGTGTGGCATAATACATTGCTTATTTATTGTGTTTCCTTTAATTAGACTATGTTTTATGAAAGAATAGGAAGTATTAATAAATCAAATCATACAAAGCTAAGTTAAAAAATTGCCGAATAAAAAATCCCACACAAATTACCAAGAGTTTCCGACTCACAATCATGGTTTAAATCTATGATTTCGATTTTCGATAGACCGTCCCTATACAACCTGTATATAATGAAGTAAAAAGGAAAACTGTCACAGCTAAATAAGCTGTACTAGTATACGAGTAAAAGTCGACAAACTTACAAGATGTACTTGGGAAAGTAAATGATAAATCCATTATTGGCGTTAAATAAGTTAAATAAAAGGTCTTATTCTTAGTCCGCACTATTGTGATGTGCAATTAAAGAACTCTATATTGCGCGTGGTCCAACATGCACTTGGTTAGTTTATTAGTATCTATGTGATCGATTATGGTCAAATTAATTTTTACAAGACACACACACACACATACATACTTTATACCCTTTTAGAAGCGAATATCTCACTAAATATTGACAAAAAAAAACTTTAGAAACGACCATATAATTTACAAAGACTTATTCAACAGTCCAATAACATGGCTATATTCTCTTTAGTTTTTTCATCCCTCAATAACATCTATTCAAAATCGTACTGCGTTTTGTAGCGGTTCATAAAATATACTTATTTTTCAAATTTCGACCAAATAGTACTAATAGTCTTCTGTGGTAAGAAGAGATATTGCCTCTTGCAGATAAATGTTAACTTATTCCGAGTGATTTCCATTTTTTTCTTACAGTTTAGAAAATAGTTCGCGCTAAATATTTCGCTTATCTATCTATGTCTTTAGTGATAAATATTCGTTTCATGATTCACTAAAATCAATTTTATCATTCAAAAATGTTTTGTCGTTGTGTCTGTGTGCCTTTATGGCCGCCTGCATGTCTGTATGTTCCATTATAACTCCAGAACGGCTTGCTTGATAAAAAAAATATTTTACAATGTGAAAAAGAGATTGCCCCAAATGCCAGTCTATTTGATATTTGGCTATCTGTATGTTTCAAGAACGACTTGATTGATCTTGACGAAAATTGGTACCTACCTATACAGTAAGAATAGGTGGCTACACATTTTTTTTGTCCGTCTGTCTTTATCTATACGTTTTTATCGTAACTTAATTTACACGCAGCGAAGTAGGTTAATAATAAAAGATAAGTCTATAGTTTCGTATATAGGTAATAATAAGATTATTACTCCAAAAATTTGAACTCATTAAATCAAGATAAGCTTTTTTAGGGGCATGGAGGTGTTGCTTTAACCGCTATCTCATAAATATACTAAATGAACTCCAAATTTTAAAATTATCTCACCAATTAGTAGATAAATCTTAATTTTAATGGTAATAAAATTTGTAAAATTTAAACACTAAGACTATTAGCATAACAATTCTTCGTACTAAATAAGATTTTGAATTGCTCAGTGTTACGTAGAGCTATTATATTATTTAAATATTCGGAGTTATTAAATAAAGGAGCCCAGATAACAAGTAAAAGCTTTTATGATAAAAGGAAACACACAAATGGCTCCCCTGTGGTCTCAATAGCAAATGAGCAGTTGCCTTTCGTAAAGGAATAAATATCATTTACAGACATTAAAGATTTTAATAGTGTGTTACAAATGTCACAAATCGGTGTCTAAGAAGGGTATGCCATATGCATAAATTTACTAGTCAGCCTTTCAAACCAGAATATGGCGCAGGCAAACAATGACGCTATTGGGGCAGGAATAAGAAGGGCCTTGATGTCAAAACCAGAATTTGCAGTTGTTGTTTTAAAACGCTATCGACTAGAAGTCACGTACTATCGTAGTGACATGTTTAGCGGATTTTGGCCTTTTTCAAGCTGCCTAGCAGACTAGCTAATAGGCTATTCTTTAAAGAAGGCCCGAAACTATATGGAGAGAAATAATGTTTTTCTGTCTACATGGCTAGGTTGAAAAACCATAAAAAAGGTAACCGATACCCACCTTTTATGTAGAATAACGACAACGTCAAGCACTAGTGTTATGGCAGTAAAAAAACTCCAAAAATAACGAAAAAATGTGGCTTTAGTTTATACTTTCCATCGTCGGCACTTGGTGAAACTGCATCATATTGATTCTTTGATATAAACACTTGTACTGTTTCACAAATGTTGAAAAACATTTGTGAAACAGTACAAGTGGCAGTAGTGAAATGTGGCAGTAGTGAAAGTAAAATAACGACGGGGATTAATAAAAAAAATATCCATTTTCTATGAGTATAGACTAAATGCTACTAGCCAAACTACCAAATTTCTGACATAACCGCAGATGGTCTAAATTTCAAAGAGGGCCCGGACCAACACGAAGGGACGTAACATCGCTAAAAATCAATATTAGGACATCGATTTATTCTAAGGTGGATTAATTCTAAGGAACGATACATCGATTATGATTGTTTTCGATATTGTAATTATTTTTTTAACTTTCCTTCTATGATGTGGTGATCCGTAAACGGCTGAAAGTGACTACTTCGTTTTGCGTGCGTTAGTATTGACAGAGCAAAACTAATGTGACGTGGATGTGAAAGAAATAGGAACTGTAACTAATAGGAGTTATTCTAATCCTATTAACACGTTCTAATTTTCTTAACCGATTTGTAAAATGCCGTCCAAGACGAGCCGATGCGAGCCGGTTGGTCTAAATCGTAGCCGATGACATCATTGATCGTAGCATTGCATTGAAGCATTACTTCAATGCTAGGGGTACCATACTATATTTTCAAAATAAAGAAGTAGTATTATAATTATAATTTAAAAGTCGGGTTAAAATAAATATTACGGTGAATACGTATTGCAGAATTTGTTTGAAATGTGTGTAACCACATGTGCAGTTATTTTAATATGTTTCGTGCGAGTTTTAAATGCTCATTAAACGTACCTGATACTGAATAAAATCATTATTCACAATTTTAAATACTTTTATTTAATACAAGTCATTTTTTGCAACCCGCGTAAGCCCTGATTCCGCGGAAAAATTGTGATAAAATGTAGCCTGTCAATCAGGAATAATGTATTTTTTTGCTGGTAACCATTGATATAATATTTTATATCAATGCTGGTAATAGAATTTTTAAAGTATTCATTAACTCTAGAGAAAATTGTCTATAAATAAACTAAGAAAATTGCGAACTTTTGTTTTTATTCTAGTAGTAGATAGAGTTATCTTTTGTTTATATCGTTAAACTAGCTGACCCGGCAAACTTTGTTCCGCCTTAATGGCAATAAATAAGCAGATTTTTTTTTGTAAAAAGTATCCTATATCCTTCTCCTGGCTCTAAACTACCTCCCTGCCAATTTTCAACTAAATCGGTTCAGCCGTTCTTGAGTTATAAGTGGAGTAACTAACACGACTTTCTTTTATATATATAAGATTATTTTATTTTCATTCAACGTGAAAATATCCGTGTTGGTCCGTGCTCTTTTGAAGAATATACCAACTGCCGTTCCGCCAGATAGGTCGTAAGAGGTGACTGATTGGCAATATGTGTCATTACCATTGTGATTACTAGGTGGTAGAGTTCCGCAACGTTTCGCCCGGGTATTTGATACCACTGCTTTACCTATTCCACCCACAATAGCGTCAAAGCTTGTAGTTCTGTTGATTATTGACATTTGACGAATAGTTTTCAAGTTTACAAAATTATTTCTACTGAGGGATAATTAATTTTGTTGAATCTATACATATAATAAAATCGTAGGAAAGTTAAAACTGTACATTGAATATTTTTTAAAAGAATACTTGGGGCGTGATCTACAATCGATATCGAAGCCAAAAATATAGTTTTTAGAATTTTTGTCTGTTTGTCTGTATGTATGTCCGAGGTAAACTCAAAAAGTACTGCATGGATTTACTTCAAATTTTGCATGAATACTACTAACAGGTCGGGTCAACATATATAGGCTACATATTATCACGCTATCACCTATGGGGGAGGTGCTGTGCGCAGTAAACGAAGTCCGCGCGGATGAAGTCGTGGGCAACAGCTAGTAGGTAATAAATAGATTATTGACATTTTAGAAATTGTTTTCGAGTAAACAAAATTCTTCTTAGGGGAAATTAATTCTGTTGAATAGGTAAATTAATTATTATATATTTTTTATTTATATATTTTGAATTAAATATTTTCAACCACCACCAATCAAGTACGCATAATAACGCATAAATATGTAAAACTGGTTAGTCTTAAGTACTAAATATATCAAATGTATGATAAAAAAACAAGTATTTTTAAGGATACGTAAATACACATTAAAATAGACTTTTGGTTTGTAAAATATGATGAAAATTTATATTAATTACTTGCATTTACTTGAATGAAATTCGATTTGATCAACGACTTTTATGTATTGTTTGGATTTTATCCCCTTAGGGGCCATCCATAAATTACATCACATGAATTTCATGATTTTTTGACCCCTCCCCCGTCCTTGTCACAGCTGGTCACATTTGTGAGACCCCCTTACCTAGTGTGACGTCATATATTTTACAATTTTACAATTGAATAATGATCTTATTCGTTTATTTTTTTTTTCATTTTAAATTTAGTGTTGTGTCTAATATTTAGATATAACATATTATATTTTGAAAAAATGTGATGTCACAAAATTTGGGATCCCTCCCTACCCCTTGTCACACAATGTCGCACTTCAGCGACCCCCTCACTTCCCCTTAACGTGTGACGTAATTTATGGATGGCCCCTTAGCAGTAAATTATGTAATAATATATTTTTAACAAAAAAAAAATTAAACCGACGAAAAGTTGTACGTGGTCATACATTAAAATCAATGAGCGAATTTTAAAATATCTTCTGTTTTCGTACCCTTTTGGGAGGATTTTTTTCAAAAATTACACGAGAATAACCTTGGAGTATATTCTATCCAATAAAAGAAGAATTATTGAAGACAAATTACTCTGTAAAAAGTTGTTCATGGTCATAAAATCAGTGAGTTGTTGTTTTCGTACCGTTATGGTTAGAATTCATACAATAAAATCATACATTAAAATCAGTGAGCGAATAATTAAATATCTTTTGGTTTCATATCCTTTTGGGAGGATTTTTTTCAAAAATTACATGAGAAAAACCTAGGAGTATATTCCATCCAATAAAAGAAGAATTATTGAAGTCGGATCACTCTGTAAAAAGTTGTTCATGGCCATAAAATCAGTAAGTTGTACACATTAATCATCCCTTGTTTTCGTACTGTTATGGTTAGAATTTAAAAAAATGGGACCACACTCTGGGTATACTCATTCCAATAAAAATAATTAATAAAATCTGACCAATCTATAAAAAGTTATGCATGGTCTAACATAAACAAATATACGCGTCGAATTGAGAACCTACTCCGTTTTTCGTCGGTTTAAAAAATAGTTTTCCCCAAAAAATATTACCAAACTAAAAGCTGTATAAACTATAAGCTAATTTTCAGCTTGATCCGTTTAGTGGTGTTATCTCCGGATTGATAGTCCCATCACGTACAGTTTTATAAGTATAGAAATATAAAAGTTGATTAAAAAGTGTTTTTTTCGCTACTTTACGTAAAAGTACATCAATAATTAAAGCTTTTCACGCCGTTGAAAACTCAAAGAAATTTACTATGCAAAGCTCCTTTTGTAAAATATATGCAAATTGGAGTTCAACCCAACTCGGCACCCACTTTTGTAATTCACTGATTTATTAATGGCTGCGTAAAAAATCTCCATCAAATTTTGCATGAGATACATTGTAGGTAAAGAATAAGAATTTTTTCATCATCACGTCAGTTACGCGGTTAGCATAAAATCCGAATGTTTAAAAACTTTCGAGGTTATTTTATTGAATTTCATAGGAAAGCAAACAAGCAGATGTTTTGGATCATCCACAGACACCAAGGATGCTAATGGTTTATAGTATCCCGCGACTTTGCTTAATTCACACGATTTATGTAGTCTGTGTTTATATACATCTTTATTTACACAGTCGGGTAGCATGTAAAGTAGTTTTTGTTACTTAATTATAATACAGCTTTTTATTGGTGAAACTTTTCAAAATTGGTCCAGTCGTTTTTCAGCTTATCTTTCTTTTATTTCTAATATTTCTAATTCTTATATTTCTAATTTCTAGATTAAGAGCAGTTGAGTTCTCTCGAAGCTGTCATCTTATGGGCTTCCCAAGAAATAATGCAAGTGGATCAAAAGCTTTTTAGCTGGTTGGGGCATCAAGGTCATCATCGACGATGCGTGCACCAAACTTTAAACCTGTCAATGCTGGTATGCCCTAAGGCTGCGTGCTATCGCCGACATTGTTTGTTCTGCATGCCAATGACACGTTCGAAGTTGGTTACATTAATTGCTATGCAAATTATAGTACTGATAATCTTTTACATGGAGCACACTGAAAGTTTTGCACTTCTAGCTAATTGGAACTATTTGAATTTCGAATTTTATATTTTTAAAACGTTGAAACCTTCTTAGTAATAAAAAAAAATTGGCGGGAATTGTTTTTTTATCATACATCAAAGTTCTACGTACGCAACGAAAATGGAATTAAGTCGAATAGATTTTAGAGCGATGATTTTTTATGATTTTAAAAGTTCTCCTTCTTCGCAAGACTGTGCCGCTCGTCTTCAAAATGCTTTTGGAAGAGAAGAACCTTGTTTGATCACCGTGAGGCGATGGTTTGCTGAATTTGAGAGATGTCAAGTTTCTTTACATGACGAATTTCGTGAAGGGCGGCCTTCAACTGCCGTCAACGAAAATAAAATAATGTGGCTACTGTTAAGCGGTTAATTGAAGAAAACCCCCGGATTACCTATGAGACAATTCGAGGACTATTGGGGATTAGTATGAGCCAAATTCAGAATATTTTACACGAAGAATTGAAAGTTCGGAAACTTTGTTATCGTTGGATCCCTCATGAACTGACAGCGGAGCAGAAGCGGGCTCGCGTGGAATGGTGCTCACAGATGCTACTGAAGTACGACTACGGAGATTCTAATGCTGTTTATGACATTGTCACAGGAGACGAAACGTGGATTTATTGTTTTGAACCCGAGAAAAAAAACAGCAATCTTGTGAATGGGTGTTTGATAATGAGAACAGGCCAACAAAAGTGAGACAGGCGAGAAACGTTGGTAAAAAATTATCGCGTTTTTTTTCTCAACTACGGGTCCCGTCTATACAATTCCACTTGAAGATCAAAAGAGTGTTAATACCGAATGGTATTCTACCATTTATTTATCCAGGGTGTTAGAAAAAGTTTGCGAAAGACGACCCAAAAGCCGCATTCTCCTACACCATGATAACGCTTCTTCACACACGGCCAACAAAACAAAGTCATCTTTAGTTTCCGTGAAAGTACATCTCGTCACTCATCCTGCGCATAGCCCCAACCAAGCACCCTGTGATTTCTGTATTTTCCCCAAAATTAAAGATTTGATGAGAGGTTTTACTTTTACCGACTCCGAAGAGGCAGTAATAGCGTTCAATTAGCACGTAGAAAACATGCCTTCAGATCAGTGGTCCTCCTGTTATAAAAAAATGAGTCGATCGCATAAAAAAATGTTTAAAATGTAAAGGAGATTATTTTGAAAAACAATAAACATAATATTTTTGTTATAAAATGTTGTTTTTTTTTTAGTTACGCAAAACTTATAGTGTGACCTACGTACACTCCAAAAATAGCAGTATTTCATAGGAATAAGTTGAAGAATGCTAGAACCAGATTATGTCCGTAATAGAGAATCGAATGACTGATGTCTCAGAATGGGGTCGTCAGAAATTGGTCACATTTAATCCTAAGAAGACATAGTTTTGCGCGTTTACCGCTAAAGAGATAACCTTTGTCGTAAGTTTGTCATATTACCTCGTTTTGGGGATACTCGCCTGACGTCCTCAGCCAATATTGGAATTCCGGGAGTTAACATATCGAATAATGTTAATTTCTGCGGTAATTTGGAAGAAATGGGTAAACTAGTCTCCAAAAATGTCGGTGTACTCTTCTGAGCGAATTAGCACTTCCTGTTGGCCCATCGCCCCAATTTTATAAGGCACAAATTCACTTCACATGGAGTACTGTTTTCATCTATGGATCGAAGCTCCCCAGTACTAACTTCATCCTCTGGATTGCATTGAGCGTAGAGCGTTTCGAATCGTTGATGACCAGGTTTATAAATAGGCTTGACGCTTTGGCATTACGCAGAGAGGTAGGTTTGCTCCACACTTTTATTGCATCTATCATGGAGTTTAATCCAATGAGTTCAATGAATCAAATGAGTTCAATGAATGAATTAAATTTTTTTTTTCATTCATTAATTTATTCATTCTAGCCGATGCATTCCACCATCAAAAAACATGTCAAAATTCAAAGTTCTATCATCTCCTCGATCTTCAAGAAAAGAGCTTACTCATTTTTAAAAGGCAAGCAACAAAACTGCAAAATCCTGGTATTGCGGATGTCTATAGGTGGCGCTGATCACTTACCACCAAGTGCACCTCCTGCTCGTTTGCTTCCTCAGAAGATAAATAAAAACAATCTTTCTTGAACAGGTCAAACTAACATTATCACAAAATCTTAAGTACTTTCATTGTAGAAGGGTAAACTGCGAACCAATTAGTGCCCCGAAGCACCAGTGTTATTATGTCAAACATGATTATCTGTGATTATAGCGATTAAACAAAAAGTGAAGTAACAAAGAGATTCCTAAAATTTTGAAATATTTGATTGTTAACAGTTAATTTTTATTTTTATACCAATAATAAAAACTTATTATTGTATACAAACTCTTTTATTTACAGTTCATATTTTAATGTATTGTATATATTTAATGTATTGTATATATTATATACTTTATTGTTATACAACAGTAACACTGATCTTCAAAGTTATTTTTCCACCACATTTCTGTTTTCCTCTATTAATACATTCCCATGCCGCTGTTCCATTTTTATATTTTTCCTTTATTGTATATTGGTACCCCGAACGTAAAAGAATAGTACCACCGTTTCTTTTTATAAACTTTAAAGGTGGTAAACCGGTAGAACAACTTGGGATTTCTTCATCCATATTTTTTCTGGAATTTAGAATTGGTCAATGTTAAAAATCACTCACATCTACTTATAATAAAAAAACATTGTCGAATAGTATTTAAGTCAATTCATTTACCTTAATATGACTAGTGACTACCCCACACGTAACTTGACCGCTCCAGAACGCTTCCGTTCGACGCTTCCCATTGGTTGAACGATAGATAGTTAGTAATATTTTTTGTTATTTTCGCTTAATAATGATTTAGTTATGAAGACAGTCAATGATACTGATGTAACGAATATATGATTATAAAATACTAAGTAATTTTTAACCGACGAAAAAAGCCCGGAGGAGGTTTTCAATTCGACGCAAATATTTATTTTTTTATGTTAGACTTTACAATTACAAGGTAGACATTACTTTTTACAAGGTAGACCAATTTTGATGATTTTATAAACAAACTTTTTTATTTACAGTTCATATTTTAATGTATAGTATAACTTATTTTTTAAATACCACTTTAAATACTACCGGGGCGTATGCTACTCAATTTGTGCTATCTGCCCCGTTAAAAAATACGCCGGGGTAGATGATACTTGATCTGTGCCATCCACCCCGTTAAACAACAGGTCTCGCATTACCGGGGTCGATGAAACAATTTTTCCCAACCGTCCCGTCACCGGGGTGGGACGACCGGGGTGGATGGGATGCACCCAATTACGTGTAACATGACAGAATTGCCACTACATTAATTATGTAGCCCGTTTTGCGCTAAATACGATTTTATAATAAGTATTTAGCACAGGGCTGGATATATATCATTTTATTACGTTATACCGGCGTAATTAACATAAAGAAAAATAAACTTCTTATAGCACACTCGGGTAATATTACTAATGCAACAGGTATGAAGCATATATCACTATAACAACATAAATCATTTGAAAGCTCTCAAATTTAAATCCATCAACCCGCTTAGACACCAAAGCGTGCCAAAGAAATATTCATACTCACACTCGAAAAATATAACCTTCATAATATAGCGTGGTTTGTTTTCAAGTAATGGAATAATAAAGCATCATTAACACAGAGCTTAGTATACTACGTAATACAGAAGCTATGCTAGTAGAAGTCGTGTTCCATTTCGTTAACACTCGCTGCAGCGCTGTAAACCGTCCAAGCAAAGTCAAAATTAAGCAGCGTTACAGCGTATAATAGAGTATAATATAAATTTGTGACCAAAAGATTGTAACCACCGTGAAAATCATGGTGCTTACGCGTTTCATTCAACGAGCTCTGACGTTGGTGCGGTCCATAGGCTGCCCTTTAGTGGAACACATGTGGCACATGCTTTGTAAAGTACGTTAGTTATTAGTTTTGCATAAATAACAGGTAATAGGCATTTAGAACCATCGACTTACTATAATAACTACTACAATAACTTCAGTGTCGTATTCCGTTATGGATGGTAAAGTAGCCGATAATCTTGTGCATGTGGCATTACTATCCCGCTACACGGATAGCAACGTACTATTAACATCTTTCATGTCTATAGATGATGATTGTCTCTAACAGAAGCCCTCTGCTTATTTGCTATCCTATGACATATTTTCAGAAAAAAGTTGAGACCTGTGTTTGTTCTTTATATGTCACGTCCACCCAAATCTACATCACCAGACTTTCGTTAAAATGTAATAATATGTTGCATTCGTCAAACAAATGCAAAATAAACTAAACTAGCTATCGCCTTCTGGTCGAAATTCAACAGTAAACTAAATAATAAAACTTAAATTTGACAACTTAAATATGTGTTTATATTATGATTATGTCAAATGAACGGTATGAGTGTGTATAAATTATGATGCACTCAGAGTAATAACGCTATGATGCATATCAAATGAACGATAGGATGTGTAATGTTTATTTTTATTAATTTAAAATGTGGCTAATCTAATTCATAATATAAAAATAGTAGCTTTCTGTACTCCTTCACCGTGTAAACTTTAATTGTGCCCAATTTCGTACTCCTCTGGTTAAAGTAAAAGTATCTTCATACCCATATCCCCTAAGACGTAGGCAGAGGTACAACAAGTGCACCCACGATTAGCCAAAGATACTTGATCCCACAATGTGATAGGTGGCCAGCCTATCACCAACCGGGCACTTTCCAATCCCGGGCAACTTTGTATTTCTCAGAAAACTGAAAAAACATTTTTTTATATTCTACACTCTTTGTCGTTGGCACTTGGTGAAACTCCATTTTCATTCAATGTTTAATATTAAAACACTTGTACTGTTTCACAATAAACAGTACTTTATTGTGAAACAGTACAAGTATTATAATATTAAATAGAAACACTTTTTTTATGTGCCCGACCCGGGAATCGAACCTGGGACCTCATCTGGTCAACGCCAAAGCTGGACCACTAGACCACAGAGGTGACAATCACTGTGTAAACTTTAATAGTGCCAAATTTCATATTCCTCTGATTATTAATTGTAAAAAGGAGTATAAAGTTTTTGCTTTACGTATCAATACGTAAGATTAGCTTAAATTAAAAAAATATATTAGAAAAGATCCACATTCTATATCCATTAGACTGACTCACAGACCACATGAATACTGCCTGGCTAAATTATCGTATTGTCAACTTTTTCTACTACTATAAGGTAGTGTACAAACTGATGACTATAAGATAAGATATAAGCGAATGATTGTTCTAATAGAAATAAAAACCTATTAATATTTTGCAAATATAAAGGTTTGCAAATTTCCCTAGCACCGTTGCCTAGGTCGATTCTAAAACACATATACAGGTTGTAAGGGACGATCTATGAAAAAACATGTTGTATGCTTTAAAGTTTACGTTAAGAAGTTGGTCTTCAGAGCGGTAATTTATCTTTAGTTTTAAGAGTAACTGCCTTAAGTACTTTTACGCCTACTAATTTATCCTTTGCTAGATATTTTAATTCGAAAAAATTTTTTTTTCGAATTGGAAGTAATTGCAATTAATAAATATCATCACGACCACAGACCATATAAATACTAATAGACACGCCATTGGGAAGAGAACGTATCGACGCGCATATGAGCAAACTCTCCTATTACTGTCAAAAATTTCATACATTTGTAGGTTATATTATATTCTGAAAAAATAGAAATAAACCACGTTGTAGTGTTTTATCATACCGAATGAGATAACAAGGTTTAAAAATTACCATTGAAATGATTTTATGAATAAATAAATAAATATTCACGGGACAAATTACACTTATTTATCTAACCCCAAAGTAACCAAATTATTTAATTGTGTTATGGATGTTAGTCAACGATACTAATACATAGCAACACATAATATATAGATACTGGAATATATTTAATAAACACCCAAACCCGGAAATACAAACATTTATGCTCATTACACAAATACATGTCCCGGTCGGGGATCGAACCCGAGCCCCGTCGATTGGTAGTCAGGGTCGCTACCCACTCGACCAACGGGGTGGTCAATTTTATTCCACTGGTAAGTAGTATAACTCTGTATTTCTGCATGTAATTGCAAGTGACAAGAAATTGTCTTGAAAGGCGTATCCATTTAATCCGTAATCATGACAGTTTTCTGCACGTTTGGAATCACGGAATTATTTTGTGCTGTGGTTGAAACATTTAGTTTTGAATGTTGAGTACACACAACCTCTACCACGTTTTACTGAGTTGTTGACTAGCGGGATGTGTATTTTCTTTTCTACATATTAATCTTATCTATTCTGCTCGCAACAGCGTCAGTACCAGTCACTTGTAAAGTAGCTGTTAAACTTATGCATGTCGTATTATATCTACTACATGGCTAGCAACGTACCACTACTATCTTTGGTGTATTCAGGAGAAAGGCGTCGTTTTCCATTAGAAGAGTAAGGTTTGTTTTCTGTTCCCTTGTTTTCTACTCTACCATATAAAAATAGCTAAATATTTTTTTGATTTACTACGATATTCCAAATAAATATACTGCAAAACATTAAAAAAATCACTGCAACGACATAGAATAAACACGAACCAGCAAACCAACGCGCCCTGGGAGTTAATAGACCTGTATGTACCCGCCAAGCCGCATTGCAGCACCATCGCAGAGCTCCGGGCTTCGTATTTGTCAACAATACTATAGTAATATTATGTAGTGGATATTTATATAACAATTTGTATGTCAATTAGTTTCATATGAAAAATAACCTGTATTCAAAGTCTTCTATGTACTGTTTGCCTGCATTAAATATGTATAGTATATTTTAAGAAAATTAGCGATCAATTTCACGTGAGTGAATCCGCAATGTAAATATTAATTGTCCAGAAAAAACCAAACTAAATTCATCTCTAAAAATATATATTCTTTCCGTGGGTTTTGCGCTGATGGGTGCAGCTAGTAAAATAGTATCAAGCTGGACTTCTTTAAGGGTAGTCGGATTAAAGCGAATATAGTTTTACTGCCTCGTTGGTTGTGTGGTTAACGACCCTGATTACGCAATGCAATTCCTGACAGGATGAAGCATTTGTGTGCTGTACATAGATGTTGGAATTTTTTATGTGGTAGAGTTCTGTATCTCATCCGGGTAAGGTACTATCGCCCTACATATTCCTATCGCAATAGCGTTTTGGTCTATCGCTGTCGTGTTACAATTTGGAGGGTAAGGTAGCCGGTAAATTTATGCAAGTGGCATTCCGTCATCGCCACACGGATATCAACACTCTGTTAACATCTTTAGAGTTTATTGGCGATGGTTATTTCTTTTAACCAGGAGAATCATCTGATTTTATGCATATATAAGAGAAAAATGAAAAATGCTTCCTATTTGATGTACAATTCTTACAATGCAGAGGCGACCGAAGGCTATACAATAAACATTGTGCTGCAATTGTGTCTACTAAAAGGCAGTGCTCTGAGATCACAACGTTAGGTTTTGTCATTGTCATGTTTGACATTGTTCGTTTTTTTATTATTTTATTGGATAGCAGTTAGTGAACAGATTTTTTAAAGAAAAAAGGGGCAAACGAGCAGGAGGCTCACCTGATGGTAAGAGATTACCAGCACCCATGGACAGCCACATCACCAAAGGTCTTGCAGCTATGTTGCCGGCCTTTTAAGAAGGAGTATGCTCTTTTCTTGAAGGTGCCTAAATTGTATCCGTTCGGAAACTCTCGCCGGTAATTGATTCCACAGAGGAGTAGTGCGTGGTAAGAAGTGCCTAGAGAATCACACAGTTGTGGATTTCCAGACATCGAGGTGATGAGGATGGAACTTTGAATTTTTCCGCGACGTCCGATGATGAAATTCAACAGCAGGGATCAATCCAAACAGTTTGTCGGAACACTCTCCATGATAGATGTGGTAAAAGATGCTAAACGAACTTACATCTCTACGTAAAGCCAAGGAGTCAAGCCGATTGGAGACATCTTCGTCGTCAACGATTCGAACCGTTCTACACTGAATGCGATCAAGAGGAAGAAGCTGATACTGCGGGGCTCCCGTCCAGAGGTGATAAGAGTACTCCGAGGAGGGCGAATTTGCGCTTTGTAAAGTTACAAGCGACGAGCCGGCAAAGAAGTACTGTCTCGCTCTACTGACCACACCGAGCTTTTTTGAGGCCAGTGTAGCCTTTCCTTTCAAATGATCACAGAACTGAACGTTGTTCGATATGTCAGCGCCAAGAATTCCAATTTTGGCTGAGGCTGTCAGGAAAGTGTTCTCAAAACGAGGTGAATGCGGTGAACGCACAAAGCTGTCTTCCTGGGGTTAAATTGAACTAAGTTGAGCCGACCCCATTCCGAAATTTTGTCGAGCTGATTCTCGATTTCAGACCCTAGCTTGTCCCGATTCTCATTGTCCCGAAAAATACCGCTATGACCGGAGTACAAAGCATCACCAGTACTGTAATCTGCATATAAATGAATGTTACTAATTCGCAAAATGTCTTTAATGTGCAGAATAAACAGTGATGGCGATAGCACGTGGCCTTGCGGAACACCCGCATTGACAAACTTAAGGTCGGAGCACGCACCGGCGACTACGACCTTGATGCTCCGATCAGCTAAAAATCTGATGATCTACTTGCATAACTTCTCGGGAAGCCCATAAGAAGGAAGCTTTCAGCACAAGAGTATCAATATACCATTCTTGAGAAGATAGTTAAGCCCCTAACAGCACCATGTTCAATAACCAAGAATGGTCCTTTCAGCAAGACTCGGTGCCCGGTCAAAAAGCTCGATCCACCCAATCTTGGTTAGAACCCAACGTTCCGGACTTCATCAGAGCTAAAGACCGGCCAACATCTAGTCCCAATCTTAGTCCGCTGAATTATGGTTTATTGTCAGTTTTAGAGAGTATTGTTTGCTCTAAATGCCATGATAATTTGGGAGTCCTTACTATTATCCATGGCAGTTAAGAATTTTCCTATGGAAGGAGTGCATTTTTCTATTGATAACTTACCTCAAAGTTTAAAGATCTATATTGCAGCCAATGGAGACCACTTCGAAATAAATAAGCTTTATATATTTTTAATGGTTTTATATTAATGTATTAAGCTAATACACTCTAATAATAATCAATGTTAAGTGCAAGAGAAAAAATGATTTTTTGAACAATATTTTGACAAGATATTTTTGTTCATCAGGGCAACTTCTTCATTTACAACATTATCTCTGGCTAACTTTAATAATTTATTGCAGTCGATACTTTTGAGGTTGTCTCAATCAAATACAATATACTAACGAATACTCAATAACATACTTCTTCCTTATAAAAGTACATTATACAGAATCACTCCTTAGTCTGGATAAAATACTATAACAAGATTTGTTACACTTAGTGTACTGCAGTATTTCTAGTGTCAATAGCTCTAAAATCCTTAAGTAAACACAACATTTCTAAAAGTGAACCAACAATATTTCTATAAAGTTGCTGTACTTTGTTTCGCCAGACAACTTCACTATACATTTATCTCTAGCTAACCTTATAATTTTATTGTAGTCGATCTTTGAGGCTTTATGGTCTGTAATTCAGTAAATATGTATGTTTACTTTTTTACTAAATGTCTGTAGTCACAATATATTTTCAGATACTTTCCGAGAACTAGCTGATGGTCTGTGAGGACTGAGAGACCGCACATTGAGGGCTGTAGTTTTTATATTTTTTTACAAATTCACAGATTAAATTTAGAATTATTATTAGTCTTTTACTAAGATCGTATGTAGAAAAAGAAAAAAGTATTAGGTTGATCCAGTGATATTTTTTTTGTGTGGACTGAGGGACCACAGTTAAGTGATTATATATTTTTTATCTATGGTGCGTTGGCATCTGTAATTCAGTAAATAATTATACAAATTTAATAAATGTCTGTAGTCACAACACCTTTATTTTTCAGATACATTTCGAGATCAGGCTAATGGTCCGTGAGAACTGAGAGACCGCACATTGAGCGCTGTAGTTTTTATACATTTTTTTTTACAAATTTGCAGATTTGATTTCTAATTGTTTTAAGTCTAGTACTAAATGCTACGAATTTTATTTTGTAACATATCAGTGTGGTGTATCAGTTCAGACGCAGACGATTTTTTAAGGCCATCTTAATGTTCTAGTTCTACCATCTTCGGTACAGACGCACTACGTCCCGGTTTCGAATACCAAGTCTAGCAATTAGTTCTAAATAAACATTAGTTTTTATAGATACGAAACTTTCTTGCCTAGCAGAACGACAATTGGTCTATTTTTCAAAGGGAGCCCGGACAAGCACATTAACGACATGTTTAGATCAGTAACTGTAATTTGTTCCTTGAATATTTATTTATATTTATATTTATCATGTTAATTTACTCGCGGGTGAAGCTAGTTTAAAAGATAAACTAATGAATATATGCGACAGTAGCAATATATATATATATATATATATATATATATATATATATATATATATATATATATATATATATATATATATATATATATATACGGCATATATAGATATACATATAATCCCGAAGATGCATTGAGAGGCACAATTAGTACTTTCAAGACTAGTCTATGGGATTTAATCCCGTGATGTGGTAGGTGACCAACCTTTTGACAAACGGAGAACAAAATTCCTGAACTAAAAATAAGTAATTATACCCATATTTATATACACTTTAAAAGACAGAAATGCTTAAATACATATGTACATATCTTCACGCCTGATCCCTTACAAAATAGGCAGAGGGAACTGAGTGCTATATGTCACGATCCTCGCACATTTGTCTTGCTTCCTCCACATTCATTACTCTCTTCACACAAACACTCCGATTACAAAGACCCTTGACACCACCTTCGTACAGTACCCGATCAATCTGATCATGGTATATTAGTCAAGGTGTTCCCGGTACCTACGTATCGGGAGACACCTTGACTGATATACCATGCTCCTATCCACTTCCACTGTTAACTTTTTATCAACCATTAATCTTTCTACATTGTTTTCTCAGTTTTACGCCGACACTTTTTTCAGGCCTAATCTCTCTCACTTCAGTATTTTGATTCCGTTCCATGAGTGCTACGCCGTATATTTTCCACAGCGATATAAAACAATATTGGAATAAGGAATCTAACTAACATTTAAATAATAAAAATAATAATTTTATACCTATAGGTATGCTAAAATAAGGTACAAATGTTTTTCAGTTACAATATTACATGGTTCTATTCGTACTTATACCTTTTAACGGGCCTGTAAATTTTAGGATCTCATTACTAAACCGTTTTTCTACGTTACATTGTTATGCTTTACCTATATATCTGATTTAAATTTAATATACACTTAACAATTTATCAATTTATACATTATACGATTATATTATATGTACGTATTATTTAATTTATGAATTGTTAATTTTTATTGTCCAAAATGAACAATAATTTTAATGGCAAAAGCTTACAAAATTTTATATTTTTATAAAATAATACTAGTGATTGCTTGCGGTCAAAATTCGACCATATAGCCGTAACAATATAATCACTTTTAAGTTTGACAGTTGACTTCAGGCGTAAAGAAAATAGCATAGGCTTCTAAGGAAGATAGTATAGTATACATGTGCGTATATTATCGTATGTCACATGAATTTAGTATATGTAATATTTATTTTTATTAATGTAATGTATTTATTTCTAAAGCATATTATTATTTAAAAATATTATTTAGGTTTCAGCAGTTCTCCGCAATGTAAATAAACTTTAGCGTCAAATGTTTTCCTTGTTCTTGTACTAGCGACTAGCGATAATGAACAGACTTTTCAAATAAAAATTATAGACATTACAATTATATTTCAAATCGAGACAACATTACAAAGAAAATATCTTTAATTTTAAATTAGTATTGAATTTGAAAGGTAAATGAGCTATGGATACTTGCATAAAAACAGGTTGCCAGTATGAGCAAAACAGGCTTGGGTGGTCTCGATCGGTGCGAGCAGAATATGCATATTTTTGTAGGCGTTCATTCAAAAAACAGCTTAAATTTTGTCACAATCAAGTACCAGTACGGCATCATTCATTCTTATAAGGCCTTAATTCTTATTTGCACCGGTAAACTTGTAAAACTACTAGTTTACCGGTGTTGTAAAGATATAATTAGCACCTTAATAAAAACTACATGGTCTTTAAAGCTATCTGTATATTAATATTTGAAGTAATACCATTTATTGCAGGAAATAGGGTTTGTTACATTAGTGCTCTTACATTATATAAACATAGTTCCTCCTATTTTGACGCACGAACAGCATGCAAGTTGAAAAAAATCAAGCATTTATGGTAATATTAACTTATGGAAAATAGTTGTCATCAACAAAATTAGTACCTACATTAAGAATAATATTACTTGTTTCTCTTTGTCTTAAAAAGGGGTACAAAGTTTTTGATTCACTCGAATGGTGGAGTGTAAAGTTTAGCAAAGTTAAAATTTGACGTTACAGAGGACTGCAGAAACCTAATATTTTTAATAGTGGGGGAGCATAAGAGGGGATTTTGGTATTTACTCGAGCGCATCAGATTAACAAAGAAGGGGGTACCTCGCATACTGTTAGGGCTCTCCACCACATATAAGCCCTTTCTATAGAGGGGGGTAACAATAGCAGAAAAAAACAAAATTAAGATAACTTCGGCTTGTGGAAATTGTCAGATTATATTTTTGCTTAATTCTTACATAATTTCCTCCATGATAAAAGAAAGTTCAGACGCGCTCGAGAATGTTTAGACAACGTTTTCTTTGCAAATTTGTGACCCTCCCACTCCCTTACGCTACACTTGAACCGTCAGATTGTTTTAAATTTTAGCTGACAATTAACCCACCACATCTTAATCTGACTCGCTTCAGTGTTTCCATGTCACTGATTTTTTTTAAACATTTTTTTATCTGTAGATTTTACCCCAGCACCGAAATGAAAAACATTATATAACCTTTTATTTTTCCTATAATTTAATCTACAAAATCCAATAGGTCCCTACGACGCTCGAATTTGGTACCTTGGGCTCCCCTACTATAAATAATATGTATTAGAATTATACTTACATTCGACTAATAAAATTAAACATTACACACACTACATTCATGCAACATACATAATATACTTATATATAATCTATTTTAATTTACGGCCAAAACGACATATGTCAAACTTAAAAGATATTTTATTGTTTTCTTTATGGTTGAATTTTGACCACAGAGAGACCACTACTAATGTCCATACATTAAGGATTTTAAAAATTTATACTTTCCATCGTCGGCACTTGGTGAAACTCCGTCATAATTATTGTTTTAAATTTTACACTTGTACTGTTTCACAATTCACTAATTATATATAATATATACTTTTTTATTTAAATAGCCAACCGGTTTCGCGTTTTACTGCATCATCAGGGCTTAGCCCTGATATATATTATATACAATTAGTGAATTGTGAAACAGTACAAGTGTAAAATTTAAAACAATAATTATTTTAAAAGTATTTAAACAAACATATCCTCAAGCAAAATTCTTTATAGCATATTATCGTTATAGTTCATCAAAAGTCAAAAATCTCTGTAGCAGCTCAGAGTGGTGTGTTACCATCCACATATCTCGGATGTGCACTTAAAGCTGTCGGTCCCAGTTATCGCTAGAAATAGGCGATAATCGTTATTAGTTCATTGAAATGCCGCAATGGGGATTGCCACTAATCCAGCTAATCGACAAACCAGTAAATCATGGTGAAACGGAAAGTCTATAGACGTTTACTTTGCCTGCTCCGCAAGGGAAAGCAGATGGTTTTACTGGTGGGAAGAGAAACCATCGCTTAAAGACACCAAAGATGTTAATGGTGTGTTGGCATCCGTGTGAAGAGTTGGCAATGACACAAGCACACGTCTACCGGCTACCTTGTCCTCTAAACACGAACATGTCAATGACAAGCATTCACACTATTGCGACAGGAATTAGTAAGGCGGTGTAGAACTCTACTACCTAGTAGTCGCGATGGTAGTGACACGCATAACCAACAGGTCGCCACTTACGAACTGCCTGGCAGAACGGCAGTTGGGCTATTTTTCAAAGTGCTCCTTAGAAAAATAGACCAACTTTTAACTAGATTAAAAGATCATCACGCGGGATAAATAAAAAACAATATCTAATTTATAGTAATTATAATATTGTTATTTAACTGCGCATAAAAGCTTAAAGAACTTACGATTGTCCAGAGCTAGATGGCCGGTAATAAAGTTATTGCTCTCTACATAATTGCAGAAACAGGTTTTCCACATTTTACTTGTTTATCAACAAATTGTGTGAACATCCACGGAAGCAAGTTCGACGACCTTGCTAATAGGAAATGTAAATAATCTGCCATTGCACATAGGGTTACCAGATTGAAACTTCGAAATTCCGGATATTTTTACGTTCCCGCTACGTATGTAGATAAGGAACTTACTATTTTTGCTTCGATTTTCGAAAATCGAGTTTTCACCAGATTTCCACGTTTTGAGGTTCTAAAAACTTTTTGCGACTATTTTCACAACGACGTCAGTATGTCTATGTCTCTCTCTCTCTCTCTGTGTGTGTGTGTGTGTAAATGTAAACTTCTCATACGTATTGAACGGCTTGATCGATCAATACATAGTTTGATGGCATTCAGTTGGATTCCGCTCAACTTAGTCTTTCTGAAAATTTGAACCAATTCGGTCCAGGAGATTTTGAGAAATTTTGAAAAAACCTCAAAAAAATTTTGGTGAAACAGTGTTTTTAATATAAATTCCAAATTAATGTAACAATGAAGTACAAAGTTTTTTTTGATTTTTGAATTTATGAACGCGAACATGAACTGCATCAAAATTGGTTGATTCGTTCGGGAGTTATCGTTGACGAAAAATTAAAAAAGTGTCTTTTTTACATAACTTTTTGATTTTTTAAACAATAATTTTTCGACCTTCTATAATATTTTAGTAGCAAGTATGAAGGTACGTAAAAACCCAAAATTGAATCATGTTTTGAAAAGTTTTTTAAATATTAATATTTGTTGTTATAAAAAAAATAGTTAAAAATTTAAAAATACCTTTTAGGCTAATATACCGATTGTCTTAAAAACTAATCAGCTTTTTTTTCTAAAAAACTGGGCCGAATACCGTAAATTTGATCAAAATTGGTTGATTTATTTAGGATTTATCAATATAACGAACATTTTTGAAAAAACATGTTTTTTGAGATTACTTCGACATTTTCTGCCTTAAGATTATGTAGTTAAGAAAACACTTTTTAGTTTAAAAGTTGCGTTAAATGCTATTCGAAAAATAAATATTGATGTTCGTTTTCAAATGACAGCTTTCTAAAAATTACATTATTGTCATATTTTATTACAAAATTTTGATTTTTGAACTCAGAAAAAATCAATGCTTAGGTTTTAGTTATAGTATAGTTTTGTTCCTTTGCGCTAAAAATATCTCAATTTAGCGAGAAGTTTCACAAATGGCCGGTAGGGTCAACCGATTTACTTTCTTAATTTTAATTGGAGAAGGCGTTTGTCTTCCATCTCACCTGTTAGAACGAATCGATGAAGATGAAGGTGGTACACGTTCATCCAAAGAAACCTATTTACTACTCTTAAAAGTTCTAGGACGATACTCTTAAAAGTTCTAGTTGTCAGGAAAAATAGACCCAGGCAGTTCGTTCGCAACTTGTGCGACTTGAACCAAAAAAGAGTTAGTTTTTGATAACTAACTCTACTAACTAACCGTTCAATTTTTTTTATATTATTTTATGGCACGCATTATGGAGGAGAACTTTAAAAGATAGACCATGTACCATTCTGCCAGGCAGTGCGCAACTGGCGAATGATTTACTATACATGTGGAGACTATCACGACTACCATTTAGAGTTCCATAACACTTTGCCGGTGTCTGGTAACTCCGCCATCACTATGCCGGTCTCTATAAGTCAATATTACTGTCTAATGGTAAGGTAGCCGATAAATTTTGTGCAAGTGACATTACCATTTCGCCACATGAATAAATAGTACCCACCTTTACTATCTTCGGTATATCTAGACTTTAAGAGACCCATCTGCTTGTTTGCCATCTAATAATAATACTATGTAAAAAATGGAGGTATGTAAGTAGATTTTAAAGAAATAAATTTCAAATATATTGTACTCAAAATTATGAAACTGATATGTCTTTATTTTGAAAAAAAAGTGTATGGAGAGTGAATAGAGTGTTAGGGAAACTATATCAAAGCACTGTTTTAAGTTTGGGTTCTCTGCATAATTATGAGCTCATTCTTACCTTATTGTATGGAAATAAAAGCTGGATATATCAGAAAGGGTATGAAAATGAAATCATCAGGTAATGAGAGAGTTACGAAAAATCTGTGATGAAAACACTTGCGATTCGCGTTCGTAATAAAGAAGTTAAAAACATGTAGGATTGAAAGAAAGTATCAGTGTAAAAATGAGAAACGGAATGGTTCATTGGTTTGAAGATTTTAAAATAATGGCAGATGAACGATTAACAAAACCGATTATACATTACGAATATGAATGAATGTAGGTAACGGACGAGTTCAAGGCTGACGTATCAATCAAACTGTTTGGAGGTTGTCAAGAGTCTCCAAAACACACTGGGTATTTGCATGAAGAAAGTTAGTTACAAAAACCTACAAAAAAATTGTTGTTGTATTTTTTATAGGTCTTTGGTTAGTTAGAAATGTGAAGGAAACAAGACGAATCTGTCTGTATCATGTACTATTGCACTCAATTCTCTCTACTTACCCTGTGAGGGATTTGGCGTGAGGATATGTATTAATGTTAGCTCGCAAACTGGTTGATGACCTCACTCTTTGACAACCTTCTAGCGACAAAATCTTCTTATTTACAAGGACTGGACCGACATGCTCTTTTTTTCTCACTAAAATATTACATTTGCGTTACTTCTTCAAGACGTCTTAAAATTTTACTTAAATCTAGAATATTCCTGACGTATGGCAACCCTAATGCACAAAACTACCAACTTTTTACATAAATATCTGTTATTTGACCTGCATGATTACAAATATTCATACTTGGAGTACGAGTACATACTAATTTACAGCTTTGATTTGTGAATGAAACTTACTATAATTTTTCCACTAAAACATCAAAAAATATTTCTGATTTTGTGTGTTAAAATGCTGTAGTTTCGATTACAAAATCGGGGCAATGGCTTATATCACTAACCACTATGCATGAAATATTTTTAGGGTTCCGTACCTAATAAGAAAAAAAAGGAACCCTTATAGGATCACTTTGTTTTCCGTCTCTCTATCCGTCTGTCTGTCTGTATGTCCGTGTGTCCGGCTGTCCGTCTGTCCGTCTGTCAACACAAGTGGAATTTATATCAAATACTTGAGTCTATGATTCCTCTCAGCTGTAAAAAAAATAAAACTTGTAAGTTAACGCGATTAAAAGATAAGTTATATTTTGCGATTTCAAAAAGAATCAAACCCTATATGAAACGTCCCGTTCACCTGGAACTAATAACTTTGACAAGAATGAAGGTCTTACAGCACATGTAAAGGAAAAAACCGAAAACCGTAAATTTTTAGTTAAGTAAATTAAAAAAAAAACGCGATCAAAAGATATGACCGCTTTTGTCGCATATTTTGCAATTTCACAAGAGAATCAAAATTTATAGGGTGCATTCTGTTAACCTTCTTTAAATCTTGAAATATATGTGTAGCTAAGGTTACCTAGTTTGTACGGTACCCTCGGTATGCGAGTCTTATTTGCACTTGGCCGATTTTTTATGTCAGATTACCCGCTTTTGTGTCTATTTTCAGGGCTCTGTAAACTTATAAATATAAGATATAGGTGCAGTTCCCGGAGTTAACATTTTTTTTAGGAAATTTCCAGCTTTTTTCAGATCTTTTTTAAATTACAAATATTTTCGAAATATTTAGAACTATTCGAAAAACTTAAACTCTCCCTTTTTTTAAATAAATTGTTTTCAAATTTTGAAATTTTTATCGACCCCTTTTGGGACTTTTACTCAAACTTTTTACATAATATTTAGAATCGAATGGACAACTTGATCGTAATTTTCGGTATCTAACTATACAAAAAAAATCATGCAAAATTGTATCTGTTGATCAGACTATACGAACAGAAATAGTTTTATCTTCGACTATCCTGACGATGCTTCGGTTGCGAAGTGAAACGTGCGTTGAGTACATCATTTGTGTGTTACTGTTTTTGCTAGCTTGATAAGTTTGCCCCATTTCTTACACTACTTTTAATTTCAGTTGCATCACAGCAGTTCCATATAAGGTTTCGCGGAATTTGTCCAAATTAAATACCATAATTTCTTCTTTAAAAGAGATTTCTTGTTTAGTCTACTTAGTCTAAGGTCGATTTTCGACCTTGGGGAAAGTATACTAACGATACTTTAATAGGTCCTACAATGCAGCAACTTATTTCAATCATAAATATTTCAATTGTATATATTATATAATCAATTTAAAAAATATTTCAAAAATATTGTTGCTTTTCAATAATTTCAAAATAAAGATATAAAACGCATTATCCTCACATTTTACTTTTTGCTAGTTATGCCCTTATTCGGTATAAGGGCAGTGTAACGTAGCATAACATTTGTACAGCTTATTTCTATTATTGATATCACTGAATTAGTAAGGATGTACTAGGATTAGATACAGAGTGATAAATCGGTCCTGTGCCAAGGGAGGCGAGAATAACAGAAAGTGGAGTAATCGCCGGCGGGGCAAATGCTTGAGAGCGGTGAATAGTCAGTCAGTTATCGCCTTTAGTCGACAAAGCCCGCGCGTGAGGTTGGCGCATGCGACTAACGAGCTTTAAACAAACGTTTCTTGTGCACGGAGATGCTTTCATGAACTTTGATTAACTTCGAAGATATTTGACGGGTTCGCGAATTTGTTGGTGAGTTTTTCATGATACTCATCTTCCTCTTTGAACTTTGATTGTTTTTATATTTTTATATCAATCGTTGTTGGGTTTTTAAATTAAAAAGGTTTTTATTCCATCCAAATATATTTTATGCAGAGATAGAGAAGCTAAGAATTGGACACTTTATATTATTTTACTAACTTTGAAAGACCTGGCTTTTTAAAGTTAATCTTTATATAATTAATTCGGTATCTCAGAGATATGAAAAGTCGTAAGAAGATATTGCAGTTGTAATCAATTAGAATTATTCAATATTCTTTTAATCTTATATCATTAACCTATAATCATTTTATATTTAAACAAATTTATATAAGTTTCATTTTTAAATGATTAAAAACATGCTTTGAGTTCTTTTTCACATCACATTGCATTGAGTTTTTTTTACTTTAAAAGTATAAGTGAAGTGCCTTTTTAGAAGTAGGTAGTATAGATTTTTAATGTCTTAGAACACCACCACTAGACTCAGTACCACCAATCACCACTAGCTCAATAACAGAATGTTATTGAGCTTTTCCATAATAGTAAAAACACTGACGAACTGAGCCTTACAGACAGGCTGACCAGTAGGCAAAAGAAGGACTGTGTATAAATACTTTATTTATTTGTAACTGTTATTAAAGTGGGTTTATTTGTTAATTTTAAAGTCATGAAAAAACTGTTTTCATAAACATATACACATTATGTCTTAATTTAGTGCTCTGGGCTATATCAAAACAGACATGGGTTGATGTTGTGCTAAGGGATAGAAATCTGATTATGCTAGTGTAGTGTAGTCCCTATATAATAAGAATACCATATCCACAGTAACGTTTCATTTACTCCTTTAAATTTAACTTTTATTCTTATACAACTTTATTTATAATTTTTTCATAAGGTTGGTAAACGCTATTCCATTATTCGACTATTTGCATTTTGGATTTAGCACTATCTACAAGATGATATTTTATACATAATATCTTTACGCCAACTTTCTCACGGAAATAGAAAATTTTCTTTATAGCCTTTATATTTTTACTTGTAAATGCTGTTATCTTATGGTCCAGCGTCTGTATTGACTACTTGAGGTTTCGGGTTCGATTCCGAGATCGGGCAATTTAAAATCTTTTTTTTTTCAGTTTTCTGATAAACACAATGAATACCGCTATTATGTATTTAAAAGTAATTTCTATTTTAAGGAAGTTAATTTACTTATTAAAATAACTAGCTGGACGATCAGGCTACGCTTGGATGAAACTTATCTAAGTCAATTTAAATAGTAAAAAACTATCTAAATACAAAATTTTATCAAAACCGTTAGAGTCTTTTTGAAGAAACCGATTACGTACAAATATACTGGAATTGCTCGTTAAAAGTACAGGATCATCATTAGATTATTCATAGTTTATACACTTTTTGCAGGCAGCAGGGTAGTGTTTTCAAGCGTTTGTAGGTATGAATGTATGTATGCATTTATGTATGAATGTATGTACAATGTACCTATGTACACTACTTTGACTGATTTGATAAACACATTTTTTCCAGTAACAAATGGGGCAAATTTATACTTACATTCGGTGGTAAGGAACCCTACATGTGCGAGTCCGACTCACACTTGACAAGTTTTTATTGTACCTGCATTTTTTAAGCACCTTTCAAAATCTCAACAAACAAAATTAGTTTTAATTTCATTCTACGAAAATTCATATGTCTTAGACCGCGATTCCAGAAAGAAACTTTTTTGATTACGAACAAGCTGAATTTTTGTGAACAGCTTCGTTTTGATAAGACAACCATCTTTTCTATCTTCGAAAAATCTCAAATTGGATAAATAATAAAGTTATGGAGCTTTGAAAATTTTGTTTCGGTGAAGAAAAAATATTTATTAATAACAATAATTATTTTTGACTTAAATCTCGACTCGGTTTTATTATGAAAACACGATGAAATTTTGTCCTACACATTCGATGGTTTTTCTGGCGAGTTTTCTACTCCAAAGGTTTGGTATTATGAGATGTTTAAATTGATATTAATCAAATTAATAACAACCTAATTTTCTCACAACAGCTTGTTAATTATCATTGTTATATTCAAGGGTAACATTATCCTACACGTTAAGTAGAAACTTTTCTTGGTCCAACACTCTAAAGCTTTTTTTTTTATCTATCTTTATTAGTTACCCGATTCGAGATTTCTCGAAAATAGAAAAGATGGTTGTCTCGTCAAAACGAAGCTGTTCACAAAAATTCAGCTTGTTAGTAATCAAAAAAAAGTTTGTTCCTGGGATCCGGGTCTATGTACATAAACTTGCGGTGCAAAAAATAAACTGGCCAACAGGAGATAATACATTTTTGGTTCGATACGGCTACATTGATGTACATGTTACATCTCCTGTACGGGAAAAACTGATATTCGTGTTTCGGGAGGTTATTCTCAAAAATTGAAATGTAAATAGAATTTCGAAGTTTAGTGATAGCGTGCTATCACTCATGTGCCTCAAATAAGCATTTGACGTTATGCGTTCCGGTTATCAAAATAAACACGTAAAAGTTGTTATTAAATTGCGATGATACAGATTACATACAGATCTATCTCGTCTATCGAAAAAAACGGTGAATGGTGGTAATGAACTTAATGAATTATTATTTTTAAATGAAACAGAATTCATCCAATATTTTATATAAAAAAACACTTGTACTGTTTCACATTTTATACAAAATATTGAATGAAAATGAGTGAGTTTCAACAAATGCCGCCGACTAAGAGATATATATGAAACAAAATTGATGATATTTTATAGGTACACTAGCGACCTGCCCGCGGTTTCACCCGCTTAGCTTTTGTTCCCGTGGGAATATCGGAAGGATTTATACACTAAAATCTTCCTCAAGAATCAATCTATCTATTAAAAAAAACCGCATCAAAATCCGTTGCGTAGTTTTAAAGATTTAAGCATACATAGGGACATAGGGACAGACAGAGAAAGTGACTTTGTTTTATATTATGTAATGATGATACATTTTTTAAGGGTTTAGTTAACTTAATCACAAAATTACTTAATATTTGTGCTGTGGATTAGACCACGGGGTTAGAAAATATTTAAATAAAATATTTCGTGAATGATGCTTTAAAATTATCTGCAAATGTTAATTCGAATATTTTCTTTACTTTTTAACATTATAAAATAAAAATATAATAGTACTTTAAGATCTTACGGCCGGTTTCTAAAACGCAAATTACTTTTAAGAAGCATTTAATCTGTGTTTAACTGATCATTTGCTTGTAAAAATTATGCTAAACGCAGATTAATTTCTTATTAATTTTAATTTGCGTTTCGGAAAAAGAGCGATCGTTAAAATCAAACTTTGCCATTATTTTATGCAATGCATATCTTGTTGGTCAATTGCTTTAGAGCTCTGATTTTTTATATGTTTGGATTACATATTAAATATTTCGATCTAACGACACGGAACTTAAATCATAGCACGTATTGGGCTAACATTTGTCATAGGTATACATAATTATTAACGTTAGTAAAAACATGTTTAAAAATTTAATTTTAGCAAAACAAAGAACGCACGAGCAAAGCCTCGCTCACCTGCTAGTAAAAGATAAGTTTTTAGGAGTATTCAAATTCTATAATTCAGAAACGTTTTTATAATATGTGTATAATAAATTATTAAACCAACTCAAAATTCGTATCTCATTTAAATAAAAAATTGACTAGATAGTCTATATCTGCCTCCTCCATAAAGATCTTCTCTTAAATATCACCTATCGTATTACTTATTGGCAAAATGATTCGTATATATTATTATACTTTCACGCAAACTGACAGTTACATTACCTTAATTGCAATATATAAATATTTAGTATTCAAAGATAATATTTTACGAGCTAAGTGCTAAGACATAAAATACGCTGTTCCAATATTGTACATTTACGTAGGTGGCACGAATCACACAGTCAGAAGTAAGGTGATGACCGGATTCTGTTACTTCTGTTAGTAAACTCGTAATCTAACTTATATGACTGGTTATAAATGTAGTGACGTCATTTGCTCAGTAAGCTATGCATTCTCATTTCTTTACACTTTATGTATGACGTGTATTTTCACCAAAGACTTTTGTTACTTTAACACGTAGTGCCTTTTACTGAACTATTTTTTAAACGCCGGATTATTAAGTGCAACTTGTCATCCGGGATTATAGATTTGTTACACACAAAGGCTTGTCTGAAGGCTTGTCAAAACATAAAATATGCTTGCGTGAAATTGTTAAAATTCTAAATACATAGTAGTTAGACCATTTGAAGTAGAGACCATCTGCCATACTGCCAGGCAATTTTTAAAAGGCGGACGATTGGCCATACATGTCACAACAATTGTGACGATTAGGTGGTAGACTTCCGTAATGTTTCGCCAAGATTTCGGATTAACGCCTTATTTATTCCTGTCACAATATCGTTAATGCTTGTCACGGTCTTATTCTAGTTTGGAGGATAAGGTAGCCGATAAACTTATGCATGAGGTATAATCATCTCGCTACACGGATTGCAACGCACCATTGTCATTTTGGTGTCTATATGCGATGATCATCTATTTTGGTGTCTATAGGCGATGATCATTTATTTCACCACGAGAGTCTTGCTTGTTACTATGTGATATAATATTATACGTAAATACACCAAAACTTTAATTAGAGTTTTATACGTTTTTTATATTTAAAAGTTAGTAACATCTACAGCAATAAATTAAATTATGTATTTTTAAATACCGGCACATTACAAATATTACACCAGTGGTATATTTTTTTGTCAAATTTCGCTCAATAAAAGTGTCAGTTATGTAAACAAACAGACAAACGGACAAACGGTCAAACAGACAAAAATTCTAATAACTATATTTTTGGCTTCGATATCGATTGTAGATCACGCTCCAAGTATTCTTTTAAAAAAAATATTCAATGTACAGTTTTGACTTTCCTACGATTTTATTAAATGTATAGATATAGATATACGATGTTCCAATAAAGAAAGTTTACATCCAAAACACGATTCATATTGTCATAAATGCAGTGATGGCCGAATTCTGCAACTGCTTGCAGTAAACTCCGTGTAATCTCACTAACGTGCTTTGTGGCGTGGTCCTAGTAATATTACGTGCTTCGTGTTCTACTTCTACATTCCAATTAAGTTTACGTTCTTAGACATTATCATTTTAGATTTTGTTATCATTATGTAGAGGCAATTACGTTATTTTATCTTGTTTTTAATATAACCCTTAATCGTGTTTTTAGTAAATCAGTAAATTAGTCAATGACGGGCGTTTTGCACCAAAATTCTTAAACTATTTTAAGTCACTAAATACTTTTAAAGTGACAGCATTTAAGGCGATTTGACATTTGCTAAACATGTTTAAGGGACTAAATGGATTTAAGCATTTTGGTGCAAGCTGCCCTAAGTATTACGTATTGTAGTAAGATTGTGTAAGTGATGCTAGTAATGGGTCAAGCACGTCACTTTTTCAAAAGGGCATGTAAAGAGATTTTTCAAATACTGCGATAGCAAACCAGAGCATCCCATGTTCTAAAATTAAGATCATATAATCATGTATATTTGGATACAATTTATTTTAATTTCACTTCACGATATGTATCATTCTGTTGCTCCGGGCGTCTTTGAAGAATAGGCCAATTGCCGTTTTGCCAAGCACGTCGTAAAAGGCGACCGATTGGCTATGCTAGCATCACCATCGTGGTTACTAGGTAGTAGAATTCTGTATTGTCTCGCTCAGGTCTGGTATCACTGAGTTATCTATTCCTGCCGCAATAGCGTCAGTATTCGTAACTGTCGTAAGGAAGCCGGTAAACTTATGCATTTGGCATTAATATCTCGGCACAAGGATAGCAACGCACTATTAACATCTTTAGTGTCTACAGGCGATAGTTGGCACTTTCCATCAGGAGACCCATCTCCTTGTTTGCTATCTTATGATAAGGAATATTTTTGACCGTCCTGTTGTTCGAGTGATTGGCGAACCTAACTGCGAATCGATGGGGCTCGGGTTCGATTCCCGCCAGGGACAAACATTTGTGTGATGAGCATAGATGTTTTATTTCTGGGTTTGGGTGTTTAAGTATTATATATGTGACAGTATCTATATTTATATTTCTATGTATTAGTATTGTTGACTAACACCCATAATACAAGCAAATAATTTGCTTACTTTTGGGTTACACCAATTTGTGTAATTTGTCCAGCAATATTAGCGATATTATATTATTATTTATACTATATTACTCAATCAGTTTCACTTTTTAAAGCATCTTCAGAATGTGATCATAAATAATGCAAATTATTAAATCCTGAAAATGTTTTAAAAAGTGAATCTGATTGAGTACCTAATATACGACAAATATATACGTTGTGAAGTGAAATTATTGCACAAGTGCATTATAAACTATGTTTTGTATAGTAATGGGATTTCATCAAGTGCTGACGATGGAAAGTGTAGAATATAATCATGTGTACTTAAAGTTGTATTTATTAAATGTAAATTCGCTCTTTACTATTACTTTTACTCAGAAAAGACAGGCAGGCACTAAAGAAACTTACTTTAATTGCAATAAAACCAATGAATGTTCCGGATTTGTGTGATAAGATGACATAAAAAGGTTGCACAACATTTACATGTGAAGCACGATTCACATTGTTAAAAATGCAACGAGGACCAGTTTCTGCGATCGCCGGCAGTAAACTCACTAACGTACTTTGACGTTATACTAGTGATGTTATGTGCTACGTGCGCTTCTTGGCATTATAGCCCGGATACAAAATATAATGCTGTAGCCTGTAGGGCGTGCGAATTACGATGTAGTTTTTGCTTCTTTGATTTCTTCTTTGCTTTTAGTGTTTTAGAGCCATTTCACAAAATCGCCCAATTAAAATTTAGATATTTTCTAATCGATGCGAGAGCTGGACGTCGTCGTCCATATAGTGCACCTAGTGCTGGTAAAATGAAATTAGTATTGATACTTTTAATATTTTAATTATTACTACGCGGTACTAATTTTGGCACACGGACGTAGCGGATTTTATAGTATTCTCTTTCATTTATTAGTTAAAATAAAAAAAAAATATATTATTTAAGTGACTTATTTTTGCATAAGAATAGAGTATAGTTTTATTCTATGCCAGTTTCTATAGGAAAATGTCATTTTTTGATAACAAAAAACCCAGTTAATGTTTCGTTAATTTTCATTGAAATAGGCATATTTGCTTAATTAATTAGATATAGTTATAGATCTTTTAGGAAAAAAGTAATCCATTCAGGCACAATAGTTGGATGTTTCTGGCAATTTAGTATTTTTTCTAATTAAGTTTGTTGATTCTAGCAGTAGCAATACCTTTTGGCAAAAATAGCTTCCTTGCGTAATTGTCGAAATTTGATTTCGGAGAACATTTAGTACAAGAAATGCAATTGATGATTAAATAATCTGTTTCATTGAGGCAATATTTAAAAGATTAAACTATCTAATGGTACCATTTAATTAAATAAAAGTACCTTATAATATGAAAAATTAGGTGCTGAAATATTTTGATTTCTCGTCAAAAGTTGATCTAATATGTCAACTGCCTCTTAATCTTTTTTATATACAGGTTGATTGATAAAAGATTGTACGATACTTATACGATAGTAGAGGTTATATGTAACCAGCGAAATTATAATGAAAAAAGAATATTGCTTAATTTTATAGTAAGCTTAAACGAAATTAGTGTAGTATTATTAAAAAATTTGGTCACCGTGCAGGTGTTGCCTCTTCTATTATCTGCCTCCTCCATAAAGATCTTACCTTGAATATCAACTAAAGTATTACTTATTGGCAAAATAATCCGGATATAGGTATTATACTATTACGCAGATATACAGATACATTACCTTAATTGAATAAACAAATATTTAGTTTTTTTTATGTTATAAGATAGCAAACACGCAGACGGGTCTCCTGATGGAAAGAGTCAGCCAGCGCGTATAGACACCAAAGATGTTAATGGTGCGTTGCTATCTTGGGGCCTAGGTCTAATGCCACATGCATAAGTTCACCGGCTACCTTACCCCCCAAACCGGAACACGACAATGACAAGCACTGACACTATTATGGCAGGAATAGGTAAAGCGGTGGTACCAGACTCGGGGGAGAGGATAAAGTTACGTATTCAAAGATTTTTTTCATGAGTTAATACATCAAATACGTATTTCTAGTATCCCAAAACAACTGATAGGTATCGTGGTGGCAAATTAATGTATCTAAATAAGAAATGAACGTCGTTATTTATGCACGGGTGGCCGTCCTTTATTTTTTATAGGATAATTAGGTCAAGTTTTAAGTGCGAAACATTTTTACATATTCGGTATCAGAATCGAATACTGAACACCCTTAGTACGTACAATCTTTTACTAGTCATTCTGTATAATAGTATAACAAGCAAGCAGAAGGATCTCTTGGTGAAAAGAGATAATTCCATCCCCACCATATTTACCTTACCTTCTTTATATGAACAAACAAACTCTGAAACAGCTTACCTCATACGGTTTTTCTGAGCAACTTCAACATAGGGATGACGAAAAATGAAAAATTTAAGATGGTCAACAAAATTCTCAGAAGCCGGCATAGCATTGGCAATTAAATGTTTGTGTTGTAAATGTTGTAAATTGGGCTGTGGCTGCTTACCATTAGTTGGTTTACCCGCTCGTACGAGCAGTGCAGTATAAAAAACATAATAAATACTTATCCGCTCCGTTGGTCGAGTGGTTAGCGACCCTGACTACGCAATCAACGGGGCTCGGGTTCGATCCCCAACGGGGACAATCATTTGTTCGATGAGCATAAATGTTTGTATTTCCGGGTTTAGGTGTTTATTAAATATATTCTGGTATTTATATATGTATTTCAATGTATTAGTATCGTTGACTAACACCCATTACACAAGCAAATAATTTGCTTACTTTGGGGTTAGATCAGTATGTGTAATTTGTCCCGTGAACATTTATTTATTTATTTATCACTGTGGTTTTCCGGCTTAGAAGGTAATGTTTGTGGCATTTTAACCTGACAGATGTTATACCTATCACATGCATACATTTTGTAAAATTTGATGTATAAATCTAATGTTATTGGACAGAATATCTAATTAATATTAGTACTTCTTTATTATTCAGATGAAAAAGCACGCTTAAAATTTTTACTTAAAGTTATTATTGAAACATTTTGGGACAAAACAGAATATTTAATTGTTACTTATACTTCTTTATTAGATGAAATAATATTTTTGTATAGAATAGTGTGCACCTCAATTCACATAGCTTTTTGAAATATGCATCTACGCTCGGCGTCTGTGACCAAGAGCGGTAAATTCACTAACGTTCTTTGACATGAAATTAGTTGCTGAGTTTATATGCTTCGTGCGCTGCTATGCATTTTAATTTCCTTGAACATAAAAATCTGTTAAAAGATGTTTCGCGTCTTTTCTCGACTTTTATTTTTATAGAAGACATAATATTTATTACAAATGGACTGGCGGTTTAACTGATGGTAAGCGATACCAACCCGAGGACTAGAGAATAGACGGATAGGCCAAATCGTATCAGTTCGGCAAAGTCTCCGCTGGTAATTGCTTTTACAGGTTAGTGCGAAAAAACAGTATCTTACTTCTTTACATATTTCTATTTTCTATATTTTGTTACATAAACAACAACTTTTGTAGCCATAATTATTATAACGGGTACACGATATTATATTACTATATATATAGCGTGAACTATTATAAGCAATTGTCCAAAAAAGTTTCTACACATACCATTTTAATTTTACTTATGAAATTATTAATATACAGCATGTAAGGGACGGTGTATTGAAAAAATAAAAATATATACCAATTTGAAGTTTCAGCTATGGTGGCAATTCCTTTTTTGTGCGATGTTTTGTATGATTTTTAACTTCCTGCTACGTAGTACGTAATAGATAGGAAGTTACTGAATTTGCCCCGATTTTTGAAATTCGAGTTTTCACCGGATCTCCACGTTTTGAGATCCTAGGAATCTTTTCCAATTATTTTCGCGATGACGTCAGTGTGTCTGTATGTATGTATGTGTGTGTGTGTGTATGTGTGTATGTAAACATCGCATAACTTTTGAACGGCTGGACCGATCGAAACGCGGTTGATGGCATTCGATTGGATTCTGCTCAACTTAGACTTTCTGAAAATTTAAACCAAGTCGGCCTAGGAGATTTTGAGAAATGTTGAAAAAACCCCAAAAAATTTTTGCCGAAACAGTATTTTTTAACATAACTCCAGATTAATGTACTGATTGAGTACAAAAACTAATCAGCTCTATTCCTCAAAAAACTACATCTAATTTATAAATTGCATCAAAATCGGTTTATCCGTTTGGGAAAAATCGTTGACGAAAAATTGAAAAAGAAAGTGTTTTTTCGACATAACTTCGCAATTTTTCAACCAATAATTTTTTGGTATTCTACAATATTTTAGTACTAAAAATACGTCAGATGGCATTTCAATAATCAAAATTTCATCTAATTTTCAAAAGTTACAGCTTTTCAAATATTATAATTACGTTATTTTTAAGCATATTTACTTTATATTTTTAAAATAATTTTCAGGCTAATACACCGATGGACTTAAAAATCTTTCCAGCTTTTCTCCTTTAAAAACTGCGTCAAATACCGTTAAGTGGATCAAAATCAGTCAATTTGTTTAGGATTTATTAATGATGAAAATATTTGAAAAAAATGTTTTTTGACATTGCTACGAAATTTTTCAACCTATCTATTATTTAGCTAAAACAATATTTTAGATCTCAAAAATTGAGTTGAATGTCATTCGAAAGATCAAATTCAATCAGCGTTTTTTCGCCATTTTAACAAAATAGATGTTTGAACTGAAAAAAATCTATGTTTATAGTTTTTACTCCTTTGAGCTTAAAATACCTTAATTTAGCGGGAAGTTTCAGGGATGGCCTGTAGGGTCGACCGCTTACACATTTTTTTCTTATTTTCACGCTACGTAATATAAGAGTAGGGGAAACCAAGATGCTAAATGGGTAGTTACTCGAGCGTCATAGTGACCTATTAGATTTTGTAGACTAAATTATAGGAAAAATAAAAGGTTATACGAGTATAATGCTTTTCATTTCAATGGCGGGGAAAAAATCTACAGATAAAAAAAATGTTAAAAAAAAATCAGTCACACGGAAACACTTAAGCGCGTTAGATTTAGGGTATGGTGGTATTATTGCCAGCTAAAATTTAGAAAATCTGACGGTTCGTGTAGTGGAGTTCGTGTAGACGGAAAGTGTAGCGTAATGGAGTGGGAGGTTCACAAAGTGGGAAATTTTTGTTTTATTTTATGATATTTATACCTTAATTTTGTTTTATTACTCTTTAGTTGTTATTCTTAAAAATAGTAAAACGCTTTATATATATATATATATATATATATATATATATATATATATAAAACGTTATATATATATATATAACGTACGTAATATATAAAAATAAAATGTTTTATATATATATATATATATAAAACATTTTACTATTTTTAAGAATAACAACTAAAGAGTAATAAAACAAAATTAAGGTATAAATATCATAAAATAAAACAAAAATTTCCCACACAAATAATCAACGGTTTTCGTCTTCTCTTTTCGACCGCGTTGATTCTCATATATATGTAGGAAGTTGGTCAGATGCGATAAATAAAATACGGATGTGGTGACATAACAACTCTTTATTAATTGATCTATTTCTTGATCAACTTTCCATTATTAATTACTAGTTCTCATTATTCCCAACTATAATTATTCTTTATTACAAATAAGTCATAATTTAAGCAATAGATAGTAAATTATAAATTGTACTGCGACTAATTTATAGTCGACAATAATAATTAACTTGTTTGCACAAATTAATTATCCAAGAGTCAAGGATAAGCTACTAGCAAGATACAACAAGTGTACCGAGCCAAGCCAGAGCCTAGACTGCCCGAACGGAGGGCGCTCTGAGCCTTTTATACAGGTAGCAAAACAATTTGAGTAGTAGGGATATCGAACGATGCGCTCGGTGGCTTTATGGCGTACACCTGTTGTTTACAATATTCTTGCTTTGATGACGCGGACGCCGTCACGGCCATACTGACATGCACACGTCCTCGTGTGCGCATCTTTATACATCTGAGGACAAGGAACGCCTCGTTCATCCTGACATATCTTTTAGAAAGCTAAACGTAATCTTATTTTTTACAACTCTATAATTAGCGTGATTTTTAGCAAAATTGTACAATAGTGTGCTGGTCCGGCAACCCCTTCAGCAACTACAACTATTAAACCCCTCTCTCTTTTCGTTTTGAAACCGGAGACTGGATTCTAACTAAGCTAGGAATCCCTCTCATCAATTAAAAAAACCGGAGACTGGACTGTACTAAGCTCCCTCTCATCAGTTAAAAACCGGAGACTGGAGTGCACTAAGCTCCCTCTCATCAGTTAAAACCGGAGAAATCCCTTTAGCTGAGAGTGCTAGACCGGAAATCCCTTTAGCTGAGAGTGCTAGACCGGAAATCCCTTTAGCTGAGAGTGCTAGACCGGAAATCCCTTTAGCTGACAGTGCTAGACCGGAAATCCTAGTAGCTATAACTAGACCGGGTTGCAATCCCTATAGCCAAAAGGCTAGACCGGAATGAACCCCTTAGCTGAGTCATTGGACCGGACACTCCCTTCAATGACTCTAATCTTCCTACATTTTTTTCCTTTTTGTCAATCTTACATCTTTTGTTACATTACTTTTACTTTTTTGTTTGTTTTACATTGATTTCTTTTCATAGTTTTATAAGACTCGCATTTCCTATAACAATTTTTTTTTACTTACATTTTTAGTGATATTTTTTTATCATCATTTTACTACATTTTCTTCGTTTACTTTATATCGTATTTTTTTGCTGATGATGCAGCCTCATGAACAGTGGCATTAGTTATTACAAGATTAGAGAATCTCCTTCGCAGGTAGTTCGAAGATATTAAAAAGTCTGACTGTTATAACTATTTACAATATACAATGCATTTCTATCAATATTGTTTCTACCAGTTTTATGAACAAGATCATTATCATGAGTATACGCCGCCACGTCACCCTTGTTATAATTTTCATTTAGGTACCTCAAGAAACCCTACAGGAATGTGGGGAACTTCGCAGAGGCTATGATGGGCGCACTTATATGTCCTATTATATCCATTGATATGTCTTAATTCGTACTTATTGTTTTCTAAAATTGCGGTAACTTTAAGGAGCCCTTATATTTTGAATCAAGTTTCTTTTAGTGTCATTCTTCATTCCTAACAAAGACAAAGTCACATACACTAAAAGGTTTTAACATCTCTTTTACCTCTACTCAACCGTAAAATGTCCGATTGGGCTGATTTTGTGATTCTGCTGGATACACTGGATTTTCAAAGCTTACGTAGATACTTTTGCGAGTTTTAGTTAGTTGCCTTGAATACCGAATGTCAAATCAATCGGGGTAAATCCAGATACACTATACCTAATGTTGTTGAGCGCGTGTTGAATATTACCTAACCGCTCTTCCCATGGTTTGTCAGAGTTATACTCCGCTATCATTATTCAACCCAACAAGATTCGCATCACATTTTCGGACCGAGTGTTACCTCTATATGTGCCTGTCGCAAGAAGATGTAAATTTGTATTGTTTTCTTTTTTAAATATTAATTTGAGTTCAGTTGGTAACAAACTTTAAAATCGTTATTAGCGGTCTTCAAAGGGTCAAATAAATCAATTTAAGCTCGCCGGAATTAATTCAATTGGTTGTCAATTGTTTTTTTTTTTAAATATCTACCAAGCGATCTCTATCTTTACCTACAAGGTCAGTGTTTACCACACCCTTGCTAACAGATTTTGAAATTGAGCAGGATTAAGTGTTTAAGTATTGCTAAGCATTAACCTGTTGTTGCTTAGTTCCTATTCTACCTTGCTCCAAAATTTTGCGACCTAACAAAACATTTTTATTAAGACTCATCAGCTCAAACGTGAAATATAACCTCCAAATTTAAATTTTGCCCTGTGGTTAAACATTTGATCTGTTGAGTGGAAACTACATTAGGACAAGCTACTACTTAGATTCTTGTTCATAAAACCGTTCTCCTATAAAGGAATCACAAGAGATTTATTTGATATGGCTACATTCTGAACCAGAGTCAAATATAAAAGGTAATTAAATTTCACTTAGTGTAATACACCATGTGACGCTCTGGAACAGATGTTGACTGGTTTTCTGTTTTTTGAACTCGAAGTGGCAACTTCTTTCTTCTTGTAGTGCATCGGACAAATGGAAGCTATGTAGCTGGGCCGGGGTCACAACATACTTAGTAGACCACTGGTGGCCGGCCACTGGACACGCCACCAGAGGTAGTGGTAGATGACCTGCTTTCGCTGCAAGCAAAAATTATTTGAGATAAGTTTCTGTTTATCACAGCAATCGTTGTCACGATGTTTGATTTTATCACAAAAACTTCAACTTCCTCGAAATGCAGTGGTGCTCTTAAATCGGTTCATATCTACGTCTTAAAAGAAGAGATCTTCAAGTTAAATAAATATAGCTTGCCAAGACAGCAGCTTGTGAAGTAGGTGATGGCATGACTCTTGAGTGAGTGAGTAGGTACAATAATTTGATCAACCACGTCTAATTTTTTTCTTTTCTACAATAATTTTACTTAAGGCACACTATCTAGTAAGGTACACTACAAAAGTGCTATGAGAAAGATGAAGTGTCTTTGGAAAACGACTGAAGCATCTCATTAAAAACAAAGCAGAGACTGATTCGTACACTGGTGTTCTCCATATTTATGTATGGCGCAGAGTCATGGACACTAAGAGCTGCAGACAGACGTCGCATTGATGCATTTGAAATGTGGTGCTGGAGGAAAATGTTACGTATCCCTTGGACAGCACACAGGACCAACGCCTCCATACTAAAACAACTTGGAGTAAAGACCAGACTGTCTCCTACGTGCCTTCAAAGAATTCTATAATACTTCGGCCACATCTCTAGAAAGCAAGGAGACAATCTCGAAAAGCTAATCGTGACCGGAAAAGTAGAAGATAAAAGACCACGTGGTCGTACTCCTATGCGATGGTCAGACCAGGTTTGCACCAATCTCATGTCTAAAAAGTTTCATGATTCTCTGCACGGCGCTGGAGATAGTGTCCAATGGCGTAATATTGTGCTACCAAAAACGATCTAATGCTTACGGGGTTACGGGCCTCAGTTATGAAGAACAAGGAGGAGGACACCAGTTACTCATATCGGAGTCTTCATCAGAATCAAAGTATATCAACTTAATGGGAGTAGATGCATTTACAGAACGTGAATTAATATTTTCTTCTATTTTTCAAAGACTAGTTTCCATACCACAAGCGAAAAGAGACATTTACTGTTCTACATAATTAACCGAAATAGTTTGATGCTGAAGTGGGAGTGAATCCGATCCCAATTCTGATGTAGGAAGTGGGTCAGATGCGATAAATAAAATGCGGATGTGGTGACATAACAACTCTTTATATTTTGATCAAATTTCCATTATTAATTACTAGTTCTCATTATTCCCAACTATAATTATTCTTTATTACAAATAAGTCATAATTTAAGCAATAGATAGTAAATTATAAATTGTACTGCGACTAATTTATAGTCGACAATAATAATTAACTTGTTTGCACAAATTAATTATCCAAGAGTCAAGGATAAGCTACTAGCAAGATACAACAAGTGTACCGAGCCAAGCCAGAGCCTAGACTGCCCGAACGGAGGGCGCTCTGAGCCTTTTATACAGGTAGCAAAACAATTTGAGTAGTAGGGATATCGAACGATGCGCTCGGTGGCTTTATGGCGTACACCTGTTGTTTACAATATTCTTGCTTTGATGACGCGGACGCCGTCATATATATATAAAACGTTTTACTATTTTTAAGAATAACAACTAAAGAGTAATAAAACAAAATTAAGGTATAAATATCATAAAATAAAACAAAAATTTTCCACACAAATAATCAACGGTTTTCGTCTTCTCTTTTCGACCGCGTTGATTTTCTATCATTTCATTTATTTTCTTTAATTATGCAAACTAAGAACTACAAACTAAATAATAACAACAAACTAACGTAATAAGTTTAATAACCCTGTGTGGCACATTTTCACGTTTCGAAAGGTTTCACATTTATAAAATGCAACGATGAACGGATTTTGCGATTGCCGATTGCAAATGTAGCTCAATCTTACAAACTATCAGATCTTGATATCTTTTGCAAGAATTTATCGTAATCATAATGTTATAATAATAGGATAATCCACCAAATTTGTTTCTCGTGACTAGACATTTTTATCGGAAAAAACAATAAAAGCTACCTATAAAATACGACTTACGACAAACTTACAGAGGTTTCATAATATCCTTGCTATATTTTGTTGTATCTGTTGAGCCGACAGCTGTAAAATAATACAACGTTGTTTATCATTTAGGAACGTCTATCCTCAGGCTTTATTTCAATGAGTAGATTAATTCAGAGAAAATTATATTTAATGCGAAGATCCTAAGGCTTTTCATTTATATTAAACTGGCTGTCTGTATCGCTTTCATTAAACGATAGGGGCACATTAACCTTCCATTTTATTGAGTTCGTTTTCGACAAACATTATATGATTTTCTTATTCAAAACGTTATATAATGTATAGAGAGTTTAAAAATAAACTCAAATGCGGGTCATAAATTATTATTGATAAGGCGAAAGTTGTTTTATAATAAATGCAGTTTTTTGGTTCAGTGCATTTGTATGTTTTTTTGTAGCATAGGATAGCAAACTTGAAGTAGATGACTCTTCTGATGAAAGAGACAATTATCGCCTATAGACACCAAAGATGTTACATAAATGATGACTATAAGTGATGGTTTCTCTTTCCATCAAAAGTGCCATCTGCTTTATATTTATCCTATGATATAAAAATATATATACAATGTTTGTAAAGTTATCTCCAGTAATGTGTACGTCAACCATTGCGCCATCTACGATTCCTCTATTTATATCGCAAAGTAAACGGGATGAAGGTATATTTTAAGAAAATGTTCTCAAAATCTAATCACTTACGGGAAAGAAATTTTATTTGCTTTTGGAAATTTGTCAAATTTCGAAAGCTTGAAAAGGCTTTTGCTGACCCAATTTTTATATGACCTGCAATGCAGCACTAGTTCTCTACAGCTCTGAAAGTTTGTTTTATTGGCACAATAATCAGACGAAATATTTACGGTAGTTTTAAAATGCAAATTCTAATTTTGTTAATCGTTAATCGCCTTGTTAGCGACCCTAATTACGCGATCCACGGGACTTGGGTTCGATTCCTGGCAGGGAAAATATTTATATGATGAGCACACAAACCCAGAAAAAAAATATCTGTTTGTATTTCTGGGTTTGGGTGTTTATTAAATATATTTCTGTATTTATATAATTATGTATTTATAGTACCTACTTGTATAATTCACTTAACATCCATAATATCACAAAATAATAATTTAATAACTTTGCATAATCATGTGCTTATCCCAACGCTATTGTATGGAAGTGAGAGTTGGGTATGTCAGAAAGGGCATGAAAGTAGAATCAACGCGGTCGAGATGAGGTTGCTAAGAAAAATATGTGGTGTGACACTTGCGGACCGGGTTCGTAATGTCGAAGTGAGAGAGAGGTTAGGTTTGAAAGAAAGTGTCGGTGTAAAGATAAGAAAGGGCATACTCCGTTGGTTCGGACATGTAGAAAGAATGGTAAATGAAAGGTTAACAAAACAGATATACAATGCGAATGTTGAAGGATGTAGGTACCGGGGAAGACCAAGACTGATATACCACGATCAGATTGATCGAATACTGTCCGAAGATGGTGTCAAGAGTCTTCGCAACCGGCGTGTGTGTATGAAGAGTGTGATGAATGTGGAGGAAGCGAGACAAGCCTGCAAGGATCGTGATGTATGGCACTCGGTTCTCTCTGCCTACCCCGTAAGGGATCTGGCGTGAAGATATGTATGTATATACTAACATTGGAGTAGGACCAATTTGTGTAATTGTAGTGGGTGAATAAATCTAGTGGTTATCCTATTCAACTCAGATTATGAAACTGGAATGGGTTCAAATTCCTATTCAGACAAATTGTTTGCCTAATTGAAGAAAAACAATTGCCTGAAGTCTCGTAGAGTTTTGTCAATTTCTTCCCACCATAGAAAAGCACGAATAGCTATTCGTGCTTTCAATTATCGTAAATAACAATAACATTTTTAAAATAGAGACCACCAACAATTTCACTTGCCAAAAATTGGTATACCGTTGTGCTCAGATTAAATATTATCCATTGGTACCTCACAGGAAGAGAAAATCCCTATATGGGTTAGTCAACTTTTAATTTAATTACCTACCTAATTAGAGAAAATTAGCTATAAAGAATGAATGAACGATTATTCTAGTAGGGATCCCATTTTTTCCGTTACTTGATATCCTGGCAATACCGATAATATTTTCCATTACTCACAAAAGGAAATTGGAAATTTATTCTTGTCTCTGTAGTTCCGTATATAGTGGTTCCGTTGCTGCCGTAATTAAATGGGAAATTAGTCCTAATAGCTAGTTTGTGAAACGATTTGAGTTCCCCGCTATCTTTGAAATTGAAAACCAAGTTTTTAGTGTGTAGTGTTAGTTATTGTTAGTTATTGAAAACAAAGCACTTCAATTTATAGAGCAAAGTAATATTTAAAATGTCTTAAAACTGATATATGTTTTTTTAAATCATAGTTAGTCAAACAGATGGTTCTGCTGATGGAAAAAGATAACCGTTGCTTATAGACCAACGACCACACAGCCCATAGACGCCTAATGTTCGATTTTCCGTATTGAATGCATTCTGGCAACTAGCTGAGCTGAGCTGCAACATCGTGATTGGCTTACTCAAGGCCACAGTGAAAGATAGTGATGTACAGAGGATCTGATTGGTCGACACTGATTGGGTATTGGTGCATGGACATTTACATCGAAACTATAAGTCAGATGTGTTGACAGAAGCCATTCGCCAGTTATTAGGGGTCTATGGGTTGTGTGGTCGGTGTTATAGACACTAAAGAGGTTATTAATGCAGTGCCACTCATGTAGCCCTAGTACCAAGTGACATCATATCCCCATATGATGTCACTTGGTACTAGGGTGTAAAACTCTGCAAAGTCTCATCCGTATTTGTTACCACTGTTTGCCTATTTTCACCGCCTTACCTATTTCCACCGAATTAACTTCAATGCTTATCGCTATTAAGTTTCAGTTTGGAAGGTAAGGTAGCTGGTTAACTTGGAATTACTATCCCGCCACATGGATCACAAAGCACACGTAACATCTTTGATGTATATAGGTGATGGCTGTCTCTTTCTCATCAGGAGAGCCAACAGATTGTTTGCTATCCTAAGATGATAAAAAAAAACGTTATATTTGAGAATTCTTACTGTAGAATTTAAATTATTTTACTATAATTATATTATATTGAAATAATATATATTGTTTAATAACAATATTAAATTGATGAAAAGAAAAAACCATGTGGCAACGATAGAATGCCACATACATATAGTTGTAAAAAAAAAGTTTAAATGTGTTTTGTACTGGTAACTTTTAACTACAAAACACCTTGTCATATCATTCGGTACGATAAAACAGTAGAACATGGTTTATTTCTTTTTTTTACACGATATAATATCTCTACATTCATTCACATTTCACATTCATGTATAATGCTATTTGTTAAAATAAATGACTATGAAATATATAAATAAATTTTAAAGTATAATAATTATAGTAATTATTAGTTAATGGTAGTTATTAGTAATAATTTGTTATATTAATTTATAAAAATTAGTGTTGTTTTTCTCAAAGGTTATTTATTGTAAAGTAGAAATTACTATAGTTACTAGCTTTCACCCGCGGCTTCGCCCGCGTGGTGTTAGTAACAGTAGTCTATGTCCTTCCGCAGACTGTAGACTATCCATATGAAATATCATCACAAACGGCTTTGGACATTAACAGTGAAACATACATTACAGATAAACAAATAAACAGACAGACAATTAAATGTCACTTTAATTTTTAATATGTAAGGTAAAAATTAGTATTCATATTATTGAATTTATTGAAGAGCGTATCTTATAGCAGCAGCAAAATATAAAAATCTGTTCACTGCGCGATCTTGCAAGCTATTCTCGAAACTATCCGCTAAATTAAGTTTTTTTTTCTTAAAGGAGTAAAAAAGCATTTGTTCTTTTTTATTTTAATTTTTGAAAAGACGTATTTTTAAGTACGATGATCCATTTTTTGAGCTGTAAAATGTCTTAACCACAAAATTGATTAAGTACTTGAAAAATATCGATATACCTAATGGAGTAAAAATTTGTTTTGAAAATTTCTGCCATTGATAAGCGCTGAACAGATAAACCGATTTTGATGCAATTTGCGATATTTGACGAAATTTTAAAGTGAAACTTCTTTATAATAGTTGCAATTTGTACTCGAAAAAAAAACGAAAATGCGTCACGATAAAAAACAAATACATAAATGTATAGAATGAAACCGGGCATGAGAATGAAACAGAATACCGACATTACACAATATTTCATATTTAAAATATCATCCAATTAATGTTTCCAACCACGGATTAAATGGATACGCCTTTCAATACAATTTCTAACAAACAAAATTTATAGCAACTAGCTGGACGACGGATTTTCCTCCGGATGATATTTTAAATAAAGATGGACTGTCGTGAATGACACATAGATCAATTTTTAATAGTAAAATACTATCTAAATACAATATTTCGTCAAAAATGTTAGAGTCGTTTTGGAGAAACCGATTACATACAAATACACAATAATTGCTCGTTTAAAGTAAGGTAAGAGTATAAGATAGGTATAATCATCGGGACTTAGTAAGAAGTGACGGATTCCTCTGACAGTAGTGGCCATAACCGAAGCCGCCCAATAAATGGAGGATGTCTCACCACTTTATTAAAATGGCTTACAAAACTTCTTTAAAATGTTACGTTAGTGTAAGTAGCTACATATCTTAGAAAGGCAATATGGAAAACGTAAAGTAGATGAGTCAGAAATTAAAATACAGAGAAAAGCTAACAAAATCTTATATTTCATAACCAAGAAAACGTTATTTGGAGATGAGAAAATATGGTTAGGCTAGATAAATCCATTAATATTTCCTACTTTCTTTGATCGTCTACCTTAGTATCAAAATGTATTATTACCTTAAGATCAGCTTTATGAGAAAATTGCAAAACGGCTATAAAAGCGGTCTGTCTGGTTCCGTTGTAAAGATAGAAAGAGAAAAATACATTATATTTTACATTAAGGCTACATTCACAAATGCGACTGGAATATGTGTGCAAACGTTATTTATAAAGTTACTATTGAAACGAGTACATCACGCCTTGCACTTAAGAAACGTTTGTAGGTGCACTCTTTTAACGCTCAGCCTGTTTAAAACATGCACCGTGAGAAAATTTTGTCGACTCATTTTATCGATGTTAAAGATATTATCTCTATTTGCGTAGTTAACATGGTAGCACACAGCATTTGACTATATACATTGAAAGCGAAGCAATAACCTGTTTTATTTGTTAGTAGGTAGTCGTTTTATCTAGCGATCTCAACATTTCGATGTAATTTAATCTTAATATTTTGTTCAAATGTAATTATTTACTCGTATTATGATGAGTCTCTTCCGCCAGATCTTCTCAGTGTGTGACCGCGTTCCGATCTGGTAGTAATTCTAAAAAAAAATCGATACAAACGTTTTAAATGTAATGTTATAATATACAATGATAACTCTTAAATATTTGCACAACATGCCATTATAGAATATGTTGGTAACATAATTATTTTTAATAACTTGTAACACCCATTTTCTTGTGAATATATTATATTTATATTTCATTAAGTTTCTTCTCATTTCATTATCGTAATCCCTCTAGGGATAGAGGTAAACGAAGTATTTGAAGCGAAGCGTGCTGTTTGAGGTTTTGTTTGAAATTATGATTAGTTTTATGTAAAATTTATTCATTTTATTTTTGAATTAGAGCTGTGGAAAATAATTAGAGTACAAAAACATAGACAAAAATCAGAACAAAATATCAAAATTTACGCAGAATTCAGTGAGCAGCATTGGATGTCTACTCGCGTTACTTATCTGTTCTACAAGAAAACACTTGTCTTTATATCTTTTTTGGGATTAAGTATTTGTCAACATTCACATTCTTCTCTTGCAAGCGACATATCTCTCATGCATTTCCAGCATCGGCATAAACGGCCAGCTTATATTCTCAAGTAGGTATAATCAATGTAAAGTTTCGACCAAACTGGTGCGACATGCTGGTTAAATAACTGGTGTCTGCTAGTTCACTGTAATTTTTTGTTTAGCAGCACTTTTAATACATTGGTTTGATTACAGATACGGCCAATGCAAATATTGTAATAAAAATAATACTAGAATTAAAAATATCTACTATAACTAAATTTCTTCATAATTTTTAACCAAAACATAAACATCAATGCAAGTTTTTACTACTATAATTACAAGCAACAGATGATTCTTGTTCAGTGATTATAAATAATAAATAGCATATATTATGCTATTTATTATTATATAGGACATAATTGTAACTTTAAAAAAGTCACAGACCGTGAGACTTGTAAAACTTGGTAACTTAACCCAGCCTCCACCAATTAGACAAAATAAGCAATTCGATGTAAACAATCTTAAAGTAAGCTTAAGTGGATATATTTTAGAAGAACATGGAAGGATACATATTGTTTTAATTATTTTGTTTAATGCAATCAAAACGGTTGAATGATACTGAATGATAGTGTTAATAGATCTTAAGCAGATAGCACTGTGACACATAAACGAGAAAGATACGTGTGCGGTGTACGCCCTACAATATAGATCGAACTTGGCCTTGTGGCCTGGGCCAGTTCTCCGCTGTATTCGTTACATATCTCTGTTCAGCTTCTACTAGTACATGTTATTTCTTAAGAGTTTTTTCCTCTCCACTTCGCGATCTTGCATTTCGTGCATGTTTTTGTTTTACAAGGCACGCGCATGTTTGACAGTCGCTAAGCGGAACGGGCCCTTAATATGCTTCGTCAAGGTAACTACTCGCTTACATTCTTATAAGAAAGTATCCAGGGTTGTCAATTACATTTTCATTAGTAAACTAACATTACTTTTATTTTAAATAACAGTGTTTTCTTTGTCTGGTTACAAGCTAAAAGTACGTTATATTTAAGTTAGATCTTTTTTCTATAAAAATCATATACAAACTATCTTTCAGAAACTATTATTCAAGTAAATTTTCCGAAATAAGATTTTCTATATGGAGAAGAGATATTATTCTTTTATAGAAATGAAATATAACTTTTTCCACGAAGTAGATATTTGTATGAAAATACATAATAAATCACAATAAATAAGGTGACGGATAATTCTTATTGCGATAAATTAAACTTTTTGTGCCTGGGCAATAAAAATATTTTTATTCATTCAGATCTAAGAAAACTTTTATTAAGGTTTTTTTAGAATTATCCTTGAAAAACGAAATCTCAGCAGTACCACCGTGCCCCGAATGAGGACTGTGAGTCTGCAATATTATAGCAATATTATTTGAATTTATATTCAGTCTTGCTATTCTTTTTACATTGAAATAATGATATTAAGCAAATTGCCCTCGAGTTGGTTCGGGTTAACTAACGATCCGGCAGTTTCTAAAAGGTGAAAACGACTAGCCAAAAATCACCGTGATTTCTAGGTGGTAGAATTTTGCGATTTCTCACCCAGCGTGATAGCATCGCTTTAGTTATTCTTGCTGCAATAGTTTCAGTACTCATCATTGTTGTGTTAAGGTTTGAGGGGAGCACAACTATTTGTGATACGGATGGCTACGCACTATTAATGTCTTTGGTGTCTATATCATTTTCGATGAGCAGAGCGTGTGTTTTATTTTGTGATATAAAAAAACTATATTTTGTATATATGTAGGTACCTATTGTAGATTACTTGTACTCTGCATTTCATCCAATTATTTTCAGCAATTAATACCTAAAGAAGGAAAACAATATGATTACATATACGCGCATATACACATACAGACGTACAATAATAGGATTTTTGTAAACCAAATACGCAAGTTTTAGACAAAGTTAGCTTTTTTATATCAAGAGGTAGTAAACAAACAGATGGTTTTCCTGATGGAACGATAAGCCATCGTCTGTAGACACCAAAGATGATAACGGTGTGTTGCTATCTGTGTGGCGGGCTGGCAACATCACATGCATAAGTCTACCGAAATATGACAATGAAAAGCATCGACTTTATAGCAGCAGGAATAGATTAAATAAGTGGTGAGCAGGTGGTCGTACCATATACCCGGGCAAGACGTCGAGGAACTTTACCAACTGGTAATCTCGACGGTAAAAAAAAGTATCTTCACGCCCGTATCCCCGAAAAGGTAGGCAGAGGTACAACAAGTGAACCCACGATTAGCCGAAGATACTTGAGTACAATGTGATAGGTGGCAAGCCTATCGCCAACGGGGCACTTTCCAATCCCGTCATTTACCGTTTTAACCGAATTGTCAACCGCACCGATCATCAAAATTTTGTAGCGATATGTGTACCTATGTAGAATATTACATTGCTGCACCATAAAGTGTATTAATTAATTAATGCTTGCTAGTAAGAAATAATATAGTAATATTTAAATACAGTTTTATTAAGAACGATGACTACAAATGCTACTTTAGTACCAAAAATTTACTTCAACAAAAATATAATTATTTTATTTATTTGCAATAGGTATACAATATCTTCATATTATTCTGTATTTTTCCTCATGAATATTACACATTAAAATTGTGTAAAAACAATCGAATAAATTTGACAGCCCTACTGTTTACTTTTTCTCCTGTAATTGTAAAGCGTATAGTACATTAAAAAAAAATAAAGTGCCAGACCCGGTTCAGTAATCGAAGTAATCGAATCACGACTGAGGTTTTTAGTGACGTCGGAACGAGAAATAAAAATAGTCGGTTTTCTTAGATCGTCGTAAAAAAATACAAATTTTGTTTTTATTTTGCCGTCGCTTTATCGGGTCGCCGGATATTTTATTGATCTTAAGTCCCGTTGGCTTTGCTCCCGTTGAGTTAAAAAATGAGGTTACCTGTTAGTGGTGTGTTACGATTTTATCGATATTCCACTACTGTGATTTGTTATCTATGTATAAATATACAAATATGACACAGTTACATACTTTTTCTGGTCTGTTTATCAGTCAATTTTGTTTGTGTAGTTGCTTTTCTACCTAGTAGTCACGATGACAGTGACACCTAATTGTTCGAATTTTACGACTCACTTAGCAGAATTGCAGAATGTCTATTATTCAAAGGGTCCCGAAGTAACGCGGAGGAAAATCAAATTAAATCTATATTAATACTATAAATGCGAAAGTTTGGATGTTTTGACGGATGGATGGATGGATGGATAGATGGGTGGATGGATGAATGGAATGGATGGATGGATGTTTGTTTCCTAATTACGCCAAAAGTACTAAATGGATTTATATAAAATTTGGCACACAGATGGATAAATGACTTGGAATAATACATAGGCTACTTTATCCCGGAAAAATGAGTTGTTCCCACGGGATTTACTAAAAAAACAGTAGCAGTCGTGGGACTGCCGATAGAAGTGAAAACGGAACTATTAAGTTGAGAGTAATTAAATCTATATGCAAAACATAGCTATAGATATACTATTATCATTAGCATGTCGGTGACGCGAACCGAGGATTTTACCCTCTACCAAAACGCTCAACGCGCCTAAAGAAGTTTTCACTTCAAAAATGTATAACTGCTAGTATGATAATAGTTATGCTCGTATAAGAAGCTTATCTTACAAAGAAAACTTCTGACACGACTAAACTTAAATGAGCGAATATCTCGTCTTAATCGATCACAAACTAAGAAGAACTTCACCCCTTTGAACCATTCTCATGTAGCTCAGCGATAAGCGCTCCCTAGTTTGGAATGATGATCGCTGTTAAAATTCCGTAAATTTTTCTTTATCCATACTAAATAATCAATGCGAAAGTAGCTCTGTTTGTCTGTTTGTCTATCTATCTGTCTGTCTTTTCTTCACTCCTAAATCACTGAACCAATTTAGATGAAATTTGGTAACATATTTGAGACCTGAGAAAGGACATGGGATAGTTTTATCCCGAAAATCTCACGGGAACGTGGAGTATGTTGGTAAAACCCACACATCTTTATTTTAGAAATTTTTCAACGCGGACGAAGTCGCGGGCGCAGCTAGCTTAAAATATTTTTTTAACATTTAGTTATGTTTATAACATACGCATTAGAACACAATTTAAATGTTGTAAGAGTTAGAAAAAAGAATAACAGTCCGTAAAATATAGTTTTTGTTATTCTTCTTAGTTAATTAGTATAAAAATTTCAAAATTTTTACGAGAAACCGAAAAAACATTCGAACAGCTTGTTAGTAAAACGTTTAATGAGCAATTCTGTTTAATTTTTAATTTAATTCAATTAATTCTTAGCCCGTATGAATTTATTTTGTTTATCTTGGAAACGAGTCTACCTGGTGTTTGTTCGGGCCCCCTTTAAAGAATAGATCAACTGCCGTTCTGTCAGGCATGTCGTAAAAGGTGATCAATTGGCTATACCTCGTCCGCAACGTCTCGCCCGGGTATATGGCACCACCGCCTTACCTATTCCTGCCGCAATAGTCAATGTTTATTTCAGTGTCGTATTTGGAGGGTAAGGTAGCTGGTAGACTTATGTATGTTGCATTGCTATCCCGCCACACGGATAGTAACGCACCATGAACACATTTTGTGTCTAGCTAGGAGATGGTTTCTCTTTCCAATACGAGAGCCCTCTGCTTGTTTGTTATCTTATGATATAAAAAACGGCTGTAGCAATTTTGATAAAATTTAAGTTTATCTAAATAGTTGAATTTATTATAAGCATGAAATTAAAATACTAGCTAGATCGAAAATAGTAGCACTCCTTGGATAGTGAGTTTTTGAGTTTAGATTTAATTTGCAGTAAAACCTATTTAGTTGTACAGTTTAAACTGGTTGGTTTTGGACCCATTTAATAGATGATATTTTATTAAGAGAGCACTGAGCTTTTTAAAGTAAATCGACATTTTGACCTCCTACAAGACGGTGAAAGCGTGATGGTTCTGACTAGAATGGGCGATACGAGTGCGGATTTTGATATTTTCTTTTTATCATTAAAATTTGTACACATTTTAAAAATATAAAATGTATAAATTATAGAAAACATGCTGTTTGCTATTATCGAAAAACTGATGACATTCCGTTTAGTATTTATGTCATACTAAGGGTTTTCCTTTTTGTTCACATGTAACTTTGAATTTTTTTTTAATCGAGTAAACTATAAGTCATTATGTTTCCAAGTTATATAATTTAAATCCCTTAGTATCTTTCTTAGGAATTGCATATTTTAATAATAACGATATTGCAAGGGATCTACTGAATGCATTTGTTATGAAATTAGCTCGGTGCAGCCCTAAGTTACATATAATTATATATATACTAATAACATATATATTATATACAAAATACGAAATAAAATACAAAACGTTTATTCAGTAACTTTAAGCAGATACAAAGTTTTTGGTTGCTACTAGAGGTCTCCTTTTAAGTACCTATTGTTGGGTTCGTTTTTAATAATAGACAGTTTGACGTACATAGATGTTTATTCTTTCAAGACTTACAGCAGAATGACCCGAGTAGGCAAGGTATTTTATAGTATCACAAGTTTTACAATAATTAAAAGTAGGGTAGATTGAAAAATGTCAATTTCAAACAGATCAGTTCAGATGGCACCACTTCCAAGTTTATAATTTGATATAACGATTCCACCATGTTGCGGAAGTGGCGCCACTGTAGCGCAGCATTTTGATAACAAATTCTAATATCTATTATGCGAGATAAACGAATATTAATATTACATTCTAGCATTATTTACAATATTATTTATATTACAAATAAATATACCTAACACTATATAATACCTGTACTAGGGGCCCCGCTCTTCTATGACAGAATACATTTACGTAATTAATTGTACTAAAAAGAAACATTATACATACATTAAAAAATATTCTATTTTGTTAATATAATATATTGTAATATTATTTTATTCGGAAACGTGTTTACGTGTGTATAAGAGTAATTAACAAGCAGGTACTAATCGCATTTTATAATATACTAGCGACCTGTCCGCGGTTTCACCCGCGCAGCTTTTGTTCCCGTGGGAATATCGGAAAGGTTTATACACTTAAACCTTCCTCAAGAATCAATCTATCTATTAAAAAAACCGCATCAAAATCCGTTGCGTAGTTTTAAAGATTTAAGCATACATAGGGACATAGGGACATAGGGACAGACAGAGAAAGCGACTTTGTTTAATACTATGTAATGATAATGATACTCGTTTTTCGTTTCTGAAATTTATTTGTTTGCGGTTATTATTTATTTATTTAATATTTTATTGTACACAACGGTAAATAAATAACAATTACAAATGAAAGAAAAATCGTACAAAATTATAAAGTATCATCACGCCCGTATCCCCGAAGGGGTAGGCAGAGGTACAACAAGTGCACCAACGATTAGCCGAAGATACTTAGTCCCACAAATGTGATAGGTGGCAAGCCTATCGCCAATCGGGCACTTTCCAATCCCGGGCAACTTTGTGTTTATCAGAAAACTGAAAAAACACTTTTCTTATGTGCCCGACCCGGGAATCGAAACCGGGACCTCATGTGGTCCACGCCAACGCTGGACCACTAGACCTCAGAGGCGATAACATTATAAAATTAAAATTATATAGATATACATGTATGTATTATTTATAAATATATTATTTATTGTAATATAATAAGAACTCCGTTTCTTCGTAACTTTTACTTTTTAACCAGTATATTATTACATTTTTACATTGATGGTAGGTTTTAGAATAAATATTTAAATGTTTATTAACAGTAGGTATTGTATACGAAAGATGATTGTTTAGTATATTGTCGTCGTGCAAAAACTGTTTTCACTAGTATTGTTGGAGCTATTGATGTTGTTTTTCTTTTGTTCAGTTTATGACGGTTATACTTAAGGAGAGGTATTTCGATGCCCGTCAATTCTATAGAAAATGGGTAGCGCGGTATGTTCTGAAACCGCTGGGAACCGTGTTAATATTCGGATAAATAAATATAGGACATCAGCTGAAAACTAAAATTCAGCACATTCTTTTTTGTATTTACAACTAAATATCACCATATAAAAATAATGTGGAAGATTAGAAGTATTATTAACAAATTATTTGTTTTAGAGATTTTTCTAGCCTGTTTTCGGAATTTTATATGATCGAGTAAAGTACATTCTATTATGTAATAAGTTAGCAGATGCCTTAGGTAATATCTTCAGGTATATCGTGTAATTTTTGTAAAATTGTTATTAAACAATCAATACAAAAAGACGTGATTTAGCATATCAGTTTTTTCCCGTTTGTCGCGATGTCTCGCCTTAAATGATTTATGAAATTTTAAAATAATGTAAGATATATAGCTTTCGAACAGTTAGAAGATTACATAGTGCATATAGTTTTTCAGTCGAGAATCTATATGGCTTGAAGTACATTACCTTTAATAGATATAATAATCACAACAAAAAAATGACACCGAAAGTCGACTATTTTGCAATCATTTTTGCTTACCGGGCACCTTATCCCTTCAAAGCGGGATAGGCTACAACAGATGTTGACCCTATTGCGGCAGGAATAGGGTAGATTGTATCGAACCCCATCGAGAAGTTGCGAAACTCTACCACTGACTTACTCAGTAGGCTTCTCCCGCCTTTTACGAAATTCCTAGCAGTTAGGCAATTGACCTATTCTTCAAAAAGGAGCCGGAATAAACACGGAGAAAACATGTCATTCTACGCTATAAATAATATTTTTGTACAACAGAATCTTTTAGAGGTGGTACTGTTTTATGTTATTAGAGAAGCAATGCAAAGTAGAAGTCGTGTTCCATTTCGTTAACACTCGCTGCAGCGCTGAAATAATAATAAATCGTCCAACAAAAGTCTAATTTAAGCAGCGCTACAGCGTATAACTGCGTATAATATATATTCGGGACTAAAAGGCCGTAACCGTCGTAAATTTCATGGCGTTTACGCGTTTCAATTAAATGAGCTCTGACGTAGGTGCAGAACTCATGTACTGTTCTTTTGTGAATAGAAGTGGCGTTGCGCATGTTTTGTCTAGTATGTTAGTACATGGAAGTCTTTGTATGATGTGCACAAATTATGGCCCAGACTTCTTTGAAAAAGAAACGGCGAGTGATTGACCCATAGATATAATATTCAAAGGATTAACCAAAACATGTTGATACCTGCATGATTACACGGGGGTTGAGTTCTCCTACGTTCTGTCTCTCTTTCTTTCTTTTTCTTTACTGCCTAAGCACTTAGTTACTCAGTCGGATTTTTAAAAAATCTGTTAAAAAGCCTACTTTCTTTCTTTATTTGAATATAGAAATATTTTTTATAATTTAAAAAATGTAAAAAGATGCAATAAATTACTACAGAATCCTCCAAAGAATTATTTTTACACTAGCTTTAACCCGTAGCTTTGCACATGTTAAAAGTTAAACTCTTGCACATGTTAAAAGGTCCTCTGATGGAAAGAGTCAACCATCGCCTACAGACACCAAAGACGTTAATGGTGCGTTGCTATCTTGTGGCAAGGTCTAAAGCCACATGCATAAGTTTATCGATTACCTTACCCTCCAAACCGGAATACGACAGTAACAAACAAAACGCTGACGCTATTGCGGCAGGGATAGGTAAGACGGTGGTACCAGACTCGGGCGAGACAATGCAGAACTCTACCACTTAGTGGCCACGATAGTAGTTTCTCGCATAGCCAAACGGTCGCCTTTTACGACCTGCCTGGCAGAACGGCAGTTAGCCTGTTCTTCAAAAGAGGAGTTTCATAATTTGTAGTTGAGTAATTAAAATTTAAAAACGTAACAAATAAACAAACTGTGGTATTATTTATTTGTTTTGATATAGAAGACACATAATCATTGATATAGAAGACACATAATCATTACATAGTATAAAACAAAGTCGCATTCTTTGTCTGTCCCTATATCCCTATGTCCCTATGTATGCTTAAATCTTTAAAACCACGCAACGGATTATGATGCGGTTTTTTTAATAGATAGAGTGGTTACAGAGGAATGTTTATATGTATAATAACATTCAATATAGAGTCGAGAAATACTGCAATTTTTGAGTTTTTTGAAGTCATGTCGTAAATAATTATATTTTTTTTCGCTTACATTGCAAACGCTGGCTAAACCCTACGAGATTTATCAAAATAATGAACTAAGTATTTGTACACCTTGAAAAGGTCTACAGAAAACTCCGCGATGGTATATGTCTATCTCTTACGGATAACCCACAATAGCATATTTTTGTCATTTACATTTTATGAGAAATAATGGCTTTTTTCGAAGCAATTTTAAGCAATACAGCACTAATCCTTATCCAATTAAATACCTTACATATATTGCTAATTTAATATAGAGCAATATGGCCGTTTACAGCTTGTAATTTAAATGAATATTTTCGAAGATATTACAGATTTAGTTTAAAATGCAGGGGCATAGCGGTTGCGGGGTTACCGGCTGGTAGGCGGCGCGCGCGCGGCATGTTCTGAAACCGCTGGGACACGTGTTAATTTTCGGATAAATAAATCGACGAGTCCCAAGAACAAAATCGTATCTACAAAATTACCAAATTACAATATGTTTGTTTGTGGGAGTACATTGTAGATAAGATGATGTTCACTTCAGTTTTTCCACAAAAAAGACCAATAAATATAAAAAGTATATTGTAGCTTTATGCGTGTTTAATGCGAATTTTATTATAAAACCAATTTAGTCTGATCTCTCCATAAGATTTTGTTCTTGGGACCCGTCGTTAATATAAGACTTCAGCTGAAAATCAAAATTTAGTACATTCTTTTTTTTTAACTAAATATCACCATATAAAAATCATGTGGATGCTTAGAAATAGTATTAACAAATTATTTGTTTTAGAGATTTTTAGCCTGTTTTCGGAATTTTATATGATCAAGTAAAGTACATTCTATCATGTAATAAGTTAGCACATTCCTTAGATAATATCTTCAGGTATATCGTATAATGTTTGTAAAATTGTTATTTAATAACCAATGTAAAAAAATGTGATTTAGCAAACCAGTTTTTAATTTCCCACTACGTAAGTAGATAAGGAAGATACTGATTTTACCTCGATTTTCGAAAATCGAGTTTTCACCAGATGTTCCCGTTTTGAGGTCCTAGGAATCTTTTTCGACTATTTTCACGATGACGTCAGTATGTCTGTATGTACGTATGTGTGTGTGTGTGTGTGTGTGTATGTGTGTATGTAAACATGTCATAATTTTTGAACGGCTAGACCGATCTAACGCGGATGATGGCATTCGATTGGATTCCGCTTAACTTAGATTTCCTGAAAATTTGAACCGATTTTGAGAACCGAACCGAACCGAATTTGAACCGATTTGAAGAAGATTTTGAGAAATTTTTAAAAATAACCAAAAAAATTTGAAAAAACACCAAAAGAAACAGTATTTTTTAATATAACTTCCAGATTTATGTACCGATTGAGTACAAAAATAATCAGCTCTATTCCTCAAAAAACAACGTCTAATACATAAATTGCATCAAAATCGGTTTATCTGTTTGGGAGTAATCGTTTACGAAAAATTTTGAAAAAAGTGTTTTTTCGACATAGCTTCGAAATTTTACAACCAATAATTTTTTGGTGTTCTACGATATTTTAGTACTAAAAAAGCTACGTCAAATGCCGTTTCAAAAATCAAAATCGAATCTAATTCTCAAAACTTATAGCTTTTCAAATTTAAAATTACTTTGTTCTTAGCAAACTTACTTAATTTTTTTAAATAAGTTTCAACTTTCAAGTTAATTTACCGATTGACTTAAAAATATTATCAGCTTTTGTTCTTTAAAAACTGCGTCAAATACCGTTAATTTAATCAAAATCGATCAATTTGTTTGGGATTTATCAATGAAGAAAATTAAAAATAAATTGTTTTTAGACATAACACCGAAATGTTTCAACCTATCGGTTATTTAGCTAAAACAATATTTTAGATCTCAAAAATTGAGTTGAATGCCATTATCGTTTTCAAATATTTATACAGTTTTTCAAAAATTAATAAATCTGCCATTTTTAACAAAATTGAACTGAAAAATCTATACTTATAGTTTTTACTCTTTTGAGCTAAAATACCTTTATTTAGTGAGAAGTTTTAAGGGATGGCCCGCAGGGTCAACCACTCACACATTTTTTCGCCTTAATAAATCGCAGGGTCAAACCTTCAACGTTGCACGCTTAGATTTGAGCGTTGACTGTTTTTCACATGGTCAACTTATTTGTCGCTCTTTCAAGAGTAACTAACCTCTAAAGAAAACATGTTTATATTGTCTAATGACCAGAAAGCTGTGAACGTTGTATAAAAAGACATTTTGTAATATATTAATGGAAAAAGTAAAAGAAATAGGTAAAAATGTAAAAACTAAAAATGAAGTACCTATATGAATTTAGATGTTCCAAAAATAGCAGGAAATTTAGATGTTCCAAAGATAGCAGGAAATCTTCATGGTATAGGGAAAGGGGAATTGTTTGCGGGCCACGGGCAGTAATGAATAAATCAAAACTACTGCATCGATTTTAATCATTTTTTTTTCTGTGTGACATAGGCTGTACATTTTATACCCGTGCGAAGCCGGGGCGGGCCACTAGTCATTGATATAGAAGACACATAATCAGTGTTTCAAAATTGTGCGCTTATTTCAAATAGAATCGCATCGGTCGCGACACTGTCAGTTTTATTTCTTGTTTTACATTGCTTTGTAAAAACAACTATAAATCTTGCGCTGCTGGTTGGATATGCAAGGACATATGTTTTTGCCATATCTATAACTACTTAAATAAAATTAGCGACACTTTTAACAGTTTTATTCGGGACTATTCATCTTGGGTTTTTTAGGTTTTTTATATCAATATTTGATCTGTGATCTTTACGTCTAATGTTTATTGTCAAACTCAGAAGAGATTTTATTGTTTAGTCTATGGTTGAAATTCGGTCACAAAGAGATTGTTGGTACATATAAATACTAAATTAACGTACTGTTTATAACATACATATTATGACGAATTCGGGTAAAAGGAGGTGATATCTATAAACGAAGCAAAGATCTGAGAAATTGCTCTATTTAATAACAGCAAGCCTCAAATGAGTGCCCGTAATTACTTCATAAAGGCATTATGGTACTTTCAATGGAATCACGAATCAAAAGCAGATTGATGAAAGAATAATAACTCATCTACCCACAATGTTAAGCTGTGACCACACTGCATAAAAAACTGTTGAAATCCACTATTTCACATTTTGATTAAAAAAGACTTAATTAGACTAAAAAATAGGCCAATTGCAGTTTTGTAAGGCAGGTCGTAAAAGGCGATCGATTCGCTATACGTGATATTACTATCACGTACCCTACGCCTTGCCCGGGTATTTGGTACCACCGCCTTACCTATTCCTGCCGCAGTAGCGTCAATGCTTGTCATTGACATGTTCCAGTTTGGAGAGTAAGGTAGTCGGTAGACTTATGTATGTGGCATTGCTATCCCGCTTTCCTTCTTCCTTTTCAAGAATTCAGTCATTCCGCCAGGCACTTCGTAAGAGACGAATTATTAACAATCTATCACTACTAGTAGGTAGTATAGTTCTGCATTGTCCCGCCTGGGTCTGGTACCGTCGCCTTACCATGTCCTGCCACAATAGCGTCAGTTCTTGTCACTGTCGGTTTGGAGGGTAAGGAAGCCGGTAAATGTATGCATATATGTAGGCGTCTTTTTGCTACATGCATTAATGTATGTAGCATTAAGACCCCGCCACAAGGATAGCAACGCTCCATTTACATCTTTGGTGTCTATAGGTGATGGTTGACACTTTCCATCAGGAGACCCATCTGCTTGTTTGCTGTCTTATGATAGAAAAAAATAATAGTATATAGAAAAATGTGGTGCTCTCATCTCTTAAACAGTAAATTTAACTTAAACTAGCTGTTGCCAACGACTTCGTCCGCGCGGAGTTCGTTTACTCCGCACTGCCCCTCCCCCATAGGTGATAGCTTGATAATATGTAGCCTATATGTTGACCCGACCTATTAGTAATATTCATACAAAATTTGAAGTAAATCCATGTAGTACGATTTGTGTTTACCCCGGACATACATACAGACAGACAGACAAACAGACAAAAATTCTAAAAACTATATTTTTGGCTTCGATATCGATTGTAGATCACGCCCCAAGTATTCTTTAAAAAAATATTCAATGTACAGTTTTGACTCTCCTACGATTTTATTATATGTATAGATTAAGGCTAGATTCACAAGTGCGACTAGAAAATGTGTGCAAACGTTATTTATAAAGTTACTATTGAAACGAGTACATCACGCCTTGCACTTAAGAAAAGTTTGTGGGTGCACTTTTTTAACGCTCAGCACGTTTAAAACATGCACCGTGAGAAAATTTTGTCGATTCATGTTATCGCTTTTAAAGATATTATCTCACGCAACAAATATTCTTTTAAAAAATATTCAATGTACAGTTTTGAATTTCCTACGATTTTATTATACCAACTATGTATAGATAATGCACACGAATCAAATATATTGTGTCCTTTGTACTGTAAAATTAATATTCGGATTTGTGATAGAAATCTAGTGTGTACGCAACATAAAGGGATATTATGTTTGGTTCGAGCAGACGCAGGCGATACAAATACGTGACCGGGGTTTCGGAATGTACCCGATTATTAATTATTTATATCTGCTGTTGGGGTGATTTATAACATGAAAGTAGAAGAAATATTACACGGTATATTTTTAACCCTTAACGAAAAAACAAGGAGTGTATGTTGTAAGTATAACGTGCGTGTATTTGTCTGTCTGTGGCCTAAAAGCTTCCAAATTGATGAATCGATACGAGTAACATTTTTCAAATTTAAAGCTTAAAGAGGGCTTATTAAGGCGGGCTTCCTTGATTACTTAAGGTAAATGTGTCGGGTTTATGCTTATTTTACAGGCTTTGTGTAATCACGTCCGATTTCCTTGCGTGATAAGTTGAGTAAACCAAACATCTATAGACTTACCAGTTCACCACGCTTCACCGGTTTGTCGGTTAGTAAGATTTGTCCCTATCCCTATCGCCACAATTTTACCGACATTATCGACTATTGTATAATTTGCAGAGGAACAAAACCTGTCACTGTTGACTGCTTCGTGGTCTAGGGGAAAGCGTGTTCGTCTTAGATCATTTGGGTTTGATTCCCAGGCAAAAGTGTTATTGAGGTTTTTCCGATGCTTTTCTTGAAAATCTAAAATCTCAGTAGCAGTTCGGAGTCTGGTGGGTAGTGTATTACTACTTCCATACCTCGGATGACTACGTGAAGCCATGGGTCATGGTTATCACTAGAAATAGTCAATAATCGTTATCAGGTTGGTGAAATGCGGCGATGGGTTTCACCACTCATCTCGCCAACCGATCGTGGTGAACCTAAAAGTCTATAGATGTTCGGTTTGTTCTACCTACCCCACAACGAAACACGGGGTGATTAAATTTTTTTTTTTGCTTTGCTCAGTTATATATCCAATTAATCGAATTGGTTTGGTTTTATAACAAATTATTTTGTTAATTCTTGATCTATTGAACTTATTTTATAAGTACTTACGTGTATTAGTTTTGATACCAAGTACATATTTCACAAGTAATTTATTTTCGTTGGGGATTATTTCTTGTTGCTGTTTATTTTTAAAGTCTACCATTAAAATTGTTTTTATTTATTATGTGGGTCAAATATCCGATAAAATCCGCACCCAATTTCCTGACACTGACGCAGCAAAAATTTTCAATTTGTCGCCAATAAAAAGGTCACGACTCCACGTAATTTTGGAGATAGCCCTCAATGTGAACTTATATGTATACTTATATCCAGGAAGTTTCAACCATTACAAAGTACAGAGTCATTAAGAGTTTATTCTAGCTTAATAGAAACTCACTATTAACGCCCTTAGTGTCTATTGGCAACACTTATCTCTTTCCATTGCGAGAGTCTTTAGCCTGTTGGCTATTTTGTGACAAAAGATAGAGTCGTCTGCTTGTTTACCATGACATAAAAAGTTAAAAAAATATGCTTATTTGTCATTTATGACATAAAAAGGAAGTCATTTGCTTGTTTGTCATTTTATGAAAAAAAGGGGTAGTCATTTGCTTGTTTGCCATTTTACGACATAAAAAGGTAGACTCATCTGCTTGTTTACATTTTTCTGACATAAAAAGATAGAGCTATTTGCTTGTTTAACATGCAATGACACAGATGGTAGAGTAATCTCCTTATTAGCCATTTAACGGTATAAAAAGGTAGAGTCATCTGCTTGTTTGATATTTTATGGCAAATGAAAAGGCAGAGTCGTTTGCTTGTTTGCTATTTTATGACAAATAAAAAGGTAGTCATCCGCTTGTTTGCTATTTTATGACACAAAAGGTAGAGTTAACTGCTTGTTTGCCATTTAATGACGTAAAAAATTGATCTGATTAAGAAGCTCTGTATTTCCGTAAGTGTAAATATACGATAAAATTTTAATAATACTTACCAGTATTATTAAAATTTTATTATCAGTATTATTAAAATTTTATTTATTATCCAGCAGGACCGACATCTCTACGTACTCTTTAAAAACATGGAAGTACCTACATACCATCACCAGACTTCAAGCTGCCACTGTAATTATGATTCGAGATTAACCTCGAAAATCTTGAATAATAGTTTTGAATGATAAGGCATTCGAACTCAGGAGCAATAACAGATACACTATGTGTATAAACATTTCTTGTAAAATTTTTGTGACCTATCTTAATATAAAAAAGCTTACACGGTAATTAAAAAGTTAAAAGTATTTGGTACAGTTCTTACAAAATTGTAAAGGATTTTTATATGAGGATGACACCAAGCAGGATTTGGCTAGCCATTTGATTGTGGAAGTTTTATTTTTACCATGTTCTTATTTAATAAGATAATAAATAATCTTACATTATTATTCGCCTGTTAGCACCTCCCATCGCTATTTATTTATACATTATATTCAATTTGTGTTATTAGAAAAATATTACTGACCGTAACATAATATATAAAATTATCTAATATCACATTAATAAAGAGCATTAAAATAAGTAAAATAAAGTTTTTATGACGTACGAAGAATTAATTTTATGTAAACTACGAGCACCTAAAACATGTGGCATTGCCATTCCGCCACACGGATAGCGACGCACCAACAACTTATTTGGTGTCATGAAGCGATGGTTTCTCTTTCAACCAAGAGAGCAATCTCTTTGTTTGCTATCTATTGATTAAAAAAAACTTCTAAAACTAAAGTTATAAATTTTATGTTTTTGCACGAATCACAAAACTTTATATATTGCTTTGAGCGCAAATATTGTATAGCAAAGTAAAACAATAAACAGATGGCTCACATAATGGCCATGGGAAGAAATAAGAATTTATTAAATTACCAAAGATGTTAATGTTTCGTTGCTACATATAGGGTAGGGATATAATTTATTTATTTCGATAATTATTTATTGGGAGAACGATGGCCCCCATGAACTGAAGTTATTGTAAGTACTCATCAGGTATTATAAAATCTAAAGTAAGCCTACTCATCTCATAACCAAAATCCAATCATACTCATCGTAATTTTTGTTATCTCAGTTCCATTTTTGAATTAGCTCAAACTTGTTAAACCATAACAAGACTTAAAAACTAACATTAACACTTGTGTAAGCTGTTATAACTAATTGCATCGTCAGCGAAGGAAAAGCTTTTTTTTTGTTAGCTAAGCCAGTTTCAAGGCTTTATTTTTGAATTTCGTATCTATATGTTTCAAAACAATAATTTTGAGCGTAAGTGCCATTAAGATAAGTGCTAGTAATGTTGAAATATCATCTTATCTTACTTAAATGTTATACTTAAATTGTAATCTAAAAGCTATTACGAGTGGAACGGCATAGTGTTGCACTAGCGCCATTATTTTGTAGTCAGATGCTGTATGATATCCCCCTACTTAAAATATTTATGGCTTAATATATTATAGCCATTGTGATATTTTATACTTATTAATAAAGTAATCCAAAGATTTACAAATAACTCGTCACAATATTTTTGTTGCATTTTTGTAGCAACATATTACATTTAACATGCAGGTTGATTCCACTTATACCTTTTATGCAACAGAGATAATGTGTGACAAATGAAAAAAGATAAGTTATAAATGTTGACTAATACTCATATGTTTTAAATTTGATCGCTCTGTTAGTCGAATTGTTAGCGACACTTACCCTTAATGAGAATGTAAACATAATTATTGACACTAATTAATAATACCGAGGTATATAACTGATAAGCAACAAACTATTTTGATATCATAAGAATAGTCAATCGTTGCCCTTTTACGAAATGTCTGATACCATGGCAGGCGGTATATCCTTTGAAGTTGGTCCGAACCAAAATTACTAAATAGTCCAAAACAAAAACTATTGCTCAAATATGAAAAGTTATTACTTTTCAGTTGTGTCATAGAGGATGTCAGTTACACAATAATACCTAATACTTAGTTGAAACCGATCAAGCTGTTTTAGCTGTAGCCAGTAATAAAAGGAATAAACATACATACAAACATATTTTTTTTTATAAAAGAGAAGGCAAAAGAGCAGGAGGCGCGTGGTGGGTGTTTAGCATTGTCCATAAACATTTGCAATACCAGAGGTCTTGCAGTTGTGTTGTCAGTCTTATAAGAATGAATAAATTCTTTTTTTATTGAAAGTGCGTAAATTGAATCCGTCCGAAAACAACCCATTCGGCAAAAAATCCATAAAGGAATACTGAGAGGTAAAAAATGCTTAAAGAGTCGCACGGTTGTGGGTTTACTGTCTAGTTTCGATCGATGTTATGAAGGTGAAACTTTGAACTTTGCTGCGATGTTCGGTGATGGAATTTAGCAGCAGAAATTAATTCAAATATTTCCTCGAAACACTTTCTATGATAGATGTCATAGAAGACGTAGAGAGAACATATATTTCTGAGCAATACCAAAGTATCAAGCCAATCAGTAATAGTAGTCGGCAATAATTCGAAGCGATCTATGCTGGATGCGATCAAATGGAAGATGCTGGTACTAAGGAGCTCAAACCCAGGGATGAGAAATATATTCCACGTGAGGCCAAACTTTTGCCTTACCGTGTTGGAAAAGGATTAATCATTTCTTGGCGCAGTCAGGTAAATATTCAACATATTTTGATAGATTATTAATTTACATTATTGCTAATGAACTTTAACTACATATAATAGAGGGATCTACAAAATTTACTGTTAATTTAGTGTATTTAAGGCAACGGCTTGAAACTTGCCTCGTTAACCGCAATTACAAGCCAGTTAACGCTAACTTTTGAAGTGAATTTCTATATAATATTATCATATTGTGTTTTAGACAATTTAAGAAGTCATGCAAAATAAAATATGATCATTATTATGTACGTGTAATAACTGACTGCCTAATGGAAATTTTACTAGCTGATTAAAGTTTCGCAAGGTATCGCCCGGGTTTGGTACCGTCGCCTTAGATAATCCTGTCCCATTAGCATCAGTGCTTATTATTGTATTGTTCCGGTTTGGAGATAAAGATTGCCGCTAAATTTATGTATCTGATACAAAAGGGATCAATTGACGTTAAAATTACTCAGCTTGCCTTACAAAGAAACTCGTGTGACTTATTCTCTTTCTAGACTCGTTTGGGTATGTGTTAATAAGAACTAAGTTAAAAACGGTTGACCCGTTTGGGAGTTATGATGTCATACGTTAGACTTATAACAAAAGGGGTGTTACAAGATATTTTGCGTCCGAGATAAAAGGCAAGGTAAAATTAATATAAGTATTTTCTAATTACCTCTATCTAACTATAAAAATAGAGTGGGCCCAATTGACATATATATTTAACGACACAGTTGTTATGGCCCGCTGGCCTTAGTGGGCCCAAATGCCGAAGTTCCCTTTTATTTACTACATACAAAACATGTTTCTTATGGTGTGGCATAGTGATTACCATAAATTTCAAATGTTTACCTATTTTGGTTCATAACGGCAGATCACGAGGCTAAATAATGAATTCTAAAACCTAAAATCTATATAAAACAAATTTAAAAAAGTTACCGCTTACAAATCTTAAAACGGAGACATTTTATTACCAAAGAGCATTGGCACACTTAACACTTTAAACGCTATCAATAGATAGTCATTCAAAAGTAGTTTAAAAGGCCGAATAAAGAAGCCTTTGTCTGACTCATCTCTAGGGTTATCATCTTATCAGGTTTAATAACACGATTATCTCTTATTTCAAGCCGACAATACTCTTGAACAAACAATGTCGTAGTGTGGCCACAGTATCAACCGAAGATTCGCGATATGTTGTCGCGATAAAATTTCGTGGGTATGCTACAACTAACTAGGTGGCTCCGTCAATAAAATTTACTCCGTCAATAAAAGTTTATCTCGCTTCAACTTGCGATGTGCATCAATGCAAACAAGAGATACACATATTCGCGATTGATGTTGACCACACACATTGTGACAACACGAAACTTGTGCTTTTTATATATTTAAAACATATTAGCAAACAAGCAGATATTTCTCTCTGACGGAAAAATACAATCATCGCCTATAGACACCAAAGAGGTTAATTATGCATTCCTGTTCATGTGGCGGGGATGCTTTTTTTATGTTATAAGATAGCAAACAAGCAGATGGGTCTCCTGATGGAAAGAGTCAACCATCGCCTATAGACACCAAAGGTGTTAATGGTGCGTTACTATCTTGTGGCGAGGTCTAATGCCACATGCATAAGTTAACCGCCTACCTTACCCTCCAAACCGGAACACGACAGCGACAAGCACTGACGCTATTGCGGCAGGAATAGGTAAGGCGGTGGTACCAGACGCGAGCGAGACAATGCAGAACTCTACCACTTAGTAGCCACGATGGTAGTGACTCGCATAGCCAATCGGTCGCCTTTTACGACCTGCCTGGCAGAACGGCAGTTGGTCTATTCTTCAAAGGAGCCTGAAACCAACACGGGGCTTAAGCTTAACGCCTACCTACGTAACTTACATGTAATCAACAGAAACAAGCACTGATGCTATTGCGGCAGCACAATACTATACTGAAGTGAGAAATAAAATATATTGCTTAAACATTTGACTTTTGCCTTCCGATTCGCTTCCTTTAAAATATACTTTTGTATCTCTCGATAACAGATTTTTTTCTGAATAAAGTGGTACCATAAAAGTTTAGAAACCCCTGATCCGAATGGTAAAGCAAATAATAGAAGTGTCATTTGATTCGTGTTCATATCTAAAGGTCGTTTTATATACCTACAAATTTGAGTTTAAAAGTCGTCATTTTGTCGAGTTTTATGCAAAAACTGGAAAGTGGCAACCCTGTAGCTACAATTTAGCGCGGAAAATGCCTCCGGCGAAAGTTTATACTTATAGGTCACGCCAAACTTTGGTCAATTTGAATATAGGAATCAGGAATAACAAAAGGTTGCTCCAATGGGACGTAGATGGGAACGAAAGTTTAAACCTTAATGGATATATCCTGTAGCCATATGATTGTTATAAAAATCCTTAAATGTACATATACTCACAAGCAATATATTTAAGAAAAGAAGTAAAAAAGTACTTCACGACCGTTTCTCCGAAGAGATAGACAGTGGTGCAACCAGTGCACTGACGATTAGCCGAAGATAATCAATACCACAGTGTGATAGGTGGCAATCTATCTCACAGATGTAATGGCATAGGTGGCACCGGGTACTTATCCAACCCCTGGCAACGTTGTTTTTATCGGTAAACTAAAAAAAACACACTTTTGACTTCCCCGACCCGGGAATTGATGTGGTCATTACCGACACCGGACCACTAGACCACAGAGGCAAAAAATAGGAAATACGTATTAAAAAATACTTTAAAAAACTGAAACTCGACTACATAAAGTTATTGCTTAAAAATTAAACAACCTATTATTCAAAGAAGTAATTAAGGCAACTTAATTTGTAAGTTTCCGCAGACTTCTGTGATATGTAATCTAAAAAATCAATTTTCTTATGCTACTGCAGTCTGCAACAAGAAAAGTAGAGCAAAATCCTTGACAGTTGACCCTACAGACCAATTTGAAGTATACCGCTAAGGTGAGGTATTATAAGCTTAAAGGAGCATAATATAATTAAGCATAGATTTTTACTCCAGTAAAATGAACCTTTACATTAAAATTTTGTTACTCTTTGCATTTTGGATATATCTTAATGGTATAAAAATGACACATAAAGATTTTTTGGTCAACAATCACTTGCAACAGTTGAAAAAAATAATTAAAAAGTGTTTTTTTTTCAATTAGCTTTACCAAAATACAGAGAACAGTGACAAAACTTTTAATTTGAAACATTATTTTATTGGAGTATTTTGAGCACAAATAGTTGAAAAATGATTGTTAAAATACTGTATATTTCGAATACGATGATCGATTTTGATTTTTCGAATGACATTCATCGCATTTTTTTGAGTCCTAAGACATTGACATTGACATTGACTTTTTTACAAAATACTTAGGCTGGTTATAAATGGCAAAGTACCTAATGTCGAAAAAACACTCTTTTCCACTACTCTTTTCATAATTGTTTGTCAACTAATTGCATCAAAATCAGTTTATCAGTTCAGGAGTTATCTGAACAAATAAACTGGTTTTGATGCAATTTAAATCAATTTTCCAAAAAAATAGGTGATTAGATTTTGAAATCTATCGGCAGTTTAACCTGGAAGTTATTTTGAAAACAACCGATAATTTTTTTGAAGTTTTTTCAAAATTTCTCATAATCTTCTGAACTGAATCAGTTCAAATTTTTTGAACGTTTTAGTTTTTTTAGCTAGTTATTTTGATATAAGCTAGATAGTTTAATATAAATACTCTTTAAAATATTATTATTTGTGTAAATTAATGGTAGTATGTGTAAATTTATTTTTATTAATTGCCAGCGACTTCGTCCGCGCGGACTTCGTTTACTCCGCACAGCCTCTCCCCCGTAGTGATAATATGTAGCCTATATGTTGACCCGACCTATTAGTAATATTCATGCAAAATTTGAAGCAAATCCATGCAGTACTTTTTGAATTTACCCTGGACATACATACAGACAAACAGACAAAAATTCTAATAACTTTATTTTTGGTTTCGATATCGATAGTAGATCACGCGCCCCCAAGTATTCTTTTAAAAAAATATTCAATGTACAGTTTTGACTTTCCTACGATTTTTTTATATGTGATAATAGATTTCTTCTATCTTCTATACTAGCTGCAGCGTGCAGCCCGCTGCATTATACACAGTTTTTGGCGCTACCCGCGGGATTATCTCATTTTTCGGGGATTAAAAGTAGCCTATGTGCTATTCCAGGTCATCAGCTACCCGTGTGCCAAATTTCATTCCAATACATTCAGTAGTTTTTGCGTGATTGAGTAACAAACACCCATCCAAACATCTATCCAAACATCCATCCAAACATCCAAACTTTCGTATTTATAATATTAATATAGATAATATAGATATAGTAGTAGATATATAAAAATCAATTGCTGTTCGTTAGTCTCGCTAAAACTCGAGCACAGCTGAATCGATTTGGCTAATTTTGGTTTTGAATGAATTGTTGAAGTCCAGGGAATGTTTAAAAGGTGAAAAAATGAGAAAATATCGAAAAAAATAAGAGTAGTAAAAAGGCAGAACGACGTTTGCCTGGTCAGCTAGTTTTGTATATAATTGGCAGATACGTGAAATATTACTGTTAATTCAATACAACGTATTTGATTTAATTTAATTTGACCGCCCTGTTGTTCGAGTGGTTAGTGACCCTAACTACGCAATCGACGGGGCTTGGGTTCGATCCCCGACAGGGATAAGCATTTGTGTGATGAGCGTAGATTTTTGTATTTCTGGGTTTGGGTGTTTATTATGTTTGTATGTACATACACAAACACCCAAACCCAGAAATATAAACATCTATGCTGCATAAATCAAATTAAATGCGTTGTAGAGATTTTATTGTTTAGCCTATAGTTGAATTTCGACCATAAACTAAACTATACGACCAATGTTAGTTTATTAAAAAACTTAACCTTTTTGCAATTATTAGATTAGTCTAGCATGGTCTAGTCTATTTAGCTCTGATCGTGAGGTCCTGGCTTCAAACCCCGATCATAAAAATGATTTTAAAACGGATTTTAAGGTTATTTAAGTTACATATTACTACAAACTGACTTCTATAATGTCATTGAAACAAGGAAAATAGTGTAACGAATTAAACAAACACAACGAAGGTCTAAATATAAAACAAAAAGCTCGACAAATTTTCCATCACATTAGCTGCAGCACAAACAAAAATATACAGCACACACAAACGCAAAACCTACACTTAACGGACGTCAGTTTCAGTGCTCAGCTTCAGGCGAATTCTCAGGGGAATTAAACAGCCTTTCACTCACTAAAATTGAAGCAGTAATGGTTTGCTATTTATAAACACCTCAATACGACTTACTATTGACAGTTTTTTTTATATTATAGAGCCATTGTTTGTATACAATTAAGATGTTAAAGGTGAGTTGCTTTCCATGTGGCGGGGCTTTGATGTCACATGCATAAGTTTACAGGCTACCTTACTATCCAAACCGGAACACAACAGTTACAACACTGCCGCATTTGCGGCCGAAATAAGTGAAGCGGTTGTACTAGACCCGGACGAGATTGTGTTGTAGAACACTACCACTTAAAATCTACGATGGTAGTGACTCGTATCGTATCGTATCGTACTCTTACAAACTGCCTGAAAGAACGGCAGATAGTCTATTCTTCATGGGGAGCCCGGGCCAATATAAGAGTTATTTAAAAACTCTCAATAGTATTTTTTTGTTAAACTCAATTCGAAGGTTTTTCCCATGTATCGGTCCGGGTTCTTTTAAAGAATGTCAACTGCCGTTCTGACAGGCAGATCGTAAAAGACAACCGTATGCCTATACGTGTCACTACCATCATGTCTACTACGTGGTAGAGTTCCGCAACGTCTCGCCCGGGTATTTGGTGCTATCGCCTTACCTATTCCTGCCGCAATTGCGTCCATGCTTGACATTGTCGTTGGACGGTTTGGAAGGTAACATAGCCGGTAGACTAATGCATGTAGTACTGCCATCCCGACACATGGATAGCAACATACCATTAACGTCTTTGGTCATGGTTTCTCTTTGCATCAAGAGAGCCATCTGCTTATCTTATGATATAAAAAAACTTTACCTACTGGTGTGATTATATTTCTTTATTTATTTTTTCCCAATTGCTTAGATTACTGATTCACTTTTTAGAGCTTATCTATTCAAACAAAATACGAAAAGGTTTATTTACTTTTACGCTACTGGTTTAAACAAGTGTAGATAAAATTTAGCGCTTGATATTGATCAGTTCTGATAATATATCACCCAGATATTGTTTCTCTAGAGTTTATACTATAATATGTTCCAATTATAAAGTAATTTGACAAGCCGGCTTTTACAGGCAAACTATAAGCTGACACTAGTAAATTTCAACTACGAACTACTAAACTGTAGAACAAACTTTGATTTGATCCGGTGTTTGTTATACAGTTATATTAATATCTTTGGAATGAAAAACATTTAGATATACTAACTACCTCGTTGGTTAGTTAGCGTTCTTAACTAATCGATGGGGTTCGGATTCGAATTTCGACATGAATATCCATTTATCTGGGATTTGGTGTTTATTGTGTATTTTAGATTGTGTATGTATAAGTGTATTTCTATCTTTAAGTATATTTGGCTAACACCCATAATATAAACAAAAAAACAGTAGCACTTCGGAAGTTCCGACAAAAGTGATAACTTGAACAATTCACCATTTTATTTACTTCGATTGGGACAGGAATATCAGGAAACGGAACATTTGTTACTTGAACGTCCAATATTTTGTATTTTCTATTATTCTGATAAAATCTATCGCTTGTTGAGTATCTTCTTGACTTTTGTTGTTTCACCCTTATTCACTCTGCCTTCTATGGAGACATTCAGTTTTTATAATTTTTTTTTTACAAAAGTAAACATAAATTTAATATTAATACCGATCTCGTTAGTTTTTATAAAAACAAATTATTATGAAAAAGAAGTATCTTTATGCCCGTATCCCCGAAGAGGTAGGTAGAGGTACAACAAGTGCACCAACGATTTGCTGAAGATACAAAGTCCCAGAATGTGATAGGTGGTAAGCCTATCGATGAATAAGAAAAAAATAATATTGTAAAAGATTCCTTTTGCCCCCTGTACGACTCGATATCCCTAAACAAACAAGTGAATATTAGCGATGATCTGTGTCAGCAGACGTAAAATAATTATTGTACATGTACCATAATCACATGAATTTTTTAATTCTCAATCCTAGGCGTACAATCTGGAAAAAAAATACAATAAGTTTGAACGATAGTATTTTTCAATGTAAAATTATGTTTTTTCTTAAAAAATAATTAATATTGAAATGTTTGAGTCAAATTTCCCATCTTACCAATAAATAAGTGAGTTCTCAAGTATATATGTAGATACTTTACTGAAAAAATGCATTAAACAAAGTTGAATAATTGCCGGAATATCATTTAAATAAAATGACTTCAGTGATTCCCTTTTAACCTAAAGCTTTCAGACGACAAATAAATCTGATTTTAAAATGTACAATAAATTTTAAAATCAGATATAATTTATTCAAAATACAATAATATTACGGCCCTGATTCAATAATAATTTTTATGGGTTTGCCAACACTGGTGATGATAACATTTATCGCAAACATACGCCTGAGGTGATCTTTGCTTCAAACCTTTTAACGGATAAATGAGCCCAAATATTATGTTAAGAAATAACAGGACATCAGCGATATCATTTTGCCCTGTGGTCGAAATTCGACTATAGACTAACAATAAAATCTCTTAAGATTTACAACAGACTTTAGCCGTAAAGAAAATAGTATACAAGCATGTGTGTGTATTATCATATATGTCACATGAGTGTAATGTTTATATTGTAATGTTTATTTTTAGGTTTCCGTAAAATTGTAAAAGATATTGGGAACATAGGATTGATAAAAAACTTCAAACGAAAATAAAATAGAAGAATTCTATAATATAAATAAAGTATTATTATTATATTAAAAAAAAAACGAAAATTGGCTTGAATAAAATCAGTTATGTAGTTTATGGGATAGTAAATAATTTCGATGCTTTCATAAATATTTCGATAGCTGTACAAAATAAATTTGTTTGTCTTGCATACATGCAATCATCGCCTATAGGTTAATTATGCATTCCATTATTCCATGCATTCAGATACCATAAAAGTTTAGAAACCCCTGATCCGAATGGTTAAGCAAATGATAAAAGTGTCATTTGATTCGTGTTCATATCTAAAGGTCGTTTTATATATCTACAAATTTGAGTTTAAAAGTCGTCATTTTGTCGAGTTTTATGCAAAAACTTGAAAGTGGCAACCCTGTAGCTACAATTTAGCGCGGAAAATGGAATATATATATATATATATATATATATTCCATTTTCCGCGTATTATATATATATATATATATATATATATATATATATATATATATATATATATATATATATATATATATATATATACGCGAGCCCGCTTCTGTTCCGCTGTCAGTTCACGAGGAATCCAACGACAACAAAGTTTCCGAACTATCAATTCTTCGTGTAAAATTTTCTGAATTTGGCTTATGCCAATCCCCAATAGTCCTTGAATTGTCTCTTGGTAATCCAGAGGTTTTCTTCAATTAACCGCTTAACAGTAGCCACATTATTTCAGGCAGTTGAAGGCCGCCCTTCACGAAATTCGTCATGTAAAGAAACTCGACCTCTCTCAAATTCAGCAAACCATCGCCTCACGGTGATCAAACAAGGTGCTTCTCTCCCAAAAGCATTTCGAAGACAAGCGGCACAGTCTTGCGGAGAAAGAGAACTTTTAAAATCATAAAAAAATCATCGCTCTCAAATCTTTTCAAATTAATTCCATTTTCGTTGCGTACGTAGAAATTTGATGTGTGATAAAAAAACAATTGACAAATCATTTCCCGCCAATTATTTTTTTCTATTACTAAGTTTTAAAAATATAACATTCGAAATTCAAATAGTTCCGATTAGCTAGAAGTGCAAAACTTTTAGTGTGCCCATGTACTATAATATTTTTTTATTATTATAGTAGTGGTAAATATTTACTTATTACAAATTTCTTTTTGTTGTGTGAGTCAATGTCAAATTTTACGCAGGTAAGTTATATGTTAACGTATAAATAAATTTGTATTTCTCCACGACAAATTTATTTTGTACAGCTGCCGAAATATTAATAAATTAGCAGGGCAGTGTATTGTATTTATTATTTTCAATAAGTACATGTATAAATACATGTTTTTCGTTACTATTCGGTCTCATTTTCTTTATTAGTATAGCCATGAGAAGGCAGGTCAGACACTAAATTTATAATATTTACGTATTAGGAAGATGATAATATGGTGGTATTAAATCTCCGCTGAGTTGTAACAAGATTCTTTATTATAATCCGACCTCAATATGATAACTGTAGCACTCATTCTTCACAGTTTTATTCCATATTTCTTGCGACATATACATTATACTGAGAAATGTAGGTCGATCCATAACGATACTACTGGGAATTCTGATTTATGTCCTCTATGAAGGACTGATGAAGGTTACATGTAATCTAGCACTGAAATTAGCAATAAAAAATTTATTTAACAAAAAAAAAAAAAAAACTTCGACGCCGCTGGATTAGAACCAGCAACCGATTTCAACTTTTGGCCAGGCACGCGCTTATCCAATACTATGATAATTCTTTTGACAATTTTTAATAATATTTTTTTCATGTTTAAGTTACTTTTTTCTTCTTTTTTATTAGTAGATAGTTTTAGTAAAATTCAGATTTTTGTATATCAATGACGTTTTTTCAGAACGCCTTTTCTATTTTTTATAATGCATTGGTACAACCTGCAAAAATAGTTGTAAATGTGAATGAATAAAGAAATAAATGTTTCTACGACTTCTAAGTATCGTTAACTAGTACCCATGACACAAGCAAATCATTTGTTTACTGTAGGGTTTTTTATTTCAATTTATTTGGTATCAGCTTACACATAAGCTTGCGATACTATTGAATAGAAGAGCAATTTACTTAAAATAAATTTATAAAAAACACAATGGAATGCAATTTATATATAAATATGTACAGTAACATATAATAAGAACACAAGAAAGAAAACTAATGCTTGTAATTCTTTTAATACCTTAGCATTGCAAGTGATGTGATACCAAAATGGAACCCTACTCAGCTTACACTGCAGCAATTGTGCCACAGCACTGATTTTCAGAGAGTCCAAAAAAAAGTTGGGCTGCGTCTACGAGGCAGCCACGGGGGACCGACACTGCAGCCGTCTTATCAATATAGTTAAATAATAATATTAATAAGAAACATTAAACAAGGAAAGAAAAATATATTAGATCAATTCGTGCAATTTGCATACCAACATAAAACAATATGTTATTTTAGTACTCTGTGATAATTTTGTCATTAACTAGCTGTTGCCTGCGACTTCGTCCGCGCGGACTTCGTTTACTCCGCACTGCTCCTCCCCTGTAGGTGATAGAGTGATAATATATAGCCTATATGTTGACCCGACCTGTTAGTAATATTCATGCAAAATTTGAAGAAAATCCATGCAGTACTTTTTGAGTTTACCCCGGACATACATACAGACAAACATACAAAAATTCTAAAAACTATATTTTTGGCTTCGGTATCGATTGTAGATCACGCCCCAAGTATTCTTTTAAAAAATATTCAATGAACAGTTTTGACTTTCCTACGATTTTATTATATGTATAGATAACAATAAGCTTACTCTATGCCAAATTAGAGTTAAAATATGCTTGTTATAACATGTTATTCTACTCCAATAATGAGATGCCCTGGAGGAATTTTCAAGTAAGTTCAAAATATCACAAGAAAATATCCTTGCATTTTGCTATTTCAAAGGCAAATGAGTTTTGCGGATATTAACATTATAACAGCTTTCTGCAACGACCTCGGTCAATTATGAAAGTGGGAAGTGTTTGAAGTAGCTGCCTGTACTGAGAGACTTCACCGTTAATTACAAGTGCTACGAAGTGAATCCATTATTTAGTTTATGAGTAATTTTATAAAGGAGCTGTAAATAATTTTATCTTTTTTGTATCATTAGATAGCAGAGAAGCATTTGTAGCATTTGTAGCAGTAGCAGTCTTGCGATATAAAGAATCATCCATCCATCGCCTGTAGACATCTAGGATATATAAGTTTAATAGCTATCTCATTCTCCAATGAGGAAAAATGATAAGTAGGTATTGACTTTAATGTGGAAGGGCTTATAATTCAAAGTAAGTCGTTTAATTATTTATGACGGTAGTAACAGTTTTGGTCTTTGTAATTTTACATGTTGTTCTTTACAAATATATCAATACTGGACCCACTTGTACCTAATTAATATTTTACCTATTTACCAGTAGGGATGCAGCATTGCTCATAAATAACATCGGTATAAAGACATCGATTTTTTCTAAAGTAAAACATTGATGTTGAAAACATCGAAGTTAATGAACGATACATCAATTTCGATTGTTTTCATTATTTTTTATATACTTTTAGCTTTACTTGTATGATGTGGTGATCCGTAAACGGCAGACAATGACTCTTCTTATTGCATGCGTTAGTATTGACAGAGCGACCAAGATGCTATAAAATCTACGCTTGTGATTGAGAGAGATATCTGTTCATGTGTAGCGTGTTCATTATAAACGGGGACGAAGATGATAATGTGATTAATACATCGTTCATAAAACATTGCTCTTCAAGTGCGGTGTATCGTCGATATTTGGGATTTCAATATCGATGTTAAAACATCGATGCATATGAAGGATGTATCGATGTTTCAAAAAAAGAAAATAAAAAAAGAAAATAAAGAAAATAAATATCGTTTTCATCTCTAATTTCTACCTTATTGTTCCCTGCCGCTTTTGAAGAATAGGACATCTGCTATTCTGACAGGTATTTCGTAAAAAGTGACTACCATCGTGACTACTCGACGGTGGAGTCCCGCAACGTCTCGTCCGGGTATTTGGTATCACCACTATACCTATTCCTGCACAATATCGTCAGTGTCAATGTCATGTTTCGGTTTGGAGGATAAGGTAACCAGTAGACTTATACATGTGACATTAACATCCCGCCACACGGATAGCAACGCTGTTCTAACATTTTTGGTGTCTTATAGGACATGGTTTCTCATATAATAAGGAGAGTTATCTGCTTCTTTGCTATATAATGATATAATAATTTCCTAGTGATATAGGTTTAGAAACAGTTTGCTCTCATCTAGTGATAAGATCAAAGTTTGCGGATTATTGAAAAATATAATATATATTCAGCTCACAGACTCACGCAAAAATACCGTGATTTATGTCTATGTCAAGTCCGTGAAGGGTTGACCCCGAATTCATAAATTTATTCATACGAATAGCCAATAACGCGGATTCTAGACACAACCCTTAAATAAATATCTTTATAATTTTTGCTACGATGTAATATGGTCATAATATATAACATAAGAATACCAAAATAGATACTAACTTCGCAAAGTAACTTTGTTTGCAGCAATAATTTCATTTCTTTGGGAAACCGGCCAAGTCAGACTCGGGCACGAAGGATTCCGTACCATCACCTATAATTAAACAAAAAAATGAGTGTCGGGCCTCACGCAATTTAAAGTTCCATTACAATAATGCGGACCAATAATTGAGCTGTTATTGTTTCTCACTGCGCCATTGACGGATATATCCGCACTACAAGTACACCGCCTATAAAAACTTCTCCAAGTAAATTTTCTATGTTGGTCGACTATAATCTATATTAATATTATAAATGCGAAAGTTTGGATGTTTGGACGGGTGGATGGATGTATGGATGATTGTTACTCAATCACACAAAAACTACTGAACGGATTTGAATGAAATTTGGCACACAGGTAGATGATGACCTGGAATAGCTCATAGGCTACTTTTTATCCCAAAAGATTGGGTCATCCCGCGGGATTCACCAAAAACTTATAACGCAGCGGGCAGAACGCTGCAGCTAGTTACTCATAAACTTGTAAAGACTTTTTAACCGTGATAGTTTTACTTTTAATTTCTTTATATTTACTACTACCGTGAATTTCATCCCCAAAACCAATCATTTAGCTGGCAGAGAGGGGAGGGGACACTTAACTCTAGCAAAAATTTGCACTTTAAAGTTTTTTAAGTTCCTTAATCAAAAAGTTGTTTTCATAAACTTACCATATTTAAAAAAAAAAGTATCGAACGATACCCCACACTATGGAGTAGAAGAAGAAAAAATTAACATCCCCACTTCACAGTAGACGAGCTACCTTAAAAAACGTTTTTCAAGATTTTATGTAACCATTTTGTTGGCGTGATTAATATGCAAATACATGCCAATTACAGCTTTCTAGTATTAAGGATCTTTGAGCTAGACTGCGGACTGACAGACAGACGGATGGATGGACAGATGTATGGACGGACGGATGGACATAGAGAAAATATAAGAGTTATATTAAGAGTTCCCTAAAAACGGCAAACCCTAAAAACGGCAAAAAATACGTTTGGTGATGGTAGTGACTCGCATAGTTATGCCACGGTAATCTATATATATTTATACCTATGATAAAATTGTAGGAAAGTTAAAACTTTACATTGAATATTTTTTTAAAAGAATACTTGGGGCGTGATCTACAATCGATATCAAAGCCAAAAATATAGTTTTTAGAATTTTTGTCTGTTTGTCTGTATGTATGTCCGGGGTAAAATCAAAAAGTACTGCATGGATTTACTTTTCAAATTGAAAATTGAAAATTACTAACAGGTCGGGTCAACATATAGGCTACATATTATCACGCTATCACCTACGGGGGAGGAGCTGTGCGGAGTAAACGAAGTCCGCGCGGACGAAGTTGCGGGCAACAGCTAGTATTATCTATAACATTACCGTGTTTATGCGAGTCGCTTGTTAAGAATATGCGAATCGTTCACGAACTGCCCGGTAGAGCGTCAGATGGTTTATTCTTGAAAGGAGCCCGGACCAACACGGGAAAAACAGTTAATAAAGTATAAATGTAAGTAAAACCGCAATATCTCGCTATCAGTTATGACATTAGAGCACGAGATCTCTCTACAAAGTTGTTGAATGTTGAAATTTAAATAACAAGTAAAATATGTGTGAATAATAATAATTAGAACTAATTTAATAATAATGGAAAATTAATAATATTAAAATTAGTAAATAATAATTAGAACGGTAATACACCGCTGTAGCTAAATTCATTAGAGCATACAATCCTCTTGCTCTAAAAATTCTTACATACCTACATTTTATTTATTGATAACAGTTAATAATCGCCTCTGTGGACTAGTAGTCTGGTGTCGGTGTTTGACCACATGAGGTCCTGGGTTCGATTCCGGGTCGCACAAATCAAAAACGTATTTTTTTCGGTTTTCTGATAAAAACAAATTTGCCCAGGATTGGATAAGCGCCCGGTTGACGATGGGCTTGCCACCTGTGACATTGTGGAACTAATGGCCAATGGTACCAACATTGTCTTAGCTTAGAAAAATCCTAACACGAATGCTGTCACTTCTTGTATGAAATGAAAAGAATGTGACAGCATGTCACTAAAAACTGTCAAGCAAGGTTGGTGCAATTAGCCATAAGTATCTTCAGCTAATCTCTGCCTACCTCTTCGGGGATACGAGCGTGAAGATAGTTTTACCTTTTTATGTCTAGTTAAATAAATGTGAATGCATTATTAATCTATACATATAATAAAATCGTAGAAAAGTCAAAACTGTACATTGAATATTTTTTTAAAAGAATACTAGGGGCTTGATCTACAATCGACATCGAAGCCAAAAATATAGTTTTTAGAATTTTTGTCTGTTTGTCTGTATATCTGTTTGTCTGTATGTATGTCCGGGGTAAACTCAAAAAGTACTGCATGGATTTACTTCAATTTTTGCATGAATATTACTAACAGGTTGGGTCAACATATAGGCTACATATTATCACGCTATCACCTAAGGGAGAGGAGCAGTGGGGAATAAACGAAGTCCGCGCGGACGAAGTCGTGGGCAACAGCTAGTAATAAATAAAACCGTAATACCCCGCTACTAGTTAATGTCGTTAGAGCACGACAGCCTCTTGCTCTAAAAATCTTGATTAGAGTTCCTTAAATAAATGTTGTGCGCTCACACCAGGCGGCGTGCTCGTAAACAACTTCATTAAACCTCGTCTTTTAAAGTTTTATCGCAACTAAGTGACGCCGCGCCGGGAATACCGAACGAACTAAGGCTCTTATGAAGTTATTAAGGAGAAGACAAATTACCTCGCTTACCTATAACGGAGAATTTACTGTAAGCTTCAACGTACATTTGGAAACTTTACTGATTTTATTAAAATATGCAGTTTACTTAAGCAAATGCTGAAATATTACTTAACATATATTTAAATATCACCAAACGTATCTTAAACAGAATTGAATAGTTTATTGGTAAAAAAACATCTTTTTCAAAATCGGCTGATTCTACACACATCAAATAATTATTAATTGAAAGATTAAATAATATTAAACTATAAAGTAAATTAGAATAACTTCTTCTATATATGTAAAAATCAATTGCTGTTCGTTAGTCTCGCTAAAACTCGAGAATGGCTGAACCGATTTAGCTAATTTTGGTTTTGAATTAATTGTTGAAGTCCAGGGAAGGTTTAAAAGGTGCGAAAATATAGAAAAAAATAAGAGTAGTTAAAAAGGCAGAATAACGTTTGCCGGGTCAGCTAGTGTTATATAAAAAATACGTAAGAAATAGCCTATAACAGCTATTTTGTCAATTAAAAAATTGATAGTCTTTGGTGTCTTTAGGCGATAGTTTCTCTTTTCATCAGGAGAGATATCTGCTTGTTTGCTATCTATTGATATATAAAAAAAAAAACAAGGCAATTGATAGAGTTCGGGTCCAATTTCTGAACAGAGCAAAAACAGTATATCATTCTGTTACTAGTCGAATGTCACCAATGAGCTTTTTTAATACTGTAGTGGAGCATGGGATGAGTAAAATCCAGATTAGACAATTATGCTTCAAGGGAAAGTATGTTAATTGTTTACATACAGCGTCCATCCCCGTATTGGTCTCGGACTCCCATGAAGAATACGCCAACTGCCGTTTTCTCAGGCAGGTCGTAAAAGACTACCGACTGGCTACGCGAGTTACTATACCATTGTGGCTACTAGGTTGTAGAGTTCTGCATTGTCTCGCCCGGGTACCACTGGCTTATCTATCTATAAGTGGAGTTCGGCACATCATGACCGGAGCCGTTCAGGATAATGATCTAAACCAGCGATTGCTAAAGTACGGGCCAGCTCCATCCCGCAAAAGACTTTAACTCGGCCCGCCGACGGTACTATCCTCCCTCTCTATAATTCCCAACTCGGGGCTAAAATTCTAAGAATTTCTTCTATGTCAGGAACTCCACTTTTTCATAAGAGCACAGTCTTTCTGAACGTAATATTTGTTTCACATTTGTGCAAGTGTGTAATGCTCTAATGTTTTTATATGATTAAAAGTTTCAGCACAAAATGCAAATTTCCTATAATTCTGGCCCTCCTCTGAAATGTCTTAAACTTTCTAGTCCCCCATTAAGAAGGTTTGTCCACCACTGATCTAAACTAATGAAGTAGTAACTAATGTATATTGATACTGGCTCCTTTTTTAAAAATAGATCAATCGCCTTAATGTCAGTCATGTCGTAAAAGGCGAGATAAGTATAACCGAGAAGCAGTTTAGCCGAATAAAACACTTGAATCACTTTTACACGCACTGTATAATTTTTGGGCAGAGTAACGTCCTCAACAAGCGATAGAATTTTGAGTTAGTACGAGAGAAGATTGAAAAATATCGAAGTAATCTCTAAAAATCACATTTTTCAAAATATTTCGTCAACGATGACTCCCGAACAGATAAACCGATTTTGATGCAATTTTCATTTTGCGTAACCCAATGAAATTCCTTTAACCCCTAATTAATAATTTAAATTTGAGGGAACTCAATCGCAATTATATATATATATATATATATATATATATATATATATATATATATATATATATATATATATATCTATATGATATATCTATATAGGATCTCAAAACGTGGAGATCAAGTGAAAAATGGTTTTTCGAAAATTGGGGCAAAATCGGTAACTTTCTTTTATTACTAAAGTAGCGGAAAGTTAAAAAATTATACTCAAAAAAAATTTGTACCTATTTTCTTTAATTAAACTACACCTGATATTCTCGAGCATCCAGCAGTAATTTGATATACGCGCTGATACAGAACACCTAGATTACAAGCTTGTCGCAGAATAGTAATAAGGTCATGCCCGTCTTGCTCTAATTCACTCTCTATCTTACAGAATTACTAAATAAATCATATGTCATTAGAATTATGAATGCGCAAGTTTGTAAGCATGTTTGTATGTTTATCACTTGATCGTGCTGCAGTTACTGAAGATTTACGTAAAATTTGATATAGAGGTAGATTATGTCCGAATTTAAAATACAGATTTTATAACTTTATTTTATTTACGAGTATTTACAAGCTGCGGCGTGCAGCCCCCTGCATTACAAAAGTTTTTGGCGAATCTCGCGGGATCACCTAATTTTTCCGGGATAAAAATAGCCTATGTGCTATTTCAGGTCATTGTTGGCCGTTCCAATTCCATTCAAATCCGTGTTGAGTGGTATTTGCGTGATTGAGTAATAAACATCCATCCATTCATCCTAACATCAAAACTTTCGCATTTATAATATTAATAATTAATATAGATATTTCTGGTTCAAAGTGATAACCATCGTCTACAGACACCAAAAATGTTAATGGTGCGTTGTTATCCGTGTGGAATACTATATGTGTGTACTATTGCTATACTCTACGTGTGGCTGGATTTCCGATCCGGTAGTAGTTTGAAAAAATATTGATTGACACGTCAAAATAACGTGTAAAATGTTTTATTAAATAAAGTTTTATGATATACATAAGTTTACCAGGTACCTCACCCTTATAACTAGAACTCGACAGGAACAATCACCGACGCTATTGAGACAGGAATAAGTAATGCGGTAATTCTAAATCCAGTCAAAACGTTGCAGGTCTTTTTAGGGTTCCGTACCTAAAAGGTAAAACGGGACCCTATTATTTAGCCTCCGCTGTCTGTCTGTCTGTCTGTCATCAGGCTGTATCTCATAAACCGTGATAGCTAGAAAGCTGAAATTTTCACAAATTATGTGTTTCCGTTGCGGCTATAACAACAAATACTAAAAATAAAAAAAATGAAAATATTAAGGGAAGGTCCCTATACAATAAAAGCGTTTTTTCGTATTTTTTAAAGATGATGATGATGACGATGATGATGATGATTATGATGATGATGATGATGATGATGATGATTTCGTATTTTTTTAGAGATGGTACAGAACGTAAAATTCAAAAATTCAAGTTGTAGAACTAGCTCTACCGTTATACTATCTAGTGTTAGTAGTTAGTTAGTTAGTGACACGTACTAGCCTCCTCTCGCCTTTTACGAGACGCCTGGCAGTAAGGCAGTTAATTTTTATTTAAAAGGAACACTCCGATCAACACGAGGTAAAATTTTACACTGTTTATTTTATCCTGAAAATTTTAAACAAGTGTAGATAGTAAATTGCAGATAAATAGAAATCGCTTCTGTGGTCAGTATCGGTGTTGACCACATGAGGTTTTAGGTCTCGGGTATACCGGGTCGGGCAATTCAAAGATGTTTTTTTTCAGTTTTCTGATAAAACAATTTTGCCTGGGATTGGATTAAGTGCCACATCTCACATTGTGGGAAGTATCTTCGGCTAAAATCATAGGTGCACTTATTGTACGTCTGCCTACCTCTTAGGGGATACAGGCGTGAAGATACTTTTTTATCATACTAATATTTGTCGAATTATAATAAACCAATTTGGGGATTTCCCTAATAAATAGAGCCATAGTGCATAGATCTTCCATCGCTGCAGCAACCACTTTCTCCACTGTTTCAAAAATGCAGCAGTAGTTTTTCTTACACAGAAATTGATGATCTTTCAGATGAGCTTGGGTTTTTTTGAGTAGGCCGATTGTCATTTATAATGTTGTTGCCACTAATAAGGCCAGTCATGAGAACATGCAACACTGTATTTTCATAAAGTCCTACCTTCCCTATATCGAGGAACAGACGAAATACTACTAATCGGATATTTTTTTAAATTTCATTTTTTAATTTTTTTATAAGCTCCTCCAGGTTTTTCGCATTACAGCATAGCCATTTCGTGTTTCTACATTAATGACTTGTCTAGTTATGTATAGTAAATGGATAACCGAGCTTTGCTTGATCGATGATCGCTGATGATCGAATTATCGCTCCCAAAGCGGGGTTTTCATACAAATATTTTTATAAAAATCGGAAAAACCGTTCCCGAAATTGAGATTATATCTTTATTAGCTTTTTTCTGCGGCTTCGCTCGCCATAAATTCATTTTAAGGAAGTGGGAGGTTAAAAAGAGACAAAAAGTTGTCTATGTCACTCTTCATCTCTTTAACTATCTTTACTTAAAAATCACGTCAATTCATCGCTTCGTTTTGCCGTGAAAGACAAACAAACAAACACACTTTCTCATTTATAATATTAGTACGGATTAACATACAAGAATTGCTCATTTAAAGCTATTAAATACCGATAATCTTATAGGATTAGGTTTTGTGTCGTAGGCTCCCTTATTACTGCACGAATTGATACACGATATTACCTAATTTAATCCCAAATTATTTGCTTGTGATATGTATAAGTCAAGGATATTAATGCAAAAAATACATATATAAATACTAAAATGTATTTAATAAACACCCAAATTAGGAATACGAAAATCTATGCTCCTCACACAAATGCCTGTTGGGGAATCGAATCTTAGCCCTATTGATTGCGTAGTCAGGGTCACAACCACTCACTTAACAGGGCTTTTATATACTCTTTATATACTTGCACACCATATAATGGTAGAATATGTTGGTAACTTAATTAATTTTTAACAACTTGTAACACCCATATTCTTGCAAATAAATATTTTCTTTCTTTCTTTCTTTCTGAGTTGCTATCTTTTGTTGAAACTTACAATCATTAATTCACTTATTAGATTTTCTCACAGCAAACTACAATCGCGTTTCATAAAGTCACTAATAAATCCTCAGCTAATGTTTTTGTTACTGTAACGAAGCTTTATTTTAGTACGGGCGAGTATGGCCTCGTTACATTATACTTTGCTGCGAAGTAACGATATATCACTATCAGGGGAACCCGGCTAATACCGTCTGAACATTAAGCCACCTTGTTAGTGTTCCCGGCTTAATTAAAATGCAGTTACATATTAAGGAAACAGTAAATTATACCTATATCAAGTCTGCACTAAGAGAAAAAAAGACACTCTCTTTTGTACTTCTGTTAACAGACTAGCTGTGCCATGCATCTCATTTTTCGAAAATCAAAATTCAATAGCCTTTATTCATTTATGTCATTTTATAAGCAGATATTTTAGATTGTCGAAATAATGAGACTACCAGTTTGAAAGACTGATATATACTAGCAAAAAATCTCATTGTTGCTATTTTAATACCTGATTTTACAAATATTTATTTTATTTTATTTTATTTATTTATTTATTACATAGTACATGAAAAAGCATTCTGGAATTCTAACCTCTATACTAGGACAGCCCGTGTTATAGAGGTTAGATCCTTCCGTAAGGCTCAACTGTTTTAATAACTAATTTCTAAGTACATTAGTAATCTCACATACATTTACTCCACATGCAAAAATACAAACATTTGTATTAATTATCAAATTCTGGACTGAAATTTTTTAGTCAAACCATTTGTATCTTCACGCCCATATCCCCGAAGGGGTAGGCAGAGGTACGACAAGTGCACCCACGATTAGCCGAAGATACTTGGTCCCACAATGTGATAGGTGGCAAGCCTATCGACTACCGGACACTTTCCAATCCCGGGTAACTTTGTGTTTCTCAGAAAACTGAAAAAACACTTTTTTATTACCTGGGTTTCAGACGATTTAAAGGACGATTTAGATATTGAGCGCGAGCGTAAGGCATTAACCGTGCGCTGCAACATGCTGGCCCGCAGGTTTGCTCGCTGCACTAAACTGGTTAAAGTAACTCTGTTTAAAGCATACTGCCAGTCTTTTTACACGTGTAGCCTGTGGGGAAGGTACACGAGGCGCGTGTTTGATGCCCTACGAGTGCAATATAATAACGCATTTAGAATACTGATTGGTCTGCCACGCCATTGTAGTGCGTCGGGCATGTTTGCGGAGAATCGTGTGGATGGGTTTCATGCGATTGTCAGAAAGCGATGTGCCTCATTACTTGGTAGACTGAGAACTAGCCCGAACAGTATTCTAAATATATTGGTGTATCATTGGGACTCAAAATTACCTCAGCATTGGTTAAACCTGCATATATCTCAGGTGACTCCAGGACGATTTATATAGTTTTTATTATTTTTTTTCCACTATATTGCCGTAAGAAAGGAATAAGTTACATTATTTCCGTTTTTAAGAACTTAGTTACCCATAATCACTAGAAACTGTAAGTTAATTTTACCTGTTACACATCATACAATATTCAACAATTTTTAAAATGTATTACTAACACAAATATGGACTTGTTTCTGAATTAAATATTATTATTATTATATTTTTATTTACATTTTTTTTTCTTATTTTATATACATTTATAATTATAACATTATAAAAATAAAATCACAATATTATAAAAATAAATATATAAAAATAGCTTTTCCGCCGATGGGAACCTTGCAGCTAAGCCATCGGTGGTCAGGGCGACAGAGAAAGAAACCTCCTCACAATACGTGCCGTTCCTAACACTGCCGCCTTCTGTATTTGGCTCTTGATCCAGAATTGTAGGGAGAGCCTCCGTAGATGTTGGTCGAGACTCTTCGCTACAAGACCGTTTACAGAAACGACTATCGGGACTATTATTGTTGACTCTACACCCCACATGTCGGTAATCTCGTGAGCTAAGTCCAAATACTTAGATAGTTTTTCTTTTTCTGCTTTCACGAGGTTATTGTCATGCGGGATTGTGATATCAACAATAAATGCCCGGCGCTCCATTCGATCTACCAACAAGATATCAGGCCTATTTGTGATAATAGCCCTGTCCGTGATGATAGATCGATCCCAATAGAGCTTAGCACGGCCATTTTCTAGAACTGACTCCGGTGCATACTTATAATACGGCACTTCAAAACTTACAAGACCATATCGAAGAGCAAGTTGTTGATGAACAATCCTGGCTACTTGATTGTGTCTGTGTAAATACTCTCCATTGGCAAGATGAGAACAACCGGAAATAATATGCCTGATGGACTCACCAGGACGGTGACATGCCCTACATATGTCGACCGTGCCATCCTTCATGATGTATTTCCGGTAATTATTCGTCTTGACAACTTCATCAGCAATTGCACAGGCAAAACCTTCAGTCTCCCCAAAGAGGTCACCAAATCGTAGCCAGGCAGTGGACGCCGGTAAATCAATATCAGGCCCATATAGAACCCGATAGAACCGTCCATGTAACTCCTTGCTTTTCCATACGTTCAAGCGGTCCTGAGTGCTGAGTACCACCGGTTTGTGCCAGTTCTGGTTAGCTAAGGAGAGCGGTGACAGACCATAATCTACCGCAACGATATCCCGATGCATTCCACATTCAACATGGAGGAAGTATTCCCTAAGATTATACACCTCACGATTATGCAGGTTTTTGGCATTAAGAAAGCCACGACCTCCATATTTTCGAGGGATGTATAATCTCATTACAGATGAACGTAGATGGTGCATGCGATATGCTGTCAGTAGTTTACGGACTTTACAGTCCAGGGTGTCCAACTTGGTTTGAGTCCACTTTAATATGCCAAAGGTACATTAAAGCAAAAGATACAAGCAGGGGCATCACCTAGCTGTTGAATGCACGCACACTATTACCACCGGACAAAAAACTTTTTAGAACTTTTGTCAAGCGGCTAAAGAAACGTTCAGTCACCAACTGCTTAATTTCCCCATCCTGTATACCTAAACACTCTGACATACCAAAGTATTTATAGGTTTCAGTTTCAGAAAGAGACCTGAAAGACACTGTCTCCGAGAGTCGTAAATTTTCACTGTTTACAACTCTGCTTCTCTGTACATGTATGGCCCCACATTTATCTACACCAAATTCCATTCTGATATCATTACTAAACTTCTGCGTAAGGTTAAGCAATGACATCAAATCTGGTTTGTTGGACGCAAATAGTTTAAGGTCATCCATATACAAGAGATGAGAAATGATTTCACCCTCTCTACGAAACCGATAGCCTAGCTTTGAATCTCTTAGTATAGCACTTAAGGGATTCAAAGCTAAGCAAAACCATAAAGGACTCAAACTGTCACCCTGGAAAATTCCACGCTCTATCCTTATAGGCTCAGAAATACAAAAACTCTCACCACCCCTAGGAAGGCAGAGAGTCGTGGTCCATTGTCTCATACATGAGTATAAGAAATTGCATAGAACTGTATCAATTTTGTACAGTTCCATCACTCGTAACAATCATCATAGGCTTTCTTGTAATCAATCCAAGCGGCGGAGAGATTCTTTCTATTTCTACGAACCTGATGATTAATGGCCATGTCAATGAGGAGTTGCTCTTTAGTACCACGTGACCCAGCCCTACATCCATTTTGAGCAGAATCTAAAATGTTGTTTGTATATAAATGTGTGTTTAATTTTGATCTCAAGATGGAAGTAAGGAGCTTGTAAATTGTAGGTAAGCACGTGATGGGTCTAAAGTTCTTAGGATCTGTGGTACTGCCAGACTTGTAGAGCAGAAAGGTGAGCCCTGTGGTCATAAAAGGTGGGAGAGACCCAGATTCAATGGCTACCTGGAATTGTTCAGCCACGAGCTCGTGTGAAGACTACAACCATTTTAACCAGAAATTATGCAGTCCATCTGGTCCTGGAGATTTCCAATTTTGGGTAGCAGAAATCGCTTCCCTTACGTCTTGAGGTGTTATTTTAACAGACGCCATGGTTTGCAAACCTTCACACGAACGCTCAACTACTCTCACCCAATCACCATTGATGTGATTGATCGACACTGACCAGATATTTCCCCAAAATGAAGACATTTCGTAAATATCCGGTATTTGCCCATCCATCACACTAGTACAGGGTTTCTCCCAGCTTCTATAAACCTTTCTTTGATCGCTTCGGAAAATTCGATTCTGGTTAAACCTATTTAAACGCTGTTTATATCTGCGGATACGGTTTGCCCACGCACAAACTTTCTGCTTTAGATAGTCTATTCGTTCTGTGACACAAGTCATATAATCCTGTGGAGTTACGCATGTGCCGGCAAAAGCTTGTGTGACATAACGCATGACTCTCGGACGGATGCTACCCGATCTAAAGCAGATGAGCTTGCCAATGATAGATCTAGTGGCACCGATACGCCGTTCGATTCGTTTTTGCCATGCAGGTGTTTCATGAACGGACCGTATAATCCTGTCAGCTTTTGGAAATCTGACATGTGCGATAAGGCACGCCGCGACACCCGCACAGTAAAGAATCAAATGTGTATCAGCTAGATTTTGGCTAGACTGTAAATAAGAATCTAGCATGCCATCTAAAGCCATCATTAGTGCCATATTGCGTTTGTGTGTGGGAAAACGGGGCAATCGCGGCCTGTCACAAGTTGGTATGGTTTTAAACTCAAGAATCGCATCTTCCAAAGCCCTCCTCAATTGCTCGAATTCATGGGTACTCACGTTTGTAGTCTCAGCGTCCACCACATTGCAGTTAGTATCCGCTAATCCTGTATCTAAAAGGGCACTAGATAAATGGATTTGCGGTTGAACTATTTCGGTGGTGGGCGCGGAGACAACTACTTCGGAGCGAAGCTAGTCAAGTGTAGCTGCATCCAACGCACGGTTGCGTTGAATGAACCGCACTTGATCCGATAGCCGTTGCGTCGAAACGGTTATTTCTGGTTCAAGGACCTGAAACAGAGACAGCAAAGGGGATCGCCATGCAGTGAGATTAGTTCCTCCCTCTGTCGCCCCATAGTACGCTCGCATGACATTTTCGTTAATTTGTTGCGTCCATCTCATGCGGCGCACTGCACCACCGACGGCGGGGGCCGGATGCGTGGCGGGTCGTCCTGCTGGTCCCAAGCGTGGCGGCGGTGGCCTCCCTCGGCGCGGCGCAGGTGGTCGGCGCGGCTCTGGAGGCAGCAGCTCGTCGTCACTGCTCAATGCATCGTTTTCTGGAGGGGTTGCATAGTCCTCTTCAGACGACGCGGAGCCACTGGGTACGACGGGCTGCGATGGTGGGCGTGCTTTTTCTGTCCTCCTCGAACGTGTAATCATTTCATGTTTAATATTGGAGAGCAACAAGAATTTGTTGCTTTAATACTGCACATTTCGTTAAATACGTAATGTCAAATCCATTGCACTATTTATTGTTCATTATTTATTGTTCATTATATTGTTCATCATATGAAAACATTATGGCTATATTTGTTTACTTTTGCTAGTTGTTTCACTATATTTTTAATCACTTTTTAAATTTATTTCTATTGTATTTACACTATAATAAAATTATTTTGCTTAAGATTTTTTTGACAACAAAAAACATGACAATACGCGTCAAAGTCCAAGGAGGTTATTATAATAATAATTATTATTAATTATTATTATTATTATTTAAGTGCCCGACCCGGGAATCGAACCCGGGACCTCATGTGGTCAACGCCAACGCTGGAGCACTAGACCACAGAGGCGATTATCAAACCATTTGTAATATATTTATTGACGTATTTAATAATTGGATATAAAATATTTTTCATCCATTAACCAGCTCGGTGAAGATCGTTCTATGGTGGGATCCCATACTATTACGTCTAGTAGAAAATGTTCTCGTTTCTGAATCGAGCCGTTTTACGGGTATAGGAACCGAGCATTACCCAAGTAGCACGTTAAGCTGTATATAGGCTGCATTTAGGTTCATTTTTAAACTTAAAGCTGTATACGAAGTCGTACAAAGGCTGTAGAAGCGCTTCTACAGCCGATATAACACCAAAAAGGGCCCCAAGTTATACAGCTTATTGCGTTATGTAGGCTGCACAATAGCTATACAAGCTGTTATAAACTGTACAATGGCTGTTATTTGGTGTATAAAGAAACTATAACACTAAGGATACTCTCTTGTAACTGTCTTGTACAGCTAAGAGTTAAATAGGCTGCACAATAGCTGTACAAGCTGGTATGGGCTGTACAAAGGCTGTTATTCGGTGTATAAAGAAACTATAATACTTAAGATACTCTCTTGTGCAGCTAAATGTTCTTAATAGGTGTTTGAAAATGATAAAAAGTAACTAATCTGTTTTTGATATTGTATAACATTATATCTGCAGACGCCATAATTAAAAATATATTAATAAACGATAAATTCTTGGACTTGGAGCAGTATTCATCGGTGTATTCAAGGTGCAAATTCTAAATGACTGTGAAGTCGTGTATGTTTTTCGTCAAAATATTCACGCGCCAACGAAATAATCAAGATAACACAAATAAAATCATTGCAATATACGGTAAGTGTTTGTGTTTAAGGTTAGAATATACAAGTATTTATGGTACAATATTGTATATAAAGGCATAATGATCATAATATAAGTTGCTTGTCAAGATATAGCTTTAGCTATTGCTAAATATATCTTTTATTTAACAATATATTTCTTTAATGTTGTTTTTAATACACAATAATGGCGGCGTTTTGTTATACAGCCTAAAGTGTATTTGGAGGGTGATATACTGCAAATAGCTGTACTGAATCTCTTTTTTGTTCTATTATACGGCTATTGGCTTTTAATTACCGTCCAAATACACTTTAGGCTGTACTAAGTCCCTATATAAATCTATTGTACAGTAATTGGCTTTTATCACTTAACTTATGTTTAGAGATGCGTACAAAAATTGAAGAACCCTAAATACAAAACATATGTTTGTCACTTGATTTCGCTATTGTGTTGTATTGATGTCGGTCGTTTGACTTTACAACTAAACCAACTTATTGTTAACTATAACTTATGGGACATGTATTTCAATCATGTTTTACTTTATTTTTCAGGGAAATATGCCTTATAAAATAATAAAAACAATTGAGAGAAGCCAAAACCGTATTTGTATCGTACCCAGTTTGTGGGAGGATAAAGGTGAATTATAATGACCAAGAAAACAACTTGATATAACTAAGTTGATCAAGAACGAAAAATCAAGCCCTTTAAATATTGGTCTATCACAAAAATATTTTTAAGAAGAATACGTTATTTCGTGCTTGTGATTTAATATTATTAGTTCTTCAAAGAGAAACACATACTCTTTTGCCTGTAATTGTATCTAAGTATATAATATTTTTAAAACGATTGTAAGTATACATATATACAGGATGTTGCAAAAGTGGTACAGTAAGCCGAAGGGGGGTGTCTCAGGGGGCCATTCTTAACAACTTTTGTTTAACGACTTTTGGAAATTCGCGAAAAAAATATTGATTCTCCATAGAAACTTTGTTGGTCACGTGACTTTTCACAATGGAAAAACAAAATTGTTTTTCAGGAATTTTCACAAATCGTTGAACAAAAGTTGTTCAAAATGACCCTCTGAGTCACCCCCTTTCGACTTACTATACCGCTTTTGTTAAACTCCGTATAGTAGCAAGTTAAAAATAAAAAAATACATATTTTCTCAGTGTAATGATTTTTATTTCTCTTTTTAACTCTTTTTTATATATTCTTTGAAGAATAGACCAATTGCCTTTCTGCCAAGCAGGTCGTAAAAGACAACCGATGGGCTATGCGAGTCACTTCCATCGTGGTTACTAGGTGATAGAGCTCTGCATTGGCTCGACCGGGTCTGGTACCACCGCCTTATCTATTCCTGCTGCAAAGCGTCAGTGCTAGTTACTGTCATGTTCCGGTTTGGAGGGTAAGGTGGCCGGTAAACTTATACATTGGGCATTAGACCTTGCCACAAGAGAGCAACGCACCATTAACATTTTTGCTGTCTGTAGGCGATGGTTGATTCTTTTCATCAGGAGACCGATCTGCTTGTTTGCTATCTTATGACATTAAAAAAAATCAGTTATTGTAAATTACCAACCAAGTAACCTTAATGAAGAAGATAAGCCTAAAAAATAATAAATCAGATAACCTACAATCACTTTTTAATGTTTTTGTTACGGAACCCTTTTCCTTGAACATTAATAAAAATGACGATTGTAGGTTTACCTGAATTAGTAATTTTTCAGCTTTATCTTCATCACGATTACTTGGTTGGTAATTTATAATATTTAAATATTCCTTTTCAATATTCCTCTTGATTTTTTCCACATGATATCAACTATGCAGATATAAAAACAGCAAACAACAATTTTCTCAGTAATACAGCCTTGAGCTGTACTATAGCTGTATATGCAGATTTTTTAACACCATTGGCTGCATAACAGTCTACAATTACGCCATAAATATTAGCTGTAGAACGGTGATTGCATGTCCCATTTTACAGAAACAAGCGTTGAGTAATACTATAATAACACTTAAAGCTGTAATAAATTCCCGTGCTAAACAAAATACAGCTAATGTACAGCTTTAAGTATTAAAATCAGCCTAATGTGTTACAAATTGCTTAAAGCTGTACAGTAGTGTATTAATATTCAGATATAACGCCTAAAGCTTACGCGGAACTCTAAGAAAGGCCTTGTACAGCATTAGGCTGTATAAAAACTCATAAAGGTCTCTTATACTGATAAAAGCATCTTTTTACACCATTGTACGGCTGCAATAGAACTTTAAGTTCTATATGAGCTGCTTTATGGGTATTAAACATGCTTGATTGCTGCTTGGGTAATTATGTTGTTTTTTTGTTTCTAGGTATGTCAAATACAGTATGTTCATAATTATTTACCTTCCAAATGGCTTGAAAGTTTATAAATGATTATTAAATGATCACTTGGATAATCGTTAGAGATATGTACTGAATTCCATACTGAGTCAAGGGAAATATTTAGTAAAAAATAAAAAAAATTTAGCAAATATTTTAACTATACACTGTACCATATAGCTATACTAGCGTAGCATACTTAATACTAAGGTATGCTACGCTAGTTCCCTTGCGGAGTAGGCAGAATGAACAGAGCGTCTGTAGAATTTCCGATTCATTGCTTTATATATTTTCTTCCTTACTCGGTATTGGTCATGCCACGTCGGATTGTATTATTATTGGATTAAAAAGTTGCTTCACGCTCGTAGCCTCGGACAGTTAGGCAGAGGTACAAGTGCACCCACGATTAGCCGAAGGTACTTAGTCCCACAATGTGAAAAGTGGCAATCCTGTCACCAACTGGGCAGTTATCCACATGCAATGTTTTTAGAAAACTGAAAAAAACCATTTTTGATTTGCCTGACCCGGGAATCGAACCCGGGATCCCGTGTTGTTAACACCGATACCAGACCACTAAACCACAGAGGTGACTATTTATTGGATTATTTTACAATAAAATATTTACTTTCAGTATAACCAGTATTTTATTCCAATTAAAGTTATTTTCTTACCAAATATAATTGAAAAAAACCTAAATGAGTGTAAAGAAAATGTAAAAAAATCGTAAGCTTGTGAATCGTGGTCTCTAAATGAAATAGCCGAGCAGATACATCAAGCTCGATGATAAAAAGTGGCTCGCCCAGGATACATAAAGGGTACGACTGACTAAGGCTGTATACACACTTAATTTACTAATAGAATTACAACAAACAGGTACTTTATACATTCGGCAATATAAAGAAAACATTGTAAAACAAAATAATCATGCTATTCAAATGCTATAGCCGAGTGGAGACATCAAGCCCGGTGATAAAAAGTGGCTCGCCTAGGATACGTACATAAAGGGTACGACTGACTAAGGCTGCTGCAATTGTTATTTCGCAATAATTGACACCAATTATTTAACATGCTTTTCTGAGTTATTAATAACAAGCTCACAAATTTTATCATTCAAACATTCGCGTTTATAATATTAACTAGCTGACCTGGCAAACGTTATTTTGCCATATAAATTATTGAATTAAAAAATAAGGGTTGAAAATTATGGGTTGTATATATTTTTTAATTCTGTATCATAAAAAATAAAAACAAAAAATTTTATCTAAAAAATAAAATTAAAAAATTGTTAGCATTTAGGGGTATGAAAAATATATGTTGGTCCATTCCCAGACCTACTTAATATACTCACAAAATTTCATGACAATCGGTCAAGCCGTTTCGGAGGAGTACGGGAACGAACATTGTGACACGAGCATTTATATATATGGATATAGATTTATCTAGCGATAATTTATTTGTTAGCTAGGCATAATGGAGTTAATTCATCGTTTGTTATTTATATATAAAATTATCAATTGATATTTAGCGAACAAACGGGACTAATTGTTTAACATGCATTTCCGAGTTCACAAGATACACTTTCTCTTTTAAAATATTATTGGGAAAATAAAGTAGATTTTGTGAACACGGCCTAATTCTTCTAAGCGCTTGTCCCACATAGATACCTATAAAAGTAATCGACGATTCTCGTCGTTGCGCTAAATCGCTCGTAGCCACAATTTGTATCCCGGTTCTGGGATCAAGTTTGTTTCACTGCACACTTAATGGATACTTCACGGATATTTCTCATTTCCAACTGGTCGTAAAATTTTATTCACGCGATATTTCCTATTAATCCATTTATAGATTTTTGATTGGCAATATCGATAGATAATAAAATTTGACATTTAAAAGCAATTTAACTTGATGAAGCTTTTTCTACTTTACTTAAGTAATTCCTCTTAGAAGACTGCCTTGTTGTCTAATCATTAGTATATTTTAACTTTAAGGCTAGGTCCGCACAGACAGAGTGCTTCTTTGCGCCTAGAGCCTAACGAACCACCTAGCGAGTAGCTTAGCAAAATGAACGTTAGAATGTTCGCAATCGACCGCACTGCGTGCTTGGCGCCTAACAAATCGTTTAACGATCTATCGAAGTAAACAGTGCGGACGGTCGTAAACATTCTAGAACGCTTGTTTTACCCTAGGTGGTTTGCTAGGCTCTAAGCGCTAAGCAAGCCGCCAGTCTACAGAATAATGGAGACTAGTTTGTGCGGACGTAGCCTTAAACAAACACATTATATCGCGCGCGTTAATTTTTAAAATGTAAACGTATCAAAAAATGCTACATATTATATAAAATTTACTTTTAAAACTCGATGTTTCCACCAAACCAAGTGATACATTTCATTAGGGGTCATTCTTTACATCATATTAATAATATTCTTAATATATAAATTACGTGTCACCTTGTTTGTCCGAGATGGACTCCGAAACTACTGAACCGATTTCAATGAAATTTTGTAAATATCTAATGTTTGGTCTAATTTAAAAGATAGGATACTTTTTACCTCAATCAACCCCCCCCCCACACTAAGTACCCAACCAAAATATTCAATATAAGTTATTTGTATGGCTAAACAATGTTTGCATAATATCGGTGGACAAATGAAAATAATTGATCTAACCCCACAGTAAGAAAATTATTCGCTTGTGTTATATGTGTAAATCAACGATACTAATATATAGAAATACTGTAATATACGTAATTAAACACCCAAACCCAGAAATAAAAATTTCTATGCTCATTACAAAAATGCTTGTCCCTGTCGGGAATCGAACCAGAATCCCATCGATTCATGATTAGGTTCGCTAAACAATCGACCGACGGGGCGGTCGAAATCTTGTTGTCGGTGATTAAATAGAGTATTAGCAGTTAACCTCCCGAGGTCATTCCACTATCCGCCATCCGTGGACCCCGTAAAAAGTTTAAAACTAAAAAAATGTGGTTGCCGTGCACAACGGCAGATCTCTAATATTATTTTGTGTTATGTTGTTTCATGCACTTTTACAGAATTAACTATTAGACCTTCCCTAACTCTGGCTCCCTAATTCTAGATCTAGACGGATTCGGTACCACCACTTTACATATTCCTGCCAAAATAGTGTCAATGCTTTTAATATCATAAGATAGCAAACAAGTAGATAGCTCTCCCGCTGGAAAAAATACCCGTCACCTGTAGACACCAAAGATATAAATGGTGCATTGCTAGCTGCCCCGGCAAATGTAGTTTTGCCATACAAATTACTTGTATTGAATATTTTGGTGGGGTACTTGAGTGATGGTCAATTAAGATAAAAATTAAAAACTACTCTATCTTTTAAGTGGACTAAACAGTAGATATCTACAAAATTTCTTGATATCGATTCAGTGGTTTAGGAATTTACAGCAGACAAACAACGTGACACGTAATTTATACACACACACACACACACAAAACGCAACACGCGCCGCATGCGCCGCCTCGCCAACATCACGCCCGGTGCGACACACACATACCTATATTAAGATCTACAAGCTCTTATAATCACTACATAGTATAAACAAAAACGCTTTTTCTGTCTGTACCTATGTATGCTTAAATTTTTAAAACTACGCAACGAACGTTTCTTTTAATAGGTATATTGATTCGCGAGGAAGGTTTAAGTATATAAACCTTTCCGATATTCCCACGGGAACAAACACTACGTGGGTGAAACCGTGGGCAGGTCGATAATAGTAGATATAAGGTCATATAATATAATTATACAAGAAGTTGCACGTTCCCGGTCAATACCATATCTATTAGTATTTGTGTGGTCTGTAGTTTTACATAAAATCAATACTTTTAGCTTAGAAATCAAATGTTTTCACAAAACGAATAGAATGCTATTAAAAAAAAACCGCAAAACATTAGTAGCTTGTACTCTGATAATTACCATGGCTAAATTTATATTGACCAATTCACCTCATTCATGATTGAATATTCCATTGGCATGAATACGATTACCATAACACGTATGCCGTTCAAATCAAATAGGCGACCGTTCGATATGTGACCCAAAATTGGTTAGTGGTTTCAAATGGTTAGAACATGGATTTGGTTTAGGCGAGTCGATTTGTGTAAATGTTTCTACGGACTTGAGGTGAAATTACTGAAAATTCAGCTATATTTTGATCTGAGCTGTGTGATTTTGTTCTTTTCTTGATCATCTGCATTAATATAAAAAACCTTTCAAAAACATTGGACTGATTGAATAATTTATATTTATGTTAGCTGATATGGCAAATATTATTCTACCATAAAAATTATTTGTAGTAAACATTTTGAAAAGGGTTTGCTGTCTAATAATAAAAAAACACAAAAAGTTGCCAGAAATAGAAATATAAAAAATAGAAATATTTTAGATAGGGATATTAAATAGAAATCCTTTTTTAAGTTTATGTAATCTATCCAAAAACAGTGGTATTAAAAATACATCACGACCTATTTATTCTCATACGAGTACCTAACAAATATACACAAAAACATAAAATCGGTCGAGCCGTTTTTGGGGGAGTGTGACTAGAAATTTTTATACAGATATTAGTTTTTTCAACATAAGATAGAAAACAGGCAGATATAACTTCTGATGGAAGGAGACAGCCACTGCTTACAAAAACAAAAGTTATTCATCCATGTGGCGGGATGGTAATGTGACTTGCGTAGATTTATCTGGTGCCTCACTCACCAAACCGAAACGATATTGACAAGCTATGACGCTATTACGGCAGAAATAAGTAAGACTGTAATACCAAAAAACCCAGGCGATACATTGGAGAACTTCACCATTCAGTAGTCTTGATGGTTGTGACACGTATGACGTATAGCTAATCAGTCGCCTTTTACGGCCTGCCTGGTAGAACGGCAGTTGGTCTACTCTTCAAAGGAACCCGGACCAATATGGGAGAATGTACTGTTTGCATATCATTAATTTTTATTTTATTTTAGTAATTTATTAAGGCATTCAGCTGGAATTGCTGAAATGACTTACATTCATCTAAATCTCATCCGTTAGATGTTTTGATACAGGAAACTAACTTTTCCCCGTATTGGTCCCGGGCTCCTTTGAAGAATAGGCCAACTGCCGTTCTGTCAAGTAGGTTGCGAAAGGCGACCGATTGGCTATTCGAGTCACTACCATCGTGGCTACTAGGTTGTAAAATTCTGTATTGTCTCGCCCGGGTCTGGTACCACCGCCTTACCTATTCCTGCAGCAATAGCGTCAGTGCTTGTCACTGTTGTGTTCATGTTCGGAGGGTAAGGTAGCCGGTAAACTTATGCATATGTGGCTTTAGACCTCGCCACAAGATAACAAAACACCATCAACGTACCATAAACGTCTATAGGCGATGGTTGAGTCTTTCCATTAGGAGATTCATCTGTTTGTTTGCTATCTTATAATGTAAAAAAAGTAATTCTTACAAATCAAACAGAAAATGAACTTCTAAATTATTCCTTTCCATTAGAATAGAGTTTAGATAAGCTACACATTTTCTGTATGCTTGTAAAATAACCAGTCAAAGTTGAGCCCGCAAAATGTAGGGTGGCAATATATAGTTTTTTATAAATAGCCATGTAAATTAAAAACCACATGAAAGGAGAATGATGAGACATCATACAAATTTGGCCTAAAAAACAACACATAGTGATAGCTGCTTACCCTATTTTAATACATTAATCATTTCTTTTGAAATGTAAATTGTATTACGGACACTTTTTATAATACTTAAATGCACGAAACTCCTTCAAAGATTAATATTACTTGATTTTACAATTGTTACATTGCAATATATCGTCAACATAAACATAATTAAATTTTGTATCACTCCACTCTACTTAAAGATTATTTGATTATAGCCACTTAAAAATTAAAAACGAAAAAACTTTTGTTTACATTAAAATATATTTTGTTACTCGTTCACAGTGTAAATAGAAGTGATAACACTTGTTTTTTTCTTTGTTTTTATAGGATGATACTAAGAGTACTTATTTATACAGCCTTCTATGTTGTAATTTTCGACTATAGAATATTTTCATATTTGTTGCATTTTATACAAAAGTTTGTTTAAAATTTTGGGCATTTTTATGATTTGTTAAGTTGGTCTTTCTTTTTTTAGTGGAAGTGTATATACTATAGAAAGAAGGGCGCAAATGGAATACACCACATCAATCTAGATCTGTTATTAAATTTTCTTTATTATATTTTTAATTTGAATGGTTTTTTGCAAGTTTGTATTTATTTACATCGTGTTTTCTAGTGTTGTATATAGTATGTGTATGTATATGTTTAGTTGGTCAGAAATAAAAGAAAGTGTTAACTTGATGGCAGAAAAGAAAAATCTTTTCTTGATTTAGAAATAAGAAAAAACGTACAAGTTTGATTAGTTTCATGACTTCCCAACAAAAATCCTTTTAAAATTAGCTTGCTATTAAAAAGTGTCCGTTCAATTCTGACATTGACTTATTATAAATAAAATTAATAATTTTGGCTGACACTACATTCTTGTTGGACTTTTAGGCCGAACTCATAAATCTCCTTTAATGCATTTAAACCTACTGGATTAAATATCATGTGACGTCATTTGCGAACAAATAAACATATAGAGAGACACAAAAAATACTTATAATTTAATACTAATAAATATGTATATTTGTTTTATTCCAGGTAAGTTATTACATTCGACATGACCCAAATAAAGTAGTGAGTATAAAATGTTTTAGCTTTGCTTTGTTGCGTTGTAAATAAACAAATTCCTTTCCAAACCAAAGCTTTTCAATAGAGGAAAAATCAATACCATATAGAGCTTGTTTATAAAACAGATAAAGCCAAAATTTCGCATAAAAATGCTGAACGGTGCCTGTCAAGAGCAGAAGAGCATGTGTGATCATGCTTGTATTTATTATTATGTATACTTTGTCTATTTCGTATGTACACCCTGTTTAGGCTGGTACAGTTGTCAAGGTGAAATAAAATGTTACCAAAATCCGATTAAAAATGTGAATGTTAAAATCGGATTAAAAATATTTTGATAATTCTCAATAACTTATTAGTTTCTACATATTTTTATTAGATTAATTTCTTCCAATATATCAAACTTATTTTATAAAGCTGGCGGCTGGGAAAACATTGCCTGTAACGTGATAAATTATAGACTTTTAGGTATGTCGTGTCATAATGTTCAGGGAAAACGGACTTATGAAAATGTTTGTTAATCATGCTTATTCTTATTATTTGGTATGTATATAATACAATATAATTGTTAATGTATATTATAAATCAAAATAATTTTGTCATTTGCTTATCCATATTATACCCTTGTTTGACGTCATGGACGTTTCACCGAACTAATTAAAGTTTCAGCTGTTTGTATGCAGTAAAATATTCAGTATTGGTATTTCATCATGTCAAGTATGGTTATCATTCCAGTAACGCTTATTTCAATATTAATTTAAACGCGTAAATCGTTTTAATATTACAACTGCGAAAATTTATGTTTGCTCAGAATTAAGATGTTTTTTTTTATAATTAAACTAGCTGCAGCGTGCAGCCCGCTGCATTATAAAAGTTTTTAGTGAATCCCGCGGGATCGCCTAAATTTTTCTGGATAAAAAATAGCCTATGTGTTATTCTTGGTCTTCAGCTATCATACCAAATTTCATCGTAATCGGTTCAGTAGTATTTCCGTGAAAGAGTATCAAACATCCATACATACATACTTTTGCATTTATAATATTAGTAGGATTAGTAGGATTTGGTACATAGGTAGTTTTACTTATATTGTGATATTTCATTATTTTCCATTTTCTGCGAAAATTATCCATAGTATTGTACATTTTTTTGATACCATTAGAAAGTAGAGATTACAAAGAAAAAACTAATACCGAGTTTTTAAAAATGTCAGATATTTTGACGAATTTACGATTGAAAATAATGATGTTTTCTTAATATTAAGTCAAAATAAGGCGAAAAAATTAACTTTTTAAATTAAAAAAAAATCGTGCATTTGGAATATAAAAAATAACTTTTTACCAAGTTTCGTAAAAAAACTAGTTTTGTAGGAGATAAAAATAAAAATCCAAAAGTCAGTTTTTCAAATTTTTCGCATAATTTTGAGATTATGGGAAAAAAGTATGTGTACTAAAGTTGTAAATCTTATTGCCGATAATTTTGCCATTAAACTTTTTTCCAAAAATTGTGATAAACCGTTTTCCCCCCTTCAAAGTCCCCCCCACACTTTTCCTGAACTCAAATCGCCCATAATTTATTTTTCCTCTTATTTTTACTTTATTTTCTTCAATTTGTAATGGGTTTCATCATACTATAATTTTCTTTTGTTTTTGATGAATTTCAGAGGGTTCAGCTTCAGTCTAATTTTCTTATTATTAATATTTCGCCGTGTTGGTCTCGGCCTCCTTTGTAGAATAGGCCAACTGCCGTTCTGCCAGGCAGGTCGTAAAAGGCGACCGAATGGCTATCAAGTCACTACCATCGTGGCTACTAGGTGGTAGAGTTCTGCATTGTCTCGCCCGGGTCAGGTACCACCGCCTTGCCTATTCCTGCCGCAATAGCGTCAGTGCTTGTCGCTGTCGTGTTCCGGTTTGGAGGGTAAGGTAGCCGGTAAACTTATGCATGTGGCATTAGACCTCGCCACAAGATAGCAACGCACCATTAACATCTTTGGTGTCTATAGGCGATGGTTGACTCTTTCCATCAGGAGACCCATCTGCTTGTTTGCTATCTTATGATATAAAAAAAAAAAAATTAGAATAACGTGGCAGTTCATATCGTGCTTTTATCACCTTTGTGCTTAAGATAGGTAATCTTAAAACAGACTAGCCCCTATTCTCATGCCCTATCACCCTAAACATGTTACTTAAAAAAATGTCTAATAATCGAATTAAGAATATATCTTTCTTTTTGGAAAGTCAGTTGAAAATGTAATTTTATGTGAATTTTGTATAAAAGATAAAGGTAAATGAAGTTTCAACTTTGACACGGGCTATAAATCTGAACTTTTAGCTCCATATAAGTCTGAAATGAAAGTTTTACCGTTTAAGGAGAAAAATTTTACGTGCATAGAATTTATTTATTAAAGAATGTATAACGATTTTATAAATAAAATTAAATTTACGGAGTCTTTTCTGTAAAATATACCGCCTGATGGTGTAGTTAACAATCCTTATTATGTAATCAATGAGCCTCGGGTTCGATTCCTGTCAGGGACATGCATTTATGTGCTTGTATTTCTGGACAATATGGTTGTATATTAAATATTTTTCTATATATATGTTCTACATATGTATTATAAATCTATATATGTTTTTTTGTGTTAATTTCTTTTTCGATATTAACTTGAGCAGCTTGTCCGAATGACAGTTACTGTCACATCGGGCTTTTTGGGCGAGGTGAGTACTTTTTATCATCTATGTGCTATTTTAGGTCATCATCTACCTGTATGCCAAATTTCATTCAAATCCGTTCAGTAGTTTTGCGTGATTGTGTAACAAACATCCGTCCATCTAAACATTCAAACTATCGTATTTATAGTATTAATACAGATATATGTAATAAAAATATAGAATATAGATTAAAAATACCAACTTTGTATGGATCGGTTCGTAGCATCTGCAATCTATACATTAATACGTGAAGGGAAAACTTTGTACCCCTTTTTAAGCTTAATACCCCTTGCTAACTTAATAACTAGCGATCGACTGTGGCCGAAATTTGATACAGTGCAACAAGTAATGCGTGTCAGTACAACAAATATTAGATATTTCGACGTAATTCGAAGTTTGACTGTTTCTTTCACAGACCACTTTAATACCTACATTGGGAAGGAAACGTGTTGCCACATATATGAGCAAACGCTCCTATAATTGTCAAAAATGTCACAAATTTGTAGATATATTATATCGTGAAAAAATGGAAATATAGGTACCCTGTTGTACTGTTTTATCATATCGTACGAGATAATAAGGTTTGAAAATTACCCTTGAAATTATTTTATTTCATCGGTAAGTAGTATAACTCTGTATTTCTGGGTGTAATTGCAAGCTACTAAGAAATTGTCTTAGGTACAAGGCATTATAGGATCAAATTAAAAAATTCTATCCCCTCGTTTAAAGGGTGGGGAATGATGTATTAAAAATCCTGAAATATATATTTTATTGGAACGAAGTTGTTCCTTATCGCGCGTTGTGAAAGGGGGCTAGACGGAAAAAAATCTCACGAAAAGTTGTAACGACACTTTTTGCTATAGTAAGCTATGTGCGGCGTGCGCATGTTTTTCTGTCTGTCTCTCTCTCTCTCTCTCTTATAGAAAGCAAGCCAGATTTACATTTTATTACAATTTAAAATTTTATTACAATTCCTTCACTAATTAATCGAAAGAAACTTCGTTCCATCCGGGTGTCCCTTGACACCTCTCAACTTTTTTTATTTACAACAAGGAGTCCTTATATCAATTTTCAGACCTCTAGCATAAAAAATTGCGAAAATCTTATACTAAAGTCCACAGACCACACGAATATTAAAAAACACGCCATTGGGAAGCCAAAGTGTCCTCGCGCATGTGAACAAACGCTTCTATCGCTCCATCAGTATCGATGCTACACGATCACCCCAAGTACAGAATTTTTATAACAAATTAAAGAATACACGTATAAAAATATTTTCGTATGTAACTACAAAAAGAAATGAAATTCCACCACTAAATTTTCATGTAAAATGTTACCACGACGAAGCTCGCACTGTCCAAAAGTTGTCATATGTCAAGGCGAACTAAACTTCGAACCTTACCCGCCCTTACTCTACAAGCCTACTTTAAACTAAGCTTCTAAACTCTAGACCTTAGTCAAAATAACTAGTTTGGCACTTGTAAATGTACTCCAAGGAAAGAATTATCTATCTTCTCTATTTATATATATAAAAATCAATCCCTATTTTCCTTGGTCACGACATCACGCCTGAATGGCTTTTTTTTTTTTTTATATATCATAAGATAGCAAACAAGCAGATGGGTCTCCTGATGGGAAGAGTCAACCATCGCCTATAGACACCAAAGATGTTAATGGTGCGTTGCTATCTTGTGGCGAGGTCTAATGCCACATGCATAAGTTTACCGGCTACCTTACCCTCCAAACCGGAACACGACAGCGACAAGCACTGACGCTATTGCGGCAGGAATAGATAAGGCGGTGGTACCAGACCCGGGCGAGACAATGCAGAACTCTACCACCTAGTAGCCAAGATGGTAGTGACTCGATAGCCAATCGGTCGCCTTTTACGACCTGCCTGGCAGAACATCAGTTGGCCTATTCTACAAAGGAGGCCGGGACCAACACGGCTGGACCAATTTAGGTAATTTTTTTTATTATGTTTGTAATTGTAAGGAGAAGGTTTTTATAAAAGAAAATATTAAGAAAATTGCGTGGAAAATTAACCACCATATAAAGTTTAATGCCATTTTGGCTGCGTGGAAGGACAATCCCGTAGACTTATATAAATTAAGTGTCACGTTGTTTGTCCGCTATGGATTCCTAATATATAAGACAAAACAACTTTTGCCGGGTCGGCTAGTTATTATAAATTTCTAATTAACCTACCAAAATCGCATGAATAAAAAAATCTCAAACGTACGCAGAAATATAGTCATTATTTTTGAATTAAGAGCACACAAAATATTGTATTTACGTACCTAGACAGAAAAACAAAAGTCACTGCCGGCGCGTCTTTTATTCCAAATTCAAAAAATTGTTGCACAAAACGCGTGCTAGGGTGTCTTTTGAATTTAGAACTGTTTTATTTTTGTACAAATTGCATTGATAAGGCTGTATAGTTACAGATGCGATAACCTTTTGACATAGATGGAAAAATCATGAAGTATTAGGTATAGTTGGAGCTAGCATTCATATTAACCAATTGAAACAAATATTTAAGTTATATCTCTGTCTATGTATTAATTAGTAGTATTATATATTTGACTCAGATGATGGCTCAGGTTTGGTTCCCGGTTAGATAATAATAATTTTAGAATATTAATAGATAATATTATTAAGATTTTTTGAGACTTTGTTAAAGTTATATTAACATATCCGTATCTTAAAGTGAGCATGTATATCTTTGAGTCCCGATTATCGTAAGAAATTGTCGGTTTTTATTTTCGCAATAAGCAGTAGTCTTTATTTGATCAATAAAATGCAGCGATAGAGGTAATCACCAATCAACCGATAAAACGGTGATTAACTTTAAATCACCAGAGCATCTAATGACGTCAGTTTCGTTTTGTCTACCCCGGGAGGAATTCGGTATGAAGATACTACGACTACATTAAACAAAAAATCAGAAACCGTTACTTTCTTACCATAATTAGTTTTATAATGAATTTCTTCAACACGAAGCGCTAAGTATGTGAAAATAAAGTACAGTTACACGTCTCATTACATGTAAAGTGGTAATAAGTGTTGTCCCTAGTTCCCGTTCGTGATATAGACGAACAACAGTAAAAGCTTATGGTATTACGGTATATTTTATTGAGGTTCTTTTCATGTAGATACAGCCTGAACTAGGGAGATGCGTAATTTTATTGTTGGACATAAACCTGATATACATTCTTATCGTACCTTTTTTATTTCATGAGAATACAAGTACTAGGCTCCCTTAATCTAATGCCACATGTATAATTTTAAGTCTTTTTTTATATTATAAGGTAGCAAACAAGCAGCAAGCAATTTTTTATATATAAAATTCTCGTGTCACAATGTTCGTTCCTATACTCCTCCGAAACGGCTGGACCGATTTTGATGAAATTTCGTATGCATATTCAGTAGGTCTGAGTATCGGCCAACATCTATTTTTCATCCCCCTAAATGTTAAAGGTTGTCCACCCCTATTTTTTTTTTTATTTTATAGACAAAAATTTTTATTTTTATTTTTTAATGATTCAACATTGAAAAATATATACTACCCTTAATTTTCTACCCTCTACGATCAACCCCTATTTTTTAATTCAATAATTTACGTGGCAAAACAACGTTTGCCGGGTCAGCTAGTATATATATATACAATTGAATGAATTCATTAAATGAAAATTATACTGTAGCTAAATTAAATTCAAAATATGTATCACATTGTGCATTCGTATTTCGTACAAAACATTTCTTCTTACTAATTGTGTTACGTTAGAGTAGTATTTCCCGGGATAGCTGACATCCGTAATACATGAAATAATTTTTCCCTAGATTAACCTCATTTAGAGCTTTGCTTTGTGGCGGCACATTAATATGGCGTACTGTAATTTACCATCCAGCATTAGGTTTACGTAACTTCAGTGTTATATAATTGACGGAAAAATATTACCCCTTCTGTTATCACATTCTGCTATATATCAAGAGAAAATGGGAATATTAGACTAAAAGTCTTCGTTTTTTAAGCAAGTACATCTTTTTGCATTTTAAACTGGGTTGATCTTGCTACGTATTCATTTTGTGGGACAGTTTTTAAAAGGTGAATGATTTGACTTCTAGTTGGCTGAATTGTGTAAAATCTCGCGTGCATTTGGTAGATATTTCAGTATTTATAAATGTATCTATTTGTACTAGAGATCGCCCGCTGATCGAAACTCGACCGTTCTGTTAATGTTAATACAAATATTTAATAATTTAAACTATGCCTCAGTTTATTACTAACATTATATTATAGTCAATGATCGATATAGATTATAATATATTATGTTAGAATCTCTTCCAAGTATGACAACAGGCTTCAACTATAAACAAAATACGAGTAGTATATACGTGTGTGTGTCAAACGCATGGTAGGTGTGTAATATTTTTTATTATGTTAATTTGAATTTAAGTTTAATATTAAGTAAAAATGTTAGCTTTCTAAATTTCTTCTCCATACAAACAATAACTGTGTCAAATTAATGGAGTACAAAATTTTTATTTTACGTATTAATATAAATTATTTACAAATACACACACCCGTATTACAATTTACAAGGTAAACATTTGCTTTAGATTAATTATGTAATTTGTCTTCTGGAATACTTATATTAATAAATTTATTTATTGGTGCCGTAGTAAGATAACCTTATTTTACAGCGCTGCTAAACTTTGGAACAATATAATTTAATTTTGCTAAAAGATTCATTTAAAAAAATTGTAAACGGTTGATTCTGCAAGCCATTCCTGAAACTTTCCGCTGAATTAAGGTGTTTTAAGCTCAAAAGAGTAAAAAATATAAGGATAGATTTTTCAGTTCAAACATCTATTTTGTTTAAAATGGCAGTATTATTATTTAATTTTTGCTGTATATTTGAAAACGATGATGGCATTCAACTCAATTTTTGAGGTCTAAAATATTGATTTAGCTACATATTCGATTCGAGGTTGAAAAATTTCGAAGCAATGTCATAAAACATTATTTTTTTCAAAAATTGTCTTCATTGATAAATTCCAAATAAATTGACCGATTTTGGTCTAATTAACGGTGTTTGACGCTGTTTTTTAAGGGAAAAAACTGATAAGATTTTTAAGTCAATCGGTGTATTAGCTTGAAAGTTATTTCAAAAATATTGAGTACATATGCTAAAAACAACGTTATTTTAATATTTGAAAAGCTGTTACTTTCGAAAATTAGATTCGATTTTGATTTTTAAAACGATATTTATTGTAGTTTCTTTAGTACTAAATTATTGTAAAATATCAAAAAAATGATTGGTTAAAAATTTTCGAAGCTATGTCGAAAAAAACACTTTTTCAACATTTTTCGTCAACCATTGCTCCCGAACGGATAAACCGATTTTGATGCAATTTATGTCTTAGGCGTAGTTCTTTGAAGAAGAGCTGATTAAATTTTGTACTCAATCGGCACATTAATCTGGAAGCTATATTAAAAAAAATACTGTCAGGAAATTTAAGTTGAGCGGAATCCAATCGAATGCCATCAACCACGTTTCGATCAATTAAGCCGTTCAAAAGTAAAGAGATGTACACACACTCACACACAGAGAGAGACACACACCTACAGACATACTGACGTCATCGTGAAAATAGTCTGAAAAGGTTCCTAGGACCTCAAAACATGGAGATCTTGTCAAAATTCGATAATCGAAAATCGGGGCAAAATCGGTAACTTCCTTACATAACTACGCAGCGGGAAGTTAAAAAATATCACGCCGGTACCCATGCAAACAAATCAGAACAAACCAAACGATCACAGATATTTCATTTCACCACGATTCATCTGTTGGCGAGACGAGAACCTTATCCATATTGTACTGATCTGTAATGACAATAATTTTTTTCTTAAGATAACAGGGAGCAAGGCCGTTAACACACATAAGAAGAATGTGTATATATATATATATATATATATATATATATATATATATAATATGATCTTACACGCCGAAATTATTGACGCATATAAAATGTTGGTACCCTAATTTCAGATTTGTTTCTAAATTTTTGAATTGAATATATTCATGTGGGCAAAGCCTCGGTATCAGGTATTTTGTTTAATAAAATGGAGTATATGTATTGACGATAACGATACTGATTTCGTAATAACTTTTACCATTAAAATATTTAAAACTTTCAACGTTAATTAAAATTCTGTTTAACCAACGGTACAGCTTTTACGCATACCAATGCTTTTATTGCAATTAAATTACAATTGTAACTATTATATTCTAATAAATAGTTTTCTTTAATTCAAGAGTGCGTATTATATAGTATAGATGAATTAGAAGTATTCTTGCTACCTGCCTATTTATTAAGGCATTCGCCTATTTAATCCAGATTTTTGGGCATTTAATGTAAAAAAGAGACGCAGAAAAATAGCAATTAAATAAACTAATAAATATAAATAGCAAATAAATATGTGTTAGCCAACGACACTAATAGGTAAATAGAGATTCATATATAAATACTCAAATGTATGTATAAAAACACTCATACCTACTCGTAGAAATACAATCATCTATGCTACTCACACAAATGTTTGTCTTGTCGGGAATCGAAACCGAGCCCCATTGATGCGTAGTCAGGTTTGCTAACCACTTGACTAACGGGCCGGGAGTAGCTTTTTAACATCTCCACGCCTTGGAGAGCGCCAATGACTGTCAGTTCAAGTCTTTGCAAGTATAAAGCCTTATAACTTAATAGCTAATAAAAGTCTTATAACTTAAGCCTTATAAATAGTCTTATAACTTAATATTTCAACATAAAACCAGAATCGTTATGTAAGTAGTAAGCGTACACCTTTAGATTCAATTTATTCGAAAAATAATAATAGCCAATTCCAATATAATGAATGAATAATTTAAACTGTAATTTTGATTGGTATCCATTTAATTTTCAATTTGTTTTATAGTTTAAAAAATATATATTCATAGAAATAATTTGGAATTCTTATGAGAGAATGTGTGCGAGGTCTTGTCCTGTTTGGAAGGCTGAAACTGGCAAACATTCTTATACAAAAGTATTGTTTTGTCTTTCCGTTTTTGTTAAGGCCCTAGTTATAACAATAAAGCCATTAGATCAGAGATCTCCTCCAGTTTGTTCGTTTCTTCTTTATAACTTTATTTCATTCGATATAATGTATTGTTGCTATTACAGTTTTTCCAGTTTTGACTTAGTCTGCCTGTACACAGTTATATTAATTAGTTTCTTAATAAATAATTTATATTGGCCGTCTGATTTAATTAGATTCATACCACTATCCGATATACCTTATAGTACGGAATAAGCTGGGCATAGTTTATTAGATTATTCCAGGTTGAACGAGGAAATTAATTGAGAACAAATCTTAATGGATATGCAAATTTGGTTTTAATAGCGTCAATATTGATTGGTTAAAAATTAAGTAAACCACAGAATTCAATCGAGGCAACATTTAAAATACCGCCCTTTTACTTAAAATGTATAATTATTAATTAATTCAATTCATTGTTTGGTCTATTTATTTGTAGATCGAGAGGTCAGTGAGACCTCTCGATCTACACCTACACTCACGTTTCAATCTGCGTCGAACAAAAAATATTTGAGAAAGTACCAAATACTAGTCGTTAAGGTTGGCAATGGATATTATCATCTATTTTATTAGTCACTAGCTGTTGCAAGCGACTTCGTCCGCGCGGACTTCGTTTACACACACAACTCCTCCCCCGTAGGTGATAGCGTGATAATATGTAGCCTATATGTTGACCCGACCTGTTAGTAATATTCATGCAAAATTTGAAGTAAATTTATGCAGTACTTTTTGAGTTTACCCCGGACATACAGACAAACAGACAAACAGACAAACAGACAAACAGACGAACAGACGAACAGACGAACAGACGAACAGACGAACGAACGAACGGACAAACGGACGAACGGACGAACGGACGAACGGACGAACGGACGAACGGACGAACGGACGAACGGACGAACGGACGAACGGACGAACGGACGAACGGACGAACGGACGAACGGACGAACGGACGAACGGACGAACGGACGAACGGACGAACGGACGAACGGACGAACGGACGAACGGACGAACGGACGAACGGACGAACGGACGAACGGACGAACGGACGAACGGACGAACGGACGAACGGACGAACGGACGAACGGACGAACGGACGAACGGACGAACGGACGAACGGACGAACGGACGAACGGACGAACGGACGAACGGACGAACGGACGAACGGACGAACGGACGAACGGACGAACGGACGAACGGACGAACGGACGAACGGACGAACGGACGAACGGACGAACGGACGAACGGACGAACGGACGAACGGACGAACGGACGAACGGACGAACGGACGAACGGACGAACGGACGAACGGACGAACGGACGAACGGACGAACGGACGAACGGACGAACGGACGAACGGACGAACGGACGAACGGACAAACGGACGAACAGACAAACAGACAAACAGACAAACAGACAAACAGACAGACAGACAGACAAACATACAAACAGACAAACAGACAAACAGACAAACAGACAAACAGACACACAGACAAAAATTCTAAAAACTATATTTTTGGATTCGATATCGATTTAGATCACGCCCCAAGTATTCTTTAAAAATATATTCAATGTACAGTTTTGACTTTCCTACGATTTTATTATAGATATGTAATATGTATAGATTACTATATGAATCGTGTTATAACTAGGAGTCTTGCGAAATTCGATTCCTTCCCTTTAGTGAATGAACTAAAAGTCCCACGAGGCATACTGAAATTTAAAATTATCCGTAATTTAATAAGCCTCCTGCTTTTGCTTTGGATCTATTTTTTAAATAACGCATACCAAGTTTGATATTTGGCATTATTAATTTACATAGTTCTGTACATTTTTCTGCATATTATAAATTAACTTTATAATATGCATAAAAATATAAAGAGCTAAAAATATGTAAATTACTATCGAATTTCCACTATTAGCAATACTAGCTTCATATACCTATTTTATTTATATTAAAAATATTAATTGTATTTGAAATAAGTCTAAAGATTACACAGCACAGTTAGTGTATATTATATTCACATTTTTAACCGGCTTGAAAACGTGTAGGTTCTCAATTAATCGGAATCATTTTTTAAGGTATAGTCCTCAATTACTCAAAAATTCTTTTGTTTGGGTGGGTACAGTTGATCCATTTGGTTCTATAAAAATTTGCTGAAGATCTGTGTACATAAATTTTATTGATACGGGTTGATTATAGCCTAAATCGGCAAGCCATGCAAAAAATTACGCTCTACGTATTTTTTTCGGAATGTTAACAAGTTGAGGTTATACATGAGAAATATATATGGTATAAGGAATGGTCTACCGAAAATCAAAATCATGGTATTGGACTATGATTCTGAGATGAAATCCGTTGAAAATTTGTGTGGAATTATTATGATTTTTTTGACGATTTTTTTACCTTTACTTTGCAAAATTTGATATATTTTAATACTTTACAGCCCTTATTCTTAAAAAAATGTAAAACCTACGGAAAAGTTAAATAAACAATGTGTTATGTGCCACGTACCGCACAAAATAAACAACTGGTTTGAGAGTTTTGCGGACGCGACCAGTCGGAGCAATGTACGTTTTACATTGCGTGGCGTGAAAACAAGAAAAATCGTAAAACGCAAATTTTGTGTTTCCCTCAAAAAAAGAATTGCCATGATGACAAAAACGTAAAAATGACATGTTTTCTTAATATTCTAGTACACCGTACATCCCCCTACACTGTATAATTGTATAAATCAAACATTTTTAATCATCTTCTTTTTACAAAAGTTAGTACAAAGCTCTTTCCTTAAAATGCACTCAAGGGAGTACACAAATGCTTAAATTCGCTGTTACAATGTATTTAGAAATTCAATGCACAGAGACAATTATGAATTTAATTTCGAAATTGTAGCAAAATTAATATGTTAGTAATAAATTGCATTTATTATATAATTGATTACGTTCGTATAGTAACAATACGTTGTACAATAATATATACACTTCTTAGAGTTTCTTATATTTAGAGTTTCTATTCAAGGTATCGAGCAAAATAAAACATCGAAAAACAGTTTTTTTGTGTAAAGTGACCTCCTTTAATGAATGTATATTTTATTTTTATTTCTCGTCTTTATAGAAGTCGCTTGAAATTTTGATAAAACTGTACGCAAATTTCAAGTGAATTTTTAAATATATTGTAAGTTAGCAATCAAGGACATAGGTCTTCTGGTGAAAAGAGTCAACCATCGCATATAGACACCAAAGATGTTAATGGTGCGTTCCTATCTTGTGGCAAGCTCTAATGCCACGTGCATAAGTTTACCGGCTATCCTACCCTCCAAACCAGAACACGACAGTGACAAGCGTTGACGCTATTGCGGCAGGAATAGGTAAGGCGGTGATACCAGACCCGGGCGAGAAAATGCAGAACTCTACCACCTAGTAGCCATGATGATAGTGACTCGTTTAGCCAAACGGTCGCCTTTTACGACCTGCCTGACAAATTCTTCGAAGAAGCCCGGGACCAACACGGTGAAAAATCGGAACACTAAGCCCGGGACTTCATGGTCTCAGCTGAATATGCTAATACCATTGACTTATTAATATAGTCGTATATATAAGTATATTATAGAAGTCGTTTAAATATCCATAAAGGTTTAATGTTCTATGCTTTTAGCAGGTAATTTTAAAGTGTTAAAGCATCTCTATAAAGCAGCGATAAATCTCTGATCATTACTCGACGAAAGTCTATTTCAGCGGTAGCTCGTAAAAGTCATTCTTAACATTTATCTTCATCTATACAGCATAGCTCGGGAACATCAATAAAATTAGTGGTTTTTACACCGCAGCGTATGTTGCATGTAAGTAATTAAATAATTTATGGCATTTTCGTCGGAAACAATCAAAACTTTTTGATTAAACTATACACCGCCACTATAGTATATCTTAAAAGATAGGAAGAAGTATCCTTCGGATTTGCTCGGACCGCCTTTAAAGAAAGTATATTCGTCTATTATGTAAGGCATTTTTTAAAAGAGAAATAATCTATATACATATAATAAAATCGTAGAAAAGTCAAAACTGTACATTGAATATTTTTTTAAAAGAATACTTGGGGCGTGATCTACAATCGATATCGAAGCCAAAAATATAATTTTTAGAATTTTTGTCTGTTTGTCTCTATGTATGTCCGGGGTAAACTCAAAAAGTACTGCATGAATTTACTTCAAATTTTGTTTGAATATTACTAACAGGTCGGGTCAACATATAGGTTACATATTATCACGCTATCACCTACGGGGGAGGGGCTGTGCGGAGTAAACGGACTCCGCGCGGACTAAGTCGCTGGCAACAGCTAACTAGCTGTTGCATATGACTATACGAGTCACTACTCATTGCCATCATGACTACAAGGTGGTTGATTTCTTCAACATCTCGCCCGGGTCTGTTATAACCGTCATACCCCTTCCTAATGCTCTAATACAATCCTGCTAGAATAACGTCAATACTTGTTATTGTTGTATTCCAGTCTAGAGGGTAAGGTAGCCGGGAAACTTGTGCATGTGGAATCAATAACGTGCCACGGATAGAATTCTTCGATAGTCGATCTATGATGTCTATATGCTATGATTGTATTTTTCCACCAGGAAAGCCATTTTTATGTTTACTATCTTATATGAAAAAAACTATCACACACAACAAGCCAAAGTGCGATATTAAGTCTCATGTTGCGATAGGTGACTAAATATTAAATAAATTAATTTGCCCCCGTGTTGGTCCGGCCTCCTTTGAAGAATACACCAACTGCCGTTCTGCTAGGTCTGGTGTCTATAGGCGATGGTTGAGTCTTTCCATCAGGAGACCTATATGCTATCTGTTATATTATTACACAAAAAAGAAATAAACAAATCGAGCATAGGTAGAGCATATATAATTCTGGCGAGTTATTATATTTTTTTGCAATATTTTCCAGAAATCTGAAAAACTTATTTAGAACGAATTTCTCGATACGGTATTTGAGCTCGGTATCAGCATTTGTACCAAAGCCGCCTATAAAATTTTCGGTTCACTTCAATCCACTGGTTTGTCGGTTGGCGAGATGTGTGGCGATCTTTTTTGCCGCATTTTAATGGTCTGATGACGTTTACCACTTTTCTTTAAATAACTGAGACTGACCACTTGACGTGCTGATTCGAGGCACGAAAGTGTTAACACAACACCCCTAGACTGCAGTCAGGTACTGAGACTGTTATTTTGAGTAGAACGTTACTTTTTTACCCGAGTCAGTGATCGAACCTTATGATCGGAGCCTCACTGGCAAACCACTTATTTTTATTTTTATTATTTGACTTTTAATATTGAAAAATTTGCAATCAATTACAGGTTATTTAACTTTATATTTTAATTTTTACATTTTTAATTGAATCTGATTCCGATTTTTTAATACAGATTTCAATTCTAAATTATGGTAATTTAATTTGACATCACTGTATTTAATTTTGATATTTAATTTATTTAAATTATTATTAAGTTCATACATTACCGTCTTCATGTTTTTATGTGTTTTTTTTTTAAATATATTTGTAAAAATATTTGTCATTTCTGTGAGCAAAATAAAATTCTCTTTGGTTTTTTATGTATTGTTATTCTATTTTACAAATATTGTTTAAATCGTCTTTTATTTAAACTCAATAGTTTTAAAAAAAGGCAATTATAATAATTATCCAATGATAATGATGGGTGCAATAGCTACAATATCATCTCTTCTCACCGCTCCGGAGATATAGGCGTGACGGTGCTTGTTTTATTTTCTAAAGGATTTTTAATTTGTCTCTAATACTTATAATAAAATTCATAACAAGCCTTTAAGCTGTGTGCTTTTAACATACATTTAAATGGTAACATTTTGAACAAGTTAAATTCAAAAATTCCTTCACGTTTCACTGCGGTTTCCGCTCTTTTGTAGTTGTAGATTTAGATATTTTACTCTTAGATTTTGCAAATACTAAGGCTTTGATGCTACGAGTGTATGGCATGATATGGAAATTCTCCAGAAGCTTCAAATTATTGAGCTAAAATAGGGCTCGTTGTTTTGATCGATTAAACAAAAAAATGTTATATTATCTCTTGTTATCTCTTAGTCTTATGCCACATGCATAAGTTTACCGGATACCTTACCCTCCAAACCGGAACACAAGAGTTACAAGCACTGACGCTATTGCGGCAGGAATAGGTAAGGCGGTGGTTCCAGAGCTGGACGAGACAATGCAGAACTCTACCACCTAGTAGCCACGATGGTAATGACACGCATAGCCAATCGATCGCCTTTTACGACCTGCCTGGCAGAACGGCAGTTGGCCTATTCTTCAAAGGAGCCCGGGATCAACACGGGCTTTCTGTGTGTAGCTTGCAATTACATACAGAAATACAGAGTTATACTACTTACCAATGAAATTAAATCATTCCAAGGGTAATTTTAGTATTCATGTGGTCTGTGGTTTGTCTGTCTATACTATGATTTAATGATTTTATGACTTAAAACAAGCATAAGCTAATTATTGTATTATATCACAGCACTGGTTTTTCCATATAAGTAAATTCATGAAAAAACCTGATCAAATGCGAATTGGACTCGCATACCGAGAGTTTCGTCTAAACTGATAGGTAACCTTAGCTATACAAAAATATCTTGATTCCCTTGTAAAATCGCAAAATATGTGACAAAAAGGGTCATAATATCTTTTAAACGCGTTTTTTATGTGATGTAACTAAATATCTGCAGTTTTCAGATTTTTTTCTTTACATGTGTTGTAAGAAATTGCTTTTTGCCCAATTTCATAATTCTAGGTCAAAGGGAAGTGTCCCGAATAGGTTTTGATTCCCTTTTGAAATCGCAAAAAATCGCAAAATATACGTCAAAAATATGGTCATATCTTTTGATTGCATTGCAACTTACAAATTCGATTTTTACACAGCTGAGAGGGATCGTAGACCCGAGTATCTATACATATAATAAAATCGTAGGAAAGTCAAAACTGTTACATTGAATATTTTTTAAAAAGAATACTTGGGGCGTGATGTACAATCGATATCGAAGCCAAAAATATAGTTTTTAGAATTTTTGTGTTTGTCTATTTGTCCGTTTGTCCGTTTGTCTGTTTGTCTGTTTGTTTGTCTGTTTGTCAGTATGTATGTCCGGGGTAAACTCAAAAAGTACGGCATGGATTTACTTCAAATTTTGCATGAATGTTACTAACAGGTCGGGGCAACATATAGGCTACATATTATCACGCTATCACCTAAGGGGGAGGAGCTGTGCGAAGTAAACGAAGTCCGCGCGGACAAAGTCGTGGGCAGCAGCTAGTCTGATATAAATTTCAACTTAATGCCTTTACGCGTTTTTGAAAAAGGGTCTTTATAGATGGATAGACGGACAACGTAATAATCCTATAAGAGTCGCGTTTTTCTTTTTCGGGTAGAGGACCCTAAAAATATATCTATATCCATATTAATATTATAAATTATAAATGCGAAAATTTGGATCTTTGGATGTTTGCTACTCAATTACGTAAAAACTACTTAACGGATTTGAATGAAATTTAGCACATGGGTAGATGGTGATCTGAAAAAACACATAGACTTCTTTTTATCCTGGAAAAATAAGTTATTCACTTGGGATTCACCAAAAACTTTTAAAATGCACCTAGTGTGTCTATTTAAAAATCAAAATGCTTTTGCAATTTATTACAAAGTTTGATCACAGTTAGACATGGCAGATTTAGACAGAAGTAAATGTAGATATAGGAAAAAGATGTAGAGTCGCCTTTGTGGTCTAGTGGTCCAGTGTTGGCGTTGACCACACGAGATCCCGGGTTCGATTCCCGGGTCGGGCACATTTAAAAAAAGTGTTTTTTTCAGTTTTCTGAGAAACACAAAGTTGCCCGGGATTGAAAAGTGCCCGGTTGGCGATAGGCTGGCCACCTATCACATTTGTGGGACCAAGTATCTTCGGCTTATCGTGGGTGCACTTCTTGTACCTCTGCCTACCCCTTCGGGGATATGGGCGTGAAGATATTTTACTTTAAATGTAGATAAGGCTTTATCATTATAAAATTACGGTATTAACTCAGCGTGGTAAAAGTAATTTAGCTTAAAACTTCAGGTAGAGTTCGGAACAGCCAGTGTCATCAAAACACGGCCTTTGTTTCGTATGTGGAGCACTCTTTTGTCGTGTTTTGTATGGTTGTTTTTTTATTTACGAGTTGTGACACGTATGCGCTAATGGAACTGACATCATTTATCATCATTTCATCTTAGCGTTATTAATGTTGAGGGGTGGTTTTTGTAACACCTGTGTATTATTTATGATGAAATATGTCGATGCGTGAAAGCCGAAATAAAATAAATACCTGACAGTTAAACATTATAAGTAAGTAAAATATTAATTTTATAATAGGTTTTAAATGTCGTTATTATTAATATCTATACCACTATTATAAATGCCAAAAGCTGTCTGACTGTCAGGTTTTTACGGGGTGAACCAATTTTAATTAAAAAATAGGCTAACTTTTTTTTAAAAATCAACCCTAACATGCTGAAATATGCTATGAACATTGTGTGAAAAAGTATGTCACCGCCTCGTTGGTCGAGTGGTTAGTGAACTACGAATCGAATTGGGCTTAGGTTCGATTCCCGACAGGGAAAAACATATATGTGAACATAGATGTTTACATTTCTCTGTTTTGTTTTAGATCAACTCCCGGTGATATTTATTGTTTTTTTTTCTATACCGACATGTTAATTTACTCACGGGTGAAGCTGCACGGGTCACATAAAAGTATCTTCACACCCGTATCCGCGAGGAGGTAGGCAGAGGTACAACCGTGCACTCTGGATTAGCTGAAGATACTTAGTCCCACAATGTGATGGCTGGTAAGCCTATCGCCAACCGGGCAATTTTCAAACTTGGGCAACGTTATTATTATCAGGAAACTGAAATAACATTTTTTTGAATTGTCCAGCCTGGGAATCTTACCCGGGACCTCAAGTAGTCAACACCGACACCGGACCACTAGACTACAGAGACGACCACCTACGGGTCACCTAGTTTTAATATATGTATGTATTAATACTTGAAAAAAAAACTAAAGCTCCCTTTAAAGGAAGTAATGCATTCGGAGGATTCTGAGATTCGGCATAATTAAGGTTTACCTACATGATACAAACTACAAATAGCAGAAACTCAACTAAAAATATACGGTCAAAGAAGAATGATGAAGGCGTCATTAAGTCTGCAAGAACATAACACGAACCGAAATTAAATTGACATTTTTTATAAGGAACATTTTAAAAGTACGTTGTAAAAAAGAAAACTTTGCGAAGGAGTTCTTGTACACTTTTTGTTTTTTTTTAAACAAAGATCTTCCTTTTTGTGTCATAAAGTTAAATTATGTTTTATTTAAGATAAACGGAACATGTTGAAAAGATGTCAGATATTAAGACGCTAAATGTTTAACAAAATATTATATAATATGCAAAAAAGTCGAAACTTACGTAACTTAACGCTGAATAAGATGAACTTATTTCGAAAAATTAAGTGACATCTATTTATTCTGTGAGTTACATTAAATATTTTGCTTTGTTTATAATTTTCATCTAATACTTTTCGGTGTGTGGTTAAAATCAAATATTTTTGATAATGAGAGAGATAAGATACAATAACGTATTAAATCTATGTTGTCAATATATTATGATGATGTGAATATGTTGTGAAATGTGAATGAAGAAATCACACGTGAAGACACAGCATAAGAATGTTGCCGGTTAAATAAATATCACTGTGATTGGGAGTTTTATTTATACCAACATGTTGCATGTTCATCGCGATTAAATCGCTAGAGTCGTTCATCACAAGAATATTGCCAGTTAAATAAATATTGTAACATGTGATTAATTAAAAGTAGCATGTAATAAATAATAATTACTGTTTGTCTAAGTCCAAGTAACCATAATCCTTATGGCGGCTCCACATTAGTGCCGTGAAGCTCCGTGAACAAGCGTGAACGTGAATGCGGACGGTTTTCGCGTTGTTCACGCGCGTTCGCGCATGTTCCCCGACCGGAGTCGGTATTTTGTCCCGCGAGAAAGGATTCGCGCCCCCTTCGCGCGGCGTTCACGCATACACCTCCACAATCCACATTCGCGGCCCCCTGCCACTTTCGTCCAGACTTAAAGGCGTACGGATGTCACTGCGCGTGTGGTAATAAAATGGAGTAGTGTTATGGCTAAACGAATTCTTGCTGGTATTGCAGGTCTAAATTGGGTACCTGTTTTGGAAATAATTAGAGAACTTTCTGGAGGAAATACTCAAAATCCACTGTTGACATACGAGTAAATTTATTAAATTCGCCACTGGGTTCAGATTGTAATTCTGATAACTCCGTGTTGGTCCCGAGCTCCTTTGAAGAATAGGCCAACTGCCGTTCTGCCAGACAGGTTGTAAAAGGCGACCGATTGGCTATACGAGTCACTACCATCGTGACTACTAGGTGGTAGAGTTCTGCATTGTCTCATCACCGCCTTACTTATTTCTGCCGCAATAGCGTCAGTGCTTGTAACTGTCGTGTTCCGGTTTGGAGGGTAAGTTGGTCGGTAAACTTATGCATGTGGCATAAGACCTAGCCACAAGATAGCAACGCACCATTAACATCTTTGGTGTCTAAAGGCGATGGTTGACTTTTTCCATCAGGAGTCCCATCTGCTTGTTTGCTATCTTATGATATAAAAAAAGAAAATAAAAAAACTGTTTTTCGCCACCACCGCCTTATCTAATCCTGCCACAATAGTGTCAGTGCTAGTCACTGTCGTGTTCCAGTTTGGAGGGTAAGGTAGCCGGTAAACTCATGCATATGGCATTAGACCTCGCCACAAGATAGCAATGCACCATTAACATCTTTGGTGTCTATAGGCGATGGTTGACTCTTTCCATCAGGAGACCCATTTGCTTGTTTGTTATCTTATGATATAAAAAAGTCCACCATGTTTTTTTTCAACGCTTTCTAATAACTCTCTTGTTTTGTACATGTAAACAGTGATAAGTTGCCACAGTAAACGTAGTTATTGCGGCAGCAGCTTCTACTACGTACATTTTGGGGCGGGTTTCCTGAACGATTGCGAGCATCCCACGAATGATGAGGACACGACTTATGCCGCGATTTCACGGCGTGAATTCGCGCGTGAATTCACGGCACTAATGTGGAGCCGCTATTATAGGTTTGCTGCGAATTCTGGCACTAAAAAGTGATTCTTATTCGCATTGTATCTATAGGCAATAGTTTCTCTTTACATTAGGAGAGCCAGCTGCTTATTTGTTATCCTATGATAATTAAAACAAATCTATCAACATGAGTTGATGAATTTATATATATATATATATATATATATATATATATATATATATATATATATATATATATATATATATATATATATATATATATATATATATATATATATATATAGTTTCTAAGCGAATTATGTATGCATTTATATTTCTTCTTCTTTTAATCATCATCCATACACCATACATCATACATATTGAACACTTAACCTGTCAAAAGCGAATTAGATCAGCTGTTTTAATTCTTACATAATTTATAATTGTAAAGCGTATTTAAGTAATAAAAGTACACTAAAGTAAATAAAAATCGACAAATAACGATGTGACATAATAGGTTTTATTAATAATTATAAAAATTAGAAGAAACAAAGTTTGTAATATTGATCGACAGTAACGGTAACCTCTTTTAAACAAAGAAGAAAGTTTCAAATTCTTGAACGGAAAACCGGGGAAGTATTAGTTTTTTTTTTCTCTTTATCACACTTTTGTAGTATTAATAACTTTTAATATATTTTTTTCGTACCAGTAACATTACAATGGATTTTACGTATGAAAATGTCACTTTGAGAAGGAAAAATGTATCGATGTCGAACGCGTCAATCGATCTTTTGAAACGACCACCTCAGACTACTTGGCCAGAAGTTTGCCGGATTTATCAGTTGTTAACGACAGTGTCAATACGGAATTGCAGGAAGAAATAAATTCTCTTAGGTGTCAATTAGAAAGTGCGCATAATGAAATCCAGAACTTAATATTAGAAAATAATTCTCTGCGAAAAATAAACGGAAAACAATCTAAAAATATTGCAATATTAAAACAAGTAGCTAAAACCACGCCGTGTAAGAGTTCTAGTAAAAATAAAAACTACAAATGTTCTACACCAAAAAATAGGAAATTAAATAACACTAAAGATAGTGTCAGTGAGACTAAAATACAAAATTTAGACTATGAAGAAAATACAAAAATTAATATTGGACTGTCTCAAAATCTAGAAAATGTATGTGCGACAACAAAACATTCTTCTTCAAATTGTACTAAAGATCCTGTGCATAACCAGAAAAATAAAATCATAGTATTAGGAGACCAAAAACTACGTGGCCTATCTACTAAACTATTGGAATTTGGATCAAATAAATACAACATTGTGTCTACAATCAAGCCTAATGCAACTTCAATGGAAATATTACATAGTTATAGTGACTTTTCTAGTTTAGGTAACAAAAACTATGTTATTCTTGGAATTGGTACACATGATCGTAATCCTTATTCTGTTTTTACTAATTTAAGTAATACTTTAGATAAACTTAGGCATTGCAAACAAGTGTTTTTGTTAAAAATCCAGTCAAACAGGTATTTAAATATAGGACTACTTAATTATAAAATGAACTTAATTGTAAATCAATATAATAATTGTACTCTTATTGACTTGAATACCCATTTAACTAAATATAATCATCACACACACAATAATTATATTAACTGCTTGTATAGAAAATTAAAAATTGAGATAGATTATCAGGAATATAAAAATAAATTTTTGTTATTTTCAAAATTAAAAATTAATCAACAAAATAACAATGAGACTAAGAATAAATTATTAAGCACTATAAAAATGACATACAGTGAATATAAAGAAAATTTGGAAAAGTTGGTGTCTAATAGGATAAATATATAAATATATAAAAAATATAAATATATAAAAAATAGTGATAAATCTATACAAAAGCCGAAAAAGGCACTATACCATATTTTTTTAGTATCGAACAAAGAATTAAACCAGAAAATAAGTCAAATAATCTTATGTGTAATAAAATGGTTAGGAAGCGTACAATACCATACTATTTTACTTTGAAAAAAAAAAAGTCTAAAAAGTATGAACAACAAAAACCAGCGTTTTCGTCAATAATCACCAATTTAAATTACTTCACCAAAACATAGCAGGTGTATTAAAAAAACGAGATTATTTGCAAGTAGCTATCAGTGAGCTTAGCAACACACTAGGTAAAATTGATGTAATATGTCTTTCTGAAACTTTTCTTAAGCAAGGTTCTGAAACAAACTTTAAACTTGACGGTTACACTATGGCATCTCATTTTGCTCGTGATAATCAACGTAGGGGTGGAACTTGTATTTTAGTGAGAAATGAACTTGATTTTAAGATGCTAGATTTACAAATACGCTTACCATTTTCCTTTGAATGTTGAAATTGCGCTGTTGAAATTGTTAATTATAAATTAATAGTAATTTGTGTTTATCGTACTCCCAGCTCAAATGTTGATATATTTCTAAATAAATTAGAATTATTATTAGAAAATATTATGAAAAATTCAAAAAAGAAAATTATTTTATGTGGAGATTGGAATATAGACCTGATGCAGGACAGCTGTACGCATAAACATTTAACAAGCATTGATTCAAATAACAATATAAATCAACATATTTTAGAACCTACTAGAAAGCATGCATGTCTGGATGTAATAGCAAGTAACTTAAATAACGTTCAATCTGACACTCATACACTTGCTTTGTCTGATCATGAAACTGCTCAGAGTATACAAGCCAATATAGAGTCAGTTTTAGAATTTAAGCAAAAAAGATCTTCTTGGTTCGAAACAAAGCGGATATATGGGCAGGACAATATTAAAAATTTCAGGAATGTTTATCAAGTTTAAGTTTTAATGAAGTTTTTACAAAGTCAAACTGTGAAGAAGCATTTAATGAATTTCATGATATTTTATTGTTATTTTTTGAGTTATGTTTTCCTAAGATCCGTGTTAAAGTTTCAAATAAACCTATAAAAAATAAAAGGTCTTCTGAAATGTTGCAAAGTAAAACGCCAGTTGTACCTTAATTATCGTAAAATGTAATAAAAATGAAAATAAATGTAAATATCTACGTTATAGAAAAATTTTGTCTAAATGTATATTAGAATCACAAAAACAGTCGTCTTTGAAGTATATTCAAAATTCCTCTAATAAATGTAAAGCTTTATGGAATCTGATTAAAAGTACATTTCAGAACAAAATAAATGTTAGAGAAATAGAAAAAATCAAAGTAAACAATTTAAAGTACACAAATACTCAAACAATCTGTAATCTATTTAATAATTTTTTTATAAACCAAACACAATTAAGTAGTGTAAAAGACAAATCCACAAATACTTCAAAATCATATTCTTTACCAAATTGTAGTAAAACTATGTATTTGACACATTAATATAAAAAACCCAAGATACACAATCAGTGTGTCAAAAACGTCCTCCAAAAATGAGTGCACAATTTTAAATTGTGCACTCATTTCAAATAGAATCGCGTCGGCCGCGTCACTGTCAATTTTATTTATTTTCGTATATTGCTTTGTAAAAATAACTATAAGTCTTGCACTTAAGGTTGGATATGCAAACACATATGTTTTTGCCATATCTATAACTACTTAAAAGAAATTAGGGACACTTTTGAGTGTCAGTTTTGTTCGGGACTGTGCATCTAGGGTTTTTATATCAATGATTTGACACCTGTAGGTGAGCATAATGTGAAAAAGATTATTTGTTCATTGAAAAATACATATGCTACTGGCTATGATAATATTAGCACAGAATTATTGAAAATGTTGCTAGTGTAATATCAAGAGCTCTTAGCCATATAATTAATTTGTCATTTTTGGAAGGCAAATTTCCGGAACGATTAAAAAAGTGTATTGTCAGACCATTGTTTAAAAGGAGATATGTGCGATATGAACAATTATAGACCCATTACTTTAATTCCAGTCGTTTCAAAAATCTTAGAAAAAATTATGTATGAAAAGCTCTATAATTATTTACTTGATTTTGACCTACTAAAAATAATTAATATGGATTTAGGAAAGGTAGATCTTCTACATTAGCATGTTTTGATTTAGTAAAGAACATAACTGAATGTCTCAATAAGAAAATGTATCCACTTTGTGTATTTTTGGATATGAGTAAGGCATTTGATTTTGTTTCACATAATATTTTATTATTAAAACTTGAAAAATATGGTATTCGAGGGAAGTCTTTAGATTGGATAAAAAGTTATTTAGAGAATAGGAAACAATGTGTTAAAATATCTAAAATATGCGGAAACCGTAAAAAAATATATACTTCAAACTACCTTGTTAACAACTGTGGAGTACCACAAGGCAGTTTTTTAGGCCCCTTGTTATTTTTAATTTATATTAATGATCTTCCCGATAGTATAAAACATGATTGCTTTTTATTTGCTGATGACACTAATGACACTACCCTACTTATCAAATGTAAAAATAAAAATGACTTGGTAAATGAAACAACTAAAACCTTACTTCAAGTTTCAGACTGGTTAATTAATAATAATTTAAAAGTTAATGTAACTAAAACAAAATTAGTTGAATTTCAGAACTACCATAGTAATATTACTAAAAACACAAATATATTTTTAAATAAAATAAATATAGATGATGTAGATTATACAAACTTTTTAGGAATAGTTATTGACAAATATTGTAATTGGAAAGTACACATTAAATCTCTGTGTAATAAGATTGATAGATTTGTTTACGTCTTGAGAAGACTAAGAGACGTAGGAAACGTAAAAGCCTCCCTATTAGCATACCATGGATATGTCTCTTCTAATTTACAATATGGAATTCCCATTTGGGGAAATTCTGTTGAATTGGTGCAAATTTTTAGAGTCCAAAAGAAATGTATTCGAGCAATATGTGGTGTTAATCAGTTACATTCCTGTAAACCACTTTTCAAGTATCTTAAGGTACTTCCCTTACCATGTTTGTATATTTTAGAGGTATGCGTATTTGTAAAAAAGCACCAAAAGTTATTTAAAACAAATGTTGAAGTCACTGGTAACTTACATTTTAGGAATAGTAAGAAATTATATGTGCCTAACCAAAAATTAAATATTTTTACAAAAAATGTGTATTGTATGTCTATTACTATATACAATCATATTCCTGATAGTCTTAAATCATTGCCTATAAATAAATTTCGCAAAAAGTTGTTTGATTTGCTGTTAGATAAAACTTATTATGATGTTAAAGAATTTTTAGCCGATAAAATTAAATGTTAATGCATAGAAATATAAGTTTGTTGATTGCCTTAAAAAAAATTCAATGTAGTAATTTTGTATATGATGGAAACTTTGTAAATTACAAAAATCTTAATCATACAAAAAATGAAACTTGTAATTATAAAAATAATTTTGTAATATGAAATCCTTCTTGTACATTAGTAATAAGTACGTAAAATAAGGGAACAAAAAAGACCAGCCCGCTGAGTTTCTTCCGCCGGATCTTCTCAGTGTGTGGCCGCGTTCCGATCCGGTAGTAATTCTAAACAATCGATGCAGTATTTTAAATGCTATATTATACAATGATAATTTTTTAAATATTTGCACACCATATAATGGTAGAATATGTTGGTAACTTAATTAATTTTTCACAACTTGTAACACCCATATTCTTGCAAATAAATATTTTCTTTCTTTCTTTCTTTCTTTCTTTCATACTAATATTATAAATGTGAAAGTAACTCTGACTTTCACTTCTTCACGCCTAAACCACGGAACTGATTTTGTACAGATAGTTTGAGACCCGAGAAAGGACATAGGATAGTTTTTATCCTGGAAATTTCATGGGAACAGGAACTATGCGGATGAAACCCCAGGTCTATGTCGCTTAGTAATACATCATTCAATATGTTCTCAAAAGTTCTAGGAGTTTATCTAAACATACTAGCGCAATCAACTTCCAAAATTGCAAAATCTTTAATTAACATATTTCTGCACCAATAACGTTTATGATTAAATTTATTAGTATAGGATACGATGGGACTAACATGTTCCTAGGGAATAAAAGTCCCTTAAAACAAAATAGATAAAAAAAATTAAAAAAAATGTTCTCAAAATATTTGACTGAGTGACATGATATAAATTACCTTTATATTTCATCTTTACTACAGAAAGAAACAATTCTCATAATACTCATAAATATGATGACGAGGTAGAAAAAACAGCCACAAAAAAAAAGATATGAAAGGATCCAGATAATTACTGCGATATTACATGTACGTAGGTCACACTATAAGTTTTGCGTAACTTCAAAAAACAACATGTTATAACCAAAATATTATGTTTATTGCTTTTCAAAGTAATCTCCTTTATATTTTAAACATTATTTCATGCGATCTGTTATGAGCAAACCTTATATGAAGTAAATGCATATGCAAGCATTATGTCACTTCAATAAAACTGATTTTTATGTTAATTTCCACAGTCTTCCTCCAGATTTTGTCCGGTTAACACATAACTTTGTAAATATCGAGCAGTGTGAATATACATTAGTTTCAGCCGAATTAAAGTGTTTTTTTAAAAAGGACTAACAGGCCGCCATCCTTACAGTTTTGGTGTCAGAAGTGGGATATCCTGGATTCCGAATTCCCAGGATAATTTAGGTGTTAGGCGTCGCGATTTTCGAATTCCGCCTGACAACCATTTTGTGGCCCTGTGACTTTAGTCTTTAGCTACGTGCTAGTTCGCCGACGGTAAGCCTTGGCATTGTATGCCTAAGCCCGCGCTACTGCACCCTGTGGTCGACGAGTAAGTCTTGAGCATCATCAGCCAAGCCCGCGCTACATCACCACATCACCTACTTCGCGCTGTCAACTTTGATCGACGTGTAAGTCTCCACTCTATAGCGTGAGCCCGCATCACCTCGTACTGCTTAATTCATCATCGACGGACAAGAAGACTCGTCATCATCACCGAACCTATAAAACGAAAGGCATTTCAACGTGACTTCGACGGAACTGCAATACGACTCCGTGAGTCGCCGTGCCGGTTACTCGAAGCTGTCGCCAGAGACATTCGCTGCGCTCTGCATTCTTCGTTGCCATGCACAATACCTTCAAGGTTAAGATGTTCCTGCGGTTCGTGATTATTCTTCTGTGAGTTTTATTTTTTCCAATTTAAAGTGTAAAGTGAATTTTCATTTAAACATCAAGATTTTATTTTTCAAGATTTTATATTTCTAGATTCAGAACTTTTATTAGAACATTATTTCAGAGTTTTTAAATAACTTTTAAAGTCATATAAATAATTTACTACTTATACAATTTTATACAATCTTATTGCTAACTTATATGATATTAATTTACATTTTCTATAATTTTTCTATTTACGTTTTTGTGTGTATTTTTCTGATGTTCTGTACAGCTTTTTAATTTACAATTATTGATGTTTAAATTTAATAAAAAAGAACAGACTACTGAAGTCGATACTAATACCGACTCAGACAGTTCTCTATCGAAACCATTATCTCAAAGGAAAAAATTAAACATGAGTGATAAAATTACACTCTCTGTTCTTACCAAATTCATTAAACCATATAACGGGGATCGGGAATCCCTTCCCGCGTTTTTAACCAATTGCGAAAGTGCAATTTCTTTAGCGAGTACAGACCAACAGAACTTTTTAGTCAAATATATCGTGTCACAACTTGAGGGCAAGGCTCAGTTAGCTTGTTGTTTGAAAAAATTCGATAATTGGCTTGAAATCAAACAGTTTTTAAAGGTAACTTTTGGAGAAAAAAAGCATTCAACACACCTTTTAGTAGATTTACAAAACTGCAAACAATTACCCAACGAAGATGTGACACAATATTCTTTAAGGATTGAATCCTGCCTTACGCGGCTTCAGTCCGATATTCATTACAGTTGTGAAAATGAAAAGGAACTTATGGGCAGACTTGCTGCCATGGAAGATTTGGCTTTAAATACATTTTTATTAGGTATGAACTCAAACTTCTCACATATTGTGCGCTGCCGGAATCCTAAAGGACTTTCCGAAGCGATCACTCATGCCATTGAAGAAGAAAAACTGTTTAAGCTATCTAAACTATCTCAACGACCTTCTTCTTCCTCTAAACAATGTTCAATATGTCGAAAGTTTGGCCATAGCTCTTCCGATTGTTTCAAAAATAAATCTAAACATTCTTTTACAAACTCTTACCACGTAAATTCGAATTTAAATCATCGTAATAATTATTCTAATAATTCTACAAATAAAAATAATTACGCCTCGAATCAAATATGCGCGTATTGTAAAAATCGTGGTCATTTAATAGGCGATTGTCGGAAGCTTAAATATAAAAACAATAATTATATGCACCGCGATCCGCCACGCAACGTGATACCTTCAAGTTCACGGTCGCCGACGAGCAATTCGTCTAATCATAACGTTACCAATAACAATTCTAATATACACGTTATCTCTAACGAAGATAATTTAAACTAAATTCGGTTTCGGTGCCGTGTCTACCGAAACCTTTTGCAATTCGTAACGACACGAATAGTTCTAAGACAACAAAAAACTACGGCAAAAAGCCTAAATCTAATGAGTCCTTAAAGGAGTCTAAAGGACATTCTTGTGGTCAATTCACGGTTGCACAAGATGTACCTTCTGTTTATTCTATAAACTCTAATTTTAATAGGCTTCAATCCTGTGTTCCTAAATTATTTTCCGCACAGGCTAAGGTAAAGACAATGACTCATAATAGCTGTGTTCCTAAGTTATTTTCTACACAGCGTAATGGACGATCAGAGATTTCTCAACCTTGTGTTTCTAAATTATTTCCTGCACAGGTTAATGAAAATACAGAGTATTCTAAGTCAAATAATTATGTTAATGTCTCTGACGTCACTCTTAAGAAATCATTAAGGTTCTCGAACCTTTCGCAACACAACCCTTTATCTCGTGAAAAATCGAGTTCTTTTTCAAGGGATTGCTCTTATAATAAAACGTATTCTATAAATAACGTAAATAACAAAGTTTCTCTTCCTCATGTTTATCTAAAAACTAATATGAATGATAAGCCTCTATGTTTATTAATTGATACTGGTTCCTCAGTTTCAATCGTGAAACTCTCAAGTTTATTAAAAGGTCCAGTACTTAAAAATAATATCATTACACTCAAGGGATTAAGTGATAACGACTCAACGTGTGAATCACTCGGTTCTATTAAACTTAATTTCGAATATCAAATCTCATCTACACGTAAAATTGCTTTTGATTTTGTGTTTCACGCTATTGACGATGCTATTCAATTAAATTATGATGGTATAATTGGTAGTGACTTTATACAACATTTTAAAATCAACATACAATATACTAATAATTCATTAAACTTAGAAGGTTACTTAATACCTATATGTTTTAGTAAATCATCATATGTTATACCTGCGAGATCAGAAATGGTAATCGAATGTCCAGTCAGTAATCTACGTGATTTCGTAAATAAACGCGAAGCTCTAGTACTAGATCAGAAAATTTGTGAAGGTGTATTTTTAGCTAACGCTATTGTAAGTTTAAAATCAAACAACAGAGTTAATGTTACAGTTTTAAATACCACCGAATCTGAAATCGAAGTTGATAATTTTCAAGTACAGTTAACTCCGTTCGATTTACTAACTTCAAAGTTAGATGATTCTCAACAAGAACTTATTCATCAATTAAATTCTTTAAATATAAATAGATCTCAAAAGGTTTTAGATCAAATTAGAATATCTCATTTAAATCCTCAAGAGAAAAAGTTATTAATTAATTGTATTTCTAATTATACAGACATATTTCATCTCGACGGAGAATTTTTGACACATACAGATGTTATTAAACATTCTATTAATACTGGGGATGCGCCCCCGATTCACGTAAAATCATACCGTTTCCCTGAAGTTCATAAAGATGAAGTAGAAAAGCAAATTAGAAAAATGCTTGATGAAAATATAATCAGACCTTCTACGTCACCTTGGTGTGCTCCCGTTTGGGTAGTACCAAAGAAGCGTGATGCTTCCGGTAAACAAAAATGGCGTATCGTTATTGATTATCGTCGTTTAAATGACGTTACTGTCTCTGAAGTTTATCCTCTTCCACTTATAACGGATATCTTGGACCAATTAGGTCATTCGAAATATTTTAGCACGCTAGATTTAGCATCTGGTCTTCACCAATTATTATTAAATCCTAAAGATACTGAGAAAACCGCATTCAGTGTCTCTACTAATAGTATTTCTGGACAATTTGAATTTTTGCGCATGCCATTTGGGTTAAAAAACGCCCCTAGTACCTTTCAAAGAATGATGAATTTAGTGCTTACTGGTCTACAAGGTTTAGACTGTTATATCTATTTAAACGATTGTATTATCTACTCTCACGATCTTGAATCTCACATAATAAAGCTAGAATCTGTATTTTCTAAACTTAGAGAGGCAAATCTTAAACTCCAGCCCGACAAATGTGAGTTTTTGCGACGTGAAGTTGCGTATCTTGGGCATGTTATTACAGATAAAGGTGTTTCGCCTAACCCTGACAAGGTCAAGGCTATTTCCGAATTTCCTACACCGAAAACTCCAAAAGATGTCAAATCTTTTCTTGGGTTAACTGGTTACTATCGTCGTTTTATAGAAAATTTCTCTCATATAACTAAGCCTCTAACTTCGTTATTAAAAAGGGATGTAAATTTTCATTGGTCAATTGAACAGGAACAATCTTTTAACACTTTAAAGCAAAAACTTATTTCTGCTCCCTTGTTACAATACCCAGATTTTTCGCAACCCTTTATTGTTACAACTGACGCTTCAAATTATGCCGTTGGTGCTATTTTATCACAAGGTGAAATCGGTAAAGACAAACCTATTGCATTCGCGTCTCGTACTATGAATAAACAAGAAGGCAATTATTCAATGACAGAAAAAGAACTTTTAGCAATTTTGTTCGCTGTAAATACATTTCGACCTTATTTATATGGGTATAAGTTTAAAATTGTGACAGATCACCGCCCATTAACATGGTTGTTTAACGCTAAAGATCCAGGTGGACGCTTGCTTAGGTGGAGGTTAAAACTCGAAGAATACGAGTACGAAATTGTATATAAACCAGGTAGAATAAATAGTAATGCAGATTGTTTATCTCGTTACCCAGTAAATGCTATCACTAATTCTAATATTAGTAATGATACTTATGAACAATATTTTAAAAAGCAATTTACTAAAACTACGCCTAATTGTGATACGCAAATTGAAGAACACAATCAAAGTTTATATTTAGCCAAACAAAAATCAATTGCTTGCCCGATGTCTCTAGACCTTGATTACTCTATGCCATATTGCGAACAGTTCTTATCAATGTTAGATGATTTCATTTCATTCCGCGAGTCGGAACGGACACCTGATACCATACAGGTTGTCGATTGTAAAAACAATTTAAAGCTTTATTTCTTATATTCTAAGGTTCATCATTATGACGAAATTAGTTACAAAACTATTTACAATTTATTAATTAAACTAAGAGACCGAATTATTTCTAATAATGACTATGATAAAGAATTAGCTATTTCCGACTTTTCAGAACCGTTTTCAAAATTTGTGTATGTGAAAATTTATAACATGATATCTTATATTTTTAACGGCACAAATATTAAGATTCATATATACAAAAATCAAATAGTTTATCCTACTCCGGCCGAAATACCGAACATTTTAAAAGAAAATCATGGTACTACTATCGCCGGTCACCCCGGTATCAAACGCATGCTAAGTAGAATCAAAGCTTCCTACTATTGGAAAAATATGCGATCTGATGTTGAACGTTTTATAAAAGACTGCAAAATGTGTCAAGTTAATAAACCATTACGACTCTCTAATAAAGCGCCTATGGTAATTACTTCCACTAGTACTAGGCCATTTGAGAGATTAGCTCTCGACATAGTTGGTCCCTTTCCTGAAGCCGGTATTCAAAAATTTAAATATATCTTAACATTACAAGACGACTTAACTAAATTTTCTAATGCTTATCCCATGATCACGTGTACAACCGACGAGGTTGCACGAAGTCTTATTCATTTCTTTTCGTTATTCTCGTTTCCAAAAATGATACTCACTGATCAAGGCACTACTTTTACCTCTGAATTATTTAGGCAACTGACAGACATACTTAAAATAAAAAGTCTCTATTCTAGCCCGTATCATCCTCAGACTAATGGCTCCCTTGAAAGATCACATGCTACACTAAAAGAATATCTAAGATCTTTCGTTAACGAAAATCAAAGCGATTGGCATTGTTACCTTGCAACCGCTATTCTATCATATAATACTACTCCTCATTGCACGACGGAGTTTACACCATTCGAATTATTATACGGTTATAAGCCGTCCATACCTAGCAGCATTTATGAAACTGATAACAACACTACCTACCAAGAGTACATTCGCGCACTGCAATATAGAATGAAGTACTCTCGTGAAAAAGCTATTGAAAATATAATTAAAAGTAAACAAGCCTCAAAAAAATATTATGACGTCTCTTCGAGAGAACTGAGTTATAAAACAGGTGATATGGTTTATGTCAAACATCACCACAGACTTCGTAAAGCCTTATCTCCAGTGTGGAAAGGCCCTTTTAAAGTTATTAAAACACATGGTAAAAATAATGTTACTATATGCATAAATAGAAAACATGTTAAATATCATGTTAACGAACTAAAGCCGATGTAAACTTGTATAATTTGTTCCAGGTATGTAATCGATCCTTGCGTTTCGAATCCGATTGAATTAGTAACAAATAGCCCAGGTATTTACTTCGACCCTACTTCTGTTGTGTACTTTCAAAATGACAACTGGAATGTAGTAACCCACATCGATATTTTGCCTATTTTTCCTTACATGAAAAAAATCAAAACTTCAATCCAAAATATTTTATTTCTATGTAATAAAGCACAAAGATTAAACTTAGTTAATTTCAAAATTGATTGTAACGACGCTTTGAATCCTCTAGAAATATTAATAAATTCAAATGAACTAAAGTACCAATCTATGTCTCACTTTATTTTTGATCAAAGAACAAAACGAGCTCTTGAATTTGGAGGTGAAATCCTTAAATTCTTTTTTGGCACTTTAGATGCAGATGATGCACGAAAATATGACGAAGCAATTTCGTCGTGTCAGCAGAATGAAAATGAAATTTATTCCCTTATGAAAGACAACATCCATATTGTCCAATCTACGATTAATAATTTTAATACTTCTATTGAAAAATTAAATAATAATGAAATTAAATTAAATAACCAGATAGAAAAATTAAATTTCATATTTTTAAACAGTACAAAGACAAATATAGAATTAATGAACTTAGAAAAATTTAACTCTATTTTTAATATTATTGAAGGTTCTTTATTATCAATTTCTAATATTCTAGATACAACCTTAAATTCAATTTTATTCGCAAAAGCAAATATTTTACACCCTTATGTCATTACACCTACTAAATTATATAATGTGTTATCTAACAATATTAAAATGAAACGAACTTCTGAGTTCCCTATTTCGCTTTCCTTAAAAAATATACACACGATTATTGACTTAGCGAAATTAACATCTTATTATTATAAAGAAAAAATTGTATTTGTTATTCAAATTCCTTTAATAAATCCTGTTAAATTTAGTCTTTATAAGAACTTGGCTTTACCTACTCCTCATGAAACAAATAATTATAAAACTTATGTGTTAATACACCCTTCTAAATTGTATTTAGCCGTAACGGATGACAGATTGAACTACGCTTTATTAGATAGCATAAGTGATTGTAAGCGTGTTAATGACGAATACATGGTATGTCCCATGGCTTCGATATTGTCTACAATTAATAATCCTATTTGTGAAACTAAGTTATTAACTGAAGTTACTCTATCACTTCCTGAAGTTTGTAATTCTAATGTCATTTATGGTAATATTAACGTATGGCAAAAACTTAATGATGGTAGATATATTTTTGTTCAATCTAAGCCTAACAAATTGACTTTGAAATGTGACGATAAGATAAGTGATTTTACTTTGCAAGGCACTGGTATTTTATCATTAGAGAAAAATTGTATTGCCTATTTTCAAACTTTGCAATTTGTTCCTTCTACTAATTATAAGACTATTTTACCAGCTCAATTATTACTTAATTTTAATATTATCGAAGATGATTGTTGTAAGTATAATCTAGTAAATGAGACATATCAGTCTTTATCTCCGATAACTTTATCAAATATCGATTTAGAATCATTAAAATTTGCATCTCATAAGTTAGACCATTTAGAAGACCAAATAAACCAAGCGTCTAATCAATCACATATCATGAAATATGGTCACTATTATTCTGGTATGACTTATTTTATATTAACTGTAATTATTTTATATATTTTGTATAACATTTATAAAAAATGTTTCTGTAAGTCTACTAGCACCTCATGTTGTATTCAAATCTATAATCAATGTCATAACTCGCATAGAACAGTCAACGACAGGACTATGAATACGTCCATCGAGCTAAGTGATATTTCTAATGAATTAGAATGCGACCAGAGATCTGTTAAGAGTCTCCCAGCAGAAATAGAATTTAATAAAAATTCGAATAAAGTCTTATATAGAAACTTAGGCAAATCTAACCGTAACTTAACCAACCATTAGAAAAAGCGAATAATGTTTTACATCTATTTTATGTACTTTATAGGTTAACCAACTATCATAAAAGGTGAATAATGTTTTACATCTATTTTATGTACTTTATAGTTTAACCAACAATTAGAAAAGGTAAATAATATTTTACATCTCTTTTGTACTTTATACATTTCATTTTATTGTAATCATAATTTTACCAACTATTAGAAAAGTAAGTAATGTATTAACGTCTCTTTTACATTCTTTATACATTTCTTTCTATTTTATTTTCAAATACTACTAAGTTTTATATTTCTTATAAATTCTAGAAAAGAATTTTGTTTTAAGATTAAACGATATCGACTTCTACTTTTATACATGGAGACATTTATTATAAGTTATTGTATTAATTTGAATTATATAGCAAATAGCTATTTTTAAATTTTAAATTGACTAATTATTGATTCACTGAGTTTTATCTTTTTACATATTGTTATTTTAACTCACTCTGATTTCTTATATTATCCTTCGCTTTATTAAAAAAAAAATAAAGCTCAGTCTTAAGGGGGGAGATGTTATGAGCAAACCTTATATGAAGTAAATGCATATGCAAGCATTATGTCACTTCAATAAAACTGATTTTTATGTTAATTTCCACAGTCTTCCTCCAGATTTTGTCCGGTTAACACATAACTTTGTAAATATCGAGCAGTGTCAATATATACATTAGTTTCAGCCGAATTAAAGTGTTTTTTTAAAAAGGACTAACAGGCCGCCGTCCTTACATTTTTTAAAACAGGAGGACCACAGATCTGAAGGCATGTTTTCTACGTGCTGATTGAACGCTATTATTGCCTCTTCGGAGTTGGTAAAAGTAAAACCTCTCATCATTGGGGAAAATACAGAAATCGCAGGGTGCTAGGTCGGGGCTATGCGCAGAATGAGTGACGAGATGTACTTTTTCGGAAGCTAAACATGACTTTGTTTTGTTGGCCGTGTGTGAAGAAGCGTTATCATGGTGTAGGAGAATGCGGCTTTTGGGTCGTCTTTCGCGAACTTTTCTAACTCCCTGGGTAAACAAATGGTAGAATACTACTCGGCATTAACACTCTTTTGACCTTCAAGTGGAATTGTACGGATGGGATCCGTAGCTGAGAAAAAAAAAACGCGATAATTTTTTTACCAACGTTACTCGCCTGTCTCACTTTTGTTGGCCTGTTCACATTTTCAAACACCCATTCACAAGAGTGCTGTTTTTTTTCGGGTTCAAAACAATAAATCCACGTTTCGTCTCTTGTGACAATGTCATAAACAGCATTAGAATGTCCGTGGTCGTACTTCAGTAGCATCTGTGAGCACCATTCCACGCTAGCCCGCTTCTGCCCCGCTGTCAGTTCTTGAGGGATCCAACGACATCAAAGTTTCCGAACTTTCAATTCTTCGTGTAAAATTTTCTGAATTTGGCTCATACCAATCCCCGATAATCCTCGAATTGTCTCATAATCCGGGGATTTTCTTCAATTAACAGCTTAACAGTAGCCACATTATTTTCGTTGACGGCAGTTGAAGGCCGCCCTTCACTAATTCGTCATGTAAAGAAACTCGACCTCTCTCAAACTCAGCAAACCATCGCCTCACGTGCTCAAACAAGGTGCTTCTCTCTCAAAGGTATTTTGAAGACGAGCGGCACAGTCTTGCGGAGAAAGAGAACTTTTAAAATCATAAGAAATCATCGCTCTAAAATCTTTTCGACTTAATTCCATTTTCGTTGCGTACGTAGAACTTTGATGTGTGATAAAAACAATTGACAAAACATTTCCCGCCAATTGTTTTTTTTTATTACTAAGAAGAAAGTTGCAATGTTTTTAAAATATAACATTCAAAATTCGAATAGTTCCGATTAGCTAGAAGTGCAAAACTTTTAGTGTGCCCCATGTATAACAGTTATATTGTATAATAGAAAATTGTGATATTGTTCTAGGGTTGTCAAACATTAAAAAGACATGTGTGAGTTTACTTATGTACGCACATAACAAGTTATACTTCTTTAGCTTAACAAGATACAATTCTGTTGAAAAATTTTATCTTTCGTGTTATCCTATGTTCGAGAAAACGTCACTTATTATAAAAAAAACAGGTATTTAATACGTTGAAAGAAAGTTTTATTATAACGCATTATTTAGTTAAATAAATTTTATTTAAATATCACAAAATAATTATTTGTACATGATTAAAAAAGCAAAAATGTTGACCAGCTCATTTCATGTTTTTTTTATAATATCATAAGATAGCAAACAAGCAAATGGGTCTCCTGATGGGAATAGTCAACCATCGCCTATAGACACCATAGGTGTTAATGGTGCATTGCTATCTTGTGGCGAAGTTTAATGTCACATGCATAAGTTTACCGGCTACCTTACCCTCCAAACCGGAACACGACAATGACAAGCACTGATGCTATTGCGGCAGGAATAGGTAAGGCGGTGATACCAGATCCGGGCGAGACAATGCAGACCTTTACCACCTAGGAGCCACGATATTAGTGACAGAACGGCAGTTGGTCTATTCTTCAAAGGAGCTCGGAACCAACACGGGGAAAATTTTCATGATGTCAGTTTTTCGTGACGGTGTGCGCGCACATCGTAAAAATTTACTCTCATCATTTTTCCCTAGTGCACCAAAAGAACTATAACTTCAATAATCAATAACTACATATCACCACACTGGTTTCCTTGCAGAATAGGTAGATTTAAGTGAATGTCAATGAAAGTACATTCACCAATATTAACTTGTTTGTCGTTTGGCCATATAAATTCTGTTGGCCCATTTGCTAAATTTGAGGAAAATCATGATTATTTGGTAATATTGGTAATAACCGGATATACACTCCGAGCAGTAAATAATATTTTTCTAAATAGAAAATCTAATCAGGATCTCCCGACTCTGAAGTCAAACCCAGAAACTCTTAATCTGCCCCAACTAGCTAAAAGAAAAAATAGTCATTCGGAGAGTCGTAATAATTTTATTTCATCATCTCGCGAAAAGTAATACTAGGGTCTTAGGTATGCATAGTAAAGCTCTGGGATCCACTAATGAAGGTTATAAAATATTTAATCGATATAAAAATTACATGAAAGCAAACAAACAAGCAGTTGACTTTCCTAATTAAAAGAGACAGTCAGCCCCTTTAGATACCAAAGATGTTAATGTTGAGTTGCTATCCTTGTGGCGGGGTCTTAATGTCACATAGTCACATACATAAAACCGTCTACTTTATTCTCCGAACCGGAACATGACAGTCGCAAACACTAATGCAATTGCGGTAGGAATAAGGAAGGCGGTGGTACCAGACCCGGGCGAACAATGCAGAACTCTACCACCTAATAGCCACGATGGTGACTCGAATAGCCAATTGTTCGCCTGTTACGAACTGCTTGTTACAACTACGGATGGTTTATTCTTCAGAGGGAGCGAAGACCGTCATGGGAGAAAACAATGTGTTATATTTATGTTTTTTTTTATACCATACGATAGCAAATAAGCAGATGGGTCTCCTGATAGAAAGAGTTAATCATCGCCTATAGACACCAAATATGTTAATGGTACGTTGCTAACTTACCCTGCAAACCGGAACACGACAGCGCTAGTGCGGCAGGAATAGGTAAGGTGGTACTAGACCCGGTCGAGACAAGGCAGAACTCTACCACCTAGTTAATGATGATCTTATATATAAAATTCTCGTGTCACAATGTTCGTTCCCGTACTCCTCCGAAATGGCTTTTTTTTGTGAGCAGAAATTTTGTGAGCATATTGAGTAGATCTGGGAATCGGCCAACATCTATTTTTTATACCCCTAAGTGATAAGGGTTGTCCACCCCTAAAAATATTTTTTTTTATTTTTCAATTCTTTTATTTTTATTTTTTTATGATTCATCATTCAGCATTGAAAAATACGTACAACTCTACATTTTTACCCGTCTATCACCAACCCTTATTTTTTAAATATATAATTTATATGGCAAAACAAAGTTTGCCACGTCAGCTAGTAAATATATAAAATAAATTAAACAAAACTTGTATATACACCATATACAAGTTTTGTATATGGTATATATACCATATAACCAGGAACATAAGAACCGAGTGCAAAATTTAAAAATTTCTACCTCATTTATTTTTGTTCTCAAGAATATATCTTTCTATCTTCATTTTTAGCGAGATAGGAGTAAAGCCTGTGTATTTTGGCAGCAATTGCTTAAATAAAGTAGCAGAAAAATTGTAAAGATTCCTTTATCTTTCGTCGCTCAATTCTTTTTTATTTTATTCATCTGGTTATGACACCATTGTGTTAAGGCACTGAATTTCTAAACAAAAGGATTGTTTAATATTCTTCTATTTTTGGGTATTTATTTTCTTCTTTTAAAGACATACCTACTTATGTCAGAATAGAAATTAATAAATATAATATACAGAAAACACTTGAGTACAAATAATTTCAAAAGCTCTTGAAAATTTGGCGAAAATTTGGTCATTCAAAGTAGCTAGTGACAGCGAGTGTATCAATAAATTTCCTGAAAACTCAGCTAATAATATACGGAAAAGAGAACAAAAATATTTTTATTTTATAATATACATATATATACATATACACATATATATACATATATATATATACATATATATATATATATATATATATATATATATATATATATATATATATATATTTGTGTGTGTGTGTATATATACTGTATAGACATCTTGATTCATCACGACTCACTGCAAACAACCATATGGCTCCTCTGATGGAAAGGGAAATCATCGCCTTTAGACACCAAAGATGTTGAGGGTGCGTTGCTATCTGTGTGGTGGGATGGCAATGCCATATACATGCAATGAGGATTACTTTCATCTCTACAACCAGCAGCAGTGAGTCATTGGTGCTGGTTGGTTAGATGAAAGTGATCCTCATTGCCGGATTATAAAATCCGTATTTGGATCCGGTCTCCTTTGAAGAATAGACCAACTACCGTTCTGCCAGTCTGGTCATAAGAGGCGACCGATTGGCTATAGGTGTAACTATCATCGTGGCTACTAGGTAGTAGGTAGAGTTCCGAAACGTCTCGCTTGGGTTTTTGGTACCACCGTCTTACCTATTCCTGGTCGCAATAGCGTCAACGCTTGTCATTGTCGTGATCCGGTGTGGAGTGTAAGATAGCTGGTAGACTTATGCATGGGTGTGTGGCGGGATGGTGACATTACCATCCCGCCACACAGCAACGCATTATTAACATCTTTGATGTCTAGACGATGGTTTCTCTTTCCATCAGGGGAGCCATCTGCTTGTTTGTTATCTTATCATATACAAAAAAAACCTTATAATTGTCGTGCTAATCGTTTGTTTCTTGCGGTAACCAGCTCCGACAGCTTTACAACCCCGTGGTAACATACAACCAGCTGACAAAAGATATTTCTTGATTGAAAGACCTCTATAAAAATTATTATCCAACTCGGAAACTAAACCTGGGACATGATGACTAACTATAAGACCAAAGAGGTAGTTAGATAATGATTATATTGTTCTTAATATAGCTGTACATACAACATTTCTTATAGTTTGAGTTCACGCGCCTTAGAGCGTGTAATTCGTTTCCGATCACAGCCATTTATGATAACGGAAGATAATATCTGAGGTTTCAGCAATACGCTAGAAAACAAATCACGTGGAACATTTCTGAGGTAATTTTTATTGTTACGGTAATGGTATCTTATAAGAAATGGTTCTTCATTTTTAAGGTTCCGTAAGGCTTTAAGGAACCCCATACAATTTCGTCATATCCGGTCATCTATCCATCTGTTGATTCAGAGATTTTAGTATTATCTATACATATAATAAAATCGTAGGAAAGTCAATGTATGACCGGGGTAAACTCAAAAAGTACTGCATGGATTTACTTCAAATTTGCATGAATATTACTAACAGGTCAGGTCAACATATAGGCTACATATTATCACGCTATCACCTACGGGCGAAGAAATGTGCGGAGTAAACAAAGTCCGCGCAAACGAAGACGCGGGCAACAGCTAGTGAAGCTATAATTTGGCATGAATAATGCATATTAGTCATGTCGATAATGAGACCGACTTTATATAAACGCAACTAATATATTGCGGTGATATCGTTGTTATTACGTGCACCATGGTGTTGAATGTCGTTGGATAGAACGTTAAAAATAATGCGGGTTTGTGAAAAAAAGTGCGATTTAGAGCTTCGTTTCTAAGATAATGAACTTTAACGTTTTCGTTAGAGACAAGTAGCAAGTGCAAAATCTTCCACTGCCAGCTGAATAGTTACTTCCGGATGTGTAAAAAAAATCATCGTAGTAGTAGGTATATGTAACGAAGTCTATCACAGCTAGATAAGCTTAACAAGTTAAACACAAATGAACTGCTTGTTAAAATTAATTTAGAGTAATACTCGACATACCAACATAATCCACTGGGAGTAGTTAAAGAGGTATCCATAATTGGCGTTAAAAATGAAAAGAGTTAAAGTATTAGAAGTATTATTCCAGGTCAACAATTATCTGTGTGCCAAAATTCTTTCAAGTTGGTACAGTTGTTTTTGCTTGATTGAGTGACAAACATCCAAACGTACGAACTTTCATATTTATGATATGTATTGGATATTAAAATAATAATTGTCTATTTTACCAGAACGTTAAAATTTTTGACAGGTACGGCTCGGTTCTTTTTTTTAACAAAATCGTTATCAAGTTTCGAATTGGACTCGCCCAAGTAAGGCTCAGCAACACCGAGTGATAATAACTGAGATTACTTGTATGGGGAACTTGGTTTTTCTACAATTTTATTACTCGTTGGGTCAACAGTAGGCCGTATTCTGAACAAAATTAGGTATCCCTATTTCCATTTACGAGATAGAGACATGTAACAGAAAAACAGTCAGTGGAAGTGCATTATTTGTCAACCTTTGGCTATGGAATTCTAAAAACTAGTATGGACACTTGCCTAAAATACTAAAAGTAGGTGAGTAGCCGAATTTCCGGGCTTTGTAAATATATAAACATTGACGTAAGCGCTTGCTGTGAATAATATTCAAATTTTGTGGATACAGTGAATACGTATTGTTGGTGAATAATATTATTTTGGAAAAAATAAACATCCACCATTCGCTTCAGAACTAAGCTTTTACTATAAAAATAGATTAGACATTGTAATGACATTAATCTATATTTTAATACGTGAAAGAAATACTTTGGTCCCCTTTTTAAGAAAATTGCGCAAGCGGTGGGGAATGAAGGGACAGTTAAAGTTAACATTGCGAAGGACTGAAGAAACTTAATATTTTTAAATAAATTACATTAGAAATACATTTCATTAATAAAAATAAACATAGCACACACTACATTTATGTGACACACATGATAATATACAGACATGTATACTATTTTCTTTAAATCTAAAGTCAGTTGTCAAACTTAAAAAAGATTTTATTGCTTATTTTATGGTCGAATTTCGGCCACGGACAATCGCTAGTATATGTATATTTATTTTGAAAAGAACAATCTATACATCTATACTCTATACATACAAATAAATAAAATTGAAATGTCTTGTAATGTTAAAATAACTGGTTCTTACTAAATGCATATGGATATATACACGGTACACATACCAAAATACAATTTTTGTCTGTCTGTCTGTCTTTCTGTCTGTCTGCTAATTGTCTGCTGCATTGTTCTTGCTAATCTCTGAAACTACTGGACGGATTGTGACGGGACTTTCACTGGCAGGTAGGTAATTTAATAAGGAGTATCTTAGGCTACTTTAATTTTCAAAAAACACGCAGACGAAGTCGCGGGCACAGCTAATAAAAAATAAAATTACATTTACTGTTCAGACGTAGGTTACTGGAAGGGATTTTACTTATTTATTTTATAACATAGCAAAAAAGCGAGCAGCAGCATTTCGCGTAATATTATAAAATACATTCACGCCCGAATCTTCAAAAAGGTAGGCAGATGTACAACAAGTGCACCCACGATTAGCCGAAGATACTTTAGCCATTTTTTTTACATATTTTTACATATTCACGGGACAAACTACACTTACTGATCTAACCTCAAAGTAAGCAAATTATTTGCTTGTGTTATGGGTGTTAGTCAACGATACTAATACATAGAAATACATATATAAATACATACATAATAAACACCCAAACCCGGAAATACAAACATTGATGCTCATCACACAAATGCTTGCCCTGTCGATCGCGTAGTCAGGGTCGCTAACCACTCGACCAACGGGACGATCAAAATTATTATTATTTATTATTGCTATTATTATTAAAAGGCGAAATAAAGTTAATATGTGTCATTAATATCGTGACTATTGGCAAAGTGACAGAGATCTACAATGTCTCAATACCCCGGGTTTGAAACCACCACCTTACCTATTGGTGCTGCAACACCGTCAGTGCTTCTCACTGTCTTATTTCGATTAGGAGGGTAAGTAGCTAATGAATAATGCATGTGACATTCCAATACAACCACACGGATAGTAACGCACCTTTGACGTCTTTGAAATCTGTAGGCGATGGTTTTCTCTTTACATCAGGAGAGCCATCAGCTTGTGTAATGACATAAAAAATTAAAGCAGCATTAAAGTATAAAAAATGTTCTTCGTTTAACGTTTACAAATTTCCGATAGGTGGTTTTTTATATCATAAGGTAGCAAACAAGCAGATGGAATGAGTCAACCATCGCCTATAGACACCAAAGAAGTTAATGGTGCTTTGCTATTTTATGGTGAGATCTAATGCCACATGCATAAGTTACCGGCTACCTTACCCTCCAAATCGAAACACGACAGTGACGACGCTATTGCGGCAGGAATAGCCAAGGCATTGGTACCAAATCCGCGAAACAACGCAGAACTCTACCATCTAGTAGCCACGATGGTAGTGTCTTGCGTAGCCAATCGGTCGCCTTTTACAACCTGCCTGGCAGAACGGCAGTTGGCGTATTATTCAAGGGAGCCTGGAACAAATACGGGGGAAATAAGATGATGAATAAAACAATTAGGCTATTCAACAAACACTGGAAAGCTAATCTGTAGGTATAATAATAAAGCAAAGTTATATACACAAGCATAGATACATAATATACAATGTGTGCCAAAGTGTAAAGCGTCTCATCAAAAACACTTTGCAAAGCCTCCGGCATGTTGGGAATATTGAAAACGGGCTTCAATTGAAACAATGTTGTAGCTCTTGGAAATAATATACATATATGCTCTTACAATGAAACAGTCTGATTTCAATGGCTCTTAATATTGATTTATATTTTTCATATCGTTTTTAATTTGTTTGGAATTTTTTCAGTTTCCTTGTTAATTCATTGCCTTGTTAATCTAGGGGTTAGCAGGTCCACTGGTTATAAGGTCTAAAGTTTGTATGTAGTAATACGTGAAGCAAAATATTTGTGTCCTGTGCTGGTTCAGGTTCTTTTGAAGAATAGACAAACTGCCGTTTTGCCAGGCAGGGCGTAAAAGGCGACCGATTGGCTATACGTGTCATTACCATGGTGATTAATTACTACGTGGTAGAATTCCACAATGTCTCACCCGGGTATTTGGTACCACTACTTTTCTTATTCCTGCTGCAATAACTTCAATACTTGTTGTTGCCATGTTCCAGTTTGGAGGGTAATGTAGTCGGTAGACTTATACATAAAGGAATAACGCTTTATGCATGTGGCATTGTTATCCCGTCGCAGGAACAATAACTTACCATTAACATCTTTGGTGTCCACAAGAGATGTTTTTTTTTTAAGTCCACAGCAGATGGATCTCCTGATGCAAAGACCATCTTGTTTGCCATTTTATGATATAAAAAAAAGTTAAGACAATTACGCAAACGGTAGAATATGAAATTTGACACAGTTAATGCTTGCAATACGGAGGAGAGTAAAAATCTTATATTTTCAAATAATATGCATTCTAAATATATTAAATTAATAAAAATTAACATTAAGTAATATTTTTATATAATAAATCTATAAAAATGGAATTACATGATTGAATTTAAAATAAACTTAGTTCATTATGATTTGTCGGTAAAACTTTTTTGGTACTTAACGCTTTAGAGATTTAAATTATTTTTCGAAGTCGGTATCGAAAATTAGTGGTCCGAGTTTTGCGGCATTGTTAAGTAATTCTTGTGATAAAACATATAGATAACAAATATAGTTGGAATTAATTTAGATGAAAGTTGTAATCTGATCAACAGCGAATTACTGTTACAATGGCTATTAAATGGAGATTGTTCTATTAGAGAATGTTGATAGTAAACGTTTAGAGTAAGACCATTATTAACTTGATAATTAATCATTATTGTTCTTGTTTATGATTTGATCAGATTTAATAAGTCATGCTTTGTACTTTAGAATTACCTAGACATTAGATTGGAAGACTTTCAAAGTTAGAGATAATATTATAAGCTTTTGTTTGTTTCAGTATTAATTTATTAAACTAGGAAATCAGGGAAAGTAACAACCCGTTAAATTATTTATTTTATATATTGTTCGAAGATAATTATTTACAAAGTCAATCAATTACGATAATTTTTTATTGATGAATCTAATTGATTTTTTATTTATGAATCTAAATGAAAAAAAATCGAATTGTGGTAAGTGATAGATTGATTCTTAGGAAGGTTTAAGAGTGTAAACCTTTCCGATATTCCCACGGGAACAAAAGCTGCGCGGGTGAAACCGCGGGCAGGTCGCTAGTTCTTACTAATTCACATAAAAAACATTCAATTTTTTATCATTTGACCACTTTCCTGCTTCATTTCCAGAGCAAAACATGAAAGGAGCTGATGACTTTCGAATAGAAATACTGCAACATGAAGTCTAGATTAACATGTCATTACAATATCATTTAAGTAGAACAGTAGAAAATTTCGTATCGGTTTTGTACTTGTACAGGCATTAGGACTTTACAAGTTTCCTAACTCCTATCATCAAGTAGAAATGAAGTGATGATCTTGAAATGGTTGACCAGATTTTATGAAATTTATATGTTAAACTATAATTAGTACAGATATGTTTATTTTTACATTGATTAACAAAAATCTTGCCCAATTGTTAAATGCTTTGGTAGCTTAATACAATCATATATTCTGCTTAATATATATGAGTTACATGTCACGTTGTTTGTCCGAGATGGACTAACTACGGAACCGATTTCAATGAAATTGTGTAGATATCTACTTTTGTCTCCAACTTAAAATATATGATAGTTTTTATCTTAGTTTACCCCCCTCCACTTTTAAGTACCCCACCAAAATGTTCAATACAAGTAATTTGTATGACAAAACAACGTTTGCCGGGTCAGCTAGTATTATATATATTTTTATTAAGTGGATATAAATTTCCTGATGAAAATAATTTATCTTAAATGATATTTCAAATATTACATATGGCAATAATATACAACGACAAAAAATGTCGGTAGATACATAGTAAAAGCTTTTGTATTTGACATGTAAACGCTACGACTTCAAAGACGTCGCGGCCGCTGACTTAACGCGGTATTGTCCAGTTTAAAATGTCAGCAAAAATTTAGGGAAATTAAAGTGTAAATACGAGCATTTTAAAATAGCACAATATTTTTTTCATTTAAATAGGATCATATCATAATTGTTTTTTGTTTTGATAATTTTGTCGACTTACATGCCTCTGTCGGATCAAAAAGGGTTTTTATTACTCAATGACGTAAATACACTAATTTCTAGTTTAATATTGTTAACTAACACCCAAATCACAAGCATATATCCGCCCCGTTGGTCGAGTGGTTAGCGACCCTGACTACGCAATCGACGGGGCTCGGGTCCGATCACCGACGGGGACAAGCATTTGTGTGACGAGCATAAATGTTTGTATTTCCGGGTTTGGGTGTTTATTAAATATATTCCAGTATTTATATAAGTATGTATTTCTATGTATTAGTATCGTTAACTAACACCCATCGCATAAGCAAATAATATATGTGTATATAGATATATTATTTTATTATTATAGGTAATAGGTAGTGTAATTTATCGGGATTGCGTCATATTATTTTAGTATGGATACGCTATTATATCCCACTATCCCATTACCCATTATTACCCATTATCCCATACTTAATACAGAAGATTTTGTTGGAAGTTTTTTGCATTTTTCAATTATTTATTTTTATTTTGTCTCATCCATTGATCAATAGCTGAACCAATTAAGCAATAACAAATATACAAATAAAAATATTTTAAGGTAAAATTTAATAGTGTTGCGGAATAACATTTATAACTTTGACTTCGAAAATAAGTATATTCACACCCGCCCCGCCGAAGAAGCAAGCACAGGTACAACCGCAGCACCCACGATTAGCCAAAAATAGTTAGTCCCATAATGTGTGATAGGTGGCTCGTCTATCGCCAACCAAGCACTTATCCAATCCCGGGCAACGTTGTTTTTATCAGAAGACTAAAAAAAAAAATTTTTTGAACTGCCCTAGCCAGAAATCCATTCCGTGACCTCATGTGGTCAACATGGACACCGGACTACTAAACCACAGGTGAATAAAAAAAATTAGTACTATCCTATAACTAGCGGGATTAATTGCTTATCCATACTAGGATAACGTGTACCTGTTACGATCTATGAATTCTATGAATCAAGAAGTGCTTATGACGGATAAAAGGATTACCACATTTTCCCACATTACCACATCATTTCTATTGTAATATCATTTTCAGAATGAAAAGAATAATGAGATTTTATTTATTATCTTCTCTCCAGCCTCTCAAGCGTGATGAGACAATAAAAACCTATAATTAGATTCAAGCACATAATCCTGGCTTTATGTCACCTTGGTAACCGTTTCTCAGAATGTTAAAGACTTATCAATATCGGTTCTAGGTATAGGTACTTGTGGCTTAAATTTTGACTTCACTACAAAGGCATGACTTTTTTAAATAATAATGACTTTCGGGGCTTAATTTTTGTTGCCAAACTTACGTTACAGAATACCGTAGTCTCCGGTAATGTGACTACGCCAAGCAAAAACAAAATAAAACTCAAGTCGACAGGCTCGACGTGGCGAAATTCTTCTTTGCTCTATGAAGGTCGACGTAATCGATCATATAGCAAAGAAGAAATTCGCCACGTCGAGCGTATCGACACTAGCTCAGTGGAAGAGCGTCCCGGTTTTTTTAGGGAGACGGTCGCAGGTTCAATCCTTGCGTGTCGATATTTTTCTTAGTTGTTTTTAAAAAATATATGTTAATTTTACTTAAAAAACACGGTTTTACAAAAAAAGTAACGCGCTGTGTAAAAGAAACCCAGTGGCTCAGTATTTTAAAGAAATGAAGAAATATTAGAATGTAATCCATATATTATAAAAATGCAAATATATCCAATATCCATGAATGATCCACGAGAAATAGAAAAATTCACATGCATTTTGCATCCAGCAGCGGCGCACTCGTATTTTATGGAGGATAAAATGTTAAGCGCCTGTTGAAATATACGATTGATTTATTCATACTGTCGTAGTTGTCAGAGAGGTTTGGAAATGTTATGAATTTTATAACTAACAGGTACATAATAATTATATCCTATACATTTTAGACACCAAAGATGTGTAAAAAAATTGTGTATTGCCGTCCGTGTGGCAGAATAATATCCGCATATAGCATTGACAAGAAAACGCGTCGCCACGTATATGAGCAAACGCTCCTATCACTGTCAAAAATGTCATACATTTGTACATATATTAAATCGTAAAAAAATAATCGCCTCTGTGGTCTAGTGGTCCAGCGTTGGCGTTGACCACATGAGGTCCCGTTCCCCCAAAATTAGAAATAAGCCATGTTGCAGTTGAAAAGTTGAATGAAAGTTGAAACAGTTTGAATGAGAAAGACACCGAATGAGAAAGACAAGTATTAAAAATTATCCTTGAAGTGATTATATTTTATCTGAGAGTAGTTTAACTCTGTATTTCTGGGTGTAATTACAAGCTACACTGGCAAGCTAAGAAATTGTCTTGAAAGGCGTATCCATTACTCTGTCCGTGGTTCAAACCATTACGTATAAAAATTTCGAATAAAATCCTTGATACTCTTTGAACAATTTCAAGAAGTATCTAGTTCTTTTTCGAAATTGCTTTATTTTCAATATGACAGTATGGCAGAAAATATTACTTGGACAAGATATGAGCATATATATACTCACATGGTATGAGCTATGACCAGCGAAATCAGAGGTATTCTATGTCAATGGCTATGATAGAGACCTTGTCACTAATATCAATGACGTATAATAAATAGGTTGTCACTAGAACTCTGGGGTGTTTTGGACTCACTTTGAAGAATATACCATCTGCTATTCTGCCGTAAGTTCGTAAAAACCGAAAAATTGGCTATACAAGTCGCTGCTATCATAAGTAAGAGATGGTAGAGTTTCGCAACCTCTTGCCTGGGTTTGATATTATTACTATTTTATGTATTCTTGTATTCCTAAATTGGATAGTTTCCATCGTCGGCACTTGGTGAAACTGCATTTTAAATTATGTATTTCAAATAAACTCACTTGTACTTCTAGTTCACGTATATTTTTAATTTTTTACTGTTCACATCCAACCGGTTTCGCTTATTAAAGCATCATCAGGGATGTTTTACATATATTTTATATTATCTTTAACATATTTTTTACAATTCAAGTTACATTACTAGCTACTCTTTATAAATGGGTATCAGACAAATATTTCATTTGACACAAACGTTTGGCTGTCTGGGTTACCAACATAATATTTTTTCCCCAAAAAGCGGAGACTATATTCTATATAGTCAACATAAATTAGTTAAATGTCAAGCTAAAGTTAAAAATAATGTCATAACTAAAAATAATTTTAAATAATTAAATAAAATAGATTAATCTACATTCGGTCACATCTAATTAATTTAGAAATTTTCTATATACTTCTTAATTGAACATATTTAATAGAGGCGAATTGTTTAAGTCCCTTCGATCATTTAGCAGTGTGGGTTCGTTTTTTCGTTTATTTACTTCCAAAGCTTCAAGGGCATCTAGTTTTATTCCTTTGCTACACCGGTGTAGACAAACAAAATTATTTTTTATTTCAAATTTATGTCCTTCCGCTCGAAGATGTAGACAAAATGCAGACTCACCTTACCCGAGTGCCATATTCTCAAATGTTCCCTAATTCTTGTCGAAAAAATCTACCAGTTTGACCCACATACTCGGCCTTACAACTACCGCACTGCAATTTATATACTCTACTTTGGCTTAGTTTTGGCGTGTCCGGTTTGTTGTTAAAAAGGAGATTTTTTAAGGACTTACTATTGTACAAGGCCGGTCGGCAGTCGCAGAGCAGTTTCGAACACTTATATGATATCCTACCCAAGAATGGCAGTTTAACATATTTTTTATTTTCTTTAGAGCTCATCTACAAATGAGCAATCTGAGTACAAGGCATGTCTTATCATATATTTTTTTTCTTTTTAATAATAAATCAAAAGGTCCAGATCCGTAACCATTATTACGAGCTATGGTTTTAATTGTATGTAGCCATTTATATATCAATGTTTGTAGCTCTTTTTTAAAATCATTTTCATTTTGGGGTATTGAAACTAACCTGTGTATCATTGCATGAAAAGCTGCGTACTTGCGGCTAATAGGATTATTATAGTCTGCAAGTATGATATTGTCACAGAATGTATTCTTTCTATATAATTCTTGTATTCCTGCCACAATAGCGACAGCGCTTAAAGTAGCTGGTAAACTTATGCATATAACATTACCATTCCGCCCCTCGAGTACCATTGCATCGTTAGTATCTTTGGTGCCTATATGGGGTGGTTATCTTTTTCAATTAGGAGAGCCATCAAATTCTTTTTATGGTACCTATAAAATAATCTCGTAAGCCGAAAAACCGTCCTGAAGGACCATTTTAGACGTTTGGTTCAATCTGATTAAAAATGTAGTATCTTCATACCTGTATCCCCGAAGAGGTAGGCAGAGGTACAACAAGTGCACCCACGATTAGCCGAAGATGCTTAGTCCTACAAATGTGATAGGTGGCAAGCCTATCGCCAACCGGGCACTTTTCAATCCTGGCTAACATTGTTTTTATTAGAAAACTGAAAAAACACAATTTCTTAGTTGCCCGATCTGGGAATCGAACCCAGGACCTCATGTGGTCAACTCCGACACCGGACCACTAGACCACAGAGGCGATATTCAATCTGCTTACCTATATTAATTTTCTTAATTTATTTTTAACGGTATTACTGGTAATCAAATCAAGAACTTCAACAACCTCAAAGTTAGTTTCATTTGATAAATTAACTTCATATAGCGCTGTGCTATAAATGGCAGTAAAATATTTCTACCTTACAATCCAAGCTCGCCGTGTGATTTTTCCGCAAATAAAGAGAAACAACGGAGACGATAGTTCATCGACCTTTGTTGTCACGTTAAGCCTTCGATTACCGTTAACCTTAGAATATACCTTACCATAGAGTGATCGAATTAAATGTATTGATTTGTATTTGTATAAAGGAGTTTGTTACGCTTACCCTAAAATGGATCTGGCTAATATTTTAGTCATTATAATGATAATTGTACGTTAAAATTATTTGTGTGTTACTGAGTATATTCTGTAAAACTAGAAATTTATAGTTTGTAATAATAAAATAAAGATGTAATAATAAAATTTATAATGTTACTTAATTTTTTAAAGAAAAACTATTTATCTTTGTATCAAGAATAATATTTATATTGAAATCAGTGAATTAAGATCTTAACTGAAAATTTCTTTTTTAATTCATTTTTAGGCTAATACTTAAATTTTATATATTTTTAATGCCAATAAATTGTTATTTTATGTATTATTTTGTCTTAGTACTGTTCTAAAACTTGATTTCACTTAAAAACTGTTTTAAAATCGCCTTATGTATGTTGTTTTACACAAACAATATAATTGAGTCAAATAATTAATTAACCTATTGTTTAGAAAATATTAAGAAAATTAATTGATTAATTTATTTTTTAATAAAAAAATATTTTCTTGAAATAAGGAAATACTTCGCTTTGTTTCAAAAATGTCTAAATTATACATAGGCGCAAACGCTCTATCATATCGTCAAACTCAAAGCCGCTAACCATGCGTTTACGTTTACTTTCAGTGAGACTAGACCGATAAACGGAATTTCGGAGTTTTGTTTGTAACGGTGGTTTCTTTTAGATATCTCTTGGTCAAGGTCTTTGAGTAATAAAACTGTCAAATTGTATATATTACTTCCTTTGAAGTTAAATTTAAAGGTATCCGTATATGACAACCATAAAATAATGACAGAAAAATATATCACAGTATTAGTGTTTCTTATCTAGCACAGTATGAATTCCCGTCGTTTTGCTTGTATGTGCATAACTCCCAGTACAAAAAAGAGAAGTCATAATTTTGCAAAATCTATACATATAATAAAATCGTAAGAAAGTCAAAACTGTACATTGAATATTTTTTAAAAGAATACTTGGGGCGTGATCTACAATCGATGTCGGAGCTAAAAATATAGTTTTTAGAATTTTTGTCTGTTTGTCTATCTGTTCGTCTGTATGTATGTCCGGGGTAAATTCAAAAAGTACTGCATGGATTTACTTCAAATTTTGCATGAATATTACTAACAGGTCGGATCAACATATAAGCTACATATTATCACGCTATCACCTACGGGGGAGGTGTTGTGCGGAGTAAACGAAGTCCGCGCGGACGAAGTCGCTGGCAACAGCTAGTATATCTATAAAGCTGCATAAGTAAGTACAGCGAGAATACTCTCGCTACCCAAGTTCCCAAAGTCACACAAAATACGAGAATTCTTAAAGCCATACTAATATTATAAATGCGAAAGTCTGTATGTCTGTCTATTTGTTACGCTTTTACGGCTAAACCGCTGGACTAATTTTCACGAAATTTGCATGGAAATAGTTGAAGATCCGGGGTCAAACATAGGCTAATTTTTTTTCAAAAATCAGTCCCAGAAAGGCTGAAATAAGAGATGAAATTTGTATTAAAAACTATTTCGACGACATGTTAATATACTCGCGGGCGAAACTGCGCGAGTCAGCTAGTATAAAATAAAAATTCTGAGATCTCTTTGACACACAAATAAAATTAAACATGTACTGTATGTGCGTTCACGTTCTTGATACGAACATAAAAGCTGTAGGTGGCTAACTTTTATAATAGCTAAAGTACAAGAATAGATATTCTGTTCTAGCGAACGTAACTTGAATTGTTCAATAAACGAAGTACAACTTGCTAAGTTTAGTCTGCACAAATCATAGGTGCGCTGAGTACTGTGTAATTTAGTTCTGTGATTGTACGTCTGCCTGATTAAAGGTTGTTTTGAAACAATCCTAGCATTTTTTTTTCTTGTATAAAGTTGCTTCATTTTCATTGATACGCAATTTACGTTATTTAGTGCTTTAAAATATATGTATGTAGTTGAATGATAGCTAATAGAGATATTTTAAACGTATAAATATAAAATTATCAGGATATTTTTTGTATATCAATTTTCATTTTTGATATTGAGTTTTAAATAGTTTCTTTTAATTTGACCGCCACGTTGCATTAGTCGAGTGGCTAGCGAACCTAACTTAAGAAACCTGCGAATCAAGGGGCTTTGGTTTGATTCCCGACAGGGGCAAACATTTGTGTGATGAGCGTAGATGTTTCTATTTCTAAATTTGGGTATTTATAATTTATGATACAGTATTTATATATGAATTTCCATTTGTATAACACAAGCAAATAATTTGGTTACCTTGTTCAGCTACATATTTTACTTATTATTATTAATTAATTAATTTAATAAATTCTGTTATTTGCCTGAAATGGGGCAACAAGATTAATTATCTAATGCCAATATTCAAGTCTATTCTGCTACAAATAGCATGCAAATTTTAGATAGTTTTAAAAAGAAGAGTTTATGTTAAATAAAAAAAAAAATTATAATTTAATTAAATCAATTTAAAGGCTATGTACAAAAATCTAAAGGATGTTTAAAAACATTTCCAATGAGAATAAAGGGATATTTTGTATGAGAACATAGGTTCACTATTTGTCGTCGTTTTGTAATTCAATAGGAATAGTAAGACTAGTTTTAAAAAGTTCAGTCTCAATATTGCCATTGTAATGCTTAATGAGAATAGTGAGACCCACCGATTTAAACGCAAAAATAGAGTTATACCACTTACCGATAAAATAAAGTCACTCCTATGATATTTTTAAGCCTTGGCTTAGGTATTATTCGGCACAAAAAACCAAGAACATGGCATATATCTATTTATTCATGCGTTTGTCACTTTTGATAGTAATAGGAGGGCTTGCTTCTATGCACGGCTGTCATTGATATAAAATATTATTTATTCAATGGCGGCTGTACATTTACCGCCCAACATCGTGTCTATTTAGTATTCACACAAACATCATTCATTTCACTTTTTAAAGCATTTTCAGGATGTAATATACTATATAGGATGTAATGTAATATATAGAATATATCATTCATTTATTTCCTAAGATCAAACAAAGTTTGTATGAAATAAGTAGTTAATTGCCCGTTTTTGAAGTCACAATCAGGTATTGTAAAATTGCTTTTACTTGCGGTTCGATTGTTAAACGAAATCAAAGCAAGACGATAACCACAGATTGCTTCTGTTTTTAACCACCTAAGAGGTCAAGAGAAATAGACTAGATACTTTACGAAATTCAAGCACATTTTGTTTGATGATTGGTTACGTTAAATTGTGGTACAAGTATGAATAAATGAATTAAACGGTTATAATATATACACAAAATATTAGTTGATTTATAACTTACATAAATACCTTTACCTGACATTGCCTAATATGATAGTGTGGAATTCCAAAGATATTTAATTAGTTTAAACACAATATAATTTGTACTACTTTGCATTGCACTTCATTTGCAAAATAAATCTAAAAACCAAAAGTTTTCTAAGAAAGACAAAATTTTAAATTATTACCAACTAGCCACATTTTATAATATGACATTTATTGGTTCAAACGCAATTTACAATGCAGAATAGTCACATATACCTACGCACAAAATAAAAAAAAGAAACACTAGAGAAGAGAAAAGATCCACAAAATTTAGCTAATTAAAAAAGTTAAAAAAAAAACAGTAGCAGTCGTGGGACTGCCGATAGAAGTGAAAACGGAACTATTAAGTTGAGAGTAATTAAAACTATATGCAAAACATAGATATACTATTATCATTAGCATGTCGGTGACGCGAACCGAGGATTTTACCCTCTACCAAAACGCTCAACGCGCCTAAAGAAGTTTTCACTTCAATATAAATATTTAACAATAGTATTAATTTGTTTGATATTAATTCAAAGTATGTACCTATGAATTTTAAGACAAATGAGACAATCATCTATACGAAGACAATAACTCTTATGTTAGTGTGATACATAATAATAGCGAAAAAATTCAAATCATAATCTACTCGTAGGTCAATGAATATTATTTTTGGGTTCAGAATGTAACCTATATCACCTTATTGGTGAACAATAATTTTTATGCTAAAGGTCATATTGCTTCTCGGCTAAGGGAAATAATAATAATAACATCGCTAGACAAATTACTTCTAGCTAGACAAAGTAAGAAAATCATTTGCTTGTATAATGGACGTTAGTCAACAATTAAAATAACTTAACAATCTTTCTTCTATTTTACTCGTAGATTAGTAAGCATAATTAACTGATTAATCGATTTGGATAATTCTTTTTTGTGTGGTAGACATACTTCCTTTTTGGTATTATATAAATTTAGTAAATATCTCCGTCGCCGTGTTGGTTCCGGGCTTCTTAGAAGAATAGGCCAACTGCTGTTCTGCCAGGCAAGTCGTAAAAGGCGACCAATTGGCAATTCGAGTCACTACCATCGTGTCTACTAGGTGATAGTGTTCTGCATTTTTTCGCCCGGGTTTGTACCACCGCCTTACATATTTCTGCCGCAATAGCGTCAGTGCTTGTCACTGTCGGGTTCCGGTTTGGAGGGTAAGGTAGCTGGTAAACTTATGCATGTGGCATTAGACCTCGCCACAAAATAGCAACGCACCAATAAAATCTTTGCTGTCTATAGGCGACGGGTGACTCTTTCCATTAGGTGACCTATCTACTTGTTTGCTATGTTGTGACATAAAAATTAATAAATAAATAAAATTAAAATATCAGAGTTTCAAAGTTATAAAAGATTAGAAGTTGATTAATGCAACTTAAATTATGTAACATAAAATATATTATAAAACATAAAATAAATAATGTACATGAAACGGATGATTGTGAAATTCATCAAGCCATGTGACGATTAATTCGCCTCTAATGAGGTTCGATTAATTGCGCCACAAGGAAGATAGCGTGATCATATTTATTTGTAGGCACATAGAAATAATAACCCCTTTTTTAACGCTGATATAAATTACGTAAACTGAGGACAAGTATTTTTACAGTGAAGATGAGATAGCTTAACCTTTGTGGACTCAAAGGCTTAATTGTCTACGAAGTTTTCAAATAAACGGTAATGAAAAAGCGATAAGATATTCCCACCGCAATTTCTTTGTGCCCTATTCCAATCTAATTATTAAACAAAACGTCTTGAAAAGTTTTATTGTATTAATGTTATTCAAATGTAAAACTTTTATCAAGATTTTTTTACTGTTTACTATAAACATTTGTTCTTAATAAGCAAAATATGACATTATGAATGTAATGAGTAGTTTTTTGTGTTGTTTTATATAAACAACACAAAAAAACTACTCATTACATTCCCATAAAATAAGATAGAGTTATGACAAGTTATTTTCATGATGAAGATAACCTGGCCTCTTGTGAGACAGAGGGGTTTCATTTCGAGAAAGTTTTCAAGTAAACTTTACTTAATCAAAAAGTGGTAAGGCGTTTCTGGCGCGATTCCCTTTGGGCCTAATTCTAATGTAATTACAAAATGACTTGGTTTGTAAAGTTTTATTGATCACTACTCTTACAGAAATAGAAAGTTTGAATCGAGTTTTTTTGCTGTACAACAGAAATAAACATTTAATTTAAAGTTTTCAATCTATTTCCTAAAAAAGAGGTGGTTATCAATTCGGCTGTATGGTTTTTAGGGTTCCCTATTACTAAGCGCATATATATATATATATATATATATATATATATATATATATATATATATATATATATATATATATATATATTACAGGATATTAATTGTATGTTACCTCTGAAAATATATAATTAAATAAAAATAAAGTAAAATTTAAAGGGGGATCCCATACAACAAACGTAATGTTTAACCTTTTTCTTACTCGATCTTAATAAATGGGTAGAAACTAGAATAGGTACGGAACCCTTCGTTGGACTCGCACTTGGCCAATTATTTACGTTTGTTACATTTATAAACCAATTTTTTGGGGCGGTATATTTCTCGTGTGGTCCCTTTTTAAATTAGTGAGGATCTGATGTAAGGTTTCGGAGATGCCGGAAATGAGAAGTCCGTTGCTGCAGTTTTACTGCGTTCAAAAAATACCTTTACATATTAACTTTATTGGCTTAACATTCTTAATAATTTAAATAGTAGTTCAATCAAAGTTCGTATCAATACGTGAAGCTAAAAATTTGCAACCCTTTTTAAGACGATTACGATCACGACGATGATTATGGAGTATGGAAGAACAAGGGTGAGTATACCTCGTATTTAAAATGATCGTCTTTAGACAAATCTCCCATTATAAATAACCTTGTAATTTTATAAAATTTTACTCGTATTTATTGTGTTTGAGTAAGGCCAGTGAAAAAAAAATTGTTTAAATGTGTGTGAAAAATGATATTATTTTTTAATAAAACTTAATTTTAAAGGAATTTTAATTAATTTTTCCATTTTATGTTAAATATTTTTTAACTTTTTTTACTTTTTCTATATTAAATATTTTTCTTTTAAAGCGATAAAACTGCAGCAACCGTCTTTCCATTTTCCTTGTCTTCAGAATCCTGCATCAGATCTTCACCAAATTAAAATGGGATCACACTGGAGTACAACCAAACAAAAAAAAAATTGGTACATTAATAACCGAGTTCTAAGGTAGCAAACATAAAGAAACATGCATCTGATTTAATAACCTCGTCCTTTTTGGTAGTTGGTTGAAAACAAACAAATTTAAAAGCGAATTAGAATTTTGCTATATACAAAGTTTTAATTTGCTTTTTTGTTTGTTTCCCGACATTTAAGCAGCATGGCAACCCTAAATGTGGATACTAAAATTTGCACGAAACTGCCAGCATTCAGCAAGCTAAAGTCTTGAAATATTAAACAGTTTGGACTGTGAGTGATGGTATTTCAAGCTCGCCTTAGCACAAGATAACGTTCGTAATGTGAAAGATATCTATTTCAGTGTATATTTTTGATATCAAGTAGAACCAGTAATTTTTATAACACATCAAGTTTTATTTTTAACGTGAATACCTACGTCTTTAAATTTCTGTTGATAGTGGCGGAAAATTCAAAACACAGATGATAATAAAATAGGGGGATACAGTTTGTAGTCATAGCTAAATATTCATCATCAACATCTAAAATCTAATAATGTTACTGGGTAGCTAAAGAATCAAAGAAGAGTTCCTCAACGTTTCGACACACGGATAGCAATGGTGTCTATAGGCGATGGTTTCTCTTTCTATCAGGACAGTCATCTGCTTGATTGAGCTATATTATGGTACCTATGAAAAAAATAAACATCCAAAATCTAATTATCAAGTAATCAATCCAGATATCAAATCATTTTAAGTTAGAGACAGACTGATACGTTGCGGGAGGTGTAGTGCCGCCATTTTGAGGTCATTTCGCTTTGTGGCAAATTTTGCTTGTATTGTATAATTTAACTCAGAGCAGCTGGGACGACCAATTAAGTTTTATTCGTAATTAGACAGCTTGAATGCAGAACATTTTGTAAATATACAGTGTTTGAGTAAAAAAAAAATTATAATCGATCTCTCTTAAAAGAGCCAAATCAAAATAGGAGGAACGGATTAGACTACAGTACCCGGCGATAAATATTGCACATCGACCTTTGGAAAGAGACAATCGGCTAATTTCGGCTTCGTAGAGCGTTATCTCTGTCGCACAAAATACAAACAGTCCGGTACCTATTAGGAGCTGTTAAAACAAGTATGATTTGCTTCTTTTGATATTTTTATTCTTTGTATAAAATACACTAATTTTTCTATAAGTGATGGCTTTAGGTTGGGATAAAATAAAATAAAAAAACATTTTTACATTATGTTTACGTATTTAATTATTTTGGAACATTACAGCTTTAGTGTACATAATAAACACCATTATACCTATTGCTAAAATGAGACATTGCAATAAAAATAATAATAATTCTAATTCTCAATTACTTCCATTTCACTATCTGTGCTCTCAAAGAGGTCAATATCACTGTCACTATCAGCCGTATTTATTACTAATCTATCAGTGTAATTGTCTAAACTGTGTTGAATGCTTCTATATTCATTCTCACATTTGATTGCATGATCGCAAACCTTTTTCCACTCTTCAGCGCCGATCATGTTTACTTTTTCAGTCAATAATTACTTTTTCAGTCAGTACTGAAACACATTCGACTGAAATTAAGTTCAGCACTCCAAAAAAAGGGAGACCAAAAAAGCAATTTCGTTTGGATATGGACGATTTTGATTACGATGTTGTTCGAAGAATGGTGTATGATTTTCACTTACGATTTAATGAACTGCCAACAATAAAATCATTAAAAGCTAAGTTATCTGAAGCTATTAATTACAATGGGTCTGAAAAAACATTGAGAAAAATACTTCATGACATGGGATTTCAGTTCACTAAAATGGAAGATAATCGAAAAATTCTAATGGAAAAGCACGACGTTAGTCTCAAACGAATGGAATACCTTGATAAAATACGCAAATTTCGCGAAACAGGAAAAAATATCGTCTACATGGATGAGTCATATATACATGCATCCCACACTAAAGGGAAATCTTGGAGTGACGATAAGAAAAAAGGAGTAAAAAAGCCAATTTCAAAAGGTCAACGTTTGATAATAGTTCATGCGGGAAATGAAAAAGGCTTTGTACCCGGTGCTTTTTTAACGTATAAATCCACGGACACTACAGGTGACTATCACAATGAAATGAATAACGATAACTATGAGAAATGGCTGGTTAACCAATTAATCCCAAATATACCCAGTGATTCTGTTCTAGTTATCGACAACGCACCCTATCACAACAAGTATGTTGAGAGACCCCCCAACTCAAACACCATTAAACGGGAAATGATCAACTGGTTAAACAGACATGAAATTCCAGTTGATCCAAAATTAACAAAAACCCAGATTTACGCTATTAAATTTTAGCAATTAAAATTAAAGCAGGTTATAGACCAGCAATAGATTTAGTGCACTAGGATTAAATAAGGCAGTGCACACCAGACTCCGTAAGTTACAACCATTGATATAAAAAACCCAAGATACACAATCAGTGTGGCAAAAACGTCCTCCAAAAATGAGTACACAATTTTAAATTGTGCGCTCATTTCGCACAGAATCGCGTCGGACGCGACATTGTCAATTTTATTTCTTTTCGTACATTGCTTTGTAAAAACAACTATATGTCGTGCACTTGAGGTTGGATATGCAAAGACATATGCTTTTGCCATATCTATAACTACTTAATGAAATTAGGGACACTTTTGAGTGTCAGTTTTGTTCGGGACTGTGCATATAGGGTTTTTTATATCAATGGTTACAAGTATGTCAGTCCCTACGAGCACTTAACCCTATAAAGAAGAAATTCATCTGAATCTAAAAGAAAAAGGTTCTGTCAACTAAAAGCTTTTAGATGAGGTACGAGGAGAAGTGTGATAGCTCTGAAAATCTCCAAACACTCAAGTCGACACTCGAGGTATACAGAGTTTTCTGTGGACAAAATACTTGCCGAACATGGGCACACTGTGTTGCGATTGCCACCATATCATCCGGATTTTAATCCAATTGAAAATATATGGTCTCAACTGAAAGGCTATGTAGCCTCTAGAAATGTGGGTATGAACTTAACTACAGTAAAAACATTATTGACTGAAAAAGTAAACATGATCGGCGCTGAAGAGTGGAAAAAGGTTTGCGATCATGCAATCAAATGTGAGAATGAATATAGAAGCATTCAACACAGTTTAGACAATTACACTGATAGATTAGTAATAAATACGGCTGATAGTGACAGTGATATTGACCTCTTTGAGAGCACAGATAGTGAAATGGAAGTAATTGAGAATTAGAATTATTATTATTTTTATTGCAATGTCTCATTTTAGCAATAGGTATAATGGTGTTTATTATGTACACTAAAGCTGTAATGTTCCAAAATAATTAAATACGTAAACATAATGTAAAAATGTTTTTTTATTTTATTTTACCCCAACCTAAAGCCATCACTTATAGAAAAATTAGTGTATTTTATACAAAGAATAAAAATATCAAAAGAAGCAAATCATACTTGTTTTAACAGCTCCTAATAGGTACCGGACTGTTTGTATTTTGTGCGACAGAGATAACGCTCTACGAAGCCGAAATTAGCCGATTGTCTCTTTCCAAAGGTCGATGTGCAATATTTATCGCCGGTTACTGTAGAAAAGGTTTTTAAAAGGCAATCTAATGATACCCATAAGCCCCCGTATGAAAGACTAAAGAAAGAGAGAGAGGGAGAGAGAGAGAGAGATAGAAAAAAACGTAAAAGCGTTACCAACGACGGCAGCGAGTGGAAATAATAATAAAAAATAATTTGAAAAAATCTTGATTTAAATCCATACTATATATACTATATATACTATATACTATAATATTATAAATGCGAAAGTAACTCTGTCTGTCTGTCTGTCTGTTACGCTTTCACGGCCAAACCACTGAACCGATTTGGATAAAATTTGGTACAAATATAGATTGAGACCCAAGAAAGGACATAGGATAGTTCTTATCCCGGAAATCCCACGGGAACGGGAACTATGCGGGTTTTTATTTTAGAATTTTTTCCACGCAAACGAAGTCGCGGGCACAGCTAGTATTATATAACGATATCTGGCTTCTAAAATAGTGAAAAATATGTTATTATAGAAGCCAGCTCCTTTCTAAATGTAACACATTTTTACATGATATATTGCATATTTCGATACAATTAAATACTTTTGTTTTTCTAAACAATCGTGTTTTCTAACAATCGTGTTTTATGTAGGAAGGTATATATAGGACAGCAATCAACCAGATGGCTTTAGAAATGAAAAGAGATAACAAACGAATGTTTATACCCCATTTATTGTGTCTACACAACCAGGAAAATACCACGAAATTATTCATTTATTTTTTTATTGTGTAATTTGTCGAAGTTTGTAAATCTTAGCTGATATTACAAAAGGGGAAGGTCTGAATTTTATTTGTTTGTATGTTACGATTTGACTGAAAAAGTACTCGACCCTCGACCGATGTTAAAAATTATTTTAACTTTAGAAAGCTACATTATCTAGAAGTGATATAGACTACTTTTTTATCCGACTGCACAAATGGAAGTCAATATGTTTTGGCCACACGAACAAAGTCGCGAGTAACTGTTGGTACTAAAATAATATCTTTTACTAAAATGTTGCATATTTCCTTTTCGAGATTATAGTTTCTTAGTTTATTAATTTTTCTGAAAAATACAACTTGCCTATGGCTGGATATGTGCCTGATTTCTACGTTTGGTCACCTGTCACACGTGACTTATATTTATGGAAATTCGTATGGGGAATTTTGAATGGACTTTTAAAAGAATTATATATATATATATATATATATATATATATATATATATATATATATATATATATATATATATATATATATATATATATATATATATATATATATATATATATATGTGTGTGTGTGTGTGTCTGTACGTATATTAATATTGCTTATATTTGTTTAATTAAATTAAAACCTGAGACAAGTATCGGGAATGAGATTCCATTTCATTTATAATAACAATTAAAGAAAATGGTCTGTGTGAGCTGACCTTTGTTCTTTACTTGATAATTACGTACACTTATTACTTTAAGGACCTTTTAGTAAAGTCTTAGACTTAATATCAATGGAATTATGAAAACTGTAAATGTTCCAGAAAATATTTTATTATTATAGGTATTATTATAGGTAATAGGTAGTGCAATTTATCGGGATTGCATCATATTATTTTAGTATGGATACGCTATTATATCCCACTATCCCATTAACTATGGTATAAGAACAAGAATTAAACTAAAGATATTTTTTTTTATATCATAAAATAGCAAACAAGCAGATGGGTCTCCTGATGGAAAGAGTCAACCATCGCCTATTGTCTATAGGCGATGGTTAATGGTGCGTTGTTATTGGCGAGGTTAAATGCCTCATGTATAAGTGTGCCAGATACCTTACCCTCCAAACCGGAACACAAGAGTTACAAGCAACTCTACCACCTAGTAGTCACGATGTTAGTGACTCGTATAGACAATCGGTTGCCTTTTACGACCTACCACCTAGCAGAACGGCAGTTGGCCTATACTTCAAAGGAGCCCAGGACTAACACGGGAAAGACGTGTTTCGGTTTGGAGGGTAAGGTAGTCGGTCTTATGCTTGTGACATTGTCTTGGATGGCAACGCACCATTAACATCTTTGGTGTCTATAAGCGATAGTTTCTCTTTCTATTAGGAGGGCTATCTCCACGTTTTATTATCTTATGATATACAAAAAGTTGTGTTTTTTAATAACTATTATTACCTGTGATTATTACTAATACCTAGTTAAGATGAATGAATCTCGCTATGTTGTAATGAAAGCTCAGATACAATTGCGTGTTTACATTATATAATGCCATGTCATTGGCAATGATTTTCTCACGAAAGTATCTCACGGCACATCATCGTCGGCTAACGGTCGGACAGTGCTGCCCATCAGAGCGTGATATGCCGTTGGTCGCGGCAACTTCTTATACTTTTTAATGTATTTGGGTGTAATATCTACTGGTTTAATATATTATTCTGTTCTTTTGTAGTCACGTTCTAGTAGCGTTGTTTTTGGTTTTATTTTAAACGTGATCTCATTTAGGCGATGCAAGAAATTTTTTAGAATATTGAGATATTTTATTTCTTAAAAACACGTGATTCATACTTATTATATATATTCGGTCGCGTTAAAATTAGTATGTCTTATTCAGTGAATACTGATTATATAACTTTACCCCGTATTGGTTCCCATGTTGGGTTGGTTGGTCGTGGTTGGTAAGGGAGTTACCTTTGAAGAGTAGACCATCCGCTGTTTCCTACAGGCTGTTTGTAAGAGAGGAACCACTGGCTATGTGAGTCACTACCATTGTGATCTCTAGGTGGTAGATTTCCGCAATGTCTCGCACGGGTATATGGTACCATCGCCTTACCTATTCCTACCGCAATAGCGTCAATGTTTGTTATTATTTATTATTGTGTTCTCGTTTGGAGGTTAATGTGGACGGTAGACTTATGCATGTGGTATTACCATCCCGCTACAAGGATAGCAATGCACCAGTAATATATTTGTTGTCTAGGCGATGGTTTATCTTTTCATTAGGTGAGTCGTCTGCTTGTTTGTTATCTTATGATATAAAAAAAGGTCATTTTATAATTGGTCAACCGGTCGGTCAAAGGTGTTTTTGTTCATGGGCTTTTACTAAAGGCAAAATATGAACAAACAATACACTTGAATTCAACAAGACGGTCCGGTCCGCTTCATAAGTTTTTAGCGAAAATCACTTATCTGGACTGTTTAATTTTTTGGGCCATCTTACGAGCGGTGGCAACCCAGGCGCTCACCGTTTACAAGATATTACTTATTCTTGACCGCCCCGTTGGTCGAGTGGTTAGCGACCCTGACTATGCAATCAACGGGGCTCGGGTTCGATTCCCGACGGGACAAGCATTTGTGTGATGAGCATAAATGTTTGTATTTCCGGGTTTGGGTGTTTATTATGTATGTAAAAGTATTTATATATATATGTATTTCTATGTATTAGTATCGTTGACTAACACTCATAACACAAGCAAATAATTTGCTTACTTTGGGGTTAGATAAATAAGTGTAATTTATCCCGTGAATATTTATATATTTATATTTATATATTATTCTTTAAAGTCGACCCGGACCAACACGGGGCGTGTGGTAATCTAGATAATCTTTTTCGTTGTCATATAAATAACAATGCATCATTAACATCTTTGGTGTCTATGGCAGACGATTTTCTTTTTTCATCAGAACCATCAGCTTGCTTGCTTTATTCTAATATAAAAAAAAAACTTATTTTTAACACAAGTTCTTTTAATTTTTGATAACTTTTCTCAATTTTACGATGTTCTTGCTGAAAATATATCGCCTCTGTGGTCTAGTGGTCCAGCGTTGGCGTTGACCACATGAGGTCTCGGATTCGATTCCCGTGTCGGGCACATAAAAAAAAGTGTTTTTTTTCAGTTTTCTGAGAAACACAAAGTTGCCCGGGATTGGATAGTGCCCGGTTCACGATAGGCTTGCCACCTATCACATTGTGGGACCAAGTATCTTCGGCTAATCGTGGGTGCACTTGTTGTACATCTGCCTACCCTTTCGGAGATATGGGCATGAAGATACTTTACTTTTCTTGCTGAAAAAAAAATTATATAAAAAAACAAATTAAGATCCAAAATTGACAAAAATATCGGTAATCGTAAAAAAATGAAATACCTACAGACAAAAACATAGTATCTACATCCTCCTTTTTTGAAGCTAGTGAAAATAAATAATCATATACCTACATATCTAGAGCATAAAAAGTCTGATGAATAAAAGGTACAATTTAAACATTAAGAATAAAACTGAGACAGTTTTGAGCTTTGCGGAAAATCTGGGTCATATCACATAGTGACGATTTCCAAAAGAAGGTTAAGAATTCTTAAGTAATGAAACTATGCAACCATGCCAGATGTAAGCGTGAGTTGAGTGACCCGTTTACCGTCTTGGTGTCGAATGTTCCACATCATATGCAAACAGCCTAACTAACATACTAGTCTAAATACAATGTTAACGCCATTGTTCTCTTGTTCTGTACGCCAACGCATTTAAATCAAATATTTGTATTAACGTATGTTACTTTACTATACTTAAATACTTACTTAATACTAATATACTTTTTTGCACTGTAATAATACAATAGGTATTATTAACTGTTTTTTATTAAATAAACAAATATTTTAAGTTGGTAAAAATAGATCATAATATGTCTTGCGCCAAACAGCTCGTAGATGTGCGAAATCTTAAGTTATTATTAATAACTAGCTGTGCCCGCGACTCCGTTCGCGTAGAAAAAATTCTAAAATAAAAACCCGCATAATTCCCGTTCCCGTGGGATTTCCGGGATAAGAACTATCCTATGTCCTTTCTTGAGTCTCAAACTATATTTGTACCAAATTTTATGCAAATCGGTTTAGCGGTTTAGCCATGAAAGCGTAACAGACAGACAGACAGACAGAGTTACTTTCGCATTTATAATATTAGTATGGATTTAATAATGTTATTTTCTTTATTTTACACAACAATGGCACTGATACAATTTTTATATTATTTACAAATACAATAAAAATCGATACAAAAAACGGCCACCCGGTTGGTCCGAGTGGCTAGCTACCACTACTAGCTACAACTAATGGGGCTCGGGAATACGATTCCCGACAGGGACAGCCATTTGTGTGATGACCAAGATGTGTTTATATTTTTGGGTTTGGGTGTTTATTACATATGTTTCAGTATTTATATATGTATTTCTATGTATTAGTGTCGTTGACTAACACCCTTATCCATGGGCATACCGAGGGGGGGGGGAACAGGGAGGGGCAGCTGCCCTCCCCCCTTGAAACTTGTTTACCTTTCTATTAATTATCTACTGTTGCAGATAAAAATATAATAAGATAGAAATATAGTCTTCAAAAATGTTACGGTTGCCCCCCCACACCACCCCTCCCTGTACCCTTATCACAAGCTAATAACTTTCTTACTTTGGGGTTAGATCAATCGTGTTATTTTTCTAGTAATATATATTATTATATCTAAACTAATACTAATCTAAACAAATATTATAAACTTAAAAGGTTTGATTTTTTGTTTGTGTGTTTGTTACGATTTAAATCAACAAAAACATTTTATTTTAAAAATTCTTTCACCATTATAATGCTACATTTTCCAGAAGTGATATAGGTTACATATTTATCCCAGTGAGTAAAGGGCACTAATGATTTTTGGTCACTCGAACAAAGTCGCGAGTAACAAAGTGCTAGTTATTAATAATCATATAGCTGTTTTATATCAGCCAACTAACGACAACAACAGACCAACGGTGAGTATTTATAAAGATATCGCCTCGAAAGGGACTATTTTCTGGACCCTCGGTAAGCTTCTTCTATTCCTTCACTACCTTTCATGTTTCAGTGGCATTGCAAAGGTCACGATTAAGATTTAGCGGAAAGTTGCAAATTAAATGGAGTTACATTTCGTCTTTGAATTATGAATTTTCGCAAAGTAACGCCTGAATTATTAAAAAAATTGAGAGGTGGATTAAGGACACCCTGTTTTTTCACTATATTTGGGACTGTGATTTATCTAAGGAGGTGTCAAGTTTAACTGGCTATCGAATCGCTCTATGTTAAAAGGTCGATAGTCCAGATACCCCAACTTTCAGAAAAAAAGAAAAAACGTTGCCTTTAAAAATAAGTCAAAGAAGCTTTTTTTTTAATACTTTGCTTTATATATATGCTTTATTCTTATAATTTGGCATTTTTTAAACTTAAATACATAGTAGTTTTTAAACTTAAATACATAGTAGTTTTTATAACATTCCTCTTTAAAGTTTGAGGACTCATGCCTTTTTAGCATCTAATAAAGATTTTTATAAATAATAAAACAAGTTTGAAGAATAATATTTATTATAATGGGCTGTAAAGTTAACAATCAACAATAAAACACAATGAAAGATAATTTAGATTTTCTGCAAAATCATCATCACTAACATGCATTCTACAGCAAGACGTTCTAAGATTTCCTGATAAAATTGAACATGGGCACATAGGTTAAAGCCTTTGTCAGATTCACATGTTTTACACCTTTGAAAGGCACAAAACCTTGTGCATAAACTCGACTAGAAGGAAAACCATCTGTAATAAATTTCTGCGACCTAATTCAACAGTTTGAACCATCAAACCATCAATGAATTCTCTTGCTTCAATATATCCTTTATATCTTCTACCCCGGATATACACACAGACAAATAGACAAAAATTCTAAAAACTATAATTTTGGCTTCAATATCGATTCTAGATCACGCCCTAAGTATTTTATTAAAAAAATATTCAATGTACAGTTTTGACTTTCCTACGATTTTATTATATGTACATATATATCTATGTATATAAAGCACAATTTTATTAAACTGACCCATGATACACGTGATAATGTGTGGTTTTTATTTGTCCTCCACAGTTATCAGAGTAGATGTGAATTTCATCAATATCACGGATATAGTCAAGTAAACAATTTGCCACTTCATTGCCAGAAAGATTCCTTGTAAAAGGGCGAAAGTCACGCACTGACGCTGTTTTTACATGAAATTAGAATTTAAGTCCTAAGTTTTTGTTTGAATTTGAATGGACTGATGTTCTTATGATGCCGAAACCAAATCGAAAATGTGTATTGGGGCGTTTTCTAATAGATAGCGCCACAAACTCATTTCTTCAAAAATAGTGACTCATGTCCTTTTAACATGGAGCGATTCTATTTAAATAGCCATCATTTTCCTGAGATACTTATTTAACTATATTTTGAACAAAAGCATCTTTCCACCTTCATGGAACATAGTTCAAATTAAAATGGTCCTAAAGCCTGGCAAAGCCCTTGAAGATGTCTCTTCCTAGAGACCAATCAGCTTCATACCCATTCTGTCTAAAGTAATGGGAATATTTTCTTGAAGTGACTAAACATAGTAATTGCAGAAAATAAAATTATGCCTGACCATTAATTATGATTTAGAAAGAATAATGCTTCGACAAAACAAGTACATAGACTAGTCTAAAGTTTTACCTCAGACTTGCCTATGACGGACGGAGTTGTTAACAGTACTTTTGTAGACGATACTAGCACCTTAACTGTTCATGATGAACCGGCACAAGCAAGCGGCATGCTTCAACGATCACTAGACAACATTATGGAATAGCTGACCTGGCGAATAAAAGCCAACGAATACAAGTGACCTTTTACTCTGCGACGCGGAACATATCCCCCTATGTCTCTTAACGGATTGCAGATACCACAAGCAAATGAAACCAGATACCTTGGACTTTACTTAAACTGCCATCTTACCTGGAAAAAACACATTCACAAAACGTAAAGTGCAGGAAAATATTCTAGCTACTCGGCAAAAAATCTCACTTGTCACTGGGAAATAAACTGCTATAACTGTACAAATGTATTCTGAAACCAATCTGGATTTACGGAATATTACTCTGGGGAATTGCCTTCAACTCTAATATAGAAATACTTCAGAGATTCCAATCGAAAATGCTGCGAATAATCGGTTTGATAACCATATCAATACTAAAAATCTTTTACGTTTTAAATAAATAGATTGAGTTGGCTATCACAAGAAAAAATATTGTATCTCACAAGTAATGCATATTATTATATTATATCAGATTGTTTAGTGTGATTCCAAAATAAACTGAAAGTAATAACTTAAGACACAAGGTCCTGTAAGTGGAGACTAAATAAATTAACCGCAAGTTAAAGTATAACATGGATCTCACAACTTTTTACGGTAGAAAAACTAAGTTGCGAAACTTGGTTTATTTTTACAAGTCATGTTTTTGATGACATTAAGTTTATCCCTTACAAACAAGAAAATATTTCCTCTTTATAATATTAACGTAGATAAAAACTTCTTTATAGAATATTTTATTAAAATTTACTTAATATAAAATAAAAATGTAATAGCTCATTATTCTATATGTCTTTCTGTCTTTGTACCTATATTCTGTCTATTCACCGCCTTGTCGGTCGAGTGGTTGTAGGCTATTACTTCTCACGACACTGATTGAGATGAGGCTAGGCGTTCAACGGGGACGAACATTTATGTGATGAGCATTGCGTTTCGGGATTTGTGCATTTATTTGATATTTTTTCGATTTAATATTCTATCTATTTATTTATTTAATTTGGATTGCTAACAGAAAGTACACATTCTAGATTTTATATAATATATAATGAGAGATGGCAGTGCCTTCCCAATTATAGGCAACCACAGCTTATACAGTAAGCTTAAAGTCCGAAGTACAGGTAATTAAATTAAATTATATAAAATTATATCAAAAATGAAAAATATAAAGTGTCAGAAAAAATTTGATTAAATAATGTCATGCAATAATACAATAATTATATTAAAAGAAAAAAAGTGAGAAAAAATGTACAGAGTGAGATAACAAATTGAATAAATGATGTCATACAATAATACAATTACAACAAAACTAGTACGATTTAAAGGAGAAATTATGGTATTTAATTTGCAAATTTCTGTGAAATGTTATATGGAACTACCGTGATGCAAAAGAAATGAAAGGAATAGGGCAAACTTATCCAAAGTCTGAAATTATAGAAGACCACAGCGGCACAATAGACTTCCCCGCCCACTTCCACGGCAGTTTCTTCCACGTCAGAAGTAAAGGCAGTAAGAGCAGGCCTCTGACACTCGCCTTTACCTGCCGCGATAAGCACCTACGGCTCGCGACAACTCGGCTTTGCAAATCAGTCGGGGCCGCCCCGTGCTTATGAGTACACGCGTACGTATTCGTGTACGACGGCCTGCCGATCATCGTCGCAACGTAAGATTTATTACTGCAGGTACTCTTATAAAATGGTGGATTCATAATATAAAATAATTGCTGTGTGGATGGTGTTACAATAAACAGGATGCAAAGTTTTCGTTTTTTACTTTACCGTAACATTCTGAAATGTAATAAATACTTTTGTTTAGTTTACTCGTAATTTTATAAGAAGGCTTTAAGTAGGTACTATAGATAAGGATTACGTAGATTTATCATGCCCCAGTATTGCAACTTGAAATGCGCCATAAATTATATTATTTTAACATTAATTAATTAGTAACAAAATTCATTTTCCCCGTGTTGATCAGAGTTTCTTTGAAGTATAGAGCAAATGCCGCTATGCCAGGCAAGTTGTAAAAGGCGACCGATTGGCTATACGTGTCACTACCATCCTGACTCCTAAGTGGTAGAGTTCCGCATCGTCTCACCTGGGTATATGGTACCACTGCCTACCTATTCCTGCCGCAATAGCATCAATGCTTGTCATTATCTTGTTCCGTTTTGGGGATTAAAGTTTGGCGGTAGACTAATGTATATAGCACTGTCATCCCGCTGCACAGATAGCAACGCATCAGTTACATCCTTGGTGTCTATAGACGATAGATTATCTTTTTTTTATATCATAAGATAGCAAACAAGTAGATGGGTCTCTTGATGGAAAGAGCCAACCATCGCCTATACACACCAATGGTGTAAATGGTGCGTTGCTATTTTGTGGCGAGGTCTAATGCCACATATATAAGTTTACCAGCTACCTAACCCCCCAAACCGGAACACGACAGTGACAAGCACTGAAGCTATTGCGGCAGGAATAGATAAGGTGGTGGTATGAGACCAGGGCGAGATAATGCAGTACTCTACCACCTAGTAGCCACGATGGTAGTGACTCGTATAGCCATTCGGTCGCCTTTTACGACCTGCTTGGCAGAACGGCAGTTGGCCTATTCTTTAAAGGAGCCCTAAACCAACACGGGGAATCTTTGAGACAACCCTGATTTCATTAGCAAGGATAAGAGTTACGCGTTAGAAAGAGATGCAACTTCTAGGTAAATATAAACGTCGATAATCAAGCGCCGCGCGATCTAAATTCGACTTAATTGTATCGTAGCAAGAGTCCCTATTTCTTTAAACGACGTTGCGGAGTGTCTCTTCTGTACTTGTACTATTATATATTCTGTGGTAAAAGGAAATCTGTTGCATCACGGCAGTTCCATATAATGTTTCGCGAAAATTTGCAAATTAAATACCATAATTTCTCCTTTAAATTATGGATTTCCGCAAAGTTACGCCTGAATTTATTAATCTAGTACGATTATCGCATATGCAATAAAAACTTACAAATCTAGGTATTTATGTCACAATAAAATTATAATAATATTTATAACACAATTTCTAACAGTGTTTATGTTAGAATTAGTTGTAAGATTAAAAAAAGAATATTTAAAATTAAAATGAATAATTTCGGAATTTCGAAAATTCGGAATTCGGTGCTACATAGATCAATTAAAAGACTATGTAAATGTATGTAAAATTATAATGACCATACCACTTGTAATTATAACAGGTATATAATCTAATGGTATTGACAATTTTACGGTGAATATATTTCTATATATCAGTGTATTGACGCATCTGTGGTTTAGTGTTTATAATTTGGTTGAATTAACAGTGTAATTATAATATAACAGGTATATAATGTAGGTAATGGTATTGACAATTTTACGGTGACATGTATTTTTGTGTATCAATACCATTGACGCCTCTGTGGTTTAGTGTTTATAATTCGGTTAGATTAACAGTGTAACTATAATATAACAGGTATATAATCTAATGGTACTTAAAATTTGACGGTGACATGTATTTCTGTGTATCTACGCCTCTGTGGTCTAGTGGTCCGGTGTTGGTGTCGACCACATGAGGTCCCGGGTTAGATTCTCGGGCCAGGCAATTAAAAAATGTGTTATTTCAACTTTCTGATAAAAACATGTTGCCCGGGACTGGATGAGTTTCCGGTTGGTGTTAGGCTTGCCGCCTATTACGTTGTAGTACCTTCGGCTAATCGTGGGTGCACTAATTGTTGTGTACCTTTGCCTATACGGGCATGAATATACTTTTTAATATCATTGATTAACACGTATCACAAGCAATCAATGACTTTCTTATTTTGTGTTACAGGATTGCGGTATTCAAGCAATATGCAGGCGTTTCTCGCCGTGCTGCTTATTGCTACGAGCGTCTGCGCTGATCAGAAGGAAGACAGGTATATTTACTTGTAACTTTCCTTTATGTTTTAGGAAAGCAAAAAAGATGATGGCTCTCCTGATAAAATAAGATAACCATCACCTATAGATACCAGAGATGTTATGGGCGCGTTACCACCAGTGTCGCAGGGATGAAATGCCACATGCATAAACCACTAGCTACTCCACTCCGAAACACCACAGTGACTAGATCACTATTGTTGCACAAATGACAAGGCGATGGTACTTTGATACCATGGCAAGTACCCGGTACCAGGGCAAGACGTTGCATAACTCAGCCACTTACTTAGCAGCCTCGATGTAAGTGACATGTTAGCCTTCTCACCTTTTACGATACCAAGCAATAAGACGGTTAAATTATTGTTCGATAGATATCGTTCAAACTACGTACAAACGCTTACAAATAAGCATTCTACTGAACCATGCAGTTCCTCTGTGCTAGTCCGAGCTCCTTTGAAGAAGAAACTAAACGCCGTTCTGCCAGACAGGTCGTATAAGGCTTTACGTTACGTGTCACTACCATCGTGACTTCTAGGTTGTAGAGTTTTACAACGTCTCGCCCGAGTATTTGTTACTACCGTATCGTGTATAGCGTCAACGTTCGTCATTGTCGCCTTCTGGTTTGGAGGGTAAGTTAGCTATTAGACTCATGCACGCACCATTTACATATTTAGTGTCTACGCGATGCGATGCGATGGATTTTCCTTCCATCAGGAGAGCCATCGGCTTGTTTGTTATTTAATGAAATAAAAAAGCACATCGAGCGTTACAAAAATTTTTGATGAATCCCATAGGAACAAATTATTTTCCCGAGATAAAAAGTATCCTAGTCCTATTTCAGTTCATCATTTACATGTGTGCCAAATCTCACTAAAATTGGTCCGGCTATTTTTGCTTGATTAAGAAACAAACACCCACACATTCAAATCTACACATTTCCTGCCGCAATAGCGTCAATGCTTGTCATTATCGTGTTTCAATTTTGAGAGTAAGGTAACGGTAAGTCTTATGCATGTGGCATTGCCATCCCGCCACATGATAAGCAACGCCATGAGAGCAATCTACTTATTTGCTATCTTATGATATTAAAAAAGTTGATTTGCTTGAATTGTCTGTTTTTTCTCTCGAATAGAACCTGATCAATTTTATAATAACACTTCAATCTTGACCCCTCTCAGTACTAAGATCTGCCTACCTTCGTATTATGAAACTGTATTGTTTTTCTTTGATTTTCATTTATTCTATATTTATTAACGAGTATACACTTTGAAGTACTTTTTGACACTGTTTTCTTCTCGATTTGCCTATTAAAAAAATTATGAGTAGGCTCCAATCGAAAATAGTCATACAGATTACGGGGACAGTATGCAACGCATTGCCAACGGGGCAGAATTGCCGTCAAGTATACTGGCAGAGGTTACGATGTTCACGCGCTTAATTTATTACCTCTATATATACTCCTACATTGATTTATCTCAGATAAACAAATACGTTCTTATCGCCCGGTTAGTCAAGTGGTCAGCGAACCTGACTACGCATCAGTGGGGCTCCGGTTCGATTCTCGACAGTGACAAACATTTGTGTCTTGAGCAAAGATGTTCGTATTTCTGGGTTTGGATGTTTATTATTTATGTAACAGTAAATCTATTTGAGTATTTATGATGTATATTTCTATGTATTAGTATCGTTGGCTGAGACCTATATTACAAGCAAATAATTTGCTTACCTTGGGGTTAGATCAATTCGTGTAATTTGTTGAATGGTATTTATATTCATACTATATAGTTCTCAGTTACAAATAATTATGTAAGTAGATTAATTTATCCACTTTCTAGAAACATAAATATATGGATGTAACTGCGTACTATCGTACTTGTGCTTACCGACTACCATAATATTGTGGCCTACTCACGGAGGGCCTATTAATATGATGGCTATAATACTATTACATATTTTTTACAATTCGTAATAATCTCAACTCTCTATTTTCCAGGCGCACTAAACTTCCATACATCGCCGACGCAGTTGGAAATACTTTACCACCACCATCAGAAGGTCCAGCAACTGTTGGAAGTCCAGTTCATTTGTTGAATCCTGACAGATATGAATTTTACACGTTTGATGAGTCTGGAGAATTAGTTAAGAGACTAATGACACTAGAAGAAATACAAGCCATAGTAGCAGCTGGAGAAGAAACAGAAGGCTTAGTTACTTTTTCTAATGATAACCAACCAACAGTAGCCTTTAATTTCACACAACCTTCACATAATAAAGTTCATAGTGTTGTAACAAATGTTCAAAATGTTCTAAAAGCACAAATGGAAGCTCATAAAAAGAAACCTATCATAACACAAACATTAGATACTCCAGACGTATCCGATTCTTGGAGTTTAATTTTACCTTCAATTTTTGGCAATTCAGGAATAGACATTGTACCTGATAAAAATACTGAAGCATTTATAACCCCAGAAACAGATACTATTGATTTTGATAATACTCAAAGTAAAGAAAATATACATTTGTCTAATGAATTTCCTCAAATATTTGAACAACCAAGTAAAATTTCTATGGACACTGATTTCACTACGACGACTACTAATAAACCCATATCCACAACAAAGAAAAATTTCATTTCAACTACTTTTACATCTAAATCTACGACGACAAAAATTGCAACTTCTACGCCTAAGGTTATAACATCAACTAGTACTACCACAAAATCACCACTGATTACAACAAAAAAAGCTATAACAACTAAATATTCAACAACTTTAAGGCCAGCATCAATTTCTTCAACTACAAAAAGACCTATAGTAACTACTGCAACGAAAAACAAACCAACAAAGCTTAATTATAATAGCAACACGAATACAACAAAATGGATCGCAAATATAACTGAAAATAAAAGTAATAGTTCTTCAATTGTTCTTCAAAAAAAACCGATAGAAAATAAGAAAAATTATACAACCCAATTCGAAAAAATTGGTACATTTATACCTGTTACAACTGCCTCTTACATAACAGAAAAATCTACTCCAACATTATTAACAACAGCTCATATCTCAACCTTAAGTTATATTAGTTCTGGAGATAAATCTGCTAACATTTCTTCTGATATTCCGATTGGAATTGATTCAAAGTTAAATAATGAAAGTCTAGAAAGCTCATCGATACCTATATCAATCACAGATGAATTAGATAAAATCAATTCCACTACGATGACAACTCAGTCAGTTTCTCCGTCCACAACACTAACATCCACTGAATTAACACTCATTAAGAATGATAAAGAAAAAAATACTCAAAATTACGATAATTCGGAAGAAAACGATAAAAAAACTGAGCCCGCTCTACCTTTATTTGATGTAGCACAGAGCATAAGTCAAATAGCTTCTGATCTAGGTGGAGGGTACAGTCCAGTTCCGACAGAAATTGACAATCTAGAAAATAAAAAAAATAACAATTTGCCTATTGAGAGTAAAGAGAATATAGAAATAGACATTCCTGCAGAATCTGCAAATGAAGGAGATGCCAAAAATGATACTGATTTCGACAATTTTGTAAAAATATCAACACTAGATCCTCAAGAAACTGTAAAAAATAACACATATTTAGTAGAAAAATTAGAAACACAAGCTATATTTTCCGAGACAACGGTGAAAGTTATATCTACTTCACCGTCAACTATATCACTGGACAATAGCGATATAGATCCTATCCTATCAGAGTCAATGGGTGACATGTTATCACAAGTAATGAATGAAAATTCTCTTAATCAACTAACAACAGCCAAAACTAATATTGAAAACAATATTGTTTCAACTTTAAATTCAATTGAACAGACCACAATAAGTAGTGAACCTACAGTCAAAAAAAATATAACTTTATTTACTGAACCTTCAACAAAATTGAATCCATCTAAACCTACAGATACAATTATTGACAAATTACTACTTAAACATAACAATACTTTGACTAATAATTCGGTTACCAAGGATATTTCTAATGAAATTGTTTCTTCAAAGCCGTCTATTACGGATGAATTTATCAAAACTGAAAGCCCTTTTAAAGAACCAAACAAAACTCAAGTACAAAATAATGTCAAGGAAATTATGAATCAGTCTAATGAAATTCCGCAAAAATCATCAGTTACTGTAAATGATACTAAAATATTCAATAAAACAGATTTACATAAAAATTCAGATACTACTTCTGATCTAAATTTTAATATTTCTATAATCAACAGTAAAATTAATTCTGGGTTAAATAATTCAACATATAATAAAGATAAACCTTTAGATGAATTTAGAAAAAAAATTCAAAAAGTAAACATTGATGACAAGGAAGTAGCAAATGAACGCAACAATTCTTGGAAACTTATACCAGTTGTACCTCCGCCGAAAAATTCTGGCATTGAGGATAATAACCATAAACAGGAACAAAAACAGGATCAAAAACAGGAAATATTAAATACTCCCGATAATAACATAGATAAACATATTGTTTTAGATTTTTCTCAGGAAAATCAAGGATTAGAAGTAACTACAAAAGAGCTGGGAGAAGATATTTTGCAATTTACAGATTTGTGTAATGAGTTAGCTTTTCGTTATTGGAATGAGCTAATTCGTAACATTGATAATAAACGCAGTTTTGTATTATCGCCGTACTCCATTACGTCTATGTTAGCTATGATGTTTATGGGAGCAAGGGGTGGAACTTCAGGTGAAATGAATGATATTTTAAGATTAGATGACATGGTTACTTTTAACCCACACTTTACTTTAAAAAACATATCTGATTCTATTGTAACTTCATCTAGTTCTGGTGTCGCAATATCAGCTTTTATACGAGAACTTTATAGTGAAAAGTCAAAAGGTAAAATATTAACATTTTATAAAGAACGAGCTCAGCATTTTTATAATGGTCATGTAGAAGAAATCAATTTTAAATTGATAAGTGACATTATAAGAAGGAGAACTAACTTACTGGTAAAAAGATATACTTGGGGAAGAATACAAGAATATATGAAAACTAATTCTATATCGATGAATCCACCTTTAGCCGCTTTTTCTGCAAATATTTTTGAGGTAAGATATTTTAGTTCTAATTAATGACTTACGTTTGGAAAGCTTATATAAATGTAATGGCATAGGTTTGAATTATTATATTTCACAGAAAAAAAACAGACTGTGGCTATGTTGACACAGCCGTGCATCTTTTAAGTGAATAGGTCTACGTCATGCGTAATATCTTGCGATGATAACATTTTTATTCGTCGTTCCAATCACAATGTTATATCCATTTTGCGGATAGCGCAGTAGCACGTAGGGCGGTCAGACAGCGATCCGCTATTACCCACTGATAACGAAGAAATAGGTGAAATAATCAAAAACCTACGCAATAAAAAAACCCCGGGGTCTGATAAAATTACAAATAAGGTAGGTATTTAACTAAAATACCTCCCTCCCTCCCTTATATTCCTACTACTGTGTATCTCCAATACACTCCTAGCTGGTTGTGCGTTTCCGAACGAGAGCAAAGAAGCCAATGTCACAGGTATATACAAACCGGGAAAACCCCGAAATAATGTCAGTAGCCACCGTCCCATTAACCTAATCAATAAGTTTTACAGAAAGTCAAGAACAAGTAAGACAAATTCTACGAAAAATCTTACGTTTTCGCCTTAAAGCGTTTGTTCACGAGAAAGGTCTCATAATAAATGAGCAATTCGGTTTCCGAGCTGCTTACTCTTGCACGTATTAAGTGCAGTGACTCACATAGCTTTTTAAATGCAGAATGCCCGGGGCTGCAAATTCTCACCGGTATTATTTATTAATACCACTACGATAAGATCTGGCACAATGACCTAATATACAAGCTATGCCGAATGGGAGTGCTCGACAGACTCGTACTCATCATACGAGAGTACCTAGCCAACCGCCGGTTTCAATTCCGTGTAGTGGGTTTATTCTCCAATCATAGGCCGATGACAATAGGTGTCCCGCATTCGTGTCATTTAGACACAAGGTAACACTTTACAAAATTTGCGTAAGGCCTATTCTATCATACGACTGCGTAGTGTTTGCCCAACTCCCCCGTACAGATTTGCATCCGTTGCAAGTAGTAGAGAATAAATACTAGCGTATTGTCACGGGTGCACCGTAGTATACCCTGGTATACATTGACCTTCATAAAAATCTCGAATTCCCGAGCTTAGCTAGGCATTTCAAGATATTTCCAAAAGATATTTCAATATAATTTATACTTTCCATCGTCGGCACTTGGTGAAACTGCATCATATTGATTATATAATATAAGCACTTGTACTGTTTCACAAATGTAATTTAAATTTTATTTATTACACAATCACTTTGTGTAATAAATAAAATTTAAACCGGTTGGCTGTCAGTTTAAAAGTGATTGTGTAATAAATAAAATTTAAATTACATTTGTGAAACAGTACAAGTGCTTATATTATATAATCAGATATTTCAATCGTACCAACTCACACCCTAACCCGCTGGTGTTAGTCGAGGCAGACTACATCCCAGATCCTAATCCCGATCCCAAATTACTGAAGCCTCGCCGCGTTCTCATCGATCCCGACGACCTGATAACTGTGGCCAACGATATATATCAAAATACTATACACCTACACACAGGACAATGCCTCTAACCCTCTTACCAAAAATCAGGATGGAGGGCGTACAACCCTTTATTCTTAAGCTCTGGCTGAGCATTCTGCTCGCCCCCAAGACCGGTGAAGCCGTAAAGGACTTTAAGGCCAGCAGTGTACAGATGCCATCGTTGATCGGTTCGGACGCTTTTATCTTTTTACGTTCTCAACAATTCTTCACTTTTTGATATAGGGGTTCATGAGTATCATTACATTGCTACTTAAAATCTCTTTCAGACGGTATACATTCCTTGTATTTTGATATGGCTTTTAAAAGACTTTTTTTTGTGGCTGATTACAATTTTGCACCGAATTTTTCACTTAAGTACCATTTTACTATTAGCGTTGATAATTATTTTTTTAAATTATACAATCAATAAATCTTTACAAGAGCTTTCGAATAAAACTTAATCGAATTTTATAGTTTATCTAAGTCTAAATGTATACCATATTATGCACAATATGTAACACAGTAAAATTAATAATAAATGGCAGCACTTCCTACTCCACTATCCGCGAAGCATCGTAATCTGCGTTTAGCTTATCAATTTTTTTGATTCTTTAGCTATCCAGCGGTGTAATTAGATTTTGGATGTTGGTAATAGTTATGTAGCTATAACCCCAAACTATATCCTCAATGTTGGTATCATCCGTTTTTTGAACTGTCTCCCCATGAAGGCAATTTTAAAGACGTATTCCATTGATATAAAAAACCCTAGATGCACAGTCCCGAACAAAACTGACACTCAAAACTGTCCCTAATTTCATTTAAGTAGTTATAGATGTGGCAAAAACATATATCTTTGCATATCCAACCTTAAGTGCACGACCTATAGTCGTTTTTACAAAGCAATGTACGAAAAGAAATAAAATTGACAGTGTCGCGTTTTTTGGAGGACGTTTTTGACACACCGTATATCTTGGGTTTTTTATATCAATGACGTATTCACGTCAAAATATATTCTACAAAAAAACATTCTTATTTTTACCATGAAGCTGTATACTTCATGATTTTTACTGAATCTAAGTATAAAATATAATCATGACAAAAACATAATTCACTGTTAAATTTATTTTTTATTTACAAGTTACAATAGGTTGATTCATTTCATATTATAAGATAGCAAACAAGTGGATGGCATTCCTGATGGAAAGATAAATCATCGCTTTTAGACACCAAAGATGTTAATTATACAGTGCGTTGCTTAACATGTAGGGAGATGACAATGTCACATGCGTAAGTCTACAGGCTACCCTATCCTCTAATACCTCAATTTTATTTATTAAAATTTTTAATTTTAAAATTTTAAATAAATAAAATTGAGATTAAATTGAAATTAAATAAAATGAAAAATCTGAATTTTAAAATTTACATTTCAGACTGACTGCACAGGATCTTCAGTAGAAGGACGAGATGGAGAAATGTATTTCGTGGTTTCACCTACAGTTCGTCAAAGACGTTTAGTGCCTGTACCAGCAGTAGTGTATAAAAGCAATTTCTTGGCTGGCTATGATCCAATTTTAGATGCAACTGCGGCTGCCTTAGGAAACACTAATTCAATTATCAGTACACTATTCTTGATGCCTGGACAACAAGGTAACGTGGTTCACGCAGAAGATTTAGAGACTCTAGAAAATAGACTGCTGAATTCGACACCAGCGACTCAAACATGGAATCGGCTTTTGCGTACTTTGTTACCTCGAGTTGGTTTAGAATTACAGATTCCCCGTTTTTCTCACAAGTCTCTCTTTAATGTTACGTCAACATTACGAAAAATGGGCTTGAAAGAATTATTTGATGCTGAACATGCTGATTTAGCTGGAATGAATGGACCTTCTAAGGAACTTCATTTATCTGACATGGTTCAACATACAACATTTGCTACATGTGGAGAAGGACTAATCGGAGAACAACATCATGTAGAAGAATATCCAGAAGGATTACAGTTAAGACGCAGAAATTCTAGATGGACTACGATCTGGGATGAACCTCGAGATTATCAAAGAGCTTTCCATGATCCGCATGATGTGGGCGATGCTATGCATTTACCATTACATTTACGTCCTAGACAGGCTCGATTGCCTACAAGAACTTCCCAACCAGCGAGACTAAAATTTGACAGACCATTTTTGTTCTTTGTGAGACACAATCCTTCAGGAATGATATTATATGTCGGTCGATACAATCCACGACTTCTGCCATGAAGGGCTATAAAGACTGTTAGAATAATTTAATTAATTAAATTCCTGGAAGAATAATGACAAAGTATGCTGACGCGTGTGATATGTGTGTGTGTCTATATCGTTAATGAAAGAGCATTTACGTGACAGTATTACTCGGTAGAGTATTGGTATGCAGGTAGTCCAGTCCAGAACTTTTTAGCTGTACGTACCTCTATACTAATGATTAGAATATAGATGTAATTTAATTTATACTAGTTAAGATAGTACTAGAAATAGCATTTAATGTCTTTAGATAAGTAATGTAGTAAAAGGTACAATTTTAAATTATGGTAAAATAATTCTCGTAACATTATGCTCGTAGCTTTTACTTTATAATAAACACAATGATAAAAATATGCATATATTATTTTATAGGAAATATTCTCGACATTCATCATAAAATTCTTTCCATTCACGACACTCTGGTATAGGGATGACTGCTGGACAATCCTGAAACAATGAATTTTTTTAGTCTTAGGATAGCAAACAAGCATATGTTGTAAATGAAGGCGACAGTAAAGGTCACAGAAAGTTCAACAGTAATAATCTTATAGTTTTACATATTTGTATGTTTTTAATGTAATTGTAAATTAAAAAAAAATAATGAACTGGAAAATTAATAAGCAAGAGCAGTTCTCTTGGATTTTAATACATATTATATGTAAACTTTATTATGTATAAACTATACTAGAGATAAAACATGGTCAAAGTTTTATTTAAAAAATCCCTTTGATTTTTTTGAAATTTGAAATTGAATTTTAGTGTTGAATTACCAGTGTTACTTTTTAACGGCAAAGAATAATAACCAAGAAGACCGTTCTATTAATGCATACGTAACTCTACCGGCTACTACATCATGACAAGTACTGATGTTATGACGTAGCAAAGAGCAAGATGATGGATTATACTATACAATTTTTACTATGCAGTTCGAAAAATAATTTTCGCTAACTATTTTTCTTAATTTTTGTACATTGTTTAATTATTTAAGTATTATATTTCATTTACTAGCTGTTGCCCACGACTTCGTTCGCGCGGACTTCGTTTACTCCGCACAGCTCCTCTCCCGTAGGTGATAGCGTGATAATATGTAGCCTATATGATGACTCGACCTGTTAATAATATTCATGCAAAATTTGAAGTAAATCCATGCAGTACTTTTTGAGTTTACCCCGGACATACATTGACTTTCCTACTATTTTATTATATGTATAGATATATTACATCATCATAATAAAGATTTACTAAAACCCATCTAGGTAAATTGTTTACTTTTAAAAAAGTAAATTTTTTTATATAACTCAGATTTACTTACTAAATTGACAAAGTTTCTTATACAACCCTGGAAATCAAAAAATTCGCAAGTTGTCAGCGGCATAAATATTCTAAAGCGTCGCTTGCAGTGAGATTTAGCATTTAACATTACAGCATGGAACGCTGGATTTAACTTAACCCACTTATCTAAATGATCAAAGTATTTTTCCATGCTAACATAACCATCACTATCCAGTATTCTATATTTTTCTAAAAGACATTTCCAGTGCTCGCACTGTAACAAAAGATAAAATTTAAAAATACTATTAGATATATATTATCATAATGTAAAGTATAAAATCAAATAAATGACATGATAATTGCAATTATCACTATATCATCAACAACAATGTTATTTCACATAATTAGCAATATTATAAGATCTTATTCATACTTAACATGGCACAAAATGTTGAATTTAATTTAACCCATTTATTCAAACGGCAGTTTCCCATGTCATATTTCCTTCATTGTGTACACTCTTTCCTAAAATAATCTAATATTTTCATTGTAGTGATAAATCATCATATTAATAATAACAAAATTACCATGACTATGATTATTCACAATAACTTCTACCAAAACTGTTTTCTTCATGTTCACCTGTACCGTTATAGCCAATATGCTGCCACCTACTTCATTCACTACCTTCATTTTCATTGTCATCAAAATTTCTGCACGATGTACCATATTAACATGGCATAACTATAAAAAACTTCAAGTTTATGAAACTCAACGAGAGGTTAAAATACTTACAGGTTTTATGGAACCTCTTCTAAAACCAGTTATATTTGATTCTCGGTTAAAAAAGACAACTGCTGCTTTGCCTCCGCATTCTCTGGCTACTACTCTGTTGAAAAACGGTGGAAAGACACAGCACCGTCTTTCCTGGAACGAAGCATTACATGAGAATTTGTAAATTATTGCCGCAGACACTGCTGCTTTAAATAATGCAGCAATTTTAAAACTGAGAGCAATTAATTCAATAACTTGACACAATTTTATTTTAGGTTTTTTCTTGGTTTTGTTGAACTTTCTTAATGAAAGTGGCTAGTTTCTTCAATTTCTTCCATTCAGCTGCTCCGATATACAAACGTAGTTTTTCTGTTTGCAACAGCCAAGCATCAAAACTATGTCAGATCCCAGATCCCTTGAGTACCAGCCGAAGTATAACTACTATTCTTTGCTGATAACATATACACAATAGCCAAAGAGGTATTTTCTAGAAGAATACTCATTCTTAAAAGGCCGGCAATGCAACAGCTAGACTTCTTGTAGTATTGTTGTTCATTAAGTTAGTTCAATACACACTGGTCTACTGTCCGTTTGCCCTCTCTATTACTAAACATTCAATCCAGAACATAATAATTATTAAAAAAGACTTAATAATGTAATTATTTATTTTATTTTAGTCTCTTTTTATAATTATCATAAATATAAATATAAATAAATAATAAAAATAATTCTTAATAAACATTGACGGGACAAATTACATTTACTTCTCTAACTCCAAACTAATCAAATGTTTAGTAGTAATAGTAGCGTAGTTTTGCTTGTGTTATGGGTGTTAGTCAATGATACTATTACATAGAAATACAAATATAAATACTGGAATATATTTAATAAACACCCAAACCCGGAAATAAAAACGTTTATGCTCATCACACAAATGCTTGTTCCCGTCAAGGATCACAACCGAGCCCCTTCGATTGCGTAGCTAGTCGCTAACCACTCGACCAACACGGCGGTCAAAAATAATGTAACTAAAAAATAACTTAATAAAATAATTTAAAAAAATGGGCTGGTTTTTGTGTAGTACAGTAAAATATATTGACAAGGAATCTGAAATTTGACAAAGTGGTAGAAGTAGACCGAAAAAGCCACGGGAAGACCGTAATTTAAAAAAATGATGTAGAGTAGGACAACTTAGCTATTATCACGGATTAAATGGGTACGCCTTTTAAGACAATTTCTTATTTTGTCAGCGTAGCTTGCAATTACATACAGAAACACAGAGTTATACTACTTACCAATGAAATAAAATTATTTCAAGGGTAATTTTTAAACCTTGTCATCTCATTCTGTACGATAAAACAGTAAAATATGGTTTATTTCTATTTTTTCACAATATAATATACCTAACCCACAAATGTAGGTACGAAATTTTTGACACTATAGGAGGGTTTGCTCATATGCGCGGCGACACGTTTCCTTCCCAATAGCGTGTCTATTAGTATACATGTGGTCTGTGGATATTATCGCTATTACCCATACTGTCCATACTAATATTATAAATGGGAAAGTCTGTCTGTCTGTTACGCTTTCACGGCTAAACCGCTGAACCGAAATAAAATTTAGCATGGAAGTAGTTGAAGAGCCGGGGTCAAACATAGGCTAATTTTTTTTCAAAAATCTACCCTTAGAGGGTTGAAATAGGGGATGAAATTTGTATGAAAAGCTATCTTGACGACATGCTAATCTATTTGCGGGCGAAGCTGCGCGGGTCAGCTAGTTATCTATATCGTAAAGTGATTAAAGGTATTATACGTTGTTTTACTCGCGGTTAGATTGTAAAACGTTAAAGTTAGTTTTTTTTTAATTCATAGGATAGCAACCAAGCTGATGGGTCTCCTGATAAAAACAGTCAACCATCTATAGATACCAAAGATGTTAATGGTGCATCGCTATCTTGTGGCGACGTCTAATGCCACATGCATAAGTTTACCGGCTACCTTATAACACACTGACGCTATTGCGGAAGGAATGGATAAGGCGGTGATACCAGACCCGGCTATTAGGTTATAGAGTTCTGCATTGGCTATAGCCAATGCTGAACTCTATCATCTAATAGCCACGATGGGAGTTACTAGTATAGCCAATCGGTCGCCTTTTACGATAGCTTGGCAGTTGGCCTATTCTTCAAAGAAGCCCGGGACCAACACGGGGAAAAGATAGTTACTGTTTGCTTTAGATTGTAGTATCCTTCATTTTGTAGTACAAGAGGGAGTTATAGCCCCTGACTCGGGTTTGACGATAGAAACTTTTTAAATTGCATCTAATGGCGTCATTGGGGAGAGTAATGTTATTTACACCTATTTTTTGAGTTACCTTCTGAACGTATTGTACATATTCTGAAGCATTGCTTACCAAAAGGTCATCAGTTCCATAACATTTTTCTGGTTTTATATTAAGTTCAAGTTCGTCTTCAGAATTAACCTGTAAGAAATTGTTTTAATAAAACTACGAGTTGACATGACAAAGCAATAAAGCTTTGTCATTGCAGGCAGTATTAAATATAAAAGGCACTAAACATTTTCATACAATGGTGTATCTGTTTTTGTGTTAATTCAAATGTGTCTAAAGCACATTTGTAGTAGCTTTAAGAAATATAAAAAATATTAAGACAATTTAATTTGCTCATTGCAGTGGCACAATAGTGATACTAAATAATCTGATGTTACACCAGATCATATAGTGCCACATTTAAAAATTCTCAGCTTTTACAAATTAAACGACCTTACTTTCTTTGATATTTTGATAAGTAACATTTGAATCAACTCTATCTCTAAATCTAAGAAATCAACAACGGCACTGATATGTATGTTAAAAGCGCTTCCCGTCTTTTGGATAAAAACCAATGCGGGATGGTAATGCTACATGTACAAATCTACCTTACCCTCCAAATAGGAACACGCTAATGACAAGCATTGACGCTATTGTGGCAGGAATAGGTAAGGCGGTGATGGTAAAACAGAAAAAGGTTTAAAGGAACAGATAAATTAAAACTTACGTAATTAACTTCGCAAGCAAGTGAAACTATTGGTAAAATAGTTACAAATAGAAATACTCACAGAAAAAGTAAACGAAATAAAAACAACTGAAACAATAAGTATTTGCATGTTTTAAAACAAAAAAAAATATCAATGGAAAAAATTAAAAAATATCACTTGACTACTCTTCCTAAACTTTCTAATTTAAATGAATCGCGACCATTCTACGCAGTTTAGTAAGTGACGATTGTTTAAAAACAAAAATAGGTGTGTTGTTAATGGTTTCAGTTTATGTAAGACAATGTTATGTGAGCATTGTAATCCAGTGAAATACGTTTTTTATACAAATACAATTTATAGCATAAGATTACAAACTGGCGATTATTTATGATGAAATGTAACTGTAAGACGGACTTTATGGTAATGATATATTATTAGCCTCACAACATTGTGGTCTTGGAGCTAGCCTATTCAGCTTAGATCGTGAGGTCTCGATTCCTAAATACGAGGACTAAATGTTATTACATTTTTTTGGATCATTCTCGATAATCCAAATTTCAGCGCAGCGTTGACTCAATAGGTATGATAACATCTTGCTTTGTATAAACATGTAAAACTATATTTATCAACTGATTTATCAAAAGAAAAAGATGAATTCGTCTGTATTTTTTAATGTTTATTGTCACAGAACTCCATCATTTATGAACCATTTTTAAAAATTCAAATAAAATTATAATCCAATGAAAATTTGAACGCGTACATAATATTATACATAATACACAGTGTATACTTAATTCACATTTGTTTTTATTTATTAAGTGAAGATCTAATCCTGAAATGCAAGAAATTGGAAGTCAGTTATTGTAGTTTTATTATTGCTTTTAAATTATCATATCATGGGATAGCAAACAAGCAAATGGATCTTAAGATGGAAATCATCGCCTAAATAGGCATGTTAGGACCTCGGTTAGTATTGTTCAAGCAAATTATTTTATGATAGCGCGTTAAAGACTATAAACTATATTTTTCAAGGTGCTACGTAATAGACTATAATAAATTATTCGCTGGGTGCGTAAGGCATATTGGGGGACACAAAAGTTATGTCAGCGCCCATTGCGGACAATATAGAACTACGGGTAGCTATCTATTATCTATGACCATAAAAATAACACGTGTGTCAGTTTAATTAAATAAATAAAATAAAATGGGTTATCAAAGTTGTTGTGTAGTCGATTGCAAAAATACTGTTAGAAATAGTAATTGTAAATTTTATAAGTTTCCGGTTGCCAAGTGGAAATTAAATCAGCGAAAAAAATGGATAACTGCTGTTAAAAGGCAAAAGTAAGTATTACTATAACCTACAACCGTATTCTATAGAATAATTTCATATACATGTGTATATCATGTAAGTAAACGGAGTAATAATTTAATTAATGTTTTTTTGTAAAGTATTGATGGATCGTTATGGTCGCTAAAACCTATGGATGTTATATGCAGTGAACACTTCATTGGCGGTGAAAAATCAGATGTTGAATCAAGTTCTAATTACGCTCCAACTATTTTTACATCAGTTTATAGAAGACGTAAAGTCAACGAATCCGCAGTTTTGAGTAGGTACGTAATAAAATTTAGTTTTGATTAAAACATTTAGATTAATAGAAATAATCGACTAAAAAATTAAGACATATTATTTGATATAGTTAATGATTTAGCAATACCTGTTTTATTTAATTTAATTTTTATTTATATTATCCTAATTTATTTATTTAGCCACAAACGCTTCATAGACAGGAGAATAATAAAAAAGTCAACAGATGAGATAGATCCGGTGATGAATATTATAGAACCGTCTGAAATAATTGATCAACCTAATTACTAATATATCCATGAATCAAACGGTGGATCAAACCTGTGAAGCGAATATATATTTTACCTCCAATGTATCATCAAAAACATTTATTTGTAATAAGTTTATTTTACTTCTTCAATAGCTATTTGACATCCAATACATGTTTATTTTCTCAAAAGAGCCACCGTAAGTTGTATCGTTAGATTGCGCTGGGGTCACGCACCCAGCGAATAACGTGTAGGTAACTAAACACTGATCGCGCGAGCCGGCCGAGATAGCGCGTGACTCATCACGTCATACAGCGAGCGATGACTAAGCGCTATAACGCTATAAACCATGTTATAACGTCTAGCGTCTACGGTCTAGCACGTTACTCGTTAGATCGCGTAGTGTAGTGGTACGTTATAGCGGCGAATGCGAATCTAAATAGCGTATGCTATACGTTGAGTATACATAACGCGCTATAATTTAACGTTATGCGTTATATTAACCACCACTAGTCTCGGTCTCGTACATGCAATAATAGTTAAAATTTGTAAAATGCGGTTATCAAGATCACCAATGTCGCTTGTTAACGTGGTGAGTTTTTTATATCATAAGATGGCAAATAAGCAGATGACTCTCCTGATGTAATAAGACAACCATCGCCAATAGACTCCGAAGTGTTAATGATGCTTTTGGTTGTATACTTTTGCATCCTTATGGCTGGATCGTAATGCTACATGTATAAGTTTACCGGCTCCAAAACAGTATTGCGGTAGGAATAGAAAAGACGGTGGTACCAGAACCGGGCGAGGCAAAGCAGAACTTTACCACCCAGTAGCCACGATAGTGACTCACATAACCAAACATTACTTTCTATCAGGAGAATTTTGTGTTTGATCAAATCAGATGATCAGAGTCCTATGGCCTAGCCATTAGATAATGGGGGTAGATTAATATAAAAATAGCTACAAACTTATTCGGCTATGTGTTATAGTTATATTAATTTTATATCGTACTTAACTTTGACCCGCCTACCGCCTACCCACCCGTTGTGCCGGGTCACAGGGCTTAAAACCTATGTTATGACCTAAGTTGGAACATATGACACAAAATATCGGTCAAATAGTTTCGGAGTTCATTGTAGACATCTTACACTGTGACGTAAGATTTCTATATATAAAAAATATTGATTATATTAGCAAAGTGTAACGCATACAATTATTTTAACACTTAAATCTTGTTTATTCAAGAAATTGTTAATAAACAAACGGACAGAGGAAACAATACAAAGGGTGATCGCATCGTTATAGAATCATCGTTTTTAGACAATAGATATGGCGGAATTTGGGGTTAAAGCGGCCATTTTATGATATCTACTCCACACGGTGACATCGTTGCTATAATTGTAAATTTCTTTATAATAAACTAGTGATAAGCTAGTTCTGCTGTAGACTTCTTCGTTTATGACTTCAATATGACGAATCTCAGGTTGGCTTCAAAACTATTCTGTGATTATTTTTTTCACTGTAAATCTTAATAGCAGCTTGGAGTCAGGAAGGTAGTTGTGTAGCCTTCGTGCTTCAAAATCAAGTTAGTATTAAATAGATTAAAAATTGATCTGAAAACTGATTTTGAATATAATCGTGAAAATAAATATCAAATGACTATAGTTAATATAATGAATATGATGTATTAATCGCAACGATGGCTTGCAGTGTCAACCAGTTTACAGATTTTTTTGAATAACTTAACAATTAAACTTCTTTTTAACCCCCGACGTAAAAGGAGGGGTGTTATAAGTTTCAGGTGTGTATATGTGTATCTATGTATCTGTATATCTGTGTATGTGTGTATCTGTGTGTCTGTGTGTCTGTCCGTGGCATTGTTGCGCCCTGGCGGACGGCCCGATTTAGTTGTGGTTTTTTTAATTGAAAGCCCTGTTTGGCGAGACGGTTTTTAGCTATGTTTCAGTAGAATCCGTTCAGTTGTTTCCAGATAACCAGCTTTTTTTAAATTGATGAAAGGAATTAACTAACTTGTAAAGGCATTATCAATACTCTTTTTGTGTTCTGTTACTTTATTGACATTGCAATTACATGGTATCCTCGAGCTAATACTTTAAGATCCTCATTCGAAGATCATCAGCGTCTATTTAACTGGCAATTTTCGTATTTAAATAACAGATTTTCCAAATATTGCAAGCCGCTTTTTAAGGACTTTCTGATATCCATTAGAACAAAACTTGACAGATTCGTGAAGGCTCAGTGAAAATGCAATACTATGGTACCAGCTGATAATGTAGCCTGGATGTAGGGACTGGAACTCTCTAATGCAGAGTTTTAACAAGACAATCTTGTTTGGACTAAGTCTTGTTGCTATAAATACTAACTTTGATCCTGGAATGAAATAAAGCAACACCATTGACTTTGGGGTCATTTGTATCGTTATTTCAAGGACTTTGCAGCGGAATGGCTTCCAGTGCCTGATGACAGAGCTGGAAGATGTAATCGTGAACTCCTTAACTAAACCAGGTTAAACCATCTAGTGGGGAAAAAATTTAGTTTGTTTTTGCAAGCAATTTGGTGCCGGGCGATTTCTAGTATCTCATAATGGAATTAGAACGCAATCATAGGAATTTCTAAACAAACAAGACAAATCCATCGAGTTTGGGATCCTTTGTTGTGCTTTAACAAACATCCTAGTGAAAGACGATTTCCGGGATCTTATAATAGAGCTGATGATGAAGGTCATGGGAACTTTGGAATAAAATGGAGTAAATTTATTTCAAAGTATTTGGATCAGAATGTTTTCCAGTGTCTGATGATAAAGCCAGAAAAGTCCGTGAGAACTTATAAACTAATTAGCTAAACCCATCTAATGTGGGCTAATTCGGCTTATTTTAGAAAACACTCAGGTGCCGGATGTTTTCTAAGATATAGTAAAGATGGAACTGGAAGATTTTAGGGCTGGTATAGTTGGCCTTTATTGCTAGGGATTCGCAGGGATAATGGAACTAGTAAGTGGTCATGGAACTCCTGCACTAAACAAAATGAGCCCATTGAGTGCAGTCTCATTTGTTATATTTTACATACACTTTGAATCAAAATAATTTCCAGGATTACATAGTGGAGCTGGAGGCCATGAGAGCTTTGCAATAAAACAACTCAAGCTCATTGAGCTAAAAACCGTGGTAACTTTAACCTGATGCTGTATGATTCCCTTTCGTAGATCATCAGGTCCTTTCACGTTTTGCTCTTAAAATGATGCATATGTAGCGGAATGGCGGTCTGAGGATGTATTGGGGGTTTTTTTAATTTTTAATTTTATCTTGTTCACATTAATATTTTTATGTTTTATCTTGCACTGCCGCATTCAGGTTTAAGCGCATGAATAGCAATACATCAATAACATCTTTGGTGTTTATAGGCAATGGTTTTTCTTTTTAACAGTTTTTCTTTTTCTTCTTCAATGCTTTGAACTTTGTATTAATTTTAATACTCATAACTGACTAATTAAAAAAATTACCTTTTCATTTATTTAATTATTTAATATTGTTGTGTACTAATACACAATTGTTTTTTATAAAGCGGGTGGGGAAGTTATCCTAAGGGTATTATTACCCTTAGGATAACTACTCCAACTAAAGCTTAAACCAGTAGGGACCACAATTATTGCACCACCACAGTGAGTAAAGACATGAGCGAGAAATTTTATCTAGAATTTAGCCTCGATTCTAGCAGAACCTAATATGTATTTGAATTTACTGTTGAAGATAAATATATAAAAATAAGAATACAAAACAAAACAAGAAGTGATTTTTGTAAAGTTTTTATTCTTTGCTACGGAAATATAAGAATCGAAAGTAATGCAATTTGAGGCTGATCGTAATCCTTTTGTGAATATCACGTATCTATAATATATATATATATATATATATATATATATATATATATATATATATATATATATATATATATATATATATATATATATATATATATATATATATATATATATATATATATATATATATATATATATATATATATATATATATATATATATATATATTAATATTATAAATGCGAAAGTTTGGGTGTTTGGATGGATGTTTGTTACTCAATCACGCAAAAACTACTAAACGGATTTAAATGAAATTTGGCACACAGGTAGAAATGACCTGGAATAGCACATAGGCTACTTTTTGTCTGGGAAAAATTAGATCATCCCGCGGGATTCGCCAAAAACTCTTATAATGCAGCGGGCTGCACGCTGCAGCTAGTATGTATATATATATATATATATATATATATATATATATATATATATATATATATATTATATATATATATATATATATGTATATATATATATATATGTATGTATGTATGTGTGTGTGTGTATAAATATAATTGCTGTTCGTTAGTCTCGCTAAAACTCGAGAACAGCTGACCCGATTTTGCTAATTTTGGTTTTGAATTAATTGTTAAAGTCCAGGGAAGGTTTAAAGGGTGTGAAAATATAGAAAAAATATTAGAGTAGTTAAAAGTGGTTAAAAAGGCAGAACAACGTTTGCCGGGTCAGCTATTTAAAAAATAAAAAATAGGAAAATACCGTAAAATAATATACTATGTAGAATAGATAACAACGATCTATGAATTAACTGTTGTAAATCACCAACGCACCAACGCAATGACGTTGATGTAAATCACCAACAAATATATTTTATCGTTTGTAGAAGAATGTTAGTTACTTAAAATTTGTGCTAGATGGCAGGTATTACAACATTAAAATCGTGAAAGAAATTCTTGTATAGTTGAAACACGCACATATAAAAACTTTTTTTATCTATGAATAAACCCTTTATTTTCCTTTCCCTTCTAGACAAATTTTTCTTTACATTTTATTCCCTTCCCTTAAATATTACCACGATGTAGGTCGAGTTTTTTCTTTCACCAGAATTTGTACAAGTTGAATATAAAATTATCCTTGAAAGATCGAAGAATTTGACTAAAAAGCTGTTGAAGAAACTCAATTCTGTTTAACTTAAGTATTCGTAATGTTTTTGAAAGGTGTAAGAGTGAGTACCATCAGAAACAATTATAAATATGAATAATTTTTCCAGTTTCAATAAAGTTATGGATATTTGGGGTATAAAAGTAAGTGGTAAGTAATTTTAATCCATTTGCAAAAAGTCCAGATTTTTGCTGTAAAAAAAACGGCTCGCACATGCACTAAAAATGAAAATAACAAAACAAGTGATGTAGTCGTTTAAAGTTGAAGGTAAGAACAATAGATTCTGTGAGGATCAGATTTTTATCTCGCAGTCAACACGATCGTTTCATAACCTGAAAATTGGAATTTTTTTAAATTTCAAAACTTCGAGCAAAGTTTTCTTCTATGAAGAGCGGGCAGCTCAAGTCAACTTGTGGCTGAATTTTGTCTATGACATGTATACTTAATACCCGCGGAGCATGAGTTTTTAATTCTCAACAGTTACGACGCTAGAGTTGATTGAAATTCACGAAAAATGACTAAAAAACACTCATTTTCAGCACGCTGCTTATATTCAAAGGACTCGTCCGAGCCAATTATCTTCATTTACCCTTAAACTACTATCTTACCCACTGTGAAATCCATCTTGATCATGCAGATAGCTTCAAACAGAAAAATTTCACAGTAAAAGTTGTTAAGGCTTAAAAATATCGATTTTTAAAAGTCTTTATTTAAATAGGCGAAAACAAGCGCTTGTAAAAATCAAACTAATGTAAATTTTGTTCTTTGGGACCCTAGAGAGAGAAAAGTTTCTCAAAGTTACACCAAAATCTAAAATGACTTGCTAATTAGACGATTTTAGATGGAATGACTCGTAAGTAAATTATATGTTTTATTCAATTCCATTTACAGTTGTTGTAATTGAAAACCCGATTTCGCCAAGAGCAGAACACATATTATGTTTTTTCATGCCTAGAATCGAAAACACTGGATGGGCCGCAACGAGCCGAAGCGGGCCGCATCATAAAGAAAAATACTAACATAGCATAGTAGACCGAGTCGCATAGCAACACAACGCATTTCCGTATTTCTGTCCAAACATTATTCTCCGTTGTATATCATCATATTATGATAAAGTGGATCGTACAAATCATATAGCCTTGAACTATCTAATGATTTTATGCATGTGACATTTCAATCAGGCATACGAATGGCAACGCACCACTTTCCATTAAAAATCCATCCGCTTGTCTGCTATCTAATGTTACGGATATATATATATATATATATATATATATATATATATATATATATATATATATATATATATATATATATATATATAATAGCTGCAGCGTGCAGCCCGCTGCATTATAAAAGATTTTATATTGCAGCATAAGATTTTATATTATATATATATATATATATATATATATATATATATATATATATATATATATATATATATATATATATATATATATATATATAATAGCTGCAGCGTGCAGCCCGCTGCATTATAAAAGATTTTAGCGAATCCCGCAGGATTACCTAATTTTTTCCGGGATAAAAAGTAGCCTATGTGATATTCCAGGTTAACATCTACCTGTGTGCCACATTTCATTCCAATCTATTCAGTCGTTTTTGCGTGATTGAGTGACAAACATCCATCCAAACATCCAAACTTTCGCATTTATAATATAATTAGCTGACCCGGCAAACGTTGTTTTGCCATATAAATTATTGAATCAAAAAATAGGGGTTGATCGTAGAGGGTTGAAAATTAAGGGTCGTACTGTATATTTTATGTATATTATGTGTATTTTTTAATGCTGTATCATAAAAAAATAAAAGTTTGGTCCATAAAATTAAAAAAAATTAAGGGTGGACAACTCAACATTTAGGGGAATAAAAAATAAATGTTGGCTGATTCTCAGAACCACTAAACATGCATACGAAATTTCATCAAAACCGTTTCGGAGGAGTACGGTAACTAACATTGTGACACGGGAATTTTATATATAAGATTAATATAAATAGATACAGCTTCTGAAATTTAAAAATGATTTTTTTATATTATAAGATAGCAAACAAGCAGATGGGTCTCCTGATGGAAACCAAAGACACCAAAGATGTTAATGGTGCGTTGCCATCTTGTGGCGACGTCTAATGCCACATGCATAAATTTACCGGCTACCATACCCTTCAAACCGTAACACGACAGCGACAAACACTGACGCTATTGCGACAGGTAAGGTGGTGGTACCAGACCCGGACGAGACAATGCAGAACTCTACCACCTAGTAAAATAAAATGGCTGAAATTCTGTAATATATTTTATTACACATTAGTAAAATTTAAAAAGGAAATAGTATAGGATGTTCTTCGTCTGATGCTAGAGGTGTTTCTTATTTCTAAATAATTGTTATTCTTTCAAATCGATTAGGACATATATGCTTTACATTCTTCAACATGTTCTTTCAACTTCTTACAATTATCAGTTTCCTCCCATTTAGGACAATTCTGTAAAAAATAACAAAAATTAGTTATAAATATATATAAACATATATATACATATATATAAATAGCCATACTCAATCAAAGTGTAAAGAAATTGATAATATATTATTATTAATAATATTTAAACATCTTCCGGGTTCAACTTGTAGTGTATTAATACTACTCGTTGAACTCGGCAGCTGTTGTCCTACCAGTGTATATTATTACGGCGATGTGCTGCAACGCTGTTTTGTGACGAGTTACTACAATGGGTATAGCACAAAAAACTTCTCTACCAAAAAAATACATTTAGGTAGCGTAGATGTACAGATTGAGGCCACTGTACCAATGTGACCATATAATATAATTTTTTTATAAAAATAAGTATATAATATTATTACAAACTTGATTCATTAAAGTGAAAAAGTTTGTAAATTTAAAAAAAATGTTATTTAATAATTTTTGTTTATTATACATATTGTCTTAGCTATAAAATCGATCGGTGGAGAAATTACAATGTAATGTCGAATATCACTCTTTTTTAAAAAGTTTGTCATTGATAAATCCGGAACTAATCAACCTATTTTGATACATTCAACTGATCTGGAATTATTTGATTTGAGGAAAATATCTGATTAGATTTTGAAGATATTTATTATATTAAGTCTAAGTCTGAAAGTTATTTAAAAATTTGAAGTCAGTTTCTTAAAAATAATATCATTCTAATATTTGAAAAGTGATACAAATTTGATTTTTAAACGGCATTTGACCTGTGTCGAATCTTTTTTAAGTACTAAAAAATTGTAAAAGGCCAAAAATCGATTGATTGAAAAATTTCGAAGTTAAGTTAAAAAAACATTTTTTTCAAAATAGGTCGTAACCGATAACACCCGAACGGATTTACTGATTTTAATGCAGTTTGCGGCAAATTTTAATCCTGTAGTTTAAATTATGTAATTGAATGTGAAATATTTTAGCGATACGGTCAAAAGATCTGTTCGTTCGTTCGAATATAAAATTCCACACTAATATTATAAAGGCAGAAGATTTATATCTTTGTTTTCTTCTAATGAAATAACTCCAAATCTCATGAAACTATTAAAAAACCATTAATAACACGCTTTACTAACCAAGAGTAACATAGACTACTTTTTGCCGATCAAACAAGAGAAAATATACATTTGAATTAAAGTTTTTTTTTATAGTATAAGATAGCAAACAAGCAGATGGGTGTCCCGATGGAAAGAGTCAACCATCGCTTATAGACACCAAAGGTGTTAATGGTGTGTTGCTATCTTGTGGCGAGATCTTATGCCGCATGCATAAGTTTGCCGGCTACCTTACCCTCCAAACCGGAAAACGACAGTCGACCACAGTAAGGCGATGGTGAGACAATGCAGAACTCTACCACCTAGTAGCCACGATGTTAGTGACTCGTATAGCCAATCGGTCGCCTTTTACGACCTTTCTGGCGGAACGGCAATTGGCCTATTCTTCAAAAGAGCCCGAGACCAACACGGGGAAATTAATCAAGTTAAATAATACTTACAGCATGAACAACGTGTATTGAGCAGAACATAATTTTGTCAGGTTCGCAGATTTGTGGAGGTCCAGAAAGGCCATCTTTTAAGCATATGTCTTTAGCTTGCGCTGCAGCATCTTTAAAGTCAGGATTACTTTCTGCCCACTTGTCGAAGAAGGCTGCTGCTGCCTCTTTATCAACATTTGTGTCATCCTTCATGAGGTTATATTTTTTTAACAGACATATTTGTTTTGTGCACTAAAATAGAAAAAAATATATTAAAAAGGCATTAACATTTTTTTCAATCAACAATGCTGATGATGCTTTGTTATTTGTGCAGCGGAGATTTGATAACATGGGTATAAGCTTATATGCTAACTTATTCTCGAAACAGCTTTCGACTTTCGGGCCTTTGTGGTAAGTAAAGGTAAGGCGTAGAAACCAAAGCACGTCGAGATGTTGTTGAACTCTACCAATTTTCGTTATGGCAGTGAAACGTGTTACATTTTATTTTTATTTTTGCTGAGTTATTTAGTTTAGTTTAGTTTAGCGATTCCGCCAATGTCAAGGTTTATGTGTGCACGTTTATTATCAGAAAAGCGATTTTAGTGTTTTCTTATATTCCTGTCAAACATAGAGAGCCACTGGAAAACAAAACATTGCAATATTAGTATAATGTTAAAATTAACATACACATTGGGGTTAAAATGTTAGGAGGAATATTTTACAAATATTCACAATATAGGGATAACAAACAAACTGGACAAACAATGTTATTCTAGATAAAAGTACATATTGCTAACTACAATCTAAGTTTGTTAATTTTGATGAATCTGGCAAGAACTGATACTCGGGGGGAGTGGACTTGAGATAATAAGTAATTTAGGTTGACGGGTCGAGGGATTTTTTTTGGCAGAATGTCATAAAGTGGCACTGTAATTTTAGGGCAGAAAAACTAGATAAAGAATATGTGCTCAAGAGAAACGTGTTACATAATTTTTTGCTTTTTACGTACTGTCAAGCAGAAAAGAAGATACCGGACTAACACGGCGATATTTTTTTCCAAACACATTTTGCTCAAGATTAGAAGACATGTGTGCCCGAATGACAGATAGGTTCATATCACACATATACACCACATACATATTATCACAACACGAAACTTAATGCCATTTATTAATCGTGGTTGCTAATTCTTCCCCTGTCTACCCTTTCTGGTTATTACGGCCGCCCAAAGGGTTTTTGTTAAAGTGTAGAGCTATTAGTAATGTACGTGTTAAAATAAAAAATATACAGTCATCAGATATTTTTTTTCTCCAAATATTTACCCTGTACTGGAGTTAAAATATAGTATTATAATAAATATTCATGGGACAAATTATACATACTGATTTAACTCTAAAGTAAACAAATTATTTGCTTGTGTTATGGGTGTTAGTCAACGATACTAATATATAGAAATATATATATAAATACTGTTACATACATAATAAACACCCACACATATATATATATATATATATATATATATATATATATATATATATATAATGGTTGGCTGCGGCTGTCACCTTGTGGAAGTTTGACGAACCAAGTAGTTACGACACATACTAACAATTGCACAGTCGTCGTAGCCGTGTTGACCTATATTACGGATAGATGGTGTTGTTAAATAAAATTTTATTTCTTTATTTTTACCAGGCAAGTGATAGATGATGGTATACATTAGAGTTACTAAAATATCGACAGTTTTACTATCGATAGTTTTAATCTAAAAAAGTTATACTATCGATTGTAAAATTGATAGCGTTGGTGTTATCGATTATTAAATTTTGAAAATTATATTGACGTATTCTAACGGTACCGTATTTTTATTGCAGTGTCACTCATTTTTTAGGTATGGCCAGATACGGATTTTTTGGATGAAGTTCCTTATGGGTGTTGCGGAGGGGAGGTACCTTAGCCAGCAAAAAACATTCGTAACCTTAAATAAAAGCGTTAGATATTTTAAAGGAACTTCGTCCATATCTGGTTTTCCGCGACACCACACGGTTTTTCTAGGTGTAGGACTTTAAGGCAACCTAACAAACCTACTTCCTAATGATCTAACTAGCATATACTAATATGGCGCAATTTAGGGCGCTATAACTGATAGGCATAAAAACGCCGCTAAGAGACAACCATCGCTTATAGACACAGAAGATGTTAATAGTGCGTTGCTATTCGTTTGGCAGTGTCTTAATGCACATGCATAAGTTTATCTTTAAGTTTACCTTACCCTTCAAACCGGAACAAGGCAGTGATGAGCACTAACGCTATTGCGGAAAGAATAGGTAAGGCCGTGGTACCAAACGTGAACAAACTGACTGACTAACTAATAGCGACTATCGCTATAGTTGGTAGATATATAGGTAAGGCGGTGGTACTAAACCCGGCGAGACAATGCAGAACTCTACCACCTTTGGTAGTCAAGATGACAGGGACTCGCATAGCCAAACGTTCGTCTCTTATGAACCGCCTGGCAGACGGGCATATGATCTATTCTTCAAAGGGCGCCGCACCGGGACTTGCACAGAGAGTTCTTATTATTATCTATTTATAATTTTATTTTTATTAAAAATGTAAAATATTATTATTTTTATATTAAGATATTACTGCTGCATTTCTACCCTCAAAGGTGTGTGAATACCAATAAATAAATATCATCACACTGGCTGTCTTGCGAGTTAGACAGGGTAGACTTGCTAATCCGCAAGAAATCTAGGCATTTTCAAAAATGCTCTTAGTTCACAATGTTTCCTCGGGTTGTTAGCTGGTGACATGAGAAGTAATTTCTTATTTTAAAAGTGTCTTCACGCCCAAATCTCCGAAGAGGCAGGCAGAGGTACAACCAATGCACCCACGATTAGACGAAGATACTTACCCCCTCAAACGTGATAGGTGGCAAGTTTATCGCCAACCGGGTATTTGTCCAATCCCAGGCAAAGTTATTTTTAACAGAAACCTAACCCAAAAAACACATTTTTGAATTGCTCGAGCCGGGAATCGAATCCGCGACCTCATGTGGTCCACACCGACACCGAACCACTAGACCACAGAGGCGATTACTAGTAGGGTAGACTAGTGTCAATATTATGTTAAAAATGAAGAATAATACAATTTACTTACATCTGGTGGGCCACGCCTCGGTGGTTCATCATCTGTTGGTTTCTGTATGCCACATTCGGATAGATCATCTGCTGAGAAGAAAGGTGGAACTTTGCAGCATTGTTCTGGATTTGTCTGTAAGAAATGAAATTAATAGGCTTAAACTTTTCTGTTACATTATCACGGCCAAATTCCTAGGTCGATTGTGATGAAATTTCATATAGCAATGCCTTAAAGACTTGGAAGGAACATAGGCTAATTTTTGTTTCAACTTTTCTTTTCTTCTTTTGTCCATATTTCCATACTAATATTCTCAATGCGAGTCTGTTTATCCTCTACTTTGCATGGATGTATTTGAAGATCCAGGATCAAACACAAGCTAACTAAACAAAAACAGCAACGAAGGGGCTGAAAGTTTGTATGAAAAACTATATTGACGACATGATAATCTACTCGCGAGCAAAGCTGCGCTGCACATTTTTACAGTTACGTGGCGAGCCTGTCTGTCTTCGGTCAATCAAAGAAAAGGCTCATCCGACATAAAGAAACAACCATCGCCTATTAGCGATGCCTTGTGGTCAAAATCATGAAGTACAACTTCATGGTCAAAATTCGACCATAGATTAAACATAAAAAATTCTTTCAGTTTGACAACAGACTTTAGTCGTAAGTGTGTATATTATCGTGTACGTCACATGAATGTAGTGTTTTTTTATATCATAAGATAGCAAACGAGCAGATGGGTCTCCTGATAGAAAGAGTCAACCATCGCCTATAGACACCAAAGGTGTTAATGGTGTGTTGCTATCTTGTGGCGAGGTTTAATGCCACATGTTTATCGGCTACCTCACGCTCCAAATCGGAACACGACAGCGACAAGCACTGACGCTATTGCGGCAGAAACAGGTAAGGCGGTGGTACCAGACCCGGGCGAGACAATGCAGAACTCTACCACCTAGTAGCCACGATAGTAGTGACTCGCATAGCCAATCGGTCGCTTCTTACGACCTGCCTGGCAGAACGGCAGTTGGTCTATTCTTCAAAGGAGCCCGGAACCAACACGGGGTAATGTTTATTTTTGATAATTTTATTAACATCTAATGCGTTTCATTTTAAAGTATTAGATTTCTGCATACAATTTGGCAGAGCTAATTTACATTGCGGAAAGAAATGTAAATTAGCTCTGCCAAATTTTATTTCCTACCGTTCGCTTAATTGTCTTAGGACGGAGTATTGGGTATTAAGTTTTCCTTTACGTATTAACATAAAGATATGACAAATGTGGTCACAAGCGTAAGTTTACCGGCTACCCTGCCCTCCCAACGAAATGCGTATAATATAGTAGGTACTTTACGTGTTTCATTGGGAGAGCTTCGAAGGGTGGGAATACTATCTTCCTATCTTTCATCTCCATAAATCAAGTTGTATTCAAGATTCAGTCAGCGATGTCTTTACTATGTGACTAATTGGGATACCCTTGTATAATCTATACATATAATAAAATCGTAGGAAAGTCAAAACTGTACATTGAATATTTTTTTAAAAGAATACTTGGGGCGTGATATACAATCGATATCGAAGCCAAAAATATAGTTTTTAGAATTTTTGTCTGTCTGTATGTATGTCCGGGGTAAACTCGAAGTCGCTGGCAACAGCTAGTTACATATAAAGGAAAGGAACTCTGTTCCAAGCGGTTACCGATATGGCATACTTCAGTGATTTAAGTTCCGGAATGTCTAGACAGATATTGGTAGTACCGTGGTACTACTATAATATGTTTACAGTTTAAACATTGCATTAACGTTGGTTTTAGTTGCTGTTGTGTTCCGGCTTAAAATATAAGGTAGCCGACAAACTTATGTGACATTCCAATTCTTCCACATGCCTATCACCACATCATTAACATCTTTAGTGTTTATAGGCTATAATTGTTATCTCTTTACATCAGATGTAAATAAAATAAAAATAATATGCTCCTAGGTCCTATAACCAATTAGATATCCGTTTTACGAGGTTTCTATTTTCTGACGACATGAAGTAGGCATCTCATATCGTCAGGACTGCAAGCTGTCGATACAGGTATCGATGGTGCATTTCCATACGCATGATTAGTTGAAAACCCATAAGTGTATGTTTATTAATCTGCTTATTTAAAAATGGTTTTATATTTTTTGTACCATTAGATAGCAAACAAGCAAATCGCTCTCCTGATGAAAGGAGAAACCATCGCCTATTGACACCAAAAATGTTAATAGTGCGTTGCTATCAGTGTGGCGGGATGGCAGTGCTACATGCATAAGTTCATCTTACCCTCCAAACTGGAATACGATAATGACAAGCATTGACGCTATGGTGACAGGAATAGGTAAGATGGCGGTACCAAATACCCAGATGAGAGTTCGCGAAACTCTACCACCTAGTAGTCACGATGTTAGTGAAACGTATAGCTAATCGATCGCCTTTTACGACCTGCTTGGTAGAACGGCAGTTGGTCTATCCTTAAAAGGAGCCCGGAACAACACGGGGAAAACCGGGGAGAGAGGAAAGGTGTAACTTTCCATCAGGAGAGCTATCTGCTTGGTTTTTCTGAATCTGAAATCTGTTTTTTTATATATCATAAGATCTGAAATCTGATTTTTATATCTTATATGGCTAGTGGGAAGTAGTCTATTCTTCAAAAGGTACCCGGATTAATACACAGAAACGATAGGTGGTTAAATGTTGCTGTGTTACTTACAACACCGGGTGGTGGCCCTCGACATCGAAGAGGAGGCGGGTCTTGCGAGAGCACCGTCTGAAAAAAAAAGGTAATAAATATCTTTATGTTTGTTGCCAGCCTCGTGGTCTAGGAGATAGCCTATTCGGCTCAGATTATGAGGTCCCGCGTTCGATCTCCAGGTCGGGCAAAAGTGTTACCTATTGAGGTTTTTTAAGGTTTTGGTTTTCGGGGCCTGGCGGGTGGTGTGTAACCAGTACCGTATCTCTATGGAGCATTAAAAGCCGTCGGTTCCGTTTATCGCTTAAAATAATCTATGATCGTTATCCATTTGATAAAATGCGGCAATGGAGATCACCACTCATCTTGTCAATCAACAAACGTGAATCGTGGTGAACTGGAAATTTTATAGACGTTCGGTTTACTTTACCAACTCCGCAAAAGTACCGAGCATCATGATACTTAAGCTTGTTTTCCTTAAAGGGGTAGGTAGAGTATACCGAACATCAATAAATAATCAAATTCTTTACATTCGTCCGTTCATCAATTGCCAAGAAGGGTGTTTTCCAATTAGTAACAACTATACCAACTGCCTTTTATCTCTTGCAATAATAAACACCGGTCGTATTTCATGCTCGTCTGAAGTACGGGGGAAATTAACACACTACCGACTAAATATGTGATGTTTCCGGAATTTATCAATGAAAAATTCTCAATAAATTTTTTACACTATCTCGAGGGTCTAACTTGGCACTGTATCTGAGCCAAAGTAATTACGAAGGCAGTCCACATGTAAGCAATTTATAACAAACATAATGATCAGAAATAGAGATAATAAGAATTAAACTTTTTAAGTTATTTTTTTCTTCTTTTTTTATTCTGCGAATGTTAAGATTGAAATAAATTTATTTCTCAAAAGAGATTGTCAATGTATTTGGAAAATATAGAGAGCTACTAGAAAGAAAACACATGCACGTTCATTTAGATTTTGTTTTACATACTTACAGGCGTTTAAAAGTTTTACTTTTATCTACGACTAGTAAGTTACTCGTAACTTTGTTTGCGTGATCGAAAATCATTTTTTTATATCATAAGATAGCAAATAAGCGGATGGGTCTCCTGATGGAAAGAGTCAACCATCGCCTATTGACACCATAGATGTTAATGGTGCGTTGCCATCTTATGTCGAGGTCTAATGCCACATGCATAAGTTTACTGGCTACCTTACCCTCCAAACTGGAATATGACAGTGACAAACACTGACGCTATTGCAGCAAGAATAGGTAAGGCGGTGGTACCAGACCCTGGCGAGACAATGCAGAATTTTTCCTTCCCTTTACAGGAAAAAAACAACCTACGTCACTCCTGGATTGTGTAACTTTCTAATTGTCAAAGAATTATTAAAATTGGTCCAGTACTTTAGTACTTTGAGTTAAATCGTAAAAAACAAAACTTAAATTTTTCCTATTTATAAGATTAGTTTAGATGTTAATTAATAAATCTGGTAGTATCTAAGTAAGATAAAAACACTTTGGTCAATTGTCAGGGTAGTTACTACGATTTTAAAAAAACTATGTACGTAGGAAATACTAAACGATTTCGAAAATTTTCCTTTAAAATAATTTCAAAATTCATACACGGTTTAGCTTAAATTTTTCTATCCAACTTTTAAGTTATTTTTTATATTTTTATTACTAAATCGAATATTAAAATAAAACGGTAATTTTATTTAACTATTAACTTTTTTCACTATTCACAAATGCATGCTTCTTCGCACTCATATAGGATCTTATTAAGTTATAAATAGTTAGCAAATTATTTATTATTTAAAGTTAGTAAATCAAAATAAAAGCAAATAAAAACAGTGTTGCGATACTAGAACTAATGTCGGCTGTTTATTATCGATAGTGAAATAGGTAATAGTTCTTTGAGAGGGCTCATCCGTATAAATAAAAATCAGTTTCCACATAATATATTTATAATTACGTCATAAATGATTTATTGTTTAGGTTATTTGTTTGTTGCATTTTTGATTTAAAAACAAGGTTTGCAAGAAAGAAAATACTTCGAAACTAATACTGAAAACTGACAAATTAGGGTTAAAACATCTGTATTGATATTTGAGTGAAGTCGGGTCTAGAAGCTAGTTTTAAATAATTGCTAGTAAATATTTGTCAAAAACTTACCTGTAATGTAACTAAAATAAAAATGATAGAATTAAAGGCCAACATACTGAGGTGACAACTTGGGGTTGAATGGTGTATTAGCTGTCGAAGGCCTAGGTTTTATATGTTGCAATCGTTGGCCGTGACTATTGTCTGCCACGGGAAATTACCAAGGTGTTTTTGTCACATAGCTTTAGAGATACTAGTTTTTACGCAAGTTTCACTTATTTTTTTATATTTTTTATGATTTAGAAAGAGTTAACCAATGATGTTAATACGTTGCTATTCACATGGCAGAAATATAATAATAGGCCGGGGCAAAAGTATTTTCGTATTTTGAATGTATTATTAGTAATCAAACCTCTTTGGCTGTACTGAATGTAACTGGCTGGTTTTAATACCATTAAATGTGACAATCTGAAGATGCAATAAATAAATAAATAAAAAACTAGTTCCCGCCATTTTTCAATTGTTTTCCAAGCAAGCAAAATGAACGTATGTGACGAAGAAATTCGGTACATTTTGAAGTTTTATTACAAAAAAGCTAAAAATGCGACGAACGCCGCGAACAAAATTTGTGCAATTTACGGACCTAATGCGGTATCAATAAGGGTAGCACAAATGTGGTTTAAGCGTTTCAAGTCTGGAAATTTTAGTGTGAAAGCTGAGGTTTGCTCTGGACGCAATGTCAGAAATAAAATTCGTGCCATCTTTGAGAAAGTGGAGCAAGATCGACATATTAGTAGCTACAACATTGCTGAAGAACTGAATGTTGATCATAAAACAGTTTTACGTCATTACGAAAGTCTGGGTACAGGGAAAAACTTGACATTTGAGAGAAACCTAATCTGAGAGAAACCTAATGCAACGTGTTTCCGTTTGCGATTCTTTGTTGAAAGTTGACAATTCTGAACTATTTCTTAAAAAGTTGATTACGGGTGATAAAAACTGGGCTTCTTACAATAAGAATGTGCAAAAAAGATCATGGTCGAAGTATGGACAAGCCCCACAGACCGTGGCAAAGCCCGGCCTGACTCGGAAAATGTGATACTATATGTATGGTGGGTTTGGAAAGGAATCGTCTACTATGAGCTTTTGCCACGGGGTAAAACTATCGATTCTGACCTCAACTATCAGAAACTGACGAGGTTAAAAAAGCTATTGAGAAAAACCGGCTGGAGAGAGAGCTTGGCTGGGATGTGTTGATACATCCTCCGTATATCCCTGATCTTGTTCCATCAGATTTCCACTTGTTTTGGTCATTGCAGAACTTTTAAGGAAGCGTAAAGCTAACCTCAAAAGAACACTGTGAACCTGTCAGATTTTTATAATTAAAAGTTTCAAAATTTCTACAGGAATCATGGCACTACCCACAAGATGGCAACAAGTCATTGATCAAAACGGCACATACATATTAAAAATAAATAAAAAAATATACCTAAAAGATATATACGAAAATATTTTTGCCCCGACTTTATAGTTACTAATGCGTAAATTTATCGACTATTTTACCAATCAATCCGGATCAAGGTGGATAAGCGGTGGTACCTTGGGACAAAAATTTACAAAAATTTTCCATTTACAACTACATCACTCTACAATTATATTTGTGTATATTGAACGACAGGCGTATCACCTAACGTTTGCAATCCGCCAGCGACCAGCAATAACTTTTAAACGTAACGAAAAAACCATCAAAAACGTCGCCAGTTGCTTCCTGTCAATAGATGCACTTTTTGCAATGTCACAGCACCAAAACTAATCAAGCGACAACGACTGCCACTAATATGCAAGGCTGTTATGTGTCTTGCAATAACTAAACAATTGCGATAATTTCGCATTGCCAGTTACGTGATAACCCCGCGGGTGTGCTCGTAAAACCGTAGGCGTATCATCTAATGTTTGCAATTCGCCAGCGATCAGCGATGACACTTAAACATAATGAAAAAATCATCAAAGACATTCCCAATTGCTTGCTGGTCACTAGATGCACTTTATGCAATGTCACAGCATCAAAATTAATCAAGCGGCAACGACTACCACTAATGTACGAGGATATTATGTGTCTTGCAATAACTAAACAATCACGATAATTTCGCATTGCGAGTTACGTGATCACCCCGCGGTTCTTGTTACGCGGATCGTAATCCATCATTCATATGTATAGAAGTAATAACCGGTACAGATTTTATGAAATCCATTTGCTTTTGTTTAAGAGCGCGTATTCGATATGCAACGAAAACTTTGTTTTCAAGTTTTTTCAAGAGAAATATCATAATAGTATGAGGATTATTGAAAGGATATTACAGTTTTTGCAAGATTAAATCTTTATTTAGTGTACTACAGAGCAAGAATATAATTTTTGATACTGGTTTTTTAAAACGAAGACAATCCCTGCATAGCGTTTTACGAAAATAGGCGTCAGAGTTATCTTTCAAGACAAAATATACAACCATTACAATGTGGCAAAATATTTTATTTTGTGTATTTTTCAACAGGATATATGGTCCTAAAGAGCACTACGGAGCCAAAATAACGAAATTATTGTTGCTAGCTATTAAAAAATTACAAATTAGCTTACTTTAACATTTTTTTAACCAGTAAGTGTTTCAATAGAAACCTAAAATATATATTATATGTGAAATAAGATTAATATAATTATTTAATCATTAATAAAATGATTTTTTTTCAGTCCGTTAGATGAACTCATTTATTTAGAACAATTATTTTAAAAACATTATAAATCCTCGCGCGCAATCTTTTTCCGATCAAATCCTGCGATAAATCGAACAATCAAGACTTAAAAACAGCAAAGAAAAATATCGACACGCGGGATTTGAACCTGCAACCATTTCCCTAAAGCCGGGACGCTCTTCCGCTGAGCTAGTGTCGATAGGCTCGAGGCGGCGAAATTCTTCTTTGCTATATGATCGATTACGTCGATTGTATTGATCGCTAGCTATACATACGTATAACTAGTTAAATGAGTTCATCGTTACAGATGAAATTCACATTTATAATTTTGATCAGTACTTTCGTATTTCTAATAATTTTTGTGTTATAGCACTCACCCCGTGCTTGGGAATCTGGAAAACCTTAAAAACAGCAAAGAAAATTATCGACACGCGGGATTTGAACCTGCGACCATTTCCCTAAATAACACGAATTAAATATAATTAGATTATCGTATTCATTCATTGTAAACGCTTTGTTTGGCACTACAAACTGTTTCTAATATACTATTTTATCACATTTAATTTACGAAAACTTATTAGAATACAAAATTTATTTCCACAGTTGAAAAATACCATGTGAACTTGACATGTCGAATATACGATTGTCTATGGAATTGATAGACACGTGCATTAATGAACGAATTTGAATGACAAATTGAATGATTCCTTATCAAAGATAAATATTCCTAAACTACGGCAAATAGGTTATAATAATATATAGAAAAATATACAAACTGTCTGTCTAAATGTTAAATACTGACTTGTAGAATTTAAAATATCCCCTTTATTGAATCATTATTTTTCAAAGATTAACACTTTTAAAGTAATAATATAGTTTTTCAATCTCTTAAACAAGGATTTAAATATATAATCCTTATTTGAGAGATTATTAATATAGGTATTTTGTGGTAAAGTTATTGCTTGTAGCATGACAAAACGTTATTTTCAACTATAAAATTAACCAAAATTGATACAGAATTTGTTACTGTTTAATAACGTTATTCATTACACTCTGTTTACACACTACGAATTAACATTATGTTATATGGTATTATGACGTTGCCTTCTAGAGCTAGTTGACGCACCAATCACGAAACAGCATGAAACGCGGTGAACCAATCACAAAACAGTATCGATATCATAACATTATTTAGCGTTAACAATTTCGTTCTATTATATAAGTAGCGATACATATTATAGTGTTTAAAAATAATTTTGTAACTGAGGTATCGCTATAGAAATAACGTTAAGTATCGTTAAATAAGTTCTGTTATCTGATAATGTTTTAAATCCTTGCTCTTAAATCTAAATAATTTTGTAATAGTAAAGTAACCTGCTGTTAATAAAATAAAATCTTATTTTATTAAAGGCTAGTTATTTAATCATTGTATACTACAATAATTCGATGATCTTGTAACGCAAAAAACCGTTAGTATTGTTTTTTGTTAATAGTTATATTTAAATTCACTTGTCCCATAATATTATAAAATTAATTAAATTATTTAGGATGTATGTATTTAATGATACTCCTCCCATCCTGCGAAGATTCCTAGTTTTTTATACTTATTTTTCTAAACTAATTTAGTAATAAATGAAAACGATTATTGATTACGTGTCTTTATTTTCTAGAAAAAAGTGATTATTGTTTTTTTTTTAATTGTTCTTCTATTTAAATTCATCTGTCTTATAATATTAAAAAAATAATTAAATTATTTAGAATTATATACAAATCCACTATTTTGCTAGTAGTAACAATGACACGATAACAGTAAAAATAACGCAACATTAACGAAGTTTGCACAGTTTAAAATTTTGATGACACTTAAATTAAGGTTTAAAAAGTGAAAGTAAAATTTACTCATTCCGTTTCCTTCTTTGTTGCGAGAATGTGGTTTCTGTGTTTTCGGCTGTTTTTCGTGGTTTTTTGGTGTCTTTGGACTGTTTTTAGGACTTCGATCTCATTCTCAACTGTTTTACTTGGCTTGGGTTTAGTGGGTTTCGATTTCTCTTGGGTGTACTGACGTTGGCACAAAAATTTAAAATCGCAGAAAGTTCGATGCCTTTAGTGACAAGGAAAAATTCTGTGGTATCTACAAGCAGAAGTATTTTAGTTTTTTTACAGCATGGTAAGAAGTATAACTTAACTAAAAGAAAGACAAACAAACAAACACACTTTCGCATAACATACTAACTGCATTCCGCAGCTCTCTGCGTTATAAAAAAATTTGATGAATCACGTAGGAACTCGGTTTTCCAGGATAAAAAAAGCTTAATGCTATTCCAGATCATCATCTACCTGTGTGCTGAATTTCATTTAAATCCGTTCAGAAATTATTTTGTGATTGAGTAATAAACATCCATCCAAACTTTCGTATTTATAATGTAACTAGCTGCAAAGTGCAGCTGCTGCATTACAATAGTTTTTGGTAAATTCCGCAGAGCAACCAATTTTTCCGGAATAAAAAGTGCTAATTCAGGTTATCATCTATATGTGTGCCAAATTTCATTCAAATCCGTTCAGCAGTTTTTGCGTGATTGAGTAACAAACATCCATTCAAACTTTCGCATGTGTAATATTATAAATTATAATATGGAATATGGATAACATTAATATAGATAGATTAATATAGATTATAAAAATTATAATACTTTGTAATAATATAACAAATGGATGGATAGTTGTTACAATAAATATCATTCATTCAATTTAGTTTGTCATACTTGTTCAATAGATCTTTTGATTTTTCACGACCATATTAATTGTCTATGACTAATTTAAGTCACTGGTCCGCCATTATTGTTAACTAAAATAGACACGTAAAAAGAAATAGACTGTAAGCGATCGCAAACTGCCGCAATGAGTAATGACCCTACATACTGGTAATAGAAAAATACAATTTACTTTTTGTGAACAAAAATTAAATTGTATTTTTTAATGTTTGCCTAGGAACTAAAATAGAGTTTGAGTACTATGCATCTCAAACGAAAGCTAATTTTTCGAGTTATCTTCATATCAAGGCAAAATATACTTGCTTATAAAAGTTTGATATTTTTTTCGCAAAAGTTCAAAATCGTATTATTCGTTTGCATAAAGTTATAAAGTATGTTCATATCTTTGTAAATATCTATAGAAAAATTGTAGAAAAAATTCACAAGGTAAATCATAACCTCAGAGAGAGGGTACACATGCTACTTTTAGGATCGGCGATCGGCGATTCAGTCGAGTGCTGAAAACCATATAACACGGATAACCCGGTAGTAACTTATTACCGGAATATTCGCGGGGCGTCGAAATCTGTAACGAAGGGAGTTGTGATTTAAAAGTAGTCAAATTGGAAATATTATACAAAAATCTGTCTGTCTGTCTATCAGACTGTCTGTTATTCTTTCATCGCTCAACCGTAGAACCGATTGCGATGAAATTTGTTATGGCGATTGTTAAAGATTTGTGGTCAAACGTTAGCTAACTTTTTTTAAATCCCTCTCAGTTAGTATTCCATCTTCTAACAATATGTGTTCAGAAGTGTGTGCCTACACCGGTAATCAACTGCACATAATATCTATGTATTCATGTTAGGTATTTCTACGCTAGTTAACTTATAATAATCAACACCTCATTTACAGGATATGGTTATGTGCTTTAAATTACACTAGAATTGACGCAGTAACGTGTGAATAAAGGCTATTATTATAATGAATAATGTGGAACAACATGATTGTTGTTAGGTTTTAATATTTCGACATGATTTTTGAAGTTAATCGACACGTTTAGCATTATCATGCATTTTTAATCGTCTCCAAAAAGTTGTTTTAAAGAAACTTAATATTTTTTAAGAAGAATAGTTTATTCAATTAAAGTCTTAATAGTTACTCATTAGTTTTTTTTTTAAGTTATGTTAGTTTTTATATATATGACAACTGGAAACGCCTATTTATATTATCTTTATTTATATTTTTCATTGTTGTTAATAATAACATCATTGTCTCACAATTACGGGTGCATAATCACAGAGGTGCGCTATACCTTGGCGGCTAGTACTTTTCATTAAGCGCAGTTGTTAACACTCTTTGCTAACATTAAAATCCGGCCAGCCTCATCAAATCGTCAATGCTAGTCATTGGTATTCACGTTCGCTGAGTGTTCTTTTACATTTGTTATACCTCAAGTTGAGTAGATTTATTCCTCGGTGTAACTTTTGGGAGTGCTTAGATTGGGCTGAGTACATTGTTCGTGAAAATACCAAAAAGACGTGCGTTGAAAGGACAATCGAGGCAATTTGCACCATAACTTCATGATTACTTTGAACAAGAAAATCAAAATAGCGGTCCACTTATACCTGTCTCGCAAGTGCGAAAACAGTGATGCGGCTGCGTTAGGTATCAGTCGTACTACTGTTCCTAAAATACGCTGATGTCAATCGTCGTCAAGTACTGTTAGTATATGACTACTATTTGAATAAAAAAATAACTTTAAGGAATTGTGAAACAGTACAAGTGTAAAATTTAAAACAATAATTATGACGGAGTTTCACCAAGTGCCGACGATGGAAAGTGTAAATTATAACTTTAAGGAAACTTACTATTTCTTCCAAAATATAAGTGGTCTATTTCGTGGTCAAAAGTCTTCTTTGGGCAAAGATTTGCAAAGAATTTTCGTATAAAAAATAACACATGCATACACGCACGTGTGTGTGTGTGCGTGTGCGCGTGCGCGTGCGTGTGCATGTGCGTGTGCGTGTGCGTGTGCGTGTGCGTATGCGCGCTTGTGTGTGTGTGTGTGTGGTTGGTATTTCAATATATATAACTAAATCGCCAAATGAATCATTGCACAGATACATATTATATAAATAAAACGTTTTCGTGTTCTCTTTTTAACCAATGTTTTATTCAATCCTATTTAAATAAAATTATATTAAAGGTATTGATAAAATGTCGATATTTTTTAGATTTAAATCTTGAAATGTTGTCAATTGTTATGTAGACAGCTGTCCGCCATTACTCGTGATAAAATTACGCTTTTTTTTCTAAGTTATTTTATATCTAGTAGTTTCCTTTATCTGAGGTTTCTGTGGATTCAGATCTATGAGCACTTAACATATTTAGATGCATTTAGTCAATTCAATGACTTCAATTCCTAATAATTTCAATTACATTACTTATTTACTGATGTTATACGTATATAATACTAAACATATTATATTTAAAAGTAATTTATGTATTAATAGTATTTGCGCTGTAAAATTGTCATTTTTTACAAACATTTTTTTACTGAAAACTTTTTGATTAAAAATCTAGTTCATATATTTGTAGGTTACATGCAGGAGAAAAACAAAAAGTACTAGTGCGGAAAAACAAAAAGTACTAGTGACAGGAATCCTTCATCTAAGTGTGGAAACAACAACTTTCCGCACGTTATATACACATGGAATATATTCTACTCTTTTCATCATCTGCACTTGGTGAAACTCCATTATAATGCAATATTTTATCACTTAATACACTTGTACCGTTTCACAATAAAGCAGTTATAGTTTACTAGCTGTGCCCGCGACTTCATTCGCGTGAAAAAAAAAATCTAAAATAAAAACCCGCATAGTTCCCGTTCCCGTGGGATTTCCGGGATAAGAAATGTCCTATGTCCTTTCTTGGGTCTCAAACTATATTTGTACCAAATTTTATCCAAATCGGTTCAGTGGTTTGGCCGTGAAAGCGTAACAGACAGACAGACAGACAGACATACAGACAGAGTTACTTTCGCATTTATAATATTAGTATGGATTTCCAACCGGTTTCACTTATACAAGCATCATCAGGGTATTTACAGTTCGTAACTGTAATTCGCGGGTTTCGCTTATAGCATCATCAGGGTACTTACAGTTTGTAACTGTAATTCACTGGTTTCATTTACACAAGCATCATCAAGGTATTTACAGTTTGTAACTATAATTCGCCGGTTTCGCTTTCATAAGAATCATAAGGGTATTTACAGTAGTTAAAAACCGTAAATACCCTGGTAATGCTTGTGTAAACGAAGCCGGTTGAAAATAAATTGTAATTGCCTTATTGCGAAACAGTACAAGTGATAAAATATTGTGTGCACATGAAATAATCTTCTTTTTGAGCAAATATATGAAAAATTCTATTATTCGTATATTGCGTCTGCTGAATAGATGAAAGTGACAATACACAATTATCCTTCATAGTTCAATGGTCTCTTGACGCCTTTCATGCTTGGCCGAGGCTCAAGGCTTCCTCAGGCTCTGACGCCTTGGGGACATCCGACAATCCACGCTTATTACATGCCGATTATCTTATACCATTGTATTTAACAATTTAAAAATCATTATGTGCGTAATAAAACACATTGTTTCGACAAAAATATTTCATTATTTATAAACTATTGGCTAGCTTTTCATTCACGTGGACCAAATTCATAACTTCCTGTTGCTCTGTCAGTTAAAAGCTACTTTTTACCTGCTAGGTGGTAAGTATTTTACTCCTGCTAGTAAATAATTTTAAAATATCGTCGAATATCAAAAAATGATTTGTTAAAAAATTTCGAAGTTATGTCGAAAAAACACTTTTTTCAAAAATGTTCGTCAACAATTTCTCCCGATCGGATTAACCAATTTTGATGCAATTTATGCATTAGGCGCAGCTTTTTGAGGAATAGATCTGATTAGTTTTTGTACTGAATTGGTACATTAATCTGGAAGTTTTATTAAAAAAATACTGTTTCGCCGAAAATTTTTTTGAGGTTTTTTAAAAATTTCTCTAAATCTCCTGGGCCGAACTGATTCAAATTTTTAGGGAAAAGTAAATTGAGTAGAATCCAATCAAATGCCATCGACTGCGTTTCAAACAGTCTTGTTCAAACAACAAGTCACAAGTTAAAGAACAAGTCGTTCAGAAGTTATGAAATGTTTACACGCACACACATACACACACACATACACACACATACACACACACACACACACATACTGACGTCATCGTGAAAATAGATGGAAAAAGTTCCTAGGGCCTCAAAACATGGGGTTCTGGTGAAAACTCGATTTTCGAAAATCAGGGCAAAATCAGTAATTTCCTTATCTGCATACGTAGCGGGAAGTTAATTGGGAAGTTAAAGGTCGGATTTACCAAAGGTCGGTTATTACCAGCAACCTCGTGTTAGTCCGGGACCTTTTGAGGAATAGACTAACTGCCGTTCTGCTAGGCAGATCGTAAAAGGCTACAGATTAGCTATACGTGTCACAACCATCGTGAATACTAGGTTGTAGAGTTCTGCACGACTCGTCTGAGTATTTGGTTCCACCGCCTTATCCGTTCCTGCTGCAATAGCGTCAATGCTTGTCATTGTTGTGTTCCGATTTGAAGAGCAAGGTAATCAGTAGACTTATGCATGTGGCATTGCCATCCTGCCACATGGATAGCAACACACCATTAACATCTTCGGTGTCGATAGGCGATGGTATATCCAAGCATGGGGTGAGTGTTATATCAAAAAAATAATTAGAAACACGAAAGTACTGATCAAAATTATAAATGTGAATTTTATCTGTATCTAACGATGAACTCATTTATCAGTACAATCGATGGAATCGATCATATAGCAAAGAAAAAAGGCCGGTTTTTCAGTTTTTTCTTATACCTTAAATAGAAAAATTAGAATTAAATATGTTGAGGGTGGTCTTGTCTTTTTGTCTTGATGAAACTGCTATTCTTGAATAGCAGTGCCAGACTTAAATTTTTATCTTTGATTGACAAACATATCTTTAAATGGTAAAACATTTTACTTATATCTTTTAATTCACCAATTTACAAAAAAAATAAGAAGACATATATTCATGATATCCTTATAGCTGTTCTTCGCTCATTTAATTTATCTGACTCGGCAACTGCGTGGTTTAAATCTTACCTTAGTAGGTACCGACAACAAACATGAAGTAATGACTTGCAGTCAGACTGGTGCGACGTTATTAATGGTGTGACACAGGGTGGTGTACTATCTCCTCTGCTGTTCTCCATATTCATTAATATAGCCGTTTCGTCTATTTAATTATGTTCGCATCATTTGTATGCTGACGACTTACAGCTCTATATATCTTTTAAACCGGATGATCCAGAACGAGGTATAAGTAATATGAATAGTGATCTGGATGTAATTAACACTTGAGCGAATGACTACGGACTTACATTAAATCCGGAAAAGACACAGACGATGTTGATTGGATGTGATAGGGTTTTATCACAAATTAATTTATAGAGTATACCCCAAGTAATCCTCAATGGTAAAAGTCTTCCTTAACTTACGTATGTCAAAAATTTGGGAATCCATATATACCTGTCAAAACTAATGTGGCACTGCATAACTGCATATAGCATTATCGTCACACCACACAGATATCTACGAACCATTTACACCTGGAATCTCACGATCTGAACTTAACTACTCGTCGAGTAAGCCTAAAGTTGACTAAAATTAAGACAAACTAGTTTTTGATAAATTTATTTGTACATAATTTTTGTTTTAAGTTTCGTAACACCAGAGTTTTTTATTCATAAAGATACAATGAGATCGCATGTGTTTGTCGTCTATTAATTTATTTACATTAAATAAATTTACATTTGTCGTTTTGGTTAAGTAAGATTTATATTAGTATGTATTATATATTTGAATTGAATTTTCAATTAGCACTTCCACGCTGCATCCGGACATTTCTGAAACGAACAAATTTAACAATACTTAAATAAACAAACAAATAGCACTGGTTAAAATACATACATTGCTCTAGCCCCAAAGTGAGCAAATAATTTGCTTAACGATATTAACAAAAATTCAAACATCTATGCTCTCAGACAAACGCTTGCCCCTGCCGGGAATTGAACTCGTGCCCTTACACCATCGCTTTAGTTGCTAGCAGGTCGACCAACAGTGTGAAATGTGATAAATATAAATACTTCTATATTTATAACATAGTAGGTACTTTTAATAATAATAATAATATTTTTAATCTTCTTAATAATAATAATAAATAATAAATTCTTTTTTACCCTGACCACCGGCGGCTTAACTTCATGGTGCACGCCGACGGAAATATGATTTTTATATTTATTTTTATAATATATATTTTTATATTGTTTTTTAAATCTTATAATTCTAAATGTACTCAAATAAGAAATATATTAAAATAAAAAGAATAATAATAATATCGGTGGAAACTACAAGAATCGATCTAACCCCACAGTAAGCAAATTATTTGCTTGTGTTATGGGTGTTAGTCAACGATACCAATACATACAAACACATATACAAATACTGTAACATACATAATAAACACCCAAACTTAGAAATACAAAAATCTATGCTAATCAAATAAATTATTGTCCATTTTGGGAATTGCACCCTAGCCCCATCGAATCGCCGATGGAGTAATAAAAAAATAAAATAGTAGTACAAACAGGAAAATCATCAGCTTGCTTGATGTTTTACGATAGAAGTTCTCCTAATTTATACACATATATATCTTTGCGTTGTATTTACAAAAAGGTGCGCTTTGAGGAATAGTTTAGTTGCGCTTCATTAGGTGCGCTTCGAAATGGTTGCGCTTCGAGGACCCCTATTAGTTTAGATGATTAGTGTTTTGTTTGAAATATTTGTTTTTTATATTATAAGATAGCAAACAAGCTGATGGCTCTCCTGATGGAAAGAGAAACTGTCGCATATAGACATCAAAGATGTTAACGGTGTGTTGCCATCCATGTGGCGGGTTTGCAATGCCATATACACAAGTCTACCGGCTACCTTACCCTCCAAACCGGAACACGACAATGACAAATAAGTAGTAGATTTCTGCTTTTTCTCGCCCGAGTTTGGTACCACCGCCTTAATTATTCCTGCCGCAATAGTGTCAGTGCATGTCAAAAGGTTTACTTAACTCTTGACAAGAAATAATTTCACTACCATCGTGACTGCTATGTGGCAAGTTACTATAAGTTCCGCAACACCTCGCCCGGGTATTTGGTACCACCGCCTTATCTATTTGTGTCGCAATATAGTCAATGCTTGTCATCATCGTCTTTTGGTATGGATGGAAAGGTAGCTGGTAAACTTATGCATGTGGCTTTAGACCTCGTTACAAGATAGCAACGCATCATTAACATCCTTGGTGTCTATAGGTAATTGTTGAATCTTTCTATCAGAAGACCCATTTGCTTGCTTATTATCAAGATATATTAAAAAATGACATTATTACGGCAGGAATAGCTAATGCAAATAATGCGATGGTAACAAATACCCGGGCGAGACATTGCGGAACTCTACCACCAAGTAGTCACGATGGTAGTGACACGTACAGCCAATCGGTCGCCTTTTACGACTTACCGGGCAGAACGACAGTTGGTCTATTCTTGAAAGGGGACCGGACCAACACGGAGGAATAATTATACCTATTACTTTTGTCGATGATTTTTTTTGTGAAATTATATTAAATTAAATTGGCAAATGTAACGTGTGTGTAAAATGTGTGGTTCGAACATTTAGTAAGAATAAAAAATTAACAGAACAGATATACAATGCCTTTTTTTTTAAAGGGCAATGGGCCCACCTCTCGTTCCCACCACTGTAACTTCCGTAAACCAGAATCAACAGCGGCAACCGTCCTGATAACCTCTGAGTTGCGAGCTCAGGGTGCCCTGGGGAAAAGCTAAGCTGTCTTGGATCCCGCAACGAAATTAATCAGAAGTATATAGGAGGAGTAGGAAAATACATTCTGTTTCCCTCCCTTTTTAGCAGGAGACAGCAAAATGTAAGAAGCATAAAAATGCTACGAAATGAGACATAGGCATATACAATGCCTATGTGTATACATCCTTCCACATTCGCATGTCATACCAGGGAAGACAAAAGTCAGGACTGACAGATCATTATCAGACAGATCGGATACTGTCCGAAGATAGTGTCAGGAGTCTTCGTAACCAGCCTGTTTGAATGAAGAGAGTTATGAATGTGGAAGAAGCGAGGCAAGTCTACAAGCATCGTGATGTATGGCGCTCGGTTTTTTTTTGCTTACCTCGTAAGGGATTTGGCGTGAAGACATTTATGTGTATAAAAAATGGAAAATAAATATTTTATTTACACCAACTAGCGTTGTTTTACTTCTATATTATTATTTTTCACAGTGGTCGCAAACTGGTTCATTGGTGGTAGCAAACTGACAAAAGTGGTCGTAAACTAGCGTTTTGGCTATTTTCGAAAAATTTTAATATTTTTTCAAAATTTATTTATGGAAGTAAATTACTTTATTACATATTCCATAAATTGACTATATTTTCGACAAATTTACATAAAAAATATTCATGTTATGTATAGATTGATGTCTTTTTACGTATCCAAAGTGCGCAACTCCACTAAGTGGTCGCCAACTAACACAATGACCCTATACATGTCAAACCTAAAACCTCCGTTTTTTCGTCGTTAGAAAATAAGGAACCGCCAATATAGTACGTCCTAAGTACATTGGCTTTTGTATCTCAAATACATTTTAAAATTAGTACAGTAATGGCGTCGTTTTTACGGTTACTGAATCAGAGGTTACAATGTAAGCAATAACAAAGCATGACAATTATATGCGGCAAAGCTTTGCTAAAACATGCTTATAATTATAGACGTTGAAATTTTGGCGAACATTAAAGACATCACTTATTTAATTAGTAGCAAACATTGTAATAATAAATTTATCAGTGTTAATGTGAGTATTATATCTACATATATATGCGACATATCTTATATACATATAAAAATCAATTGATGTTCGTTAGTCTCGCTAAAACTCGAGAACGGCTAAACCGATTTGGCTAATTTTGGTTTTGAATTCATTGTTAAAGTCCAGAGAAGGTTTAAAAGGTGAGAAAATATAGAAAAAAAAAATAAGAGAAGTTAAAAAGGCAGAACAACGTTTGCCGGGTCAGCTAGTATATAATATAATGTGTATAATATAGCAAAATAATATGGTTCTTCAAAATACTACGAATCACGTGAAATAAATAAATAAATAATCACGTGACAAACTACACTTACTGATCTAACTCCAAAGTAAGCACATTATTTGCTAGTGTTATGGGTGTTAGTCAACGATACTAATACATAGAAATACATATATAAATACGAGAATATATTTAATAAACACCCAAACCCGGAATACAAACATTTATACTCATCACACAAATGCTTGTCCCCATCGGGGATCGAACCCGAGCCCCGTTCATTGCGTAGTCAGGGTCGCTAAGGGTCGCTAACCACTTGACCAACGGGGCGGATAAATTTTACATTTCCACATAAAACCGGTAACGTAATTAGATTAACATCAAATGTCACGGACTTTTACTTGACGTGTCTGTCCAGAAGTTTTGTTCAGAGGGCCTACCATGAACTCTTATAATACTTGTCAAGTTCCAGGCAGTTCAACTATGAGTATTAACCTGTCAGGTTTTACTATCGTACCATGAACTAATTTTTGTTGAACTGCAATGCGTCGTCTTCTGGCCGGTTACATTATCTCTGGCAGAATATGTCAAATTAACGTTGAGAAACACATAACTTGCCGATTTTTAAATTTTAGTATAAAGTTATTATTATTAATGCATTTTAATTAGAAATCTTGAATTTAAGAATACAAATCGGCAAAAGAGATCGAGTTTTAAGTTATTTAAAATCTACGTAAAATATATGGAACATAAAAATAACTACGTTAAAAAAAAGGGATTTCAAAAACTAAAAAGTCAAAAATAATAAATATTTAATATTAATTAAATACTACCTATTATTTATATGTGCTGTTTACTAATAGCTTTGAAGTCGGTGCCAAGCCAATTTAATACTTACACCGGCAGACACGCGCGGGCAGACATCGGTGACGAAAGTCTTGAATAAGTACATAAAATTTTTGAAAGAAAGAAAGAAAATAGTTATTTGCAAGAATATGGCTGTTACAAGTTGTAAAAAAATTAATTAAGCTACCAACATTTTCTACTATTATATGGTGTCAATTTGAAATTAAAAATTTTGATGTCTTTTAGCTTAATTGATAATTCTAACATTAATTCATATGACCATTTAATTTAGGAATTCTGTTGAATACATTTTCGTAATTATTTTTTTCAGTATTCTTAGTATTGATTGAAGCTGCTTGTAATATTCTATATATATATATATATATATATATATATATATATATATATATATATATATATATATATATATATATATATATATATATATATATATATATATATATATATATATATATATATATATATATATATATATATATATATTTACATTATTATTTACTTAAGGCTTGGCACCGACTTCAAACCTTTTAGTAAACAGCACATATAAATAATAGGTAGTATTTAATTAATATTAAATATTTATTATTTTTGAATTTTTAGTTTTTGAAGTCGGTTTTTTTAACGTAGTTATTTTTATTTAATACTTTTTAGTGTATTGTTGTATTGTCAACTTATTTTGGGTAGACTTACAACAGGTGCTGCGCGCCTTAACAAATATAGACCTCAAGAAACGGGAACGCATAAAATAGTAGGGGAGCCCAAGAGGGGATTTTGGTATTTACTCGAGCGCGGTAGATTACCATAGGAGGGGGTACCTCGCATACTGTTAAGTCTCTCCACCAAATATAAGCCCTTTCTATAGAGGGGGGTAACTATGGTAGAAAAAAACAAAAGAAAACTTCGGCTTGTGGAAATTGTCAGATTATATTTTTTTCGTAATTCTTACACCATTTCCTCCATAATAAAAGAAAATTCAGACGCGCTCGAGAATGTCAAGACAACGTTTTCTTTGAAAATTTGTAACCCTCCCACTACCTTACGCTACACTGGAATCGTAGGATTTTCTAAATTTTAGCGGCAATTAACCCACCATACCCTAATCTAACGCGCTTCAGTGTTTCCATGTCACTGATTTTTTTAAACATTTTTTTATCTGTAGATTTTTTCCCCACCATTAAAATGAAAAACGTTATATAACTTTTTATTTTTCTACAATAATAAATACAAAAATAAATAATTTAGTCTACAAAATCCAATAGGTCCCTACGACGCTCGAGTAACTATCTATTTAGCATCTTGGTCTCCCCTACTGAAATAAAAGTAGTCGTCTCCGTAAAAATGCTCTTCGTAACACAATATTACGTTCTTGTGAGACTATTAAAGATCATGAAAAACGTTAGTTGGCCATGAAAGCATAATATATGAATTCACGTTTACGTTAAGAAACTTTTGAACAATATAATTCTAGACTCGGTAAAATCCAAGAGCGTCTAGCGAATGGGTCTTTTGAGCAGAGAGCTAATAGATTTGATATGATTAATAAGCCTCTATCGAACGAGTCTGCCGAGCAGAAGGCTCATAGAATTGGTCTCCATTAAAGAGCGTTTATCTAAGGAGTCCGCCAAGCAGAGAGCTCATAGATAAGAAGTGATACGAAAACTGGTCAGCAACGTGAGAACCAGCTAGCAGCAGCACGTAATACGTCACGAGGACTTCGTTCAATGACTGAGCGTAATTTTATAACCACCATAAGTCAATACGCTGAAGTGGCATGTACAATCTGTAAGAAATTATTATATCCAAAACAACAGACGTCATTATTCACAGCACATTTTAATTTCCTTCCGGAGCAGCTACCGTTGCTCGACTACCATAAAAAAAAAAAGTTCCTTCACCGGCCTACTGGAATAACGTGGAAGTCATATCTTTACCTCCTGAACTGATCGACTGACAGACGTAGAACGATGACTTTTGTCAAGAGTATTTCCTTTTATTTTATAACTAGTTACCAACCGGAGTCGTCAACACGAATCAAATAAGCCCAAACTCGATAGAGTTGTGTCATTTAATTACTGAGTTCCTATGGCCACCTTCTGGCTTCATCATCGGACTTGGAGGATCCTAGTTACCACCAAGCACCATAGTGCTCGTCAACACGAATCAAACGAGCCCAAACTCGACAGAGTTGTGTCATTTAATTACTGAGCTCCTATGGCCAGCTTCTGGTTTCATCATCGGACCTTCGAGGATCCTAGTTACCACCAAGCAACATAGTGCTCGTCAACACGAATAAAACGAGCCCAAACTCGATAGAGATGTGTCATTTAATTACTGAGCTCTTATGGCCAAATTCTAGCTTCATCACCGGACTTTGGAGGATCCTAGTTACCACCAAGCACCATAGTGCTCGTCAACACGAATCAAACAAGCCCAAACTCGATAGAGTTGTGTCATTTAATTACTGAGCTCTTATGGCCAACATCTGGCTTCATCATCGGACCTTGGAGGATCCTAGTTACCACCAATCACCTAAGTGCTCGTCAACACAAATCAAACGAGCCCAAACTCGATAGAGTTGTGTCACTTAATTATTGAGCTCCTATGGCCACCTTCTGGCTTCATCATCGGATCTTGGAGGATCCTAGGTACCACCAAGCACCATAGTGCTCGTCAACACGAATCAAACGAGCCCAAATTCGAAAGAGTTGTGTCATTTAATTACTAATCTCCTATGGCCACCTTCTGGCTTCATCATCGGACCTTGGAGGATCCTAGGTACCACCAAGCACCATAGTGCTCGTCAACACGAATCAAACGAGCCCAAACTCGAAAGAGTTGTGTCATTTAATTACTAATCTCCTATGGCCACCTTCCGGCTTCATCATCGGACCCTGGAGAATCCTAGTTACCACCAAGCACCTAAGTGCTTGTCAACACGAATCAGATGAGCCCAAACTCGATAGAATCTTGTCATTAACCGATTTTTAACCATTTAATTACTGAGTTCCTATAGTCACCTTCCGATTCCATCATCAGATCAGCTCTATGCCATAATAAGTTTTCATTGTCATCCAATTTACATGTGTATACAAAATTTCAGCTCAATCGGTAACCGGGAAGTGGATCAAATTTACTTGCGAGATTTGAATTCAGTCATCGGGATAGGTAAAATAACTAAAAAAATGCTTATAAAATAAAAACTACTGGGCCTACCTGAATCAAATTTATGGGACCAGTTCGAAACCATTTCGCATCAAACAAAAAAAGAATCACGTAAATCGGTTCAGAAACCTCGGAGAAATCGGTGTACATACATTAAAAAAATATATACCGGCCGAATTGAGAACCTCCTCCTTTTTTGAAGTCGGTTAATAAATAAAATAAAGTGTAAACTTAACCGCAGAAAAGAAAAATCTTTGCTTGATTTAGAAGTAAGCGTACAAGTTTGAATAGTTTCATGACTTCCAAATATTATGTTCCTTTTTATTTTTAATACGTACTTGCTATTAAAAAGTGTCCGTTGAATTTTTATATCGCCTTACTGTACAATAAATTAATTTGATGATTTAGGCTGATGTTATATTTTTTGTATAGAATTTTTAGGCCGACCTCATCAATTTCCTCTGACAACCACATAACTAATTAAAGTTTATGTAGAGATTTTTTTTTTTATGTCATAAGAATAACAAACAAGCAGATGGGTCTCCTGACGGAAAGAGTCAACCATCGCCTATAGACACCAAAGATGTTAATGGTGCGTTGCTATCTTGTGGCGAGGTCTAATGCCACATGCATAAGTTTACCGGCTACCTTACCCTCCAAACCGGAACACGACAGCGACAAGCACTGACGCTATTGCGGCAGGAATAGGTAAGGCGGTGGTACCAGACCCGGGCGAGACAATGCATAACTCTACCACCTAGTAGCCACGATGGTAGTGACTCGATAGCCAATCGGTCGCCTTTTACGACCTGCCTGGCAGAACGGCAGTTGGCCTATTCTTCAAAGGAGGCCGGGACCAACACGGCGAAATGCAGAAAGTTAATATTTTTATACAAAATGTTTTAATTAATAAAAAAATACCCATGCGTTTGATACACACATACACACACACATATACATACACACACACACACAATATGTATATAGTATTTTGTTTTTCGTAAGACTATAATATTTATCTCTTTACCTTCAACATAGCCATTCCTGTGCACGTAAACACATCATACGCCTTACATGGCTCATCAAGATACTGTCTAACATCCTTATCGATGCAATCCCTGATAGCTTTCTCGATAGCATCAGTCCATTCCTTATGACCTTCCAACCATTTCCGTAAATGAGCTTTGTATGCTTCTTTGTTTAACGTTTGCTTGTCTGTCAGGAAACCAGATTTTTCAAACACGCATTGTACTTCTCTACACTGTGAAAAAATTTAAAATGCATAAGTATTGCATTATTTCGTATATTTTGTACATTTGTTATATAAATTAAACGGAGACTAGTAGAAACTGCCCCGTAGTCTAGGGTTTAGCCTAGATCATAAGATCTAGTATTAGATCTCTGAGTCAGGCAAAGGTGTTTTTAAAGTTTTTCGTAGTTTTTCTCGAAAATACGAAATCTCAGTTGGAACTTGGAGTCTGGCGGGTGGTACTACTCACGAGTACATAAAGTCGTCGGTCTCGGTTATCACTAAAAATAGTCGATAGCCAACAGATATAGACACCAAAGACGTAAATGGTGCGTTGCCATACATGTGGCGGAGTATCAATGTCACATGTATAAGTTTACCGACTATCTTACCTTCCATACCGAAAAGCGACAGTGACAAGCACTGGCGATGTGTGGCAGAAATAAGTAAGGTGGTGGTACCAGACCCGGGTGAGACAATGCCGAACTCTAACACCTAGTAGCTACGATGGTAGTGACTCGCATAGCCAATCGGTCACCTTTTACGACCTGCCTAACAGAACGGCTAGTAGGCGAGTCACTACTCGCAAAGTCAATTGTTCACCTCTTACACACTGCCTAATAGAACATATGATCTATTCTTCATAGGGGCCCGGACCAACACAGTGTAAGTACCTTACTTAATTTTGAAGCTTGTCTCGAAAATCCAATATCTCAGTAGCAACTCGGAGTTTTACGGTTGGTGTGTTGCCACTCTCATGGTTCGGATAAGCACGTAAAACTGTTAATCCCGGTAATCGTAAGATATAGCCGATAATTTATTTATTTAACTCTTCATCTATACCTACATATAATAAAATCGTAGGAAAGTCAAAACTGTACATTGAATATTTTTTAAAAGAATACATGGGGGGTGATCTACAGTCGATATCAAAGCCAAAAATATAGTTTTTAGAATTATTGTCTGTTTGTCTGTTTGTCTGTTTATCTGTTTGTCTGTATGTATGTCCGGAGTAAACTCAAAAAGTACTGCATGGATTTACTTCAAATTTTGCATGAATATTACTAATAGGTCGAGTCAACATATAGGCTACATATTATTTCGCTATCACCTACGGGGGAGGTGCTGTGTGGAGTAAACGAAGTCCGCGCGGACGAAGTCGTGGGCAACAGCTAGTGTACAATAAACACATATATAAATCAAACATTAAATAAACAATGTACATAGGTGTGCTTATCTCTTCCAGCAAAACCTGTACAAGGACGGGTGTTGAAGCAAGATTATAACAAAGCAGGTAACCGTATGTTAGAGCTTAACTCATGCAACATGACAAACTATTTTTTGTATCATACTAGCTGTTGCCCGCGACTTCGTTCGCTCCGCACAGCTCCTCCCCCGTAGGTGATAGCGTGATAATATGTAGCCTATATGTTGACCCGACCTATTAGTAATATTCATGCAAAATTTGAAGTAAATGCATGCAGTACTTTTTGAGTTTACCCCGGACATACATACAGACAAACAGAAAAACAGACAAAAATTCTAAAAACTACATTTTTGGCTTCGATATCGATTGTAGATCACGCCCCAAGTATTCTTTTAAAAAAATATTCAATGTACAGTTTTCATTTTCTTACGATTTTATTATATGTATATAGATGATAGCAGACAAGCAGATAAATCTCTTGATGGAAAGAGTCAACCATTGCCTATAGACACCAAATATGTTAATGGTGCGTTGCTATCTTGTGGCGAGTTCTAATGCCACATGCATAAGTTTACCGGTTACCCTACTGTCCAAACCGGAACACGACGGTGACAAGCACTGACGCTATCGCGGCAGGAATAGGTAACCAGACCCGGACAAAACAATGCCCGGGGAAACTAGTGAATAGTGGTGAAACGAAAAGTATATACACATTTGGTTAACTCTACCTAACACGCAAGGGAATCAACGTGCATCATGGAGCAGTTTTACATTTTTCTTTGCATTGATTGGTTATATTGTTAAAATCATTAAATATACCTTTTTTTAAAATAAAATTTTGTGTAAAATCCATTCAAAATTTAGAATTAAGTTTTGAATTTCGTGCTTAATTACGAGTTTATGATTAATATCAGAGATTAAAAATTAAAAGGCGGATTATGTGTAGTGAAGTCGTTTAAAATCTGTTATCCTTTTGCACTTGACATTTTGTAATTTTCACAAGATGGATAGTTGACTAAATTTGAAAAACTTTTTGATAATTTACCTTATTAGTTTTATCAACCAAATAACTATGTAAATAAAAAAAGTATTCACGGGACAAATTACACCGACTGATCTAACCCCAAAGTAAGCAAATTATTTGCTTGTGTTATGGGTGTTAGTCAACGATACCAATACATAGAAACACATATACAAATACTTTTATATATATAATAAACACACAAACCCGGAAATACAAACATATATGCTCATCACATAAATGCCCATCGGGGATCGAACCCGGGCCCCGTTGCTTGCGTAGTCAGGGTCACTAACCACTCGACCAACGGGGCGGTATATGTGTTTTTTAAATATCGTACATTTATAAAAAACGCGTTTTAAAATATATTTTTTTAATAATATTTAACCGCTAAAAAGCTCTCGACTGTCATGGCGTCTTGAATGATATCACGCCGTCGCGTCGCGTCGCGTCGTCATAAATACATTGCATGTGTCGTGTGCATCTGAGTGCTAAGTGTGAGTTTTTCTTTTCTGGTTTCTCACGTTTACCACTAGGTGGCGCTGTACAAATCACATACAAATTCCTAGTAAACTCCAAACGCGCTCACAATCGAATGCGAAAAGAAAAACTCACACTTAGCACTCTGTTAACTTGTCTGTCTTAAGTCTGCTTGACTATCTACCAAACTTATATAGACCTGGCAGAGTAAACAAAATTTATCTAAGTTTAGCCGATTTATTTCTATCACATACACTTTCTATTTTTAACTGTTAAAACCTATAGAAAAACTGTCAAAATTATGCAAATATTCCTTAAATTTCAAAATAAAATGGAGGCATTGGATTATGTCTCACTATCTATAGAATATCTTCGATAATCTTAGTTAAGTCATCTGCCAATTTTGTCAAATACTCAGTCTCGATCATGAAGCTGTCTAATACTTCATGGTCTCGACAGGCTAGTTGACTAAATTTTGTAAATTTGTTCGACACTTAACCTTATAGGTATATCAACCAAAAAATGGGTTATTTTGTTAATATCGTACATTTATAATAAAAATTTTGCGTTTTAAAATTAAATATAATTTTATCGCAAAAACACTAGACTGTCAGGGCGTTTTGAATGACGTCACGCCGTGGTGCCGCAGTCATACATTATATACTCTGTGTTTTCTAGGAAAATGACAAAAACAATATACCACGGTGTGACGTAACAATTCCAGATTTGCGTTTACTCTCACATGTCCTAATGTATATTTTGCCGATATCATATCCTAAAAATATACTTAATCCTTATCTTTTTTTTATATTAATTATTTTAGTTTTTTTATTATTTCCGTTTCATGATTAATTATTAGAAACTTTAATATATCTGATTAATTCTTAGTGGATATAAGCCTATTGATGATATAATACTTACCGGGGTAGGTAATTTCGATAAAGAGCTGTCAATAATTGGCTTTACCTCATTTGATTCTGAAGATATAGGTTTCTGTAAATAAAAGAAAAACTTAGTCTTAGCTTTTTACAATTTTTTAAACACAGGAGAATAAATACGCACACATCTCTCTCAATGGTTAAAAACAAATGTCGTATATAGAAATAGGTGTTATCTATATTAATATTATAAATGCGAAAGTATGGATGTTTGTTACTCAATCACGCAAAAATCACTGAACAGATTTGCATGCAATTTGGCACACAGGTAGATGATGACCTGGAATAGCACAAAGGCTACTTTTATCCCGGAAAAATATATAATGCTTATAAGCTTAATATATACTTTTCATAACCTTAATAAGCTTTTATAATGCAGCAGACTGCACGCTGTAGCTAGTATACATGGGGCACACTAAAAGTTTTGCACTTCTAGCTAATCGGAACTATTTGAATTTCGAATGTTATATTTTTAAAACGTTAATTACGCGGTTAATTGAAGAAAACCCCCGGATTACCTATGAGACAGTTCGAGGACTATTGGGGATTGGTATGAGCCAAATTCAGAAAATTTTACACGAAGAATTGAAAGTTCCGAAACTTTGTTGTCGTTGGATCCCTCATGAACTGACAGCGGAGCAGAAGCGGGCTCGCAGATGCTACTGAAGTACGACCACGGACATTCTAATACTGTTTATGACATTGTCACAGGAGACGAAACGTGGATTTATTGTTTTGAACCCGAAGAAAACAGCAATCTTGTGAATGGGTGTTTGAAAATGAGAACAGGCCAACAAAAGTGAGACAGGCGAGAAACGTTGGTAAAAAAATTATGACGTTTTTTTTCGCAGCTATGGGTCCCATCTGTACAATCCCATGAAAAATGTTTAAAATGTAAAGGAGATTATTTTGAAAATCAATAAACATAATATTTTGGTTATAACATGTTGTTTTTTTAAGTTACACAAAACATATAGTGTGACCTACGTATTAAGACTCCGCTGTCCGTCCATCTGTCCGTCTGTCTGTATCTCATGAAACGTGACAGCAGCTAGACAGTTGAAATTTTCACAGATGTATTTCTGTTGTAACAAATAATAAAATAAATAAAATAAATATTTAAGGGGGGCTTCCATACATCAAACGTGATTTTTTTGCAATTTTTTTCTTGATCTTAATAACGACAAATGTTATATCTTTGAAATTTTCACAGGATAAAAAATAAATTGATTGGTTACTGAGCTGGATATCACCGCTTTACCTTTCTCTGCTGCAATGATGTGGGTGTGTTTGTTGCCTACATATTCTGGTTAGGAAGATAAATTTAGGCATGCGGCAGTATCATCTCGCGATATGGATAGCAAAGCACCATTAAAATCTCTGGTGTATATAAGCGATGGTTTTCTCCTTCCATCAAAGAAGCCAACAGCTTATTCGCTGTCCTTTTGTAAAAAAAAACATATAATATGTAAAAGTATAAAGAGATTTAATCAGGCCATGAAGGGAGTACCAAGTCTCCCATGATTCGAATGTTATCTACATGCGATGTCGGGACTCCGAATTATTATGGTATAAAAGTGAAAGATAGACGTATTCTTGCCTACTCAACGAGGTATTAGACGTTACGAAATATTTATACGTAAATACATTACATAAACAAAAATATATTTTTCTCTAAGAAGTTATAAAATATCCAAATTCCCTGTGTTGGTCCAAACTCCCTTTGAACCATATGCCGTTCTGCCAGGTAGTTCATAAGAGTTACTACCATCGTAGCTACTAGATGGTAGAGTTCTGCATTGTCTCGCCAGGATCTGGTACCACCGCCTCACCTTTTCTTATCGCAATAGCGTCAGTTCTTGTCACTGCCGTGTAATTCGTAGGGTAAGTTAGCCGATAAGCTCATGCATGCGGCATTACAGCCTCGACACAAGATAAGCCAAGCAACATTAACATGTTCGGTGTCTATAGGCTATGTTTTCCTTTTTCCATCAGGAGAGCCATCTGCTTGTTTGCTATCTTATGATATAAAAAATGTGCTTTTATCAATATATGTACTTTCACATTTATAATTTATAATATTGTATAACAATAATAATCCGTACTTCCATACTAATATTATAAATGCGAAAGTAACTGTCTGTTTGTCTGTCTGTCTCTTCCTCATGCCTAAACTACTGAACTAATTTAGATGAAATTAGGTACAAAAACAGTTTAAGACCCGAGAAAAGACATAGGATAGTTTTTATCTCGGCAATCCTACGGGAACGGGAACTATGCAGGTAAAACCCGAGACTATGATTTTATAAATTTTTCCACGCGGACGAAGTAGCGGGCACACAATAATAATACACAATCTTTAATAGTGACGAAAATCTTTAATTACTGGAATATCATTTTCAAAAGACGCCCGAGTTATTTTGTTTCGTAAAGTTTTATTTTCCGAGCTATATTTTAATGAAGACTTCTTTTTTTAGCATAACTTTTGTTGACAGCTAAGAGACTGTCCATACTTAAGAAAGTTATTCAGTAATTGATTCTGATAACAAATATATAAAAATAGGTACTGAATAAACCTAATTATCAATTAAAATATTTGGCACGGACACCCGCGCACGAAGTATAAAAGCTCATTGATTGCAAACAGCGATTTGCTGAACTCGCGTTTAGCCAATCGCTGTTCAGCAACAGTTTTTTTTTATTTCATAAGATAGCAAACAAGCAGATGGGTCCCCTGATAGAAAGATTCAACCTTTGCCTATAGACACCAAAGATAATAGTGGTGTGTTCTTGTGGCGAGGTCTAATGCCACATGCATAAGTTTACCGGCTACGTTACTCTCCAAACCGAAACACAACAGTGACAAGCACAAATTATTCCAGGGACCCCGGTCTGCACCCATCTCGCTAAATGACAAATTGGTGATTGGTGGTGAACCGGAACGTCTGCTGATTAGCTCATCGTTTGAGTAATGATGTTACCTTTATCTCAGACTTTAAAAACTTTACTTACAAGATTTCTTCCTTGACTCCGTAAAGTAGACAACTCATCTTTCCTTAACATCTAAAAATTTAGAAACTGTAATACTTTTAAACAAAAATTAAATAAACATAACTACTCCAGCTCCATTACGGGGTAAGCAAATAAGCTGAATATCAATGAACATCAAATTCATCACAATTCATTACTTAAACGGTCTTTAGACGTTAAGTTCGCCTGTTGTATATTTTGTGCAATAAAGAGCTTAAATAAATAAATAAACGGCAAATGAAATAGGTAGTGCTTTCCATCCTCGCATTTACCAACTTTTAACAAAGATGTTAATACTGTATCGCTATCCTAGTGGCGGAATCGTAATGCCACATGGATAAGTTTACCGGTTACTTTACCCTCCAAACCAGAACACAGCAATGACAAGTATTGATGTTATTGCTTCAGGAATAGGAAAAACGTTGTTTATAGGCAATGCTTCTCATTCAGGCTTGTTTTGCTAGGCTATACATATATAAACAACAAGTGACAACGAATGTGTTTCAAATGTGTATAAATAACGAAGGTGATACTCTTTGCCCTTTATTTGCTTTCTCGTCTAATAAAAAAATAAACTTACCGAGTTTGGCAATTTTGAATTTGAGCAATCACTTAGAGGTTTTGCGTCACCTAATTCTGGCATATCACAGCATGTCGATATAGGTCTCTGTAAAATATAAAACAATACTACGTTCAATGTTTGTATATATGAATGTTTGTAAATATAAAAATGAATGTTTGTATGTATGTGGACTTTTATAGAATCGTAAACTATGTATTTGAACATGTGATGATCTTTAGCAAAGTTGTGCATGAGCCCACGAACGTTTATTGTGAGTTGGTAATGTAACCTTCTGAGTTATGTTACATAGGTAATGTAATGCTTTTCCTTCAAATTTATTTTAGTTGATGGCGTAGCAACGCACGCAGTGTACAGCTATTACTTTTATTATAATAAACAATTCCAACAAGTTACTCATCTCTTCGAACGAAACACTTTTTGATAGAACTTCACGTACCTGTAAATTCATTTAATCATTATTAATTATTTAACATAAGCTAAAAATAACCTACGATTTGTCTGTTTAAAGTTAGGTGAAACTCTCGCCTATTCATGTGGTCTGTGTTATCGCCAAAACGCAGAGAGGTTGTCAAACGCCGTCTAAAAATGCCTGAACGCCGGCTAAACTTGAGTGACATTTATCGCAGTGTACTACTATTTATTTATGTTTCAAATTGTCAAGTAACACGCGTTTTGGAACATCATACTACAAAGATTTCATCATTTTGTCGTTCTTCTCTATTTTATTATATTAGATCCATGGTGATTAACATAAATAAACAAAGGGTGCTAGAATTAGAAAAAAAAATAAAAGTGAAATTCAGTGTCTATTTTCTTAAAATTCAATGTTAATATTTCACTCGACAGCTATTATTTTTATTAGATAGAAATACAAAAAGCACCGTTTTTTAAATATTAAACAACTCTAAATTACAAAATTATTTTAACATCAAACCACCCTCCTACTTCACGTACATTATTAACCGCAAAGTAACAAAATATGTTCTATTAGCCTAAAAAGTATGCATTTTAAAGTAAATCGTAATGATTGAGGACTTGGACGGTCTACAAACATTCCTGATTGCGTCAGGCAGTTGAATCCATGCTACGAACTATTTTGATATCTAGATAAAACCGCAAAATCATAAAGTGCTTATTTAAGTTGTAAATTATTTATTTATCCATCCAAAATAAATTTTATAGAAATTCAACTATATGGTTGATTGTGAGAGACAGATATTTGGAATGTAACCGGTTTTTTAGTCTACGATTGTTATTAATAATTTTTTTTAACATCTCATTATTCTATTTTACATTTAGTATAGTCGAGAAGTTGAATTCCTGCGAATAATAGTCATAAGTTCCTTAAAAATATGGTTGATAGTTGAAACGATCCGGAATTACTTCTAGAAAAAGATGTATTTCGATTTTTTTTGGAAAAAATGTAATTGTCTTTAACAAAAAAATGGAAAAAATTAGCCATCCAGTTTTTTGCCAAAATCTCAAAAAGTATAAGTGATAGCTCAAATATTATAAAAGTATCTGAAAAATCAGGAATTTTTAATACATCAATCTTACTTATTTTATTTATTATTATTTATATAGAAGCTTAGAATTTATTGTTGTTTTGAAAATTATTTGATGTTTGCCAGAGAAATCTGTCTCATGCTCAACATCTGTCGATTCTTATCTTAATAACTAATGAAATAAAAATATTTTATTAACTTTTAAAACGTCATCTTGTTGAGTGTGTTTATAAAAAAGGCTCCAAGAAACAAAAAACTCATACATTATTTAAACTTCTATACTGACATTTATGACAACACAAACTAGTGGAAAAACATTACTTAACAATTGAATAACTTTTCTAAAAATGGTGATAAAACTTTATTTATCGCGGGAATCATAATCTTTGAAGTATCTAGATGACGCCATTTTTTTTAGATTTTAGTATTAATATTTAATCGCATAAGATAAATATTTAAAACCTACGCCTATTACAGTAGCGGCGCGCGCACGCCGACTCTACTGCGCCAAAACCGATTTATATTATAAATATTGGAGCTACAATTCCGGGAGTCAAGAACTTTCTTTGTTCTCGACTCACTTTGTACTAAAATTTCTTGCTCTTTCAGAAACTTTTATAATATTTGAGCTATCGCTTATACTTTTGGAGATTTTGGCAAAAAACTGGACGGTTATTTTTTTCAGGTTTTTGTTAATAACAATTGTAATATTTTTTAAAAAAAAAAATATTCAAATACGTCGTTTTCTAGATGTCATTCCGGATCGTTTAAGGCATCTACCATATTTTTAAGAAACTTGTAACTATTATTTACAGAAATTCAACTTCTCGACTAGAGTAATTAAACTGTTTTCTGTTATGTTGATCTTCTTGATGAATAGACCAACTGTCTTCCTATAACGCAGGTTGTAAAAGCAAATGAAATTGTTAAACGTGACACTACTATCGTGGCTACTACGTAGTAGAGCTCCGCAACGTCTCGTTCAGGTTTCACACCATCGCCATACTTTACTCTACCATTGTCACATCACTTGTTAATGTCGTGTTCCCATTATCCTTTGTTTTATGTACTGTAATATAAAACATTGCCTTTTTACTCTAAAGCCTAGTTCGCACTACGTTAGTATTTAATCAAGTAGAGAATTTTTGTTTGGTTTCGAAACTTTGGTCGAGTACAGTTTACAAGTGACTTGTGTTTCGAAAGATGCATAGGATGTTCCTATAAAACGACAGACGCGTCAACACGCGCGACGGCCGAAAAACAGAAACAGCGAAATTCAACTAATAAACTCGACCAAAATAAGAGGTTCATTCTGATTTAGTCGATGAGCTAATAAGTAGGGTTCTTAGTGGGGCGTGCTACTTGCCCGAGAAAATATAACTAAATGCATTGGCTTGATTAAATTAGGCACTAATCTACTCGACTAAATTTTTGGTATTCAGACATCTTTACTTACTAAGTTACTCGCTACTCGACTAAATTACTAGCTTAGTCAGAACGAGGCTTAAGGCTTAGATTTCGAATATAGAATTCAAAATGTACTCGTATTTTATGTAGGAAATTTCAATGAATTGTTATAATGTACACTCATCACTACCTACTTAATAAACTATTACTATTTTTTGGTATCACCGCCTTACCTATTCCTTTTGCAATAGCTCAATGCTTGTTATTGTCGTGTTCCGGTTTGTAGGGTAAGATAGCCGGTAGACTTATGCATGTGGCATTGCCATCCCGCCATACGGAGAGGCCACATCCCACACCATTAACATATTTGAGGCCACGCCACACATCCCGCACCATTAACGTATTTGATGTCTATAGGCGATGGCTTTCTCTCCATTAGGAGAGCCATCTGCTCGTTTGCTATCTTATGATATACAAAACGTTAAATTTAAATAATATTTGAACTTACAAGGGTTGCACCTCGACTTCTAAACGGAGGCAGCACGTCTGCATTAGTTGCCTGAAATGAATACATAAGATATCCAAATATGATTTTTTTAACAAAAATTCGTACTTTTTACACATTAATAAAAGCTTTTGCTCAAAAGCCCATAAAATATATAAAAACAACCTGACCGTAGACTACTATTTTCATATTTATCTAAGAAATTATTTTGATTTTCCCATGTACTAAGTTACAAAATATAAGCTTTATTTTATATTTTGACATATTTAATATTTTTTACATTGATGAGTTAAAGTATTTATAATAATAAATGAATCCATTCATTAAAGAGTCATGCTAATTTACGTACGTAAACACCTACGTACGATTCGTTGCCATATTTCACCGCGAAAGCTAGATATCCGTTAATATTCCGGTAATGTAAAAAAAATAAATATAATCCGGTAAAGTAAAATAATCACTAAGCCGGCTCCAGTCACATTTTTTCACCATAATTCACCAGTTAGTCTGTTGGTGAGACGAGTGGTGATCCCCATTGTCACATTTTACCGACTTCATAGCGATATTCGCTTATTTTTAGTAAAGGCCCGACAGCTTTCCGTACTTTTCCGAGATACGAGTAGAAATACGCCACTCACCAGACCACTCTCTCTACTACTAGTACTCAAAAAGCTTTTTTTATATCATAAGATAGCAAACAAGCAGATGGGTCTCCTAATGGAAAGAGTCAACCATCGCCTATAGACACCAAAGATGTTAATGGTGCGTTGCTATCTTGTGGCGAGGTCTAATGCCACATGCATAAGTTTACCGGCTACCTTACCACCCAAACCAGAACACAACAGTGACAAGCACTGACGCTATTGCGGCAGGAATAGGTAAGGCAGTGGTACCAGACCCGGGCGAGACAATGCAGGACTCTACCACCTAGTAGCCACGATGGTAGTGACTCGCATAGCCAATCGGTCGCCTTTTACGACCTGCCTTGCAGAACGGCAGTTGATCTATTCTTCAAAGGAGCCCGTAATCAACACGGGGAGCTACTGAGATTTTTTTTTAATGTCGGAATAACCACATAATTTGCGCCGATTGAGATAACTCCTAGACCACGAGGCAATTAACTATACTTATTATGATTTTTACCATGGATTAAAAATACTTGCGCGGTGGGCTAAGGGTCAATTAAAGCGTACATGCAATTGCATTATTTAAATTATGTAGTCACGCGATAGTTTTCATTTCGACTTCCGATTTCTTGTACCTCTGGAAACCCTTCTTAAAATCTTTCCGAAATTTAAATTGTTAGTAAAGTAAAAAATAATTAATTTTCATTTCAAAATATAAATTTATCGCCTCTGTGGTCTAGTGGTCCAGTGTTGGCGTTGACCACATGAGGTCCCGGGTTCGATTCCCGGGTCGGGCACTTTAAAAAAAAAGTGTTTTTTCAGTTTTCTGAGAAACACAAAGTTGCCCGGGATTGGAAAGTGCCCGGTTGGCGATAGGTTTGCCACCTATCACATTTGTGGGACCAAGTATCTTTGATTAATCGTGGGTGCACTTGTTTTACCTCTGCCTACCCCTTAGGGGAAATGGACGTGAAGATACTTCAAAATATAAATTTTATTAAAAAGTATGCAAAAAACTTGCGACTGAAATTAAGTCTATTAATTCAAATGGATGAGGATCAAAGGAAAGATTTTAATGTGACCAATCATTTTAAAAATCCCTAAGCTATATAGCAAAGCGGGAGAATATGGATTTTATTTTAAATAATGTTATCTCGTTCGAGTCTGGTACCACCGCCTTACCCTCATGTGTTCTGGTTATGAGGGTAAGGTAGCCGGTAAACTTACGCATGTGGCATTAGACCTCACCACAAGGTAACAATGCACCATTAACATCTTTGGTGTCTATTGGCGATGGTTTACTTTTTCCATCAGAAGACCCATCTGCTTATTTGCTATCTTATGAGTTATGATATATAAAAAATAGATTGCATATACGTTATTAGACTAACAACTTTTGCACCAAATTACACCAATTAAGACACCAAATATGTTAATGGTACGTTGCTATTTTGTGGCGGAGTCTTAATGCTCACATGCTTAAGTTTACCGGCTACCTTACCTTCCAAATCAAAAGACGACAGTGACCAAAACTGACGCTATTTCGTACGTACCAAACACTTATGCGAGACGTTACGGGACTCTACCACCAAATAGTCACAATGGTAGTGACACGTATAGCCAATCGGTCGCCTTTTGCGACCTGTCTGGCAGCACGGTGGTTGGTCTATTCATCAAAGGAGCCCGGGACCAAAACGGGGGAAAATGGTGCGGGTTCCCTTTGAAATATAAACAATCTGCCAATCTATCAGGTATTTCGTATAACTGAATGATAGGTGTCACTACCATCGTGACAACTATGTGGTAATACGGACCAATACGGGGAAAATATATTTATTTATTTATATTCTGATATAAACATGACACGACATACCCTGATACTTAAATTCAAGGATATTTGTAAGTGAACCTATATCTATTTTTATATAAAACAGTTACACTTACCAACGTAAACACGAGGAGAACAAGTAATCGGGACATTTTGCACTTTTGTCCTATACCAACAAATGTCACTTCAACGGGTTTACGCAAATAATAAGAAACAATTTTATCCATCTATATTTATCCCACATTGTTGTCAAGACATTATAGTAAATTCAGGTAGACGCTACTTTCCAACATTTCGTTTTATTTTACTTAATTATTTGTACATGTTCCGTACCCAAATGGCAAAAACGGAACCCTTATAATTTTATTATGACAATCTGTCTGTCCGTCCATCAGTCCGTATGTATGGTTGAAATTTGAAAATAGGTGTATTTATAAACCGCTACAAAATGGTGCAGTACATTTTTGAAAAATAAATTTATATATGGTCCATATCCGTGTGGGGTATTATCGAAAGGTCTTTGTAAGTGATATGGAGGTTTCTAAAAAAAACTTTTGATTTAGGCAATATTTTGTCAGATATTCGATTCTGAACTGGTAAAACGATTTTTTACGGAATATAGAATTCATCAAAAACATTAATGAAAATTAATTGAAAACAAAATAATTAATCAAATAGTTTGTGAGACATGGGATAATTTCGATAGTTGCATTAAATATTCGGTAGCCGAACAAAATTAAAAGTTATAAAAATATTTCCAAATTCAGGATTTTTTTACGATGAAAAAACGTTTTTATTAACGTCGCAAATTTCCTATGTCGTTTATGCAAATAACACAATAAATGTACAATAAATCAACAGCATTAGTGTTAGCAGGCAATGCCAAACATGAATAGACAAAAATTAAGTGTGAATATTGGATATTCACATTTTTGTCTATTTATTGATACGCTAGGAGCACCTAAAAATACGTATAAACTATAAATACATTATATGAATAATAAGATGATTTTATTCTAAATTTATAAAATAAATAATAAAATAAGTTAAACGCGGTTAAACTGCAACAACTGACTTACCATTTTCTGTATTTTTGGAACCCTGCAACACGGAACAACACGGAAAGTGTCTTCCCCTAAATAAAAAAAATATATTCTATACTTTTCAGTGTCGGCACTTGGTGAAACACCATTTTGATACAATATTTATTAATTAAATCACTTACACTATTTCACAATAAGGTAATTACAATTTATTTCCAACCGGTTTCGCTTACACAAGCATCCTCACTAGTTCGAGTTACCAGCTAGAAACAAAAATACCCTGAGGATGCTTTTGTAAGCGAAACCGATTGGAAATTAATTGTAATTACCTTATTGTGAAACAGTACAAGTGATTTAATTAGTAAATATTGTATTAAAAGAAATCAAAATCTGAATTCAAATGACTGAGTTCGGTTATTGTAAAAAAATATTAGACAGCGAACAAGCAGATGGCTCTCCTGATGGAAAGAGTAACTATCGCCTATAGACATCAAAGATGTTAATGGTGCGTTACTATTCATATGGCGGGATAAAAATATCAATGACGCTATTGCGGTAGGAATAGATAAGGCAATGGCACCATATACCCAGGCGAGACACTACGGATATCTACCATTTAGTAATCACCATGGTAGAGAGTAAAGACATGGTCACCTCTTACGACCTGCTTAGTAGAACGGGAGTTGGTCTATCAAAGGACCAATACAGGGAAAAAAAGAAAGGACTTTCTTTTTAGGAAGTCGGTTGATAACTAAGTAAAATAAATTCTCCGTGTTGGTCCAGGGCTCCTTTGAAGAATAGGCCAACTGCCATTCTGCTAGGCACGTCGTAAAAGGCGACCGATTGGCTATACTAGTTACTACCATTGAGGCCTCTAGGTGGTAGAGTTCTGCATTGTCTCGCCCGGGTCTGGTACCACCGCCTTACCTATTCCTGCCGCAATAGCGTCAGTGCTCGTCACTGTCGTGATCCGGTTTAGAGGGTAAGGTAGCCGGTAAACTTATGCGCGTGGCATTAGATCTCGCCACAAGCTAGCAACGCACCGTTAGCATCTTTGGTGTCTATAGGCGATGGTTTACTCTTTCCAACAGGAGGCCCACCTGCTTGTTTGCTATCTCATGTTATAAAAAAAAAGTACCTACATTTTATTTTGGTGAATATACCATGTCTTCTTAACTGCACAGAAGTCTCTGCGTTATCATTGTAAACAGCACTATCTTTGAGTCAGAGTTCAAGTTACTTGGAAAGTGTAAAACGCTTATTAACGAGAATTATGAACTTGAAATTGTTATTACATCGATATCTTCAGTTTTGAGAAATTATTAACTTATTGTTTATTTAAAAACCAGCGCTTTAGATAAAATTAATTTCATCGTAAAAAACATTGGGTTTTTCAATAGGTTTTTTTATATCATAAGATAGCAAACAAGCAGATGAGTCTCCTGATGGAAAGAGTCAACCATCACGTATAGACACCAAAGGTGTTAATGGTGCGTTGCTAATTGCTATCTTGTGGCGAGGTCTAATACCACATGTGTAAGTTAACCGGCTACCTTATCCTCTAAACCGGAACACGACAGTGACTAGCACTGACACTATTGCGGCAGGAATAGATAAGGCGGTGGTACCAGACCTGGGCTAGACAATACAGAACTCTACCACCTAGTGAGTGACTCGTATAGCCAATCGGTCGCTTTTTACGACCTGCCTGGCAGAACGGCAGTTGGCCTATTCTTCAAAAGAGCCCGGAACCAACACGGAGGAAAGTTTTGAGGGGGATTATTGGGTTTTTGTTTTGTAAATAAATAATCCCATTAGTAGCCTGTGCAGCTCAGATCCCCGTTCAGTCCGGGTTCGATCCTCGGGTCGGACAAAAGTGTTATTGAGGCTTTTCGAGGTTTTCTCGAAAATCTAATGTCTTAGTACCAGCTCGGAGTCTGGTGGAGTGGTGTATTACTACTCCCATGCCTCGGATGAGCACATAAAGCTGTCGGCTAGCCGACAAACCGGTGAATCGTGGTGAACCAGAAAATCTACATAGACGTTCGGTTATACCTGCCGACCCCGCAAGGGGGGTGGGCGTAATGAGAATAATCTCATTATTTTAAAATTCAATAGTTACATTTAAAGATCATTGACCTTTTAACAATGTGGCAAATACAATAGGTTAGTCAATTAAATTTAAAAATCCATTTAAAACTTAACCTTACTAGGTATATCAACCAAAAAACTCATTGATATATTAAAAAAATTGGTAACGTGCGTGTCGGGCCACGCGCAATGTAGGGTTCCGATCAATCACGATAATCAATAATGCGGAGTGTGGACGAAGAAGAGGAGGGCTTTTATTGTTTTATTTTATGACTAGCTGTTGCCCGCGACTTCGTTCGCGCGGACTTGGTCTACTCCGCACAGCTCCTCCCCCGTAGGTGATAGCGTGATAATATGTAGCCTATATGTTGACCCGATCTGTTAGTAATATTCATGCAAAATTTGAAGAAAATCCATGCAGTACTTATTGAGTTTACCCCGGACATACATTGAATTTCACAGTAATAGTAGCGATCTGGAAATCAATGGACTTTATATTTTGATATATAATTTATATATTTTTCATGTATTTTTCATATATTTAAAATATATAATTTTTATATTTTAAAATATATTTTTTATATATTTTTTTTCATGGGGGTTGTGTGGTTCTGATAAGAGTGAATTTAGATAATAAACAGATGGTTTATTACAAATGTATTGTTGGAGAAGGATTGATGAATAGATTTTGTAGTATATAGCTTTTTAAAATTAGAATTAAAATTTTGAACAAATATATTTTGTATGCTAAGAGATAAAAATATAATAATAAACATTAAAAAAGAAATCTGGTTCTTTGAATTAAAAAAATCCATAAGTATAATTTAGATGAAAAATATAAAATATTTGTAACGTGATTGGTCAAATATATCATAAGCATGAAAAAATATATAATTCTATACTAACAGTTAGTTGCGCACTTGCGATTAATAATTGCAATTAATAAAATAAAAAACCCAAAAGACTGCATATCTTTATATATTGTGTACATTGATTCCACTATTGTTCAGATTTTTCATCGTAATTTTGTGGAAATATTTTAATGCGTAGATACTTTATAGGCTGACGAATTACAGTCAAATGCTCTTTTCGGACAAGATTCGTTAGATTTAATAACATATACTTCAATAGATTTCTTCAAATTTGGCTTACGTGACTTATGTCAGGACACGTTTGTTTATAAATAACATCGTACCCTGATCGCCACCTTACCTATAACTTACTGTCAATCTACATCCGCAATTTGAAGCAAACTTGACGGAAAGAGTTGGCAAAGCGAGCGATTACCTATTAGTTACCTATAACTACAAATCTAAAAAAACTATTTTTTCAGCGTATCAAAAATTAGTCATAAACATCTTGACAGTATTACATATTTATACACTATATATTTTCAGTATTTTTGAATCGCTTGTCCTATTTTTCCTTGTTAGCCACCGGAAATCCCAGAAATTCGCTAATGAAATTATCAGAATTACCTAACAAGTATTTTAATTATAACCCAAAGTAGGAAATTTCGTTTGACGTCAAGTTAGTGTTATCAGGAGGTATATCGATCTTTATAATTTGCCTATAACTTCCGTTAATTAGCCTAAAACCCAATAATATTCGATAACGAACCTCAAACTAGGGATAAATATTTTATTATTTGTTATAAATATTTTATTGACAGATATGAGTAGAGTGATTATCATTTTGATAATATCTTAAAAAGCACCCCACGCTTTTTTTAAAATAAAATAATTTTTTTTTATTCACACTATTATTAATTTATATTTATTGAAATTTTCAACACTATTCTTAATTTAAATTTATTAAAATTTATTTTCTATTTTTTGCTTTGATTTTCTATAAAAAGCGTGCTTTTAGTTTTTTTAAACTATTATTTATTTTTTACTTTTTAGTTTGGTTTATTCATAAAAGCGTGATTTTTTAGTTTTTTAAAACTATTATTTGTTTTGTAAAATTAAAATTCTCCTTAGTATTCAAAAATTTGTCAATATTGGAGAAATCGGCTAAAGATAATTATTGGAAATTAAAATTAACATCAAGTCCTGTCTTATCGACTGTAGGAATAATTATAAAAAATTAAAATTAAGTTTCTTACCTTATCGACTATAGATGAAAATTATATAAAATAACAAAAATCATATTTTGCAAATTAAAAAATGGAAAAATTTTATCAAACATACAAACATACAAAAGTACAAACGTACAAACATACAAACATACAAACATACAAACATACATATAGGTGAAGCTAATAAAAATTTTGTAAAAATTATATGTCTCAATTTTAGAATCAAATTTGTAAATTACTTAAAAAATACTTTCTTTGAAAATTCGGGAAAATTGAAAAATCGGGAAAATTAAAGTTATAAATAAGAGAAAAAAATCTATTAAACACTGCGTAGATCATTTAAAGATTAAAAAAATTCGATACAATCGAACGACAATCTGAAATTCGAAAATACGGTTATTTTGTAGCTTCTCTTTACATGCTATTTTTTAAAAATTTTGTCAATTTTTCAATTCTTAGATCATATTCCAGCTATGAAAATGCACTTGCAAGTCATTAACAATTGTGTTTAATAGATTTTTTTCCCATATTTATAACTGTAATTTTTCCGATTTTTTTTTGGTATTTTTAGATTTTTTTTTAATTTTTAGCGCGCGCATAAAAATTTCTAGTAGAAATTTATTTCGATGTCGATGGTTCATTATTCTACATCGACCATCGATGTTTCGATTCCAAAAAAAAATCGACCAAAAAAATCGATGTTTCCCGGAAAAAACATCGCTAGTCGAAACATCGATGTATATCGCCCATCTCTATTCGACTGCTTTAGTTATCAATTAACAGGAAAAACCAATTTATTTTGCGCATTATTAATACATTTTATGGTCCGTTCTCTGAGTTGAGGTTATCGCTGTTTTCGTTACTAATAAGTTTATTAATATATTTTCCGTATTACATAGCTATTTTAAATATTAAATAAGCAAAGGAAAGATTTGAGTTGATGAAAACCCAAATAATTTAGTTTAGTTTTGATTCAAAATGATACTACTCCACTATCAGTAGAAAACAATAAAGCCCTTGAGTTTACAGAATGTTTTGCGTGACAAAAACAATTTTTTTTTTAATTATCAATTTTTTGGGTTCCAATTTCTAAATTTCGACATTGAAGCGAGCCCTGGTTCCTACGATTTTATTATATGTATATAGATTATAAAACCTATTTAACGTCAATGACAAAAATATCGACAGCACAGGTTCACCGCCTAAGTGACTAACTTCTCCAAGTATACTTGGTAGAGGTTAGACATAAATATTGGATTAGGTACAGAGATAAGGTGTTTTACGAAATAAGGTCATATACCTAATCCAAAAAATATAAGATTACCGTTCCGAAGATTCCACATAATCCCATTTCCACAGACTACAAATATTTGTACCTACCTATTTTAAATTATTTATTTTTAGATAGGTTCGTATTGCTGTCACCTTGTTAGTATTTGTATTGATGAACATACAGTTGGACGTTTTATCATCATCACACCGTACCCTTATGCGGTTGGAAGTGTAAACAGAACGTCTATACTAATACCTTACTAACGTGGTGTCGGTGTTAAGCAGACTTCAATATCTGACACTTTTATTCAAAAACCATTAAACCGATTTTGATTAAACTTCGACTGTTCCCTAAGTACAAAATATATCTAACTGACATTTGTCACTTCAAGAATTAAAAAGACTACATAGACATGTCCTTTATTTCCGAGAATTTTGTTTCGTTCGGACAAATATACAAACACTTAAATTTAGTATACATGCGTGGACACCTAAACAGATAATCATGTAACTTCAAATATATTTTTTTATAGTAGAGGGGGCAAACAAGCAGATGGTGCACCTGATGGTAAGTGATTACCGCCGCCCATGGACATCCGCAATACCGGGGGTATTGCAGCTGCGTTGCCGGCCTCTTAAGAATGAATAAGCTCGTTTCTTGAAGGTCCCTAAGTCGTATCCATTCGGAAACACCCCCGAAGGTAATTGATTCCACAAAGGAGTAGTGCGAGGCAAAGTGTCGATAATAGCGCAAGGTTGTGGATTTCCAGACATCGAGGTGATGAGGATGAAACTTTAAATTTTGACGCGATGTCCGATGGTGGAATTTAGCGGCAGGGATTAGTCCGATCAACTCGTCGGAACACTCCCCATGATAAATACGTTAAAAGATGCAGAGCGAACCTACATCTCTGCGTAACGCCAAAGAGTCAAGCCGATTAGAAATAGCCTGGTCGTCGACGATTCGAACCGCTCTACGTTGAATGCGATCAAAAGTAAAAAGCTGGTACTGAGGAGCTCCGGCCCAGAGGTGAGAACAGTACTCCATGTGAGGTCGAATTTGGGCCGTGTAAAGTTGGAGGCGATGGGCTGGCATGAAGTACTACTTTGCTCTACTGAGTACACCAAGCTTTTTGGAGGCTAGTTTAGCCTTCCCTTTCAAATGACCGCGGAACTGAACGTTGTTCGATATGTCGACTCCCAGAATTCCCATACTGGCTGAGGCTGTCTGGAGAGTGTTTTCGAACCGAGGTGATACGACAAAGGTGTTTTTTTGCGGTGCGCCCACAAAGCTGCCCTCTTCGACGTGTTCCCGAGAAATACCGCTATGGCCGGAGTATGTAGCATCACCAGTACTGTCGTCCGCATCTACCAATCAAAATTTGACCGTAAGTTTGATCATCTCATATTCAAATCTCTGCTAAGTTTGAAAATAGACTCACCATAAACAACATAACATAATAATATATTTGTGAATAAAACGAATGCATAGTAGTGCGTGTGTTTTTTTTATATTTTTCAATGTGGTTTAATGCATATTACTATTTATTCTCCGTGCAATCGTTAACTATGGTAAATTTCAATCTCTCAGTTCAACTAATTTTCGTAAAAAGGCATACCAAGTTATTGCTTTGCGTATTAATATGTTTAATGTATAAAATACAATGACGTGTATGATATTATACGTAATTGATAAAATATAATATATTACAATATGTAAAAATAAAGTAAGTAAGCAAATAGAAAGTAATAAGTAAAAGGAGTAGAAGGCTGTACTGCTATTTGGGGGCACGGCAGTGCCCCCGCCAAGTCGAGCAAAAAAGCGGCACGGCCGTTACCATCCTCGTCTCGAAGCAATTCAGGCAGTTTTCGACCCCCTGTAACTTTGTTGTGGATAAAACAAGAAGCCTGAATTTTCAGTTACTAATTATACATTATATAAACACAGTATATTTAAAATTTCATTCAATTTGAACCAGTAGTTTAAGAATTGTAACTTGTCAAACTTTCTTAATTTTGTCACTGACTGACTGACCGATCATCAAAAGTCTAAGGTACTTCTAGCCGACATAGAATCTTCAAATTTAGAATATAATTAGTGTTTAGTATCTAAATAAAGGGAAAATCTAAAAATTTCAAAATTTGTGGCCAGTTTTCCAGATACACCAACTGCGCGAATAACTTTGTAATACCATATAAATGTATAGGATTATACAAAGTTATTTGCAGTTAATGAATCATTGTACTCGTATAACGGAATAATAGTCGTAGATAGGCACCTAGATATATGAGTGTGTTCAGCCCATGAAACTGTACATTCCCCTAGGAAAATATGACGAAAAAAAGGGTGCAAATAAATAGACTAAATATTAACTCGAAATTACCAATTACCATGAAAGATAGAACGCTAATAATCAAATCCGCTATTCTATTAATAATTTGATGATTAATTTAAAAAACCTTTGAGTGCCAGTTGACGAGTGCACAGAACAATGTTACTCCAGGGAGGACGAGCGTGGTCCGAAATATTGCTCGCGCTAGGGACGTAAGCGAGGCACGCAAAAGGTGAATACCCTCCAGGTACACTTATCTTATGGCCTCAGTACACATAGGTTTGTAATAGCCCATGCTTTGCAATGCACCACTGTAGGCCACGATCACTTGTGTTCACACAATGGCCCATGGCTCATTGCTGTCGTGCGAAACATTCACGATGGACGTGGAAGTAGTTACGGCCGTGGCTATTTATTTATTTATAATATACTGCTTACAAGTATTACAGAAGTGTGTACCGCCACAAAGTTATAAATAAAATGACGCTAAGGGGGTGGTGGATACTAACCATTTACCGTAATAGGACAAGGGTACGTAGATTTTTTAATGTTTCTTAGATGTATTTCTAGTTTTTTCAGGCTTATTTTAAATACATATGGAATGTTAACTTAAATGACTATTTTAACGCCCATATCCCCGAAGAGGTAGGCAGAGTTACAACAATTTCACCCACGATTAGCCGAAGATACTTAGTAATGCGCTGATGGATGTAGGTTCCACAGTGTTCACATCCGGTCAAGCTTACGTGGCACTTTCGAGAGTTACAAATCTGGACGGTTTACATGTAATTAATGTCGACTTTGGAAGAATTCCTGAGCTTTAAGCTCAGGAATCCTCAATTAGTGAATACAACAGATTAAAAAGTATTTATCGTCCAGACTTGTCAAAAATTGTAACATCAAAGCCTTCGAGAAAAACACATCGAGACAGGGAGTAGACTTTGAAAAAAACTGTAGCTGTAGCTCAAGAAGCTGTACCTACAAAAATAAGAAAAAATCATAATAGAGAGGCTTAAGGAAAAATCGTTATTGATATTCTAGAAGTAAAAGGTACCAAAAAGGAAAAAAGTAGGTCTCTACAAAAAGAAGTGAGATATCATCAAAAACATCCTGTAAAAAAACCAAGTCTCGGAGCTCAGTTTTTCTACCGTAAAAAGTTGTGAGATCCATGTAATACCAAGTCGGTTAATTTATTTAGTCCCTACTTAAGAAACCTTCTGTCTTAAGTTATTACGTAAGTTGTTATCATATCAATGTTAAAAATCTTTTACGTTTTAAATAAATAGATCGACTTGGCTATCGCATGATTAGATGGTTTAGTATGTATCACACAGCACTACGGGCCAGCAACCTGGTTTCTAGCAAAAGTCCTTCCGAATGGATGTGAGATGATCTTTAAGAAGTTAATGGAGGATGGTTAATGGATCACTAGATCCCGTCTCCACTTCTCGGTTTATTGACAAATTTAAGCCATGTTGTCATCCGATGGGCCACTTGGAAAAGTTATACATTCATTTCTTAGACGAGTTTCAATCGCGTAGAGCGCAATAGACTAAACAATCTAATATAATTATGTATAAATTTTAAGATGTGACAATGTGTTTTCATGCGATGGCCAAGTCGATCAACAAGAACTGAGCTGCGAGACTTGGTTTTTTTACAGGATGTTTTTGATGATATTTTATTAACTTACGCCTACCCTACAAAAAAAACTGGTGTGCTAAAATTTTTTTTAACTTTTTTATCACTGTATTTTAGCATACTGACTAGCGTCCATTTATCCATCCATCCATCTATCATAAACAAATAATTTCCTTAGTCTAGGGTTCATAATTCATCAGACTAATTCGTGTAGTTTGTGCAGCGATGTTTATTAATCTTACAAATTTTATTTTCGCCTTGAAGGCGGATGGACGGTAGAGTCTAGGATATTCAGGTCATAAACCTTTGGACGATTCTGGCGTTATCTAGAAATTTTGGGTTCTTTGATAAGGTATATTTTTGCCTAATGTTAAGTTTCTTCAGATAATTGCGGGGATTAGATAAAAATGAGCTGTTGGCAGACGATAGCCGGAATTAATGTCGAAAATACTTATTTAGTCTCTTTAGCTGTATTTCTAGTACGAAAGACAGTATTTGAAAAAGAAAACAGGTTAAGTGCGAGGTAATTCGCGTGTAGGTTTCCATACCTTTTTTATGTCATAAGATAGCAAACAAGCAGATGGGTCTCCTGATGGAAAGAGTCAACCATCGCCTATAGACACCAAAGGTGTTAATGGTGCGTGGTGCTATCTTGTGGCGAGGTCTAATGTCACATGCATTAGACGTCGCCAGGTAGTTTACCGGCTACCTTACCCTCCAAACCAGAACACAACAGTGACAAATATTGACGCTATTGCGGCAGGAATAGATAAAGCGATATTACCAAAACCCCGGCGAAACGTTGCAGAACTCTACCACCTAGTAGTCACGATAGTAATGACACGCACGTGTAGCCTATCGTTTGCCTTTTATGATCTGATTAGCAGAAAAGGGAGCCCATTGCATCAGGAGATCCATCTGCTTGTTTGCTATCTTATGATACAAAAAAAAAAACACAAAATATCATAACAGTTATGATATTTTCTCGTACAATCCAAGCATTATGGTACGCATCAAGAAAATAGTACAAATGTAAAATTATATAACAAAATCCCATCCTGGTAGGTACTATCTAGTATTAAGATAGCCACAGCTTAGAGCGGGCGACCGGCGACATTAAGGGACGCATTTGTTCAAAACAATTTTTTTTTGTTTATTTCCTCAAAGTTTGAAATTAATTATGGATATTTAACAATTTTAAAAATTCTAAATACATCCATCGCCGACGCCGCGCCGTCTCGGCCGCAACTAGTCGAGCTGTGGCATACGCAGAAAATCGCACGACCCGCCGCGCCGCATCTGCATCGTAGGTCACACCACGGGTAGCTGTGGCCAGGCCGTAAAACTTATGTACATGGGATTACCACCCTGCTACAAGGATAGCTACGCAATATAACTCCTTCAATGTTAATAGGTGATGGTTGTTTCTATCAAAAAAGCCATCTGCTTGTTTGCTATCTTATGATATCAAAAAGCAGCATGTTATAAATGTGGAGGAAGTAAAGTATCTTCTCGCCTATTCCATAAGGTATTAGGAGAGTCATCTGTAATAACAATAATAATAAATATTCACAGGACAAATTACACTTACTGATCTAACCCCAATATACGCAAATTATTTGCTTGTGTTATGGTTGTTAGTCAACGATACTTATACATAGAAATACATTTATAAATACTAGAAGATATTTAATAAATACCCAAACCTGGAAATATAAACATTTATGCTCATCACACAATTGCTTGTCCCCGTCGGGAATCGAACTCGAGCCCCGTTGATGTATTTGTATGTGTGTATGTGTGTGTGTGTGTGTGTGTGTGTGTGTGTGTGCGCGCGACGGTCATTGCAGTGTTCCGGTTTGGAGAGCAAGGTAGCCGGTAAACTTATGCATGTGGCATTAGACCTCGCCACAAGATAGCAACGAACCATTAACACCATTGTTGTCTATAGGCGATGGTTGACTCTTCCCATCAAGAGACACATCTGCTTGTTTGCTATCTTATGATACAAAAAAGCTTAGTGACGATAGACGCAAGTACGGCTGAGCCATTAGAGAGCTGAAGGACTGTTTTCTACAAGAGGCGTGGATAAACACCGTTAAATGACATAAGCTCAATTTATATTAAAGCCTTTTAGATATATATTCTATACATTTCATCGTCGGCACTTGGTGAAATTCCATTATTGTAACACAATTGGCTAATCAATTGTACTTTATTTTCACGTCAAAACTTTATTTTTGTATATCACTCGACCGGTTTCGTTTTTTAAGCATTCGACAAAATTCTTTTTTAGAATCTTCAGGATGTAATACATCCTGAAGATGCTTAAAAACTGAAACCGGTCGAGTGATATACAAAAATAAAGTTTTGATGTGAAACTAAAGTACAAGTGATTAGCCAATTGTGTTACCTTTTAGATATATTACGTCATAAAAAAAGTATCTTCATGCCCATATTCCCAAAGAGCTATGCAGAGATACAAGTGCACTCACGATCAGCCGAAAATATTTACGGCCAATTGCGCCAACATTGTCTTAGCTTAGAAAAACACTAAGTAGTATACACTCACTTTTTGTCTTAAGGGAAAAAATGTAGCAGCATGTCACTAAAAACTGTCCTATGCTAATACAAGATTGGTGCAATTAGCCATTAGTCCCACAGTGTGATACGTGGCAAGCTTATTGCTAACCGGGCACTTATCCAATTCCAGGCAACGTTGTTTTATCAGAAAATTGGAAAAAAGTTGAATTGCCCGACCCGGGAATCGAAATCGGGACCTCATATGGTCAACATGGACACCGGACCACTAGACTACAGAGGCGATTATTATATCATATAGCGTCATATTATGTCATACAGCCCGTAAAGCGTAATATAATAAGAACCCACGTGAATAAAGTTATAATATTAATAAGTCTTTTATATGTTAGTCGTCTTGACCACATTGCCTAGACGATTGCGTAAATATTGGCATCTGGGTGACGTTCAATTAGATATAAGGCTGTTTACAGATGAACAGATTTTATTCATTATTTTCGGTCTTACTTTGTGGAAATCCATAACTCAAAGAAGAAATAAATTAATTTCCTAACCTCCGTGGACGCGCACCTGTGACCTCTACGATGCCAGTATTATTATAAGAAAAATAAACCCAGATCCGACCAGATTCGAAAAAAAATGTTCCTTTTAAGTAAGCCAGTCAGATAAAAATTATGTAGACTATCATATACTATGATTTTGGATTTCCATGCACGAATTTACCGGTTTCATACCTTTCGAACCAGAATACGACTATGACAAGCACTGATGTGTGGCAGAAAACCATAAACATTTATCTGGAAAAATGATGTTGAAGGACTCTACCGACTATTAAACTTGAACACCGAATAGTGACTCTCTTACTTAAGATAAAAAATAATGATCATCATCTCCTCACCCCATGTTGGTCAGGCTCAGGGCCCCTACGTACCCCGCAAGGAAATCTCTTTTTCTGCTTTTTTGATATCATAAAATAACAAATAACAACAATGGGTTTCCTGATGGAAAAAGTCAACCATCGCCTATAGACACCAAAGGTGTTAATGGTGCGTTGCTATCTTATGGCGAGGTCTAATGCCACATGCATAAGTTTACCGGCTACCTTACCCTCCAGACTGAACACGACAGTGACAAACACTGATGCTATTGCGGCAGGAATAAGTAAGGCGGTGGTATCAGACCCGGGCGAGACAATTCAGAACTCTACCACCTAGTAGCCACGATATTAGTGACTTGCATAGCCAATAGGTCGCCTTTTACGACATGCCTAGCAGAACGGTAGTTGGTCTATTCTTCAAAAGACGCAAGCTCAATAGAGTCCGGAACCAACACTGGGGAAAGTTTTTGTTGTAATATGTTTTAAAATTTGTTTGTAGTTAATTCGAGCGTCGGAAAGCTTATTGTAAATGGCTAATAAGAAGTTACTAATCATGTGAGAATTATATTTTTTTTTTCATTATATTTCTTTAAACATAATAAATAACACAGATTGATCTAGTAAAATAATTAATGATTTGTGATATGGGGTCAACGATACTAATACATAGAAATACACATATAAATACTAAAATATATATTTTTATACACAAACGAACCGAGAAATACAAATATATTTATATTCATCAGATAAGTGTTAGTCCCTATCGGGAGTAAAACCTGAACCCCATTAATTCAGTATTCAAAGACCTTAACCACCGGACCAACGGGGTGGGAAAAATTGATTTAGTTCCTAGTATTTAATGAGAACACATCATAAATTTTCTTAATTGGTCAAATATTTTATGACCATACATAAGATTCTTAAATATAAACGGCGATATTAATAACAATATTAACTTCTTTGATTTTTCTCTCAAATAAACCCTTGAGCTAAGATTATAAATTGTATTCTATAAAGTATTGCCAGGGGAAGTTTATTGCTTTAAGGCTTATCTGCTTACCGGAATATAAAACACGGCGTAAGTGCAAACGATGCAAGCTCCTGACTCAAACAACGATACATTAAACGCAAACATTAAAGTTTTCATTCCATTCCTTTTCTTCCTCTTTACTCTATCAGAATAATTTTAAATTATCTATTTTTGTTTAGATAAAGGTATCTAAATATTTTTTGAAACCGGTTAATAACATGAGACTAAAAATTGTGTAGGATGACGAATAGGGGTCCAATTTACGTAAAAAAATCAAGTATAAACGTGTACAGCTTTTACACATTTTCTTACATATTAAGTCTCGTCGTGGCACAACTCGACGTTGTTTCATGTTTATGTGTATAAGAACCCTAAGTTCGATCGACGATGACACGATTGACGTTTGTTAAGCGAATTTGAGGGTAGGTCGATTTGGACCGTAATTTATGGCATTCAATTCGCAGGGCTCTCTTAAACGTGCGTTATGAATAGAGTTCCAAATATGGAAGCAAAGAAAGTGTTTCGGGTTCACGTTGAATCCACTCAGTTTTCTCCATTTACCCCGAAAGAGATTTGGCGTTAAAGTATGTATGATATATGTAACTACAATCATTAAAAATTCAGTGAAATTAAAAGAAATCATATCAAGGGCTCCATTTTTTTTATAAAAAAAAATAGTTTAAAATAAAAATAGTTTTCGGATTTTTTGGTTGAATTTAAAAATGGAAAAACTAAAACGTATGCAACAAAATCTAATTATTATTTTTATCGGTTTCGAGTATTAATTTATTTTAAAATCTCATAGTTCCGTCATGTGAGTAGAGGACTGGTCAGAAGAATCATCGAATGTGTAGGATCTAATTATTATCTGTGTCGGTTTCAAATATTAGACTAAGAAAAGTTTACATTTTACGTGCAGGATAAATTTGCCTATAAATATAATACCTAATAACAATTACCAAGCATTTGTGACAAAATGAGATCGTTATTAATTAATTTTAAAATCTCATGATTCCAAATTGTTTAAAAGCAGGAGTGGTCAGAAAACCTACTGCATGTGAAGGACAAAAGTGTTTTTTGTATTTTTTATAAAATAATCAAGCGATTGAACCAAAAAATTACTTGACGCCCCCATGCTTTAGAAGAGAAAAAAATGGGCGACTAGTCAAAACGAAGCTGTTAACAAAAAAATCTGCTTGTTATAACCAAAAATAAAATGTTCTTGGGATCACAGTCTAAAAAGCTTTACAATATTTACCTGACAGCAATAAAAGGAAGTTTATTCGGTTCGGGTCGCATTCGGTTTTTAAAAGTATCTTTACTCTTATACCCCGAAGAGGTATGCAGGGATACAAGCAGTGCACACACGATTATCCGAAGATACTTTGTCCTACAATTTGTTAGGTAGCAAGCCTATTGCCAACCGGGCATTTATCCAACCCTAGGTAACGTTGTTTTTAACAGAAAAGTGAAAAAAAATTGGATTACTCGAATCGGAAATCGAACTCAGTACCTCATGTGTTCAACACCGACACCGGACCACTAGACCACAGAAGCGATGAGGTTTTTACTTTATAACTTGTTAAATTTGTAATCGCAGTTCCTTTAACTTTATTCATAAGATTTATGACTACTTTTGGTTTAAGTTTCCCTCATCTAGTTTTTATGTTTACGACGTAACTTACATACAAGTGATTATTTATATTGGAACTCAGTTTACGCGTCGTAAAGACGAACTACACTGAAACAGAACAAATAACGTGACGTACTTAGTGTCTCGCACTGACTGATTACACTGGAAATTAACTAATTTGGAAAGTAAATTAATTATTTAGGGTAAACTTTATACGTTCCTCTAATAGGAAGAAAATGCAGGAAGGGGAAAATATACAGTAAATTTTATTTCTTGGTAATAAAATTATTCAACATTTTAATTTTCAAATACTACTTGTTATTAACCCCATGTCGGTCTAAGCCACTTTTGAAGAACAGACTATCTGCCTTTCAGTCAGGCAGTTTGTAAGAGACGAACAATTGGGTATGCTATGCGAGTCATTATAATCATGGCTACTTAGGTGGTAAAGAACACGGGCAAGATTCCATACATCGTTTTTTTTAGTTATTACCTTAAAGTATAATATATACCGTAAGATTCTATATCAACTCCTTAACTTATCCGCATTTAATAAATATTTTTTTAAACTTGGGGAATAGTAAATAAATAAAGTTGGAATTTAGGTAAGGTTGATATAAACAATCAGTTCTCTCCTTAGTAGTAGCTGTGGTTAGGATTTTTTCTTGTCATTAGTGTCTTCAGTACAACAGCTGTTAATCTCAGAAATCTAAGTTAAATTGACAGAATTCTGAGCTAAGGTTTTGTAAAGACACTTTATAAATACTTAAAAGAACAAAAAATAAATTATCATTAAACAGGGAGAATTTTTATTTGATAATTATAACGGAAATTATGATATATAAAGTTTTTGCTGTTTTAATGCAAATGTAATTAAGGTTTTACACAATGGTAACACTTAAATATGATGATAGATCAAATTAAAGTCTGAATATTTTTTATATAATTGTTCCTAGGTATATATTTTATTTAATTAATTTAAAAAACTTATATTCTAGTTTATCTAACTATTCGTCACTCCGAAAGACACGCAAGGGATGTACAAAACCAAAATGGCCTGTGTTCTTTCTGCGTTGTCTCGCTTGAGTCTGTCATCGCCTTACCAATTTCTGCCGTAATAGCGTCAGCGCTTGTCACTATCATGTTCCTGTTCAGTGGATAAGGTGGTCGACAAACTTATGTATATCGCATGAAGATCCCGCCACAAGGATAACAATGTACCATTAACATCCTTGGTGTTTATAGGCAATTGTGGTTGTTTTTTGTATCAAAAGAGCCATCTGCTTGTATCCTATGTTATGATATAAAAAAACATGTTTGAATAATATTGCAAGTTTTTATTCATTATGTTTTTTTTGAAACTTGCGAAGTACGTCTGCATTATTTTGTATTCGTGTGACGAATAAGTCTATGTACCTATATGTGGTTATGTAAATAATCAAGGTAGTCATCATTACTTTCAAATTGGAACACAATGATAAGCGCCAACGTGATTACGGCAAGAAAAGATAAGCCAGTGTTACCAAATCCAGGCGGGATTTGCTGAACTGTACTACCTAGTAGTCACGATTTTAGTGAGATTTAGCCAATTATTTAGCTTTTCCGAACTTCGTTTAAGGTAAATGGTTACCTTTTACGAACGCTTATTAATTAATCAAATAGGGATCATTCGGCATATTTACGCTTTAAAAATATTATTAAAATGTACATAAAAAAGATTGTAAGAAACATTATATATTATGACAAATTTTACACACTCGTGTGATTCGCGAGGCGAATGGCGAGGCGAATAATGAACATGAATATGTAAATAATGCGCTGGCTATTCGCCTCGTGCATGGCTTCGCGATTCACGCGCACTAGTTGACAACGGCTTTTTGGACGCGAATCAAATGGCACGAATGGCGAATACGAACTTAAACTAAAATTATTACCTATTTTACTCCTGGATAGTATATGGAAGGAATAATAGGTATAGGAAGTAAGCTTTCTTTTGATAAAATAATAATAATAACGTTTCCTCGTTCTATAATACAATACAATAACTCTTTATTGTGCACCAAAATATATAACAAAATATAGGTTACAAAAAATATTGTTAGTTATATCTGCAGGTATGTATAGGCCAATATACTAAACAGTGGTGATCTATATACATATAATAAAATCGTAGGAAAGTCATGTATGTCCGGGGTAAACTCAAAAAGTATTGCATGGATTTACTTCAAATTTTGCATGAATATTAATAACAGGTTGGGTCAACATATAGGCCACATATTATCACGCTATCACCTACGGGAGAGGAGCTGTGCGGATTAAATGAAGTCCGAGCGGCGAAGTATCGGGCAACAGCTAGTTATCTATAAATTAGTTGGCTTATAACTTGAACGGAACGATAATTGAAACAGACTGCTTAAAATCCTACCCTTACCACCATTGACATATTATTGCTATGGACATCGGATCCGCGCTAAAAATGAGACAAATGAGCTACAAAACGCAAAAAGAACTACCATTCCGCTTTAGTCGAAATTGAACGAAATTAATGATTTAATATTTAAATTATTATATATATATATATATATATATATATATATATATATATATATATATATATATATATATGTGAGGCGGTGAGAATGAAACTTTGAAATTCGTCGCGATGTCCAATAGTGAAATTCGGCGTCAGGAAACAGAACAGAATATTTCCTATGATAGATGCTTTTTGCTATCTATGATAGTATAGGTAACATATACTAAATATGTTGAATCATGGATTTTTTATAAAAATTTCGTAGAAATACAGAGTTATAATTTTTCCGGCGTAGGAATGTGACGACCTCATTGCCCACTGTTGGGATAATTTTTGAGATGTCAATGATTCCCACAGAATAAATAATAGTAGGTATACTACATTCCTTAATCAAAACGTTTCGCAAGAATTAGATAGGAACCTAACATAGCAATCGAAAGTGAAGCCACAAGTAACAGCAAGCAACAAAATATTTTGGTGTCAAGAAATCTACGTGTTGTTACGGGCCCCTTCCCCTTGTTGGTTCAAAACCTCTTTGGAAGAATAGACCATCTACCAGGCAGGCATTGCCATGCTGCCTGGCAGTTTGTAAAGGCGGACGATTGACTAAACGTGTCACTACTTTCTTGACTACTAGATAGTAGAGTTCTGTAACGTCTTACTCAAATGTTTGGTACTGCCACCTTACCAATTCTTGCTACAATAGCGTCAATGCTTATCATTACCGTGTTCCAGTTTGAAAAAAAGTATCCGGTAAACTGCAAGTGGCATTAACACCTTGTCATACGGATAGCAACGTACGATTAACATATATGGTGCCTACTATCGATGGTTGTTTTTTTCCCTCAAAAGAGCCATTTTCTTTTCTTTATATAGAAGAGGGGGCAAGCTACAGACCAAATAAATACTAATAAACACGGTGTTGGGCGTATAATGCGTAGTCGTTCATACGCGGACAGGAGGCTCACCTAATGCTAAGAGATTACAGTCGCTCATAGACAACGACGCTACCAGAGTTCTTGCAGTTGCGCTGCCGGCTTTTTAGGAATGAGTAAGCTTTTTTCTCAAAGGTACCTTGGTCGTATCCGTTTGGAAAAGCTGCCAATAACTGTTTTCATATAAGAGGAGTGCAGGGCATAAAGTGTCTCAAGAAATGCGTGGTTGTGGATTTCCAGACATCGAAATGGTGAGGATGAAAATTTGAATTTCGTCGCGATGTCCAATGGTGAAATTCGGTGGCAGGAATAAATCTTAAAACAGATAGAATATTTCCTATGATAGATGTATTTTGCTATCTATGATAGTATAAGTTTAATATATGGATTTATTAGTATATTGTATTACTTGTATATTTAGTATTAAAAATCATGGATTTTTTATAAAAATTGCATAGAAATACAGTTATAATTTTTCCGGTGTAGGGATGTGGGGACCTCATAGCCCACTGGTGGGATAATTTTTGTGACAAAAATTATTTTACACCAGTGCAGTCAGTCAACTAAATTAGTGGTAGTGCCATACTGCAATTGCGACTGAATAGGCCAGCACGCCCGGGATGATACCACTCTCTCATTTGATACTGATGTTCAGTAGCAGCTCTGCTGCTGCATTTCGTTCCGGTTTTGTTTGTGAGAGTCCCGGAGAATTTAACCCCAAAAAGACGCAGCTTTGCGCGTTCATCGCAAAAAGACACCATTTGTCGTGTCACCTCGATTCGAGACGACGTGCCTGACGGCCTCAGCCACTATTGGAATTCTGGGAGTCGACATATCGAATAACGTTCAGTTCCGCGGTGGAATCTTTTGTGGAATCATTTACCCGCAGGGGTGTTCCGGCAGCGGATACGATTTGGGGAATTTCATCTTTTACAATAAACTTCCCGAAACTATAAGAGATCTACCAGTCAATAAATTGAAAAAATGTGTTAAAACAAAACTGTGTAAAAAAGAATATTATAAAATTTCAGATTATTTAGAAGACAAAAAAGTCTGGGATTAATTACTCCTCATACCGATCTCATATATATTTTTTGTAATATTGTGATAATGTAAAAAAATCAATGATATGAAAAAAAGACAAGCCCGCTGAGTTTCTTCCGCCGGATCTTCTCAGTGTGTGGCCGCGTTTTCAATCCGGTAGTAGTGTTTAAAAAAATATGTTGACCAGTCAAAATAACTTGTAAAAAGTTTTATTGAATAAAGTATTTCTGATTTCTGATTTCAAGAAACGAGATTATTCATTTTTAAAAGGCAGGCAACGCAGCTGCAAGACTCCTTGTATTGCAGATTTTCTTGGGCGGTGGTGATCACTTAAAATCATGTGCACCCCGTGCTTGTTTGCTGCCTCTACTATAAAAAAATACTCCCTTGCCTCGAACATGTTAAGAGAATGGCAGATGAACGATTAACAAAAGAGATATACAATATGAGTATAGATGTATGTAGGTACCGGAGAGACCAAGTCTTACGTCAGACTTGGTATTTGTAATCGGATTGGTCCAATGTTGTCCAAAGGTGGTGGCGTGGTCTCCGAAACCGGCGTGTGTGCATAAAGTGAGTTGTCTCACTTGACGTAGTCAAGTCTATGTCTGGATCGTGATGTAAAGCGGTTGCCAAGGACAGAAAAACTTGCCTCTATGCCTACTCTGTAGGTAAGAGATATGACGGGGAGATATATATTAATGTATACAATAAAAATGTATACATTAATATATATCTGACCGTATAATTTAACTAACATCAAGCAGTTCTGGCTACGAATTTTCACACATCTTCTAATGACATAATCTAAGTTTACCCGTTTATGGCCCTCGTCGCTTAATAGTCGTAGGACATTGTGGCACGGCGTCAGCGGCCATTACGGATTTATTACTATGGCCCATCCATTTGTAAAATTATCTACACGATTTATACATTTTACATTATATACATTGTAAGTTATTTTAAATGTGTCTGCAATCTAAACAATTCTGTATAATACTTTAAATTAACTTAACATATTTCTTTGGTCTGAAGGAAATATTGGAGACTTATAGACTTTGAATAAATACCACGGATTTAATGGATACGCCTTTTAAGACAATTTCTTAGTTTGTCAGTGTAGCTAGCGCGTTGCTTGTAGTTGTGTAATTACACACAGAAATACAGAGTTATACTACTTACCAATGAAATAAAATCATTGCAAGTGTTATTTTTAAACCTTGTCATCTCATTCGGTACGATAAAACAGTAAAATATGTTTTATTACTATTTTTTCATGATATAATATATCGAAAATGTATGACATTTTTGACAGTAATAGGAGCGTTTTCTCATATGCGCGACGACACGTTTCCTTCCCAATGGCGTGTCTATTAGTATTCATATGGTTTGTGATAAATACATATACTTTTCTAAAGTTAAAAAATACAGGTGATTTTTGTTTATCCGAACTCAGGTGTACATCCCTTGCGTGTCTTTTGGAATGATGAATATTAGATAAACTAGACTAATTTTCTACGTTTTTTAATTAAATAAAATATATTATATCCAGGAACAATCATATAAAAAATATTGAAACTTTAATTCGATTGACTTCTATCATCATGTTTATGTGTTACCATTGTATAAAACTTTAATTACATTCGCATTAAAACAGCTGTAAGTTTATATATTATAATTTTCATTGTAAGTATTAAATAAAAATTCTCCCTGTTTTTGTACTAAAGAATAGTTTAAAGCTAATTATTTTTTTGTTATTTTAAGTACCTAAAAAGTGTCTTGACAAAATTGTAGCTCAGAATTTTGTCAATCTAACTTAGATTCCTGAAATTAGCAATTGTTCTAAAGACACCCAATGACAAGATAAATACCTAAGCACGGACTACTAAGGAAAGAACTGAAGGTTTACGTTAACCTTACCTAAATTCCAAGTTTATTTAGCTACTATTCCCCAAGTTTAAAAAATATTAATTAAATTCGGATAAGTTAAGAAGTTGATATATAATATTATAAAATATATTAAACTTATAGGTAATAACTAAAAAAAATAATGTAGGAAGTCTCGTCCTTGTTCTTCGTATTATCAATGGCTCTTAATATTTTGGTACTGCTATTTCTACAACGGGTATAAAAAAAAGAGTCTAGACAGGTAATGTGTGAGATTTTTAATCTATATTAATGTTATTTATACAAAGGTAAAGATTATAAGTTAGTAAATTTGTTTGTGAAACTATAATCTATACATATAATAAAATCGTAGGAAAGTCAAAACTGTACATTGAATATTTTTTTAAAAGAATACTAGGGGCGTGATCTACAATCGATAGCGAAGCTAAAAATATAGTTTTTAGAATTTTTGTCTGTTTGTCTGTATGCATGTCCTGGGTAAACTCAAAAAGTACTGCATGGATTTACTTCAAATTTTGCATGAATAATCTGTTAGTAATCTAACAGGTCAGAAATCAGAAATACTTTATTCAATAAAACTTTTTACAAGTTTTTACACGTCAACATCTTTTTTTCGGTCGAGTCAACATATAGGCTACATATTATCATGCTATCACCTACGGAGGGGGGGGGGGGGGGGGAGCTGTGCGAAGTAAACGAAGTCCACGCGGACGAAGTTGAACAGCTAGTTTAAAATATATTAAAAAATATTTTACCATTTCAAAAAATTGCCAAATAGGTAGGTTCTTTAGATATACATAGTTGGTATATACATAGGCAATCTCTATCCCGTGAATAAATACATAGGCAATCTCTATTCGTTAGGGAAACTATCCGCCTTTTTTCTTAGTTTATGAGATATAACAAAAACAAATATTAGACTCACAGTTTTGAAATGAATTTTACTTAAACTAGATGAAAACCCGGCTTCGGCTCGGAAGTTTCATAATACGCAATCTTACATATATACTAACTCAAATAGAAGAACTTAAAAAGTAGCAATACTGTAGTGACGTCTTCTTTCAACGTTAACAAATTACGTTTGTTTAATAAAGACAGTACTATAGTGTTGCTAGTTTTTAATATCTACTCTTTTATGAACGAAGAGAAAATAAGTTTTACGATATTCTGCGCTCCGTTCTAAGATACTTTAATAAATGCTCACGCCATCTACACCACATATTTGTAACCCTTAAAGAAATATGGCCGATCCGTCTGTCAGCACCGTTAGATTTTTTAATCACTATTTTAACAAAATACTCGACAATCCGAATTTTGCGGATATATGTTGTCGATTCAAAATTTTTTTTTACGCTTTATAATTTAGGTAAGATTTCGATTGAGTCTACCGTAACCCTTGAGGAAATTATTAATATAGATACTTATTATAAGCTTTCAAAAATAACAAACAAAAAGTAAGAGAACTTGTATTAATTAACAATTTTAAACTAACAAAATACTGACGAAAGTAATTTGCTTTCGTTGGCGTGATTTCAGTAAATTGGAAAATAAATTAAAATATTATATGAGAAATTTTATTAATACGAAATAGTGGACTGACCGCTTTACGTAACAATGGGTGCAAACTGACATTGATCTACAAAAGGCTTTTGTATTTTACCAGGAATTTTAAATAACGTAGTTCACTAGCAAACTCTATTATACTAAGACGTTATCTTGTTTGAGATAGCTCGTAAGACTACTGCGAATTTTGTACAATTTAAGAATAATTTGTATATTTTGTATATTGTATAATAATAATTTGTATATTGTACAATTTAAGAATAATAACGTAGCATTTTTGGATGAGGGGGTAGAAATAAATAATCTTGAAAAATAGTAGGATATTTAAAAATACTTAAGTTCTAGTCTAGTTCTAATTTCTTTTCATACGATTTAGAGCTCTTTCACACGAGCTGCATGTTGCCAAAAGCAGAAACAATTACAGCTTTGACCCTCGTTAAGGGCTGCCGTTGAAATGGCAACTTCAAAGATTTTTTTTATATCACAAGATGACAAACAAGCAGATGGGTCTCCTGATGGAAAGAGTCAACCATCGCCTATAGACACCAAAGATGTTACCAACGCACTATGCATTGCTATCTCGTGGCGAGATCTAATGCCACATGCATAAGTTTACCGGCTACCTTACCCTCCAAACCGGAACACGACAGTGACTTACACTAACGTATTGCGGCAGGAATAAGTAAGGCGGTGGTACCACACCCGATCGAGCCGATGTAGAACTCTACCACCTAGTAGTCACGATGGTAGTGACGCGGATAGCAACTCGGTCGCCTTTTACGACCTGCCTGGCAGAACGGCAGTTGGCCTATTCTTCAAAGGAGCCCGGGACCAACACGGGGAAACTTAGCATATGAGCTAGTTGCAAAATGGGTATGGAATTGAAAAATAACAAGATTTTCATTGTTTGAACAAGAAATATTAATTAATAGAGGACAAAATGGGCATTTTTTACACTCTACCCGTTTTGGAAAAGAAACAAGTAAGTTTTTAATTATTTTGAATATCCATTGCTTCGTTTGATAAGTTAACGGCTATTTTAAAAAATTGTATATCTCGCTAAGATGTCATAAAGCGGAAAAGCATTTTAGCTGATCCATGCTGTTTTTTTTCTTCAATTATATTATAATTTTATGGGAAGAGAGGGAAGATGATAGGTCACCTGTCCTATTATTTTCCCTTTCTTTAATTAACAATATCATAGAAGGAAAGATAGAAGGAAGGCGAGGTAGAGGAAGGCCAAGGATAAGCTATATATCACAAGTAAAGGAAAAAATAAATGTCGTGTCTTACAGAGAGATCAAAGAGTCGTCATTGTATAGAGAAAAATGAAAGAAATTGCACAGCATAATAAATGCTGTACCGACAAGAGCTTGCTCTTTTTGTAGATGATTGAGGACGTGACAGTCAGCCGACAAAATCGTGAACGCAGTACGCTACAACGCCAAGAGTCAACTACCACCAACTCCTTAACAACTGCAGCTGATGCATAAAGACAGATGCAGTTGCCTCTGCCTTTAGCAAAGTGCTGCACATGTTCATAAGCTCTAACATACATAAGAATACGCCATCTGACTGGCAGTTTTTAATAGATAAACGATTAGCTGGACATGTCAACTACTAAGTGGGAGAATACCTACAATATATTGCAATATTTTGTCCGATAATGACAATAAATGAATACTTTGCTAATAAATAAAACTTTCTCCGTGTTGTTCCGAGCCCCATTTAAAGAATTGACCATCTTCTATTCGCCAAGCTGTTCGTAAAAGGCGAAAAGTTGGCTATACAATATACATATCACCACCATCGTGACTACTAAGTAATAGAGTTCTGCATTTTCTCGCCCGGGTTTTGGACCACCGCTTTACCTATTCCTGGTGCAATATCATCAATGATTGTCACTGTCGTGTTCCGGTTAGAAGGTCAGAGAGCCGGTGAACTCATGCATGTTGCATTATACCTCGCCACGCAATTGGCAATGAGCCATATTTGTCATGGTGTCTATTGACTATGGTCATCAATTTCCATTAGAAGACATTTGCTTTATCTACGACATATTATTTGAATTAATGATTTAAATAATACGTTTTTAACAGGAACATTTTCCCCTTAGATGACAATTTCTCTAAGATCATAAAAAATATACTGCGATATGAAGTTAGGTTATGAGGAAGTAAAAAGTTAATCGAGCATTTGCGAAAAATGCTTGCTAAGCTTATGGCGGTGATTAAAGATATAATTCTGATGTTTCTGAGCTTAATATAGAATATTTTGTTACTTAGTAAAGTTAGTAAAAGCAATGTTAAAAATGTACTAAGTATGTACATATATTAGCACTTGTATAGCGTGTACACTATTTTCCTTAAACGTATTAGCATAATTAGTACACCTGTAATATATTAAATTTTAAGTTATTTAAACATAACGATTTTTACGAATGTAATTTGAAAAATTTAATAAAAATTCAATTGCTACATTTTACTATTTACTTTAATTCTTAAAAGTCCCGACGGTTTGACCGTGATAATGTGTACGTTATCACGGCCAAACCGCCGGGATTTATACGGGACAAACATACACAGACAGACAGAGTTACTTTCACTTTTAAAGTATTAGTATTATTATTAATATTAGTATGGGTATTTTATAATATTAGTATAATATTAGTATGGATGCATTAGAAACATATAATAATAAAAATAAACACACTACCGTTTATTTGACAGTAATCATAATGTATACAAATGTATACCTACTACTTTATATGGCTAGTCTGTTGTCAACCCAGAAGAGATTTTATTGATTAGTCTATTTATAATTTGTCCATAATCCTATGACACTATTTGGCCAAAATGGTGTCATAGGATTATGGTCAAATTTCGACTAGAGGGTGATCGCTAGTACAGATTAATAACTTGGTTTCGAGACCTCCAGCAACAACGAAACAAATTAAAAAACTATATCTGTAGTAGTTTTGTATCATGTGCATACAAAAATATTTATATGACAACCAGAAATGCCTTACTAATATACCTTTCTTACAAACAACGAAAATTATACTATTTACCAGCACACATAAAACAAATGAACATTTTTAGGATTCCAAAGTAAATTAGGGGCCTTTATAGTTTCGCTATGTACATTCGTCCGTCCGTCCGCAGTCAAACTCACAGATCTTCAGTACTAGAAAGCTGTTATTTGGCATGAATATAGATATTAGCCATGGCAACATAGCGGTAACATAAAATCTTGAAAAATATTTTTATTTAGAGTAGCTCTACATGTATAGTGGGGGGGGTGTTATTTTTTTCGGTTACCGCGTGGTGTAGGGTATTTTTGGATAGGTTTTTAAAAAATATTAAAGGTTTGTAAAAAAATTTTTTTGATTAAGGGATTCGTTTGTGAAATATTAAGCTTTAATGTGCCTTTTCCTTTTGTGTTGTACATTTTCCTTACTTTATAAATTTAAGGGTTACTTTTGGGGAAATCCATAACTTTAAAAGGAATTAAGTTCACACATGTATTCTGAAATGCAGCTGAAATAAAAAAAGTTGTGTAGAAACGGAACAAACATACCAATTATCTTAAGCGATAAGGAAGATCCAAAGTCATAACTGTTGCGGGCAGTGGATGGAGACAAAGCTTCAGTTCTAAAGCCAATGCTCGATAGCCATTGACAACATACAGCAATACTAATTGGAGATATAGAAATACCGGTTTTGGTCATCTTAGTACCCTTTTGGCCAATTGATATTTGAATCAATGTACAAAAAATTATAATGTTAAATAGTATTTGTATTAAATTTTCCATCTTTTGCACTTGATTCATTTAAATCAAATTAATAAGAATATTGTATTCATATAGACTTATATTTACTTATTCATATAGATTTATATTTATATAAATTTTGATATTAAATGGCCACAAATGGTACATTAGCTCCAACCGGTTCTTCCACCCTATTAAAGGGTTCAATTAATTTAAAAAGTTGATCACTGGCATTTAAGAAAGATCTATGTGACCAAATAATCATATTAGTCTATACGTACACGAAACTATCCAAAAGAGCTAAGTTCTGAATGACCTAAATCCGGGTTTTCAAGTAAAACTCGATACTATGCACACGGACATGAGCGAGACGTGGGCGCCTGGTTTTATCTCAAATCATATTTTCTTTTGTTTGTTGACGCTCTTCTCATAGCCGGCGTCGCCATTGTCTCCAATGAAATTAGAACTTAGGCGTTAAACAGATACAAAGTATTTAATAATAAAATATATTTGGATTTATTGTAATTGGAAACAATGATATTGGTTTAAATGAAATCTTTAGCTGGATTGCTTTTTTCTTGCCATCTATTTCAAAGATACAACGTTTAATTAAGAGTTGATTAGTTTTAAAATTTCGATAAGTAATAAAAGTTATTGATATTCTCAAGTTGAATAAGTTAAACACAACACCAATAATAATACAATCGATATTCTTTAAACTAACTGTGCTCTCGGTTTCGGCTGTGTAAAATGCGTTTCCAATTTTTGAAGTGATATATAGCATACGTTCTCTAGATTTTTTTATTATATAGCATGAGAAAGTAAACAAGCACATGTCACACCTAATGGAAAGAGACAACCATCGCCTATAGACATCAAATAATTTAATGGTGCCTTGCTATCCGGTTGGCGGGATGGAACTTATTTTGAGTTTATTAATGATAAACAAATAAATAACTATTAGTCTTTATGATATACAATAAGTTTCCGATCTTCAAAGGCATTATAAGACGGTAGGTTATTATATTGTATATATTGGTAAATATTTTTGGATATTGAAAATAAATTTTCCATTGAAAATAATAATTCTTAAATAATATTTTTAAATATTATCTGTGGCAACACTAAGTGTGATTCATATTATAGTCTTCGTAAAGAGACCGACACAAAGACGTTGCCACTGCAGACACGTCGTAGTGTTGTCCACTTTAAAATATTTGCTTAATTTTAGGGAATGGACGATTTACGTACTCGTATATAAATAGAATGATTTCCCTACTTTTTTGATAATGCCATTGACTTGCCTTTTTCCCTTTTGAGTCGGACAGAGTTTTTGTTATTATCTGTATAAGACTGATTACAAATTAGGAATGAAGTTTGTCTTTATAGACAACTAAGACGAATGTCCGATATTTGTTATGTAAATATGTAAAAATCAATCAAATCTTATCATTTACTATGGTTTACATTTAATTTAGTTATTTCAGTACGCGCATTTTAATATCTATTTATTTTATTATAAATTTTATATATGTATAGAAACAAGCAATACATTAAAAAGTAAAATTTTCATATGGGTAATAATCTAATAGCGGCAAGGACAGACAAAGTGGTGGTACCATTAACAGTAGACCGAGACGTTGCGGAACCTTTGCATTAGTCATGATGTATTAGGCATAGGTGGAGCTAGCAATCGTATTAATAAATTGAAACAAATATTTACGTTATATCTCTGTCTATGAGATCTCCCCATCTTTTTTTATACAGCTGTGTTAGAAAGAGAAGGAAAGACCGCAGAAAAATACAGCAGTATTTAAATTTTGGTTTCAAGCAGGTATTAGAAGTGTTGCCTCGAGATATAATACAGCTTCATGGCAGTAGTCACGATGGTAGTGACATGTATAGCCAATGGTTCGACTTTTACAAGCTACCTGCCAAAATGGCAGATAGTCTATTATTCAAAAGTGGCCCGGACTAACACGAGGACCTGCTATAACAACTACCATCATTTGGTTCAATCTGCGAAGGAACCAGCGGATTAATACTTATTGTATTTATTTTTGTAATAGACTTTCACTTGGCTGTTGTCAAAAAATCAAAAGCAAATCTTTTGATATATAAAATTTTCATTTATAAATAAAAAATTAACTCTTATCCAGAATGGACATTAGGCTCACCTGTTGGTAAGTTTTCAATGCTGGCCGCTGCCTATGGACAACAGTTCTACCAGATTTCTTGCAGTCGTGTTGTCAACCCTTTAATAATAAGCAAGTTATTTGGAAGTAGAAGTATCCGTTTGGAAAACCCCTACCGGTAGCTGGTTCGATTTAAGAACAGTGCGGGGCAAAAGTTCCTTGAAAATTGCGTCGTTGTGAAAGTCTGAGATTGAAATCATTGCTAAGGCTACAAGAACAGGTATTTTACAAAAGTTCCTGAGTTTCTGAAGGGCCACTCATGGAAAGAAGTAGAATAACCCTTAATTTTAGGACGCTCCTGGTGCTTTGCCGTTATGACGTACGATGATCTTAATACGAATAAAAATTAGTTTGCCGAGCATATTAGTGTATTTTAATAACTATTGCCATGTGGACCAGGCACAAAATATTTATGACTAAGAACAAAAAACGTGTTCATCTAACTATATGAGCGAGGGGAATTCTAGCGACACAGAATCTAGATTCTAAACTGAGTGTTAATACTACTTTAGGTTTGTGAAAACTACCAGTATATATATAATTATTTTTTTAAATATTTTTTATATCATAAGATAGCAAACAAGCAGATGGGTCTCCTGATGGAAAGAGTCAACTTCGCCTATAGACACCAAAGATGTTAATGGTGCGTTGCTATCTTGTGGCGCGGCCTAATGCCACAAGCATATATTTACCGGCTACCTTACCCTCCACATCGTAACACGACAGTGACTAGCACTGACTCTATTGTGGCAGGAATAGGTAAGGCGGTGGCATCAAACCCGGTCAAGCCAATGCAGAACTCTACCACCTAGTAACCACGATGGTAGTGAATCGCATATCCAATCGGTCGCCTTTTACGACCTGCCTGACAGAATGGCAGTTGGCCTATTTTTCAAAGGAAGGAGCCCGGGACCAACACGGGGGAAACCAAATAAATGAAATAGTATCACGTAGGATTAATTGGACTCTTATGGGGCAAAGTAGGGTTCGTTTTTCCTGAAGATGTTTCGGTTACGAAGTGAGACCTGCGGTATTTTTGCTTTTACCACCACGCGATGGTAAGTGTGGTGGACGTGGGTGGCTAATAATAGGATTGTTTCTACTAAGAATCGGATATCTTGTAGTTTTTAATGATTATTTTTGATATGGAGATAACAATATTTGTTATATAAGGGTTAATAATATTTTGAGGTTATAAATTCGGAAAAAACAGACATTAAGTCACGTGACAGTGAACGCAAATCTGGAATCGTTACGTCGTACGGTGAAACGTCACCTTGATGACATTTTAATAAAAACCACAGAGTATGTAATGAAGATAATCGTGTTGCCGACGGCGAGATGTCATGGGAACATCATGACATTCCAGAGCGTTTTCGCAGTAAATTTTAATTTCAATTTTTAAACGCAAAATTTTTACTATAAGTAAATATTCACGGGACAAATTACACTTACTGATCTAACTCCAAAGTAAGCAAATTATTTGCTTGTGTTATGGGTGTTAGTCAACGGTATTAATACATGGAAATACATATATAAATACTAGAATATGTTTAATAAACACCCAAACCCGGAAATACAAACATTGATGCTCATCACACAAATGCTTGTCCCCGTCGGGGATCGAACCCGAGCCCCGTCGATTGCATAGTCAGGGTCGCTAACCAGTCGACCAACGGGACGGACAGACGGGATAAATGTACGTTATTTAACAAGAATAAATAGTTATTTGGTTAACATACTTAAAAGGGTAAGTGATTAAACAGGTTTACAAATTAAGTCAACAAGCCTATTGTGTCGCAGGGGTCCTATTTATTTTCCGAACCTTCGATGAGTTCATTTCATTCATTACACTGTTTTTACAGTGACGCCTCAAAAGTCACACGTTCGCGCCGGTTTGCAAATTGAATAGATTTTTCTTTTTGAAATATTACCATATATTGGTTCTACTGCAACCTAGATATAGTGAACCAAAAGTCAGTAGGTAGGTGTTCCGGTTTACCACAACTCACCGTTCGATTGGTGTGTCAGATGGGTCGTGATTGCAATTGTTGCATTTTAGCGACCTGATATTGACTATGCATTTTGCGATATCTCTTGGGATAGGCTGAATGAACCGAACGTCAATAGACAAGTTTCTAATGGTTTTTGTCGGTAACTGAGACAGACTGATTTACACGTTCATGAGTTTGCAAAGCATATATAAGTTTCTTTTAATATTTTTAGATAGCAAACGAGCAGAGGGCTCTCCTGATCGAAAGAGGAATCATCGTCTATAGATACCAAAGGTGTTAATGGTGAGTTACTATTCGTGTGGCGAGATAGTAATGCCACATGCATCATTTCACTCGCTATCTTACCCTCCAAACTGGAACACGACAATGACAAGCATTGACGTTGTTGTGGCTGGAAAAATAAGGTGGTGATACCACATACCGAGGCGGGACGTTGCGGAACTCTTTCACTTAGTAAATACAAATAAAAGATAGGAAACAAACAAATGGCTTTCCTGGTGAAAAGAAAAAACCTGGCGAAAAACTATATAACAAGTTATATATAACATCGTGTATAGACGCGAAATATGTTAATGGCGCGTTCCATCTGTGTGGAGAGATGTAATGCAAAATGCAAAAGTTTACCGGCTATCTTACCTTCCAAGCCATTACACGAGGGTAATTAGCACTGATGCTATTAAAACAGGAACAGATAAGGCGGTAGTACTGAATACAAGTGAGACGTTCAAAAATTCTATCACCGTCGGACTCGAAACTAACCCTACTATTATTCTGTTATTTTTGTTTCAAAAAATCTCACTGAAATTTATCTCTGCGGGAATCAAACAAGTAGCTTAATGATCTGCGCTGAATTAGCTTACCATTATATCAGTATGCAGTCAAGCACACAAAAAAGATCATTACATAATACTACGATGTATAAAAGGAATGCATTTTCAAATAACAAGTCCTTAACAAACCGAGTCACGTGTTTCACGGACGAGTTGAGTAGCAAGGCTCTCCTAATTAGAACTTTTAGAAGTAATGTTTACTTAGACGAATGGAACATAGGTAACATAATTATACAGTAAAAACTTGTTGTATTTCGTTTTCTTTTCAATTTTTTTATGTCAGTGCGCACTTTCGATTCTTTTTATATCAAAAGATAGTCAACAAGCTGATGGCTTTCTTGATAGAAAAAACCATCGCCTATATATTATATCAAAGATGTGTATGGCGTTTGTCGATTGAGGTTAACCCAGGAGAAAATGTAGGAAAGTTCCCGCGTCCGACACATATGATTACCACCAGCCGTAGGTGCACATTAGTACCATCACCACGAATGACAAATCGATCTCAAGGGAAAAACAATATAAATACCTCGGGGTCACACTAACTTTTTAAGTTTTATTTTTTATTTTATTTATTTTATTTTACCATTTAATTCATGCAATGTGGCCCATATTATAAATACCTTATAGACTAACATACATATTAATATAATATACTTAAAACTACATTTTGTCACGTGTGACGGCGACATGACGCGCGCTTCTACATGACTAGATGCAAATTTTAGAGTAAAAGAGCTGATTAGATTTTGTATTCAAGCAGTACATTAACCTGGAAGTTATTTAAAAAAATACCGTTTCGTCAAATTTTTTTTTTAAATTTTTTTAAAAACTTCTCAATATCTCCTGAATTAAATTTTGGTAATGTCTAAGTTGAGCGGAATTCAATCGAATGGCACGCCAACAGCGTTTCGATCGGTCAAGCCGTTCAAAATTTATGAGATGTTTACATAGACACATACACATACACGCACGCACACACACACATACATAGACACATACAGAATCAACATCATCGTGAAAATAATCGGAAAGTTTCCTAGGGTCTCAAAACGTAGAGATCTGGTGAAAACACGACTTTTGAAAATCGTAGTAACGTAGCGATAAGTTATAAAAGGAGTTTGTTGGATACCTTATCTCAAAATCAGAACACGTCAATGACAAGCACTGCCACTACTATAACAGGAATATATAAGATGATAGAACCTATTTCAGGTGAAACGTTGCGGAACTCTACCACCTAGTTTTCGCGGAGGTAGTAACTGTCTATCTTCATTAGGTTTCATTGACTGCCTCGTTGGTCGAGTGGTTAGTAAACCTGCCTATGCATCACTGGCGTTCTATTAAATATATTATTTTTTTATTAAATATATTTGAGAATTTAAATATTTGTATATTAATATTATTGTCTGACGCCATTATTACAAACAAATAATTTGCTTTAATTTGAGATTAGATTAATCCGTGTTATTTGTCCAGTGATATTTATTATTTATTACTATTATCAGGAGAGTCATCAGGTAAACTGTTATCACTTAGCAAAAGAGATATTCATTGCGAATGTGGATGGATGTAGGTATCGGGGGAAATCAAGACTGACGTACCATGATTAAATCGGTCGGGACTATCCGAAGGTGGTATCAACAGTCTTAGGAACCGGCGTGTTTTAATGAAGACAGCTATGAATGTGTGAGGAGCAAGGCAAGTCTCTCTGGATCGTGACATATGGCACTCAATTTTCTCTGCTTACTCAGTAAGGGATTTGGCGTGAAGATATGCTGGTGTTGTTATTGTTTAGAGCCATCAGCTTGTTTACTATCCTATGATATAAAAATACTAATAGATATTGTAAATATGTACCACCATTGAATCGATTTTGATAAAATTTGGCAAGTTGGTAGTTGAAGTTTCGGTGTCGTTTGATTTTTTTATGAGTCAACCCTAAGATGCTAAAATAGGGGATGAATGTTCGTATAGAAGATTATAAAGTCGACATGTTACTTTACTTGTTGGCGAAACGGTGTGATAGTCGGTAAACTTATGCATTTAGTATTAGACCTCGCCACAAGATAGCAACGCACCATTAACGTCCTTGGTGTCTGTAGGCGATGGTTGACCCTTTCCACCAGTAGATCCATCTGCTTGTTTGCTATCTTATACTATAAAAAAACGGTCGCCTCTTACGATTATATTTGGTCTATTTTTCAAAGAAGTCCAGACTAACATAGGGTTTTCTTTTTTTAAATTATAAGATAGCAAACAAGCAGAGGTGTCTCCTGATGGAAAGAGTCAACTATCGCCTATAGACACCAAAGGTGTTAATGGTGCGTTGCTATCTTGTGGCGAGGTCTAATGCCACATGCATAAGCTTACCAGCTACCTTACTTTCCAAACCGGATCACGACAGTGGCAAACACTGACGCTATTGCGGCAGGAATAGGTAAGGCGGTGGTACCAGACCCGGGCGAGACAATGCAAAACTCTACTATCTAGAAGTAGTATAAATGTAGTGGAATGGTAATACCACATGCATAAGCTTACCAGCTACCTTACTTTTTGAGCCGAAAACGACAGTGACAAGCACTGATGCTGTTGCGGTAAGAATAGATAAATCGATGGTAACAAACCCGGTGAAATATTGCGGATCTTTGTATAGTACGGTCGTTTACATCGATAGTCGAGGTTCTTGCAGAGCGTAATCCTAATAGAGAACTCCTAATATGACTTGGGTATTTCGAGAAGTGCAGAAAACAATACTTCAGAAATCGACATCATATTGTCAGCAAATTCTTACGTTGCAAATGTCTTTGGGCAGCAGCTTCTACTGATCAGGTATCCATTGGTTCGTATACAAGCTGATTATATAAAAAAGTCATAAAGAATACAGGTAATTTAAACATAAACTCACTAAAAATAACTTAAAATTTACTTTTTCCAACGTGTTGTTTTTTTTTTAATATCATAAGATAGCAAACAAGGAGATGGGTCTCCTGATGGTAAGAGTCAACCATCGTCTATAGACACCAAAGATGTTAATGGTACGTTGCTATCTTGTGGTGGGGTGAGAGAACAGTGAAAAGCAAGGACGTTATTACGCCAGGAATAGGTAAGACGTTGGTGCCAGACCCAGGCGCCACAATGCAGAACTCTACCACCTAGTAGCCAAGATGATAGTGACTTGCATAGTCAATCGGTCGCCTTTTACGAACTGCCTGACAGAACGGCGTTGGCCTGTTCTTCAATGGAGCCCGGGACCAAAACAGGGAAAATGGTGCGTGTTCCCTTTGAAATATAAACAATCTGCCAATCTATCAGGCATTTCGTATAACTGAACGATAGGTGTCACTACCATCGTGACTACTATGTGGTAATAGTTTTGCAACTTTTTGTCCGGGTATATAGTACCACCGCCTTACTATTTTTGCCGCAATAGCATCAATGATTGTCACTGTCGTATTCTCTTTGTATCAATATGATGATTTCTCTTTGTATCAAGAGACTCACCTGCTTGTTTACTGTCCAATGATATAAAGAAACTGAGAATCGTAACTTAAATAAAAGTTCTTACTATTAATAAACTTAAAAACATTTTTATATGTAAGCACTTCTTTCACTGTTTTTGGCACTTCACTTCAATTACTATTACGAAAAAAATAATGAAAATATAGCTTATGAAGCTCAAAGTCAACACTAATGTCAATTTTGATTCCTCAAATTGAAGTGCAAACTGTGTTAGTAGCATTGCTGCGATGATTAGGTGGGCGGCGTAGGGCGGCGCCCGCCCTATGCTATATAAGAGAAGCTTTAGGCGGGCTGCGGCATAACACTTGTTGCCCTTGCCCGTGCCTAGTCGTTGCTGAAGCTGCTAGAACTTAACACGTGCCAAGTAAGTACTTAATATAAGAAAAGCTATAAATCTGATGTATAAATTAAAGAATGTACAAGTGCAACAGTTAATTTTAACTTTAAGAAACATTTATAAAACTTTTATGATACTTGAAAAGTTACTTTACAAGAAACTTTTAAATTTTATTAAATAAATTTAATTTTTATTTTTATATTTAATTAATTACGCATGTTTTAACTACATACGTTTGTTGACCCTCAAATGACTTGTATTTATTTCGTTCATCTACAAAATGTTTAACAATATTTCATTTATTTAAACACCATCTAAGCCCTTAATTTTTTAATCGAGGTAGTTTTAACTTTAAACTGAAAAGAAGTTACAAAGAAACAACGTTTGAAATATAAAATAAATTGAGTTTTAATGATGTTGAACCTTTATATTTATTTCAAAAAGAAAATAATGTGCCATAGTTATATTTTTATTGCTCACATCATTTTAATTTTGATTTTTATATCATTAATTATAAATGATATGAATAATATAATTATAACTTTACAATTATGACAATTACAAACTTAACCAAATACAAATTTTAAAATAAATTTAACGCCACAGTGCGTAAATCTAATGCAGCATTCCGTAGTAAAAAGAATTAGCAATATTATCTATACATTATACAATATACATAATATCTTTGAAACAGATAGTTCTATATCTGAACATTGTTGATAAACCTGCATGGGTAGTTTTAAACGTATTTTCTGTACTACATAGTTTCTGTATTTTGCATTTGTCATGCGTCCAAAAAAAAGAGAACAGTTAGGTTTTAAAAATGTTAATTTAATTGGTTTAGCGTAGGGCCTACAAAGCAAAACACTTTCGAAAAACAACATATATTTTACAGAGGCTCATAAACTAACGGATTCTATACATTTTATACATTTCAATATTTTATGGAAGTATTAAAAATTAACTCATCTAAAGGAATGTGAACAAAACAATAGCAACAGTAGACAAAAACAAATGTTTTAACCGTTCGGGAAATAAATTTAACTATCTCTGAAAAAATAAAAATATTGATACATTATTCCGAATTCCAAGAAGCAAAATCGCCGGCAAATGCTAGTAAAATAAATATCAAAACCTAATTTATCTTAATTAAGCTTACTTAAGCCTATAGGATTATTACGATTTATTATATTATATATACTACTATATACTATTACTAATCACTTTTGTTACTATATATGAATAAAAATATAAATACATCAGTATTTACATTTGTTAAGTCAAAACTTCAACCCATAAATACATACTATGCTCATCACACAAATGCTTGTTTCTTCCCAGGAATTGAACCAGAACCTTTCATGTCATTATTCTGTAAAATACATGAAATACGGGTATGTATGCACGGGTATGGTGTGTGTGAAGTTTATATTTACGTTTTTAATCGTACTTGTTCATACACTTGCAATTTAGAAGTTCGAAACTTTAATCATTAAATACTGTCATTCTAGATGAACTTGAGCAATAATGAAGTTCAACTTCTCAGTAAGAAAACCGGTTTAACTCTTAATTCAATTCTACTGTCTACACGATATTTAGTTTTATAATGATCAGTGAACTGAGTAATATATATATTTTAATTTACTTATACTATTCCTACGTAAATTAGTGTAAATTTGATAAATAAAAATTATTGATCTTTTGGTTCATACTTATCTATTACTCAGAAAATATATTTGACGTATTCTGTTCTTAGAACACTATATTAAAGCACTATACAAATTGAAATTGTATATTAGCGTTTATGTAATATCACTCGTAGATTAAATAAATAAAGACAGCATTCGCAATATTCTCTTTTGGTATATACTTAAGTATTATTAAGAAAAACAAAACGACGTTTCTTTTTCTTAGAATAGTAAATTAGAGCATAATATAACGTATAATTGAATAGGCATTAATTTTAATTTTAACTCTATTTGAAGATTACGTAAATAACAAAAGATTTTGGACAATATTCAGATTAATTTTAAGCTATAGATCACTCAAAATTGAAAATATGGCCTATATGCGTCTTGGAGTATTACAAAAGGAATTATAATGGGGTTCTATCTCTGTGCTATTTATTTCTTTATTTATTTATTTAATACTTTACTGTACACTTAATGAAAAATACACACGAAAAAGGATAACTAAAATTGCACAAAAGCTGAGCTTATCTCTACTGGCGGAGATTCTTCCAGCTAACCCGAAATGAGGAGTAGGCGTTAATAAATGGGAAGACATTGTGCGCAACAAATAAAATAATACATAGATGAGCACACAAACATACACTAAACATATTTATATATGAAACACATACGTAATATGAAAGGAAATCAAACATTACAACTTAGTAGTAAAACTATTGAAATCAAGAAAGTGTCAGATAATAAATACTCTTTTAGACGTTATATATAATAATTAAATTGTTTTTCATGTCATAAGATAGCGAACTTGCAAATGGATTTCCTGATGGAAAGAGACAACCATCGGCTACAGACCCAAAGATGGTAATAGTGCGTTGCTATATGTGTAGCGTGATGATAATGCCACATGAATTTAAGTGTATTGACTATATTATCCTTCAAAGCGGAACAGGACAACAGGTGGCACCGAAGTTAAGTTGTGACAGGATTAGCCAAAGCGGTGGTACCGGAAACCAGGGCGCGACTTTGCAGATCTCTAGCACGTAGTTGTGCCGATAGTAGTGAAACGAATTGTATTGAATTCATTCACCTTTTGCAAACTGCTAGCCAGAATAGCATAAATATAAAAATTAGACAGATATTATAGCATGTTTTTGTGATAATGATCTTTCAAGAAAAAACAGTGTTTTAAAAAAGTTAAAGTAGCGTTACCAGTAACCGGCGAGGCGGATGAAATCTCACAATGAATATATGCCTTTTCGATCGTTTGCTTTTTTTTGTTTCGGGTTGATCTAGGACATTCTCTGAAAAATAAATCAACTTTCTCATTGCTAGTCATTTCGTAAAAGGCGAGAGAAGGAAAATAAGTGTCACTAACATCGTAACTACTAACTAGGTGGTAGAGTTTAGTAACATTAACCGAATTCGGGAACACCGCCTTACTGTCTATCTATTACTGCCGCAAAAGCTTCGGAGCTTTTCACTTTCATGTTTTGTCTGGGAAAGGAAGATAGCCATGTGGCATTCCAACTTCATCAGACAGATAGCAACGAACCATTTACATCTTTGGTGTCTATAAGCCAGGGTTATCTTTTTCCATCAGAAAACAAGAAAGTTCTTAAACAATCCTGGTGAATCCTTAAAATGATGGTTACCATGAAATAAATATTTACATTTTTGGTGTCTATAGGCCAAGGTTATAATGTCTTTCCATCAGAAGAAAATATAGTTCTTAAACAATTTTGGTGAATACTTAAAAATTATGGTTACCATGAAATAAATATTTACATCTTTGGTGTTTACAGGCCAAGAAAATATAGTTCTTAAACAATCCTGGTGAATACTTAAAAATGATTGTTAACATGCATCAAATAAATATTTACATCCTTGGTGTCTATAGGCTAAGGTTATAATATCTTTCCATCAAAAGAAAATATAGTTCTTAAGCAACCCTGTTCAATATTTAAAAATGATGGTTACGAAGAAATAAATATTTATATTTTTGGTGCCTATAGGACAAGGTAATAATATCTTTCCATCAGAATAAAATATAGCTCTAAAATAAACCTGGCGAATACTAAAAATTGATGGTTACGACGAAATAAATATGTATATCTTTGGTGTCTATAGGCCAAGGTTATCATATATTTCTATCAGGAGAAAATATAGTTCTTAAACAATCCTGGTGAACACTTAAAAATGATGGTTAACATGAAATAAATATTTACATTTTTGGTGTCTATAGACCAAAGTTATAATATATTTCCATCACAAGAAAATATAGTTCTTAAACAATCTTGGTTAATAATTAAAAATTATGGTTACCATGAAATAAATATTTACATGTTTGGTGTCTATAGGCCAAGGTATATTGTTATATAGTATATAGATATCAAGATTATAATTATATCTTTCCGCCAGAAGAAAATATAGTTCTTAAACAAACCTGGTGAATCCTTAAAAATGATGGTTCCCATGAAATAAACATTAATTTAGAAAAACTTGAAATATTATAAAATATTAAATGAAATGTGAAATATTATATAATAAAAAAAATAGTGTAAGGTTATATTTTATTTTCATATTTTGAAGTCATGTTTATATAATTAGTGGAGCGTTTATTTGAGCCTTTAATAATGCTGACAAATACTCGTTAAACAGATTCATTGACTAGCTCTGGATTCCGAGGTTTTACAATTTTTATGCCTTACGGCACTCCACTAAATAGAAGGTGGAAAAATGTAAATGTAATTATTTTATAATATCAAAGAATCTCCCGGTCCAATACCACTGTAAAAACTCTTTTATGCTTTGATACTCAATGTCTGATTACATTCAATTAAAATTTTGTTATTTCAATCGAATAAACAAAGATACTATACGGGGAATTTTATACAATTTTTTGTTTTAAAATCTGTATATTATCAATATGTTTTATATTGGGAACCCTTGGTAACCTTAATAGAACAGATTTTCTTTTTCAAATTCAAATATGCTCACGTCGGTTTTTTTAAATGTGCAATTTAAGAAAACCGACGAAAGAGCATTTTTATTAATTAAAAAATACGGTTTTTTTAATGGATATCGTATTGGAAACACGTAATTCGGCGAAAAGTAACAAGAGACCAAAACAATTCTTTTCAAATCATTAAAACGAGCCAGGAAACTGATTTTAACAAATGAAAAAAGGCTCTTCAGGCGTAACTTTTGTTTTAATAGATATATTTCTTATAATTATCTGACGTTTTTATTTTAATAAATCGTTAGATAAATATTTTTTTAACAAAAATTTGGCCTTGCCAATATTGTAAATAAATTTCAACTAATTCAAATGTCTCAAATTAAATTTATTAAAAGTTTTTAAAGAAATGTATTCCATAAGCGAGTCGACATTTTCAACTGACTTTTCAAAATGAAACAGGATCTCAATACGGCTGTATTTAGTATTTTGGTTATCTTGATTTGGAAAATACTTCTACTGCGTGAGAAGAAGTATTTTCCAAATACTTCTCAAACAGCAGAAGTATTTGGAAAATACTTCATATACTACATATGAAGTACCAAACAGGTAGTATACCTCTCTCAGAAACTTGATAAAGAATTGATTCAGGATTCCTGGTATACAGAAGGTTATAAGTCGGTTTTTGCAATTTCACTGTTTTAAAATTATATAATTGAAGCAAAAAAATTATAGTAAAATAAAGTATAATTTATAATAAAATAAAATACAGTAACCAAAAACATTAACGATACTAAAAAAAACAAGAAAAAGCGAATTGTGGCTGTCATGGACACAGCTGTGTATCTTTTACGTGAATACGTCTACGTCACGTGTGATATCTTGCGACGTTAACATTTTTTATTCGTCTTTCTAATCAGAATGTACCCCATAATACCAGCCTACTGACTCAAACCACATCCATCTTGTGACCCGCTATTAGCCGCCGATATCGAAAAAGTAAGTGCAATAATCAAAACCTACACAATAAAAAGATCCCAGGGTCGGATAAAATCACAAATAAGGTAGTTAAATACCTCCCTGCCTCCATTATATACCAACGAGTGTGCATCTTCAATGCACTTCTAGCCAGTTGCTCGTTTCCGAACGAGTGGAAAGAAGCCACCGTCATAGGAATACACAAACCGGGAAATCTCCAAAATAACGCCAATAGTTACCGTATTGTTAGCCTAATCAATACGTTAGGCAAAATCTACGAAAACATTATACTATCTCACCTTAAGGCATTTGTTCACGATAAAGGTCTTATGATAAAGGAGCAGTTCGGTTTACGAGATCATCTCCCTCTCTCATTCATCATACGAGAGTACCTAACCAACCGCTGATTTCAATTCCATGTAGAAGGTTCATTCTCCACCCATAGGACGATCACAGCAAGTATCCCGTAGGCGTATCATCTAACGTTTGCAATTCGCCAGCGATCAGCGATGACTCTTAAACGTAATGAAAAAATCATCAAAAACGTCGCCAATTGCTTGCTGGTCACTAGATGCACTTTTTGCGGTGTCACAGCATCAAAACTAATCAAGTGGCAACGACTACCACTAATGTACAAGGCTGTTATGTGTCTTGCAATAACTAAACAATCACGATAATTTCGCATTGCGAGTTACGTGATCACATTGTTACGAGCTCGCATTGTTAACAATTAACAACGCGAGCGCGGTGTAACACCACCGCCTTCTATACGTCCAATTTTCCTGAAGTTACAATCAGCAAACAGTTGCAGGCAGCAGCCAGCGAACTTGGCGATTGGTTCAGGAAATGGCTTATAGAAATCAACCCAGATAAAAGTGCAGCCGTATACTTTCAGCGCGACCAACAACCACGAAGGAAAAGGCGCGATCTGCGAAAGTTAGGCGACATTACCCTGTATGGAAGGGTCATCTCGTGGGAAAGAAAAGTACCTCGGGGTAACGCTGGAAAGTAAAATGTCATGCAAACCGCAGATATGAGTGAACGCTTAAACTAAATTCGTTGTAAGTCGGTTATACAATCTCATCAATAAACGTTGCTGCGTTGCATCAATAAATGTCACTAGGACACAACGTGACACTTTTCAAGATGTACGTAAGATCTATTCTACTATACGCCTGCGTAGTGTTTGCTCATATCCCCCGTACAGATTTGCATCTGTTACAAGTAGTACAAAACAAATACCTACTTGCGTATTGTCACGGGTGCACCATGGTATATGCGCAAACTTCATAAATATCTTGAATTGCCGAGCTTAGCTAGGCATTTCAAAGATATTTCCAAATGATATTTCAATCGTACTAACTCACACTATACCCATTGGTAGTAGCCGTGACAAATTACATCCTAGAACTTAATCCCGATCCCAAATTAGGTAGACCCCACCAGGTTTTCACTGAACCCGACGACCCGATAACTTTGGCCAACGAAACACAACAAAACACTACACACCTACATTCGGGGCACCGTCGCCACCAGCGCGACGTAGACCCCTGTTTAACCCAACTGCGAATCGAGGATGGGGGACATCGTGGGCTTGGGACGTGTGTGTAAAAGTGTGGTGGTTGTGGGTGGATAATTGTGGCCCTGGGATCTTTTTTTTTCCGGACCACCGGTGAGTCTTATTAATTTATTTAACCAACGTCTCTTTTTTTGGTGCCACCGCGGAAGATACATAGAACAGTTAGCGGATAATAGCAAATTTAATTAATTTCACCTTTTTAGATATATCAGATGCAACATGTATTACACAGTGAAATTACCTAAAATGACGGCACTTTCTGGTCTGAGCCGAATAGGCTACCCCTAGACCACGAGGCAGTTAATTAATATCCATAAGCAATCAAAATTATAAAATAGCATCAATTACAACGCTGAACATATAAAAATGGATTTATCTCTATTTAACAAGTTCGAATTTTCGTCTATACATATAATAAAATCGTAGAAAACTCAAAAAAACTCAAAAAGTACTGCATGGATTTACTTCAAATTTTGCATGAATATTACTAACAGGTAGGGTCAACATATAGGCTACATATTATCACGCTAGCACCTACGGGGGAGGAGCTGTGCGGAGTAAACGAAGTGCGCGCGGACTAAGTCGCGGGCAACATCTAGTAATAGATAAAGCTACACAATTTTTACCTTCAACAACTTGCAGGTCACCTTAAACAACTTGCAGCCGATTCGCCATTACCATTAAATGCTGTCAATGATCATAAAACGTCAAATAATTATGTTTACCGATGTTAATTAAATAATTGTAGTTTTCCACAATTGTGGTAAAATATAAACGTAAAAAAATTTAGGATGATGTCTAATTGCAGCATTATAGGATGTTGAACAAATAATAGAATGAAATTGCCAGATAAATCATTGCACCGGTACATATTGTTTAAATGTAGAATTGGATACTGAAATACAATGTCTTCGTGTTCTGTTTTTAACCAATGTTTTATTCAATCCTATTTGAATAAAAATTATATTAAGTATATCGATAAAATGTCGATATTTTTAAATTTAATTCTTGTCATTTTGTCAATTGTTAAGTAGACAGCTGTACTTAGTCCGCCATTACTCGTGAAGAAATTACACGTTTTTTCCTTAGTTATTGCATATCTAGTAGTTTCATTCATTTAAGTAACATCCCCACTTGAATGTCATTTCCATTTTATACTTAATTGTCATAGAATTTTGAGCGCTTTGGTGCTAATCAAATCATTATTAACTAAGAATTTAATTCTATAGATTTTCTCAGATAGGTAAATTGAAGAAGACGAAATGTTTTAAACGTATAATAAATATTTTTTATTAAATTGTAATAGCGAAGAAAGCAAAGAAAAGGACTTGTTGTTTCAGTAAATAGTGTTTGTTTAGGTTTAATAAAAAGGAACGGTAAATATTATGTTGTTGGTGAAAAGGTAAAATTTAGAGACATGTTCGTATTTTTAATTTTTAAGAAACATTTACATTAACCTTACAATTTCCGACGTGAATACGTCTTTAAATTTGCCTTTATAGGGGGACAGCTCAATAAACGGATGATAACAAAATTGGAGAATACAGTTTGGTGTTGAAGCTTCATAACTATCACCAACATCCAAAATCTAATTATACTAATGGATAGCTAAAGAATCAAAGAATTTGATAAGCTGAATGCGGATTACCAGACTAAGCAAAAGGAATCAATATTCAAGGTCACGCAAGTGAAGTCGTGAGCAACAGCAAATGGTATAGTCAGGATGTTAATAATATAATGTCATCCGTGTGGCGTAGGTATGACGCATTCTAGGGTTTTTTTTATAATTAATTAAACAATTGTTTAATTAATAATAATATTAGTGCTAAACAAATCGTACAAATTGATCTAATCTCAAAGTAATCAAATTATTTGCTTGTGCTAGAGGTGTTAGTCAACGACACTAATACATAGAAATACATATAGATAGAAATACTATTACATTCTTAATAAACACTCAAACCCAGAAATACAAATCTATCTTCATCACACAAATGTTTGTTTCTCTCGGAAACTGAGCCCGAGCCCTATCGATTTGTATTTAGGTTCGCTAACCAATCGGTCCACCGGTCGGTTAAATTAATTTTCCTGGTCTGTTACAGATAAAATTTACGGATAAATTCTCTATGAAAGCCTCAAGAAATTATGTATTAATTTTTGATTAATTGACTAGACTTTTAGCAGTTCTAGTTACGCTACGGTTTGATTGATTTATACCTAAAGTAAATTTACCAACGTCTATTATTCTATTTTAGTAAATTATATATATATATATATATATATATATATATATATATATATATATATATATATATATATATATATATATATATATATATATATATATATATAGACGCTATCCGTTATCCGTAAACCTAGAATCATTAAAATTTTGCAAGAATGGTAAAAATGTCTGATGGCAAATATAAAGAAAAATCTGAAAACGGTAAATAATATGTAGTTTAATAAAAAATGCGAATTTTGGTTAATTCGTTTAAAAACTTATTTGCAGTTGGTATTACTCGTCTAATACTTATAACACTGGACATGTGTTCGAACGGCAAAGTTTGTCCTTGAATACCCATATGTAATATCAATTTTCATCAAGATCCATGGGAATTTGTTGAGTTATAATGATGGTTATAGCTATACAGACATACAATCTATCTAAAATTATATAGCATGTCATTTGCATAATCAAGTGTTCTATATATTAAGTACACATTTTTTACAAGATCTGTCAAGTCGTTGTTGAATTATAACGTATCGTAAAAATAGACAAACTTTAAATTGCTTATCATTTGAATTATCAATTGTTCTCACTTTTTTTCTCACCAATTATCATCGATATTGGTCAAGACGTTCTGTTAGGGTGTCCCGCGTTGTAGTCTTAAAAAAAACTAATTACGAGACAACCACTTTTATTCGACTTTACTTGTTACACTTCACTTTTGTTTAGCACTCAGATCGCACTACTATTATTTGTGCACGCGGTTAAAGAGGGTTACGACGCGAATGCTACTATCCCTAGTCTCCTCACTGAAGGCCAGCCGGCGGGCAAAAACCAGGTCCGTTGCTGGGCAGCGATTTGACTAGTTCAAGTACTGACTGGCCGTGCATTGGAAATGCACAGCTTATATAGTAAAATAAAAGTTTGACTCGGCGATTTAGAATAGCAAAGAATTAAGGGTTGTAGCAGTTCCTAAGATAAACAGACGAACAGAAAAAAAATCAAAAAGTGAAAAGAAAATTAGTAAATCCTGACATGAAAATTTAAAACGAATTTTGACAAAAGAAGTAAATGCACAGACAGACACTGTAGATTTATATAGTAGTATAGATTAGTTTACTACAGAATATTTTCAAAGAGCTTACTCGTTCTTACCTTATAGAAAACAGCTTACTCATTCTTAAAAGACCGATAACGCAACTGCAAGAGCTCTAGTATTGCGGATGTCAATGGGCAACGATAATTACATACCATCAGGTGCACCTCCTGCTCGTTTGCCCCCTCTTCTATAAAAAATATATACAAGTATGTATTTATATACTATAATACCAGAACTGTACTTTACTAGGTGGTAGAGTTGTGCATTGTCTCGCCCGGCTCTGGTACAACCGTTTTACCTGTTCCTGCAGTAAAAGCGTCAGTGCTTGTCACTATCATGTTCCGGTTTGGAGGATAAGGTAGCCGGTTAACTTATGCATGTGGAATTAGGCTTCGCCACAAAATAACAACGCATCATTAACATCTTAATGATGCGTTGTTATTATAGTAAATAATAGGCGATGGTTGACTCTTTCCACCAGGAGAGTCTCTTGAGGAGACCCATCTGTTTGTTTGCTATCTATGATATAAATAAAATTAAAATAAAAACTGACCAGTACTCAGCTTACCTACTCTGTGTTATTTCAAAGGACCCGGCGTAATTCTTTAATAATCATTCATTATTGTGTCGTATTTCGTAAACGTTCGTTTCCGAAACACTTTTCTATGCGAAAATTCAGCAAGTTCAACAATTTTGTTCCAACGATTATCATATTACAAAGGCACTAACCATAAAATTAGGATATTGTAATTGAATATTTCGGCCGCTTAATCGCAGTCTGATGTCACTTGGTTCTGATGTCACTTTGGGGAATTTGGGTATATTGTGCGTATAAAATATTATAGTTCAGATCCATGAGAGTGTTTTAAGAAAGTGAAACCGCTTAGTGAAAGACTAAAATTACAGTCGCCTTCCTAACTTTAATATTTTGTTGAACTTCACTTGCTCTGTAGTGAGATTCGACCATAAACTAAACAATATATCTTTTGACAACAGATTTTAGTCGTACAATAAAATGGTATACATGTGTATATCATCATGTTACATACTTACATGAATTTAGTGTGTGTAATGTTTCTTTTAATTGTTTAACTAGCTGAGCCTGCGACTTCGTCCGCGTAGAAAAATATCGAAAAAAATGCCTAAGTTACTCCCTATCACATCAGCTATCTGACAGTGAAAGTCCTGTCAAAATCGGTCCAGCCGTTCCAGAGATTAGCCGGAACAAATAGACAGACAGACAAAAATTGTAAAAAATGTTGTTTCGGTATATGTACCGTGTATACATCCATATGCATTTATTCAAAAGCGGTTATTTTAATATTACAAACAGACACTTTAATTTTATTTATTTGTATAGATGTATTTCTAATGTATATTATATAACAATATTAGTTTCTGCACTCCACCGCGTCGTAAACTTTACAAATTACTTGTATTAAATATTTTAATGGGACATTTGAAAGGGGGGAGGAGGTGAGTTTTATTGAGTTAAAAACTATCCTATCTTTTAAATCCATAGATAGCAAAAGGAAGTAACGATTTTGATCACATTAAGGCAATGGCGAGTTCATTACAAATCAGTTAGTTCATTACAAATATCATAAAATATGTACGGGGTTTTCTTAATAATTTATTAGTAGCGACCCACCATGCAAATCCCTGCGTGTTTTTTATGTGAGGAAGATATATTCCTTAGCTTAGGAACACTAAACTAAGAAACACACCGTTTCCGCCGTGTTGGTCCCGGCCTCCTTTGAAGAATAGGCCAACTGCCGTTCTGCCAGGCAGGTCGTAAAAGGCGTTCGATTGGCTATCGAGTCACTACCATCGTGGCTACTAGGTGGTAGAGTTCTGCATTGTCTCGCCCGGGTCTGGTACCACCGCCTTACCTATTCCTACCGCAATAGCATCAGTGCTTGTCGCTGTCGTGTTCCGGTTTGGAGGATAAGGTAGCCGGTAAACTTATGCATGTGGCATTAGACCTCGTCACAAGATAGCAACGCACCATTAACATCTTTGGTGTCTATAGGCGATGGTTGACTCTTTCCATCAGGAGACCGATCTGCTTGTTTGCTATCTTATGATATATATAAAAAAAACACAAGCACAGGAACTAAGAAATATTGGTTACTAACTTGAACTGAATAACTAAATATGTTATTTTCAATGTTTTAACGCCTGGAGAACTAAGCAAAATTTCACTGACTGACTAGATTTAAATCAGCGACCGATTTCGTCCTAATAAATGGTACAACCTCTAACCACCCCCCCGTGTTGGTCTGGACTCCTTTGATGAATAGACCAACTACCGTTCTGCCCGGCAGGTCGTAAGAGGCGACCGATTAGCTATACGTGTCACTACCATCATGACTATTAGGTGGTAGTGTTCCGCAACGTCTCGCTCGGGTTTTTCTTATCTGCCTTACTTATTCCTACCGCAATAGCGTCGTATTCCTGATTAAAAGGTAATTTAGTCGGTAGACTTATGCATGTAAAATTGCCATCCCGTCACAAACCCATAGCAACGTACTATTAACATGGAATCTATACATATATAATAGACGATGGTTTCTTTTTTTATCTGGAGAGACATCTGTTTTTTTCGCATTATTTATTTATTTATTCATTACACAGTACATGAAAAAGCATTCTGGGACTCTATCCTCTGTACCAGGACAGCCCGTGTTATAGAGTTTAGATCCTTCCTTAATGCTCAACAGTTATAATAACTAATTTTTAAGCACGTTAGTAATCTCACATATATTTACTTGCATGTGCAATTATGCTGGAGCTGCACTTGCGTCTATAATAATAATAATAAATAAAAATTCACGGGACAAATTACACTTACTGATCTAACCCCAAAGTAAGCAAATTATTTGCTTGCGTTGTGGGTGTTAGTCAACGATACTAATACATAGAAATACATATATAAATACTGGAATATATTTAATAAACACCCAAACCCGGAAATACTAACGTTTATGCTCATCACACAAATGCTTGTCTCCGTCGGGGATCGAATCCGAGCTCCGTCGATTGCGTAGTCAGAGTCGCTAACCACTCGACCAATGGGCGGTCTATCATCACAAAGTTTCGTGCAATGACACGATAAATGTATAGGTTACAACTGCATTATTTTATCGTATCATTACATGACGCTTTGTGACGATGGACGCAAGTGCGGCTTCAGCATTACTAAAATACAAAAATATGTAACACTAGCTGTGCCCGCGACTTCGTTCGCGTGGAAAAATTTCTAAAATAAAAACCCGCATAGTTCCCGTTCCCGTGGGATTTCCGGGATAAGAACTATCCTATGTTCTTTCTTGGGTCTCAAACTATATTTGTACCAAATTTTATCCAAATCGGTTCAGTGGTTTAGCCGTGAAAGCGTAACAGACAGACAGACAGACAGAGTTACTTTCGCATTTATAATATTACTATGAATTATAGTACATACTTGCATTTCTTGTGTAGTAAGCATGTATATGTGAGTGTGCGTGTGTGTGCGTGAGTGTGTGTATGTGTGTATGTGTATGCGTTTGTGTATGTTGCAAGAGATTAATGCACCCAGAAGCTGCACTGTTTGTTAGCTATGTTATGATATAAAAAAACCTGTCAAGTGCGAGTCGGACTCACGCACCAATGGTTTCGTACCATCATCTTTAAAAATACGAAAAAAACACGTTTATTGTATGAGGACTTGATATTTTCTAATTTTTTTATTTTTAGTATATTTTGTTGTAAAAGTGGCAACGGAAATACATAATGTGTGAAAACTTCAGCTTTCTAGGTATCACAGTTTATGAAATACAGCCTGGTGACAGACAGACAGACGGTCAGACAAACAGTGGAGGCTTGGTAATACGGTCCCGTTTTACCTTTAGGTACAGAACCCTAAAGAAACCTATCCTACCATCAAACCATCAATACTTGTCTTTGTCATGTTCCATTTTTGAGGGTAAGGTAACCAGTAGACTTATGAATGTTGCATTGCCATCCCGCCACACAAATAGCAACGCACTATAAACATCTTTGATGTCTACACAGGATGGTTTCTCTTTCTGTCTAGAAAGTCATCTGTTAGCTCTATCCTATGATAGAAAAAAAACGTATTAAGAACTCCTCGTTCTTGAGCAGTCAGTTAGAAAGAGTTACACGTAGCGGCTATTTACCTCTATTCAATAATTAATACAACATGAAACTCGCGAGATTTCAATTTAAGGAGAAACCGGCGATAAAATACTCCATCTTTTAAACGTTTTGCTTACATTGAGTGCTCACAAGCGGCGCCTTGATATGCCAATGAGCCAGCAACGTGGGTTATTTTGCTTGCTTAATATTCCCATTTTCCAATATTCACTCGACGGCAATTTAATAACTCTGATAGCCATTTAAAAGCAACTGGCTGAGTGAGAGATTCACACATGAGTTCTTTACCAAAGTATTGTAGTCAGTCAATAGATTTTTTAAGCCCTGATGCAAAAACAAAGTTAGTAGCTTTGAGAGGAGTAATATAAGTTTTATCGCCTCTATGGTCCGGTGACGGCGTTGGTCACATGAGGTCTTTGGTTCGATTCCCGGGTTGAGCAATTTAAAAGTTGTGTTTTTTCAGTTTTTTAATAAAAACAACGTTGCCCGGTATTAGATAAGTACCCGGTTAGCGATAGACTTACCAGAGTGCTAAGTGTGAGTTTTTCTTTTCGCATTCGATCGTGAGCGCGTTTCGAGTTTACTAGGAATTTGTATGTGATTTGTACAGCGCCAGCTAGTGGTAAACTGGTTTCTCACGTTTACCACTAGGTGGCGCTGTACAAATCACATACAAATTCCTAGTAAACTCCAAACGCGCTCATAATCGAATGCGAAAAGAAAAACTCACACTTAGCACTCTGATATCAAATTGTGGGACTAATAGCCAGTTTCCTAATTGCAAATTAATTTAAACAAGCCATTAATACGCGTTTAACAAAATTTGCTGTAAAAATTATGTTATACACAGATTAATTGCTTATTAAAATTGATTTGCGTTTCGGAAACCGGCCGTAAGTATCTTCGGCTTATCATAAGTGCACTGGTTGTACTTCTACTCTCATTATAAGTTTAAAATGTGTATCTGTGTGACTATCTGTAACTTCACTGTTCTCATGATGGATCCATGGATGGATGGATGGAGTGTAGTCTTTAACCGAATACACACGAAGAGTTCCCCACCGTATCGTATTCAGACATATTTTAACCCCTGATACAAAAAGGTTATAAGTTTTAAATGGAGTATTATAAGTTTGTGTGTGACTGCAGCATCATAGCTACCAGAGGGATGGATCGATTTGAATGTGTTCTTTTAACGAAAACGTACCAAGGGTTATCGTATTCAGAGGTTAAATCCCTGATGCAAGAATGAAGTGGTGTAGTGACAGGAATAGTCAATATTTCGCATTTTACGAACTTTCTGGTAAAATGACAAGTGGTTTATTTTTCAAAGAGAGTCCGAACCACGGGTTAAATGGATACGCTTTTCAAGACAATTTCTTAGTTTGTCAGTGTAGCTTCCATTTACACACAGAAATAGAGAGTTATACTACTTACCGATGAAATATAATGACTTTTAAACTTTGTCATCTCATTCAGTACGATAAAACCGTACAACATAATTTACTTCTATTTTTCACGGTACAATATATCTACAAGTGTGTGATATTTTTGACAGTGATAGGAGCGAAAAAATACAAACATAAAATAATTGCTGTGTTATTTTGGGAAATCGGATGAAAAGGTGTTAAAATCGTTTGTATTTGAACCGATTATTATTGACGAATTTACCACCTCCTCATTTTCAGTAAGTTGGTTGAGTAATATCTAGTTTTATAATATTATAAGTTATTTCTCATTTAGGCTGGTTATGATAAATGTTTTCGGGCACCTTTCGGCATATAGTGTAATATCATTAATAACATAGTTGTCCTTTTTGACATATCAATTACTTTTCGGGATATTTTTATGAAAATACATATATTTCAGCTTTTTTTCTGGAATATCATAGTTTACAGAATGTTAGAGCAGGTTTTGCCTTGCCTCGATGGTACGTTATGGTCAGATTAGATTATAAAATCCCCGGTTTGATTCCGAGGTCTAAAAATTTTATTACATGTTTTTCAACTGATAATAATTTAATACTACTAAGGAAATTATAAATTCGATGAAAAATTTGATCGATTTGATTATTTTGAGTATAAGTTTCCTGGGACCAAACGGAGCGCATATCACAAAAAAAAACGGTCAAGCGCGAATTGTACTCGCATACCGAGGCTTTCGTATAAAGTTGTAAATAATCTTAGCTACACATCGAAGTACCCATAGGTTTTGATTCCCTTACGAAATCGTAAAATATGAGACAGGAACAGTCATATTTTCGATTGCGTTTTTATTATTATGTAGATAGAAATTTACGGTTTTTGGATTTTTTCCTTTACATGCCCTATAAAAAATTACTTTTTGCCGAATTTTCTAATTCTAGATCAACGGAAAATAACTAAATTTATAGAAACAATGGTATATTTGACAAAGTTAAAATTTATATTAAGAAAAAGGCTAGAAAGCTAATTTTTATACATAACTAGCTGACTCGGCGAAATTTGTTCCGCCTAACATTCAATGAATGACCAGGATTTCAAAATTAATACAAAATCATTAAGTTCAATTTCTTATAAGGATAGTGAAAATTAATAAAATAGTTATATAATATACGCTATACTGATGTTTTGAGTTATGTTTTTAACTTTCCGCTACGTACATACGTAGATAACGAAGTTACTGATTTTGACCAGATTTTCGAAAATCAAGTTTTCACCAGATCGCAACGTTTTGATGTCCTAGGAGCTTTTCCGACTATTTTCACGATGATTTTAGTATGTCTGTATGTATGTGTGTGTGTGTGTACCTATGTGTGTATGTAAACGTCTGACTGATCTGATCTGATCTGATCTAAATAACAAAATTTATAGCAATGAGCGACCTTTTGAGTGGAATTCAACTCAATTTTTGAGATCTAAAATATTTATTTAGCTAAATAACCGACAGGTTCAAAAATTTCGCAGTAATGCTAAAAAACTTTTTTCAAAATTTTTGACACTGATGAATCACAAACAAATTGACTGATTTTGATGACATTAATGGTAATTGACGCAATTTTTAAAGGAGAAAAGCTGATAAGATTTTTAAGTCAATCGGTGTATAATAATAGCCTAAAAGTTATTTCAAGAATATTAAGTAAGTTTGCTAAAAACAAAGTAATTTTAATATTTGAAAAGCTGTAACTTTTGAAAATTAGATTAGATTTTGATTTTTGAAATCGTATTGGACGTAATTATTTAAGTACTAAAATATCATATAATACAAAAAATGATTGATTGAAAAATTTCGATGTTATGTCGAAAAAACACTTTTTTCAAAATTTTCCGTCGAATTCTTCCAAACGGATAAACCGACTTCGATGAAATTTTTGCATTAGACGTAGTTTTTTGAAAAATAGAGCTAATTAGTTTTCGTACTCAATCGGTACATTAATCTGAAAGTTATATAAAAAAATACTGTTTCGCTAAAATTGTTTTTGGGATTTTTTCAAAATCTCCTGAGCCGACTTGGTTTAAATTTTTAAGAAGTCTAAGTTGAGTGAAATCCAATCGCATGCCTTAAAATGCCTTTCGATCAGATCAGATCAGTCAGACGTTTACATACACACATAGTGTACATACCCACATACACACACACACACACACATTCATACAGACATACTGACATCATCGTGAAAATAGTCGGAAAAGCTCCTAGGACCTCAAAACGTTGAGATCTGGTGAAAACTTGATTTTCGAAAATCTGGTCAAAATCAGTAACTTCGTTGTCTACGTACGTAGCGAAAAGTTAAAAACATAACTCAAAACATCAGTATAGCGTATATCATATAACTATTTTATTTATTTTCACTATCCTTATAAGAAATTGAACTTAATGATTTTGTATTAATTTTGAAATCCTGGTCATTCATTGACTGTTAGGCGGAACAAATTTCGCCGAGTCAGCTAGTTATGTATAAAAATTAGCTTTCTAGCCTTTTTCTTAATATAAATTTTAACTTTGTCAAATATACCATTCAATCTACGCATTTTCGTAAAAAGGGTTACAAAATTTTCATTTCACGCATTAATATATAAATTTGTGTTAGTTACATGTGAAATTAAAGTAAATTTCACCAAGTGTCGACGATGCAAAGTATAAAATAGATTGTATATAGTTTTAGATCGCTTTTAAAATATTACTTACTTTATACATATATTTTTTATTATATATTACTTTTTATATTTATTATTTATTAATTATATTTGACCGCCCCGTGGGTCGAGTGGTTAGCGACCCTGACTACGCAATCGACGGGGCTCGGGTTCGATCCCTGATGGGGACAAGCATTTGTTTTGGATTTGGGTGCTTATTAAATTCCAGCATTAATATATGTATTTCTATGTATTAATATCGTTGAATAACACCCATTACACAAGCAAATAATTTGCTTACTTTGGGGTTAGATCAGTAAGTGTAATTTGTCCCGTGAATATCATATTAAATATTATGCAGTATTGAGTTATTAACATAATTAAAATATAGTGGATTTTCTCCCAAAATATTGTATTTCACGTAATAATTTCTAGAATATAAAAACAAGCAGTTGCGGTAAATTTTTCGCGTGAAAGCTTATTCTTTGGTGTTGAAGATGAAAGATAAGGAATTTAATTAATTGTTCAAACACAAGACCGACTAATTAATGAGACTGCTTATGCTTATGCAAAGATATCAAAGTATTTTCATTCAGGATATTACTTAATATAGATAGATTATTATTTGCGTAAATTAGGTCTGGCAATATTCCATTTCATTATTATAGGGATCGTGCACGAACTATAGGGGCAGCACTGTTGCCGAAAGTAGTGCGCTCTGGTGTCAGATAAAGGAACATTTGTGATGTAAACATTGTAATTTAATAACACCAATATTGGAAAAACATGCAAAAAATAATAAAATTTGGTTTTTTACCTATAAAAAACGACCGGATTATGGGTCAGAATCATACTAAATGCAAAAAGTTAATTGAATCAGGTCATGTCTTAAATGTAATTGAAACTGAAGAAGAAGTAAATAGAAATAAACAATCCACTATTACCCATCCATTACCTGTTTAGTTGTCACGCAAACCAGTGTTTCAAATACTTATAATATCACATTTATCATAAGAGTTAAAATAACTTTAATTAAATTTAAAAACATAAATTAATTGTATGATATTGAAAATAGCAAAATCTAGCAACATTTAAGCTTTTTGAAGAATATATTTTAAGATTTTGTGAAATTTAACAGAAAAAATAGAAAACAAATAGCAGAAATATTTAAAAGTATCGAAGTACATCATATAGAAGTTAGTTGTAATTACTATTTTTTTGAGAAAAAACATCTGATTCTTTGTTACTTACAATATTAAAGTTATTTTTTTTTTCTTGGCTAAGACCAGAGGTCATGCTGCCTTATCAGTTGTTACTCGTTACCTATTGTATTTCGTGAGTAACAGAGATAATCTATACATACATATAATAAAATCGTAGGAAAGTCAATGTATGTCCGGGGTAAACTCAAAAAGTCCTGCATGGATTTACTTCAAATTTTGCATGAATATTACTAACAGGTCGGGTCAACATATAGGCTACATATTATCACGCTATCACCAACGGGGGAGGAGCTGTGCGGAATAAACGCACTCCGCGCGGACGAAGTCGCGGGCAACAGCTAGTAATTATTATTTTTTTCCATGGATAAATGTTTTTAGATTTAGTTTAAAATAGAAACAGATATATTTACAATTTCCCTACCGTATTAATAATAAATTTGTACAAAGACACATATGTACAATTATTAACAAGGAATTCAGTGGTCGATCGCAGAACCAAATCGGGACTACCATAAATTTAGATTAGCTCATCCAACAACACAATATGGTATTAACATCAGAATATGGTAGTAAGATATCATCGAAAATTTTGAAAGAAAGGGATGAAGTGTTGACAATTTTGGCGAGGTAATCTGCTTTTTCATTTCCAAGAACATCTTTGTGAGATGGAACCCACATAAAGCTAACTATAACGTTGTCAATATTGTAAAGATTATGCCAAATTTCTTTAATTTGGTAAATTACGTAATTAACACTAGCAGGTAGTTGTTGTTTTTTTAAATTTGACAATACACTCATGCTATCACTAATAATGAGTCACTTTTTTATGTCCCTGATTTTTATTTTTGATATGTTTAAGTAGCTAAAATGGCAACAGCTTCTGCCATGAAAACACTGGATTTTTTATTTAATCTGTAACCTATAGCTTTGTTTATAGAACTGTCAAAGTTGCAAATGAAACGCCTTTAGTGTCTTTACTTCCACCAATATAAACACAATGATGAGTTGATGACCATTCCAATTGTTCTAGAGTTCATTATGTTCTTCCTCTTTGAACGACAATTTATTGTCAATAAGTATATTCATGTGAAATTTGCTTTCAAAGAACCCTTCATAAAACAGGGTAAAATAGAGGACGTTTGAATCTGTAATTTCTTAAGAAGTTTAATAAAGTTGGTTAAATTATTAAAATTCATATCTTTATTTGGAAAATTTAAATAATTCTTATTTACTAAGACATTATACTCTCCAAGAACTATTTTCTCTGTTTTCTCTAGACAGAACACTGCTTTTGGGTTAGATGGTATTTCTTACAAAATTATTAATAACTTAAATGAAAATTGCATGCTGATATTTTTAAATTTATTAAACAACCTTTGGATAAATAATAAGATTCCTATTTCCTGGAAAACTGACTGTTTGGTGCCAATTTTAAAACATGAAAAAATTAGACTTCATAAAGATCCTTATCGTCCAATTACTCTTACTTCTTGTGTTAGCAAGATTTATTAAAGCAAAATTCTATATAAAAAAATTATATTTTACCTTCAAATTAGTTCTCTGTTTCTATTTTCTAAATCTGTTTGTATTTTGTTTTAAATATTTATAATTAAAAAAAAAATCGGTTGTCTGTAAAGTTGGTTTACAGACGATAGTTGAACGTGACAACGTCTTAAGCTCTCGCTTGTACTCCAAGCCTTAAACGGAACGCCTCAGAGCGAGGTAACGCCGCATGAGTCATGTTTTTTCGTGCGTGCAGCCAGCTCTATCGAATTATAAGACGTTGTCACGTCAAAATCTAAACGCACTTATCCACGGAAGAATTTAAAATTATCTCTATTAATCACGAAATAAGGTAACGACTGGTAAGGCAGCATGACTTCTGGTCGTAGTCTGTCCCTTTGGGACGAAAGGAAAGAAAAGACTTGACTAATATTTTCCGCCTTTATTTATTTTTATTAATAGGCACGAAAAATAACTATTAATCAAAGTTATCAATAAAAATATTTTACTTACACGTAATTTTTCACTGCATTTATCCATTTTTGGCGTTTGAAGATTATCGACGCAGCGTTTAAAGAACTTTCCGGGAAACGGCAAAATTTAATCTCCGGATTATTTTTATATGGCATATGTGAACACTCACGAATACAACAAGTAATTCTTGATGAGGACATGACGAAAATTATTTTTCGTTAAAAAAAAGGTAACAATTGATAATACTTTTATTTATTTAAATAATACAAAATATTCAACAAACTGTTTACATCACATTAGTTCTGATTTTTCCCACCAGATGACATCATCAAAGAGTATACAATACTAGACATCGTAGTCATCTTGCTCAGTCCCTATTATTAGCTTTATTAATTCCATATTTCAAGCAATAGAATTTGAAATTGGAATAATGATATCAACCAGGACAATCTATTTTAAAAATAGAACGCTTTCTGACCAAAGATAATCGTGCAATTGTCAAAAAAGCACATACATACAAATTGGGTCACGGAACAGTATTTGATAGTTAAATTCTTTTATTTTATTCGTTTAATTAATTAATAATAAAAGCAATCCATCAATATGCTTTAAGTCAATCTTAGGAAGATTTTTTATAAGACAGGTACGGCTGGTTTCCGAAACACAAATTAATTTTAACAAGCAATTAATCTGTGTTTAACAGATCATTTGCTTGTAAAAATATGTAAAACACAGATTAATTGCTAGTTAAAATTGATTAGCGTTTCGGAAACCGGCCAGTAGTCTTTTAGTCAATTGTTAATTCAAATACTTAAATGTTAATTAGTAAATTGTAAAAATACATTTGAACTAACATGACAGATCCTAACAACAAATTTACCTTTTTTATTATGCTTATTTATACATTAATATGTGAATAGAAAACTTTGTACCCCATTTTAAGACAATTACGCGAACGGTTGAATATGAAAGGCACAGTCAAAGTTTACATTACAGGAGATTACAGAAATCTAATATGTATTTTCAAATAATATGCAATGGAAATAAATTAAATGAATTTAAAAAAAAAAACATTATTCACACTACATTCATGTGACGCACACTTATACACATATATTGGTAGGTATACTAAGTATATTCTTTATGGCTGAAGTCTGTTGTCAAAATTAAATAAGATTTTATTGTTTAGTCCGTAATCGAATTTCAACTTCATGGCGATCGCTAGTAATCATAATAATAGAAACTTGGTCATTTGGTGATTTATTGTCACAGCACGCATGTAGGAAAGGGAAGGAAAGGTATCAACTCCAGCCCACGCTCCAACCATTCAGTATTATTGATATGAAAGTCCCTACTACAACGCGTCGGTAATAATCGGAATAGTACCGTTTCGCCTCGTGTTAAGCCCCGTTTTCACTTTGATTAGTGCGAGTGCGAGTGTTTAATGCAAGTGCTTAGTATTAAGCCAAAAATACGTGAAGATAGCCGTGGATCTGTGCGAGTGATTCGTAATCAGCGTAGTAAAAGTGAATAGATGCTGATTACTTGTCACTCGCAATGATCAACGGCTGTCTTCACGTATTTTATCTTAATACTAAGCACCTGTATTAAACACTCACACTCGTAGTAATCAAAGTGAAAACGGGGCTTTAGGTCAAGCTCAAGAACCGAAATGTAGTGCCACGTTAATGTTATCTATCAGTATTATATCTTCATACAAACGGGTGGAACGCGAGTTATACCTACGCGCTCGGAGTTCGGCATGCACTCGATACACAACAAATTGATGGTTGCGCCACAGCGACGAATGGCGATGTGACAGCACAGGCAAATGTAGTTAAAATATTGAAGGCGGGCAGCCCTATCGCATTTTACGTACAGCACGGCGCGGCCGGCTGTAGGTATTTATTTCAAGGACAGGGCCGAGTCAAAATACTGGTAGACAACATTACCGTGGAAGTGCGGTACAACTTGCAGTCCCCGCGCTTACGGCTCGTTATCCACGCGATTTTGTCTTTCCATACCTACCCGAGCTTATAGCAGCACACTACTGTTGCCGAACGTGTTGTTTCTTAAAAGATAATGAGCCTCAAGTTTTAGCCATAGCCGAATCAACGTGCCGGAGCTGTTGATCAGCTTTAGTTACTTGATTACGTTAGGTTGTCGCGTGTTTAACGGTTGGGCGGAAGCTGATACGGTGACGATTGTTTTCCGAGTTGATATTTGTGCTATGACCTTTAAGCTGTAAAATTGTCTCCTTCTTCAAATATCAACCACTATGAAAGTGAAAGTTACTGACCAGTGCAAAGTCATTTGCCATCACACTTTAATTTAGAATAGAGTAAAAGTAAGGTGGACCAACTTATAAAGGGGGAAGGTTGTAAAAGTGGCCAGCCGTATACCGAATTTTTTTTTTTTTATCATAAGATAGCAAACAGGCAGATGGGTCTCCTGATGGAAAGAGTCAACCATCGCCTATAGACACCAAAGTTGTTAATGGTGCGTTGCTATCTTGTGGCGAGGTCTAATGCCACATGCATAAGTTTACCGGCTACCTTACCCTCCAAACCGGAACACGACAGCGACAAGCACTGACGCTATTGCGGCAGGAATAGGTAAGGCGGTGGTACCAGACCCGGGCGAGACAATGCAGAACTCTACCACCTAGTAGCCACGATGGTAGTGACTCGATAGCCATTCAGTCGCCTTTTACGACCTGCCTGGCAGAACGGCAGTTGGCCTATTCTACAAAGGAGGCCGGGACCAACACGGCGAAAAATATGGTTTAAGAATGGCGCTACCACAGAATACACTATACTATGACGTTAGCTGTTGTAAACTGAGTAAAGTGTTGAGCATTAATATTTAACAGCGCTTGTAGCGCTTCTCCTTCTTCTTTATCAAGTCAGTTTTTTTTTATATTATATTATATCAGACCAAAACCGCGTCACAGCTACGGCAGCGTCATTAGCTTCGTTAAGGTCGTCCACAGTAGCAGTCGTGCAGGTATTAGGGCACGATGGACATGACAGAAGGTGCTCCATTGATTGGATTGAGGCCCCGCAATAACAGCGCTCCTCTAAAGAGAAGCCCCACCGATACATATTTTGGTTGCAGCGGCCTACTTGAGTCCGAAGTCGGTTAAGTGACTACCACGTAGCCCACTGCAATTCGTGGCCTAGGGGAGCTCCTTCTTAACGGGCACAAAGTTGGGTGGAGAGATATGTTTAATTTTCCATCACATATAGCGCTATTTTAAGAATTTACTAGAAATGTATTTAAAAGCGCTTTTACCGCTTTCCTTCAAAAAATTCTTACGCGAGGGTGGTGCGATCACTATCGGATGCTTTTTTTTGGAGATTACCTCTATAATATATATTTAAAAGTTATTTAATAAAAACATGTTTATGAAATTTGATTAACCTAAAAAAATGTTGCCATAAAATATGTTTATACATATATTCAAAATATGTTTATACAAGCACTGTAATTGAATCAAATGTCACTTATTACATTAAAATTTAAACAAACAATTAAAACTACCCTCAGAGACCCATGCAAATTTAACAAGTACTTGGCCTTTATTACAAACAATCATTCCACATCCTAGCACTGAAAATATTTAGATAACAAATTCAATGTTGACCATTAACTTAGCTTGGTTTTGGTTAAATAAAATCTTAGCTTAGTGCTAATCTCTACAATTTTTAATTTACTTCATAGATAATGAAGATTTTTGTATATTTTATTTATTAAAAACTTTATTTTATACAAAATACATTTAAAGAAAAGAATATATAGAGACATATAATATTATAAAACTGAGTTTATCACGATGTGACACTTATTTCAGCCAGACCGCACGAAGAAGGCAATAAATAAACGTAGAAAATTGCGCAAAACACAAAAAAAAAACTGCAATATTACAAAATGTGACATTAAAGCTATTAAAAAGCAGAAAAAATATATTCAGAGAGCAAGAACAGCAATTATGGGCCATCATACATTCAAATACAAATCAAACCATTACGAAACCTTAGTACGTTAGGTAAAGTTGTATTTAAACTGTTCTCGTGTCAAATAATGTTATATTACTCGTTTTTTGTAAAAAAACTAGTGATCTCCATCACCTCATTTTACCAACTTGATTACAATTATTGGTTATTTATGGTGACTGAAACCGACAACTTTACGTGCTCATCCGAGATACGCGACTCACCACCCGCCACGGTCCGAGTTGCTACTGAAATTTTGGATTTTCTAGATAAACCTTGAAAAACCTCGACACTTCTGCCCGTCTCGAGATTGAACCCATACCCCAACCCAACCCCTCATTACCTGAGCCAAATAGCCTACTTAAAATATTTCAAATAGTTTTGAAAGTTTTATAGTCTTAACGTTTGTCTGGAACCAATGGAAGAATCAGGATAAAATTCGTTCCATAAGGGTAACAGATTTGTTAGATTAGAGTTTTAGAGAATTTCTATCAGTTAAAATTGAATTTAATGCGAGTAAACAGCAAAGTTATATTCGCCTCTGACAGAATTTTGATTTCTTTTAAAAAATCGACCAAGTGCGAGTCGGACTCTCGCAAGAAGGGTCCCGTACCATCATAGCAAAAAAAAAACGAAAAAAACACGTTTATTATATGGGGACCCCCCTTTATATTTTCATTTTTTTTATTTTTAGCATTTGTTGTTGTAGCAGTAACGGACACACATAATTTGTGAAAATTTCAGCTTTCTATCTATGCAGACAGACAGCGGAGACTTAGTAATAGGGTTCCGTTTTACCTTTTGAGGTATGGAACCCTAAAAACGTATAAAAGAACACTTCGTAGGCGTAGCCGAACGGTAAGTTTTCCTTGTACCTATTGTATGTGTTTTTAACACTTTTTTCTCCTAATTATAAATTTTTAATTGTTTTCATCTCCTAAGATGTTACAAAATAACAATAAATTTTCGTATTTTTCCACACATCAAAAGTCAAAAACATTTCCTTTAATCTTACATCGGCAAATAAACCACAACACAAATTGGAAACATAACAAATAGTGACACAAATTCAGTAGAGATTTAATCCGGCGTAAAGTGTCCTACTCTGAACGCTGTAACGCCGTAACGTTGTAATATGTATGTTTATGAATACTGAAGTAAATAAAGTGTGAACTCAGAAAGGGAAAAGAAAAGATTGCTCAATAAACTGTAAATATTACAGACATATGCACACACATACTCTACTCCCTAATATATACATACACATACACACAAACGTTTATAATGCAGCGGGCTGCACGCTAACATTATAAAAAATAAGTTTTTATAAATATTAAGATTCGAATAACATTTGATAACATGGAACATATACAGGATACATAGGTCTTTTTTATCCCGAAAAAATCAGGTAATCCCGTGGGATTCGCCAAAAACGTTTATAATGCAGCGGACTGCACGCTGCAGCTATTTTATATTTGGAATGAATTTGTTAATTTAATTTCCAATGTTTTGAAAAGTGCTTGAACTTGATTCGCCATATATTTTCGATCCCTTTTTTGAAAAAAAGACCATATGTTTTTCCGCCGAATAGTTTTTAGAGGCTAAAAATTAGCTAAATGGGTTAGTTCCAATAATTTCCTAACCGAAATGTAAGTTTACTTGAAAGGAATGTATTTCTAACATTTTCAGTTTTGTGATACCTCCTAAATAATAGATTTGTGTAGTTGTTCATAAAATCAGACATTTTTAATCCTACATCGGCAAATAAACCACATCACGAATTGGAAACATTATAATGACACAAATTTGTTAGAGATATAGTTCGGCGTAGAATGTCCTATTTCCAACGCTGTAATGTTTTTTATTACTACAATATTTTCACTTATAACACCTATTAATAAAATTATGTTTATAAATACTAAAGTAAATAAAATGTCAACTCGGTAAGGGAAAAATATTGCTTAATATACGGAAAATATTAGAGACATACACACAAATACTCTCTAATATTTTTGTTGGAATTTATTTGTTAAGTACTTCCGAGACCCGACAGGCGTTGTCTTCCCTTAGATATGAATATTAAATTGTAACTGTAATAAATATGAACTATTATATACGAAAAGTGTAATAAAGTGTAAACGAAAAATGTAAAAAAACTGTAATAAATGTGAACTATTACATACGCAAAGTTTAAATAATTGTTTCTGCGAAATTTTATTAATTTATTATCCCGTAAGAACCTTCTACAAAGTGTTAAAAAACTTGAAAAAGATCAAAGCAAATTGGTAAAGTCGTTCTCAAGTTATGTTTTGATCAAGAAATATAAGGATTCATTTTTTAAAGATAGATTTTTAATCTGTATTATTTCGTAAAGTTATAAAACCGATTCACGGTGTATTTTCGGACCTTTTTTGAAAAATAGACTACCTGTCTGTTAAATATATTTTTTTATGTCATAGATAGCAAACAAGCAGATGGGTCTCCTGGTGGAAAGAATCAACCATCGCCTATAGACACCAAAGGTGTTAATGGTGCGTTGCTATCTTGTGGCGAGTTCTAACGACACAAGCATAAGTTTACCGGCTACCTTACCCTCCAAACCGGAACACGATAGTGACAAGCACTAACGCTGTTGCGGCAGGAATAGGCGAGGCGGTGGTACCAGACCCGGGCGAGACAATGCAGAACTCTACCACCTAGTAGCCACGATGGTAGTGACTCGCATAGCCAATCGGTCGCTTTTTACGACCTGCCTGGCAGAACGGCAGTTGGTCTATTCTTCTGAGGAGCCCGAAACCAACACGGGAAAAATAGCTTGATAAAGGTCAAAACTTGGCTAAACGAGCTAATTCTATTATAACTACTAGGTCAGTAATGTCTTCCTCTAATTTGGTTTATCCTGTTACAATTAAATAAATACTTGTCAGTGTTTACTTTTAATATTGAGGTAGCCGGTATACGTATGCATTCGGCATGACATTCCTGTCACATGGGATAAAAGACACCATCATTATCTCAGACTATTATAGCGTGATCTAATTGTTGTGCAGCGCCATCTACGAACATCATAATGAAGTATTCTACGTACAATTTAAAATAATTTGTTAGACATTTTATAAGTTGATCGGCTATTACTCGTAAACTTGTGAAACCTACTTAACCGTGATATTTGGCGTCAATAGTCATTATCTCTTCTCATGAAGAAAGTTTTCTCAAAGTTTTTAATGTTTACTAACCCGTAACATACAAAAACTATAAAAACGTAAACTACAGTGCTATACAGTGATTTATATTTTTCTACCGACAAAAAACCGAGTTTAACAATATGACATTTATGTATGTAATATTGTTGGAATTGCATAATAATATTCATAGTATGATGATCTATTTTAGCGTCAAAAACGTGTACTAAATATGTAAGAGTATGCACGTTTGTATCTTTGTCCACGATTTTTTCGGGAATTAAAAGCCATATCGAGTTAGTTCTTTTTGGTAGAAATCAGGTATTTTCGAAAGAGTCTAAGTTTTATCAAAATAGGTTCAGTAGTTCTTAAAGCATAAATATATTTGGTATATTATGAGATCCGTTTAATTTTTTAAATTGTTTGTAACCTGTGAATAATAAACTTTACATATTGTCGGTATTTGCCTGACCATATTGATCTCGTTTAATCAATATTAACGTTGCAAGCATGTTCTAATTTGGGAGGAATGTCACGTCCGTTACAAAAGAGTGACGTAGTTACAAACACGCTTAAATAGCGATAGATGTGCCGGACAGTTTTACTCGTACGAGTTGAAGTACTGGCTATTTAATACTTATCAAATTTCTCATGAATATGTATGCCATTGAAGATTAAAAACGCAACATACATTAAAATTTTATACAAATGCCGTTAAAACTATCAGTTCAAGTTTATACTCGGCTTTTACAAGCGCATATAATACCTTTGTTATAATAAAATTATTGTTTCTCTTGAAATAAAAAATATAAATTTTAAACAAATGAATTCGTTCGTGAAATATCCTTTGCAATATTTAATTACCAACATTAAGTACAGTATCATCACGTACGATTCCTTAACTTTTACTATACCATTGCTTCAGTCGACGTAGTACTAGATTGTATGCTAAAAAATAATTACAACCTTATTGATAAACTGGCGTAATACTAAATTGTTATTGAAGGAACTCCAATGAAATGGACAACGTTTCGTAAAAAGTGTGTAAAAATTTGAAATCGATAAAATTCTTCTGTATAAACTATATTTTATTGAGTTTCTGGTGCTATTTTTTCTGTAAGGTCTAAAAAAGTTATTCTAAAGGCGCTGTATCAATTGAGTGGATACCATTTATGGCATTTTGTATATGGCGTGAAATAGTGTTCATTTATCCCAATATATTTTTAAATAACCTTCAGACTAATGATATATATCTTGATTTAAAAATCTTGTCAGCTGTTCTCCTTAAAAAATGCGTCAAATACCGTAAATTGGATCAAAATCGGACTTCTCAGTGATAAAACGTTTGAAAAAAAAGTGTTTTGACATTACTTCCACATATACTTCGACTAAATTATGTAGCTTAGAGATTATTTTAGTTTTAAAACTTGCGTTTAATGCCATCTGGATCGATCATCGATCATTGTTTTCAGAGTATAATATTTAAAAAAAAATAAAAATACAGTCATTTTTAACAAACTTTTGATTTTTGAACTGTGATGTGAAATCATTATCAGTTCAGTAAAAACGCGGCGATGGGGATCTCCACTCGCCTCACCAACCAACAAACTGGTGCATCGTGGTCAATTGAAAAGTCTATAGTCGTTCGGATTACACGACCTACCCCGCAAGGCAACCTGGCGTTCTAATACTACTTTTTAGAAAGAAGTTCCTTATCGCGCGTTGTGAAAGGGGGCTAGACGGAAAAAATTCTTACGAAAAGTTGACACGACACTTTTTGCTATAGTAAGGTATTGTAAGCACAGAAATATCCAGCCACTTCCCTTTAGCTCGTGCATTGAAAGTGAGAGTCTATCTATAATTTGATTGAGTTTACTTTTTTTCTAGTGCCAAATGTTCGACATTTATACAGAATTTCGACCGAATGTCGAATTTCGACAAAAAGTTAAATTTCGACGGACAGTCGAATTTCGAACGAGTGTCGAAATTCGACCGAGTGTCGAATTTCGATCGGTTACCGAGTTTCGACCACTGGTCGAATTTCGACCGGGTGCCGAAAATCGACCGGGTTCCGAAATTCGACCGGGTGCTGAAATTCGACCGTGGGTCGAAATTCTACGAAGTTCCTTATCGCGCGTTGTGAAAGGGGGCTAGACGGAAATTTTTTTTACGAAAAGTTGTCACGAAACTTTTTGCTATAGTAAGGTATTGTAACCTGAGCGGCGTGTGGATGTTTCTCTCTCTCTCTCTCTCTCTCTCTCTCTCTCTCTCTCTCTCTTATAGAAAGCAAGTCAGATATTTTCATTTTTATTTCGCATTGAACAGTGTGGTGTCGCGACGATTACTTTGGTTGAGTGTATACAGGTTTTTTGTAAATAATAATAAAAGGAACTTCGTTTTACCCGGGTGTCCCTTGACACCTCTCAAGTTTTTTATAATTTGAATAAGCTTTTACAGTAATACTCTATCAACAGCACTACCACGTAACTAAAGTGGTATACATATTATATGACTACAATGACGACAAAGACACTCTCTGACTTTTCAAATACCTTACTAATAAGATAATTTTCGATAATTTTTAGTTTCCCTTCCAAATTTATGGGATACATAATATGTTTTTTTACTAACCGAAAAACGTAAAGAAAAAAACACTTAAAAAACACTCAAAGAAGGAATGAATACAACACAACAGATTGAAAAAAAAAGAAAAATATTTTACATTTATCACTTTAAATTAGGAGACCCTTATTTCCTCTTCTATACTAACAAATATAAAAAGGTTTAGAATACCAATACTAATTACCCTAAGGCAATTGTTTTCCGCATTCCCAGCGTGTGCTCCCCGGGGCCTAGATTAACAAAAGGGAAATATTCGTTACGTCGTCGGCACAAATCCTATCCAATTTTTAAGTTGTTTTTAAAAACCACATTTAAATTTCGGCAAACACTTTCCTAACAACCTTGTTAAAATATTCAACGCCTGATTTTTTTAAAAAGCAACCTTGTTATGTGTCTAAACTACAACCAACATTAAATAAACCAAGACTTTGGACAAAATAGCCTTGGATTCAAATGTATATTTTTATTAGTGACTTTTAAAGCAGTTTCTTATTTTTTGACTATGGCACTCATAGTACCAATATGCTTACGCGAATTTTCTTAAAACAGTGTAGTGATTATCCTATTCGGCTCGGACCATACATTTCCAGGTTCGATCTTCGAGTTATGCAATATTGTATTCGATCTTCGAATTAGGCCCCTGTGTGGGTCCCGGCAGGTTCTGCCAGTTCTGCCAGGCAGGTCGTAAAAGGCGGCTATGCGAGTTACTACCAACGTAGCTACTAGGTGGTAGAGATCTGCATTTTCTCGACCGGGTCTGGTACCACCGCCTTACCTATTTCTGCCGCAATAGCGCTAGCGCTTGGCTCTGTCGTGGAGGGTAAGGAAGCCGTTAAACTTATGCATGTGACAGTAGACCTCGCCACAAGATAGCAACGCATCATTAACATCTTTGATGTCAATAGGCGATGTTGACTCTTTCCATCAGGAGATTCATCTACTTTTTTGCTATCTTATGATATAAAAATGTGTTGTTGAGACTATCCTTAAAAACACGAAACTTTACGAGATAGCCACCCATCTCGAAAATGTCTTTGGCGTCTTGTAAATTAAATTTATTTGTGAATTCCATTGGAGCAATAAATACATTTTCGAGAACAATACATATTGAGCCTAAATAAAACATCCCTGTGTCTTACTATCGTATTTTGCATGTGGTATTTATTACCTCCTTTTTACAGTCATAGCAACATAATATCATTAACATCTTTAATGTCCTTAGGCAGTCGTTATCTCTTTTCATCAGAAAAATCATCAGCTTGTTCGCTGCTTTATGACGTAAAAAATATATGTATACAATATTTCTTACAAATTCGGTTCAGTGTGAGGGGGTAACAATCGCACACATGCAAACACACACACATACAAATAATTTTGGTTTTATTATTTGTAAGATTTTTATTTGCATTCGTTAGTTGAAACAAGTATTTTTTATATTATAAGATAGCAAACAAGCCGATGGCTCTCCTGATACCAAGAGGCAACCATCGCTTATAGACAGTAAAAATGTTGATAGTGCGTTGTTTTCCAATCGGCGGGGCTATAATGTCACATGCATAAATTTACCCACCAAACCCAACAAACTGGAACACGTCAATGACAATCACTGACGCTATTGCGGCAGAAATAAATAAGACGGTGATACTATACCGGGATTAGAGTCGAGACAATGCAGCACTCTACCACCTAAAAGCCAAAAAGTACAAGCTAAAAAGTGTAAGTAAAGTAAGTAAAGTATGGTAAGCTAAGATGCGGCCTAAGATGGAACGCGCTTCCCTAGAAGGTACCTACCTGTTCACTGTTTCTTGAAGATCTCTAGATTGTTCTCGTCGGGGAACACAGACTCAGGAAGCATGATCCAGTCCCTTGCGGTTCGAACCGGGTACGTGTAACGTCCACCATATGGCGATGCCTAGAATCAATAGAAAGACGGGGACGGTGAAATCAAGTTTAATGAGCTCAAGCTATTGTTTGAAGATAAAACAGAGGCTTCAATAACCGCAATGCACCGAACAGTCAAATATCTACATAAGCCTATATACTGAGGTTTGTTCCGTGGTCGCTGCGGTTGGATGGCTATCCACAAAGCTGAACAATTTGTAATTACAGTATAGTTTCAGGAATACAACAGTTTTCTTGTGTATTAAACTTTAAATGGTTTCTGTACAAGCGTAAAATGGTTTGAAATATTAAACCACGGAAATTCTACCTCTTTTATAAAAAAATGAGGTAGGTATACGTTTCTGAAGTACGATTAAAATATTAGTATCAAACTTTGCTACTGAGAAACTAAGTAGGTTAATCAAAACATACATACACACAAAAACTCACACACAAATGAAACATGCAGTTATTCATACGTAAGTCACGCAAAGCAGTCAGCAAACTAAAATTTATTAAGAAAAATTGAAATGATAATGATGTTATCAAAATTTTCAATTTTTTTTTTAAAGTTAGACTTTTCTTCTTGCTTTATTGTTTACGGGAGATAATAAAATTATTTTGCTATATAATTTTTTTACCTCCCGTGAAATTTTTGTTAATTGTATCTACGGAAATCACTGCATGGTATCCACGCCACAGGCCTTGCTTAGTGTGGAGTCCAATGGAAAGTTAAGCTATTGCACCAGTTGAAAGAAAATGTATGGTACAACCAACTTCAATCACACTCAATATTAAATTCATACACTAATTTGATATAAAAAGTATATAATTATAAAGAGAAACCTTAATTCTGCAAATTCTGTATAACTTTAAGCCTTTGAAGAGAGTTAATTACTCTAAAAACCTCGTTGAAAAAAAAATGGATGGCAGTCAGTTGAATATTTTATGCCTGTAAACACAAAATAGGTTGATTGGGTTTATAAATTCACTTTATTTTATTATCAATATTATCCAATCCATTCAGAATAGATCCTTATTGAAAATCACTTCATTTCATCTGATTTTTTTATAATAAATAATTTAAAGAAAAAAAGCATTTCGGTGTGCAATTTGTTTTTTCCAAACTTTTGTACTGTACTTTTGAACTAAGTAATAATAATAATTCTTAATCTTAAAAAAACCTTTTATTGATAAACCATATTCTAGAAAAAGATTGTATGTACTGAAGGTATCTTCCTTCACCACCAGTACTAGATTTTGATACTTATTTATTTATTTGAAAATCAACAGCGCAAATTACATTGAAATAAAACACTTGCCGATTCTAATAGTAGGGCCAATTACAGGTGTTACACTTTGGGGTTAGATTAATTTGTGTAATTTGTCCAGCAATATTATTATTATTATAAGTGTACGTGTTCTACGATTAAGGCTATCTGACAAAGTAACAGGTTAATGTTCCTTCCCATATGTCCATATTGGACAAAATTGCTAAAATAAATCCCTCTACTAGACAACAGGTATAAAATTATAATTTCCAAAGAAGAGAACTACACGTCAGGTATAAAATAATTACGTATATACTCGAAAAGCTCTAAAACCAAGATAGGGACAGGTGCTAGCGCCTACTGTCCCGAATTAAAAATTAATATAAAAACAAACCTGGGAAAATACAATTCTATTTTTCAAGCATAATGTCTAACCATGGCTGCAAAGACTGTCGTGAACAGAAAAGTAATTGATACGAATTTAAAATTTCTAACTGACAACCAAGCGGTATTAAAATCACTCAGTTCCAATTATTTAAGTAAAAACCTAGTAAAAGAATGCAGAGAACAGCTTCAGCAACTGGGGATATCATGCAAAGTCACTGTATAATGGATTAAAGAACACAGTGGCTCGTTAGGGAACGACATTGCAGATGAATTGGCAAAAATGGGGTCAAAGATGGTAGTTATAGGTCCGGAATCAATAATACCCCTTCAACCTGCTAAAATCTAAGATAAAAGTGATCACCAAGATAAAATACAAGAAACACTGGGAAATGCTTACTAGTTGTAGACAAACTAAACAAGCATTTCCTGAACTGAATTCTAAACTGACTAGACAATTGCTTAAACTGCAAAGAGTAGAATTAAGAAAAATATTTGGTCTGATAACGGGTATTGCACAATGTATACACCATGTACATTGTGTAATGTACATGGTGTGTACATTGTACACAATGTAAACACATACACACCATGGGGTTAACTGATAGTCCATTATGCAGTGCGTGTCTAAAGCGTGAAGAAACTCCACACCACGTGCTGTTTGAGTGCGAGGAATTGAAGTACCTAAGGGCCCAGTTTTTCAAAGGAGGCGGCACATATAGGCACATATAGGGAGCTGTTTGAGCATCCCTTTGAGGTGTTGGATCTTTGAAATGAGCTGGGTTGGCAAGAAAAGCTACTATACTTTTACGCACAATGGCCCGTAGTGTGGCTAAGTGCGGTAAGCCCGCTTTAATAGATAGATAGATAGATAGATATGTGTTCATGGGAGCTAGTGATTTTCTTTTAAAACAACTTGATTCATTTATTTGATAAGAATTTTTAACTTCCCGCTACGTTAGTAATTAATAAGGAAGTCATTGATTACGTCCCGATTTTCGAAAATCAAGTTTTCACAAGATCTTCCCGTACTGAGATCTTAAAAACTTTTTCCGACCATATTCACAATGACGTCAGTATATCTCTATGTATGTACATATGTATGTGTGTGTGTTTGTATGTTTATACAAAACATACCTCATAACTTTTGAACGGTTTGACCGATCGAAACCAGGTTAATGGCGTTCGATTAGGTTTCGTCAAACTAAAACGTACTAAAATCTCAACTGATTTTAGTACGTTAAAAAAATTAATAACAATTTAGGTGAAATAATGCTTTTTTATAATAACTTCTAGATTAATGTACCATACAAAATCTAGTCAGCTCTATTTTTTAAAAATCTGTGCTCAATGCTGTATATCGGATAAAAATCGGTTTATCCGTTCGGGATTTATCGCTGACAAAAATTTTTTAAAGGGCAATTTTTCCACATAATTTCAAAAAATCATTTTTCAACCTTTTTCAATATTTTAGTACCTACTTTAAAAACTATGTTGAATGCCATTTTAAAAATTAAAATAGAATCAAGTTTTCAATAGTTACTGCTTTTAATTATTAAAATTATATAATTTACAGCAAATTTACCTATTTTTTTAAATTACTTTTATACTAATAATATACCGGTTGATTTCGAAATCTAATCAGCTATTTTGAGGCTCTTCTAATTAAAAGATTTTATATATTCGTCGCAGTGTCAAATCTCGTAAATCCGATCGAAATCGATGGACTCATTCGTGATTTATCAATAGTGAAAATATTAAAAAAAATATTTTTGACATTTCTTTAAAAATATTGAACCCATCGATTTTGTAGCATTTTTTTCAGCAATAAAACAATTTAGAGCTTAAACATTGCGTTGAATGCCATTCCGAAGGTCAAATCAATCATCATTTTGAAATTATAAAGCTTTTTAAGAATTAAAATATATGCTAATACTGGTGCTACATAAATTAAATGAAAGGCTTTGCTGTGTTTCGAAAAGAAGGGCAAGACAGGTAGTGTAATTACTGGCACCGAGACTTCACACCTTATGCTTCAGGATAGTCAACATACAAATGAGTTACCTGGGCTAGGTCCAGGTAAATTAGTTTACGTTCACTGGCGACGACAACCATGATGACGTTTGCCTATCCAACTAACATAAAAAAAATTGTCAGTGTTACAACCTTTAGACTTTTGAATTCATTGAGCTCAAAATCTATACTCAGGTATAGTTCTTGCATATAGTATAGTCCTAGAACATGGGGTAATTATAAGCATATACCCTCTCTCTTTTATGTTCATGCCATCCTGCCAGGCAGTTCAGACAGTAAAAAGAGAACAATTGGATATACTAGTCGTTACCAAAGAATCTACGAGGTAAAAGTGTTCTGCAATGTCGCGCCCTGGTTTTGGTATCACCGCCTTACCTATTCATTCCGCAATAGCTACAATGCTTGTCACTATTGTGTTCCGGTTTGGAGGGTAAGGTAGCTGGTAAACGGATGCATGTGACATTAAGACCTCACCATGCGGATAGCAAAGCACCATTGTCATCTTTGATGTCTACAGGCGGTGTTTGTCCCCTTCCCTCAGGAGAGCTATCTGCTTATTTGCTATCTTCACTATCTTATGATATAAAAAAAGATTCGTCTTAATTGTGTGAGTGACCTATGCTATATATTTTTTACTCGATTGCGCTAGGTTTTTTCGGATCAGTAGGGCTACTCTTGAAAACCGATTTCAATTTTAAATGAATATTTAATGAATTTTGAAGTATTTCGTACTGTGGACAACTATATTCAATTATTGGATTCGGCGTCAGTGCCACACGGATTTCGAAATTTTTTGGAACTACTCATTATGGCTTTTATTCGGTATTTTGTTTAAAACGGTTCTTAAAATTTCCACTTGTAACACTCGCTTGACGTGTAACGATGACATCTATTTCCAATAATTAGGTCGTTACTATACTGAATCAATGTGGGCCATATTGGTTTCAAGAGTACCGTTTTTTGACGATATTCGAAACTTATTGTTTTTATCAATATTGGTTTAAGATTTATATTGTTTTCAAGAGTAGGCCTGCAGGTCGCAGTTGGGATTTTTTTGTATTATTATTACCCACTTATTTGCCTTTAACAGCTGAAAATTCTAAAACTCTTTGCATTACATAGTATGTTTTGAGTAAATTATTGTTATTATTATTGTACTATAATAAGTACTAAATGATAAGCTTTCTGTAGGTGTAAACTTTTTTTAAAAATTAATCTATTAATTTAAGAGTTTAACAAACGAATCTTTTCTCCTAAATACCAGTAGAAGGTTATATAACAAATTGTTTAAATATCATTTTGATACGAGGTTTTTGTTATAAGCGGTTTCAATTCCCTTGTGTTTTTATTAGGATTCTTGGAGCTTCTTGCGGCTTAAGAGTGTCACCTTAGCAAGAAGAAAAAATCTTATAACGAATTATTTACAATTTATGTGTCTACTCGAATTTTCATCTTATTTATTTTATTTCTTTTTAGGCAAAATACTCGGTATGTATAATAATACGGGAAGCAAAAAATTGTACTTCTTTTTACGAACATCGCGGAAGGAGTATGACAATTTGGCACAGCTAAAAGCTAAAATTTTATATAATATTAATAATAATAATAATAAATAATGCATACATACATATCTTCACGCCAGATCCCTTACGTAGTTGGCAGAGAGAACCGAGTGCCATACATCACGATCCTTGCTAATAATAAATATTCACGGGACAAATTACACTTACTGATCTAACCTCAAAGTAAGAAAATTATTTGCTTGTGTTACGGGTGTTAGTCAATGATACTAATACATAGAAATACATATATAAATACTAGAATATATTTAATAAACACCCAAACCCGGAAATACAAACATTTATGCTCATCACACAAATGTTTGTCCTCATCGGGGATCGAACCCGAGCCCCGTCGATTGCGTAGTCAGGGTCGCTAAGCACTCGACCAACGGGGCGGTCAAACATTAAATTAATAAAAACAAACAACCAACACTACTATTCATTTGACACACAGTTACATACACATTCATACTAATATTATAAACACGAAAGTAACTCTGTCTAGCTTTTCTTCATGCCGAAACAACAACACCGATTTGCACAAAATTTGGTACAAAGACCGTTTGAGACCCAAGAAAGAACACAGGATAGTTTTTATCCCAGAAATCCCAGGGGAACGGAACACGGGAAAAAACCCGGGACTATTTGCCTTTTAAACCACGGTACTAAGGAGGAACTTATTCGTGGTACTTAGGTTACTTTTATTTCAGATTTTTTCCACGCGGCCAAAGGACACAGCTAATTTATACTAAGTATTTTTATTCATCTACCGTTTCCGCCACATTTCACAGCTATAAACAGAGAACAGACTAGCATACGTCTAAATATTACGGGCTAAAAAAATATTTTCGATTTTTCCTACTTCATACCGTGACTCAGTTGTAACTTAGATTTGTAGTAGTTGATTCAAAAGTGTTATTTATGTATTTTCGGAGCCATCTATATAGGACATAACCATGACTGTACCATTTATTGTTGTAAGCAAGAGAAAGTTGTATTCAGGTAAAATTCAGAGACGGCAATCACAACTCATCTCACCAATCGACAAACCGCCGAATCGTGGTTAACAAAAACGTCTATTGACATATATTCCTGCTCCACATGAGAGTTGGTGTGATATTATTTCTAATGAAGCGCTTTTGTCAGGGCAATTATTAATAACCGCACCATTTTTTTTCTAAACCATCCCAGAATTGGGGCAAACGCAACAAAAAGTATTCGAATCGGTAAAGTCACCAACAAAGTGCTATCACTGCCAAAGCATGACTAACGCACAACTAGCTAATTCAACTGGCTGATTCGTCCTGCTTTGTCCGTGAGTAGATTGCCACGTCATAGATATCGTTATTCAAACAAACTCGTCAAAATTTTATATATTTGACCGCATATCTTCAACTATATATTTTTTATATTATAAGATCGCAAACAAGCAGATGGGTTTCCTGATGGAAAGAGTCTAAAGACACCAAAGGTGTTAATGGTGCGTTGCTATCTTGTGGCGAGGTCTAATGCCACATTCATAAGTTTACCGAATACCTTACCCTCCAAACCGGAACACGACAGTGTCAAGCACTGAGGCTAGGGTCTACTAGGGTCTGGTACCGCCGCCTCACATATTCCTGCCGCAATGCGGCAGGAATAGGTAAGGCGGCGGTACCAGACCCTGGCGAGACAAAGCAGAACTCTACCACCTAGTAGCCACGATGGCAGTGACTCAAATAGCCAATCGGTCGCCTTTCACGACCTGCCTGGTAGAACGGCAGTTGGCCTATCCTTCAAAGGAGCCCGAAACCAACACGGGGATATCTATCTATATGCCAAATTTCATAAAAATCGGTTCAGCGGTTTAGTCGTAAAGATTAATAGACAGACAGACAGACTTGTTTATAATATTAGTATGAATAGTTTAGAATCATCATTTTTCAACATTTTTCATTCGAACAGCAAGAGATTGGAACATGCTTCCTGAGTCTGTGTTCCCCGACGAGTACAATCTAGGGATCTTCAAGAGAAGAGTTAACAGGTACCTTCTAGGGGAGCGCATTCCATCTTAGGCCGCATCTTAGCTTACCATCAGGCGAGATCGTGGTCAAGCGTTTCCCTATCGGTAATAATAAAGAAAATTAAACTTTAAGTAAGTAAGTATATTCGTGCCCATATCCCCGAAGGGGTAGGCAGAGGTACAACAAGTGCACCCATGATTAGCCGAAGATACTTGGTCCCACAAATGTGATAGGTGGCAAGCGTATCGCCAACCGGGCACTTTTCAATCCCGAGCAACTTTGTGTTTCTTAGAAAACTGAAAAAACACCTTTTTATGTGCCCGACCCGGGAATCGAACCCGGAACCTCATGTGGTCAACGCCAACGCTGGACCACTAGACCACAGAGGCGAATTAAACTTTAGGTGGTAATAATAACCAAGCAGGTAACTTTAGATAGTAATAACCAACCTGATAAAAGAAAAACATTCATTGTCTTTAGATACCAAAGATGCTAATGGTACGTTGCTGTCTGTATGGCAGAAATGAAACATACCACAGACAGAGAAACTTTAGCATTTATAATAATAGTATGGACACGAATTACTATAAATGGTCTTACCTAATTAAGAACGGTTTTAGTTAAATATTTTCTATCCATTTCATAATTTTCGCTATAAATTCTTAACAGCTGTTTTGTTAATTGTTAACGCTAGTAAACGAGTTGGAAATTTCATTCCAAAAGTTAATTAGTTCTTTTCGTTGTGTATTGACTTTTAAATTTTTAAATATTAAGTAAAAATATAATAAGGCAAAAGAAACTTCTTTGTAAATTGGGCAATGTTTTGCTTCTATTTAAAGCTTTCTGCCGGTACTTGGAGTCTTGACTTATTGACCCGTATTTTAAATTACGATAAATTTTACTTAATCTTATTTTTCAGACAACTCGGTGGACACTATCCACCTATTTTAAGATCTCAACTACACAACCACCTTGCGTGTCTAACTAAAACTTATTTTTATTTACATGACCTAAAAGGTACAAAAAAGCCCTTTAAACTGACGAATATATGGTGACGAAAATTTTATGTACTCGATAGTTCTGTACTAATGTAAATAAAGAAAAGATTTGTTTTTGTTGTTATGACTAAAACTTATTATTATATATATTCTTAAAAATATGATTGAACGTCGGTTTTTCTAGCGAAGTAGACAGTGAACTGATCATCATTAGACGTATCTACAGTTAACATGATCCACTGATTTGTCGGTAGATCGGGTAAGGTTGGTATGTGATCCATATCGCCGCATTTTACCGGTTTGATAACAACTGTCGCTTGTTTCTTATTATTCTTACTATCGAGACCAAAAGCTTTCCGTACAATAATTATCTGAGGCACGAGTCACGACACCTGCGTGAATTCACAAACATCATAATACTGAGCCGCTACTGAGATTTAAATTATCTAGGATGACTCCAAAAAATCCTTAAAACACATTTGCTTAGCCCGGATATCATGGAATATGTATTTTTTAATTTATTCCATTGATTGCGCATAATTTTAAGTATCATTTTAATTTTTTTTTGTCGTAAAGAGGCTGACAAGAATTTGTTGAAATTGATGTTATTTAAGAATTTTTTTAAGAAAAACTATTTGTTATAGCACATCACTAAAACTATATGTTAATATTCATCATTTGTCAAAGAGGGGTATTCCTCGAAGCGCAACCATTTTGGGAAGAGCATAAAACAAGCAGTGTGAATAATAAAAAAGAAACAAATACTTACTAAAATACAGGGTTACTTTTAAAGGTCCAAATTTTCAGAGGCTGTCTAGTACCTCTGCTATCTTGTAGTCCGGTGTGAGTCCGATTTCCGGGCAATCGAAAATGTGGTTTTCCGTCTTCTGCTAAAAATAACATTGCTCTGGATTGGATAAATGGTGATAGGCTTGCCACTTATGACATTGTGGGACCATGTATCTTCGGCTAATCGTGGGTGCACTGGTTGTACCTTTGCCTACCATTTCGGGAATTCGGACATGAAGATACTTCATAAATACCTTCATAAATTTATAATAATTATTTTTCTAATTATTTACACCACTTTCTTTATGCTCTTCCGTATTTTTCATCATTAGTGCACTTTGAGGAATAAAATTAAAATATTTTTAATTTATTTCATTAGCGCACTTCATTAGGCGCGCTTCAAAATGGTTGCGCTTTAAGGAATATCCCGTCAAAGACTGCGGCCGGACTCGATACATAATTGAACAAAATTGGGTCGATAGAAAATAGTTGCGAAAAATTGCGGTCTTAAAATAATCATTAAACGGTTTATATCTTTATTTTTTTGTTATAGGCCTGCAATTGAAAACATGAAGACATCATATTCATACCTAAACCGTTAACAATTCCTATTTGACAAATAATTTACACTTTTTTTTATTTCAATATTTATTTAATAAAAGACCTAGCCGCCCAGTTACACTGACACAGTGGGCTCTAGTTTACTCTGATAGAAATAAACAGAGTGCGTGTTTTTGGTGTTGACAGGCAGCGTCTTAAATAAGTGTATAATAAAGTATTAAATAAATAAATTTCGCTGAATGAATTTACTTAACACAGTAAGTTATTGTGCCGCGGACTGCAGAGGGCATCTAAAATCAAGTTTAAACATAAATAAATCTATTCCTTTTTTATGTAATCAAGAAATCTCTGACAAGTTTTTTCTATATAAAGAAAGACAAGGTTTATCCACAGACAGAAATGGAATCAGAATAATTCCCTTTGGACCCTTAGTCACGAAATTGTCCGAGACAGCGGCCAATGACTTTTTTGATTAGTATCTAGCCGCCTAAAGAGCTGCTTCTGACACTAAAATTCTGATATATTTTTTTGGAATGTTCCCGTTCCTATCATTTATAATTTAAATAATTCTTATAGGTACTCAGTTTAAATCCATACTAATATGAAAGTCTGTCTGTCTGTCTGTCTCTCTGTTTGTCTGTTACGCTTTTACGGCTAAACCGGTGGACCGATTTTCATAAAATTTGGCATGGAAGTAGTTGAAGAGCCGGGGTTCAACAATCAACCCCTATATGGTTGGAATAGGGGCTGAAAATTGTATGAAAAGCTATCTTGACGACATATTAATCTACTCGCGGGCGAAGCTACGCGGGTCAACTAGTATTATATGTTAGTATTTGACCGCCCCGTTGGTCGAGTAGTTAGCGACCCCGACTCGGGTTCGATCCCCGACGGGGACAAGCACTTGTGTGATGTGCATAAATGTTTTTATTTCCGGGTTTGGGTGTTTATTATGTATGTAAAAGTATTTATTTATTTATTTTTAATTTGCTTACTTTGTAATTTGTCCCGTGAATATTTATTTATATAGTATTAAAAGCACTTGTACTGTTTTACTTACTTGATATTTATTTATTAAAACCAACCGGTTTTGCGTTTTAACGCATCATCAGGGTTGATTACTCTGATAATCATTAGGGTTGATGATGCGTTAAAACGCGAAACTGGTTGGTTTTAATAAATAAATATCAAGTAAAACAGTACAAGTGCTTTTAATCCTACTATCCTACTAATATTATAAATGCGAAAGTTTGTGAGTATGTATGGATGTTTGTTACTCTTTCACACAAATACTACTAAATCAATTAATATGAAATTTGGTATGTAGATAGCTGAAGACCCAGAATAACACATAGGCTATTTTTATCCCGGAAATTTAGGTGATCCCGCGGGATTCACTAAAAACTTTTATAATGCAGCGGGCTGCACGCTGCAGCTAGTACAAAATAAATCCAATTTAAAATCATTAAGGTTAATGAAAAACTATATCCTGTTTTTATTTAATACTTGTTTTATTTAATTTTGTTTTATTGACTTTATTTCTTTTTGTATTTCTGCGTTTGGGTGATTATTATGTATATAACAGTATTTGTATTAGTATCGTTGATGAACACCCATGACACAAGCACGTAATTCGCTTACTTTGGGGCTAGGTCAATATTATTATTATTATACGTATATCACACTATAAGTTTTGCGTAACTTAAAAAAACAACATGTTATAACCAAAATATTACGGTAATTGCTTTTCAAAATAATCTCCTTTACATTTTAAACATTTTTTCATGCGATTGAACCATTTTTTTAAACAGGAGGACCACAGATCTGAAGGCATGTTTTCTACGTGCCGATTGAACGCTATCACTGCCTCTTCGGAGTTGGTAAAAGTAAAACCTCTCATGAAATCTTTGATTTTGGGGAAAATACAGAAATCACAGGATGATAGATAGGTCGGGGCTATGCGCAGGATGAGTGACGAGATGTACTTTCACGGAAACTAAAGATGACTTCGTTTTGTTGGCCGTGTGTGAAGAAGCGTTATCATGGTGTAGGAAAATGCGGCATTTGGGTCGTATTTCGCGAACTTTTTCTAATACCCTGGATAAACAAATGGCAGAATAAAACTCGGCATTAACACTCTTTTGATCTTCAAGTAGTTGTTGATTTAAATTAATTAATTGCTTAATAAACGGAGCTTGCCTTCCTATTAATCTAATGATTTATTAAATTATTAAATCATTAATTCAATTTAAAAAGTTGAATTGTACAGATGGGACCCGTAGCTGAGAAAAAAACGCAATCATTTTTTTACCAATGTTTCTCGCCTGTCTCACTTTTGTTGGCCTGTTCTCATTTTCAAACACTCATTTACAAGATTGCTGTTTTTTTCGGGTTCAAAACAATAAATCCACGTTTCATCTCCTGTGACAATGTCATAAACAGCATTAGAATGTCCGTGGACGTACTTCAGTAGCATCTGTGAGCACAATTCCACGCGAGCCTGTTTCTGCTTCGCTGTCAGTTCATGAGGAATCCAAAGAAAACAAAGTTTCCGAACTTTCAATTTTTCGTGTAAAATTTTCTGAATTTGGCTCATACCAATCCTCAATAGTCCTCAAATTGTCTCATAGGTAATCCGGGGTTTTCTTCAATTAACCGCTTAAGAATAGGCACATTATTTTCGTCGACGGCAGTTGAAGGCCGCCCTTCACGAAATTCGTCATGTAAAGAAACTCGACCTCTCTCAAATTCAGCAAACCATCGCCTCACGGTGCTCAAACAAGGTGCTTCTCTCCCAAAAGTATTTTGAAGATGAGCGGCATAGCCTTGCGGAGAAAGAGAACTTTTAAAATCATAAAAAATCATCGCTCTAAAATCTTTTCGACTTAATTCCATTTTCGTTGCGTACGTAGAACTTTGATGTGTGATAAAAAAAAAACAATTGACAAATCATTTCCCGCCAATTGTTTTTTTTTTATTACTAAGAAGGTTACAACGTTTTAAAAATATAACATTCGAAATTCAAATAGCTAGAAGTGCAAAACTTTTAGTGTGCCCCATGTATATTATTATACTTGCCATTTCTTGCAGTATAACCCATCTAGGACTCCGATTCCCCAGCAAATCTATATCCATACTAATACTATAAATTAGTGTATAATCTGTAAACTATTAGCACAAAATTAACATTATTATGTTACAAATTATTAGTCACCTCTGTGGTCTAGTGGTCCGGTGTCGACTACATGTGGTCCTGGGCTCGACTCCCGGGTCGGGCAATTCAAAAATAGCTTTTTTCAGTTTTTTGACAAAACAACGTTGCCCGGGATTGGAAAGTGCTCGGTTGGCGATAGGCTGGCCACCTATCACATTGTGGGACTGAGTATCTTCGGCTAATCGTGGGTGCACTGGTTGTACCTCTGCCTCTTCGGGGCTACGGGCGTGCAGATATTTTTTGTATTACTCAAACAACCGCTGCTCGCCTTTTACAAACTGCCTGGTAGGAAGGCAACAGCTCCGTTTATTAGGCAACTGCTCAAAAAGAGTCCGAACCAGCACTTCCATCCATTACTATATGTAAACGTCACAATATCTTACTGGAATCCTATCTTACCGTACCGTTTAACATTTAAAGACTATATTTAAAGTACCGTAACATTTAAAGACTAGTAGATAGTTAGTAGAGATGTGAACACATTCCAGGGGGGGGGGGCAGCTGCCCCTCCTTGCCCCACCCCCCCCCCCCTCGGTACGCTCATGTTTCCATCTGAGATGCATCTGCTTGTTAGTCATACTAAGATGTAAAAAATATTATAAGCTCACACTAAAAGTATAATCACAAGAGGGTATAATCTAGGTAAACAATTTTGAACGGGTTTAATCTATATATTTTAATTAAATCCCTTGACGGGTACCTTATGAATGTGTGAAATATTCATATAATTTCTAAATGAAATCCATACATAATTCATAAAATTAATTAAATTTTCAAAGTGAGTAAGAACAGTAACTTATGGGTAACGATGAATTATACATAGTTAAGTTACTAGAAAGGGACAGAAATTCAATTTACGTTACCTTATGTAGTAGGTACTCTGTGATGTAAATTACAAAGAATGTTTCAACATGACGTGTTTATTTACCTGGTTCTAGATGTTGATCTAGCGATTTAATCGTTTTCAGCTAAAGTGTTGGGCAATGGGCAAATATCAATAACAAGTCAAAATATAGATAACCTTCCGAAACAGTAATAACTTCATTATAACTATAAACTGGCACAGATAAATAAACGTTTTTGAATTATTACATTTTGCTAGCGTGAAATGCCGCGCTAGAATCAGTAGTCATTAAAAATATAGATACCTAGCTTTCCGAAACCGTAATAACTTCATTGTCATTATAAACTGGCACAGATAAATAAACGTTTTTGAATTATTACATTTTGCTAGTGTGAAATGCCGAGCTAGAATCAGTAGTCATTCAAAATATAGATACCTAGCTTTCCGAAACCGTAATAACTTCATAGTCATTTTAAACTGGCACAGTAAAATAAACGTTTTTGAATTATTACATTTTGCTAGTGCGAAATGCCGAGCTAGAATCATTAGTCATTCAAAATATAGATAAATTCCAATGAATTCATGCCTTACTTATAGTACAATTAATTATAAACTGGCCAAATAAATAAACGTTTTTGAATTGTTACATTTTGCTAGTGTATAATGCCGAGCTACAATCAGTAGTCATTCAAGATATAGATACCTAGCTTTCCAAAAACGTAATATCTTCGTTGTAATTATAAACTGAACAGATAAATAAACATTTTCGAATTATTACATTTTGATAGTGTGAAATTCCGAGCTAGAATCAGTAGTCACTAAAAATATAGATAAATTCTAATGAATTCACTTAATTATAAACTGGTACAGATAAATAAACGTTTTTGAATTATTACATTTTGCTAATATAGATAATAGATAGATATTCACGGGACAAATTACACTTATTGATCTAATCCCAAAGTAAGCAAATTATTTGCTTGTGTTATGGGTGTTAGTCAACGATACTAATATATAGAAATACATATATAAATACTGTTACATACATAATAAACACCCAAACCTGGAAATACAAACTTATTTATGCTAAACATATTTTATGCTCATCACACAAATGCTTGTCCCCGTCGGAGATCGAACCCGATTCTCGTCGATTGCGTAGTCAGGGTCGCTAACCACTCGACCAACGGGGCGGTAGAATATGAAAGGCCAAGCTAGAATCAGTAGTCATTCAAAATATAGATACCTAGCTTTCCGAAACCGTAATAACTTCATTGTAATTATAAACTAGCACAGATAATAAACGTTTTCGAATTATTACATTTTACTAATGTGAAATTCCGAGCTAGAATCAGTAGTCACTAAAAATATAGATAAATTCCAATGAATTACTATTTATAATACAATTAATTATAAATTAGTTAAATAAATATTTGGGTTATTACATTTTGTTAGTGGTTTTGAAACTGAACCGTTTGCTTAGTTTCTGAGGCAATAGAGTGTAACTAAAGCTCATATGGCTGTCAGTTTCTAAGATGAACTACTTAATCTACCTATCTGCAGGCATATATAGTCCGCAATTTATACCCTCCATCGTCGGCACTTGGTGAAACTCCGTCATAATTTGAAATAAAATAATAATATATAGTCCAGCTGGTAAGTGCTAAGAAAAACGGATACTAACCTTTCTTTAATGAGAGTAGCTCCTCCCTTTTGATCGTAATCGCGTTCAAAGTAGAGTGCTATGAATCGTCGAAGCCGGGTTTATACCTAATCTTGATTCTTTTGCGTTAATTTGGGATCAATTTGCATCTTCTTTTTCATCGATTGTATGAATTGTTCCGAGGTGTTAGTTTGAAATAATTCCTACTGCTTAACTTCGCTATGCATAATTTATTCCCGGATACCGTCTTATAATTCAAAGTATTTTCTTCACCACATTGATGTTTTAATCGTAACCTACGTTCTATTTCCATGTCGAACCAATGGTCGAACAAATACAATTATTGCCCGGATCCTATTATAGTAAAATGACTGGTTTTAGTTACGAATAGTAACATTTTCTACGAGTACGTCTCGTTCTTCTTCTCTTCTAAAACAGTTCTTCTCGCTAAAACAGTTCTTATAAATGTCAAATTGACATATTGTGACATATTGGACATATATAACATGATATAATAATATGATATAATATAATATAATATTCACGCGACAAATTACACTTACTGATCTAACTCCAAAGTAAGCAAATCATTTGCTTGTGTTATAGGGTCAACGATACATTAGTATTGTAAATAAATACTTAATAAACATATATATATATATATATATATATATATATATATATATATATATAACGCATGGTTAATTATAAGATTTCATCATTAGTAATCTTCTAGAAAACAGCTTCAACATTTTAAAAAGGCAAACATTTCCTCCTTAAACTATCTAAACAATAATAAACGCAGAAACATAAGATAGGTACATGAAATGCACGTGTCGTATGTAGAAACATGTGCCCCCATCGTCACCATTGGCATTTCTGTGAAGGTAATTGCGTGTGGCCTATGGCTCGGACACAAAGGGATGTTAATCTAGACTAGTGCAATAAATACATCGTGCAACTCGCTCACAGCTGTCCGAACCGGTCATATAAGTAACTAGCGATCTACCTCGGCTTTGCACGGGTGCTCGGCGAGATTTCGCAAAATATGTTTTTATGCGAAATCTTTGAAATTCTCGGCTTCTACTACTGTCGTGTCGTGTCAGCGAGGGGCGACTCAGGAACACTTTTCCACATTATAAACAGACCTCATTACGTACATAAATTCATTATACAGTCAATTAAATACTTATTATGTACTAGCTGACCCGGCAAACGTTGTTCCGCCTTTTTAAAACTCTTATTTTTTTATATATTTTCTCACCTTTTAAACCTTCCCTGGACTTCAACAAATAATTCAAAACCAAAATTATCCAAAGCCGTTCTCGAGTTTTAGTGAGACTAACGAACATAATTGATTTATATATATATATATATATATATATATATATATATATATATATATATATATATATATATATATATATATATATATATATATATATATATATATATATATATATAGAAGATATAAATATATTGTTTATGTATATATGTTTGTCTTTATGGTAACTGTAATTCAATATACTGTCATTTATATGAGTATGACACGCTGGTGTAGTTGGTGCAACAACCTGCATGTTTCTGCTTCTTTCGCTTTGGCAAGAAATCCTAAACCTGCTGGTTGTCTGGTGGAAATCACTTGAAGCGATAAGACCGCCAAATTGTATACCATCTTATATTAGCTCTCTTTTAAATGTGTTCTTTTTGGTGTACAATAAAGAATTATGACTGATTGATATACATGTATTTGCATGTGAACCTTTTTCTTGAATCATTCTGTATATTGATGAAAATCGCATTAAAATCCGTTGCGTAATCATTACATAGTATAAAACAAAGTCGCTTTCTCTGTCTGCCCCTATGTCCTTATGTCCCTATGTATGTTTAAATCTTCAAAACTACGCAACGGATTTTGATGCGGTTTTTTTTAATAGATAGATTGATTCTTGAGGAAGGTTTTAGTGTATAAACCTTTCCGATATTCCCACGGGAACAAAAGCTGCGCGGGTGAAACCGCGGGCAGGTCGCTAGTTTAAAAGATATAAGGGAATATACAGCGGAATCGACTTTGCTTTATATTATGTAACACTAGAGTAATTTTTACATTCACATGTAGAAATCATGCGCCACTTAATACATTAGGTTCAAAAATCAAGAGCAATAAATCTTTACAAACTTGTTTGGCCTTTTCCACATTCATTGCTTGATCTTCATTTGTCCTTTTCTATGTTAGTTCGGACTTTGAAGAATATACCATCTACTATACTATGATTTTGTCAGACAGTTTGTGAAAGGCAGAATGTAGGCCAAACGTATCCTTTTTGACTACTGTTACTTACGTGACAAACAGTTTTTCTATTCCCGCCGTAATCGTGTCAATGCTTGTCACTATCGGGTTCCGGTATATAGGATAAGGTAGCCGGTAATATTACCTATGTGGCAACACCATCTTGCTCACGGATAGCAAAGCAAATAACATAATTCGGCCGACTGACGGCCTTAAATGCTTTGAAGAAATCAGAAATCGGAAGTACTTTATTCAATAAAACTTTTTACAAGTTATTTTGACACGTTGACATTATTTTTTTAAAACCACTACCAGATCGGAAACGCGGCCACGTAAGAATGGAGGTTTAAACATCTAAACCACAAGCAGACTTTTACGGCTAAGGTTTTTAATACAAATCTAAGAAAGAAATGTTGATTACCCAATTTACATATAAAAGAAAGCACCCCAGGGGTTATGTCAATTTACTTCTAGCTGGGCAACCCTCACTTTATGAATATATAAATAAGTAGTCATTAGGCATATAAGAAGAATACAATATATCGATTTAAATCTATCGCTCTTTGACTAATCAGTGAAATGTATACCTATTTTTTGTTCCATAAGTCGAACCCCGCGATGCGTATTGGTTGTTTTTTTAGTCCAACGGGAATATTGTATTTGTCTGGGATAAAAATAGCCTATATAAATACAGACTATATGTACCTTTAATTTCATCGAATCCGGGCATGGCCCGGTCCGTTTCAGGTTGGGTTAAAATGTTATTGAAGTTTTTTTCAGTTCTTCTCGAAAATCGAAATTGTAATAGCAGCTCGAAATTTGATAGAGGTATTTTAATATACTAGCTGACCTGTGCAAAGATTTCGCACAACGCCATCTAGCGTTTTCCAAGTATAAAACTCTATTGAGATAATTGGTGTATCACCCAGAGATACAGACAGACAGATTTTCCCATTTAAAATATTAGTGTGGAAAAGTATGGAAGTATGGATTTCTGTCACCTTGATGTCAATGCTTATCACTGTTGTATTCCAGCTTGGCGTTCATGGATCCTTGTTACGCAATACGCAGAAAGCAATGCAGTGTCATTATCTGTGGTATTGTATTATCTTTCCATTAAGGCGCGTAAATTTTTCATGCCGCTCAGAAATCACATCGAAAATATATAAAAATAAGATTAATTTCCTTAAATATGGATTTGAATCAAGTATATAATATGTCTGAAACAAGGAAGAACTGCATGTATATTTCGAGGTTTTACGGCTCTTCTTAAATTTTAAGAAATACCCAAGACGAAACTTTTACTACTTGCCTATACATTGTACTACAATAAACTTTCACGTTTATCATATTACAACAAAACGGTCAAGTGTGAGTTGGACTTACGTTCCAAGGGTTCCGTTCAAACTTGTAGGTAAGAAATTGTAATTAACAACTTTTACTGTGTCCAAGGGTACACTTAATTTTGCTGTTTGAACCCTAGCCATGGTTATAATACCAACTGCAAATAATAAGTTTTTAAGCGAATTAACTAAAATTCACATTTTTTTTTTATTAAAGTACATATTTACGGTTTTCAGTTTTTTTCTTTACATTTGCCATCAGACAGTTCTTCTTGATAAATTTTAATGATTCTAGGTTTACGAATAAGGCTTTTATATAAATATATAGGTTTTCATTCCGTTATAAAATTGAAAATATAACAGCTGTATCTTTTGATCGCGTTACCTTAATGATTTGTTTTTTTTACGAATGAATAAAATTGTAGACTCAAGTGTTTAATATAAATTTTAACTTCACACCTCTAAGCGTTTCAAAAAAAAAACGGGCATGTTACAGAATGTGACTGTATATGGGTTTCGTTTTTTCTTGTGAGTGCCGGAACCCTAATAATAAGATTGCAGTTCATTAAAGTTAATATAAAATTGGACGTGCCTTGCAGAGTCTGTAAGAGTAAGAACCGGAAACATATTTCATGTCCTTAAAGTCTTTTCTTGAATTTCAAGGTATAAGATGCAACTTTTACTATTTTATAATAAAGTTACTACAGTGAAGAAACTTATATTGAATGTAAATAAGATATTATCAGGAGGAAATTAAATTTCGAAATATTGCTGTCAAACCTGAAATTAATAATAAACAAAATTCGGATTGCTAATGACAATGATAAGTATTTGCTTAAAATTTAACTTTGAGTTTTCGTATAAAACATGTTAATTTAATATAAAGATGAATCATTACAAAATGGATTTATTAATTTTGTCGCAGTTCATTCAATCGATTAATGATTTTAATTAGTATCTTGTTCGACTCTTGTTGAAAACATTTTTAGTTTTTAAAGTAATAAATATTTTGTATTTTCAATTTGCTGCAATCAAGAACGGCTTAAATAGCTAAAATTAATAAATAAAAAATATTAAATCTATATGTGTATAAGTTAACATAGATCTATGATTAATAATTTTTTAAAAGGCAAAGGGCGCAACACTCTTTTCCACTACTGTAACTTGTATAAACCAGAATCAACAGCAACAACCCTGATAAACACTGAGTTGCGTTCTCAGGGTGCCCTAGGGAAAGCCTAAGCTGTCTCGGAACGAAATTAATCAGAAGTATATAGGAAGAGTAAGAAAATATATACAGATTTCCTTCTTAGCATAAGACAGCGAAATAGTAAAATCATAAAAAAGTATCTTCACGCCCGTATTCTCAAAGAGGTCGGTAGAGGTACAACAAGTGCACCCACGATTTGCCGAAGATACTTAGTCCCATAATGTGATGGGTGGCAAGCTTATTGCCAACCGGCCACTCATACAGTCCCGGGCAACGTTGTTTTTATCAGAAAACTGAAAAAACACATTTTTTGAAATGCCCGTCCCGGGAATCGAACCCGGGATCTCACGTGATTAACACCGACACCGGACCACTAGATCATAGAAGAGACAAAGCATAAAAATGCTAGGAAATGAGATTTCTACATACAGATTAAGCTTGATTGTAGAAGTAGCTGAGAGATTGAAGACCTACGGCTTAATTAATTCTGCTTCCAGTAGCAAATATGACAAAATCTCTTAAATGAATGGAAGTTCCCACATGTCCCCACAAAATTGGAGTAGTAGATTACACCAGATATAATCAAATATTATCAAGCATTTGTCTACGCTCATTTTGATTAGGCTGAACAAACTAAACATTGGAATTAGGAGTGTAATTTCTGTTACACTCCCAATCCCAATGTTTAGTTCGTTTATATTCACAATTTAATGTAAAACATTCTCAAAAAGAGACGAAACTAATTTAATCGAGAATAATTTAGCTTTAAAATTACCTTTTCCAGGAAGATACTGCGCAACAAAATGATCTATTTCTTTCGTTTTCGTTTTACATAATCGTTCCCGGATGCATGGGAAAAAGTTATTCAACTGCCGTCCTTTAGTTAAATAGTATTCATCAGTAACGTCTATCACCGCAAATAAAAAGACGACGTATTTGCGTTTTGTTTTGTAGAATTATAGTACACTAGCTGTGCCCGCGACTTCGTTCGCGTGGAAAAAATTCTAAAATAAAAACTCGCATAGTTCCCGTTCCCGTGGGATTTCCGGGATAAGAACTATCCTATGTCCTTTCTTGGGTCTCAAACTATATTTGTACCAAATTTTATCCAAATCGGTTCAGTGGTTTAGCCGTGAAAGCGTAACAGACAGACAGACAGACAGACAGACAGACAGACAGACAGAGTTACTTTCGCATTTATAATATTAGTATGGATTGAAGCCCGATGCTGAATTTATAAATCTAATGGTAAGACACCTCATAAAATGGCCCAAGGCTCGAAAGTAACAGTGCGATATGCTTTGCAAAAAAATATTTTAAAGCTAAACGCTGATTTCAAACTTTTAAGAAAAAAATAATTAGATGTAATATTATGTTCATTTTAAATGTTAAGGGCGGCTTGCACCAAAATGCTAAAATCATTTTAAGTCACTAAATAGGTACGTTTAAAGTGACAGCATTTAAGGCGTTTTGACATTTGCTAAACATGTTTAAGGGACTAAATGCATTTAAGCATTTTGGTGCAAGCTGCCCTAAGTACTCGATTATTTTTAACATATAAATAATTAAAATTCGTTCTTTAATGCGGGAGCAAATGTTGAATTAGATTAACATACATAATTATTTACAAATATATCGAGTTCATAGTTACATAGTTTTGGTTTCTGCTGTTTGCAGTTACCAAAATACTGCAAAAATATTTTTATTCCATAACTCATAAGATAGTAAACCCGCATATAGCTTTTTCAATGGAAAGATCACCAAATATTGTCTACAAGAAAGTCGAAAAAAAATTAAAAAAAGATTTAAGCGTATGTGGAGACAAGCTTTCCACGTACGCATAAACATAAAATTTTTATCATTCGTAAAACAAACAAAACACAATATACTAACGAACAATTACGGCCTACGATTAAAAACCGACGAAAAATAATTATTTTATTGCTAACTAGCTGTTGCTCACAACTTAGTCCGCGCGGACTTTACTCCGCACAGCTGAGCCCCGTAGGTGATAGCGTGATAATATGTAGCCTATATGTTGACCCGACCTGTTAGTGATATTTTATTACAATAAAAATTACAATATTTTTGGCTTCGATATCGATTGCAGATCACGCCTCAAGTATTCTTTTAAAAAAATATTCAATGTACAGTTTTGACTTTCCTACGATTTTATTATATGTATAGATACTTCATCGTCAATACTTGTACTTGTCAATACTTCTACGTATGAATACAAGAGTCATGTTTTAGTAAATACTTATACTAGCACAATAGACAACGATGAATAAGAAAAATGTATCAGATTTTTTCTACATGATATGAAAGTCCAATAGTCCATTGAAATCTATAGAAATAACGGGAAAGAAAAAAAATATATTTTATTGACGTGTTGTCTTTGTCTCAATTAAAATGTTATTAAATTATCCCAGTAAAAACTTGCCTCGATATGTAGTTAGCTATTTTGACTTTTAATTGTGAGGTCTATAATTATTTTGTCAGGTCGAACAAAAATTAAGAGCTTTTTTAGAAAAATCTCAGCAGTATTTCAAAAGTCGAGAACTAGATAGCAGCCTGCTACCATTTTAAATTTAGTCAGCTGTCATGGTTCTTAATATAATTGGCTAATCTGCACAGAAGATAAACTTCTATACCGAGATATAGTCATAATGGGCTATATTTATTTTAAACAACAGAAAATTAATGTTAAAAGTAAAAAAATAATAATTGAAAATGTAGATATTCATTATGAAGCGAGGCATTTTACTTCGTCCTGAACTCTAACTCTCCCCCGAGTTTGCTAACTACTAAGTGAATTAGTTTTTAATTGGAGACAAATACGACCGTTAGGGATAACGGCCGTGATTTTTCCCGGGAATACAGTTTTTATACCATAAGATAGCAAACAATTAGAAAGATTTCTGATGAAAAATTATAATTATCGCCAATAAATATTAAATAAATTAAGAATTCGTTGCTATTTGCCACAATAATGCCATATGTCATATACATAAATCTGGCTACATTACCCTCCAAACTAAAACACAACCATGACAATCACTACTGCTACAGTGGCAGAAAAAGTTCAAAACCCGGGTAAGCTATTTCAGAACAAATTTATGTAATATAATTGATTTTGGTTCTCCTGATGAAACATCTAATGTGATGAATATCCTAACGGTAAAGGCAGAGCTATTAATAAACATCGATTAAACTAAAATTAGCTCGTATCGATTGTAAATAATGTCGTAAGTAAAAAATTGACTTTATGCAATCATAGTACGTGTCGATTTTGATTGGCAGATTTAGGTTTTTATATTTTTATGAAACTACAATTTAAAAAAAATACCAAATTATTATAACTGTGGCATGTTAGAAGGTATACTGCAACACTTGCGTAGGATTGTGTCCGAAATCAAGACAAGAAATTTGTGTATGGAAAAATACAAAATTAATAAAATAGCTATAGATGTGCATATATTATTAATAATTCGAATAATTTTCTTTCGGCTCGGTGTCATTAAGTTATAGAATAAAATATGACTGTGAGAATAAGACAGAGATAATGCCTTAAAAAAGATTTAAAAAGATTACATTTTTTGTAAATTCTTCCTTTTACTTCACCCTACGTATCAATGGGGCTCGGATTCAATTCCCGAAAAGACAAACATTTGTGTGATGAGCATAGATGTTTGTGTTTCTGAGTTTGGATGTTTATTTAATCTATTTGAGTATATATGTTTTATTGTTTTACTATGTATTAGTATCGTGGTCTGCTATCCATATTACAAGCAAATAATTTGCTTACCTTGGGGTTATATCAGTTATTCGTAGTTTCATTTCCTTTCGTCTCATTTATCTATGTTTGTATATGAAACACATTTGAAAACTCCTTTTGAGCAGTCTTTTATAATGTAAATTATAAGGCTTTTAGTCAGATTAATAAAAACTAATAACTTCTGCTTATGGAAATTGGCAGACTGTTTTTTTTTTCGTTATTACCACTTTTTCCTTAAAAATAAATGAAAGTCCAACCGCGTTTAAGAATGTAAGGATAACAGTGGCCTCCCACTCCCTTACGTTACATTCAAATTCAGTGAAGTCGGATTTTCTTAATGTACTTACCTACATTTTTTAGCTTGCAATGAACCCATTATACCTTAATCTAATGCCCTTAAATATTTTCATGTCACTCTTTTTTAAATACATTTTTGAAAATCTGTAGAAAATCTTTCCTTACCATGGAAATGAAAAACATTAGCAACAACATTTTATTTTTCCTATCATCTGTATCATTGTAGATCTACAAAATCCAATACGTCCCCCGACGCTAGATTAAATCATTGTTTAGCATCTTGGGCTCCTCTAGTACTAGTACAAATGAAAATAATTATCATATATATAAAACATCACCTTTACCTAAGAGCCTTTCGATTTGTTTTATTTGTTACTATATACAACGGTCATTGTTTTTTTCAAATTGTCTCCTTTGAAAGAAAAATACATCAGAGAAATTGTAATTTGGACTTACATTTTTAATGTAAATCTCAATTTTAAGCAAACTTCTCATTTTCTAAATTAACGAATTATACCCGGATAAATACGGGCGAATGTACTACTTGTTCTAACCATTTATTTTCATATTTAAATAATTTATTTACCAATTATTAGTTTTTGTTAAACACTTTATTACACACGAATAGCCGCTAGCGATATTGATAAATTTAACTTTGTTTTCGACGAACTTTCCGACTGAAAATTACAATAGGAAGCGATAACCTCTTGAAATTAGATTTACCATAATTTGCCTTGGTATAAAACCGTTTCAATTTCAAAATTTGAATAGCGTTAAGGGAATGTAGTAAGTCGTTTAAATTTAAAATTACTTTTGTATCAAGTTTGAACTAACATATTTATAGTAACATATTATCTTCCTTTTTATATCATAAGAAGGCAAACTAGCAGATGGCTTCTTCAGATGGATTCTGATGAAAAGAGATAACTATTGCTTATAGACACCAAATATATTAATACTACATGCATACGTTTATCGGCTACCATACTCTCCAAACCGGAACACGACAGTGACAAGCACTGACGCTATTACGCAGAAATAGGTAAAGCCTAGGTAGAAATAGGTACTAGACCAGGGCGAGACAATGTATAACTCTAACTCTACCACCCAGTAGCTACATTAGTAGTGACTCGCATAGCCAATCGTTCGCCTCTTACGAACTGCCTGGTAGAACGGCAGATGGTATATTCTTTAAAGTCAACCCGGAACAATACAGGGAAAAGTAGTCGTCTCAAGTTATTTCATGTTATCCATACTAATATTATAAATGCGAAAGTAACTCTGTCTGTCTGTCTGTCTGTCTATCTGTCTGTCTGTCTGTTACGCTTTCACGGCCAAACCACTGAACCGATTTGGATAAGATTTGGTATAAATATAGTTTGAAGCCCAAGAAAGGACATAGGATAGTTCTTCTCCCGGAAATCCTACGGGAACGGGAAATATGCGGGTTTTTATTTTAGAATTTTTTCCACGCGAACGAAGTCGCGGGCACAGCTAGTAATGAAATAAAAACGTTTCTACTGTAAACAAAAATATAATGTTCATGATAACATTTTGTTACATTCCTACAAATTAATGTAACAATAGGCAGCTCGTAAAAGCAAACAAGCAAACAAAAACATACGTTCACTTAATTTTTACGAATTATGGGGAATTATGAGTACTAGCGATCGTCTGTGACCGAAATTCGACCATACACTAACTAAATAAACTACTACTACTAAATAAACAATAAAATCTAATTTAAGTTTGGCTTTTAAGTAAGACTTTAGCCATAAAAAATAGCATGCATTTGTGTGTGTGTGTGTGTGTGTATATTATCATTTATGCATGTATGTCACATGAATGTAGTGTGTGTAAAGTTTATTTTTATTAACTTAACTAGCTAACCCGCACAGCTTCGCCCGCGAGTATGTTAATATGTCGTCCAAATAGTTTTTAATACAAACTTTTATCTCTTGGGGGTAGAATTTATCAAAATCCTTTCTTATCGGATGCCTACGTCATAACATCTACCTCCATGCCAAATTTCAGCCCGATCCGTCTAGTGGTTTGGGCTGTGCGTTGATAGATAACTATATCAGTCAGTCAGTCAGTCACCTTTGATTTTTATATATTTAGAAGTGCTTCTAATGCATGTCAAATAAAAATATATATCTTCTTTTTTTTATATCATAAGATGCAAACAAGCAGATGGGTCTCCTGATGGAAAGAGTCAACCATCGCCTATAGACACCAAAGGTGTTAATGGTGCGTTGCTATCTTGTGGCGAGGTCTAATGCCACATGCAAAAGTTTGTCGGCTACCTTACCCTCCAAACTGGAACACGACAGTGACAAGCACCGATGCTATTGCGGCAGAAATATGTAAGGCGGTGGTACCAGACCCGAGCGAGACAGAACTCTACCACCTAGTAGTCACGATGTTAGTGACTCGTATAGCCAATCGGCCGCCTTTTACGACCTGCCTGGTAGAACGGCAGTTGGCCTATTCTTCAAAGGAGCCTGGGACCAACACGGGGGATTCTGCAGTGTTCCGCAATGTAAACTTTAACTGTGTCAAATTTAATACTCCACTGTTCGCGTAATTGTCTCAAAAAGGGGGCCAAAGTTTTTTCGTCACGTATAATATATAGATAATATGGTATAACTCTACCGCCTTGCAATTCTTGCAGAAATAAATGACAGTACACATAAATATATTACCACCCGTCTCACCAATTGATAAACCGGATCGACTATTTACCTATTTACTCTACCCTTGTGGACCACCAACCTTAATGAAAATTATTTTATTTTTATGGTTATTATAAATTATGATCCTCCCAATTAAGCAATAAACAATTTTAGTCAACTTTCAAACCTATTTATTTTACATAAATCAGGGTTATATAAGATGTTATTTCTTAGTCCTTTGCCTGCTTTGCCAAATAAATAGCGTGCAAAATCTTCATCATATTATATACATTTACATATTTCTACAAAATTACAGATTACATTTTAAGACTTTCAGAATAAAATTTATATGAATTCAAAAAATTAGTAAGGTTGAAAATACATATAGTTACCTATATATCTTTCTAAATAAATTACATATAATATTAAGTTTTTTCTAATTCTTTCTTCGGATTTTTCTCTTACTTTTCCAGTCAACATGACACTCTTTAAAATCATTGTATTTTTTAAGTATTACAACTTTAAGAATTCGTAAGAATATAAAGCGCTGGGTTTTTCAAGCATTTAATAGGGCCTTTAGTGCAAATTTAGCGCTAGATAATTTTCAAATGATAGTAGAATTCTGAGTATGAATGTGAACAAGTTATCATAAATTGAAAAAGTTTTATTTATCAAAAATTTGACAAGTTATCAAAAATTGAAATGTTTGAATTTATCAAAAATTTAACAAGATATCAAAAATTGAAATATCTATTTGGTACATACAAATATCTATTTGGTAGGAATACAAATACTCTTCAAACGATGTCTAAATGAAGATAGACCCGTGTCATCCTAAAAGCTTCCATCCAAAATCGACTTAAAAATGTAAGCAAATTACTACAAAAATGAATTAGTTATACGACATTTTTTAGGTTTTACTTTTCGTAATCTGTTTTCATGAAACAATGTTACTGGCATGTTCTTTGTCACTTTCGCGTAATAGCGTCGGAGATAAGGCAATCACTTAAAAATTTGGGTACACAAATAAAATTCTCTTGTAAGTAAAACATTGCAAAGCTAGCGTTATAATACGACCCAGCTATTAAAACTATCCTCAATCGGCTTCAAATAAAAAGAAAAAAGAAAAGACCTCTGTTTTTAGTTGGAATTTCCATTTTTTCTTATTACGCCCCCCAATAACTCAGACAGCTGGACTGATTTGAAAAAATCTTTATGCTTGAAAGCATATGCTTTCCAAATAGTAGGTCAGGATCTTACAATTGATCCCTGAGAATTTGTGAGAACTCGATAAATATTACAATGAATTCAGCTGTAGCATTTTTACTGATTTAAAATAATATATTGGGTCAGCTAGATAAATTATTATAGTATATTATATAAAATCGCCGAGTGACAATTATTCGCCATATAAAATGCATTTTAAGTTTTAATTTTTTAACTTATTTGTTTAAAAATATATGCAAAAACATGTACAGAGGTAGACAGGCATTCTCTACCAGTCAACCTTAATCAATGACAACAGTAAGTATTAAGGATGGGGTGCACAGAAATCTTACCTATTATTATCTTTTCTATAAACATAATTTCATAATTATTAAAACTAATTGGACTTAAATAAAATATTGCAAATAGACGATGCAATATTTCACCATAGTTATGTATACATAACATTCATGGGCGTACCCAGGTTCTGGGCCAGGGGGGGGGGGGGGGCAACCGTAACATTTTAAGACTATAATTTTGTCTTATTATATCTATCTATAACAGTAGGTACATAGTTAGTAGAGAGGTAAACAAATTCCAGGGGTGAGGGGGCAGCTGCCCCTCCCTGCCCCCCCCCCCCCTCGGTACGCCCATGATAACATTACATATACGTAATATAACATAATATACTCGTAAAACAAATTGTTTCCATTCCGCAGATCTTAATTGCAATTTATTATACATAATTATCTGTGCTAAAATATTTATTACTGGTGAATTATGTAAGGATAATTACTGTGTTAAACAACCATTTTGATGTCATGTGCTAATAATTATAATAATATCGGTGAGCAAATCACACGAATTAATCTAACACTAAGGTAACCAAATTATTTGGTTGTGTTATGGGTGTTAATCTACGATACTGATATTTATAAATAATTACATAAATACTGTAATATAAATTAATATACATCCAAATCACATCTACGCTCATCACAAAAATGTTTGTCCCTGTCAGGACGTCGCACCCAAGCTTCATTGATTTCTAATCAGACTCGCTAACCACTCAACCGACGGGGCGCTTAAGATTACTTCTTTCATTTTATTTAGGCCAGCTGGCACTAACCAATTTAAATACTTTTTAATTTTTAAATAGCTTTTGCTATATTTTTAAAAAATATTCATTTAAAAAGTACTTAGGTATCCCATTGGTCGAGTGGTTAGCGGCCCCGATTATAAAAACAATGGGGCTCGGGTTCGATTTCCGACAGGGGCTGGCATTTATGCAATGAGCATAGATGTTTGTATTTCTAAGTTTGGGTGTTTATTAAATAATATATTTCAGTATTTATTATGTACTCGCCACTGTGGTCTACTGGTCCGAAGTTAAGTTGATGTTGACCACATGATCGATTCCCAGGTCGGGCCATCCAAAAATGTGTTTTTTTAGTTTTATGATTTAAAAAAAAAAATTGCCCGGGATTGGTTAAGTGCCTGTCACATTGTGGGATTAAATATATTTGGATAATTGTGGGTGCACTTGTATCTCTGCCTACCTCTTCGGGGATACGGGCGTGAAGATACTTTTTTATTTTTATTATGTATTTGTACATATTAATATCTTTGACTAACGCCCATATCACAAGCAAATTATTTGCTTACTTATAAGTTAGATCAATTCGTGTGATTTGTCCACCGATATTATTATTGTCATTATTTATACGCATTTTTCGACCGCCCCATTGGTCGAGTGGTTAGCGACCCTGACTAAGCAATCGACGGGGCTCGGGTTCGATCCCCGACGGGGACAAGCATGTGGTCTGGGTGTTTATTATGTATATAACAGTATTTATATATGTATTTCTATGTATTAGTATTGTTACGTACTCGGGTTCGCAATTGTAAGAAAACACCCCTTATATTAAATCCGTGTATTTACACAACACAACACAACGTAATACTAAAATACACTTTACACCCTAGTCACTCGCTATACTATCACTGAACTTAGAACACTACACAATAAAACACTTCTCGCTTCGCACTTGGTCACTTGATGTATCGCTCTCGATCGCTTGATAAAAACTGCCTTGTGTTTGTCAACATCTCTGTATTTATAGGCAGGGGAAAGTCCTAGCTGGATCCAGAAAAATCTAAATGTATCGGGAAACAATGAATCACTTCTTATCGTAAACATGTTATGAGTCATAAATCCTAGTACACGCTACTTTCAATCTTATGCCATATCCCACAAAGTCCATTATGGTATAGCCCAGGTCAACTATTTGTTTGTCAATAGGAGTAGCTATCTCTTTCTTTTATTTCTAGATAATTACCGCGCGCGCGCTCCAACTCTACACGCTTCTAGATTATTCGTAACAGTATCGTTGACTAACACCCATAACACAAGCAAATAATTTGCTTACTTTGGGGTTAGATCAGTAAGTGTAATTTGTCCCGTGAACATTTATTATTATTATTTAAATAGCTCGGTGCATAACATAGTCTATGATCAAACTTACGGTCAAATTTCGACTAGCAGGCTATCGCTAGTATCAATTGTTAAATCATCAAGTACTTTTCATTATTTCATTTAATTTAAAATGGTTTTTGAAAACTCAAAATCAGCATAAAAGTTGTAATCGCCTCTGTGGTTTAGTGGTCTAGTGTCGGAGTTGAATACATGAGGTCCCGGGATCGATTCCTGGGTCAGGCAATTCAAAAATATGTTTTTTCAGTTTTTTGATAAAAACAACGTTGCCCGGGATTGGATAAGTGGCCGGTTGACGATAGGCTTGCCACCTGTCACATTGTGGGACCAAGTATCTTCGGATAATCGTGAGTGCACTTGTTGTGCCTCTGCCTACCTCTTCAGGGATATGGGCATGAAGATACTTTTTTTATATAAAAGTTGTGAATTTTCTAACGTTCATTCAGTAACTGCCGTCTGTAGACGTCTTAAATGATACTGATGCGTTGGTATTTCGAAGGTTCAGATAAGCCGCATGAGTAAGTTTACGAGCAAACTCGTCTGATATTGATAAATAAAGAGTAACATCCATCACAACTGAAGTACGTGCTTGTAAGCAATGTTATGATGGCACTTCACACGGCTGTTTATGTACGCTATTGGGTGTTTGTTGTATTTGGCAAAATATATGACATTTCGACAAACATGCAAATAGGAGCAAATAGTCCATTCACACATGGCAGTCAAATAACAAACACACAAACATTTGGCAGCAGAAGGCATAGTGCTTGCCAACACTATGATGTGTTTAAACTTGCAGCGGAATTTTGTTATTTAAATGCATGTTACTTTTACATGCTATGCATCATAAAAATACACAAAAGTACATAATAACATTGTTAGGCCATACAGGTCGCCAGGTGTGTTTGCGCTTATCAATACGGCCATTGTGTGCCCGGTTTATTTGCATATTTGCCTCTTTAACTCCTTTGATTTGTCTCGAAAAATCGACAAGCGCACGGTGACGCGTATTTGCTATTGGATTTATTTGTCAAATAGGCCAATATGACCATTTTGCCAAATAAACTATCCACACATGGATATTGTTTGTCAAATACGCCAAATACTCAAAAATGAACAGCCATGTGAAGTGCCAGCTCTATATATCTACATACACTGTCAAACATTAGTCGCGGCTTTCTAGTAATCGCCCCGTGTTCAAAATTCGACCATAGACTAAACAACAAAATCTCTGACAACTTTAGGCGTAAAAAAAATAGAAACAATACATTTATGTATAATGTACTCGTATATTGTTATGTATGTCACATAATTGTACTGTGTAATGTTTATTTTTATTCATTGCGTGTATTTCTTAAGAATATAATTTAAAAATATTAGGTTTCTGCAATCCTTCGCAATGTAAATTTTAACTGTGCCAAAGAACACGGGCGAGACTTCATATATCGTTTTTTTAGTCATTACCATTGACATATAGTAATAATATGTCAATGGTTATTACCTTAAAGTTTAATATATTCCGTAAGATTCTATATCAACCCCTTAACTTGGAGAATAGTAGCTAAATAAAGTTGGAATTCAAGTAAGGTGTACGTAAACGTTGAATTCTCTCCTTAGTAGTCTGTGCTTAGCTATTTATCTTATCATTGGGTGTCTTTAGTACAACTGCTAATCTCAGAAATTTAAGTTAAATTGACAAAATTCTGAGCTAAGATTTTGCCAAGATACTTTTATGATACTTAAAATAACAAAAAAGAAATTAGCTTTAAACTATTCTTTATTAGCTTTAAACGTACAAAAACAAGGAAAAATTTTATTTGATACATAATAATTTTATATATATATATATATATAAATATATATAAAAATATATATATATATATATATATATATATATATATATATATATATATATATATATATATATATATGTATATATATATATATGTATATATATATATATATATATATATATATATATATATATATATATATATATATATATATATATATATATATATATATATATATATATATATATATATATATATATATATATATATATATATATATATATATATATATATATATATATATATATATATGTTTAATTATTATGTATGTATTTTCTTATTAACGAGACTCTTTTACGGAAAACAAGACTTCAGTTATTACGAAAATTAGATGAAGTAAAATTATATTTTTATCGCCAGCTTTAGCACCCCAGTATCTCACAATCTTATCAAGAGAATTAAAAGAAATATAAATGAAACGAAGAGTACCATGGGAAACGGTAAAAATAAAGCACCTCTTTTTAAATCAAAAAAGGACTTACAGTTTCTTAAATTTACGCTGAACATTCATGAAAAATATGACAACGAATTAAGAACCTCTTTCATTTTGGAAGTTGCTTAAAACTTGCTTTAAATGTATTTGTCTGGTCTGTGTTTGAAATTAATTAAAATAGTAACGTCAAATGACAATATAGTATCTAGTATATTGTATCTAGACTCGAATAAAGACGTCGAGAAAAGTAATCTTGAATATGTTTAAAGGAACAATAATAAAAATTTCAAAGCTTTTATAAGGGATAAACTTTAAAAACGATCCAAGAAAATGGAAAACATTTCACTAAAGATGGGCACAAAGATAAATTTCTTTGCTATGTTAAGGGTTTTGTAATGTGACAGCTTTAAGCGAGGTATTATGGATTCATTCTTAGCTGATTCTATTAAAATATACGAATACTTTTTTTCTTTTCAAAAAATAAAATGTATGATAAATGTTTCGTGAAATTGATTTATCATAAGCTCTGAGCTTAGCACTTTTTTTAGTCTTTGCTAAATGTTTTTCCTTTCAAATAATTGAATTAAGCAATTTCAACAATTTGTAAAATTGGGTTTGATTTTTTGAAAATAATCTTTTTCTTAGGGGGGCTTGCACCAAAATGCTTAAATCATTTTAAGTCACTAAATACGTTTAAAGTGACAGCATTTAAGGCGTTTTGACATTTGCTAAACATGTTTAAGGGACTAAATGCATTGAGGCATTTTCGTGCAAGCCGCCCTAAGATTTTTAAAATCATCAAAATCGATTAAGTGGTTTAGCCGTGAAACCGTAACATACAGACAGACAACGCATTTACAATATTAGTATTGTTATGTTTTCAAAACAATTGGCTAGGTATCGTAGTTCAAACAATAGAGAGTAGGATGGATATTCAATTATGAGAGGTTTCATTACCTAATTGGATGGTAATGTAACGTAACGTAATTGTTGTTGAATGTCAGTTTAATAAACTATTGGCATGCAGACATCATAGAGGCGTGAATTCAGGAAGTGGTTTGATATTTCAAGCATCACTGTTATTTTAGTTGTTGGGTTCATGTACGCCAATTTATGCATTTAAGTTGATTTATTAAATAACGGCTCCTTGCAGCGTGCTGCATCATAGCAGTTTTTAGCGAATCCCACAGGAACAATTTGTTTTTCCGAGATAAAATGTGTTATATGTGCTATTCCATATCATGTGTCAAATTTCATTCAAATCAGTTCGGCCGATTTTACGTGAAAAGGTAATAAGGATTAATGAGGAAAGGATAATAAGGATTTGAATCAATAGGTTAATGGTCAAAGCGTCTATGCACGAGGTCTTGAATTTGAATCCTGATTCAGGCATTCTTTCTTAGTTAGTTTCTCACTGGATACTGTCTTTTAATCCTGAATTTTTACTTTGGTATTACGAATGTGACCCGCCAAAAAAATCTGTTATGTAACACAGATTTTTTTGTAACGCCCTCATATCAACCGCGTTAATTTTCCTTTCATGCTGAATGAATCTGACATACCCAACTGTCACTTCTATATAACAGCGATGAAGCACCCATACTCGTAGATTATTCGGGGTAAGATAGGCACCACGACTATGGATAGAAAAAGGTGAAATCAATTAAATTTGCTGTTGTTCTCTGTATCCTCCAAGATGGTACCGAAAAAAACTAGTTAAATAAATGGATAAGACTCACCGATGGTCCGGACAAAAAGAAGACTCCAGCGACACAATTATTCACCCACATCCACCACACTTTTACACCACGTCCCACACCGGCACAAACCACAAAAGCACACAATTTATGTACGCACTCAACGCACGTTTAACTTCGAAACCGAAGCATCTTTAGGAATAACGAACACTACCTCACTTTTTGCGAATGTAATTTACACTCGCGCAGAGTGTGTAGTGCGCGAGAGAGGATTTAATAATGGATTTCCGCAAAGTAAAGCCTGAATCAATAAAAAAACTATGAGAGCTACAAAGTAGTTTCCCGCACTCGCTCTTCTTTACACAGTTTTATTCTGTTATATTTTTAACGTAATACAAATCTGTATGTTTTTCCCAAAAAAAAAAAAAAAAAATAAAGGAGCTTGCTCTCTCAAATTTTTACACAGACAATTTCATTCAAACTCGATTTCTCTCTTTTTAACTTCAGTATTACTAACGCGTTTTGTAAATGTTTTACCATAGACTATCCGTAACATATACAGCGTGTATAAAGACCCTGTGCTCCTAAAAGGGACAAAAGGGAATATCGATGACTTTCATCAATATGATTTCAAAAAATCATAACGGCGTGAATGAAAGGGAATCGACCACTTTGTATGGACTGTTCGGCTACATGTGACCATTAACTCAGCTATTTATTAACTAGTATTTTGTATGCTTGATATCTAAACAAAATTATTTATAATAAAGAAATAACAGGAAAATGTAAAAATATGTCATATTCAGCATGGTAAAAGTTGTAGTCTTGGTGCGGCAGAAGTGTATTTATTTATAATTATCAACATGCTAAAAACAAATTCTTCTATTATGATGTCAATTATTTACATTTATAATATGATACACATGTTTTATTATGTTTAAATATATTGAAGCATATCATAATATCATGAGATTTTAACACAAAATCAAAGTTATTATGTTCTAAAATAAAACTCACATAAGGAATTGTAATGGTTTTATAAATCATCTTAGATTATTAATATACTTTATAAGAACTAGGCAGGGGGCTGTATATAATTATCATGCCTTGTCCAAACAAAATACCAGATAATGGTCATTACGTGAGCAACCTACGTTCTTCCTACACATGATAATTGCAACAATATTGTAATAAAACATTTCTGTCTAATATATCATTATTATATAAAATACAAATATATATTATAGCTTATGTGGTTGCTTTGTATTCTTCCCCTTGAGAATGTGCAATTGCCTATATGCTTATTTCTTCAAGTAGGTTGCTGGCTCGATCTACATATCTCTCTAATACAGGAACCATAATTCCTGAACCTGTACTGGATTTGCTGGGACTCCAGAAACGGGTATTCTATTTACAGGGAGCCAACATAGATAGCAAATGTGATCCGTTTCATGGATCTGTAACAATTTGAATTTTCATCAGATAAAATTCATTAAAAATATAATTATTAACTTTTAAAATGTGAGACATGTTTGTGTGTAATCAAACTAACTACCTAGATAGTTGGTAATTACTCGGAACTAGCAGTAAGTATTTACTCGGAATATCTTTATTAACAAACCTATACTTTTATAGTCCCCATGCTCTTTATAGTCATAACTAACTGCACATTTATTTCCATTTTATTGGTATTTTTGAAGATGTACAAACAAACAAACTCAAATTATTAATGCTATCTCAATAGTTGATTTCAGCTCCTTTCGATGAAGCTAAGGGTCTTTGTTTAAAATAACAGTTGGATAAAATATATTTGTGTGTGTGAAAGAGTTCTACTAAATATATAATTATCCTATATATTTAGTACACATAGTACAAGGTATGTTTAGATGAATGTGTCAAGATTATTAATTTACCTGACAAGGTGATATCCATTCATTAATCACAATTCTTATGTGTATTGTTCTTGGTGTAGTTGCATTGAGAACATGATTTCTACTGTGTAATATTGACATACAATTCCCACACAACTGTCGAGGATGTTCTTCACTTGTGCTGGATTTTAGAATTGTTGAGTTGTGAAGTCCCAACATCCAGTAAAATTGACAGACTGCACTTTGATTTGTCACCTGCAAAGTGAACATATACTGCTTATCACACTTATATTATATTATATATAATCACAATATTACAAAGATCTTGCCCTGTTATATTAAAATAATGTAATCTTAATAAAAATTGCCTTACCACATGGGGAGCAATCCATAGATAATTATCGAACTACGAGAAGCTCCAGATTTCGTCTCCTGCGATGCAAAACATCAATGCCATCAATTGTTAGTCGAATTAACAGAAGGCGCAGACACAGTTGAATCCAAATCCAATAACATGCCCAGGTCCGATTAGTCGGTGGGTTTAGTGTTTAAAATAACGCCGGGGTCAAAATTACAAACAGATTACAAGTCCAAAAGTAAAAATTGCTCCTCATTTGCAGCGGTTGATAACTAACAATTCAAAACGACAAGTAAAACAACCGGAAAATCATTTACATTAACCGAATACTAGATCGCAAATTGAAAATAAGCTATTGTTATTTGTTATTTCGTGTTTGTTTCGTGTTTACTGTTTATTTATTCCTTTAATGTCAATTTTTGACACATGCTTATTAGTGTAGCGGTGGGTGAATATGACATCTAACGAAATCATTCGATTAATTTTTATAATTTCTCGTTTCGGGATGATTCGATTGGACAAATACGTTCTTAGTTGTTAATTTAATTAAGAATCGTAATTCACGAATGAGATCGATATAAATTGAAACCGGCTAGCAAACTAATAGTGTGAATGATAAGATATTTAAAACAGACATATAAATTAAACAAATCACTAAATTCACAAGATAGTAAGGTTAATGGAGCTTGATTCTTTTTGTTGAAGAAGTAAAAATATAAGAAAAAATATATTTTCATATTATAATCATTTGTTTTTATGTTTTGTATTTGTTTTTCTATGTATTTTTAAGAAACTAAAATATGTAAACTTAATGTTACCACTATATCAATAATGCGTCAAAACTCATACCACTAGAACAAAAAAAGATCTGTTCCATGTAACATCCAAAAAATGACTTGGGCTCCCGATTACCGAATCTGTTAATAGACTATCAATGTTAATATTAGTGAAGTCATTCGATTATACCACCCATCTCAAATTGAATGTCCTAGATTGCAAAAACAATCAATTTGTACAAATAATCCGATACTACTTTTATTTAACTAGGAAATAGTGCTTCAGTCATTTTGTCTAAAACAGATGATAATCAATTACATTAAAAAAGTACTTTTACTGCTTATACCGTACAAAATGTATCTATTCGCTTATTAAATAAACTCGTTATTTTCACGATTGTATTTTATTAGTTTAGTATTTGTTAGTTATTTATGTTTTATCTATAAACAAAAGTCTGTAAATAAAAGCAGAATATACAAGAAAACAAGAAAAGAAACAAATATGCATGTTTAGGTATGTTATGTACGATATTATAATCGACAACAATGCGAATCGATTATATGTTAAAATCGATTAAATTCTACAATCAACGTGGTACGGACCTATGCCGCAATGGGACTTTAGAATTGAAAAATTAACGTTAATAACTTTTTATTTTATTTTCTAATTAAGTTTAAATTCCAGTTCTTAAAATAGTACCATCGTGTTTTAAAAATAAAATAATGATTTTTGGTAAAAATGGTTTTTAAAAAAACACATGGTCACCATATAGCCTGTAATGGACAATACCCTTTAGTCTTAAAGTGACTCTATTTATAAAAAAGACCCAGCGTCCTCAAAAGCAGGAACTCACACAAATTTAAGGAAACTCTCTATCTTACATGTTATCTTGCAATAGTGCCAGTATTTGTTTAAGCCTTTAAACCATTTTATGCCAGTTTTCGGTCTGAAAGGTAAAATAACAAGTTAATTACTTGGTATTTTACACGGATAGCAACGCATCATTTTTATCTTTGGTGTCTCTGTTCTATTAGCGATAGTTTAATCTTTTCTCAAAGAGAGTCATTTGTTTACTTATTTTTTAATCTTAATTAATAGTTTGTCACATTCGATTTATCAGAAATGCCAATTACTAATAAACTAGCAGATGGCCTATCGATCTAGTCAGTTAGTGTTTTATAAAAAATCAAATTATTTGTAATCGCATCTGTGGTTTAGTGGTCCAATGTCGATTGTGACCACATGAGGCGCGGGTCCGTTTCCCAGGTCAGGCAATTTGAAAATGTGTTTTTAAATTTTCTGATAAACAACCTTTAGCTGCACCGAAATCACTATTGACGCGTGAGATCCCAAAAACCTTGTGCAGTCTGCAGTTCGTTCTAATTTTTTGATAATTTATATCTTCCTATCTGTATTCATACATACATAATTCAAGATATGTGCATTATATCTCCAGTTTGGCTTGACTAATTTGTAGTTAAAATTGTGGTACAGCGAAAACACGTGATGGCGCAATCGGTAGCAAATTATTATTTGCCTGCCTGCTACACTTTTGTCTACGACTTCACGGGTATGGGCTCGAAGGTATTTTTTATTATAAAGTCGGTTGTTCATGAAAGTCGTCTGCTTATTGTTTATACATCACAGGATAACAAACATGCTGATAAATTCCCCTATCCAAAGAAATAACCACACAAAAAATAAACACAGAAATAAACCAAAGATGTGTAGCGATACTAGTGTCGAGGATGTAATCCCATATACTTTGTGTATATGGGATTTACATCCTCAACTTATGTGTGTGTCTTATACTTTATGTATTAGGGATCACACAAGTTTAAACTAATCAAACTCAAAAACTACTTTATTCAAATAAACCTTTTTAGGTATTCTTGATGAGTCGACATTTTTAGAATTACCGGATCGGAACGCGACCACACACATGATAACATAGTATTTTATGCTACAAAATAATTTGTTATCAATCCTATCGAACCTTGGACCAGCCCACTGAACATGAGAGCACTATTGACATATCAAAGTGGGTTTTCGCGTATACACGCCCATTATCAGATATCTACACCGTAACACGAGATGCTATTAGAGGAAATAATGAGTCACGGCTATATTGATACACGTACGTGAACAGAATTGTGGGTGTTTTCGTTGGAGAAGTGGTTAGTTTTAATGAGAAATGAGAATTAATATTGTTTTAGGAAACTTTTCAATATATTACTGTAAAATTTTTGTCCCAAAGAACTGCTTCTGACACTAAAATTCTGATATATTTTTTTGGAATGTTCCCGTTTCAATCATTTATAATTTTAATAATTCTTATACTCAGTTTATATATTATATATAACGAGGTTCGGGTTCGATCCCCGACGGGGACAAGCATTTGTGTGATGAGCATAAACGTTTGTATTTCCGGGTTTGGGTGTTTATTATGTATGTAAAAGTATTTATTTATTTATTTTTAAGTATTTACTTATTTAAAGTATCGTTGACTAACGCCCATAACACAAGCAATAATTTGCTTACTTTGGGGTTAGATCAGTAAGTGTAATTTGTCTCGTGAATATTTATTTATCACTATCTATCGCTCGCGGCTTCGTCCACGCGGACTTCGTCTACTCCGCACAGCACCTCCCCCGTACGTGATAGCGTGATAATATGTAGCCTATTTGTTGACCAGACCTGTTAGTAATATTCATGCAAAATTTGAAGTAAATCCATGCAGTACTTTTTGAGTTTACCCCGGACATACATACAGACAAACAGACAAAAATTCTAAAAACTATATTTTTAGATTCGATATTGATTGTAGATCACGCCCCAAGTATTCTTTTAAAAAAAATATTCAATGTACAGTTTTGACTTTCCTACGATTTTATTATATGTATAGATAGATACATACGCACAGCTTCGCCCGCGAATCGATGTAATCTTTGGTACAAAGTATCTTTCCCTATTTCGATCTCTTATTGCCAATTGCACCAAGACTGTCTTAGCTTAGGGAAATCCTAAGTTGTATGCTGTCACTTCTTGTCTTAAAGGAATTTGACACCATATCACTAAAAACTGTCCTAAAATAAGACAAGGTTGGTGCAATTAGCCATTAGACCCCTGAGGAGATGTAATCCATATCCATACTGATATTATAAATGCGAAAGTAACTCTGTCTGTCTGTCAGTCTGTCTGTTACGCTTTCACGGCCAAACCACTCAACCGATTTGGATAAAATTTGGTACAAATATAGTTTGAGACCCAAGAAAGGACATAGGATAGTTCTTATCCCGGAAATCCCACGGAAACGGGAACTATGCGGATTTTTATTTTAGAAATTTTTCCACGCGAACGAAGTCGCGGGCACAGCTAGTAGAATTATATATTACAAATAAACTCACTTAATAGAAGATAAAATGTTGTTTAAAAAAGTGACCTTTGTTTGATCCCGAGACTTATTCTATTTCCAGGTTGAATTTCATCAAAATTGTTTCAGGGGTTTTGCCGTGAAAGCGTAACGAACAGACATTTAAATGGACAGATAGAAAGACAGATGTTTGCATTTATAGTAATAGTATAGACTAGCTATTTTTCAGGATATATAATCCAGGTTACTACTGGTCTCGATTCTGCGAAAAAAGTTAAGATAAAATGTACCTATCACTAAGTTATTCTTGATCGAAGATCACTAAGAAATAATGTAATTTTTTATTGTTAAAAAAATTCAAATTCGGTTCAGTAGTGCCAGAGGTTACTTTCTACAAACAAACTCACGAACTTACAAACTCACTCTGCGTGTTTTATCGTATTTATCATGGGGAGTGTTCCAACGAGTTGTTTGGATTAACTCCTGCCGCCGAATTTCACCAACAGACATCACGTCAAAATTTGAAGTTCCATCCTCACCATCTCGATGTCTGGAAATCCACAATTGTGCGATTCTCCCGACACTTTTTGCCTCGCACTACTCTCTTGTGGAATCAATTACCGGCAGGGGTATTTCCGAACGGATACGACATAGGGACCTTCAAGAAAATAGCTTACTCATTCTTAAAAGGCCGGCAAGACCTCTGGTATTGTGGATGTCCATGGGTGGCGGTGATCATTTACCATTACGTCCACCTATTGCTCGTGTGCCCCTCTTCTAAAAAAAATGCCTCTATAATATTAGTTTATAGAGGTAAAGTTTGCCTCTTTTATCTAGTGTCAGTAATAATTTCAGTAGCAGCTCGGAATCTGGTGATGTTGTTAATACCCCGTTGCCTCTGATGACTTTTTACTTCCGCTACATATTATAAGGAAGTTACTGATTTTGCCCTGATTTTCGAAAATCGAGTTTTCATCAGATCTCCACGTTTAGACGTCCTAGGAATATTTTCCGACTATTTTCACAATGACCTCAATATATCTGTATGTACGTGTGTCTGTGTGAGCATGTATGTATGTAAATATCTCATAAACGGCTTGACCGATCGAAACGCGGTGGATGGCATTCGATTGAATTCCGCTCAACTTAGACTTCTTGTGAACCAAGTCGGCTCCGGAGATTTTGAGAAATTTTGAAAATACCTCAAATAAATTAGCGAAAAATTTTTATTTTAATATAACTTCCAGATTAACATATCTACCGATTGAGTACAAAATCTAATCAGCTCTATTCCTCAACAAACTACGTATAGTGGTATATTTAGTATATTGATAGGCAATGGTTTCTCTTTCCATGAGGAGATTTTAAAACCACATGCATAAGTTTAGCGCAGAGAGTTTAATGTATTGAAGAAACTATGCTAAGTAGAAGTCGTGTTCCATTTCGTTAACACTTAGTGCAGCGTTGAAATGATAAAAAATGATAAGAAATGATAATAAATTAAGCAGCGCTGCAGCGTATAATAGCGTATAATTACATTCCCGATTAAAAGGTCGTAACTGCCGTAAATTTAACGGTGCTTACACGTTCCATTCAACGAGCTCTAACGTAGGTGCAATCCATGGACTGAGCTTTAGTGGAACACAAGTGGTGTGGTGCATACCTTGTCTAGTACATTAGTCATAGAAAATCTTTGCTTTACCGGCTAACTTATCATCTAAACCAGCTATACGATGCTATTACAGACGGAATAGCTGAGGCGATGGTACAAAGCCCCGGTTGAAACATTACAAACTCTACCGCCTAGTTAGCAGTCAATATGTTAGTGATATTAGGCTTCTTTCGTATTTTACAATACGGTCTATTATAAGGCAGATTATGTATTCTTCAATATGTATAAGAGACCCAGAATCCTCATGGGATTATGTTACTCTATAAAATTTGACATTCTTTGCTAAATATAGAAATCAATATCGGATATTCACCTGTGTTTGACGGTTATATATCGAAACTAGCACGTAAACAGTGAACATTGCCAGTGACATGGGATTAGGCTGTCTTCCAGTTTTTTAACAACTAAAATACAGGGCCAAAATATTTCTCAATTCAGTTTCATAACTGGTATTAACCAATAATTTTCTGCGTAAAATGTACTTTCAATTCATCCTTTATTTTTATCAGGTTAAATGTATTGTTTTGTGATGATGTCAACTGAATCTACACTTAATAGAAAAGATGTTATGTCGGCCATACATACATGTCAGTCAGCATGCGATGTGTCGGCCCACAAGATATTGAGAAATTTTAAAAAAACATCAAAAATTTTTTGGTGAAACAGTATTCTTTTAATATAACTTCCAGATTAATGTACCGATTGAGTACAAAAAACTAATTAGCTCTATTCCTCAAAAAACTACGTCTAATACATAAATTGCATCAAAGTCGGTTTATTCGTTTAGGAGTAATCGTTGACAAAAAATTTTGAAAAAATTGTGTTTTCGACATAGCTTCGAAATTTTTCAAACCAATCATTTTTTGATATTCTACGACATTTTAGTACTAAAAAAACAACGTCAAATGCCGATTGAAAAATTTAAATCGAATCTAATTCTCAAAATTTATAGCTTTTCAAATATTAAAATTAGGTTGTTTTTAGCAAACTTACTTATTTTTTTAAATGCCTTTCAAGTTAATTTACCGATTAACTTAAAATCTTTTTAGCTTTTCTCCTTTAAAAACTGCGTCAAATACCTTTAATTTAATCAAAATCAGTCAATTTGTTTGTCATTTATCAATGAAGAAAATTAAAAATAAAATGTTTTTTGACATTGCATCAAAATTTTTCAACCTATCGATTATTTAGCTAAAGAAATATTTTAGATCTCAAAAATTGCGTTGAATGCCATCATCGTTTTCAAAATATACAGCTTTTCAAAAAATAATAAACATCTATTTTTAACAAAATAGATGTTTGAACTGAAAAATCTATGCTTATATATTTTTTACTCTCTTGTGCTTAAAATACCTTAATTTAGTGAGAAGTTTCAGGAATAGCCCGTAGTTTACACATTTTTTATATCATAAGATAGCAAACAAGCAGATGGGTCTCCTGATGGAAAGAGACAACCATCGCCTATAGACACCAAAGATGTTAATAATGCTTTGCTATCTTGTGGCGACGTCTTATGCAACATGCATAAGTTTACCGGCTACCTTACTCTCCAAACCGTAATATGACAGTGACAAGCACTGACGCTATTGCGGCAAGAATAAGTAAGGTGCTAGATCCGGGTCCGGGTCCGGGTACCAGATCCGGGTGAGACAATGCAGAGCTCTATCATCTCGTAGCCATAACGGTATTGACTCCCATAGCCAATTAGTCACCTTTTACGGCCTACCAGGCAGATTCAGGAGCCCGGGACCAACACGGGAAAATGTCTATATGCGACGATTATCTCTTTAAATTAGGGTATTGACCTGATTGTTTTATAATGTGTTTAAATGTGATTTTTTTCTCACTTTATTTACACTGCTTTATTTTTATTTTAATAAATCTGTTTATTAAAATAAAAATATCGCGTTTGTGGTCTAGTGGTCCAGCGTTGGTGTTGACCACGTGAGGTCTCGGGTTCGATTCCCGGGTCGTGCACTTAAAAGTGTTTTTCAGTTTTCTGATACACACAAAGTTGCCCGGGATTGGAAAGTGCTATAAGTGATGAATCGGATTTATTCCTGCGCCGGTATATCGGTCAAAATTTAAAGTTCCTCCCCTAATCATCTCAAACTTCAAATCTACAACTGTGTGACTTTCGGTGTAATTTTTGCCACTTGTTGCTACTATGTACAATTAATTTCTGGCAGGAGTATTTCCTTTTACGCGTCAGGTGCCTTCAAAAATGGCATACCCATTTTTAAAGGGTTAGTAAAGCAACTATAATACCTTTGATCTGAATATCCAAGAACAGCGATACTTCCTTACAGGCATCATCTTCTTCTAAAACATATATCAGTAAATATATGGAATATTAAAAAAATATTGCCCGAGTTGCTGGACAAATTACACAAATTGATCTAACCCCAAAGTAAGCAAATTATTTGGGTACTAGCTGTTGCCAGCGACTTCGTCCGCGTGGACTTCGTTTACTCCACATTGCTCCTCCCCCATAGGTGATAACGTGATAATATATAGCCTATATGTTGACCCGACCTATTAATAATATTCATGGAGTATTTGAAGTAAATCCATACAGTGCTTTTTGAGTTTACCCCGGACATACATACAGACAAACAGACAAAAATTCTAAAAACTATATTTTTGGCTTAGATATCGATTGTAAATTACGCCCGAAGTATTCTTTTAAAAAAATATTCAATGTACAGTTTTGACTTTCTTACGAATTTATTATATGTATAGATGATACAGGTTTAGTCAGAGATACTGATACATACAAATCCATATGTAAATACCGACATATAATTAATAAACATTCAAACCAAGTAATACAAGCATTCATGCTCGTGGCACAAATCTTTTTCTTGTGTAGGTGAATCCTGTGTTAGGAATCGAACCCGAGACCTGAGCCGAAATTGGTTGCGTAATTACGGTCGTTAACTACTCGACCTACGGGTCGGTCATTAAATTAAATAACTGTACACGAAAAAATATTTATTTTTTGTTTCTTGAACCGGACATATAAATACATCAACCTACGTTTCAGTTTTTTCAGCACAGTCATTTTATATTACGTTAGAAATGGTTCAAATAATTATCCTGTATTTAGTAGAAAAAAAAGATGTTCTGTAACCTGTAACAACAATATCATTATGATATGTTTGAAAACAATATTACATTCGCAAAATTAAATAACAGGTAATCGTGTAGCCGTCCTAAACTAACTTACGGATTATGAGAAATAAATTTATTTGGAAGCATTTTTGCGGTTGCTCCGTTTTGCGACTTAGCGAATACTTCGTAGGCAGGAAGTTGTTTGTTTGTTAGGTGGACGGTATTAATACTTTTCTCAAGTTTTATCCTGTTAATGTAGATTTTTAAACTATGTTTTTGAAAACTAATTTAAGAATTCTTATGAGATAGGCAAGAACAATCTAAAAGAATTAGGGCTAGAGATAATTGAAATCCTTTTAGTATTTTTACTTAATATATTGTATTGTCAATAAAATTTATAAGTAATTACTAGTAACCAACCGACGAAAAAACGGAGGAGGTTTTTAATTCGACGGGGAGTTTAATGCGATGATAAGTTCAGTCCGTGTTCTTGATACTTTCGGTGTCGGAGTTGAAGGTTAAAAATCTCCTGCATATTTGTGTAAAAAGTCGGCTAAGGTTCTTCTTCTAAGTCAACTATATTTATGTAAATAGCCAGGTAAGGTCATAGTCGAAGGAGACCTGCTGCGTCTAGCGAGCATTTTTTAGGTGTAAGATTTAAGACAACCAGAAAAATTTACTTCATATTTATAGAAATTGACTAGTTCTAACTTTCTATTGTAAGTCATATACTAACACTCTGTATTTTTTATATCATAAAATAGCAGACACGTGCATGGATTTCCTGATGGAAAAAGACAACTATCGCATATAGATACCAAAGATGTTAATGATGCGTGGCAATCCGTGTGACAGGGTCTTAGTGTTACATGCGTAAGTTTACCGGCTACCTTACTCTCCAAACACGACAGCGACAAGCACTGACGCTATTGCGGCAGGAATAGATAGGCGGTGGCACCGGAACCAGCCGAGACAAATCAGAACTGTACCATCTAGTTATGGCTTAATAAATGATATAATACCACCAGCGGAATTTTATATACTACCTTTGATTATAGAAATATCATAAGATTTAACTGAACTAAATCACGCTTTTTTATTTTCCACACATCGGGTAGCTGTCACTATATTTTTCTACATGATTTTCCTCCGCGCATACTAAAAGCATGTTAAGTTGCAATTGCACTCAACCAGCATACCGGGGCTATCCGTTCCGGGGATATAAATGATGAAATGTTTGCTTAACATACAGAGGAATGTAAGGTAAAGCATTAGAGACGCTATATTGTAAAGCCGACATTGAACTTCAGGCTCACGAACATGGCAGATGTAAGCTTTGGAGATTTTGCTTTAAGAATTTCTCCGCATTTTAGAATCTACCCTGTGAGACTTTCTGCAACGTAAACAATATTATAGGATGAATATTTAAATACTTTTAAAGTCAGAAAACTTGAAATTCCTTTTTTATTTCGTAAAGTAACAAATTCGGTTTCAAACCTTAAGAAAGTTAATTTTCTAGATTCAGCCACATGTTGCTTGGTTCAATTTGATGAATTTTTTCTATTATAATCGTAAAATATTTTGTGTTTCTGGATTTGTCTTCGTCCTGAATAGGATAATAAGTATTAAATATAATATCTATATTGAAAAAATATATATTAGCACGCAAATATTTTTTTAAATATTTTATTTATGTTGCATAAATTTTAATATCCTGAATCAGCTCATTCGTAGACTGTTAGGCGGAACGGCGTTGAATTTGCAGAATTCTCCTACATAGTCAGTAGTCTCGATATTGGTGTACTTACTACAATAAAGCTTAATCTCCATTGTGTATTTGTTATAGTGATGTAATTTTATTATATCATAAGATAGCAAACAAGCTGATGGGTCTCCTGATGGAAAGCCAACCATAGCCTATAGACACCAAAGATGTTAGTCATGCGTTGCTCTCTTGTGGCGAGGTCTAATGCCACGTGCATAAGTTAACCAGCTTCCTTACCCTCCAAACCGGAACACGACATTGACAAGTACTGACGCTATTGCGGCAGGAAAAAGCAAGGCTGTGGTACCAGACCCAGGCGAGACAATGCAGAACTCTACCACAAACTTACTCTACCACAAACTACTCTACTGTATTTATATATGTATTTCTATATAGGTATTAGTACCGTTGACTACCACACATAACACAAGCAAATAATTTGCTTACTTTGGGGTTAGATCAGTAAGTGTAATTAGTCCCAAAAAAAATGTAAAGCGTATAAACATTTTTGTTATCTATAATCTTTCCATCAGATAAAGCTTCTGCTTCTATCCTATTTGACGGATTTTACAAAACGAGGAAAAATCCTGAAGTTTATTGTTTAACGTTCACAAAACTTTTCATATGTGGGTAGGTACTGCGTAGAAGGTCTTAAGTATCTGTGTTGATGTTGGGTAATTTATATTTTTAATGCTACGGCCGTACTTGCATCTATCGTCACAAATCTTCGTGCAAGACACGATATATTTTTTTTTTTTCGTTTTTCTGTATGCACCCCTTGCGCCTTCTCTGTACTCTTTGGAGGTTGACTGGCAGAGAATGCTCTTGGGCGTTAAGTCTACCTGTGCAAATGTATATGTGCAAAATTTAAATAAATAAATGCAGATGTGACCAGCTATTATCGGCTATCGTCGCATATATTCGAACTGATTATACGTCATCACGTGGGTGTCAGTATGTCAAAGAGTTTTAGCGCCGTAACACATCGCTTTCCGTGGTTGGACTAGTATACTGAGCCCATCATACGGGATTCTAAAAATGTGAGTCACAAAAAATAACATTTTAGTAATTAATTGTTAGCATAAAGTAATTAATACTAAACAGTAAAGATAGTCGTCGTTCATAGTTACATGTTTAAAAATGATTTCAGCCATCTTAGATTATTGGACGATAGTCGATAGTTCATGCTAATATGCCGCTAATATGATCACAGATTTTATTGCGATAATTTTTAGTGTCAAATCGCACAAAGCTTCGGCGCATACTAACTACTTCATGACAATTTAATAAGTTACGCAAGTGCGGCCCAAGCATAAGTCGTTAAAGTAAACGATTCGTGTCTTTAACACGTATACATCTAAGTACAAAGTGGTTGGGGCTGCTTATGTTAATGTGTTAATGTATACTTGTTGGAGTACTTTAAAATCACAGCTTACTTTAACTTTAACTTTATGCATTCTTGTACATAAAGGTGTGTAATTTAAAAGTTGCTTTATTTCAGTAGAAATGGTAACTTTAGAAGTTTTTTTATCATCCACTAAATTTATGTACCGATTGAGTAAAAAATCTACGTCTAATACATAAATTGCATCAAAATCGGTTTATCCGTTTGGGAGTAATCGTTGACGAAATATTTTGAAAAAAAAAAAATTTCGAGATAGCTTCGAAATATTTTCAACCAATCATTTTTTGGTATTACATTATATTTAAGTACTTACTAAAAAAAACTACGTCAAATACCGTTTCAAAAATTAAAATTGAATCTAATTATCAAAACTTATAGCTTTTCAAATATTAAAATTACGTTGTTTTTAGCAAACTTACTTAATATTTTTGAAATAACTTTCAGGCTAATGCGCCGATTGACTTAATTTTTCCGATTAACCTTAACCGATTGAGTTAATTGGATCAAAATCGGCAATTTGTTTGGAACTTATCAATGACGAACATTTTTGTAAAAAATGTTTTTTGACCCTGCTTCGTAATTTTTCAACTTATCGGTTATTTAGCTAAAGCAATATTTTAGATCTCAAAAATTGAGTTGAATACAGCTTTACAAAAATTAATATACTACCATTTTTAACAAAATAGATGTTTGAAATGAAAAGTCTATGCTTATATTTTTTACTCCTTTGAGCTTAAAATACCTTAATTTAGTGAGAAGTATCAGGGATGGCCAGAAGGGTCAACCATTTACACTTTTTTTTTATAAGATAGCAGGCAAGCAGATGGCTCTCAGAAAGAAACAACCGTCGTTTATAGACAGCAAAGATGTTAATGGTGCGTTGCGAAGAAAGTGAATAGACGCTGAATACTAATCACTCTTACTAATCAACGGCTGTCTACACGGGTTTTTTGCTTAATAGTAAGCACCTGCATTAAACACTCGCACTTGCACTAATCAAAGTGTAACCGGGACCTAAAGCGTACATTGCTCTCACTCGTCGCGCTCAAGGGAATTCAGGAACCAGTCGTTTGCAAGATATGTGGCGCATAATACATTACTTACTTTGTGTATTTTCTTAAATTTTAGTATTTTCTTATTATTAGCGCTATATATTATAAGAATAAATTAAATTATACAAAGTTAAGGGGGGTATTTTGACGCGCGCCTATACTATAGAAAGTAGGCGGTGCGGTATGTTCTGAAACCGCTGGGAAACGGCTTAGTTTTCGGATAAATAAATATAGGACTTCAGCTGAAAACCAAAATTTAGTACATTCTTTTTTGTATTTAAAACTAAATATCACCATATAAAAATGATGTGGAAAATTAGAAATATTTTGAACAAATTACTTGTTTTAGAGTTTTTTTTACCCTGTTTTCGGAATTTTATATGATCGAGTAAAGTACATCCGATCATGTAATGAGTTAGTACATTCCTTAGACAATATCTTCAGGTATATCGTGTATTTTTTGTAAAACCATTATTTAACAATCATTACATAAAAATGTGATTAAGCAAACCGTTTTTTTTTTCGTTTGTCTCCGGTGACTCGCCTTAAGGTAAAAAAATCATTAAAACATCAAAAAATTCTTACACGTATTTCCAACGGTTTCCACCTCAGAATCATGATCCAAATCAATGGTTTCTATTTTCAGTAGACAGTCCTTACATGCAGTATAAAAATGGTGGTTTAATATCATAACAATATTTCATGAGAAAAATCACAATTCCTGTCCACACTTGAAAATGAATAAAGATGGAAAAAGGCAGCGAGGTACTTGAAATATGTTCCCGCCAATAAAACTCCAAGCGAGCGTATAACAGCAAATTAAATTTTAACCAGAATAATTTCGTGGGATTCGAGTTAGCGAATTAAAGTACTGAAAATTTTATTAGGTATATTTGGTTTTATAAACACAATTAATTACACGAGGCAAATACAGTTTGTTTGTTTATGATTATAGTGTTCTAAAAAATTATTTTAAAGTGAATGATTAATCATTATATTAATGTAATGGCATAAATCTATGTGTAAAATATGTTTACGGTACTTTATTTAATATTTTTATTCTAAGCAATAAATTTATTTTAAACAATCTGATCGAATTGTTCTATTAAACGTGCAGCATTTTTTTTTGGATCTTAAATGATGACATCATAAAGTTTTTAGTATTAATATATTGTAGTATTTAAATGAAATACATTCGTTCAAACATTCTTTTACATTGTTGATGCAAACAAAAAACTGTTATTTTAACATGACAAATAGACACTTCAATTTTATTGATATGTATTTGTTGCCTTTTTATGTAAAATATAATACACATAGTCTATGTTTACTGCACTAGCGTTTTTTTATGTACCACTCTGATTTGTTCATAAATATATATTTTTTATTTCAAGTTTTTTGTATTTGGTGATATCTTTTTTTTTATATATATTGTCAAATACCTAATTATTTTGTCTTGTTTTGTGTTTTTATCCTTTGTATTTTATTTTGCTACTGTATGTGTTAATTACTGTAAGTGTTGTGGTGTATGTCTTAAATAAACGATTTCTATTCTATTCTATTCTATTCTATCGATGTAAACCTAGCTCGGCATCCGCTACGTTATAAAAGTTTATTTTAATGAATGTGAATAATGCATTTTCCGGAATAACAAGTAGGTATGTCCAGTTCCAGGTGTACTTGTGAACAAAATTTCATCCTGATAACTCCATTCGTTTTAGCGTGGTTGAGGAACACATATCCAAACAAACATACGTATAATCTTGCTCCACAATCATAATTATTAGCAGAATTATCAACTGACACCCATATCATACCCAAATAACGCTGTTAGGTTATATTAACCTAACACCCAAATAATGCTGTTAGGTTGTGGGTTAGGTTAACTCAATTCGTGTAATTTGTCCGTTAAAAATGATTTATTTATTAATTTTTTTTTAATTTTCCTAAAGAAATTATATTATAAATACACACTTAATTTTGTGGCAACATTGAGTGACAAAATTTACACACATTTTCTAATCCATCATAGCTAACTTTCGAAGAAATTTTACCGAAAACTTTCCAAGATAATATTTTTGCTTGTTTACACATTAGGTTCTTATATATGAAGTTGGCGCATTTTAAACCTTAAAAGCAAAATAAAAAATTAATTTAGAATTAAAAATTCGAATTTAACATCGAATGAAATATGAGCTACGCACTTGCGTTTTTTTATAAATAACTAGCTGTGCCCGCGACTTCGTCCCTGTGAGAAAAAGTCAGCTACCTATCAGTGAAAGTCCCGCCAAAATCGGTCCAGCCGTTTCAGAGATTAGCCGGAACAGACAGACAGAGAGACTGACGGACATACAGAGAGACAAAAATTACAAAAAATGTTATTTTGGTATATATACCGTGTATACATCCATATGTATTTAGTTAAAATCGGTTATTTTAATATGTCTAAGTGTCTCTTTGTAGACACTTAAATTTTATTTATTTGTATAGATTTATTGATGAACTAGCTGTTGCCAGCAACTTCGTCCGCGCGGACTTCGTTTACTCCGCACTGCTCCTCCGCCGTAGGTGATAGCGTGATATTATGTACTCTATATGTTGACCCGACCTGTGAGTAATATTCATGCAAAATTTGAAGTTAATCCATGAAGTACTTTTTGAGTTTACCCCTTTCATATACACAGACAAACAGATAAAAATTCTAAACACTATATTTTTGGCTTCAATATCGATTGTAGATCACGCCCCAAGTATTTTTTTAAAAAAATATTCAATGTACAGTTTTGACTTTCCTACGATTTTATTATATGTATAGATAGATTTGCTGGAAAATATTTAGGCGCGAGAAAAAGTTATTGAAGGTGGTTTGGACGGCTTCATCAGAATTGAATTTTTTATTATTTAATAAACTAGCTGTTACCAGCGACTTCATCCGCGCGGACTTCGTTTACTCCGCACTGCTCCTCCCCCGTAGGTGATAGCGCGTTAATATGTAGCCTATATGTTGACCCGGCCTGTAAGTAATATTCTTGCAAAATTTGAAGTAAATCCATGCAGTACTTTTTGAGTTTACCCCGGACATACATACAGACAAACAGACGAAAATTCTAAAAAAGATATTTTTGGCTTCGATATCGATTGTTGATCACGCCCCAAGTATTTTTTTTTTAAATATTCAATGTACAGTTTTGTCTTTCCTACGATTTTATTATATGTATAGATTATAAATTTAATATATTTGCTTGTGTTCTGGGTGTTAGTCAATGATACTAATACATAGAAATACATATATCAATACTAGAATATATTTAACAAACACCCAAACCCGGAAATACAAACATTTATGCTCATCACACAAATGCTTGTCCCAATCGGGGATCGAACCCGAGCCCCGTCGATTGCGTGGTCAGAGTCGCTAACCACTCGACCAACATATTATCATTATTAATTTTACATTTACTGCAGTGATTAATGTATATGACAGGCTTACTATAAACGAGTATAATTACAAATTGCATAATTAATTTCGTGAATTGACTTTGTTTATGCCCAAACATGAAATTTACAATAAAACCTATATAATTTAGCAACTTTGGCAAGTTTCGAGCAATATTCCACAATATTACCGGTAGTATTGGAGATTCCTAGAAACATTCTTGAGCTTTAGGCAGTTTTCATCTCTATGCCAGACCTGGACGAGACAATGCAGAACTGTACCACCTAGTAGCCACAATGGTAGTGACTCGCATAGCCAATAGTTCGCCTCTTACGAACTGCCTGACAGAACGGCAGATGGTCTATTCCTTAAAATTAGCCTGTTGGCCCAGGCTAATTTTAAGCAATAGATTCACAGGGTCAAAACGATATTGTTCATACTTGTTTATTGATTACTAGCTGCCCCGCGTAGCTTAGCCCGCGAGTAGATTAACATGTCGTCGATATAGTTTTTTAAACAAATTTCATCCCCTATTTCGGCCCCTTAGCGGTTAATTTAAAAAAAAAATAGCCTTCGATTGGCCCCGGGTCCTCAACTATTTCCATGCCGAATTGCATGAAAATCGGTCCAGCGATTTAGCTGTGAAAGCGTAACTGACAGACAGACAGACTTTCGCATTTATAGTATTATTAGCATGGATTAGTATGGATATATTTACTTGTGATACTTGATTTAATTACCAATATGGGCAAATGTATAAACAAATCATTGAAAGAGAGTATAATATTTTTAATAAAAGAAAAGGTGAAGTTTTATTTTAAATTTCTGGTAAAAACGTTCACAATTTACAAATCATTTGAATCATATAAAATTTTATCCAGAAATATTTTTCGGTCTCTGTAGCGATTAGAATCAATTGTACCATAGCAAATGGAGTTCCAACTGGCTGAAACATCTGAACAAAAAACGCAGTGGGTCGTATTGAGAAATTTAATTTTAAGGAAGTAAAAATTAGGGAGGTTACGGAGCTTAGGTTCCGATTCCGATAAGTCAGAACTCCCGTTTGATTTTACACCTGCGATTCCAACTTCGGTTCCATAATTTTGAATCGGAGGTTATAATAAAGATTGTAACGCTGGAAGCGACGGTCAAAATGCCTATATCTAGAAAATAATTACAACATAAATATATTTTCAAGACTGGCTGCATCTCAACAAATTAGTATCTATTCTTCAAACTTTTTTTTTCATATCATAAGATAGCAAACAAGAAGATGGGTCTCCTAATGGAAAGAGTCAACCATCGCCTATAGACACCAAAGAGAAGAAACTTTAAAATTTTGAAGAGGTGATCATGTTTAACAGTGATACTAGCATTTGACGGTTGTTTGACTAACACGCGCTCTACAACACATTACAATTGGAAGAAAGTAAAATAGATACAACTGAAATGTATAAAACTGGAAAAAATGTTAACTGCTTCGGGTCTGGTACCAACGCCTTACCTATTCCTGCCGCAATAACGTCAGTGCTTGTTAACTTGGATTTATATTGTATTAAAAGCACTTTTACTATTTTACTTGGGTTTTATTTACTAACACCAACTGGTTTCACGTTTTAATGCATCACCAAGAAAACAAATTGCCCTTTTGGCAATTAATAATATATCGCAAACTTTTAACGCAGGAGCAGGGCAAAATTATTAAAAGGGCAATTTTTTGTCCAGATTTTGCGTTAAAACGCGAAACTGGTTGGTGTTAGTAAATAAAAACCAAGTTAAACAATACAAGTAATTTTATTCTAAATTATTAATATTATAAATGCGAATGTTTGGTTATTTGGATGGATGTTTGTTACTCAATCACGCAAAAACTTTTAATGATTTAAATGAAATTTGGCACACAGATAGATGATAACCTGGAATAATATATAGATTACTCTTTATCCCGGAAAAATGAGGTGATCCCGCGGAATTCGCCAAAAACTTTTATTATGCAGCTGGCTGCACGCTACAGCTAGTACAATATAAATTCACGTGGAGTTTTACCAAGTATCGGCGATATTCGGTGTTCAAAATCAATGCTTGTCACTGTCGTGTTCCGGTTTGGGGGGTAAACAAGTAGCATTAAGGCCCCGCCATAAGGATAGCAACGCGCCATTAACATTTTTGCTGTCTTTAGGCGATGTTTGTCTCTTTCAATCAAAAAACCATCTGCTTTTTTGCTATCACAAGTTACAAAGAAAATCACGAAATTTGACAAAACTGATGCACAGGCGGACGCTACAGAGATTACGCTGGGTTTCTGTAATCAACGATCCGTCAATCGTAGCAGTAATCAGTAGCAATCAATTTAATAATAACGAGGTGTTCCTCAATTTTTTTGGACATTTGGTTATTGGGCATATATAGAAACAGTTGTGGCTCACGTTTTGTAGAAAATGTTCTATTCGTAACTTGCCGTTTTACTAATATAGGCAGCTGGCATTAGTACAGATAATTACTTTGTATAGGTAAAAACATATAATTCAAACCACAGATTAAACTGAATACGTCTTTCAAGGTGATTTCTTAGGTTGTTAACGTTGCTTGCATTTACACAGCTAAATACAGAGTTATACTACTTACCGATAAAATAAAATCACTCCAGAGGTATTCCTTAAGCCTTAGCTTTTTACTCGACACGATAAAATACCACAATATGCCATCTTTCTATTTTTTTACGATATAATATATCTACAAGCGTTTGACATTTACATACATTTGCTCAAATGAGCGGCTACGCATTTTGCGACCAACACCGTGTCTATTAGTATTTGTGTGGTCTGTGATTCAAACATTTAAGTTTTCAAGATACCTTATATATAAAAATTGCAATGAAATACATTTTAGCTTTCATTGTAAGTAAAGGTGTGTTAGATAGTTACTGTCGTATTGAGTTAAGAATCTTTACACAGCGTTATGGAACATCGAGAGTGCATTTCCTTTACTCTACCGAAGCTCCAATGTTATTTTTGTAAAGAATGTTTCAATGAGTCTTACGTCGAGTGTTAAATTAAATATTGGTATGAATTTGACATAGAGGTACTGATATTTGATTATAAAAACTAATATAGACTAAGCATGGTCCATATAATCAACGATCCGACATACGTAGCGGTAACCATGAGCAATCAATTGAATTACGAGGCGTTCCACAAGTTGTTTAGACATTGGGTAACTTGACATTTATAGGTACAGCCTCGTAGAAAATGTTACTACTCATTTGCTGATATCGATACTTGTAATTTCAATTATTATTTTTTATTTTTTTATTTTATGTCATAAGATAGCAAACAAGCAGATGGGTCTCCTGATGGAAAGAGTCAACCATCACCTATAGACACCAAAGATGTTAATGGTGCGTTGCTATCTTGTGGCGAGGTATAATGCCACAAGATAGCAACATCCACCACCATCCACCACACATGCATAAGTTTACCGGCTACCTTACCCTCCAAACCGGAACACGACAGCGACAAGCACTGACGCTATTGCGGCAGGAATAGGTAAGGCGGTGGTACCAGACCCGGGCGAGACAATGCAGAACTCTACCACCTAGTAGCCACGATGGTAGTGACTCGATAGCCAATCGGTCGCCTTTTACGATACGTTTTTCTTTTTAGATTTAATTTTTTTCATTCATTACGCTTATGTTTTTAAAGTTATAAAAAAGTGACCTAAACAAAATATACCTAACATTTTGAGATGCAGACGATGAAATATTCAATTTTTAAACTAGTTTGCTATTGTGAAATGAATTGAAATTGAAATGTTCTTTACGTCCATTTTTATTATGAGCCTTAAATTCATTTTGGGCGTAAAGCACGATTGAAAAAATAATTATTTTATACGCCCTAAAAATAAATATTTTATAGACATAGTATGCAGGTGTAAAGCTAATTAATAAATATATATAATCTTATATTTTGAATAAAAGAACTAACTGATCATTGATAAGACGTACACCGTCTACACCACCGCCGCGCCGTCACTGCGTACATAGCCTACAAGTCATTTAAAATAACATGTGAGGTCAAGGGACTTAAAATGGATAACTAACAAATAAAAAAGTAGTCTAAGTAAAAAATCCGCATTTTTTTATTTAAATGAACAGAACTGTAAAATTTCCGCCGAAAACCGTGTCTATTAGTGGTGTGGTCTGTGGTGTAACTTAACCATTAATCTTAGGGGCCATCCATAAATTACGTCACACGTTAAATGGGAGGGAGGGGGTCGTCGAAGTGTGACATTGTGTTCCAACTTTTGTGACATCACATTTTTTCAAAATATAATTAAACACTAAATTTAAAAGCCACCTGTGTAGATAAAAAATAAACAAATGAGATCATTATTCCAATGTAAAATTGCAAAATATGTGACGTCACACTATGTAGGAGGGGTCTCACAAATGTGGCCATCTGTGACAAGACGGGGGAGGGGTCGAAAATCATGAAATTCGTGTGACGTAATTTCTGGATGGCCCCTTATAATATACTTTCACTTTTTTGTTTTAAAAGATTTCTTAATATATTTTTTCGGTGAACCTCTATCAGAATATACAAATGTGATGTTCGATTTTATTGTAAAATAGCTTTTACTCATATCAGGACTTCGATCGTGTGATCAAAATCACAACTTCATTTTGCTCGGTCTTGTAAAAAGAAGCTTGTGTTTGGCCCTATAAACTTGCTTTTCCTTCTTTATATTTCTGTGAAAGTTCCGTCAACATCGGTCCAGCCGTTTGAACATAACGTAAAACAGAGTGATAGAGACAGAAATTTTAAAAATGGTTGTTTAGGTATTAGTATCGTAAAAATAACACAGTGCACTTAAAGAACCTTTTTATTTTGAAATCACAGACAGGCACTTCAATTTTATATATAGGTATAAAAAAAATTAAGATATTTGTATCATAATCACAATAACATCTTTTTAACACAAAATTAAACCGACGAAAAGTTATCCATGAGAAAAAAATCAAATATCCTCTGTTTTCGTATCCTTTTGGGTGGTTGTTTTTTCCAAAATTTCCAATTTTCAAAAAAAAAACAAAAAAAATTCAATCCAATAAAAAAAGAGTTATCAAAAAGCAGATCACTCTGTGAAAAATCATGACCTAACGGGATTTTTATATCAATGCCTAACAATCAATCATCCCTTGTTTACCCTTATGGTTGAATTAAAAAATTAAACGGGACCACTATCGAGGCGTATTCAAAAAAAAAATTAAATTTGGACTACTCTATAAAAAGTTATGCGTAGAATAACATAAAAAATGTACGCGTCAAATTGAGAACGTCCTTCGTTCTTTCATCAGTTGAAAAATATTATAGCAAAATATGTTAAAGATGCACTTAAGAGCACTATTAATTAGTTAGCTCTTTCATAAAAGTTAATTAATTAGGTTATCTTATTTCTTGTTCTAATTGCGTGCTAATTTCCGTAGTAGTTTCTACGAAGGAATGCAAATGGATTCACTTTGCTGATGCCAATTGTAATTCTAAATGTAGGGCGCCTAGGTTTACTAGGGCTTTTAAATGACACGTGTAAATTACATAATTGGATACTTCAGGCGCCTGTTCTCTCTTGCTATCGGGACAGCAGTCTTATTAACATTTAGTTTTTATACCATAGCTAACCTATTCCTAGATTTTATTTGTCTATGACGTCCGTATATTTCTCGGATGTATAGTTCCATGGTATTTTTTCACTGAAACAGATTTATTTCATATCATTGTGTACGAAATAAACAGATAGCTCTCTGGATGGAAAGAGTAAACCTTTGCCTACACAGACCAAAGATGTTAATGGCGCATTGACATCCAATTAGCAGAGATGTTATATAGCAAAATATTAATAGGCTATCACGTCGTAGACGTTGATGGAAGACATTAAAAAATTCCACAACGTATTAGGAAAATGCCACCTACTAACAAGTTTGGATTTCGTTCATCTCTTAAGAACTTATTAATATAAAGCCAGCCAACCCAAGTACAATAATTATAATATTTTCCGATATATTTTAATTTGAAAAAATAAATCGAGAAATAATTATTTGACCCTCTAAAATCTTTATTGATCTAATGGCTAATGCATCTATATAACATTTAAAATAAATTATGTATTTTTGAAATTTAATATATTTATTAACTATTGCCTTTATAAAAGTTGATCTAATCTTGTCTCGCACGGGTCTAATACCACCGCCTTACCTATTCCTGACGCAATAGCGTCATTGCTTGTCACTGTCGTGTTCCGGTTTGGATGATAAGGTAGCCGGTAAACTTATGCATGTCGCATTAGACCTCGCTACAAGATAGCAACTTTCTTCTCTATTGGCGATGGTTGAGTCTTCCTTCATCAGGAGACCCATCTGCTTGTTTGCTATCTTATGATATAAAAAAATCTGTTTTGTATTTTTCGTTATAACAAAAATATATATGATCTAATAGTTTAATATATCCTACAATATTGAATGGTAATTTACATTTAATACCGTACTTTTCTGAATGAAAAATCTAAATCACAAAATTTTCTTTACTCTTTGGAAGTAAACATATACCAATCATTATTTTTAAGCTATTGGAAACACATACATTCTTATATCTCCTCGAGAAGTTTCCAGCAAATAACATTACAGATATGTACCAAAGTCTGGATATTTACGAGATATTGTACATACAGTAGACGTAATAAAAAACCGACGATGCTTACCAAAAAACACATTCTGTATTTAAATAAATATTTTATTTTCTTACCTGCCTTGTGTGAATGCTCAAAAATTGAACGTAATTTGTTAAGTGCGCCTATACAGCTTGACTGTGTCCTTCAATATATAGGTGCTGTTTTTACCAGCTAATATCTATATTTCTAAGACCAAATGATTATTATGAGTTGTGCATTTTTGGATTTTCCAAACTATATACCTGCAGCTATTACTGAAACGTAGACGCGGCCACACACTATTCCTAAATCCTAACTAATATAAAGGTGCTGATCGACGGAAAAGCCTATACCGCGGTCTTTATTGTCTAAGAGCCCTCGACACAAAACTTATGGCCAATTGCACTACATAAAACCGCGGTATTGTGATGATACACGGGCGAGCCGACGATGAGCCATAAGACCGCGGTATAGGGTCGCTCGTTGATTAGGACCTTAAAGGTCCCGATTTATCGGCCATAAGTTTTGTGTCGAGGGTTCTTAGACTATTAAGGCCGCGTAATAGGCTCACCCGTCGATCAGCGACTTAAGAATGGGGATCACCACTCATCTCGCCAATCGACAAAACCGGTGAATTGTGATAATCTGGTAAGTTTATAGACGTTCGGTTTACTTTGTCTACCCTCAAGGGCACGGGCGCAATGATACTAATATAAATGCGAAAATACTCGTTTCCTTGTTTGTTACACATTCATGTTTTTGCATCAGCCTATCATGATAAAGTTTTTCATATACGTTATCACTTGTCAGCGTTGAAAAAGATACCTTTTATCTAACTTAAAAAACTGTTTCTGAGTTAGTTAGTGATTAAGGCCGCGGGCAAAGGCGAGTAAAAATAGTAATTTTATCTATATTAATATTATAAAAAATTCGATTTGTTCGCGTTCCTAATATAGATTTAAGATTGTACAAGTGTTGCGCTATTCCTTACTAATGTAAATGGCGAAAATATTTGTTTCATAGTTTGTTACGCATTCATGTCTTTTGTTTCATAAACGTTATTAAGATTAAAAAAATAATATATTTTATCTAACAAAATTGTTCCTCAGTGCGTAAGTGATTAAACCCGCGGGCCAGAGCAAGTAAAGATGTTAACTTAATGTACATACTAATGTTATAACGAGGTGTGATTTGTTTGTTTGAAAAACTACGGGACTGATTTTAAAATTATTTTCTCAAAATGAATCTACACTGTTAGTTATTACTGAGCGAAGTAGGGACCCTTTTTATCCAACAAAGCATAAGGAAGTAATATTTTTTATTTCTTATATAAAAATATATTAACTTAATGTACATAGGTACTAATGTTATAACGAGGTGTGATTTGTTTGTTTGTAATGGCTAAACTCAAAAACTACGGGACTGATTTTAAAATTATTTTCTCAAAATAAATCTACATTATTAGTTATTACTGAGGGAAGTAGGGCACTTTTTTATCTGACAAAGCATAAGGAAGTAATATTTTTGGGTCAAGCGAACAAAATTGTGATCTACAACTAGTAAATTATATAGAATATAAGTATTTTATATGTAATTTAAAAAAACTAATCTGTTCCCTAGGTTGAACTATATCTGATTTAAGAATTATCTCGATTTGGTTTTTAGTTCTCGAGAAATTCATGGTCAAACATGCAAATATATAAATGTAGAAAGATACACACATACACATACTTATGAAATTTAGATATATACATAAACTTATGAAATTTAGTAACGTGCTTGCCTCAATAGATCCTCATACTCAAATATTATCCAATTTCAACAATATTTAATATATGCATGTCAAATTTTGGAGCTGAACTGCCAGCTAACAGCGGGGTCCATGGGCGGTGGATAACGGAATGGCCATCAGATATGGTGGTTAGCTGGGAATTATTGAATAAGCAGTCTCCGACCAGCAGCGGCAAGGCAAACAGTACGAAAGGGAGAAGTTCAGTGGGACGAACTTTTTTTTCACAATATCTTCAATGTCTGAAAACAGGTCTGTGATCGTGGCAAGCAAATGCCGCCACTAAATAAGCACTAAATAAGCACTTAATTACCACTAAATAAGCACTAAATAAGCACTAAATAAGCACTAAATAAGCACTAAATAAGCACTAAATAAGCACTAAATAAACACTTAATAAGCACTAAATAAGCACTAAATAAGCACTAAATAAGCACTAAATAAGCACTAAATAAGCACTAAATAAGCACTAAATAAGCACTAAATAAACACTAAATAAGATACTAGGCAACAGCTGTATCAGTATTGGCAGAAGGCCGAAGAACAGTTCTGGAAGGTCTAATCAAACATCCAGCGGCGGTACGCCAGCTTTTGACCTGCGGTGTAGAAAGCTGAGGTACCTAAGTACCTAGTAGTTTTACTACACTATTAGTATAGCAGCAATGATTATACGCTGCACCGATATTGTGTTGATGAAAAGTTGATAAGTAACCGTTTTTTCGTCGGTTGAAAATCGGTAAAAGTTTAAAAATGTAAATACTATATATAGTCTTTGTAAAGAAACCGAATAATTATTGTTTTGATATTACCTTGGAATTTAATTTATTGAAAACATATACAAAGTTATCTCAGTAGGGTTTTCAGAAGTAAATGCGTACTAAAGTTTGGATATATGTCAGTTGGCTTAATAGGCTTAATGCTACGACAACGAAATACAGAATAAAAATATGTGATACAAAAACAGCCTCTATATTGTGCCAATAAGTTCTTTTACTTTATTAGATCACAATTTTTCGCGAGTCAATCAGCAAACTGTTTTACCTACATATATTCAACTAACTGTTGCGTGCAGCCAGCTGCATTATAAAAGTTTTTGGTATATCCCGCGGGATCACCTAATTTTTCCGGGATAAAAAGTAGCCCATGTGCTAGTCTAGGCATATCTACGTATGTGCCAAATATCATTCAAATCCATTCAGCAGTTTTTGCGTATTGAGTAATAAAACATCCATTCATTCAAACATCTTAAGGCGAGGCGTCACTTCTATAGAAAATGGGTGGCACGGTATGTTCTGAAACCGCTGAGAAACGTGTTAATTTTCGAATAAAAAAATTATAGGATATCACCTGAAAACCAAAATTTAGCACATTCTTTTTTGTATTTACAACTAAATATCACAATATAAAAATCATGTGGAAGATTAGAAATATGATTAACAAATTATTTGTTTTAGAGATTTTTTAGCCTGTTTTCGGAATTTGATATGATCGAGTAAAGTACATTCTATCATGTAATAAGTTAACACATTCCTTGGATAATATCTTCAGGTATATCATGTAATTTTTGTAAAATTGTTATTTAACAATTAATACAAAAAAAAGTGATTAAACAAACTAGTTTTTTCCCCTTTGGCGCAATGCCTCGCCTTAACTTTCGCATTTATAATGTTAACTGCTTTGATATATGTGTTTCGCTCTGATCATGAGATCTTAAGATGAAGTTCCGAGTCCAGTAACGTTTATACGTTTTATTTTTTTATGTGTAGATATTATTAATATTTTTTATGTCTAGAAAAATCTTAGTAGATAACAATTTCGAGTCTAGTGTTGGAATTTTATTAACCCTGTATATGAAAAAGCCCATGAAACTGTAAATCGAGGCCATTACAAACAGTCCATTATCGCTTTAAATGAAAAGAAAGTGACAATTATTAACAATCGGGTTCAATGCCCGTAAATCTAACTAACAAACTGCTCCTGCCAGATTCCTATAATCAACAATCCGTTATTCATAGCTTTTACTATTAGCAAGCAATTTAATAATAATACAAATATATAAAATTACTAGCTGACCCGGCAAACGTTGTTCTGCCTTTTTAACTACTCTTATTTTTTTTATATTTTCTCACCTTTTAAACCTTCTTTGGACAAAATTCTCTTAAAATTCTCTCTCTTCTCATAAAATTAGCCAAATCGGTTCAGCTGTTCTCGAGTTTTAGCAAGACTAATGAACAGCAATTGATTTATATATATATATATATATATAGATACAAATATATAAAATTACTAGCTGACCCGGCAAACGTTGTTCTGCATTTTTAACTACTCTTATTTTTTTCTATATTTTCTCACCTTTTAAACCTCCCCTGGACCTTAACAATTAATTCAACACCAAACTTAACCAAATCGGTTCAGCTATTCTCGAGTTTTAGCGAGACTAACGAACAGCAATTGATTTTTATATATATAGATAGATAATAGTAACGAGGCGTTTCACCAGATGTACCAGATTACATTTGGTAATTTGACATTTATAGAAACAGTTTTAGCTTACGCTTCTTAGAAAATGTTACTACTTGTAATTAAACAATTTTTTTACACATATAGAAACCGGTTATAAAATGGTGAATCTGGAAGTCTATTGACATTCAGTTTTTTCTGCTTACCACACAAGAAAACCGGCGTATCTTCGTACTATTAACTTCCCGCTACGATTATAAATAACGAAATGACTGATTTTGCCCTGATTTTAATGATCAAGTTTTCACCAGATCTCCACGTTTTGAGGTCCTAGGAACTTTTTCCAACTATTTTTACGATGGCGTAAGTACGTTTGTGTGTATAATATGAAATGTTTACATATATTTCATAACTTTTTAACGGTTTGACCGATCGAAACGTAGTTAGTGGCATTTGATTGGACCGATTCGACCCAGGGAAATTTGAGAAAATTAAAAATATCTCAAAGTTTTTATGTGAAACAATATTTTTTTAATATAACTACCAGATTAATACACCGATTAAGTATAAAATCTAATCAGTTCCTGTCCTTAAAAACTACGTCTAATACATAAATTGCATTGCATTAAGATCGGCTTATCTAAAAAAAACTACGTCATATGCAGATTTAAAAGTCAAAATCGAATCAAATTTTTAAAAGTTGAAGAATAGGCCGTTCTGCCAGGTAGGTTGTAAAAGGCGACCGATTGGCTATACGAGTCACTAACATCGTAGAGTTCTGCAATATCTCGCCCGGGTCTGGTACCACCGTTTTACTTATTCCTGTCGCAATAGCGTTAGTGCATGTTACTGTTATGTTCCGGTTTAGAGGGTAAGGTAGCCGGTAAATTTATGCATGTGGCATAGACCTCGCCACAAACTAGCAACGCTCCATTAACACCTTTGGTGTCTATAGGCGATGGTTGACTCTTTCTATCAGAATACCCATCTGCTTGATTGCTATCATACACCATAAAAAAAATTAAAATAACTTTCAGGCTAATGTCAATCTGTGGATTGACTTAAAAATCTAATCAGCTTTTCTCTCTAAAAAACTGCACCAAATAGATACCGTAAATTGGATTAAAGTTTATATGTGATGGTAATAACGAAAATTTAAAAAACTTTATATTACTTCGACATTTTTCAGCCCATAAATTATGTAATTAGAAAACAATTTAGAGGTAAAAAATTTCGTTAAATGCTATTCGAAAGATCAAAATCGATTATGAAATTACTGTCATTTATAAAAAAATTAAGATTTTTGAACTCTGAAAATAACCTATTAGGTATAGTTTTTGTTCCTTTGAGTGTATAATACCTCAATTTAGTGGGAATTTTCAGGGATGGCCTGCAGGGTCAACCTGTTTTTCAGATTTATTTTATTTGAAAATAAGTATTTCACCAGATTGTCTTTCTAAAAAGACGGATTGAGCTGAATGTTATCACACGCTGTAGAACACTACGATACTCCAATATATTATCTTCTAGTGGCATGAGCAGTTATAACTCATTAGTAGCGATAACCGGACCGGACATAAAACTTATGTGATTTCCGACGCGTTGGGTGGTTGTCCTGGCTAGAAATAAATTCACACATTATCTCTCTAAATAGAGCAGGTGTATTATTAATAAACCTATGACTTATCTGACAGGTTATTAAAGATAACTTTTTTACAAAACGGAAATAGAGTGTTTGTAAGTAATATTGTTTAGATTTCTCGGAAACTATATTCTACATATCAATCTAGACAACTTCTAGTTTTAATAATCCTACATATTAAATTTCGATTACAGGATGCAGTCGAAACTTAACCATAGTCTGAACAATAAAATCTTTTTAAACTTTGATATATCAATAGGCCGTTCTGTCAGGCAGGTCGTAAAAGGCGACCGATTGGCTATACGAGTCACTAACATCGTGGCTACTAGGTGGTAGAGTTCTGCAATATCTCGCCCGGGTCTGGTAACTGGTACCTATTCCTGGCGCAAAAGCGTTAGTGCTTGTCACTGTCGTGTTCCGGTTTGGAGGGTAAGATAGCCGGTAAACTTATGCATGTGGCATAAGACCTCGCCACAAAATAGCAACGCACCATTAACACCTTTGGTGTCTATAGGCGATGGTTGACTCTTTCAATTAGGAGACCCGTCTGCTTGTTTGCAATCTTATACTATAAAAAAAACTCAGCAGTAGCTCGGCGTGTGGCGGGTGGTGTGTTACCACTCCCATACCTCGAATGAGCACGTTAAGCCGTCGGATCCGGCTATTGCTATAAATATTCGATAATCGTTATTAGGTCGGTAAAATGCGGTGATGGGGATCACCACTTTTCTCGGCAACTGTCAAATAAATCGTGGTAAACTTAAAATTCTATAGACGTTTGGTTAACTTTGCCAACCCCGCAAGCGAACCGGCTATGATGATACACTATTTTAACAAAAATTTTGTTAAGTAATTTGGGTGTTATTCCATATTTTTTTTATTTATTTGAAAAAAGAAGCAAATACATTAAATTAGTTTCATTTATAAAATTTAACAGTTTTGGGGTGTTATGCAGAGAAAAAAAATATCAATTAATCTTGGGTGTTTATAATAATTCCGCTGAAATTAACATTTCTCCTTCAAGAAACTGGGTCAAACAGAATAAAATATAGAAGAGAACTGTGAGTATTGCGGCGAAAACATATGTAGCCACTTAAGCCTTATTCGATATTCGAAAACGTGATCAAGATTGCGTAAACCAAATATGAATCTGGTGCAAGGATTTTGAAGGCATTCAAGTGGATTCAGCTGTTCGTTGCTTAAGTCAATATATATAAAAAAAAACAAAAACAACAGACCAGCTAATGACAATAGAACTGAGCGTTCCAAAATTACCTTATTAGTTATTAGGCATTTTTTATACTCGTATTTGTAAAGTTTGTGTCTGCTGACGAAAATCCAGAGATTATCAGTTTGACATGTATGTTATAATATTGTTGGAATTGGACAATATTTGAGTATGATGATCAATTTAGGCGTCCAAGCACGTATATTATATTTCATACGTGTATTTATGTTTGTATGTTTATATATTTGTATGTTTGTTCATGAATATCTCGGGAACTAAAAACTATATCAAGGTAATACATCTTCATGCCTGTATCCCGATATAGGTAGGCAGAGGTACAACTAGTAAACCCACAATTAGCCGAAGATAGTCCCACAACGTGAAAGGTGGCAAGCCTATCGCCAACCGAGCACTTTTACAATCCCGGGCAAAGTTATTTTTATGAGAACACTGAAAAAATCCATTTTTGAATTGCCCGAACAATGAATCGAACCTGGGACCTCATGTGGTCAACACCAACACTAGACCACAGGCGATTTTTGATTATTTTTTACTTAAATCAAGTATGTTCCAATTTCGGATGCAGTCTAAGTTTCATCAAAATACGTTCAGTAAATTTTGAGATATGAGTATAGTTGACAGATATGTAAAGTCGGTTTAATTTTTAAAATTATTTTCATTAACGCAAAGGCTACTACCACCACTTACTACTATATTTTATTATGTTTTTGTTTGTTGGTAATTTGGTATTTGCTACCAATTCGCTGATAGTTACAGTGTAGGATGAGTTTGGTTCCATTTTGGTATCACATTACTCGCGATATGAAGGTAATTAAAGCATTACAAGCATTTGTTTTCTGTCTTATGAAATTGTTTTATGTTAATGTATATGAATAAATAAATATATGTAAATTGGCCTCAATTGTATTTTCCATAAATTTATTTTAAGTGGATTACTCCTATTTGTTCAATAGTATCGTAAATTTATGTGTAAGTTGATAACAAATAAACTAAAAAATATGTTATCATTGTCATTAATTACACATAATTAACATGTTTTTATTGAGTACTTGAAGTAACCATATCACATTGTTTTGTTAGCGAAATAGGTTTTAGAAATATTTCACACGTACTTCGGACATAATCAATCCATGAAATCTTATTTGAGTTCTTATTTTAAATTTAAAATAACAGGAATACAAAGTCTTTTAACCTTTTTAAAAATGGCAACAAAAAAATGTTTACGGCCAGTAATTGCGACTTCCTCTGGCAATCAAAAACTTTTCTTCCTTGAATTTTGAGGTGACGAGTTTGAACACACGTTTCTTTGCTAGTAATAAGCAATCAAATTTGAGTTAGATTCAATCACAGAAGGTTCCGTATCATCATTTAAAAATCCATACTAATATTATGAATGCGAAAGTCTGTCTGTTTGTTACTCTTTGACGGTTAAACCGCTGAATCGATTATAATGAAATTTAGCACGAAAATAGTTTAAGATCCGGGGTCAAATATACCTTAACTTTTTTTAAATCAGACAGGCTAAAATAGGGGATGAAAATTTTTACGAAAACTATATGGACGACATATTATTCCAGCAATCGCGGGTGAAGCTGCGCGAATCAGTTAGTTCCATAATAGTTGTACGTATTACTATAAATATCTGGGTGACCGATGACGGTGTTGACCACATGAGGTACCGGGTTCGTTTCTCAGGTGGGGCAATTAAAAAATTTGTTCTTTCAGTTATCTAAGGCGAAGATTCGCGATGCAGAAACGAAATTATTGGCCACACGGCCAGTCGTTTCGTTTTAAAATCGTTAGTTTCCTACCGTGACCGTACTAACAGAATGTGTTATAGGCTGTGGTACTAAGTTCATCTCGCTTTCAATCCGTGCGCATCACAAGTTGAAACGAGATAGAATATTGCGAGGCGAAGTGAGATACGTATATGGCTACTCAGTTCGCTGTAACACAAATAGGTACCAAATTATACCGCGACAATGCACCACGAATCTTCGTGCGATCTCGTAGCCTGAATGTAAGTGTTAATTAACAAATTTGTACAGTCAGCGATGCTGTCTACGCAATCGATGGGTCTTGGGCTCGATTCCCGACAGGGACAACCATTTGTGTGATGAGCATAAATGTTGGTATTTCTAGGTTTAGGTGTTTATTGTATATATTTTTTCAGTAGATATATAATGTGTTTCTATGTATTAGTTCCGTTAACTAACACTCATATCACAATCAAGTAATTTTCTTTCTTTGGGTTAAGATCGACTTGCGTAATTTACCTAGCAGTACTTATAGTAGTACAGGATTCACTGCCTACATCGCCTTAAATCAAATCAATGCTATACATTCAGCCAAAGTGAAATTTTCCCTAAAGCAATAAACAGTTTGTCCGAAGGCTCTGGGTGTTTTCGTTATTACACTATAAGCCCAGTTTTATTCCCTCCTAACGGGGACGTAAAATTGTTATCCCCAGTAGAGTTTATGTCGGCAACAAGTTTGATTAAAACTTTAAAACCCATTACTTGGTCAGGTTCTTTTTTATATATCACTAGCAGTTACACCCGACTTCATACCCGTGACCGAAAACCATTACAATTCGTCGCTCCATTTTGCCGAGAAAGATGGACTAACAAACACACAAATACACTTTCCCATTTATAATATTATTATGGATATGATATTTTAATACTAATTATCTTATTCCCGACGAAGACAAATCCAAAAATTGGTCCAGCCGTTCTTGAATTATAAGTGATGTAATTACCAAGACTTTGTTTTATACTCGTATATACCTACCTATATAGATAAGAAAAGCAATCCTAGATGTGAGCTATATACCTATTTTAGCGTTGTAAATACGTGGATAAAACAAAGATACAAATAGTGCTCGCGCGTTTAACCACATAAAACAGGGGCTTAACACAGGCGTTAGTAGAAAAAACTTTAAAGTACGGCTGAAATCTTTGCTCACCAAACTTTTTCTCCCATTTAACCAGCATAAAAATTTCAATATTAATACAAAAGCACTTGTAAGGTAAAAATACGTTATTACTTTTTGTCTCACCTTTAATTCAAACCCAGAATCACATGATTTGAACCACTGCATCCACTAGACGCAGTTATAGAACGCAGTTATAACTGCATAAAAACTATATGACATTTTTTATCAACACAAAAGACCATCTTCAAACTCACTTTACTAGATGTTAAATTTCTCCAACATCTCGCCCGGGTACATGGTTACACCGCTTTACCTATTCCTGCCGCCATAGCTGCATCGCTTGTCATTATTGAGTTCCAGTTAGGAGGGTAAGGTTGGGGATAGACTTATGCACGTTACATTGCCATCCCGCCTTATCGATAGCAACGCACATTAACTTCATTAGTGTCTATAGGCGATGGTGTATCTTTCCATCAGGAGAGCCATCTACTTGTTCGCCTTCTAGTGATATTAAAAAAGTTATAATTGCATAAAAACTATAAAAAATATCAAAGTATAAAACCCACTCCAAAACTTTGCAGTTCGTTTCCCAATAGGATTGGAATGAAATTAATTTCATAGTTGCTGTTAAATCCTTAACAAGCATAAAATTTAATCGCTCAATACAGAAAAATACAAACATTAATACAGAAGGATTTTATATTCGTAACGTTTGGAATTGTCATCAGAAAATATTTTTACTGTTTATCCTTTACTTTAAACGAGCAATTCTTGTCTGTATATTTAGTTTAAACTAGCTGTGTCCGCGACTACGCGTGGAAAAATTTCTAAAATAACAGTCGCCTAAGTTACTCCTTATTACAACAGTTATCTACCAGGGAAAGGCCCGTCAAAATCGGTCCAGCTATTCTAGGGATTAGCCGAAACAAACAGGCAGACAAAAATTGCAAAAAATGTTGTTTTTGGTGTATGTAGCGTGTATACATCCATATGCGTTTAGTAAAAAGCGCTTATTTTAATGTTAAAGATACTCCAATTTTATTTATTTGTATAGATGAGCAATTCTCGTATAAACATGTATGTAACTGGTTTCTCCGAAATGGCCCTGATGATTTTGATGAATTTTGTATTTAGACAGACTTTTACTAAGTATTAAAATTGACTGCGGTAAGTGTCATATCCGTGATAATTCGTTTTTAATGAAAAACATCGCCCAGATTTTCATTTATTTATTGGTTTAGGGGTAAACCCGTTCGGCTCAGATCAGGGGGCCCCAAGTTCAATCATGGGTCGGGCAAAAGTGTTATTGAGGTTTTTTGAAAATGTCTGAGTAACAGCTCGGTGGTTTTGTTTTGTTTTTCCTCGTTTTTTTTTTGTTTATATATAGGATAGCAAACAAGCTGATGGCTCTCTTGATGGAAAGAAATACTGTGTGGCGGAAATGGAATGCCAAATTTGTAAGTTTACCGGCTACCTTACATATGTAGATAAGGAAGTTATTGATTTTGTCCCGACTTTGGAAATTGAGTTTTTTACCAGATCTCCACGTTTTGAGGTCCTAGGAGCCTTTTCCGACTATTTTCGCAATGACGTCAGTATGTCTGTCTGTATGTATGTATGTGTGTGTATGTATATGTGTAGGTAAACATCTCATAACTTTTAAACGACTTAACCGATCGAAACGCGGTTTATGGCATTCGATTGGATTCCGCTCAACTTAGATTTTCTGAGAATTTGAACCAATTCGGTCCAGGAGATTTTGAGAAATTTTGGAAAATCCTTAAAAAAAATTTTGGCGAAACCGTATTTTTTTAATAAAACTTCCAAATTAATGTACCGATTGAGTACAAAATCTAATCAGCTCTTTTTCTCAAAAAACTGCATCTAATGCATAAATTTCATCAAAATTGGTTTATCCGTTCGGGAGTTATAGTTGACGAAAAATTTTAAAGTGTTTTTGACCTAACCTTGAAATTTCACAACCAATCGTTTTTTGATCTTCCACAATATTTTAGTACTTAAAAACCTACCGTTTCAAAAATTAAAATCTAATTAAAATTTCAAAAGCTTTTTAAATATTAAAATTACTTTGTTTACAGCAAACTTATTTCATATTTTTAAAATAACTTTCGGGCCAATATACCGATGTATTTAAAAATCTACTTAAAAAACTGCGTCAAATACTGTAAAACGGATTAAAATCGGTTGATTCGTTCTGAATTTAATAATGACGCAAATTTTTGTGAAGTTTTTTGACATTTATTATGTACTAGCTGTTACCCGCGACTTTGTTCGCGCGGACTTCGTTTACTCCGCACAGCTGGTGCCGCCCCGTAGGTGATAGCGTGATAATATGTAGCCTATATGTTGACCCGACCTGTTAGTAATATTCATGCAAAATTTGAAGTAAATCCATGCGGCACTTTTTGAGCTTACCCCGGACATTCATTGACTTTCCTACGATTTTATTATATGTATATAGATTTTTAACCTATTAATTTTGGAGCTAAATAAAACAACTTAGAATTCAAAATTGCTTTAAAATCTATTCAAAAAATCATAACCAATCATCATTTGTCGAAGATATACATCTTTTCGAACATTAAAATACTATTATTTTTAAAAACTTTAAATTCATGTTTAGGTATAATTTTTGCTTCGTTGAGATTAAAATACCTCAATTTAGCGGGAAGTTTCAGGGATGGCCCGCAGGGTCAACCGGTTTACAAATTTATTATTTTATGGTTCTTTTGATAGAAAAAAAAATTGTGCGTGTCAGCTCCGACGCACGACTGGAGTTTACTCCTTAAGTACGATTGTCAAAACAGACGCAAAACTAACGCACGATCTAGCTGCACTGCTCACACCAAATTAGAAAGTTGCGCGCTATAGGTTGCGCACCAAAGACGTAACGAGGTCATTCGTTCGGTAGATTTTACTCCTCACATTTTTCTCATACCGGGCGCCTTATATCAAAAAACCGATTCTTAAGGAGTAAACTCCAATATAATCATCGCACATATACAACAAATAATTTAATGGCGCGTTACTAGCTGAATAGCGAGGTTGGATACATAAATGCATAAGTTTACTGGCCACCTTGCTGTCTAAATTTTGACAAGCACTTTTGCTGCAGAAATAGTTGAGGCGGTGATACTAAAACCGGTAGAGACGTTGCGGAACTCTTCCGCTACTTTATCAGTCTGCCACGGATGATCGATCGTTTGAATACACTCGGATATTTTAGGGTTTCAATTGGGTGTCTTCGGTCCGGCCAGAATGGGTTGCCTCTAAGCTAACTAACAAACACGTAATGGATTTAGCGATCAAAGATGGAAGGTTAGCAAACTATGATTTTTGTACTAGCAATATTAGTTCGGTAATGCAATTGTAATAAATCTGGAAAAGGAATTATAGACACGTATTGAACATTTTTAAAGCATATAAAAATAATATTAATGACTGAAAATATCAGACTGATTTTAGGCTTTAAAATTTGGCACATTTTTACTTACTTTACATAACATTTTTCGTACGCGCGTAATCTATACGTATAATAAAATCGTAGGAAAATCAAAACTGTACATTAAATATTTTTTTTAAAGACTACTTAGGGCGTGATCTACAATCGACATTGAAGCAAAATATAGTTTTTAGAATTTTTGTCTGTTTGTCTGTTTGTCTGAATGTATGTCTGGGGTAAACTCAAAACTTACTGCATTGATTTACTTCAAATTTTGCATGAATATTACTAACAGATCAGGTCAACATATAGTCAATACATATTATCACGCTATCACCTACATGGGAGGAGCAGTGCGGAGTAAACGAAGTCCGCACGGACGAAGTTGCTGCCAACAGTTAGTTATATATAAGCGGGGTTTTTATTAAAGACACTCAAAAAAGAGTTCTTCACCCTAAAACTTTTGGTAATATAACTTACAAGCTTTTAGTGTTTTGAATATGCTACCGCAATGGGGTCAGTGCTTATCGGTCCGTATCATTCGATTCGGAGACTAAAGTAACCAGTAAACTTACGCATTTACTAGGTCGTAGAGTCTTGCAACATATTTCCCGAGTCTGATACCACCGCCTTTCCCATTCCTGTCGCAAGAGCGTCAGTGCTTATCACTGTCGTGTTCCGGTTGGAGGGTTAGGTAGACGGTGCTCTTATGCATAAGGTATTAACACTCCGCCTTATACTACGGCAACATTAACATCTTTGGTGCCTATAGGCGATGGTTGTCTTCACCGGGAGAGCCATTTGTATGTCTGCAATCTTATAAGTTTATAGTTATCTCTATATATTTTATATCTTATAGTTTAAGATAACAAATATTGGACCTAGTGGTCTGATGCAGATATAAATTCTTACTAAGATAAAGTTCGCTACGTTTGACCACCAATTAATAGTTATCACTAAAATCTATTTAAGAAGTTATGAACCGAAGTTTAACTGAACACTAAACATACGACGTATTTGAAGTTAAAATAGTTTACCGAACTCGCAGTCTTATCAACTCTAAGTCACATGGGGGTATTTCAAAGTTTCTACATAACTTAATAATGCTCACAAAATTAATCTAATGTCTAGAAATTTTTATTTTTATTACTTCCTGAAGAATTAAATCTTTGTCTTTATATATCTACCATATAACGGAATAGAGGCTCATTACTAATTTTAAAAATTTGTAATCATAAGATAGCAAACAAGCAAATAGTTCTTCTAATAGAAAGAGAAACCATCGCCTATAGACACCAAAGATGTTAATGATTCTTTGCTATCCGTATGGCGGAATGGCAATGCCACATGCATAAGTCTATTGGCTACCTTATCGTCTAAACTGAAACACGACAATGACAAGCATTGACGCTATTGCGGCAGGAATAGGTAAAACGGTGGTACCAAATACCCGCGCGAGACTTTGCGGAACTCTACAACTTAGTAGTCACGATGGTAGTGACACATATAGCCAATCAGTCGCCTTTTATGACCTACCTCGCAAAACGGCAGTTGGTCTATCCTTCAGAGGAGCCCAGAACGCGGACCAACAAGGGATATACATATTATTTTTTAAAACGAATGTCAATAATGGACTATATTTTTAACCGATTTTAAAATTACTTGACTTATTAAAGTTTGACGTAATATTAAGGCGAGGCATCGAGACAAACCGACAAAAAACTTGTGTGCTTAATCACGTTTTTATATATTGATTGTTAAATAACAATTTTACAAAAATTACACGATATATCTGAAGATATTATCTAAGGCATTTGCTAACTTATTACATAATATAATGTACTTTACTCGATCATATAAAATTCCGAAACAGGCTAGAAAAATCTCTAAAACAAGTAATTTGTAAAAATATTTCTAATTTTCCACATGATTTTTATATGGTGATATTTAGTTTTAAATACAAAAAAGAATGTGCTAAATTTTGGTTTTCAGTTGAAGTCCTATATTTATATATCCAAAAATTAACATGTTTCCCAGCGGTTTCAGAACATACCGCGCTGCCCATTTCCTATAGAAATGACGCTCGTCGAAACACCTAGCCTTAATATTATTTATAACGACCTCGAAATATTTATTGCAATTCTGATTTTTTTAAATAATCATCAACATTTTTGCGTTTTTCTCTTTTGATTAGATTTGGTCTGGCACATTAATAGAGAAAAGAAAAAATAGGCAAAATAGTTTCTAAAAAAACTGAACATCTTACTGATCGCCAGCTTGATGGATTTTTATTTATCTTATGTCCAAAAACTGATAAAGTCCATTTTTGTTTATATTCGTGTTGGTCCCGGACTCCTTTGAAGAATAGGTCAACTACCGTTCTACCAGGTTCTACCGCAAAAAACGACCGATTGACTATACGAATCACTACCATCGTGGCTACTAGGTGGTAGAGTTCTACATTGTCTCGCCCGGTTCTGGTACCACTACCTTACCTATTCCTACCGCAATAGCATCGGCGTGTGTCACTGTCGTATTCTGGTTTGGAGGGTAAGGTAGCCGATAAACTTATGCATGTGGCATTAGACCTCGCCACAAGATAGCAACGCACTTTTAACACTTTTGGTGTCAATAGGCGATGGTTGACTCTTTCCATCAGGAGACACATCTGCTTGATTGCTATCTTATGATATAAAAAAAACTGGACCCTTTTTGACGGTCCCAGCTTAGCCTACAACATTTCTTAAAAACAATTGTTTCGTTAAAAGTATCTCCTCACAAGAAAGGTGATAAACTTCAATAATTCAAGTAATTTTAAGTCCAGAGGAAGCCAGTTAATTGAAATTAAACGACGAACCAACTCGGTGTTCTGAAATAAGAGTTTATTTTTTAATTAAAAAGCTACGTTTACGAGAATAATTTGCTATGTAGTTTTTTTATCCTTGCTTATAAAATATACTAATTACATGCTATTTATCATAAAAAAATATTTTTACCAGAAAGATAAAGGGGACACAAGTCAAGCTCTTTATAAATAAGCCATACTTTTTCTCTCTAAATTAAATAAATTAAAATCCGTTAAGTGGGAGCTGAATTCGCATGAGTAGGTCTCAGTACCAACGAGTGATATTACCTGAGGTTTTTTGTATACGGGCGCCTTTGGAATCTCACTTTTTACTTTTTTATTTGATTTTACATCAAAACACTTGGTGTGTTGTATAGCAGATAATATACCAAATCAGATGGCTCTTCTGATTTTTTTTATCATAAGATAACAAATAAAATCACTCCTGATGGAAAGTGAAACCACCACCTACAGACTCGAAAGATGTTAATGGTGAGTTGCTATCCGTGTGGCGAGATGGCAATGCCACATGCATAAGTCTACCTTCCTTTGTAAACCGGAACACGACCGCGACAAACACTGACGCTATTGCGGCATGAACAGGTAAAACGGTGACACTAAATAACAGGGAACGTTGCGGGACTCTATCACCTAGTAGTCAGGATGCCGTAGGTAGTGACACATATAGCCACTCGGTCACCTTTTACGACCTACCTAATAATTCGGCAGTTGGTCTGTTCTTCAAAGCAGCCCGAATAAACACGGGGAAAAAGATTAAATAGGACAACCATCGCCTATAGACACCAAAGATGTTTGGTGTCTAAAACCAACCAACGCACCTTGCGTTACCAATCCTATGGCGGGATAGAAATGGTGTCTATAGGCGATGGTTGACTCTTTCCATCGGAAGACCCATTTGCTTGTTTTTGCTATCTTACGATATGAAAAAGAAGTTGAATTTCGAAAATCGAGATTTCATCAGATCTCCAGGTTTTGAGGTATGTGTGTAGTATGTGTGTGTGTGTGTATGTGTGTGTGTGTGTGTGTGTGTGTGTGTGTGTGTGTGTGTGTGTGTGTAGTATGTGTGTGTGTGTGTGTGTGTGTGTGTCTGTGTGTATGTAAACATCTCATAACTTTTGAACGGCTTGACCGATTAAAACGCAGTGGATGGTGTTCGATAAGATTCCGCTTCACTTAAATTTCCTGAAAATTTGAACCAATTCGGCCCAGGAGATTTTGAAAAATTTTGAAAAGACTACAAAAGCTATTTTGGCAAACAGTATTTTTTTAATATTACTTATAAATTAATGTGCCGATTGCGTACAAAATCTAATCAGCTCTATTCCTCAAAAACTACATTTAATGCATAAGTTGCATCAAAGTCGGTTTATCCGTTTGGGAGAAATCGTTGACGAAAAGTTTAAAAAAAAATAGTTTTTTCATCGTAACCTTGAAGTTTTTGACCAATCATTTTTTATCTTCTACAATAATTTAATACTTAAAAAATTAAGTCAATTTCCCTATCAAAAATTAAAATCAAATAAAATTTTCAAAAGTTACAGCTTTACAAATAATAAAATTACAAAATTCTCAGTAAATTTATTTAATATTTTTATACGATATATAACGAAAGATGTTAATGGTGCGTTTCTATCTTGTGGATAGTGTAGTAGTTCTAATCCCACGTGCATAAGTTTACCGGCTACCTTACCCTCCGAACCGGAACACGAAAGTGACAAGCGCTGACGCTATTGCGGCAGGAATAGGTAAGGCGGTGGTACCAGACCCGGGCGAGACAATGCAGAACTCTACCACCTAGTAGTCACGATGGTAGTAACTTGCATGTTAGCCAATTGGTCGCCTTTTACGACCTGCCTGGCAGAACGGCAGTTGGCCTATTCTTCAAAGAAGCCCGGGACCAACACGGGGGATTCTTTATCTACATACGTAGCGGGAAGTTAAAAAATATCATTAAAATATCTATAAAATCAATTTTTATTATTTTTCATGTTTAGGTCAGATATATCACAAAAATAAACATTTCTGTTTAATAGTATAACCAAATTTCCAGTTTACCGCAGTAATATTTGTTGTTTCGAAAGTAAACGTCTCTCCACGTACAATATTTACAGTCGAAATATAATTAAAATCAAACGAAACGTCTCCTAGGAAATTAATTGTAGTATACAATATTAGTTAACCCGATTAAAGAATTATAGAAATCAAAATCAAGAAATATTTATTCAAATAAACCCTAACAGACACTTTAAAACACATCGTCGACATTTTAAAACTGTTACTACCGGATTGGAACGCAACCACATACTGAGAAACATAACTTTTTTATTAGTTTACTAGCTGTTGCCTGCGACTTCGTCCGCGCGGACTTCATTTACTCCGCACTGCTCCTCCCCTGTAGGTGATAGCGTGATAATATGTAGCCTATATGTTGACCCGACCTCTTAGTAATATTCATGCAAAATTTGAAGTAAATCCATCCAGTACTTTTTGAGTTTACCCCTGACATACATACAGACAAACAGACAAAAATTCTAAAAACTATATTTTTGGCTTTGATATCGAGTGTAGATCACGCCCCAAATATTTAAAAAATAAAATATTCAATGTACAGTTTTGACTTTCCTACGATTTTATTATATGCATAGATTATTAGTAGATGTCCTGATTAGTAGAGATAGTGGCCGCATTTCTGTTCCGGTAGTAGTTTAAAAAAAATGTTGACCCGTCAAAGTAACTTGTAAAAGGTTTTATTGCATAAAGTACTTCTGATCTCTGATTTCTGATAGGATCGAGTAGTTTATTGTAAAAGGGCATAAATTGCCCTATAAAAGAATTAATTATTCTATAAAGATGAGATGCATGCACAACAAATTTAGTGAGTGTACGTCACTATTTTCTTTAAACGAGCAAATATTATTACTGCAATTAATTAAGTTTTTAAATATATATTGGGATGTTTTCTTTTAGGGAAACCCTCGGGCTAAGATCATAAATCGATCTTATAGCTCTCCATTCATCCATCCATATATATACTGATATCTATATACCTTACGTTAAGCAATGAAAATTTAACACAATTGGTTTTGATGCCATTTAATTAAAGATTATTTGTACTAAATCAGTGTACAACTTTTGTAATCGCATTGTTCACTTCGTCATACTTACCAGCTCGAATTTTCACTTTGAATTAAAGTAAAGAGTCATCCGCAAATAGTACTATTTCATACTTATCCATTACATAGTAAGATAAATCCTCATTTATGTATGTGAAAAACAAGAACGGACTAAGTATGGAACCCTGCGGGACGCCCATAGTTACAATAGCACCAGCAGATCTTTGCCCTTTAATGTCGAACTTCTTAATTCTTCCTAATGTTAGAGATTAGAAGATCTAGAGCCCTGTTTCGCACTCCATAATGGTGTAATTTATTGATTAAGATGTTATAATCGACACAGTCAAATAACTACTACGACTAAGTCAGTCTTAGACAATTCACAGAACACCCCAAGTGCATCATGTGAATCCTTCCAGGCTTCATGAGATGTGTATAGTACCAAATGCTAATGCTACCTTCTGAACCCCTAATTTTTTTTCCAAAGCAAAACTTACTTTAAAGGCTCTCAGTGTAAAAGGCAAATGGTTGGCTATACGTGTCACTACCATCATAACTACTGGGTGGTAGAGATCCGCAACGTCTTACCCGAAGATGTGATACCGACTCCTTACATATTCCTGCCGCAATAGTGTCAACGCTTGTCATTGTTAAGGCGAGGCATCGCGACAAACAGTTAAAACTGATTTGTTAAATCACGTTTTTTTGTATTGATTGTTAAATAACAATTGTACAAAAATTACACGATATACCTGAAGATATTATCTAAAGAATGTGCTAACTCATTACATGATATGATGTACTTTACTCGATCATATAAAATTCCGAAAACAGGCTAAAAAAATCTCTAAAACAAATAATTTGTTAATAATATTTCTTATCTTCCACATGATTTTTATATGGTGTTATTTAGTTGTAAATACAAGAAAGAATGTGCTAAATTTTAGTTTTCAGCTGATGTCCTATATTTATTTAATAGATTTCGGAATTTTATATGATCGAGTAAAATACATTCTATCATGTTGTCATATATTGTCATGTACAGCAATCATATCATGCATTTTGTAAACTTATTATTTAACAATAAATACAAAAAAGTGATTTAACAAACCAGTTTTTTCCCGTTTGTCGCGATGCCTCGCCTTAACTTCCCGCTACGTAGTACGTAGTGTATACGTAGATAGGAAGTTACTGAATTTGCCCCGATTTTCGAAAATCGAGTTTTCACCGGATCTCTACGTTTTGGTGTTCTAGGAATCTTTTCCGACTATTTTCGCGATGACGTCAGTATGTCTGTATGTATGTATGTGTGTGTGAGTATATGTGTATGTAAACATCGCATAACTTTTGAATGGCTGGACCGATTGAAACGCGGTTGATGGCGGAAATTTTGAAAAAAACCCCAAAAAATTTTTGACGAAACAGTATTTTTAACATATTACTTCGAAATTATTCAATCAATAATTTTTTAGTATTGTAAGATATTTTAGTACTAAAAAAATTACGCTAGACGGCATTTCAAGAATCAAAATCGAATCTAATTTTCAAAAGTTACAGCTTTTCAAATATTAAAATTACGTAATTTCAAGCAAATTTACTTTATATTTTTAAAATAATTTTCAGGCTTATACACCGATGGACTTAAAAACCTTATCAGCTTTTCTCCTTTAAAAACTGCGTCAAATACCGTTAATTGGACCAAAATCGGTCAATTTGTTTAGGATTTATTAATAATGAAAATATTTGAAAAAAAAATTTGTTTGACATTGCTACGAAATTTTTCAACCTATCGATTATTTAGCTAAAGCAATATTTTAGATCTCAAAAATTGAGTTGAATATTATTCGAAAGATCAAATTCATTCAGCGTTTCCAAAATATACAACTTTTCAAAAATCAATATACTGCCATTTTAACAAAATAGATGTTTGAACTGAAAAAGTCTATGTTTATGGTTTTTACGCTTTTGAGCTTAAAAATAGCTTAAATTAGCGGGAAGTTTCTGAACTGTAGGGTTAACCGCTTACACATTTTTTTGTTCCGATTTGGAAGGTAAGGTAGGCGACAGACTTATGACATAACTTATTAGACAGACATAGATAGCATCGCATCATTATCGTCTATGGTCTCTATAGGCGATGGTTTCTCTTTTCATCAGGGGAACCATCTGCTTGTTTGCTATTCAATCATATAAAAATCTCTCCAGGGTAATGAGCGTAAGGATGTTTAATGTATTTACAGAACATATGCATTTGTAGGAAGTGGGTCAGATATGATAAATAAAATGCGGATGTGGTGATATAACAGCTCTTTATATTTTGATCAACTTTCCATTATTAATTACTAGTTCTCATTAACAATCTAAACTATAATTATTCCTCACTAATTACTACAAATAAGTCATAATTTAAGCAATAGATAGTCAGTTATAAATTGTACTGCGACTAATTTATAGTTGACAATAATAATTAACTTGTTTGCACAAACTAATTATCCAAGAGTCAAGGATAAGCTACTAGCAAGATACAACAAGTGTACCGAGCCACGCCAGAGCCTAGACTGCCTTATCGTCGTGTCGTCGTATCGTCGTGGGCGGGGAAAATGGTTTCGGGGCTGGTAGCCCCCTTACCATGGTATCAAACGCTGGCAATAAATATTGCCAGGTTGTTGGAGTGGGTTTAAATACCCTAGGAAATTTCAAAGTTTTATTAGGTTTTATAACAATGGTTATCTCACTGGGAGATGAAGAGATTTCTGTGTGAGTTGGTTATCTTTGGATGAAATAGTACCCCCCGTCCCGAATTCTTCACGCCACCGCAGGCGATCAACCATACCCGGTTAGACCCATGGGGGAAGCCGAGCAAGGCAATCAGCGACCGCGGCAGCGACTTTGACGGTAGGGGGGGTACGAAAAACTAAATGGGCACTATAGAATTAAATCCCTTGGAAAGGGTTTAAAGTCGGGTGGGCGCGAGTGATAAGGTGCTATACTCTGGATGTGGGGCTGGGACGACGAATCGGCGCGTTCGTACATCTTTCTGGCAACTCTCCGAATAAATTCTTCGAGGTCTTCTATTTTAAGATCACGCTGGATGACGGCATTTTGGACAAATCTGGGGGCGTTCACAATCCTACGCAGCGCTAGGTTTTGTTGTTGCTGTAGGACTTTGCGGGATGTTGGAGATGTCAAGTTGTACCAGCTAGCGGCTGCGTAAGTAAGTCTTGACCTGATGTATGTCTTGAACACCCCCAGTTTGATCTTGATGGGGAGTGTCGATTGGATGATCGGTCGTACAGCTGCCATAGCCATACGTGTCCTGCTAGTAATGTCTTTGATGTGAGGAGCCATGGTGAGTCTTGAGTCAATTGTTACTCCTAGATATTTGACTGCTGTGGTCCATAAGATGGTTTGACCATTCAGGGTGAGGTCCGGTATTCTTTTGGTGCTTCTGGGACGTAGCGCCTGCGTTTTCCCCGCATTGGCTGTCAGGCGCCATTTGGACAGCCAGTCGGGGAGTAGATTCAGACTTGCTTGGATCTTCTTAGCTGCTATGACTGCAGAAATAGAAGTGGCGATGTATGCTGCATCATCAGCATACAGTGCTAGTGAGCAGCCGTCTCCCACCGGTATATCGTTCGTATAGACGGAATACAGCGATGGTGAGAGGCAGCTGCCTTGTGGTACTCCAGCTGTGATGTTCCGCAGTGTTGAGATGGTATTTTCCACGACCACTTGAAATTTTCTTCCTGTCAGGAAGGAGTGGATCACTTTAATTATTCTTCTTGGAACTTCTGTCTTTGTTAGTTTGTAGACTAGGCCGTCGTGCCAGACACGGTCAAAGGCCTTTTCCATGTCTAGCAGGACCGCGGCAGCTTGCTCTTTTTTGTTGCGAGCTACGGTGAGGATATGCAGAACCCTGGCCAGTTGGAGGACCGTGCTGTGTTCAGCCCTAAAACCAAACTGTTCGGGGCGCGGGCTGAAGTGGCGATCAATGTGTTGTAAAATGAGCTTCTCAAAGACCTTGGACATTGTGGGCAACAGGGTAATTGGCCTGTAGCTTGCAGGCAGGGTAATGTTTTTCCCCTGTTTGGGTAGCATAATTACTCTTCCGGTTTTCCATATTTCTGGGAATTCACCGGTACGCAGGATGCCATTATAAAGTCTAGCTATTGCTGCTATGATGCGGAAAGGTAGATGTAATAAGGCCTTATTTGTGATGGCATCCGCGCCCGGTGCCTTGCGTGGTTTGGTCTTATTGATTTGGTTGCGTACCATATTTGGAGTAATAACTATGGGGTCTTCAGAACTTATTGTGGTGGTTGCCAAGTAATCTTTGAGAAACTCTTCTATCTCTGCGGCGAGAGTTTGGTCTGCGATTGGGTTTGGGCTGAACTGCTCCTCCAGGTGGTCGGCGAAAATTTCAGCACGGTCTTCCGCTCGGTACCTAGGCGTACCGTCCGCGTGACGGAGTGGGCGGATTGGTTCTGGCTTCCTAGTGAGCCGGCGGCACATTCGGTGGAGGGAAGACCAATCTTCTTCTGCTTCTGAGAGACGGATTTCCCAGCTTTCAGTCGCGTGGCGCTTAAGATCTGTCTTCACTTCCTCTATGAGCCTGTTGAGCTTGGTCTTTAAAGAAGGACATCTGGTGGTTTGCCATAAGCGACGTAGATTTCTTTTTTCCTTGATTTTCCTCAGGATGCTAGTGGGTAGGCCCGAGGGAATACGTGCGGCCGGTTGGGTTTTTGAGGCTATCTGTAGGGCTTCTTGGATATTCCGGGTTAATTTTTCCGCCAGTTGGTTCACCTCTGTAGGGGTGGAAATTGGCTGGCTGATGTTGCTCATCTCTAGAGTTTTGGCGAATTTATGCCAGTCAATGAGTTGGCGGGGAGGTGGTGGAGCTAATCTGGCCGGAATATCCTCAATAGTAAGCAGGATGGGGAGGTGGTCTGACCCCATATCCTCATTATCGGCGGGCGCTCAGAGCCTTTTATACAGGTAGCAAAACAAGTTGAGTAGTAGGGATATCGAACGATGCCCTTGCCGGCCCAGGCGGTGCATTTGTTGTTTACACTTTACAATATTCTTGCATTTGACGACGCGGACGCCGTCACATTTATACTATTAATGCTGAATTCTTATAATCCTATTTCTAATTCCTAGCCGTAACCATTGGCAACCAATTTATTAATATCGAGGCATTCCACAAGTTGTTTTTGGACTTTTGGTAATTTGACTTTTTTTTTATATATATATCATAAGATAGCAAACAAGCAGATGGGTCTCCTGATGGAAAGAGTCAACCATCGCCTATAGACACCAAAGATGTTAATGGTGCGTTGCTATCTTGTGGCGAGGTCTAATGCCACATGCATAAGTTTACCGGCTACCTTACCCTCCAAACCGGAACACGACAGCGACAAACACTGACGCTATTGCGGCAGGAATAGGTAAGGCGGTGGTACCAGACCCGGGCGAGACAATGCAGAACTCTACCACCTAGTAGCCACGATGGTAGTGACTCGATAGCCAATCGGTCGCCTTTTACGACCTGCCTGGCAGAACGGCAGTTGGCCTATTCTACAAAGGAGGCCGGGACCAACACGGCGACATTTATAGGAACAGTTCTAATTCATGCCTCGTAGAAAATGTTACCACCCGTAACAAAATGAGTGGTTTTACAGACATAAGAACCGAGCATAAGTCAGAACCGGAAATATCAAGCAATCAATTGGATCTAAAATAAATCGTCAACTAATAAAACAAAATAAATATTGACTAGACGTGTACAGTGCTTTATTAGAACTGAAATAGAACTTCACGACGCCATATTTAATATACTATGTCAACGAGTACATAGTCACAGAAAGTATTTGTTATAAAATAGCATGGCAAACAAACTATTGGCACTCGTGATGGAGATGACCATCGCCTATAAAAATTAATAGTGCGTTGCTATCCGTATGGCATAAAGGTCATTGTCGTAGCTTTTTTTCCTCTCCTATTTATTTTATTGCTGTGTTATCTTCTTTTTACTATAGTAATCAATTTGTGTTTAAGCCTTTTCTTATCTATGTGTAATCTTATCTTTGCAATGTATTAATAATTAGAATTTCAATGTAATTTATATGTTTGTGTTTGTCTTTATGCTTGTGCACGATGCCTTCCACTTTCCTTTCCCAGCTTCACTTTCTGGGTTAGCTGGAAAAAATCTCTGTCGATAGGGATAAGCTCACCTTTTGTGCATTATTTTAAGTATCGTTTAATTTTTTTTTCATTATATAAGTGTACAATAAAGTATTAAATAAATAAATAAAGGTAATACCATATAAGTTTTCACTTAAAACTGAAATACGACAAATGAAAAGCATTGTTGCGATTGGGGCAGGAGCACATTAAGTGGTGATGCCAAACAATAACAAGACGTCACGGAATTCTACTACATAATAGTAATGTGGTAGTAATGATAACAATCGTACGCGTTTTACGAACTGCGTAGCAGATGTTTTCTTGCTACTGCGTAGCAGATGGATGATCTGGGGGCACGGTATTGCCTCCGCCAACAGAGTTTTACAATGTTTCGCCCAGGTGTGGTACCAAATTCTTAACTTTACATGCCGCAACAAAGTAAGTGTCTGTTATCATCTTAGAGCGTTAGGAAGTCTAGAAAAACAAATCCGTATGACATTAAATTCCCGCTTTAAGAGTAGCAACACATTATTGGTATTTTGTATTTATAGGTGATGTTTATCTTTTTCCATCAAGAGATTCACCTCAAAAGTCGTGTTCCAGTTCGGAGGGCAGGGTAGCCGGTAAAAAAATATTAGAATTGATATTTTACCAAGTACATAAATTTAATAAGTGTGGTCTAGTGGTCCGGTGTCGGAGTTGACCGCATGAGGTCCCGGAATCGATTCCTGGGGGCAATTATAAAATGTGTTTCTTCAGTTTTCCGATAAAAACAACATTGCCCGGGATTGGAAAGTGCCCGGTTGGCGATAGGCTGGCCACCTATCACATTGTGGGACCAAGTATCTTCGGCTAATCGTGGGTGCACTTGTTGTACCTCTGCCTACCCTTTCGGGGATACGGGCGTGAAGATACTTTTTTTTTATAAATTTTCTTTTGTTATAAAAAGTATAGCTTAAAATATGGATATTGCATGAAAATAAAACGAATATTATATGCTCTTTTACTATTTAAAAAATGTATACGCAATATACGCATTTTTGCACTTATCCCTTGCAAGGAAAAACTTTCAAGACCTAACAAAGACAAATTTAAAATAATCTATTCTCTAGCTCTATTAGCATTTAACCCTACGCAATAAAAAACATTGTACGAGTAACTGTACCTACTAGCAATCACCGGCTAGTCGAAACTTGCCCGCATGTTTGAACATAAATATTAAAACCTTTTCTAAGTTTGATAACTGCATGATTTGATACATATAATATTTACACAATACACTTACATATATAGGGTACGGGTTATGGCCAAAGACGCCATTTGTGGCAATTCAATATCATTTGTGTTGCTGTTATTTAAAATATATATATATATATATATATATATATATATATATATATATATATATATATATATATATATATATTAATTACATTTTAAAATTATTGCAATTGCTATAGGTATCCAATAAAGCAGAGAATAGAGTTTAATACTTGTTCATAATGTTATTTGGTTCCTATAAATACATATTTGAATTTTGCATAGAACTTGGCACTCATTTAGATCTACATTAATTTTGTGGCAAAGCCCACAGCCAAGCATAATTTTTGTATTGAATTTGGCTCTCCTTTTTTACATGTGTGCAATGTTTATGTGCTATAATGATCCTGTGTGCAATATAATAAAAATATTATTTGATTATAATATAAATAACTTTATAATAAATATAATACTCAGATGGCCAAAACCGGTACTATACTATTTTCAACCGACTTCCCAAAAAGAGGAGATTATGAATTCTTTTTTTATGTTTGTTACCTCAGAACTCGGTCATATTTGAACGGATTTTGAAAATCATTTTTTTTTTTCGTATGATTCCATTTTAATTTGGTGAAAATCGAAATGAAAAAAATTCGGAGATTTTTCGGAGATTCAGAGAAAAGATTCGGAGATTGGTATAGGAAATGGTAAGTCGGTTGGTGCAATTTTACTGCGTTAAAAACTATGTTTAATATGAATATCAGTTTTGAGGCTTAGTGTTTGTTATGTTTATTTTTATGATTTATATTATTAATATTAGTGTATTGTTATTGTATATTATATAAAAATATTGTTTCCCTACATTTTCTCTTAAACTGTGCTAAATTTCATACTCCTCTTTTCGCATGAATTTGGTCAAAAGGGGTGTAAAGTTTTTCCCCATGTAATGTGTGAATGCTTTTTATGTGATGGGTAACAACTCGATAACCGAGAAATCGGTAAATCATGTTGATTCGGAACGTCTATTGATTTAATAGTAAGAAAGTAGGAATACCGATACGCAGCTCAACAATATTAAAAATGCAAATCTCCACAGCGATTATGCCAAATAAATTCTCAGTATACATTTTTGTATCACAGATGTTCTCACAAAAATGAGGATTTCGCGTGGATTTATTTACTGGAATGAAAATTTTGTCGTTGTAATAATCGTATGAATAATATACAGGTGGTGCCTCTTAAATAAAGACGTTTATTTCGACAAATTGCTGCCAGCGACTAATTTATGGCGCATAATTTATGACATAGTGCTTAGGGACGATTTGAATTAATGGTTAATTTTATTATTGTTAACTAATGTTACATTTAAACACAGTTTTAACTTGACAAAACCATACAAAGAAAGCTTATGTTTTTTTCATCATTTGTTTGTGTGAGCGTGTCTGTGTGTGCTAGTATACCTACATGATTTACTGCTGTGTTATCCTATTCACTCATTCGTTCGCTATGCTTTTTACTGGTTTAACGGTATCGGTTTTTATTATGGCCGGTTTCCGAAACGCAAATTAATTGAAACTGCAATCTGTATTTAACATAATTTTTACAAGCCAACCAATTCAAATCAAAATATATTTATTCAGATAATTAAATTGCGCATTACACTGAATTATAAAATATTTAAAACTATCTTATTAACTTAACATGTATGGCAGATATATGTTAAGTTAGATCATAAGATAGTTTTGAACTAGGTTGATCTGTGCTTCAGGCGATAGGGATACAATAATTTTAATAATCACTGATAAAACATTAAGTGAGCGTAGTTTACAATGTTATTAAATTAAACTCTTAAACTTAAGAAAAAATATAACTTAGGAAAACAGAGTAATTATCTAATGATCTGTTTAATACATTAATTGCTTGTGAAAATTATTTTTGCGTTTCGGAAACCGGCTGTTAGTCTTGGGGAGGCGTATTAAAGCGGTTAAGCAATCTTTAACACTCTAGAACAAGTAAATCCTAAATCACGCTATAAAAATTATTTATATTGTAATGCTAGATACAAGTTTCAACGCTTCTCAGACTGTACCCAAGTATCACTTTGCCTGGCTGGGAAGATCTTCCCTTTTCCATCTTGTAACATCATCAACCTCTGCAGTGATGACGTCACCCCTGCAGTATTATTAAAGTTATTTCGAGCAATTTTTCTAATATCTATACTCAATATGCTCGTAGTCAGGTTATAGTGTTTTTACACTCCATGCATCATATGAACACGTAAAGCACTATATAAAGGTAGTAATGGTTATTAGATCTCGCGAACCAGCGCTCTGATGAATCGTGGTGAATCGGAAAATCTATAGAACTATATTTCCTGTCTAACTTATAGTTCCTATCATTCTGTGTACCCCAGAAAGTTATCGGTGTAATAATACTACTGCTACAAAATCATGCTAAAATGAAAAAAAAAATTATAAACACTGAATTGGAAAAATAAATTTACCTACTTAGTTATGACAGGGTTAGAAAGCTTGTTCTCTCCAAGGTACGCTACCATTTTCTCAAGTAAAGTGTTCAATATTTTTCTCACACAGAAATAACGCTATGATAATTCCTGGATGTCAAACATGATTTAAATTTGGCGTTACATAATATGCGGAAGAACATGTGAATCCATACTAATATTATAAATGCATAAGTGTGTTTGTTTGTTTGTCCGTCTTTCAGGTAAAACAGAACGACGAATTGACGTGATATTTTAAGTGGAGATAGTTGAAGGGATGGAGAGTGACGTAAGCTACTTTTTTTTCTCTTTCTAACCCCCGACTTACCTAAAATAATTTAACGTGAGCGAAGCCCCGGGCAAAAGCTAGTTACTACATAAAAAGCATCTAAAACACGAAATTATTATCAAATATGTGTATAATTAATAATCTATACATGTAATAAAATCGTGGGAAAGTCAAAACTGTACATGGAATATTTTTTTTAAAAGAATACAATCGATATCGAAGCCAAAAATATAGTTTTTAGAATTTTTGTCTGTTTGTCTGTATGTATGTCCGGGGTAAACTAAAAAGTATTGCATGGTCGGTCAACATATAGGCTACATATTATCACGCTATCACCTACGGGGGACGAGCTGTGCGGAGTAAACGAATTCCGCGCGGATGAAGTCGTGGGCAACAGCTAGTTATATATAATATTGATAATTGATAATATCGGTGGACGAAATACACCTAAACCTAAAGTAAGCAAATTATTTCCTGGCGTTACGGGTCTTAGTCAACGATAGGTACTAATCTACTCGTAAATGTGTATGTTTTAAGACAATTGCCCCTTTTTAAGACAGTTGCGAATAATATATATATATATATATATATAAATATATATATATATATATATATATATATATATTTATATATATATATATTAGCATATATATATATATATATATATATATATATATATATATATATATATATATATATATATATATATATATATATATATATATATATATATATATATATATATTTATATATATATATATATATATATATATATATATATATTAGCAAATTATTTCCTGGCGTTACGGGTCTTAGTCAACGATAGGTACTAATCTACTCGTAAATGTGTATGTTTTAAGACAATTGCCCCTTTTTAAGACAGTTGCGAATAATATATATATATATAAATATATATATATATATATATATATATATATATATATATATATATATGTATATATATATATATATATATATATATATATATATATATATATATATATATATATATATATATATAATTTCAAATTAAACCAAATTTAAATCCTGACATGAGAAAGATTTCAATCAAATGAAATATCAAACTAAATCTGACGAATAAAGGCTTCAGCCCAAAATCCCCAATCGGTCAACGTCAGACTTACATTTCATCTTATATTAGTAACAGAAATTTGATCTTCAAAATAAGGACTGAATATCCAATTTCTCTACATTTCGCCACTATCGCACCATTCAACCATAAAAATATTGTATTGAATCAACGCGATATCTCGTTCCAATTTTCATTTATATACTAGCTTATTACTCGCGAGTTTATTCACGTGATTCAAAATTATTAATTCCTTTTGCCTTTTTCCATTTTATCATTCAGATAAAAATAACCTGTCTTCTCTATTAACTCCTCCATCTTAACTAAGCTGAAGTCCTGAATCTTTCAATGAAATTTCTAACATCGTCCCAGCAGTTCCAGAGATTACCTCGTATAAAAAAATACAGACAGGCAGACACAAAAGTAAAAAAAAAATGTTGTTTAGGTATTACAATCATAAAACACACCACCGCACCGTTTTACACCGTGTTGGTCCCTCCTTTGAAGAATAGGCCAACTGCCGTTCTGCCAGGCAGGTCGTATAAGGCGACCGATTGGCTATCAAGTCACTACTATCATGGCTACTAGGTGGTAGAGTTCTGCATTGTCTCGCCTGTGTTTGGTACCACCGCCTAACCTATTCCTGCTGCAATAGCGTCAGTGCTTGTCGCTGTCGTGTTCCGGTTTGGAGGGTAAGGTAGCCGGTAAACTAATGCATGTGGCATTAGACCTCGCCACAAGATAGCAACGCACCATTAACATCTTTGGTGTCTATAGGCGATAGTTGACTCTTTCCATCAGGAGACCCATCTGCTTGTTTGCTATCTTATGAAATAAAAAAAAATAAAGTTGGTACCCCTTTTTATGACAATTACGCAAACGGAGGTTTAAATTAGGCACTGGTAAAGTTTACTGCAGGGGAGTAATATTTTAAATATTACTCCTCCGCAGTGTATAAAATTAATATTTTTAATAATTAATAATATTAGAAATAAATTAAATAAGTAATGTTTACTAATTTAATTTATTTCTAATATTATCACACTATATTCTTTTATTGTCAACTCAAATTTCGACCATAGGGCGATCGCTAGTGATAATTAATTGTTAAATAAATGTTTTTACAATTTTACATCTATATTAATTTATATTAAATAATTGATTAATTAATTAATCTTATAAATGCGAAAGTTTGAATGGACTAACACAGATTACTAAATAGTTAGGTACTTCGTAAACTATATTTTGAATGACGATGACAACCATCGTATTTTCGGGAACTAACAGATTAATAATCTAATTATCTAATCCGGAAATACGATGGTTTTTGTAATTTTAAAAATTAAGTGTTTTTACCACAGACCACATAAATATTAATAGACACGCCATTGAAAAGCAAACGTGTCGCTGCGAATATGAGCAAACGCTCCTATCACTGTCAAAAATTTCATACATTTTTACATATAATATATCGTAAAAAAATAGAAATAAACCATACTGTACTGTTTTATAATACCGAATGAGATGACAAGGTTTAAAAATTACACTTGATGTGGTTTTATTTCATCGGTAAGTAGTATAACTCTGTATTTATGTGTGTAATTGCAAGCTACACTCATGAACTAAGAAAATTTATTTATTTTAAATTTATTTATTTATTTATTTTCTTTATTAACTAATCCGAAAATTTATTTATTAATCTGTAGTTTTTACCTTACAATAAAGTCCGATGAGACAGATCAAACCATTATCAGAAATTTTATTGAATTTTGCTGTAAAATGGCGAACGTTTACAGACAACAATTGTTCACGCTTTGATTGGAATATATAATTTTATATTTTTTTCGATTTGCTTTTTTCGAACAAAAATAATATACTTTCTGGATAAAAGGAATGTTACCACACAATTTCAAATACAAATACAACTAGTGAAGACTTTGAAAAAAATTAGAGAAATGAAGAAAATGCTACTTATAATACATTAAAATTATATTTTCGGGATTAACATAAATTTTAAATAATGTTTTATTAAATAAGGCAGTTAAGCAATGTTAATTATGGAAATCTAAAACAAAGATGATGTTCGGAGAAAGTTTTAGAAAGTATACAATTTCAAAACAAAAAATTTTTCATCATAACATTAATATACACTGTATTGTCAAATATTAGTCAAAATGAGACCCTGAAAATAATATTTCAGTTACTAAATAATTAAATTTCCAGTTAAAAATCTCGTAAACCTAGGGATATACCTGATGTATTTATTTTTTGTGAGATACATTTTCAAAGATGTCAAAATTAAAACTATAAATGTGAAAGTCTAGCTGTCCGTTTTGATGTTTATATGATTGTCTGTTACGCATTTTACGAACCAATTTTGATAAAATTAGCAAGGAAATAGTTACGACACTAATATTAGACACGGATCAGTCTGAGGTTTATTTAAAATACTTTTTTCTCAAAAATCGACTTTTAAGGAGCTGAATTTTTTGATAAAAGTTTGTATAAAAAATTACATTACAAGATTACGAAATCAAAAAATGTGTTTTTTTAGTTTTACGATAAAAACAACGTTGAACGGGATTGCAAAGTGCCCGGTTGGTGATAGGCTCGCCACCTATCACAATGTGGGACATAAGTATCTTTGACATAAGCCCCGTTTTCACTTTGATTAGTACGAGTGTGAGTGTTCAATGCAGGTGTTTAGTATTAAGTCAAAATATGTGAAGATAGCCGTGGATCAGTGCGAGTGATTCATAATTAATCAGCGTAGTAAAAGTGAATAGATGCTGACTACTTATCACTCGCACTGATCAACGGCTGTCTTCATGTATTTTTATCTTAATACTAAGCACCTGCATTAAACACTCACACTCGTACTAATCAAAGTGAAAACGGGGCTTAATCGTGGGTACACATATTGTACCTAGGCCTACCTCTTCGCGGACACGAACGTGAAGATACATTATGAGACATGTTACTACTTATTAGTATTTTGTAATTTCCATCGTCAGAACTGTAAAACTGTATCATATTTATTTCTTTAAATAAAGAAACTGCCAGCATAAAAAATAAGGCATATCTCAAAGCGTATTCCTGCAGAAATACAGTACAGTTAAAATGAAAAGTTGATTACAAATAAGTAAATAAATCCATGGATACTGTTTCTCAAATCAACAAAACATTCCTATGCACTTACTTTAAACTTAAATGGAAAATGTATTGAACTTATTTCAATTAGCGCATTCAAATAGACTGTGATATTCATCCAATAGATTGGTTTTCAAAAGTTATATATTATTATGAATTTTCTATAAGTTTAAACTCCTCTTTCCTACCGACTTTAAATAAGAGGTTTGTCAGTTTGATTTTATAATAATAATAGTATATATTTATTTCACAGAAAAAATGACATATATTACACAAGAAATGTCACTAATTCCCAAATTAGGTTTCATGAGTAATTAGTTTACACAAAAAAATTCTATGTTAATATGTGTCCCACAAAGTCTAATCAAATGTCAATTTTACTTATTGCATTTGAGCGAGTCATGTGTGTGGTGCAAAAAAACTTACGTATGAAATGTTGTTGGATTTTTATAGTATTTGAGGATGATCTATTTGGGCTTCCAAGCATGTGCGCTAAATTTCGTAAAGTATGTTTGTTCGCAAATTTCTCGGGAATTAAAACATGTCGGGATGAATCTTATTGATTTAAATCAGGTATATTCTAACTTAGGAAACAATCTAAGTTTTGTCAAAATCGGTTCAGTTGTTTCCACAATATGGACGTAAACGTCTAATTGTGATGACTTGATATATCTAAAGTATAGTTAACTAAAGTTGAATGCAAGGTTCAAAAGTAAGTTGAGGAGATATCGGTCTTGCAGTTTTTTTGCGTTTTTTTAATATGAATTATTGTAATTTAATTCTCTAGAATTTCGACGATAATTTGGATTGTTTTTACGATAATAATTCTCTTTAATGACGGCGAACAAATAAATTAAATTATTTGTACAAATAAAGTAATACAATTAAATTTTTAATCCATTTTGATCCGGGATACTTTGAGGAATAGATCAACTAGTAAAATGCGAGAGAATGCTAATACGTGTCATTAACATCGTGTCCTCTTACTTAGTGGTAGAGTTCCACATCAGATCAAGATATGGCGAAACTTTACGATCAGAGTGCGCCACCTAGTGGTAAACTGGTTTCTCACGTTTACCACTAGGTGGCACTGTACAAATCACATAAAAATTCCTAGTAAACTCCAAACGCGCTCACAATCGAATGCGAAAAGAAAAATTCACACTTAGCACTCTGGTTATTTGTCACGAAGTTAGTATTTTTTATGAGATCCCTAGCTAGTCCAATAAAAAGTTTAATGAAACCATGATCTGACCAGTTTTGGCGCAATGAGTAAAAATCTGTTCATTAATACTTAAATAATGATATTACTAAGAAATTTTGATTTAAGTTTAAGGGAAAGGGATGAAAAAAATAAAAAAAGGGTTAAAAATTTCCTTTTTTTAAATAACTTAATAACGGTAGGAAATAGAAAAAAAAAGTTTCAAGTAAAAGTTGTAGAAATAAAAATTCTACACAACAAAGTTCCTCTTCATTTTTTTGTTATCTGCTTTAGTTTAGCCACAAAAAATAAAAATTAAATTTGCTTTGTAATTAATTATAAAAACTTATCAGAATTATTACGGCCACTACTACATATGTTTTCCCATATTTATATATTTTTACATATTTTACTACAAATTCAATTTTTATTTTTTGTAGCTAAACTAAAGCAGATAACAAGAAAATAAAGAGGAACATTTTTGTGTAGAATTTATTTTCTCTACAACTTTTACTTGAAACTTTTTTTTCTATTTCCTACCGTTATTAAGTTATTTAAAAAAAAGGCATTTTTCAATTTTTTTTTTATTTTTTTCATCCCTTTCCCCTAAATTTAAATCAAAATTTCTTTCATAATATCATTATTTAAGTATTAATGAACACATTTTTACTCATTGCGCCAAAACTGGTCAGATCATGGTGTCATTAAACTTTTTACTGTACTATAGCAGAAAGATAGTTGACTTTTGTTTCAAAATTGAGCCGGATCAACAAGAAAAAAATTGTATAGATCATTTCGTATGAATATTAATCCAGTGATGTATCCTATTATTTTGACCGCCGTGCCAAATTGGTTGAAAGGCTAGCGACCCTGATTACGCAATAAATAGGGATTGGGTTCCATTCCGACATGTTAGTATTTCTGGGATTCTTATTCCAAATACATTGAAAAAATGGCAGTATTTACTCAACTGCGTATTTATCTTTGCGCGTTACTTGTGCGAAGGTATTGGTGCATATGAATTATGAATTAACTGAATAATTAGGTTAAAATTTAAAGGTATGTTTTTTAATTATTTATTTGGAATGAGAATTAGATACCCTATTACCCCGTTCAAGGTTTAGGTCGACTTACCTAACAGATAAATATGTTTCATATATATATATGAAACATATTTATGTATATATATGTATTTTTATTATTAATATCGTCGGTAAAAGCAAGCAAATAATTTGCTTACTTTGGGGTTAGATCGTTTCGTGTAATTTATATTATTATTATTATTGGTTATTGTTCACAAAATGAAACAAAAGCGCGCGATGTTTTATAAACAATTTTCACTTACTCTTATTGTATTTCTGTGATAAAGAATCTCTGTAAACACACAAATGTATCGCATTTCTAACGAGTAGCGGAATGGTTTTTACTTAGTAATCAATATTGAACGAAATACAATATTCTCTTAATGGATAAAGAGCTGCACGAATCTGCAATTATATAACACAGCTTTGTTGGTAATGTCTTGTAACAGTTAAAGGAGTTTATGTTATTTTTCAATCAATTTACCAAAAGTCTATCTATACATATAATAAAATCGTAGGAAGTCAATGTATGTCCGGGGTAAACTCAAAAAGTACTGCATGGATTTACTTCAAATTTTGCATGAATATTACTGACAGGTCGGGTCAACATATAGGCTACATATTATCACGCTATCACCTACGGGGGAGGAGCTGTGTGGAGTAAACGAAGTCCGCGCGAACAAAGTCGCGGGCAACAGCTAGTATATCTATAAATTCGGCTGTATTTTTTATGTACTTTACCTCAAAACTCGGTAATCTATGACCCGATTTTGAAAATTCTAAATATGTTTGGGAGGTTATACTTCCTGTGTTCCATTTTAATTTGGTGAAGTGTAGTGTTCCAGTTTGGAGGGTAGGGTAGCCGGTCAACTTATGCATGTGACATAACAACTCGCCACACGGATAGCAACGCACTATTATCATATTTGGTGTCTATAGGCTTTTGCTACCTTATGATATAAGAAAAGCATTAACAAAGGTTTTAACTATTTTTTGTGCCTGTATTTTCCACAAAAGTGGTAAAAAAATTGAGCTGTCGTGGGACGACGGTCAGCTGTGAAATTATTTTGCATTGAAAAAATGCTTGAAATACTACTATAAAATACCTTTTTTAATACCCACACTACCCTTCTGTAGAATCAATTACCGGCGGGGGTGTTTCCGAAGGGATACGACTTAGGAACCTTAAAGAAAAGAGCATATTTATTATTAAACGGCCGTCAACGCAGCTGCAAGAACTATGGTGCTATGGCTGTCCATAAGTGGTGGTAATCACTTACCATCAGGTGAACCTCATGCTCATTTGCCCCTTTTTTCTATAAAATAATGCTATGTTTTCAATATAAAATAGAAAAAAGTGTGCATTCAAAAAACATTTTTTTTTTTTAATTTCTCTTTATTTAAATTTCCCCCGTGTTGGTTCCGGGCTCCTTTGTAGAATAGACCAACTGCCGTTCAGCCAGGCAGGTCGTAAAAGGCGACCGATTGGCTATGCGAGTCACTACCATCGTGGCTATTAGGTGGTAGAGTTCTACATTGTCTCGCCCGGGTCAGGTACCACCGCCTTAATTATTCCTGCCGCAATAGCGTCAGAGCTTTTCGCTGTCGTGTTCCGGTTTGGAGGGTAAGGTAGTCGGTAAACTTGTGCATGGGGCATTAGACCTCGCTACAAGATAGCAACGCACCATTAACATCTTTGGTGTCTATAGGCGATGATTGACTCTTTCCATCAGGAGACACATCTGCTTGTTTGCTATCTTATGATATAAAAAAAAATTACATAATGGGTATACAAGCGGTAAGCGCTTTCCAAACAAAAAAAAATTTGCAAATCCAGTTCATAAATGACCGAGTTCTGAGGTAACAAACATTAAAAAAATAGCTCCTTTTGGGAAGTCGGTTGAAAAAAGAAAGAGAAAACTCATTAATGCTTCAGAGAACTTTCCTCTGTTTTATATCGGTTAATAAGTAAATAAAAATTTTATAATTGAATCAAGTACAGTACCATATATATTATTACTAGCGACCTGCCCGCGGTTTTACCCGCGTAGCCTTTGTTCTCGTGAGAATATCGGAAAGGTTTATATACTAATACCTTCCCCAAGAATCATCTATCTATTAAAAAAACCGCATCAAAATCCGTTGCGTAGTTTTAAAGATTTAAGCATACATAGGGACATAAGGACATAGGGACAGACAGAGAAAGCGACTTTGTTTTATACTATGTAATGATACTTCAAAGCCCGTATCAATTTCGACATGGACTGAAGTAATTAATTAATTTCTGATTCCTCTTATTTTTTGGTATGTGGTAATCCAGATTAAAAAGGATTTCAATTAGCCATTTTCATTATATTGTGAATTGAAATACAGTTAGTCAAATGTACATTTATTGCCATTATTCGATTGAGTATTATTTACTTTGATCCGCTAATCAAATTTTTTGTGTTATTTATATGTTTTATACGATAGACAGGTTGACTAGTAGAAGACTACATATTGAAGGACGTCATAGTTAATGGTTATATGTAACCAATCCATACTAATATTATAAATGTGAAAGTCTGTATGTCTGTCTGTTACGCTTTCACGGCTAAACCACTGGACCGATTTTCATGAAATTTGGTATGGATGGATTGGATGGAGTCATTAAGATCCGGGGTCAAACATAGGCTAATTTGTTTTCAAAAATCAGTGGACTTGGAGTGCTGAAATAGGGGATGAAATTTTTATTAAAAGCTACCTGGATGACTTACTAATATACTCGCGGGCGAAGCTGCGCGGGTCAGCTAGTAAAAAAATAATATTGCTTAAATACATAGTAAACCTCCACAAATTAATAAAATTCAAAAATTATGGTCACCGCACGGGTGACAGTGGCCTTCCATGAGTCTAGTTTTTTTTTATATTATAAGATAGCAACCAAGCAGGAGACCCAGCTGATAGAAAGAGTCAACCATTGCCTATAGACACTAAAGATATTAATAGTGCGTTGATATCCTCGTGGCGGGGACTTAATGCCACCACATGCACAAGTTTACCGATTACCTTACCCTCCATACCGGAATACGAGAGTGGCATTGCGATGGTACCAGTCCCGTGCTATAATACAACCATTGTAGTCTCGGTAAAGTTAAAAACCTGGCAAAGTTATCGATAGGAATCACCGTTTATTCATACAGCTTAGAAATTGATGGTAAATGCCAGTCAGATTTACCAGCGGGTCTAGACAAGTGGCATAAACGCTAAGAGAATAGAAAGATTAATGTATGGATTTGATATATTCTATACTTTCCATCGTCGGCACTTGGTAAAAATCTATTACTGTTAGACACAATTAAGAATGCACTTGTACTTGAATTTCACTTCTCAACATATATATCTTTAGTATATTACTCGACCGGTTCACTGTTATATTACTGACTGTTATGAATTTATGAAATATATATATATATATATATATATATATATATATATATATATATATATATATATATATATATATATATATATATATATATATATATATTTATGAAATATAAAAAAAATGTTTTTTATATTTTATGACAGTCAATGATCAGTTAAGTATCATCATCAATGATCAGTTAAGTAACATCCTGAAGACGCTTAAAAAGTGAAACAGGTCGAGTAATATACTAAAAAGTAAAAATATATATGTTGTGAAGTGCATTGTTAATTGTGTCTAACAGTATAGATTTGACGTAGATAAGCATAATCGAACGCTTATTGTTGTAAGAGGCATAAGGGGGTTTTAGGTCTGAAAGAGGATGTATGGATCAAGTTTGCTCACTCCGCAACATCGTAGATAAGCATCTGTCGGCCAGTAGGTTTTCTGCGGTTTTGTGGATGTAGAGAAAGCGTTTGATAGAGTTGTGCGAAAGAAACTTTGGGAAATTTTGCTCAGTTACGGGAGAATGGGCGTCTGCTGTGTGCTTTGCAATTCATGTACTGGGATTGTAAAGCATATGCGCTGGTAGATGGCAACATAACGCCCTGGTTCGATGTCAATATCGGCGTCAAGCAGGGTTTGTGTTGTCAGCTCGCCTGTTTATTCTATATCTGGATAAGTGTCTCCAAAGATTAAGGTCATTGAATGTGGGAATGCACATTAGTGATTTAGTGGTAAACTGCCTGCTTTATGCAGATGACGCTGTACTTTTAGGCTCAACTCCATCTGAGCTGCAAACAGTTATGAATAATGATTGTAACAGTGTGGGCTTACATTAGAATGCGAAGAAAACTAAAGTTTTAGTATTTGAAAGAGAAGCAACCAGAACGGATATAAGAGTAGTGGTCGATGATGTAGTGCTGGAACAAGTGGATGAGTTTGTATATCTTGTATGTGCTTTTAGCAGGGATGGGAGATACACCGATGTCGAAAGAAGAGTGTGTGCTGGGAACAAAGTGAGTGGAGCCTTAGGGAGATTACTTAATAGCACAATTTTAAGTCAGGGTGCCCGCCTAGCCCTGCATAATAATGTGCTTATCCCAACGCTGTTGGATGGAACTGAGAGTTGAGTATGTCAGAAAGGGCATGAAAGTAGAATCAATGCGATCTAGATGAGATCGCTAAGAAGAATAATCCTTCCTAGCTGAAGTTTCATTTACTAATATGCCTTTAGTAAATGAATCTTCAGCTAGGAACAATTTCGACTTTTCCGGCAAGAAATATTATTGGAAAAAACCAGCGGTTAATTGTAATAGTTTATAAACTATTACAATTAACCGCTATTGCAATTAACCGTTAACTTTTACTTAAGGCGAGGTATCGGGACACGGGAAAAAACTGATTTACTAAATCACGTTTTTTTTGTATTGATTGTTAAATATCAATTTTGCAAAAATTACATGATATACCTGAAGATATTATCTAAGGAATGTGCTAACTTATTACATGATAGAATGTACTTTACTTGATCATATAAAATTCCGAAAACAGGCTAAAAAATCTCTAAAGCAAATAATTTGTTAATAATATTTCTAATCTAATCTTCCACATAATTTTATATGGTGATATTTAGTTTTAAATACAAAAAAGAATCTACTAAATTTTGGTTTTCAGCTGAAGTTCTATATTTATTTATCCGAAAATTAACACGTTTCCCAGCGGTTTCAGAACATACCATGCCACCCATTTCCTATAGAATTGACGCGAGGCAAAATACCTCGCCTTAATGAAAGTATAAATTAATGTGCAAGATAGAACTTATTTTTGGCAAATTATTATTGTAAAGGACACGTTATTCTTAATTAGGTAACATTAGATACGCGAAAGTACAATAATATTATGATAAAATTAAAGTTCTGCATAATTATAGATACCTCAGAATTCAGTTACTTTAACAAAGTTTGCCAAAAGAAAACAGAAAGTTAAATTAATACGGATTTTGTAACGTAGGAGCTAAGTTTTAAGCCACAATGGATGAACAGATTTCTTATGTTCTTTGTTTTGAAGATACTTGTATACTTAAATATTTTGTATGGGATTTAGAAGTAATTATATTTTTACTTTTAATAATGACGCGCAAAACATTACTTCCTTTTCCTCAGGCGAGTAAAAGAGTAGTCTTTGTTATTCTTGGATAATGAATCTTTCTAATAATGAAATAATTATGAATGTTACATCAATAATTTAAAATTTTATTCATTACAAAAAATTACAAAAAACTTACAAAAATATGAATCTCTCTTTTAATATTAAAGTTATTAGAAACCTCCTCATTGAAAAAATAGGATTTTTACATTAAGGTGCATCTAAAAACAAATGTTTTTATTGTTGCTAATAAATTATATCATTACGTCAATTCTCATAAGGAGTAGGTAGCGAAATCTGAACGTCAATAGACACTACGGCTTAGGAAGATTCACTGGTTTGTCTGTTGGTGAGACGAGTGGTGATATTATCACTGCATTGTATCGATCTGATGATGGGTATCGCTAGTTTCTTGTAATTACCAGGTTTCTTATTCTAGTTAGGGCGACAGACTCCAAACATAGAGATAATTACAAAAAGCTTGTAGTTAGGCGGGTCAGATTTGACGCTTTTCTTGGGAATCGGGTGAACCAAGACAGTCTTCCAGGCATTTGGGACTATACTATGGGTATGCAAGTACTGAAACAGGCGCGTTAAAACCAGTATAAGCTTGGGAGCGCATGTCCTGAGTGCAGTCGCAACCACCACACTCGCTTTATTAATTTCGAGGAAAAGCAGTGCCCGCTTAACATTCTTTTATGTAAGGCTTATTTCGACATAAAAAAATCTAAAATGCGGTATGATAGGCGGGGGCCTTCCCCATTATCAAGAGAAGAGTTGCTTGCAAAAAAGTTGACAATAAATTAGTCCTCTTCTCTATGTATGCCATTATAAATAAAAAATAAATGATCGCTGGACATGGTGCAAAGCATCATAAAAATCACATTTGACAGAAAATTCAAGCCAAACCACTGAACCGATTTGGATAAAATTTGGTAGAAATATAGTTTGAAACCCAAGAAAGGACATAGGATAGTTCTTATGCCGGAAATCCCACGGGATCGGGATCTAAGCGGGTTTTTATATTAGAATTTTTTCCGCGCGAACGAAGTCGCGGGCACAGCTAGTATCATAATAAAGATAATTTTAAACTCAACACTGTATATGTGTTTCAATACGTTAGCGCGATGTATTTTCGTGCAGCGACATCTAGTAAATGTGCTCTACGTTACGCTTTATTCTCCGCTTTCTTTCGATTAATTTTATTTCCTGTGGGAACGAAATATTTTCCCGCGATAAAAAGTAGCCTATGTCCGTTCTCAACGTCTTATCTATGTTTATGCCAAATTTCATCAAAATCGGTCTAGTGGTTTAACCATGAAAGCGTAACAGACAGACAGAGTTACTTTCGCATTTATAATATTAGTATGGACTAGTATGGATAGAATTAATTGATTTAAAATATTTCTTACAATAAAACTAGAGTTGGCGTTAGGTATGGCAAATTCGTAGTTTACGTATACGAGTGGAATGTATATACTTAAGTATAAATTCAATAAACAGCGATGTTAAGTAGGATAAAATTATATACATTTTTAACATCTTATGACTTTTTATAATAAAGTACTTTGTGAACTACACGCGACGAAAGAATCGTTTAAAACTGTTAGGTACTTTGTTTACATGCTTCTCCTGCTTTTTATGTTTATGTAGTGTTTTAATTACAATGAAGTCTAAAACCCACGCAGATTTTGTGCGTAAACTGCAATATATGTGTCAATATATCCACGGGATATCCGTATTTCGAAACTATTATTAGTTTGCCGATATCACGTGTGGTCTGCGGCCGATATTCTTTATAATATAGACATAAATAATGCTCATTAAATGGTGTACGATTTACATAGCTCATTTATAAGCATACAGCACTCGCATACACACGTTTTTAACATTATTAGATAGCAAACAAGCAGATGGCTATTTTTTTGGAAAGTAAAACCATCGCCTATAGATACCAAAAATGTTAACGGTGTGGTGTTATGCGTGTAGCGGGATGGGAATGCCTCATCCATAAGTCTATCGGCTTCCTTACCCTCCAAGCCGGAACACGACAGTGACAAGCATTGACGCGCAATAACATCAATGCAGGAATATGTAAGGCGGTGGCACCAACTACCCGGGCCAGACGTTTCGGAACTCTATCACTTAATAGTAACGATGGCAGTGACACGTATAGCCAATCAGACGTTTTTTACTACCTGCCTAGCAGAACGGCAGTTAGTCTATTCTTCAAAAGAGCTCGGACCAACACGGGATTGGTAATGGTTCGTTGCTATCCGTATAGTAAAATGGCAATGCACATGCATAAATTTACCGGCTACCTTACATTCCAAACCGGAACATTACAATGTGACAATCACCAGCTTTGACGCTATTGCGGCAGAAACAACTTAAGCGTTAGTACAACATACAAAAAACATGCAATAATAAGAATTTCTTGGTATATAGATAAATAAATAGATAGCTAATAAACATAGCACAGAAATATATTTAAGACAAAATACTTGAGAATAAATGAGTATTGTATTATGTTTCGTACAGTGTTGGCTTTGTAGAAATATGCCGCCATTTTTGTGTTCATAACAAAGGGCATAGCTGAAATTGTTGTGTCGTAGGCAGGTGAATCTCCAGTTGAAGGCATATATATTCATCGAGATATAACGAAATTTTCCTCGTACAGTGCTTGAAACTTATTATTTTATTTTTATTATACATAAGAATTGCATAGCACTGTTTTCAAATACTCCATTTTAAAACAATAATAATTATACGGTTTAGTACTTTAGTAAGCCTAATAAACATTTAAAACTTTAAAAACGATTGGCTATACCTGCCACTATCTTACTAAATAGCGTCAATGCTTGCCATTGTCGTGTTCCAGTTTGGAAGGTCCTTACCTTCTGGGCTGGGCGACAGTGCTACATGCGTGTCTATTGGCACCTTTGCCGATAGAAGTGCATGTAGCACTGTCGCCCAGTTACACAGATAGCAACGCACCATTAACATCTTTGGTGTCTAAATGTGACAGTTTCTTTTCCATCACGGAGAGCCATCAGCTTGCTTGCTATCTAATGATATAAACATATATATTAAAAGCAATATAATATTCGGAAAATTTATTTATTACTTCTTTCCATTCTCAAACTGTGATTAAAATCTCCACTCGAATATTTAAAAACAACTTTATGCCTCCTATGCGATCTTGAGTTATTCCACCTGAAGTTTCATTTATGAAGTCATTATGTCATTAATCTTGTGTTTTCAATTGCAAACTTTTGATATAATTTAAACTTCGTATTTTTACGTTTACCAAATGAACCATTGTATCCTGGAAATCGTGAATATTAAATCTGTATTCTGTAATCTGTTTCATTTATGAAGTCACATTAATCTTCTGTTTTCAGTTTCAAACTTTTGATATAATGTAAATTTCGTATTATTACGTTTACTAATTGAACCAAGATTGCACTGCAATCCCGTCACACGGATAGCAAAGCGCCATTAACATTTATTTATTTATTTATTTATAGGTGACGGTTTCTCGTTCCGTCAGAAGAGCCATAAGCTTGTTTGCTATCTTACCATATAAAAAAAGTAATAAAACGCTCGGAAAAGTTTTATTCATTACTGTTTTCAATCCCCAAGCTGAAATTAAAATCTCCACTCGAATATTTAAAAACAACTCCAATGCGCTTTTGAGTTATTCCACCTGAAGTTTCATTTATGAAGTCATATTAATCTTGTGTTTTCAATTTCAAACTTTTAATATAATTAAAACTTCGTATTATTACGTTTACCAAATGAACCATTGTATCGTGGAAATCGTGAAAATTAAATCTGTATTCGTTTTCATCAACGTTAATTGTAATTTTGTTGTCAGACAAGGTAACGTTTAAGTATGTTATTTTCTACGAGCAGTTTCTCACGAGTTCGTTCGCGTATCTAAAATCCTTACTTTGCTCTCTAGAAGTGAAATTTTTTAAAATCGGTCAAGTTGTTTTTGAGTTAAATCGTAGCAAACAAACGACCAAATTTCATATTTTTATTATTAATTTAGATAAAAACACAGTTTCGTTATTTTTTCGATTTTGCTGTGTAGGTATTTCAAAAAATAAAATTGACATATTTATAAAAATAAAAACAAATTTTTAAAAAATTTCGACCAGAGGGTGATCGCTAATTAATATTATTATATATTAATTAGCGATCTCCCTCTGGTCGAAATTTGACCATAGATAAAAAAAAATCGAAGCTCGACAACAGACTAGTTATAAAAAATAATAATAATAATATTAATTTAGATAACAACACAGTTTTCAGTTTTCAGTCAGTGATGTTTTCGATTATGCTGTGTTTGTATTTCAAGAAATAAAATTGACATATTTGTAAAAATAAACATTAAATGTTGGTATAATAATATTAATAAGCGATCACCCTCTGGTCGAAATTTGACCATAGATAAAAAAAATCTAAGCTCGACAACAGACTAGTTATAAACATAATAGTATACAGGTGTGTATAACATTATCATGTAGGTATGCCAAATAAATGTAGTGTGTGTAATATTATTTTTATTGATTTAATTTCTAATGAATATTATCTTTATATTATTACATAGTATAAAACAAAGTCATTTCTACTGTATGTTCACTAGATCTTTTAAATTATGCGACATATTTTAATGCAGTTTTTGCAATAGACAGAGTAAGTCAAAAGAACCTACCTTTTGAGTTCATACACACAATAGTAAAGCCGGAATTTTCAAAGATTTTTAATAAAAAAAAATAAAATATAAATTAATTTTTTAAAAATATTAATTTTCTGCACTCCTCCGCAAAATAAACTTTAGGTAACTGTTAACCGTAGGTTACCGTTCCCGTAACTGTCATAAAAAAATTTAGCGTATATAGATATTAGTCCAGTAAAAAGTTTAATGAAACCATGATCAACCAGTTTTGGGGCAATGAGTAAAAATGTGTTCATTAATACTTAAATAATGATATTATGAAATAAATTTTGATTTAAAATTAGGGGAAAGGTATGAAAAAAAAATAAAAAAGGGTTGAAAAATGCCTTTTTTTAAATAACTTAATAACGGTAGGAAATACAAAAAAAAGTTTCAAGTAAAAGTTGTAGAGAAAAAAATTCTACACAAAAGTTCCTCTTCATTTTTATGTTATCTACTTTAGTTTAGCTCCAAAAAATAAAAAATAAATTTGCTTTGTAATCAATTATAAAACCTTACCAGAATTATTACGGCCCTGTACCATGCAGCGCGCGCATCACATAAATATGTACTAACACTACTACACATTTATTCCCATATTTATATATTTTTACATATTTTACTACAAATTTAATTTTTATTTTTTGTAGCTAAACTAAAGCAGATAACAAAAAAATGAAGAGGAACTTTTTGTGTAGAATTTTTTTCTCTACAACTTTTACTTGAAACTTTTTTTGTATTTCCTACCGTTATTAAGTTATTTAAAAAAAGGCATTTTTCAACCCTTTTTTATTTTTTTTCATACCTTTCCCCTAATTTTAAATCAAAATTTATTTCATAATATCATTATTTAAGTATTAATGAACACATTTTTACTCATTGCGCCAAAACTGGTTGATCATGGTTTCATTAAACTTTTTACTGGACTATATACATACTAGCTGTCTCGGTAAACGTTGTTTGCCATACAGGTTACTTGTATTGAATATTTTGGTGGGGTACTTGAGAAGGGGCTTGAGTTAATTGAGATATAAACTACCCTATATTTTAAGTTGGATCAAACAGTAGATATCTATCGTAGATATCTACATAGTTTGATTAAAATCGATGCAGTAGTTTCGAAGTCCATCGTGGACAAACAACGTGACACGAAATACAGGGTGGGCAAAAATCGTGGATCAAACGAAACAGGATGATGGTTAGGATTATTATAGGCAAGTTTTTTTAATACAAGTTCACTTTTTGGTGTCTGTATATACATATTAAAATTTTTAAGCAGCCTTTTATAGTCTGATTTAATAAATATAATTATTTAATGCCAAAAATAGGCAACATTAAAACAACACCACCAGACTCCACCATCAATAACCCCAATAAAATATAAATAACTAATAAACCTGTTACCACACACGGGAATCAACCCAGAACCTTATAATCTGGGCCAAACAAGATAACCATTATTCAGTAACGTAATTAATGGGTCAGTCAATAATTATATTACAAATACAGATTATAATAATATTTATTGATTTATTCAAATGTGGTAATAAACCACTCCCATAAGAATACCCAAAGATATCATAATATGATGTATTTGAGCTCTATCCAAATAACTGATATCTTCGTTGTGACATTTGCCTTCAGACCCGTATGTAACCCAAAAAGATGTGAATCAGCAAAATGGTCCCTACACAATTATCAATGTATCTCATCTAACCTAACAAAATTTTAATATATGTGCATTTTATTATACGAATTTCTCCAAAATGAAATAAATTTGTGAGGGATTTCTAATCTTTAATATTTTCTGAAAGGACTTGTATCACAGACCACATGAACACTAATAGACACGCCATTGGGAAGGAAACGTGTCGCCGCACATTTGAGCAAACGCTCCTTTTAATGTCAAAAATTTCATACATTTGTAGGTTATATCATATTGTGAACAAATAAGAATAAACCATATTGAACTGCTTTATCGTACCGAATGAGAATTACCCTTGAAATGATTTTATTTCATTGGTAAGTAGTATAACTCTGTATTTCTGTATGTGATTGCAAGCTACTCTGACAAACTAAGAAATTCAGTTAATCCGTGAGTTTTTATAGATAATTAAGAAAAATAGATAGACATATATATTTAATTTATTAAGATCTATGTTCTTATATGACATATTTTCTGAGACATCGTTTACATATTTTCTGTTTGCCCAAAGGTTGACTGGAGCAGAATGCCAATACGCATTATATCCGCCTTTTGTACAAATTTATTTAAGGTGTACAATAAAATTAAATAAATAAATAAATAGAGAAATAAACTTTTTAAATTCAGTCTGTAAAATATTTGCGTTATATTTTTACTTTAAACGTAAAATTGTTTTGAACATCCTGTTTGAATTGTTTTTTTAAATATACCGCAATGTTAGCCTATGATTTTTAAATTTTGTTTGTCGAGTGGTTAGCGACCCTGATTGACCCTACGCAGTCGACGAGGCTATGGTTCGATTCCCAACAGGGACAAGCATTTGTATGATGAGCATAAATATTTGTATTTCTAGGTTTGGGTATGTATTAGTATCGTTGACTAACACCCATAACACAAGCAAATAATTTGCTTACTTTGGGGTTAGATCAGTAAGTGTAATTTGTCCCGTGAATATATAATTTATTATTATAATACCCTGCTTTTATTGTGGCGGGGTCGGAGCACCACACTTATAAGTTTATCGGCTACCAAACCCTACTAATGAGGCGGCTTGCGTCTATCGTCACAAAGCTTTGCACAATGATACGATACATGCAGATGTGACCGGATATTATATTATCAAAAAGTTACCCTTCGGCCGCACCTGCGTGTATCGTCCTGAAGATATTAGGGCGTTAAAACCCATAAGGCACACGCAATCAGAATGTTTGCGACGAGCCGATAATAGCCGGTCACATCTGCATTTTTCGTGTCATTGCACGAAGCTTTCTCCGTGTTGGTCCCGGGCTCCTTTGAAGAATAGACCAACTGCCGTTCTGTCAGGCAGGTCGTAAAAGGCAACTGAGTGGCTATGCGCATCGCTACCATGGTTACTAGTGGTGGTACCACTTACTAGTGGTGGTACCACTAGTAAGTGGTAGAGTTCTGCATCGGTTCGACCGGATCTGGTACCACCGCCTTACCTATTTCTGCCGCAATAGCGTCAGTGCTAGTCACTGTCGTGTTCCGGTTTGAAGGGTAAGGTAGCCGGTAAACTTATGCATGTGGCATTAGACCTCGCCACAAGATAGAAACGCACCATTAACATCTTTGGTGTCTATAGGCGATGGTTGACTCTTTCTATCAGGAGACCCATCTGCTTGTTTGCTATCTTTTGGTATAAAAAAAACGATAGATGCAAGTGCGGTCGCAGCATAAGCAAAACACAACAGCAACAAGTACCGACAGGAATATGTAAGGTGGCGATACTAAACACGGCCGGGACCACAGAGGCCGAGAAATTGTAAAACTCTACATTGTTTCTATTTTTAAAGGAAACCGGGAAAAATAAAAGTTGAAGGTGTAAGAGTTTAAGGTACATGATATTTAACAAACATATGTACCTAAAAGTACTGTACCTAAATAATGATTGGCGTATGAATACTTAAAATATTTATGTTCAAAGAAAAAAAAATTCCTACCAAATTTTTTTAAAATATAAAAACATGACCTGAAATAGGAAACACAAGACCGGGAAAACAATACACAACTTGAAAGGACACATTTACTTGACATCAGGCGATGAAATTTCTGATACGCTTTAGTTAAACACAATACAGGAGCAACAGAGTGCTTTATAGATAAGTTCTACGTCAAACAAAGCCCACATTCAATAAAGATACGATTTAAAAATATTTATATGATATAAAGCGTAATTTCATAATACATACTTGGGAAATCCTAATTGCACACACATTATGCTCATGATCTTGAAAAAAGTATATACAGGGTGTAATGAAAGCCCTGTCCAATACTCAAAGGCATTATTTGGTAGCTCAATACAAACATACTATATATATATATATATATATATATATATATATATATATATATATATATATATATATGTGTGTGTGTGTGTGTGTGTCACGACATCACGCCTGAATAACTGGACCAATTTCTGTAATTTTTTTTTTATGTTTGTTATTGGCTGCGTGGAAGGACAATCGCGTAGGGCGTAAACTTATATAAATTACGTGTCACGTTGTTTGTCCGCTATGGATTCCTAATATGAATGGCAAAACAACGTTTGCCGGGTCAGCTAGTTTAATAAAAAAAAGATTTTATTATTTTTTTGATAATGTCATTGACCTACCTTTATACCTCTTTCGGATCGGACAAGGTTTTCTTTACACCCTCTATATGACAGAAATCATATTATAAAAAAATTGGTAAAGTGCTTATCGGGCCCCGCGCAATGTAGGGTTCCGAATCTGCCTATCACAATAATGACTAAAACGAGGGCCTTTATAGTTTCATACTATGATCATTAACTTGATTTATTCGACGTCAATGACAAATATTTATCCGAACTCCAGTTTCACCGCCTATAAAAACTTCTCTAATTATATTTTCTAAGTTGGTCAACTTACACTCAAAAACTTGTTAAATCTTCTAAGCCGTGATAGTTTTCCTTTTAACTTCAGTATATTTACTACTATCCTGATTTTTTTCTCACCTGCAAACACAACCGTTTAGCCTGCAAAGAGGGGGGAAAGTGGAGGAGGACACTTGACTAACAAAAAAAATCACTTAAAAGCTTAATATTTTACAAACGAGTCCCGAAATCGAAAACTTGTTTTCACAATTCTACTATATTTGTTAAAAACCTATCCAACAATATCTCACACAATGGAGTAGTACTAAGGATCTCTAAGCTATCGTGCGGCTATATAGCGTAAAACTATAAGGGTTCCTAGTTTACTTCGGAACCCGTTATTGTATAATGATTTGTCTATAGCAGCGTTTTAAATATATATGTATATACATATATGTATATATATAAATCAATTGCTGTTCGTTAGTCTCGCTAAAACTCGAGAACGGCTGAACCGATTTGGCTAATTTTGGTTTTGAATTAATTGTTGAAGTCCAGGGAAGGTTTAGAAGGTGAAAAATATAGAAAAAAATAACAGTAGCTAAAAAGGCAGAACATATATATATATATATATATATATATATATGTTTGTGATATATATATATATATATATATATATATATATATATATACATATACATATATACATATATATATATATATATATATATATATATATATATATATATATATATATTTATTTATTTATTTATTTATTTGAAAGTGATAAAAATATAAACAAACAGTTACGTTAAATATATACATACGTATATTAAAATCGTAGGAAAGTCAATGTATGTCCGGGGTAAACTCAAAAAGTACTGCATGGATTTACTTCAAATTTTGCATGAATATTACTAACAGGTCGGGTCAACATATAGGTTACATATTATCACGCTATCACCTACGGGGAAGGAGCTGTGCGGAGTAAACGAAGTCCGTGCGAACGAAGTCGCAGGCAACAGCTAGTCCACAACAATATTATAAATGTGAAAGTAGCTGTCTGTCTGTCTCTTCTTTACGCCTAAACCACTGAACCAATTTAAATGAAATTTGTTACTAAGATAGTTTGAGATCCAAGACAGGCCATAGTATAGTTTTTATCCCGGAAATCCCGAAAAAACGGGAAATATGCGGGTCCCCCCCGGCCTTGTCTATCTTTTAAACCACGGTAATAAGGAGTAACTTAGGCTGCTTTTATTTTAGAAATTTTTCCACGCGGACGAAGTCACGGGCACTGCTAGTATAATAATGACAATTCTTCTAGGTCTATTAGATCTTCTGTCTTTCGAATATATTATATTAATAGACTAATATAATACATTTGGTAGGTATCAGAATTGAGTACTTCAGAATGTACTATATTTTAACAGCCAACTTGCATATCTAGAAAACATAAAAGCGAAAAAGGCTTAATTATATGAGTACTGAATATTTATTCACTTTAAATAAAACATAATGTAGTGTAATACAATAAGACCAGAAAATATTAAAAAGAAAATAGCGCGTATATTTATAAAATATCTTAAAAGAAAGTGAGTTTTCAGCAGTAGATATGGTCTAAATAAAGTTATATGGCGTGAAACGTTATTTGATAACCTATTCGCGAGCTGCTCAATAAATATCGTTGAAGCTCATCCGAGATTTCCCAGTTTTGTAACTCCATATTTATTTTTTACATACTTGCAAATTTCGATTCTCAATAAAATATTCTTTTTTTTTTCATTTTATATACTATATACTAGGTGGTAGAGTTCTGCATTGTCTCGCCCAGCAGGCTTAGGATAAGCAGCGCGATAAAGTTATATCGGCCCGTTTTGTCGACATTTATGTCAATTTCTCTATTCGCTAACGCATTTGACACTCGATTCGACATGATACTTCAAAGGAAGAGAAAATGATCAGTTTTACTAGACAGTAGTTGTTTTCTCTACCGATCAAAATTCTGCCATTGCTGTCATTTTATCGATTTGATACTGTTTAACTAAATTGACTCGTTTTATTACGGATAATTTGGAGATTTCGGCCCGGTCTATAGTTTACATATTCAATAATGATGGCAGTATCATATTATAATTTTGAACAATTTATCTTTGACGTTTTAAATATTTATCGTGGCATGCACGTTAGAATAATATCGAGATATGAGAATGGTTGAGCAAATATTACTTTCTCGATCGAGATGTATCTCGCGTTGTCTATCCTAAGCCTGCAGGTCTAGTATCACTGCCTTACCGATTCCTGCCACAATAGCGTCAGTGCTTGTAACTTACTATTACTACTACTACTAACTACATACTTTGAAGTGCGCAAGAAAAAATTAACATCTCTTCTTTACGTGTTTAGGAGGTTCCTAAAAATATTTTCAAGATTACATTTTACCACTTCATTAGTTTGTATATTCGCACCAAATTACAGCTTTCTAGTGCGAATAATCTCAGAGCTACACCACGGATGGACGGACGGCCGGACAGGGCGAAACTATAAGTTCCTAGTCGACTTTGAAACCCTAAAAACATGGAAACAACTTTAGAAACCGTATATTGTATATAACAAACGTCGAGATCATCTTCGTTTTGTGAAGAATTCATTTGTTTCAAAATCAGCATTCAGTGAAGATACGATTTAAACAAAGGTATAAGCGAACTGTAATTTACATAATTGCGATTCTTTTTAATAAATATTGTTGCAAACTTCTTTTGAGATTTTGTGGTTTTATAAATATTAGATATGCCTTTATTGTTTCAAATACATATTTTCTTTAAAACATTTTTAGAGACCCGTACACAAAGGGAGTTTTTGTAAAACGGGACTCTATTACAAAAACTTTGCTGTCTGTCCGTCTGTATGTCTGTCACCAGGCTGTATCTCATGAACCATGATATTTAAACAATTAAATTTTTCACAGATGATGTATTTCTGTTGCCGCTATAACAACAAATACATAAAACAGAATAAAATAAATACCTATTTTAGAGGGGGGGGGGGTATACCATACTTATTACTACCATACCATTACTACTACCATACTACAAACGTAATTTTTGCAATTGTTTTTTCGATCCTAACGACAATTGGTAGATGCTTGAAATATTCACAGAATATTTAGTTGTACATTTATTTTAAAAATAAATAATTAAATAATTAATCGCCTCTGTGGTGTAGTGGTCCGGTGTCGGAGTTGACCACAGAGGTCCCGGGTTCGATTCCCGGGTCGGGCAATTCAGAAATGTGTTTTTTTCAGTTTCCGGATAAAAACAACATTGCCCGGGATTCGAAAGTGCCGGTTGGTGATAGGCTTGCCACCTATCACATTGTGGGACCAAGTATCTTCGGCTAATCGTGGGTGCACTTGTTGTACCTCTGCTTACCCTTTCGGGGATATGGGCGTGAATATACTTTTTTAAATAATTAAATTAAAATAAAATAAATATATCAATGGATTCCCGTACAACAAACGTGATTTTTTGCCGTTTTTTTATAGATAACTAGTTGCGCCCGCGACTTCGTCTGCGTGGAAAAAATTCTAAAATTAAAGTCCGCATATTCCTCGTTTCCGTCGGATTTTCCGGGATAAAAACTATTCTGTCCTTTCCCGGGTGTCAAACTATCTTTGTACCAAATTTCATCCAAATCAATTTAGTAGTTTAGGCGTTAAGAAGTGACAGACAGAGCTACTTTCGCATTTATAATATTAGTATAGATAGTATAGATAGTACAGAACTTTTTGCGTTCGAGTCCGTTTCGCCCATACCGATTTTTTAAACCGTTCGACCGAACAAAATAACAGATGGCTCTCCCGATAAAAAGAAAAACCATTGCCTATAGATGTAAATGTTTCATTGCTATCCATATGACGGAATGTTGCATTGCTATCCATATGATGGAATAGTAATGCCTCATTACCCCCACACCGGAACACGACAGTGACAAGCACTGACGCTATTGCAGCAGGAATAGGTAAGGCGGTGGTACAAGATCCGGGCGCGCCGTTGCAAACTCTACCACCTAGTAATCGAGATGGTAATGACGGATGGCAAATCGTTTACCTTTTACGAACTGTCTGGCAAAATTGCGATTGGCCTATTCTTCCAAGGAGCCCGGGCCAACGCGGGGAAAAACATACAAATATATCGGAGTTAAAAACTCATAACCCTTTTTATTTCTTATATCACAGAATTTTACTGTCTCCTGACTACCTCGTGGTCTAGAGGTAGTCTATTCGGCTCAGATCATGAGGTCCCGGGTTAGGTCCCCGAGTTGGGCAAAAGTGTTAGGGAGGTTTTTCGAGGTTTGTCTCGAAAATCTAAAATCTCAGTAGCAGCTCGTGGTCTGGCGGAGTGTGTATTACCACTCCCATGCCTCGGATGAGCACGTTAAACTGTCGACTTGGTTATCACTAGAAATAGTCGATAATCGTTAAATTATCGGTAAATGCCGCAATTGAGGCAATGCTGCATTGCCACATGAGGATCACCTATTATCTCGCCAACCGACAAACCGGTGAATCATAGTGAACTGGAAATTCTATAGACGTTCAGACCAGCTCTAACAAAAGGATCTTTAAGGGAAAGTTGCAAGAAATAGCTATCTATATATTTAGTAACTAGCTGTTTTTAGAGACTTCGTTCGTGTGACCAAAAATAATTTCTTTTGTTCAGTGTAGTCCAACATGAATTTTACCAATTTATTCATTGATATAAAAAACCCAAGATGCACAAACAGTGTCTCAAAAACGTCCACTAAAAATGAGTGCACAATTTTGGATTATGCGCTCATTTTCAAATAGAATCGCGTCGATATCGTCACTGTTAATTTTTATTACTTTTTATACTTTGTTTTTTTAAATTAACTAAATCTTGCGCTTAAGGTTGGATATGCAAAAACATTTTATTTTGCCATATCTATATCTCTAATTACTTATGTGAAATTAGCGACAGTTTTGAGTGTTAGTTTTGTTCGGGACTGTACATCTTATGTTGGGTCTTTTATATCAATTAATTATTATATTAGTTTAGACATACAGTTACCGCTCATACAAGTTTTACAGTATTAGGAATTTCGTAACCTATTATGATTTTCTGCCTCTTTTCCTATTATGTTTATCTTATTTATAAAATCCTTTCTCATTTTCACATTTTTGGCTTATATTACATTCCGTTGGAGTATCTATAGAAGTTATATTCATAAATCCAAAAAGTTGTATAAAGAAATAGTAATGGCCTGTGCAGACGAGGGACTTTTGTCCGCTGAGGACAAAAATCCCTGAATCGTGAAAAATGTCCGCCGAGAACTTACCACGGACTCAACGCACACGTTATGCGATCATTTGTTGTCCGGAAATTTAGTGAAGCCCGCGTTATGGAACCAAATATTCTAAGATTACGTTGTGTTGTAATTTACATCAAGTTTAAGAAAAACATTGTATTTGTTTTGAAGAAGATTGTCAGTAACTTTAAAGTAAATCACTCTCAAACGCTTAATGCAGACTAAAGTTTGCTGTGTGCGTTGCTGCTCCTTTGTTTTTGTCCAGTCTGGTCTCTCGGCGTCCTCGGTTGTTCGGGGGATATTTTTTAACGGGGTACTCTTAGCCCTCTGTGTGCGTTATATAGTTTATTAGGGATCTATATTGGTAGACAAAATGTACCCCGTAAATGGTCCCTCGTCTGCGCAGGCCTTAATAGATATTATGTAAATAAATGAATGCAGCAAGTAAATATCAAAACATAATATAACATGAAATACTGCTGGCAACACTATATTTCTGAAACCAGGAAATATTATAAATATACAGGTGACGCGAGATATATAATAAAATACGCAAGTAAGGAAAAAGTCGGAAACTTATACCTTTTATAAAAATGATAAAGGATGTGAGAAAGCAAAATGTATTTTTTATTAAGATCAACTCTTTCTTGCGGATAAGGTGTAAATGTAGTTGGGAATTGACATGAAAATGTTCCAGAATATATTATTATGTTATTTGCAAACTTCAATCCATAACGTTCTTCTTCCTTCCTGGAAGGAAAGATCCTTCAAGTTTCTGTAATATCAGTTACGATTTGATGTGTCCACGTATTTTATCTTTAAAAATAGATCAATAAATCATCTGCCATGAAACTAGGCAGTTCGTAAAAAGCGAAGGCTATAGGTGTCACTAACATCGCGACTACTAGGTGGTAGAATTCCGCAACGTTTCGCCCGGGTATTTAGCACCACAGCTTTACCTATTCCTGCCGCAATAGCGTTAATGATTGTTATTGTCGTGTTCTGGTTTGGAGGACAGACTTATGCATGCCACATTGCCATCCCGCCATACGGATATCAACGCACCATCAACATCTTTAGTGTCTATAGGCGATAGTTTCTCTTTTTATAAGAAGAGAAGAAAATATCTGTTTTGTTTTTTATCCTATAATATAAAAAATTAATTGGTAAAGTGCGCGTTTTAAATTGCCCAAAATTGCCTATCAAAAATGCAGGCTAAAAAGGGGGCCATCATTGTTCCAGACTATGAATATTTAACCTATTTAACGTCAATGACAAATATTTCTGCACCACAGGTTCAGCGCCTAAAAAAATTCTTTAAGTACATTTTATAAGTTGGTCAACTATTATTCAAAAACTTGCAAAGTTTTCTAAACTGTGATAGTTTTCCTTTTAACATCATTTTATTCACTACCACCGTGATTTTTTCCCACCCTCAAACCAATCGATTAGCTGGCAGAGGGTCGAGGGGAACTTGACTCTAACAAAAATTAGCACTTTAAAGCTTAATATTAATACGAGTCCTTTAATCGAAAATCTTATAGCACAAACATGGAATAATTTTTAAAAACCTATCCAACGATACCCCACACTATGGGATACACGAGAAACTAAATTAACATCCTCACTTTACATGTAGCTACCCTAAAAAAATATTTTTCAAGATTTATGTTACCACAATATTGCCGTGGCTAATATGTATGTCAAATTACAGCTTTCTAGTACTAAGGATCTCTGAGTCAGACTGCTGACAGTCGGACGGACGGACATAGCGAAACTATAAATTTACTTCGGGACCCTAAAGAAACGGTTCAAAAAAATATTTCTCTTCAGCTCCTTGTACGACTATGAATATTGATCAATAGATAATATTAGCCAAAAAAACACTTAAAAAGAATATTTATTGACACAGTTACTCGATTTTATTCTGAAACTCAATTATATTGAAAGAAAAATTGTAAACTGATTAACATTTAAATAGAATAAGAAATGTACTATTATTTGAAAGAGTAGGATCCGCCTAGGTATTTGTCAAAAGCGGCCAAGTGGGAGTCTGACTCGCGCACGATGGTTCTATATGGGAACCCCTCTTAAATATTTATTTTATTTTATTTATCTTACATTATAATATTTGCATGAAATTTCGTATGAATTGACTATGGCAAAAATAATGAGTTATGTATTTCAGCGTTTTTAAAAATTCCGCCTCTAAGAGGGTAAAATATAAGAGGGCATGAAATTTTTATATAAACATACAGGCTAAACTCTCAAGGGCTAGAAACTTTAAATTTTACATACGTATCCCTGTCTTGACGTAAGCATTCATTAAGAAATAATTTTTCAAAAATCAACCTCCAAGGGGATTAATTAGAGGAAAAAATGTTGCATGAAACTTCTTATCATATCTTGGACATATTTGCAAATCCTTGTTATTTCTTGGACATATTTTCAAATTTAAACAATATGGCACGGGGTTTCCCCATAGCAACATGCATTTACATCATCAGTAGGATAATGTGAAGAGGATCGGATAAAAAAATTGAGGTGGAATAGTTTTCGCTACTCATGCGCCGATTTCTACTGTACCAATAAAGTAATTCAAACAATTTAACCGATTTTAAATATCTGTCAACTATACGCATACCTCAAAAAGTACAAAACTGATTTTAATGAAAGTTGGACTGTTCTTTAAGATAAAATACATCTAGCTAACTGTACCCGCGACTTCATTCGCGTGTAAAATTTTCTAAAATAAAACCCGCATAGTTTTCGTTCTCGTGGGATTTTCGAGACAAAAACTATCCTATGTCCTTTCCCGGGGTTCAAACTATATCTGTACCAAATTTCATCTAAATCGGTTCAGTGGTTTAAGCGTGAAGAAGAGGCAGACAGACAGAGTTAATTTCGCATTTATAATATTAGTATGGATTAAAAACAAAAAGAATTACAAAGACGTGTAGGTACTAAATTAAAATTTAGTACACGTCTTTGAACCCCTAAATAGATCATCATACTCCAATATTATTTTTATAAATAAACTAGTTTTTTATTATTTTTATAATTTTTTATTTTTATAAATAAAAAATTATAAAAAATAGTTGTTGCCCACGACTTCGTCCGCGCGGACTTCGCTTACTCCGCACCGCTTCTCCCCCGTAGGTGATAGCGTGATAATATGTAGCCTATATGTTGACCCGACCTATTAGTAATATTTATGCAAAATTTGAAGTAAATCCATGCAGTACTTTTTGAGTTTACCCTGGACATACATACAGACAAACAGACAAACAAATAAACAGACAAAAATTCTAAAAACTATATTTTTGGCTTTGGTATCGATTGTAGATCACGCTCCAAGTATTCTTTTAAAAAAATATTCAATGTACAGTTTTGACTTTTCTATGATTTTATTATATGTATAGATTATTTTTGTCAGTTCAAAATAGTATCGAATTATAAATTATTTTCGTCAATGAAAATAGTATCGAATTAAGAACCATCTATCTCATTTTTGGGAAGTCAGCAGAAAATAATTTATGTCGTTGTATGTCCAATCACAAAGACATAATTCAAATGTTTGACTTTGGAGAAATTCAAATAAAACTTTATTTCCGAATAGTAATTGTGCGACAAATTAAATAACAAACAAGAAAATATGACCATTTATAACTTTTCGCGTATTTGAAAGCTTTATCCTTTTCAAGCCTTGCTTTAAACATTAACACGAAACGCCCTAACAATTTTCGGAATGATTCAAAAATTTCGACGGTGAGGAATTTAATGACGGCTTTAACACTTAAACGATTGTTATACAATCTAATAATGCTTTATGAATTTTGATTTTGTTTTTAATGTTTATTCACTGAAAATACCTATAAAATATTCCTTTACGCGTCACTACCATCATTATTACTAGGAGGTAGAGTTCTGCAACGCCTCGCCCGGATTTTTGGTACCATCGTCTTACCTATTCATGGCACAATAGCGTCATTGCTTGTGATTTTGGTGTTCCAGTTTGGAGGGCAATGTTGTCGGTAGACTAATTGATGTGGCATTGCCATCCCGCCACATTGATAGCAAAGCATCATTAACATCTTTGGTGTCTATAGGCGATAGTTTTTGTTTGCATCAGGAGAGTTATCTGCTTGTTTACTATCTAATAATATAAAAGAAGAGTAAAAAAAGAGCATCGTAATAAAAAAAGACCACTAGATGGTAAAGTTTCGCAATGTCTCATCCGGATCTGGTACTACCATGAAGCTGGAGGCAGCACTTCTAATACCTACATGAAACGTAACTTTTAATACTGCTGTCATCTTCTGAGGTCTTAGCCTCTCTTTACACAAATACTGTAATTTGTGTATGTATTTCTATATATTAATGTTGTTGACTAACACCCATAATACAAGCAAATAATTTGCTTAATTTGGGGTTATTTATTTATTCTTATCCTATTCATTTGAAGGTTACATTTATTTATTTAGCTTTATTGTACTCCTAAAAATAAGTTTATACAAAAGGCAAACTTAAAGCCTATTCTCTACCAGTTAACCTTTAGAGTAAACTTTAAGGCATTAGGTGGCAGAGTTTTGCATTATCTCGCCCGGCTTTGGTGCCAGTACCTTACCTATTCCTGCCGCAATAATGTCAATGCTTTTTGCTGTCGTGTTCCGGTTCAAATGGGTAAGGTATCCAGTTACTTATGCCGGCAAGTGGCATTATGATCCCGCCACAAAGATGGCAATGCACCATTAACATCTTTAGTGTCTACATGCGATAGTTGTCTTTCCAGCAGGATAGCCATTTGCTTATTTGCTATCTTATGATATAAAAATATTTATTACCGAGATAACCATCGCCTATAGACAGCGTTCTCATCTGTGTAGCGGGATGATAATGCTACATGGATAAGTCTTGAAAAAGGCACTTAATAAATTTTATTTTAAATCTCCAGCATAAAAGCATTAGAAACAAAATTAAACAGTTGTTTCCACTAATTTAAAATCTGACACCATATAAATTGTGGTTGCGCAAGGCAATGTTTCTTTTAAATACTAGAAAGCATTTCTTTTCACTTGACTTTAATGGCTACGGATATTTCATAAGGTTCTTAATTAAAACTTAGCGGCCTAATCAAACGTTTAAAAGCATGAAAAAGTTATTTCATAGGCTGAAAAGCTTTTTAATGTATTTGAAAAGTAAGTTTTTCCAAAAACACCACATTATTATTTTAGTAATGTTTTAAGTTAGTAACATTACCGGTTAATATCTTTAAAAACTTCAAAATATTAAATTTTATTACTTTTGAAATATTGACGGCATATTAATTAATAGTAGCGATTGTTCCTTGGTCGAAAATCTAATCTAAGCTTGTTCATAGACATTTTTAAAATCTCTTCTTAGATCCTCAACAGACTTTAGCCATAAACAAATTAATACGAGTATATATGTGTGTATATTATAATATATATTATATGATTATGTCAAATGAATGTTATGTGCGTAATATTAATTTTTATTAATTTAATATATTCCTTACGCATATTATTTAAAATATGTATTAGGTTTTGTATTCCTACGCAATGTAAACTTTAACTTTTCTCCCGTGTTCCGGGCTCCGGGGAAGAATAGACCAACTACCGTTATACCAGGCAGGTCGTATACGACGCCCGAATGGCTACACATAGCACTACCATCGTGACTAGGTGGTAGAGTTTTGCAGTGAATCGCCCGGGTATTTTATACCTTATCTATTCCTATAGTGTCAATGCTTGTAACTGTCGTATTCCGTAAGCCGGAACACGGCAATAATACGGATAGCATCGCACCATTAACATCTTTGGCGTCTATAGGCGATGGTTTCTATTTCCAGCAGATATATATATATATATATATATATATATATATATATATATATATATATATATATATATATATATATATATATATATATATATATATATATATATATATATATATATATATATATATATATATATATATATATATATATATATATATATATATATATATATTTGTTTGTCTGTATGTATTCAAAAAGTATTTCATGGATTTACTTCAAATTTTGCATGAATATTACTAACAGGTTGGGTGAACATATAGACTACATATTATCACGCTATCACCTACGGGGGAGGTGCTGTGCGCAGTAAACGAAATCTGTTCGGACGAAGTCGTGGGCAACAGCTAGTAGTATCAATAAATTGGATACTTTCCATCGTCAGCACTTGGTAAAACTGATTTTTTAAATAAATATTACAAATAAACTTACTTGTACTTCCAGTTAACTTGTATTCTATCTTTAAAGTATCATTCGTATGTCCGTCTGTCACAGCCAATCCTACAACTAGATTTTTTCTTGAACTTCAACATTTTCCAAATAGGTTACCAAACTGCCTCATACTCTAGTTTACTAATTTACATAAATTATAATATTATGGAAGTTCTAAGTCGACCAACTTCGATAACGCTTATTAAAACCTTAAACTTTACATAAGCTTAGTTATTATTCTACTGAACTTGGAAATACCATTTTCTTGCATGTATTATGGGAAGAGAATCCATTACTTATATTTATATTTCGTGGGTGGATGACCGAATAGGTCTACGTTTAGAAAATCATCTGATTCCTTAAGAAATCATATTGTTTCTAAAGGCATAAAGGCATTTACTCATCACAATTAGGGGCGGATTTTTCTAGGCCGCCGCCCTAGGCCTGGGTCTAGGCCAAGTAGACTCAGGCCTAGAACGGCAAAATTTATTGATGCGTTACTATCCGTGTGATAGGGTTGGAATGCCAAACGTATAAGTTATCGGCTACCTTACCCTTCCAAACCGAAACACGGCAGCGAAAAGCAGCGACTATACGGCAGGAATAGGTAAGGCGATGGTATCGAAACACGGGCGGGACGTTGCAAAACTCTACCATCTAGTTCGTAGTCTCGTCTCGTTCGTAGTAACCACTCGACCAACGGGACGGTATAAGTAAGGCTATTATAATATTCTTCAATTACCCAATTGACCGACTGGCAAAATGTTTGGTGACACCCGTCGTCGCATTTACCAAATTAGAAAAATAGAATCGCTTCAAAACTACGCGAATGCAAAACTTGTTAGCAATCTTTTTTTTTTTTAAAGTAAAGAATATTACGTCCTGAAGATGCTTTAAAAAGCGAAACCGGTCGATAAAATTAAATAATTTAGTGTATAATAATAGTGAAATAAAAGTACAAGTGAGTGATAAACTAGTTTCAACTAAAAATAATGGAATTTCACCAAGTGCCGACGATTGAAAGTGTAAAATCTATTGTTAGCAATCAAAACGCTTCGATTATTTTAAACTCCCGTTACAAGTGAGAGTCAGAACAACTTGTTTTTACTAACGACTTATTCATTGTGCAAACACCTTTAGGTAATAAAAATGAAAAGACGAAATTAAAAGATAATATACAATAGAACTAGGATAACAATAGGAGAATGTTAAATGTATACTTACTATTGTCTTGTGAGAGTTGTGCTTCTACATGACAGTATATTATGTAATGTGTGTTATTTTGTGTGAAAAAGCCCGTGAAGTAAGTTTATTTGTACTTAGAATCTTCATGCCCATATCCCCGAAGGGGTAGGCAGAGGTACAGCAAGTGCACCCACGATTAGCCGAAGATACTTGGTCCCACAAATGTGATAGGTGGCAAGCCTATCGCCAACCGGGCACTTTCCAATCCCGGGCAACTTTGTGTTTCTCAGAAAACTGAAAAAATACTTTTTTTAATGTGCCCAACCCGGGAATCGAACCCGGGACCTCATGTGGCAAACGCCAACGCTGGACTACTAGACCACAGAGTTTGTACTTATTATGAAATAATCTGAAGTATAGACCTCTCACCTTCCCTTCACGCTGTTTTATTTATTTATTTATTCTTTTTGTACACATGGAAAGACAAAACTTTTTATATTTAAATAAATATATGTACAAAGGCGTGCTTATCTCTATAAAAGATTTCTTACACAAAAACCAGCAACACAGGTTGTTGGAGTAATCGCAAATTATAAACAACGAGTATGGTGTACACCAGAGATAAATAATAATAATAACAAATAAGACAAAACAAAAAAAAAAACGGATATTATATAAGACTTAAAATTACTTCAGAAATACTTTCTATAAATTATATTTTATGTTTCTGTAAAAGAGGGGAACAAAGGAAAACAAATACAAATATGCTTTAAATGGCAGAATGATAATTACAATAAAATTATAAATTACTAGCTGACCCGGCAAACGTTGTTCTGCCTTTTTAACTACTCTTATGTTTTTTCTTTATTTTCTCACCTTTAAACCTTATCTGGACTTCAACAACTAATTCGAAACCAAAATTAGCCAAACCGGTTGAGCCGTTCTCGAGTTTTAGCGAGACTAACGAACAGCAATTGATTTTTATATATATAGATTAAGCGACACATAATGCTGCTTGACCCTAACTTTAAAACAGCTTATGGTCTAGATCACGGATTAAATCGATGCGCCATTCAAGGTGATTTCTTAATTTATTAGTGTAGTAATTCTTAGGTACATAATTTCCTCCATAATAAAAGAAAATTCAGTCGCGCTCGAGACTGTCATATTAACATTTTCTTTGAAACTTTGTGACCCTCCCACTCCCTTACGCTACACTTAAATCGTCAGATTTTCTAAATTATAGCTGACAATTACCCCACCATACTCTAATCTAATGCGCTTTCAAAGTTAAAACGCACTTAATGCGCGTAACACGCTTTGAAAAAGTAGCCTAAGTTACTCCCTGTCACATCAGCTATCTTCCAGTAAAAGACCCGTCAAAATCGAACCAGCCGTTCAAGAGATTAACCAGAACAAACAGACAGACAGACAGACAAAAATTGTAAAAAATGCTGTTTTGGTATATGTATCGTGTATACATCCATAAGCATTTAGTAAAAAGCGATTATTTTAATATTACAAACAGACACTCCAATGTTATTTATTTGTATAGATATAAAAGAAATTAACAAGTAATTAAGTTTCATGGATGTTAATTCTAAGTTATATATAACCAAAACAAATTTAGTTTTTAGTGCAGATATTAATTGTGTGTTGCTATTCTTGTGACGAGGTCTTAATGTCATATGCATAAATTTATCGACTATCATACCCTGTAAACCGGAACACGACAAGCTACTGCAGCAAGAATGGGTATTGCGGTGGTACCCGGGCAAGACAATGTGAAACTCTACCACCTAGCAGCCATGATGGTAGTGACTCGTATAGTCAACTGTTTGCCTCTTACAAATTGCCTGTCAGAACGACGGATGGTATATTCTTCAAAGGAGGGTCGGACCAATACGGGGTATAGTAATTTAGTAGTAAAGTGGAAATGTTGTTGAAAATTTTTTCTATCGCCTCTGTGGTCTAATTGTCCAGTGTCGGTGTTGACCACATGAGGTCTCGAGTTCGATTCCCGGGTCGGGCAATTAAAATGTGTTTTTTCAGTTTTGTGATTGGCCAAAAACAAAGTTGCCCGGGATTTTAAAAAATGTCCCGTTGGCGATAAGTTGGTCTCTTATCACATTGTGGGACTAAGTATCTTCGGTTAATCGTTGGTGCACTGGTTGTACCTCTGCTTACCTCTTCGGGGATACGAGCGTGAAGATACTTTTTTATGATTAATCCATATATATTGTATCTAAATTAAGAAGGTGATTCTTGAAAATAAACCTTAAAAAACCTTTATTAAATTTAGTAATCCACTGTCATCTGCAAAAAAACACAGCATCTGCTAAATATCTGTCCATCCGGAATTGTTATATAAGCAATATCTTTGCACTTTAATCACATTTTGTTACTTCCCAAAGAATATTATTTATTTTCTATCCGCTTGAAAATTAAAATTTATTTTTGACTAGTTGTTATCTATGGCTGTAGCTTATGGCTTTAAAAAAACAATTTCTTGCTGGATATATAATATAGGAAAAAATAGCTATACCTACCCTTTCTAAATTTCATCCATTAGTCCATTGATTTATGATTTATGTTTATAGATTACTAGCTGTAGCGCGCAGCCCGCTGTATTAAAATAATTTAGTGAATCCCGCGGGATCACCTCATTTTGCCGGGATAAAATTAGCCTATATGCTATTTCAGGTCATCATCTACCTGTGTGCCAAATATCATTTAAATCTGTTATGTAATTTTTGCGTGATTAAGTAACAAACACCCATCCATTCAAACATCCAAACTTTCGAATTTATAATTATTATAGATTAAGTCAATCGCTTCGCACATCACTCATACGCTCCTTTTATATATATGTCGCAGTGAAATTGTCAGTACCGTTAGATTATAATTTACCTAAGTGATATTATAATTTAACTGCTAAACTAGCCTAACCAAATTATAAAATCCCTAGGTAGATTATAATCTAACGGCTATTGACAATTTCACTGCGACATATACATGCAAGATGCACCCTTTTTTGCTGAATATTGTAAGATTAACCTTTTTTTCGAGATAAAAAGTATCCTAAGTCAAATTTCAGGTCATCATGTATGTCAAATTTCATCAAAATCTGCCCAGCCGTTTATGCATTATTGAGTAACAAATATTTAAAATTAAGATTCATAATGTGTAAGATATCGTATAAAGATACTAATTAGCCGCTATCAGAGTTTTCGTTGTATTAGTACGAGACGATATTAAAGCATAAACTCTAGTAAGCTTGTTAAGGACAAACAAATTTTGACCATTCTCTCCTGACCTTGAAGTATTCCGAAGGCCGTTACTACGACCTGGTCGTTGTTGGTAAGTGTTCCCACTCTTAGGTTAATCTTGATGATATCTTGTCCAGTAGTTTTCTTGTCCGGTGTGGTCTTGTCCAAGCGGGTCTGTTTCCCCTTTCTTCACATTTTGTAGGTTCTCAACTCTCAGATCCCTCTGATTCACGTTGGAGAGGGGGTCTTTTGATCATGCTACACGCTTTATATATTTATGCTACATTTTACTTGAGTGAAGTTCAACCATCTTACTTAATTACGTCATAACGTACTTGTTACTGTAACGCTCCATGTGATTTTTGGTGAATATTTTTGGATTGTTATTAATTATGCTGCAGCGTAATTCTCGTATCAAAACAATCGAATCGAAGCGCTTAGGCTATGTGTTATTATGTTTTATTATGTGAATTGGAGAGCAAATTTCCCCCGATACCCACGTGTACCGTACACCTACATCTTAAAAAATGTTCCTAATGAACAAAAGCGTACATATAACGCAGTATATTTCTCAACATATAATTAACATTAAACGCTTTCATCTGACCCACATTCGGGAAAATATGTCTTGATCAAAGGTTATAATTAAAATGGAATAAAAATATGACTATTAAAATAACTCAACAGCAAGTTTCTTATACAAAAATTATATTTTAAAAGTGCATTGGTAACTTTGATTAGTCTGCCACTAGTAATATAACACTAGTAATATAATTTTTCCCCGTGTTGGTTCCGGGCTCTTTTGAAGAATAGACCAACTGCCGCTCTGCCAGGCATGTCGTAAAAGGCGACTAATTGGCTATGCCAATCACTAACATTTTGGCCACTAGGTGGTAGAGTTCTCCATTGTCTCGCCCGGGTCTGGTACCACTGCTTTACCTATTCCTGCCGCAATAGCGTCAGTGCTTGTCACTGTCATGTTCCGGTTTGGAGGGTAAGGTAGCCGGTAGAATTATGCATGTGGCATTAGACCTCGCCACAAGATAGCAACGCACCATTAACACCTTTGGTGTCTATAGGTGAAGGTTGACTATTTCCATCAGGAGACCCATATGCTTGTTTGCTATCTTATGATACAAAAAAAACTAGCTTATTGCCTTGGCTATCCTTGGGAAATCGATCATAAGACACGATACTAGATTAAATCGGAGTTCTTTCACAGGAGATACCACTAAGGTCAGTTCTACGATTAAATTAAATTTAAACACTAATTGAGTACATTGTTCGCCAATGGGCGTCGCAATACTGTAAGGTAGTCGTTATACTAGGTGGTAGAAATATGCAATGTCTCGCGGGTCTGATACCACCGCTTTATCTATTCCTGCTGCAATAACGTCAATACTTGTTACTGCTGCATTCCACTTTGAAAGGTAAGTTAGCTGATAGATTTAAGCATCTGGCACTCACGCCCCACCACACGGACATCAATTTACCATTAGCATCTTTGGTGTCTATAGGCAATTTTTGGCTCTTTCATTAGAAGAGCCATCTGCTTGTTTGCTATGTTATGGTATAGACAATAAGACTAGTATCACAATAATTTACCGAAGCTTACTTCTTATCTATCATTCCGTAAAGAAAACAAACAGATAGTGCTTCTGATAAAAAGAGAAACCATCGCTTATAGACGCAAAAGATGTTAATGGTACGTTGGTATTCATGTAGCGGGATGGCAATGCATAAGTTCACCGACTTCCTTACCTTTCAAACCGCAACACAAAAATGACAAACATTAACGCTATTATGACAGGAATAGTTATGGCGATGGTACCGTACACCCGGGCGAGACGTTGCGCGACCCTACCACCTAGTAGGCACGATGGTAGTGACATCTATAGACAATAGGATGCTTTTAACTGCGTGCTTGGCAGAATGGCAGTTGGTCTATTCTTTAAAGGAGCCCGAACCGCCACGGCCTAAGACACGTTAAGCCAACCGTTTGCTTTGAAGAACTGTTTGGTAGAACGGCGATTGGTCAATTCTTCAAAGGAAGCCTAAACCAACGTGGTGAGAACTCTAGATTTTTTTGTGTCGATAAGGAAGCGCTTAACTAGGATCTCGCCTGATAGTATGCTAAGATGTTGCCTAAGATGGAACGCGCTTCCCTAGAAGGTACCTGTTACTCTTCTCTTCAAGAGAATTTCTCCCCAGATTGTACTTGTCAGGTAACACAGACTCAGGAAGCATGTTCCAATCTCTTGCGGTTAGAATGAAGAATGTCGAGTCGAACCGCTTTGTCTGGGTACGTGGAACATCCACCATATGGCGATGCATGGAATCTGTGTGCCTCGACGATCGATAAAAAAACGGGAATGGCGGATTTAAGTCGTGTAATTCCTCAGCGCACTTTCCAAAATGTATCCAATAAAAGACCGATAAACTATCCACTCTGCGGCGATGAGCGAGGCTCTGGAGTTTGCCTACCAGATCATCGTCGTTTATGAGCCTCTTGGCACGCCTCTTTAATGGAATCTAGTTTAATCTTATGATATAAAAAAAATTTTTAAAAATATACATAAGGGCAGAGGTACAACAAGTGCACCCACGATTAGCCGAAGATACTTGGTCCCACAAATATAGGTGGCAAGCCTATCGCCAACCGGGCACTTTCCAATCCCTTGCAACTTTGTGTTTATCAGAAAACTGAGAAAACACTATTTTTTATTTACCACCTATTTACTAACCTATAATTTAATTTTTTTTCATTTCATGTTTATATAGTAACTGCAAAGTTTTCTGTTTGGACTTTTAACTTTATACTAAAAAAAACACTTAGTGCCAATGGCAGAATTAATACAACATATTATTATTATTACACACTTATGATTTTAAATTAATAAATCAATTTGATCAATTTCGCCTTTAAATTAGCGTTCAATTCGTCGCACCTATTCTAATTCAACATTGGGTTTCAATGAAAGAGACGGTATAACATTAAGATGTATCTGCAGTATCACTCGGAAGATCGCTATTTCTGCGGTAATGTACAAAGCCTTGATTAGTGGTATGTCCCAAACCTACACATATACCAAACGGATACCCAATCGGAAATGTCAGTCATCAATGTTATCGCTTTATCACTGCATGATGGTCCAATCACGGCACTATCTAATTAGTTCGTCAAGAGGGTCCTGTCAATAGCACGGTTGATTGCCCACGTGTGATAAGACTATCAGTATTTCAGCAAAATGTCGATTGATCCTATAAGTTTTGAGGACGAGCGCTTGACGGTCATTAGATGTTTTTGCGTCGGGAACATTAGTATTAAACAGGTAAAATGTTTTATTAAACATTCAAAAAACCATAATTTTACCATTTTTGAAATGTCTTTAAAATTTTAATATGAATAAATAAAAATATAATTATTAAAATACGTGAACTTGTTTCACTATTTAAATTGTTTAAAGCGAGTTTCGCGTTATAAGGCATCACCATAGATCGACATGCTTTTACCAAATAGCGATTTACAGTTTACAACATACTATAAATAAATAAATATCGGTGGAAAAATGACATGATTTGTTCTTACCTCAAAGTAAACAAAATATTTGCTTGTGATATGGGTAAATGGTAAAATATCTACGACATAAATACATAGAAATGTGTAAATATAATATGATCTATCTATTATATATATAAAAAAATCAATTGCTGTTCGTTAGGCTCGCTAAAACTCGAGAACTGCTGAACCGATTTGGCTAATTTTGGTTTTGAATTAATTGTAAAAGTCCAGAAGGTTTGAAAAGTGAGAAAATATAGAAAAAAATAAGAGTAGTTAAAAAGAGAGAACAACGTTTACCGGGTCAGCTAATATAGAATATAAAATATTTTATAACGCAATATAATACAACATAACGCTTATTTGGTGGATTATCAGCGTATTTACAGATTTACGTATTTTACAGGATATTTTTAAGTTTATGGTCTTATTGTAGCAATTCATGCTTATTTTTTTATTTAAGACCATAAACATATTTATATATATATTTTTTTTGCTTAGGGTCATAATAAGACCTAAACTCATTTAAAAAATATTCTGTAAAATACGTAAATCTGTAAATACGCCAATGTTCCACCAAATGAGCGATAAACGTGTAAATACTGTTAAATCCATACTTCCATACTAATATTATAAATGCGAAAGTCTGTCTGTCTGTCTGTCTGTTACGCTTTCACAGCTAAACCGCTGGAACAATTTTCATGAAATTTGGCATGGAAGTAGTTTAAGAGCCGGGGTCAAACATAGGCTAATTTTTTTTCAAGAATCGACCCTTAAAGAGTTAAAATAGGGGATGAAATTTGTATGAAAAACTATCTTGACGACATGTTAATCTACTCGTGGGCGAAGCTGCGCGAGTCAGCTAGTATTAAATAAACACCAAAACACATAAATATCGTGACTCTTAGATTCTGCTGCATCTCTCCCGAGTATATTTTGGTACCACTGCCTTACCTATTCCTGCCGCAATAGCGTAAACGCTTGACATTATCGTGTTCCGGTTTGGAGAATAAGGTGCCGATAGACTTATGAATGTGGCATTGCCATCCCGCTACACAAATAGCAACGAATCATTAACATCTTTGTTGTCTATAGGCGATGGTTACTTTTTCCCACAGGAGAGCTATCTGATTGTTTGCTGTCTTATGATATAAAAAAATATAATTGCTTTGAGTCCATCTATACTCAGTCTCAGTTTTGTCTCTGAAAGTAGACGCAAATACGACTTTTGATTTACTAGAAGACTATCTCGCACGAAAGTTGGACCCCACATCCTAAATCATCGTATCTTGAGAACATGGAACAGATTACCGTAGGAAAGGGCTTCTCCCGCCGGTGATTAACAATTCTTGACTTAGAGACTCGTCTATACTCGTAGTTATTAAAAGTATATTCACGTGCATATACCCGAATAGGTAGGGCAGAAGTAAAATAGTAATAGTTATAACATAGAAGTAAAAGCACATAGTAGAATAAATATAAGAGAAATATGTATACATAATATATGTACAAGATAGATATACAATAGCAAAAATGTAAAGCAATAAACTAAGAAATTGTATAGGACTCATCAATGTCCACAAAAATAATACTTATTGCATCAAATAAACCCGACAAGCCCAACAAAGACTCTGAACAATCTTTATCAGAGGAACCAGTAAAAAAAAAAAGACGTGTGGTACTCGGAGACTACCATAAAGCTATTGCATAGCATTTTTTATCAACTTATGCAATTGCAATTATATATTTATTTTATTTATGCAGTATTTTTTTTCTTTGTTTATTCATATTTAAAACACTTTGTACACAAATTATACGAGTACAGTTATTCACTGTTGTACGTAGATGATAAATACCTATACTTTCTCACAAACAGCTGATTACGGTAGTTTTCCAATACAACCAATGCCACCTAAAGGCGGGTTGCTGAACTAAAGAGACAAGCGTGATATTTCAAAAAGTCATTAAAAGGTCTGGTATTTATCGATAGATGGAAAAACTAAAAAGTATCATCGCTGTGCCGGTCGGAGTGGCGGGTGTTAGGTTTTTTCGTTACGGAATTTCTGGATTCGGTCTCCAAGCTTAAGGCCCGCGATAGAAGCTATGAAATAGCTTAAAAAAATAGGTATGGCAAGCGGCATAATGAGTGTATCCACGATTAGCTGAAGATAGTCCCATGATGTGTTAGGTGGCAAGCCTATCGCCAACCGGGCACTTATCCAATCCCGGGTGACGTTGTTTTTTATCAGAAAACTGAAAAGTCACATTTTTAATTTCCCGACCCGGGAACCGAACGCATGACCTTATGCGGTTAACATTGACATCGAACCACTAAACCAAAGCGTAACAGAACTCTATGACCAACTAGGTCATAGAGTTCTGTTCTATACATTACATACACATAACACTCTTTTAAGTAAACTTGAAAATTTGGGAATAAGAGGTCCACCGCTGAAATGGCTAACATCCTATCTAGCTAATAGAAAGCAATACGTTGAAATTATGTCTATAAATAGGTGCGGACATGCAAACTTTCACAAATCAAAATATGAAATTAATAATGTAGGTGTTCCTCAAGGTAGTATTCTTGGACCTCTTTTATTCATTCTGTATATTAATGATCTCCCAGATATCACAGAACATACATGTACTTTATTTGCAGACGACATTTCAATAATAATATCCAATCAATACCATAAAATTAATAAAGAAATAAATGATACCATCCAAAAAGTAATTAAGTGGTTTAACAATAATACCTTAAATGCCAATTTGGCTAAAACTAATTATATGCATTTTAACAGCAAGGGTAATAAAGATAAATTGAACATATTTTATAACAACCAAGAAATAAAGAGAGTACACCAAACAAAATTTCTAGGAATGTTCCTTGATGATCAATTAAATTGGAAAAAACAAGTGGAAAGTATCTGTACTAAGTTAAATAAATTTATTTATGTATTAAGGAGACTAAGACAAACTGCAACTATTACTACCACGATGAAGGCGTATCACGGTTATGTAGCGTCAGTGCTCAGATATGCGTTACTTTTGTGGGGAAATTCAACTGACGTCAACATAGTTTTTGTTATACAAAAAAGATGTATACGGGCAATTTGTGGAAAACCACCTTATGAATCCTGCAAACCCCTGTTTAAACAATTAGGAATAATGACACTACCTAGCATGTATATATTTGAGTTGGCCAATTTTGTGAGGACAAACTATAAATTATTTTCCGAAGCACGAGAAATTTTTCCACGAAATACAAGAAACTCCAACAGGCTAGTCTTGGAATTAACGCCAAGATTAGCGCTGTACCATAGACAATTCTACGCTATGTGTATAAAAACATATAATGCAATACCCAATGACTTTAAGGAATTACCTATAAAAAAGTTTAGAAAAGTTTTAGCAAATTGTTTAATTGTTGAATAAATGTTTTTATTCAATTGAAGATTTTTTAAATAATAAAGAATTCCTAAAAAAAGTCAAAAATAAAATTTAGTAATTGAAGTTAAATACAATTTTTATATTAATTAATAGATTTTCATAATTACATATTATAATTTAATTTTTATTTATCTTCTTGACTTTGTAGTAAAAGATGACAATTGTAATTAAATGGACATTTTTAAACCTCTATCTTTATAAATATAATTTACTAACTCTAAAGTATGTGACCTTGTAAATGTTATTTTAATTGAATTACTGAGTCAAGTTTAATGAAAAAGCATTGCATGCCATGGAATAGGATGCCAAGGAATTGGTGAAATAGGAGGAATTGTATAAATAATATTGTACCAACCCTAAGATGTAACCCTATTTCGAGCAATAAATGATATTATTATTATTATTATTATTATCATGATAATTAAATAGTGACTCGTTTTGTCATTCGTCTGCAACGACGTTTTGTTTCGTTTCTATGTACTAACGTATTGGACAAGACATGCGCCACGCCCCTTATGTCTCAATTAAGTGCAGTCAATGGGCTGCACCTATTTCAGAGCTCGTTGAACGAAAGGAGTTAGCGCCATGAAATTCACGTTAACGGTGGTTACGACCTTTTGGTCGCAAATATATATAATACGCTACAGCGCTGTTTAATTTCGAGTTTGGTTGGACGATTTATTATAATTTCAGCGCTACAACGAGTGTTAATGACATGGAACAAGACTAGTACGTATAACATTAAACTCTCTATTCTTTTGCCTTTTTAGGGTCCCGTACCTAAAAGGTAAAAAGGGGACCCTATTACTAAGCCTCCCCTGTCTGCCTGTCCGTCTGTCTGTTTTTCACCAGGCTTCCCATAAATCGTGATAGCTAGAAAGCTGAAAATTTCACGAATTATGTATTTCCGTTGCCGCTATAACAACAAATATTAAAAATAAAAAATACTAGCTTTTGCCAGCGACTTCGTCCGCGCGGACTTTGTTTACTCCGCACTGCTCCTCCCCCGTAGGTGATAGCGTGATAATATGTAGCCTATATGTTGATCCGACCTATAAGTAATATTCATGCAAAATTTGAAGTAAAACCATGCAGTACTTTTTGAGTTTACCCCTGACATACATACAGACAAACAGACAAAAATTCTAAAAACTATATTTTTGGCTTCGATATCGATTGTAGATCACGCCCCAAGTATTCTTTTAAAAAAATAATCAATGTACAGTTTCGACTTTTCTAAGATTTTATTGTATGTATAGATTAATTAATTGACCTGACTGCAATCAATCTTTTTATATCATAAGATAGCAAACAAGCAGATGCGTATCCTGATGGAAACAGTCACCCATCGCCTATAGACACCAAAGGTGTTAATGGAGCGTTGCTATCTTGTGGCGAGGTCTAATGCCACATGGATAAGTTCACCGGCTACCTCCTTACCCTTACCCAATGGAGCTTGGGTTCGATTCCCGACAAAAACAAACATCTGTGTGATGAGTATATTTGTTTTTGTTTCGGTGTTTCGGTGTATAATACATATACTTTAGTCTTTATTTATTAGTATTTAGTATTTTTATAAATTAATAACGTTGACTAATACCCGGTTATACGGGTATTAGTCAACGTTAGTAACGGACATATCTAGTAGTTAGTAACGGGTATATCTAACCCCAAAGTAAGCAAATAATTTGCTTACTTTGGGGTTAGATCAATTTGCGCAATTTGTCCATGAATATTATTATTCAAGTTATTATTTGCCCGGTGATATGGATTTATTTATATACTCGATTATAGTTACCTTCTAAGCGTGTTGCTATTGTTAGAAGCTGTTAGATGCATATAATTCAGTTTGTATCTTGAGAGGTTGGCTATTTGTGTACGCTTTAGATAGGCGTTCAAGCGCCTAAGCCAATTGCGTAAGTAATGTTCACACTACCAAAGCTTCGTTTACATGTATACTGCATATTACAAAAAGAAAATATTTGTATTTGTATATGTTTGTGAAGAACAAACTCAAAAACCGACGAAGTGCGAGTTAGACTCGTGCTTGGCTTGAGATAACCATTACCTATACACAACAAATATGTAAATGGTTAATTGCTCTAAGTGGCTTTTCTCCCAACAGTCCAGTTGGGTTCAGTAGTTTTTCGGGTTCCGTACCTAAAAGGTAAAACGGGACCCTATTACTAAGCCCCCACTGTCTATCTGTCCGTCTGTCTATCTGTCACCAGGCTGTATCTCATAAACCGTGATAGCTATAACGCTGAAATTAAATAAAACGTCAGGTACACATTTTCACAAATTATGTATTTCCGTTACTGCTATAACAACAAATACTAAAAATAAAAAAAAATAAAAAATATTAAGGGTGGTCGCCATACAATCATCTTTAAAAAATACGAAAATACATGTTGTATTTTCGTATTTTTTAAAGATGATGGTACGGAACCCTTCGTGCGTGAGTCTGACTCGCACTTGGCCGTTTTTTTTATATCATACAATAGCAAAGATGCAGATGGCTCTTCTGGCGGAAAGAGACAACCATCACTAAATATAACATTTATGCGTTGCTATTCGCGTGATAAAGGCGAAATAACACATGCCTAATTATACCGGCTACCTTACTCTCTAAACCGGAACATTGACACCGTAACAAGCATTAACGCTATTGTGGTAAGAATATGCGACAGACCGCTCCGTTGGTCGAGTGATTAATGAACCCGACTACGCATCAAACGAGTTGTTTAGTTCCATTCCCGATACATCACCCATTTGTGTGATGAGCATATATATTTGTTTGTATTTCTGGACTTGGGTGTTTATTAAACGTATTTGAGTATTTATATATGTATTTCTATGTACATATTTGTATCGTTGACTGACCCATGTCACAGCAAATAATTTGCTTACTTTATCTAGTGATATTCAGTGCAGCCTATTGCATTATAGAAGTTTTTAACAAATCCTGCGGAATCACCTAATTTTTCTGGGAAATGTAACCTATGTGCTATTTCAGGTTATCATCTATCTGTGTGCCAAATTGCATTCAAATCCGTTAAGTAGTTTTTGCGTGATTGAGTAACAAACATCCATACATCCAAATATTCAAACATCCAAACTTTTGCATTTATAATATTAATATGGATAAAATCAGAGGTAACAACTATAATTGTAAAATGGGGTACAAAGTAAAAACGTTGTACCCCATTTTACAACAATTACACGAATGGCGGAGTGTGAAATTTGCCACTGTTAAACCTAAAATGTTTAAATAATATGCATTAAAAATATATTAATTTAATAAAAGTAAAAATTATCCACACTAATTCACATGATATATCATAATATACAATATAATATTTCCTTTACGGTTAAAGCACATTAAAGATTTAAAAAATGAATTAAAAAAAAAGATTTTATTGTTTGATCTTGGTCTAAATTCGACCACATGGCGATCGCTGGCTCTAACTTTTCCTTTGGTTTTCAAAATACTAGTTTTCGGAGGTAACAACTATAATTGTTGTAAAATGGGGTACAAAATAAAAACGTTATACCTCATTTTACAACTATTACACGAATGGCGGAGTATAAAATTTGCCACTGTTAAAGTTTACATTGCGAGAGACTGAACAAACCTAAAATGTTTAAATAATATGCATTAAAAATATATTAATTTAATATATACAAATTACCTACACATATATCATAATATACAATATAATATTTCCTTTACGGTTAAAGTCTCTTGATCTTGGTCGAATTTCGACCACATGGCGATCGCTGGCTCTTGCTTCTCTTTTAGTTTTCAAAAAATAATCAAGTTAATTTGAAAGTTAAAACAATCCTCTTTTCAATTCCCCGCTGTCCTCAAGTTAACTTAAGTGCACCGTTCCATTTATACACCTACGCTAGCCCCATCCGCATATCAGTTGCACGTAGATTAACAAACAGTTATTATTAATCATTACAGTAAGAGAGGATTTTGAGATTTACTTCAGCGTCAGATTAACGACGAGAGGTAACCTCGCATATTGTTGAGGCTCTCCACCAAATATAAGGTCTTTATATAGTGCCATAATAGCTCTTTATATAGCCATTTCAAAAATCAAAATTTAGATCAAGTTCTCAAAAGATACAGAAAGTATCTTCACGCCCGCATCCCCGAAGGCAGAGGTACAAGTGCACCCACGATTAGCCGAAGATACTTAGTCCCACAATGTGGTAGGTGGCAAGCCTATCGCCAACCAGGCACTCCCAGCAAAAGATACAGCTTTTCAAATATTAAAATTATGCGATTTGAAGCAAACTTACTTCATATTATTAAATAACTTTCAGACTAATATACGGATTGATTTCAAAATTGAATGAATTATCAATTTTCTGAAAAACCTACGTCAAATACCGTAAATTAAATCAAAATCGGTTGATTTCTTCGGGATTTATCAATGGCAAAATTAAACAAAAATGTTCTATTTCTTTGTTATTTTTCACCTATCGATTTTGTAGCTAATACAAAAATTTTAGAGCTTAAAACTTGCATTGAATTTCATTCGAAAGATCTTAATTCATCATTTTGAAAATATACAGCTCTAAATAAACTAAAATACGGTCATTTTTACCAAAATTTTGATTTTTGAACTCTTTGAGCGCTAAAATCTACACTTGGGTATTATAGTTTTTTTTTTCTTTGAACTTAAAATACCTCAATTTAGATAAAATGTTCAAGACTTATCTGTTGATGCTTTTTCCACAATTGAAATTAAAAATATTATAATATTATAACCTATTTTCCTATCTACAAAATCCAATAGTCCCCACAACTCTCGAGTAAATCCCCATTTAACATCTTGGGATGCCCAAGTATTACTATTTTGATATAACTAAATTTGTGTGTCCGATTCTAAGAGATTGCCTACCCTTAGCGTATCCCTTAGAAGATGTGTACCTAACATGTTATTTAAGGTCTCGTTAGCAGTCGAATAATCAGTATGAACCTGTGATATGAATTAACCAATTGTGCTTATTTGGATCTCGTTAAAATAAGTTCGTACAAAACACCATTAGCCAGATATGTCATTATTACGGTGCCTACTAGAATTCTGCAACATCTTGACCGGGCTTGGTACGGGGTACTACCACTTTACCTTTTCTGTCGCAATTCCTCCAGTGTTTCTTAGTTTCGTTTTTTCTTTTGGAGGTCAATGTAACCCGTAAACTTATGAATGTGGTCACGATAATAGCACAGCATCAATGTCACATTTAATCCTCATGGGCGATGATTGTCTCTTTTGTTGTTTCATCAGGAACCATCTGTTTTGTTGGTTCATGGGTTTGGTCTTATGAATTATAAAACATACATATACTCGAAAAATAACCTATCTAGCACAGTCGGTTAAAAATATGAAGATTTCTGAAGTAAAATTGTGATTAGATTAAAATAATATACTACGAAAATTTTATTTTTAGTACTTACCTTCATTTCATCGTTTTATTATATAAAAAAAGCAGATGACTCTCCTGTCTACCTCCGACCCCGCAATACGGTTGGAATGCCATGCGCGTAAGATTACCGACTACCTCACCCCCAAACCAAAACAAAATAGTGAGAAATACTGCCGCTATTGCGGCAGGAATTGGCAATGCAACAGTGGCGAAGTTTTTTTTATATCATTAGATAAACAAGCAGATGGCTCCCTTAATATAACGAAACCATCACCTACAAACACCAAAAATCTTAATGGTGCATTGCTATCCGTCTGCCAGGTTAGCAATTCCACACACATAAGTATACTACCAACCTTACCCTCCAAACCGGAACATGACAATGACAAGCATTGTCGCTATTGCAGCAGAAATAGGTAAGGCGGTGTTACCAGACCCGGGTGAGACGTTGCGGAACTCTACTAACTGGTAGTCACGAAGGTAGCGACACGTATAACTTATAAGCAATCATTTGCCAAACCACCGCGGGAATAGGTATCATGGCCTTATTTATTCCCAAAGCAATATCGTTAGCGCTTGTCATTGAAGTGTTTCAGTGTAGAAGATCAGGTAGCCGGTAAACTTATGCATGTGACATTACCATACCGGCAGGGATAAACACGCAACATTAACATTTTGGTTATCACGAAGGTAGTGACACGTATAACTTATAAGCAATCGGTCACCTTTTACGGACTAGGACGGGGGAAACCTTTTCGGGAATAAGTATCACCGCCTTACCTGTTTCCAAAGCAATTTACCATACCAACAGGGATAAAAACGCAACATTAACGTCTTTAGTATCTATAAGCAATAAATAGTTGGCTCTTTCCACCAGCCATTTGCTTTTTGCTATCTTGTAATGTAAGAAAAGTAATATTAAATTCAGGCTACAGGTATCTAAATAAATTAAGAATATGTGATTATATTTTGTGCAAGTTTAAATATTTATTGACAAAATCTCATTACTAGTTTGGAGCCAGCCAGTCTGCCGCCACTTGCTATAAAAATATTTGCGTAATTGGGCATGACATAGAATGCTGCGTGCGTATCAATGAAACTACCAAAGCTCGTTTTAGGATGAAAATACTCTATTGTTTAAAATTCAGCTGATTTTTTTCATACGATAGCAAACAAAAAACGAACGCAAGACAAATACGCGAACGCATCGGTAGAGTTTGTAATTTAGCACAGGTAAAGTTTACAATGCGGAGGACTTAAATGGACTACTTGCATTGAATTGTTGAAAAAAATGGACTAAACTGATTTTATTTAAAAGATAATAATAATCGAATCTGTAGTCTAGTGGTTCGGTGTCTGTATTAAGCAGATAAGGTCCCGGGTTTTATTCCCGGGTCGGGCAAATCAAAAATATATTTTTTTCATTTTTCTGATAAAAACAACGTTGCCTGGGATAGAATAAGGGACCGGTTGCCGATAGGCTTGGCATCTAATCACATTGTGGGACCAAATAACTGCGGCTTCGTGGGTGCTGTGGTTGTACCTCTGTCAACCACTTCGGGGATACGGGCGTGAAGATACTACTAGATAATAATGTTAAGATGATTTTTGATAACCATAGGCTATTTTTTAGCCCGAGTAAACAAAAGGAAGTAAAGAAGTCGCGAACAACTTCAATCTTCAAGTATATCTTAAAATTTTTATGAAACAAAATGTGTGAATATAAAAAACTCCAGAAATTCTCTTCAACATCATTTGCAATAAAGAGGCTTCGAGTCTCACCACGTATCAACACATGAGACATTTATTTGCATCCATTTTTTACAAAACTTTTCTATCAATGTCGGCTTACGATGAGTTTCTTTTGTATAAGCCTCCCCAATAAAGATGAATCACTTTCACGAGAACATAATACGATACAATGTAATTTTTGGTTCTCTTCAACGCAAAGAATTTAGTCAGTGCTCCACTCTCACCTAATCAAAATCTTTCGCACTTTTTTTGCACTTTTGGAATAATATGAATACACGTATATAAAAAAAATACTCGTTTTAATGTATAGGATATTTCAAAAGATCTTTCCCTGTGGTCTAGTAGTCAGGTGTCGGTGATGACCCCATGAGATCCCGGGTTTGATTCCCGGATGGGGCAATTAAAAATGTGTTATTTCAGTTTTCTGATAAAAACAACGTTGCCCGGGATTGGATAACTGCAAGATAGACTTGCCACCTATCACATTGTGGGACTATCTTCGGCTAATCGTGGGTGCGCTGGTTGTACCTCTGCCTACCTCTTCGGGGATACAGGCATGAAGTTTTTTTTTTCAAAAGACATTTATTGAATTTAGTGTAAAAAACTAATTGAAAAAAGAAATCCAAGCCAGTCTGGATGTCTGTATGTTACGAATCAGGCACGTTCACGGCCGCAAAACTTTATATTATACTAGCTGTTGCCAGCGACTTCGTCCGCGCGGACTTCGTTTACTCCGCACTGCTCCTCCCCGTAGGTGATAGCGTGATAATATGTAGCCTATATGTTGCCCCGACCTGTAAGTAATATTCATGCAAAATTTGAAGTAAATCCATGCAGTACTTTTTGAGTTTACCCCGAACATACATACAGACAAACAGACAAAAATTCTAAAAACTAAATTTTTAGCTTCGATATCGATTGTAGATCACGCCCCAAGTATTCTTTTAAAAAAATATTCAATATACAGTTTTGACTTTCCTACGATTTTATTATATGTATAGATGGAGTAATTCTCTGTCTATTACTAGACTAGCTTTTGCCCGCAGCTTCGCTCTCGTTAAATGGGAAGTGGGGGGTTAGAAAGAGACAAAAAAACTATGTCACTCGCCATCCCTTCAACTAACTATACTTAAAAAGTCACGTCAATTTGCCGTGAAAGACGGACTAAGAAATACATGTACATACTTTTTCACATTTATAATATTAGTATCGATATACCTTAAGTAGTGTTCGTGTCTTCTGAAAATGCTTCGGTTGCGAAGTAAAACGTGTTCGTGTCTCCTGAAGATGTTTCGGTTGCGAAGTAAAACGTGCGTCGAGTACGTATATTTTGAGCTTTGGTGCTTGCTATAGTCGTGGTGCAACCGCGTGTGATGGACGAGGTTGGATAACTATGGCGGTGGGATCCTCATTAATTTTCAGGCCTACGCTGAGTTTGTTACGTTTCTTGCACTGCTTTTTTATTTTGACCGCCAAGTTGGTAGAGTGGTTAGCGAACCTAACTACGAATCGATGGGGCTCGGATTCAATTCCCGACAGGGAAAAACATTTATGTGATGAGCATAGTTGTTTGTATTTCTGGGTTTGGGTGTTTATTATGTACTAGCTGTTGCCAGCGACTTCGTCCGTGCGGACTTCGTTTACTCCGCACTGCTCCTCCCCCGTAGGTGATAGCGTGATAATATGTAGGTTTTATGTTGACCCAACCTGTTAGTAATATTCATGTACAATTTGTAGTAAATCCATGCAGTACTTTTTGAGTTTACCCCGGACATACATACAGATAAACAGACAAACAGACATACAGACAAACAGACAAATGTTCTAAAAACTATATATTTGTCTTCGATATCGATTGTAGATCACGCCCCAAGTATTCTTTTAAAAAAATATTCAATGTACAGTTTTGACTTTCCTACGATTTTATTATATGTATAGATGTACCTGTATTTTCTGTGTGTCTGTTAAATTTCATCGAAACCTCTGCACAGATTTCCATGAAAGACACTTTTTTACTGACCCAAAAGGAGGAGGTTTTCAATTTGTTTTTATGTTTGATATGAACTCTCTCATTTAATAAACAGATTGAGAGAGTATACCTCCCATATTGCCCTACATAACTATTGTTTTATATCATAAGATAGAAAACAAGCAGACGGGTCTCCTGATGGAGAGAGTCAACTATCGCCTATATTGGTACACCAACGGTGTTAATGTTTAGCATGGAGATAGTTGGAGATACAAGGTCAGATATAAGCTAACTTTTTCACAAATCAACCTTTAAAGACTGATAAAGGCATGAAATTTTTGATGAAAAACTTTATGAACGACATGTTAATCCAAAGATCAAAAACAGATATCCACGTTTAACACGATGATTTTTCCTTTCAAAAATCTCGCTTGCGTAGTCAAGAGCAGTAGAGCATAGTTTAACGGGGTGGTCATGAACATTAAATTTAATTTCATACAGCCATGAAAATTTACAATATTTATAATGTATATGCATAGGTATTACAAGACAAATTATGAAAATTCAAATTAACGTGCCTAGGATAAAAAAATTCGACGAATAAACATATTGTAAAATGCTGAAACAGCTGATGACGAGCGCTCATCCATCACGGTTGCGTACAAACATTTTACATGTAAAAGCTAACGCGTCGTTTCGTTCAAGTAAAGCAAAATTTTCCTTTTAATATGATGACACTTTTTTACCGACTCAAAAGGAGGAGGTTTTCAAATTGTTTTTACGTTTGATATCTTGAACTCTCATTTAATAAACAGATTGAGAGAGTATACCTCCCATATTGCCCTATATAAGTATTTTTTTTTATATCATAAGATAGAAAACAAGCAGATGGGTCTCCTGATGGAAAGAGTCAACCATCGCATATAGACACCAACGGTGTTAATGGTGCGTTGCTATCTTGTGGCGAGGTCTAATGCTACATGAATAAGTTTACCGGCTACCTTACCCTCCAAACCGGAACACGACAGTGACAAGCACTGACGCTATTGCGGCAGGAATAGGCAAGGCCGTGGTAATAGACCCGACAATGCAGAACTCTACCACCTAGTAGCCACGATGGTAGTGACGCGCATAGCCAATCGGTCGCCTTTTGCGACCTGCCTGGCAGAACGGCAGTTGGTCTATTCTTCAAAGGAGCCCGGAACCAACACGGGGGAAGTATGAAATAATATTTTTTTAAATTAATTATTTATGAATAATTAATCATTTTTTATCATCAATCAATCATTACTCATTATTCTTCAATCATTTTTTTATTTTTTTTACTATAAGATAACAAACAAGTAAACGGCTCTCTGATGGAAAGAGACAACCATCGCCTACCAAAGAAGTTTTTTAATACCGCTTTTTACCGCGTTTTAATACCGCTTACATAAGTTATCCACTACCTTACCCTTCAAACTATAACAGCACAGTGACAAGCATCGACGTTATTGCGACACAAATAGGTAAGGCGGTAATATCTGGTATTACCCGTGTAATATCTGGTATTATTCGCCGTGTTGGTCCCGGCCTCCTTTGTAGAATAGGCCAACTGCCGTTCTGCCAGGCAGGTCGTAAAAGGCGACCGATTGGCTATCGAGTCACTGCCATCGTGGCTACTAGGTGGTAGAGTTCTGCATTGTCTCGCCCGGGTCTGGTACCACCGCCTTACCTATTCCTGCCGCAATAGCGTCAGTGCTTGTCGCTGTCGTGTTCCGGTTTGGAGGGTAAGGTAGCCGGTAAACTTATGCATGTGGCATTAGACCTCGCCACAAGATAGCAACGCACCATTAACATCTTTGGTGTCTATAGGCGATGGTTGACTCTTTCCATCAGGAGACCCATCTGCTTGTTTGCTATCTTATGATATAAAAAAAAAAAAAAAAAAAATTACCAGTGTGCACTACAGCCGGGGGAGCCAGCGGACTGTAGATCTGTTCTTCTCTCTTCGACGCCCCACCAGCCGTAGTGCCTTTGGTCGTGAGCCGGGTGTCGCCGGGAAGAATAAATAGAGACCACAACTGTTCGTTGTAACGAAATAGAATTTATCAATAAAGCTAGCACCGTTGAAAATGTTCCTATTATATGGGAGAGAGCCAGTACTTGCCCTAACACTGCCCTACTCTAAAGCCTGTACCCTATAGGTATACTAAAGCCCAGGAACTTGTCTGGGAAACTTATTTCTTTTGTCGTAATGAAACTGTAATTTGATCGGAACGGAACTGATTGTATGGCCGCGCTCTCCGGTATTTATAGCCCGCGGCCAGACGGGCGGCGTAAATCGACAAAGACGGATGGCGCCATGCGTGGCGCCACAATGTCTGGGATTTGTTAAAATCTTACTTTTCATAATCTAAACGTAATTATTTTGTCTTAGGTAGCTTCTCCTACCTCTAATTACCTAGTGTGGCCCTCTAGCGAGTGCAACGGTACTATCTTTTTACAAATAGAAGCGAAACAAAGTACGGCATTATGTACTAAGACCTACCGAAAACTAATTACATAGTGTTATTTCTTATCTATATATACACATATATATATATATATATATATATATATATATATATATATATATATATATATATATATATATATATATATATATATATATATATATATATATATATATCTATCTAACACATATAAACTTATATAATAACAAACAAGAGTGTTATATACATTATATGTTCTTACAGGACCTCGGAAATCCTTACAATTACAGAGTTGTACGCCTTTTCAGGTCGTACTATCCTGTTACCTATCTTTATACCCTCGAAAAGTGTGTGAACATATGCCTAAGGCTTATATTTACATCGTACATACTTACTGGTTTGTCACGTTTACCACTAGGTGGCGCTGTACAAATCACATACAAATTCCTAGTAAACTCGAAACGCGCTCACGATCGAATGCGAAAAGAAAAACTCACACTTAGCACTCTGTACCGCTTCCGCTACCGCTACCGTCTATCGTCACAGTATTATAGCAATCTGCAACGTATGGCACTTAATGCGAGTTTAAAACATCACGCGTCAACTCACCGCACTATTATAAAAATTATATGCTACTCAGTGATATGTAAATATCATTGATGCTACCGAAACGTTTTCTCGTAAAAATCTCAATAAGTAACATTTTTGCCTAACCTCTGAACCGAAACCTGGACCTTAAGATCTGCGCGAAATAGATTTATGGGCTTATCAATAAATCACGAAGGAGTTTTCCATTATTTGAATTTTAGGAAACGTTTACTCTTATTTAAGGGCTACAGAATCCTTCCAGGGTTTTAATTTGTATGAAATAATTATTCATGTGTCACTAATAGGAATAGATCATATTTTCTAATCCAATAATTTAATACAAACATAGGGGATTTGCAATATACAAAATGAAGGTAGATCTAATAATTATTAATGTGTAAACCCTTGAGTGAGCCCTTTTAGAAAATCCTTATTATTTATAATTAATGAAACTTATGTTTTAGTTCCATACTGGAGCAATTATGACATGGCTCGTCTTGTTGTGATTTTGCGTTACAGATATAGTTTTTACACTATGAAATTTGAAAAATTCTACCACAGTAGTTTTTTTAGTAGAATTTTTGTAGAATACACCGCATCAATCTTGATCAGTTATTAATTTTTCTTTATTATATTTTTTATCGGCAACCTTACCCTCAAAACCGGAACAAGACAGTTACCGGACCAAAAGACGGCTAGTATGATGCGGTTGCGATAAGAATAAGTAAGGTAGTAGTACCAGACCGGATCATGGTGTAGAACGCCTTTTACGAAAAAAGATGAAATGAATTAAATTTGCCATTATCCGCGAACTAGTATATAGTTCGCGGATCATAGCAAATTTAATTCATTTCATCTTTTTAATAATGGATTTCCGCAAAGTATCATACGCATAAATCAATAAACTGCATTTTACGAACTTTGGTCAATTCAAATAGTGCGTACAATAAAGTGTTGAATAAATAAATAAATAAACTTCCTGATAAAGTGGCAGTATTTAGTATTCAAAATTTTGGCTTGGTAACCCAAAGCTTGGAACAACACGGGAAAATACGAGATTTGGAAGGAGGGAGTGTAACATGCCTCCTATACATCGCTTCATTGTTTCCATGTCACTGACTTTTTTCACACTTTTTAACTGTACTTTTTTCCCCGTCATTGAAATGAAAAACAATACATAACCTTTTATTTTTCCTATAATTTAATCTACAAAATCCAATAAGTCCCTATGACGCTCGAGTAACTACTTTACACACACAGCATCTTTGGCTTCCCTACTATAACTTCTTTGGCGTCTATATATGATTTTTTATATCTAATTATTTATATATCTCGTATCATCAAAATCTTCTGTTTGCTATCCTATTTTATAAAAATGCACAGCGTAGTTCACACGCTCATTGGTCAATTCAAATAGTGCATGCTAATTGGTCATTTCAGATAACGCGTGCTAATTGGTCAATTCAGATAGCGCGTGCTCATTGGTCAATTCAAATAGTGCGTGCTAATTGGTCAATTCAGAAAGAACGCGCTCGTTGGTCAATTCAAATAGCGCGTGCTAATTGATCAATTCAGATAGCGCGCGCTCGTTGGTCAATTTAAATGGCCCGCATTTCCCTTTCCTTTTAGACATTTTCCAAAATAAATAGAAAAAGTAAAAGCAAGAGAAAAGGTGTAAATTGTTTAATTGCTTTAATTCCAGGATGGTACGAGCGAGCTGCCTGTTGACCTGCTGCCTCCTTGCCACAATTCTTCTGGTTATGCCCGCGGCTACCTACCCCAGGTAGTTGTATATTTTCAATTTGTGTCAGTTATACCATACCATACCATACCATACGGCTAATCAGAAAATCACACAGAGTATATATATATATATATATATATATATATATATATATATATATATATATATATATATATATATATATATATATTGCGTTGGTATCTACTTCTTGACCATACATGGCCGATGTGTATATGGTATGTTTCTTATATTTATGTAAGTATATGTACATTATATATACATTATATATCACGTTCTTATGCCTCGTAAGACTTCGCGATATGCTGATAATGTAGCCAGAGGAGTGTTTCCCATTATTTCCCGAATACGTTTAAACCAGTTTAATATTGAGACATCTAATTTACATAATGTCTATTGAAGTCAAAAAGGCTAGCTGATATGGGAAAATGACAAATATTGAATTCGAATATCCCATTCAACCGCCTATTACGATTTTTATGGAGTAAACTCTACAGAATACAAAAATAACCTTTATACATTCCATCAATACAATTTAACCTTTAATCTGTGTCTATAGAGAATACCTGATTTTAGGAAAACAAAGTTTTTTTAGGGTTCCGTACGCAAAGAGTAAAACGGAACCCTAATACTAAGACTCCGCTGTCCCTCCGTCTGTCTATCTGACCGTTTATCACCAGACAGTATCTCATGAACCGTAATAGTTAGACAGTTGAAATTTACACAGATAATGTATTTCAGTTGCCACTATAACAAGAAATAAGTACTAAAAACAGAACAAAATAAATATTTAAAGGGGGCTCCCGTACAAAGAACGCAAAATTTTGCCGTTTTTTATAGATGATGGTACGGAACCCTTTGTGCGAAAGTCTGACTCGAACTTGGCCGGTTTGTTTTCATAGGATAGCAAACAAGCAGATAAGTCTCCTCATGAAAAGAAGACCATTGCCTATAAACAACAAAGATATTAATGGTTATTTATTTATTTATTAAACACTTTATTGTACACAAAACATTTACAGTAAACAATAAAATGATGTATATTAAAACAAAAGGCGAGCTTATCTCATATCAAGATTTCTTCCAGCTAACCCATATGTAGAAAACAGTAGACAAACAAAGACACTTGTGCACATATTATTAACACGGCATAATAATAAAGCATACATTAATATCAAATGTGGCCTTAAAAGCTATTAACAAAAAAAAAACTAAAAAGAAGAGACAAAAAAATAACACACTTTAAAAGACAAGAAAATAAAATAAAAAATAATACAAAAATTACACAATTAACTTGCTAACTACTTTCGCGTCAAATAATAATCATGTAATCGTGTTTTAAAGATGGATAACGATTCACTGGTACGAATGTTAGATGGAAGTGAATTCCATAGCCTAACTGCTTGAACAGAAAAGGAATTAGAGAAAAAATTAGATTTGAAGGAAGAGTAACGTAAGAGAGAACTGATATTAGCACGACAATTACTACTCGGTGAATGAAGAAAGAGAAAACGCTCACGAAGATAAATTGGGGATCTAGGGTTATGAAAAACATTATAAAGTAAACAAAGAAGATGAGTATTCCTGCGAAAACGTATGGGTAGCCACTTAAGTTGAGCATGAAATTCCGGAGCATGATCATATTTACGGAGACCAAAAATGTAACGGATGCACAAATTTTGCATCCTCTCAAGTTTATCTATTAACCCTTCAGTGGCATCGAGAAAACACGAGTCAGCGTAATCAATTATTGGGAGAATCAGTGTTTGCGTTAAAGTTATCTTTGTTTTCAGCGGTAGCAAATTTTGCAATGGCTTCAGAGAATGGAAAGAGAAGTAAACTTTTTTGCAAATATTGTTGATATGAGCCTCCCATGACCAGTCTTTAGAAAAAATAACACCTAAATTCTTAACGGTAGGCGAGAAAGGAATTGGAGTGCCATTGTAAACAATTGGAAGAATATTAACGTTATTTAACAATTTGTGCATATGTCTATTACCAAAAATAATCGCTTGGGATTTAGAGGGATTTACTAAAAGACCGTTTGAAGTTGCCCAAGCATGAATCGCATCTAAACCTCGATTGATGGCACTGACCGCATCATTTATATCCATGACACCTGCTTGGCAAGACAGCTGAAGGTCGTCTGCATATAAATGAAATTTACTTGTTTTAATTGTAGAGATGGCATCAATAAAACTCGTAAAAAGTAAAGGGGATAAGACTCCACCTTGAGGAACGCCCGCAGTGAGTTTTAGTGAATCAAAAAACGGTTCGTTGACACGAACACACTGCGATCACCCTCGGAGGTATGAGTCAAACCGGGCAACAACAGAGGACGAAAGGTTACGGGAGCGTAGAACTTCTACTAGTATATCAAAATCTACTGAGTTAAAGGCACTACTAAAATCAAGAAGCACAGCAACTGTAAGTTTTTATCATCAATAGAAGCACGAATATCTTCAGATACGTTAATGAGAGCTGTAACTGTACTGTGCCCTTTACGAAATCCTGATTGAAAAGAACTCAACAAGTTATTGGCTACATAGTAATCCGATAATTGAGTATGTACAATATGCTCTAATACTTTAGAGAGAAATGGGAGAATAGATATTGGCCGATAGCAAGATGGAGAAGAAGGGTTAGAAACTTTTGAGAGAGGGAGGACATGAGCTGTTTTCCAAGCAGAAGGAAAGGTATTACTGGTTAAGGATAAATTGAAAATAGATGTTAATATTGGAATTATCATAGGGGAAGATAGCGAAATCATTTTGGAGGATAAAAAGTCACTACCTACAGCAGTGGATGAAATTGAACGAACATGCCTTATAACTTCCTCATCGGTAACATCGGTAAATTAAACTGGGGAAATGGTTTTAACGGAATAGATGATAAGTAATTTAATGTATTGGATTTAGTGGCTATATCCAAAGAAATAGGAGGGGTTGAAAAATGTGAATTGAGAGAATTAATATCAATATTACTATTTAAAAATGGAGAATTTCTGCCAACACCAAGGGTTTTTAGAAATTTCCATGCTTGCCCTGAATCAGATTTCGCAATAGTATCATGGATATAAAGACGTTTATCTGCGCGACAAAGCTGAGTGCACCTGTTACGTAGTTTCTTGTAATTACTAAAATTACGTTCGGAAGGGTATCTCTTGTAGTGACGATTAGCTCTATCACGCTTTAACATTTCAGATTTTATATCATTGTTTATCCATGGAGCGGGATTATGCTTAATTTTTTTTTTTTTGATAAAAGCATGGACATCAAAAATATTAAGTAACGTTTTGTTAAAATACTGAACAACATCATCTATATTATTTCCATTAAATACCGGTGTCCAATCAGCAACATTGATATCACGAGCTAGATTATCAATGTTACAATTTTTATATGATCGACAAACAGAGTATCTGGTTAATCGTTTAGGGACATGAACGCGATAGGACATGTATAATAGATCGTGGTATGAAAAGCATGAAGCTGTTTGCCCTTGCTGTTTTGATACAATTATTAAATCTAATAGTGAAGGAGCTGTGTTGAGAATTTTACGAGTAGCGGATAGAGGCAGAGAATATAAATTATAAGAAGACAAAATTGAAAGTAACTTGCGAGCACGAGAATCGTCCTTAAGAAGACACGTGTTAAAATCCCCAAGGCTCCTCCTTGTCAAGACATGGTCGTAAAAAGGTCGTAAGTCGTCAAGAACCGAACCCAATGCTGGAAAGTAATTGATGTTAAGAGAAGGGCTGTAAAGTACAGATAAAAGAACCTTCGTGTGGTTGAGAATTATTTCTGAAAAAATGTATTCAATAGCTTCACTGTATTCACTTGGAGAAGTGACAATTATTTTATGGGGAATGGTTTCTCGTAGGTAAATGGCAACACCTCCACACCCTTTACCTATTCTGTCATTTCTAATTAATTTAAAACCTGGAACCTTCATTGCTATCCGTCTGGGGAGGTGTTAATGCCAATTACATAAGTTTACCGACTACCTTACCCTCCAAACAAGAACACGATAATAGCAAGCGCTGACGTTATTGCGGCAGGAATAGGTAAGACGGGTTCAGACACCATCTTAACAGACAGCTTCAGAATGCGGAGGTAGAGGAATGTTCAGATTGATTGTCTTTTTATAACATTATTTTTTTAATTTTTAGCCCCAGCAATTACTTTCGCGACGATGGCCCCTACGAACCAGAAGAAATAATGGATATGATCAACCGTCTTGGAAACCTTCTTCAAATCGAACGCAAAATGGAAAAGTTAGTATTACACTTTTAATATTATGAGTCTGTAACATTGATGGGTTTTTATATCAATGGTCTGTAAGCAACTTTTACTAGATTTTTTTTATTAACTTGGTCACTACAGGTGGACATTCTCCTTTGATTATAGAACTTAATTAAAGGGTATGATAGTTTTTTAATATCTACCAGTAGTAGAACAAAAGTATTGAAAACTAATAATTGTTTTCTAATTTAGTATACCTAGGTACTTAAAAATTAAAAGTTAAATCTTAACATAACAAGAAGTGATAAAAAAGGCATGAGTTAATAGATTTTGATGAAAATAATCAACATAATTTTTAAAGAAGAAATTGTGGTATTTAATTTGCAAAATTTCCGCGAAACCTCATATGGAATTGCTGTGACGCAACTGAAACGAAAGGTAGTGTAAGAAATGAAGCAAATTTATCCAAGGCCTGAAAAGTAAAGCCTAAATCTATCACACATAATTTTTGTTCTTACTTTAGACATTTTAGATTTTTGTGCTAAATTTAATTGTTTTATTAAAGATTAATCACAAAAGCTGCCTATATTGGCTATTTCAGCGTTTTCAAAAATGCATTTCAAAATTTATATTATTTCTAATTTCTCTATTACCAATTTATAACTCTCTAAAGTCTCGAATTGTTGAATAATAAAACATTTTAATTAAATACTCATAAATATATAAATTAACATCTTCATTGACTGATTAAATTATTTTTATACTCTACTACTATTCTATATTTATTTTTTCTTAACTACTATTAGTTTTTGTTTACCTCTAATTACGTCGTCGTCACATCGCTAGGTATTAACTTAGCGATGTGACGTTAAATACACATTGGTGTTTTTTATACTATAAATGCAATTTTGATTTGGTGACTACAGGCACGTTCTAATCGTAGTTGATTTTAATTAACACTGTTTTAATTATAATCTTTCTTTACAGCTTTAAAGAAGACATTACTAGGTAGGTTCTAGTGGTTTATAATAGACCTATTTACCCCCTGTTTTATTTTTACAATTAAATAGCAAATTTACTCTTAATGCAATATAATTATTTCTATAGCTCAGAGCTTATAATAAACCTTATGTTACTGCTATGTCATAACTATTAGCTGCTGCAACAAATCAGAAGCGCTACAAGAAAACTCAAAAGACTGAGACGCGCCAGATTCAGTTTTGACTCAATTTTACAGTCTATATTATTTGCTTGTATTTTCCTCGCTAGCTTGTTTACTTAAAAATGTATTTGTACAGGCAAATATTTTGCTACATACAATAAGTATATAATAATATTATGTACTATAATTCGCGTGATACGTCTAAATAAGATAACATCTCTATAGATAAATTTCCCTAGATTATAAAAAGGTAGATACAGTTTTTCACAGTAAGAATTGAAATCAGGAGAACTTAATTGGAAGTACATATTTAAAAATAAAAAATATGGTTTCTTTTTTTTAATTATGAGGTGATTATTTAATAAGTAATAACACAAAAGTAAGGTCGAGGCTGTAAGATAAAAAACAAGTGACAATTTTTTTATTATAAGATAGCAGATCTCTCCCGATGGAATGAGACAACCGTCATCTATAAACACTAAAAGTGCAAATCGCGTGTTGCTATCCGTGAGGTGGGATATTACTGCTACGTGAATAGGTTTACCGGCTACCTTACTTTCCAAAACAGAAGCAATAACGACAAGCATCGATCGTATTGTAGCAGGAATAAATAATAAACCGAGCGAGAATGCAGAATCTATCGACTAGTGGTCACGATGGTAATGACATATTTGGCCGATCGTTTGCATTTTACAAACTGCCTGGTGGAATGGCAGCTTATATATCCTTTACAAGGGGGCAGGCCAGCACTCAACACGCCTATATTTCATGGTTATATTTAGAATGTATTATACTTAGTTTTAAAATGTTCTACGGATATTCTAAAAGATTTTTTTTAAAACTAGCTACATTATAATAATCGCATCAAAAGCCTACTCATTAATGCAAAGTCAGCCAAAGCCTCTCAGGTTCTATGTAAATTCCTGCCAACCAGAGGTGCAGAAATAAAACCAAATACTAGCTTTCGTATTTTGTACGAAAATGAAACTTGAGGAAACCGCACAAACGTCAAATTCTTCTGAAAATTTTCATACGTCCTCGTTTGAATCGCTCGTACATAAAACATTTTGAGTGAAGGTGTTTGTTTCATACTCTAAACCAAAGGCTTAAAATAAACTTACTGTTTGTGGTGAATAAATAAAAGTGCTTTGTGATTTTTGTTCAAAATTAAACGTAATTAATGAAGACTTTTTATTACATTGCGTAAATTGTAGCTGACCGTAGTATACTAAACCTTTTTTTATAGTATAAGATAAACAAGCAGATGGGTCTCCTGATGGAAAGAGTCAACCATCGCCTATGGACACCAAAGGTGTTAATGGTGCGTTACTATCTTGTGGCGAGGTCTTATGCCACACGCATAAGTTTACGGCTACCTTACTCTACAAATCGGAACACGACAATGACAAGCCCTGACGCTATTGCGGCAGGAATAGGTAAGGCGGAATACCAGACCCGGGTGAGACAATGCAGAAATCTACCACCCAATAGCCACGATGGTAGAGACTCGTATAGCCAATGGGTTACCTTTTACGACCTGCCTAGAAAAACGGCAGTTGGCCGTTAAAATTAACACGGTGAAGCTAAAAACAAACGTCATTCAAAGGTTTAAAACTTTATTATTTGTATGAAATTTTATTCGTAAATATATGAAATTTTATTTGTACAAATCAAAAAGTTTTACACTCTTGAATGACATCTGTTTTAAGCTGGATATCTTTGATTAGACGTACTAAATGCTGGCTTAAAATATTTTCACCTATTATGAAATGACGTTACACATGCATGTATCTATATATGAATACGGGAAGGAAAAACTTTGGACCCCTTTTTACAAGGTGGTAGAATTCTGCATTGTCTCGCCCGGGTACCACCGCTTTACCTATTTCTGCCGCAATCGCGTCAGTGCTTGTCACTATCTTGTTCCGGTCTGGAAGGTAAGGTAGCCGGTAAACTTATGCATGTGGCATTAGACCTCGCCATATGATAGCAACGCACCATTAACATCTTTGGAGTCTATAGACGGCGGTTGTCTCTTTGAATTCGGAGACCCATCTGCTTTTCTCTGCTCTGCTCCTGGCGCAATAACGTCAGTGTTTGTCACTGACGTATTCCGGTTTGGAGAGTAATGTAGCCAGTAAATGCATATGGCATTATCATGCTACCGCTTGGGTAGAGCAACGCACCTGTAAAATCTGTGGAGAAATCTCCTTTTTTACCATCCTACAATATAAAAAAGTGTATTTTTTAGTTATAACAATTTACAGTTAGCCCGATTACGTTATCATCCAACATTAGTTACCTGTCAAGACAATAGTAACATGTTCAGCCATTCGTGTTCTTTCCATTAACTGCCTAGCAAGAAGGGAGATGGTCAATTATTCAAAAAGAGTCTAGTTTATCACGGAGACTTTTTTCACTCCTTAGTATAAAACAAAGTCGCTTTCCGCTATCTGTCCTCTGTATGCTTAGATCTTTAAAACTACGCAACAGATTTTGATACAATTTGTTTTATAGATAGAGTGATTCAAGAGGAAGGTTTATATGTACTAGCAGTCGCCTGTGGCCGAAATTCGACCGTAGACTAAATAATAAAATGTCTTTTAAGTTTGACAACTTGACAACAAAAAATTTAGCCTTAAAGAAAATAGTGCCTTAAGATATGTGTATTTTACCGTATATGTCACATGAATGTATTGTGTGTAATGTTTATTTTTATTAATTTAATGTATTTCCAACGCATTTTATTTAAAAATATTAGGTTTCTGCAGTCTTCCGATATGTAAACTTTAACTGTACCAAATTTCATATTCCACTGTTCGCGCAATTGTCTTAAAAAGGGGTACAAACTTTTTCCTTCACGTATTAATTTAAAGATAAGTACAAACTTTTCTCTTGACGTATTAATTTAAAGATAATAAATAACATTTTATGGCAAAACAACATTTTCCATGTCATCTAGTATATCATAAGAGAGTAAACAATAAAAAATAAATAAATAAAATAAATATTCACGGGACTAACTACACTTACTGATGTAACCCCAAAGTAAGCAAATTATTTGCTTGTGTTATGGGTATTAGTCAACGATACTAATACATAAAAATACATAATATATAAATACAACAATATATTTAATAAACTCCCAAGCCCGGAAATACAAACATTGATGCTCATCACACAAATGCTTGTCCCCGTCGGCGATCGAACCCGATCTCAGAGTGCTAAGTGTGAGTTTTTCTTTTCGCGTTCGATCGTGAGCGCGTTTGGAGTTTACTAGGAATTTGTATGTGATTTGTACAGCGCCACCTAGTGGTAAACGTGAGAAACCAGTTTACCACTAGGTGGCGCTGTACAAATCACATACAAAATCCTAGTAAACTCGAAACGCGCTCACGATCGAATGCGAAAAGAAAAACTCACACTTACCACTCTGTTGATCGTGGAGTTAGGGTCACTAACCACTCGGCTAACGGGGCGGTCAGGCAGAAATCTCTCGTGATGCAAATAAACTATTTTGACACCAAAGATGTTACTGATACATTGCTATCCATGTGAGCCCACTTTTTAATTCGGGCTCGCCTTGAAAAATAGATCATCTGCCGTTTTGCCAGGCAGTTCGTAAGAGCCAAACATTTGGCTATACGAGTCACTAGCATCGTGATTACTAGTTGGTAGAGTTCCGCACCGTTTCGCCCGTGTATTTAGTACCACTCGTCTTACATATTCCTGCCGCAATAGCGTCAATACTTGTCACTGTTGTGTTCCGCTTTAGAGGGTAAGGTAGCCGGTAAACTTATGTATGTGGCATTAAGACCCCCACTAGGATAGCAAAGACTCATTAGCATCTTCGGTGTCTATAGACGATGGCTGTCTTTTTAAATCAGTAGAGCCATCTGCTTGTTTGCTATCTTATGATATAAAAAATGGCATGGCGTTGCGGCCATATGCATGAATTTACTTAGCCAGTAAATTTAGTCTCCATGAGGTAAATTCTTATCCGTATTAATATTATAAATGCAAAAGTAAATTTTATCTGTCTATCTTTCTCTTCTTCACGCCTAAACCACTAGACCAAATTGGATGAAATTTTGCACAAAGATAGTTTGATACCAGGGAAAGGATATAGGATAGTTAATAGCTTTTAATGGGACGATGTCGCGGGCAGGGTTATATAAATTACGTGTCACGTTATTCTTATGGATTCCTAAACAACTGAACTGACTTCAATAAAATGTTGTAGATAGGTATCTACTGTTTGGTCCAATTTAAAAATAGGATAGTTTTTTCTCAATTAATCCACCTCCCCCCCCCCCCCCCCCTCAAGTACACCACCAACATATTCAATACAAGTAATTTGCATGACAAAACATTTGCCGGATCAGCTAGTCTTCTTATATATAAAATTCTCGTGTCACAATGTTCGTTCCCGTACCTACTCCTCCGAAACGGCTTGACCGATTTTGATGAAATTTCGTATGCATATACAGTAGGACTGAGAATCGGCTACTATTTTTTTATACCCCTAAGTGATAAGGGTTGTCCACCCCTAAAATATTTTTTTTATTTTATGGTCAATTTTTTTTTTATGATTCAGCATTGAAAAAACATACAACTCTAAATTTTTACCCTTCTATCACCAACCCTTATTTTTTAATTAAATAATTTATATGGCAAAACAACGTTTACTGGGTCAGCTAGTCTATTATATTTATAGATCAAGCATCATACTAGCTTTCTCAGTCCCGGGGTTTTACCCGCATAGTTCCTGGTCCCGTGGGATTTCCGATATTAAAACTATCTTATGTTCTGTGTCGGGTCTCAAACTATCTTTATACCAAATTTTATCCAAATCGGTTCGGTAGCTTAGGCGTGAAGAACAGATATACAGATAGACAGATAGAGTTACTTTCGCATTTATAATATTAGTATGGATTTAGATAATAAATCTGTATACGATTTTAGGATCTTTATGATGAAAGTACTGTAGCAAATCTTATACGTAATCAATAAATACTCTTGTGAAATTGCTTACAAACTATTTTCTATATTATTATTAAATTTTAGCTCGAGCATAGGTTTATTAGAATATTCGATGTCAAAACAGCCAATTATGCTAAGCTGTGTGACCGTAATACCGAAATTCAAATTAATTATAAACACGGGTTTATCAGCTACATGCAAAATTCTAAAATTAGCTTTTTAATACTGTGGCAAAGTTCATACGAGAAAGCAATCATGAATTTGGGACAAAAATATCCCTAAAAGGTAATTAAAACGTACAGTTACCGACGTAAAAGTGTTGAATTTTATCGGTTCAGGAACTACGGAAACATAATAATTATTATGCGACACTTCCTACTCGTAAATTATCTCAATGTATAAAACTTAAATGAGTTTTCACGGTCACGAAAAAGCATGGCCAAAGTGTGAGTTTACTTTGTCTGTGAGAATTTATTCAATTATTATAAAAATAAAATCTAATAATATATGAAATTCTCCTGGCACTGTTTTAGTTGCCATACTCCTCCAAAACGGCTTGATTGATTTTGATGAAATTTTATATGTATATTCAGCCTAAGTAGAGTATATTCGGTCTGAGAATGGGTTGTTATCTAATTTTATATCCCTAAGTGATAAGGGTGGATACACAAAATTTTTATTTCAATTTTTGGACTTTTTTTATTTTTACTTTTATGATGTGATATTAAAAAAACATAAAACACTAAATTTTCATCCTTTTACTATCAATCCCTATTTTAATAGCAATTTTAGTAATTAAATAATATATATGGCAAAACAACATTTGCCAGGTCAGCTAGTAGTTTTTAAAATCATTAAACGTTTTCGAAAGTGGCTTTCAGTAATTTTAAGATGTATATTTTTAATTTCATTACATGGATATTTTTTATACATCATAAGATAGCAAACAAGCAGATGGGTCTCTTGATGGAAAGATATACCATCACCTATAGAACCAAAGATGTTAATGGTGCGATGCTATCCGTGTGGCAGGATGGCAATGGCACATGCATAAGTCTACCCGCTACGTTACCCCCCAAACAAGGATTTAAAAAATATCGGTATTTTGTGGTAACGTTATTGCTCGCGGCATGACATTACGTTATTTTCAAGCATAACGTTATCCAAAAATGATACAGAATTTATTACTGTTTAATAACGTTATTCATTACGTTCTGTAATACGCTACGAATTAACGTTATGCTAGATGGTATTATGACGTTGTATTCTAGCGCTTGTTGCGTAACCAATCACGAAAAAGCATGAAACGCAGCAAACCAATCACAAAACAGCATAAAACGCCATATTATAACGTTATTTTGCGTTAACAATTTCGTTCTGTTATTTGAGTAGTGATATAGTGTTTGAAAATAATTTTTTACTGAGGTATCGCTACAGTTATAACGTTAAGCGTCATAAAACAAGTTATGTTATCTCTCAACCTTTAAATCCTTGCCTCTAATAACCGAGCCACACTGTTGAAACAAGCTTCCCACACGGTTGACCTTGGTGAGAGGCTTGTGGAGTTCAGATAAATTTTTGTTGCAAACAAGTGTTTAGATTGTTGTAAACCGCTGGTGGAGACCCATGTGGAGGGCTTGTTTCCAACAGAGTGGCTCAGCTATGAACGGAAACATGACAATGACAATCGGCATCGACGCTGTTTTGGCAGGAATTGGTAAGGTGGTGGTACCGAATACTCGGGCAAGACGTTGCAGAACTTTACCACTTGAGGTTAATACAGTAATACCCCGACTTACGCTACCTCGACTTACGTGAATTCGGAGTTACGCGATTTAATTTTCTTCACGATTTAACCTTCTACATCAAAATAACTTCAGATTGTGTTTATACATTTTATTAATATAGTTTGTCATATTATCTAGAATTAAATTAAAATTTATTTCCTAAATTATTGTTTTATATTTCCTAAATTATAGTCTCCGGTCCCAATTAAACATACTTTGTATGACTTTATAGGTATATGCAAAATTGTACCCCGACTTACGCGAATTCGACTTACGCGGATAGCGCTCGGTCCCACCTATCGCGTAAGTCCGGGGTATTACTGTACTCAAATAATATGTAGGAATCAATAATATATTTGTTTATTTACATACATACATATCTTCACGCCAGATCCCCTACGTGGTAGGCAGAAGGAACAAATGAAATTTTGTGAATATTTTTCTATTTTTTGTTTGTTTAAATTTTATAAATTGGTACATCTCTCTTCCGATTGCGATAAAGCTTTCGTCAACTTTTTGTTTTTACTTGCGCTATAATGCTAGTAACAAAAAGCCTGGCCGATCGAAGAAGACATTGTTTTTTTTAGATCGTATACAAAAATTTAACCACAAGCAAGCAATGGTTTAGACATAGGATTGATTTTTCAATTTCATAAATTCTACACAACCAAAGTTTACTAAACGTTGCCTTTTCGTTACTATTATAACGATCTAGTAATAAGTTGGTTATTGAATGAGAGTTTAATTCTTTCATTCACAATTTAGTATTAGCAATAGACTATAAGCCGACTTAAAGAATGTTACCGTAAATAATAACGTATTGTAAGTGACGTAACAGCATTTTTTAGTTGATAAACATGTACTGTAAAAGGTGTTTTAACTTTTATATGATGTATTAACGAATTATTTTGTTTGAAACAATTATTTTTTACTACGAATTTTTTATATGGACTAGTGAAAGCCGTGTATAAAATCAAACTTATATAGTCAACGGTGCCTTGAATATGAATGCTATTATTATAGATAAAATATATATATTTTTTCTTGATGCAAATAATTAATCTTAAATGATATTTTAAAATAATATATTGGCAACAAAAAATGTCAGCCAAAATATGTCAGTAAACGCATAGACAGCTATAACGCCAAAGACGCCGCGGCTACTAACTCGATGTAGTGTTGTTTAGTTAAAAATATTCGCTAAATTTTAGGGAAATATTAGAGTAAATACGTCAATTTTAAAATACCGTAATTAATATTTGTAATTTTACATGAAGAATCATTTCTTTTTATTTTGCAAATATCATCAACCGTCAGATAGATATGTCCCTTCACTGTCGAACAAGGTTTTATAGACTGTATACCTACAATAGACTTGTTATAAGTGGCTCATGAGTTGTATAAAATTTCTCACTATATTACCTAGCAAGCTAGTGAAAGAAAATATATTAAAAATATAAATGTTTTAATAATTAATCTATTTCAAAATTCTAAATATAGAAGAAAAATATGATACTAGATAACTCCCTGATATTTCCTCCACAGCGAAAAACGCGCACTGGATCTTGGACTCAGCCGTGGCTATTCCGGCGCGCTACAAGCCAAACACCTCATGGGTCTTGCTGCTGCCAACTACGCTGGTGGCCCAGGAAGGAGGCGACGCAATGCGAACTAATCAACTTAGCAATATAAAACACCGTTAACACTAGTCTACAATCTATCGGCTTTACCAACATATATCCGCCATTATTTGACGCTTAGTGCACGTCGTGAAGTTCTAGTCAATCTGTCCTTAAAGTACGGCCTATTCCTAAATATATTCATAGCCGATTAAGATATTTTATAGGATTTTGTATATAGTTATATACACGAATATAGTCATATTATTTATTATTAAGCAAAGTAGTAGTTACTATGACTCATTTGAAACACAAAATAAAGTTTAACAGATTTTATATTGAGTCTACTATTAATAAACACGCTTGCTCGTTCTGTCATTATCGTTTCTATGACAAATGACTTAAAAGAACGACTGTGATGTGAATAGACCTTTGATGAATAAATGTTTATGTGTTCATTTATATCACTGTACATGGGTCTATTATTTATCTATGTATTCTTTATACATGACAAGGTTTCCATTATAAACCAACTTTCTGCTTTCAAAATCTGAGTTATTTATATTTTATAATTTCAAGCACTATTATGCAAGTAACTGTACTTATTTGATCTCATAATAAAATAGTAACTAATTTTTGTTTATTAAAACCCAATTGTTTTTTATGTTTACCTCTATAATGTATTATAGTGTTTTGTCCTGAATAAACACTTAATTTTTTTTATTTCATTAATTCTTTATGGATGAAGAGGCAAAAATAAAATGGCACTTTCTTTTATTTGTTTATTAACAGATTATTTGCATTTTTTGGAATTCTTTGCCGCATTCTTGTGATTAAAATAAAAAATATATTACTGATCATGGTTAATATTTTTTTTACTTTCGTTTGATTACAAAAAGAAAATTTAAAGGTTTATCAAATGTTGGATATAAAATTATTGCGAGAAAAAGATAACAAAACATTCAAATGTAAACTTTGAATGTTTTGTTATCTTTGACTTTGTTTTAACACGATCTTACCGCAGTTATTTGGACAATTACTTTCCTTATTATTTTTATAATCGTAATATTTATATTTTTAATAAACTTATTATATGTATAGATGTAATTAATAAATTTATTTATTAAATTAAATATGAAATAACTACCCTTGAGTTGTTTTACTCTTGAGTTTTTAATAAATGAAGAGATATTTTACGTTAATATCCCTTTTATGTGATATCCATGAAGAGTTGTGTGTGATATAACCATAACGAACATTTTACATGTTGTATCATTTTGTAAAAAAATTCAACTCACATATTTTGATTGTGGCCACGAGGTTAGAAAAGTAGTCGAAATTCGAAGAGTAAAATAAAGATCTCAAATTATTTGTTATGCATTTATGTCCACCTGCACCTCATTATTTAAATACTTTTTAATTAATTTTTACAATGGTTAATTTTTTTAAAAAGAATCAAATTTTTTAGGGCAATGGTTAAACGTTTTGGTTTAAATCGACATGGAAAAAGATTTTTAAATTTAAAAAAGATTTTTAATTTTAATTATTAATGGTATAGAATAACAAAATATTTTTTATTTACATTGACAAACTTATATCTTGTTTATATTAAAAAAAATATAAAAATAAGGTTTGTTTATATGCGCGTATATAAATATATACAATCAAATATGGCAATATTATAACTAGATCTACTAAAATAAAGATTCCTAATACATTCCATTCAATATATCAGTATTTCTATGTCAGTATTAGATTTTAAACCCTTTATAGAAAATGTATTCACTTTTAATGTAAAAATTCTCTCTAAAATTGTCTATAATATACCAAAGGTATGTGGTATGAAAATATATAGCAGTGTTACAGAGGTTATATTTCACTTTCTATATGGCAAATAATTTATCTGTTATTATGTAAGTTAAATACCTCCTGTCTAGAGACTATTGTTACAAATAAAGAGATATTCATATTTACATAATATTTGTTTTTTTATTGTCATTTTTTTTCTTCCCCTTGTTGATTTGGGCCTTGTTTGAAGAATAAAACAACTGTCTTAGTACGAGGCATATCGTAAAAGGCGAGCGAACGCAAATTCAGGTCACTAACATCCTCGTATTGGTCCGGACTCCTTTAGAAAAATAGACTATCTACCATTGTATCAGGGAGGCTGTAAAAGGCGAATTGGCTATAAGTATTATTACCGTCGTAGCTACTAGGTGATAGAATTTGAAACGTCTCGCCTGTGATTTGGTACCACTGCCTTACCTATTCCTGCCACAGTAGCGTCAATTTTTTTCACTGACGTGTTTCGGTTTGGAGAGAAAGATCTCCGGTAAAACTATACACGTGACATTATCATCCCGCTACACGGATAGCAATGCACCATTAACATCTTTGGTGTCTATAAGCGATGATTTCTCTTTCCATCTGGAGAGCCATCTGCTTGTTTGATATCAGATTCTAATGATATAAAATAAATAAAAAAAATAACTTTGTGACTATAGTAATGGCAGAAGTTATTTTTTGTTTTTGTGTTATAGCACTCACCCCGTGCTTGGTAAAACTTGAAAAACTTTAAAAACAACAAAGAAAAATATCGACATGGGGGGATTGAACCTGCGACCGTCTCCCTAAAGTGTCGATAGGCTCGACGCGACGTGGCGAAATTATTCTTGGTATATAATCGATTACGACGGTTGTACTGATAGCTAGGTATATATACGTATAATTAGTTAAATTAGTTTATCGTTACAGAATTCACATTTTATAATTTTGATCAGTACTTTTTTTATGGAAAAGGGGGCAAACGAGCAAGAGGTGCACATGATGGTAAGTGATCACCACCGCCCATGGACATCCTTAATACCAGAGGTCTTGCAGTTGCGTTGCCGGCCACATACATAATTTATGGTAAAATAGTTACATTAGCTGCCGTTAGAGGCCCTGGAAGCGCTTTGTTTATGCGTCAACATGGAAACTCCTCTTACCGTGTGTTATTTAGTACTGACCTGAAAACTATGCTGAAAAAGGGCGGATCCAGGCAGGGCTGCCAGGCATAAATCGTGAGATTACCCGCAACCAGATATAAAAATACCCGCTTTTACCCGCCTTCAAACTTAAATTACCACTAAAGAGGCTATTTCAAGGGCTATTAACAAAACGATTTTTTTTTTTGTAGTCATTGCTATTTTTAGGGCCATTAACAATAATATTTTTTTAGTCATTGTGAATAATTTTGAAACTTAATGAAAAATTTTACCTAAACTAACTTATTTATGTACCATAGTTTTGTTTTTATTTTATAAAGTTTTTGCTGTATATTTTAATATTTCTCAAATAACTGAATAGTTTTTGGACTGCTGCATTAGAAAAAAGTGGAACAAGTATTATTTTTCTCCCAATATGAAATATTTAAAATATTTCCAATCCTTGGTGACTCTCACCATAGAAAATATGCATTGTTTTTACATTGTAAAAATATAGGAATTGACTTAGCATCCAAACTAAAATTGTACAAAACAAAATACCCGCTTTTACCCTCAAGACAACAAACAGCCGCGAAATTACCGGCCTTCTCAGTTCATCGTCAAAGTACCCGCAATGCGGGTAATTACCCGCCAATTGGCAGCGCTGGATCCAGGTATCCTTATCTCAGAACGTACCACTAGAATCACAAGTTGTACTTCTCGGAGTATAATATAGATGGCGGTGTTCGATTTATAAGTCGTAAAGTTTTCTTGTAAATTTTGTATAGGTTTTAGGACTTACAAGTTAATTTAGTATGATAATTAAATGCAATGTAAAGCAAGTGATCATTTTTTTTAAAATGCCCTCGAAATAAGTAAAATAACCACGGGTTCTGAAAAATCAATTCTATGAAGCAGAATCGTACATGTGGCGTCATCTATATTAGTAATAAGAAATCATTTTATAATCTGCCTTGAGACACAGAATACATAATAGTACAACTTGAGATAAGCCTCTATTTAGGTATATTAGTAAGTAGTAAGTACTCTGTGGACGGATCCAGAGGAGGGATGATGGGGGTCATGACCCCTCAGACAGAAGTCAAGATATGGATTTATTGCAAACAATTAAGGATTCAAATTTAAAGTCTAACTTGGCTGAACCTCAAATATGTGACCCTCTCACCCTGACCCCAAGACTAAATCCGTCCTTGATGCTGAAATGACTTTTAATATTTCCTAGCGTTCCTAATTTAGTAAAAACGACAAATCACTAACATGTTCCGGATTTTTTTACCCCGTGCTGGTCCGGGCTCTTTATAAGAATAGGTCAACTGCCGTTCTGCCAGGCAGGTCGTAAGAAGCGACCGATTGGCTATGCGAGCCACTCCTATCATAAGCATCAGTGCTTGTCACTGTAGTGTTTCGGTTTGGAGGGTAAGGTAGCCGGTAAACTTACACATGTTGCATTCGAACTCGCCAGATAGCAACGCACCTTTAACATCTTTGGTGTCTATAAGCGATGGTCGTCTCTTTCCATTAGGAGACCCATCTGCTTGTTTGCTATCTTATTATTTAAAAAAAACACCTTATTTTCACGATATCCAAGTGTAGGCCAATTGTGAAAGTTAATGATTTAACGATTTAGCCAATTTTATTTGCCCAAATTGTGAAATGTGACTATAAGAGGACAATTCTATGGTGGGGCCACAACATATATCGTGACCAGATCGCAAAATTGCCCACATCATGAAATGCTTGAGAATGTGATGACATGGCGGCATTTCATGACGTGGGCAACTCAAATTCACTACATCGTTCACTCGTTAACGTTTCACAATTTTAGCGTCCACGATTGGCCATATCGTGAAAATTGTATGTCCATAAAGTATTCCAAAAAAATCCAGAACATGCTTGTTAATTGTTTTTGGGTACGACAGACATTTACAAAAAACTAGGAACGCTAGGAAATATTAAAAGTCCTCAACATCGTTTTCAGATTATCACTAAATAATTAGACACGGTAAGGGGAGCCGCCATATTGGGCACTTAAACAAAGCACTTCCAGCGCCTCTATCGGTAGATAATGTAACTTTTACGATATCTAATACCTTTAAACGAGCAATTCTTGTATAAATATAATTGGAATCTCGGAATCGGCTCCAACGATTTTCATGGAATTAAGTATAATGGGGGTTTCGGGGGCGATAAATCGATCTAGCTAGGAATCATTTTTAAAAAATGTCATTTTATTCGTGTTTTAAAGTCCCAATTAAAACTGAAAAATATGACTCTTCCCGACATCTATTGGCGAAGAATAATACTATGTTTTGGATTGTAAGTTATTCCAGCAGATGGCGTTGTTAAGCAACACGAAGTCAATGAGTGTTTTCTTTGAGGTTAGACTAAGAAAACCGAGCAAAGCTTGGTCAACCAGATATTTATCAATTAAGTTTGAACATTTTATGAAACAGTTGCGCGTTTAGTTAACCATATCGATAAAAAAATTCTTACCATTAATCTGATCAAGGAATATCCTGATGTGGCCAGTGGACAGTGAAAAATTTCATGAAATGCAACCATTTCTTACAATTTTCAAGCATTTTATGATGTGGGCAGTTCCAGCCACGACATATATGTATAGAATCATTTTTATAAACAATTTGACATTAAATCGTCACAGATGGTACAGTGGTTACAGCCAGTACTTCAACCCTACTTACTAGGTGATAGAGTTTTGCAACTACTGGTTGCAACCCGGTTTGCCGTACTGTACATTTTCCTGCCGCAATAAAGTCTGTACTCTGTGCTTGTCTCTGACGTGTTCCGGTTTGGATGGTAAGATAGCTGGTAAACTTATGCATGGACCATTTTGATCAAAAATCCGTGTGGTTGACTTAAATAGCAACGCACTACCACCATTTTTTGCACATATCGGCCAACGGCGAAGTATAGAATTATCCAATTCAAACTTCTGATATTAAGACTACTGATTTAATTTAATTTTAAGCTATGTGTACCTGAAAGTGAAAACGAGAACTTGGTGCAAAGTGGTCGGTTGTGAAACAGTTGTATAGTTCTGTATTAATTAGATCTCTTCTGCACACGGGTTGCTTAACACAATCGTAATAGTACCATTCCATTGTACTTCAGCTCTCATCTCCTAGGCTGCGTGACCAAATTCTCGCTTCTTTTATAGCTTTTAATAAAAAACATTCAAATGACAAGCTCAACCGACACATTGGACTGAAAACTAATGTACCTATATTTGTAATGGATCATTTGTCTGACACATGCTGCTGCCAGACAAAAGGTAAAAGAGTTGGGGTATAAATATGTGTGGGTCAGAAACGAGCGTATTTTTATGCGCAGAACAGATGAATCCACATATATTTTAATAAAAAACACACATAACTTAAATAATTTATAGGTTAACGTAGACTCGTTTATATTTCTGTTTGGAACCAGCTATCGACAAAAAATTTTCCGAACGGATGCCACTTAGACCTTAAAAAAAGAGCGTACTCATTTTTAAAAGGACGGCAACGCAACTACAAGACCCCTGGTAGTATAGTTGTCTATGGGCGGTGGGAATCACTTGCCATCAGGTGAGCCACCTATCTGTTTATCCCCTATTCTATATAAATAATATGTTTTAAAATTCGATAGTTTAAATATTTACTATCAAAATTGTCGTGATCTGCATACCAAATTTAATGAGTTTTACAAAAAAATGGTTTTCTGAAAATTATGACTTATATAATTGTCTTAACCGAGACGTGATTAAATAACAGCATTTCTAACACAGAGCTATTTGGCGATTAATTAAAGTATTTATAGCTGTACTCAGTAAGATTAATTCCAGATGCAGAGTTTGCCGTGATAGTGGTTGTGAGGAACTATTGGTAGCTGTTAATCTTAATTTGTTGCAAACTTTACGCCAAATAGCTTTTTGTGTTGTATATTTATCGTCACCAGTATTTAAGAGTTTACTTGAAAATTTTCTTGATAAATGCTTTATTTGAAAAATGTAATTCTATATTTTTGGAGATTTTAATTTAAGCAATAATATCTGGTTGACCGCCTAGACTAGACGCCTAGAGCGAATAGCTTTGCTCGGTTTTTCACATACCCATATCCTGGGAACCGAGCTTTTCTTGGACCTGGGACCTTGATAAATCGATTTCTTGACCCGAAAATCACCTAATTTGTGACTTTCATGAAAATCATTGGAGCCGATTCCGAGATTCCAATTATATATATACAAGATTTGCTCGTTTAAAGGTATTAGATTAATTGAAAAATTATTAATGGATAGGGAAAGCTTTTGCTAGATTTATTGACACTAATAGTTTAGTGCAACGTAAGGTTAATTTTCTGGTTCTGTACTGTCTGACCTTACTTCCTGTGGAGTGACAGGCAGCGGTGGATTTACACTAGGGGCAGTCGGGGCAAGTGCCCAGGGTGGCAAATGTTTTAGGGCGGCAAAATTTTGAAAGTGATAAAGTTTTTTTAGTCTTATCGAGATTTCTCAATATAATTAATTAATTCTATTAATTTATAATTTTTTGTTTAATTGATAATTCAAGAAATTCAATTCATTCATTATTTATGAATTATAATTTTGGCACTTTTTAGTAAAAATTAATAATCAAAATGATTTAAGTAATCAATTTTTGTCTTGGAGATTTCAAATAATAATCGATTTTTCTATTTTCTGGAATTAAAGAAATTTAATTAGTATTTATTTTTGAAAAATTAAAAAAATTCGGAATTATTTTTTGCATTTCTTAAAACATCAACTTTAATAATCAATCAATTAAAAAAAATTATAATTTATCGATTTCACCAATTAATTTTAATTTAAACAAAAATTCGTATATTTTATACACGCTTTTTTTATTTTATTATTAGCTTCACTTGTATGTATGTTTGTATGTTTGTAACCGACTTCTTTAGGTGCGATTTTGACCCACTTTAAACGGCCAGATTTCGTTCAAACTTTGTAGATTTATCGAGGACCGATGACAATACACTAATTTGATAAAATTATTCCATTTTTCTTTACGATAACGATACGATAAAAGTATGAATTCAAATCATGCTAAATTTCAATTAAATCCATTCAGTTGATTCAGCGTGATGCTCGGCCTTGATACAGAAAGACAGACAGACAAAAATGAAAATAAAAAATACAGTTTTCGCATCAGTTAAAGAGTGCCTTTAAAAAAAAAATTCAAAATATCTGTAATATACAGAATTCGACCTCTTACAGTTTTATTCCATAACACCTATATACCTACGGTCTATGTAATATGTATAGATATTTTGCAATCAATTGTTAATTTTAAAAAAGCATGTGGTGTTTACGAATAATTGTTTGTTAAAATAAGCAAGTTTTATTTGTCCAGTTAGATATCTATAATTGAATTAACATTGTATACAAATGTTGGTAAGCCTTAAAATAAATAAATAAGTTTTTCACTGTAAAATCACAAATGTTTATCGTGACACACGCGTTTCACTCGGCAGCTTGCTAGCGGCTACAAGCCACAAGGCAAGGGGAGCAGGCGGCGGGCGATATTAAAACGAGTTTATATGTGTGCGTAGCACGGAACGGCAACCTCGCTTTATGGCTCGACCGCACGTCTCTATCGTCACAAAGCTTCGTGCAATGACACGATAAATGCAGATGTGACCGGCTATTATCGGCTATTGTCGTATACATTACGGACTGGGCCGATGATGCCGCAACATAATGCTGCGGCCGCACTTGCGTCTATCGAACATATTAGCGCGCTAAGGTACACTCAGTCTGGATTTATGTGTATGTATTATAAATTTTAATATTAGTTTACAAAGGGTATGTAGTATATTTTAATATTTGATTAGGGCTACATGTCATTACAATTTAGAAGCACCGCATACCTACTTTCTGTTGGCCTGAAGCTTGATTGGAGGAGAATGCAACTAGGCATTAAAATCGCCTTTTATACAAATTATTTTAAGGTGTACAATAAAGTTAAATAAATAAATAAATAGCCGGTCACGTCTGCATTTATCGTGTCATTGCACGAAACCTATACTTATTTTTGCGATTTACGTCTTAGATTTGGTTTAGTGATTTACGTTTTTATGGTAGATAACTTTTGTTTGAATATGGTAATACATCGTTAATCTGCGGAAAATAACCGGAGCTCTAACTTTTTTATAAACCGACTAATTTAAGATGTGCATTAAAATACAATTTTTTCATAGGTTCAAAGGTCTATTGTTATTCGCAATACAAAACAGCTCAAAATAACATGGTTTTTATTTCCATTCGTCTAAAGTTCATAGTCATAGTTTAAGGTGTTTTTAGTACAATAATACTTTCAGTTTTTCATCTAAATATGCTATTTACACTAAAAACTGAAAGTGTGGACATTTCAAAGTTCTTAGGTAATAATATCAAACATGGATTTGCTGTTTCAAAAAAAAGACTACATATAAACTACATTACAAAAAAGAGTGGGAGGTGGAGTTTAAGTGTTTCAAACTAGTGCCATAATATTCGTCGAAACCCTAATGTTTATAAATAGTGAAAAAATAAATAGTGATAAAATTTTGACACAATATAGGCATATTGCTGACCAAAACTGGGAGAATAAAGGTGAAGTACATACCAGTAATAATACCGCTGGAAACAAGCTCTATCAAGAACTTGGGAATTCGTAATAAAATATTTTATATTTGTCCCATTCTAATGCTTATATGGAGCACGTGTTTAGTTTAATGAACACAATTAAAACCGAAACGAGGGAAAAGATGGAGTTAAAAACAATGATGGCTTTTTTTATATAAAGTATGTAAAAAAACCCTGTCCGATCGCCAAAGGCATTATTTGGCAGCTTAACACAAACATATTAGTGACATTATTTTATAGTCATTGATACATAAATTTACAAAATATTTGCTTGATTTAAGGGGAAGTTACTCAACTTTAGTACTAAAATGAGGCACTTTAATCTACGATATTTTTCTTATTGTATTAAAAATTATTTTTTTTTTTTTTGATAATGTCATTGACCTACCTATATACCTCTTTCGGATCGGACAAGGTTTTCTTTACACCCTGTAAACGATGGGGATTGAAACGACTCAAACAATCATGTTTTTCTCGCAAAATTCCTATGGACATAATTAAAAATTGTGGGAATAACTCGAAATATACATTTAAATTATAAAAACTACCAAAGATATAAATGAGCCATAATATACTTCTTCTGCTTCGCTAAATAACAGAAGATTCAGAAGACTTTCATTACTGATTTTTTAGTTTATAAGTAACTGTTAAATTCTGTATTTTTTTTATTTTCTCTACGTACCTAAATGTGACTCCACGTGGAGCCATAGACTCTCTGCATGATTAAAAAAATAGGAGTTAGGTACCTATTTTAGTATTATCGTAGCGGAGCACTAATAAATAGACGCCAAAAAATTATTCATTACAAAAAATACAAACCAATTAATTTTATAGCCGGTCCCCATTTCAGATTTTATAGTACTTTTCATTTTATTTAGCTGTATTCTGATAGCACGATACTTCGCCGAAGATCGATATATGTAGCCGCGTGGTTACAAAGCTTCGTGCAATGACACGAATCACGATACATGCAGATGTTGACTTGGTCGGCTATTATCGGCCTTCGTCGCAACGTTCGAGTTTCGTTTACGTTATCGCGTCAGTGTGGGTACATCAAAGGGTTTTAGCGCACTAACACATCGCGCTGCGTGGTCAGACGACAGACTAGCGCTGTTCAGTTTAGCCGTTGTTTTTGATAAGTTTAGACGCATGTCGTGGCTATGTTAAAAATGGAGTGGAACGATGAAATGGTTTTGGAATTCGTTCATCAATATGAAGCTGAGCCCATCATATGGAATCCGAAAAATTTTAATCATAAGAAAAAGCATTTGGTGGCCGACGCGTGGCGTCGTTTAAAAAGTAGATTGAGCTACGGCAAATCAACAAATGTAGAAGAGTTGAAGAAAAAAAGGGACTCTTTAATGGCTTATTACAGAATACATATAAATAAGATGAAAAATACTACAAAATCTGGAGTGGGGAACGACGAATCGTATAAAACCAATTGGTTTGCATTTTCTGCGATGAACAACTTTCTGGGGCCTATTTATCAGTGCTCCGCTACAATAAATACTAAGGTAACCTAACTCCTAGTTTTTAAACATGTTTATAGTTTATGATTCCGCGTGGATTCACATTTAGGTACCATACAGCTTTGAATCCAAATCAAAGTAGTCTCCCCCATTCCCACTATTTGGGGTATTGGAGGATGGCCCTTTCAACAACTTTGTTGAGAGTTCATACTCTCAACCGTATGTATAAAACTAATTAATTTGACCTTCCCGTTAGTCGAGTGGTTAGCGACCCTGACTACGCAATCGACGGGGCTCGGGTTCGATCCCCGACGGGGACAAGCATTTGTGTGATGAGCATAAATGTTTGTATTTCCGGGTTTGGGTGTTTATTTAATATGTTCTAGTATTTATATATGTATTTCTATGTATTAGTATCGTTGACTAACACCCATAACACAAGCAAATAATTTGATTACTTTGGGGTTCAGTAAGTATAATTTGTCCAGTTAATAGGTATTTAAAAAAAAAATTAGTTTGCATTTTCTGTATTGAACAATTTTCTGGCGCCTATTTATCAGTGCTCCGCTACAATAAATACTAAGTTAAGTACCTAACTCCTATTTTTTTCCTAACTTATGCATGTGGCATTAGATGTCGTAACAAGATAGCAACGCACCATTAACACCTTTGGTGTCTATAGGCGATGGTTGACTCTTTCCATCAGGAGACCCATCTGCTTGTTTGCTATCTTATGATATAAAAAAAAGAACCTAACTCCTATTTTTTTAAACATGTTTATAGTCTGTGACTCTGCGTGGAGTCACATTTAGGTACCATACAGCTTTGAATCCAAACCAAACTAGCTTCCCCTATCCCCATTGTGTGGGGTGTCGGTGGACAGGCCTTTCAACAACTTTGTTCGATGGAATCAAACTTTTTCATATAGCAAAGAAAAATTTCGCCACGTCGAGCCTGTCGACACTAGCTCAGTGGAGAGCACCCCGGCTTTAGGGAATGTCACAGGTTCGAGTCCCGCGTGTTGATATTTTTCGTTGTTATTTTTAAAGTTTTTAAAACTTTGTTGAGAGTATGGACACGTTTAAATTATCCACTAGGTATGCCTTCCAATTAAGAATAGGATGAAAATAGTACTTAATGTCAATAAATAATGTCATTATAAACATAATTCGGAACACGTACCTAATTAATTTTAGATTTATCTAACACCTTTTAACGAGCAATTCTTGTGTGTATATATATATAGAAAATGTCATTTTATTCGTGTTTTATCGATAATAAAAGTCTCAAAACTGAAAAATATGACTCTTCCTGACATCTGTTGGCGAATAATAATACTATTTTTTGTATTGTAAGTTATTCCAGCAGATGGCGTTGTTAAGTAACACGAAGTCAATGAGTGTTTGCTTTGAGGTTAGACTAAGAAAATCAATTGTTTATCTAATGTGAAAACCCGAGCAAAGCTCGCTCAACCAGATATTAGAATATTATGTGCGACAAAAAAGATTTGTACAACAATGATGTAGGCAACAAAGTCGTTATAAGCGGTGCAAAGGATTTAAAATCTGATTAAATCATTGAATAAATATTGTTTCTAAAAATAAATCTACCTTTTTTTTAAAAAAAAATCTTATTTTTTCTACTCTTTTCTTTAACACATACTAGCATGGGTGAATGTGAATCTGAATAGAAAATATACCAATTAGAAATCAAATATTTTTTGATGAATTTCTTTGTTAGCATTTTTTTGCTCCCCATACTCATTACTAATGTGTTCCAACTGAGAATAGAACTGTCAGGACGCCATATTGGTCCGCAGTTTGCAAAAACTTCATTGCTTTCCAACTGAGAATAGGAACGCGCTTCGTACGATGCGCGAACTTCATAATTCATATCACAAGTATAAAATTAGAGATGTCAACAATTAGAACGCATAGTATACAATATTCTACTCGTATCCCTACTAATATTACAAATGCAAATGTAAGTTTGTTTATTACGCTTTCGCCCGAAACCTACTTAACCGATCATCATGAATCTTTGTACATATATTCTTCGAGATATTAGGAGTAACATAAGATACTTATTTAATGGCTTAAAAGCCGCCGGTAAAAGCTAGTCTTCATATAAACTCGAAATATGCGGGCGAAATGCGAGTCATGCCTAAAGCCCCGTTTTCACTTTGATTAGTCCGAGTGTGAGTGTTTAATGCAGGTGCTTAATATTAAGCCAAAACTATGCGAAGATAGCCGTGGATCAGTGCGAGTGATTCGTAATCAGCGTAGTAAAAGTGAATAGATGCTGATTACTTATCACTCGCACTGATTAACGGCTGTCTTCACGTATTTTTATCTTAATACTAAGCACCTGCATTAAACATTCACACTCGTACTAATCAAAGTGAAAACGGGGCTTAATGCGCCTCGAATTAGTTACACAACTTGTCGTGAATGTACCGCAGTGTCGAACGAGTTGCCTTCCGGCCCGGACTCACCATTTGCCGTTCGGCCAGGCAGTTCATAAAAGGTTGTTACTATTGGCTATACGTGTTACTTACAGTTTGTAAGAGGCAAACATCAGCCTTGATAGTCTCTACCCTCGTTGCTACTAGGTAATGCTCTGCTTTATCTCGCCCGGTTCTGGTTTTAATTCTGCATAAGTACGAATCGATGGGGCTCAGGTTCGATTCCCGACAGAGACAAACATTTGTGTGATGAGCCGAGATGTTTGTATTTCTAGGTTTGGTGTTTATTATGTACATAACGATATTTATATATGTACTAGCTGTTGCTTGGACTTCGTCCGCGCGGACTTCGTTTACTCCGCAATGCTCCTCTCCCGTAGGTGATAGCATGATAATATGTAGCCTATATGTTGACCCTAACTTTCAGTAATATTCATGTAAAATTTGAAGTAAATCTATGCAGTACTTTTTGATTTTTCCCCGGACATACATACAGACAAACAGACAAAAATTCTAAAAACTATATTTTTGGCTTCGATATCGATTGTAGATCACGCCCCAAGTATTCTTTTAAAAAAATATTCAATGTACAGTTTTCTCTTTCCTATGCTTTTATTATATGTATAGATATAGATTTCTATGTATTAGTATCGTTGACTAACACCCATAACACAAGCAAATAATTTGGTGTTAGATCAGTAAGTGTAATTTGTCCCGTGAATATTTATTAATTATTTATTTATTTTGGGGTTAGATAGAGTCGTATAATTTATCCAGCGATATTTACTTATTTATACAGTATCAATTACCTTTGCTATTGTATCAATAAACTTACGCTAGATTTTATTTATTATTTCAGGAACCAACTGAAAAGTTTGATATTGATGATGAATCTTCTAGTAGCACCCAAATATACCAATCTTTAGACAGTACGCCGATTAAAAAGAAACGGCGACATGAAATGCCAGAACTTGTGCAAGAAAAAAAACGTATGGACGAGGGCTACTCAATAATCAAGGAAAGAACAACTTTAAAAAAAACCGACGGGATTCTCGAATGCGACTTATACGCACAGCTTTTAGCTGAAAAATTAAAAAAAATAGACGAAGAACGAAGAATAATTTTAATGCATAATATTGATAATTTAGTTTTTCAAGAAATAATGTGCATTAAATTCCAAGAAAGAGAGGCACCGGTAGCCTCGTGTTATAGTTCACCACAATCAAACTACGATATGGTTTTAAATTCACCAAAATCACCAAAATCACCATTCATAATTCCATCTTCACCAAACCCACAGATCGTACAATCGACACAGTCGGTAACCTCATCATTATCCGAAATGGTATTTTTACAGTCCGAACAACCATCCTTCCAACCAGATCATCCATCACCAGATATCAAATCTTCACCAGGCAACTGAAATTCGATGCAATCACAATAACCACTGTCTATGTCACAAAATGACCAAAAGAAGATAAATAATATTGTGTCCCAAAAGAGCAAACATCCTGGTAAAGATATATTAGCTTGTCCATACCAATATTATAAATGCGAAAGTAACTCTGTCTGTCTGTCTCTTCTTCACGGCTAAACCACTGAACCGATTTAAATGAAAGTTAGTACAATGTTAGTTTGAAACCTAAGAAAGGATATAGGATAGTTGTCATACCGAAAATCCCTCGGGAAAGGAAACTATATGGGTTAAGCCCCGGGACTGTCATTCTTTTAAATCACGGTAATAAGGAGTAACTTAGGGTAGGTTTATTTTAGAAATTTTTCAACGCGGACGAAGTTGTGGGCACAACTAGTTATAAATGTTATAATTGATACTATATTTGTATAATTGATATAATTGATACTAATTGATATATTCAATACTTGCTTCAGACCAAGAATCAAATGAATACACATAAAGTTATATCATTCTGTGAAAAATGTGTATTAATTTGATGTAAACTAATATTACAAAGAGAAAACATTTGTTTTTTTTTTATTATTTATATAAAAAGAAATAATTTGTTTATTTGTTACGATTTAACTCAAAAGTACTCAACCGATTTTCAAAATTCTTTTACTTCTAGAAAGCTACATTATCAAGATGTAACTACATAAACTATTTTTTTACCCAACTAAGCAAAGGAAAGTAATGAGTAAGTAAGTGGGGATAATAAAACACTTAACATAGTTTTACTATTTTTTTATTTGTCAATATCTTTAAATCTTGTACTCTACAACGTACTTATATATACTAGTAGTCAGCAACCTGCGGCTCTCGAGCCATATATGGCTCTTTGGATGTGAAGCTGCGGCTTTTTAGTTCCATACGTAAATATTATTTATTTTATATAAAAAAAAAACATTTAAAACCTTAACCCAAACTAATATATAATAGGTACTTGCAACCCAAAATAATAGACCAAGACTGACATACCATGATCAGATTGATCGAGTACTGTCCGAAAGTGGTGTCAAGAGTCTTCGCAAGCGGCGTGTGTGTATGAAGAGAGTGATGAATGTGGAGGAAGCGAGACAAGCCTGCAAGGATCATGATGTATGCTCGGTTCTCTCTGCCTACCCCGTAAGGGATCTGGCTTGAAAATATGTATGTATGTACTTGTAACCCAAATAAAAATAAAAATTGTAAAAACACTACTTACATATGAATAAATATATATTTTTCTTATGAATAAATTGATTAGTTTTTTTTATCAATAATCTTTATTAATGATAGTACTATTTGATTGTGGACAAGAAAATTTATTGTGGCTCTTTAAAAACTGTAATTTTTGACTCTTTTTGACTCTTCCTACTGAAGGTTGCTGAATGCCGACCCCTGTACTATAATATTGAGCAAACTTATATCAACCAGCATCCCAAAATGACGAGGCTCTCTAATTTAGGTGTATGTATTTTTATTTGTTTTATTTATGTATTTAATACTTTATTGTACACATCACAGTCAAAGTCACATTACATTTTTATTTGTAAACATTTACAAAAGGCGAGCTTTTCTCTGCAAGAGATTTCATCCAGCAAACCCAACAGAATGAGAATGCGTGAAAGAAATGTAGAATATACAGTGTACAAATTATTAATTTAGAAACATATAACTTAAAGAAAAAAAATACTGCAAATTCTTATTATAATTACCTTAATATATAAATAATACATTACTGTGCCCTTTTCTTTTATTCAAAAATTACGCAAAAAGGTATAATTCCTTTAAAGTTTTTTTTTAATTGCTATTGACTGACTACTACTGATATGAAAAGTAATTAGTGATTTCCAAAGTTCACAGAGTTGATAGTGAAACAATTACCATAAAATATGAAAGAATGTGATATATATTGTAAAATTCCGCGTAATCGTGAACGACAATTATTTTGTGTCAAAATCGTATAGAAAATTAAAGCGTTCACCAAGATAGTATGGACTATGCGGAGAATTTGTGTTAAATAAAATATTACAAAGAAGACAAAGCGTATGAGCGTTCCTGCGCACCCGAATAGAAAGCATATGAGTTGCATTCTAAAATTGGAAATATGGTCAAATTTTCTCAAACTAAAGAAAAAAGAGAATTTCTACATTCTGTAAGCGCTCACGTTTATTCAGGCCTTCTTCAGTGATGTCAGGATAGCAAATATCAGCAAAGTCTAATAAAGGAAATATTAGTTTTTTTATGTTTGTTACTTCAGAACTCGGTCTTTTATGAACAGATTTTGTGAATTATTTTTTATTTGAGAGGGTATTATACTCCGTGTGGTACCATTTTAGTTTGGTGAAGATCTGATGCAACGTTCTGGAGACATAGAAAATGGGAAGGCGGTTGCTGCAGTTTTACTGCGTTACAAATTGTTTTGTATCATCACGTACCTACAGTTCCCTTGCGGAACAAGCAGAGTGCACGGAACGTCTATAGACTTTTCAATTCACCTCGATTCACCGTTTTATCGGTTGGCGAAATCAGTGTTGATCCCTGTTACCGCATTTTACTGACCTGAAAACGATTATCGACTATTTTTATGAATTATCGAGACCGACAGCTTTACGTGCTCATCCTAGGTACGGGAGTGGTAACACACTAGTTACCACACGCTAGACTCCGAATTGCTACTGAGATTTTGGATATTCGAGAAAAACCTCAATAACATTGCCTGACTCGAGGATTTGGCCCAGATATTGAGGTTCCGGGTCCGACCCTGGACCACAGATTACTAAACAGTTGCTTCGTAACCTGAACCTCTGATCTGATCTGAGCCGAATAGGCTATCCCCTAGGCTTGTTCTTGCTCGAACACTGAACGGATCGCTTCGTACTAGTACATTATTTCAAATGTACCTACTAGTTCAGTCTTTTAGTACTAATAGTACAGTAGTATACTTCAGTGTACTACTGTATTATTAGTACGGTACTGTAACGGCGAAATATATTTTGATTTCTCTTCATACTTTGTAAGCTCAGGACTGCCATTCTAAATACCTCTTTATTTTCACATGTAGTTATTTTTATTTATATATAATAACTAGCTGTTGCCCGCAACTTCGTCCGCGCGGACTATTTTACTCCGCACAGCTCCACGTACGCACGCGTAGGTGGTAGCGTGATAATATTTAGCCTATATGTTTACCCGACCTGTTAGTTATATTCATGAAAAATTTGAAGTAAATCCATGCAGTACTTTTTGAGTTCATCCCGGACATACATACAGACAAACAGACAAAAATTCTAAAAACTATATTGTTGGCTTCGATATCGATTGTAGATCACACCCCAAGTATTCTTTTAAAAAATATTCAATGTAAGTACAGTCTTGACTTTCCTACGATTTTATTATATGTATAGATATTATGTGTGATGTTTTTTCATAATGCATTATTCAAGATAAAAAAATAGAACCGTACTAAATGTAATGTACCCAGTAATTTTGAAACTAAGTACCTATTTGAAACTAATTTCTTGAAAAAAATAACAATAATCAGTAATGTTACAAACACCAGACATCTGATATAAATGTGTGATAAACGAAACAAAGTTATATTTTTAAATAGTTGATTCCAGTTGATGCCGGGAATTAATTCTTAATAGTACTTAGTACATGAACTACACGAGCTTATTGTGCATCTCTTTCATTTGTGTACTAATTCCCTAACGTTCTCGGCTCTCGCTCTTCCAATCTCTTCCGTATTTGTCTGGTGCAAGCCAAGCGACAGTTCTTTGTACCCATGCGATTTGTATAGCGCCACCTAGTTGTAAACGCGAGAAACAAAACATGCGAGTGCGAATTTTTTATATACTTTCTCGCTATCGAATACGGGCTACGGCCATTGTGTACTCGGTCGCGAGTAGGCATGGATCATTTAACAGTTAACATATTAAATTACGTACTAAATTTTTTTAACAATTAACAACTGTTATTTATATTAGCAAATACTGTTAAAATTTTATGCATCACTAAAATTACCAATAACTTCATATAGGATATTAATGTTACTAAAAATATTTGAGAGATCGTTTTTTTCTTACTCGCTACCTTGATAATACCTAATAACTGTTGCAAGTTATAAAACTACTCCAGAGGGCCTTTTTTAGGTCACTACCTCGACAGCCTTGCGTTTTTGCTGCTTCTAATACTTATTACATAGGCTACTACTGATATTATATAAAATAAATAAATAACTGCTAAATATTAATTAATTTTAACAACATACCAATTAACCTAATTTAACAATAATTTCCATGCCTAGTCGCGAGAGCGCTAACGTACGTGATTGGTGGGTTCTCAGCATTGCCATCCCACTTTATGGATAGAAACGCACCATTAACATCTTTGGTGTCTATTGATGATGGTTTCTCTTTCCATCAGGAGAGCTATCTGCTTGTTTACTATCTTATACATGGGGCACATTAAAAGTTTTGCACTTCTAGCTGATCGGATCTATTTGAATTTCGAATGTTATATTTTTAAAACGTTACAACCTTCTTAGTAATAAAAAAAAACTATTGGCGGAAAATGATTTGTCAATTGTTTTTTTATCACACATCAAAATTCTACGTACGCAACGAAAATGGAATTAAGTCGAAAAAATGTGTTTTTAAATTTTATATGATAAGATAGCAAATAAGCAGATGGCTTTCCCTGTGGAATGAGACAATCATCGCCTGTAGACAACAAAGATGTACCTAAATGATGCTTTGCAATCTTTGTGGCGAGATCTTATTGCCACATGCATAAGTTTACCGGTTAGCTTACCCTCCAAACCGGACCGCGACAGTTAGAAGCAATGATGCCATTGCGGCAGGAATAGTTAAGGCGAGGTATTTCGACGCGCGTCAATTCTATAGAAAATGGGTGGCGCGGTATGTTCTGAAAACTCTGGGAAAAGTGTTAATTTTCGGATAAATAAATATAGGACATCAGCTGAAAACTAAAACTTTATTTATTTATTTATTTAATACTTTATTGTACACAATTAAAAGAGAAGTAGTACATAGAGAATTATTAAAAACAGACTGTACAATGGGCGAGCTTATCCCTAAAAAAGAGATTTCTTCCAGCTGACCCGAATAAGAGTAAACACAATAATTATTGAGATGTTAAAATAGTGTACAATAATCATAAAACTAGATACATATGAATATAACAGTCTTGATACATTAAATTTATCCACATAATATTTAAAAGTGAACAACAATCGATGCAAATGAAAGAAAAAATAAAAAATAAAATAAAAAATAAAAGTACTATGTAGACCCAGCAAGAAAATGTTCTCTTAGACTCTTTTTGAAAATTGGAAGAGATTGACTTATACGAATCTTGGGCGGTAGTGAGTTCCATAACCTGACAGCTTGAACATGGAAAGAATTTGATAAAAATTTTGAACTGTGTGGGGGACATTTTAAAAGGGCAGTAACACTTAATCTACAAGGTGATCCAGGTGGATGCAAGAAAGAAAACCCATCACGCAGATAGCTTGGTGCATTAGGATTAAACAGAATATTAAAAAGAAGACAAAGAATATGAGTGTTCCTACGCAGCCGTATTGGAAGCCATTTAAGTTGAGCTCTAAAGTTAGAGACATGGTCGTACTTCCGTAAACCAAAAATAAATCTGATACAGAGATTCTGCAGCCTCTCTAATTTGTTCACCAGTTCTTCAGTAGCATCAATAAAACAAACATCCGCATAATCGATGATAGGTAGTATGAGACTCTGCATTAGTAATATCTTTGTTTTAAAAGGCAAATAATTTTGTAAGTGTTTTAGAGAGTGCAGAGCAAAGTGAACTTTTTTACTTATGCTGTTAATATGCAAATCCCATGATAAATCGTTTGAAATTGTTACACCCAAGTAACTGACCGAGTTTGATATTGGAATAACTGTGTTATCATAAACAACCTGAGGAAGGTTTATGTTACCAAGGATTTTGCACATATACCTACTGCCTACAATTAAAACCTTGGACTTCGATGGATTGACAGTAAGCCCAAAAGCTTTTGCCCAAGCGTGAATCCTTTCAAGATCCAAATTTATCGAGTCAATAGCCTTGGCCACATCCATGACACTGAAGTGACGATAGATTTGCAAATCGTCTGCATATAAATGAAAGCTAGAAGAGATAACTTCAGTAATTTTATTTATAAAAGTAGAAAAGAGAAGGGGAGAAAGCACTCCTCCTTGAGGGACACCTGCCAGTAGATTAGCCCAATCTGAGGATAACTCATCCACTTGAATACGCTGAGAGCGACCCCGGAGATAGCTGTTAAACCAGTTAGCCGCATCGTTAGAAATGTTTAGTGATTTGAGGATAGCGATAAGAACCTCAAAGTCCACTGAATTAAAAGCGCTACTGAAGTCAAGAAGCACAACAATAGTTAATTGTTTAATATCCATAGCTGAACGAATATCGTCAGTTACCTTTACCAGTGCCGTGACAGTGCTGTGTCCAGGCCGGAAGCCCGACTGGTACGGGTTAAGTAGGCTATTTACTCGCAAATGATCAGCCAGTTGAGAGTGAACAACTTTCTTTCTTGTATTTACAACTAAATATCACCATATAAAAATCATGTGAAATAATATTAATAAATTATTTGTTTTAGAGATTTTTTAGCCTGTTTTCGGAATTTTAGATGATCGAGTAAAGTACATTCTATCATGTAATGAGTTAGCACATTCTTTAGATAATATCTTCAGGTATATCGTGTAATTTTTGTAAAATTGTTATTTAACAATCTTTACAAAAAAACGTGATTCAACAAACCAGTTTCTTTCCGTTTGTCACGATGCCTCGGCTTAACCAATCCTGGGCAACGTTGTTTTTATCAGAAAACTGGAAAAACACATTTTTGGATTAAGGCAGTGGTACAAGACCCGATCGAGACTTTCCCCCGTGTTGTTCCGGGATCCTTTGAAGAATAGGTTAACTGCCGGTCTATCAAGCAGGTCGTAAAAAGCGATTGGCTATCCGAGTCACTACCAACTAGTAGCCACGATCATAGTAAATTACATAACTAATTGTTCGCCTCTTATGGCAGATGGTCTACTCGTCAAAGTCCAGATATACACGGGGAAAATGAAAAAGTGTATTATTTTAAAGGATAATAAAATATTGTTGAGATAACATAATTTTAATTGACATGTAATGATAATACGTTTGAATCTTATAACATACTTACTATAATATTCGGCAAACTTATATCGAATTTTTAACGCAACTGGAGCCAGATAACAAGTACTCCATTAGTAGTTCATACTTCATCTCTCCGGGGCCCATCATATATTATTTCACCATTTTCAAATCTGTTTATATAAAACCATGAGAATTGTACATAAATCTTGAGGTTCTACTTTTTCGTATTAAATCGTGAAGCAAAACACTTATCATCACATTGGATGCTTTTGCTGGTTTCAAACAAATAGGTTTTCGAAGTACACGAAAAACGGCTTACATCAAACCAAAAATATTTGCTACTACAATGCGTGAACTGGACAGATTACAATTAAATATTCTTTCAGGACTGCCTTCTGAATGGTAACCAGAATATGGTTTCATAATATTCATAGTCAAAGGAAACTCATTATCAGCTACAAATACGTACAGCATATCTTGTGGTCTACCAGGTAGTGGAGATGGCGAAGGAATATCAAGATCACATTCTTCTTTTCTCTGAAGACTCCACTGTCACTAATTCTGCCTTGACAACCGAAGTCAGCAAATAAGAAGCAGAAATCTTTGTCAACTAGAGCCATTAGAACAATGCTAAATGTATGTTTGTAGTTGAAATATGTAGTGCCAATGAATTATGGTGATATAATTTTCTCAATTTTGCTCCATACAATGAGGAAAAATGTCCTTGAATTCATATTTCAGCTAATGTTCTTGATTCGAGGGTTCACCCATTTAACATTCGCATTTAAATTATGTATTACAACAAAACTCACTTGTACTTCCAGTTCACGTATATTTTTAATTTTTTACTATTCACATCCAACCGGTTGCGCTTATTAAAGCATCATCAGGGATGTTTTACACATATTTTATAATATCTTAACATATTTTTTACATTTCAAGTTATATAATATAACTAATTGTAATTTAAATTAAAAAATTACATTTAGTTTAAATTGTAATTTAAACTAAATGTAATTAAAAATATACGTGAACTGGAAGTACAAGTGAGTTTTGTTGTAATACATAATTTAAAATGCAGTTTCACCAAGTGCCGACGATGGAAACAATCCAATTTATTCGCATTTAACGCTTTAACACATAAAAGTATATTCAGTAGCCAGAAATCGAAGTTATTGTTAATAGTAATTTGGTTGGAAATGATTTTCTTATTTTTTTTTTTGCAATAAATGGGTCAATTTCATTTCATTAAGCAAATATTCAAAGTCAATTTTCGATATGCGAAAAAAAAATTAAAGAATTGTTCAGAATTTTCAGCCCGTAATTCATAAAATTGTCTGTCAGTTGTCGAACTGAAAAGATGAAAATAAAATTATTATTAGCAATCTGCGTAGTATATATAGGTAACGATTGTAGGGCAAATGAGTCAAAGTAATAGTTACAGTGTTCATTTCTAAAGAGGTTTCCTAGAGTAGCGGTACCGTCTTATAGAGACCGTAATAATAACGGATGCAAAAAGAGAGCCTTCGAAATTGACGAAATGTTGTAAGATTCTACGGCCGTAAGACGTTATCCACCTTTTTTAAACAAACGTTAAAAAAAACTTGAAAAAGTTTTTGAAAAAAGAAAGGGAAAAAAATGGACTACCTTGATTTAGTTTAGAGGATGAACTATCATCAGAAGGGGAAAATAGTCGTATGGAGGAAGATAATTTATTCAAATCCGCTCCAGTTGGAGCTAATACTAATTTTGTACGTAGGTCCGGTCAAAAAAAAAACACAAATACATCTATATTAATATTATAAATGCGAAAGTTTGGATGTTTGGATGAATGGATGTTTGTTACTCAATCACGCAAAAACTACTGCACGGATTCGAATGAAATTTGGCACACGGGTAGATGATGATCTGGAATAGCACATTTTATTCCGGATAAATTAGGTGATCCCGCGGGAATCGCCAAAAACTTTTATTTATTTTATAAACTGTTTTTTGCGAAAAAAAACCGTGATATTTGCCGTGTCACCCTCCCTCCTCTCCGTGAGATTTGGTGAGATTTTGCTGAACCTTCTCCCCCCTTTAAATCCCACACGTAATGGATGTTCACCCATTAGTCTCATTCAATACTAATTAATAGAGTGCTCACTGCGCCAAAAAAATCCATTAAAATAGTGGGAGATTTGATTAAGACTATTAAAATGCCAAAAGTATACAGGAAAAATTTTAAAATTGAAACAATCTAGGATTCCAGTAGGCTGTATTTTATAATTGACTAGCTGTTCCCTGCGACTTCGTTCGCGAGACTCAGACACATTATTTTCTTTTACTCGTATTCAGCCTTCTAAATGAATCTTATCTCTTTTAGAATATTAGTAAGTACAGAATGCTAAGTGTGAGTTTTTCTTTTCGCATTCGATCGTGAGCACGTTTGGAGTTTACTAGGAATTTGTATGTGATTTGTACAGCGCCATCTAGTGGTAAACATGAGAAACCAGTTTACCACTAGGTGGCGTTGTACAAAAACAAATTCCTAGTAAATTCGAAACGCGCTCACGATCAAATGCGAAAAGAAAAACTCACACTTAGCACTCAGAACAGTTAATTATTTGGTATGTAGGTTAGGTATTTATGTTGTTAGGTAGTAAGTTAGGTATGTTGTTATTTCCTCCTGCCCTTTGGCCTTTTTACAATAGATAAATAAATACAGTCAATAGACACGCCAAGCTTCATAATAAATTTTCTCTTAAATTTTCGTCACCCACGGATTGTTTACCTTTTTTTTTATTATACTATAATAGTACTTGTTAATAATAGTTGATAGTAATTATTTTGTTATTTGGGAAATTATTATTTTATTTTAAACATTTGTACAGTTTCACGATCATGAATTATATATTATTATATATATATATATATATATATATATATATATATATATATATATATATATATATATATATATATATATATATATATATATATATATATATATATTAACTAACTGAGCCGGCAAACGTTGTTCTGCCTCCTTAACTACTCTTATTTTTTTCTATATTTTCTCACCTTTTAAACCTTGCCTGGACTTCAACACTTAATTCAAAACCAAAATTAGCCAAATCGGTTCAGCCGTTCTCGAGTTTTAGCGAGACTAACGAACAGCAATTGATTTTTATATATATAGATTAAATAGCCAACAGGTTTCACATTTTACTGCATCTTCAGGGCAAAAGGGCTTTTCAACTGTTTCACGATCACAAACTTTATAATATAATAAAGTATATAAGTATATAAACAGAACAAGTGTTTAAAATATAATAATAATTATGACGGAGTTTCACCAAGTGCCGACGATGGAGAGTATAAATTATTTGGGAAATTACGTTTTCTTGGAAAAGTGACATCTGTCTTATAACTACTGAATTTTCTTTTTGCACGCCATCTATGAGACTTTTTTGGTAGTATTTAAATGCTTTGTTGTCAAATTACACATATTACAACAGGTTTGTTTAGTTTCTCATAGATGTCGCTATACACCCCCATTAAGTAAGCAATTCCTTTGAACAGTGAAGCAAAACTGTTCATTATGGTACTTCGTCCAAAATTATCCTTTCACTTTAATTAGTATCCCAGATCCCTCTGGGATTAAAAAACAGAATCACGTGGATTCTATTTGGAATTCTTCGCTACAAACTTTTATTAATGTTGTTTGACGATTTCTTAAAATAAAAATCGGTGGATAACCGGCTGCAGCATATTGTCATATTATTATTGATGTTATATATTATCATAAAACTCTATTTCTTTTGATTTCATTGTGGTATTTATTAATATTATATTAAAAATATATTTTAAATTTCATTATATTACTTTTGTACATTAATTTCAACAAAGTGAATAACATCCCGTATGGTCTAGTGGCTAGGATACCTGGCTTTCACCCAGGAGGCTCGGGTTCGATTCCCGGTACGGGAAAACTTTTTTTACTCTTATTTTTCATTTTAGTTGTACCCGACCGCGTAATTTCTACGTTCATTTGTTTTATTGATTAAATATATGTAGTTCTTATCGATATTTATAAGTAAACAAATACAGATCCGCAAAGGTGCCTTATCCAAATTTGGCCGCAACTAATGTAAAGTAAATTTTAATTAATAAATTATTTATTAAAAACAATTATATTTACTTGTTTTTATTAAAAATATATTTTATTACAAAGAAATATACCTGAGAAACTTAAAAAGTTCGAGATGCCATTTCTCACTTGACTGCAACCTAATGTCAGTTAGGTGTAAGCAGGTACAATTTCGTAGTATACGTTCATTATGTATTTTAATATTATACATACCAAATAGAAGTTTATTTTTTTCTCTATATGATGTTTTATATGTTTACAAGAAATATATAAAATATTATGTTATATCATGTTTTTTATTATGTTTTTATATTATGTTTTTTTTTGTTTTTTTTTATGTTTGTTTTTTTTTTATTTTTTTTATGTTTTTTTTTATAGTTGCCTATGCAAAAATTCCGCGCATATAATGGTGACTAACTGTCAAAGATAATTAAAAGCGACAGAGAACTTAGGCAGAACACCGTTTGTTGGAAAAAAACACAGCATGCCAGCTGCTTGTTGCTGTAAAAAAAATATGTCGTAAAAATTTGTCCACCAAACTGGTGTAACATATGTTTTTTGTAAATTTTAGCTTTATAAAAAGAGTTAGTGATACTTAATTTTATGATTTCCCTTAAAAAATAAGTAAGCGGTTGACCCTGCAAGCCATCCTTGAAACATCCCGCTATATTAAGGTAAGTATTTTAAGCTCAAAAGAGTAATAACCATTAGCATAGATTTTTACAGTTTAAAAAAAAATTCAGTTTATTTTGTTAAATATGGCGGTGTATTGATTTTTGAAAAGCTGTATATTTTGGAAACGATTTCAACTCAAATTTTGAGATCTAAAATATTGCTTTAGCTAAATAATCGATAGGTTGAAAATTTTCGAAGCAATTAAAAAAACATTTTTTTCCAGAGTTTTCGTCATTGATAAATGCCAAACAAATTGACCGATTTTGATACAATTAACGGTGTTTGACGCAGTGTTTAAAAGAGAAAAGCTAATAAAAATTTTAATTCAGTCGGTGTATTAGCGGGAGTTATTTTAAAAATGTTAAGTAAAGTTGCTAAAAACAACGTAATTTTAATTTATTTGGAACGACATTCGACATAGTTTTTTAGTACTAAAATATCGTAGAACCAAAAAATGATTGGTTGAAAAATTTCGAAGTTATGTCGAAGAAACACTTTTTGATGATGATGAAATGATTACTCCCAAGTAAACCGATTTTTATGAAATGTATTCATTAGATGTAAATTTTTGAGGAATAGAGCTGATGAGTTTTCACACTCAATCGGTACATTAATCTGGAAGTTATATTTAAAAAAATACTGTTTCGCAAAAATTTTTTTTGGGTTGTTTCAAATTTTTTTTTAAATCTCTTGGGCCGACTTGGTTCAAATTTTCAGGAAGTCTTAGTTGAGCGGAATATAATCGAATGCCATCAATGGCGTTTCGATCCAGTCGTTGAAAAGTTATGAAATGTTTACATACACACATACACACACATACATACATACAGACATACTGACGTAATCGTGAAAATAGTCGGAAAATAATATCGTGAAAATACATGCAGACATACTGACGTTATCGCGAAAATAGTCGGAAAATGTTCCTAGGACCTCAAAACGTGGACATCTGTGAAAATTCGATTTTCGAAAATCAGGGCAAAATCAATAACTTTTTTTACTTTATCTACATACGTAGCGGGAAGTTAAAAAGTTGTAATTGTATACTTACAGCAACAAAAACTTGGCTATTTTTGTGTGTAATAGAAATAGAACTGTCTATTTCTATACACGACATTAAACACAATTTTTTATATAATTTCAGTCTACTTGATTTTTGTTGTATCAAAATAATAATGACATTGAAAATACACGACTGTGATTTATAGAGTCGTTTTATTAAAGGTTGGTATATCCAGAAACAGGACGAGCGAAACACAACGTCTCAAAACAAAACAAGTGAAAAGTATTTTAAGATATTGCTTTTTGCGTGTTGGTTCCGGGCTCCTTTGAAGAATAGACTAACTGCCGTTCTGCCTAGCAGGCGTTAAAAGGCTATCGAGTCACTACCGTCGTGACTACTAGGTGGTAGAGTTCTGCATTATCTCGCCCGGGTCTGGTGTGGTACCAGCTTTAGCTATTCCTGCCTCAATATCAGTGTTTGTCACTGTCGTGTTCCGGTTTGGAGGGTAAGGTAGCCGGTAAACTTATGCATGTGGCATTAGACCTCGCCACAAGATAGCAACGCACCATTAATATCTTTGCTGTCTATATGCGATAGTTAATTCTTTCCATTAGGAGACCCATTTGCTTGTTTGCTATCTTATGGTATAAAAAAATGTATGAAAAACGAATAGTGCAGCTAATAAAAAATAATTTATTTTTTTCAATCGTATACTTTATTGTCAGGGCGAGCGAAGCGAGCCCTACACTAGGCGACTTTCTATGCACTTTTGTGGTACATTTTACTGGAAAAATACCGCACTTTTAAGTTTGAGCTTTGACGTGGTAGTTTAAATTCATGCCGAAATATGTTCTAAAATTAAAAAAAACATTTTATAAACATTAAGAAAAATAGAAGATACATGTATTAGAAGTTTATTACTACTAACGCCATCTATTACAAAACTAACGAATTAAAATGCTACAAAGCTACACTAGGCGACGATCTATGCCCTTTTGTGGTACATTTTACTGAAAAAGTATCGCACTTTTAGGTTTGAGTTTGACTTGGTAGTTTTAATTCTTTTTTATTCACTCCATTTTAATACAATATTAATCTATTAATACACTTGTACTTTTTAACTTCCTGCTACGTATGTAGATAAGGAAGTTACTGATTTAGTAAGTAAGTAAAGTAAGTGTTCTTGCTGTTTTTTCTGACTTAGTAATTGAGACATTTCAATTTTTCTTAGAACTTAAATAATCTATGGTTATAGTTTTTACTATTTTGAGCTTAAATACCATAATTTAGCGGGAAGTTGCAGGAATGGCCTGCAAGGTCAACCGTTTACAGATTTTTCACAATATGATTACTGTGAAATAGTACAAGTGTATTAATTGATTAATATTGTATTGAGATCAATTTCCAATCTTAGCCCGAGGGTAAAAAGCTAAAAAAATGTGTTTTTCTTTATAAGATCAACTTTCATTTCTAATACCCATTTTTCCTTGAAAACTCTTTTACAAGAAACTTACCAAAAATAAATTTATTACCAATATTAGATTTTAAGGGCGATGTGGCGAAGTGGTGGCGAAGATGGATCTTGAGTTGCTACATATTATAGGTAGACTGTACTATATTATAGGTAGATCAGAAAATATGGTATAAAATATGTAGATAACCTTTATATTTGTTCTGTGTAGATAACATTAATAATTATAGAAATCGTGTTTTTAATAAATTAAGAAAATTTTGAAGAATTTTTCTTGTAAAGTACAAAAAAAATTATTCTAGAAACATGTATTTCTTTATTTTGGTTTTATTTTGCTCCACCCCCTAGATCAAAACCTGACGACGCCTTTGATGCGAATATAATGTTTAGGTGAAAATACGCTGTTTTTTTTAGGTTAGATAATTATAAATAAAGTCCATACATTAAAAGACGTAATTCTCATAAAAATACTTTCCTAACAATATTACTAGGTAGTGGCCGCGTTTCCGTAGTAGTTTTTTTATAAAAATATGTTGACGTGTCAAAATAACTTGTAAAAAGTTTTATTGAATAAAGTACTTCTAATTTCTGATTACAACTTTGCGAGCCCTTACAAAGCTCTGCTTTTTGCTAGTCTAATCTTAGAAAAGAAAATATACTCTACCTTATAAAAGAAAAATGTGGTAACCCAACCAATAGACATCAAAGATGCTAAAGGGGTGTTGCTATCCGTGCGGCGGGATGATAATGCTGTGCGTAAGCTAATCGGCTACGGGTAAGGTAGCGGAAAGGTTCCAAAGCGGAACAGGACAGTAACAAGCATTGACGACATTGAGGCAGGAATAGTGGTAGCATAACTCGGGCAAGACGTTGTAATACTTTACCGCCTAGTAGTCACGATGGTAATGACATGTATAACTATCATTTGCCTTTTACGAACTGCCTGGCAAATTGGCATAGGGTCTATTCTTCAAAGGGGAACAATCACATACCACACAAATACTAAGACACGGTGTTGGGCGCAAAATGCGTAGCCGCTCATATGAGCATCTGTATAAATGTCAAAGGCTTTTAGATCCATTATATCGTGAAAAAATAGAAAAATGCCATATTGTGCTATTTTTTTTAATTTATATTCTACACTTTTTATCGTCGGCACTCGGTGAAACTTCATTTTAACACAATATTTTCCAACATTATATTAACATTATTATAAGTAGTTAATAACTGTAAATACCCTGAGGATACTTGTGTAAGCGAAACCGGTCGGAAATTAAATATAATTATCTTATTGTGAAACAGTACAAGTGTTATCAGTTAATAAATATTGTGTTTTTTTTTATTTAACACTTTATTGCACACAAATTTATCGTGTCGAATAAAAAGCTAAGGTTTAAGGAATACCTCGAATTGTTTTTATTTTATCGGTAATTTTTTTTTCATCCATCCATCCATCCAGTTTAATCCGTCGGTCAATGAAAACAGCCAAACAAAACAATAACAGAAAATAATAATTACGATCGACGTTCGTCAATTGGTTGCCATGTCGATTTATTAGGCCGTGCCTAATTGAAACACCAGACCGAGCTGGGGATCAATCCTCTTTTATTTGTTCGTTTAACGAGCTCAAGAGACCAGTGATATTTATTTCTAAGTTATTAATAACAAGCGACTTTGTTCATGTGGTCGAAAAAACAGACTGAACAACAATATCTTTTTCAAGACGAGAGACTTTAGCCGTATAGAAAATAGTATACATGTTGTTGTATTATCATTTATCATGTACTACTTTTGTATGTACAAAACATTAGGTACTTTCTTTTGGTTAATTGGTTAAAAATGTAGTATATGTTGCTCCGAAATGATGTCGTTTTTTTTTAATTGTTTTAGTACTTTTGGACATTGGAGTTTATCCATTACAAACAAACAAACAATTATTTCCTCTTTATAATATTAGCGCAAAAGTATAAATAAACGCTATAACATAAATTTATGCCATACTTTATTTCAGAACTCAAGTAGCTTCATATATTATATTCACGTTCATATTTTGTTCAATATAATTTTCCTTGAATATTTCCGCGAGTGATTTAATTTTTTATTCCTTTGATTCTAACAGTAGATCTCAAGTTCGAGGGATATTAAAATTCCATTTTGAAACTTTTAATTATTACAATCATTCTTTCCCTTTCAATTCTATCAAACAATATTCACAATAGCAGATAGCTTTATTTTTTTTAAAAAGCAATGTAAGGGTATTTATCTCACATAATTAATTAATTATGTACCTTTAATTTTAAAGGTATTAATAAGGTTGAGTAAAAAAAAGGATTCTTCACGCCCATATCCCCGAAGGGGTAGGAAGAGGTACAACAAGTGCACCCACGACTAGCCGAAGATACTTGATCCCACAAATGTGATAGGTGGCAAGCCTATCGCCAACCAGGCACTTTCCAATCCCGGGCAACTTTGTGTTTCTCAGAAAACTGAAAAAAACACTTTTTTTAATGTGCTCGACCTGGGAATCGAATCCGGGACCTCTAGTGGTCAACGCCAACGCTGGACCACTAGACCACAGAGTCGTAGTTATAAGGTCGAAATTAAAGTATTAAAGGAATCTTGACCACACTGTATATAATGTTCGGCTCCATGCGTCCATTGATATAGTTATTTATTGACTAGTATTTTATATGATTGATATCAAAACAAAAAAAGTACTTTTAATAAAGCTTATTTTGAAAAGGTAACAATGTATCATATTGTTCACGGTAAAAGTTGTACACTTGTCAGTACAAAAGTTGCTTGTGAACTGTATTTAATAAGTAGCTTAGTATCGTTTTAATGTGTCAATTAATGAGCAGATGGCTTTCCTGATGGAAAGAGAAACCATAGCCTCTAGACGCCAAAGATGTTAATTGTGCGATACTATTCCAGGGGCGGGATGGCAATGCTACATGCATAAGTATATCGGCTACCTTACCCTCCAAAGCGGAACACGACAGTGACAAGAATTGACACAATTGCGACGGGAATAGGTTAGAAAGTGGTACAAAAATCGGATGAGTTATTCACTTATAAAAAAATAATTATAGATTACAGAAGAACCTAAAAGAAGTTATAGATATTTAATTCTTTTAGATTTTCTAATCATGAATCGATAGGACTCGTGTTCGATTTGTGACAAGAGCAAACATTGATGTGATGTGCATAGATATTTTTAGTATTTCTAGGTTTAGGTGTTTATGTATATTATAGTATTTATATATGTATTTCTATGTATTATTATCGTTGACTAATACCCATAACACAAGTAAAAAATTTGCTTACTTTGGGGTAACGTCAATTCGTTATATGTCCATCGATATTATGAATAAAGTAACGAACATAAATAATGAAGTACCGAACCCTCTTCATGCAACCCTAACTCACACTTGTCCAGTTTTAGTATTTTTTAGTCTCAAGCCCTGTACTGGATAACAGCAATATTTATTTCAACTTTCAAAAGTGTAAGTTAAAATAGATTATTTTGCGGAATTTTAAATCCCTTTTATATCAAGAAATATTGCCATACTTAATCTTTCTGTAGCTGTAATGGCTTACAAAGCGCCAACCAATTACACTAAAAATCCGCAGCTATTCCGCCGTTACTGAAAAAAATGTGCAGATTATTTTCCTACCGGTAGATCTGGGCCTGTTTTGAAGAACAGAGTAATCATAAATGGCTAGGACAGGCTAATAATCAAGGATTTAAATACCGGTATTTTGTAGTAACGTTATTACTCGCGGCATGACATAACGTTATTTTCAAGCATAGCGTTATCCAAAAATGATACAGAATTTGTTACTATTTAACAACGTTATTCATTACGTTCTGTTATACACTATGAATTAACGTTATGGTATAAAGTACTATGACGTTGTCTGCTAGCACTAGTTGTCGAACTAAGCACGAAACAGCATGAAACGCGGCGAACCAATCACAAAACACCATGAAACGCTATATTACAACGTTTTTAGCGTTAACAATTTCGTTCTGTTACTTGAGTAGCGATACATATTGTGTTTGAAAATAATTTTGTTACTTAGGTATCGCTACAGTAATAACGTTATGTATCGTTAAATAAGTTACGTTATCTGATAACGTTTTAAATCCTTGCTAATAAGTCCCAATGACATCGTGACTACTCTCCAGTGGCTGTAGCAGATTCGGAATTGTTGTTCGGGGTGGTTTGATTCAGCGACATATTGATATATCGCCTCTGGGGTCTACGGTCCAGTGTCAGAGTTGACCACATGAGTTGAGGATAGAATACAAAAATGTGTTTTTTCAGTTTGTTTCCCAGGCAATCAATGTTGCCCGGGATTGGAAAAAGTACCCGGTTGGCGATAAGCTGGCCACTTATCACATTGTGGGACTGATGGCCAATTGCGCTAACATTGATTTAGCTTAGGACAATCTTAAATAATATGTTGTCACTTCTTGCCTTAATTTTCTTTTTTACATCATAAGGCTGCCCGCCCACGTCAGACTTTTTGTAGGACCGATAGTAGGGCAGATTTTTCCTACGATTCTTATCACCGATTTTGTTACTGACTCAACGCACACCTCCGTCATTTTGTCGCTGGCTATCGAGAGAGGAGCACGTCATGGACAGAGAGAACGAACGAAATATTAGAAGGAAGGTGGATTTACAAGAGAAGGATTTTGTTTGGTTTTTGAGAAACAGAAGAGAGAAAAGAAAGTTCTGGGTTGATCAACATTTGAATTATTTATTAGTGTGATGTGATTTTTTTTAATTCGTAATATAGGAGGTACAATTCAATTTAGTTTTTTTATCTTCGTCTTTCATTACATTATTCATTCATTTCATTACCTTTCTTGAAAACTGTTTTTATTCATATTTAAAAATGAAAAGAAGGATTACTTTGTACTGTTCAAGCAAACGTGTTGATCCTACTACTTAATTTTACTATGGCCGCCCCTAGTCGTTACGTGAACGATACGCATAGGTACCTACTATCCCGCTTGTCGTCTTTCGTTCGTTACGTCGAGTATGTTAAGGATCGCTCCAGCCACGCGAGATTTTTATTCCTACTCCGCCCGGAAAAGAACGTCATTAGAAACTCACAAAAAACAAATTTGACTTTTCATACAAACTGGCCGGTCAGTTGATTCCCTTTTGTACGAAAGAATCACTAAAAGAGAAAGAGAAGTATTTTTTTTATGTTTATTTTGAAAAGTCATACAGTAAAAGTTTATCACATGAAGGGTTATAAAACATGGATTTAATTTGGATAGTGATAAAAAATTATCATGTATACTAACCAATTTCGATCACTATTAATAGTACTAACCAATTTTGATCACTATTAAAAAGTACCCAGTACCCGCATATATCTACTACCTAATTTTTACAAAATTGTGATACAATACTGAGAATTGAATAAACATGATGGAATCCACTTACCAAATCTAGTTTTTACTATTTTGCTATACGTTGCCCAATTAGAATTTAATGAAAGGCATGCTATTATTTTTATTCCTATGATTCTCGGCCAATCGTGTGTTGTATAGAGCAGGCCGCTTTTCTGTTTCTTCTATTAAATTTTCGATATCGATTTCCATACTGACACAACGTCCTTCCCTAGCAAGTGCATGCGGCCGACGTCTGTCGGTGAGTAGTGTGCGTTGATACATACATTTCGGAACGTTCCATTTATTGCCGGTAATCGGATCGGTCGGGACACACCGATTTTATTTTTGACCTACTTTTTGTAGGACGTGTACGTTGCTCCATTACTATCAGTACGTTCTATTTTTCTCCTACAAAAATCGGCCACCGATTATCGGACGTGGGCGAGCAGCCTAAGATAGCAATAAGCAGATGGGTCTCGTGATGGAAAGAGTCAACCATCGCCTAAAGACACCAAATATGTTAATGGTGCGTTGCTATCTTGTGGCGAGATCTAATGCCACATGCATAAGTTTACCGGCTACCTTACCTTCCAAACCGGAACACGACAGTGACAAGCATTTACGCTATTGCGGCAGAAATAGGTAAGGCGATGGTACTACATGGGGCACACTAAAAGTTTTGCACTTCTAGCTAATCGGAACTATTTGAATTTCGAATGTTGTATTTCTAAAACGTTGCAACCTTCTCAGTAATAAAAAAAATCAATTGGCGGGAAATGATTTGTCAATTGTTTTTTTATCAATGCAACGCACGCAACGAAATTTACGCAACGAAAATGGAATTAAGTCGAAAAGATTTTAGAGCGATGATTTTTTTATGATTTTAAAAGTTCTCTTTCTCCGCAAGACTGTGCCGCTCGTCTTCAAAATGCTTTTGGAGAGAAGTACCTTGTTTGAGCACCGTGAGGCGATGGATTGCTGAATTTGAGAGAGGTCGAGTTTCTTTACATGACGAATTTCATGAAGGGCGGCCTTCAATTACTGCCGTCAATGAAAAAAATGTGGCTACTGTTAAGCGGTTAATTGAAGAAAACCCCCGGATTACCTATGAGACAATCCGAGGACTATTTGAGATTGGTATGCGCCAAATTCAGAAAATTTTATACGCAGAATTGAAATTTCGGAAACTTTGTTGTCGTTGGATCCCTCATGAACAGACAGCGGAGCAGAAGCGGGCTCGCGTGGAATGGTGCTCACAGATGCTACTGAAGTGCGACCACGGACATTTTAATGCTGTTTATGACATTGTCACAGGAGACGAAACGTGGATTTATTGTTTTGAACCCGAAAAAAACAGGAATCTTGTGAATGGGTGTTTGAAAATGAGAACAGGCCAAAAAAAGGCCAGGAAAAGTGAGACAGGCGAGAAACGTTGGTAAAAAAATGGTCGCGTTTTTTTTCTGTACAATTCCCATCTGTACAATTCCACTTGAGGATCAAAATGGTTCGATCGCATGAAAAAATGTTTAAAATGTAAAGGAGATTATTTTGAAAAGCAATGAACATAATATTTTGGTTATAACATGTTGTTTTTTTTAATGCCCGGTCCCTATATCTGCAAAACGACTCGTTTTAGTGACAAATAGTAGGATTTTCTACGAGGCGTAAGCTAAAACTGTTCCTAAAAAGCACGACTCTTATGTCAAATTACCAAAGGTTCGTTGCTAACGGGTGGGAGGGCTGCCAGTTAAGGTTTTACTGTGTATTGTATGGAAATGACAGATTAGTATGTCCCTATAAAAATATAATGTCATTAATCTGTCAAAATTTCATCATCCGTCATTCGTATAGCTACCCCCGGATTTCGGCCGGTTGAACAATAATTTAAAAAATATTTAGCGTGAATTTACCACTTCAAGCTCAGAAAGTGACACGGAAATGCTTTACATATTATCAGACTGGTATGTGACGTCTAGTTCCGACGAAAAATCAACAATCAGAGTATAAAGGAAAGAGTGGAAACTACATATAATTCCAGCTGCGGTTTCAGCTTGATATAACGGCAGAAGAGCAATTATTGTCTGAAATATATCCCCATTTACGAATAACAGGAGCCAGGTAGATATTTTTCTTATTTCCTAGCTGACAAACTTTAATTATTATTCGTAGACTCTTGCAAGATAAATAAACTTTCATAGTTCTTCGTATTTGTTCAAAAAATCATGGAATAATCTCCATTGCACCAGCTGCTATTGACCCTCCGATTGCATGCGATAGGCACAGTGTTGTTGACAGAAGACTTTATTGGTGTGACAGTCTTGCGCCAGGCGGACAGTACGTGATATCAGCTTTGCAATAGCACATTTGCAATCGGACTACATAAAAATCAAAAATGATACATAACAAGGACGTTGCCAAATAGCCCGCTTTCCTCGAGTACTAGTTGTAATTGATGGAACACACGTTAGAAGATAATCTCCTATAATTTGTGCAAATTTGAATAAATATACGTCATGTTGGTCACCTACTTCGCCTACGAATTACTTTAATTCACAAGCCAGCCAATCTTTGTCATTGTAAAGCAAACAAGCAGATATCTCACCCGAGGAAAAGATAAACTATTGCCTATGGTCACCAAAGTTCTTACTGATGCTGATGCACTGCTCTCCGTTTGGAGGAATGGCAATGCCACATGTATAAATTTACCAGCTACCTTACCCTCCGAACCGAGAAACGAAAATGAGAAGCATTGGCGCTATTGCGGTAGAAATAGGTAAAACGGTGGTGCCATATACCCTGGTGAGGAGTTGCGGAACTCTACCACCATAGTCATGACTTGAAAATCAATCTTTTTCGAGTCTTTTACGAACTGCATGACAGATGGTCTATTGTTCAAAGGTGGTATTGAACAATATGGGAAATATAAATAATAATAATTTCAGGCTAACTATAATCACTAACATGGTAGAGTTCTACAACATCCGCACTTACCTAATCCTGTCGTAATAGTGTCGATGCTTGTCACTGTCTTGTTTCAGTTTGGAAGGTAAGGTAGCTAGTAATCTTACGGAAATGAACCATAAATTTGACTTCAACCCTTGCCATATGGATAGCAAAGCACCATTAACATACCTATCTGGGTAACAATAATATAGGTACCTGGTCTATAGGCAATGGTTATCTCAAAGATATGGATCATAGCAATTTAAAAATTAAACTGACTTCAAATATGTGTCAATTGTACCCATATCACAAAAAACCTTACCTATTCCTGCCGCAATAGCGTCAGTGCTTGTCGCTGTCGTGTTCCGGTTTGGAGGGTAAGGTAGTCGGTAAACTTATGCATGTGGCATTAGACCTCGCCACAAGATAGCAACGCACCATTAACATCTTTGGTGTCTATAGGTGATGGTTGACTCTTTCCATCAGGAGACCCATCTGCTTGTTTGCTATCTAATGATATAAAAAAAAAAATATTCCCTAAGTTGAATTATACCTGATGTAAATCTTTTATAACTTGATTCCCGAGAAATTCGTGGACAAATATACATACATTTACGAAATTTATTATACGTGATTGGACAAATCGTTAAAAATGTTTAATAACATTGTATTTTTTATCATTAATTCTTTATTTTTCAGCTTGCAACAATGAAGCTGGATACGCATACGGTCCGTACAAGAATGCAGGAAGGTAGACGACGAAAACAGATTTTTAATGTTTCTTGTATAGGAACCCCTTTGGATTCTAACTTTTTTACCTTATTGTTTGTCGTGTTAGCGACCACAACGGCAGACGTTCTGTGAATATTTCAGGGGCTCATTTATTTCTATTTCAGATACAGCCTTGAGACAAAAAGTGGGGATATTTATAGGATTTTGTTTATCACCTCATTATGAATAAAACCAAAGTGCTTAAATTTGAAGTTTTATTTTATAACTTATACTTAGTTTAACATGCGAAGAAACTATAATTAGGCCTTAATAACTAGCAAGGAAACAAAAAATTGGAAAAAAGAAGCACAACTAAAAAGCAGCTTAGATCTCCAACACAAACTCTTCCACGGCATAAGCATTATTTTTCAACTATTATAATTTCTTCGCTTTAAGCTTAGTCATGGCGATTTCGCTAAATTTCAGTTTTAAGTAATTCTATTCCAAAATTGCCGTATTTGCTCGGTGGCCATATTTAGCTATTGCAAAGTTTTGTTCCTGGCGTCCATCATTCATTTTGTAGTTCTTTCCTGTGTTATTAAAGGAGACATAGTTATTTTAAAATTAATTTAAACTAGATAGAAATTTTAAATGTAGATAGCATCTTTTATAGTTTGTAAGTTTTGGCTTATACTGCCACACAGTCATGCATTTGACGATTCCCCGTGTTGGTCCGAGCTCCCTAGAAAAATAGGCCAACTGCCGTTCTGCCAGGCAGATCGTAAAAAGCGGACCGATTGGCTGTTCGAGTCACTACCATAGTGGCTACTAGGCCTTACATATTGCATATACAATAGTGTGAGTGCTTGTCAATGACCTGTTCCAATTTGAAAGGTAAGGTAGCCCGTAAGCTTGTGCGTGTGGCTTAGACCTCGCCACAAGATAGCAAGGCACCACTAACATATGTGGTATCTATAGGCGATGGTTGACTCTTTTGATATAGAGACTCGTTTACTTATTTGCTATCGTATAATTAAAAAAAAGTGAGTTAGTTAACATAAATATTGACTATAAGAATTTAAAAATATACACACAATAAAATAAAATATACCTTCAGCCGAAGCCATGTACTGTATAGACTATAGAACATACCCAATATTCATAATGTATAAGAACTGATAAAATCAGATCTAAATAGTTGAGTAATGAATAAATAAAAAATGATTTGAATAATTTTTCCGAGATTAGAGTTCTACAACGTCTCACCTAGGTTTTGTGCCGTCGTTGCACCGATTCCTGCTGCATTAACGTTGTGCTTGTAACGTATGTTCCAGTTTGAAAGGTAAGGTAGCTAATAGCTAATAAGTATGCATTCGGCACATCTACCTGCCACATGGATTGTAATGCAATTGTTACTTTCTTGGTGGTGGCTGTCTCTGAGCCATCTGAGATTAGCCAAAGAGATATCTGCCATTCTACAATGTAAACAAAGTAATTCTTGTAATATATATACCTTTAAGTTATAGTGAATTTTGCTGGGACATTTTCTGGTTTTGTTTTTCTTAAATTGTTCCATTTTGGTTTTAAAAATTGTGCTTCTTGTAAAAATGTGTCTATAACATTAGTAGGTCGCATCAATTTTATAATTAATAAATTATTTTGAAAAAAACAGTTTTTTTTTTTTTCTTTTTGGCATGGGCGTTAAGCAACTGCCATGATCAAGTAAAACGAGGAAACATATTTTAGACAATAAACTAGGATTTGGAATTTGGATTGACAGGAAAATAGAGGATCAGAAAGTAATCAAAATAACATAGATACTAAAATTATAAATTATTTACAACAATAATATTTAAATAAATATATACAGAGATAATACTTAGTTATTTGTATAATATTTACAAGTGGGTTAATATTAATTTGGTATTAGATACTAAATGTATCTAACTACGCTTAAATATTAATATTATTTTCTTGAATGAATAATGAAAGAATATTATACATACAAAGGTTTAATAACAGGGTTAGAATGGATGTAGGTAAAGGAATGTCATTAGAATATAGATTGTTATATAATGATGAATGATTGTATTTAGGACAAGCAAAAAATATATGATTGAGATCTCCAATATCAGTGCCACACTCACAAACATTGCTATCTTTGATGTGTAGCTTGAAGAGGTGTTCAGGAGAATTAGTGTGACCAAGCCTCATTCTGGTGATAACAGATGTTGACAACTTATTTAATTTCACTACAGAAAACCAAGGTTTAGAAGGTATCAATGGTTGTAATTGGGAATAGGTTTTGCCTTTCACCAATGTACCACTATCCCAGACACTTTGCCATGACTGCTTAAGATGGAGTTTAGGGAGAGCAGCTAGATCATGGCAATAATTAATGTAGGGGTATAAATCACCACACTGAACTGCCTCTTTAGCACACCGATCAGCTCGCTCATTTCCAGTGATATTACAATGGCTTGGAACCCAGGCAAAGTAAATAATATGATTATATTTAAAAGTACATTTGTATAAAAGATTTCTTAAGTCTAAAATAATAGGAGGAATAAATTTGGATTTTAAAGGGAACTTTTGCAAACAATGTAGAGCACTCAGTGAATCAGTCAGAATCATACACTTGGGTAGTTTCATAATGTGTATGTATTCTACAGCTTTATAAAGTCCATAACATTCACCTGTAAATACAGATGCTTCCGGTGGAAATTTGATTTTTTGAACAATATTGTATTGTTTATGGTATACACCTATTCCAACATTACTATTATTTTTGGATGCATCAGTAAAAATCAAATGAAAATCTTGCCATTTTTCATTGATAATATTGTTAAAATATTGATTGGCATACAAAGATTGTTTATCTATACCTAAATTTACTACAACAGGCTGCAGAGTTAATGATTCATAATTGTGTTTATATAAGGGATTTATAGGGGATGTAAAAGTAAAAGGCTTAAGGCTGTGATATTTCATATAGCTGTATACAAGGGCTGGGATTGTTTTGTGTTTCCAATACTTATCTGACATTAAATCACTAAGACTAGAGAGCTTTGTAAGCAGAGGGTGATTTTGTGATTCCAAAGTGCGAAGGAAAAACCTGTCAGATAGATATTTACGTCGTAAATGTAATGGAGGTTCAGCACATTCTACTTGTAGGGCAGAAACAGGGCTGGATTTCATTGCTCCTAGAACAATTCGTAATGCTTTAATTTGAACAGAGTCAATTTTCTTTAGACCAATCTTACTACATGGTTCTAGTAAAAACATTCCATAATCCAATAAACTTCTTATTAATGCATTATACATAAGTTTTAATGTAGATGGGTGTGCACCCCACCAAACCCCAGAAACACATCTCATTAAATTGATATTACGTTCACACTTTGCTGCTATATACTCACAATGATCTAGTCCTTGGAGTTTATTATCTAGTATTATACCTAAGAATTTTGTTTTCGATTTAACAGGAATTGAACTATTTTTGTAAGTAATATTTATAGGGGGTGGAAATTTTGAGCGAGAAAATAAAACTATGGAACTTTTAGAAACAGAAATATCAAGACCATTGTTATTAAGCCAAGTCTGTAGGGATAGAATAGACATGGAAAGATTATCACAAGCCATCTGTATAGATTTGTCAGTTGAGTATAAAAGGAGGTCATCAGCATACTGAAGAACATTTACATTGCTAGTTGCTACAGTTTCTATATCATATGAGTATATGTTGTAAAGGATTGGACTTAAAACAGAACCTTGTGGAAGACCTTTATATTGTTGTCTTTTTAAATTATTAGGGTCATTTGCTAAATTAATAGTTCTATTGTATACAATATTCATAATAACATTAATTAAATAAAATGGTATGTTTAATTTCACTAGCTTATTTTTCAGAATTGATAGAATTACATTATCATATGCTGAGGATATATCTAAAAAAGCTGCTACAACAGATTTGTTATGAGTAAAAGCTAATCTAATATCAGTTATAAGTAAGCTAATATTATCTATGGTGCTCTTTCCTCTCCTAAAACCATACTGACTTTGACTTAATAAATTTCTGCTTTCAATAAACCATTCTAAGCGAAGTTTGACAAGGTGCTCTAGAATTTTCAACATAACTGATGAAAGCACAATGGGTCTGTATGAAAAAGGGTCAGAAGGGTTTTTATCAGGTTTAAGGATAGGGATAACAGAATGTGACTTCCATGTCTGAGGTATATTACCTGTAGAAACAAGGGAGTTCATAACCTTTAATAAGTATGATAGAGATTTATCAGTCATGTTATTTAAAAATGAGTAGTTAATATTATCCCATCCAGGAGTAGAGTCTTTAACATTTTGAAGGATACCTTTAAGCTCAAATAATGTAAAAGGGGAAAAATTGTCTGAAGAAGAAGTAGAAGGAAGAGAAAGGATACATTCTGGTACTGTAGGTGGAGCAAGATGATCTATCAGCTGATTTATTAACAATGGACACATTTCATTATTATTAGAAACCTTATATGCAGATCTAAATTTTCTTATGTTTAACCATACACTTGAAGGTTTTGTTTGGGGTGATAAGGAAGAGCAGAATTTCTTCCAACCTTCAGCTTTTTTCTTTTTTAATAATCGACGAGTAGTTTTTATAATATTAGTGAGAATATTAAAATTTTCTGTAGTTGTATACTGACAATAAAATTTTTCAGCAGCTTTCCTTTCCTTAATAGCGTCTGAGCACTCTTTGTCCCACCAAGGTGGCGTATTTATTTTCTTAGTTAATTGTTTTTTAATGGGAAAAGTGTTTTCAGCTGATTTTATAATTAATTGAGTAAAGGCTTCTGCACAAGAAGAGTCATTATATGAGGAAATGTTAGGCAAAACATTAACACCAACTTCCATCAAATTATTAAACTTGTGCCAATACGGGTTATGCAAATTATATTTGAAATATGATGTAGATTTAGGTGAAGTTTTATGATATGCAGAAGGGAAATTTATTATTATGGGGAAGTGATCACTTCCAAACGTAAATGGGAGTGTGTACCATGTCAAAGAAGGTGCTAAATTGGGACTGCAAATGGACAGGTCTATAGCGCTTTTGCCTTCGGAGGGTTTTGTGCGACGAGTGGGAGAACCGTTGTTTAAAATACATAAATTTAATTCTTCAATGACTTTCAAAAGTTCTTCACCATAATAATTACTGGAGGAACAACCCCAGGCTTGATGATGAGAATTAAAATCACCTAACACAATAAAGGGTTTAGGTAGTATGGATAATAGGTTATTAAGTTCTGTCAAAATATTCAAATTTGGATGTGGAATATAAAGTGACACGAAACAAATATTATTTACATTAACAGCTAATATAGACATATTTACAGTATGTACAGGAAGATTAACAATGGAAAAATTATATCCTTTTTTGATCATGATGGCTACACCTCCATAACCATCAGATCTATCTTCTCGGATACTAGTGTATCCAGAGAATTTAAAAGTACAACTTGGTCTTAACCAAGTTTCTGAAAGAGCCACTAAAAATGGCTCATATTTATTTAATAAGTGAATTAATTCACTTTTCTTGTTGGTGATGCTCTGCGAGTTCCATTGAAGAATTTTGGCTTGACTGTCCATGATCACCATTAAATTTAGAATAATTAATTAAACTTTCTGTCATTAAAGCAGCGTTGGACGGTGTTATTACTTCGGACTGAGATAAAAATTTAATAAAAGATATAATCATGCCTATTGAGGCTGATTCTTGATTATTGTTATTATTTTTTGTCAACAAAGTACCATTTTCTCTAGAATTAGTGGAATTATATTCATTAATAACTGAATTTTGGAAATCATAGTCATAACTCTTACTGACTTTTGTATGGGGTTTAGGTTTCTGAAATATTGTTTTTTTGTATGACCTATGGGATTGTTCTTGCGAATCTAAATTTTTTTTCAAAAGTGGATGAAGAGCAGTTTTAATAGGTGTTGAGATGGCATCAGCATATGATTTGGAGACCGGGGGATAATTTTTTGATGCCTCGGCATAAGAGACACAGTTTTGAGCCATAAACATTTTAATGTTTTTTTGTCTTAAATGTTCTGGGCATGATTTGCTAGTGGCAAAGTGAGATCCCTTACATAAACAACAATTAACATTGAAATCAGACTCACTAGTACAAGAGTCTCCACAATGATCCTTTCCACATTTAAAGCATCTTGGGTTGGATCTGCAAGTTATTTTAGTATGACCGTACCTACAGCATTTATAGCATTGTATAGTAGGGTAAATGTATAAATCTACTGGGAGAGCATTATAACAAACGTAGACACGTTTCGGTAAAGTCTGTCCATCAAAAGTTACGACAACTGTCTCTGTTGGTTTCCAGGTAGTGTTATCATTAATAGTTATTTTACGGTTTATTCTTCTAACCTTTATTATTTTTCCACAACCAATGGGAACCTTAACATTATTAGCAATTTCCTCAGGTGACCAGTCTGAGGGAACACCTCTAATTACGCCTACTCGTGAAACGTTAAATGATGGGATAAAAGCTTTGTAGTTTTTATTTGAGAGATTAGGGTCATTAATAAAGTGGTTTGCGTCATTGTGGTCCGAAAATGATAGAGATAATCGGTTGCGTCCAATTTTCTTGAGGCTACCATCAATTATATTTTTAAAAGTATTATTTTTAAGGAATCGCCCAAACGAGACTGGATGTAGAGTAACATTATCAGTCGGAGATGTAATAACTCTTTGGACATGAATAACGTAAGGTCCAAGGTCTGTAGATTCATACTGTGTGCGGTAGTTAATATAATCTTTAGGTTTTTGGGGTTCCTTACTATTTGTTAGGGGGTTTGACAAATCTTTCATTGTAACATTATCATTTACATTATTATCACCAGTAATAAATGAGGCGCTCGAAGCATTATTTATATCTGAGATTTCAGAAACAGAGTGAGAGCACTGACAGTCAGTAGATTTCAATTCATTGTTGCGCTTTTTGCGCCGTTTATTGCAGTGTTTGCATATTTTATTAGATGTATGAGATCTTTTCCTGTTAGTTGTTTGAGTTGAAGAAAGCGAAGTATCTGTATCGACACTACTCTCATCTATAGTAACATAGTGCGCTACCTGGAGAGGTCCACCTCCAGGATCGTCAGGGGGTTTGTTCATTTTAAAAAGTGAAAAGGAGACTTACCTACTTTAAACTGATAGTAAAACTAATGATATTTACATAAAATTAAATATTTACACAAATAAAACTAATATCGATCCTCTGTTTCGCTAAATAATAATATAAAAAGTCGCAGAACCAAAAATGACGTCCGCCAAATTTTATGTTTCCCGCGCTTTCAAAAAAAACAGTTTGAACTTTGATGACGGCTAACGTCAGTATTGTGAACCATTTCACGCTTATGACACTTTCTTTGATATTGAATGATAAAATTTTTCCATTGATTATTTGTATACATCATTTATATTTCGCATTAAATGCATACACGGCTATCCATTGTATCTAGCTCTATACTATACATCAATTAGTTTATAAATAGGGCTTAATTTTTTCGAGACTATTTTAAAACTTTCTGAATAATGGAACGCAGTGAGGGCCATCCACAGATAACACACTATATTCGAGAGGGCCATCGGTAAGCAGTCAAGCTACGGATGCTTGTCGTAAATACATAGTCCAAAAAACTTGTGGGACAGCATGACAGACCGTTTTATTACTAAGCTAGTTACGAATTGTTACTGTTACGAATGACAGTTTGTAGATTATAGGGACCCGGCATTAGACGTATACACGGTACATATACCAAAATAACATTTTTTTTTTTACAATTTTTGTCTGTCTGTCTGTTTGTTCCGGCTAATCTCTGGAACGGCTGGACCGATTTTGACGGGACTTTCACTGGCAGATAGTTGATGTGACAGGGAGTAACTAAGGCTATTTTTTTTTCGAAATTTTTCCACGCGGACGAAGTCGCGGGCGCAGCTAGTATTATGATAAAAAAACAATATATTTTTTCCAATCTCACCAAAAAACTCGCCACTGCTCACCATCAATAGCGATTTATTAATTTATATTAAATATTAATTTACTAGCTGTTGCCAGCGACTTCATCCGCGCGGAGTTCGTTTACTCCGCACTGCCCCTCCCCCGAAGGTGATAGCGTGATAATATGTAGCCTATATGTTGACCCGACCTATTAGTAATATTCATACAAAATTTAAAGTAAATCCATGCAGTACTTTTCGAGTTTACCCCGGACATACATACAGACAAAGAGACAAAAATTCTAAAAACTAAATTTTTGGCTTCGATATCGATTGTAGATCACGCCCCAATTATTCTTTTAAAATAATATTCAATGTACAATTTTGACTTTCCTACGATTTTATTATATGTATAGATTTTTAATCAAAAGAAAAAATAATATAACAAAATTTATAGCTGACCTTGTGACACTTCCCTACAACATAAAATATGTCGCAATCACGAAGAGTGAAATTCGGAAAATATTGCAACATTCATATGATAATTCCTCTCCCGCTTCCCCGACCTTGACGCGCAAATAAGGATCCGCCAGACGATATAAATGTACTTTTTTACGAACTTAGACAATCTTACATAAAACGATAATATATTACACACGAGAAGCTAGCTTCCAAATTTTCAAACCTTTAATATCAAGATGAATAAAAAGATGTTTCCTAATCACAGAACTGGTATAACTCTCTCTGAAATACATACTAACATTATAAAATCGAATATCTGTCTGTATGTCTGTGACGCTTTCACAGCTTTATCTCTAAACCGATTTTGACGAAATTTGGCTAGGAGATAGTTTAAGACTTGGTGTCAAACACAAATAACTTTTATTTCAAATATAAAAACCTAACCGACTGAATAAGAATAGAACACGGACATTTATCCAATCCCGGGCAAAGTTGTTTTTATCAGAAAACTGAAAAAGGCACATTTTTTTAATTACAGGACTTGGTAATCGAATCCGGAACCTCATGTGATAAACACCTACACCGGTTTTTTATGGTCATGTTTATATATATATATATATATATATATATATATATATATATATATATATATATATATATATATATATATATATATATATATATATATATATATATATATATATATATATATATATATATATATATATATATATATATATATATATATATATATATATATAAAGGCAAAACAATCCAGTTTTGCCTGGATCTGGTACCACTGGAACTGTTGGAAAACGACAGTGACAAGCACTGACGCTGATTGCGGCAGGAATAGGCATGGCGGTGGTACCGTAACCCGTGACCCGGGAGAATGCAGAACTCTACCACCTAGTAGCCACGATGGTAGTGACTCACATAGCCAATCGGTCGCCTTTTACAAACTGCCTGGCAGAACGGCAGATGGTCTGTTCTTCAAAGAGAGAGCCCGCACCAACGCGGGGATTTTTTTTTATTTATTTATTTTATTTATTTATTTCGGGAAAACTTACACACTAAATAATTATTCTAGAATTTTTTACTATTCTTTGTACTAATATTATAAATGTCAAAGTTTTTATTTGTGTGCACATTTGTTATTTCTTCACACTTATCACCTTATTTATTTTGCTTCGGTTTATTTTCCAGTTTTTTTTAATAAGATAGCAAACAAGCAGATGGTTCTCCTGATGGAAAGAGTCAATCATCGCCTATAGACACCAAAGATGTTAATGGTGCGTTGCTATCTTGTGGCGAGGTCTATGTCACCTGCATAAGTGTACCAGCTATCTAACCTTCCGAACCGGAACACGACAATGACAAGCACTAACACTATTGCGGCATGAATAAGTAAATCCAGAACTCTACCACGTAGTCGCCACGATGGTAGTGACTGGCATAGCCAATCGGTCGCCTTTTACAAACTGCCTGGCAGAACGGCAGAGCCCCGACCAACAAAGTGTCCGTGATATAATTTACATGTCAAGAAATTAATAATGTAATCAAATATGATTTTCTGAGCATCTATCAACAAGCAATAGTTTCTAGGCGAACTTTGTATGAACCCTCATCATTCCCATTTAAGTATTTAACATTTTGACTACACCGTCTGTCAAATGATAATATTTTACTTGTATTCACTTAATTTCAAAGAGTTATTATACATCGTTAGACTCTAAATTGCTTAATACGTCAAGGCTGTTACATCCTATACACTTAAATAAGGCGATTCTACTTACAACTTGTTTATGTGTATTTTAGCATAATCATAACGTGGAACAGCTGTATCGAGTACATTTTACTGAAGATAAACTCACGTTAATATTACAGGTTACCTATACAGCGTGTAATGGTTGGTCTAATCAAAACTGAAATCGAGGATTTGGACTATAAATTTTGAGATGGAAACTGTTGGAATGTGAACTGTTACTGAAGATAAACTCACGTTAATATTACAGGTTACCTATACAGCGTGTAATGGTTGGTCTAATCAAAACTGAAATCGAGGATTTGGACTATAAATTTTGAGATGGAAACTGTTGGAATGTGTGGGAAATTAAGATTTTTTATGAATTTTTAACTTAGCTTTGTATAATTTGGTCTATTCTAATATTCTATAGTGCTTATTCTAAAATAAGTAGAATTTAAGGAAATACACAAAACAAGCATTGTACTATGCGCCGCATACCACTTGTGTGAAGATAGAATACTGGTAGATAACATTACCGTGATCTTAGTCTCGATCGGGTATCGGTCATGGTCCACCTGCTTTGTTCACCTGGGCGGACCAAGAGCATTTTTTCTTGCCTGTAGTCCACTTCAGCAATATGTAATAAGATTATTAGAAACGCTATTGCCCGTGGCCCACCTAAAAACGGGAAATCTTGATTCAATAAAAAAATAACTATCTATTAAAAAGCTTTTAACATGGCTATCTTATGAGAAATATTTAGCAATCATCAGCTAAAAAAAAATGTGGCATTACAAGACAGCCGATTGTGAGAGAACGAATGGGTTATTGTATTTTTACCTACCCTAGCGAATGGGTTAATGTATTTTTACATATCCTACTCCTGGAAATAGGTCGGTTTTTCATCCAACTGCTTAAACATTTGTTCTGAGTTTGTACCCAACGTGGCGCAGTAGGACATGGAATGTTTCACTCCTTACTCCGTTGTACGTGTTCGTGGCCGATCTAATGCATAGTTTGCTCGCTCTAGCCGCGAAACCAAAAATGCAAAACAAGTTGCATATCGAGCATGGACCACTTCTCAAGCTACCTCTAGCCCTGAAGTCGCGGACTTAAAGAAGCACCTAAATCTTTCCTGCGGGTCTTTTAAGCATCAAATAGCCAAGGCAAAGTCAATTTACATAGTTGGAATTGGCGAGCAACTAGAACTTCTATCTGGAAACCGTGCGTTTTGGTAGGTAGGCTAGCCAAAGATACCATCCTATGCGCAAACCTGACGGATTCCTCGCATATTGCGACAAAGAGAGGACTGAGCTATTAACAACTCTCTGCACGCAACTTTATTGCTGATAATGAGGAAGGCCCCCGCCTATCATATCTCATGACTCATTGTGGACGTTTTATGTCGGAAATTAGCTTTGCATAGAAGGATGTTAGGCGGGCATTGTGTTTCCTCAACGTCAGGCAAGTGGGCCGATTGTACTCAGGGCGTGCGCTCTCGAGCTCAAAACAGTTTAAACGTGCCTATTTCGGAACTCGTACCATAGTATGGTCCCAAATAACTGGAAGACTGCCTTGGTAAACCTGACCCGAAGTAAGGCCACAAATCTAATTACAAAGTTTTTTTTTTTCAATTTATTTGGTATCAACTTACACATAAACTTACGATACTATTGAACAGATGGGAGCAATTTATTTAAAATAAACTAAAAAAATACAATGGAATGCAATTTATATATAAATATGTATAGTAACTTATAACAAGAACACAAGAAAGAAAACGAATGCTTGTAATGCTTTTATTATCTTAGTATCGCAAGTAATGTGATACCAAAATGGAACCCTACTCAGCTTACACTGCAGCAATTGTGCCACAGCACTGATTTTCAGAGAGTCCAGAATAAAGTTGTGCTGCGTCTACGAGGCAGCCACGGGGGACTGACACTGCGATCGTATTGTGAATATAGTTAAATGATGATAATGTTACAAATAATCTAGAAGTGTGTAGAGTTGGAGCGCGCACGCGGTAACTATCTAGAAATAAAAGAAAGAGATAGCTACTCCTATTGACAAACAAATAGTTGACCTGGGCTATGCCATAATGGACTTTGTGGGATATGGCATAAGGTTGAAAGTAGCGTGTACTAGCATTTATGACTTAAACATGTTTACGATAAGAAGTGATTCATTGTTTCCCGATACATTTAGATTTTTCTGGATGCAGCTAGGACTTTACCCTGCCTATAAATAGAAAGGTGTTGACAAACACATGGCATTTTTATCAAGCGATCGAGAGCGATACATCAAGTGACCAGTGAGAAGCGAGAAGTGTTTTATTGTGTAGTGTTCTAAGTTCAGTGATAGTAGCGCGAGTGACTAGGGTGTAAAGTGTATTTTAGTATTACGTTGTATTGTGTTGTGTAAATACACGGATTTAATATAAGTGGTGTTTTCTTACAAGTACGAACCCGAATACGTAACAATAATAACAAACATTAAACAAGAAAAGAAAAATATATGTATAAAAAATAAATTAATTTTCAATAACATGCTTTTTTAAATACACCAAAGTTACAGCTATCATAAAACCACCAGTGTATGACATAATTGGTATTTTTTTCACCAATATGAAAATATAATATCACTAAATATCAAAAGCCACTTGTTTTACACGTTTGTGTTGTCGAAAGAGAATTCAGAAATCGAAAGTCTATAATTTAAGGTTTGCAAGCCGTCTATTGCAATAAGGAGCTAGGTCAACCTGACCTTCAGCGCTCCAATCATTCTTCTGGAATGATAAAAGCATATTTTTCAATTCGCGTTTAAATCCGAGGATAGAATTTATATCTCAAAAAGGCTGGGGTAGGTTGTTCCAACACATCGTGGCTGCATACCTAAAGCTCCCACGAAAGGCCGCTATGCTATGTCTTGGTATTTTTAGTACCCAACTTACTACTCTTGCGATTATTTTGCAATTACTTTCTTCGCTCTCGAAAGTAATTGAGTACATTATTAATATGAAGCTCCTTAATTATCTTGGTACATCTAAGAAAGACGATAACTCTGATCCGGCTAACTACGGGCCTTTTGCAATTACTTATTTGCTTTTAAAAGTGATTGAGCACGTTCCTCCTTTATTACCTGGAAGATGGACAGGTTATTAACGGCAAACAATACGATTTCCATCGCGGCCGTTCTGCTGGTGACGAGTGTACCCATTGCTGGACCGAATCCATTTGAGACAAGGAGGAAGCATTTGCATTGAATCTGGATATTGCTAAAATCTTCAATCGGGCCTGGTACTAGGCACTTCTGAGCAAATCAACATCGTACAAGTTACCGGTAAAGCTTTATAACTGGATCACCAGCTTTTTGGTTATTTTGGTAATAATAATAATAATAATAATAATAATAATAATAATAATAAATTTATTTATTTGCGTTAACCATAACAGCTATTAAATTACAAAAGTTGGCTGGAGTCCACTTTTAGGCAACTATACGCCGGTTCCAGAGGACTCCGCTCTTCTACCTTACAATACACACAAAACACAATCTTTGTGCTTATAAATTACAACTTAAATATAATAAAAAAATACATTATTATTATAAAAACAATAAGTAAATTAAATTTATATAAAACCAATCAAGCAAACTAAAATGTGATCCATACTCTACACGCTCACGCAGCAAAATTTATCGTTAATTTAAATGATGTGTGGTCTAAGTATAAGAGTTGAAAGATTTCATTCACATCATCTTAAAGCTTGGTCATCTACCACTTTTCGCTTTTCATGTACCTTTTTGGCCCGAACAGTAAAACTCTGGGATAGTCTACATCACTCGGTGTTTCCAAGGAGCTTTGACATGAGTATTTTTAAGAGGTGGATTAACAGCTAGTAGCTTCTTTTGTTGCTGATGCCCATGGACAATGGTTACTGCTTTCTATCAGGTATCCCATTGCACATGTTATGTCGTCAATTTCTATTAAAGAAAAAACCTAGTATTTTTGACATCTTGGACTATATCACGTTAGTCTGTGCCTTGGACATCCAATTATATGTAGCACATAAGTCACAAGTCAAGTCAGCGTCCGTGAAAGATTGCAAATTAAACCGATTTCTTCTCTGCGTTATGGATCCCTGCTAAAATAAACTAAGCAAAATACTTTTCAAATAAAAATAGACACACAATAAACACTGGGTGGACTACTGCCAAGAAAAATTGTCCGTGGTCCACCCAGGTGAACGTAGGTGGACCACGGGCCAAAAAGTAGCCGTGGTCCACCCAGTTGGACAAAGCAGGCGGACCACGACCGATACCCGGTCTCGATCAGTACATTTTCGCAAAAAATGGAACACTCAATGGACTGTACCCACACACTCACAAACACATTAATATACACAAACATATCCTTTCGCGTTTTCATTAATATTTGTGTTTAGGTTTTTATTGAAAACACGAACGATATATAGTGTGAATTTAAAGTAGAATCACTCCACAGATTTTCTAATCCGCCAACACCCGAGTCAGTGGACCGTGAACTACATGAGAATGTACTAATATACGGTCAAGGAATATGATAATTCTATATATATGTATATATATATATATATATATATATATATATATATATATATATATATATATATATATATATATATATATATATATATATATATATCTCCGCAATGTCTGCACCAAAACTGTGTCGTACAATAGCAAGGGTTCGCGCTCCTCTGTGCCGTATTATGAAGTCTCATAATGATTATTTCACTGATGTTGATATATTTCAATTGGGATTTTCCTCATTTAAAAACAAAATTAATTCTAAAGTTGATCAGACTACTTCTGCCAATTTTCATTGATACTACAAAATATGCATTAGGTTTAAATAATAGTTTGTTCTAAATTTAATAGTTATAAATTTAGAACAAATTATTAAGAACTACTTGTACCTACAACAATCTATAACTTTATTTGCCTATATTCGCTACTAGCGGCTCGTCCCGGCTTCGCACGGGTGGACATTTATTTTTTAAACATATTGTGATAAACGTATAGTCATACATATATAGAAAATAGCCTATTTTAATCAGTGATAATGTAGCATTCAAATGATAAAAAAATTCTTAAAATCGGCTCAAAAAGTGAGCCAACTCGTTACAAGAGGAAGGATTTGTATGTAAGTAACATACAAATCTTTCCTCTTTATACATTTATACATTAGTATTAGATGAGTACAAATATAAGTACTGTTAATGGATATATGTGTGTATATATGTATATATGTGTGTATGTGTGTATATGTATGTATTTTATGTATGTGTGTATATATATGGATACACATATACATGTATATATGTATGTATATGTATACATATATTAATCTGTTGTTAAAGCAAGAACATAACCGCCAATATATTATTGTCGTGGGTAATAGTGTTGGGTGTGCAATTAGTTTAATTAATTAAGTAAGTTTATGTTAAAAAATTATATTTTTGTATACCTGTTTTTTACCCCAAATAAATAAAAAAAAATTTAACATAACACAATTTAACAAACATAGTAAAACATTTTACTTACGTTACTCCGAAATTTAAATTGGTTCATTATTTTTATGTTTATTCATTACAAACACACAAACAAGAGAATCTACTTTTTATATCTAGCAAAAAAGCAGGTGACTCTCCTAATGGAAAAAGGCAACCATCGTTTTTAGACACCAAAAATGTTGTGTTATCCTTATGGCGGGCTCTTAATGCCACACGCATAAGTTTACTGGCTTCCTTACCTTCCAAACCGGAACTTTTGACAAGCATTGACGCTATTGCGGCAGGAATGGCTGAGGTGGTGGTACCAGACCCGCGCGAGACAATGCAGGCCAGTACCGCCTAGTAGCCACGATGGCAAAGACTTGTAGAGCCAATTGTTCGCCTCTTACGGACTATCTGACAGAGCGGTAGATGGTCTATACTTCAAAGTGTAAAGATTCTTTATTTTTCTTTTGTAATTGTTATGGTGTAGCCATTTTACAAGTTCATAGTTCTATGTTTTCTCTTTGCCTTACGAGAGTTGTAAAATTACTTACGTTTTGTGCTAGTCTAGCCTTTATATTAAAGTTTATACTGTTTCACTTGCTGTTACCCGCGGCTTCGCTCGCGCATATTTACTTTAGAACTCATTTAACCTTTCTTTATAAGCTACTTGTCTTATTTTACCCTCTTAGAGATCGAATTTTAAAAAACGCTTAAATACGTAACTCATTATTTTTTTTGTTCTCAGTTTATACGAAATTTCATGGAAACATGTCCAGGGGATAAAAAGTATCATACAAGCTTTTATCCCCTATTTCACCCCTCTTCGGGATTGAGTCATATTGTTACGTAGGGCGCGCGCCTCTATATCTTTGTCGGCGCGACTGCGCTTACTATTGCCCCCTACTGCGCGCGCATGACTCCACGTCAGCGCGACTGCGTATGCCCAAGGGGTTCACAAAATCTTATCAGTGCCGGACTTTTATGGACAATATACAATATTGACATGTTACATTTTATTTAACTTTCCCTTGTGTCATCAGGTTTCTCGAGTTTCAAGGAATCTGGTGACGTTTAATATGTGATTTTGCCCTCTTCCTCTATCCTCCATAGGGGTAGAGGCTCTAATGTTATAAAAGGAGGCAATCAACATGAAGGAAAATCTCATCAGATGCATTATTTTCCTATCTTCATAAAAAAAGAAATTCCAATAACGTTTTCTTCATATTTTATACAATAAAAATATATACACGTATATGCGTCAACACATATATACTGACGACATATCATACCAAATTATATCCAAAATTCATTCAAATGTTTCAGTGTGAAGAAATTACAACATAAACATACATCTCACACACACTGAAAACTCTAGCATTTATAATATTAGTGGGGTGACAATATTTTTCTGCGAGACCTCTGCCAATATTATTCTACAAACGTTTCGGATAAGAATTATAACCCGCATTAGCAGGGATTGCCGGGATTAAAAAGTCTGACATTACTTTGTGTCACTGATAAATTGAAGGATTACGTTACCGAAAAGAAAAAAGTATGTATATCCCTCGTTGTTTCTGTGTTAATTATCAGAGTGTATTTTAGAAAAAAGGGTATTTTAACCATTTGAACGGATTATCAAAACTCACATGTCACGTTATTTTTGAATTAATAATAAAAATATATTTTAGAACCAAGGTTATTTTACCAATTTGTACAGTCAAAACTCTAAGTTGACTAAACCCTTACCTTGCCAAGGATATAATTGAAATTTTCTTTACTCACGGACGAAGCTGCGCGGATCAGATTTTTTTTATTTATTTAAATATCCATGAAAAGTTCAAAAATTAGGATTAAAATACACGCAGATTTAGCAACCTAGTGCTGAGTAAGTTTGCGTTAGTTCATGTTTGATACAAAAGTTATAATAAAAAACTACTGCTATAGCATTAGGTACTAATCACATTCACCACAAAATAAAAAAAAAACATATGGCGCCATTGGTCTGTAGTCCGTACCGTTGAAGGGACATAGTGGTGGAACCACATGACGTCATAGCTGTGAAATTTGATGACGTCACACTAACACAAGGAAGTGAAAAAGGAAGATCTTCCCAGCGAGCCAAGGTGAAGTACCTGGAGATCAAAGTCCATTTGAGAAGCGTTGAAACTTGTATATAGTGTGTACAAGATAAATAACTGTGATATCGCGATTCAGGATTTTATTTTGAATTTCATTATATTCTATTTTTTATTATTTTTTCTTGTAGCGTTTGTAGATAACTTAAACCGCTACAAATCGAACAAAATAAAGTAAACCGCATGTGCTAAGCGTAACATCTCCTTTGCATTAAGAAGTCCGGTAAATATATATATATATATATATATATATATATATATATATATATATATATATATATATATATATATATATATATATTTTTTTTTATTGGATATTTTTTTTATTGGTTTAAAATTTAAGTACCTTTTTTTATATAGAATCGAATACTTAAAACCCACCTTCCGAATGTACAGTTGGTATTTTACCGGTCAACCTGTATATTATTCGGAAATTGATATACCCAATGATATACCATTAAACCCGTGCCTCGGAGAGCAAGTATAGATGTGTGTTGTGGTTATCACATTTAACAAACCCTAATCGTTAAATTTAACAAATTAGGCGAAAGTGTTCACTGTGATCACATTTACCACTTCATTAATATTTTATTAGTTAATCGTAATCCATATAAATACTAATATTATAAATCCAAAAGTAACTCTGTCTGTCTGTCTGTCTGTCTCTTCTTCACGCCTAAACCACTGCACCGATTTAGTTGAAATATGGTTCAGAGATAGTTTGAAACCTGAGAAAGGACATAAGATAGCTTCTATCCTGGTAATCCTACGGGAACGAGAACTATGCGAGCAAAACCCCAGGACTTTTATTTTAGAAATTCTTCCATGGGGACGAAGTCGCGGGCACAGCTAGTGATTTATAAGATTTGGTGCATTTTGCACAATGTAGGGTAACATTCTTTTAATTTATTTCGATAATGTTTCACTAATTGTCAACATACATATCGTAAGTTATAAGTAGAATACCTCTATAGATTTTCTATTCCGCCGACACCGGAATTAGTAGACTGTGAACTGTATATGAGAAATTTCTGCTCTGATGTACACTTTGTAGGTGGCAAGTTTTAATACAAAATAATAATTGAATGATAGTAATTGCATTATGATTTTAATATGTTTATTGTATTAATCTATACATATAACTAGCAAAAAGCAGAGCTTTGTAAGGGCTCGCAAAGTTATACTATCTAGTAATATTGTTATAAAAGTATTTTTATGAGAATTACATCTTTTAATGTATGGACTTTATTTTATAATTATCTAACCTAAAAACTCAGCGTATTTTCACCTAAACATTACATTCGCATCAAAGGCCCGCGTCGTCAGGCTTTGGACTAGGAATATTTGGTTTTTGTTTGTTGGTAATTTCAAGGAAAAATATGTATTAAAAATGAAGGTTGATCTTATAAAAAACACATTTTTGACATTTTGCTGAAATAATTGTTTTTTTTTTCTAAAATCAGGAAGTTCCTGGTTTTACGTCGATTTACGAAATCAAAATCAAAAAAATGTTTTATTTAAATAAACCTTCAAAATTTTTGGACTACGCAGGCACAAAGAATTGACAGTAGACACTCAGCGAATACATTTTTCGAATTTTTCTCTCAGAGAAACCCTCGGAGTTCGATTCCAGTCAGGCAAATGAAAAAATGTGTTTTTTCAGTTTTCTGATAAAACAACTTTGCCCGAGATTGGAAAAGTGGATTGGAAAACTGGCGATAGGCTGACCACCTATCACATTGTGGGACTTAAGTATCTTCAGCTAACCGTGGATGCACACGTTGTCTACGTCTCGATGCCTACCTCTTCGGGGATACGGGCGTAAATATACCTTTTTTTAGCTTTTTACCCTCGCCCTTGGGCTGAGATTAGGAATTGATCTCAATACAATATAAATCAATTAATACATCTGTACTGTTTCTCAATAAGACTATTGTGAAACTCTCGAACGCTCTATTTACTCTGTTCCCAGCAAACATCCCTGCTCTAGACCTAAATTCTCCTTGTGCCTCCCACAATATTACTTCGAACTTCCCTTGCATTCTCCTTTCAATGATTTTATCATACACCTTCGATGCCAACTGATCAAACTGATGGCCCTATAGCTATTGCAGTTTATACTTGAACCTCGCCTTTATACGAGGGCACGATAACCGCGCGCCGCCAGTCAAACATGAAGAAACAATTCATGAAGTAGGTAGTCTCTTAATAAGTTCAAAAATTCTAATAGAAAATGTATCTTCTATCAATTTTAACTCGTTAATGTAATAAGAGATGGCGTTAGTAGTAATAAGATTCTAATACAAATTGTACCTTCTATTTTTTTATTTTTATAAAATGGTATTTTTGTGGTAGATAACAAATCTAGACATGAATATAAACTACCACGTCGAAGCTCAAACCTAAAAATGCGATATTTTTCAGTAAAATGTACCACAAAAGTGCATAGAAAGTGGCCTAGTGTAGGGCTCGCTTCGCTCGCCCTGATAAATTCGTAAGAAAGTCAAAACTGTACATTGAATATTTTTTTAAAAGAATACTGGGGCGTGATCTACAATCGACACCGAAGCCAAAAATATAGTTTTTAGAATTTTTTTTTTTTTTTTTTTGCATGAATATTACTGACAGGTCGGGTCAACATATAGGCTACATATTATCACGCTATCACCTACAGGGGAGGAGCAGTGCGGAGTAAACTAAGTTCGCGCGGACGAAGTCGCAGGCAACAGCTAGTTGATAATATAATCAGAAATCAGAAGGTCTTTATTCAATAAAACTTTTTACAAGTTATTTTGACACGTCAACATATTTTTTTTAAGTTTATTACCGGATCGGAAACGCGTCTACATATCGAGAAGAAACTCAGCGGGCTTGTCTTTTTTTCATATCATCTATTTTTTTACAATATCACAATATTACAAAAAATATATATGAGATTGGTATGAGGAGCAGGCTTTTTAATCCCAGGCTTTTTTGTTCTCTTAATAATTTGAGATTTTATAATATCCTTTTTTACACAGTTTTAACACATTTTTTAAATTTATTGACTGGTAGATCTCTTACAATTTAATGTTTTACTTTTGCCCATGTTGGTCCGGACCTACTGTATAGAACATTTGCTATTCTACTAAGCAGTTAGGCGAACGATTAGCCACACGCTTACGTGTCACTATCATCGTGACTACTAGGTCACGGTATTGTTATCTACCAGTATATCTTCATACAAACGGGTGGAACGCGAGTTATACCTACGCGCTCGGAGTTCGGCATACACTCGATACACAACAGACTGAGGGTTGCGCCGCAGTGACGAACGGCCGATGTGACAGCACAGGCAAATGTAGTTAAAATATTGAAGGCGGGCAGCCCTATCGTATTTTACATACAGCACGGCGCGACTGGCTGTAGGTATTTATTTCAAGGACAGGACCGAGTCAAAATACTGGTAGATAATATTACCGAGACTAGGTGGTAGAGTTCTGCAACGTTTCGATTGGGTTATTGATACCACCGCCTTAGATGTTCCTACCGCAATAGCATCAATTTTTGTCACAGTTTTGTTTCGATTTGTATGGAAAGCTAGCCGGTAAACTTATACAAGTGGCAATACCATTCGACAACACGGATAGCAACGCGCCATAAACATATTTGGTGTCGGTTATACATATAATACTCACCCAAACTTAGAAATACAAACATCTTTGCTCAGCACACAAATGTTTGTCCCTGTCGGGAATCGAACCCACACCCTATCGATGCGTGTTAGGTTCGCTAACCACTCAAATAACGGGGCGGTCAAACCATACAAAATAATACTGTGCTACATTTGTTAACAAAAAAATATTTATTTTGATAAACTAATTACATGCTGAATATAAATACACATCAAAATATAATCTTTCTCACTATGTGTTGTAAGACTTATTCTGCGCTTGGGAAATAAAAAGTAAAACATTCCTCGTAAAATCAGCCTGCCGAATTCGTAACTTCAGTATTCAACGATCTGTAATGCTAGAAGTTTTAATGGATAAGTACACGTTTTTGATAAAACTCAATTGAATATAATTATCAAATAAAACAGCTTACTATCTGAGTGATATTTAAATATAGGTTGGGATATATTTTTGTAATTAAAAAGCAATTTTTCTTACAAAATTTGAATTTTTATTGTTCAATTTTCTTAACTAATATACCTCTTTAATTTAAATACAATAAGTATGTAATATTTATATATTAATTCATGAAGGAAAAACTTTGAATTCTTTTTTAAGACAATTATACGAACGGTGGAACGTCAAATTTGGCACGGTTAAAGTTCACATTGCGGAGAACAGCAAAAACCTATTTTTTTTAATAATGTGCATTAGAAATACATTAAATGTTTCACAGTGTAGTAATATATTTTTTTGTTTTCTTTGTATTATTAGTAGATACCTAACGCTGTAAATAATTTAATAGTACCTACCTGTCTTTATGTTACTGAAGTACTTAAGGTTTCATTGTGTTTAAATATTTTTAGTGTATTGTATTCAACTTCGAATTCAAGGTCGGTCGGTCAAGTAAAGTGAAAACTTTACCGTGTCGGCTGTAAGAAATCTCTTTTTTTAGAGATAATCTCGCCTCTAGTGCCTTTTTAAAAAGTATCGCTTGCTGTAATTATAAAATTAGTAAAAGTATTAAGTAAATTTAAATAAGTTAATAAAAGTATTAAATTAATAAATAAATTAATAAAAACAGAATTAACACACTACAATCATGTGACATACATCACATACACATGTATAGTAATTTTCTTTACGGCTAAAGACCGTTTTCAAAATTCAAAATTTAAAAAAAATATTATTGTTTAATCTGTGGTCGACTTTCAGCTACAGGCGATCGTTACTTATTCGGCTGCCTCGAAGGACAATTCCGTATACTTATATAAATTACGTGTCACGTTGTTTGTCCGCTATGGATTCCTAATATGTATGGCAAAACAACGTTTGTCGGGTCAGCTAGTTTATAAATATTAATTGATTGGTAATCGACGTGTTGGTCTGGGCTTCTTTTGAAGCAATCTGTCATTCTGCCAGGTAGTTCGTAAAAGGCGAACGATTAGCTATACATGTCACTACCATCGTGTCTACTTGGTGGTAGAATTTCGCAATGTCTCGACCGGGTACTTGGTACTACCGCCTTACCTATTCCTGCCGCAATAGCGTCAATGCTTGTCATTGTGTTCCAGTCTGAACGGCGAGGTAGCCGGTAAACTTATGTAAGTGGCATTTACAACTCGCCATACGGATACCAACGCACCATTAACATCTTTGATGACTATAGTCGATTGTTGCCTAAGAGCCGTTTGCTTGTAAGCTATATTTACAAGGTATTCTATGTCGATGATATTTACAGATAAATAAAACTGGAGTGTCTGTTTGTATCATTAAAATACCCAATTCTCGCTAAATGCATATGGATAATGTGCTCGATTGGCGATAGGCTGGCCACCTTTAACATTATGGGACTAAGTATATTCGGTTAATCGTGGGTGCTCTTGTTGTAGGTACCTCTGCCCCATACAATAAACGTGTTTTTCTTCATATTTTTTTGCTATGATGGTACGGTTTGTGCGCGAGTTAGAATCGCACTTGGTTGGTTTTATTTCTATTTTATGCCCTATAATTATTTTATGTACTTACTACAATTTATTTTTTATTTATTTATTTATTTATTTAATACTTTATTGTACACAACAGAACAACACACAAAAGCAAAGCAAGCAGTATTTTTAAAAAGGTACAAAAGGTGAGCTTATCTCTAAAAAAAGATTTCTTACAGCCAACCCGGTAAAGTGAAATACTTGACCATTAATATAAGTCGAAGTGTACAATATACTAAAAATATTTAAACACATCTATTAATGAAACCTAAAGTACTTCAGCAATATAAAGACAGGCACTTAAATTATTTACAGCGTTAGGTATCTACTAGAAATTAAAACAAAAAAATATATATAACTACTGTGAAACATTAAATGATATTAACCTCTAGAGATGAGTACGTGTTGCTCAAAAAAATACGAACTCGTAAGATCCATTTAAAAATAAGAAAAAAAAAAAACAAATTACAAATTATATTAATGTGGAATAGACAAATAATGATTCCTTAGATTGTGTTTAAAAGAATTTATAGATTGACTCATGCGAACTTGAAGTGGTAATGAATTCCAAAGCCTTATTGCCTGAATCGTAAAAGAGTTAGAAAAAAAACTGGAATTATGAGATGGAAAACGGAGAAGATTGCTGACATTAGTCCTACAAGTAGAATCAGGAGGGTGTAAATAGTTAAACGAATCACGTAGATAAGCGGGAGAAGAAGGGTTAAATAAAATGTTATAGAGTAAGCAAAGGATATGAGTGTTCCTACGCAAACGTATCGGAAGCCACTTAAGTTGGGTTCTAAACTTGGATATGTGGTCAAACTTTCGAAGAACAAATATATAACGAATACAGGTGTTTTGTAGCCTTTCGAGCTTATCCACAAGCACTTCCGTAGCATCCAAGAAACATGAATCAGCATAATCTATTATCGGTAAAATAAGCGTTTGCATCAAGGAAATTTTAGTTTTTAGGAGTAGAAAATTTTGGAGGCGCTTTAAAGAGTGAAGTGCGTAGTGTACTCTTTTACTGATCTGATTTATATGTAAATCCCAAGATAAATCCGCAGCTATAGTAACCCCTAGATATTTAACAGAAGAAGCAAATGGAATTGGGGTCCCAAGGTAAACTACTGGTGGAATATGTAAATCTGAAAGCACTTTGCACATATACCGGCTACCAACTATTATAGCCTGGGATTTCTGTGCATTCAGCTGTAAGCCGAAGGCCTTGGCCCAAGCAGCAATTTTGCTAAGGTCATTATTAATTAGGTTTATAGTGTTAGCTACATCCATGATACAAGAGCGACGATAAATTTGGAGGTCATCCGCGTATAAATGAAAGTTAGATGAAATAATCTCAGTTATCTTATTAATAAATACAGAAAATAATAGGGGTGAAAGGACGCCTCCTTGCGGTACACCAGTACTAAGGTAAGTCCAATCTGAGAATGAATCATTATAACTAATTCTTTGGGAACGTCCACGAAGATAGGAGTCAAACCAACTTTGGGCAGAAGAAGAGCAATTAAGTGAACGAAGTATACCGAGTAAGACGTCCCAATCAACACAGTTAAAAGCGTTGCTAAAATCAAGAAAAACAATCACAGTAACGTGCTTATCATCCATAGGAAGGCGAATATTATCTGTAACTCTCACTAAAGTAGTAACCGTACTATGACCAGGACGAAAACCAGATTGCAAGGGATGAAGTATTCTGTTAGTATGCAGATAATCAGCCAACTGAGAGTGCGCAATACGCTCCAAAACTTTTGACAAGAAAGGAAGAATAGAAATAGGGCGAAACTGTGAAAAAGAAGAAGGATTCGGAACTTTCGGCAGTGGAATGATATGTGCTTTTTTCCATACAGATGGAAAGGTATTAGATGACAGAGAAAAATTAAAAATATGAGTAAGAATCGAAGTGATTTCAGGAGCAGTGCAAATATTATTTCGCGCACTGGCATGCTCCAAAGTCAAAGAGTATTTACAGTGGATGCAGATACCTACGTTTTAACATTTTTGTTCACCTATATGAACTTTTATCATCATGAATCGACTGAATGTTGTCAAACTCAAAACCAATAACCAGTAAGCGCTCATTTATCGATTACATATGCATTCATTTTAGAAAAACGATAAATATCAAAAGAAAAAAAATATACCGAAAATCGACAAAAAATCATATAACAATTTACACAATAATAGCAGTTACGTATCCTATTTCTTTGAAAGTGTTGTAATATACAATACATCCCGTGTAGCACTTTATTTTAATACATACAATCAACAATTAATATTTAACAAAACCTTTCAAACTTTGATTTAGTAAAATGTAATCTCTTGAATAACATTTTAAAACTAACTAGAGCGTCTTAGTTTTTGATTCAAAATCTCGTAATAAAAAAGAAGATATATAATTTGATTTAATGTTTATAGAGGAAACTACTAAATAAGTTGGTTTATTTAGACTATTTGTATGTATAATATATTTAATTTATTTATTTTTAGTTGCGAAGTCCTAACTACCTTCAAATAGTACCAGATTTTTTTTTTTTTCTTTAGAGTTTTGCTTTTTATTCGCTTGCTTGAATTATCTTCGTTGTTTATATGTTTTATTTTTTTATTTTTGTACATTTATACAAAATATTGACAAAATACTTATCTATCTATAGCTAATAAAACATTCAAGCGTAAACGTAGCTAAGTACACGAATAGTCTCAAAATATTATTCAGTGTCTACTCGCAAACAAAATTATTTATAAAGTACTAGCTTTCAGCCCCTTTAATACACACTTTTACCTCTTTAAGAGATAAAACTCACAGCATCCTTACACGCACGTTTATTTAATTGAATTAAAGAACATGACTAATAAATTTGAAGAGATTTTGATTAAACATATTTTATTTTTTCTACAAACTTTACCACTTTTTTCATCCTTTGAAGAGATGACATTTGAAAACCTTAAATTCGTATTCATTTAATTGTATTAAAAATCATAAATACCAAGTTTTAAATAATTTCTACAATATTCTACAATAAACAATCTATTTTTTATACAAACATCAATGCTTTTTTTACCCTTTAAGGAATGAAATTTAAAAAAATCCCCAAATATACGATTCTTAAATTGTGTTGAAGAACATAAGTGCCAAATTTTAAGTTATTTTGACCATAAACGTTTGATTTTTCATATAAATTGTAACACACACTTTTACTCCTTTAATGGATGAAACTTCGAACATTACATGTATGTTTCTTCAATTTCGATTGAAGAGCATAAGTATTAAAAAATCCGAAAATTCGTCCTTCTTCATTGTATTAAAAATCATAAATACTAAATTAAAATAATTTAGATTTTATAGTAATGCAATATATAAACAATTCATTTTTGATACAAACTTTAAAGCCTCTTTTTACATCTCTATGGGATAGAATTCAAAAAAATATTAAATTTGTATTTAATTTTTTTTTCAGTTAAGGATAATTTAATTACGACATATCATTCATTACAACTCAAAAATGACAGAGTTTCATACAAACTTTAATGATGGATGAATTTAAAAATATCCTTTCTTATTCCTTATATATCCTTGTCTATATCATAAGAACAACATCTGTAAAAAACAGCCTTCTTGGTCCAAGCTCATTATCTACTATAAGCGTAAACGAACTGTTCAATTTCCAAACGGCACAACCTTACTATTGTGCCAAATGTTCTATCTGTACTATTACTCTTTGACTCGAATATGGAGAGCGGAGCACGCTAACATGCGACACAGCCTCCCCGTATGAACGCTACTGGGAAACTGACTTTCGACGCGAGAGCTGTCCGCGAATTAAATAATAAGGTTTTTATTGATTTAATAGCACAATATAATGATTTTGTAAAAAATTTGAACCTTAATTTTATAAAGCAATAAATTGTCTGTAATAAAAAGAAAAAATCATCAAAATCGTTACAGTAGTTTGGAAGTTATAAGCAAATTTTTGCGTAAAAATAAGAAAGATATTCGATTTTTTTCCGTCAAAAATAACAATAAAATTTGAAAAAACGAACTTAAAGTTTAAAATTAATTATATTATACGTATAACGCATATTTTTTTTAAATAATTGGACCAACCGGTTAGCAGTAGTAGGCTTTCAAAGAGATGTCTATTTCGTAGTTTGGCATTACCTATCGCCTTAAATGAGATCAGTTGATGTCTCTATAGCCTATTTATAAAGTACTTTGTGATCACGACTCACGGTGACAGTGATGCGTATAGCCAATCGGTCGCCTTTTACGATCTGCCTGGCAGAACGGCAGTTGATATATTCTTCAAAGGAGCCCGAACTAACACGGAGAACTTTCTTGAATTAAAAGAGAGATTGGGTAGTTGTGACCGCCTTCCATTAGATAGCTCACTCACTCGTTAGCCTGCAAATGCTATAAAATGTCATTGCAGAAACCTACGTTATGACGATGGTAGTTATAAACTTAGCCAAGCTCTTGTGTATTTTTTAAGGTGATTTTTTAGACAATCGTTTCTAAATTGAACTCAAAGACGGACGGCCAAGTGCAAACAAGTAGTAAGGGATGATGTCTTTATTTTTAAAAGTTCTCTTCATAAAAAGCACTTTTAAGTGCTATTTTTGTCAGACACCGGTGGTATATTTGAATAATAATCTATGAGCGGTGGGTTTCCGTGCCAATTGTTTTGGAAACATTCCCCGCCCGGCTTGCCCACTCTACTAGAAGGGAAAATGAATCTAGCTCGCAGGGCTGAGGCGCGAGGTATTATTGATTAAAAACATGCAAAAATCTATTCTATGTATTTACCTATTTATCAGTAACTATATTTTTATACCAGACAGTAACTAAATAGATATTTCGCGGGCAATTTGTATGTTCCGTAGTTATACAGAGGACATGTCGTCATTTTATAAACGTGAACGTTCGATACAATTTGCCGAAGACCAATTCTTAATAACATAAGTTGCAGAAATGTCAACTACAAACTCCGATGTCGCCAACTGTCTTTTCCCGGGTGTAGAAAATAAAGGCAACCTAACAAACCTACTCTTTAAAGTAGGAAGCTGAATAGGGTTTTAATTTTATATGAACAACCCATTTACACAACAAGCAATTTAAAATATATGCCACGGCAGTTTGTTAACGGCGGCAATAGATGTCATGCTTATTATATAATGATAATATTTTTAATGCGACATAAGGCACTTTCTAAAACGTATTTATTTTTGCAATCGGACGATGCTATTTGTATGTGGACGAATAATAGAATTTGCTTGCGACAGATAGATTTGACCAGATGAAAAGAGATATCCACTAATAGACCAATAGATTTCCCCCGTGTTGGTTCCGGGCTCCTTTGAAGAATAGACTAACTGCGGTTCTGCCAGGCACGTCGTAAAAGGCGACCGATTGGCTATGCAAATCACTACCATGGTAGCCACTAGGTGGTAGAGTTCTGCATTGTCTCACCCGGGTCAGGTACCACCGCCTTACCTATTCCTACCACAATAGCGTCAGTGCTTGTCGCTGTCGTGTTCCGGTTTGGAGGGTAAGGTAGCCGGTAAACTTATGCATGTGGCATTAGACCTCGCCAAAAGATAGCAACGTACCATTAACATCTTTGGTGTGTATAGGCAATGGTTGACTCTTTCCATCAGGAGACCCATCTACTTTTTTGCTGTCTTATGATATAAAAAAAGACACCAAAAATATTGAAGCTCTTTTCTTGAAGGTCCCTATATCATATCCGTTCGGAAATACCCCTGCCGGTAATTGATTCCACAACAGAGTAGTGCGAGGCAAAAAGTGCCGGGAGAAATGCACTGTTGTGGATTTCCAGACATCGAGATGGTGAGGATGGAACTTCAAATTTGGACGCGATGTCCGATGGTGGAATTCGGCGGCAGGAATTAATCCAAACTACTCGTCGGAACACTCCCCATGATAAATACGATAGATGATGCAGAGTGAACCTACATCTCTGCGTAATGCCAAAGAGTCAAGCTGTTTCGAAACAGCCTGGTCGTCAACGATTCGAACCGCTTTTCACTGAATGCGATCAAGAAGAAGGAGCTGGTACTGGGGAGCTCCGGCCCAGAGATGAGAACAGTACTCCATGTGAGGCCGAATCTGTGCCTCATAAAGAATCTGTGCCTTATAAAGGAAGTATTTCTCTTTAATCATTTAAAAAACGTAATTTCTATTTAAGAATCCTTGAGGTGAAAGACTCTTCCGGCGTGGTCTAGTTACACGCATAATCTCACCATACCAGCATATTGTGTGATCTTCCTGATTTATGTTTGCCAGGCGGTCCCGACCAAGAAGTTTCTTTTTTGGCCCATTTATTGACTTGAAAATTTGTGATAGAATCTGCCCATTTCCATTTAAGTTTCTGTGCGTGTAATTGTTTTTACTTATTTTTCTAATTTTGGAGTGACGGTCTCTTTATTGTTTTCTTATGTTTAACATGTTACGAACAATTATTTTTTCACATGTAGTAATTTTGTATGCTAAATGTCCAAGATTGGCATGCATAGGTTTGGCGTGGTATTAGGAGATTCCATATTTTTCGTCAATTTTACTGCGAGGTAGCTTTTAAATAATTCTTTTAAATTCCAGTACTTATTCCACGTTAGTTTTACTCTCCGTTCTGCTTCTAGTGACTTGTTTTTGTTATCGGATGAGATTTGCTTCGCTTATTTTCACACTCTTTTACGTATTCAAATGGTATATTATTAACGCTAACAGGTTTCTGTGTACTGTTGGACATTAATTTTGTTCTGGCAGAATTTATTTCTAGTCCTACCTTTATATTGTCAGAGTGAAGTGTGATAATTGCTACAGATTGTACCATCTTAAATATAGTGAGAATGTTCATATTTACAATTCTAGTTGTAAATTGTATATATTTATTTATGTAAAAAAGTAATATTATTTTTTATCTTATAACATTCAAAAATACACATAAGTTTTAATATATTATTTTGATCGCTGTTTAGCAATAAGACTGCCTTTGTGTTCCCCTGTACAGTGTACACATAATTATTAGCTATAGTTATTCTGTTTTTGTTAATGTTGGTGCGCAATAAAGATTATTCATTAATTAATTCATTTATCAATCATATATTCAATTCAATAATATATTCACAACTACAATACTTACCAAAAGCTTGAATAATATATTCGAAACTTACAATATTTATTTAAAACTAGCTGTACCCGCGACTTCATTCGCGTTTGGCCATCCTTGCAGAGTAATTATTAGGAACTGACCACAGTATTTCTTGTATTCAGCAATACTTTGGACGGCGAAGCACTTTTATCAAATGAGAAATATTAAGAAAGGATTCTTTTAGTGTGGATTTGAAAACACGTTGACTTTGATAACGAACCTTATGTCTTGTAGGGATTTAGGCAGTGTTTAACTGAAGTCACCTCGCCTTTTATTTTCTACAGTCATGCTTACAGTTTTATTTGTTTGCCATTATATACTCATTCCATTTAAAAAATGATTTTATATTTGAATAAAATCATTTTTGCAAAACCTATTTTTTATAGAAAGGAAAATTGCACACCGGTGAAGCAAATGTCTTCATCTGTATTATAATTTTTAAACATGGCTGGGGCTATCCTTCTACCGGATAAAAGTGTCGCAACTAAAATACGCCACTGCCAGGGCAATCATAATCAGCCAAGAGACTGCGAATTTAATTCTTATTTGTAAAAAAATGTTTTCGTCTACCTTGAAGTGAGTCCAAAAAAACTTCCACCCAGAGTTATTTACGGTGTTATCCTTACTCCATTGACAGCTGTTCGCTGTTTAACGACTGCGCGGTTTAGTTTATATTTGTTATATTACGTGCAACGTTTCACATCATAGCCGGTTTCAGAGCAGAAGGCTCGGTCAATAATCCTTCAGGAGTTACCGCGTACGAAAAAATTAAAAAAAATGTGGTTAAACATAACTTTGAGATTTTTCAACCACTTAATTTTTTCCCAAGACAACGTTTTTCATCTTGCTAAAACTGCGTTTAATGCTGTTTGAAAGATTAAAATCGATAAAATCGCGATCAAAAGTTACAGCATTAAAACTTCAAAATAGACATTTTTGGTTTCAACAACCTTAGATATTATTATCATGACAACTTTAAGATTTTTTGAGGGCAAAAGATTGAAGGTGAAAGTATTGGCTTGTACCTAGGTTCCTAATGGGCAACGAAGATATTTAAGCTAACTAATTTTAAAATCCATGGTGTATGTCTGATAATTAACAATATCTGACTCCATTGCAGTAGTATTAGTCAAGACCTATAAGTCAGGGCGAAATAAATAGTATTTGCTTCCAGTAAACGTTATAACTGCAATGTTATCATTATTTAGCATAATATCTTGACCGTGGAGGAGGACGTGTGGGGGTTAGGAACATTTTGTTTAAAACAATTAAAATACGGCTTTTTGCAATTTTTTGCCAATATTTCGTAAAATACGCGTGGAATCGACATGTTTTTTTATTATCATTAGGGAAGCGCTTGACTACGATCTCGCCTGACGGTAAGCTAAGATGCAGCCTAAGATAGAACGCGCTTCCCTAGAAGTTCCCTAGAGTTCGAAGAGTTCAAAAAATCTAGTTTATATAAATGATACTTAGGAAATTAATGTTTGAAAAATATACATCATATTTTTAAAATTGATGATTGATTGTGATCTTTCGAATGGCATTCAACGCAATTGTTTAACTCAAAATTGTTTTAATCGATAGGTTAAAAAATGTCGAAGAAATGTAAAAAAAAACTTTTTTTAATTTTTTAAAACTTTTTTTTTATATTGAATCGTCACTGACAAATCCCAAATAAATCCAGTTTTGAACCAATTTCCAGTATTTAGCGCGGTTTTTTAGAGGGCAAAACTAATTCGATTTTTATATCAAACGGTATATTAACCTGAAAGTTTATTAAAAAATCTGTAATAAGTTTACTGTAAACAACGTAATTTTAATGTTTGAAAAGCTGTACCTTTTGAAAATTTGACTCGATTTTGATTTTTGAAATTCAATATAGTTTTTTTAGTAAGTACTAAAATATTGCAGAAGATTAAAAATGATTAGTTAAAAAAATTCGAAGTTATGTCGAAAAAAATAACTCCGAACGGATAAATATATTTTGATGCAATTTATGCATTGGAGGCAGTTTTTTGAGAAGTAAAGCTGATTAAATTTTGTACTATATCGGTTCATTAATCTGGAAATTGTATTAAAAAAATATTGTTCTGCCAAAAACCTTTGTGAGGTTTTCCAAAATTTCTCAAAATCTCCTTTACTGAATTAGTTAAAATTTTCAGGAAGTCTAAGTTGAGTGGAATCCAATCGAATCCCATTAACCACGTTTCGATCGGTCAAGCCGTTCAAAATTAATGAGATGTTTACATACACACATACACACTCACGCGCGCGCACACACACACACACATACATACATATGTCATCATGAAAATAGTCGGAAAAGGTTCCTAGGTCCTCAAAACGTGGAGATCTGGTGAACACTCGATTTTCGAAAATCGAGGCAAAATCAGTAACTTCCTTATCTACGTAGCTACGTAGCGGGAAGTTAAAAATATATACCTAATTAAAAAGATAAAAAGTTATTTATTCAGGTTTATTTTTTGAATAATTTTTATTTAAAGCAAATTTCGTAGCGGGAAGTTAAAAATAAGTAAATTAACACATGGCTTTGTAGTTTGTTATTAATAAAAAACAAAATAGCCTTTGACTAAGAAGCTATTCTTTTTCATTAAAAACAATTTGCAATAAAAAAAACATCTTGTTGCACTTTTCTTAAATTTATTAATATTTTCATTCTTTAAAAAATATTTTTAATGTAAATTTGTATCATTTTCAATAAGCAAGATAAGCAGTCAAGGGTTTTTTTATTATTATAACAAACTACTCTGCCTCGTGGTCTAGGGACAGCCTATTTGGCTCAGATCATGAGGTCCCGGGTTCAATCCCCGGGTCGGTCAAAGATGTTATTGAGATATTTTCGAGGATTTTCTCGAAAATCTAAAATCTCAGTAGCAACACGGAAACTGGCGGAGTGGCATATATATTACCACTGCCGTGCCTCGGATGAGCACGTAAAACTTTCGGTTCCAGTTATCGCTAAAAATAGTCGATCGAATATGCGGCGATGAGGATTACCATTTATCTCACCACCGACAAACCGGTGAATCGCGGTGAACCGGAAAGTCTATAGACGGTCGGTTTACTCTGCCTACGTCGCAAGGGAACCGGGCGTGATGATACTTTAATAAAAAATAACAACGCCACGTAATTTTTCCTCACATTTTCGATTTTTGATTCTCACAAATAAAGGAAAGTTATATAATAATCTTTTGATAGAATTTGTTTTGATGAAGTTATATGTGTGTAAATTTTTTCTGTACGATGTTGATCTTATTCTGGACAGAACTTATAAGTACATGTTCGTATATTCTACTTAACAATTTTTTGTAAAGTATTTTGGAGTCCGACGTTAGTCAGTATACTAAGTGGCTTAGGCACTTTAACATCTACAATTGCAGAAGTTTCATTCATTTTAAAAGATAACTGATTGATGTATCTAATTTTGAAATATTTACCGTGTTGTCTTAGCGGTCCGGTATCGTCGTTGACCATATGAGATCCCGGGTCCGATTCCCGGGTCAGGCAAAACAAAATGTACTTTTTCAGTTTTCTGATAAAACAACGTTGCCCGGGATTGGCTTGCCACCTATCACATTGTGAGAGAGTATTTTCGGCTAATCGTGGGTACACTTCTTGCACCTCTGCCTACGTATTCCAGGATATGGGCGTGTAGATACTTTTTTATCCTTTTTTACGTTATGCATTGTAAAAACAAAATAGTGAATTTTCCCAATAGCCTATCCTTACATTAAATTTTATAAAGAACAAATTCTATTAGTATACTCAATTTCGATTAGATGCATCTTTTCTGAGATATTAGCAAAAACCTGAAAATTGACCTGTTATATTTTCAAATATATTATAATTATTCTTATATAAATAAATAAAATGTTTAGTTTTATATTTTACACATATTTTACTAATTTTTAAGCTAGTAAAATTGCATTTATAATAACTTTAATAAAAAAGTATACATTCTAAAACTGAATCTCTCGTAACACTATGAAATGAAAATGCTAACTTATATTGAGCCGTGCGTTCAAAGGTTTTGTATACACTCCGGGTGTCACGTTCAACTGGACTTACCACCCGAAACCGTTGAAACTTCTGATGTCTGTAACTTCTAAATTATAAAACTCATGAACTTGAAATTTTTAAGGGATAATCTTTATAGTACTTACTTTTGAACAAAAAAATAACAAAGGATTTCGTATGACAGGTTAATGAATTAAAGCTAAATATACGTTTTTATCTTCATCCCCTATCCCACGGGAACCATACTGAATTTTGGGATAAAAAATATCCTATAACCTTCTTCGGAGTATTAACTCTAATCATGCTAAATTTCATTTGAATCCGTTCAGTAGATTCGGCGTGATGCGCGGCCTTGATACAGACAGACAGACAGACAGACAGACAGACAGACAAAAATTAAAAAAGATACATTTTTCGCTTCAGTATCGATTAAAGAGTATCTTCCAAAAAAAATTTTTAAAATATCTTCAATGTACAGAATTCGACCTCTTACAGTTTTATTATATGTATAGATTTATTTACTGACTGCCTATAGAACAGCTGCTAAAGATTTAAAACTATATCTTACGTAATGATACTTGATCTTTGTTGATACTTGTACAAAAGTAATTTTTTCCCCGTATTTTTTCGGGCTCTTGGATGATAGACTATGTACCTTTCTGCCAGGTTGTTCGTAAAAGGCGAACAATTGGCTATACGTGTCAATACTATCTTGACTACTATGTAGTAGAGTTCCGCAACGTCTGCCGGGATTCAGTGCCACTGCCTGTCTTCCTTATTCCTGCCGCAATAGCGTCAGTTCTTGTTACTGTTCTGTTCCGGTTTGAAGGACTTTTATTATTTCCTAGCATTCCTAGTTTTTATAAATGTCTGTTGTGCTCAAAAACAATAAACAAGTTACTAATATATTCTGGGTTTTTATTAAATATATTATGAACATCTAATTTTCACGATAATATGATCAATTGTGGACGATAAAATCGTGAAACGTTAACGATTGAAGGTAGATCGTTAAATCACTAACGTTTCACGTCAGTTCAATCAATCAAGTCAATTTTAATTGTCCACATCATGAAATGCCGCCATTTCATGATATGGGCTATCCTGCGATCTATCTAAGAATATATATGAAAAGAAGTCATTTTGTAGTAATTCAAATAAGCATATTATGCTTAGGGGCCGTTCATTAATCAAAGGAGGCTCGAAGGGGGAGGGGAGGTTCAACAAAAAATCACGAAATATCACAAGGGGGAGGGAGTGTACTAATATATCACGTGTATTTCTTTACAAGATACTTATCCAGTTATTAATGTTGAAGAATCTTGCCAATTAGTGGTCAGAGGACATTGTACATTAAACAATCTTCATGTATTAGTACAAAAAAAATTTCGCATTCTTTTATTATTCTTTTATCAAACAAAAATAACTTGTAAACTTTCTGTCTACCTCTAGACGTTATTATTGTAATCTTGAATTGTCTATAATAAAATTAGTTGATACTTATTCCTAACTGTATATAAAAATTAAGATTCTTTGTAGGTACTAAAAATACATGTGACATAGAGAGGGGGGGGGGGGGGTTATTCTTAAACATCACTATATATCACCAAGAAGGATGGGGGTTAAAAAATGCCAAAAAAAACATCACGTGATTAATGGACAGCTTCACATGCTGATTTCGGAAAAAGAACATGTAAAATAAGGTTGCATTATTTTATTAAATATTTATTTGCCAAGATTAATAACTATAAAAAATATTTTTTATAATTTTACTCATTTATATATATTTACTCTGTGATTTTCACAGATTCGTCTTTTCTAGGTATTCTGTGATGTTTGTCATGTTCATGCTTATGATATTTGTCATGATCATCATGGGGCTTATCATCTCTCCAATGCCTTAAAGGTCTCAATACTCGTGGTCGGCGAGGCTTAGGTGCACGAGATAAAATTTCAACAGCTTCTGCTAATCTTTGGCCAAGTTCAGGATCTGTTAGGGTGTAAAGTCGTATTGTTCTTCGTCGTAAGAAGGGAGCGACTGTTACTAAAATTGTAGCTGTATTATTAACAAGTCTTTCCCTTTGTTCACAATCCAAAATCTCATTGTAAAATTGAGAAGCTGGTTCTAAATCAACTGCACTAGATTCCAATATAGATAATCTTTCCTTCGGCTGACTTGCATCGACATATGGGACTGGTCCACTAAAAGAATTAGGATAGTAATTTGGCGCGTCTCTTTCATTATCCCTTACTGGAGGTCGTCCATCTCTGAGATAATTTTTAGAATATAATGGTTGATTAACCATTATTTTATTGTGATTTTCGGTTAATCGATGTATTTGTGTGTCACGATACACTTGACGTCTCACTCTAAACAATGTATCTGGAGGCCCAGGTATGCCAGGTACCAATCTAGCAGGACTGAATGCAACTTGCTCTGCAATAGCAAAGAAATTATCGGGATTCCTATTTAAAACTAGTCTTCCAACAGGGACTGTAAAATAAGTACCTTTTTTCCATATAAGGTTGACTTGGAATGGATTATAATCAAGTTTTTTAACATCATCATAATGCATGATATCCAATTCCAATCTCCAGGATGGATATCTCTTTTCTTCAATTGCATTATATAAGTCTTTCTTAAAGTAATCCAAATCGCGAGCTTGTATCTTAGCAGCTTCCTCATTAGAAAGATTTTCTATACCTTGCTCTGTTCTAAAATTGAATTTCACAAAATATTTATCACCGTATTTATTGTGAACTTCAAATGCATGAATTGCAAACGCATCCATTTTTCTGTATCCATTAGGAATGCCATAATCAGAAAGAAACCACATAAAAGCATGTAAGTTATCTGGCCTTTTTGTAACGTAATCAAAATAAGACGTGTAATCTAATACGTCATTTTTTGGATTCTTTTTAAAAGCATGAACTATGAATGGAAAGTCATTAGGATCTCTATAGAAGTACGCAGGAAAATTTATACACAATAAATCCAAATTTCCTTCGTTGGTATAAAATTTCATTGCAAATCCCTTTAAATCGCGTGCTGAATCACTTGATCCTCTGCTCTGAAGAGCTGATGACACACGCACCATAACAGGAGTTTTTTTACCAATGCCATTGAATACGTCTGCTTTTGTATATTTAGAGATATCATGTGTTACTTCGAAATAGCCCCACGCACCAGTGCCTAATGCATGGACAACTCTTTCCGGAATCCTTTCAGCAACTGAATGACTTGAGATGTCTACATGATACAAGTGAGAAAATGGATCTGAATTCAGAGCTACAGTTTCTCGAATTTCGACTAGTTTTCCGGAACTCGTAGTGAGAATTCCTATGGGTTTCTGTAAAAAAATATATTTGTAATTTTTATTCGACGGCATTCCGCTTCCCTTAAAATAAATATCAACAGCCTTACTGATAGGCATCTCGTAAAAGGCAAGGGCCTAAAAGTAAAGTCTGCAATATATTGACTAGTGGTGCTTGTCACTGTCGTGTTCCGATTTGGAGCGTAAGTTAGCCGGTAAATAAACGCATGTGTCATTTCAACCTCAATATACGGATAGAAACATACCATTAGCATCTTTGATTCGAACGTTTAACTTTGCGAAAATCCAGTAAAGGTGAAACTAATTAAATTTGCTATTCTCCGCGAACTGTTTTATGTGATCTCCGCGATGCCAACGAGAAGAAAGAAGCCGTTTTTATAAACCTCATCAATAGTCCGGACAAAATGAACTTTGGGATTTTCTGTTTGTCGACATACCTATACTATGATCCCCGCGTCATCTTGCCATCCTTGACAACACAAAATAGGCGTTTTTAACAGAGATTAACATCTTTGCCGCATAGTAGGGAGAGTTACATTGAAGAACTCAATACAATTTTCACAATGGTGGTTTCAAATGGATACAGTTGTAATTAGTTACAAGTGTAATAAAAAAAGAAATGCAAAAATTAGAAGATTATTTTATGCAGTATCACCCTAAAAAGAGTTTAGATTTAAATCTATTATAACGTATTTCGGTCGCGATTTATAAAAAATACAGAAATATTTAAAACGTAATACTGTCTACTTAGCATATAAAACACATAATTTTTACGAAACATATTGTGTAATAAAAAAGGGCAGAATACATAATAAAAAATAAATCTGGAGTTTATAAAGAACACAGGCCATTTTGCTTTTGTACCCCTTGCGTGTCTTTCGGAATGACGAATATTAGATAAACTAGAATAATTTTCTACGATTTTTAAATCAATTAAATAAAATATATCGCTAGGAACAATCATATAAAAAATATTGAGATTATAATTTAATTGAATTCTATCATCATATTTAAGTGTTACCATTATATAAAACTTTAATTACATTTTCATTAAAACAGCAATAAGTTTATATATCATAATTTTTATTATAATTATCAAATAAAAATTCTCCCTGTTTTTGTATTAAAGAATAGTTAATGCTTATTTATTTTTTGTTCTTTTAAGTACCTATAAAGTGTCTTCGCCAAATCTTAGCTCAGAATCCTGTCAATCTAACTTAGATTTCTGAGATTAGCAGCTGTTGTACTGAAGACACCCAATGACAAGATAAATATCTAACCACAAAATACTAAAGAGAGAACTGATTGTTTACGTTGACCTTACCTAAATTCCAACTTTATTTAGCTACTATTTCCCAAGTTAAAAAAATATTTATTAAATGCGTATAAGTTAAGGAGTTGATATAGAATCTTAAGGAATATATTAAACTTTAAGATAATAACTAAAAAAAAACGATTTATGAAGTCTTACCCGTGTTCTTTCATTATTCCGAACGTAAGTAGCGTGCACATCGGTCAAACCGGTCGATATTTCCAGTCACATTAGGCGCCCCATAGATGTACAATAACATTGCACAATATTACGTATTGTGCAATATTATTGATTGTTTAGGGTTAATATTGAAGATTGCACAATGATTGAACGAAAGTTTGAGCCGGTTTAATTTTTATTGCGCAATATTTTATTCTTGCACTGTGTAGGCTTAATATTGCACAATGTTTTTCACTTGAGAGTTTGGAGCGATCGCGTTTGGTCAGTTACCGTATTTAATATATGGTCGTGTCGTAAATTTAAGCAAAATAGCGAGCAAGAATGCTATAAAAGATAGAGAACGCGAGTTTTACTTGAATGTATAGAATTATATAGAGATTTATTTAACAAAATCACCAGCATGGTTGCCGCCAAAACTTCGTTGTCAGCCATGTTGCTCGCACGAAAATATTGATGAGACTGGTTTGTTATTTTATTAAGTGAATTTATTGAACGTTTGGGAAGAATGGGCCAACTGCCGTTCTGCCAGGCAGGTCGAAGGAGGCGACCGATTGGCTATCGAGTCACTACCATCGTGGCTACTAGGTGGTAGAGTTCTGCATTGTCTCGCCCGGGTCTGGTACCACCGCCTTACCTATTCCTACCGCAATAGCGTCAGTGCTTGTCGCTGTCGTGTTCCGGTGTGGAGGGTAGGAGACCTCGCTACAAGATAGCAACGCACCATTAACATCTTTGGTGTCTATAGACGATGGTTGACTCTTTCCATCAGGAGACCCATCTGCTTGTTTACTATCTTATGATATTTTGTACAAAAAAAATAAAAGGATGGTTTAATAAAGAAAATAAAAGCAGAGAAAAACCAACTAGATGATCCTTTCTAAAATCGTACAATCGCAAAAGAGCTGGTACTGTTTTGTTGAAATAGTTATGTCTCTTGTCTATATACACAATATGCTTAGAATTAAAAACTAAAAATTTAATTATGTAACAAAGGCTACACTACAATACGTTATATAACCAATATGAATAATGGATATGTTGGAGTATTTAAATTTTGTAGACCTCCAGTACTTTTGAGAATAAATTGTTTTATAACTAATAATGAATAGAAAGCAGAGAAAAAACCCACCGGATGATCCTTCCTAAAATCGTACAACTGCAAAAGAGCAGGTTCTGTTTTGTTGAAATACTCATATGTCTCGAAGTCTATGCACACAACATGATAAGAATCAAACACTAAAATGAAATATATAAGAAAAACAACACTACAATACATAATGAAAATTTTAAATGGATATGTTGAAGTATTGTAGTCTTATATAGGTTCGTATAATTAGTGTGCAGTCAAACGTATAAACGAAGTTCAATTAACTGGATGTGAAATCTAAAGGATATTGTATATAAGATATTCCGGGTAACGTTTTTCCACGCCTCTCACGCGGGGCGTCGACGGTTGTACATCGCGGAGCGTCGAGGAAGTACTCTACTCTCAACACGTCAAGGTCGAGCATTTTTCTGTACTTAAACGGTACTTATTGTATACATATTAATTCACGAGGACAATATTATAAGTACACATCTTAATAAATAGAAATTACGTATCACGTCATTTGTCTGCTATGGATTCCTTAACTACTAAACCGATTTCAATAAAATTTTGTAGATACTGTTTGCTCCAAAGATAGACAGTTTTTATCTTAGTTAAAAAATATTTTTAAAATAACTTTCAGGCTAATATACCGATTGATTTAAAAATCTAATTAGCTTTTCTCTCTAAAAACGCCGTAAAATACCGCAAATTGGATCAAAATTAGTCGATTTATTCGGAGTTTGTCAATAACTTTCCCCCGTGTTGGTTCCGGGCTCCTTTGAAGAATAGGCCAACTGCCGTTCTACCAGGCAGGTTGTAAAAGGCGACCGATTAGCTATACGAGTTACTAACGTCGTGAGCCGTGGCTACTAGGTGGTAAAGTTACGCATTGTCTCACCCGGGTCTGGTACCATCGCCTTACCTATTCCTGCCGCAATAGCGTCAGTGCTTGTCACTGTCGTGTTCAGGTTTGGAGGGTAAGGTAGCCGGTAAACTTATAAATGTGGCATAAGACCTCGCCCCAAGATAGCAACGCACCATTAACACCTTTGGTTTGTATCTTTCGGCTTAATGTCGGTCGGGGGCCGACTATAGGATTTTGTACCAAAATGAGTGCCCTAATCTAATAGGCGTTGGTTGACTCTTTCCATCAGGAGACCAATCTGCTTGTTGGGTATCTTATACTATAAAGAAACGAAATTTTATAAATATACGTGTTTTTGACAAAATTTGCTTTATTTTTCAACATTAAATTCAAAATTTTGAAAAAAATTAATGCTTAGGTATAATTTTTTTCCTTTGAGTTTAAAATACCTCAATTTAGCGGGAAGTTTCAGGGATGGCCTGCAGGTTCAACCGGTTTACAGATTTTTTTAATTGATTTAATAGAGAATAATATAAATTGCAACATTCCTATGAATATATAATGTTGAAATCTTGGAAATTTCACGTTATACTAGATTTCGCAAGTATTTTTCCTTAAAATACGTTTAATTTAGCACGAGAACTCTCTGCAAAGAGACATAAACTATATTATTTTATATCATAACATAGCAAACAAGTAGATGGGTCTCCTGATAGAAAGAGTCAACCATCGCCTTTAGATACTAAAGATATTATTAACGGTTGCTACCTTGTGGTGAATTCTAATGCCATATGCATAAGTTTACCAGCAACTTTACTCTCCAATCCGGAACACGGCAATGACAAGCACTGACGCAATTGCGGCAGGAATAAGCAAGGTTGTGGTATCAGACACGGGCGAGACAATGCAGAACTCTACCACCTAGTAGACACGATCGTAGTCATTCGCATAGACAATCGGTTGCCTTTCACGCCCAGCCTGGCAGAACACCAGTTGATCTATTCGTAAAAGGATTGTCGGCCGGGGTTGGAATGTAGAGTCTTGTTACACAGTGCTTGCACCAATTGTAGAATTCTTCGATCGCCTGGGCGTTTTTTTTCTGCTTGGCTGCTTTAGAGGTACGCGAAACCCTTGGTTTTTGTATTATATTAAAATAATAAAAGATATTTTCTAATCTTCATTTATTTGGGCATACGTCTTAGCCCTTCCAGAACTTATTCTATTCTAAATTTTTGAAATATATATAAAATACTAAACATGAAATTCTATCTTTAAAAAAATATTTAAAAGCAGATAAGGCTGCCAGCTTATTTGTAATGCCTCACCATAGAGGTTATTACAGTACCACGGCATTACTTATTTTACCACAATATCGTCAGTGCTTGTCACTGTCTTAATTCCGGTTTGTAAGGTAAGGTAACCGGTTAACGTTAATTCATGTGGCATTAAGACCCCGCCACAAGGATAGCAATACATCATTAACGTCTTTTGTATCTATAGGCGATGATTGTCTCTTTTTGTCTATTCTTCTTCTGTATTCTTCTCTATCTGAGCCATCTGCTTGTTTGCTGTTTTATTTATTTATTTATTTATTTATTTATTTATTTATTTAATACTTTATTGTACACAATTAAAAGAGAAGTAGTACATAGAGAATTATTAATATGCAATATGGTCGATTTTTGTATGTAATTTGATGTTTTTTTGTTTATTACACATTTTTGGGTTTAAACTTTCAGCCTGCAAACGATAACGTACCTACGATAAGAAACTTTGCTTTACTTTTACTTTACCGGTGGGAGGGATGCGCTGTGCCGCGCTCCCAGCTGCATGGGTACCACCATCTTGCTTATTTCTCCCGTGAAACAGCTTTACTGTATTTCGGAGAGAAGGGCAAGACAGGCAGTTTAATTACTGACACCGAGACTTAACAACTTATGTCTCAGGATAGGCAGTACACGAATGGAATACCTGGGCTAGTTCCAGCCCAGATATCCCATTTTTGTTCATTGGCGACGTCGACCACTTACCATCTGGTGGCACGTCTGCCAGTTTGCCTATCTCAATAATATAAAAAAACTCCGTTCCAAAACAGGAATCAAATCACTAGGAAAGATTAAAATCTCCGGAGTTATACTAAAATGTAAAAATGATAACTCAATCAGTTATCACTCGTAGAAGACAAAGAATATTTGTCCTTACAAAATGGTGACTTTCTTCTAAATCAAATAAGTACAACTGCTGTTCGTAATCCAATTATTATTCTGTACTCTCGACCTTTCGAGAGTACAGAAGAAAGTCACCATTTTAAATTCCAAACATCGAGCGTCCAAGCTCAATTAAACCTTGATGCTAAGTATTTTAACGATTGTTGTATAAGTATTTAACGCATGGACAGTAGGGTCGTAAGTAAGAAGCACTAATTGATTGCTAATCAACATCTAATGATCAAATAAAAGAATGTGTTTTTACAGTTTTCTGATAAAAACAATGTTGTCCGGGATTGCATAAGTGCTCAGTTGGCGATAGGCTTACCACCTATCACATTGTAAGACTAAGTAATTTCGGCTAACCGTAGGTGCACTGGTTGTACCTCTGCCTACATCTTATGCTAAGTTTACACATTCACACGAATAGCGAGGCGAATGGCGAGGCGAATAGCGAGCTCACTGTTTACACATTCGTGTTACTATTCGCCTCGTGCCTCGCCTCACAACTCGCGCTCAGGTCCCGTTTACACATTCGTACGAATAGCGAGGCGAGTGGTGAGGCGAATAGCAACACGAATGTACAAACAGTGAGCTCGCTATTCGCCTCGTGCCTCGCCACGCGACTCACGCGCTCGCATCTGGAGCGGTTTTTCGGACACGAATCAAAGGGCGGCAAAGTTGAACAATGTCCTTGAACGCACAGTCCTTGAATTTTGAACGGATCTCAACTGAGGTGCGGTGTGTGCCGCCACCACCAGGGAAACCACCACGCACGGGCGGAGTCGCGTTTCTCGCACCCCGCCTCGCACCCCGCCTCGCACCACGGTTATATTATATATACAGTATTCCAACATCATACAAACGGACGAAGCGCGAGCTATGCCTACGCGCCTCGATCTCGGCATGGCGCATATATCTATACAGTGTTGTAACTCGGCCGTATCTTTGGCTCCCATTAGACGGTCATGCAAACGCCACTCAAAACCATCAGTCATGAATCACGTGTGCGCGAGTGACTGATGGTGACTGATACCGACATTAGACATTCACTCATGACTGTCGTCAGTCAAACCAAAGATTCACAGAGAAGAGCACGTTTCCGCATAAAAAAATAGTCGGAGAGCCACTGAACCATTTGAATAACCCGTTTCCCACAAAGCTAGAACTTTTTTAAATGGTGTTTTATTATCCGTCAATTAAGAAAATGTAGTTCTGACGGTAACTCGCGGTTGCGTCACCATCTTTTAAAATTATGAAAATGTTTAAAAATATATAATCTGCTTCCACAAGACAACAATTTTAATAATATTAAAACATCATTATTATGTTGTTATTTACATTTTTTGCGTCTAATAAATTATAATCAATTTTTTAGTTTGGAAGTATGTACCAGTCGATGACAAATTTGTCATCGGGATTGGATAAGGCTGAAATTTTGTATTCTTTCGACAATTTAAAAATTATGTGTGAAAAGGTAAAACAATTTTGGCGGTTGCAACTGTATTCCGTATGTATGCTGTATGTAGTCAGATGGTTCACTAGCTCTTAGACTATACCTCAAAAGTCGTGACTGATGGTGCATGATGTGAATAACTAAATTTTTGTCACTCACCGTCATACACCGCATTACACGGTGGGTTATCCGTCAGTCATAGCCGTGACTGTGGCAAAACTGACAGCAAAACCTTTCGTCTAATGGCACCCTTTGAAATAAATACCTACATCCGCGCGCATCACGCATAAAATCGCGTTATTGTTAAAAAAACAACACACCGTCCGTTTTTCACTGCGACACAGTCGCGACTGTCTGCATGCCGAGCGCAATGCCAAGATCGAGGCGCTTAGTCATAGCTCGCATGTCGTCCGTTTGTATGAAGTTGGAATATTGTATAGATAATATTACTGTGTCGCCGAGGACTATAGCGCGCATGCCACACGTCCTCTATGTTCGTGTGCAAATATCCAAAAGATTCAACCACAAATGTGTGAACTTCGTGACGGCACTCGACGAATGATTCGTCCAGTGACGAAGTGAATAGCGAACACGAATTTGTGAACGTGGGGTCAGGGGATACGGGCGTGAAGATGCCTTGTTTTTACTAAGTAATTAAAATGTTTGTGATTCTTGTACCATACCATACCATGTCAACATAGCCCAGTTTAATTACGATTGTTTTATTCTATCGTAATTTAAAATTAGTTACTAAATTAAATTAGTTACTAAATTTGAGAGTTCTTAATAGGTATACGCTAGATTGAAAGTAGGTATGTTTTGTTTGCTTCGTTAATTACACCGGCACACAAAAAAAAAAAGTTGTCTGTGCACCGGGCGCCACCTATCTACGGGCATGTTTTTCGACCCGCTGAACACGAATTTCAAGTCAGTTTAGGCCGTCCGGGCTTCAATTTCGAGTAAATTGCAAAAAAAACCCCAAAAAATAGCGAAAATTCGATGTTTTGGCAAGAAAAAATTTTTTGAAATCTAATGCAAGCCTAATTTTCATGTATTTTGATCTGTTAAATACTAATTTCGATCGTATTTTAATCATAAACCGTTTTAAATCTAATATCTCTAATCTAAATAAAAATTGTACAAAATCATCAAAAATTACAAAAATCGAAGAAAATTGGGATTATATTGGTATAAAAAATTTTGTGGATAAATTTGGCCCATAGTCCTCTCAAACATTCATAAAATTGCAAAAAACCGATTAAATAGCAGAAAACTGCTGCTGAAAAAATAGAAAAAAAATCTTTTAAGCACAATTCAATAAATTTCTTGTATTTTTTATTAACAAGAATCCTATTATATATGTATCCTATTATATATATACTATATGCTAATTATATTTCATATAACGCAATCTCGTTAATGTTGGTAGTAATGAGAATATTACAAAATTATCCACTAACAATGGTTGATAATTATTACTCCATTTTTTTTTATAGAAAAAGGGGGCAAACGGACAGGAGGCTTACATAATGGTAAGTGATTACCGCCGCCCATGAATAACTACACTATCAGAAGATTTGCAGTAGCATTGCCGGCCTTTTAAGAAAGAGTAGGCTTTTTTCTTGAAGGTTCCTAAGTCGTGTCCGCTTGGAAAAACCCCTGCCGGTAATTGGTTCCACAGAGGAATAATAAATAATAATAAATAATTTTGTTAGATGATATGATATATTCAAAACTATTCAGTATGCAACGCGAGAATTTTCCAAAAAAGATTTATTATGATGATGGTTATGATTTTCTACTTACTTACTTATGTTCAATGTTACATTAACATTAACATTATGGGGCTGAATCACCTTCGCCCGAAGGAGAACACCCGGCTTCTTCATCTTTGATGGCTTTTGGTTACGTATTGCCCTTTGTAATGTCTCTTTTACTCTCTTGCCAAAATCTAAATCAGTTAATGTAAAAAGTCGTATCACCCTTCTTTGCAAGAACGGTGCGACAGTTACTAATGTCGTAACAGTATTGTTTATAAGCCTTTCTCTTTGTTTGCAATCCAAAAATTCTTTGTAAAACCATGATGGATTTTCCAGGTCTACTGCATTTTTTTCTAATACTTCATATCTTTCGCTAGGGCGGCTTCTTTCAATAAAAGGTACGGGACCATTAAAAGTGTTGGGATAGTAATTAGGTGCATCTCTACCATTGTCTCTAACAGGAGGTACGGAATCCCTAGGATAGTTTTTGGAATACAGAGGAGTATTAACTTCAATGTTGTTATGATTAACTCCTAAACGATGTATTTGTGTTTGGCGGTAAGCTTGGCGTCGGACTCTAAACAAATTATCTGGCGGCCCTGGTATACCCGGAACCAATCTTGCAGGATTAAATGCAGCTTGTTCTGCTACGGCAAAAAAGTTATCAGGATTCCTATTTAAAATAAGACGGCCTATTTGGACCGTATGATATGTTCCATTTTTCCACAATCTACTTAACTCAAATGGATCGTAATCAAGACGTTTAATTTGATCAAAAGACATGACATCCATTTCTAATCTCCAGGAAGGATATCTCTTTTCCTCTATCGCATTATATAAATCACGCGTGTAATAATCTAAATCACGACCAGAAATCTCTTCTGCCACTTCTGTAGGTAGATTTTCTAATCCTTGTTCACTTCGAAGATTGAACTTAACGAAATACTTTTCACCGTGTTTGTTATGTATTTCGAATGCATGAATTGCAAACGCATCCATTTTTCTATATCCATTAGGAATACCAAAGTCTGACATTTGCCACAGAAAAAAATGAAGCATTTCTGGTCGCTTAGTTAAGAAGTCATAAAACTGTGTAGCATCAGGCAAGTTAGTTTTAGGGTTTGGTTTAAATGTAGGAATGAAAAAAAAGAAGTCATTAGGTTCTCGATAGAAATAGACTGGAAAACTTAAACACAATAAATCAAAGTTTCCTTCATTTGTGTAAAATTTAATAGCAAATCCTTTTACATCTCGAGCAGCGTCATTTCCACCCTTACTCGGAATAGCTGATGATAGACGTGCTACCAGAGGAGTTTTCTTACCAATCCAATCAATAATGACAAGTGCTATCTGATAATTATAAATATTTTAAGATGCCAGTTATGACATGAATGCTATTAATTATAATAGATGGTCTATTATTCACACTAATTTCAAAGTATAGTGTAAATATACGTTTCACGTGATACGTACATGTACACGTGAACTATAAAATAACATTACTTAGACTTAACTACCACTAAGTGAAAAGTTTAGCTCGTTATGTGATTTGGGAATGAACGCCTATTACAAGAGTGTTGTGTTAAATTCTAGAATCAATAGATATCGATTGTTGTGAAAGGAAAATATATCAATTTCAATTTTGCATAATCGTAGAGAAATGAAATAAATAAATAAATAGCGCCTCGCACGTATCCACACAGAGATAAGCAGATATGCGACTACTACAACCTCTATATTAAGTCCACCACGGGACAGTTGCCAATCTATCACTCAAACGAACATACTTAGTTTCGGGCATGTTATATTTTATAAGAATGTCCTGATCCAGGCTTTGAACTCTGGACCACAAGCGCCTATACCAAAGCCATTATACTACTGCTACTACTAAGGCAAACGTAAAAAAAGTTTGTAAATCGGTTGACCTTGCAGGCCATCCCTGAATCTTTACGCTAAATAAAAGTATTAAGCTCAAAGGAACAAACACTATACCTAAGCATAGATTTTTTTTGTCCAAAATATAAAAAAAAGAATTTCATTATTTTTAATATTTTGGAAACGATGATCGATTTTGATCTTCGAATGGCATGCAACGCAAGTTTTGAGCTTTATAATGTTTTTAGGTACATAATCTACATTTAGCGTCACGGAAACTTGGCCAAGAATAAAATTTGTGATAACTTTAGTTTTTTTCTCATTTTTACTAATAAATAATGTTTTTTAAAGTTTATAATGAAGTTTAAACGCAAAATCACATTTATATAAAATTAAAGATTGCAGTTTTGAGCGCTAATAATTAAAAATTGTTTGTTTTTGATAACTTCTTGCACTTTTTACTTTAACGTGTTTCCTCCTCTAGCCCTTATACCGCCTGCATTCGGTCTGGTATGCTTTGAATGATATTTTTGATATCCACTTGCGATAAGTCGCGCCTGGCAGTCAGTGCAGCACCTCGAAGCTGGCTAAGGCTTTGTGGTGGGTGGGGGTGTGTGGGTTTGGGTAAATAAGATTTTTCTTGGAGGGAAATAATGCTTCACGCAATTTCAGCTATTTAAAAATAGAATGACGTAAGTATATATTATGGTACATATAGTACATTTTGTAACAAACTTGTATTAATATGAGATGAAAAGCTTCAATTTTAGTTTTGAAACCAGTCAGTAAAACCAAAAAGATTTTATAGCAACTTTTTATTTATAGAATACGAAAAACATTTTTCCTCGACTTGTAATTAGTACAATTGATCAAATTATTAGCAATTGATATAACAAAATCGATCGCCTCTGCAGTCCATTGGTCCAGTGTTGGACCACATGAAGTCTCGAGTTCGATTTCAAGCAATTCGGCAATTCGGCAATGCAAAAATGTATAGGTATTTTCAGTTATTTGATAAAATCAACGTTACCTGGGATTAGAAAGTGCCCCGTTGGCGATTGGCTCACCAACTATCATATTATGTGTGTGATACTATACTATAGTGGGACTAAGTATCTTCGGCTAATCATGAGTGCACCAGTTCTACCTTTGAGATGCGTGCGCGAAGACACTTTCTTTTTTTATATAAAATAATGAGACAAAATTATTTTATAAATAAGACTAGTCAAAACGAACTTTATTGCAAAGAAAAAAATTTACTTCAATCGCGCGTAAAGATTAAACACACACACATTTGATTTTGTTTTGTCTGTTTATTCAACACTCCCGTCCCGAATTGTCCCGATTCAATTTCACTGTTGTGTTTGTGGCAACTTTATTATACATCTTTGTAATTACAAACATTTTTATCTTGACATTAAAAATATTGAAAACAAAGTTTTCCACACTGATTGGCAAATAGGAAAATTCAACTCGAATAATGTAGCCGGTAATATTAAGCCATTCACTCCATTATCATCCCGCCACACGGACACCAAAGCAATATTAACATATTTGGTTTCTATACACGATGGTTTCTCCTTCAATCAAAAGCGCCCATCTGTTTATACCATAATATGGACTAGCAAGTACTCGTGAGTCGTTCGTTCGTTCGTTCGTTCGTTTTTTTTTTTATATCAAAATAGCAAACAAGCAGATGGGTCTCCTGATGGTAAGAGTCAACCAACGCCTATAGACACCAAAGATAATAATGGTGCGTTGCTTTTTTGTGGCGAGGTCTAATGCAACATGCATAAGTTTACTGGCTACCTTACCCTCCAAACCGTAACACGAGAGTAACAAGTACTGATGCTATTGCATCAGAAATAGGTAAGGAGGTGGTACCAGACCCGGGCGAGACAATGCAGAATTCTACCACCTAGTAGTCACGATGGAAGTGACTTGCAGAGCCAATCGGTCGCCTTTTACGAGCTTTCTGGCAGAACGGCAATTGGTCTATTCTTCAAAAGAGCCCGGAACCAAACGGGGAATAAAAATATAAATATTCGCATAAATCATTACTTCTCTTTATTCAATCGGGAAAAAAGTTCCTGTATAATATTAGTTTGAATTGACACCAAATAAACAATAACTCAACCCACCGGATGTTCCTTTTTAAAGTCGTACAACTGCAATGTAGCAGGTTGAGATCTATTGAAATATTCATATAATTCGTAATCAACACACACACCGTCTTTAATACTAAACACTAATATGGAACAAAAAAGGAAAACACCCACTCCATAATCGCAACACAAAATGGAACTGTTTACGCAATTAATTGTTGTTTATATACCTAGGAATTAAATAATTACCGTGAAATCAAATGTCTGACGGATGCTGTTATGAAATAATTGTAAGGTGATGATCGCTTATGTTTTGTGATATACGTTGTCAGTGTAAATATATTTCTCGTTTTATATTTGTAGTTAACTGCACTGCACTGTAGGCCACGGTCACTTGGTGTTCACACAATGGCTCATCGCTCATTGCTGCCGTGCGATACACTCACGATGGACGTGGAAGTAGTCACGACCGCGGCTATTTATTTATATACAAGTATTACAGCCTACAAGTATTATAGAAGTGTGTACCGTCACAAAGTTATAAAAAAATTACGCAAAAGGCGATAAATAAATAAATATTCACGGGACAAATTACACTTACTGATCTAACCCCAAAGTAAGCAAATTATTTGCTTGCGTTATGGGTGTTAGTCAACGATACTAATACATAGAAATACATATATAAATACTGGAACATATTTAATAAACACCCAAACCCAGAAATACAAACGTCTATGCTCATCACACAAATGCTTGTCCCTGTCGGGGATCGAACCCGAGCCCCGTCGGTCGCTGACCACTCGACCAACGGGGTGGTCGATTTATATAATAAGATAGTAAACAAGCTCATGGCTCTCCTGATGGAAAGATAAACCTATAGACACCAAAGATATTAATGGTGTGTTGCTATCCGTGTGGCGGCATGAAAATGGTACATGCTTAAAAGGGAACACTATGGTCGTGAGAATTAAAAAATAGGTATTTGTAAAATCTGTTGCTGTCTCGCTACGCCCGAAAACGAGTTGTCAATTTGTGAGTGGGAATGCAATGGATGTGTGTGTGTGTGTGTGGGTGTGTGCGTAGCACTCGCTCACAATGAGTTTCATAGACTGGTCTAAAAATGACAGTAAGTATTTCAATTTTTGAAATGCTGCAGTTTAATACAATGATTAATTTTGACCGTTATGGCATTAGATAAAATTTTTGAGCTGTAAAATGGCGTCTTAGCTACAATTTATATTGGTTTAAAATGCCTAAGTAACGTCAAAAAAAATCTTTTTTGACTTCCCACTACGTTAGGAAGTTTCTGATTTTACGAAATCGAGTTACATTTTGAGGTCCAAGATTAACAAATAAATAAAAGATTAATCAATTTATTTCAATATATCGATCGTATCGAAGACAATATGTATAAAAGTAAATAAGGCATTCAGTACATAAATCTCTCGACCTTGGCAAAGAACTGAATTTTTACGTGGCCATAAACTTTGTGGGCGTTTCAAAACAAAGTTACATTTTACTTCAGCTAAATTTAGATCTGAACGCCGCCTGAAAATGCTACTCGTATTTTTTAATATAAAGAAAAGAACGTGAAAACGTGTTCGGGATGAATTTGTATGTTAATTTTAATGAAAATTTCTTCTAACTTAGAAGAAGTAAAATGAGAAAACTAATTTTTTGACTGAATGATGTTATACCATTAGTATACCATAGCTAAGAAAAGAACGTGAAAATGTGTTTTGGATGAATTTGTACGTTAGTTTTAATAAAACTTTCTTCTAACTTAGAAGAAGTAAAATAAGAAAACTATTTTTTTTACTAAATGATGTTATACCATTAGTATACCATAGCTAAGAAAAGAACGTGAAAATGTGTTTTGTATGAATTTGTATATTAATATTAATAAAACTTTCTTCTAACTTAGAAGAAGTTAAATGAGAAAACTAATTTTTAGACTAAATGATGTTATACTATTAGTATACTATAGCGATCGAATATTTGATAGTGTGTGTGCATACATACACAACATGTAAGGAACGGTGTACCGAAATATTAAGAAAACATGACATAGTTATGAGTCACGATTAGGACATGTTTTCATAACTTTTCATGACTCATGACGGCAATTCCTTTTTTTGTGCAAAATTTGCATTTTATTATTTTTTTGTTACTTTCACCACACGAAATATAAAGCGTACATTGCTAGGAATCGCTTACACTGTCCGTTTATTTTGCTCGGTATGTGGTTTATAATACATTGCTCATTTTTTTATAGTAGAGGGGGCAAGCGTGCAGATGGTGCACCTGATGGTAAGTGATCACCGCCGTCCATGGACATCCGCAAAACGGGGGTATTGCAGCTGCGTTGCCGGCCTTTTAAGAATGAATAAGCTCGTTTATTGAAGTTCCCTATGTCGTATCCATTCGGAAACACCCCCGAAGGCAATTGATTCCACAAAGGAGTAGTGTATTCATTTTGTGTATTTCCTAGAATTTTACTAAAAAATAGTAATACTTATAAAAATATTACTATTTTTTTAAGAAAAAACACCGTGGACTACTTAAATAAATCAAATTATACAAAGTTAGGATAAAAATGCGTCAAATAAATCAAACATTTCCCATACTAATTTCCAATTGTTTTCATCTCAGAATCTTGGTCCAAATTTATGGTTTCGACTTTCGTTAGACCATCCCTTACACCCTATATTATTTTATTTACGGCTAAAGGACTAGGAGGCGATGGCCATAATGAAGGATTTTAATATCGGTATTTTATGTTAACGTTATTGTTCACGGCATTACATAACGTTATTTTCAAGCATAGCGTTATCCATAAATGATACAGAATTTGTTGCTGTTTAATAACGTTATACATTACGTTCTGTTATACATTACGAATTAACGTTACGGTATATGATATTACGACGTTGTCTTCTAGCTCTAGTTGGCGATCCAATCACGAAACAACATGAAACGCGGAGAACTAGCCACGAAACAGCATGAAACGCACATACATCTCGAAATTATAATGTTATTTAGCGTTAACAATTTCGTTCTGTTATTTGAGTAGCGATACATAATGGTGCTTGAAAATAATTTTGTTACTGAGTAATAACGTTAAGTATCGTAAATTTAATTCTCTTATCTGATAACGTTTTAAATCCTTGGCCATAATATATCAATAGTAAAAATCATCTAGTCAAAAAGTTTCATCATGTATGTAACGTAAATATAGTGTATATAATGTCTAGTTCTATTAATTTAATGTAACTTCTAACGTATATTATTAAAAAATATTTGGTTTTAACTGCCTTTTACAACTTAAATTTTAACTATGTCAAATTTTATACTCCACCATTCGCATAATTGACTTAAAAGGGGCCCAAAGTTTTCGTTTCATGTATTTATGTCTTATATATACGACACTGGCGCTATTATAGGTATCGATTATGAGGTGGTACCACACCCGTGCAACATCTGTGAAGTGAAATTCCACCACCAAATAGCACACTGGCAGTAAAACGTTTCCCATGGGATGGTCCATGCCTGCTTTGAAGAATAGGCGATACGTATCGTTACCATCGTGACTCTAGTGGTAGAGTTCCGTCACCCGAATTTGATACCTCCGCCTTAGCTATTCCTGCCGCAATAGCGACAATGCTTCTCTTTGTCGTCACAGTCGTCGTCGAGACTAACAGTAGTCAATTTACATACATGTGATATTCGAGCAACGCACACATTGACACCTCTCACGGACGCGATATCTCAGAATGGTTCGGGATAGTTTGTTCCGCACCAGTCCGAGATATCGCGTCCGTGAGAGGTGTGTATGTGCGCTATGCTCGAATATTACTGGTATGTAACATTCTGTTATTCTCTAAGTATTCTGTGTTGTCGTGGTCCGGTTTGGGGGATAATGTAGCCGGTAGACTTTTGTATTAAGCATTGCCATCCCGTCGCGTGTATACCATTACCAGCACCATTAACATCTTTGGTGTTTATATGCGATGGTTTCTCTTTCTATCAGGAGAGCCATCTGCTTGATTGCTAAGTAATGATATAAAAAAGCGTCAATTTTTAAGCGTCGCTATCATCGTAAAAACCAAGCGATAAAATCACTACCATCGTGACTACTAGGTGCTAGAGCTCGGCAACATCTCGCCCAAGCATATGGTACACCGTCATGCCTATTCCTGAAGCAATAGCGTCCATGCTTGTCATTGTTTAGTTCCAGTTCAGAGGGTAATTAGGCGGTAAACTTATGCATTAAACATTCATTATAGACTTATACTACATGTCAACGTAATTTTAAGTTGAATCTGTCTACCTTGCAAGAAAATCGGCGAGATGATATTTCTTTTATATTTTCGTTTTAATGCACAGACACGCCTCTATTTATTCCTATTTTTAAGAGAATTGGAGTGAGACATCGACCTAGATGACCCATTTCCGTTCGCGGACCACACCGGTCAATAAATCATTTCCTTTTAACAATTTAAACCCTAACTCGTTAAAATTAGGATTTATTTTCATATAACGAGCCGGCTCTTTAAATAGATTCGCCAGACATATTGCCACGGGAGCCATTTATGATGTTATGTAACTAAGGTAATAGACATAATAAGATAAAAGAGGCATTTTAAATACACGTCTATATCTTCACGTCAAATCTCTGTCAGGGTAGACAGAGAGAACTGAGTGCAATATGTCATGATTCTTGTAGATTAGTCATGCTTTCTCTACACAGATTAATTTAAAACCTTTTCAAAAACTTTAAATAATTACTCTAGTGATTACAATAGAAATAAAATGAATACATTCAATTAATTTGTTTCATGATTATGACTTACTGACATAAATTTTACTATTTTAAAAGTTGGCCTCTTTGGGGTTGCGTATTGATGTAAATTCGCTCTGCATCTCCTAACGCATCTATAACAGCCTAATAGGGTATGTTTCGAAAAACCATTTGGCTTAATTAATAGAGAATTTCACATCAAATCACAATAAAAGAAGACGATAATAACGCATGTACTATTCAAGTAGCACATAAAAAAAAAACATAAGCTAATTTTTTTCCCGGAACGATGAGTTGTTCTCACGGAATTCACCAAAAACTTTTAAAGTGCAGCGGGCTGCAAGCTCCAGCTAATGTCAAATAAAAAGGAAATAAAGAAATTTTTGTATTCAACTTACCTATTAATTTTACAGATGCCAATTATAATATTATATGTTACTATGTTGTTATAAGCTCATTGGATGCCAAATAATTTTCCTTTAGGTACTAGTTGAGTTTGCCTACAAAACTACTTTCATGAATAAACTAGCTCTTGTCCGCGGCTTCGTTTGCGCATATTTACTTTAAAACTTATTTAACCTTCCTTTATAAACTTCTTCCCTTATTTTACCCCCTTAGGGATAGAATTTTGAAAAACGCTTAAACACGTCGTATTTCATTATCTTTTTTGTACTCAATTCATACCACATTTTATGCAAATATATCCAGAGAATAAAAAGATTCATACAAACTTTTATTCCCTATTTCACCCCTTTCGGGGTTGAGTTTTGAAAAATCCTTTCTTAGTGAATGCCTACATAAGAGAAATAAATATATATAGTAGTGAAACTAATAACGTATTGGTCCGGGCACCCTTTGAAGAACAAGCCAACTGTCGTTCTCAAGGGCGGTTCGAAAAAATTGAATGATGCTAGTCACTATCTTCGTGGCTGCTAGCTGCCCGGGTCTGGTACCATCGCCTTACGTATTCCTGGCGCAAAAGCATTAGAGCCTGTCTCCTTCGTACTCTGGTTTGAAGAGTAGGTAAAGTAGCCGTCAAAATTTTTGCATGTGGCTTTAACGCCTCGTCACAAGTATAGCAACGACATGCGATGGTTTCTCTTTCCATTAGAAAAACCATCTACTTGTTTGTTATCTTATAATAAAATGATAATTTTTTAAATATTTGCATACCGTGTAATGGTAGAATATGTTGGTAACTTAATTTTTAACAACTTGTAACACCCATATTCATGCAAATAAATATTTTTATTCTTTCTTTCTAAAAAAAACGTTCTCGTTTTGGTTTAGTCCCTTTTTGACAAATGAGCTGTCTAGCTTCCTATAACCGCCTATAACGCAGACGTAAAAGACGAGCTAAAGTGAAACGTAGTACTGTCACCGTGACTTTCAATGTGACAGGTTTTTTAAAGTATTGATGACGGTATTTTCGTTGCCGCTTTTTCCATGGCAGGAGTATGCTATCGCATGCCTTAAAAAGTATTTTTTTTAACAGCAGCGAAGCGAATTAGGACAATGCGAGATAGGAATTAAAATCGCGCTGAATTTTCCCACCATAATTACCATTAATGCTTTTGCTAGCTTGCAGAAATTCTTAATTGATATTAATGGTTAACGTGAGCTTAAGTAAGTACGAGTAATGATACCATAGCTATCATGGTTAAATAATAATAATAATAAATATTTATTTCGACCAACAGGGATCATACAGGTTTTTAGTACATACATATAACTTAAACCAATTTGTTAGTAACCTAAACAACTAAACCTGGAGAGGATCGTTGCTAATACCTGAATCTTTTAACAGTGATTCAGTTACTGGCAGTCGAACCTGTCAACAAATATCCTACTTTTTTCTTTAGAAGAGAGGGCAAACGGACAGGAGGCTCACCTAATGATAAGTAATTACCACCGCCCAAAGACAACACATTACTAGTGGGGTCTTGCAGTTGCGTTGCCGGCCCTTGAAGAATGAGTAAGCTCTCTTCTTAACGCTCCCTAAATCGTATCCATTTAGAAAGATTTCTGCCGATAGCTAGTTCCACATACAAGTAGTGCTGGGCAAAAAGTGCCTCGAGAATCGCACAGTTGCGGATTTCCATACATCGAGATGGTGAGGATGAAACTTTGAATTTTGTCGCGATGTCCGATGGTGAAATTCGGCGGCAGGAATTAATCCAAACAGTTCTTCGGAACATTTTCCATGATAGAGCCGATAGAAATGCTGCAGGTCGATTGAATTCTACGCAAGAAGGATATACATCGTATTCACATAGTTGGGTAGAATCAGTCTAACTTTGTTTAATATTAAACAAAGAATGTTTATTAATTAAATTTAAATAACATCCTTTGTTTACGAGAAATATTATCTGGTCCAGTAACAAACTTCCCTCCGTGTTGGATTAGGTTCCCTCAGTATTTGACCTGGCTGCTTTGAAGATTGGACCAACTGCCGTTCTGCTAGGCAGGTCGTAAAAGGCGACTGATTGGCTATATACGTGTCACTACCATCGTGACTACTAGATGGTTCTGAGTTCTGCAACGGCTCACCCGGGTATTTGGTACCACCACCTTGCCTATTCCTGCCGCAATAGCGTCAATGCTTGTCATTGTCGTGTTCAAGTTTAAATGGGAAAGGTAGTCGGTCGTCTTATGCATGTGGCATTGTCATCCCGCCACACGAACAGCAAAACACCATTAACATCTTTGGTGTCTATAGGCGATGATTTATCTTTTCACCAGGAGGGCCATCTGCTTGTTTGCTATTTTATGATATGAAAAAAACTCTTACCGCGAATTAGGCTAATAATTTTCTTTGTGAACTTTTAAACTAACGCGTAACACTATCGTGGCCTCGTGACTGCAGTCAATGTAGCCGAAACGTCGAACTTCACAAGTAAGTTCTATATATTATGGACGCTTTTTTGACCCGTTTATAATTTCAAAAAAAAAAGTCAAAAAATTATTTGCTTGTGATATTGATGTTCTTCAACGATAAAAATACACTTAATACATATATCTTATATATATAAAAATCAATTGCTGTTCGTTAGTCTCACTAAAACTCGAGAACGACTGAACCGATTTGGCTAATTTTGGTTTTGAATTAATTGTTGAAATCCAGGGAAGATTTAAAAGGTAAAAATATAAAAAATAAGAGTAGTTAAACAGGCAGAACCACGTTTGCCGGGTCAGCTAGTAAATACAAAAAATACATTCAATAAATACCCAACTCAAAAATACAAACATTTATGCTCATCACACAATTGCTTAACGCTGATAGGAATGGAACCCTAGTCATGTCGATTGCGTAGGCATTGTCGTTAATCCCTAGAGCCACCAACCAACTGAGCATTCAAATACGGCAATACAGTTCATAATAACACGAAGATATTATTCATTTCTCCTCTCGATAGGTGAGGATATAACCAAGGAAGTTACATTCTAACCGGAATGTTAACATGCGCTTCAAAATCCTTCCAAAGAGTACCACGACATGGGTGGAGTGTGTCTCTTTCTACTAAATAAAGCGCCAATCGCCATATATAAGTGCGGCCATGCGTAGTTTGCAAATTACTACTAAGTAATTCTACTAATTTAAGAAACAGTTTTTGCATTGCATAAGTAATTACGTAATAATTATTACGTAATTACTTATATAATTATTTTAATTAAAATAAGCACATTTTAGAACTCACTGTGTTAATTACAATACATTTTATCCTAATGTATTTATCGACGTGTATAAACAAAATTGATTTAACAATTACCGAATATATAAAAATCTACCATCAGATAGTTTTATTTACACTGGCAATTGCAAGAAAGGGACAACATCCACTCTTGTCGTTGTCTCGCTCAGAACGTTTTTCCCCTCTGTTAAGTAAGAAACAAATGTCAACTTTATTAGTAACGAAATAAAGTACATTTTTATTTTTCAAATATTGCTTAGTAATAATTCCAGTTATTGTATATAAGTTCCTTTGATATAACTTATTCAGATCGGCGCCAAATGCTTAAAGGAAATTAAAATGTCACCTTACAAAATTCTCTATGATTCATTTATACCACTCGTTTAATATGTAGATTTCTATGAATCCAAACTGATGACCACTGCAGAATCTTCATTTTGTCTGAAAAATTGCATAATTATAATGACTGAATTTGGTTAATTCGGATTTTAAGCCTCAGCGAAGACATTTTCCCCAAAGAATAAAAGTTTATATCGACTTAGTACCAAGTTTAAATGAACCTCCATTTAGAGGGGCGTAGTTAAAAAGTAAAATCAACGAGAAATACGTGATGTGAATTACAAGTTAAAAATGTGATGCTGAAAGGAAGTATATCTGATTGATTTATCTAATGAGTTTGACTTTAAATGTAATATACCTACTATATTACATTTAAAGTCAAACTCATTATTTAATACATAAACGAAAACTTTTTACCCCTTTTTACGCAAATCACCGACTGTGTAGTATGAGTAGTTTTCCCGTGTTAGTCCGGGCTCTTTTGAAGTATAGACCAACTGCCGTTCTGCCAGGCAGGTCGTTAGAGACGACCGATTAGCTATACGTGTCACTACCATCGTAATTACTAGGTGGTAGAGTTTCGAAACGTCTCGCTCGGGTATTGGTACTACCACAGTATACTGAAGACTAACAGTAGTCAATCTACATACATGTGATATTCGAGCAACGCACCATAGACACCTCTCACGGACGCGATATCTCAGAATGGTTCGGTACAGTTTGTTCCGCACCAGTCCGAGATATCGCGTCCGTGAGAGTTGTCTTTGTGTGCTGTGCTCGAATATTACTTGTATGGAACATTGATTTCTGTTAGTTTTTAAGTATTCTGTGGCACTACCGTCTTACATATTCCTGCCATAACAGCGTCAATGCTTGTCATTGTCCTGTTCCGGTACGGAGGGTAAGGTAACCAGTAGGCTTATGTATGTGGCAATGCCATCCCGCCATTTGGATAGCAATGCACCATTAACATCTTTGGTGTTTATAGGTGATGCTTTCTCTTTCTAAAGGAAAGCCTAGTTTGTTATCTGATGTAAAAAAATATTAAAACCTTTAATCGCCTTTAACGAGGTGCCCAGAAAGGTAAGCAATATATTATATTACTTACCTTTCTAGGCATCTCGTTAAAGGCGAGAAAAATTTTAATATTTTTTATTCGGATCATTAGAGTTTTATGTTTATCAATTACTAGCTGCGGTGCAGAGCGCGCTGCATTATAAAAGTTTTTGACGAATCCCGCGGGATCACCTAATTTTTCCGGGATAAAAATATCCTATATGCTGTTCCAGATAATATTCTGCCTGTGTAACAAATTTCATTTAAAACCGTTTAGTAATTTTTGCGTGATTGAGTAACAAATATCTATCCAAGTATCAATCTATCCAAATGTCTAAACTTTCGCATTTATAATATTAATAAAGATAGATTTACTCCCCAGAACGAATGTAAAGAATGATGGGTCAGTATTTCTATTTCTGCATATGTACAACTAAATGTAAATGATGCCAGTGAGTGACCGTGTTAATTTTGCAGTTGTGTTGTTAGACTAAAACCGTCCGTTAATTGAAACCAGCTGTTATAGCCCTGAATAATGAACACACACAAATTGAAGGACAAGATAAAAGTGTTAAGGGACACGCAAACGAAGTTAATTGGTAATATTTAAGTGGCTGGGAAACTCCGTTTCTGTTGCATAAGTTATTTTGTTCCATTTTTACAGCGAAGGCTTCAACGTCCATAATCCATATGTATTCTTACGCACGGCGGGGACATATTCAGTTGGTAATAGTTGCTTTCTAGAAAATTTGTACATTATAAAATGAGTGAATATGAGAAATGCAGTACTCTATTGAATTTCCTTGTGGTGGTCCGAGCGATCTTTAGAGAATAGATCATCTACTATTCTGCCAGGCAGATTGTAAAAGGCGAATAATTGGCTATACGTATCACTGCCATGGTGACTACTAGGTAGCAGAATTCCGCAAAGTCTCGCCAGGGTATATGGTAACACCGCCATACCTATTCCTACCGCAATAGCAGCAATGCTTGTCATTATCGTGTTCCGCAGGCGTATCACCTAACGTTTGCAATCCGCCAGAGATCAGCGATGACTTTTAAGCTTAACGAAAATCTCATCAAAAACGTCTCCAATTGCTTGCTGGTCACTAGATGCACTTTTGGCAATATCACAACACCAAAACTAATCAAGCGGCAACCACTGCCACTAATACACAAGGCTATTATGTGTCTTGCAATAACTAAACAATTACGATAATTTCGCGTTGCGAGTTACGTGATAACCCCGCCGGTTTGAAAAGTAATGTAGCCGGTAAACTTATACATATGGAATTGCCATCCCTCCACAATACAATGCAGCATTGACGTCTTTTGTGTCTATAGACATTGAAATCTCTTTCCATCAGGAGAGCTATCTGCTTATTTACTATCTAATGATGTTAAAAAGATGCAGGTATAAGATTAACTTATTTAATTGCACGACGTTATATTGTATCAAAACGTATGGGCGGCTCCACATTAGTGTCGTGAATTCACACGCGAATTCACGCGCGAATTCACGCCGCGAATTCACGGCATAAGTCGTGTCCTCCACATTCATGAGATGCTCGCAATCGTTCATGAAACCCGCCGCGAAATGGACGAAGAAGCTGCTGCCGCAATAACTACATTTGCTGTGGCAAAATATCACTATTTAGTATTTACACGTATAAAACAAGAGAGTTATTAGAAAGCGTTGAAAAAAAACATGGTGGATTTTTTTTATATCATAAGATAGCAAACAAGCAGATAGGTCTCGTGACGGAAAGAGAGTTCAATGTCTATAGACACCAAAGATGTTAATGGTGTGTCGCTGTCTTGTGACCAAGTCTAATGCCACATGCATGAGTTTACCGACTACCTTACCCTCAAAACCGGAACACGACAGTGACTAGCACTAACGCTATTGCGACAGGATTAGGTAAGGCGGTAGTCGATGAATAAAATACATCGTAACCGATCAAGGTATGTTTGCTATTGTAGTGAATTTTTGAATTGACTTAGTATGATTAGAACTGTCATTATTAAGTATGTATATAAAATTAATTTGCAGACTTTCTATGGAGAATCAGTTATCATAATTACATTCTGAACCCAGTGAAGAATTTAAGAAATTTACTCGTATGTCAACAGTGGACTTTGAGTATTTGCTTCAGAGAGTTTCTCTGATTATTTCCAAAACAGATTTCCAATTTAGACCTGCAATATCAGCAAGAATTCGTTTAGCCATAACATTACTCCAATTTATTAGCACACGCGCCGTGACATCCGAACGCCTTTATAGTCCGGACGAAAGTGGCAGGGGGCCGCGAATGTGGACGTGTGAACGACGCGCGATGGCGGCGCGAATCCTTTCTCGCGGGACAAAATACCGACTCTGGTCGGGGAACAGGCGCGAACGCGCGTGAACAACGCGAAAACCGTCCACATTCACGTTTACGCCTGTTCACGGAGCTTCACGGCACTAAAGTGGAGCCACTATAACGATATAAATATAATGTGCAAAGGAAACGATATGCCGCTGTGGACAGGTTGATACGCTGTCATACGCATTATTGTACAAAGTTGGAAATATCGTTGCTATTGTTTTTGTCCGCGAATAAATTCTTACCAGTTTATGTAACTGACGGTGGAGTTATGCACGTTGAGTATCTATCAACATTAATATATATTGCCGATCCATGGCGAGTAAAATGACGAGAATTTTTCTTATATATATATCTCTACAATCAGTGGAGGTTCAGTGATATAATTGTTTTCATGATAGTCATATTATAATCTTGCGTAACTGGTTGGCCTTATTAACCCTATAGGAATGTGGGGAACTTCGCAGAGGCTATGATGGGCGCACTTATATGTCCTCTTATATCCATTGATATGTCTTAATTCGTACCTATTGTTTTCTAAAATTGTGGTAACTTTAAGGAGCCCTTATATTTTGAATCAAATTTCTTTTAGTGTCGTTCTTCATTCCTAACAAAGACAAAGTCACCTACACTAAAAGGTTTTAACATCTCTTTTACCTCTACTCAACCGTAAAATGTCCGATTGGGCTGATTTTGTGATTCCGCTGGATACACTGGATCTTCAAAGCTTACGTAGATACTTTTGCGAGTTTTAGTTACTTGCCTTGAATACCGAATGTCAAATCAATCGGGGTAAATCCAGATACACTATACCTAATGTTGTTGAGCGCGTGTTGAATATTACCTAACCGCTCTTCCCATGGTTTGTCAGAGTTATACTCCGCTATCATTATTCAACCCTACAAGATTCGCATCACATTTTCGGACCGAGTATTAGCTCTATATGTGCCTGTCGCAAGAAGATGTAAATTTGTATTGTTTTTTTTTTAAAATATTAATTTGAGTTCAGTTGGTAACAAACTTTAAAATCGTTATTAGCGGTCTTCAAAGGGTCAAATAAATCAATTTAAGCTCGCCGGAATATTTACCACACCCTTGCTAACAGATTTTGAAATTGAGCAGGATTAAGTGTTTAAATATTGCTAAGCATTAACCTGTTGTTGCTTAGTTCCTATTCTACCTTGCACCAAAATTTTGCGACCTAACGAAACATTTTTATTAAGACTCATCAGCTCAAACGTGAAATATAACCTCCAAATTTAAATTTTGCCCTGTGGTTAAACATTTGATCTGTTGAGTTCCACTCAACAGATACTACTACGTCAGGACAAGCTACTACTTAGATTTTTGTTCATAAAACCGTTCTCCTACAAAGGAATCACAAGAGATTTGTTTGATATGGCATTCTGAACCAGAGTCAAATATAAAAGGTAATTAAATTTCACTTAGTGTAATACACCATGTGACGCTCTGGAACAGATGTTGACTGGTTTTCTGTTTTCGGAACTCGAAGTGGCAACTTCTTTCTTCTTGTAGCGCATCGGACGAATGGAAGCTATGTGGCTGGGCCGGGGTCACAACATACATAGCAGACCACTGGTGGTCGGCCACTGGACACGCCACCAGAGATAGTGGTAGATGACCTGCTTTCGCTGCAAGCAAAAATTATTTGAGATAAGTTTCTGTTTATCACGGCAATAGTTGTTACGATGTTCGATTCTATCACAAAAATTGTAACTTCCTCGAAATACAGTGGTGCTCTTAAATCGGTTCATATCTACGTCTAAAAGGAAGAGATCTTCAAGTCATAATATAGCTTGCCAAGACAGCAGCTTGTGAAGGTGACGGCATGACTCTTAAGTGAGTGAGTAGCTACAATGATCAGATCAACCCCGTCAATTTTTTTCTTTTCTATATTTATTTTACTTGAGGTACACCAGCTAGTAAGTTACACGACAAAAATCCTACGAGTCAGATGAAGGGTCTTTGGAACGACAGAAGCATCTCATTAAAAACAAAGCAGAGGCTGGTTTGTACGCTGGTGTTCTCCATATTTACGTACAGCGCAGAGTCATAGACACTAAGAGCTGCAGACAGACGTCGCATTGATGCGTTTGAAATGTGGTGCTGGAGGAAAATGTTACGTATCCCTTAGACAGCACACAGGACCAACGCCTTCATACTAAAACAACTTGGAGTAAAGACCAGACTGTCTGCTACGTGCCTTCAAAGAATTCTTTAATACTTCGGCCACATCTCTAGAAAGCAAGGAGATAATCTCGAAAAGCTAATAGTGACCGGAAAAGTAGAAGACAAAAGACCACGTGGTCGTACTCCTATGCGATGGTCAGACCAGGTTTGCACCAATCTTATGTCTAAAATGTTTTATGATGCTCTGCACGCCGCTGAAGATAGATGGCATAATATTGTGCTATCAAGAACAATCTAATGAGGAGGTTACGACCCTCAGTAATGAAGAATACGAAGCTAGGAGGAGGACACCAGTTAGTCATATTGTCTGCTTCATCAGAATCAAAGTATATCAACTTAAGGGGAGTAGATGCATTTACAGAACGTGAATTAATATTTTCTGCTATTTTTCAAAGAATAGTTTCCATACCACAAGTGAAAAGAGACATTTACTGCTCTACATAATTAACCGAAATAGTTTGATGCTGAAGTGGGAGTGAATCCGATCCCACTTCTGATGTAGGAAGTGGGTCAGATATGATAAATAAAATGCGGATGTGGTGATATAACAGCTCTTTATATTTTGATCAACTTTCCATTATTAATTACTAGTTCTCATTAACAATGTAAACTATAATTATTCCTCACTAATTACTACAAATAAGTCATAATTTAAGCAATAGATAGTCAATTATAAATTGTACTGCGACTAATTTATAGTTGACAATAATAATTAACTTGTTTGCACAAATTAATTATCCAAGAGTCAAGGATAAGCTACTAGCAAGATACAACAAGTGTACCGAGCCACGCCAGAGCCTAGACCGCCTTATCGGTTTTTTTTTTTTTTTTTTCGAAATGACTATTGCAGTTGACCTTAAGGGTCGTTACTGCGTAACCGGGCTTTTTGGGCGAGCAAAGTGCTCAGCCAGAGTTTAAGTTTAAATTTGGGCAATAAACACCCGCGCTAAGGGTTGTCTCCTGCGAGACCGGACCTCGGCTTAGTGCGTTGTTTTGACTAATAGTTGGGGGGGGAGGAGTAGTGGCATTTCGCTCTGCGCTAGGCGCGGGACGGAATAGAAGTCTTCGTCGCCGTTGTGACCGGCGGCGGCGACGGTGTGTTTGTGTTGTGTGTGTGTTTTGTAAGGGATTTACGGCTATAGCCGTCGTTATGGGATCGTCAGGATCGGTTAGTACATTGCGGGGCCTCCTATACCTAGGGACGGGGTCGGAATCGGCTACGTAGTTTGCCGCAGCTACTACTAGTGGGTTTGGGTGATCGGTTACTTTCGTAAAGTATGTTTTAGATAGTTCTTTGAAATGTTGCGCTAATGTCGGGAGTTCTAGCTCTCTATGTAGATCCATGTTGCGTATGTACCACGGGCAGCCCGTGGCAGTACGCATGAATCTATTTTGAATGATTTGTAAATGATGTAGTATGTTAGGGGAAGCTTGGGCGAAGGCTACACTTGCGTAAGATAATATTGGTCTGATGCATGTTTTGTAAAGTGTCGTCTTATTTCTAAGTGACATTTTACTGCGCTTATTGATAAGGAAGTATAGTCGGCTAAGTACGAGTTTAGCCTTTTGTTTGACTTTAATAACATGAGGTTTGAAACTCATGTTATTATTTAGAGTGACCCCGAGGTACTTGTATTGTTTTTCCCATGGGATCGGTTTGTCAAACATGGTGATTGTTCCTATTGGGCGACGGGAGTTGGTGTTAGCCCCATACCGTGTCGGATGAAAGAACATCGCTGCACTTTTATCCGGGTTAACTTCAATGCGCCATTTCCTAAACCAATCGCCTAGGGCGGTGGCGGCTATCTGTAGTCTTTTTGCTATTAGGGCCCTATTGAGACTGCTTGTGTATAAGGCAGTGTCATCCGCGTAGAGCCCTAGCTCTACGTGTTGCGTACGTGGGGCATCTCTGGTGTAGAGGTTGTATAATATAGGCGAGAGTACCGAACCCTGCGGTACTCCGGCCTCTATTGGTTTGGGGGAGGAGAGTGTACCTTCTACTCTGAACCTAAAGCGGCGGTTTGATAAATAGTCTCGTATGATGAGTACGAGTCTAGCCTTATCGGCGGGCGCTCAGAGCCTTTTATACAGGTAGCAAAACAGTTGAGTAGTAGCGATATCCCTACTACTCAACTGTTTTGCTACCTGTATAAAAGGCTCTGAGCGCCCGCCGATAAGGCTAGACTCGTAGAACGATGCGCTTGCCGGCCCAGGCAAGCCAGGCCCGTGCATTTGTTGTTTACACTTTACAATATTGTTGCATTTGACGACGCGGACGCCGTCATATATATATATATATATATATATATATATATATATATATATATATATATATTATATATATTATATATATATATATATATATATATATATATATATATATATATATATATATATATATATATATATATATATATATATGGGTGATTCCGTTCTAACTGTGATATTCAATGTCCTGTATTGTTTGTTCTCACAGGTCGTTAATTAATAATTAATTTATGAAATTTTTGTACTTATTGGAAAATAATAAACATATTTCAACATTATTTTCATATAATATAACTTGCCACTTACAGAAAACTTACAATATATCACTTAAATGTCAATACCGTGTCATGTCCATTTCTAGAATTTATTTATAAATTGTTAGTTTTTTGTCGTAATAAATGATTTAAACTAATTACCTCATAAATTCTAATGTTTACGACAAAAAAAACTAACAATTTATAAATAAATTCTAAAAATAGACATGACACGGTATTGACATTATATCACAGTTAGAACGGAATCACCCATATATATATGTATATATATATATATATATATATATATATATATATATATATATATATATATATATATATATCGACGAAACAAAAAAAAATTATAACAATACATATTTTTTATAAGAAAAAATCGGTAAAACGGGATCAGTGCTGAAAACATACAGTGTGTAAAAAATCCTGTCCAATCCGCAAAAACATTGCTTGGTAGCCTGGTGTAATCACAATTCATGCTATAATTGTGATAACATAGGTAGATAAATTTTCGCCGATCAAAATTATTAATCCTAATCGATGTTTCGAATATTAAGTATGGCCATATAATATGCCGGACAAAAACAAGTGGCAAACACGCGTCTATGAGGCACGCTTATTTGACGGAGTGTCGTACAGTTTGAAGAATTTTATTCGCTAAATTTTAGCGAAATTGAATGTTAAATACAAATCAAAATACCACAATATTTTTATTTTTATAAATAGAATTAGGTATCAATAAATAGAATCAGGTATTTAATTATTTTTTTAACAATGTCATCGACATACTTATATGTCCCTTTCAGAATGGAAAGTTTTTTTATACGCTGTATTGTAACGAAACATATGTATACAGAGCAAATTTCAAAGGATGCAAGTAAAGAGATCAGCACGGACATATAGTGCCACCAACTTATCTGTTCAGTAGACAAAATTTACACAAAATTTAAACAGACAAAATTACAGTCGCCATTTTATGAAATGTAAATGTATGAAAAATACCGTTACCACGTTTTAACATAGAGATCTAAACTTATTATTAAGAGGAAAGATTTGTTTCTTGTTAGTTTCTTACGATTTAACTCCATAAGTATTTGAACGCTTTAAAAAATCTTTCAATTTTAGAAAGATACATTACCCAGGAGTGACATAGGCTACTTTTTATCCGACTGTGAAAAGGAAAGTAATGATTTCTGGTCACGTGAAAGATAGAGCCTTAGAGATAAGTCTACCTTTTGTATGTTTTTAATTATGTATTTTCTCTGTGAAATCTCTTAAGTTGTGTACAATAAAATATTAAATAAGTAGAGTAGGCGAATTGCGATCCGTAAGCGCGTATGTCAGTGATGCGGTCCCGTTGATAAAAGAACTTACATTTGGTTAGGTACACCAAATGTCAGTTTAAGGTAGTTTAAATAGAGAATCAAGTAGCTCTATCTATCAACGAGACGACTTTTTGCTTGACTCACCTATTCTATGTATACTATATCTATAGATTTTAAAAGGCTCACCAGCAATGCTGTCCACTAAACAAATTAGTTGGCGGCATTATAATATGACCACACTTCTAGTTGTTGTACAACGAGTGGTTTCAAAAGTCTAAAAACCGACGTGTATACAGAGTAATGGAAACAGTATCCTTTTTGTTGATACAGCACCACAAAATTTTTTTTGACCAAAAAAACCTAAAAAAACTTAGTAGCTTAGACTGTTAATGATTTGTTTCGATTTCATAATTTTAATACACGCTTTATATTATGTTTACTAAACGTTGGCATTTTGTTGTAAATCTAAATAAAAATCTATTATTACGCAAGTTATCAATGAGGTTGTAATTCTTTCGCTTACAATTTAGTACTACGTCGACCGAAACAATGGTATCGTTAAAGAATCGTGCGTGAATATACTGCACAAACAATGCAAAGGGTACAAGTTTTGTATGTACAACGACCAATTAATTTGTTTGAAAATAAACTTTTTTTATGTTAGGTAAAAACATTTATATTATTACGAAATATTTGTATGGTCTAGTGAAAGCCGTGTATAAATTAAAACGGGTAGTATCAACCGTGCTTTATATGTAAAGAAAGTTTCGTAAAAGGAGGAAGCAAGGCAAGTTTGCCGTGATTGTGATATATGATAGCTTTCACTACCTACCAAAATATTATGCTGGAACATTAATCTAATACCTTTAAACGAGCAATTCTTGTATATATATAATTGGAATCTCGGAATCGGCTCCAACGATTTTCATGAAAGTCAAGGAATCGATTTATCAAGGTTCCAGGTCCAAGAAAAGCTCGGTTTTCAAGATATGGGTATGTGAAAAACCGAGCAAAGCTCGGTCAACCAGATATTATACCTTTAACGGGACTTCACCATACGGGAGAATTTATCGGACTTAAGATAATATTTGAAAAATAATCTTATTGAATTTATTTATTGAATATAAATAAATTACATGTCACGTTGTTTGTTAGCTATAGATTCCTAAATTACTAAACCGATTTTAATGAAATTTAGCAGTATTACTGTTTGGTCCAACTTAAAAGACAGAGTAGTTTTTAATCTCAATTAACACCTTCCCCTCTTAACTATCCCACCAAAATTTATATGGAAAAACAACATTTGCCAGGTAAGTTAGTCTTCAAGAAATATTTAAAACCCAGCGCTACAAAGTTTTGCAATCTAAATTCCCATTATAGAATTTCAATAAATTCCCGTTTCGCACGCTAAAGTATCTGAATGACCTAAAAACGTTCCAATGTATGCACTAACTTGCAAGGTAACCTATTTATGTCTTGTAACATTTCACTCAGGGCTGTAGGGCTAGGCATAAACGACTACTGCAGGAGGTCGAGTTAAATTATAGTTTTGAGATGCTTTTATGTAATTTTTTAAACTTACTTTATAGTGTAGAGATGACGTCACCACTGTGATGGTTTATGACGTCACACAAGAATGGAAATGGGGAAAATCATGCCAGTCAGGCATTTTTTTTTCGAAATGACTGTTGCAGTTGACCTTAAGGGTCGTTACTGCGTAACCGGGCTTTTTGGGCGAGTTTGATTTATGTTCGGTTCCTGTATCAGTAAAACGACTCGTTTAATTAAATTTTGGAACGCCTCGTTGTTATTTAATCGGTTGGTAATGATAATTGCTACGATTGACGGAAAATATAGTTGACTATAGGAACCCGGCATTACTCTGCTATTTACCATTTGCAATTTGCCACTTGCCATTTGCCATTTAGTTTTTGCTTAAACTCAAAAAGTGCTTTATTCAAATAAACCTTTACAGGCACTTTTGACAAGTCGACAATTTACCATTTGCCATTTTACCTGCTACTCGCTACTTCCAAATGCTAGCTGCTACCTACTATCTGCTACCAGTTATCTCCTATCTGCTACCTGGTATTTGCTCCCTGCCACCTGCTACCTGCTATCTGCTACCTGCTATCTGCCACCTGTTATTTGCCACCTGTTATCTGCCACCTGTTATCTGCCACCTGTTATCTGCCACCTGTTATCTGCCACCTGTTATCTGCCTGCCATCTGCCATCTACTACTTGCTATCTGCTACCTGTCATCCGCTAACTGCCATCTGCTATCTGCTATCTGTTACCTGCCGTCTGCTATCTGCCGTCTGCTGTCTGCTGTCTGCTGTCTGCTGTCTGCTGTCTGCTGTCTGCTGTCTGCTGTCTGCTGTCTGCCGTCTACTCTCTACTGTCTGGTGTCCGCTGTCTACTGTCTGCTGTCCACTATCTGCTGTCTGTTGTTTGTTATTTGTTATTTTTTCTGCGTTATTACCGAGGCACGGAGACGCCTCAGGTTTTGCTGGGAAAGTTCTCTTAACTGTTCAAGAGATTTAAAAGATGTATAAACATGTAGAGTTAAATAAATAAATAACAAAATTGAGGTCATATAATTTGAACCGAACAGGAACCAGAAACCACAACACCCATCAGGTAGTCGAATCACTAAGAACGAAATCAATTCATCTACTGGCTGAATTGCCTAGTCAAATAATTCTATCAAATATAATTAGTATTAAATTGCAACACTGCCTCTCGGACTATAAATATAAACGTCCACGTGTGACCTAAAATAAAATTGCTGAGTGGAGAATGGAAAACCAACAAAAGGAGCGAACTAACGATCTTTTTCACAAAAAGGTACAAAGCGTTTTTGCATTGTGTGCGAAATTGGAGCTGTATCTGTTTGTTAGCACTATAGCCTTTCAAAACACCGCTGTATTGTTTTCTAAATAACACAAGTGACTGGAGAATCACTATTCGTGTTTTGTTTTAAACAAACATATTCGATCGATAAGTTTCATTGAAACCGCTTCAACGAAGAATTCAATCTTTATAAACGTCCTTGTATCAAACTCCCCGTGTTGGTACTGGGCTCCTTTGAAGAATAGGCCAACTGTTGTTTTGCCAGGCAGGTCGTAAAAGGCGACCAATTGGCTATACGTGTCACTACCAGCGTGACATTGTCTCGCCCAGGCCTGGTACCACCGCTTTGCCTATTCCTGCGGCAAAAGCGTCAGTGCTTTCACTGTCGTGTTTGGATTTTCACGCACTTTGAGGAACCTTGTTCTAGACTGAAAAAACTAAAATATTTTCTTCTGGTATAACGATCTCTGTCGAAATCAAATGACTGGGCCTAAGATTAAGATTTTTTTATTTATTGAAAATTTAAGTTTTTTTTATATCATAAAATAGCAAACAAGCAGATGGTTCTCCTGATGGAAAGAATCAACCATCGCATATAGACACCAAAAATGTTAATGGTGCGATGCTATCTTGTGGCGAGGTCTAATGCGACATGCATAAGTTTACCGGCTACCTTACCCTTCAATCGGAACATGAAAGTGAATGATATTAATATTATTATCATTATTATTTTTACGACCTGCCTGGCAGAACGGCAGTTGGCCTATTCTTAAAAGGAGCCCAGGACCAACACGGAGTGGACAAGAGCAGTGTTCCATGAGTCCATCTTTGATGTCTATATTGGCCATGGTGGTCTCTTTTTATCAAGCAAGCTATCTGCTTGTTTGATATCTTATGACTTATGATATAAAAATAACTAAAAAAAACTAAAACGACTTTAATATCTGTTAATAATACAAGTATATGATTTTGATAATACTTGGACTGTTTCCTAATTTGGAATGCAACTGATACAACTCGACAAAGTTCATCTCGATATTTTTTTCAATTTTCAAGAAATTTGTGGACAATCATACAATATACAAACATACAAACACAAACGGAATTTAGCATATGTGCTTAGAAGCCTATACAAATCATCATACTCAAATATTATCCAATACCAACAATAAAATATACATACAGGTCAAGCTGATAACCTCCTTCTTTCAAGTCAATAAAAAAAGGTCTCTGTCTTGCTCCGGTAATTTAATGGTCTGCCTTTTTAGGTGTCCATATTGGTACAGGGCCAAGCTAAAAAATAGAGCTAGAACAATAGAAAAAAACTGCAGATCATCTCTAAAACTTCCCGCTAAATTAAGGTATTGTTACGTACTTCGGGTTCGTAATTGTAAGAAAACGCCACTTATATTAAACCTTGTATTTACCTCTCTCCAGCGTTCCAACTCTACACGTTTCTAGATTATTCGTAACAGTATTTTAAGATCAAAGGAACAAAACCTGTACATATGCATAGATTTTTTAAGATTACAAAAATCTAAATTTTGTTATAAATGACAATAATTTCAATAAAGCTGTATATTTAGGAAACGATGATCGATTTTTATGTTTCGTTGAATGATATTCAACAAAACTTTTAGCTACATAATATATAGGCTGAAAATATCGAAGTAATATCTAAAAACAACTATTTTTCAAAAAAAATCGTTACTGATAAATTCAATAAAAACCGACCGACTTTAATCCAATTTACGGTATTTTAGAGAGTAATCAGTTTTTTAGAGAGAAAATCTGATTAGATTTTTAAGTCAATCGTTAGTTTAGCCTGAAAGTTATTTTAAAAATACATATTAAGTAAGTTTGTTTTACAACAAAATATTAATTTTTAAAAAACTGTAACTTTTAAAGACTTGATTCGATTTCGATTTTTGAAACTGCATTTGACGTAGTTTTTAAGTAATAAAATATTATAGGTCAAAAAAGACTAGTTAAAAAATCACGAAGTTATGCCAAAAAAAATTTTTCGGAAGCGATTTCTCCCGAACGGATAAACCGATTTTGATGCAATTTATGCATTTAGCACAGTTTTTGTGGAAAACAGCAGATTAGAATATGCACTTAATCGGTACATTAATCTGGAAGTTATATAAAAAAATACCGTTTCGCCTAATTTTTTTTTGAGTTTTTTCAACATGTCTAATATCTTCTGGACTGAACTGGTTTAAATTTTCAGGAAGTCTAAATTGAGCGTAATCCAATCGAATCGCATTTCGATCGGTTTAGCCGTTCAAACGTTTTGAGACGTTTACACACACACATTCATGCACGCACGCACGCAAGGACGCACGCACGTACCACGCACGCACGCAAACACAAAAGTTTCCTAGAACCACAAAAGGTGTAGATTTGGTGAAAACGCGATTTTCAAAAATGGGGGAAAATCAGTAACTTCCTAATATACATACATAGAGGTAAGTTAAAAACTTTCATATACGAAACCTATTTATAAATCAAAAAGACTGGTAAGGGCATATGTTTATGAATTGTAAGTATTATTAGTTATGGTTTTAAGAACTTCAAGTCTAACGAGCAGAATTTTATATTAAGTTTTGGTCATAATAATGAAAAACATTGTAATACATTCTGTTTTTAACGCCCGACGCAAAAAACGGATGTTATAAGTGTAACTACTATGTGCCTGTGTATGTGTCTGTCTGTTGCACCGAAGCTCTTAAACAAGTGAACTAATATGCATACGGTTTTTGTTCCTTAGTAATGGTATATACATATTTTATCAAAATCGATTCAACCTTTACAAAGCCTTCAGCATTGGCGTATCTAGTTATTTTTCAGGGGGGGGGGGACCTGGGACTTGACTACAAAAAAAAACGTCAAGTGCGAGTTGGACTTACATTCCGTGTGTTCCGCAAAAACTTGTATTTTTTACTTCAAATTTTGAACTCTTTAGGTTTGGGAACTTTTAAGGAAGCAGGGTCAACCGATTTACAGATTTCTTTTATTTCATATAAATTAAATGCTCCCGACCTCCTGAGAGGTCAGATTTTAGGTTAATATTGTACACATGTTTGACTAATCTCTAAGCTAATAAAATTGCAGCTGCAACATTTTTTTTGTATGGAATAGGGGGCAAGCGAGCAAGAGGCTCACCTGATGATAAGTGATCGCTGCCGCCCATGAGCAGCTGCGACACCGTTGGTCCTGCAGGTGCCGGCCTTTAAGAAATGAGGACACTCGTTTCTTGAAGGCCCCCTTAGTCGTATCGGTTCGGAAACACATCAGCTGGTAATTGATTCCATAGAGCAGTCGTGCGAGGCAAAAAATTCCTTGAAAAGCGCACTGTAGTGGACTTTCAGACATCCAAATGGTAAGGGTGGAATTTAAAATTTTAGCGTGATATCAGATTAAAAGGTGAAATTAATTAAATTTGCTATTATCCGCGAACTATTCTATGTATCCTTCGTGATGGTACCGAAAAGAGAGACGTCGGTTTATTAAATGGATAGGACTCACCGATGGTTCCGATCAAACGAAGACCCCCATCGGCACACTTATACGCCCACATCCACCACACTTTTACAACCACGACCACGCCGGCACCAATCACAAAAGCACACAATTCATGTACCTACTCAACGCACGTTTCACTTCGAAACCGAAGCATCTTCAAGAGAAACGAACACTACCTCACTCTACGCGAGTGTAAGTAATACTGATTCGCGCCGATGTTTGACACGCTTTTTATTCTATTCGCAATGTGTGGCCAGCCCAAACGCTCTTTTGTAACAGGGGTGAATTTGAAAGATTTGTTTGTTCATTTAACAATGTGATTGAACCGTTATTATGTTTTATGATCTCTAACTGCTCTAATATATTTAATTTTAAACCCTTATCACACGTATGTAATACTTCAAAAGTATGATTCGCTGTTAAACTATGACCGGTTTCTAAAAGGTGTTTAGCAAAATGAGACTTATCGAAATGTTTATTTTTAAAGGCGGATATGTGTTCTTTATAACGTGACTCGAAATTTCGACCGGTTTGACCGATATATACGCTACTACATTCGGAACAACGTAATTTATAAACTCCAGATTTATTATTATTATGTGTTTTGTCCTTTCCATTACATGTTTCGTAAGGAATTATGTGTTTTAAATGCTACGTTGATATTATTACGTTTTAAACATTTATGTATTTTTTCCGAATCGCGACCGAAATACGTTCATTTCATTTCACGAGATCATAAAACATAATAACGGTTCAATCAAATTGTTAAATGAACAAACAAATCTTTCAAATTCACCCCTGTTACAAAAGAGCGTTTGGGCTGGCCACACATTGCGAATAGAATAAAAAGCGTGTCAAACATCGGCGCAAATCAGTATTACTTACACTCGCGTAGAGTGAGGTAGTGTTCGTTTCTCCTGAAGATGCTTCGGTTTCGAAGTGAAACGTGCGTTGAGTACGTACATGAATTGTGTGCTTTTGTGATTGGTGCCGGCGTGGTCGTGGTTGTAAAAGTGTGGTGGATGTGGGCGGATAAGTGTGCCGCTGGGAGTCATCGTTTGATCGGAACCATCGGTGAGTCCTATCCATTTATGAAACCGACGTCTCTCTTTTCGGTACCATCACGGAGGATACATAGAATAGTTCGCGGATAATAGCAAATTTAATTAATTTCACCTTTTAATAATGGATTTCCGCAAAGTAACGCCTGAATCAATAAAATGTGATATCAGATGGTGGAAATCTGCGGGTGATAGTAATCCAAACAACTTCCCCGAACACTCCTCGTGGTAAAAGCAATAAAAGATGCAGAGAGAACCAACATCTCTTCGCAACGCCAAAGAATCAAGCAGATCAGAAAGTGCCCGGTCATCGACGATACGAGACGCTCTACGCTGTATGCAGTCAAGAGGAAGGAGCTGCATATGAGGCCGGATTTGCGACTTGTAAAGTCACAAACGGTCGCCTGGAATGAAGTACAGTTTCGCTCTGTTCAGAACACCAAGATTCTTGGACTCCAGCTTTGCTATTTGAAGTTACACAACATTAGCTTCTATTGTCCCTGAACTTTCCACGCTTTATTTGTGCCATATAAACTTTATTTGTGGCAAATTTCATACACCTTCATTGACTTAATTTTCGTAAGAGGGGGTAAAAGTTTTTGCTACACCTATTAATATGAACTAGCGATCGCCTTTTGGTTGAAATTCGATCGTAATTTTTATTTCGTCAATAGTCAAATGAATTCATAGTTATTTGACTATCGTCGAAATAATAAAATATTTTCTAGGTTTGACAATAGACTAGAAATTACAGAATATTACAACGTGTGTCAAACTAATCGTAGCGTGCATGAAATATTAGCTATAGGTGGAGCTAGCACTCGTATTAATAAATTGAAGCAAATATTTACCTTATATCTCTATCTATGAGGTCTCGCCATCTATTTTATAAAGCTGTGTTAGAAAAAGAGTTAAAACTCAGAAAATGACAGCAGTATTTAAAATTTGGTTTCAAGTAGGTATTAGAAGTGTTGCCTCCAGATATAATACAGCTTCATGGTATCGTGTGCTATATATAATTTATTCACTGTTTTATGTTATCTGACTTTACTTTTTCGCTTCCATTTAAGCTGTGCCATATAAACTTAAGCTGTGCCAAATTTCCTACGGTTCCGTTCGCATAATTTGTGGTAAAAAGCGGTACATTTTTTTTCACGTTAGTACAAATTTCACATAAAACGTAAATGTGTATTTAGTATGAGATGAAAATACGGACGGGGTTTTACTGTCAAAACGGTCGAAACTTTTGCGTTTATAATATTAGTAATAGTATCGATTTAACTAGAAAAAAGATGTCCTGACAATACTTTTTCTCTCATATAAGAATCTAAATTATAAACTCTATCTATCTAAGAATATAAATGTGTGTTTGTATGAAGATGCAAATATGGACAAGGCTTTACAAAGTCGAGACGGTCATATCACAACGGAGCCAAGGTGCTCGTTAAAGTTAATGTGCCTGCATCGAATACGCCGTAAAGCAGTAATGAAATTTAATTATGATAAGATTAGATATCGTTTTATTTTAAAGCAAATTTTGTTTGAATTCAACGCAAAACATATGTGTATTTTTTTTTATACCTAACCGTTGATTGTATTGGCAGGTGTGGTATATGACGACCACAGATCACACGAATACTAATTAGACAAGGTGTTGAGCGGAAAACCTGTAAGCGCGTATAGGACCAAACGCTCCTATCGCTGTCAAAAGTGTCAAACGCTTGCAGAAATATTATATTGTAGAAAAATTGAAATAAGTCATGTTGTGCTATTTTATTGTGCTAAATAAGAAGCTATAAAATATAACCTTGGAGTGATTTTATTTCATCTGTAAGTACTCTAACTCTTTACTATGTCTGGGTATAAATGCAAGCTTCACTGCCAATCTAAGAAATTGTCTTTAGCTAAATTATTTTCGGCAAGCTAAATTATTCTCGTTTAAATTAGTTCCTTCTCCTTTTTGCCAGTGCTCTACATTAAAATGTAAATATGAAAAAACTGTACACCACATTCTTTGGGAGTGTAATCTTTGGCAAAACGAACGTCGTCAAATGCTTCATAGTGTCCAATGCATATCCAGTGCAATTTATTACTCCGACCTTGTGCGTACACGTGGAAACTTCCGTGCCTTCAAGCGATTTTATCGTACTTACTACTGAAAGCAAAATTAAGTGGGCCATTCTGGTAGGTCCCTAATTCTTCCATGATGCAATAGCAATCAGGCTTAACCTGATTGTAAAAGTCTCATTTCGTAGCATTTTTTGTCTCCTGCCAAAAAGGGAGGGAAACAGGATGTTTTTTCCTACTCCTCCTATATACTTCTGATTAATTTCGTTTCGAGATCCAAGACAGCTTAGTTTTTCCCCAGGGCACCCTGAGCTCGCAACTCAGAGTTTATTAGGACAGTTATCGCTGTTGATTCTGGTTTACAGAAGTTATAGTGGTGGGAACGAGAGGTGGGCCCATTGCCCTTTAAAAAAATTGTCTTTAAAGGCGTATACAATAAAACTATAATGACGATAATAAAATTCACTTCGCGAATATGAAAGTACTTTTTTAAAACTGTTTGACATATTCAAACAGTTTTAAAGGAAGTTAAAAATTAGTTTATAGATGTCACAGTGAAATTGCCAATAGCCGTTAGACTATAACCTACCTAGGGAGTTTATAATTTGGTTAGGTTAGGTTAGCAGTTAAATTATAATATCACTTAGGTAGATTATAATCTAACGGTATTGACAATTTCACTGCGACATAGATATAAATTGGACGTAGTTAAACGAAAAAGATCCAATCCACAATATGGACAAAAATGAGTTAAGTGCATCAAACTGATACTAAATATCAATACTATTTGCCTTTAAAAAAGATTCAAGTAAAAATAGCTCTATATTACTTTATAACTAACAAAAATTACAGAACTAGTCCCAAAGTATGGCACGTTAAGAAATAATCAAATTGAATAGTAACTTTCCTGGTTTACAAGCAATAGCAAACTGATTAAGTAAAATGAATCAAGGAGCACTGAGGTACGCCTACTAGTAATTTAGTTCAATGTCAAGGCGTCTGAATTATTTTGCCTAGTTAAAATTAGTTCATCATTGATATTGACACTTCAATAAAAACACTAAAACTAATCCGAAATCTATCAAATTTCAAATGTCTATCTCTAAAGTGATTTTGTGTGGATTGGATCCTTTTCGTGCTACTACGTCCAATTATATTATATATTAAGTTAGTATCTATTTTCTCTATTTTGATTAAGGTCCAGTTGTAAAAAATAGATCAATTGCCTTACTGCTAGGCATCTTGTGAAAGGCGAAAAAAGGGTACTGCGTTTTACTTACATTTTCATTTTCCTCTTGTTGGTCCCGGGTTTCGGGCTAAATTTGAAGAATAATTTACAACTGCTGTTCTGCCAGACAGGTCGTAAAAGGTGAATGATTGACTATACGAGTCACTACCATCGTGGCTACTTGGTAGTAAAGTTCTGTATTGTCTGACTCGGGTCCGATATCACTGCCTGACCTATTTTTGTCACAATAGCGTCCGTGCTTGTCACTGTCGTGTTCCGGTTTGGAGAGTAAGGTAGCCGGTAAACTAATGGATGTGGCATTAGACCTCGTCACAATATAACAACGCACCATTAACATCTTTGGTGTCTATAGATTGACTCTTTCCATCAGGAGACCCATATGCTTGTTTCTATCTTATGATATAAAAAAAAATGTAAAGTGAAATAAAATTACAAGTGCATTGAATACTTTATTTACCTCTAAATAATGGACTTTCACCAAATGCCGACGATGGAAAGTGTAAAATATAAATCAACTTACTCAAATATTATCCAATTTCAACAATATTACACACACACATGTCAAACTGATTACTTACTATTTTTGGTAGGTTGAAAATGTAAATCTATCGGAACGGGTATATCCAGTAAACCATTGGAGTAAACCGACTTATATTAGACCTATCCTATCACCATAATTCGCCGATCGGTGATCCACATAACTTTTTCCTACTTTTAACGGTTATAGCTTGTGCCTGGCGATAATCAGGAACGATAGCTTTGAAAACGAAGCAGGGGGAGATGTTATGCCATCACCAAATTTCGATCCGTTACTGAGATTTTTCCACTCAGAACAGAGAACCTTATATTTAAGCCGAACATTTGATCCATTAGTCTAATGAACTAATTAAACTTAACTGAGGCCCTCGGTTTTCCGTAATGTAGTTAAATCCCTTTTTCGTTTTAACATTCACGTACCTACTAATTAAATAAAAGTAATAATTTAAAAAATAACCGATTTTAAATATCTCTCAACTATATCCGTATCTCAAAAACTAAAAAAACACATTTTAATGAAACTCAGACTGTTCTTAAGTTAAAATATGTATACGTAATTTAAATCAAAAAGGATTCTGATGGACAAACATACAAACTTACAAACATACACACTTATAATAACACACGCGCTTGCAAGCCTAAATAAATCATACTCAAATATTACCCATTTTCAACAATATGACATATATATACAGTTCAAACTGATAACCTCCCTGTTTCGAAGTCGTTTAGGCTTACACCATTATTATTTAAGAAGCCACTGAAACGTAGCTCAGCGGTCAGAGCGTAGCCTAGCTGTAAGGCAAGGTTGCTGATTCAAATCCAGCTGTACCAACTTTTTTCTTTGTTAAGTTTTAAGTTTCCTAAAATACAGAATCAGTGCTAAAACATGTATAATATACATAATCATTATTATTACTTAGCGTATAATTTTAAAGTGATTGATTGAATTTTCTCACCTGTTGTTTTCTGGAGTGAGTAGGACTAATGAACGAAGACTTTAAGATAAAAGAAGTGTCTACTAAGCATATATTTTTCTGTCGCCGTTACTTTACTAAAGTTGTTTATTTTTCTTTATCTTCTTTATCTATATAAATAAATAAAATTGATGTGTCTGTTTGTAATATTAAAATAACCACTTTTTACTAAGTGCATATGGATGTATAAACGTCACATATATCAAAATAACATTTTTTGTACTACATTTTTTGTCTGTCTCTCTGTTTGATTCAGCTAATCTCTGAAACAAACTGTTTTTGACGGGACGTTCACGAAGACATAGCTGATGTAATTATGGTTAACTTAGGTTGCCTAATTTTTCTAAATTTAGCTGTTAATGGGCGGCGCGGCGGTGTCACGTACCATCAGAGTACTAAGTGTGAGTTTTTCTTTTCGCATTCGATCGTGAGCGCGTTTGGAGTTTACTAGGCATTTGTATGTGACTTGTACAGCGCCACCTAGTGGTAAACGTGAGAAACCAATTCACCACTAGGTGGCGCTGTACAAATCACATACAAATTCCTAGTAAACCAGAAACGCGCTCACGATCGAATGCAAAAAGAAAAACTCACACTTAGCACTCTGACGGTACGTGACATCGCCGCGCCGCCCATTAACAGCTAAATTTAGAAACGTAATACTTTGTTACCTACTAGTTAACCTTCGTTTATTTCACAGTAATCTTGGTTAACTCACAGTATTCATTATTCTTGAATTCCTTTTTTCCCTTTTTACCTTTTGACGTCTATCCTTAAATAAGGGATGGAACGGGCAACGTTAATGAAAGATACCATCTGCACGTCTGCTAACTTTTTGTCTAAAATGTCAAAGCTTTTTGTTACGACGATAGTATAGCGCACATCTTAACTAAAAATATAAATGCGAAAACAAGTTTTTTATTACGCATTTAATATTTCACATACTAATTAATCATCATGGAATTTTGCATACACGTTGTTGGAGTTAAGAAAATAAGATAATAGTAAATTTTCATCATTTTTACATATCAGAAGTCATTAAATATAAAGGAATTAATAAAATCTCAATATTACATTGAAATTATACAAGTTGACTGTATAACTCGCGCGAGTTAACATGACACTTGGTTCAACAACACTTGTGCAAAGCACTGTGTGTAAAAAGGTTTATTTTCAATTTTAAAGCGCGAATACACGTACAACGGTCAAAAATGCTATCGCTACTTTCTTTACATGGCGACGGCGGGGCGTCGTGCAGGGTAGAGAGGGGAGTATTGAGTACTGAGCCAAGTGTTATATTAACCCGCGCGAGTTGTACTTACTGAATAATTAAATAAATATTCACGGGACAACTTACACTTACTGATATAAAGTAAGTAAATTATTTGCTTGTGTTATGGGTGTTAGTCAATGATACTAATACGTAGAAATACATATATAAATACTTTTACATACATAATAAACACCCAAACCGGGAAATACAAAAATTTATGCTCATCACACAAATGCTTGTCCCCGTCGGTGATCGAACCCGAGCCCCGTCGATTGCGTAGTCAGGTTCGCTCACCACACGACCAACAGGGCTGTCATTCGATATCAGAATCGAGTACTGAAGGTGTTCAGAACTCGATTCTAATACCGAATATGCAAAAAAGGTACTGAAATTTAGACCTAATTATTAAATAAAAATGTTTATGTACAGACATCGATTTTGAAGTTTAGTGACTATTTACAGTGATTTTCCGAATGCGTGACTAGTCTCAATAGTGCGCCGCGTGGTGACCACACCTTTTGAATATTATTACACTAACGTTTAGGTATACTATGTTGTTAAGTAATATTATTGTCTTTTTACTATATTTTTATTGGGCGTTATATAACCATTGAATATCGTGTCCTTCAATGTGTACAGTCTTTTACCTGTCAACATTTTGACGATGAAAAAGTTGGTTAGTTTTACCACTGCTGATTAAACGTCATCTTTCATACGAATGAGTGACAAAAGTAGCAAAACAAAATTTGACCTAAATGTATTCAATTAAAGACTTATAACACTATTATAAATTTAAATTCGACCATAAAAAGGTTAGCTTTATTTGTATATCATTCTTTTTGGTACAGCTTTACGATTATTTAATTGCATAGCAAAACTATGATATGTTCATACCGTAATATGTCACTGTAAACTGGTGGTATTATTAATAATAATGTAACTATGAGGTTTGTTCTTGCAAAGAGACTCAACGCAAATTACTAAATTTATTTTATTTGGCAGGTTTGATATATTTATACGTTCAGACAGTCCAAGTAATAGGACCTGAATTAACAATGAAAATTAATGCATTTTTGGCCTTCAAACAAATACATGCAGCGTGATGTGAACACCTGTGTCTGTACTAATCATCTTTTTTTAAAACAAATTTAAGAGAGCGCAGTGGATAATGCAAAGTTTTAGCTTGGCTTTTTATTTTACTTAAATGCTTTTGCTAAACAATACCATTTATACTTAAACCAAATTTCGTAATCACTTGATTACAAAGAGCTACGAATTACGAATAAAAGTTTTTAAACTTTTATTCGTAACATTCCAATTAAAACTTTGAACATACGACCTGACCTGGTTCGACCTGAACCTGAACGTGAACCTACCTGAACGACGTAGACTCGAAATAATACAAAATTTTGAATTCCTAAGTAGCGTTTGTGGTCTAGTGGTCCAGCGTTGGCGTTGACCACATGAGGTTTCGGGTTCGATTCCCGGGTCGGGCACATAAAAAAGTGTTTTTTCAGTTTTCTGAGAAACAAAAAGTTGCCAGGGATTAGAAAGTGCCGGTTGGCGATAGGCTTGCCACCTATCACATTTATGGGACCAAATATCTTCGGCTAACCGTGGGTGCACTTGTTGTGCCTCTGCCTACCCCTTCGGGGATATGGGCGTGAAGATACTTTTTTGAAGATTTTATTTAATAAAATATTTAATTATGTTGTAATGATATATTATTAATTTACTAACTGTTGCCAGCGACTTCGTCCGCGCGGACTTCGTTTACTCCGCACAGCACCTCCCCCGTAGGTGATAGCGTGATAATATGTAGCCAATATGTTGGCCCGACCTTTTAGTAATATTCATGCAAAATTTGAAGAAAATCCATGAAGTACTTTTTGAGTTTACCCCGGACATACATACAGACAAACAGACAAAAATTCTAAAAACTATATTTTTGGTTTCGATATCGATCTTAGATTACGCCCCAAATATTCTTTTTAAAAAATATACAATGTACAGTTTTGACTTTCCTACGATTTTATTATATGTATAGATTTAAAACTATAACTCAGTTCGACTATGGTCATTATTGCGCTGTAACGGAGCCAGCGCTAATCTATTTTATTAAATTTACTTCTTTCAAACTGACTAAACAGATAACGTCAAGACAGAACAAAGACAACATTGATTACCACTAAACGTCACCACAATTCTAGAACTTGACTATTATTTTAGGGTTACGTCTTTTAAAAAACCGGAAACTTTCCGGTTTTTTAATTTAAAACGCGAGAAAGTATCGAGTCGAAATTAAAATTATATAGCAAAGTTTAGTCTCTTAAGGTTGTGGAAAAATCTATTTTCAAAGTTAACTTAAAAAGAAGACAGCCGTTAATGCCTCAAAAAAACGTATATTTCGATACTCCCAAGAAATTCAAATTTATAGGGTACTTAGTGTTAAGTTAGATCTATGGAATTTGGCAAGTAATATCGGCTTATACTTCAGATACAGGGAAATAACTGTAAACTATACATTTGAAATTAAATCGTTACATATATTTTGTTTCGTATCATAATCTATAAAGAAACGGCAAATATCACGTTCTTTTATACGATCTCAATATCCCCCTCCTCAAATATTTATTTTATTTTTATTTACTTATTTGTTTATAAAGTGAATACATAACTAAATATTCTGTGAATATTTCAATCGTCTACCAGATGTCGTTATTGAGGTCGAGGAAAATTGGAAAAAAAATCACGTTTTCTCCGTGTTGGTCCCGGGCTCCTTTGAAGAATAGGTCAACTGCCGTTCTGCCAGTTAAGTGGTAAAAGGCGACCGATTTGCTATACGAGTCACCACCATCGTGGCTACTAGGTGGTAGAGTTCTGCATTGTCTCGCCCGGGTCTGGTACCACCGCCTTACCTATTCCTGCCGCAATAGCGTCAGTGCTTGTCACTGTCGTGTTCCGGTTTAGAGGGGAAGGTCGGTAAGTCGATAAACTTATGCATGAGGCATTAGACCTCATTAGAAAAAAAATTACGCTATTGCGGCATAATACCCGGGTGAGATGTTGCGCAACTCTAACACCAAGTAGTCACGATGGTAGTAAAAACGTATAGTTAATAAGTCGCTTTTTACAACCTGCCTGGCAGAACGGCAGTTGGTCTGTTCTTCAAAGGAGCCCAAACCAACACAGTAGGAAATTGTTGAACAGTTGACGAAGTTTAATACTTTTTAATGTTTTTAAGCGATACTTATGTTATTCTGTGTTAGAGATAAAACGATTTCCATCAAAATAGATTTTTTTTAAATAATTACACATACTAAAACAAATTACATCTATTTAAATCACATGCCGTAGTTAAAAGTCTGGATGTCCACACAATATATTTCTAGCTGCTACTTATCGAAGTAATTAGCTTCTCCAACGTCACTACAATAATAAAATAATAAACTAAAAATAAAATATAAAGAATCAATTAACCATACTTCTTTACTGACCGATTGGCTGTGCGAGTCACTACAATCGTGACTACGAGGTGGTAGAGTTCTACATTAGCTCTTCCGAGTCTGGTACCAACGCCTTACCTATTTCTGCCGCAATATTGTCAGTGCTAGTCACTGACGTGTTCTGGTTTGGAGGGCACTGAGATGTTCTGGTAAATTTATGCATGTGGCATAAGACCTCGCCACAAGATAACCAACGCACCATTAACATCTTTGGTGTCTATAGGCATTGTAAGTGCACATGGTTGACTCTTTCCATCAGGAGACCCATTTGCTTATTTGCTATCTTATGATATAATAAAAAAACTTCTTGTTAAACTAGAATTTATCGTTACATCTCATCTATATTAGGTATTTTCTTTGCAAAAGCTATCAAGAAAGTATTATTAAAATCTGTCTCGAAATCGCGTTGTGAATCGCAGATAAGTTATTATAATTTCAGTAAGAATTTCCCTTTAAAATTCTTGGACTGTCTTTATTTGAAAATTCCAATTCCATTTGTTTTAGATGATTCTATTATATTTTATCTCATTTCGCTGATCTTTGCCAACGTCTATTTAACGCGGGAATGTCGTTTAAAATATTTGGAATCTTTAGAAATATTTAAATTTTTAGCCCAATCTCGAATGAATTGTCGTAAAAAATTGTACAAAGCTTCTGCTTCACGTTAATATATACATTATTTATTTGTTCATCACAAAAGTACAATAAACATATCTATACACATATAAATAAAATTAAAGGGTATGCCTGTGATTTTAAAATAAATACCAATACCAAAACCAATATCTAAAAACCATTTTCAAAATTTCTGTCTATCTGTCTATCGTTCTGTTTGTACGGGGTAATATCTGGAATGGCTTAATCAATTTTAATAAAACTTTCATTAAGCGATAGAGGAGTTTATAGGGCAAGACATAGGCTATTTTTTAGTCACGGTCGCTAACCGCCTCGTTGGTCGAGTGGTTAGCGGATCAGGCAAACGAAGTCGCGTATATTACCTGGTGTAAAATAACATATGCCAGAAAAAGTATATGTAACTGTTTTATATATTACTATCTGTGCCTGCGACTTCGTCCGCTTGGACAAAAATCTAAAATAAAAGTTGCCTAAATTATTACTTATTACCGTGGTTTAAAGGATAGACAGACCCGGGATTTTACCCACATAGTTCCCGTTCCCGTGGGATTTCCGGGATAAAAACTATCCAGTCCTTTCTCGGGTCTCAAACAATATTTCATCTAAATTAGTTTTGTGGTTTAGGCATGATTGCATTAAGCATGATGTTTCTTTCGCATTTATAACATTAGTATGGATATAGCAAAAAAGCAAATGGCCCTACCAATGTCTCTTGAGACAAAATGTTTACCAATACAACAAAATCTTTAACCGTACATTGCCATCTTTGAGACAAGGAAGACTGCTATATACATAAATTCACTACACAATATTTGCTAGCTGATAACACTTTTACTGTTTCACAATAAGATAATTATATTTAATTTCCGACCGGTTTCGCTTACACAAGCATCCTCAGGGTATTTACAATAATTAATTGAATAATTATTCTTATCCTCAGGGTATTTACAATAATTAATTGAATAATTATTGTAAATACCCTGAGGATGCTTGTGTAAGCGAAACCGGTCGGAAATTAAATATAATTATCTTATTGTGAAACAGTACAAGTGTTATCAGCTAGCAAATATTGTGTTAAAATGGAGTTTCACCAAGTGCCGACGATAAAAAGTGTAGAATATATAAAAAGTGTAGAATATATAAATTCACTAGTTATGTAACTCTCATTATTAATCTCTGACGCTATTCTGACAGAGACGGTAAAACGTTGGTATGTGGCTCGTTCGAAATTTTGCTGAATTCTACCTTGCATCATTAGCTGTGTAGTGTATATGTATTTCGACACACCTTTAGAATGTTTTGAATATCGTAACAAAAACAAACTATAGTCATTAAAATTGGAAATGATGATGATCACCATTTGATTGTTTCAAATCATGGTGAACTTGAAGACATATTAACGTTCATTGTTTTATATATCATTAGATATATAGATCTAATGATATATAGATCGGCTTTCCGACGAAAAAAGAAATCATCACCTATAGACACCATAGATGTAAACGGTGCTTTGCTAACCTAACACACGTTCCGGACATGACAATAATAAGCTAATTGACGCTATTGGGGCAGTAAATGGTAAGACGGTAGTAATAAATACCCGGGCGAGGCGATGCAGAACTCTACTACCTAGTAGTCACAATGGTAGTAGTGGGTATAAGCGATTATTAGCATTTTGCCAGGCAGATGGTCTGTTCTTCAAAGTAATTCCGAACCAACATGGGAAAAACTCTGTTTACCCTTAAACAAACTGGTATAAATTATTTTATATCATAAATAAAATAAAATTATTAGAAGTATATTACATTGTTACGTATCACCTTCTTTATAAGAACGGTTACGAATTTTCTTCACAATACACGATCGATTGGCCTTGATCTTGGGACGCAATGACGTCATTACAGCGTAGCCCGCCAACGCCTACGAGCCTACGACATTAAATCCAACCCATAGAACGCTCCAATCGAAAACTGATAATAATCTGAATGTGACATGTTTTTGTCTTCTATTAATGTCTCGTTAATGATATTATAATAGTTTTGTTTGCATTGCATAATTCCTTACTTTAATGACAATGTTTAACCTCACTCAACTCAAAAGATGGGTACATTTTAAAAGATAGGTAATTTTTTACCTGTTGGCTAACCCCTAAGATATAGGAATAGATGACATTGCTATCCATGTGGCAAAATAGTAATAAAACACGTATACATATATGTATTTACAAACTAATTTTACTCCAAACCGAACATGACAGTGATAAGAATTGATGTTATTGCAGCAGGAATAGATAAAGGTGCCACCATCTTACCCGGCCGAAATCTTAACAAATCTACCACTTCAGTACTGAAAGTGTTATATTCCGATTCTGACATATGGTAGCCTTAGTTACTTAGGACGCCTAAATACAGCCTTGTCACATAGATACCAACGTAGTATTAACATTTGCACTGACTATAGTCGATGGTTATCTCTTTTCGTTATTTCCGTCAGGAGGACTTATGTGACAACCCAGATAAGTGTGAGTCAAACTCGTGTGGAAAAAGTTCAGTAGAATTGATTAAGTTACGTTAAATACCATAGACTTCTTGAAGGTAGGGGTCCTGTAATCTTTTAGTGAAAAATTATTTGACAGCGATTTTTTTTTTCCAAAATATTAAACCCAATAGTTTGGGAAATAAAACATGTATATTGTAAATTTTCGGCTATTCAAAACCAGTTATTTCACCATCCTTACAGAATAGTCTCGCTTTCTCCACATTCATTGTTCTCTTCATTCACACACGCCGGTTTAGAACTCTTGAACCACCCTTGGACAGTACTCGGTCAATCTGATTATAGTATGTCAGTCTTGATCTTCCCTTTTTTAACTTGCCGCTATGTATGTAGACAAGGAAGTTACTGACTTTGCCCTGATTTTCGAAAATCGAGTTTTCACTTGGTCTCCACGTTGTGAGATCCTAGTAACCTTTTCCGACTATTTTTACGATGATGTTACTATATCTGTATGTATGTGTGTGTATGTGTGTATATAAACATCTCATAACTTTTGAACGGCTTGACCGGTCGACACGCTGTGACGGCATTCGATTGGATTCCGCTCAACTTAGAATTTCTGAAAATTTGAACTAAAGATTTCGAGAAATTTTAAAATAAACCTAAATAAAATATCCGTTCGGGAGAAATCGTCGACGAAAATTTTTGAAAAAAGTGTTTTTTCGACATAACTTCAAGATTTTTTAACCATCATTTTTCGACCTCTTACAATATTTTAGTACTTAATTATCTACATTAAATGCAATTTCAAAAATCAAAATCGAATCACGTTTTAAAAAATAACGGCTATTCAAATATTAATATTTTATTATTTACAGTAAACAAACTTCATATTTTTAAAATAATTTTTTAACACCGATTGATTTTAAAATCAATTCAGCTTTTCTTCGTAACAAATACCGTAAATTGTATCAAAAACGGTCGATTTATTTGAGATTTTTCAATGACAATAATTTAAAAAGTAATGTCAAAACATTACTTGGAAATTTTTTAACCTATAGATTGTGTAAATTATGTATGTGTTATCTAAAATATATAGCTTTGCAAAAACTAAATTACTGTCATTTTTAACAAAATTTAGATTTATTAATTCTGAAAAACTTGGGGCTTAAAAATACCTCGATTTAGCGGGAGGTTTCCGAGATGGCCTGCAGGGTCAACCGTTTTGCATATTTTGTTTTTAATTTTCCAATAGAACCCTCAAAAGTAGTTCCCATGTTTAATACTTATTCACTATACACGTCCTTCAATCACCAACTTACATGTGTGTTTTTTTCAACTTTAACTTAATTTCACCTCTGAAACTACTAGACAAATATTGGTCGTATTGTTACGGGGAGTCGTATTGTTATTTACTAGAGACGAACACAGAGAACGGATAGACATATAAATACAAGAGTTATCCTATAAGAGTATCGTTTTATCCTTTTCAGATAGGGAAGGATTCAAGGGAACCCTATAAAGTATTTTATCGGGAAAACAATTCCATTTTCAGAATAGAAACTTACCCGGTGGAATTTTGTTGAAGTATTTACTTTACATGCTTGTACATAAAGAACATTTAACATCAACTCACCCACAGGCACGAGAAAATCGTTGTGTATAAATATGACTTGTATATATTCATGATTATATTTACTTAGGGTTGACATTTTTCGACTACCTCACGTAACAACACGTTTCATTTACCTCGTGACTCATGAGTTTTTGCAGAGATGAAAAGTACATTCATTTTTTTAAATTAATGAGTTTTTGTTTCCTTTTAAATATTTATATTTATATTATAAATGCGAAAAGTTTGGATGTTTGGATGGATATTTGTTACTTACTACGCAAAAACCACTCAATGGATTTCAATTAAATTTAGCACACAGGTAGATGATGACCTGCAATAGCATATAGGCTATTTTTAATCCCGGAAATGTTCCAGGAGTTGTTCCCGCGGGCTTTGTCAAAAACTTTTATAATGTAGCAGGCTGCACGCTGCTGCTAGTGTAATAATCTTTTTTTAATTACAAGTACAATATTTTGCTATAATTAAGATTACTAGCGATCGCCTTGTAGTCGAGATTTCTCCATAGGCTAAACGAGAAAATCTTAAGTTTGGAAAAAACTTTAGCCATAATAAAAATAATATACATGTGTGTATATTATCATATAATAAGTCTTTACCTATGAAATTGCCGTTTTTCATTAAATAAATGAAGCGTATTTTATTTCTATATTTTTTATTTCTATTAATCAAAGTAATCATCCTTGCAATCAATGCGTCTTTGCCAACGCATTGGTAGCTTATTGATGCCCTTCTCAAAGAAATCAGCTGGACGGTAGGCAACAAATTCTTGAAAGGCATTTTGTACTACTGCCTCTTGGGTATTGAATTTTTTCCCGCCAAGAAGTTATCCAAATTCTGGAAAAAGTAGAAGTCTGTAAGTGCAAGGTCTGGTAAATATGGCGGATGACGTAGAACTTCCAACTCCAGCTTTTATAGCTTGGAAACTGTCTGCTGTGTAGTATGAGGTCGCGCGTTGTTGTGCAAGAGCAGTGGAGCCGAACGATTGACCAAAGCTGATTAGATATCTACCATTCCAATCAGACGACGATGTCCTTACTGACGACGGACAGTAAACAGACACCATATTTTTTAAATTTTTGCAATTAGATAATTTGACACATATAACTTCTATATTGGTATTTGTTATAGTAATAGGAAAAAAGACTAGCTTGAAAAGATTTGTGAGTAACAATTGCAACGCCTCCATACGAATCAGATCTATCTTGCGTAATCTTTGATATTTATATTAAGATGTAAATTTAACCAAGGTTCACTAATAATAGCAATGTGAATTTTTTCTTTAAATAACAAAGTTTTAAAATTCTCTAACTTAGGTCAAATACTTTGTGAGTTCGGTTGTAACTTGTTTAACTTAAAATTGTTATTGTTATACAAATCCATTATAAAAATTAAAAACTTCCCAAGTAGCACGTTAAGCAGTATATAGGCTGCATTTAGGTTCATTTTTAAACTTAAAGCTGTATATTAAGCCGTACAAAGGCTGTAGAAGCGCTTCTACAGCCGATATAACACCAAAAAGGGCCCCAAGTTATACAGCTTATTGCGTTACGTAGGCTGCACAATAGCTATACAAGCGGTTATAAACTGTACAATGGCTGTTATTTGGTGTATAAAGAAACGATAACACTAAGGATACTCTGTTGTAACTGTCTTGTACAGCTAAGCGTTAAATAGGCTGCACAATAGCTGTATAAGCTGTTATAGGCTGTACAAAGGCTGTTAATCGGTGTATAAAGAGACTGTAACACTAAATATACTCTCTTGTACAGCTAAATGTTCTTAATAGGTGTTTGAAAATGATAAAAGTAACAATCTGTTTTTGATATTGTATAACATTAATTATATCACGTATCTGCAGACGCCATAATTAAAAATATATTAATAAACGATAATTTCTTGGCTTTAAGCAGTATTGAACGGTGTATTCAAAGTGCAAATTCAAAATCATTGTAAAATCGTGTATGTTTTCTCTCAAAATATTCACGCGCCAACGAAATAATCAAGATAACACAAATAAATCATTTCAAAATACGGTAAGTATTTGTGTTTAAGGTTAGAATACACAAGTATTTATGGTACAATATTGTATATAAAGGCATACTGATTATAATATAACTTGCTTGTCACGATATAGCTTTAGCTATTGCTAAATATATCTTTTATTTAACAAAATATTTCTTTTATGTTGTTTTTAATACACAATAATGGCGACGCTTTGTTATACAGCCTAAAGTGTATTTGCAGGGTGATATACTGCAAATAGCTGTACTGAATCTCTTTTTTATTCTGTTATACCGCTATTGGCTTTTAATTACCGTCCAAATACACTTTAGACTGTACTAAGTCCCAACATAAATCTATTATACAGTCATTGGCTTTTAATCACTTAACTTATGTTTAGAGATGCGTACAAAAATTGAAGAACCCTAAATACAAAACATATATCACTTGATTTCGCTATTGTGATGTACTGATGTCGGTCGTTTGACTTTATAACTAAACAAACTTATTGTTAACTACAACTTATGGTATATGTATTTCAATCATGTTTTACTTTATTTTTCAGGGAAATATGCCTTATAAAATAATAAAAACAATTGAGGGAAGCCAAAACTGTATTTGCATCGTATCCAGTTTGTGGGAGGATAAAGGTAAATTATAATGGCCAAGAAAACAAAATGATATAACTAAGTTGATCAAGAACGAAAAATCTAGCCCTTTAAAGATTGGTCTATCACAAAAATGTTTTTAAGAAGAATACGTTATTTCGTGCTTGTGATTTAATATTATTAGTTCTTCAAAGAGAAACACATACTCTCTTGCCTGTAATTGTATCTAAGTATATAATATTTTTAAAATGATTGTAAGTATACATATATACGGGATGTTGCAAAAGTGGTACAGTAAGCCGAAAGGGAGTGACTCAGGGGGTCATTCTTAACAACTTCTGTTTAACGACTTTTGGAAATTCGCGAAAAAAATATTGATTCTCCATAGAAATTTTGTTGGTCACGTGACTTTTTACAATGGAAAAACAAAATTGTTTTTCGCGAATTTTCACAAATCGTTGAACAAAAGTTGTTCAGAATGACCCTCTGAGTCACCCCCTTTCGGCTTACTATACCGCTTTTGTAACACTCCGTATAGTAGCAAGTTAAAAATAAAAAAAAGTAGCAGTCGTGGGACTGCCGATAGAAGTGAAAACGGAACTATTAAGTTGAGAGTAATTAAAACTATATGCAAAACATAGCTATAGATATACTATTATCATTAGCATGTCGGTGACGCGAACCGAGGATTTTACCCTCTACCAAAACGCTCAACGCGCCTAAAGAAGTTTTCACTTCAAAAAATATATATTTTCTCAGTGTAATGAGTTTTATTTCTCTTTTTAACTCTTTTTTATATATTCTTAGAAGAATAGACCAATTGCCTTCTGCCAGGCAGGTCGTAAAAGGCGACCGATGGGCAATGCGAGTCACTTCTATCGTGGTTACTTGGGGATAGAGTTCTGCATTGGCTCGACCGGGTCTGGTACCACCACCTTATCTATTCCTGCTGCAAAGCGTCAGTGTCAGTCACTGTCATGTTCCGGTTTGGAGGGCAAGGTGGCCGGTTAACTTATGCATGTGGCATTAGACCTCGCCACAAGATAGCAACGCACCATTAACATTTTTGCTGCCTATTGGCGATGGTTGACTCTACTAGACCATCAGGAGACCCATCTGCTTGTTTGCTGTCTTATGACATTAAAAAAAATCAAATATAATAAACTACCAACCAAGTAACCTTAATGAAGAAGATAAGCCTAAAAATAATAAATCAGATAACCTACAATCACTTTTTGATGTTTTTGTTACGGAACCCTTTTCCTTGAACATTAATAAAAATGACGATTGTAGGTTACCTGATTTAGTAATTTTTCAGCTTTATCTTCATCACGATTACTTGTTTGGTAATTTATAATATTTAAATATTCCTTTTCAATTTCCCTCTTGATTTTTTCCACATGATATCAAGGATGCAGATATAAAAACAGCAAGTAACAAAATCAGTAATACAGGCTGTATTACAGCTGTATATGCAGATTTTTTAACACCATTGGCTGCACAACAGTCTACAATTACGCCATAAATATAGCTGTAGAACGGTGATTGCATCTCCCAGTTTGCAGAAATAAGCGTTGAGTGATACTATAATAACACTTAAAGCTGTAATAAATCCCCGTGCTAAACATAATACAGCTAATGTACAGCTTAAGTGTTAAAATAAGCCTAATGAGTTACAAAGTACTTAAAGTTGTACAGTAGTGTATTAATATTCAGATATAACGCCTAAAGCTTACGCGAAACTCTAAGAAAGGCCTTGTACAGCATTAGGCTGTATAAAAACTCATAAAGGTCTTTTATACCGATAAAAGCATCTTTTTACACCATTGTACGGCTGCAATAGAACTTTAAGTAATATATGAGTTGCTTTATGGGTATTAAACATGCTTGATTGCTGCTTGGGTTATCTAGTATCTCACCACTCATTAGAAACTCCATCACGATTTTCTTTAATTCTTCAAAAATACCTTTTAATGTCAAAACTATTTTTTATTCAATCCTTGCACTTAAGAGAATAATTTCTTTGACCTTGTAAAGAAATTTTCTGAATTCTAGTTTTTTAATACCTACCTTCCCAACGCACTTCTTCTTTTTCCATTTCCAGATTTTAATCAGAGACAGATTCTTGAGATTCTAGATGGTAATTTTGTTTAAATCGTTTAGTTTTCTTTCTTATGCTATGTTGTTTCGGTGGTTTTGTAACAGGTTTATCTTCTCCTTCACTGTTACACAGTTCTACTGCTGTATCTAAAAAGTTCTTCTTCAGCGCATTGGCATAACTATTTCCTGGCGTATCTTCTGATATTTCATTAGTAAATTTATTTCCTTCAATGCTTTCTATCTTTCTCCTTTTTTGTCTTCTTGAAAGTAAATTTCTAAGGCCATACAATATGTTATATTTTCTCGTGTCATAATGGATCGAATGTTTTCTTTCAAAAACATAGGGTAGTTTTTATCAATAGACATGTTTTTTCCTTTACAATCTGTACATTTGAATTGGTTCACTCCGCAGTTAGGGTGTTCGTCCCCACATTTAGGACATAAGTATTTTTTTTTATCGGACAGAACTTTTTTGTATGTCCTAGCTTCCAGCAACCACCGCACTGCGTTACAGGAAAGTTAAATGGTTTAAGTTCTACTCTACATCCATAAATGAAGATATACGGTAGTAAACTCGAGGCTTTACTCACATTACGGCGCTCAAAGTACTATATGATGCACTGGTCAGGAGTCATCTGGAACACAATGCAGTCATATGGGCTCCATATGAAGCGAAGTATGTGGGTATGCTGGAGCGCATTCAAAATAAATTCACGAGACATCTGTATTGGAAAATGTATGGTGTTTATCCGTTTTATCCACTTATGTATCCAACGCTATTTGTTATCGGAATGGTAGGATACAATGAATTGAGGGTACGTCGGGATTTCGCACTTGTTATATACATTTTCAATCTGATAAGAGGGATAGCTCATAACCCGGGAGTACTACAACACTTACACCTGTACGTACCGGATCGCTATGTTTGGAGGCGTCGGTGTCCGCCATTGCTGGTTGTGCCGGAGGCCAGGACGAATCTTCTAGCCAAAACTCCACTGACTCGAGCTATCGTTATACTTAATGAAGTTCATGCCAGGGTGGATATATTTTCATCCAAATCGAGTGAATTTGTAAAAGTCTTGTTGTGTGTCTTGTGTTATTCATAGTTGTGTAGTTATGTTTTGTTGTGTATATTACGTCATATCACTTGTTTTAAGTGTACATAGTTACTGAGTGTTGTATTGTCATGTGTAGTAATAGATTGTTTGTCGCACTATTATCGCATTGGGTCTGTGCCTGTAATGATAGTAGGAAGATTATGGAAATAAATAAATAAATAAATAACACTGGGCTGTCGAAGGATACTCGTATCGCTTCACCGTCAACCCATTTTCCGGTAACTTCTATCTTTCGTAGTCTTTTTACTCCTATAATTTTAACTGTTGACCCCCACGATTCCAAAATTTCTTTTTCGCTCATGTTCAAATTTTCGTATGTTAATTGTCGTCTATACCCAAGTCCGTCAAATTTCTTGCACATCTTCAACATTTCACAATCACGAAAAATTTGTATTGACTTTAATATTTTATTCCTAATACGTTTTTTATATTTTCTGATCTCAGTTATTTAGCCATAGCAATTTGTTTAGGCAAACATTGTAAAAAGGTGACACAAACTTCAATTTTTTCCCACCTGAACTTCCTGTATTTATAATTTTTTCCTCTGTTCCTTGTGGCGTCTTCAGTTTTTTTTTTTTTGGATACTGTTACAAATCCATCATCAGCAATTTCTTCTAACGTTTTTCTTTTCTCAATTCTTTTCGAGTTTACAGATACCTCGACATCATCATCACAAACTTTCGAAATTTTAGTAATATTTTCATATTTTATAGTTTCGTCTTCACCTTTCGTCCATATTATAATTTAACAAAATGTGGGTAGTTAGAGAATTAAATTTTTGTTTATACCAATAATTATTCGGAGCACGTGTTACCTCAACGGCGCACTTCACTCGACTGATGTGGAGATTTAAATAATTATGGCTAAGTTTGTAATTACAAACTTAGCTATAATTATTTATTTATATATATATATATATATATATATATATATATATATATATATATATATATATATATATATATATATTACATAAAAACCGTTTGAAAACAAGATTAAGACTACTTCAACTCGTTCTTAATACTTGATAATCCTAAGTAATCTCTCAGTTTTCAATTGGGAAATTTTTGCACTAATAAGTATCTTTAAATACAATCCGGTTAATTATTCGTTGTAGGTAGGTCAATTTTATCTATGTCGGTATTGCTATTAACCTTTTTCTGCCATTATTTCTAATATACAAACCATCGGTACACACTTATATTTTTGCAAAAATATAAAGGAAACCTTAGCTCATAGACGCCAAAGATTTTAATGGTGCGCTGTTATTCGTGTGGCGAGATGGCAATGCCATATGCATAAGTCTGTCGGCTACCTTACGCTCTAAATCGGAACACGACAATGACAAGCACTGATGCTATTGCGGTAGGAATAGGTAAGGCGGTGGTACCAAATACTCGGAGACGTTGCAGAATTCTACCACCTAATGGTCACGATATTAGTGACTCGTACAGCCAATCGATCGCCTCATACGACCTGCCTAGCAGAACGGCAGTAGTTCTGTTCTTAAAATAGGCTCGGACCAACACGGAGGACAATATTCTGATTTCTAACTTTCCTCCAACTTTCTTATTTCAAACGCCTTTTCTTAGTACCTATCAAAGAAAACCCAGTCACATTTGGTAGTTATTTATAACATCCGCCATGTTAACCTGTAAAACTCGTGATATTGACCTTCAAAACTTATCAGTTCACCTACAAAACATTCCTTTACATAGTGCCATTTATAAATAATAATTGAACTCTTGTGTCGATGTGTTGGCCAATAAATCAATACTAAATAACTGAAGTACATCTCCTCGTCAGTAAAAGGGTTTTTCTTTATTGATAAATTGTTCGATGAAATAGCTGAAAGGTCACTTAGCTTTCTTTCTTATAATAAAAGTTGGAAAAATGTTGGCGGAAAAACGCTTACTGAATTACTGTGCAAATTCCGTTCACTAATAGGATTGTCCCAGGATTTTCTGAATAATTCACATTTTTCTTTTGATTGTAAAATTAATACATCATTACTAGGATCGATAGACTTTAAAATATTTTGTTATTTTCATGTAACCTTTTTCTAAATTTAATTTGTCGAATTAATAGTGATATTAAAAATTGTCTCTCAATATTCCAGTTTAGTTTGTTTAATCGTTTTAAATTTTTTGACCGCCCCGTTGGTCGAGTGGATAGCGACCGTGACTACGCAATCGACAGGGCTCGGGTTCGATTCCCGACGGGGACAAGCATTTGTGTGATGAGCATAAATGTTTGTATTTCCGGGTTTGGGTGTTTATTAAATATATTCTGGTTATATATGTATTTCTATGTATTAGTATCGTTGACTAACACCCATAACACAAGCAAATAATTTGCTTACTTTGGGGTTAGATCAGTAAGTGTAATTTGTCCCGTGAATATTTATTATCTATCTATTTATTATATTAGGCGTAAGATCGTGAGGTATTTTGTTCATTTTATTTTGTAGCATATGATAGCTTGTTTGCACGCTAATAGAAAGAGATAACCATTGCCTATAGACACCAAAGACGTCAATGGCGATTTTTGACGTGATAACCTGTTATAAATCGAAGAACCCCGGCTACACGCACGAAAAAGCATGACTCATTGTCACGTTCAATATGAGCCGAGTGTGCAAGTGAGAGCGCGGAACAAGCGATAGAGAGACACGATCTTTTTCAACATTGTTGAGAGTGTCAACATTGATTATCATAACTAATCACCCGTCTCGACAATCGACGAACCAGTGAATTGTGGTGAAGAGGAATATAAAATTATTTAGTTCAATTCACTCATTCGACTAGGAAATTATCTGAATTGATGACCTTTATTTGCTTATTTTAACCGTTTCATTTTTCAATCGATTATCACAAGTAACCCGTCTCGACAATCTACGAACCGGTGAATCGTGGAGGAATGAATATAATTTTTGTTAGTTCAATTCACTCGTTCTGCAAGGAATGGATCTGGGTTGATGACCTTTATTTGTTTACTAACTGTTGTCAGCGACTTCGTCCGCGCGGACTTCGCTTACTTCGCACAGCACCTCCCCCGTACGTGATAGCGTGATAATATGTAACCTATATGTTGACCCGACCTGTAAGTAATATTCATGCAAAATTTGAAGTAAATCCATGCAGTATTTTTGAGTTTACTCCGGACATACATATAGACAAACAGACCAACAGACAATCAGACAAACAGACAAAAATTCTAAAAACTATATTTTTGGCTTCGATATCGATTGTAGATCACGCCCCAAGTATTCTTTTTAAAAATATTCAATGTACAGTTTTGACTTTCCTACGATTTTATTATATGTATAGATTATATTTTTTTAGCCAAATAATTCAGCAGAATTAATTAAGGAAGATAAAATATAAATAAAAATGTCTTAAAGATAATCCTAAGTCTGTAATATAAATGAATAGAAACCGGCCAAGTGTGTGTCGAACCACACGCAATATCGGGCTCCGTAGTTGCCCATCAAACAAATGCAGACTAAGAAAAGGATATATCCAAGATAGAAGTTTATCGACTGTTAAAAGATTTTCCAAGTACATTTTATAAGTTGGTCGACTTACGCGTAAATTCGTAGACTATTTAGTTATAATAGTTTCGTATTAAATTTATTATTAAATATACTTATTAAAATTTATTATTAAAAATACTGTTACCGTGAATTTTTCTGCACATCCAAATTCAACCATTTAGCATGCAGAGGAGGCGAGGTAGGAAACACTTGACTATGACAAAATTAGCACTTTAAATCTTAATGTTTAACAAACGGATCTTTTAATCAAAAAAATTGTTTTCAGATACCCGCAATATTTTTAAATACCTATCCATTGACGTTTCATGTAAAGTATACCTTAGGCATACTTTAGATTATGCGAAAAAAAAATTTCACATGAATGTAGTGTGTGTAATGCTTATCTAATACCTTTAAACGAGCAATTCTTGTATATATATTGTTGGGTATATTTATTTGTAATATGAATAAAAATGGAAATAGTGCTTAAATGTAATATTAATATTCGTTTATAGCATTTATCTCGCATAATAGATATTAGAATTTATTGTTATTAAAATACTGCACTACAGTGGCGCCACTTCCGCAACATCGTTGAATCCTAGTACACAACTTTGTACCAAATTATAAACTTGGAAGTGGTACCATCTGTTCTGATTGGTTGTAGTTGATATTTTTCAATCTACCCTACTTTTAATTATTGTAAAACTGTGATACTACAAAATTCCTTGTACCGGCCTACTCGCACCATTTCTGCTGTAAGTCTTGAAAGAATAAACATCTATGTACGTCAAACTGTCTATTATTAAAAACGAACCTAACAATATATAATTGGAATCTCGGAATCGGCTCCAACGATTTTCATGAAAGTTACAAATTAGGGGTTTTTCGGGTCAAGGAATCGATTTATCAAGGTTCCAGGTCTAAGAAAAGCTCGGTTCCCAAGATATGGGTATGTGAAAAACCGAGCAAAGCTCGGTCAACCAGGTACAGAAAAAAAATTCTATCGGAATCGATTTATCAAGGTTCAAGGTCCAAGAAAAGATCGGTTCCAAAAATATGTGAAAAACCGAGCAAAGCTCGGTCAACCAGATATTTTTTAATAATTTAATGTATATTATATAAAAATTTTAGGTTTCTGCTTTTCTCCACAACGCAAACTTTAACTGTACTTTTCATACTTCACCGTCCACTTGCTCGTCTTACAAAAGGGTACAAAGTTTTTGCGTAACGTATTTATTTAGATGATAATGTCAACGCATTTAAATACTAACCATATGTCAGTCTTTAAATGTCTTGACATATCATATGAGTTGGCCTTTAAGATTTTTAATAACTAAGTTGTTTCAGAAGTAGTGTTTTTTGATCATATTTGAATCAAAATCATATTTGAAAAATTCTAAATCTGTATAAAAATAGACTTTCTATATATATTTTATTTCAATTAATGATTTTAAAATGTTTTATCATATTCCGTACATCCCGTTGATCTAGTGATTAGTGACCCTGCTACGCAATCAATGGGGCTCGGGTTCAAATACCGACAAGGTCAGGCATTTCTATGATGAGCATAGATGTTTGTAATTTTGGGTTTCAATATTATTAAACATATTGTTACGAATAATCTAGAAACGTGAAGAGTTGGTACGCTGAAGGGATCTAGAAATAAAAGAAAGAGATAGCTACTCCAATTAATAAACAAATAGTTGGCCGTCACCCGAGTAGCTATACCATAATGGACTTTGTGTTATAGGGCATAAGGATGAAAATAGCGTGTACTAGGACTTGTTTATCATAAATTGTGTTTCCATGCAAAATGTATTTTTTGCATAGAATTCCATGCATGCAATTCCATGCAAAAAATATAAAATAATCATTTTACATTCAATTAATTTAAGTCTTATAAATCATTAATATAATTAGAATGATGTAATATTATATGAATTGATATTTATTATTAGTAATTTTATAACAGTTAACACATTAAATTACATTATAAGATAACATTATTTTTGCATGGGTAAAAGCCTCCTCCAAGGTATGCCATTTCATTTTGTCTTTGGCAGTGTTCAGCCAATCTTGTCCTGCTACTGCTACTATTTCATCTACCCATCTGGCGCGTGGGCGGCCTCTAGCTCTTTTTCCTCGTGGTCCGGACCATCCTACCGTTCTCTGAGTCCATCTGTTGTCCTTGTACCTAGTCACGTGCCCTGCTCATTTCCACTTCCTTTGTAGCGAGAAGGTTAAAGCATCTGTAACTTTTGTTTTCCTGCGAATGCCCACATTCCTCACCTTATCATTGAGTTTTAAGCCCATACTGCTTCGTTCCATTCGTCTTTGGGTTGTTTGGATTTTGTTTACTGTTTTGACATCGAACGTCCTTGTTTGGCACCCATAAGTTAGACACATCGACAATATTATAAATCTTATTGTCCTACACACGGGTTACTTTTTATCACTTAGATATGAATTATTTCATAATATTTAATATTTATTTACTCTCTCAAGCTCTGAAAATAAATATACACCCAAATAGGGATTTTATATGTGTATATGTTAGTTTCATTAACATTCCTCAATTTTTCCATTTTAGGATGCTTAAAATAAAAGCGTTAAGTGGACTTTCGACTCAATGGATTTGTGTAGGAGGAGCACTTAGAGTACGCGATACGACTATAAATTACGCAAGCATTACGTCCTTGTCACGATTCCGACGACATTATGCCTTTAGTACACCTACGCGTTCGTATGCGGCAGTGAAACAACGAAAAAACTGTGAGTTGTACGGCAGAATTTCGCATAATATGCTATATCTCATTCTGGCACTAACTACATGAAATAGTTGTATCCTTGTCGGCGTTATTTCACACAGTTAGGCAAGGAACTGCGAAATTGTCGCTACCTACACAGACGCAGATAGTATTGTCAATTTAGCTACTTCATAGCCAGAAATGATGAATTTTAGTGAAACCTTAACGGCAAAATAAAAGACTTTAACAAGAAAAATTATTTAACAACTTAAATAGCTACTTTTAGGGTGCGAAAGAAAATATTTCTAGCCAGTGGACATACTTTTTGTTAATTTCAAAAATAAAGAAAAAGGCCTAGTTTACACTGTAGAGTGGAGTGCAATTTAAATATTTTATTTTTTCGTTGTACCGTGCAATTTATTATAAATTATTGAATCAAATACTATTCGCTAGCTTTAAAAAACACTTTCATCCTAATAATAAAACATCCATTGATAAAAAATGAATAATTACATCAGACATTTGTATGAGACGAATGAATGAAACAAAAATAAAGCATTTGAATTTCGTGCTCAGCGCTATAGCAAATACTGTAACTTTTTAGATCTTAGTTAGTTATAACAATTATTGCAGCTTACTGCAGACTACAGCTGAATAGACTCACTGACTCTATAGAGTAACTAGCTGTTGCCAGCGACTTCGTCCGCGCGGACTTCGTTTACTTCGCACAGCACCTCCCCCGTAGGTGATAGCATGATAATATGTAGCCTATATGTTGACCCGACCTGTTAGTAATATTCAATCAAAATTTGAAATACATGCAGTACTTTTTGAGTTTACCCCGGACATACATACAGACAAACAGACAAAAATTCTAAAAACCATATTTTTGGCTTCGATATCGATTGTAGATCACGCCCCAAGTATTCTTTAAAAAAATATTCAATGAACAGTTTTGACTTTCGTGAAAGTTTGAAAGTTTGGTGGACCTACCGAAAGGAAGCCACTCGCGAAGTTTCCGCGCGGACTAATAAGCGGCAAACACGAAAAACCTGTGCGGGACATTGGATATTGCCTAATTGTTGATTGTTTAATCAACGTAAGCGCCGCCATTGTGTGAACTAGCATTATTTTTATCTCTATTTATATATATTTATTCTTGTCTAATAGTATGTAAGTCCACAATGCTGTTCTCTTTTAATCAACTAAACCTCCTCTATCCCTCCGTCCGTTGGTTAAATCCATAAAAACTTATGGAAAGGCACAATAAATGAAATTAACATGATATATTTTATGTGTACAAACGCCAATCTGTTTCTATTACAAATATATATTTATTTAGCAGTAACGTGATATAAATTAAACATGCTCACTAATTTAAAACATATTGGTTAGCTTAAAACAAGAATGTTGAATTAAGAGATCAATGATACACAGATCATAAAACTGAATGTCATATTGCATAAATATTATCCAATTGAATAATAAATAGAAATCAATAATCAGTACGAACATATATTATTTGACTATTCATGTTGTAGTCAAGCCAGTGCTAGTAGTTCAATCACTTGGTAGTTTTACCTAAAAAGTTTCCCGGAAATTTTGAAACTTTGCCGCTCACGGCGCCATATTGTAAAAATGGCGCCTAATAGCCATGTTTCGACACCATCTCCTTTCCTATACATTTTATGATAAAAATACTGTCCATCTGTCCGTCCGTTTTCTTTCCGTTGTTTGTAACTAGTCATGCGTTGATCCGATTCGATCTCTTTAAAGACCGAATCGTGAGCATATGACAAAATCGATTTTCGGATCAGATCAAAACTTCAAAACGAATCAACTCTATCAAGTATCTGAATGGGGTCTACAAATTTTGGTTTGCATTCAACGTATTGTAGATATATTATTAATAATTGTTACGCGGTCAATCAAAGCACAATTCGATAATTTAGTATGTTAATATTGCAAATTTAAACAAAATGACGGTACCTACATTACATCTTATTTAACACTGCCAGAGAGTCCGACAAACTAAATCCACATCGCTTGTCAAACGTGTTTTTTCTGAATAGTCTAGAAATTAAAGATTGGCATCTTTAAAATACGCCATAAATAGATATCTTCAATTAGTGTATCTTAATTTAAATAATCATAATATTCATCTGTATCATATTCATAATCCTTTGCACGCTGCAGCTGGTATTAATATATAGATAACTAGTTGCTGCATGCAGCCCGCTGCATTATAAAAGTTTTTAACAAATCCCGCCGGATCACCTAACTTTTTCGGGATAAATAGTAGCTTATGTGCTATTCTAGGTCATCATCTACCTGTGTGCCAAATTTCATCCAAATCTCTTCGGTAGTTTTGGCGTGATTGAGTAACAAACATCCATCCAAACTTTCGCATTTATAATATTAATATGGATAATAGGAGTAGGAAAATCTTTGAACCCAGTGATATGTAATAAAAATAAACATTACACACACTAAATTCATGTGACATACATGATAATACACACACATTTCTAACATTTATTTTACTGCTAAAGACAGTTGAAAACTTGAAAGAAATTTATTGTTTAGACTATGGTCGAATTTCGGCCACAGGCGATCGCTAGTATTTAAAATTTTAACAAAGTAGGTAGCATTATAATTCAAAATAGGCGGGAATACATAGAAGTTAATAAGAAATTCGCCAAATGGACATGACCAGCATTTATCTTACACAAATTAATAAAATATATTACATGTACACTGGAAAAACCTTAAAAACAACAAAGAAAAATATCGACACGCGGGATTTGAACCTGCGACCATCTCCCTAAAGTTTCCCAAGCACGGGGTGAGTGCTATAACACAAAAACACATGTATACTGTCCATATAAGCACTAAAAGCCACTGCACCCACAATATCCTCACTTGGAATAAGTGAACTGGTTACAAGAGGAAATTTATATCTATGTGCAAATTATAGCTTGCTATTATTGTTTATTGTAGTAGTATTGATGTTTTCTTTTTCTTCACCCGCACAAATATCGGGCGTGCGGGCCGTAGTTTGACGACCACTGCTGTGAAAAGCCGAACCCCTTCTCTAAGAAGTTCCGCGACAGCACCATTACACACACACACACACATTAGTTAGTGCAAAAGAGGTTAGTGCAAAATTTCTTTTGCTATATTAACTAACTTAACACGCTTTCGGGCGGGTTTTCACAGAACTCAATAGTATGTTGTGTTCTTCCTATATTCATGTGTTTCTGTTCCATATAAGTCATTATTATTATTCCCAAAAAAGATGTTGGTAACATTAGGAATTAGTTTTCAAATTGTACATATTCCTTTAAGAGGAAAAAATAAAAAAAATACAAAAAAATAAAACTTACAAATAAATTGGCAAAGTGCTTGTCTGGCCACGCGCAATGTGGGGTTCCGAAGTTGCCCATCACAATAAATAACGCAGACTAAGAAGAAGGGCTTTTATAGTTTCATGCTATGAACATTTAAGATATTTTATAGATTCAGGCGTTACTTTGCAGAAATCCATTGTTCAGACGAAGAAAACTAGTTATTTTGCAAATTTCCGCAAACTTTTAAGTGTACCTTTGCGATGTCACTGAAAAGGAAAACATATAAAAGCGGTGTAAAAAATGGAGTAAACTTACCGTAGGCCTGAAAAATAATGAAGACCACCCTCGTCCACCACACTTTATACCACGACAGCACCAAACACAAAAATAATATATATATATATATATATATATATATATATATATATATATATATATATATATATATATATATATATATATATATATATATATATATATATTGGCCTATAAAAACTTCTCTTAGTACATTTTATAAGTTGATCGACTATTACTCAAAAAACTTGTAAAGCCTTCTAAGCTATGATAGTTTTCTTTTTAACTTAATTTTATTTACTACTACGAACTACCATGATTTTTTCCCATACCCCAAAACCAACCGTTTAGACTGTAGAGGGGGGAGACACTTGACTCTAACAAAAATTATCACTTAAAAGCTTAATATATTTTATGAACGAGTCCCCTAATCGAAAACTTGTTTTTACACGCATACAATGGTTTTTTTTAAAACCTATCCAACGATATCCCACACAATGGGGTACGTGAAAAAAAATACAATCCCCACTATATATGTAGGGGAGCTACCCTGAAAAGAAATATTTTTCAAGATTTTATGTTGTTTACCACTTGGTTGATGTGACTAGTATTTTTTTTAAAGGTCAATGGCCCCCCCTCTCGTTCCCACCACTGTAACTTCTGTAAACCAGAATCAACAGCGGCAACCGTCCTGATAACGTCTGAGTTACGAGCTCAGGGTGCCCTGGGGAAAAATTAAGCTGTCTTTGATCCCGCAACGAAATTAATCAGAAGTAAATAGGCGGAGTAGGAAAATACATCCTGTTTCCCTCCCTTTTTAGCAGGAGACAGCAAAGTGCTAAAAGCATAAAAATGCTACTAAATGAGACTTTTACGTGACTAGTATGTACATTCGTATCAAATTACAATAAGGATATCTGAACTATCGTGCGGACGGACGGACAAAGGGAAAATATGAGGGCTCCAAGTTTACTTCGGAACCCTAAAAAGGTTATATTTTAGCCATTTTCGGCTAAGCATTTAAAACATCGATAAATCTATAAATAGGATTGGTTTTAAAATTGGAAACCGTAGACCTTGTTAATTGAGGTGAGGAACATTGTGTTAGCGCGAGATATAAAGATGTGACTAAATGAAATTACTCCTTGATACTGCTACATAAGGTTTAATATTTGTTGTTAGAAAAAAGCATTCTAACACAAAAGCGTAGGGTCGGAACATTCATCTAACGATGCTTTGTAATACGACAGTAGTGATGGGTCCATTACAATATAACGAACGATAAAAAAGGATTGTTAAACGATATTTATAGAAATCATAAAATAAATCTAACTTAAGGCGAGATATTTTGACGCACGCCGTCAACCGCTGAAACGGTTTAGTTTTCGGATAAATAAATATAGGACTTCAGCTAAAATCCAAAATTTATTACATTATTTTTTGTTTTTAAAAGCTAATATCACCATATAAAAATCATATGGAAAATTAGAAATATTATGAACAAATTACTTGTTTTACAGATTATTTTAGCCTGTTTTCAGAATTTTATATGATCGAGTACAGTTCATTCTATCATGTAATGAGTTATCACATTCCCTAGATTCAGGTATATCATGTAATTTTTGTAAAACCGTTATTTAACATTCAATACATAAAAATGTGATTAAGCAAACCAGTTTTTTTCCATTTGTCTCGGTGCCTCGCTTTAAGGGATTGTTATTTTTATCAGTTTGTATGGACACGCCAATACCTAAAACAAAACTATCAGAAAAATGAATAAACTTAAAGTAACTGGTATTTTACGCAGTGTAATTAATTAGTTAACGCACAACCTCTAAATTATTCACTAAACGTGCTTAATGCTCATATCTTCGGAAAAATACAGAAACACAAATAAGTTTATGATCATTGCCGTACTTAAGGAAATAAACTTTGATTCATTAATCAGAACTGTTTAATATTTTTGGGTTAAGACTTGTAAATTTTCCGCAGGAAGTCTATAAAAATGATTTAGTCCGATTCCGATACATAGAATCGTTTGCGTTAAGAGCATAGATGTTTGTATATCAGGTTTTGAGTGTTTATTAAATATATTTATGTGTATTTTTCTATGTACTAATGCCGTTGACTAAATATAATTTAATTACTTTGGGTTAGATCAATTCGTGTAATTTGTCCAGCAATTTTAGCATATTACCATTAGAAATCATTAGTAGCAATTTTGATGCGTTTAGCATTAAAATTCCACAAATGATTTTCAATCCCCTGCATCTCTAAACCCCTGAATCAGGCCTTCACGAAATTTACATGAGACCAAATGTAAACAAAAGAAAAAACCCACGTTGATTCAGAAGTCTTTGAGCTATCGAAAAACATACATGATAAAAGATCTGTATGAATTGAGGACCTTTATTTTAAGTGAGTTGTAAAATGTATTTGACCATAAGAATGACAATGAAGAAAACTTATGTTTATAATAAAAAATAAAAATAATCGATACTAACTTTTGAGCTAAAACTGTTACAACACAAGGCATTTCTTTGTAACTTCCAACCCTAACACTTGAGAGGCCGCAATACTTTGCTCTGGACTAATGGGCTCGCACTCTTTCTATCATATTTCGCCTTTGTAATCTACACAGAAACTATTTTTAACTTTCTTATGTAAGACATTAGATATTATTCGCCAAGGTATAAGGTTTAGAATATTTAATTCGTTTTAGAACGAAATAAAAGATTTAACCGCCCCACTTAGTCGAATTATATTAAACATATTTCAATATGTATAGGTATATTATGTATTTCTATTTTCTATATATTATTGTTGTTGACTAATATCCATACCACAACAAATAATTTGCTTACTTTGGCGTTAGATCGATTTGTATAAATTGTCCAGTGACAACATATGCAAGTATTTTTATGACATGTAATATTTATTCTATTTATTTAAATATCATCGTATTGCTTTTCTTGCGCTATTTGGACGAGTGCAAATGTGGTTAAAATTTAGATTCAGTCCGGAGATGGGTCACCTCTTTTAGTACCTACTATTGATATTTTAAAGACTATTGTATAAATGAGATAAACTAAGGGTAAACTCCTGCCGATGTTATATTATCACGAGACCTAGCCGATTCTAATAATCACAGATTATAATACATCTCAGTTCAAACGCACATCAATATCGCAACCGGTGGTGATGTTTTGGGTGCTTGCACTCACTACCCAAGTCAAAAGTAGAGAATTGTAGGTTAAATCTAATAGAAAAGGAGAATATTAGGTTCGTCTTTAATTTAAGTTAAGGCTCTGGCCGGACACTACCTTGTCCAAGAAAAAAATTTTGTGAAACGTTTTTTAGACAGGAAAGTGCAACCAGTAACATTAAAAATATGTAACTGCGTGCTTGTATAATCAAAAAGAATCTTCCCCGTGCAGGTCCGAGCCGCCATCAATAAATAGACCATGAGCCATTCTACTAAACAGTACATTATAGGCGAACGATGTATTTGTCGCTGTCGAGTTCCAGTTTGGACGGTAAGTTTGCCGGTAAACTTATGCGTGTGGCATAAGACCTCGCCAGAAGATAGCTACGCACCATTAACATCTTTGGTGTCTATAGGCGATGGTTGATTCTTTCCATCAGAAGACCCAACTGCTTGTTTGCTATCTTATGATATTAAAAAAAAGGCTTCTGTCTTTATTCGTAAGAGGTGGAATTAAAAAACATATGAAACTTAAATAATTATGTACAGAACCTACTAACAGCGAGATAAACTCATCACACTTGTTCGGGTTTTGATTCCGGGTTTTTTTTATATCATAAGATAATAAACAAGCAGATGGGTCTCCTGATGGAAAGAGTCAACCATCGCCTATAGAGACAAAAAATATGTTAATGGTGCGTTGCTATCTTGTGGCGAGGTCTAATGCCACATGCATAAGTTTACCGCCTACCTTACCCTCAAAACCAAAACACAAAAATTCGTTTAAATTTCTTAAATTCAAGCTTGATTTTCATATGTAGATACTTTTTCACTCGTAATTGTTTTAATGGAAAACAATTCATACTATGATACTATATATATATAAGACAGAAAGTAACTCTGTCTGTCTGTCTCTTCTTCACGCCTAAATCACTGAACAGATTTAGATGAAATTTGGTACAAAGATATTTTGAAACCCGAGAAAAGATAAAGGATAGTTCTTATCCCAGAAATCCCACGGGAATGGGAACGATGCAGGTAAAACCCCGGAATTGTCTATATTGTACATCACGGCAATAAGGAGTAACTTAGGCTACTTTTATTCTAGTATTTATTTCACGCGGACGAAGTCGCGGGCACAGCTACACAATATATTTAAATACTAGCTGCAGCGTGCAGCCCGCTGCATTATAAAGGTTTTTGGCGAGTCCCGCGGGATCACCTAATTTTCCTTGATAAAAAGTAGCCTATGTGCTATTCCAGGTTATCATCTACCTGTGTGCCAAATTTCATTCAAATCCGTTCAGTAGTTTTTGCGTGATTGAGTAACAAACATCCATCCAAACATCCATCCAAACATCTATCCAAATATCCAAACTTACGCATTTATAATATTATATAATACAGATTACACACTATAATATACAAAACTAGGAAATCATATTCATTTTAATTAAACATAGGGTAAAATCGACACCCCGCCCTAAGACATTTATCGTGACAAGGGAATTAAACGCGTATCGTGTCAGCAACATGTTCAATTAACAGATGACAATTTATACAACTTCCAAGAATCGTCACCTACCAATTTTTCCGTACGTATTATTGCTATAGCTTGTCACAAAACGTAAAATGGAATAATTTAAACACAACAGCCCTCGGCTGGTTTGAAAATAAAATTTCGTTTACAGCTTTACAATGTTGTTTACAGCGTTCATAAGTGCTTAACACTTTTTGTTTATTTTTGTTCAATCTAAATTATACTTCGGTAAATCATCTTTAATTTAGTGATTTATCGCCGATATTTTTCTCATAAATCAGTTTTGTTTACCAGAGGTAACTTTAATTACTCAAAGACCTAGAAGCGTGTTTTAAAGTTTAATGATTAATCGTTTTTAGGGTTCCGAAATCAACTAAGAACCCTTATAGTTTCGCTATGTCCGTCCGTCCGTTCGCACGATAGCTCAGAGATCTTTATTACTAGAAAGCTGTAATTTTCCACGAATATACATTAGTCACCTCAATAGTGGTTACACAAAATCTTGAAAAAAAAATTTTTCAGGGTAGTTATAGAATGTTAAAGGAAGGGATTATTTTACCATCACGCTCTCCGTGGAGTAGTCTCCTAGTATCAGTTACCAAGAAGGATGGTAGTTTGAGAGTTGGTTTGGACTCAAGAAAATTAAATTCAGTTACGGTTAAAGGCAGCTATCCTTTACCTTACATTTCAAGGATATTGATGAAACTTAAGGACGCGAGGTTTCTCTCCTCTATCGATTTACCCCAGGCGTTCTTTCAGATACCGCTAGAGCCATCTTTTCGTGAGAAGATTGCATTCGTAGTACCAGGCAGAGGTCTCTTTAAGTTCACCAGAATGCCGTTTGGTGTCACAAACGCGCCTACTGTAGGCTAAAAGTTTGGTTTCGTAAAAATCATTGTAGTAGTAAATATAGTTAAGTTAAAAGGAAAATTATCACGGCTTAGAAGGATTTACAAGTTTTTGAGTAATAATCGCCCAACTTATAAAATGTACTTAGAGAAGTTTTTATAGGCGGTGAATCTGTAGTACAGATATATATTAGTCATTGACGTTGAATAGCTTAAATGTGCATAGTATGAAACTATAAAAGCCCTCTTTTTAGTCCGCATTATTGTGATGGGCAACTTCAGAACCCTACATTGCGCGTGGCCCGAGACGCACTTTACCAATTTTATTTTATTTCAAAGGTTGATAGGAATATATATAAAAACCTGCCAAATGCGAGTCAGACTCACCACAAAGGCTTCATCATCTATAAAAAAACTGTAAAAAATCACGTTTGTTGTATGGGATATGGGAGAGAATCCCTTATCCTATACAAAATTAATAATAATGATTAAATATTTATATTATCCTAATTTAATTATTTATATTTAAAGTGAAAATATAGGTAACTTAATATTCTGTGAATATTGCATCTTGTTTGCTATCTTATTATATAAAAAAAAACTGTAAACCGTTAACCCTGCAGGTCATCCCTGAAACTTCTTGCTAAGTATATATATATATATATATATATATATATATATATATATATATATATATATATATATATATATATATATATATAATATAAGGTATTTTAGTATTAAGCATAGATTTTCTTCAGTTCAAACATCTAACTAAAGTTAAAAAGGGCAATATTAAGACTTTTGAAAAGCTGTATATTCTGGAAACGATGATGATTGATTTTGATCTTTCGAATGGCATTCTAATCAATTTTTGAGATGTAGGATATTGCTTTAGATAAATAATCGATACGTTGAAAAATTTCGAGGCAATGTCAAAAAACATTTTTTTCAAAACTTTTCGTCATTGATAAATCCCAAAAAAATTTACCAATTTTGATCCGATTAACGGTATTTGATGCAGGTTTTTAAAGAAGAAAAGCTAGTAAGAATTTGAAGTCAATCGGTATATTTAAGCGTGAAAGCTGTTTCAAAAATATTAAATAAGTTTACTAAAAACAACGTAATTGTAATATTCGAAAAACTGTAACTTTTGAAAATTAGATTGGTTCGCTTTTGATTTTTGAAACGGCATTCGACGTAGTTTTTTAGAACTAAAATATCGTAAAATACCAAAAAAATACTTGTTGAAAAATGTCGATGTTATGTCGAAAAAATACTTGTTTCAAAGCTAATTATACTACATTAATCTGGAAGTTATATTATGTAAATACTGTTTCACCAAAATTTTTATGGCGTTTTTTTCAAAATTTCGCAAAATTTCCCCGGCCGATTTGGTTCAAATTTTTAGGAAGTCTAAGTTGAGCAGAGTCCAACGAATGCCAACCGCATTTCCATCGATCAAACCGTTCAAAAGCTATGAGATGTTTACATACACACATACACACATACACACACACACACACACACACACATACATACATACAGATATACTGATGTCATCATGAAAATAGTCTGAAAAGGCTCAAATTGTTGACATCGGGTGTAAACTTGATTCTCGAAAACCAGGGCAAAATCAATCAAAAATCATCGTTATCTACATACCAAGCGGGAAGTTAAAAATGTACTGCCACATGTGTAAGTTCACCGGCTTCCGTTCACAGCGACATTGAAGCTGTTTTGGAAGAAATAACTTAAGCAGCGGTTCTAAACTCTACGAGCCGAAGTAAGAAGTTTCAAAATTCTACTTACTACATAGTAATTACCATCTGTCAAAGTCTAAGCTATTTGACACTTAGACAGTCCATTTATTAAAAGGGGTGTCGACCGACACAGGGAAAAACCATTTTAAATTGTGAACGTTTTCAAGATAAGGGAGTTATTCAGATATATACATATATTTATTACTATCTGCAGCATGCAGCCCGCTGCATTATAAAAGTTTTTGGTGAATCCCGCGGGAACAAATCAATGGCGGATGTATCCGCACTACAGGTTCACAGCCTATATAAATTTCTCCAAATATATTTTATTATTTTTTACTTATTACGACAATTACTTGCAAACTTTGTAAAGCATACTTAGCTGGGATGGTTGTCATTTAAACTTCGTTGTTTTGTTTTTTATATCATAAGAAAGCAAAGAAGCAGATGGGTCTCCTGATGGAAAGAGTCAACCATCGCCTATAGACACCAAAGATGATTATGGTTCGTTGCCATCTTGTGGCGAGGTCTAATGCCACATGCATAAGTTTACCGGCTACCTTACCCTCCAATCCGGAACACGACAGCGACAAGCACTGACGCTATTGCGGCAGGAATAGATAAGGCGGTGGTACCAGACCCAGACGAGAAAATGCAGAACTCTACCACCTAGTAGCCACGATGGTAGTGTCTCGTAAAGCCAATCGGTCGCCTTTTACGACATGTCTAGCAGAACGGCAGTTGGATTCTTCAAAGGAGCCCGGATCCAACACGGGGAAGAATTTGTAATATAGGTAACTTTACTACCGTGATTTTTTCACAAATTCGGGAACAACCATTTAGCCGACAGAGGTGGCGGGGGTGGGGTGTGAGGGTGTGACTCTCGTATCTAACAAAAGCTAGCATTTCAAAACTCACAACAAGACAACCCGCAATAATTTTTAAGATCCCAACGATACCTTACACTACGGGGTTTGCGAGAAAATTTTACTTGTAGAGGGTACCTTAAAATATATGTATGTTTCAAGATTTATTTATTTTTTTTTATGGAAGAAGGGGCAAACGAGCAAGAGGTGCACCTGATGTTGAGTGATCACCGCCGCCCATGGACATCTGCAATACCAGAGGTCTTGCAGTTACGCTGGTGCCCTTTTAAAAATGAGTAAGCTCTTTTGTTGATGGTCCCCATGTCGTATCTGCTCGGAAAAACCCCTGCCAGTAATTGATTCCACAAAATAGTGTGAGGCAAAAAGTGACGGGAGAACCGCACGTTTGTGGATTTCCAGACATCAAGATGGAGTGGGTGGAACTTCAAATTTTGACGCGCTGTCCGATGATGGAAGTTAGCAGCAGGAATTAATCCAAACAACTCGTCGGAACACTCTCCATGATAGATACGATAAAAGACGCAGAGTGAGCTTACATCTCTGCGTAATCCCAAAGAGTCAAGCCGTTTCGAAATAGCCTGATCATCAACGATTCAAACCGCTCTACGTTGAATGCGGTCAAGTGGAAAAAGCTGCTACTGGGAGTTCCGGCCCAGAGATGAGAGCAGTACTCCATGTGAGGTCGAATTTGCGCCTTATAAAGTATCTTATCTTACCATTTTGATAGCATAACTAATATGTATAGGTATAAGTGACAAATTACAGCTTTCTAGTACTAAGAAACTCTGAGATAAGCTGCGAACGGACGGACGGACAGACGGATGGACGGATATATGAAACTATAAGGGTTTTTAGTTGATTTCAGAACTCTATAAATCCCTAAGTAGTACATAAGATTAAAACAACCTGATGAAAACTGTTGAGAACAATATCACATAAAATATGCTATTTCATTTATTGAAACGATCAACGACCAGTAAAACTAGTAGTACCTGATCGTGGCATAGGTATTCAAACAGTCCATCAGGTGGAACACTATACGTCTTTTTCTATAAAAAATACAAGCCACTACCATTGTGCCTACTAGAAATCCTCAACGTCTCGTCCGGGTCCCTTTATAATAGTAATAGTTACTAAATGCACATCACAACCCGTAAAATAAATAAATACTATTAACCGACTCTTTTGCAAGAGTCAGGTTTAGTAAGATTTTTTTTTATATATTTTTTTTTATATCACAAGGTAGCAAACAAGCAGATGGGTCCCCTGATAGAAAGATTTAACCATCGCCTATAGACACCTGGGATGTTAATGGTGCATTGCTATTGTAGGATACACTTATGTTATTCATACACACCAACTACACACCACATACCACCAAACTGGTGACCCCTGAAGAACATCGTAACAGTGAGTCAAATAAAAATATTTCAATACCCTATAAAATGAACACAGAAAAAGGCGACGTAAACAGGCACGTTTCCACTACACCTTCCGATATTTTTAAAGTCGGTGTACGTGTTCCGCCGTTTTGGCCGGAAGAGCCGGAAATCTGGTTTTCTCAATTAGAGGGTCAGTTCGCGAATGCTGGCATATCAAGCGACACAACAAAATTTTATTATGTTATAAGCCAGCTTGACCGGCAATTTTCAAAGGAGGTCAAAGACATAATAATAAGCCCGCCTGAGAGTAACAAATATGCAAAGATAAAAGCAGAACTCATAAAACGGCTTACCGACTCCCGCGAAAGAAAAATGCAGCAGCTGCTTATGCATGAAGAATTAGGTGACCGCAAACCATCCCAGTTTCTCCGCCACCTGGAAGGGCTCGCTGACCGCCAGCTAACAGAAGAATTTCTACGGACTATATGGATGAGCCGACTACCGCCCAACGTACAAACGGTATTAGCCGCGCAACCTGCCACTCCTTTAGAGGTGCTCGCTGAAGTGGCCGACCGAGTGCATGACATCGCTTCACCTTCACCAGCTAATGTGGCATCGACGAGCAACGTTTCTGCCACCGAATCAATGGCGCGTGAAATTGCTGAAATTAAGGAGCAGTTAAAACATTTATCGATGCAACCCAGCCGGGGACCCAGATCACGATCACGAAGCTACCGTGGCAGATCCAGATCACGATCAAATTACCGCAAGTTTCCCAACTGCTGGTACCATGCGAAACATGGCGAAAACGCAAGGAAATGCGTCAAACCCTGCGATTTTAAGAAAGCGGGAAATGCCACGAGCCGTCGGTAACGGCGACAGCCGATAGCTCATCATCGTCAGGTCGCCTATTCGTGACAGATAGGAAGACGAAGACGCAGTTTTTAGTGGACACAGGCAGTGACCTCTGCGTTTTCCCCAACCATCTGCTTCGTGAGCGCCGATCACCAACAAATTATCAGTTGACTGCAGCAAACGGGACGAACATCAATACGTATGGTTCTACGAATATCGTTCTAGACCTTGGACTTCGCCGTAATTTCCCTTGGCGTTTTGTAGTGGCAAGTGTGACGAAACCAATTATCGGTGTAGACTTTTTGTGTTACTATAATTTAATGGTAGACTGTAGAAATAAGAGATTGGTTGACAATACCACCAGACTTACTACTCTTGGTAGACCAGCCAGTCACCACAACAGCACATTTTCTGTGAAAGTTTCTACTGGTAACACACGATACCACTATATGCTTTCACAGGAATTTCCAGAAATAACACGCCCATCTGGCACTTCACGCACCATTCACCACAACACACGCCACCACATCCGTACCACCCCAGGTCCTCCCGTATCATGTGCCCCAAGACGCCTTGCCCCTGACAAACTCAAAATAGCCAAACGAGAATTTGAAGCTATGTTAGCGGATGGAACAGCCAGGCCATCAGAGAGCCCCTGGTCTTCTCCGCTGCACTTGGCCCCTAAGAAAGACAACGGCTGGCGTCCTTGTGGCGACTACCGAAAACTAAACGCCCGAACAATACCCGACAAATACCCAATTCGGCATATCCACGACTTCGCACACAATATCTCGGGTTGTAAGGTCTTCAGCACCATCGACCTGGTGAAGGCCTATAACCAGGTACCCATTTGGCACGAGGATATACCGAAGACGGCGATCACAACCCCATTTGGAATGTTTGAATTCCCCTATATGACATTCGGTCTACGCAATGCTGGACAAACATTCCAAAGATTAGTTGATGAAATGACCCGTGGACTCGACTTCGTTTATTGTTATTTGGACGATTATCTGATATTCTCGCGTGACGAAGCGCAGCACGAGGATCACCTGCGTCAGGTCTTTACCAGACTGAAAGACTACGGCATGGTGATTAACGTGCCTAAGTGTGTCTTTGGTGCTCCACAGGTAACCTTTCTGGGTTACCAGATTTCAGAGAGCGGTACCAGACCACTCGACACTAAAGTCCAAGCCATACGTGACTTTCCCCCACCCCAGAATATCAGACAGTTAAGACGTTTTCTAGGAATGGCAAATTTTTATCGGCGATTTTTACCAAACGCCGCCTTGATACAAGCTCCTCTTAACGCACTTCTCACAGGAGTAACGAAAGGCTCAACACCCATCAGCCTTACCGGAGACGCACTGAAAGCTTTCGAAGCCACCAAAGATAGCTTGTCTAATGCGACATTGCTAGCACACCCACATTGCAATGCAAAACTGGCACTGGTAACGGATGCATCAGACAAGGCTATTGGCGCAGCCCTGCATCAACAACTGCAGCACAATGTATGGCAGCCTTTAGCGTTCTTTTCCCGGAAATTGAGTCCATCCCAAACGAAATACTCTGCCTATGATCGAGAGTTACTGGCGATCTACGAAGCCATAAAGTACTTTCGGCATATGCTTGAGGCGAGACATTTTACGATCTACACAGACCATAAACCTCTCTGTTTTGCTTTCAACGAGAGAAAACAAAATTGCTCGCCGAGACAGTTCAGGCATCTAGACTATATCTCTCAATTTACAACCGATATACGTCATATATCGAGTAGGAGCAATATAGTCGCGGATACCCTATCAAGGGTAAATGAATTAGAACAGCCAATTGACCTCACTGAAGTAGCTGAAGACCAGTTAACTGACACAGAACTAGCTGAATACATCGAATCTTCTTCACTCCGCTTAGAAAAGCATGAAATACCGGGGAGCCGAATACCTCTGTACTGCGACGTCAGTACCTCGACTCACCGTCCATTCATCACTAAGCCCTTTAGAAGAATAGTATTCGATAACGTCCATGGCCTCAGTCACCCTGGACCTAACGCTACAGCGAAGCTAGTAGCTAAACGCTATGTTTGGCCTGGTGTGAGAAAAGACTGTAGAGACTGGGCGCGTGCATGCTTATCATGCCAACGCACTAAAGTCAGCCGACACGTATCTGCACCCATCGGCAATTTTGACTTACCCCGCGGTCGTTTCTTACATGTCCATATCGACTTAATTGGCCCTCTGCCTATTTCACAAGGTTACCGGTATTGCCTGACAGCAATTGACCGATTTACCAGATGGCCAGAAGTCATACCCATATCGGACATTACAGCGGAAACAGTCGCAAAAGCATTATTATCTGGTTGGATAGCACGATTTGGCTGTCCAGTTGATATTGTTACAGATCGTGGCCGTCAATTTGAATCCACTCTGTTTCAATACCTTTCCAAAACTATAGGTTTTCAGCACAAGCGAACAACTGCTTACCATCCAGCTTGCAATGGGATTATCGAAAGATTCCACAGACAGCTAAAAGCCGCCATTACATGTCATGCTGATGCTCATTGGTCAGAAATTCTGCCCCAAGCACTCCTTGGCATTAGAAGTTCCATCAAAGAGGATTTACAAGCTTCACCTGCTGAATTACTATACGGCGAACCTCTTAGGCTGCCCGGTGAATTTTTTGACCCCTGTACACCTGGTACCACTGACCTTTCAGATTTTACAGCCAGATTACGCTCTTTTGCTGAAAAGTTAAAGCCAGTTCCTGCTTCACACCATAACAAAGACAAAATCTTTATTTTTAAAGAGTTAGCCACCTGTGGGTATGTATTCCTTCGTGAAGACGCCCCACGGTCCCCGCTTACACCTGTATATAAAGGTCCCTATAAGGTCTTAGAAAGAACCAACAAAGTCTTTAAAATTCTTATCAAAGACAAGCCAGTTACCGTTTCCATCGACAGACTAAAACCTGTGTATGACCTAGCTAGTGAATTTGACTCTTCAGGTCAAACCACTTCCCAGCCAGCTAAACATTCTCAGACACCTTGTGACCAACCGGACGACAATTTTACTCCGATAAAAATCAAAACTACTCGTTCCGGTAGGCAAGTGCGCTTCCCTAATTATTATCGAGCTTAACTAAAGCTCTGGGGGGGAATGGTGTAGGATACACTTATGTTATTCATACACACCAACTACACACCACATACCACCAAACTATCTTGTGGCGAGGTCTAATGCCACATGCATAAGTTTACCGGCTACCTTACCCTCCAAACCGGAACACGACAGCGACAAGCACTGACGCTATTGCGGCAGGTATAGGTAAGGTGGTGGTACCTGACTCGGGCGAAACAATGCAGAACTCTATCACCTAGTAGCCACGACGGTAGTGACTCACATAGCCAATCGGTCGCCTTTTACGACCTGCCTGGCAGAACGGCAGTTGGTCCATTCTTCAAAGGAGCCCGGAACCAACACGGGGAACAAGTCAGGGTAAACTAAACAAAGAATACTAAGAATCACCAGTTTGCCAACTAGCTAGGATAAGCATTGATTCCCATATCTGCATTTTGCAGAGCTATAACGACTACCATTCATTTATTATTAATTGGGATCGAAATATTTATGTGCATTGTGCACAGAGAAGTGGTTGGCAAACTACTTTAATCACTGCCAGACTGCGAGTTGATACTAAACGGAAAATTATGAATTTGATTTCGGCTGAGGTTATATTCTTGTGAGGCTTTTAAGCCGACCTCATAAATATCCTGTTTCCTAGAAAATATTCAATAATACTGTTTGTGCTCAATCTGCTGATTGAACTTGTAACCTCGTGTTCTAAAGCGAATATGATAATCACCAAATGAAGAGGCAGTATTAATTAGTATTATATAGATATAAAATCAAATCCTTTGAGATCGTGATTCAATTCAAGATATGCTAATATCTGTCAATGAGTCTATTGATATAACATTACTTGATTATTTAGCGTTAATTTTGCTTAATCGCTATTGATTTGTAAGCACGTTTTTAATTATAATTGATGGGTATGTACGTATGCCGTTACCATAATCACGATTAGCGAATAATATTATGTGATATATATTTTTTCTCGAAGTGACTATTACAGTTGACCTTATGGGTCGTTACTGCGTCACCAGACTTTATCTGTGTGGAACAATTAGGCATTTATGTACACTGAGAATAGTAAGGGTCCATATGCACGAACGACACATTGCTAACGATCAGGCAACTGCAGCCATTGACAGGTGTGGTAACCGTCGAATCGGCCGCAGTCTAGTCGTCGACCTACATCGGCGCTTGCAGTTGCAGCGCGTACGAGATTTTGTCATACGTCAGTCGACGGCAAATAGTCTCGAAGGTGCACACGTCGCGGATATGTTATAAAAACCCAAAAAGCTCTGCTTAGCTCAAAAGCATTTCTGCATTACTGTATCTTAACGAAACATTGATTTTTTCAAAATAGCTTTCAGCTCATCAAAAGAAGCAATGTATATTCGAAAATAATTGAAAAATTGTTGCTTATCTTTTCCTAAAACTCGTTAAAGTGTAAAAAATTACCATCTTATTATACTGATTAATATTTTTTGTGTCTACTGTGGATATGTTTTTTATTTTTTCACACCACAACTTTTCAACTGGCTAATATACCAAGAGAGATGATTACAGCTGTCGCTAATATACGAAGTTTACATGCTCAGAGGAATTGTTTAGTTACTCTACGTTTACATGTTCACAACTAGCGCCAACTCGTCGACGGCATTTATTTCCGTTGACAACGTATTGCTCGTCTATAAGAGTTCTAAGAAATGCTCAGAAGAGCTATTATAGCGTTATACAAAAAAAATATAATTATTGCATCATTGTACTCGTATTTCTACTAATCGTAGTCATAAGTTTTTATTATAGGTGTTTATTCTAAATTAAGCGTTCACATTCATACTAAATCTGGCAATCAAAGATATTTATATCAAAACATTATTTTTTTTAATTTACTCAACTATGACATGCAACATCAGACTTATGTTAAATACTTATCTATAAAAATATATAAAATTGGAGTGTCTTGTGCAAATATCATAGTAACCGTTTTTTACTAAATGCATATGGATGTAGGTAAGTAGTAGGTTTGGATGATGGTAGGTACATATACCAAAATAACATTTTTTTACAATTTTTGTCCATTTGTCTGTTTGTTTCGGCTAATCTCTAAGTGAAATTCCCGCCAAAATCTCTCCAGCTGATGTAGTAAGAAAAAACTTAGGCTACTTTTATTTTAACTTGTGTCTTCTGTCTTCTTTGGGTTAAAGTGGACTAAGTTAGTCGACCACACTTTGAGACACTGAAAAGTTGTTCTTCGAATTCTGACACAAATTTATTCTGGCACTCTTTGCTGTTATTGAGAAAACCCGCTGCGGCCGGAGTACAAAGCATCACCCGTACTGTCATACGCATAGCAATGAATTTTGTTTGATTGCGACATGTCATTTATATGCAGAAGAAACAATGTAGGTGATAGCACACAGCCCTGAGGAACACCAGCATTGACGTGTTTAAGTTCAGAGAATACGCCATCAACAACGATCTTAATGCTCCGATCTGCCAAAAAACTGGTGATCCAATTGCAAAAGTTCACGGGAAACCCTTAAAAAGGGAGCTTGGAGAGAAGTGATTTGTGCCACATCTGATGATGATGAACTTCGCTATGTTAAAACTAACTGCCGTTGTTCTCCACAGCCTCCACCCATTGGTTTGTTAGGTAAACTAAAAGATCGCCAGCTGAGCGACCTCACAGAAAACCATACTGACGATCACTAATCAGCTGGTGCTCTTCTAGATACTTCAAAAGCTGGCTGTTAATAACGGATTCCATTATTTTTGAGAACAAAGGGGTTATCGCTACAGGCCGATAGTTGGACGGATCTGAGCGATCACCTTTCTTGGGGATTGGGTGCACTAAAGCTGTCTTCCAGAATTTTGGGAAAGCGTCAGTTATGTATGAGAGCCGGAAAAGACGCGTTAAAACCGGGTTTTAACTCGGGAGCACAAACTTGAGCACGATTGGAGAGATACTATCATGCCTACTAGACTTATGGACATTCAAGAAAATGAGTGCTTTACGCACTGCTGTTTGGAGGAATTGAACCTCGGCCTGGGCATGAAACTGTCACACTTCGTGATGGCAGGCGACGTATTTCTCTGGTCGTTCAGAGTCGAGTTAGCAGTAAAGAGCGAGCCCAAAAGATTAGCCTTCTCCTTGGCAACAGCCGGATGAGAGGTCAGCAGAAGGTGTAACAGGGAAGGTAAATAAATGGTCATTCACTTCTGGAACACGGGTAGCAGAAGTAACCAGCTGTGTTAGAATATACGCTAAAGCAAAATCGTGAACAGAACTCCCACGTGATCGGAGATACCTGAGCTAAGCCATTCAGCATGCTGAGCTTTAGTCACCGAGGATCACGGTCTCCGCGGATAGGACCTGCTGTATCACGGAATCTGTTGCTATCTGTATATGCTCTATGAGATGGTCTACTTCGGCATTTCCACTATGGGACCTAAAGGCACTCATAGGTGCGTGGATGGTCGTCGCACTCTATGCGTAGCCAGAGGATGGATAAATTTCTACCATCAAGGCTGCTAAGATGCCGGGAACAGATATGCTCTGTTATGTAAGCACAAACTCCCGCTCTCGGATAGGGGAAATATGAAGTATTTACCGGAGAAGATATCTGAGTCTCGCTTAAAAAGAGCAAGGCTGGCTTAGTCGTCTCAAGGTAGTATGTGGTAATTTAAATTAGAATAGGTATTAGTAGTAGGTAGTTGGTAAATGCCTTTAGTTGTTTAGTCCATTTGCCCCCGTGCTGCAGTGTGTGAGCGAAATTTTGCCCCCCCCCCCTTCTCCTCCTCAGAGTACGCAGGGCAGCCTGGGCATCCATTTTCAGGTTAATTTCAAGCTCTTGAACATGGATGTCCACAAAGGGATTCTTCACCGCTTACGCTCATGATGCCTACCTGGGATAAACACCTACCTTTCAATTGCGCTTCCATAGTATTAGGGGGAGGAGGTATGGGCCTCCGGCCCATAAACAAAAACGGCTTCTTTTGAGCTGTGATTGTCGTACCACCACTGGTTTTGTCCAGATGGAAATATTTGCTAAATTTTAGGTAAATTGAAAGATAAATACGAATAATTTAAAATACCACAATATATTTTTCCAAAAGTAAAATTTCACTATTTTTGATAATGTCATCGACCCACCTATATGCTCGTTTCATGATGATTTATTCATATAAGAGAGGGTTTTTGTTTCTCATGTGTGTATATATTTGAAACATACCTTAGATCAAAGGATGTGAAAGTTTTCATAGAGTCCAGGTGTTCTAATGAAAACTTTCACATAAAAAAGCAATTATCGCCTACAAATGTTGCTGCTTATACACGGTGAAAGAATTCAAAATATAATTAACAATTCTAAAATTGAGCATATTTAATGTACTCCATTGACGTCAAATGGAAGTTTTTAAACAGGAACTCATAAATAAATGCATTTATACGTAGGAGTAAACACAGGAGCATAACAAATGAATTTCGATCCATATCCGTTAAATGTTTGACTTAAGAATAAATGATGTGCTGTCAAATTCCATTCAGTTTCGCTAACATATTTTATGATTCTGTACGATACAAAGACGTATGAATATGATGTAACGTATAGATAAAGTATAAAGTATACAGGTATGTATAATCTAGGTATACAATATAGGTATACAGTCCATTCTGTATTATGTTTGAACGCCCTAATCTCTGAATGAACCAGTCAAATTAAAAAAAAACTTTTTGTGTTTGTTGGTCACATTCATGAAAAAGGCTATAGACTAGTTTCTTAACAGATTAAGCAAAGGATGTATTGTTTTTGGTTTACGCTAACGCAGTCACGAAGTAACTATTTACTAATCTGTGGTCACGGCTAGCAATGGGAGTTATAGATTTTTTATTTCACTATTACGTCGTGAAATTGTTTTTGTCATTCTTATATCACGGGAGACAAATCACGACCGTTATATTTTATTAGTGCCGATTATAATCACAGTGGGTGCATTTTATTTCGTATATTATATCGCCGCGCAGTGACTATTTTATAAGTGATTAGTAAAGTAAAATAACATATTAAACATATTCTCTCTTCTAGCTGGTGGCACGGTGTTGCTCAAATGTTGTTACTTTGTCTCTTTCTATGATGGATATCTGCGAATTATAAGCATAAATAGTAGTTTCGCCCGCGTGAAATTAAATCACGCTCGCGTTATATATAACGGACGGTTTCGATGCATATAACTAGTGTGTCACGTGAATCATTTCATAACGAATGATATAACCAGTAATGCGTGAAATGTGCCATGCCTAGTCACGACCAACAGATAGTACCTACAGCGTATTTGACTGTAACACTAGTGAGTGCCAAAAATATTGACATAGGTTTTCCTTAACCACCTCGCATCGGCCTAGGCTGGAACGGATGCGTACGCAAGACGCGAAGGCCGTCAGTGTCCTCCAGAGGCATACGCGTAGTGCGGCAGCCAACAGCGCCTGTAGTATACGTACGTCACAACTTGATTAATTCGACTCGCTGCACCGATAGATACGATTTAGACTGACCGGCTCGCATCGGCCCGGCTCGGATGCCATATTACAATGGGCGAAAGGAAACTGTAAACAGGAATTACAGTTCATATTTACGTTAAATTCATGTTCCACGACGACTGAACGGCTCTCGACGGCTCCAAACTGCTCTGTGCTGCCCCGCACGAGCTCCGCTACAAATACTCCATAAGCATGCGTCGGAATCGTATGCGAGAATATACTGTCTTATTTTTATAATTTAAATAATAATGAATTAACAATGCGTGTCGGGTAAAATGGTTAATTACATTATGTTACGGTTGTACTGTATACATACTAATGCATAACTTTTCAGTTTTTTAACTCTAAAAACCTTAATTTACTTTGTTACCACGGAAAAAGTAATTATTTACCATAATATTCGTGCCGGCAGCTTCATTTTGGTATAAAATGGCGTTAACCGCCATTTTGTAGTGAAGTCACGAATTTGACTGTTTTTTCTTTTTAATCTTGTATTTAACAATCTTGAATTTAATCTTGTATTAATGATTTTCCCATTGAGAACGAATTCTATCAGTATCAATAAAATTCAGTTATGGGGAATGACATCAAAAATCATTGTCTTACTTATCATGAGTTTTTGGCAATTTGAAGTCAAAACTGACAGTAGTTATTTTTCTCGATTGTGTTGTAATATAAAACTTAAAATTGATGAAAAATTGATTTAGCGGGCTGACACTCTAATGCACGATTAAAACCGCCCAGCCGGACGGCATTTTACAAAATGGTAAAGGAATTGAAATGTGTAAACAGGAGTTACACTTTACAGTTACATTCACATTCTAAACGGACCCGGACGACTCCTAATGGACTCCACGGCAGATATCTGCCTCCGTTGACATGCGCCGGGTTCGTTCGAAAACATGCGGTCGTCGCGAATTGTGAAAGGAGATTATGATGTGATTCACATTGATCGACCGGCACATTTATCGGCCCGCATCGATACGCATGCCGTCGCAGCCGTATGTCGGAGTCACAGTCGTACTTCACTTAAATGACCCGACTCGCTGCACCGCAGCTCTCTATTAACATTCCGTGAAGGCCGTACGGCTTCGAAGAGACTCCGACGCATACCGATGGAGCCGGCTATGTGTCGCGGCGTCTGTACGAGGTAGTACGGAGTAGTTCAGAACCGCCGGGAGCCGTTTAGCCGTCGTAGAACGTGAATGTACCAGGACGGCTAGAAATGTGAACTGTAATTTCTGTTAACATGTTCCAATTTTTTGCCGCATTGTAAAATGCCGTCCGAACCAGGCCGTTGCAAGCCGGTCACAACCGTACCTATCGGTATGTAGAGAGTCAACTTATTCAATTTTTCTCCGTGGTGATCCAGGCTCTTTTGAAGAATAATCATAAAAAATAATTTTCCAAATCGGTTAATAAATAAGTTTTAAGGTACTAGAGTAATTGGTTTTTGCATAAACGTTTAAAAATACAATCGAATTGAGAACTCCCTCCTTTTTGAGAAGTTGGATGAAAATAGATGTCAGAAGCTTAGATTGTAACCCAATCAAGTAACCACATGTAGTTCTCGAGTAACTCAACTCGCACATTGAATTCTAAATCGCAGTGGTTAATGAAATCGCAACTCTCCCGAGACTAAACTAACTTACGCTGAATATTTTAGGGCTATCAAAAGTGGATTTATAGTATATTGACCATTGATATTGACATACTAATTACGCAATGGGCTACGCTGCAATATTCTCATTTGTTTAACTTCCCACCACGAATAAAGAAGTTATTGATTTTGTCTCGATTTTTGATAATCGAGTTTTCAGGTCCTAGAAACCTTTTCCGACTATTCTCATATTGACGTCAGTATGGCTGTATTTATGTATGTATGTGTGTATATACACACAGACATCTCATAACTTTTGAACGGCTTGACCAATTGAAACGGGGTTGATGGCCTTCAATTGGATTAACTTTGACTTCCTGAAAATTTAAACAAACTCAGTTCAGGAGATTTTGAAAAGTTTTGAAAATCCCAAAAATATTTTAACGAGACAGTATTTATTTAATTTAATCTACAGATTCGGTACATCGATTGAGTACATATTCTAATCAGCTATTTTCCTTGAAAAACTGGGTTTCATTCATAAATTGTTCGGGAGTAGTCGCTGCTGGCGAAAAATTTAGAAAAAAGTGTTTTTTAGTCATAAGTAAAAAAATACGTCGAATTCTGTCGTAAAAATTAAAATCGGATCAAATTTTCTTTTTTTTTCAAAAATTTAAAAATATCTTAAAGCCTTTTAATTTGTGCAAGCGCGTGTTCTCTTTGTTTACCAATTGTCATTAAGTTTGGTCAAACTGTTCAAAAATTTTGAAAAATATTTTAAAATGGTAATGTGAACGACTCATGGGACACAGAAAGTTCAGTGACTATCTCTCTTAAACTTAAATAAGAATTTTCAGTAACTGTTTCCTTAACTTTGCGATGTTAACTTCAGTTGAAAATAGTGATAGTCTGTTAGAGCGCGGCAAATCTTCCATCACATGTCGATCGCTTTTGAATGCTTTGTACCACTCATACTCGTACCGTAAGCCTTCTGTAACATTTTTAGTAATTCCAAACACGAAACTCTATTTAAACTCCGCACCAAAATCGAAAACAGTTGTGCAAATTTGACAAAAACAAAACAAAAAATGGATTTTGGAACCATTAACAAATTATCCATTCACGATACTTTTTTGACAGATTGTATGTCACGAAATTTTACATAAAAATTTAATGTACATATCTGTCAAGGCCCCATTTCTCAAAAACGGATAAGATTTTATAAAATTTATATTAAATACGTGATTCTACGGTCTGTACTATAGGTACAGGATTACTTTTAAAAGTCCGGTCAAATTTTCAGAAACTGTTCAGAACCAATAATGCGATATATGTCATAAAAACAATAATTAAAGAAATCAAAATTCTATTTTTATCCGACATAAAAACAAAACACATGGATATAATTTCGATTACGCAAATTTGAACTAAAATATTTTAGTGCCTTCAACCAAATGAAAGTGATCGATTTTTCTTCAATCGATCGAAGATTTAAAGAAAAATTTACTTAAAACGCCAGACTACATAATATTCACAATCGTAATTATAGGTAAATTTAAAATAACACTGCCAGCATTACAGAGTTCATTTACAAGACCCGATGCATCGAATTCATGAATTTAGTGTGATATTTTTAAATGGATATTTTTATATTATCTTGTAATCATTTTACATTATTAATTAAACCGCATTTTAATTCAATATTTAGTTCCTAATTTTAAAATTTTGTCTGGACGTTTAAAGTAACCCTATATATGTTTTACCAAGTTTCTCTTAAACACGAAAACGAACGAACGTAGCTTATTTGAAATTGGTTTGAAACGACCATGCATAACATTTCTAGAAACATTCAGGAACAGTTTCAAATTAACGACTGAAAGCATTGATTTTACCATTAAGATGTGGACTTGCCATAATTTTTAAGTGGCAATAACGTTTATTACATTCTTTTACAAGTTGGGGTCGGTGTTTTTAATGGGAGAAATTTATTTAAGACCGTAACATTCTGAGGTCAGAAAAGACGTCACGCGATAATAATTGATACATAATATATATAATGGGCAAGTTGCGAATAATTTTTCTCTCTATTTCTACTGATCCTGTGTCATTGTCAAAATGTCATCGGTCATCACCGATATGTAGTATATTAGAGTGTATTTATGTGTATGTATGTATACATGTATACACAAAAGGACGCTCTACATTTCTCTCAAAGTTTAAAATGGAAGTAGGCAGGTCATGTTGCAAGATACGACGACAATCGATGGACAATCAACATCACAAAATGGAAAGGACCGCTTGGCGTGAGAAAGATAGATCGTCCATGCGCACGGTGGCAGGACGAGATTGTGGCTAACGCTGGAGGGAACTGGATGACCACTGCGAAAGATAAAACAAAATAGAATTCTATGGAGGAGGCTTTTACCCTGAGCGGATCCACAAAATAAGCGTGCATAAACATTTTAGTAACTCTATTTAATTTTCAATTTTCATATTTTTAAAATCAGTCAATTTCTATTGTAAATATTTTAAGTTTAAGTGTAAATATTATTATTTAAAATTTCTATTTTAATTAATTTTTAGTTGTTTTTGTGGAATGAAATAACGTTAATTTATTATTATTATTATATTATGTATATATAAATATATATGTATATATGTATGTATTCACGTATCCAGATAATGTATATACAGGTTCTAAAATAAGTGACATGACCCTAAGACAAACAATTTAAACTTTATACTAACATGTTTATCAAATAAAATTGTACATCTTTACAAACGTTTGATTTAATTAAATAATAACTTTTGAATATGTTTTCCTATTATTTCTATAAAGCAACCCTACATTAACATATGGTAACAGTCAATTTCTATCCCTCATAATAATTTCCACCCTACAAAATTGTCCGAGAAAATACCCACATATGAATTCGAGTCTTATGATTTAAAATATAAAGTGATAAATCTAATATATTGAAAAGACATTTGGACAACACGACCTTTGAAGTTAAATTCAAAGGTCGTGTTGTCCAAATCCCTTTTGTAGGATACATGATTCATAATGTTATGAGCTTTGGGTTCATATTGTGCAATAAAATATCATTTGTATTAAAACCGTGCATTTATTTTTTATTTTATTTTATTTTTATTTATTCAGGATAACAACAGCATTTAAGTACATACACTATTAAATTTAAATGATTTACAAATTAAAGCCAGTAATAGTTATCCACTGAGTTATTACATAATATATTGAGAACAAAAACAAAATGTAAAACACAAATATACAAAACACCACAATGCGATACGTAAATACCCTGGATAAAACACCAATATCCCTCACTATATTTACACTCAACCGACTACACTATACACTGAATCACTAAACGAAAACACTTCTCTTATTCACTGTACTATATCGCTTTACACTGGGCGTCTGTACTATCACTTTCGATCGCGGTATAAAAACTGCACTCTATTCGCCAACACATCCCTTTTTATACCCAAGGTAAAGATTGACCTTGTTCCCGAAAATTACGAATTTATCGCGTAAACAATTCTAATTGTAAACAAATTCTAATACATGCTATTTTCTTATGACATATTATATGACAGAAGATCCGTTATGGCGTAGCTGGTTGGGTAACGTCGGCTATTGTTTAGCAATAGAAGCAGCCTACCTCTTTCTTTTATTTCTAGATTTTTCAGCGTTCTATCTCTTCAATTTTCTAGATTATTCACAACAATATTATGAATGTATTTATGAAAATAATAACGTCGTATTCACTAATAATGAAGTAGTTTTTAAGGATTAATTACGATATGAACACTAAAATATTTGTTGTTTATTTATTTACTAAACACTTTGTTGTACACAAAACATTTACAGTAAACAATAAAATGATATATATTAAAACAAAAGGCGAACTTACCTCATATTGAGATTTCTTCCAGCTAACCCATATGTAGAAAACAGTAGCCGAACATAGACACTTGTGCACATATTATTAACACGGCATAATTATAAAGCATACAAACAACAAATGTGCCCTTAAAAAGCTATTAACAAAAAAATAAAAAGACGAGAAAAAAACTAACTTGTACTTTAAAAGACAAGAAAATAAAATTAAAATAAAACAAAAATTACACAATTAACTTGCTAACTACTTTCTTACTTACTTACTCGGGGAATGAAGAAAGTGAAAACGCTCATGAAGATAAATCGGGGACCTAGGGTTATGAAGAATATAATAAAGTAAACAAATAAGATGAGTATTCCTGCGAAGACGTATGGGTAGCCACTTAAGTTGAGCACGGAATTCCGAAACATGATCATATTTACGGAGACTAAAAATGTAACAATTGCACAAATTTTTCATCCTCTCAAGTTTATCCACTAACCCTTCGTTGACATCAAGAAAACACGAGTTAGAGTAATCAATTATTGGGAGAATCAGTGTTTGCATTAAGTAATCTTTGTTTTCAGCGGTAGCAAATATTCCAATGGCTTCAGAGAATGGAAAGAAAAGTAAACTTTTTTGCAAATATTGTTGATATGAGCCTCCCATGACCAGTCTTTAGAAAAAAATTACACCTAAATTCTTAACGGTAGACGAGAAAGGAATTCGAGTGCCATTGTAAACACTTGGAAGAACATTAATTAACGTTATTTAACAATTAGTGCATATGTCTATTACCAAAAATTATCGCTTGAGATTTAGAGGAACTTACTAAAAGACCGTTTGAAGTTGCCCAAGCATGAATCGCATCTAAATCTCGATTGATGGCACTGACCGCATCATTTATATCCATGATACCAGCTTAACAATACAGTTGGAGGTCGTCTGCGTATAAATTAAATTTACTTGTTATAATTGTATAGACGGCATCAATAAAACTCGTAAAAAGTAACGGGGATAAGACTCCATCTTGAGGAACGCCCGCAGTGAGTTAGTTGTAGTGTATCAGAAAACGTGTCGTTGACACGAACACACTGCGATCGCCCTCGGAGGTATGAGTTAAACCAGGTGACAGCAGAGGACGAAAGGTTACGGGAGCGTAGAACTTCTGGTAGTATATCAAAATACACTGAGTTAAAGGCACTACTAAAATCAAGAAGCACAGCAACTGTAAGTTTTTGATAATGTTATAAAAGATAAGGATTAACAATATTTATAATCTGTGCTATAGTGGTGCGGTATCTGTGTTTACCACATTAAGTCCCAAATTCGATCAAAAATGTTTTTTTTTTTTGTTTACTAATAAAATCAATGTTGCTCGGAATTAGGTAGATGCCCGGTTGGCGATAGGCTTGCCACCTATCACATTGTAGGACTATCTTCGGCTAATCGGGGGTGCACTGGTTACTCCCATGCCTATCTCTTCAGGGATACGGGCGTAAAGATACATTATTACGGAAAAATAGACATTAAGTCACGTAAAAGTGAACAGTGAACGCTTTGAATGAATAATACACATAGATGGAATATAAAAAATAAGAACAGAGTCGCTATTCAATTTTGGCTATATGTACCGCGTAAGTGCGAATAAGACAAAATATACTATCTTTTCTACTCGATTACTGACGTGCCGTAAGTTTCTGTGTGGCGAATGTCATGTGGTCTCTTTTAGTACTACCAATTTAAAGAGTTATAAAATTAAATACTAGTATCAGCAAGATTATGTATTCGCCTTCGTAACTATCAAATTTGGTCATGTTAACATATTGTAAGTAAATCCTTTTTACATTACAAGTGGACGTAGTATTGTTTAAAATGTTATCGATAGTCACACTTTAAAACTTATTTTATAGATTTATAAAATTATTATGTTATAGATTTATAAAATTATTATGTTCTAGATTTTTAAAATTATTTGTTAGAAATGGACAAAAATATAAAAAACTGAACAAAACAAAACTATACAAAAAATTTTTTTAAGTATTTCACAGGATTCTCGAAACAAATATAAAGTAGATCGAAATCTATGGCTTCGCAGAAAAATAAACTCTTTCTTTCTTTTATTAAATTTTCATAATACAAGAGTTGTGACAAGAATATAGTATTTGTAACTTAGATTTATGTGATATTAAATATTTTATCTATAAAATATTTAAATAGCCGACGCGACGTAAAGATAAATTTATTATCATTAAGACATTGTTATCATTTTGCAGGACCTCGTACTTCACAGAATACCTACTAGATGCTTATTAAGAAATTCTTATAATTAGACCATCTGTGTTCTGCTAGGCAGTTTGTAAGAGGCAAACAATTGCCTACCATCAGTCACTACCATCGTGGTATTTCACTACTAGGACGTTTATCATCCTTGAGAACAGTACATTTTCATCCTACTTCCCAAAAGGAAGTTATTAATTCGGCTGTATATTTTTATTTATATTTTTTACTTCAGAACTCGGTTGAACCGATTTTGAAAATTCTTTTTTATTTGGAAAGGCATACTTTCCTTGTGGTCCCAATTTAATTTGGTGAAACCTATTCCAGAGATAAAGGAAATGGGAATCGGTTGTTGAAGTTTCACTGCGTTAAAAATTATTTTCTAGACAGAAGGCATCCTATGTTCTTTTCGGCATCTTGATTAAAAATGTATAAACTGTTTGCAACATTTTTGCAAAATTTTATACAACCAATTAAGAAATTAAGACATGAAAGTATAATAAAGTAACTCAAAAAATAATAAAGTAATATTTTAGAAGTATTTTTAGAAGAGCATTTTTTGGAAATCTATTGTAATTTCAAGCTATTAAAGCTATAGTCTAAAGACAACAAGACGGGATGAACTGGAGTGAACAAATTTCCGCCCCGTTGGTCGAGTGGTTAGCGTCTCTGACTACGCAATAGTCGGGGCTCGGGTTCAATCCCTGACGTGGACGAGCATTTGTGTGATGAGCATAAATGTTTGAATTTCCGGGTTTGGGTTTTTATGAAATATATTTAAGTATTTATATACGTATTTCTTTGTATTAGTATAGTTGAAACACTTATTACACAAGCAAATAATTTGCTTACTTTGGGGTTACTTACTTACTTACAAATTACACTTACTGATCTGTAAGTGTAATTTGTCCCATTAATATTTATTTATTTAAATTGAACATCCAATCAGATTCACTATAAAGTGCTTAACTCTAGAAAAAGTGCCGCGGTGTGTGGATCAATAACGAAGAATCTCTTGAGAAAACGTCAGAATTAAATTTTCTTTTTAAAACTTGAAGAAGAAGAAGAGAAAGAAAGATTTGAAGAGAAGCGTGCACTGCATTGATTCCTGGTTGCGTTCTGCCTTTGAATAATATCCAAGCTAATAGAAGTTTCAAATATCGAAAAAAATCGCAACAGACTGCCTTTGTCTTTAAACTGGAAAGTTTCGGCATAAATATAAAAGGACTGTATTTTGAAAATTAGTGTATTTCAACATTGCAAATAGTCTAAGCGTGGTTCGTCAAAAATAGCATAGAATAGAATAGGATAGGATAGTATAGGATAGGACATATTTTTATTTAAAATGAGTATATAAAATATATTTTTTGAACGTCAAAACTATCATCACAGAAAAAACGCTGCAGCAGCTATAGCAGCCCCAGGTCCGGTGGAGTGTGTTTAGTGTATAGGATAGCAATCAAGCTGATGCTTCTTCTGATGAAAAGAGACGATAATCACCTAGAGACACCTGTGCCGTCAGCACATTAACCCTTACAGACAGATGTCTATATCTGGATAGATGACGAAAGAGCTATATTATAACAATGTTTAGAACAGTCAGTCGTAATAATGTACTCATCTATGTAACACGCAGGAAATAAAATAGTAATTCCTTGGTATTATATCAATTCTCCCTTCTTGACTACACGCAATAATATACTGCCTGCTCCTCTACTTCACACGTACGCAACACACCAAATACGTACATGCTGCGTTGCTATCCGTGTTCATGCCAAATGAATAAGTTTGCTGGCTACCTTACCTATTCCTGACGCAATTGCAGCAAGCAACACGCAAGGCACCATTTACATCACATAAACATGTGCAGTAATGCAAATCACCGCCTGAAGGATGGCAATGTATCATTAAAATTTATGGTTATCTCTTATCATCAAAAGATCTGCTTGTTTGCTATCTTATGATGTAAAAACACGAACATTGAAGTCGGTTAAGCAGTTTTACTGTAATTATTAATTGTTTGAAGATTTGAAATACCTTTAAAATCCCGAGATAAAAATCCTCCTGTTTTCACAAACAAACATCATCATAAATGTTGTTTATACGTACAAGCGTACTTACGCGATAAACATGTTTTTCTGTGTGTATTTTGTTATTTATGGTATGTCAACAAGTTATATTTAGCTCAGTCAACAATACAAGGAATAGAGAGCGTAGCCGTAAAGATTATTCTCAGTTACACATAATTATCAGTTTTATTCCGTTGGTTTCAAACTCAAAAATACTTTATTCGAATAAACCCTTACACTTTTGGTGGAGTTGACAGTTTTAGAATTACCTACTACCGGATCGGAACGAGGCCACTCACAGAGAAGATCTAGCGGAAGAAACTCAGCGGGCTTGTCCTTTTTTTCTTTTTTCATAATTAATTACAATATTACAAAATATTCTAAATAGTCTGAGAACATTACTGCGATTTAAAATAGCGCGAGCGTAAATGTTACTCGTACAGCGTACTATATACTATTTCCATTTCTGTATTTTCTCGATGATAGTTCTAATTTGATAGTTGTAGTGTTGTGACCAAATAAGCAATGATATTGATCGCATATATTTATTATATTTTGAACAAATATAACAAAAACATTTAAATATACTTTTTCGAGGTGGAAACACTCAATGGCCCAGCGCCATTTTGTGTTTATTTTAATCTGTCACTCGCAACTAAATTTCTGTTCTATGACTTTTTTCACATTATCCATACATTACGTTGTGTATTTTGTGTTCCTCCGTGTTGATTGCTGCCCAGCTGTCAAATATCAAAATGCCGAAAGGATCTGTTCTAAAAAGGCAGGCGAGAGAACTGGTGATCAAGGTTCATAATTACTTTGAAGCACAGTATCAAAATGGTGTTCCGCTTTTACCACTGTTGCAAGTGCGAGAGCGTAAAGAAAGGGAGAAAGAAATGGAAATAGAACTACTTATATTGTGACATGTAACCTGCGAGACTAATTAATAAAAATCAGACAATGCCTTGCTTTCATGATGCCACTTTGGAATGGGAACAACGCATCTATAATTTTTACATCAATGGTTTTAACACGTTTTTTTATTTATTTACTGGTAGCTTCGGCAAGTTGATTATAAAAGCGTATATATTGCCCCATAAAGGAGTTACTTATTCTATGGAGACGAGATGCATGCACAACGAGATTATTTTTTTCCTTGTATTTAGAAAGTATACAAGAACAGCTTCGAAACAAAAACATACCGTTGTTTCTAATCTGATGCAATGCGCTTCTAGTCGCTTGCCCCAACCCAGATATTTGGGTCCAGATTTATTACATTGCGCCATCACGGTTGAAACCGGTAGGGTTAACTTTTTTAACATTGCACTCTGGTGACCCAGCTAGCGGAGTCTCTCCCATTATATTGGCGTCCGCCACCAGTTCTTCGATTTTAGGGTTTTCTAGTATTCTCCAGCTTCCATCATCTCTTTGTTAACTGCTATTCATAGGCTGATAATATACTAAGTTTCTTTAACTGCAAATGTTGCAATTATGTGGAATATGTTAACTTTGAAAATTTTCCATTTCATGTGCCCATTGTTGAAGATATTTGCTTACGCCTTACACCCAGTATTGCATAATCACATCGATACACCTGCCTTGTGGTTTAGAAGTTTGGCTCCAATGTTAAGGTTTGAAACCCGGGAGGCACAAAAGTAGGTATTATTGAGGTTTTTCTCGAAAGTCCAAATTTTCAGTAGCAGCTCAGAGTCTGGTGGATTGGCGTTTTACCACTACCGTTCCCGGTATGAGCACATAAAACTGTCAGTCCCGGTTATCACTAAAATAGAGAAATTAGGTTGGTAAAAATCACCAGTTATTTGTTCCTGTGATACCTATTTCACATCAATGGGAGGAGATGGGTGTTGCTAGGGCAAATTTTAAATATTACACATAATATTATCATCATATATATTATTTTTAAAAGGTGTTTTTTCCTGGAGTGGCTCGATCTCTTTAACTACTTCAGCAAAAAAAATAAAAAATGCCCAGTTAAAGTTTATGTTTTCTACTTTAGGCGAAAAATATTAAAAAAAATCTTTTTATTAATAAAAAAACTAATTAAATATAATTTTTATAACTATCGACCGGATCGCCATCTGTGGGTGATACATCAAACATTTTATAGAGTTTTATACTTAAAAAACGCTAGATGGCGCCGTGCGAAATCTTCGCACGGCGCCATCTAGCTAGCATTTTATATTATTTAATATTTAGTAACTTATATTCAGTCGGTGGGTCATCTCGCTAACCGAGCAACCAATGAGTCGTGGTGGAATGAAAAATCTATAGCCGTTCGGTTTACTCTGCCTACCCCGGCGCTATGATATTTTTATAGTTGATCTTTATAGCCAGTGAAGTTAGTGGGTTCAGGGCGTGAGGATTTTATATTGTGTGTTTAAATTTAAGTAATGGATGTGGATTGAATGACTAGGCAAACTGGACAGACTGGAAAGATAAATGACAATTATATATTAAAGATAAAACTATTTGTAAGTTAACGTGAGCGACGAGGCCGGTAACTGCTAATTGTTTTTGTAATTATTGAGTTACAGCTAATAAAACATCATAAACCTGTCAGAGTTTATTGCTTAGGAAAATGTCAATAAAGTCAATATATAGGTAGGTATCACTTGTAATTATAACTTGAATTCTAGACGAAGTTATTAAAAAAGGTACGGTATTCACCAGCACATACCAGAAATAGTCATGTCGACAGGTTACAATTTCTCAATTTACGCTATCGATATATTGACATTTATTGACTTATTTGTCTTTACAAATAGAAAACTAAACCTTAACTCTTGGATTTAGAATTGAAAATATATTTTTTTGTTAATATGCTTGCGTTCCAATTAGTGCGTCGGTACATAGCAGCGCTCACGTGACCTGCTTTTTACAACAGCTGTCGCAACACTTATCTTTGCACTAATATACACTAGGCGAGATATTTCTTTAATTACGTTCGTGCCTCATTAAACTAATAAAAATTTATATATAAAGTATCATCATACTTGGTTCCCTTGTGGGGTAGGCAGAGTAAACCCAACGTCTATAGACTTTCAAATTCGCAAAATGAGTGGTAGCATTTACGGACCTGATAACGATTATCGACTATTTCTAGTGATAATTGGGACCGACGAAGTTATTCGGCTTATTCGAAGAAAGAGAGTGGTAATAAACCACTTGTCAGACTCCGAACTGCTGCCAAGATTTTGGATTTTCGAGAAAAACCTCGAAAAGACCACAATAACACATTTTCTCGACCCGAGAATCGAACCCGGTACCTCATAGTGTGAGCCGAATAAGCAACCCCCTAGACTCCGAAGCTATACATAAATCTATACAAGGTGTAAAAACCCATGACCGATCCGAAAGAGGTATATGTGTACGTCAATGACGTTATCAAAAACATGATAAATTTATTTTTATTACAACAACAAAATATATCGTAATTTTAAGTGCCTCATTTTAGTACTAAACTTAAGCAAGTTCCCCTTAAATCAAGCAAATATTTCGAAAATTTATCTAACAATATCCATAAAATAAGGACACAGATACGATTGTATTAAAGTACCAAATAATGCCTTTAAGGATCGGACAGGGCTTTTTTTACACACTGAATAACAAAAAATGTTTAAAAAAAATTCGTAGACGTCCAGATATCATTTGACAACCTATGCTAAGTAAGGGACAGGGACTTATCATAAGTCTCTGTTAGGTCCGTTAAGTTTTCATAAATTTTTCATTAGGTTCCCTTTTTGTCTTTATTTTTAACTAGCGACCTGCCCGCGGTTTCACCCGCGTAACTCTTGTTCCCGTGAAAATATCGGAAAGGTTTATATACTAAAACCTTCCTCAAGAATGAATCTATCTAGTAAAAAAACCGCATCAAAATCCGTTGCGTAGTTTTAAAGATTTAAGCATATATAGGGTATGGGGACATAGGGACAGACAGAGAAAGCGACTTTGTTTTATACTATGTAGTGATATATTTTTTTAATTTTTCATCATAAAGTTAGCACTTATTTAACAATTTGCAAAATGATAATTTACCTTAATAAACCTCAATCGATGGTCTCTTTAGATCCATTAAGTTCCATTTATTTTTTTGTTAGATTCTCTTTTGCTTTTTTATTTTTTCATAAAAAAAAATACGAAAAATTAAAAAGATACTTAAAAAGTAAAAGAAGGCCTACCGAAAAAAATACAGAAACTTAACGGACCTGACAACGATCTATCGATTAAGATCATTATTATAATTTAAAAAACTTACAACTTTGAATAAGATACCAGTACTTACAGTAGATTTTGCGTCAAAAATAATAAATATGTATCCTCAAAAGCTTTTGAATTTATGGAAAAAATTTAAATTCTTTTAATGTTAAATACGTTATAATTCAGCCATCTTAGCTTTAGGTGTTTGTCTTTAATTGGTTTACGGGCGGCAGGTGCTGAAGGCTGGCTAGCAGCTGGTTCAGTTGATGTGCATTCTCCCCAACTCCCCAATGTAATAACTGGAGATAACATCACATTATTTTGTTATACGACCTTTTAGCGTCCAGTGGATAATAGGGAAAACTTATGGTTATATCATTACACTAACGATTGCCTTGCTGGTCGAAATTCAACCGTGAGTTTGATAGACTATATTACATAGCGAAAATAGTATATTTGTGTTATTATTATGATGTGTGCCAAATTCATGTGTGCGATGTTTTTTTTTCTATAATGTGTTTTAATGGATTTTATACAAAAGAAAATACTTTTCTGTGCTCTTTTTCCATATAAACTTTGACTGTTCCAAAGGTCATACTCTTAAGTTCACGTTTTTTCGTACAAAAGCGGTACAAAGTTTTCACATTATGTAATACTATAAAAAGATCTGACATTCGTCTGTGCCACATTGTTTAATGACATTGTGTGCCTAATTTTTTGAAAGTATGTTGTAAAAATCTAACGAGTCTGGATTCACTGTCTTTGAAACATCGAAACAAACAGATGGCTATAAGCATCAACTATTAAAGTATCATCATGCCGGTTCCTTTGCGAGGTAGTCAGAGTTAACCGAACGTCTATAGAGTTTCTAATTCAATACGTTTTACCGATTTGCCGGTTTGCGAGATGAATGGTGATCGCCATCATCACTCTTCATCGACTTTTAAACGATTATCGAATATTTATAGCGATCTAGACATGCGACAGTGTATTCAGCCAAGTTCAAAGAAGGAACTGACGACGCAACAGAAATGTGTAGTAAGTAACTATTGACTTGCGTATAAAGCGATCCATTAATTCCATGGAGAAAAAAACGAAATCCAAAATAAATAATATTATAAGATGGCTCTTGTGATCGATCTTGCGATCTTGTGTCGCCTCTGTGGTCTAGTGGTCCAGCGTTGGTGTTGACCACATGAGGTCCCGGGTTCGATTCCCGGGTCGGGCACATAAAAAAGTGCTTTTTCAGTTTTCTGAGAAACATAAAGTTGCCCGGGATTGGAAAGTGCCCGGTTGGCGATAGGCTTGCCACCTATCACATTTGTGAGACCAAGTATCTTCGGCTAATCGTGGGTGCACATGTTGTACCTCTGCCTACCCCTTCGGGGATATGGGCGTGAAGATACTTATATGATCGAAAGAGGCAACCTTCGCCTAAAATACCAGAAAAATATTTGTCTATTACTATATGTGTAGCAGAATGAAATGACACGGTTTACCGGCTACCGTTATGTAGCCGGTAACTGTCGTAACACGACAATGACTCGATTGGGACTGATAAAGGTAAGGTAGATAGTAATTAACACTTTTCACATATATTTTCCGTACGCAAAATAAACCTATGGAATAAACTTTCAAGTTCGATTTTCCCAGGGAGCTATAACTTAGGTGATATTTAAAAGCGGATAAACAAACGCTGAGAAACCGGTATATCGTTGGAAATAGCCCCTTATGTTGCAACTATCCATGGGCCCTTACTTAACACCAGCTTACCCACTTGATTTTTCTGTGCTATGGTTGATGATATTTCATGCACAGTTCTTTTAAAATAGTAGCATTCGTACAAGGTTGACCACACTATACAATAGAATAATAGATTGTGAACTAGTCCGATTCTCTGACATCCCATGTCAATTATTTTATGTTTCTCACACTTAGCAAGCGTTATTTCGTATAACTGACCCTTAATTGAACAAGTAATTAAAAAACAAAAAACACGTGTGACCCAGTCCGTGAAAAATAACCTATGTCAGGGGTCGGCAACCTTTTAAGTCGGAAGACCCAAAAATTACAATTTACAAAATTTCAGTTTTTAAAGAGCCACAAAAAAAATCTTATTAACAATAAACCGTAAGAAGAACATTGGACGACAATGTCATTCAAGAGCTTCCGACGGGGAGGCCGGGGGAATGGGGGGTAAAAAACGAGTACAACTGGCTGAGAAAAAAAAAAAAAAACGTTTTTAGAAAAACGTTGGTGGTGAAAACGCTATATGTATTTAGCTTACGCCTCATCAATCATCAGATTGATTATATCATACTTAATCTTCTCCAGTACCTAGTAATCCTAATATCCTCTCACAATCGCAATGCACATCGGTTTAGTTCACCTTTGGTCAGCCATTATTCATATTAGATGTCCAAACTGACGGAACCTGCCTGGTATTTTATTCCAACACCTTCCTTCAAATCTAACCTCTTTGTCACTTTACGTTTTACAGACACGGTTCGCGAGTGCATCACCACATATTAATGATAAATATCTGGTTGCCCGAGTTTTGCTCGGTTTTTCACATATTTCTGGAACCGATGTTTTCTTGGACCTTGAACCTTGATAAATTGGTTCCTATAGAATATATAATTATTTTTTTCTGTACCTGGTTGACCGAGCTTTGCTCGGTTTTTCACATACCCATATCTTGGGAACCGAGCTTTTCTTGGACCTGGAACCTTGATTGAAAACCCCTAATTTGTCACTTTATATATATATATATATATATATATATATATATATATATATATATATATATATATATATATATATATATATATATATATATATATATATATATATATATATATATATATATATATATATATATATATATATATATATATATATATATATATATATATATATATATATATATATATATATATATATATATACATTTAAAGGTATTAGATAATAAAAAAATATCGCTGGCAAATTACACGAATTGATCTAACCCGTCTAAAGTAAACTATTTGCTTGTGATATGGGTGTTAGTCATGACACAAATACATAGAAATACATATATAAGTACTGAAATTATATTTGATAAACACACGGACTGAAATACAAACATCTATGCTTATCACATAAATGCTTGGCCCTTTCGGGAATCGAACCCGAACCCATCAGTTGCTTAGTCAGAGTCGCTAAACACTCAAGCAGTATTTGAATTTGAAGCGGTATTTGCGAATATAAAAACTGCACGTACTTCTTCTAATGCAAAAGTTTATTTAGAATCATTTCTCCCTATAAATTCCACTGACAAAGAATCCTTTAATTAGAACTGTGTTTAGGAGCCATATCTACATATTTTGTGTTCGGTAGTATAATATTTAAATGCTATAAAAAGTGAGTGTATATAAATTCCAAATAAATAAATTGGTAAAGTGCAAATATAGGGTTCCAAAGTTGCCCATCAGCATCACAATAATGCGGATTAAGAAGAGGATTGTATTGCTTCACAACGAGCATTTATCTTATTTAACGTCAATTACGGACATATCCGCAGTCCGCACCACAGATTCACTGCCTATAAAAACTTTTTCATTAAGCCGGCAGAGAGGGGGGGATACTTAACTCTAACAAAACTTTGAACTATAAAGCTTAATATTTCATAAACGAGTCCCTTCATGGAAAATCGTTTTCACAAACCTACACTGTTTTTTAAAAAACGATCCCACGATACGTCACTATGGGGTACAAGAGAAATTAAAATTAACATCCCCATTTTACATGTAGAGCAGCTGTTCTAAAAAAAATGTTATTAAAAATTTTATATTACCACTCTGTAGTCACAGACTAATATATATATACTTATTAACACCAAATTACAGTTTCTTAGTACTTAAGATCTTTTAGCTAGACTGCGGACGGATGGACGGACAGATATAGCGAAACTACAAGAGTTCCTAGTTTACTTCGGAATCCTAAAAATTTATTTTTATTTATTTATTTATTTGTTTTAAAACAGCAGGCCTACACTTGAAAACAATATAAATCTTAAACCAATATTGATAAAAACAATAAGTTTCGAATATCGTCAAAAAACGGTACTCTTGAAACCAATATTGCCCACATTGATTGAATATAGTAACGACCTAATTATTGGAAATAGATGTCGTTGTCACACGTCAAGCTAGTGTTACAAGTGGGAATTTTAAGTACCGTTTTAAACAATATAACGAATAAAAGCCATAATGAGTAGTTCCAAAAGATTTCGAAATCCGTGTGGCGCTGTCGCCACATCCAATAATTGAATATAGTTGTCCAGAGTACGAAATACTTCAAAATTCATTAAATATTCATTTAAAATTGAAATCGGTTTTTAAGAGTAGCCCTACAGGTACAGTAACAGGTTACAGAATAACACCTTAAATCTAGCTTATATATACTTTAAAAAAAATGACATTTCCATTCTGTGACCCAAATAACAACTGTACACTACATTATCTTAAACAGAATAAAAAAACCGTTAACATCAGCAAAGAAAGATAAATGTAAATAACTTCCGAAATATTCCCGTATCTTCTCTCGTCCTTGCCACCACGTATCTGCTTCGTGCGCACCACTTGTAGAGCAAACCATGCATAAGTTGATGATCTTCGAATGGGAATTCTTAGGCATCAGGTCAAGGTTACCACGTCATTCCAATGTAATGAAGTAAAAGAATAAATACCAAATTTCGTATCAATCAGGACTTTATAAGTTGCTTAATTACTTTCAAGGAGTAAAGAGTTAGTGTTAGAGAGCTAACGTCATGGCTACTAGGTTCTGCATTGTCTTGCCCAGGTATGATAATACCGCCTTACCTATTCCTGCCACAATATCAGTGCTTGTCATTGTCGTATTCCGGTTTGTAGGGTAAGGAAACTGGTAAACTTATGCATGCGATTTTGGTATCTACAGGTGCTGATTGTCTTTTTTCATAAGGAGAGACTATCATATGATATAAAAAAACTTAAAATGATGTGGTGTCGCGGGACACCAGGTAGGAACGAACTTCTTTCGGCTAAACGGCACTACTCGCTTGTGTACGCGACTGTCGCGCCTGCGCACGTCTCATTTAACGCTTTTATTCCACACATTTTTCTTACGGTTTTACTATCACATTTTTTTCAGTTCGGTCGCGCAGCAAAATCCCTATCCCCTCCAAGCCTGCCGTAAGGAACTTCGTTCCAAAAACTTAAAAACATGAAATTGTTTAGATAACAGAGTATGCCAAAGAAATATACATACAGACAAATTATATAAACTTGAAAAACATATCCCTCCCAGCGCAGTTGAGTAGAAAGCAGAATGTTTTCATTTTAATCTAAAGTTATTAAAATCGTAAGAATCTACTGTAGGGGACAAACTAATCTAAAAACGCTACAAGAAAATATAATAAAAAATTCCAAGCAAAATCTTAAATCATGATATTACAATTATTTATTATTGGCACAGGTTCCATCTCTATGATACTTCAGTAATAGCAATCAGCGGCGTCACACTGAAAATATATTTTATAAGACATATCGTTTTTTTCTTCTGAAGACATATGGTAAGTTCTCGTACACAAGGGAGAAGTCTTTAACCTAGCAGAAACAATACAGTCGGAGTCACGGGTATCAGCTAGCATATGAAACAATGCAGCAAAACTCAAGTATTAGGTACATATGTATATACCTAATAACCAAGCAATATAACCACTAACAAAGTTCAGATGAATTTGTTACGAAATCTAACATTTGAAGTACAGTTGCTGTTGCAAGCTGTTGTTAAATACACTTACATATTTTAGTTTCGTTTATCTTATTTGCTAACGCATTGATAAAACTGGCTGACTGTGAGTCAGACTCGTACGAGAAGGGTTCCGTGCTATCTTGCAATACTAAAACAATATCTAACTATTGCCATTCTTAAGATCGATTCATAAATAACAAACAAATTGGTTTAGCGTATGTGAATTTCAAATAATAATTCTCAAGTTTTATATAAGGAAAACCGTTAAACTTTTAAGCCTTTTTTATATGAACATTGTAGCGATTACGGGTCCTTAACTTTATTATTATTACCAGCTGTTGCCAGGGACTTCGTCCGCGCGGAGTTCGTTTACTCCGCACAGCCCCTGCCCCATATGTGATAGCGTGATAATATGTAGCCTATATGTTGACCCGACCTGTTAGTAATATTCATACAAATTTGAAGTAAATCCATGCAGTACTTTTTGAGTTTACCCCGGACATACATACAGACAAACAGACAAAGATTCTAAGAACTATATTTTTGGCTTCTATATTGATTGTAGATCACGCCCCAAGTATTCTTTTAAAAAAATATTCAATGTACAGTTTTGACTTTCCTACGATTTTATTATATGTATAGATAACCTACTCAGTAATGAGAGGTTGTTCCATTTCCTTGAGAGTTATTCAATATATAACCATAATATTATGTATGTTATCTATACATATAATAAAATCGTAGGAAACTCAAAACTGTACATTGAATATTTTTTTTTAAATAAATACTTGGGGAGTGATCTACAATCGATATCGAAGCCAAAAATATAATTTTTAGAATTTTTGTCTGTTTGTCTGTACGTATATCCGCGGTAAACTCAAAAAGTACTGCATGGATTTACTTCAAATTTTGCATGAATATTATTGAGTGATCGGGTCAACATATAGGCTACATGTGTGGAGTAAACGAAGTCCACGCGGACGAAGTTGCGGGCAACAGCTAGTACTTAATAATATGGTTATATATTTTAGATGAAGGAATATTCGAGATTCAGATTTATTGTTATAGTTTGGTAGTTTAGGAATATAAAATATATTGTTTCCTGGCGCACCTTTGCTAACAGTTTATGACTCCGACCCAATGCACTTTATTACTTCTACTAGTTGGTATAACCTATGTCGTGATGTGTATCTGAATGATGTTCTTTGCAAACGTACTTGTAAAAATAACCTTTTTAATAGAAGTTGACAAAAAACATAACTAATGTCAAATATCAGCAACGTTTCAACCATGTTTAGGTTTACTACCTTATCTATTCCTGCTGAAATAGTGTCGATGCTTGGCGTTGTTGAGTTCCGGTTTGGAGAGTAAGGTAGTAGGGAAACTTATGCATGTGGCATTCCAACTCTGCTATACGGATAGCAACACACCATTAACTTTTTTAGTGTCTATAGGCGATGGTTATCTCTTTCCATCCGGAGAACCATCTGCTTTTTTGCTCTGTGAAATAAAATAAATAGTTAACTAATACTTCGGCGTCCGATAGGCTATATGTGTCACTATCATCATGACTACTAAGTAGTAAGGTTCTGCATTGTCTCGCCCGGGTCTGGTACCACCGCCTTACCTATTCCTACTGCAATAGCGTCAATGCTTGTTATTGTCGTCTTATATTTACCGAACAATCAAAAGTTTAAAAATTTTCCGGTTTGAAAATTCCACATAAAGCTAAAGATACAGCGGACGAAAAGATAGCAAAGACTAAAGCTGCGTTAGCACTATTTGGATACGGAACCCTAAAACATGATGACAATTATTGAGCAAGCGAGACGAAGTATCAGAGTCTAACGGGGCATTTGTATGTTTATAAAATGATAATCATTTTGGTACCTTTGATAAAATCATAACAAAATTTGGTTATGCTACCAAATGCGCAATTGCGGATTGTAATATCTATACATATAATAAAATCGTAGGAAAGTCAAGATTGTACATTGAATATTTTTTAAAAGAATACTTGGGGCGTGATCTACAATCGATATCGAAGCCCAAAATATAGTTTTTAGAATTTTTGTCTGTTTGTCTGTATGTATGCCCGGGGTAAACTCAAAAAGTACTGCATGGATTTACTTCAAATTTTGCATGAATATTACTAACAGGTCGGGTCAACATATAGGCTATATATTATCACGCTATCACTTACGGGGGAGAAGCAGTGCGGAGTAAACGAAGACCACGCGGATGAAGTCGCTGGCAACAGCTAGTTTTGTATACAATAGATTATTGTATTAATATTTATTATAGAATAAAATGGAATATATTTTAATTGCATGAAAATGTTCCAAATTTTTCAGATCGCCATAATCTACCGGCAATTCCGGTGTGCATATACATATTATAATCTAATTAATCATAATTAATAATCATATTTTATAAATTTAAGCTCATGAATTATCTTTACAATTTGCTTACAACTAAATTCATAAAATCAATATAAGTAAAATGTCCCTTTACATGTTATTAATTTATATCTGATAATGCATCTTTAATTATATTTTTATTCAGAAACATATTATTATAAAAAATGTTTCTGAATAAATATATTATTATTAAATTCATTTAAGTTATGTTTCTGAAGAATTCATTTACTTAAGTCATAAAAACATTTGTTAACTAACCAAGTCTTTAACCTATTTTTAAATTGATTACTGTCTAGCGTTTTTAAATCATTAGTCATATATACGTATAGCCGAAACATATGTACATTTAAACATTACTTTATTTGATATTTTTGGAAGACTAATATTGTATACTTATATTGACTGCGTATATTTTATATTCAAAATTTTGTTTGACAAATAAGCATATTTCTAATATATAGATTTCAGTGACAATATAAAATATATTAATTTTACAAGAATAAAATTTGAAGGCAATAGGGAATACGCAAGTGATTCAAATTTATTTGTTTTCATTTGCCTTACCTATTTCTGCCGCAATTCCGACAATGCTTATCACTGTTGTTTTCCAGTTTAGGGTTTCCAGTTTACCTACCAGGGTAAGGTAGCCAGTAAACATCAAAATAGCCTTGGTGTTTCTAGGAGATGGTTGTCTTTTTCATCAGGGGAGCCATCTGCTTGTTTGCTATCTTTTAATATTTATATGATAAAGCATGCCAATCAGATCTGATCTGCCGCATTGTGTGTATGTTTTACATAAAAAAATGATAATTTTCATGATCTGAATAACTGATGCCTGTGAATCTACAGACATCAGTCAGTACACAGTAAAACTGAAAAAAATCAAAATAAATATTGGCAGTTTCACAACGAAACACTGACAATATACATCATTAAAACTATGCTAGCGTGAGTTAATATTTAATAACAAGGTTGAAATAGAGTCGGTTCACAAGGCGGGGCTTACATAAACTGCGGGGAATTTAATTTGGCAGATGACGTAAATACGGCCTTGCTGTGCCTCGGGCTTGGCGAGATTGAGCTTGATTCACTATCACTAAAATAATGGAGCGGGCGATTAGCAGGCCTACTACGAACATGTATCGAAATAATAAAACATTTCAGCTAACAGTTTTATTTGTTACAATAATTACACATTATTATTACAATAAAAATACACATAATTATTACACTAACACACGTAATTATTACAAGTATAAACCATAAAATTTCTTAACAAAGAGAGAAATAATGGTGAAGTGGGGAGATAAAAAATGGGAAAATTTTCCTGTATGTTAGTCCGGGCTTTTTTGAATAATAGATCAACTGCCGTTCTGCCAGGCAGGTCATAAGACCGATTGACTATAAAAATGTATGTTCCATACTCATTTTGAATAAAAATTATTGATTGATTGATATATTGACATACATGTCACTAACATCGTGACTACTATATGTTAGATTTCCTAAACGTCTCGCTCGGGTATTTGGTACCACCGCCTTACCTATTCCTGCCCCAATAGGGTCAATGCTTGTCATGATCGTGTTCCGTATTGGAGAGTAGTCGTTTGATTTATACATGTAACATTGGTATTCCGCCACATGGATAGCAACGCACCATTAACGTCTTAGGTGTCTATAATAATAGGTGATGGTTTTTCTTTTCATCAGAGGAGCCATTTGCTTGTTTGCTATGTAATGATATAATATAAAAATGAACTTCGTACCAACCTAAAGTTCCACGGCATTCAGTCATTTTTTCTTTATTTTTTTTTTAAATTATCTATACTTTTACGAGTTTTTTTGAATTATCTGCACTCTACACTAAGGAAAGACTTGTGATAGAAACTCGCGACAAAAAAATTTTACACTTTTGTCGCCTAACCCCCATCCGCCAAGTACATACCGTTCGAGATGGAACTTCGTTTAAAAAAATTAACTAACATTGAATATTAGGATATATTATTACTATTAATAATACTTGTGAATATTATAATAAAATCGTTATAATCACTATTTTATTTTCGTTTAAATCGTTATTACTCCTACTTTTATCAACAAGAAATTCTCTACCATAAAATATTTTGTTCCAGTAAAACAATTTTTTTTTTACGAAATTGGTTTAAAATTTTGCGACTTAAAATATGGCATACATTAGTTAACGGCAGCCTTAGTCTCCAAGTCGATACCCGACATTGATAAACAATGAGCCTATTGCAGAAGAAATAGATAAAACAATAATACTAAATCCGCGTTGAAACTTTGTAGAGGCCTACCACCTACCACCTAGACCTAGTTGTCACGATCGCTTTCGTTTGGCGAAGTACCTAGCAAAAAACGCTTGTGCATTGTTCAAAAGAAGCTCGGACCAACACTCTTCGTTAAAGAAAACACTAAGAAAAGAAAATTAAGAAACACTTTCTATTATTATTTAAATATTATTTATATAATTATATAATATTTATAAATTTATTATATATTATTTATAAAGAATAAAGACACAAGTAAAAAATATTGTTAAAATAACATTTTTTTTTTCAAAATAACAAGTAAAATGAATTTCGAATACCTTAAGGCAGGGGTAGTGAATCAATGGCTTGTCAATGATGTAACGCGACGAAATATTTTAGGCACGCTAGTAAATTATTATATTTCGAATCATCGCCAGTGATCCTATGCTGTGACAAACATAAGCAACTTAGTTTGACATCGGATCTACAACCGTCACACTAACGTCATTTTAATTTGAAATACGCGTATTTAACTGAAACATTATTATTACACATTGAAAAATGTATTATTTATTTGCAGTAAATACTATTAACTTAAATTATGTGCTATTAAAAAAATTACTTAAACCACGCCGGTAATTAAATTCACAAAGAGGTCGTGCGAGGCAGAAAGTGCTGAGAAAAATGCATGGTTGTCGCTTTCCAGACATCGAGGTAATGAGGATGGAACTTTAAATTTTGACGCGATGTCCGATGATGGAACTGAGCGGAAGGAATTAATTAGAATAATTCGTCAGAACTCTCTCCATGATAGATGCGGTATAAGGTGCAGAGCAAAACTTTATAAATTTTTTGGCCTACGTTCGGGTCTTTAGTCGTTTCGCACCGCGAGCGGTTCGGACCGCGCGGCGGTGTGAATTTTCCAAGAGCTCTTTTAACATGGGTCATTTCGCACCGCAGTGATGGAGAGGTGCGAATCGCCCAAGGTATTTTTGAAATGGGTCGATTCGGACCACGAGGCAAAACGATCATATGCTCTTTTCTTGGTTCGATTTCTACTTATATCAATTTAAAGATCCCAAATATCCATTCACTGGACAGCGGTGTGAATCAGCTCAATGCAAAAACTAATTGGGTGATTCGCACCGCTCCACCATTGCGGTCCGAAATGACCCATGCCAAAAGAGCTCTTGGGGAATTCACACCGCAGTCCGAACCCCTCATAGTGCGAAACAACTAAAGAACCCTACGTTCAAGGAATAGTCGAATCAATGTTGAATGATGTTCATAGTATGCCCTTAGTAAGGTGTGACCAATGACCAATGGTTACGATGATGTAATCTTTTCTTTCTAACTTCTTACCTCAGAATATCATAAAGATTTACTCCAAGGGCTTCTGATGTAAAAGTTAGTACTACTAAAACTCACAGCAAACTAGTTTTTTTTACAAATATAGTCACGTTGGTTTTTTCCGAGGTAGGCAGAGTGGTTTTATTTCATAGAGTAACATTCAAGCAGATGTCTCTCCTGATGGAAAAAGAAACCATCGCCTATTAAAACCAAAATGTAATGGTACTTAGCTATCTATGTGGCGGGATGATGCCACAGCATAGGTTTACCGACAAAATTTATTTTATTTTCATTTCGGCTACCTTACCCTCTAAACTGGAACAGCACAGGTTTTTTTATATTAAAAGATAGCAAACACGCAGTTGGGTCTCCTAATGGAAAGAGTCAACCATCGCCTATAGACACCAAAGATGTTAATGATGCGTTACTATTAACTTAGCAGAATGCTAATGCCGCATGCATAGGTTTAGCGGCTATCTTACCCTCCAAACCTAAATACGACTATGATAAGTTTTGACGCTATTATGGCAGGTATAGGAAGGCGGTGGTATCAAATCAGGGACGTTGTGGAACTATACCACCTTGCAGCTTGATGGTAGTGACACATATAGCCAATCGTTCGCCTTTTACGAACTGCCCGGCAGAAGGGAAGATGCTCTATTCTTCAAAGGAGGCCCAGACCAACTCCTGTAACTCCTGTACTCCTAGAACCATGTATAAAATCTTCACCACTAAAATCCAAACGCTACCGTATTTTGTTTTTGTTGATTTACGGACCACCAAGAGGTAACTCCTGTACTCCTAGAACCATGTATAAAATCTTTACCACTAAAATCCAAACGCTATCGTATTTTGTTTTTGTTGATTTACGGACCACCAAGAGGTAACTCCTGTACTCCTAGAACCATGTATAAAATCTTCACCACTAAAATACAAACGCTATCGAATTTTGTTTTTGTTGATTTACGGACCACCAAGAGGTAACTCCTGTACTCCTAGAACCATGTATAAAATCTTCACCACTAAAAGCCAAACGCTATCGTATTTTGTTGTTGTTGATTTACGGACCACCAAGAGGTAACTCCTGTACTCCTAGAACCATGTATAAAATCTTTACCACTAAAAGCTAAACGCTATCGTATTTTTTTTTTGTTGATTTACGGATCACCAAGAGATAACTCCTGTACTCCTAGAACCATGTATAAAATCTTCATCACTAAAAGCCAAACGCTATTGTATTTTGTTTTTGTTGATTTACGGACCGCCAAGAGGTAACTCCTGTACTCCTAGAACCATGTATAAAATCTTCACCACTAAAATCCAAACGCTATCGTATTTTGTTTTGGATCACCAAGAGGTAACTCCTGTACTCCTAGAACCATGTATAAAATCTTCACCACTAAAAGCCAAACGCTATTGTATTTTGTTTTTGTTGATTTAGAGACCACCAAGCGGTAACTCCTGTACTCCTAGAACCACGTATAAAATCTTCACCACTAAAAGCCAAACGCTATTGTATTTTGTTTTTGTTGATTTACGGACCGCCAAGAGGTAACTCCTGTACTCCTAGACCCATGTATAAAATCTTCACCACTAAAAGCCAAACGCTATCGTATTTTGTTTTTGTTGATTTAGAGACCACCAAGCGGTAACTCCTGTACTCCTAGAACCACGTATAAAATCTTCACCACTAAAAGCCAAACGCTATTGTATTTTGTTTTTGTTGATTTACGGACCGCCAAGAGGTAACTCCTGTACTCCTAGAACCATGTATAAAATCTTCACCACTAAAATTCAAACGCTATCGTATTTTGTTTTTGTTGATTTACGGACCACCAAGAGGTAACTCCTGTACTCCTAGAACCATGTATAAAATCTTCACCACTAAAAGCCAAACGCTATCGTATTTTGTTTTTGTTGATTTAGGGACCACCAAGAGGTAACTCCTGTACTCCTAGAATCATGTATAATATCTTCACCACGAAAATCCAAACGCTATCGTATTTTATATTTGTTGATTTACGGACCACAAAGACTGTACTCCTGTACTCCTAGAACCATGTATAAAATCTTAACCACTAAAAGCCAGACGCTATCGTATTTTTCTTTTGTTGATTTACGGACCACCAAGAGATAACTCCTGTACTCCTAGAACCATGTATAAAATCTTCATCACTAAAAGCCAAACGCTATTGTATTTTGTTTTTGTTGATTTACGGACCACCAAGAGGTAACTCCTGTACTCCTAGAACCATGTATAAAATCTTCACCACTAAAATCCAAACGCTATCGTATTTTGTTTTGGATCACCAAGAGGTAACTCCTGTACTAGAACCATGTATAAAATCTTCATCACTAAAAGCCAAACGCTATTGTATTTTGTTTTTGTTGATTTACGGACCACCAAGAGGTAACTCCTGTACTCCTAGAACCATGTATAAAATCTTCACCACTAAAAGCCAAACGCTGTCGTATTTTGTTTTTGTTGATTTACGGACCACCAAGAGGTAACTCCTGTACTCCTAGAACCATGTGTAAAATCTTCACCACTAAAAGCCAAACGCTATTGTATTTTGTTTTTGTTGATTTACGGACCACCAAGAGGTAACTCCTGTACTCCTAGAACCATGTATAAAATCTTCACCACAAAAATCCAAACGCTATTGTATAGGTACTCGTACTTGTTATATTTCTATATATTTTGTTTTTGTTGATTTTTACAAATGGCGCCGAATAAAAGTATCACAGAATACTTAGAGACTAACAGAAGTCCATATTCCATACAAGTAAGATTCGGGCACAGCACACATAGACACCTCTCACGGACGCGATATCTCGGACTGTCCTGAACCATTCCGAGATATCGCTTCCGTGAGAGGTGTCTATGTGTGAATTGTTTGAATATCACATGTATGTAGATTGACTACTGTTAGTCTCCCGTATACTGTGGTAGTATCTTGCCACCCGTACCCCCGAAGAGGTAGGCAGAGGTACAACCGGTGTCTACCTCCTCGGGATTAGCCGCAGACACTTATTCTCACAATGTCATAGGGTTTTTTATATCAATGGTCATAGGTGAAGAGCCTATCGTCAATCGGGAATTAATCCAATTCAAGGCATCAGAAAACTGAATAAACACATTTTTGAATTGATGACCAGGGAATCGAACATCAGGACTCTCTTTTCATCGCGAGTCGCCGCCAGTTTGTTTGCATACAAACATATTTTCACGCCAGATCCCTTACGGGGTAGCGAGAGCCAAGTGCCATACATCACGATCCTTGCAGGCTCATCTCGCTTCTTCCATATTCATTACTCTCTTCATACACACACGCCGGTTGCGATGACTCTTGAAACCACCTTCGGATAGAACTCGATCAATTTGATCGTGGTACGTCAGTCTTGGTCTTCTCCGGTACCTACATCCTTCCACATTCACAATGTATATTTGTTTTATTAACCTTTCATCTACCATTATTTATTCATGTCCGAACCAACAGAACATACATTTTCTCATCTTTACACCGACACTTTCTTTCAACAATGTTATAACCGGTCTATAATATAGAAAAAAATGTGTCTCGTAGAAAAAACTACTCGTGGAATGGGGTGAAGGTAATGACATACAATACATAATCCGAGCCACGAGGCAAAACAACTCTATTTATCCTCCATTCTAAACATCCAACACATTTTCTGTAATAGTATTTGTGGCGTCCCTTGGACGTTGAGTTTGTTTGATGTTAAAATCACAAAGTCGGTAAATAGCTTACAAAACTTTGTAAAAATTGCGAACATTTTGTATTTATATATTAAAGCTATCGTTTAGTAAACAACTAAACGATGTATTTCTTTCTAATACAAAAATCTAATACTAATGGTATTAGTTTAATATCGTTAATATTTTTTCATTACGAATCAACACCAAATACCAAAACAAATCAAATGATATGAGATACAATCAAATGCTTTTAAAGGATAATGATGGGCATCCATACAATATTGGTCTTAAACGCAACACATGATGATAGCTGCTTACCGTTTTGTAATACACTATTAATTTCTTCTGAAATGTAAATTATATCACGGACACTTTTTATAATACTAAACGTGACTAAAGTTGACGTAACTTCTTCAAAGATTAATATTACTTGAATTTACATTTTTACATTACATTTACATTCTATTTTAAGCCACTCACATTGTAATATATCGTCAACATAAATATAATCCATTTTTGCATCACTCATCATAAAGATTATTTGATTTTATAATACTAAACGTGACTAAAGTTGACGTAACTTCTTCAAAGATTAATATTACTTGAATTTACATTTTTACATTACATTTACATTCTATTTTAAGCCACTCACATCGTAATATATCGTCAACATAAATATAATTCATTTTTGCATCACTCATCATAAAGATTATTTGATTTTGACCACTTGAAAGTTAAAAAACGATAAAACTTTTGTTTACATTAAAATATTGTTTAGGTACTCGTTCAAAGTATATTAAGATGACACTTGTTTTTTTTGTTTTTTTTTTATAGAAGAGGGGGCAAACGAGCAAGAGGTGCACCTGATGGTAAGTGATCACCGCCGCCCATGGACATCTGCAATACCAGAGGTCTTGCAGTTGCGTTGCCGGCCTTTTAAGAATGAGTAAGCTCTTTTCTTGAAGGTCCCTATGTCGTATCCGTTCGGAAATACCCCTGCCGGTATTGCCGGATTGGTTCCACAACAGAGTAGTGCGAGGTAAAAAGTGTCGGGAGAAACGCACAGTTGTGGATTTCCAGACATCGAGATGGTGAGGATGGAACTTCAAGTTTTGACGCGATGTCCGATGGTGGAATTCGGGGGCAGGAATTAATCCAAAGAACTCGTCGGAACACTCTCCATGATATATACGATAAAAGACACAGAGCGAACCTACATCTCTGCGCAATGCCAAAGAGTCAAGCTGTTTGGAAATGGCCTGGTCGTCAACGATTCGAACCGCTCTACGCTGAATGCGATCAAGAGGAAGAAGCTGGTACTGAGGAGCTCCGGCCCATTCTTTCGAATGATACTAAGAGTACTTGTTTATACAGCCTTCTATGATGTAGGTTTCGAATATAATAATTAAAATTTTCATTTTTGTTGCATTTTATATAATCGTTTGCTTAAAATTTTGCGTCTTACCTATCCAACATTTTAATAATTTGTTTAGTTGGTCGGAAATAAAACTTTATGGCAGAAAAGAAAAACCATTGCTTGATTAGAAGTAAGAAAAAGCATACAAATTTGATTAGATTTATGGCTTCCAACTAAAATCCTTTTGAAAAAATTTGCTATTAAAAAGTATCCGTTGAATTCTAAAATTGACTTAAATAATTTCTGCTGACGTTATAGCTTTTAGGCCGGTCTCGTCAATCTTCATTGTTTTTAAGTAATGTATTTCAACAGATATTATATTATATATTCATATTCAACAGATCTTTCGATTTTTCCCAACCATATTAATTGTCTATGACCAATTTGAGTTTCTGGTCCGCCATTATTGTTTACTAAAATGGACAAGGAAGAAGCATTTCTTCTTCCTTAACCTTCCACTGTAAATCATTTAGGCTTAGTAATAGGGTCTCGTTTACCTTTGAGGTATGGAACGCTTAAAAGAACAAACTCACATTTTATGGTAGTAAAAATTTTCGAAAAATATTTTTTATTCAATAACTTAGCTCAAGTTAACTTAAGCAATTTTTAAATAAAAATGCTGAAATAAAGTGAACTGAAGGTTTAGGATTATATTCTGATCATAATATTAAATTATTAGAATGAAAATAAATTGTTTCTGTGACCGTACTAAAAGTTATGTTTTGGTATTTGTTGGGAACAGATTTTCTACTTTATTTAAATATTCAAAATTTGGTATTCGTTAGGAATAGAAAATGTATTGTGACAATGAACAAATACCATTGGTATTAGTTTTTGGTATTAGGAAGGAACAGACCAACTAAACATAAAGTTTACAAATACAAAGTTATGACGCAAATACACGTTTTTAAATACAAAGTTGTTGCTGTTGGTCCAGGCTCCTTTGAAGAAAAGGCCAGCTACTGTTGCGAAAATTTTGAAAAACTGACTTTTTGATTTCTTATTTTTATCTCTTACAAAAACAGAGTTTTACCGAAAATCATGATGAATCGTATACCGTTTTTCCTCCTCAAATTCACACTTCCTGAACTCAAATCGTCCGTAATTTATTTTTCCTTTTATTTTGACTTTATTTCTTCCTTTTGAGGGTTTCATTCTACTGTTATATTTTTTCATTTTCAATTATTTTCATAGGGATCGGCCCCGGTTTATATCTGGTTGTTTGCTATCTCATGTTATAAAAGAAACTAACACTACACTTATTTGTGGTAATTTATTTATATTCAATCAGATCATAATACCTTAACTATAGACGAAAACTTTGTGAAAAAACATTTACCGCCTTATTCCAAAACGAGGTCTAAATATAGTACCGACCTTAATACCAGGTTTATTACTAGTATTAGATGAAACGTTATTATAAAACCGGGTTTAGCGCTAGTCCGAGTATCTCCTATGGTTCTAAAGATATTCCTCCGCGACCCCTAGTTTAACTTCAATACTAAGCTCAAAGCGTCAAACTTCAAAGTTGACATAAACATCGTATTTGTTGTGAAATAATTGTTTGTAAATAAAATAATTAAAAATGGACATAAACGTAATTGATATAATGGAGATTTGGAAGATTTGTATGTATTGGAAACATACCAGAGGCTTAATAGACCCTAAAGTCGAATGAAACCGTTTCACTTAAATGACGGAGACTTTCGAAAAAAAAAATAGATTCACAAAAAGGTTTGCCAACAAAATATTGGATTTATTGCGAGAGGATTTAGTTCATGACCCTCAGGGACAGGCTCTCAATCTTGAGTTGCAAGTGGTTTGCGCATTACGCAACTGGGCTCGTAATGAGGTAAGTGTATAAACTTGATAATCTACATTACAGACAATGCCAGGATATTTCAATTGCTGAACAACTTACTGAAATATTATTATTGTTTCTATAGAGTCAAGACGATACTGCCGACTTCCATGGTGTATCCCAGCCGACCATTAGCAAAACTTGTAAGAAAATAGCAGGGCTTTTAGCTGGATTGTCCCATAGATTTATAAAGATGCCAGCTACTTTAAATCAGCAAGAAGAAGCAATGAGGAAGTTTCGCGTATAGCTGATTTTTGAAAGTTATAGGTGCTATAGACTGCACTGACTGATTGACTTACCTTTTCTTCAGATCTCCAATTTTCGCCTTTTTTTTCTTAATTTGATCCATTTTAGATTCGTAGAACTATCTGATTACGGCAAAAAAGTAATGCTAGATTTTATAACAAAACTTAATCGTACCTACTTGAGGCACTCAGGTTTTTGTGCTTCAATAATAAATAAAAACAGACTAGCTATGGAAATACAGAAATAAGTAACTTGAAGTGCTGTTGTATATATATTATAGAAATGTTTACTTTCGCATATAGTATTTATTATAAACATTCGGATTAAATTACGCGCGTCGCACACTTTTGTTTTGTTTTTTTTTTTAGTTTATTTCGTTGTACCCTAACTCGATACGTGTACACATGTAGGTATATAGTGGAAATAAAAACAAAATTCATATAATTTCAACGTTTTCAGATTTAAGATATTTTTTATAGCAAAATTGTACCTATATTTTATTTTATTATCACTTTCGAACTCATAAATCACTTTTTAATAAACAATTTGCTTTTTTTTCATATAAGTATGTTTGTTTTAACGGAACGTTGCATGTTACGCCAAGGGAATGAATGAATGGTTTAGAATCATTTTAGCTTATAATCTGTGGATACATTTTCATCCAAGTATCTTCTACTATCTTCAGTATTAGCTAGTCCTCGGTTAGACTTGTTTTTGTAATAAGAATGAATTTTAGTACTGAAACTAACTTTAATACCGTAACAAGCCTAGACTTCTTAATCTTGGTTTAAACCCAGATCTAGGCCTGTTTTTGTAATAAGGCAGTTAATCATTGTCTTGTAATTAAATAACAATACGTTAGTACAAATATTGTATAGTGTATACTATACAAAACACAAATAAATACAGTCACTTAACTATATTCTCGTAGCAGTAAGGAAAACTATTATAGACACAACTACAATTAGCGACAATCTCTCAAAATGCTGTAAAGGAAACTGCGATGCCAAAGGAGCTTAGCGACATAATTCAAGTCACGAGGCATTACAAATCTATTTATCTGTGATCCCTAGCATTCAATGTAGTTTTTGTGATGCTATTTGTATACTTCTTTAGATTCTTACTTTTATTTGAGGGCAGAATACAAAGTCGGTAAAAATACAATATAAATAAAATAAAAATAGCGATAAAATAAAAATGATAAATTTTATTTCAGTACAAGGCTATGGGACTTTATATTACATTAGGTACTTGCTTATTCATAGAAATGTAATAAATATAAATTAAATCATATTAAATTATTGAAATTAAATGTCTAAACTTACATTGTACAATTGCACTACTTACCAGGGTTTTTGCACTACTTACAAGAATTTTGAAATCCGCGGATGCAGATGCGGATACGGATTATTAAAAATTCACATCCGCGGATGCGGATTTGATGCGGATGCGGATGCGATACGGATGCGGATGCGGATTTTAAAGGGATAATTATTAAAATGTTTAGTGCATAAATAACTGAATATCAATTTAAACTTAATGCTTTATTTATTTAATCCTATTTCTAAAACATCGTAAGTAAACAAAACAAACGCACGTGCCACTCTAGCTCCGCCCACTTTCTTTATATCTTGTCACTTGTTAATTTGAATCTGCATCCGTAAAAACTCGGAATTGATTTGTGCGGATGTGAATGCGGATGCAGATGTCTGAATTGATGCGAATATTCCGCATTTGCGGATGCGGATGCGAATATTCGTAACATCCCTGCTACTTACCAAAATTACGTTATTAAATTAATTTATTTAAATGACCACATCATTTATATTTAATTAAATTAAAATTTAACACTGCATTCACACATACTGGTCCATACATTTTAATCTGAACCACAAGGCATTATTAAAACTCTATATATTTGGTTTTCTCCGTGTTGGTCCCGGGCTCCTTTGAAGAATAGGCCGGCTTCTATTCTGCCAGGCAAGTCGTAAAAGGCGACCGATGCGAGTCACTACCATCGTGGCTACTAGGTGGTAGAGTTCTGAATTGTCTCGCCCGGGTCTGGTACCACCGCCTTAGCTACCCGTGCCTCAATGACGGCAGTGCTTGCCACTGTCATGTTCCGGTTTGGAAGGTAAGGTAGCCGGTAAAGTTATGCATATTGCATTAGACCTCGCCACAAGATATCAACGCACCATAACGTCTTTGGTTGGTTGGTTGGTATAGGCGATGGTTAACTCTTTCCATCAGGAGACCCATGCGATCCCAATGCGATCTTTAGTATTTTGTGTATTTTTATAATGCTTTTTGTGTAGTTTCTTAGATTCTAACTTTTATTTGATGGCAAAATAGAAAGTCGATAAGAAGTCAACTTCTTCAGTGTCAACACTGTATTTTTATTTTTATGTAATAGCAATGCCAGGGAGCTTAGCGGTATAATCTGTCCCACGAGGCATACAACTCTATTTATCTACGTCCCTAGCGTTCAATGTGTTTTCTGTAATGTTATTTGTGTAGTTCCTTAGATCCTAACTTTTATTTGATGGCAAAATAGAAAGTCGATAGCACTGTGTTTTTATTTTCATGTAACTAGCTATTAAACGCTGTTTTATTTTATCAGTTTTATTATATTATTGTGAATTTAGTAGACGCCTTATTAATGCAATCATTCATTCATTCACATACATGGGGCACACTAAAAGTTTTGTACTTCTAGCTAATCGGAAGTATTTGCATTTCGAATGTTATATTTTTAAAACGTTACAACCTTCTTAGTAATAAAAAAGCAATTGGCGGGAAATGATTTGTCGATTGTTTTTTTATCACACATCAAAGTTCTACGTACGCAACGAAAATGGAATTAAGTCGAAAAGATTTTAGAGCGATGATTTTTTTATGATTTTAAAAGTTCTCTTTCTCCGCAAGACTGTGCCGCTCGTCTTCAAAATGCTTTTGGGAGAGAAGCAGCTTGTTTGAGCACCGTGAGGCGATGGTTTGCTGAATTTGAAAGAGGTCGAGTTTCTTTACATGACGAATTTCGTGAAGGGCGGCCTTCAACTGCCGTCAATGAAAATAATGTGGCTACTGTTAAGCGGTTAATTGAAGAAAACCCCCGGATTACCTATGAGACAATTCGAGGACTATTTGGGATTAGTATGAGCCAAATTCAGAAAATTTTACACGAAGAATTGAAAGTTCGGAAACTTTGTTGTCGTTGATCCCTCATAAACTGACAGCGGAGCAGAAGCGGGCTCGCGTGGAATGGTGCTCACAGATACTACTGAAGTACGACCGCGGACATTCTAATGCTGTTTATGACATTGTCACAGGAGACGAAACGTGGATTTATTGTTTTGAACCCGAAAAAAACAGCAATCTTGTGAATGGGTGTTTGCAAATGAGAACAGGCCGACAAAAGTGAGACAGGCGAGAAACGTTGGTAAAAAAATGATTGCGTTTTTTTTCTCAGCTACGGATCCCATCTGTACAATTCCACTTGAAGATCAAAAGAGTGTTAATGCCGAGTAGTATTCTACCATTTGTTTACCCAGGGTGTTAGAAAAAATTCGCGAAAGACGACCCAAAACCGCAGTCTCCTACACCATGATAACGCTTCTTCACACACGGCCAACAAAACAAAATCATTTTTAGCTTCCGAAAAAGTACATCTCGTCACTCATCCTGCGCTATCCTATGATTTCTGTTTTTTCTCCAAAATCAAAGATTTTATGAGAGGTTTTACTTTTACCAACTCCGAAGAGGCAGTGATAGCGTTCAATCAGCACGTAGAAAACATGCCTTCAGATCTGTGGTCCTCTTGTTTTAAAAAATGGTTCGATCGCATGAAAAAATGTTTAAAATGTAAAGGAGATTATTTTGAAAAACAATCAACATAATATTTTGGTTATAACATGTTGTTTTTTTAAGTTACGCAAAACTTATAGTGTGACCTACGTACACATAAATTTGTATGTAAATAATTTTGCTATCTTATACTAACCCACTCACACATTTATTTCATACAGCACTATAATTATATTTTGCCTGAAAGGATATACCTATTCATAAATCTAAATATATAAAAGAGAAAGAGAATCTGTTGATTGCATGTATTATTTATAATGAGGTTATTAATATAATTTTTTGTAATATAATGCTTATATAATTTTTTGTACCTAATCTTCTTTTCTTTTGCAGGGTTAATCTCAAATCCAACAACAAAATTAATGGAATCTGAACAAAGAGAAACTATTGCTTGTTAAACCCACGTTATACCTTAGATGGTCTGATTAAACATGCAATGTTTGCTAATTTTCATATTGACATTAAAAATACAATGCTTATTGATGCTTTGAGCTGTCAAATTGCAGATTTAAAAAATAATATCATAATAGAAGATAATACTGAACACATAGAAAGTAAAATAATGCCATCAATACTTTTAATGGATAATAAATGTATGAAGAATTTTGCAACAGATGGAAGTGAATATATAGCAAGTATTCCCTTCACAGTTAAAAAATATGGCCAATGAAATATGGTGTATTATCAGAAAAACTGTCAACACCAGCTTTTAATAAGTCTCTTCTACCTATGTCATTCTTCAAGTCAAATGAATCACACAATAACTCATTTTGTAGATCAAAAACTTTTTTTTTTATGTCATAAGATAGCAAATAAGCAGATGGGTCTCCTGATGGAAAGAGTCAACCATCGCCTATAGACACCAAAGATGTTAATGGTGCGTTGCTATCTTGTGGCGAGGTCTAATGCCACATGCATTAGTTTACCGGCTACCTTACCCTCCAAATCGGAACACGACAGCGACAAACACTGACGCTATTGCGGCAGGAATAGGTAAGGCGGTGGTACCAGACCCGGGCGAGACAATCCAGAACTCTACCACCTAGTAGCCACGATGGTAGTGACTCGATAGCCAATCGGTCGCCTTTAACGACCTGCCTGGCAGAACGGCAGTTGGCCTATTCCACAAAGGAGGCCGGAACCAACTTTTCCATTTAATAAAAAACAAAAACTAACCAAGCTTTTTCTCTCAGCATCACGGAAGGTAAACTGTGCGAAAATGCTTCATAGCATTAAGTTTCGCCTTTGCATCATTATATACAATAAAGTATGATGTATATTATACGATAAGAAGTATGATGTATATGTTAATGAAGCATAAATAAAAAAAATCAAAATCCATTTTAATAATCCATGTAAAACTTAGTGTTATATGTATTTTTTCACGGAGAAGGTTTATTAACTACCCCCGTTGTTGTAACTTTCTAACAGATGGCACTGCAGCATGTTGCTATTATAATATATATTCGTAGGATAATATCTGCCGAAATCATCTATTTGTTGTATTTTATAATATCCTTTGCTTTAGTTAAGCAACTTCGCTTATAACCATTTTTAATAACAATATCTAAGCCAGCATAGCATTACATTGTTTTTTGATAAAATACAACGAAATGGCAACTTTCAGTAAAAAATATATAGAGCGCGTCAAAATTATAAAATAGAAGAAAAAAACCTTTTGTATTGTCTAAGTTATTGAAATGGACAAATTTATTGTTGGGTACATTTGTTGTTTTAATAGATACAGTTTCTGGTCCCCTGAATTAAAATTTAATTCAATTAGGACTAATATTTAATAACTACGAGATTTTTAATATTCGTGTCTTAATTGGATACATACAATGTTGTAAAACTGTTCTAACTGTTCTAATTATTCTATTGTAAAAATGCTATTGTAATATAGAACTCATTACGAGTTCTATATCACAATACCATTCTTGAAATTACTTCAAACAATAAGATTTCTTTATAATGAATGTAGACAAATAAAGCGACATATTTATTGCTCGAGGGATTTACGAGTAAGAAATTCTTTCCACTTGAAGTAGGTACGCCGTCTTTTATATGCCTTTGAAAATTTATTTTTATAACATTTAACCTAACGTAATAACACAATGACTTATTATTTTATCTATACAAATATATATATATATATATATATATATATATATATATATATATATATATATATATATATATATATATATATATATATATATATATATATATGTATATACATATATGTATATACATATAATGAAATCGTAGGAAAGTTAAAAGTGTACATTAAATATTTCTTTAAAAGAATACTTCGGGCATGATCTACAGTCAATATCAAAGCCAAAAATATAGTTTTTAGAATTTTTATCTGTTTGTCTGTACGTATGTCCGGAGTAAACTCAAAAAGTACTGCATGGATTTACTTCAAATTTCGCATGAATATAACTAATAGGTCGGGTCAACATATAGGCTACATATTATCATTATTTTACGTGAGTTAATATTTTGAGCAACCCAAAATACAAGATATTTTTTTATTTAAAACAAAAACAAACAAATTGCCCTCCTGGTAGAAAGAGACAACCACCATCTAAAGACACCAATGTCAACCTACACTAGACTCATAATGTTTGATTTCTTGCACCAAATTAATTCTGTTAATAATCTAAGGCTTCGGTTCCTTCCGCGTTCTGTGCACGCGCAGAAAAGGAACACAGTGTTCCGATTAGCTATTTACAGCTCACTGGATTGGTCGATAGTAATTATTTGGGATTATTATAAAACTTATTGTGTTGAGAGAACAATTGATCAATTATTAGATCTCTTGCCTGGTTACTCAAAGATGGAAAATGAATGGATATTTACTCAAAGACACCAATATTACTGATGATGTTATGAACTTTAAAACTAACGCATTCCACTATCATTTGTAAAAAGTACCCCGTGTTGGTTCGGTCCCCTGTTGAAGAAAAGACCATCTACCGCTCTGCCAGACACTTCGTAAGAGGCAAGCGAGTGGCTATACGAGTCACTTACGTGGCTATAATGTAGTAGAGTTCTGCACCGTGTCGCCCGGGTATGGTCACATCTTATCTATTTCTACCGCAATAGCACCAGTAATTGTCACTGTTGTTTTTCGGTTTGAAGAGTAAGGTAAACGGTAAAGTTTTGCATGTGGGATTAAGAGCCCGCTATATAGATAGCAACGCAGCATTAACATCTTGGTGTCTATAGGTGATGGTTCCTCTTTCCATCAGGAGAGCCATCTGCTTGTTTGCTATCGAGCGGCAAAGAAATGGCATTTAAATCACAAAAAATGCATAAGAGCTATTTTTAGTTTGATTCCAACATATAGCTGTTAAACCCTTTTTTCAAAGATACAGAATTTTAACAGTACCTTCTATGTACATTTATGAAGCGGCAGTTTTTTTTTAAATCAAATCCTGATCTGTACAAATGGCATGAACATGATGGTAGGTGTAGAACTTAGATTAATTTTTCCACTCACGGAACTTTGGAAACGGTTTGACTCTTTGGCATTGCACAGAGATGTTCGTTCACTCTGTGTCTTCTATGGTATTTTTCATGGGGAGTGTTCCGACGAGTTATTTGGATTAATTCCTGCCGCCGAATCCCATCATCGGACATCGCGTCAAAATTTGAAATTCCATCCTTACCATCTCGATGTCAGAAAATCTGCAACTGTGCATTTCTTTCGGCACTTTCTGCTTCGCACTACTTTATTGTGAAATCAATTACCGGCAGGGGTGTTTGGTGGCCTTTAAGAAAAGAGCTTAATCATTCTTAAAAGCCGGCAACGCAACGGTGATTACTTACCATCAGGTGCACCTCCTGCTCGTTAGTCCCCTCTTCTATAAAAAAATATGCAAAATGGAGGAATCATGCTGGTCCATTGTGCTCGTGGCCACAATATATATATGTAAGTTTTCCCCCATGTTGGTCTGGACTCCTTTGTAGAATAGACCAACTGCCGTTCTGCCAGGCAGGTCGTAAAAGGTGACTGATTTGCTATGCAAGTCACTACCATTGTGAGTACTAGGTGATAGAGTTCTGCATTGTCTCCCCCGGGTCTGGTAACACTGCCTTACCTATTTCCGCCGCAACAGCGTCAGTGCTTGTCATTATCGTGTTCCGATTTGGAGGGTAAGGTAGCCATAGAAAAAGTTATTTAATTCGAAAAGTACTCGTAGTTCAAACTTCGTTTTTTTTTAAATAATTTTACTAGCAAATTTCGCTACTTTCCGATCTCCAATACTCGTGTTTTCCTCATACATACAGACATGCATATATATAGACATACATATACACATACATAAATACATACACACACATACATATAAATGGCGGATTATTCCAGTACTCGGCGAATTTCACTCGTTCATTCATTTAGTGACAGTTAAAAGTTCATCAATAAATTTGACTCAAATATAAAGACACATTTTGGTAACATGTGTTACCAAATAGCCTAACTTTCTTGTGACATAGGTAGGTTAAATAAAAATATAAAGAAAATAATAAAGCCTGACACCTTAACACATTATGCAAACGCTACGGCAATATCAAAATCGGACAATATGTTCTACACTGGTTCCACAGAAGTTGTCCAAAGTCACATCTAACATAATGTCAGTCAAAATAAAAGACAAATGACAGCTAGACTAACGAACAGCAATTGATTTATATCTAATTTTGATTTTGAGTTAATTGTTGAAATCCAGGAAAGGTTTAAAAGGTGAGAAAATATAGAAAAAAAATAAGAGTATTTAAAAAGGCAGAACAATGTTTGCCGGGTCAGCTTGTGCATAATAAATGCTAAGTGCAAAGTGTAAAGTAAAGTAATAATAGCTTTATATTTTGAACGCAGAATAGAAAAACGAATATTGCCATTAATCATTTTTGTCATTTCAAGCATCCGGTTCAACTACCCCAAAGCCGATTATAATTGGTATACCCAATAAATAAAGGAAAGGGACTCTATGTGGACTACTCCCTGTGTTGGTCCCGTGCTCCTTTGTAGAATAGACCAACTACCATTCTGCTAGGTAGGTCGTAAGAGGCGACTGATTGGCTACGCGAGTCACTACCGTTGTGGCTACTACAGTCCGTGCGTGAGCTCCGCCGAATTTTGCTGAATGTTGACATGCAGTGAATTAGTCGATATTACACACGACGAGCACGCCCGCCCCTACCTCAGTTCCCGATTCCTCGGAGTTCGCGCGCGGATTGTAGGTGATAAAGTTTTGCATTGTCTCGTCCAGTTCTGGTACCACCGCCTTACCTATTCCTGCCGCTATAGCGTCAGTGCTTGTCACTGTCGTGTCCCGGTTTCAAGGCTAAGGTAGGCGGTAAAATTATGCATGTGACATTAGACCTCGCCACTAGCTAGCAACGCGCCATTAACATCTTTGGTGTCTATATGCGATGATCGACTCTTTCCATCAGGAGACTATCTCCTTATTTGCTATCTTATAAAAAAAAAGTGTATATTGACCATTGTTTATCCTGTTTTTTTTATATGAATCACTTTTTTTTCGAGATGATTTTAGGCAGATCTGTGTGACCGTTACAATTGGGCTTTCACGCGAACTAAGTGCTCAGCCAGAGTTTAAGTTGGTGGACGTAGAGCCGTAGCCGTAAGGATGTCTCTTGTGAGACTAAACCCCGGCTAAAAACAGTATCTTGACGTTAAGTGGGAGGAAAGTGGCACTAAGATTTCAGTTCGCTGATTTCTAAACAGGATTTGCATACCTAACTTCGGCGACTCACACGTGTGTGTGTGTAAATTATGATAGGATCAATAGGATCAGATAAGACAAATCACTGTCGCCATTACTACATATAAAGAAAAGCCAATCGCCGTGTCTGTCTGTCTGTATATTCGCGATAAACTTAAAAACTACTGAACAAGTTTCCATGCAGTTTTCAACCATAAACAGAGTGATTCTTTAAATGATTTATGTTTAAATGTATAATGTGCTAAGATTTTGTATAAATTGGTTAAAATCTGGCAAGGGTTTTAGATGTTGGAAAAAATTAAACCAACTGGGGGCTTGCGTTGAAAACGCTGCTTATCGCGAAATTAAAACTAACGTGCAAGAAGATAAATTCAAGTTATCTCATACCAACTACATTCTCTCGATCGCAGCTAGGGAACCTCGTCGGTATTGTGAATCAATCATCATCCCGCATCGAGCCGTTCGTGTATTAGGTTATATTACAAGCGCATCTGAAATCTTATCCACATGCTCGACGCAACAGGCTAATGTGAAAATACAACAGAAAAACTTGGAGGTTTTACCTCGCTCTGCTATTCGTTCGAAATCGCAGCACGTCGCTAGTGTTTATTAGAAAATAGCTGTGAACATTTTTAATACTTTATACTACTATCTATAGAATTATTTACTACTAATAAGGATATAATTTATTTCGATCTGTTTAATTTTTTTTTTTTTTTGTACTAAAATATATAAGCTAAGTAATATATACTTGAATTGTTAAATGACTCTAGAAGCGCAGCTTAATAACAAACATTCGTAGAAAAATTATTGAAAAGGGAACAAAAAGAGATCCAAAGGTGTTGTTTGGGAGGAATGATGGTATTTCGTTATAGGAAAGCAAACAAGTTTTTTATTTCACAATATTGCGGAGAAATGTCTAATTCTAAACTTCAGATACATATTATAAGATGTTTTTTAAGAAAACTTTCTGGAGTTAGAGTCTAAAGTATTACTGCCTATACTTATTAGTAAACAAAGTAAAATTGCTAAACAAAATTGTGTCATTAAATACGAAGTGTGACCTCCTCTGTTCTTTACAACTTGTCGACACCGATTAACTATAGAATCGATGAGTATGTTAATATTATCCTGTGCAATCATTATTAATAAAGTTTTAGCCACTACTTTAACTGTTGGGTTTTTGTCACAGCGTCCAAGTTCTCTAACACCCGACTCTGGAGCATATCTATGCATGTTCGATGGGGTTATATTCTGGCGACTGTCCAAGCCAGGACAAAGTCGGGATGTATTCTGTTACCAAGTTCTCCCTAGTCTGGAAAGCTGTGTGCGGACGCGCATTGCCGTCAGAGCCAAAGGTTTTGGCAAAAGAATGAATATAAGTCCTAAAAACACCCTCAACGTAATTTTGAGCGTTCATGTTTCCATTTACAAAAAAGATCTTAGTTCATCTGTTCATCATAATACCCAGTTATAACATAACCACCGTATGGGTGAACTTTCTGAACGCATCTCAGCCTTTCAGTATTGCCGGGATGACAGTGAACTCTTACTCTTGCATCAGGCCCAAATCCGAATCAAAACTCATCGCAAAATTAAAATTTTATTCTACCAATCCTGGATGCATGTTATGTGTGTCATACACTATCCAATTCGACGAGCGCGTTTCTCGTGACCTATAGGTGGGCACTTGATTGGACGTCGTGCTCGTAGACTGTACCCATGTAACAGATTTGGGAAATAACAAATACACCACTGGAGCTTTGCAGCCTTAAATCTATATTTTAGGTAGCTAACATCGGTACCGTTTATGTACTATGTATATTTCATTTCACCCACAATCTTTGTTATTTTATTACAATTATAAATGAAAAAAAAGGATTATTTAATCCGATTACTGTGTACTGTCAGTTTATCGTTGTCATTGTTATATTTATATATTATATATTTTTTTAAATAATATTGTAGACAAGGCGCTAATGTGAAAACACAACTGTATTTTTATAACGTAAATTAATATTTTTATAACGTATATATATATATATATATATATATATATATATATATATATATATATATATATATATATATATATATTAGGGTGGATCGAAAAAAAAAATTTTTATTTTTTTTCTTAGCATGGGGGTAGAATTTGTAGCTTATAAAAAAAGAATGTTTTTCAAAAAAAAAAAAATTTTTTTTCGCAACATTTAGAGATAGCCCACTCGTTTTTTAATAAATTAATGGATCAAATGGACTTATTCTAGCGAAAAAATTTTTTTTTCGTCAAAAATCGTGGAAAACATGAAAAAATAATTGCATATGATTTTTTTTTCACTTACCTTTTACTTTAATACAGATAAAAGGGCTGCTTAATTCTTTATTTTTCGCTTAAGTTACAAAAATAATAGGAAAAAATTTTTTTTGACTTCTGATTTCCATTTGGCTTTCAAAAAGACATTCCACAGATTCTAAAACATCGTTTAAATATTTTAAAATTTTTTAGTCCATTTGATCCATTATTTTATTAAAAAACGAGTGGGCTATCTCCAAATGTTGCGAAAAAAATTTTTTTTTTTTTGAAAATTTTTCTTTTTTTATAAGCTACAAATTCTACCCCCATGCTAAGAAAAAAAAAATTTTTCGATCCACCCTAATATATATATATATATATATATATATATATATATATATATATATATATTATTGATGGAAGTGTGTGTGCTCAATATTTTAAAAGTAATTTTGACAAGAGAACTCATATAAAGCTACAGTTCGATTATAAGCATAATATGATAGAACTAAACAAGGGATGCACTAAATAGAAGTCTGTACCAAATTTATATGGTATCAAACGCAAAGTAGGTAGGGTAACCTGCCCTAAAGTCGGCCGTCGCCTCATGTCGGCCACCTAACATGTTTATGCTGATAATTAAAATTAAATTCCATATAGGTTTAAATTAGTTTTGCAAATCACGACTTTGTTCATATATCTCTGCAACAATACACGATTTTGTCAGTTTTTTTTATATTCTCTAATGTTATAGTACGTAGAATCCAACAAGTCGTCACACAGAGCCGTACTGTCTCCGATTTAGCTAAAAACTTTAGAGGAGAGCACGCACGGGGATTGTGTTTTTGACCATAAATAATCGCTCAATAGCTTTTACTTTTCTTCTGCCGAAAGATAAAAGAGTATAGAACATTATCCCTTGCAATTTTTAATGAATATTTTTATTTGTTATAAAGAAATAACAACGGCCGAGGTTAGGGAAAAAAGAGGCTGTAATTATGGAAACACTGGCCGGCAATTATAGGGAATAATATTAAAGTATTAAAAATGTTCACAGCTATTTTCTAATAAACACTAGCAAAGTGCTGCGACTTCGAACGAATAGCAGAGCGAGGTAAAACCTCCAAGTTTTTCTGTTGTATTTTCACATTAGCCTGTTGCGTCGAGCATGTGGATAAGATTTAAGATGCGCTTGTAATATAACCTAATACACGAACGGCTCGATGCGGGGATGATGATTGATTCACAATACCGACGAGGTTCCCTAGCTGCGATCGAGAGAATGTAGTTGGTATGAGATAACTTGAATTTATCTTCTTGCACGTTAGTTTTGATTTCGCGATAAGCAGCGTTTTTAACGCAAGCCCCCAGTTAGTTTAATTTTTACCAACATCTAAAACCATTGCTAGATTTTAACCAATTTATACAAAATCTTAGCACATTATACATTTAAAGCCTTATGAATCACTCTGTTTATGGTTAAAAACTGAATGGAAATTTGTTCAGTAGTTTTTAAGTTTATCGCGAATATACAGACAGACAGACACGGTGTGTGGCTTTTATTTATTTGTAGTAATGGCGACAGTGATTTATCTTATCTGATCCTATTGATCCTATCACAATTTACACACACACGTGTGAGTCGCCGAAGTTTGGGTACGCAAATACTTGAGATCATCGATAAGTTTACCGGCTACCTTACCCTAGAAACCTACACGACAGTGACAAGCACTGACGCTATTGCGGCTGGAATAGGTAAGGCGGTGGTACCAGGACTGGACGAGACAATGCAAAACTTTACCACCTACAGTCCGCGCGCGAACTCCGAGGAATCGGGGACTGAGGTAGGGGCGGGCGTGCTCGATGTAATATCGACTATTCACTGCATGTCAACATTCAACAAAATTCTTCGGAGCTTGCGCTCGGACTGTAGTAGCCACAATGGTAGTAGCGTAGCCAATCGGTCGCATCTTACGACCTGCCTGGCGGAATGGTAGTTGGCCTATTCTACAAAGGAGCGCGGGACCAACACGGGGAGTAGTGCGCATAGAGTCCCTTTCCTTTTCTTTTATTCATTGGGTACACCAATTATAATCGGCTTTGGGGTAGTTGACCAGGGTGCCTGAAATGACAAAAATGAATAATGGCAATACATATTCGTTTTTCTATTCTGCGTTCAAAATATAAAGCTAATATTTCTCATATTCCAAGTATCGCTTATAACTTGTCATGACTAATATATTTTAGGAGGATCATAACATATCTAACTTTTATTCATGTCACGCAAAACTCAGGGTAGCTACGGCCGAATCGATACGCTGACGATGTAAAAGCTTCGTCAGGGTTATTGATGAAGTTTTGAGAGTTTCACGTTTACATTAACGTATATTGTGAATACAAGCGTAATGATCAAGTTTCGTCTGTATTTTTTTTTTCTTTAATTTTGTCTCAAGTTACAACACGCAAATATGGGTAATTTGGCTTAATACTATCAAGTTTCAAACTTTCATTTACCTTTTGTATTTTAACGAACTTTTGAAAGTTTCTAGTTCACTTAGCATTTATTATGCACAACTTGGCCCGGCAAACGTTGTTCTGGCTTTTTAAATACTCTTATTTTTTTCTATATTTTCTTTTAAACCTTCCCTGGATTTCAACAATAAATTCAAAGCCAAAATTAGCCAAATCGGTTCAGCCGTTCTCGAGTTTTAGCGAGACTAACAGCAATTGATTTATATATATAAATACATACATATATATATATATACATATATATATATATATATATATATATATATATATATATATATATATATATATATATATATATATATATGCCGTAGCGTTTATTGCATAATGTGTAAAGGTGTCAGGCTTTATCATTTTCTTTATATTTTTTATTTAACCTATCATTATGTAACAGGAAAGTTAGACCATTTGGTCAAAAATGTTACCAAAATGTGTCTTTATATTTGAGTCAAATTTATTGATAAACTTTTAACTGTCAAAAATTTAATGAACGAGTGAAATTCGCCGAGTACTGGAATAAACCGCCATTTATATGTTTGTGTATGTATGTATTTATGTATGTATGTATGTATGTCTGTATATATGCATGTCTGTATGTATGAGGAAAAGTAGATTTGAGATCGGAAAATAGCGAAATTTGCCAGTAAAATTAATAAGAAAAAAAAACGAAGTTTGAACTACGAGTACTTTTCGAATTAAATAACTTTTTCTATGGCTACCTTACCCTCCAAATCGGAACACGATAATAACAAGCACTGACGCTGTTGCGGCAGAAATAGGTAAATAGGTAAGGCAGTGTTACCAGACCCGGGTGAGACAATGCAGAACTCTACCACCTAGTAGCCACAATGGTAGTGGCTTGCATAGCCAATCGGTCACCTTTTACGACCTGCCTGGCAGAACGGCAGTTGGTCTATTCTACAAAGGAGTCCGGACCAACATGTAACTTAACAAACAACCAAATGTAAATTAACAATAATAATGCGCACTACGAAGTACAAAAAAAGTACCGATATCAACTACTTAAAAGATTTAAGTCTGCTAAGACTGCAAAAAAGAAATTCATCACGTTGAACCAGTTGACAGTATATATATATATATATATATATATATATATATATATATATATATATATGTAGGAAGAGGGTCAGATACGATAAATATAATGCGGATGTGGTGATATAACAGATCTTTATATTTTGATCAACTTTCCATTATTAATTACTAGTTCTCATTAACAAAGTAAATCATAATTATTCCTTACTACAAATAAGTCATAATTTAAGCAATAGATAGTCAATTATAAATTGTACTGCGACTAATTTATAGTTGACAATAATAATTAACTTGTTTGCACAAATTAATTATCCAAGAGTCAAGGATAAGCTACGAGCAAGATACAACAAGTGTACCGAGCCACGCCAGAGCCAAGACTGCCCGAACGGAGGACGCTCTGAGCCTTTTATACAGGTAGCAAAACAATTTGAGTAGTAGGGATATCGAACGATGCGCTCGGTGGCTTTAGGCGTACACCTGTTGTTTACAATATTCTTGCTTTGATGACGCGGACGCCGTCACGGCCATACTGACATGCACACGTCCTCGTGTGCGCACCTTTATACATCTGAGGACAAGGAACGCCTCGTTCATCCTGACATATCTTTTAGAAAACTAAACGTAATCTTATTTTTTACAACTCTATAATTAGCGTGATCTTTAGCAAAATTGTACAATAGTGTGCTGGTCCGGCAACCCCTTCAGCAACTACAACTATTAAACCCCTCTCTCTTTTCGTTTTGAAACCGGAGACTTGATTCTAACTAAGCTAGGAATCCCTCTCATCAATTAAAAAAACCGGAGACTGGACTGTACTAAGCTCCCTCTCATCAGTTAAAAACCGGAGACTGGAGTTTATTAAGCTCCCTCTCATCAGTTAAAAACCGGAGACTGGAGTGCACTAAGCTCCCTCTCATCAGTTAAAACCGGAGACTGGAGTGTACTAAGCTCCCTCTCATCAGTTTAAAACCGGAGACTGGAGTGTGCCGTCATCTTCCTACATTTTTTGATATTTTTTTTTTTTTTTTAATTGATTTATTTTCATAGTTTTATAAAACTCCCATTTCCTTTAATTATTATTATTATTATGTTTGCTTTTTTTTACTTACATTTTTAGTGATATTTTTTTTATCATCATTTTACTACATTTTTTTTTCGTTTACTTTATATCGTATTTTTTTGCTGATGATGCAGCCTCATGAACAGTGCCATTAGTTATTACAAGATTAGAGAATCTCCTTCGCAGGTAGATATTAAAAACTCTGACTGTTATAACTATTTACAATATACACTGCATTTCTATCAATATTGTTTGGACCAGTTTTATGAACAAGATCATTATCATGAGTATACGCCGTCACGTCATCCTTGTTATAATTTTCATATAGGTACCTCAAGAAACCCTACAGGAATATGGGGAACTTCGCAGAGGCTATCATGGGCGCACTTGTTTTCTAAAATTGCGGTAACTTTTAAGGAGCCCTTATATTTTGAGTCAACAATAATTTTCGTTTAGTGTCGTTCTACATTCCTAACAAAGACAAAGTCACCTACACTAAAAGGTTTAACCTTTCATTACCTCTACTCAACCATAAAATGTCCGATTGGGCTGATTTTTTTTTTCAAAGCTTGTAGATACTTTCGCGAGTTTTTGTTAGTTGCCGAATGTCAAACCTAATGCTGCTGAGCGCGTGTTAAATATTACCTAACCGCTTTTGCCATGATTTGTCAGAGAATTATACTGCGCTATCATTATTAAACCCTACAGGAATCGCATTACATATTCAGACCGACTGTTAGCTCTATATGTGCCTGTCGCAAGAAGATGTAAATCTGTATTGTTTTCTCTTTTTTTTTAAAAAAAAAAAAATTAGTTTGAGTTTATTTGGTAATAAACTTTAAGATTGCTTATTAACGATCTTCAAAGGGTCAACTAATTCGATTTCAGCTCGACGAATTTAAGCCCGACGGTTTTAATTCAATTGGTTGTCAATTGTTTTTTTTAAAAATATCTACCAAGCGCTCTCTATCTTTACCTACAAAGTCAGTATTTACCATACTCTCGCTAGCAGATTTTGAAACTGAGCAGGATTGTTTTTTTTTTTTTATATATCATAAGATAGCAAACAAGCAGATGGGTCTCCTGATGGAAAGAGTCAACCATCGCCTATAGACACCAAAGATGTTAATGGTGCGTTGCTATCTTGCTATCAAGATTGTGTTTAAGTATTGCTAAGCATTAATCTGTTTTCGCTTACTTCCTATTCTACATTGGTCCAAATTTTGCGGCCTAACGAAACATTAAGACTTATCAGGTCAAACGTGAAACTACCTCCAAGTTTAAATTTTGCCTTGTGGTTAAGCATTTGATTTGTTCAGTGGAAACTACATCAAAACAAGCGACTATTTATAGATTCTTGTTCATAAAACCGTTCTCTTACAAAGGAATCACAACAGATTTGTTTGATATGGCTACATTCTAAACCAGACTCAAATATAAAAGACAATTAAATTCTACTTAGTGTAATACACCATGTAACGCTCTGGAACAGATGTTGACTGGTTTTCTGTTTTTCGGAACTCGAAGTGGCAACTTCTTTCTTCTTGTAGCTCATCGGAAAAATGGAAGCTTTGTGGCTGGGCCGGGGTCACAACATACATAGCAGACCACTGGTGGTCGGCCACTGGACACGTCACCAGAGATAGTGGTAGATGACCTGCTTTCGCTGCAAGCAAAAATTATTTGAGATAAGTTTCTGTTTATCACGGCAATAGTTGTTACGATGTTCGATTCTATCACAAAAATTGTAACTTCCTCGAAATACAGTGGTGCTCTTAAATCGGTTCATATCTAAGTCTAAAAGGAAGAGATCTTCAAATCATAATATAGCTTGCCAAGACAGCAGCTTGTGAAGTAGGTGACGGCATGACTCTTAAGTGAGTGAGTAGCTACAATGATCAGATCAACCCCGTCTAATTTTTTCTTTTCTATATTTATTTTACTTGAGGTACACCAGCTAGTAAGTTACACGACAAAAATCCTACGAGTCAGATGAAGGGTCTTTGGAACGACAGAAGCATCTCATTAAAAACAAAGCAGAGGCTGGTTTGTACGCCGGTGTTCTCCATATTTACGTACGGCGCAGAGTCATAGACACTAAGAGCTGCAGACAGACGTCGCATTGATGCGTTTGAAATGTGGTGCTGGAGGAAAATGTTACGTATCCCTTGGATAGCACACAGGACCAACGCCTTCATACTAAAACTATTTGGAGTAAAGACCAGACTGTCTGCTACGTGCCTTCAAAGAATTCTATAATGCTTCAGCCACATCTCTAGAAAGCAAGGAGACAATCTCGAAAAGCTATTCATGACCGGAAAAGTAGAAGACAAAAGACCGCGTGGTCGTACGCCTATGCGATGGTCAGACCAGGCTTGCACCAATCTCATGTCTAAAAACTTTTATGATTCTCTGCACGCCGCTGAAGATAGAGTCCAATGGCGTAATATTATGCTATCAAGAACGATCTAATGAGGAGGTTACGACCCTCAGTAATGAAGAATACGAAGCAAGGAGGAGGATACCAGTTAGTCATATCGTCTGCTTCATCAGAATCAAAGTGTATCAATTTAATGGGAGTTACAGAACGTGAATTAATATTTTTTACTATTTTTCAAAGAATAGTTTCCACACAACAAGCGAAAACAGACATTTACTGTTCTACATAATTAACCGAAATAGTTTGATGCTGAAGTGGGAGTGAATCCGATCCCAATTCTGATGTAGGAAGAGGGTCAGATACGATAAATATAATGCGGATGTGGTGATATAACAGATCTTTATATTTTGATCAACTTTCCATTATTAATTACTAGTTCTCATTAACAAAGTAAATCATAATTATTCCTTACTACAAATAAGTCATAATTTAAGCAATAGATAGTCAATTATAAATTGTACTGCGACTAATTTATAGTTGACAATAATAATTAACTTGTTTGCACAAATTAATTATCCAAGAGTCAAGGATAAGCTACGAGCAAGATACAACAAGTGTACCGAGCCACGCCAGAGCCTAGACTGCCTTATCGGCGGGCGCCCCGAGCCTTTTATACAGGTAGCAAAACAAGTTGAGTAGTAGGGATATCGAACGATGCGCTCGGTGGCTTTAGGCGTACACCTGTTGTTTACAATATTCTTGCTTTGATGACGCGGACGCCGTCATATATATATATATATATATATATATATATATATATATATATATATATATATATATATATATATATATATATATATATATATATATATATATATATATATATATATATCGAGTTTATCACGTAATAACTCGACAAATTCAATTATAACACGCAAAGACACGCAAAGACAAACGACATCTGATATCACCGAACACTGCCCGAGTTTCATTGCAATTAGAATTGTTAATTCGTGCTAGGCGACATAATGGCGTCTCGTGGCACAATTGCTCGCATATATTCACTTTTCAGGTGAACCCGACCTACATAATATGGTCTGTTTACAAGTCTAATTTCTTATTCTCAACTGTAATAAAATTAAATTCAGTTAATAAATAAGAAAATGTACTAAAATAGGACTATATTTCAAAACTGTAACTGCCGCGACCTGCTGTCAGTGTCCTAGAATACAAGTATACGATTCTCCTGATTGAGACATAACCGTCGCTTATAAACACCAAAGATATTCATGGTTCATTGCTCTCTATGTGGCGGGGTTGAGTGCCACTTATATAAGTTCACAGGCTACCTTACGCCAAAATTAGAACACTACAACTACAAATGCATGCGATATTGCGGCAAGAATTTGTAAGGCCAACCTAACCAAACCTAATCGAGACATTGCAGAACTGAGTGATAAGTGTTAGTTTTTCTTTTCGCATTCGATCGTGAGCGCGTTTGGAGTTTACTAGGAATTTGTATGTGATTTGTACAGCGCCACCTAGTGGTAAACGTGAGAAACCAGTTTACCACTAGGTGGCGCTGTACAAATCACATACAAATTCCTAGTAAACTCGAAACACGCTCACGATCGAATGCGAAAAGAAAAACTCATACTTAGCACTCTATACCATCTAGTTAGTGCTTATGAGGTTAGTAATACGATTTTTTTTCATCACGAGGTAACAATTAACTCTCCTGATGAAAAAAGACAACCATTGCCTATAAACACGAAAGATGTTAACGGTAAGTTGCTTTCCATGTCGTGGGATGGTAACGCGAAGAACTTAAGTTTACCGGCTACTTTACTCTTCAAACCTTAACACGACAGTGCCGAGCTCTGCTATTATAGCAGGAATAATTAAGACGGTGGTATCAAAACCGAGCGAGATGTTGCAGAACTCTACCACTTAGTAGACACGATGGTAGTGACAAGTATATTACGTATATATAATTGGATTTTTTTTTCATAGTACATTGTATTCTACAAGTCAAGCCCTTTCATTCGATTCTCATATTATGGAGTTTGTACAAAAATATGTAATACGCCACTTTGTGACGGCGGCCATTTTGGATTTACAACAATTAATTACTAGCTGTTGCCAGCGACTTCGTCCGCAGGACTTCGTTTACTCCGCACTGCTCCTCCCCGTAGGTGATAGCGTGATAATATGTAGCCTATATGTTGACCCGACCTGTTAGTAATATTCATGCAAAATTTGAAGTAAATCCATACAGTACTTTTTGAGTTTACCCCGGACATACATACAGACAAACAGACAAACAGATAAACAGACAAACATACAAAAATTCTAAAAATTATATTTTTGGCTTCGATATCAATTGTAAATCACGCCCCAAGTATTCTTTTAAAAAATATTCAATGTACAGTTTTGACTTTCCTACGATTTTATTATATGTACAGATATATGATTCCATTGTCATCGGAACTTAAATTATATTCCCAGCTCCCGTTGTTGGTCCCGGCCTCCTTTGAAGAACAGGCCAACTGCCGTTCTGCCAGGTAGGTCGTAAAAGGCGACTGATTGGCTATCGAGTCACTACCATCGTGGCTACTAGGTGATAGAGTTCTGCATTGTCTCGCCCGGGTCTGGTACCACCGCCTTACCTATTCCTGCCGCAATAGCGTCAGTGCTTGTCGTGTTCCGGTTTGGAGGGTAAGGTAGCCGGTAAACTTATGCATGTGGCATTAGACCTCGCCACAAGATAGCAACGCACCATATTAACATATTTTAGTGTCTATAGGCGATGGTTGACTCTTTCCATCAGGAGACCCATGTGCTTATTTGCTATCTTATAATATAAAAAAAAATCAGACACTAGAAAGTGGGTCAAATTTAGCTTGCAAGATTTGACCCACACTAACACGGCAAGATAAATAAAGGCTTGCATAAAACTTATCAAATACTAGCTGTAAAGTGCAGCACGCTGAATTTTAAAAGTTTTAGGTGAATCCCGCAGGAAAAACTATTTATTCCGGGATAAAAAGTAGCTTATGTGCTATTCTAGGTTGTAATTTATCTTTATGCCTAATTTCATCCAAATCCGTGTAGTAAGTTTTTGGGTGATTAAATAACAAAGATCCATTCATCCATCCAAACATCCAAACTTTCGCATTTATAATATTAATAAAGATTAAGGTTTTCAGGTGAACTGGCCTACATGTGGCTTGATTTTAACAAGTTTTAATATAGCAAAGCATTACTTTTATGTTGGGCGTCGCTGGTAATTGAAATGAACAATTTTTAGGCCATTAGCAAATAGAACACAAAGTATTTTTAAGTCACAGGAGAGCGAACTATATTCACTAAATTTCTGTCATATGCAACAATAATATGTTTAATGTCTATACGACGATGTCTTTCCATAGTTTGTATAGTGTAGTAACTTTCCACAGTACCACTTTTCATAGACCTAATTTATTTAATGATCGGCTTCTTTGCTTAAAGAAAGTGAAAGTTTTTTTTTGCGCGAACTGGGAAGTATGAAATTTGGCACAGTTAATATTTTCATTGCGAACGATTGCAGAAACCTTATATTTTTAAACAAAATGCATATTATCTATATATACATATAATAAAATCGTAGGAAAGTCAAGACTGTACATTGAATATTTTTTTAAAAGAATACTTGGGGCGTGATCTACAATCGATATCGAAGCCAAAAATATAGTTTTTAGAATTTTTGTCTGTTTGTCTGTTTATCTGTATGTATATCCAGAGTAAACTCAAAAAGTACTGCATGGATTTACTTCAAATTTTATTACTTATAGATTGGGTCAACATATAGGCACATATTATCACGCTATCACCTACGGGGGAGGAGCAGTGCGGAGTAAACGAAGTCCGCGCGGACGAAGTCGTGGGCAACAGCTAGTAGGCTTATAAAACATATTGTGGGTTTGTGAAAACAATTTTTTGATTAGGGAACTCGTTTGTAACGTGCTAATTTTTGAACGGTCAAGTGTGTGCTGTTGTCGTCGTCCCTCCCCCACTTTGCCAGCTAAACGTTTGGTTTTGGGAATGATAAAAAAAACGGTAGTAGTAAATATGTATAATCACATTAAAATGAAAACTGTCACGGATAAGAAACCTTAACAAGTATCTGAGTATTCAAAGTCAAAGACGGATGGCCCGGATATAATAATAGGCCTACCAACTTATAAAATGTACCTTCTTGGATTTTTTATTGATGGTGAACCTGTTGTACGGATACATCCGCCATTGACTTTAAATAGGTTAAAAGTTAATACTTCTGTTAGGAAAATCCTAAGTAGTATGCTGTAACTTTGTATCTTAAATGAAAAGAATGTTTTTTTATAGAAGAGGGAGCAAACGAGCAAGAGGTGCACTTGATGGTAAGTGATCACCGCCGCCAGTGGATGGTGAACCTGTTGTACGGATACATCCGTCATTGACTTTAAATAAGTTAAAAGTTAATACTTCTGTTAGGAAAATCCTAAGTAGTATGCTGTAACTTTGTATCTTAAATGAAAAGAATGTTTTTTTTTATAGAAGAGGGGGCAAACGAGCAAAAGGTGCACTTGATGGTAAGTGATCACCGCCGCCAGTGGACATACGCAATACCAGAGGTCTTGGAGTTGCGTTGCCGGCCTTTTAAGAATGAGTAAGCTCATAAATGTGACAACATATCACTAAAGACTGTCTTAAGCTAAGGCAAGTTTGGTGCAATTAGCCATAAGTATCTTCGACTAATCGTGGGTGCACTGTTTGTACATCTGCCTACCTCTTCGGCGATACAGGCGTGAAGATACTTACTTATATTAATATTTATAATTAAGATTTTTATTCCAGTATTTATATATAAACAACATTTGTTTTTAACGACAGAAATAAAGAACTAGTGGGTCCGTAATTTAATTTCGAGAGTCATGAGGAAAGTCGACTGAACGATTGTTCGAATGAAATTTATTTCGAAACAACCTTTTCTCGCCAAACGCTACTTCGATTGAACGTTTCATCGAATTTGTATTAATCGAAAAAGCACAGTCTTCTTTCGAAATATAATTTCATAATTGAAATAAAATTTAATATTATATATATAAATAAAAAATTTTTCGTCACATATTATTTCATACATAATCAAGAAAATCAAACTTGTTTAAGATATCGTACGTTCTTCTCGTAGATTTTGAAACATGAAATTTGGTTAAAAGGGAGATAATAAAGCACAAATGAAGGTTCTGTTGTTTAAGGTTACATCGTTACTACCGCAACTCCACTAATAATCCAAGCATAAAATAATAAACATTAAACGTACTGTTTTTAAACCAAAGAATTGTAACTTCATACGTGCTTGTATAAATACATACACATTATTATTTTTGTTCTTGGTAACTTTATGAATACGCAATTGTTATTGCAAATTGCTACAAATAAAATTTGACTAAGTAAATAATTGAACAAGCCGGTCCAAAATTTTCTATTCGGCCTTTCTGCATTAGAAGCCCCTAAATCAGTGATCAGCGAACAGTATAATGTGAATGTCAACCCTCCGTAAACCAGATTTTCTAGTTTGTTGCTCCCATTGCTGACTTCACTGTTATTTTTAAAGAGTGTGTGTTATATTTAATAAGTCAAATTGCTTACAATAGGCAAGTCGTAAAAAACGATATGACGCTAAATGTGTTAATGAAGTTTTATCATGTTGGTCCGTGTCTATTCTGAAGTCTTAAGAAAACTGTCTGTCTTCCCGTATCTGGTTATTGCAAAAAACCGGCCAAATGCGAATCGGACTCGTGTACGAAGGGTTCCGTACCATCATAGCAAAAAAAATACAAAAAAAACGTTTATTGTATGGGGACCCCCTTAGTATTTTCATTTTTAGTATTTTTTAGTATTATTTTTAATATTTGTTGTTATAGCGGCAACGGAAATACCTACATCATTTGGGAAAATTTCAGCTTTCTAGCTATTACGGTTTATGAGATACAGCCTGGTGACAGACAGACAGCGAAGGCTTAGTAGTAGGGTTCCATTTCAACTTTTAGGTAGGGAACCCTAATAAGACGATGGTCGGAATAAATTGAAAAATACAGAAGAGGGGATCACCACCACGCGGCCACGTGGAACGGCCAATTTTAATGAATATTGAAGTTATCTGGGCTACCAAGGGGTTTGTCCGGGCTTCTTTTAAAGAATAGACGAGCTGCAATTCTGCAGGCAAATCATCAAATTTGACGATTTTGACCAGATCTAATGCTATCATTGCAACTACTATGTGGCAGAATTTTTTCAATGTCTCGCCCGTGTTTGGTACCACAGCCTTAGCTAATTCTGTCGCAAACAGTGCTAGTTATTGTCGTGCTCCGGTTTAGAGGGTGAAGTAGCCGGTCAACTAATGTATGTGGTAAACATACTGAGCCAGTAAACTAAACATTTCAACTTTTTAATTTTATTAATTCCATGTGATACCTGTTTTTAAAATTAATTGCCACAAATAATATTTTTGTAAATAAATTATTCAACAAGCTGGTCAAAAATTTTTGCACAGTGTAATGCGTTGAGTAAACAGTGTAATGTGAATGTTAACCCTCCGTAAGATAGCTCAAATTTTCTGTTTGTTCTTTCTACATTGGAGGTCCCTAAATCAGTGTTCAGCGAACAGTGTAATGTGAATGTTAACCCTCCGTAAGATAGCTCAATTTTTTCTTTTTGGTCTTTCTACATTAGAGGTCCCTAAAACCCTCTGTAAACCAGATTTTCTACTTTGCTGCTCCCATTGCCGATTTTACTGCTGACTTTAAAGAGCTTATAATATAAGCCTTATATTATTTAATAGATCAATTGGCTTACAATCAGGCAAGTCATAAAAGACGAATTTAAGCTGTATGTGTTAATGAAGTTTTATCGTGTTGGTCTGTGCCTATTCTGCATAATAGACGGTCTGTCTTTTTGTTAAGCATTTTCTCAAATGCGAATGATTGACCAAACCTATTACTACCATCGTGCCTACTGTGTAGTCAAGTTTTGCAATGAATTCCCCGTGTTTGGTACTAATGCCTTACTTATTCCTACCGCAACAACGTCAGTGTCTTTTACTGTAGTGTTCCAGTTTGGAGGATAAGGTAGGTGGTAAACTTATGTAAATATTATTTCAATCCGCCACACGAAAGCAACGCATTATAAACATATTTAGTGAAATTTTTCATTCTGTTAACTTCATGTGTCACTCAATTGTGTCAATTGTTACAAATAATAATTTACTAAGCAAATAATTTAACAAATCCGTCCATAAATTATTAGTGTTTGACCTTTGTACGTTTGCAGACCCTAAATCAGTGTTTTAGCGAAAAGTACCAGTATCTTACATTTTTTTAAATCTGTAATAATTGTTGTAATATTGTAGTACATTAATTATGAGCAAATAGGAAAAAGACAAACCCGCTTAGTTTCTTCCGCCGGATTTTTTCAATGTATGGCGGATGAGCGCGTTCCGATCCGGTAGTAATTCTAAAATTACAACTTGTCAAAAGCTTTATATAAATAAAACATGTTTTGAGTTTTAAGTTTAAGGCGAGGCATCGCGACAAACGGGAAAACACTGGTTTGTTTAATCACGTATTTTTTTTGTATTGATTGTTTAATAACAATTTTACAAAAAATACTCGATATACCTGAAGAGATTATCTAAAGAATATGCTAACTCATTACATGATAGAATGTACTTTACTCGATCATATAAAATTCCGAAAACAGGCTAAAAAATCTCTAAAACAAATAATTTGTTAATAATATTTCTAATCTTCCACATGATTTTTATATGGCGATATTTAGTTGTAAATACAAAAAAGAATGTGCTAAATTTTGGTATTCAGCTGATGTCCGGATATTTATTTATCCGAAAATTAACACGTTTCCTAGCGGTTTCAGAACATACCGCGCCAGCCATTTTCTATAGAATTGACGCGCGTCGAAATACCTCGCCTTAAGTATAATGTGAATGTCAACCCTCCATAAAGCAGTTTTTCTAGTTTTTAACTACTAACTTCACTGCTATTTTCCTAAAAAACCCAAGATGCATAATCAGTATCTCAAAACCGTCCTCTAAAAATGAGCGCACATTTTTAAATTGTGCGCTCATTTGAAATAGAATTGCGTCGGCTACGATTTCGCTGTCAGTTTTATTACTTTTTGTACATTACTTTGTAAAAACAACTATAAATCTTGAGCTTAAGGTTGGATATTCGTTAACATAAATTTTGTCATATAACCATTTGACTGAAATTAGAGACAGTTTTGAGTATAATTTTGTCCATTAGGCCCCAGACAGCACGTAAAAGACGAGATGAAGTAATTGTGTAATCATATTGACTACTTATTAGGGGAATCTAGTTCTACAGCGCCCACTTGATATTGGTACCACAGCCTTGTTGTTGCTGCCGCAGTAATAAAGGTAACCGATATAATTATGAAAGTGGCGTTACACCCCTGTCATACAAATTGCAATGAATCGTTAACGTCGTTATGATATATGGCAGGGTTTCTTAACGTGAGGTCGATAGATTCCCAAGAGGTCCATAGCATGATTACAAGATGTCTACAGCTCCTCAGTTCATTATCTGTTCTTTATACTTATTATAACCAAATGTCTATATACATAATGAACAAATAACATTATATATTCACATCTGTCTGTCTCATTTGTTCATCATACAAAATCCAAACAACGGCATCCATCTTATTAACACATTAGATAAAGTTTCCTTTAGTATCAAAATGACAATTACAAAAACATGACAATTTTTTTAATACGCTGTTTTATTTTCCCACAATATTTTTTCAACAGGGATCTCTGGTAAACATAAAGTTCTGAAAGTAGTCCATGTCTATCAAAAGTTTAAGAAACACTGGTCTATGGGCGATAGCCATTTCTTTTCTTCGATAGAACCTCGTACTTGATGGTTATCATGTGATAGATGTAATTGGTTTACTCGGCCTATCTCACAAGGGAACCGACGTGATGATACTTCTGTTATATAGAAAAAGAGAAAGTTTCTTAATTCCGTTTTTACTTTTAACATTTTTTTGCGAAAATAAATACTTCTTACATTACATAGAATAACAAAAAAATCTTAATTTCATTTTTAATTATGATCATATTTTTTGCAAAAATAAATACTACTTCTATTACATAGAAAGAGAAAAAAAATCCTTAATTTTGTTTTTAGTTTAAATATTTTTTGCAAAAATGAATACTTCTATTATATGTATACTGGAAAGAGAAAAAAATGTCTTAGTTTTGTTTTTAATTAAAATATTTTTTGCAAAAATAAATACTTCTATTATATGTATACTAGAAAGAGTAAAACGTTTCTTAGTTTCGTTTTTAAATTGAATATTTTTTGCAAAAACTAAACTTAATGCTATATATTACTAAAAATTTTGAATTAAATGAAACGCGTGTAACAATTTCTCTGTGCCCTCTTGTGTCACAGATTAAAGATCACAGACTATTTACTTAATTTAACGTAATGAATGCGCATTAATGAATGGACGTCATTAAATACGTAACTCCCGCTTTAGTAAATACGAGGTCAAGTGTTTAGCGTGCGTTTCATATGTTAATTACAAATATATTATTGATCTTATGTTATACTAAATAAATAAAAATAAATAATAGTAGCAACTCGCCCCGGTTTCGCGTGGGTGCAATGTAAACGCACAAAAATATGTAATGACAAATCTTTGAAATTCTCGACTTTTTTACTACCTATAATATACATGTATTATTATATATGTACAAACAAATAAGCTTTTCTTGCTAATCACTCTGTCTATTGATGAAAATCGCATTAAAATCTATTACATAATTTAAAAGATCAAAGTGAACATACAGCGGTGGTGACTTCATTTTATACTATGTCCGTCCCGGCTTCTGCTATGATATGATATACTCTAAAAATCTTTGAAATTCTCAGCTTTTCTATAAGTGGTGAATGAGAGTGGATTACTGTGCTGCTGCAGTCTTCTTTGGTTTTCAGGTCTACAGTAAGATTGTTTGATTTCTTACACCACTTTTTTATTTTTCCCTTTCATTGGTATCGCCAGAGCACACGTGAAAGTTCGCGGAAACTCGCAAATTAAATAGTTTTCTTTGCTAAGTACAAATTTTTGAACCCGTACTAATTAATAGAGTCGTAACGGAACTCCGCCTCCACCTCCGTTACTGCAAAACTTCCGCAAGGAATCGAACCTCAGCCTCCGCCAAATTTATGTGGAGTTTTATTTACGCTAGCATACAACGCGCAAAGAGCGATGCTGGGAGACGCGTACGCACAGCTGCGTATTTGTTAGTGAAATTGTCAATTTTTTGCTTGTGCCATGGGAACATGAGCGGTCGGACGATGGCGGGGACGTCAATGAATGACAGGAATCAACTTATCGAATCGTTTTGGTTGTTGGTACCACGTAGTTGTTTTGTGTTTAAGCCGTCATTGTTTTAAGTGATTTAGTGCATAATTAATATGATGTACCCATTTTAAATAAATATTTTTGACTTAAATAAACCATAAATTTCAATTTTTTCTGCTTCAAATTTCACCTCCGCCTCCGCCTCCGTTAACCTCCGCATCCGCGGAGGTGAACCTGTTCTCCTATAGCTTGTAGCTGAAGCTATAGATATAGCTATAAAAAAGCTATAGATTATAGCTAAACCGAACTGATTTTGATAAAATTTGCCACTAAGTTAGTTGAAAATCCGGAATCAAATATAGTCTATTTTTTTAAATTCAACCCCTGATGGGGCTGAAATAGGGGATGACACTTTATATACTCGCAGGTAAATCTGTCAGCGCAGGCCAGCTTATTTAAATTAATTATTACTAATATCACTTTGTCCATAGTTGGGACAACTTGAGACCCTATAATCTGAGCTGAACACACTAACAACTAGATTACAAGATACTCAAATAACATATTTGTACCAAAGAACAAATATCTCTAAAAATCTAGTGGAACACCTACTTATTTGCTACAGAAATCTAAATTAAATCAAACACTCACTGTACATTAATCACGAGCTCTGGGTTTATTCGCAAGTGATATATTGAAGAAATTGTCAGAAATCTGGTAGTTATTTTGATAGTATAACTCGTTTAATTGCGTAATGGAAAATTTTGCCAACTATCTTATTCATAAAATAACATTCACGACGCACTTCTACGTTCTCCTGGTTTTGGAACCAACTCTTTACCCTGTCGATACTTGTCCTTGTCGTGTTCCAGTTTGGAGGGTGGCTGTTATATGACTGTCACACGAATAGCAACGCCTTATCATCATCTTTAGTATCTATAGGCGATAATTATCTCTTTCTATCGGAAAAACCATCTGCTTGTAGTCCTGACTGATATGATAAAAAAAGAAATAATTTGTTTAGAAACGTTTTTAATCAGTTGGGATTAATATTATTTTCAAAGAAAATCATCAATATCACCCGATTCTGAAAAACATTCCAATATTGTACAATGTTGATACGGACTTTTTTTAGTACGGTACGATTTTACGGACTTTTTAAGGATGGAGCGTTACGCGGTGTTTAAGAAAGCAAGGGCGACAAAAAAGGCCTGATCTGTGGAAAATCTGTGGATTTTGCACCACGATAGTGCGCCTTCTCAAACCAATCATTTTAAACGAATTTTTTGACCAAAATTTCGATTGCAACGATGACTCGACAAATACTATGATACCAAATATGGCACCAGCTAACTTTTTCTTTTCCCTAAATTAAAATTACGAATTTGTGGCACTAGATGCCATTCGGTAGAAAAAAAAAAAGAGAAATCGCGAGAAAACTGAACCTAATTTTGGAAATGGGTTTAAAAATGTTTTTATGATTGCATTATTCGTCGGCGTATGTACCTATATCGTTTCTAAAGGAGCATGCTTTGAAATCTGTAAATAAATTTGGACAAATATCTATCATTTTGTGTATTATTTATTGGTCGTTTCCCTTGTACTTTCTTGACAGAGTAGTATAGTTAGAATCACGTTACAAGTTGCAATGAAATTCGAACTCGAGCAAACTCGAAAATATATACTATCGTTTCTAAATCTTCCTATGCAAAAGAAAAAAAAGAAAAATAACGAAAGAATTATCAAAATAATTTTTGAAACAGTAAAACTGCAGCGTACGACGTCCCATTTCCTATATCTCCAGAACACTGCATCAGATCTGCACCAAACGAAAATGGGATCACACAGGGTGTATACAGAGGGTATAAAACAAAACCAAATCTTTAAAATCGGTTCATAAATGACCGAGTTCTGAGGTAACAAACATAAAAAATAAAAATAAAAACATACAGCCGAATTTATAAACTCCTTCTTTCGCGAAGTCAGTTCAAATAGAACAAAGACACTGACAAAACGAGAAATACCTATTTATAGCTGAGATTTTAACTGTAGAATATGGACTGAGGACGGATGTAAGTAAAGTGAAAAATAACTTTTGTATTGTAAACTTATGTGTATAAATTTGTTACTGATATCTGTTTAAGCTAATCGTTTTGCAAAGTTCTATATTACGAAAGTTTTTGTAATACAGCCAAAATTTCCAACAGTATATTTCACTCTATATGCGAAAAACAAATAAAATAGCTTGTCCTACTTACCGAAAGTATGTTCTTGCCAAAACTTCCCACACGTATTCTACGACATATAGAATAATTAAATTTGCTTTTTATTTATTTATATTTATAGCAAATAAACAGATGTCTCTCCTGATGGAACGCGACAAGCATCACTTATAAAGAATTAAAGATGTTAATGAGGCCCTTGCTAAGGTGTAGCGGGATGGTAATATCGTACGCGTGTCACAGCGCATCCCTCTCACCCAGTGGCGTGCAGTCCCTAAATGCAATTAAGCAGTGCTTTACTTGCCATTCATGACTTTAATTAATAGTAAATAAATGAATAAACAAAATATATTAATTGAAAAAAAAAATTTAATAGCATCTATTTCCAAGAACACAAAGATAATGTTTGCTAGGCGTTTGACGACTCTAACTAAAAGCATGCGCCGTCTCGGCGCAGTAGATTTGTTCGCATGTATATAGTAATTTTTGTGTGTATTTAGTTCGCAAGCGCACACTTTTTTTTCGTAACTTCGTAGCGCACGAATTTCGTAAGCATCGATGACGTAATCTACTGCCGCAGTCTGTACAATTCGGCAATTATCGAGAGTAATCGTTGCGTATCGTAAAATGTTGCTAATGCGTATTATCCGACTAAAATTAATAGATGGAAATCTAATAAATCACGGTGGCACATTATGTATTTTTGTTTAGTAAGGTTTTATTTGTTTAAATAGGAGAAATGTATTTGTGTTTTAGGAAGCCATTTGTTTTTTTTCGTATGATAAGCATTGTTTATTATTTTGTTTGCGTCATATATTTATTATTAGTTTTTTTAGAAGATTTTCCATTTTAACATTTGAAAAATTGTACATTTAAGTTTATTACTGAGTTTCTATAATAATTGTAGTGATTTGCTTTTACTAGTGCATTAATTGTAGATATTTTTGGAACGAAGTTCCCCACGGCAGGCTTGGAGGGGATAGGGAGTTTGCTGCGCGATCGAACTGAAAAAATGTGATAGTAAAACCGTAAGAAAAAATACGTGGAAAAAAGTGCGTGGAATAAAACCGTTAAATGAGACGTGCGCAGGCGCGACAGTCGCATACACAAGCGAGTAGTGCCGTTTAGCCGAAGGAACTTCGTTCCTATCTGGTGTCCCATGACACCACATCATTTTTTAAAATGTTGTTTGATTGTGAAGTTTGTGTTGAAAATGTGTGTTTATTAAAAATTAAAAATAACAAGTTTTCACAATTGTCATTCAGTGCAAAAGATTCAAATTGTGTCTAAAGGTAGGTATGTACCCGAGTTACAATTAAACCAGCAAAAAGTAAATGTAACTCGGAAGTTTCACGTTAAAAGTTATGAAACGTATAACTGGCTCTCTGGATCGGGATATTGTTGCCGTAGCAGATGTACATGAATAGTTGTACATATAAGACTTGCTCTGTTGTCATGGTTTCCGTCTTAAAGATCCTAATGTGGCTGTGGCTATGCTAAAAATCTATAAAAGAAAGTTTTTATGACCGAGTACCCCTCCGCATAGTGCATACTCAGTGTCATCACCTTGTGCACGCCGCTGCTCCCACCGGTATTCGTTACTGGTGGGAGGGATGTGCTATGCCGCGCTCCCGGCTGCATAGGTACCACTATCTTGCATATTTCTCCCGTAAAAAGCTTTGCTTTGTTTCGGAGAGACAGGCAGACAGGCAGTGTAATTACTGGCACCGAGACTTAACATCTTATGTCTCAGGATAGGCAACACATGAATGGAATACCTGGGCTAATTCATCATTTTTGTTCATTGGCGACGTCGACCACTTACCATCAGGTGGCACGTCTGCCAGTTTGGCTATCTCAATAATATAAAAAAAACGCAGGAGTTTACTGGTTACCTTAACCTCCACACCTGGACACGACAGTAACATTGAGTCTATTGCAGGACATCATCTACCCGTGTGCAAAAAATCACCTAAATCCGTTCTGTAGTTTTGGGGTGATTGAGTAATAAACATCCATCCAAACATCCATTCAAACATCCAAACTTTGGCATTTATAATATTAATATAGATTAATTAATTAATTAATATTGATTACTTTGCCTCACGCTTCAATATTATACAGATAGTATGTTAGTATCATGTTTGGCATGTTTTTTTTCTGACCGTATAAACATAAGAATATTTATAGGAAGTCACGGAAATAGACCTTTGTCCTGATGAAAAAAGACACCTATCACCTATTGACACCACAGATAATGGTGATATTGCTAATGTATTCTATATACATTAACAGTGCCAATTTTGAACGCTCACACCTTGGCATAAAATCATTGTATTGTAATTTTGTCATCGACTTTACGTGTCCAGACTGTCGATTAAATCAGCCTTTTTAGGTGACAAAAGAACTTTCTTTCCTTCACCTTCACTTTTTGAACAAAATGTTGTCCTTAAATATTCTATTTCGTTAGTGCAGTGGTTATTCTATTTGGCTAGAGTCGTAATATCTCGGGTTAGTTTTTCCAGGTGGAAGTGATATTGTTTTTTTAAGTATAGAAATAAAACAGTAGTTGACTGTATTACTATATTCTATACTTCAAACGAGCAATTCTTGTATATTTGTATGTAATTGGTTTCTCCAAAACGGCTCTAAAGAATTTAACAAAATTTTGTATTAAGATAAACTATCACTATTAAAATTGATTTAGGTAAGTGTAATCTCCGTAATAATCGTTTTCACATGAATAAAAATCATCCGAGCGAAGCTCGGTCACCTAACTAGTAGTCTCTCGAGTCTAGAGATGGAGTATTTACTCCTCTTTGTCTAAAAAAAGCACGTGAAGTTGTTTATCCTAATGATCGCAAGAAATAAATGGTAATATATACCTACTAGCTGTTGCCAGCGACTTCGTCCGCGCGGACTTCGTTTACGCCGCACAGCACCTGGCCGCTAGGTTATAGCGTGATAATATGTAGCCTATATGTTGACCCGACCTGTTAGTAATATTCATGCAAAATTTGAAGTAAATCCATGCAGTACTTTATGAGTTTAGCCCGGACATACATACAGACAAACAGACAAATAGACAAACAGATAAACAGATAAACAGATAAACAGATAAACAGATAAACAAATAAACAGATAAACAGATAAACAGATAAACAGATAAACAGATAAACAGATAAACAGATAAACAGATAAACAGACAAACAGACAAACAGACAAAAATTCTAAAAACTATATTTTTGGCTTCGATATCGATTGTAGATCACGCCCCAAGTATTCTTTTAAAAAAAAATTCAATGTACAGTTTTGATTTTCCTACGATTTTATTATATGTACATAGATTGTTTGGACGTTTGGATGTATGTTACTCAATCACGCAAAAACTACTAAATGAATTTAAATGAAATTTGGCACGCAGGTAGATGATGACCTGGAACAGCCCATAGGCTACCCTGACTTACTCCAGATTTAACATAATACGGTTCGGATTCGCAGTTATTAAATACCACGTATTGTTGACGACTTCTTATATAAGTAGCAAAAAGACAGTAATTTTTGGTTTAATCCAACTACTGCCAGCTTTTCTAAAAAAACATCATTGTCAACTGTGTCAAATGCTTTTCGAAATTCAAGGTAGACGACATCAACTTGTATACCTGTATGTTCCACTGGTACAACCTGGGCCATTAATTCCATAAGGTTAGTGGCAGTGCTACGCGCTGAATGAAAGTCATCCTGTGCATCAGACAGTAGTTAGTAGACCGAGCGAATAGACCGAGTAGACCGAGTAGACCGAGCGATACACAGCCAATATCGCCAAACAACAAACTGGTGATTCATAATGAACTTGAGCGTATTTTGGCGGCCGGTTTACTCCGCCTATAACCCCGTTTTCACTTTGATTAGTGCGAGTGTGAGTGTTTAATGTAAGTGCTTAGTATTAAGCTAAAAATACGTGAAAATAGCTGAGGATCAGTGCGAGTGATTTATAATCAGCATAGTAAAAGTGAATAGACGCTGATTACTTATCACTCGCACTGATCAACGGCTGTCTTCACGTATTTTTAGCTTAATACTAAGCACCTGCATTAAACACTCACACTCGTACTAATCAAAGTGAAAACGGAGCTTATCTGCAAACGAACTGACATGATATTCATTAATATAGGTTAGGAGAAAGAGAGATCTACATTCTTTGCCGTCGTTTATATTCTTGAGGCATCTTTTTAAATAAAACATGTCACCGTATAACAGGAAAACTTATTAAATAACATAGTTACTATTCCAAGAGAGACATTTTGATGTTTTTTTCAACCATGTTTTGAAAGAAATGTAGTAATGTGGTAAATGAATTTTTACTCTTCATATCTCATTAGAAGATATATTTGGGGACTTGGTGACTTTTTCTAGGTCGTTGGTCCGGCCCCCTTTGAAGAATAGACCCGTTGTCAATCTGCCTGGCAAATCGTAAAAGGAAAACGACTGGTTATAGGTACGTGTCACTACCATAGTAACTATTAGATGGTAGAGATCTGCAATGTCTCGCCCGAGTATATGATACTACAGCCTAACCTAACTAACTAATGCTTGTAATTGTTGTGTTGCGGTTTAGAGGGTAAGGTAGTCGGTAAATAAACTCATGCACGTGGCATTCTAACTCCACCACCCGATAAGCAACGCACTATTAACATCTATGATGTCGGTATTGTAATTACTTATATTATGGTATATATATATATATATATATATTCTAATAGTCCAATTTGAAGGGTAAGCTAGCCCGTAAACTTACGCTACTTTCCTTTGCGCATTAACAACACAACGGATAGCAAAATGCCATTAACATCTTTGGTATCTATAGGCGATGGTTGCTTCTTCCGACCAGGAGAGATTTTGATTTGCATGGATCACTAATTCCGATAACACGTCTGGTCTGGTCTTATCTGGTGATAGAACCTGGCTCCTTATCATAATCTTCAATTAGATGAACATCTTGTAATAATAACAGAAAATATATGGGCGAAACATTTAGTAACATAAATAATTTAATCGCAATAAAAGTGCATAGAACGGGTATATAAATATTTTAATCGCAATAAAACTGCATACAACATTTACGGTATATCCGGAATACTGTATCAGATCTTTACCAAATTAAAATGGGAGCACCTGGAAAGTATATCCTTGAAACAAACAAATATTTTTTTAAATCTGCTCAGCCCCCCTAGACAAGTGGCAAACGCTCAGTAACTATTCAAATATTACGCTTTGGCGATATTTAGGCCAAATTGGTAGCCAAGTGGATCATGGCTTGTTCAACGTTCGTTCCATACGAACTTTACGAATTATATCGAATATTGTCTCTGAATTGACGGTAAACGTCACTTTGAAGTATTATTTTCACCGAGGTTATAAGTTTTATTTATATGAAAAGTGCATTAAAAGCAAAAAAGACTTGCCCCCCAAGATGTGGCATCAACGTTAGTACAATAGAAAGAGAAATTTATGGATTTGTCATAAGCTGTTGACACGAGCGTAAACGAATTTGTAATTGGTAGCCAAGTGTCATTCGTGAAACGAAACGTTATATTGCATCGATCATTTTTGTCAATTTTCGTACAAGACCGTAGCCAAGTGGCACTTTTGACAAGCAAAATAGTAGCGAATTATTCGATAATCAGCGAACGCTAGAACCCTGCAGATTACGCTTAAAATGGCGGTTGATCACTATTATTCAATCAGCTGTTCTAAAGCGTGGATAACATCTGTGAGAATTTTTGATAATTTTAAAGTAAAATTAACGCAAATTAAGAAGGCATTTGGTGGCACATTATTAATGGTGCTTTGATATCCTTGTGGCGCGGGGGGGGGGTATTAATGTCACATGCATACATTTACCGGCTACCTTACCCTCCAAACCGGAACACGACAGTAACAAGCACTGTTGCTATTGCTGCAGAAATAGGTGGGTCAGTGGTATTAGACCCGGGCGAGACAATGCAGAACCCTACCACTTAGAAGCCACAATACTAGTGACTCGTTTACCCAATTGTTCGCTTCTAACGAATTGCCTAGACACATTGTAAGTAGTGATAGGTTTGCAAAATGCTGACAATGTCTTAATGATGATAAATATAATATTTCGTCTTTAAATATTTTACAGACACTATAAGTTCAAGTTATAAACACTATATTCTTGTTACAACCCTTGTATTTTGTAAATTTAATGAAACAAAGAAAGATAGTTTATTTTTCAGTGTAGCAATAGATTTCGATCAATTTTACATTTCTGTAAATATGTATGCCAAAAAATACGTAAAAAAGAAGTTTTATATGTTCAGTTTTGCATATTTTTGTTCAGTTTTGCATATTTTTGTTCATTTTTAATAATAAATTTATCATCAGCTTTCATAAATCTGAAACATAAGTTTTAAAATGTGACTATCGATAACATTTTGCACAATTCTACGTTCACTTGTAAGGTAGGTAAAGAGGATTTACTTAAAATATGTTAAAACAATCAAATTTGATAGCAATGAAGATAAATACATAAATCTTGGTGACAGTATTTAATTTTATAACTCTTTAAATTGGTAGTCCGTAGTACTGACAGAGTTCAATTAACATGTTAGCTATATAGAAACTTACGGCATGACAGTAATTAAGAAGAAAAGATAGTATATTTTATCTTATTCGCACTCACGCGGTACATACAATCAAAATTGAATCAGATATAGCGACTCTGTTCTTATTTTTATTATATTCAATTCAGAGACAATATTCGATATAATTCGTAAAGTTCGTATGGAACGAACGCTAAACAATCCATAATCCACTTGGCTACCAATTTGGTCGAAATGACGCCAATGCGTTATATTAGAATGAACAGGGAGCTCAGTTGGCGGTCAGAGCGTGCGCAGGACTTTTGATGATTTTGATGGAAAAATTCAACCCTATATAACACCCCTTTTTTGTTGCACCATTACGTGGAGGGGGTAAGGGACACCAACTTTTGTCAAGGTCACTTTGCTCTGAGTTAATTCCCGTGGAGTTAGGGGATGAAAACCGAAATTCATTACAAAGGCGTCTGCGACTTAAAAAAAGAAAATGTATCGAAACCCCCCTAGTTAGGTTAGGACTCTTAAATTATGGCAATTTGCGTTCATTTTACTTTAAAATTATCAAAAATTCTAACAGATTTTATCCACGATTTAGAACAGCTGATTAAATAATAGTGATTATCCGCCATTTTTAGCGTAATTTACAGGGTTCTAGCGTTCGCTAATCATTGGATCACCAATTTTGCTTGTCAAAAGTGCCACTTGGCTAAGGTTTTGTATGAAATTGATCAAAGATGATCGATACCATATAACGTTTCGTTTCACGAATGACACTTGGCTACCAATTACAAATTCGTTTACGCTCGTATCAACAGCTTATGTCAAATCCATACATTTTGTTTTCTATTCTCCTAGCGTTGATGCCACTTGTCTTGGGGGGCAGATGTCTTTGAGTAATCGGTGAGCGTAGATAAATCGGTGAGCGTAGACATAGAAAAGAGAGAGCTCTTCCTTTTTGGCAAATCGCTTAAAAAGTAACTTACAAGCAGGTTAAACACAAAATAATTGCCCTTAAAAACTTTCTTTTACGCTCTATACATATCGTGTTGCATATCATTAGCCAATAGATGATTATAATAGGCCCACAAGAAACATAGTGGTTGGAGCTTAGACTCACGTACACAATGATTGCAATAAAGATATTAATACCAATTACAATGCTCGATGACGTCACGGTCCATTGAATGAAGTTATGACTTGTGGTATTAATTACATTCATTACCGAATACACGGAGATCAATTACTATCGCTGTATTGAATGGACCTTACTTTATAGACAGTGGTCCTAGGAACAAACTTTTTTTGATTAATAACAAGGTTATTTTTGGTGGACAGCTTCGTTTAGACGTGACGTCCAACTTTACTATCTTCGAAAAATCTCGAATCGGGTAACTAATAAAAATAGATAAAAAGAGTGTCGGACTAAAAAAATCCACGTTACGTGTAGGACAAAGTAACCATTGAATTATAATAATAATTAACAAGCTATTATGAGAACATTAGGTTGTTTTTAAATTGATTAATGTCAATTTAAAAATCTCATAATTTCGAATCTTTAGAGTGAAGGACTCGTCAGAAAAACCATCGAATGTGTTGAACAAAAGTTTTTTTCGTGTTTTTCATAAAACAATCAAGCGATTGAAGCAAAAAAAATAATTGTTGTTATTAATAAATTTTCAATTTTGAATTAAAATATTCGAAGCCCCTAGCTTTTTTAGTTACCTGATTCGAGATTTTTCTAAGACAGAAAAGATTTGCGTCTCGTCAAAATGAAACTTTTCACAAAAAACCAGCTTCTTATTAATCAAAAAAAAGTTTGTTATTGGGACCACGGCCTACTACGTTACTGCCGTTCGACTACATTATCAGGATGCGGTTACCGTTCGAGTTGGTACTGTGTTTGGGCATTCTATTAAAAATAACCAGATTCAAGATCACGGCATCAAAAATGGCTAAAGAAATAAGAACACAAAAAGGCAAAAAACTTCGGAGCCTCGCTCATCGCCACATAGTGGCTAGTCTATCGGTCTTTTATCGGATACACTTTGGAGAGTGCGCTGCAGAACTGCACGATTTGATTCCGCCATCCCTGTTTTTATATCGATCGTCGAGGCGCACAGATTCTAGACATCGCCATATAATGGACGTTCTACGTACCCGGACAAAGCGGTTCGACTCGACATTCTTGATCCGAACCACAAAAGACTGGAATATGCTACCTGAGTCTGTGTTGACGAGTACAACCTGGGGATCTTCAACAGGAGAGTAAACAGGTACTTTCTAAGGAAGCGCGTTCCATCTTAGGTCGCATCTTAGCTTACCATCAGGCGAGATCGTGGTCAAGCGCTTCCCTATCAACAATAAAAAATTGGTAAAGTGCGTGTCGGGCCACGCGCAACGTAGGGTGGTAGGTGGTACCAGACCCGGGCGAGACAATCAACTTCGGAAAAGTTGATTGTCTCGCCCGGGTCTGGTACCACCGCCTTACTTATTGCGGCCGCAATAGCGGTAGTGCTTGTCGCTGTCGTGTTCCGGTTTGGAGGGTAAGGTAGCTGGTAAACTTATGCATGTGGCATAAGACCTCGCCACAAGATAGTAACGCACTATTAACACCTTTGGTGTGTATAGGCGATGGTTGACTCTTTCCATCAGGAGACCCATCTGCTTGTTTGCTATCTTATGCTATAAAAAACAAAATTGTCCATCACAATAATTCAGACGAACAAGAGACCTTTTATTGATTGAACATTACTCGGTATTTTGTTTTTGGTAAAAACGACATTTCCTAAAAATGAAACCTGCCTAGATCGATTTATCGCCCCCGAAATACTACTGCATACTAAATATCATGAAAATCGGTGGAGCCGTTTCCGAGATTGAGATTATAAATAATTAATACATGTTAAATGAGACTGGCGGATAGTGCCAACATGCATTAAGTTCGCCTTTTGTCCGAAAATGTATATTTTTGGCGCCTCTATGGTCTACTGTGCCCGCGACTTCGTCCGCGAGGAATTTTTTTTAAAAAAAGGAGCCTAAATTACTTCTTATTCCATCAGCTATCTACCAGTGAAAGTCCCGTCAAAATCGGTCCAGCCGTTCCAGATATTGGCCGGAACAAACAGATAGATAGACAAAAATCGTAAAAAGTGTTATTTTGGTGTATGTACCGTGTATACATCCATATGAATTTAGTTAAAACTGGTTATTTTAATAATACAAACAGACACTCCAATTTTATTTATTTGTGTAGATGTATAGATAAAAATCCTCATATCAACACAGACTTGTTAAATAACTTTATTTACTCTATATCCAGAACGTATGAAAATTGCTTTTTCTTGTCACCACATGCCCAAAACTACTTTTCGATGTTTCGTAAATATTCATTTTTACATAAAATAGCACATGCAATAAACCAATGGATTGACTTGGAGGATTATAAAAATATATACCTTGATAATATCCTAAATACTAGAAAGAAATACTTTAACATTACAAATAAAGAAAATAAGGTTTCTTCTACAAAAGATAACATTATAAAAAGGGAAAGTAATAAGGGCACAATACCATTTTATTTCAAAAAACAAAAAAAAAACTTCTCAGGTGGAAATTGTCTCATCACCACACATTATACCACCAAGTATACAAAATTCTTACCAACCACCGAAAAAAGGCACAATACCATTTTACTTTCGAAATGTGACAAAAAATAAATCTACTTTTTTTCGTTCACAACAATAAAAACACTTTAAGCTTATTGCACCAAAACATAGCAGGCTTATTAAATAAAATAGACCAAATATACATCACCTTAGAACAGTTAAAGCGTGAACAAACTGAAATAGACATACTTTGTTTTACAGAGACTTTTGTAAAAAATGGTTCAGAATTAAATATCATTATTAATAACTATAAATTAGCTTCATGTTTTTGCCGAAAAAATCAAAAAAGAGGTGGAACCTGTATATTAGTAAAAAAACATCTACAATTTAAGGTTGTATGCACACGAACTTTCGAACAATCTAAAGCGTTTGAAGTGTGTGGTATTGAATTGATAAACTATAATATATATATATATATATATATATATATATATATATATATATATATATATATATATATATATATATATATATATATATATATATATATATATATATATATATATATATATATATATATATATATATATTGTGTATTTATAGGACACCTACTAGTGAACCTTCAATTTTTCTAAGCAAACTTTTTAAACTGCTTAGCTTACTAGAAAAAAATAATAAAAAAATAATTTTAACTGGGGATTGGAACATAGACATGTTACAAAAAAATAAGTTTTCCTTAGAGCTGCAAAGTATTCTAAAAAATTTCAATTTGAGCATCCACATTAAAACACCTACGAGGAACAGAGCCTGTATTGATTTGATAGCAAGTAACCTACACAACCCAAAGTCAAATATACATTTTTTAGCTCTCTCTGATCATGAGACGGGGCAAACATTAAAATTTGGCGTAAATGAAAAAAATATACACATACAGAATACTTTTACGAGTATAGGAGGGACTACAATAAAAATAATGTCAAAAAATTTCTGGAGTGTATATCGGCACTTACGTTTAGTGATGTTTATATAACAAATAATACAGAGGATTCGTTTAATGTTTTTTATGATAGTTTGATACTGTTTTACAACTTAAGCTTCCCTCTTTTAAAAATCAAAGTATCCCAGAAAAAAAAGAGCTCTTATTGGTTAACTAAGGGAATTAGATTATCGTGTGTGAATAAAAGACGCTTATATTTAACATATAAACATGCTGCATATAATAAAAATTATAATAAATATAAGTATAAAAAGTATAACAAAATATTAAAATCATGTATCATGCTTTCTCATAAATTACAAAATCAAAAGTATATCAAAAAAAGTAAAAATAAAGGTAAAGCTTCGTGGGAAGTTATAAAAAATTTCACGAACTCTACATCGACAAAGGAATATATTGAAAAAATAATAGTAAATAATAAAAATTATACACACCCTGAACAGATAGCAAATCTATTTAATGACTATTACATCGATTTAACAAACAAGTCCTATCCCAACAGAAAATACAACATAACTCAAAGTAACCCCAATACTATTTTCTTGTCTCCTACAGACGCAGCAGAAATCTACAAAATAATTTTATCTTTGAACAATACCAAATCAGTAGGATATGATGGCATCAGCACACATATTTTGAAATTATGTGCCTCTAAACTTTGTATACCATTAAGTCATATAATAAATTTATCATTTCAAGAAGGCCACTTTCCACATAAATTAAAACAATCAATAATTAAACCTCTGTTTAAGAACGGTGACCGATGTGTCATGAGTAATTACCGACCAATAACAATTATTCCCATATTATCAAAAATATTTGAAAAGGCCATGTATTCTAGAGTATACGCATTCTTAAGTGATCAAAAGATCTTGTCACCGAATCAATTTGGATTCCGAAAAGAGCTCAACTACTTTGGCATGTTTCAATTTAGTAAAAGATGTTACTGAGAGCTTAAACAAACGACACAATGTCTGTGCCATTTTCTTAGATATGAGCAAGGCGTTTGACTATCTTAGTCAAGACCAACTCTCATGTAAACTCGAAAAGTATGGCATAAGGGGTGTAGCTGGCTTGTGGCTGAAAAGTTATTTAGAGAATCGACAGCAAATGGTTCATATTGATCGAGTAAATAAAGTAAACAAAATAAAAGTTACATTTAAATCTAAGCTTCGAACAAATTGTTGTGGCGTCCCGCAAGGAAGCATATTTGCGCCATTATTATTTATTACTGGTATTAACGACCCACAACAAAATATTAATGAACAATGTTACTTGTTTGCCGATGACATAACTTTATTAATAAATGATGAAAATCTTTTTAATATAGCATATGAAAGGAAAATTAATGAAACCGTAAATCAAGTAATTAAGTGGATGGAAAATAATAATTTACATATAAATATAAAAAAGACAAAATTTTTACAATTTATGACATATAATAAAAAATTTTTGAATCTTAATATAAAATATGATAATAATGCCATAGAAGAAGTAGAATATATAAAATATTTAGGTATAGTTATTGACAAAAATCTTAACTGGAAGGAACATATCATCAATATTTGTAATACTCTTGATAGATTTGTATTTGCTCTCCGTAAAATTAGATTACATATATCAAAGGAAACAGCATTAACAGCGTATTTTGGATATGTTTCATCAGTACTTTCCTATGGGCTGCTTATGTGGGGTAACTCTGTGGATATGATACGTGCTTTTAGAACACAAAAAAAATGCATTAGGGCCATATGTAACATCACACAAATGCAAAGTTGTAAACCTCTTTTTAAAAACCTGAAAATACTAACACTTCCTTGCATGTACATTATGGCAGCTTGTTTATTTGTTAGAAAACACCCTAAATATTTTAAAACAAATGCAGAACAACTTGGCACAAATAACAGACATGCAGGCAGTTTGCCTTTATGTGCCACAGTGTAGACTAGCAATGGTAAAAAAAAATTCTTTCCATATGTGTATTACTGTGTTCAATAAATTACCAAACATAATAAAATCGCTGCCGATAAACAGGTATAAAATACAACTGCATAAATGGCTAATTACAAAATGCTTCTACTCTGTGGAAGAATATTTAAATTGTAAAGATAATGCAATTAATATCTAGTCAGATCCTAAAATAGTTAATAAGAATGTTAATGTATACAGATTTAGTGTTTGTTAGTTATTATGCGTGATATGATTATCTCTAATGATATAATATAAATGGAATGTATAATAGATTAGATTAATAAATATTTAGATGAAGACATATTTATATGATGATGAAATTAATAATTAAATTGTTAGTTAAATTGAATAATATATTAATAATTAAAATCAAATAAGCAAAATCAACAACATCAAATGACATATTATTAATTTAAAAATAAATAATGAAATATAAATTAAAATTAAACTAATAATTAATAGCAATGTTATGTAGTATTTTAGTGATAAGAAATTAAGATTTGCACACCTTTAAATGGTAGAATAAGTAGAGCTATATTGAAATGTACCTATCTGACAACCTTGTATACCTTATTCTGGCAAATAAAAAATATTATTATTATTATTATTATTAAAAAAGGAGCCTAAGTTACTCCTTATTACATCAGCTATCTACCAGCGAAAGTCCCGTATTACATGAAAAAGTAGCCTAAGTTACTCCTTATTACATTACCTATCTACCTGTGCACTACAGCCGGGGGAGCCAGCGGACTGCAGATCTGGTTCTTCTTCTTCGACGCCCCATCAGCCGTAGTGCTTTTTGGCGTGAGCCGGGTGCCGGGAAGAATAAATCGAGACCACAACTATTCCTTTACAATGGGTGTGTTATTGTAACGAAACAAAATTAGCAATAAAGCTAGCACTGTTGCAAATATTCCTATTTTATGAGAGAGAGCCACTACTTTCCCTATCACTGCCCTACTCTAAGCCGGTATCATTTAGGTATACTAAAGCCCAGGAACTTGTCTGGGAAACTTAACTTGAGACGTAACGAAACTGTAACTAGAACGGAACGTAACTGATTTATGGCCGCGCTGTTCGATATTTATAGCTAGCGGCCAGACGAGCGGATTAAGCCGACAAAGACGGCGGCGCCATGCGTTGGCGCCACAATGTCTGGGATTTGTTAAATCCTACTTTTCGTAATCTAATCACAACAATTTTGTGTTAGCTAGCTTCTCCTACCTCTAATTAGCTAGTGTGGCCCTCTAGCGAGTGCCACACTAAATATAAACAAAACAAAGTACATAATGCCCTAAGACCTACCGAAAACTAATTTTTTAATTAGTTTTCGGTAGGTCTTAAATTAAATTGCATTTATACCCTCGAAAAGTGCATGAATATGTATGCCTAAGGCTTATACTTACATCGTACATACTATCTACAATTGATAAACATTCATTTTCACAAAGAATTTTGCACTTTTCGGGGTTTTCGTAAGTCTGAGTTCCCGCATATAAATACCATCTCGCAAGAGTCGACTCGTAATTTCTTCGACTGCGTGGAACTCTCTTTGTTCGTAACATGCCTGCAGGCAAGCAACGATCATAACTACATAAAGCCTTGTTATTTCTACACAACAAAGCTGTATGTAGAATAAAAGACGAAAACGCCTCTGTATTAAGGGCGGATCCAGCCTTCCGTTCAGGGTAAGGTCACATATACAAAGGCCGATCCAGTCTTTGGTTCAGGGGGTCACATATTTGAGGTTCAATTATTAATTAGCCCAGATACTATAAGGAAAGGAACTGGCTGGCAGTAGTGTAAATTAATTAAAAACGTTTTGTGAAATAGTACAAGTGTATTTTAACCTTAATTAATTAATTTATCTGAACAGTAACTAATTAATTACAGCAACTTGCACCACCGCACTTGCTCTTAAGTTAATTATTAAGGGCGGGGCTCGGGCGATAAGTTTACATTCCGTTTCTTCTTTTTGTTATATTAGCACTAGAAAATCTAGATACGCGGCATTGAGGAAAACAAGTTTGAAAGAATGAATAATTATTTTCATAAATATGGATGTTACAAGTTTTTAAAATTAGTCAAATATATCAATCAGCATTTTTGTGGTGTGTGCACGGTGTGCAAAAATTTTTTTTACATCTTAAATTGAGTACAAATATTTATCATGTATATGTCGTTAAAATGTACGAAGACAGATATCTACAAGTATTTATTAATGTTTACACGAACTTAAATGAATAATTATGCAGGCTAAATCAACGCGGGAAACAGCTAAGCGAATATTATTTAAAAAAATACCTTTTTCATTCTTTACGTACTCATAAAATGTGAAATTAGAATCACTCTCTATCAGTAGTCAATATCAGAGAATATCTCTACGTAATATCATAAAACAAATTGCCTTAACATAATTCTTTCCGTGTATTTATACTTTATACAATAAAGTAAGACCGAATACACATTTATTTGTAAGGAAGCAAGATTGTCAAGTATTTCTTTCACAACCGCCATTGATACAATAAAACAAAATTTTAACGTCTCTAATAGTGTTGGGAATTTAGGTAAGGCGCAATCGAAACAATAATAATCCAATATGGATAAACTAGCTGTTGCCCGCGACTTCGTCCGCGCGGACTTTGTTTACTCAGCTCCTACTGATCTTAGCAAGATGTTATATAACCTATAACCTTCCTCGATAAACAGGCTATCCAACTCAAAAAGAATTATTCAAATCTGTTCAGCAGTTTTCGAGATTACCGGGTACAACCAAACAAGAAACTCTACAACTTTATAATACTAGTATAGATATGATATATATATATATATATATATATATATATATATATATATATATATATATATATATATATATATATATATATATATATATGTATAGTAATAAATTAGGTATAATAAAATAAGTGTGTCACTATTTATAACACAGTTTTGGGACATACAAGATGTAGGCGGGACAAAATAAAAGGCCAACGAGGCGGTGGCATGTTATTTAAATCATAAGATAGTAAACAAATAGGTGACTCTCCTGATGAAAAGAGTCAACCATCGGCTATAAACATAAAACATGTTAATGGTACATTGCTATCCTTGTGAGTTGTGGTGAGGTTTTAAAGCCACATGCATAAATTTACCGGCTACTTTTCCATTCACACCTCAACACTCTCAAACCTCTGGGATGGATCCACCAAATATCAGCTGGAGACACTTGAGGCGATAGAGAGGCGTGTCAAGACACTCATTAAACGACGATGATTTGGTAAGCAAAAACTGCAGAGCCTCGCTCATCGACGCAGAGTGGCTAGTTTATCAATTTTTTATTGGATACACTTTGGAGAGTGCGCTGCGGAATTGCACGACTTAATTCCGCCATCCCCGTTTTTCTATCGATCTTCGAGGCGCAAAGATTCTAGGCATCGCCATATAGTGGATGTTCCACGTACCCGGCCAAACCAGTTCGATTTAACATTCTTCATTCGAACCGCAAAGGACTAGGACATGCTTCCTGAGTCTGTGTTCCCCGACGCGAGGAGTACAATCTGAGGATCTTCAAGAGAAGAGTAAACAGGTACCTTCTAGGGAAGCGCATTGCATCGTAGCTCGCATCTTAGCTTACCATCAGGCGAGATCGTGGTCAACAATAAAAAAAACACGACATTGACATTGAAAGTAGGTGAGGCGGCGGTACCAGGCCCGGACGTGATAATGTAGAACTCTAGTATCCACAATAGTAGTGACTGGCATAACCAATCTTTCGCCTCTTATGAACTGCCTGGCAAAACGGCAGATAATCTATTCTTCAATATACTTGGGGCTCGGACCAACACGGGATAGACTCTGATATATATCGAAATTTTAAAATTACATTTGCCGAACGCCCATCACTAGTCTTGGCAAGAAAACATCGTACGCTGACGCATAAAATCTCTTGAATTCGGATTTAAAGGAAAACGTTCCAATTTACGTTAGACAATAAATTTTTAAAACAATAAAGTTGAACTTCAAAGTCGTTAGTTGATTGCTATCAGCCTTCGATTTCAAAGTGTCCTTAAAATCTAGTATTCTTTAGATTTGTTATGAATTACGAAGTGTCTGGGCTCTAGCAACTTTGGAAGAGATTAATCGTTCTCTCATGTTTATTAATTGGTAGATTACATACGCTTTATGAATAAATTTGTGAAATGAAAAACGGTAAAGCCTTATTCGACTCATGTTGATTACATTATTATCATTTTCACTAGCGAATGCTTCGGTTGTGAAGTAACTGTTGTTGTAAAGGTTGAGTATATAGTACTTTTTGTTTGTGCTGCCGGTATATTAGAAATTGTACCTAGTGAACGAATTGAGTAAGGTTTCCATTCATTTATTGCGCTGCTTTAGTTAAGATTTTTAAAAACTAACCTAAAGCAGCACTTTACTGGCACTACTGTAGTTAAGATTTTTTAAAACGCAGAAAACTTCAAATTTAATTTCCAATTTTTTCTTTGATTGGATTTCCGAAGTATACACTTCAATCTATCTGTATTAATGATATCAAAAAGTAAATTATATATTAGATTATAGTCTATAGACTATAATCTAATATATAATTTACTTTTTGATCTCATTACTTTTATTTTTACGACAGATGGGAACGAAAGATCGTAGCTCAAAGCATGATATAATTAACAATGATATTTATTTAACGTAGATTGTAGCATTTGATTTTCAATTTGAAGGCGAACGTTCCAATTTACAGTATTTTTTTAAAGTAAGTAATTAAAACGTAACTTCAGAGTTCAAAGCTGAAAATTGATTGCTATTAGCTTTCGATTTAAGAGTGTCGTTAAAGCCAAAATAATTTGATCTCTAAATTCATTATTACTTACCCAGTGTCAAGACTTTGACAACGTATTAATCGATCACTTGTTCTATTTAATAGCTAATGTATACAAACTGTAAAGTTGAAAAAACCTGTTTAAGAAATACTTAGTTATGATGTAATTGTCATATAATCAACATAATAATTAATATAATATTGTTCTTAATATAATTTAATATGCCTGTGTGGTCTATTGGTCCAACGTTGGCGTTGACCACATGAGGTCCCGGGTTCGATTCCCGGGTCGGGCACATAAAAAAAGTGTTTTTTTCAGTTTTCGGAGAAACGCAAAGTTGCCCGGGATTGGAAAGTGTCCGGTTGGCGATAGGCTTGCCACCTAATACATTTGTGGGACCAAGTATCTTCAGCTAATCGTGGGTGCACTTGTTGTACCTCTGCCTACCCCTTCGCGGATATGGGCGTGAAGATACTTTTCTTTTTTTTTAATTTAATATTATTCTTTTATTACATTTACCTTAATATTAAAATATTAATAATAATCTTTTCTTCCCCGTGTTGGTTCCGGGCTCCTTTGAAGAATAGCCAACTGCCGTTCTGCCAGGCAGGTCGTAAAAGGCGACTAATTGGATATGTGAGTCACTATCATCGTGGCTACTAGGTGGTAGAATTATTCTGCATTGTCTCGCCCGGGTCTGGTACCACAGCCTTACCTATTCCTGCCGCAATTTTTGCCATAATGTGAAAATCATTTTCATGTTCCGGTTTGGAGAGTAAGATAGCAGGTAGACTTATGCATGTGATAATGCCATCCCGCCGTGTCGAAAGCAACGCAACATTAACATCTTTGGTGTCTATAGGTGATGGTATCTCTCAGTTTCACTACAAATCACAAACTTAGCCACCTAGGAATGGGTGGTGATCGGTGATCCATATCGCCATATTTGTTAACTTTTAACTACTGGATATGATTTGCTGTAAAGTATATTACCTAAATATCATTTTAACACAATACTACTAAACTCCAGACAGCTTTAGCCACCTAGGAGGGGGTGGTGATCGGTGATCCATATCGCCATATTTTTTAGCTTTTAACAACTGGATATGATTTGTTGTAAAGTATATTACCTAAATATCATTTTAACCATAGAATAATAACGCATAGAAACCGAGTCGACCCGCGCAATATTAAGCCATTTCAAAGAAGCCTGAAAAGGCTTCTTACGTTCGCCGGCCCCTCAGGCATGCGACACGTGCCACGCGGAGTACAGCTCTCGCAATTTCAAAAAATGTGAGTTACTTTGTGGTGAAATGCTGTCACCGTGCTTCACAAAAGCATATTTAGGACTTGAAGATAACATTTCACCGATAAAAACTACTTGGCATCGGATATTTTTGTATAAAATCCAAACAAATAAATCATAAATATCTAAGTAGAACGATATTCAAAATGTTGCCAGCCAAAGGGAAAAATATATTCTAGCGTTATTACTCTATGATTTTAACATAATACTACTCCAGACAGCTACTCTGGTTTTCCCAAATAAAAACCTGTTTCTTTGCCCGGCCCGGAATCGAGCCCCGAACCTCAGTATGGTATCGAAATGGCTAACCAATGAGGCAATGAAAATAAATAATCAGCAAAGACTTATATGTACTATCGTACTAGACAAGGCATGCGCAATTCCACTTGAGTGTAGTCACTAAGTGCAGTCTGCTGCGCGCGTAGGACTGCGCCTACGTCAGAGCTCGTTGAATGAAATGCGTAAGTGTCATGAAATTGACGGCGGTTGCGACCACGAATATAAATCATACTCTATTATTATAATACGCCGCAGAGCTGCTTAAATTTGACTTTGGTTGGACGATTTATTATTATTTTTGCGCTGCAGGATGTAGTAAGGGAGCCCAAGATGCTAAATAGACTCGAGCGTCGTAGGGACCTATTGGATTTTGTAGATTAAATTATATGAAAAATAAAAGGTTATATGGTGTTTTTTATTATTTTCATTTCAGAAAAAATCTACTGATAAAAAAAATTTAAAAAAATGTGTAAGCGGTTGACCCTACAGCCCATCCCTGAAACTTCCCGCTAAATTAAGATATTTTAAGCTCAAGAGAATAAAAACTTGAAAGGCCATCTGACGTAATTTTTTTAGTACTAAAATATCGTAGAATAACAAAAAATGATTGGTTGAAAAGTTTCGAAGTTATGTCGAAAAAACATTTTTTTTTAATTTTTCGTCAACGATTTCTCCCAAACGGATAAACCGAATTTGATGGAATTAATGCATTAGATGTAGTTTTTTGAGGAATAGAGCTGATTAGTTTTTGTACTCAATCGGTATATTAATCTGGAAGTTATGTTAAAAAATACCGTTTCGCCAAAATTTTTTTTGAGGTTTTTTCAAAATTTCTCAAAATCTGCTGAACCGATTTGGTTAAAATTTTCACGAAGTCTAAGTTGAGCAAATCTAATCGAATGCCATCAAGCGCGTTTCGATAGGTTCAGCCGTTCAAAAGTTATGAGATATTTACATACACACATACACACACACACACACACACACACACAACACACACACACACACACACACACACACACACACAGACATACTGACGTCATCGCGAAAATAGTCGGAAAAAATTCCTAGGACCTCAAAATGTGGAGATCCGGTGAAAACTCGATTTTCAAAAATCGGGGCAAATTCAGTAACTTCCTATCTACGTACACTACGTACTACGTAGCGGAAAGTTAAAAAACTGTGAAACGGAAATACTAACTCGTGTCAGATTAAGGTATTTTGGGTTAATTCCCACCTAACATTTAGAAAATCTGACGGTGCAAGTGTTTTGTGAGGGACTAGGAGGGTCATAAATTTGCAAAGAAAATATTGTTTTGACATTATCGAGCACGTCTGAATTTTCTTTTATTATACATATAGGAAATGATGTAAGAATAACGAAAAAATATAATCTGAAAATTTCCACAAGCCGAAGTTATTGGAATTTTGTTTTTTTTTTCTACCCTAATAACCCGCCTCTATATATATTTTTTTTTTACATCATAAGATAGTAAACAAGCAGATGGGTCTCCTGATGGAAAGAGTCAACCATCGCCTATAGACACCAAAGATGTTAATGGTGCGTTGCTATCTTGTGGCGAGGTCTAATGCCACATGCATAAGTTTACCGGCTACCTTAGCCTCCAAACTATAACACGACAGTGACAATGCACTGCCACTATTACGGCAGGAATAGGTAAGGCGGTGGTACCAGACCCGGGCGAGACAATGCAGAACTCTACCACTTATTAGCCACGATGGTAGTGACTCGCATAACCAATCGGTCGCCTTTTACGCTCTGCCTGGCAGAAAGACAGCTGACCTATTCTTCAAAGGAGCCCGGGACCAACACGAGGAAAACGTTTGTCTTTAGCAGTGATGCTATTGTGACAAGAATATGTAGAACTGAAATACTATGGCCAGACAAAAAATTGATATCGTTCACCTTTTGTGTACTGTCTGGGAAGGAGGCCGGCTTACATAAATACGATGGCACCTCCTAGTCAATTATATTTTAATATCAGTTACCTACAAATTAATTTATTTTAAAAAAAGGACGACAGCAAATCAATGGAGCATAGTTCTGACTTCGACAATTTATTAAAAATATTTTTATATTAATAACACATTTCCATTAAAATATTGTATAAATATTCGTATTTAGTACGATATTTAATGAAAGCAAATTGTAAGGTTTTTAAAACAAACGTTCCAATTTACGTAAGAATAAATATTTAAAATAGAAAATAGAACTTCAAGGTTATAATTTGATTGCTGTCAGCTTTCGATTAGAACGTATCAAAGTCAAAGTAATTTTGTGTTGTTTAGATACGTAATAACGCGCAGTGTATGGAGCTCTAGCAACTTAACCAGGAATACTATTTCATGTTTTATTTTCCCCGGCCAAAAAAATTAAATTCAATGGTATTTCAATTATAACTATGGCAACACAAAATGACAGCTAACACGAATACGGCATCAAGGACTTCTGTCAGCGACTCAACACGGTGTTGTCCAGTTTAAAATATTCGCTCAATTCTAGCAACATTGAAAGATAAATACGAACATATTAAAATACTATAATATTTTTATTTTTTTATGTCATAAGATAGCAAACAAGTAGATGGATCTCTTGATGAAAGAGAAATGAACGGCCATAGACACTAAGAATATCATTGGTACGTTGCTATTATTCTGGCGAAGACATAATGCCACATGCATAAAATTACCGGCTACCTTACCCTCCAAACCAGAACATGATAAAAAATATTTCAGAAAGTATCTTCATGCCCGTAACCCCAAATATGTAGGCAGAGAAACAACCATTGCACCCACGATTAGCCGAAGATACATAGTCCCACAATGTGAAAGGCGGCAAGCCTATCGCCAACCGGGCACTTATTTAATCCTGAACAACGTTCTTTTTATCAGAAAACTGAAAAAATATTTGTTTTTTATAATTAAAAACAATTCATTTTTTTTAACTTCCCGCTACGTATGTAGATAGGGAAGTTACTGATTTTGCCCCAATTTTCGAAAATCGAGTTTTCATCACATTTCCACCTTTTGACGTCCTAGTATGTCTTTTTGTATATTTATGTATATTTGTTTTTTTTATGTCAAAAGAGAGCAAACAAGCAGATATGTCTCCTGATGGAAAGAGTCAACCATCGCCAATAGACACCAATGATGTTAATGGTGCGTTACTATCTTGCGGCGAAATCTAATATGCCTTATACCTGAGAAATAATTTTTATCTCTAAAAATCTGCGACAAATATCGTAAATTGGATCAAAATCGGTTGATTCGTTCGGGATTTATGAGGGCGAAAATTGTTGAAAAAAATTTTCTTGACATTTCTTCACATTTTTTTAACCTATCGACTTTGCAGCTAATAAAACAATTTAGAACCCAAACATAGTGTTGAATGTCACTCAAAAAATCAAAATCGATCATCATTTTGAAAATATAATTATTTTTTATATTTTATAAATACTTTAATTTTTAGAAACTTAAGACGTTTGTATTCTTATAGACGTATACTTTCCATCGTCGGCACTTGGTGAAATTTCATTCCACTTGGTAATATTCCATTTCAAATTCCAGACTGTTAAACACAAGTAACAATGCACTTGTACTTTAATTTCACTTCACAACATTTATTATATATTCTGTATTTTATTATTATTATTATATATTCTTATATATAAATTTGTGGAACTCTCTGCCTAGTAAAATTCGCCTCTGACAGACTTTTGATTTCTTTAAAAAACGCGTTTAAAGAACATTTTCTAGCTGAATTGTAAGTTTCCTGTATGTCGTATGTATTTTTTTCTTTTTTGTTATTATCACCAATATAATATATTAAGGTTATTTATGTAACCATAATATTCTTTTGTACACCAAGTCTACCCCTTTGATTTTTTCTAATCCTCTTTAACGGGTTGGCTGGAAGGAATCTCTTTAAGTAGAGATAAGCTCGCCCATTGTAATTATGTTAAGTTTATTTTCTTCCTAATTGTACTGGTTTCTGTGTACAATAAAGTAAATAAATGAACATTTTGGTATATGACTCGACCGATTTCACTTTTTAAGCATCTTCAGGGTGTAATATATTTAACTGATCATTGACTGTTAAGAAGTTTGAGCACTTTAAACTCAACAATATATGCTTAGGTATAGTTTTTACTTTGAGCTTAAAATACCGTAATTTAGCGGGAAGTTTCAGGGATGGCTTGCAGGGTTAACCGTCTTACTTTTTTTTTTTGATAATGTCATCCACCTACCTACATTTTTTTTTGTATAAATCCCTTTCGGGTGTTCAAATATTGACTATTGTAATACTAAGTGAAAGGTAAACACCAAGTAGATAGAGTCCTTTTAGATTAAAGGAGTCCATTACTGTTGTCTACTACTAAATTTTTTAAATAGGTTCAGTATGACGTACTGAATGTAAGTAAATCCACAAAATACAAATTAGAGGTGAGCGGAAGTGACGCCTTTTTAAAAAAGGTTTTCGCGAAAAGAAATCAATAAACAAATAGTAATAATCTTCCAACGTTTTTCTTTCACTTATTAATATATAGATAAGCGGCTATTCAGTACTCAATACCGAACCAACTTTAATACTCAAAGGTGGCTACACATTCCCCGGCCGACACCGTGTCTATCAATATTTGTGTGACCTTTGTTATGAGCCATCAACCAGTGAAAGGCAAGCGATTGGCTAAACTTGTCACCATTGTGACTACTAGGTGGTAGAGTTCTGCATCAGCTCGTCCAGATTGCTACAACCATCTTACCTATTGCTACCGCAATCACGTCAGTGCTTGTCACTGTCAGTGTTCCGGTTGGAAAGGTAAGATAGCCGGTAAAATTATACATGTGGTATTTCCATCCCGTCACATGGATAGCAACGCACTATTAACATTTTTGGTGTATATAAGCGATGATTTGCCTTTCCATCAGGTGAGCCATCTGCTTGTTTGTTATTCTAGAAAAAATATATTTTAATTTGCAAATAATAAAATAAACACTTTCACACACACACACACATGTTGACTAAATCAACCAATCAAATATTCATTGAAATTTGAATTCAAAACATTTTATTGTCTAATGCCATTTGAATTATTAATGCCTAGTTTGCCTTAAAATTTTGAGGTCAGGTAGCAATCACTCAATAAACATACATGTTGCATTATTGGCCGTCTATTTAAATTGGAGTTATAAATACAGATTGTAGCAAAAAATACTAATATTTTTAAGTGTTGTTTTGTGTAATTTACACACTACAATAAGTTATTAAAAATTTGAAACACTTTTTGACATATTTATCTTTATTCTTTATACATAGTATGAAATGAAATTACTTTCGCTGTATATTCGATTAGATCTTTTAAATTACGCAACGGATTTTAATAGAGTTTTCATCAATAGACAGAGTGATTAAAGATGAAGGTTTATATGTATAATAAACGCTTAAAATAGTTGAGAAAAGCAAAGAATTATAAAGATTTTTACAGCAAATCATTCAACACCCGTACGAGGTCGAGACGAATCACTAGTTATTAACTAAACTTGCGATCGCCCTGTGGTCAAAATTCGACCATATTCTTTTTAATAAAACTCCGTTTGACCATTGCCGAAACAATAAAATATCTTCTAAGTTTAATAACAGACATTATAAATAAAATATTACACATGTGAATATCATGATATCTGTCTATTAATGGTAGTGTATGTAATATATATATTTATTAATTTAATGTATTTCTAATGCATAATATATATTAGCTCTCTCCACTCCATCACCAATTATCACAATAAACTTTAACTGCGCAAAATTTTACACTCGCTCGTTCGCATAGTTGTCTTAAAAATGGGTAGAAAGTTTTTTCTTTACGTATTAATACATAGATTAATCACTCGGTTTAAAGTTTCGTCCAATCGGTGAAGGTTGTGACCACAAATTCGTCTTGCTTACCCTTTTTTAGGACATTTTGTAGGTCCAAACCTGATTAATACATACACCTATTGCATTTTAGTTTAGGTTTTTAGTTGTTTTGTTCATATTGGTTGCGGCTATAAAAATGTGAAAACCTTGTAATTCTTATTGTAATGATAAGTGTCTGGTTGGCGATAGGTTTGCCACCTATCACATTGTGGGACTAATTAAGTATATCCGGCTAATCGTGGGTGTACTGGTTGTGCCTACTACTTTGAAAATACGGGCGTGAAGACTTTTTTTTATAATGTCATCATTCATGGTCATGTTTTTTTGACTCGATTGACTAGTAAAAGAGTGTACATATTAAAGGTCACGATAGTTAACGCTCATACTCATAAGTAAACAATAAAAATATAATAAAATCAGAGCATTGCTTAAACACATAGTAAACCTCAACGAAATTAGTGTAGTCATATTTAAAAAGTATTATCACCGCACGTTTTACTCACTAATCTAGTCGCGAGTTCGGTAAATCGCTGTTTTTAACAGCGCCATGGCGTCCATACTCAACATTTTTATTGGATAATTAGGTCAACATTTAAGTACCTATTGTTTACTGAAAACCCTTCTTTAGTATGAACTAAATAATCTTAAAGAACATTAAAAAGTAATCTTTTGCGACAGACAAAGACAGACAGACAGACAGACTTTCGCATTTATAATATTTGTATGGATAGAATAGTATATTTTCTGTCCGTCTGTATAAATTATAAAATAAGTTAACGAGCCCAATTGTCCAAGTCGAAAAATGAAAATGTATGTCTATTTGACTAAAGAGCCCAAATAGAGTCTTAAGATATCCTCGCACCTCTGCCTAATATTTTCGGGATAATGGTGTGATCATATAAACTAATGCTCACTTGAAAACTTTGTAATGTAACATTACTGTAACAAATACCATGAGTAAAATATAGAATTAAAATGCTACATATGTCTCACGAAAAGATTTTACTATTACTTTTCAAAGCAGAGAACTGTCTCATCTCTGAAGTGTTTACTTCAAAAGCACAGACAAAGACGCAGTAGCACTCTCGGCTTCTCAAACACTATCTCTAACAGCGGACCGTGTAAAGAATCCCTGTCAATCTAATTTAATCTCTATCACACTTTACTTAAAGTTCAGTATATAATTATGTAAAGAACTATGAATTTCAAATGTGACTATTCTCTCGGCTGTTGCTTATTCATGAAATTGCTAAAAGCGTTAAAGTTACCGTTCAAAGTAGTTGGAATAAAATATATCGATTTTATTTAGAACTAGCCGACCCGCGCAGCATGGCCCGCTGGTAAATTCCTACCATATTGTCAATTTAAGAAAGGAGATTGATGAGATCGGCCTAAAATTCCTGCAGGAATATAACATACAGCCAAAATTATGAAATTAGTATAATGTACAATAATTTCAACGGACATTTTTAATAAAAAGTACATTTTAAAAAGGAACATAGGTACTTGTAAAGTCCTGAAACTAATTAACTTGTAAACTTTTTCTTTTTTCTAAATTTTATTTATTTATTTATCAAGCTAAGATTTTTACTTTCCACCATAAAGTTAACACTTACTTTTATTTATGGCCAACGAAACAAGTTAAAATAATTATCGGATGGGTAAGACGTAATATAAACTATTGTATCAAATATAACAAAAGGGGAAGTATTTATTTCAATAATCGAAACTTACAACACAAAAAGCTATATAAATAAGATAATCTTAGTATATTTCTGAAAAAATGAAAAACAACAAGTGTCATCTATTTAATGTGTGATCGAGAAAGAACATATTTTGGCCTCTTATTCTAAACAAAAGATGGTCTTGGAATGGAATCTTTTAACTTTTAAATGGTTAAAATCGAATAATTTTCATGATGAGCGATACAAAAACCTATTACCAATGTTGCCGATTTATTGCGATGTGAATGGTTTATATAATAGTACTTATATTATAATAATTGTGAATTCAAGTTTTCATAATTGCTATAAGTTTTTCGTGAATTGTAACATTATAAAAAATGTCTGTGATACAATTAACATTTCAGAAAAAATAATGATGTATTATTTATGGTGATGATGACGATGAATTAATGATGTATGACAATACGATAAGCATTTATCACCACGCAATGCTTTCTAGGCGAAATTTGTATATATATTGTCCCTATTGTCCCTCATCATTCTTCTTTCATACAATATTTCACTTTCTATTTTAACATCTTAAGGGATGAATTTCGAAAAAAATCTTTCTTATTCCTCGTCTACATCGCAAAAACAACCCCTACGAAAATTTTTATCCTTCTTGAGCCTACTACATACACATTATTGGAGTTGTCGATACGCAAACCAATAAATTAATTTCATGCAAATCGCCTATAGAAAAAATAATAATATTAAAAATGTCGATTCGCACATTTCGTGTGAGTTAAATTCGTGCCAATCATTCAATAACCCAAAACGTGATGTTAATGAAATTAAAACTAATGCTGTATAGAGCAAGATCCCAGGGCCGCCAGACGTCACGTATTTTCTGATGAATGAAATGTGGACGATAGAGTAGTGTTAGTATGTACTATGATCGTATGCCTACCTGCTAGCTTGGTCAAACGGCCAATTTCCAGGTATCAGGTAATCAAGGTACATAAAAACATTACTTACTTCACGTAAATTCTCATGGCTGATTTTCATATATGTTGTCGAGTGTATAGTTAAAAATAAATTGTCAATACTCCCAGACACTTTCCGTCGGCCATATTGCTTGGCAGACGCTTTAAGGGTCTCAAAATAATTAGTTAACTTCACGTAAATTCTGACGCTCTATTTTTATATATGTTCATCCGACAACAATTTTAAAACATTTGACAAGAAGACAGACCGATCCAAGGGGCCAATCATCCCCTAAACTAAATTTTATTATCTGTGAGTGGGAGCGCGAGAGCATTATCTACGCGCATGAGACTGAGTGAGACCGACTGCGCTGTTAAGTAGAAATGAGACGTATTTACGGGAACAGGTTTCTATACTAGGTTTCAACTAAGAAGTCTCCAAACTAAGCATTCAGTCGTAGAATATATGAGTATCGAGTATTTAGAAGTACTGTAAGTGTACGCATCCCCGATTACACATACAACTTAGTAATGTCAAAGAGGCAAAAGCGTATCGAGTATTTAAAAGTATCACGCGTACGCGTCCGTGAATACGTATACAATGTACTAATCCTTTGAGATTTGGGACAAGTATACTGCGAAGGGCGACTTCTAAATATGCCAGCATTAAGGTCATAATATTTCAATTTTTTTTACATTTTCTTACACTAAGCTAGGTAGGTATTCAATATTCAATCAATTCTCCTAAAGTCGTATATTTGACCGTCTTGTTGGTCGGGTGGTTAGCGAACCTGACTACGCAATCAACGAGGCCCGGGTTCGAATCCCGTTGGTATTTTTGATGTGGTTGTTCATTAAATAAATTATTGTATTAATTACCTCTGTTGTCTATTGTATATCAGTCTATCTGAAGGCTCGGTGTTGCCATTGACTATATAAAGTCCCTGGTTGGTTTCCCGGATCAGGCAATCTAAAAATATTTTTTTATCATTTTCTGATAAAAACGATTTGCTTGGGATTGGATTAGTGCTCGTTTGGCAACAAGATTGCCACATATCACATAGTCACAGCTGCACTCAACAGACACGGCAGCACAGAACAATATTACTCAAGGGAGCACGGCAGAACACTGAATACTTATTTGGCACTCCCAAATTTTAAAAACTTTAGCTGTTGGCCTCAAGAGGGCCTTTAAATTACAATAAAGTTAGCTGTCACCTGACCATTTTTTTATTTTATTTAAAAATCATATTAATTAAATATAATTAGTAAAAAATGAAAGTAAATTAACCGACATCTAAAAATTTTTAGAATTTTTTTTAATTGAAAAAATTATTTAAAAAAATTTCATTTGTAAAAAATTTGAAAAACCTTAAGTGTTATTTTAAAAAAAAATTTTTTAGTTCTAATTAATAAATTGAAAAAAAAATTAAAAATGTCGGCTAACTTTAGTATTATTTATTATAGGCCAATTTTTTTCTTATTTTTTTTTTGCCATAATTTACTTGTCAACAAAAGTTCTAAAAATTATAAAATATCTGTTCAAGTAATTTTCATGGCCTTAACAGCGCAGTCGGTCTAACTCAGTGTCATGCGCGTAGATAATGCTCTCGCGCTCCCACTCACAGAGATATTAAAATTTAGTTTAGGGGATGATTGGCCCCTTGGATCGGTCTGTCTTCTTGTCAAAAGTTTTAAAATTGTTGTCGGATGAACATATATAAAAATGGAGCGTCAGAATTTACGTGAAGTTAACTAATTATTTTGAGACCCTTAAAACGTCTGCCAAGCAATATGGCCGACGGAAAGTGTCTGGGAGTATTGACAATTTATTTTTAACTATACACTCGAAAACATATATGAAAATCAGCCATGAGAATTTACGTGAAGTAAGTAATGTTTTTATGTATCTTGATTACCTGATACCTGGAAATTGGCCGTTTGACCAAGCTAGCAGGTAGGCATACGATCATAGTACATACTAACACTACTCTATCGTCCACATTTCATCCGTCAGAAAATACGTGACGTCTGGCAGCTCTGGGATCTTGGACTAGTATATAAAATTCATGTAAACACTAGATTACGAAAATCAAGGTTCATATATTTATAAATGTCGCATTATCATCTCATATAAAATATGTAATATCTTATTATCATGAAATAAACGGATTGTTTTTTTTTGAATATTGCTATATTAAAAAATATTATTATTCATATTTCAGTTTTTGTGTATTATATTTATTGTGTTACTAGCTTTTGTTCGCGACTTCGATCGCATTAAATTGAGGCTGATTCCATAAAAAAGTTACGCACGAATTTCTTGTTAGTCACAAATAGTCCGCATACCAATTTTTAGGTCCGCATACCTTGAAAATTGCAGAATGCTCCATACAAACTTTCATCCCCAATTTAGGGAAATGGGGGGGTTAAAAAGAAACAAAAAATAGCCAATGTCACTCTCCATCCCTTCAACTATCTCCACTCTAAAAATCACGTCAATTCGTCGCTCCGTTTTGCCGTGAAAGACGGACAAACAAATACACAGATACACGTTCCCATTTGTAATACCTATTAGTATGGATAGGTCGTTGTTTTGGATGTTGTATAATTGGCCCTATTTAATTTTTAAAGTTCCTTGGTCTGCATAGAACCTTTATAGTTTCGCTATGTTCATGACAAAATAATGAAATAAAATGTTGAAAAAAAATAGGGTTCCTCCTGCACATACCTGTACTACCCTGTCCTACTGTACCGGTGGGGATGTTACTTTTTTTTACGTACTCTATAGTGCGGGTTGTCGCTTGATAGGCCTTTAAAAATTTTGCGAGTTTTTGAAAACAATAATTTTATTAAGGGATCCGTTTATTCAAGTGGCCATCTCCCTTCCACTAGCTACATGGTTGTTTCTGGATGTGTGAATTTTTTTTAACTTATAACGAAGTTAAAAAAGAAGTCCATCGCAGCCAAGTAGGCTTCACATGTTTACGAGTGATAGTCGAAAAACTTAATATTTTTGTTAATTAATATAATATGTTTCACCACTAATTTTTTTTATAGAATAAGATAGCAAACAAGCAGATGGGTCTCCTGGTGGAAAGAATCAACCATCGCCTATAGACACCAAAGATGTAAATGGTGCGTTGCTATCTTGTGGCTAGTTCTAATGCCACGTGCATAAGTTTACCGGCTACTTTACCCTGCAAACCGGAACACTACAATGACAAGCACTGACGCTATTTTGGTAGAAATAGATAAGGCGGTGGTACTTGTACTATTATGTATTCTGTGGCGGTGGTACCAGACCCGGGCAAGACAATGCAGAACTCTACCACCTAGTAGCCACGATGGTAGTGACTCGCATAGCCAATCGGTCGCCTTTTACGACCTGGCAGTTGGCCTATTCTTCAAAGGAGCCCGGGACCAACTCGGGGAAAAATAACACACTAATCTAGTGCTAGAGCAAACTTAAAAAAAAATAAAGAAAATTTTAAGTTTTCCCTAATATGGGGTTAGTGCTAAAACAACAGTAAATTAGTAGGCAGTTAAAAAACGAAAGCATGGTTTAATATTATAAATGTAAATTTCATATTCAATGGCTAATTCATTTAACTAGTAGTAATTATTATACGTTCTATTCATGTTCATGTTTTCATGTTTTGTTTGAAACAAGGCATATTGTTTTAGTATTGTATATCTGCTTCGCAGCCTACAGAGCGTTGATTATTTTATTGTGACCTTGTAGAAAACTAGCTGTGCCTGCGACTTTGTCCGCGTGTAAAATATCTAAAATGAAAGTCACGGGGTTTTACTCATATAGTTCCCGTTCCCGTGGAATTCCCGATATAAAAATAATCCTATGTCATTTCTCGGGTTTTAAACTATATTTGCACCAAATTTCATCTGAATCGTTGCAGTAATTTAGGCGTGAAGAAGAGTTAAACAGACAGAGTTGCATTCGGATTTGTAATATGAGCATTGATTATACTTCCAGTTACTTTAGAATTCAAAATATAAAAAACATTTATTGAAAAAATATTGACTAAATCCTCTGAGCGTTTTAAAGTGATGTGCAGCCAATGAGTAGCGATTAATTCTTAAATAACATTGAGGGATTATACAAAGGGTAAATAATTAATAAAACTTCAATAAAAAATCTTCTGTAAGGGCAATTTAAGTGTCATAGCGTAGGTGTAACGTGGGCGAAGCTACGCTTGATGTAAGTTTAATAATTATAAACTCTAAAGAAATATGTTAATTAAGAAGAACTATTAAACGGAGCAAAATGTTGATACGACCACAGTAGAATAATAAGGCAGTAGATCAAACTCCATTCAAGGCGCCCGCCAGAATCGCCGCATGCACACAGACATGTCGCTTACACGGCCGCTAACCTATCTTGGTCGGACAAGATAAGAGTTGATCTACTGCCTTATCATTCTACTGTGACACGACTGCATTAATTGTACCAGCGCTAGCGATCATCTTAAGGGAAAGTAATGCCAAACTAGGAAATAGATTCCTCTTTGAAAGCCTACTACTTCTAACATTAACATTAAATTTTAAATTCGTTTTTTCAAATTTTATTGCTAGTTTTGACGGAAAAAAATCGAATATCTCTCTTATTTTTACGCAAAAATTTGCTTATAACATCCAAACTAGTGTAACGATTTTAATGATTTTTTCTTTTTATTACAGACAATTTATTGCTTTATAAAACTTAAGTTCAAAATTTTACAAAATCATTATGTTAAAACGTATTTGCATCCAATGTAAATACTCTGACGTCGGGGCATGCCGGTGCGGCGCGCGAATTAGTACTTGCGCTGCTCCTGCCAGAAACTCAAGGTTGTTCGGAGCTTTTAATGAAAATATTTATTTGCAAGAACATGGGTGTTACAAGTTATTAAAGTTAATCAAAAATTGATATATTCTCCTATGTCATATTCTACCATGACACGGTGTGCCAACTGCAAATATTTTAAAATTAGTTACCATGTGAGTCAAATTTTTTTAGAATTACTACCGGAACGCGACCACACACTGAGAAGATCAAGCGAAAGAAACTCAGCGGACTTGACGTTTTCTCTCTAGTCTAAATAATTTCTAATAAATCGATATTACAATTTTACAAAATTATTTCATATCACAAAATATATAATTTGCCTATTTCAATTTGTCGCCTATGTGGTCCAGTGTCGGTTTAACCATATGAGGTCCCAGGTTCCATTCCCAGGTCGGCCAATTCAATGGTTTTTTTTTCAGTTTTCTGATAAAAACGACGTTACGCGGGATTGGATAAGTGTCCGAATGGCGATGGGCTCGCCAGTTGCCACCCATCACATTGTGGGACTAATGCTAATCGTTGGTGCAATGGTTGTACCTCTGCCTACCTCTTCGGGGATACAAGCGCGAAGTTTCTTTTTTAACGAAACAAAATTTTACCAAGGTTGCATATTTTGAACCAGTGACCATCCTGCCTTAAAACCAGCTACGTATTGGTTTTTTGAAATGAAATGAAACGAAACTATTTATTTCCAAGAATATGATTGTTACAAGTTATTAAAATTAATCAAAGATAGCAGTATATTCTACCACGATATGATGTGCAAATATTCAAAAATTATTTATCATAATGTACATTTTATAGAATTACTACCGGATTGGAACACGCCTACACACTGAGAAAATCCGGCGGAATAAACTAAGCGGGCTTGTCTTTTTTTATTTAATTTCTAATACGGAGGTTATATTTTTTTCATTAATAATATAGTAATTAAATATAGGTCACTATCTCAAAACATTTTACAATTAAGAACAATTTATAAACATTGCTACCTGACAACCTCAGTATTTTCCCCTTAGTTTATCTCGTGACTTATCTATTTATATATTATTTCGATAAAGGCTTGTTTATTTTTATCTATCAACATATAAAAAATATGATAAAAACAAGAAAATGTTCGAGTAGATGTATTTTTAAAAGATGGCGATATAAGATTGACAGTGTTTATTCAACATTATTGCTAAAACATTTTTAAATATTGACACGTGTTTTTTTTATCTAATCAATCACCTCTATAATCTAGTGACCCAGTGTCGGTGTTGACCACATGAAGTACTGGGTTCGGTGCCCGGGTCGGGCATTTCGAAAATGTGTTTTTTTTAGTTCTCTGATAAAAACAAAGTTGTCCGGGATTGGATAAATGCCCGGTTGATGATAGGCTTGCCATCCATCATATTTGTAGGTCTAAGTAAAATAAATAATGAACAATTATCGCTGGACAAATTACACGATTTGATCTACCACAAAGTAAGCAAATTATTTGCTCGTGTTATGGGTGTTAGCCAACGATACTAATACATATAAATACGTATATAAATACAGTTACATAAATAATTAACACCCAAATCCAAAAATACAAACATCTATGCTCATCACACAAAACCCGAACCCTATCGAATTGTAGCTATTTTCCCTTACCACTCGAACGACTGGAAGGTTGAACTATCTTCGGCTAATCGTGGGCGCACTGGTTGTACCTCTGCCTACCTTTTCGGGGACACGGACGTGAAGATAGTCTTAATCAATGTACTATACATTTAAGTCTCATCATGCCTGGTTCCTTTGCATGGCAGGCAGAGTAAAATGAAGGTCTATAGACTTTCCAGTTCACTGCGATTCAACGGTTTATCGCTTGGTGGGACGAGTTGTAATCAACTTCGACCCATTTTACCAACTTAATTTCGACTATTAACTATTTCTGGCGATAAAAGGGACCAAAGGCTTTATGTGCTCATTCAAAACACGGGAGTAGTAACACACTTCCCGCCAGACTCCGTATTGATACTGAGATTTTGGATTTTCGAAAAAGCCTTGAAAAACCTCAATTACAATTTTGAGCGACCTGGGGAACCCGGGCACTCATGATCTTAGCCGAAGGCTGTCCTCTAGACCACGAGGCAGACTTGAATATCATATATAATATTTACGCTATTATTTGTATTTAGTTACAGACGGACGCAATCTGGTATATAATATCCACTATAGGCATAGTTTGCGTCCTAGTGTGATTAGTTATTATCGACATCTGTATCTTATTCTACAATCATAATAATGTGGACGCAAATTAGTTGTCATAATATCCATACTAATAATGTTCAAATGAAAAATAACTCAATGTTTTTTCATTTTTTATAACTTAAAATTAAACAACCAATTACAAAAATAGAATTAACGAGTTTATATATATATATATATATATATATATATATATATATATATATATATATATATATATATATATATATTATAGATAGATACTACTGAACCGATTTACCTATGCCACACCCCCTTCACAAGTTCCCTACAAAAATATTCAATACAAGCAATTTGTATAGTAAAACAATTTCGGGGTCAGAAAATTATCTATATCAATATTGTAAATGCGGAAGTTTGGATGTTTGGATGGATGGATACTTGTTACTCAATCACACAAAAACTACTAAACAAATTTGTACTCAATCACACAAAAACTACTAATTAAATTTGGCACACTAGTAGATGGGTGAAAAAAAATATAAACCATGTTGAACAGTTGTATCGTCGGTACTAAATGAGATGAAAAGATTTAAACCTTTTCATCTCATTTAGTACATACGTTACCCTTGAAATGATTTTATTTCATTAGTAAGTAGTATAACTCTGTATTTCTGTACCTATTCCTGCCGCAATAGCGTGAGTGCTAGTCACTGTCGTGTTCCGGTTCGGAGGGTAAGGTAGCCGGTAAACTTATGCATGTGGCATTAGACCTCGCCACGAGCAACGCACCATTAACATCTTTGGTGTCTATAGGCGATGGTTGACTCTTTCCATCAGGAGACACATCTGCTCGTTTGCTATCTTATGATATAAAAAAAGTAATTGCAAGGCTACACTGACAAACTAAGAAATTGTCTTGAAAGGCGTATCCATTTAATCTGTGAGTTAGATCAATTCATATAATTTGTCCAGCGATATTATTATTATTATGGGAATTATCTCGCCTTGCAGCGGTGTGTATAAGAAACTCCGGCGTAGAAGCCAAACGACCGGAGCCTAAGGCTACTGGGTGAGAAATCTACGGACTATCCGAGCGTTATCTAATAGGACTGCCCGCTGGATACTCGCCATAATGGGCTTGGGTGGTAAATCCAGTTTTTTTAAGTAAAGTTTCAAGGAGGAAGGAATTAAACAACTATTGGAACTATCTCAGCAGACGTACCACCCCACATTTCGACAACCTCGTGCGCCAAGTCCAGATATTTAAGTCTCTTATCTGATTCAGCCTTAACAAGATTGTCGTCATGTGGGATAGTAATATCTAACAAGAAAATCTTGGATGATGCTCGTTCCATCAGCACGATATCAGAATGGTTCTGTCCGTGATGATGGGTCGATCCCAGTACAGTTTGGCACGATCATTTTCAAGGACGGGCACAGGCGAGTACTATAAAAAGGCAGTTTCTGATCACGAAGGCCATATTTCAGAGCGAGCTCTTGGTGGATAATTTTGGCTGCTAAGTTGTGTCTGTGCAAGTACTCAGTGTTAGCAAGCATAGCACAACCGGAAGTGACATGCCGGAGAGATTCTCCAGGATGGTGACACATGCGACATATGTCATTGGTACCGTCCTTAATGATGTACTTCCGGTAATTGTTAGTCTTGACCACCTTATCTTGTATCGCACAGACAAAACCCTCGGTTTCCCCAAAAAGGTCACCAAAACGCAGCCAATGTACGGAAGATAGCAAGTCTACGTGAGGCTCGTGCAGAGTCTTGTAGAATCTACCGTGTAGCTCTTTCCCTTTCCATAAGGCCTCCCTGTCAGAGTTGCAAAGTATCGCTGGTTTTTGCCAGTCTCTTTTGGCCAAGGATAGTGGGGTTAGTCCTTTGTCACATTCTATTACCTCAGCATGGATTGCGCCCTCCGATTTCGTCAAGAAGTAGTCCCTGAGATTGCATATCTCGCGGTCGTGCAGGCCTTGAGCACTCAGCATGCCCCTTCCGCCATGTTTACGCGAGATATACAATCTCGTGACCGACGATTTCGTATGGCGCAGCCTGTGCCGAGTCATAGTAGTGCGGACTTTTCGATCTAGAGCACTTAGTTCGGTCTGAGACCACTTGAGCACGCCAAACGTGTACATGAGTACTGGCATAACCCAGGCATTGTACGCTAGTATCTTGTTTACACCTGACAAATAGCTATTAAAGACTTTTGTCATGCGTTCACAAAATACATCAACCCTGGCCTGTTTCATACCAGCCTCAAATGACTATGCGGATTTAAGGCCAGGCAGAACCATAAAGAGCTCAGACAATCACCCTGGAATATACCCCTTCTTATCCTGACTCGGTCCTCCGTATTAGATAGACACACACCCTGGAGATTGAGCATTGTACTCCACTGCACCATACATGCCTCAAAAAGCCCTCGAATTGACTCTTCAATCTTATAGAGTTCGAGTATTCCCATTAACCATGTATGAGGGACCGAGTCAAACGCTTTTTTATAGTCAATCCAGGCGACGGATAAGTTACGTCTGTTACGCTTGACCTGTTGGCCAACAACCGTGTCAATCAGGAGAAGCTCCTTAGTACCTCGACTCTTCGCCTGACATCCATTTTGGGTATCAGCCAGAATCTTGTGGCTGTCTACGTGTGAGGAAATCTTGGCGGCCAATATTGATTAAGTGTCTTGTAGATTATAGGCAGACATGTTATCGGGCCGTACTGTGATGGGTCAGTAGTGTTAGTGGTTTTCGGAACTAAATAGGTGACCCCAGTGGAAAGAAAGTCTGGAAGAGAGCGTATTATTTATTATTATTATTAAGGTAGCATGGCATGTATTGAACCCCTTGAGCCAGTAATTCTGGAGTCCATCTAACCCTGGAGTTTTCCAATTTGGGCATTTTCGGACTACTGCACTAACGTCATGTTCTGTAATGACTACGGGGTCCATAGTTGGTAAAGATGCACATGTATTTTCAAGCTCCGCCATCCAAGTACCTTCAACGTGTTCAACCGGTTGGAACCATAAGCTGCGCCAAAAAGTCAGCAAATCTGCCTTTTCAGGCATCTGTTCTCTACTTGGTTTCCCATTCGTAGTTTGAAGGTACTTATAAAACTTTCTTTGGTCACTTTTGAAGAGTCGATTCTCATAGTGTCTCCTAGAAGTCTCAGTGTACCGTCTAATACGCCGCCCCCAAGCAGCTATTTGCTGTTTTAGGCTATCAATGCGCTCCGTCGTTACTCGCAATTGGTCTGCTCGAGGCAGATGGTGAAATTCACTTATTGCAGATCTAACAAAGCGCATTACTCGCGGCCCCGTGTTACCAGCCTTAAACGCAGTCAACTTACCGATTAGGATTCTGGCATCAGCAATACGGGTTTCAATACGACGCCTCCATGCTGGAGTCATATGCCGCAGCGGCAATCTGCTTCCCATGTTTGGAAAGGTGATCCCAACAGCATGGCATACGACGTCAGCCGCAGCGTACAGTATGGTTCCCGTGTCACCAATGCCGGAGCTGGTTTCCAAAAAGGGAGGCAGTAATTGGTTAACAGTATCAATGGCAAGTCTAGTCACGTTCTTATAGGGGACACGAGGTAACCGGGAGCGTTGCTCTACCGACATTCCTCTATACCGAGTAATCGCCTCTTCAAGCTCTCTCCTAAGGTTATCTTTATACTGGGAATCTGCTTCCACGTTCCCCTCTATCTGATCCGCATTCGGCTCCATCCTAGTGTTTTCTCCTAGGCAGTTTGACACATATGGCGGGTCATTGACACTCGATAATTCGGAAGCAACTGTAGAAGCAGACGCACATCCTAGTTGTTCGAGTTCATTTGCGTCAAAAATATTTCTGCGCAGGATATATCGAACTCGATCCACCATATTTTGTTCAGTGAGAGTGATGTGAAGTTCCAAGATGTTAAACTCGCGTAGCAGTCGTACCCGAAATTCAGTCCTGTTGGTTCCCCCCTCAGTCGCCCTATAATATGCTCGCATGGCATTCTTATTTTGGTCAGCAGACTACCTCATGCGAGGCTTTCTAGCTCCACAAGCGGCGGACTCTTTCTGCTGGGTCGTTGCCGGCCCTTCTGAAGTCAAGCCAACTGGCGAGGATGGTGTATTCGACCGACCAGGTGTTAGGGCCGGTCGGCGGGTTTGGCTGGCGTCCCGCATGCTGCCGCGTCCAGCGCCAGCTCCCGACGCGCCCTAGCGATCCCCAGGCAGCGGCCCTATGCGCATTCTTCTTACTTGGTCCATCCATTTTTGTTAGGCTATCTACCACCGATGGTCGCCCTCCCCCCCGTGGAAACCGTTTTACATCATAATTGTTTTAGTACCCTATGATTTCCTCAGCTAAAGCACGGTTAAGACACTTGCTGAAGTAGGTACTGACTGACTGCGCGAGTAGGATCTGCCATCCTACTCGTGGGCGATGAGGTCGTCACATCTCTACGCCAGCTTATTATTATATTATTATTATTATTATGCCTTTATTATCCAAGTATATGTAGAACTTTTTCGTTTACTATTCAGTCATTCAGTTTAAACCGAAAACATTCCTGCGATTTGATTAGTGAAAAATATCTAAGAAGAAGGTGATATTAATTATATATTACCGCTAAACTGTTCTGAGTAATTTTCCACGTAGTAAGTGATACAATTTCGTTATTAAACGATGTTATAAAACTATGTTGCTGGCTTAAGCTAAAAACATCCCTGCGGTGTTATATAAACGTAACAAACTTAAAAGTTGTTAAAGATAAAGTTCCAGAAAGGGTAAAAGTAGTCCATTAATTGTTGTCGAACAAAATTTAAATAAACTTTCTTCGACTTTGGCGCGGACGGTGAAACGCTAAGAGATAATTTATGCACAGAAACTTTTAAATAACGAATTGTGGGTGCTTAGCGAATTAAGGTTTGGTAATACTAAAATACGATAAGTATTATAATAAAATTATGTCGTTTTGATGGTCTAGAGCAGGGATGGGCAAACTACGGCCCGCGAGCCATTCCGGCCCGCGAAGCGTCTAAATCCGTCCCACGACCATCAAACAAAAATCATTCATCCATCAAAAAAAATTGAAAGTTCTTTCTTTTTCTCATAGTTATTTTATAATATTGCATAATAAACTCGTGTTTCAGAAAACATATATCAATATTTTTATTTCATTAATTAAATCAGGGGTGAGGAAAATTTTCGTTATATATATTTAATAAATAATGTCAAATATTTAATAAAAATATTTTTTCTATATGTATACAATATCCGAAGTGCGAAAGACAGAAAATCGATATAAATAAATTGAATACCCAAAATATTTATACGCGCATAACTTATAAGTACGGATAAGTGTGACAAATCGGTTTTTTTAATATCACTGGACAAATAACACGAATTGACGTAACCCCAAGCAAATTATTTGCTTGTAATATGGGTGTTAGTCAATGATATTAATACATAGAAATAGGTTATATTTCTACATAGCGCTCAGTACATCTAACCAAGGTTATCCAGCCAAAAAGAATGTGAATCAAGGGACTAAAATATTTGTTTTTCACGAATAAAATAATTTTGTCTCATGACGCTTTACACCTTTTCCCATAAAATAATCCACTTTTAACGTAAGAGTATGAGTTATATCAGCTGATCAGCTGATTAGTACGTTTGTGACGTAGTACCTACACGCACGCTCTGACGTACACCCACTGAGTGAAAAAGTAAATAACCTAATAAGAAAAGTGGAGTATTTTATGCAGAAAGGTATAAAGCATTATGAAACAAAATTATATTAATAATAAATTATTAATATAATTTATATTAATAATAAAACCGCATTCGTGGTGCTTAGATTAATTATAAAATTAAGGATTTATTACACCTAAACACTTACTGATAGCGGCATCACACTCCATGATCAGCTGTTAGTACAATTCACGAGCCAAAATAAAACTCATCACATTGTAAAATTCACTATGACATATCAACCCTTCGCTTACAAGCTTATTAGCAGATAAGCTATCACTGTATATATCGGAAACAGCTCCAACAATGCTGGAAATTACCAAGCTTTAACGAGAAGTTTAAATTTAAAAAAATCGCATTATAACACTTTCAGACTTCATTATCTATTCAACAGTACGAGTACTTAATAAAACACGTGGGTGTGTGTGGGAATAGACATCAAAGCCGAGCCCTTTTGCACTAGTGACGTGACTAGTGGCCATTCACTTATGACATTTATAGACGTGATTAATTCTTTAAGCTCTCAGAAAAAATAGTCAATTGAATTGATCCAGATCTGCCTGATAATGGTCTATTTTTCAAAGTGAGACCCAGAAATACAACATAGATATTTATATTTCTGGATTTAGGTATTTATTAAATATATGTAAATATTTATAAAAGATGTACTTTTAGGTGTTAGTATCGTTGACTAGCACCCATATCACATGCAAATAACATGCTTACTTTAAGTATGGTCAATTAAGTTATTTTTCCAACGATATTAATTGAGATTTAATGTCTTTCCTCTGGCTTTGCTCCAATATGGGAGTGCTGTTGTGAAACGCGACGGAACTACGTAATAGGAAGCCAGAGAAGGGCGCACTATGCAAATGGACCAATAAGCGCACGCTATTTAAATTGACCAATGAGCGCCTGCGGTTGTAGAGCTGGCCATCAGATTGTACTGCCTTAATTGCAAGGTCCACTTGCACCAAACCATTTAAATATTTTTAAATGACTAACAATAATATTTTTAAAATTATTGCAACAACTGCACGTACTAGTAATATGGAAAACTATTTTCAAGGGTGTTTATGGTGTACTATGAAAACTCGAAATAATCCAAAAAATTTCACTATAATCAAGCATTTCCCATAACACAAGCAAATAATTTGCTTACTTTGGGGTTAGATCAGTAAGTGTAATTTGTCCCATGAATCACTATAATCTAATGCGTCACTATAATATAATGTGGAGTGCGGACAAAGAAGAGGAGGACTTTTATTGTTTCATTCTACGAACATAAAACCTATTTAACGTCAAATCCGGGTATATTCACAGCTTAAGTTCACCGCCTATAGTAACTTCTCCAAGTATACTTAGTTATCCGCCTATAGGCGAGGCATAAATATTAGATTAGGTGGTACATGCATCAGAATTTTACGATATTAGGTTATAGGTACCTAATCCAAAAATACCACATTACCGTTCCACGGATTCCACATAATCCCAGTTCTACAGACTACAAATACTATATACCTATATTAAATGAATGGCATACTAAGAATGGAATACTACCACGACTTGGGGTATATTTACCCAGTCAATTTTTGTAATTTGTTTTGCTCCACCAATGATAATTACTTGCGACTTCTTTGGATTTATAGTCAAGCCATAAGTTTTGCTCCATTCAGATATTGTTGTTAAATCCTTATTTATCTGGAAAACTGCAAAGAAAAGGTCATCTATCTTGGAATAAATAAATAAATAAATAATATATATATATATATATATATATATATATATATATATATATATATATATATATATATATATATATATATATATATATTCCATATAGATAGAGATTGATTGTGTGATTGATGATATAGAGAATGATTATACATTGTGAAGGGGCTGGTGATGCCTGTCGCCAAAGTTATCAAATTTAATGACTATCTACTTATTTGCGATAATCTGGACCTATAGTTTTACGCGAAACGCTGATGCATGGAAATGGAAAATAAGGCTCCTATGATTTTTATAAAGAAAAATATTTATTAGATTTTACTTCCCATCTAATAATACCAAGAAACCGAAATCTCTTGAGCTGAACACTAACTAAATTAATGGGGTAGTCTCAAATATAATTACAATAAAATATTGCGATAAATATGCTTGTTCCATATTTGTTCAATATGAGGAAGGTGTTTTAGGGTGTAGAAAAGTGGGAAAGATGTTGCACGTTGGTGAGGGGTTAAAAGATTAGTTATCACAATTTGCACTTTTGAGCAGGACTAAAAGGTTGTAAAATATATAAAATCCGTTCAGATGATCCCATTTCGATGGGTTTTTAATTGGACAGAAATTACTGCTTAAGATATATATGAGATGTTAAAAGAGATGCTAGCGTTTTTTCAATCATGTTTGTTTTATAAGATAGTGGTGAAGTCGCTGCCGTACGATAAGTTGACATACGATTCGTATCGATGTCCAACACTAGCGGCAGTGACGTCACTAACGACACAACGGGTGAATTTAAATTATTACAAATTTTTCTTTCGCAACCAATTGTCGGGCTATCTTTGTATTGTGCAATTATATTCCATCAAAATACAGAATTCCTGAGCTAATAGCAAAGGACCTAGCCCCAACAGAATGCAAACAAGCAGATGGCTCTTCAATTGAAAGAAATATATTTATAATGCGTTGTTATCTTATAGCAAGATGGTAATACCACTTTTATAAGTTTACCGACTACCATACCCTCCGAACTAAAACACGACATAAACAAGCAGGACCTCTATTGTGATAGAAATAGGCAAGGCGTTGGTACCAAATCCGGATGAGACATTGCGGAACTCCACTAATAACATGAAGTTTTATAAAATATATTACCAGCTATTTGTCGCAACTTTGTCTGCTTCGAATTTAGTTTTAGTTTTGCCTTTAAACAAGAATAATTTATTGGACATTTCATGTAAATGAATACTTTTGTTTAGTAGTCCCAAGTATAGCTAATCGCTTACCTCTCACAAACAACCTGACAGAGTGATAAATATTTGATTCTTAAAAAAGAACGAAGAATAATAAGGGAATATAAAAATTTAAAACTTAAGTTGTGTACCCCAAATGTTCACGATCCTGCGCTTACCCCATTACTCTCACCCCACCAAAATATTCACAATATCTGTAAAATACGTTCTAATTAGAGTTGTGGTGGTTAATATAATGCATAGCTTTATAATAATAGCGTGTTATGTGTACTCAACGTAAAGCGTTGAAAAATATAGTTTATAGTCTACAACGCACTATCATAAAGTAGTTTGTTCGAACTTCGAACAATACACCACACCTCTAGTTCTGATCCATATACTTTTTGCGCAATTAGAACTAACATCCATTAACCCTACCTTCCAATTTTCGGAGCCTGTCACAATAATGTTAGAACTTGCTGACAACGCACTATGCATCAGTGAGGTCTTTAGGAGATGGTAATATATTTCGACCAGAAATGCCATCTGCTTGTTTTTTACCCTATAACGCAGAAAAATTCTTTAATAGCTATAGTTTTATAAAATTCCGTTCCAATTTGTCCCTCTTGTTTGAAGCTATAAAAGTATAACGAAGCCTTTTTATGTCAGCTAAATGTACAAACTGTGTACAAAATGCTGCCAATATCAGTTTCATTTTACCGTTGTCCTAACAATGCGTAGTAGAGAGTATCTTGAACTCACTAATTATCATAACAAATAGTTCAAGAGCTCGTTAACCCCTTGACCAAAGAATTTATATTAAGACAACTTATTTATTCCAATTGTTGGTCCGGGCTCTATTTAAATAATGGAATCTCGGCCTGACAATTCACATGAGGCGAAAGATAAGCAAAATTTGCCTCTTTTCTTAATATCATTAGATAGCCGGATCTTCTCAGTGTTTGGCCGCGTTTCCGATCCGGTAGTAGTTTTAAAAAATGTTGACGTGTCAAAATAACTTTTAAAAAGTTTTATTGAATAAAGTTCTTCTGATTTCTGATTTTTGAGCAATAAACAGACGACTCTGAGAATGGCTCTGAGAATGAAAAGAAACAACCATCGTCTATACACACCATAGATGTTAATGGTACGCTACTACCTATGTGGCGGGCTATAAGAAAACTATAGCTTACTCTCCAAACTAGAACGCTACAGTGACAAACACTGACGCTATTGCAGCAGGAATAGGTAAGGAGGTGGTACCAGACCCTGGCAAGCATATGCAGAACTCTACCATCTAGTAGTCAAGGTGGAAGTGACTCGCCTAATCAACCGTTTGTCTCTTACAAACTGCCTGGCAGAACGGCAGATGATATATTCTTCAAAAGGGCACGGATGACCTAGGGTAAAAGAGTCACAGTTCCTCAACGTCTTGTCTTTTCTACTAGCACCGCATCTATTTCTGTCAGCAATGGCGCCAGTGCTTGTTCTTTTTCTCTAGGAAGGCTTATTACTGGTAAAGTCGTGCTATGACTTTAAATCGCCGCCACATAGATAGCAACGCATTGTTAACATATTTGGTATCTATAGGCAATCATAATCAGAAGAACTATTTACTAGTTTGCTATTCTTCGATTTACAATAAAAAATATATGTAATAAAACGGAAGGTATGCCAAGCAATACATTTTTATTTTTTTGTTTGTCCAGTTACTTATATGTCATATATTTCATTTACATCTACACGATTTATTTCATTTATTTATTAACTTAACTCTTAATTGTACACAACAATTACAAAAACAATGAAATACAATGGGCGAGATTCTCTCTAGTAAAAAAGATTTCTTCAAACCAACCCGTAAAAAGGAAATATGAAAAACAGAGTTAATTATCGACCTTGAGTATAATGAATTAATTAAATTCACACTGAAAGCAATAAATTTAAATACTGTAACAAAAAATGTCCATGACTTAAAAATATAAGATAAACATTCAACAAAAGTATTCATTTACATGAAATGTCCAATAAATTATTCTTATTTAAAGGCAAAACTAAAACTAAATTCGAAGCAGACAAATTTGCGACAAATAGCTGGTAATATATTTTATTAAACTTCATGTTACTTTACGTACCTCATGCAAAATATCTTGAAGACACCAATTTTCATAACAAATAGCCCAAGAGTTTATGTGCCCAACTATTTGTTACGTAAAGTCTCTATACTAACATATTTTAATTTATTAAATAGTAGCCAGATAATTTCCAAGGCAACCTAACGGAAATATAAGTAACTAGCTGTTATTCTTGACTTTGTTTACGTGAGCCAAAAACATCACTTCGTTTTTCTTAGTCGGATAAAAAAGTTACCTACAGCCTACCTCATAAAAGTGACTATCATACATAAATACAGTCAAATCTGACTGCTAGAGACAAATGCTTGTTTTTTGCGAAATGGTAATATCGAAAAACTCTTTAATTTTTAACGGATATTAATCTCTTCTAAAAAAATTTAAGTAATGGCTGTTATCGCACTAAAGCTACTTAATATTGACAATGCTATATTTGTTGTCAATTTTTTTAATAACTTTCTACACTTAAAATATTGTCGCATTACATGAAAAGCATTTAATTTGTTATACTCACAAGAAAAAGATTTCGCTGTGAAAGACCTCCGTATTATGTATATATGTTTAAAATCAAGCCTGTAGTGGAAAATAAATACTCATAATAATATAGATGTTTATTTATGCCTTGGCCTTACGCACCAAGAAACATTGTATGGAGCTATCTCACAATGGTATATAGCTATATGTCGTATGCTACATCTAAAAAAATTACTGAATTGAATTAAACTACTATTTCTCTCCAAATATCGTCATCGTGCTTTCCTACTACCTCATGACTAGTGCCCGGATAAATATGGATTAAAAAAATGCAAAATATGTACATATAATATGGACCGAAAAATCGGGAATGTGGAAAAAGTATGGAGTATAAAATAACAATTTCTTTCATTTTAAACTTTTTTATTGTGAATAATTATTTATAATGGTAACAGTTATATAAAAAAAACTTTAATAAGACATAATTTAACAAAAATGAATAGTTTTATTCAACGTCCATTACATTAGTTTTATTAAATTGGTAGCAGTAAGTACACAATAACATGATTCTTTAAATTTTGAAAATTAAATTATGTCGATTCGATCTTAATATAGCCTTATATTGGCTGAATGATCTCTCCACGTCACATGACGTGGCTGGAGCATACTTAAACATACTTAAACATGCATAGTTCTGGAAGTGTATAAGCCACGTCTACAGTACTTGCAAAACTACCGTACAGTATTTTGTTAATTTATTTTAGTGTACTCCTTTATTGTTGTAGTGTAATCCTTTATTGTTTTCCAAAACATATTTAAGTTTATTTGTCATTTCATCAATAGGCCCTTCCGCTTCATAAACTTTTTTTTCTATTTCTTCAATTATTTTCAGGTTTTCATTCGGTGATGTTGAAGGATATTCTAGTGCTTGTAACTTGTGCGATAAAAAACAATAATTGCTTTTTATATAAACAAATCGTTACTGAGAGTCTCGTTTTCAAAAAGTAACACGCAATGGCGTTGTGTGGTCATGTGGTGTGACGTGGTGGCGGGAACGCGATACATATTATATTTTTTTATGATGTGTTAACTATCATAAAAATTGAAAATATGGATTATGGTATTAGTATGGATTTAACCTCGAAATATGGAAAATATGGAAAATAAAATATAGTTTTTCATGATGAAAGTACTACGATAGTCGTAGACAATAAATTCCAGGCCGAAAATCGTGTAATTAAAAATATGTTTTTACATATTAATCCGGGCCCTACTCATGATAAATCGATTACGTACATAAGCTCTCCTGCTATCATTAACATGAGCTTGTCACATGATTGGAGCCCATCGACACGTCTCATCGCATTTTCTTTTGATTTTTCAACATTTACATAAACGCTCTACATTTGCATACATTACGACACAATGGCGCATTTAATTTACGTTTAGCGAAGTAAGTGTATATGAATATTTACATACGATATTATTCTCAGTCCGTCTTTATATAATTAGACAATAATATTTTACATTACTTTTTAATTATTTCACATTCACAAAACAGATATTATTATATTAAAGCGAAGCAGACGTACAGTAATATTTTCATTACATATTATTCTCTGTTTGTTATTATAACTACATTTATTTTATAATTTACTAGCTGATCAGGCAAACGTTGTTCTGCTTTTTAACTACTCTTATTTTTTTTTTCTATATTTTCTCACTTTTTAAACCTTCCATGGACTTCAACAATTAATTTAAAACCAAAATTAAGCAAATCGGTTCAGCCGTTCTCGAGTTTTAGCGAGACTAACGAAAAGCAATTGATTTTTATATAAATAGATAGATAGATAAGGTAAGATATTTGAGTATTACTTTATGCTATTTTTAATTAATAAAATAAAAAAAATCGTTGAAATACAGTGCTTCACAACAGTAATTATTATTATTATCTCTTTATTTACATTTTTTTTCTTATTTTACATACATTTATAATTATAACATTATCAAAAAAAATCACAATATTGTTACGAATAATCTAGAAACGTGTAGAGTTGGAACGCTGGAGAGATCTAGAAATAAAAGAAAGGGATAGCTACTCCTATTGACAAACAAATAGTTGACCTGGGCTATGCCATAATGGACTTTGTATGATATGGCATAAATTAGCGTGTACTAGGATTTATGACACATAACATGTTCACGATAAGAAGTGATTCATTGTTTCCCTATACATTTAGATTTTTATGGATCCAGGTAGAACTTTACCCTGGCTATAAATAGAGATATGTTGACAAATACAAGGCAGTTTTTATCAAGCGATCGAGAGCGATACTTAAAGTAAACAGTGCGAAGCGAGAATTGTTTTATTGTGTAGTTCAGTGATAGTATAGTGAGTGACTAGTGTGTAAAGTGTATTTTAGTATTACATTGTGTTGTCTTGTGTATTTGTATACTAAATACACGGATTTAATATAAGTGGTGTTTTCTTACAATTACGAACCCGAGTACGTAACAATATTATAAAAATAAATATATAAAAATAGCTTTTCCGCCGATGGGAACCTTGCAGCTAAGCCATTGGTGGTCAGGGCGACAGAGAAAGAAACCTCCTCACAATACGTGCCGTTCCTAACACTGCCGCCTTCTGTATCTGGCCCTTGATCCAGAATTGTAGGGAGAGCCTCCGTAGATGTTGGTCGAGACTCTTCGCTACAAGACCGTTTACAGAAACGACTATCGGGACAATTATTGTTGACTCTACACCCCACATGTCGGTAATCTCGTGAGCTAAGTCCAAATACTTAGATAGTTTTTCTTTTTCTGCTTTCACGAGGTTATCGTCATGCGTGATTGCGATATCAACAATAAATGCCCGGCGCTCCATTCGATCTACAAACACGATATCAGGCCTATTTGTGATAAAAGTCCTGTCCGTGATGATAGATCGATCCCAATAGAGCTTAGCACAGCCATTTTCTTTTCTATTATTATTAAATATGTCTGGCAATTAGTTTATTTCACTCTTCAACCGACTTCCCAAAAAGAGGTTATCAATTCGGCTGTATTTTTACTTTGGTTACCTCAGAACTCGGTCATTTATGAACCGATTTTTAAATATATATTTTTTTGTTTGGAAGGGTATACTCCTTGTGAGGTCCCATTTGAATTTGGTGAAGATCTGATGCAGGACTTCGGAGATATACGAAATGGAAAGTTGGTTGCTGCAGTTTTTGCGTTAACCAATTATTACAGCAACTAAATCTATTATTTAAATTATATTATAAATACGAAAGTAACTCTGTCTAATGTCATATTTTATCACTTATAAACTTGTACCGTTTCACAATAAATAGCAAGTTTATTAGTGGTAAAACACTACATTAAAGTGGAGTTTCACCAAGTGCTGACGATGACAAGTGTAAATATATAACTCTGTCCATCTGTATCTTTTACACACCTAAAATACTGAACCGGTATGGATGAAATTTAGAACAAAGATGGTTTGAAACCCAAGAAAAGATATAGAATAGTTTTTATCCTGGAATTCTCACGGGAACGAGAATTATGCGGATAAAACTCCGGAACATTTATTTTAGAAATTTTTACACGCGGACGAAGTCGCGGGCACAGCTAGTAACAAATAAAGTCTGTAAAGTGCGGACGACATTTTTTTATTTTGTAATAACATTAAATGGAACAATAGATCGGATGATGAATATTAATGTTAACGTGTACAACTTTCCAGTAGGTTAATGATCCCGTATTGATCTTGGTTAACTTTTTAAGGAAAGAGGAACTGCCTTTTTGACACCTCGTAAGAGGCTAGAGAAGGTCACGTGCTACTTCTATTTGGTAGAGTTTTGCAACGTCTCGCCCGGGTTTTTGATACCAACGCCTTTCCTATTTCTGCTGCCGTAATTTTTAGCGTAATTTTTATTCACTGTGGATTTTCAGATAGGAGTTAAAGGTCTTTTTTTATATTATAAGATAGCAAACAAGCAGATGGGTCTCCTGATGGAAAGAGTACCAGCAACCATCGCATATAGACACCAAAAGTGTTAATGGTGCGTTGCTATCGTGTGATGAGGTCTAATGCCACATGCATAAGTTCACCGGCTATCTTACCCTCCAAACCGGAACATGACAGTGACAAAACTGACGCTATTGCGACAGGAATAGGTAAGGAATAGGTAAACCAGACCCGGGCGAGACAATGCGGAACTCTTCCACCTAGTAGCCACGATGGTAGTGACTCGAATAGCCAGTCGGTCTCCTCTTACGACCTGCCTGGCAAAAAGGCAGTTGGCCTATTCTTCAAAGGAACCCGGGACCAACACGGCGAAAGGATAGCCGATATAGTAATATACCTGGCATTACCATCCCACTCCACGAATGGCGATGCACCTAGTATTTGTATGTGACGGTTGTGTCATCTTCTAGTTGGCTATTTTATGAGCAAACAAGAAGATGGCTTTCGCCTCTGAGGTCTAATAGCCCGGTATCGGTGTTGATCAAATGAGGTCCCGGGTTCGATTCCCGGGTCGGACAATAAATGTGTTTTTTTAGTTTTCTGATAAAAATAACAATGTCCCGGATCGGATAAGTGCCCGGTTGATTGATCTTGCCACCTATTTGTGGGACTAAATATCTTCAGTTAGGCGTGGATGCACTGGTTGAACCTCTGCCTACCTCTTCGGGGATACGGGCGCGAAGATACTTTTATGATATTAAGAAACTCAAGATCCCACACTCCACAAAATATGGTCGGTAAATTAGTGCAGATTTGATCAAATTTATTGTGACACCCACCACGCTCTCCGTTCGATACGCGTTGGCGGTATTCAATTGGACTCAAAACTTAGCTTACAGCTTTTCAAATATTACAATAGAACCGTTTTCAACAAATTTATTTCAGAATTTAATAATAACTTTAAGACTTATATATTTTTTAAATTTAAATTGATTTATAGACATTAAAAAAAATATAAGTCGTTAAAATAATATTTTTTTAAATACTAAGTTACCGATTCTTAAATCAATCAACTTTTTTCTTGAAAAATTACGTCGAATGACGTTAATTGAATCGAAGTTGTAGTTAATTTATTCAGAAACTGTCGTTGATGACATAGTACTTTAAAAAAACACAAAAGTAATATTTGAAAACTTTTCAAGATTACAAAAGACATTTTAAGTGCTTAAAAATTAGGTTAAATGTCATTTGAAAAACCAAAATAAACTGTTATAACTGGGGATCTTCAAGAGAAGAGTGAACAGGTACCTTTCAGGGAAGCGCGTTCCATCAGGCGAGATCGTGGTCAAGCGCTTCCCCATCGACAATAAAAAAAAAACAAAATAGATCATTGCGATCATAACTAAATTAGTGTCTCTGACAAATTTTAAATTCTTCAAGCATGACCTGCGGGGTTTACCGTTTTGAAAAAAATTACTTTTTAAATCTTTTTTATGTTATTTATCAATATGTTTATCAATATAATTTTTTATGTCATAAGATAGCAAACAAGCAGATGGGTATCCTAATGGAAAAAGTCAGCCATCGCCTATAACCAAAGGTGTAAATGGTGTGTTGCTACCTAGTAGCGAGATCTAATACGACATGCATAAGTTTACCGGCTACCTTACCCTCAAAACCGGAACACGACAGTGACAAGCATTGACGCTATTGCGACAGGAATAGGCAAGGCGGTGGTACCGGACCCAAGCGAGACAATGGAGAACTCTACCACCTAGTAGCCACGATGGTAGTGACTAGTATAGCCAATCGGTCGCCTTTTACGACCTGCCTGACAGAACGGTAGTTGGCCTATTCTTGAAAAGAGCCCGGGACCAACACGGGGTATAAAATACTATGCAAATTTCATAATGTAGGAGTTATTATTTAATAGAGATTGCCTTCCAAAGGCCCACACTCCGTGATTTCCCACACAGGTGAAACGGTCATTGGCATGGAGCTAAAGGTTTCTTTACTTTAAAATTATATTTTTTGCACAGTAATGCTGGAATTATTTTTATACTTTTATTAGAAAAGAACAGACCAGAAAAGAACAGACAGTTTTATTTAAAATTTATATTAATATTATAAACTAGCTGCTTCCCGCGACTTCGTTCGCGTGACACAAAAATATTATTCACATTTTCGCAGTCGGGTAAAAGATAGCCTGTAGCCTTCCTTGTGAATGCGATTTCACAATTATTTATCTTAAATCGCGATACCACAATTATTTATCACACTATATACAAGTTTCAACGCTTCTCAAATGGACTTCGGTCTCCACCTTGCCTGGCTGGGAAGATCTTCATTTTCCCCTTCCTTGTCCTTGTGTGACGTCATCAACCTCCATAGTTATGACGTCACCTGACAATAAGTTGGCCCGCTGGTTCCATCACAATAACCCTTCAGCGGTATGGACCAGCGGCGGCACAGTGGTTATCCTGACGTTCGGGATCTTCACCACTAACAGTCATCAACGCACCACAGTGGTGACCCACAACTGAAAAGGAAATGCAAAACAGCACTACTGCAAATAGGCACACCGAAAACCTACGACTAAAAAAAATAACGCATCAAACGACACAGAATGGCGCAAGACGCAGAAACTCTTCTTCACGAGATCAAGAGACTGTTCGCAGCAGTCGCCGAGCTAAAAGCGCAAAAGGCTAACTTGGCAGCTTTCCATATACCTCACCAAAAGTCACAGCCCATACAGATTCTCGTGGCACCAAAGCATAAATAGCACAGGCATGTACAAACCACTTCATTTTTTGAAGAAAAAATAAATAAATCGTTGGCACATTTTTATTAACTTCTTAATAACAGCGTCCGTCATAAAAATGTGACCAACTAAAAATTGGCGAGAATACATTGGACAAAAGTTTTATTCAAACAATAACCACTAAATATGCACGACCGCCCCGTTGGTCGAGTGGTTAGAGACCCTGACTACGCAATCAACGGGGCTCGGGTTCGATCCCCGACGGGGACAAGCATTTGTGTGATGAGCATAAATGTTCGTATTTCCGGGTTTGGGTGTTTATTATGTATGTAAAAGTATTTATACATGTATTTCTATGTATTAGTATCGCTGACTGACACCCATAACACAAGCAAATAATTTGCTTACTTTGGGGTTAGATCAGTAAGTGTAATTTGTCCCGTGAATATTTATTTATTATTTATTTTACCTATTCGTATCATTAGCATTGAAATTAAATGAATCATATCTTACAAAAATTAAGAAAACCATACATAAATTCTGTTTTTTGTTCAAATTAGGTATACTTACATTAACAGAGCTTTTTATTCGCGAAATTACTGTTTGCTAGAATTGTAGTTTATGATAACTAGCTGCTACTTGCGACTTCGTATGCGTGACCCAAAATCATTATTTTCTTCAGCAGAACTTTTTTTTTTATGTCTTAAGATAGCAAACAAGCAGATGGGTCTCCCGATGGAAGGAGTAAACCACCGCCTATAGACACCAAAGATGTTAATGGTGCGTTGCTATCTTGTGGCGAGGTCTAATGCCACATGCATAAGTTTACCGGCTACCTTACCCTCCAAACCGGAACACGACAGCGACAAGCACTGACGCTATTGCGGCAGGAATAGGTAAGGCGGTGGTACCAGACCCGGGCGAGACAATGCAGAACTCTACCACCTAGTAGCCACGATGGTAGTGACTCGATAGCCAATCGGTCGCCTTTTACGACCTGCCTGGCAGAACGGCAGTTGGCCTATTCTACAAAGGAGCCGGGACCAACACGGCGACTTCTTTCCGCATTTCTGCATTCCGCATAACCCGCTATGGCAACTACGACAGCAGCTGCCGATCCTCCCGCTACAGCACCTACAGAACAAGCACGGAGAGACCACGGATACAACAATGCCGCTATCAACCACGTGATGTGATGATCCCGCGGGATTCGCCAATATTTTTAGCCGGCGGGCTGCATGCTGCAGCTAATAATTATATACATACATTTTTTTAATGAAATCCATACAAAATTTAATATTTTAAATCATTTAAAACAGAAACTTGTATAAACTTATATTCAATTATAACTACATTATATAAATTAATAATATGTCACCCACACATTTAAATATTCATAAATATTAATTACGTCTTTTTGGCGAGAACCCTTTTTAGTCAAAAAATAACCATTTTAAATAGTTTAGCAAAAGTTTTTTATTTCGCAATTTTCGAAATAATGACTTCATGAACTATGTAGACTGAATAGCTTATTAGAAATCAGAAGACGTACTTTATTCAATAAAACTTTAAGTATACAAGTTATTTCGACGGGTCAACATTTTTTTTAAAACTACTACCGGATCGGAAGCGCGGCCACACACTGAGAAGATACGGCGGAAGAAACTCGGCGGGCTTGTCTTCTTTCATATTTATTTTTTCACAAAATTACAAAGATTACAAAAAAAAGTTATATAAGATTGGTAAAAGGAGCAATTAATCCAAGGCTTTTCGCTTGTAAGTAATCTGAGATTTTATAATATCCTTTTTTACACAGTTTTGTTGTAACATATTTTTTAAATTTATTGACTGGTAGATGTCTTATAGTTTCGGTAAGTTTATTGTTAAAACGTATACATTGCCCTATAAAAGAGTTACTTATTTATTCTGTGGAGACGAGATGCATGCACAACAAGATTGTTTTTGTTCCTTGTATTTAGTGAGTGTACGTCACCATTTGTTTTAAACAAGTAAATATTTTTAAGAACGTACATCAAGTTCTCATCTGAATATTGGGATATTACAGTTGGAATATTGATATCTTTGAATTTTTTTGGGCTAAGATTGTAAATTGCCCTAATAGCTCTTTTCTGCAATACAAGTATAGTGTATATTTCAAAAGAATTTCCCCAGAGAAGAATCTCATATGATATAATACTGTGGATGTAACTAAAGTATACAATTCTTACATCAGTTAACTGTTTCATTTTTAACTTCCCGCTACGTATGTAGAGAAGGAAGTTTCTTATTTTGTCCCGATTTTCGAAAATTTGAGGGCCTAAATAGTCGGAAAAGGTTCCTACCTTTTCCGACTATTTCACGATAACGTCAGTATATCTGTATGTATATGTCGCCATGAAATTGTCAATATCTTAAGATTATAATCTACTTAGGGAGCAATTCCGTTACATTATAATCTAGCTAAGTGATATTACAATTTAACTGCCAATCTAACCTAACCAAATTATAAACTCCCTAGGTAGATTGTAATCTAACGGTATTGAAAATTTCACTGCGACATATATATATATATATATATATATATATATATATATATATATGTGTGTGTGTGTATGTGTGTATATGTAAAAATCTCATAACTTTTGAATAAATAATCTGTTATATATTAAATATGATTGAATACTTTTCATCATTTCTTTCTTACAAAATAAATTTTATAAAAGCAAAGGTTCCTGTGGAATGGAAAAGTTGTATAATTAAAACAAAGAAGTTAAGGGTTGATAGAAACGGTAAGTTTCCGCTTCAGTAGATACGCCGAACGCTACTTGAAAGTGTTATCTACACTTACTGGTTAAAACACCTACACTTTTCAATTAAAGCGATAACAATCTATCAATAATATTTAATTTACAAAATTTATACTCCCTTCGACGGCACTCGGTAAAATTCCGTCATAATGATTCTAAATTTAAACACTTCTACTGTTTCACAATTCAAAAACTAAATAAACTAAGTATTTGTTACTAGCTGACCCGGCAAACGTTGTTCTGCCTTTTTAACTACTCTTTTTTTCTATTTTCTCACCTTTTAAATCTTCCCTGGACTTCAACAATCAATTCAAAACCAAAATTAGCCAAATCGTTTCAGCCGTTCTCGAGTTTTAGCGAGACTAACGAACAGCATTTTAAGAAACCGGTTCGATATTTAATTTATAGAAAGATAGTTATTTAAGTTTTTAGCCTCGATGATGCAGTAAAATGTGAAACCGGTTGGATATTTAATTTTAAAAAAATATATTTATTTCAGTTTTTAGCCTCGATGATGCAGTAAAATGTGAAACCGGTTGGATATTTAATTTAAAAAAAAAGATAGTTTGTAAATTGTGAAACAGTACAAGTGTTGTAACTTAAAATAATTAATTTACTATTATGTGGGCAGAAGACTTGTGGTTTTGGTTTTGTCAAACACTTGTACTATTTCACAAATAAATATTTCACGACTAACATTTAATTATTGTAAAGCCAACCGGTTTCGTCTATTATAGCATCATCAGGGCTTTTAATCTATTCATATATTATTTGAACATTACAATTACACACGCAAAGACAACAACTAAAGGTATTTAGTTGTTGTCTTTGCGTGTGTAATTGTAAAAACCGATAAGATGCAGTTTCACCAAGCGCCGACGATGGAAAGTATAAATTAGACTTGTGTTTTTATTTTTTTTCTTTATATAACATTTTTTAATATATCATGAAATAGTAGACAAAGAGATGGCTACCTTGATGGAAGGAAACAATCATCGTCTATAGACATCGAACATGTTAATGATGAATTGCTTTGTGGCAGGGTCTTAATGTCATAAGTTTATGGCTACCTTACCCTCCGAACCGGATTCCGACAGTGACAAGCACTGACGCTATTGCTGCAGGAATAGGTAAGACAGTGGTACCAAAACCCGAACAAGATGTCGCAGAACTCTACCACCTGGTAGTTACGATTAGTAATGTTTTTGTTTTTTAATTTTTTAGCCAATCGTTCGTCTTTACGAAATAGGTGGCAGAATGGCAGAGAGTATTTTCTACATAAAGGAGCCGAAACAACACGGGTAGTAGGAAGAAAAGAACCATTACTCTCTTTTAACTTAAAAATATATTTACGCTTGTAAGGTAGAGGTAGGCAGAGGTACAAGTGCACCCACGATTAGCCGAAGATACTTGGCCACAATGTGATAGGTGGCAAACCTATCTTCAACCGGACACTTACCAATCCTGGGCAACGCTGTTTTTATCAGAAAACTGAAAAAACACAACACTCATGTGGTCAACATCAGCACCGGACCACTAGCAAAACACTAGACCACAGAGATTGTCTCTTTACCAATCATTTAGTGTACTACCTATACATACCGTATTGTAACTTTCCGCTTAAAAACTCGTAAAAGATAGCCCTATAATATTTCTCGATTGTTCTCGAACCCCTTGAAGTCGAGACGACATTAATCATTATTTATTGTTTCCCGACGAGACCAATTTGACGATCACGCTAAGTCTCCATGTGGCTGTTACGAGACAAAATTGCTAGCAAAATACTTTTAAAATTGCAAAATTGCTTACATTTTGTCCAGGGGTTAGCCTAATTGGCTCTGATCGTGATGTCCCTGGTTCAATCCCCGGATCGAGAAAAAGTGTTACTGAGGTTTTTTCAAGAATTAAAAAAATCCTAGTCTCGGAAACAGCTCGGAGTCTTACGGTGGTGTCTAAACACCCTTGTCCTTCCGATGAGCACCGTAAAGCTGTCGATCCCGGTTATTAAAAGTAAGCAGTAATCATCATAAATAGTTAGGTCGTTTTTTATATTTTTTATATTTCATAGATTCAAGCGTTACTTTGCGGAAATCCATTGTTCAGACGATCAATCAGCACGTAGAAAATATGCCTTCAGATCTGTGGTCCTCCTGTTTAAAAAAATGGTTCGATCGCATGAAAAAATGTTCAAAATGTAAAGAAGATTATTTTGAAAAGCAATAAACATAATATTTTGGTTATAACATGTTGTTTTTTGAAGTTACGCAAAACTTATAGTGTGACCTACGTATATTCCTTTTGATATTATAGAATAGAAAAGAAGTAACTGGTATCTTAGTGGAAAGAGACAACCGTCGCCTATAAACCAAAGTAGATAATAATGTATTGCCATTAATGTCACAAAGATATAATGCAACATGCTTTGGTTTTTTAGTTTTTACCAGCCGACACACGACAGTTCAAATACCTACTACTGACGCTATTGACGTATGGATAGGCACGGAGATTTGAGTCTAAAACTTAAAATCTAAATGTAACTTTTGCTCCAAGCCAGTACAAGACAGTAACAAATTCTAAAGCGTGACAATAGGAATATTTAAGGCGGGAAACTACCCTGATGAGTTGTCATAGGTGTTTACTGTGTAAAACTTACGTGAAGCCTTTGCTCCAAGTCGGTACAAGACAGAAAAAAATTCTAAAGCATGATAGTAGGAATATATAAGTCGGGAAAACTACCCTGGTGAGTCGTCTAATATATTTACCGTGTAAAACTAACATAAACCATTTGCTCCAAACCGGTACAAGGCAGTAACATAATCTTAAGCATGACAGTAGAAATATGTAAGTTGGTGAACCTACATTGGAGTCTTCATTGCTATTTATCATCTAAAACGTATGTGTAGTATTTGCTCCAAGCCGAACAAGACCTTATTAAATCCTTTTTTTATATATATATAGAGGAGGGGGCAAACGAGAAAGAGGTGCACCTGATGGTAAAAGATCACCGCCGCCTATGGACATCCGCAATACCAGAGGTCTTGCAGTTGCGTTGCCGGCCTTTTAAGAATGAGTAAGCTCTTTTCTTGAAGGTCCCTATATCGTATCCGTTCGGAAATATCCCTGCCGGTAATTGATTCCACAACAGAGTAGTGCGAGATAAAAAAAAGTCGGGAGAATCGCACGGTTGTGGATTTCCAGACATCGAGATGGCGAGGATGGAACTTCGATTCTACAATATGATAGTAAGAACATCTAAGGCGGTAAAACTACCCTGGTCGTAGATATTTAACATTTAAAACTAACGTGTAGCAGTTGCTCCAGACTGGAATAAAAGAGTACTTAGGTGGTTCCATATTGTTTCGTCTAGGCTTGGTATCTCCACCGACTTATTCTTGCCTCAATATCGTCAAAGCTTACAACAGTATGGCGGACAACATTTATTTCCGATTTCTGCCGGGCGCAGACTTATCTGGCGCGCACTCTACCTGTGAAAATTATTTTTGAAATATTGAAAATGTCGACCCTTAAGATACGTCCACACTTGTAACAATTTACCGTACATTGTCTCGTGACCGTGTCAGACACGCGTGTCAGTACCGATTAATGTGGACGTATTTTGTTACGTGTACAATTGTCACGACCTGCAGTATGGTTCAATCCATTCCGAACACTGAAAGAAACTGCCGAACAAGAATAAACGGCAAACACTGTTACAAGGTAGCCGAAAATATGCAAGTGACATTACCGTCCCTCCACACATGCTATATGTGCAGCTGTGGGATGGTAAACATATTTGGTGTCTACAGGAGGTTTTTTTTATCAAATAGCCATATAACTATTTGCGATCCTATGATTAATAAAAATAATTAGGACAGCAGGAATATGTAGGCATTGCCTACCATTCGAGTTGTCAAAGATATGATTTTCTCATGTCTTTTTTCATATTTTTGTAATTTTAGCATATTGAATAACAACAACCGACTTCTAATCCCCTGTATCTTTAAAAATCTTAAACTTAGATCTTAAAAAAAATCCAGGCGGACGAAGTCGCGGGCACAGCTAGTTGTTTAATAAGAGACAGAGTTCTGAGGCATCCTATTTAAGAAATCAATTGAAAAACCAGTATTATTTTCCCCAAAATACTTCACAAAGTTTGTCAATTATACACAAGGACCGTGGATTTAAATGAAATTAATTGAAACGCAATTTTTTTCTGATTTTTTTTTGTACGCAACTAATTGAAACGTATTTTTTTTTTGATTTTTTTGTACGCAACTTGAGAGCCAATTATGAGAAGCTTATATATTGTGTCCATAAAAATTTGAGTATGGCATTTTGAATTACGCGCAATGGCCCGTAGTGCGGCTAAGTGCGGCATAGCCCGCTTTGATAGATAGATATGGCATTCTGATATATCATTAATGTGGACAGCGATATTAATACATAGAAATACATATTATTATATAAATACAGAAATATATAATAACCACCGAACCCCAGAAATATTAATTACACAAATGTCCCTGTCGGAAATCGAAAACGAGCCCCATCGATTGCGTAGTCGGTAACCACTCAACCAACGGAGCGATTAACTATATAAATAAACGTTGTTTTGCTACAAATTTCTTGTATTGAATATTTTGGTGGAAACTTGAGAGGGAGAGGTTAATTGAAATATAAACTCTCCTATCTTTTTACGTTAGACCAAACAGTAGGTATCTGGAAAGTAGTATCTTCACGCCTATATCCCTAAAGGGGTAGGCAGAGATACAACAAGTGCACCCACGATTAGCCGAAGATACACACAAGATACATGGTCTCACAATGTGATAGATGGAAAGCCTATCGCCAACCGGGCACTTTCCAATCCCGGGCAACTTTGTGTTTCTCAGAAAACTGAACAAACACTTTTTTATGTGCCCGACCCGGGAATCGAACCCGGGACCTCAAGTGGTCAACGCCAACGCTGGACCACTAGACCACAGAAGCGACCTAGGTATCTGGAAAATTTCATTGAAAACGGTTCTGTAGTTTTTTTTATTGTCAACAGAAAAGCGCTTGACCACAATCTCGCCTGATGGTAAGCTAAGATGTGGCCTAAGATGGAACGTGCAAACAACGTGACAACGTAATGTATATATATTACTAGATTTTGTCCGCGGCTTCGCTCGCATTAAAGTCGGGGAAGAAGTGTGGGTTAAAAAGGGACAATAATTAGCCTACGTCAATCTCCATCCCTACAACTATTACCACTTAAAAAATCACGTCAATTCGTCGCTCCGCTTTGCCATGAAAACCGGACAAACAAACACACACATACACTTTCCCATTTAAAATATTAGAATGGATTAAGATAAGAGCGTCTACCGGTTCATTAAATGTATATATATATATATATATATATATATATATATATATATATATATATATATATATATATATATATATATATATATAAATCAATTGCTGTTCGTTAGTCTCGCTAAAACTCGAGAACGCCTGAACCGATTTGGCTAATTTTAGTTTTGAAGTAATTGTTGAAGTCCAGGGAAGGTTTAAAAGGTGAGAAAATATAGAAAAAATAAGAGAAGATAACAAGGCAGAACAACGTTTGCCGGGTCAGCTAGTTTCGTAATAAATATTCGTTTTGTAGCTTACTACATAAATTTTATTATTTTGAAATTTTTTGTCTATCTGTATGTGTGTCCCACTCTTTTATAACTTGGGAGCGGCTTGAACGATCTTGATGAAAATCAGTATACGGTTACGTGATATATGATATGCCATTTTTTTATTTAAAAGATTCATGCTTCATATTATGTTATAGCTTAAGACGTCACTTTGCGAAAATCTATGATTGTAAGAGGAAATCAATTTAAATCGCAATTTTTCTCAGACATACGAAACCACTGCAAATCCAGAAATACAAACACCTATCACACAAACGTTTGTACCAGTCGGGAATCGAACCCGAGCCCCCCCGATTAGCTAACCACTCGACTAACGGGGAAGTCAAATGGAACACATTCACCGAAGGTCTAGAAAATAGAAATGACCCCAGCAGCGATACAATTATCCACCTTGGTCCAACACATTTTCTACTACGTCAATAGCAAAAACAAAAACACATCGTATACGTACTCAAAGTACGTTTTACTTCGTCACCGAATCATCCTCTGAAGAACCGAATACCTGTTCTTTTTTTTGTTTTATAAGATAACAAATAAGAACAATGTTGTCCTAATGAAAAGACACCTATAGACCAGTGTTTCCCAAACATTGTTCTGCCATGGCCCGGTAATTTTCGCATTGCCACTTTGTGACCCACTTACCTTTAAACTTAAGTTGGTTCCATTAGATAAAATAGTATACATTTATTAATAGTAAAACATTTATTATTACAGTATTTTACATTAGTATACATTAGTATACATAGTAGTACATTAGTATACATTTATTATTAAGGTTTTATTGGTACTAAATATTTTGGTTTCGTCTGTTTAGTCACTAAATTTTAGTGCGAAGTATGGAGCTGCTGCTTATTTTGTACTAAAGAATCCAAGTTCACGGAAAATGAAAGTTTTATCCTAAGGTCTGGTTCCATTTCAAGTCGGTTTCTATATTTATTTTTAAGGTAAACTAGTGTTGAAAGCGCGGCTTTACATTTATAAGTTGTGAAAAAGAAATTCAAATTCAAATTATATTTATTCAGTTAAATAAATTATGCCCTACACTGAATTGTAAAATCACTAAAAACTATCTTATGATCTAACTTAACATATATCTGCCTGAACTAGGTTAACCTGTGTTTCAGGGGATATGGGCTAGTGAAATACAATAATTTTAATAATCATTAATAAAAAAAATTAAGTACTCATAGTTATAATGTTATTAAATTAAATTCTTAAACTATATTGTCTTAAGTAATAATATAACTAGGAAAACGAGAGTAATTCTTTAAAACTATCAGAAATAGGAACAAGAAGAGAAAAATTAAACGTAATAAAATACATAATTCTAAGTTTTGTTTATTTACAAATTAATAACAACTTCTCAGTGTCATCATAGGACATACTTTGTAAAATGTTAATTACAATATTTTTGCAGTTCCTAAAATTTTGTGAATAAATATTTGTAATTGCATTGATTCTATTATACAGAATTGGACCTAAAAATACGTAGAATTTTGATGAAAAAGCAAATTAATTTTATTTTAATTAATTAAAAGTGTTGTTGCTTGATAAGGTAATTTTGTTTATTCTTGACTACAGGAAAACGAAAAATCTATCAGTTGTCGATGGATAGTAAGTAATATTTTTAAAACAAGGAGGAAATGTTGCGACCCGGAATTTTATTATGATGGCCCGGTACCGGGTCGCGACCCGGCAAATGGGAACGCTGCTATAGACAATAAGGCGGTGAATGGTAATACTAAACACCCGGGCGAGACGTTGCGAAAGTCACTCTGTTGTCTGTTTCTTCTTCACGCCTAAACCACTAAACCGATTTAGATGAAATTTGGTACAAATATAGTTTGAAACCTAAGAAATAATTAGTTTTTATACCGAAAATCCCACGGGAACAGGAAATGTTTGGGTGTTATTTTAAAAGATTTTCCAGGCGAACGAAGTCGCGGGTGCAGCTAGTAATCCATAAGTCTATTTTAATTGTTGACTCAGACCAAAAAATATAAAGACAGTGCACCTGAAACATTTTATTGAAGTCTCAAAACCAAGCTGAGTCCTCTAAATAAATAGAATGCTCACGCACACACTTACACCTCTAAATCAAGAAGGTCCTTATCAATGCATATCGAAGCGTCAATACGGTAAACTATGAATAAATTAACGGTGTCACTATAACGTAATATGGTATGTGGCGCCGCTGGTTCGTACCGCAGAAGGGTCATAGTGATGGAACCAGCGGGCCAGCTTCTTGTCAGGTGACGTCATAACTGTGGAGGTTGATGACGTCACACAAGGACAAGTAAGTTGAAAATGAAGATCTTCCCAGCCAGGCAAGGTGTACTGCCTGGGGACCAAAGTCCATTTGAAAATCGTTGAAACTTGTATATAGCTTGTACAAGATAAATAATTGTGATATCGCGATTCAGGATTTTATTTACAATTTTCTATTTTTTATTATTTTCCTTGTAGCGTTTGTAATTGTTTGAGCCGCTACAGGCAGTACTCCATCTTTACTTTCTTTTATCTGAGATTGCCAGCAAACAAATTGTGGTAAACCCAAGTATCGCACGACGTTTAGTTCAATAATAGGTGTGAATTAATTAACTACTAATAACTCTTACTGGCCATCACCTATGGTCGAAATTCGAGCATAGACTAAATAATAAAATCTCTAGCCTTTAAGACAATACTGGACCATGTATTGTTACGTGTTTCGAGTTTGTAATTGTGCAATCAAACACCACTTATAATAAAACCGTGTACCATGTTTACAACACAAATATTCAAAACACCACAATGCAATACGTAAACACACTGATATACACCAATAGCACTTATTATATCAACACTAAAATTAACCGACTACGCTGAATCACTAAAACACTTCTCACTTCCGAAAATATTACGTAAACAATACTAATCGTAAACAAGGAACCGGACACTCTATTTTCACCCTTATGCGCTTACCGATAAGGTCAATTATGGCTTAACTATTCGAGTAACTAGATATAGAAGTTGCTATCTCTTTCTTTTATTTCTAGCGCTCTAACTCTTTACGTTTCTACATTATTCGCAACAATATATTATCGTGTGTGTCAAACTCCCATTCACAAGTTTGCTGGTTTTTTTTCGGGTTCAAAACAATAAATCCACTTTTCGTCTCCTGTGACAATGTCATAAACAGCATTAGAATGTCCGTGGTCGTACTTCAGTAGCAACTGTGAGCACCATTAAACGCGAGCCCGCTTCTGCTCCGCTGTCAGTTCATGAGGGATCCAACGACAACAAAGTTTCCGAACTTTCAATTCTTCTCAATCATAACTCCGTACATTTTTCTGCCGTTTATTCTGTGTTCGGCAGTTTCTTTCAGTGTTCCGAATGGATTTAACCGTACTGCAAGTCGTGACAATTGTACGCGAAACAAAATACGTCCACATTAATCGGTACTGAAACGCGTGTCTGACACAGTCACGGGATAATGTACGGTAAATTGTTACAAGTGGGGACGCAGCTTAAAGGTCGACATTTTCAATATTTCAAAAAGAATTTTCACAGGTAAGAACTGCTGTAAATGCAGAAAATAGCTTTATTAATGAACATTTTAACACCTATTTAAGGCCAAAATAAATGCACAATTTTACAAGCAACTTGCCTACATCTTTAGTATTGCGTTATACGGCTATGAAACATGGAGACTAACTCAGAGAGACAGAGAAAGGCTGCAGGCTTATAAAATGTGATGGCATACAATGGAACGAGTTAGTTGGACAGAGTAGAAATCAAATGACTGAAGATGGTTAATGAAAGACAAATGATAATACGAACTATCGAAAATTGCAGAGAAAATATGGTTGGCCAGTCATTTGAACATAATGACCTCTTAAAAAGGAAATATAGCAGGAAGGCGTAGTAGAGGATGACTCAGACGGAATTTCGTCCAGCAATTGAAAGAGTAAGTGGGAGTCGGTTTATATCAAGAGGCGAAAATGTTGACAAACAAGATTGCCGATTGCTCCACTGACAAGAGCATGGCTCTTAAGTAAAGAGACAGAGAAAGAGAATAAATATTTTAATACTAAAAACTTGGTGACGCTCAATACTCAATCTTAGGAATACATTACTCAATCTTAGGAGTCGCTATGAAACAATACAATAATTGGCAAGCCGTCGAAGCTCGACGCCAATTGACAGTTCACGGATATCTGGACAGAACGAATGATAAACTGTTAATAACATTCGATGGATAGAATCAAGGTGATCTGGGACAGACCATCTTGAAAAAAATAAAGATATAAATTATGTATGTACACTATTTATTTTTCACCGCCACGAGATAAAATGAAAAATTATAACCTTTGCAAACATTACAGACATTACTGGACTCAATGCCACACGATTTCGCGCGATTAACTGTTAAATTATAAATAAGCAAGGTAAAGTTTTAGGAATGTATTTATTAATCGGATAAAAAGACACTGTGTCACAAGCTTTATTGCAACGTGGTTATAATGTAACATTTTACAACAAAGAGGTCCAGCACGTAAAGTATACTACAAAATATAATATTTCTATATTTACCGTTAACATCTAACAGAAACCTAGCGTATTACAAACATAACTCTCCTACTGTAACACGGAACGTAATGATGTAACATCTTACAACAAACACATCCAGCACGTAAAGTAGACTAATATTTACCGTTCGCATCGTACATAAACCTAGTATGTTACAAACATAACTCTCCATTTGTAACACGGAACGTGAGGACTTTTCTTGGAATTTTTCGTGGATGTTCGGATATTTGTATGTATGGATGTGCCACTATTAAGCTTAAAAATACTTGACGCATCGGTACCATTTATTTGACAAGCTTCAGTATGTCACGGATGTAATCACGAGTTTTTTCCTATTGAAAATTACTAACATATTCAGTGTCGTTTAATTACTTTTTAAAATAAACAAGCGTTATGAGGAGTGCACTTTTGGATTATTCGAACTTTTTCATTATACACATACATAATATACATTGTAAAATTAATCAAATACCAACACCTGTTGATTAATCTAAATTCCTTGTGTAAAATGAAATATAAGTGCAAGTGCACTATTTACTGTATTTACTACTAAATTTCACCAATTGTCGACGCTTGAAAGTGTAAAATCCATACTAACATTATAAATGCGAAAGTAACTCTGTGTGTCACTTCCTCAATTTCATTCAAATCGGTTTAGTGGTTTAGGCGTGAATCCTAAACCCGATTAGATTGAACCGATTTGGATGAAATTTCGTACAAAGATAGTTTGTAAACCCAATAAAGGAAAAGGACAGTTTTTATCCCAAAAATCCCACGGGAACTGGAACTATGTGGGTTTTATGTAAGAATTTTTCCACGGGGACGAAGTCGCAGGCATAGCTAGTTTAGCATTTACAACTAGATACCTCTAAACGTTCCAGAGAAAAAGGGTCTTGAGTCTTGACAGACAGACAGACATACAACGAAGTGATCCTATAAGGGTTCCGTTTTTTTTTATGAGGTACGGAAAACTGAAAATGGCTCAATCTCACCTCCAGACCACATAACGCACCATACAGTAATACATTCTGTATGTAAAGGCTTATCAACAATCTATATTGGATTTTCAGAAGCCCGAATGCGACAATTTTGCTTGTTGATGTAGCTCACCATTTTCTCAGTTAATGAAATAATTGACGTCTATTACCTTGGTTATGATGAATATTTATCAGTTATCATCTATATATTAAAAAATCAATTGCTGTTCGTTAGTCTCGCGAAAACTTGAGAACAGCTGAATCGATTTGGCTAATTTTGATTTTGAATTAATTGTTGAAGTCCAGGGAAGGCTTAAAAGATTAGAAAATATAGAAAAAATAGTAGTAGTTAAAAAGGCAGAACAACGTTTGCCGGGTCAGGTAGTTTTTCATAAAAATAGCCAAATCTAAGCCAGGTTTGGCTGTTTTAATGAAAAAAGTTAATACAATAAAAAATTGAATCGTTTACTGTTTTATTTTGGAATACAAAACAAAGTTTTTGATAAAAAATTCTCTATAATCGTGTTAAGCTTACAGATATAACTTTGTCTAGCGTTCAGGTTTTTTGCTAATCCCTGTATATGAATTGATAATCGGATTAAAACCAAGGATTTAAACATCGGTATTATGTGGTAACGTTATTGCTCGCGGCACGACATAACGTTATTTTCAAGCATAGCGTTATCCAAAAATGATACAGAATTTGTTACTCTTTAATAACGTTATTCATTACGTTCTGTTCTACACTACAAATTAACGTTATAGAATATGGTATTATGATATTGTTTTCTAGCGCTAGTTGGCGATCGAACCACGAAACAGCATGAAACGCGGCAAGGTCGCATACTAATCGCTATTATAATTAACCCTAAATTATCCCTATTATAATTTAGCGTTATTTTTTACCGGTGGGAGGGATGCGCTGTGCCGCGCTCCCAGCTGCATGGGTACCACCATCTTGCTTATTTCGCCCGTGAAACAGCTTTGCTGTGTTTCGGAGAGAAGGGCAAGACAGGCAGTGTAATTTCTGACACCGAAACTTAACATCTTATCTCGATAGGATAGGCAACACATGAATGGAATACCTGGGCTGGAACTAGCACAGTAGTTCCCATTTTTGTTCATTGGGTCGTCGACCACTTACCATCAGGTGGCACGTCTGCCAGTTTGCCTATCTCAATAATATATAAAAAAGAATTTCGTTCTGTTATTTGAATAGGGATACAAATAGTGTTTGAAAATAATTTTGTATCGCTACCATTGACATCGCTACAGTAATAATTTTAAGTATCGTAAAATAAGTTCTGTTATACCGTTTTAAATCCTTGATGAAAAGATTGAAAACTCAGCGTGTTACAATCATACTCGCCCAAGTGCAAAACGCTCATGATGTAACATTTTGCCACAAACAACAGGTCCGGCCACCGGCCCGCAACATCGTATGTTAATATGATCCGTTTCTAATTCCCGCATTATAACTACTGTATTACACTAGCTTGTGTGCCTAATAATGATTGTTTTGAGGTTTTAAACTAAGTTTAGACCACGACACAAGTTGCGTCAGAAATTTTAAACAGTTCCTTTTGTTTTGCCTTTATTAAAAACACCTGCACTCACACACGTACAATATTTGTGTACAATAAGAGTACGGCATATATTGTAATGATTTTAATATAAAAAATTAACGAACAAGAACATAGATCAACTGATTAAATAGAGATATATAGAAAAATACAAAATCATCTATCAAACCATGATGCTAACGTGACGGGGATGAAATGTCACATGCATAAGATAGGCTACCTTACCCTTCAAACCGGAACACGACAATGACAAACATTGACACTGTTGAGGTAGAAAAAAGAAAGGTGGTGCCAGACCTGGGCGAGACAATGCATAACTCTACCACCTAGTGGTTATGATGGTAGTGACACGTATAGCCAATCGGTTGCCTTTCACGACCTGCTTGGCGGAACGGCAGTTGGCCTATTCTTTAAAGGAGCCCCGACCAACAGGCAGTACAAGTTTTCGTAATCCTAAAACAACAATGAATTTTTACCATACACATTACACACATATACATATCTTAGGATAGGCAGAGGCAACCGAGTGCCATACATCACGATCCTTGCAGGCTTGTCACGCTTCCTCCACATTCATCACTCTCTTCATACACACGCCGGTTGCGAAGACTCTTGACACCACCTTCGGGCAGTACTCGATCATTCTGATCATGGTATGTAAGTCTCGCTTTTCTCCAGCACCTACATCGTTCCATATTCGCATCCTATATCTGTTTTGTTAACCTTTCATCTACTATTCTTTCTACTTGTCCGAACCAACGGTGCATGCTCTTTCTCATCTTTACACCGACACATTCTTTCAAGCCTAACCATCTACTAATACATAGAAATACATAAACTATAATGACACACCCAGATCCAATAATACAAACATCTACGTTCATTACAGAATTATTTGTCCCTATTGGGAATCGAACCCAAGCCCCATCGATTCGTAGTTGTGTTTCCTAACCAATCGATCGATGAGGCGGTCAAGGTATACCAATGGATTTAAAACTCTAATCAGCTTTCCTCTTTAAAAAACTACGTGTGTAGCCCCCAAGGATTGGCAATGGTTTGTGCGGTTATATAAAATTTCATCCCCTATTTCACATTTTTAGGAATCGAATTTCGAAAAACGCTTAAACACATAATTCATTATTTATTTTTTCTCAATTCATACAAAATTTCATGTGAATATGTCCAAGGAATAAAAAGTTTCGTATAAACTTTTATCCCCTATTTCACCCCCTTCTGGGTTAAATTTTGAAAAATCCTTCCTTAGTGGATGCCTACATCATAAGGAAAAAACGTGTGCGAAATTTCAAATTTCAAGCCCTAAGGGTTTGCTGTGCGTTGATACTTTAGTCAGTCACTTTTGCCTTTTATATATATAGATACATAATCTCATAACAGTGATGCTTGCTTGTATGCTGTAGATGCTTGAAAAGTGAAACCGGTCGAGTAATCTTAATATATATAAGTTACATGCCACGTTGTTTGTCTGCGATGGACACCAAAACTACTAAACTGATTTTAATAAAATTTTGTAGATACCTACAGTTTGGTCCAACTTAAAAGGATAGTTCTTATATCAATTAATACTAAGATATATAAGTTGTGAAGTGATATGACTATACAAGTGCATTTTTAATAGTATTTAACACTTATAGAATTTTACCAAGTGCAATATTGGAATTTTCGATGCTCGGGGGGAAAGAGCTGGTTTAAATGTCATTAAACATGTTATATGCATGTGACATTGCCATCTAGCCATACGAATAACAACGCATTATCAATATCTTTGGTGTCTATAGGCGATTTCTCTTTCTACTGGGAGAGCCATCTGCTTGTTTGATATTAAAAAAGCAGACGGTTCTCCTGGTGATGGATTTTCTTCGTCATTTTCACTTAGGAATGTTTAAAAAAAAGTTTACGTCATTTTGGATAAATTTAGGGTAAGCACAATTCTATTGTAATTAATTAAGAAGGAAAGTTTCAGTCAGTGTTAAAAATATTGCCCAAATTAGAGTAATTCCTATATATACATCTACAAGCAAACTTTACCAACAATTTTTCGGACTGGATTAATCTGTAAGTTCAATTATTAAGAAGTAATGATTATTAATATCAACAATTTGTAAAAATCCAATTATTAAACTAGGAAACGGAATACAGAACATGTCGTTAGACCTTTGAGTGGGTTAGAAATTGTTGAAATAAGGAAGTGGATCGTCTCGGCGCCAGTCCAAGGATTCCGGTATTATTTATACGAAACAGATGTTTCGTTTTAATTTTAATGTTGTGGTCTTTAGAATATTATGACATGTTTTTTATTATAAACTAGCTGATCAGGCAAACGTTGTTCTGCTTTTTAACCACTCTTATTTTTTATATATTTTCTCACTTTTTAAACCTTCCGTGGACTTCAGCAATTAATTCAAAACCAAAATTAGCCAAATCGGTTCAGCCGTTTTGCAGCAATTGATTTTTATATATATAGAGAGATAATATAGAATAGATAAATACTTTTTTTATCATAAAAAAAGATAGAAATAACGTTTGCCGGATCAGCTAATTATTATGTGTGTGTGTGTGTATAAGAAAGTGTGTGCACAAGAAAAATATGGTTTTTCTTCAAAAGACGCATGGCGTCTAGACTAATCGTTAGCGTGCGTGTTTAGTTTGTGGCTAACGAGTAAGGGGATTCGAGTTAGCCAGTTAAAGGGGTTCTCAGAAAATACTAAATGGGAACCACTGCCCTAGACTAGTGATGGGATTATTACTGAAACTTATCGAATTATTCGATTGTTTTGTTTTTTACTAAATGCGTACGACTGACGATAATAATGGACACGGTAAGCGTGTTAACTTTAATTACTTATTTATAGCGCAACGTAGTTATATTACTATACTTATATGTACTACCTACTTAAAGGTAATTACATAATAGTAATTTAAAAAAATAAACCGACTTCAAATATCTGCCCACTATGCCCATATCTCAAAAAATGTTGTGTACGGATTCTGATGAAACTTGTAATGTTCCCTAAATAGGAACATACCTGATACAAATTAAAAATAATCATATCGCTGTGACTTTTAGTTTCGGGGAAATTAGTGGACAAACATACAAATATAAACATACAAACATGCAGATATGCAAACATGCAAACATGTGAATATTTAAACATACAATCACACACATACTTACAAATCTATAAAGATACAAACATACACTTACGAAATTTAGAACATATTTTTGAACGCCTAAATAGATCATCACACCCAAATATTATCTAAATCCAACATACATGTCAAACTAATAACCTCTGTATTTTCGGCGGTTAAAAAATGGGGCGGCGGGCTTGCGCTACCTATCTCACAAACCACTCAATATCAAAACATAATCGACATGTGAGTAGTTATTAATTAGTCGATTAAGGCGCGGTGTTACCTCAACATTTACAAAACTGGGTTTACTTTGTTTAACGCCCGAGTACGAGGAAGCCCAAAGAAAATATCCCACGCAAAAAATACAGAGCGTAGAAAAAGGTCTAAAGAAAAATGTTCACCGAATAGAATATTAAATATCTGTTTAATATTTTCAATAAAAAAATCGTAATTTGCTTCATAAAAATAAACTTTGGTGTTGATATTCTCTGTATTTTCAGCGGTAACAACAACTTTTTTGTAAAAGAATATAATAGAAATATGGTTTTATTAAAACTTAAACCAGACAAATATTGAATTAAATGCGTATATTCTGAGTTTTCTAAATAAATCCCGCAAATCAAATGTTTATTTGCAGTCTAGTTAGGTACAGTTTTAACAAAATATTTTTAATTGCTTTGCTTTGCAATTTTTAACCTTATTCAACGTCTCGTAAATAAATAAAACAATTAGATTACGCGGTAATATGCAGTTGTGTGAGTAAAATCAACGTTTTTAAATCGTAGTCATAACGCGCCTTAGGTAATGTTCGAATAATCAATGTGAGAAACTACTGAATCGACAATCGAATGCGCAACACTACAATTTTCGTTTCAGTTTATTGTTTTTATTTTTTTACAAAATCGCCCATCGCTGCCCTAGACCACATTCGGAATGGATGACATCATTGTAAAAGCAAAAATGTTACGTCTTGTAAACATGTCATCTGTACACCCATACATACCACGCAAATGGCAGTGTAAAATGATTATCTTGTCTCAACGCGCGGCATTTTGTTTACTTACACACAAATATCTAGCGAAGATCTATGACGCCAAACACTCTTCTCATATTTTGCACACGGAATGACATTAGCTTGACGGCCACCAAACTTTTTGTGTATGGAGGATTATCACAGTTTTCAGTTTTTACATTGCTACATTTTTTCTTTTTTTCATAGGAAAATAAAGGAACAGATGGCTTCCTGGCGCAAAAAAATAACCATCGCTGAAAAACACCAAAGAATATGTATTCATTCAGAATGTATTCATTTACAGTGCCGATTTTGAATGCTCGTTCGTTTGAACGTTTATGATCTGTTTTTCATTTCATAGAATAATAATCGGACAGACAGTTCTCCAGATAGATAACTATCGCCTATAATTACTTACTTAATGTGACGTTGCTATTCGTGTGGCGAGATGACTACCTTACCCTCGAAATATAAACACGACATGAAAAGCATTGACAAATTGCGGCAGGAATAGGTAAGGCGGTGGTATCATATTAGGTATATGATACCACCGCCTTACCTATTCCTTACCTATTCCGCGAGTTGTGGAACTCTACCCCCTAGTAGTCAAGACGGTAATGACACCTATAGCCAATTAGTCGCCTTTTACGACCGACTGGCAGAACGACATTTGGTCTATTCTTCAAAGGGGTCCCACGGGGGTTACCAATATAGGGAAACTTGGTGCGGTATATTGCATTAAAAATAAATGTAATATAAAAAAAATTACACGTACTACATTTTTGTGATTTTACTGATTAGTTTATGGTCGAATTTCGATCACAGAGCTAACGCTAGATTCTGATTGCTGGGTGCGAAATACTAGGTGGTGGAAATATTGCAACGGTCATAGTGAACAAAAGTCGAAATAATTTAGATCATCTGTCATATCTGTCACACCTAATTTTAATAATCCCGTTATTTCGCCAACTAAGCTGCAACCAAAAAAAAATTTAAATATAACGTCTATTAAAACTCAATCAAACTGATTAGGTATTTGAACGGAGATGATTTGCAATTTTTTGGAATCCTTGTGTAAGGTGTCAAAGTAATAAATGTTTGTCTTATGATGCGAGAATGAATTACTCAATTCTGTCCTTGTTCTATTCTTAAATTTTAAACATCTTAGACATATCCAGCAGATGTCAACAATTTTCCTTTAGAAGTGATTTGTTGTTGCAATTTTTTTATTGTAATATAAACCTAAGTTTTTAGAATAAGTAAACGATATTTAAATGATTATTAGCGACACAGAAACAAATTTATATATTAAGTATTACCTAATAAATATATAAATATGACTGGACAAATTACACGAATTGATGTAACCCTAAAGTAACTAATTTACATATTTGCTTGTAAAATGGGTGTTAGTCAACGATACTTATACATAGAAATACATATATTAATAACCAAATATATTTTATTAAACAGCCACGCCCATAAATACAAGCATATGTGCACATCACACACATGTTTGTCATCGTCAAGATTCATCGAACCCGAGCCCCATCGATGCATAATTAATTTAATGATACCATTTAAGTAGCTTTGTCTTGTTTTATAGTAAAACTAAAACTTCAAATGAAGTAAACAAACCCTGACATAACAAAAATGTGTTTTATTTTTTGAATAAATTTACTTATTTACCTCATTTAATTTGAATGACCAAAACAGACTTCACAACAATTGGCCACCCAAATAACGGTATCACAGTAATTTTATAATATAAATTAATATATAGCTTTTGATTTTAATATTTTGTCAGATTTTGTCATAATGTCGTAATTAAATGTCAAATCGTCAGAGCCAATAAAGTTGTGGTTGCTAGGTGGCGCTAAAGTCGTGCACAAAGCCATTCGTATACAGCCTTTTATGCAGTGTATACCTACCAGAACTTCTTGGAATAACATCTAAATTACGAGCTGAATCCTCATTAAGAAAGAAATAAATACTCGATTCTTTTATCAATTATATCGATTTTGTAATCAGTGATGTCAATCAATCGAGACTACATGCATACGTGAATCACTGCGGGCGATAGTGAGATTACGTCATTTCAACCTTCACTGGGTTCCTTTCATTTATATGGGAAAACGAATAAACCGATTTTTCGATTAGTGTTTATTAGTATATAGGATAAAATGTTTAACTATTTTTTCAGATAATGGTGGCTATTTTTTCAGGTAATGGTTACGTTACCGATTAAAAGCGGCAAAAAATAGATAATAAGAAGAAACTTTTCAGAACTTAGTGTAAACTTACTCAGTGTTAGTGAAGGCCAGGCTTTTAAAATGAGGGGAATAATTGGTCAAATACCTATATCAATCACTACATCGTGACTAGTAGTAGAGTTTAGCCATAGTTCAACAACGTCTCGCCTGCGGTACGCGGTACTATTGCTTGACCCTGTCTTTACATTCTGTCGGTATGCGCATTTGTAAGAAAACATCAACATTTAAAAAAAATGCATATTGTATGGCAACTAATATATACAATCATATTCCTGATAGTCTAAAATCATTACCTATAAATAAATTTCGCAAAAAATTATTCGATTTACTATTTAATAAAACGACTGTGATAGAGATTTTTAGCCGATAAGATTAAATAAATAGAATTATAAGTATAATTTAGTTAGTATAATTTAATAAATAGAAATATAAGTTTTTATAATTTACCTTAAAATTTAAACGTAAAAAATAAAAATTGAATGGTAAATTTTGTCCATGGTAAAATGTCTTTGTAAATTGTAAAAAATTGGATTAAACAAAAAATGAAATTTTGTGAATTGTAAAAATAACTTTTTGTTGTAAAATAATTCTTGTAAATATTGTAATACATAAAATAATTGTAAAACATGAAATAGAAAAAAAAACAAACCCGCTGAGTTTCTTTCACCGAATCTTCACAGTGTGTGGCCGCGTGATCGGCCGAAATTTAATTGTTTGCACACCATGTATCATGGTAGAATATGTTGGTAACTTTTAGTTAAGAAAACTTGTGACACCCATATTCTTGCAAATAAATATTTTTCATTTTATTTCATTACCTACGCCTACTACAATAGCGTCAATGCTTGTCACCGTCGTGTTTTGGTTTATTAGGGTAAGGTTAAACCGGTAAATTTATATATGTGGTATTACCACCCCACCATACGGATAGCAACGCACCGTTCATTAAATTGAGTGTCTATAGGCAATCGTATTCCATCAGGAGAGCCATCTGCCTTATATGAACCTATTTTATGAAATAAATAAAAAATAACTCCAGTCCACAAAATCTCAGAAAAATCGTATCAGAAATAAAATTTACAATTTTTATCCGAATTATAACTTTCTTAAACTTGTGGCATAGAACAGAAGAATAGATTTCTAGATATTGTGAACTAATAGTCCACATATCTAAAACATAAGTAAAAAGTATCTTCACACCCGTATCCCTGAAGACGTAGGCAGAGATACCAGTGCACCCACGATTAGCCAAAGATACTTAGTCCCACAATGTGACACGTGATAAGCCTATCGCCAACTGAGGACTAATCCAATTACGAGCAACGTGGTTTTTATTAGAAACTGAAAAACATATTTTTTGATTTACCCGACTCGGGAATCGAACCCGAGATCTCATGTGGCCAACACTCAACATCGACATCGGACCACTACACCACAGAGACGATAATATATCTAGGTCTCTGGACACTCAAGTAATGGTCACCCGAAGTAGTTATACGGAATATTTTAATAATTCAACGCGTGTTTTTTCCGAAATGATTATATAACATCCTCTCACAGCCAATAGTTCATTTCATGAAACTACATAATAGAACAAAATTAGTCGGCTCATTGTAATAATATTACGTTTTCCTCGTGTTGTTTTTTTTTCTATTGTTTTGTAAATAGAAAACATTTATTTATACGGAGAAAAGTGGAAGTGGTTGTGCTAATAATAATAAACATCGCTAGATAAATTACAGAAATTGATCGATGTATTATGTTCAAAATCTTTTCCAACCCTATTTTGTGCAAATAAAGTATTTGTAAGTAAACAGGTCAAAGACGCATACATATAAAGAACTTAGGGCGGCTTGCACCAAAATGCTTAAATCATTTTAAGTCACTAAATACGTTTAAAGTGACAGCATTTAGGGCGGCTTGCACCAAAATGCTCAAATTATTTTAAGTCACTAAATACGTTTAAAGTGACAGCATTTAGGGCAGCTTGCACCAAAATGCTTAAATAATTTTAAGTCACTAAATACGTTTAAAGTGACAGCATTTAGGGCGGCTTGCACCAAAATGCTTAAATGCATTTAGTCCCTTAAACATGTTTAGCAAATGTCAAAACACCTTAAAAGCTGTCACTTTAAACGTATTTACTGACTTAAAATGATTTAAGCATTTTGGTGCAAGCCGCCCTTAATGTAAGGCTCGACGTTTCGACCAAGTTACATTGATTGTAGTCATGAGAGGACCATGCGGTCCATGATAAGCTCAATTAATTGATACCGGGATTGGCGGAATTAACAAAAAATCAATTATGCAGCCAAGAGTCGTTGGGCGGATGAAACATTACATACCTATCTACTTTAATGTTTTTTATGTCCGCACCGTTGGTCGAGTCGTTAGCATACCTAACTACGAATCTATGAGGCCCGGGTTCGATTCCCGGCAGGGACAAACATTTGTGTAATAATAGATAGTATATAATAATAGATTTGTATTTCTGGGTGTTTATTACGTATGTTACAGTATTTATATATGTATTTCTGTGTGTTAGTACCGTTGACTAACACCCATAACACAAGCATGCTTGTGTTATGGGTATTAGTCAACTATGCTAAAGCTATGCTTGATATTTGCTTACATTGGGGTTAGATCAATTTGTGTAATTTGTCCAGTGATATTATTACACTAGGCCACTTTCTATGCACTTTTGTGGTACATTTTACTGAAAAAGTATCGCACTTTTAGGTTTGAGCTTTGACGTGGTGGTTTAAATTCATGTTTAGATATGTTATCTACCATTAAAATGCTATATCATAAACACTAAAAAAATAGAAGACACAATTTGTATTAGAATTTTATTACTGCTAACGCCATCTATTATAAAACTAACGAGTTAAAATGCTACAAAGCTACACTATGCGATGATTTATGCCCTTTAGTGGCACATTTTACTGAAAAAATATCGCACTTTTAGGTTTAAGCTTTGGCGTGGTCGTTTTATCTCATTTAATCAAAATAGATTTTTGAAAATAGATTTTTAAAATAGACATTCACTCCATTTTAAAAAGTATCTTCACGCCCGTATCACCGAAGTGGTAGGCAGAGGTACAACAAGTGCATCCACGATTAGCCGAAGATATTTGGTCCCACAAATGTGATAGATGGCAAGCCTATCGCCAACCGGGCACTTTCCAATCTCGGACAACTTTGTGTTTATCAGAAAACTGAAAAAACACTTTTTTTTAAGTGCCTGACTCGGGAATCGAACCCGGGACCTCATAGATTCGTAGTTAGGTTTGCTAACCACTCGACCAACGGGGTGGACATAAAAAACATTAAAGTAGGTAGGTATGTAAAGTTTCATCCGCCCAACGACTCTTGGCTGCATAATTGATTTTTTGTTAATTCCACCAATCCCGGTATCAATTAATTGAGCTTATCATGGACCATATGGTCCTCAACTCAATTAATTCCAAGCGATTCCACTCCATTTTAATACAATATTAATCTATTAAAACACTTGTACTTTTTAACTTCCCACTACGTATGTAGATTGGGAGGTTACTGATTTTGCTCCAATTTTCAAAAATGGAGTTTTTACCATATGTCCACGTTTTGTGGTCTTAGGAACCATTTTCGACTATTTTCGCGATGACGTCAGTATGTCTGTATGTATGTGTGTGTGTGTGTCAGTCATAAGTTTTCAAAGTCAACAAGTCATAAGTTTAAAATTGTGGCAAAACAGATTTTTTTTAAATAACTTCCAGATTAATGTACCGATTGAGTACAAAAACTAATCATCTCTATTCCTCAAAAAACTACATCTAATGCATAAATTGCCTCAAAATCAGTTTATTCGTTTGAAAGTAATCGTTGACGAAAATTTGAAAAAAGTGTTTTTTCGACATGACTTCGAAATATTTCAACCAATCATTTTTTGGTATTCTACGATATTTTAGTACTAACAAATTACTTCAAACGCCCTTTTAAAAATCAAAACCGAATCTTATTTTCAAAAGTTACAGCTTTTCAAATATTAAAATTACGTTTTCTTTAGCAAAGTTATTTAATATTTTTGAAATAATTTTCAGGCTAATATACCGATTGACTTCAAACTCTTATCATCTTTTTTCCTTTAAAAATTGCGCCACGTACCGTTAATTGGTTAAAAATCGGTCATTTTGTTTGGGATCTATCAATGACGAAAATTTTTGAAAAAAATGTTTTTTGACGTTGCTTCGAAATTTTTTAACCTACCGATTTTTTAGCTAAAGCAATATTTAAATTGAGTTGAATGCCATTTGAAAGATCAAAATCGATCATCGTTTCCAAAATATACAGCTTTTCAAAAATCGATATACTGCCATTTTTATCAAAATAGATGTTTATACTGAAAAAACCTATGCTTATAGTTTTTACTACTTTGAGCTTAAAATACGTTAATTTAGCGGGAAGTTTCAGGGATGGCTTGCAAGGTCAACTATTTACAGATTACAGACAGTGATAGGTGACCAGTCTATCACCAACTGGGTACTTTTCCAATCCCGGGCAACACTGCTTTTATCAGCAAACTGAAAAAACACTTTTTTTTAAGTGCCTGACTCGGGAATCGAACCCCGAGAGTTTCGCTTAAGGCAAAATTCGAAAAATTTATTCACTGAGTTTCTAAAAAATATAAAAATTTTGAAGGTTAATTAAATTAAATTTTCTTTATAAGATCAACTTTTATTTTTAAAACTCATTTTTCCTAGAAAACTCTTTTACAAGAAAGTTACCATAAATAAAAATTGACTTCTATCAATATTAGACTTCAAGAGCGAAGTGGTGGTGCGAGATAGATCTTGAGTTGCTTTATATTATAGGTACTATATTATAGGTAGACCAGAAAATATGATGTAAAATATGTAGATAACCTTTATAATTGTTCTGTGTATATAACATTGATAATTATAGAAATCGTGTTTTTAATAAATCAACAAAATTTTAAAGAATTTTTCTTATACATAAGTATTAAAAAATTTATCTTAGAAACATTTTATTTTTTTATTTTGGTTTTGTTTTTCTGCGCCTCCCTAGATACAAAGCCTGACGACGCCTTTGATGCGAATATCCATACTTATTACTAGGTAATATAACTTAGCGAGCCCATACAAAGCTCTGCTTTTTGCTAGTTATTATTATTAGAAGCTTCTTTCAAAATATAGTTTTATGCTCTACTTTCAAAAACTGTTTTTTTAAAATAAAATTATTGTCTTTGAAATACATTATTTAACTTTTGATTCTAAAATTTCATTTGTTTCAGTAAGCAGCTTTAAAGGCTGAACTTGTTCATAAAATATTTGGGAAGTCTTATTAATCACACGGGATCCAGAAAATTACTCAGTCCTGAAAATACCGGGAATTGAAAATTTCTTACGGTATTGCATTCCCTAAGTTTAATGTAACTTGGCGTCGAGTTTTACAAGTTCGATATACCTAACATATAAGTAGTAAGCACATAGCTTACTTTTAGGGTTCGGAAATATACTAGGAACCCTTACAATTTCGCTATGTCCGGCTGTCCGCCTAGAGATACTTAGTACTAAAAAGCTACTGTTTGCATGACATACATGCATAATGAATATACATATTAGTCACGGCAACAAAATGTTAAAAAAATATTTAGCTGCTCTACACGTAAAGTGAGTGTAATATATATATATATATATATATATATATATATATATATATATATATATATATATATATTCATTTTTCATCTACCCCATCTTATGGGGTATCATTAGATAGGTTTTTAAACGGTGTTGTTGGTTTGTACAAACAAATTTTCGATTAAGGGACTCGTTTGTGAAATATCAAGCTTTTTAGTAGGTACTAATTTTTGTTAACGTGTCCCCCTCTGCCAGCTAAAAGGTTGTTTTTAATGGGAGTGGTGAAAAAAAACACGGTAGTAGTAAATATTATAAAGTTAAAAGTAAAACTATCATGGCAGAAGGCTTTACAAGTTTTTGAGTAATATTCGAACAACTTATGTAACGTACTTTGAGAAGTTTTTATAGGCAGTGAACCAGTAGTGCGGATATATTCGTTATTGACATAGAATAAGTTAAACGTTCATAGTATGAAACTATAAATCTCTCTTCTTAGTCCACATTATTCTGATGGGTAATTTTACTAAGCCTTCCTTTTTCCTCCTTCATCTTTCTCCTTCCATTTACTTCCTTTTCCCCCGTGTTGGTCCGGGCTCCTTTGAAGTATAGACACTAACTGCTGTTCTACCAGGTATGTCGTAAGAGGCGATCGATTTACCATGCGTGTCACTACCATCGTAACTACTAGGTGGTAGAGTTCCGCAACGTCTCGCCCGGGTATTTAGTACCATCGCCTTACCTATTCCTACCGCAATAGCGTCAATCCTGTCATTGTCGAGTTCCGGTTTGAAGGGTAAGTTATCCGGTAGACTTATGCATTTGGCATTACCATTCCACCACTCGGATATCAACGCACCAATAACATAATTGGCGTCTATATCTATCTCTCTTTCCATCAGGAGAGCTATTTCTTTCCATTCCGCCACTCGGATATCAACGCACCAATAACATAATTGGTGTCTATGTCTATCTCTCTTTCCATCAGGAGAGCTATTTCCTTGTTTGCTATCTAGTAATTTTAAGCAAAAACAGGTAAAAAATATGTCACTTCTGGATAGTGTAGCTTTCTAACAGTGACATATTTTTTAAGATCGATTTAGTAGTTTCTTAGTTTATTTGTACATACAAAAATACAAAGTATTGCTCTGTATAATTTTAGTATAGACGAAAGTTAAGAACGCATTAGTTTAAAAGTTCATATTATGATACTTGTCTTCACATAATTATATTGTTTTTGTCTGCCTTATAAGGAATTTGGTGTGAGGACATGCATGTATTTAAGTAAGATAATGTCTACATACGTGTTGATAATTCATCTCACGCTATGCAATGGCGTCTTATCTGAATATCTTTCAGATAACACGAGTTTCGAGTATCAGAGCAAATAAACAGTTAGGTCAACTAGCTGTGAAGTGTGCTTAACGCTGTGATATAATAGGTCGGGGCAAAAGTATTTTCGTATTTTGAACGTATTATTAGCAATCAAACCTCTTTGGCTGTACTGAATGTAACTGGCTGGTTTTAATATGTACCATTAAATGTGACATTCTAAAGATGCAATAAATAAATAAAAAAAAACTAGTTCCCGCCATTTTTCAATTGTTTTTCAAGCAAGCAAAATGAATGTATGTAACGAAAAAATTCGGTACATTTTAATGTTTTATTACAAAAAAGTTAAAAATGTGATGACCGCCGCAAATAAAATTTGTGCGCTTTACGGATCTAATGTGGTATCAATAAGAGTAGCACAAATATGGTTCAAGCGTTTCAAATCTGAAAATTTTGGTGTGAAAGATGAGGTTTTCTCTGGATTCCCTGTCACAGATAATATCAGTGCCATCTTTCAGAAAGTGGAACAAGATCGACATATTAGTAGCTACGACATTGCTGAAGAACTGGATGTTGATTATAAAACAGTTTTACGTCATTTATGAAAGTCTGGGTACAAGAAAAAACTTGACATTTGGGTACAACATGATCTCACTGAGAGAAACCTAATGCAACGTGTTTCCATTTGCGATTCTTTGTTGAAACATAAAAATTCCGAACCATTTCTTAAACAGTTGATTACGGGTGATGAAAAATGGATGACTTACGATAAGAATGTGCGAAAAAGATCATTGTCAAACCATGGACAAGCCCCACAGACCGCGGCAAAGCCCGGCCTGACTCGGAACAAAATGATGATAGCATCATTTTGTTCCGAGTCTATGTATATGTCTATGTATATGGTGGAATTGGAAAGGAATCGTCCACTATGAGCTTTTGCCACTGTGCAAATTTATCGATTCTGACCTCACTGTCAGCAACTGATGAGGTTAAAAAGCTATTGAGAAAAACCGTCTGGAGTTCCGTGATGTTCCACCACGACAACGCCAAACTGCACTCATATATCGCCACGCAACAAAAATTAATAGAGCTTGGCTGGGATGTGTTGGTGCATCGTCCGTATAGCTCCGACTTTGCTCCATCAGATTTCCACCTGTTTCGGTCATGCAGAACTCTTTATGAAGCATAAAGCTAACTCAAAAGAACACTGTGAACACTACCTTTCAAATTTTTTTAATCAAAAATCCCAAAACTTCTACAGGAATGGGATCATCGCAATACCCACAAGATGGCAACAAGTCATCGATTAAAACGGCACATACATAGATGAGTACGTTATATGTGTGCATATGTGTGTATGTATGTATGTACATGTGTGCAAGTATATATATATATATATATATATATATATATATATATATATATATGTGTGTGTGTGTGTAGGTATGCGTATGTTATACATTTATTATCTTAACCTAGCGCCTTGTTGCAAAGATGTTATAGCACAAGCGGTTTTTTTTTTGTATTTATTGTGATGAATACCTATTATGAGTACCTTATGCTATACTATACCTATGTTTTTATTATAATTTTGTATCATTCATGTACCGATTACGCAAACTTACCCAGCACTAAGTTGCTAAGCCTGCGTGTTTTTTTTAGTGCTAATTTATTGGAATTATATAAATATATTTTAAACAATAAATTAAAAAAAAGTAAAAAAAATTATACCTAAAAAAATATTTTCATTTGTATGAACAATACATGTGGTGCATATGTGTGTACATACGTACATACGTGTGGTGCATATGTGTGTATGTATGTATGTACATGTGTGCAAGTGTATATATATATATATATATATATATATATATATATATATATATATATATATATATATATATATATATATATATATATATATGTGTGTGTGTGTGTGTGTGGGTATGCGTAAGTTATACATTTATTATCTTAACCTAGCGCCTTGTTGCAAAGATGTTATAGCACAAGCGGTTTTTTTTTGTATTTATTGTGATGAATACCTATTATGAGTACCTTATGCTATACTATACCTATGTTTTTATTATAATTTTGTATCATTCATGTACCGATTACGCAAACTTACCCAGCACTAAGTTGCTAAGCCTGCGTGTTTTTTTTTAGTGCTAATTTATTGGAATTATATAAATATATTTTAAACAATAAATTAAAAAAAAGTAAAAAAAATTATACCTAAAAAAATATTTTCATTTGTATGAACAATACGAAAATACTTTTGCCCCGACCTTATATGAACACAGATAATAACATATTATTTATAAATTCTAAGGCGATACAGAGCTCGCCGGTACATCTAGTATTAATATTAATATTCCTCATTATTATACATTTCTCGTTATGCATTAGCGTCTAATCTGACCTCTCTAAGATGAAACTAGTTTAGTACAAGAGTGTCAGGGCAAATAAAAAGTTAGGTCAACTGGCTGACAAGTGTACTCGACGCAGCTCGACGTTAGTCGTCGACTAACGTTGAAATACTAAACAGTATGTCACGATTTACAAACATCACATACACATAGCAACCATGTATTTCATATTTAAGGATGCTAATGATCGCTTAATCATCGAAACTTGACTATAAATATAAAAATTGAACTTCTGTTCGTTTATTTCCAAAACACTCAAAAACTATTGAAAACTGGATATTATTCACAACATAGCTATCGAACTGGAGAGTCTTATACTTTTTCAGTTTATATTTCGAACTTCCAACGAAAAATTAATAGTAGACTGAGCCACAGTGAAGCCGGGCTGAGAATTTGCTATTAAATTGTAAAAAAATGGTTTTTACTTCCAATGTAACATGTGAAATTTCTTTGTAGTTACACCATAAGTGGTGTTAAAAATACGATAATTACTAAACAATTATTTTTTACTAACTATCGGATTAGTAATAAACATATCTGACAGATGTGAAATAACGGATTTAAATCTTTTTTTTTTTAATTTTTTTACTTTTAAAATAGATTTTTTATGATGGTAGTAAAAATAATATAAAATCCAAAAACTTCGGCATCTGGAACTTGTCACATTGTATTTTCCTCCTTCCTTCAAAATAAAAAAATCCACCGTGCTCGAACATGTCAAAATAACGTCTTTACAACTTTGTGACCCTCCCACCTCCCAAGCCGCCAGATTTTGAAGGACTTATAAGGTTACAAAAATTTTGAGTCTTAATATTTTTTGGGAACCTTCGAAACCAAATTTATGATCGATTCCAAGAATAACTATGGATTTGGACTCGCTGGAAATCAAAAACCTGTGTCGAAAACATTTAAGTTTTCTTGCATATCCAATCATATTATATACCGATAGCGATCTTAAGAGCAAAAATGTAACAATCGTTAACTGATTGTTGTAAGTTCATTGCACAAGAATATGGTTTTGATTACAGAAATAATTAGTTATGTACAAAATAATTAGTTATGTTACGGAAATAATTAGTTATGTTATATATTAAACAAATGATTATAATCAGAACATTAATAATGTAAAAAATAACAATACACACCATTGTCATACAAATAAACCGTACTTTTACATAATAGCATTATTAAGAACTAGTTGCAGCGTGCAGCCCGCTACAACAAATTAGTTTTTGGCAATTCCCGCGGGATTACCTAATTTTTTCGGGATAAAAAGTAGCCCATGTGCTATTCCAGGTCACCATCTACCTGTGTGCCAAATTTCAGTCAAATCCATTGAGTAGTTTTTGGCGTGATTGAGTAACAAACATCCATCCAAACATCCAAACTTTCGCATTTATAATATTAGTATACAAATATAGAATATGGATATGTCACTCTAATGATGAATAAAATATCAGTTGTAAATGATTATAATTAAAAAATAACCCTCAAAAACGGAACACGCCGGAGACAAGCTCTAACTAATTAAGGTTTCCTCCGTATTGGTCCGAACCCCCAAAGAAAATAAACCAACTGCCGTTCTGCCAGGCAGGTCCTAAAAAGCGACCGATTGGCTATGCGAGTCTCTACCATCGTGGGTATTAGGTAGTAGAGTTTATTGTCTCGCCCGGGTCTGGTACCACCACCTTACTTATTTCTGTTGCAATAGCGTCAGTGCTAGTACCTTCGTGTTCTGGTTTGGTGGGTGAAATGAAAATAAACCATCTGCCATTTTGCCAGGTGGTTGGCGAAATGTAAACGATTAGTTATACGTGTCACTGCCATCGTGACTACTAGGTGCTAGAGTCCGCTGTCATGTTCTGGTTTGGAGGGTGAGGTAGCCGTTAGACTTATGCATGTGCATTGCCATCACGCCACGTGGATAGCAACGCATCAGTAACTTTTTTAGTGACTACAGGCTACAGGTGTTGGATTCTCTTTCCATCAGGCAGCCATCTGCTAGTTTGCTATCTAATGATATAAAAAACCTATTAGTGCCATTATAGCTGACGCTACTACTGTAATTGTCACTGTCGTGTTCTGGTTTAGAGGGTAAGGTGTGGCAAACTGTGATTTAACCTCCTGCCTCACGGATAGCAACGCGCCATGATTTCTTGGTATCTATAGATAATGATTGCCTCGTTCCATCAGGAGAATTGTTTGTTTGCTATCTAATGACATAAAAGAATCGTCCAAGTCCGTGTCGGGCCAAGCGTAAAAAATTTCCCACCACAATAATGCGGATTAATAAGAGGGCTTTTTATTGTTACATACTAACCTTTTTAACGCTAATTTAAGTAATATAACTTATAAATATTTTCCCCGTGTTGGTCTCAGGCTCCTTTGAAGAATAGGCAAACTGCCGTTCTGCCAGGCAGGTCGTAAAAGGCGACAGATTGGCTATATGAGTCATTACCATCGTGGCTACCAGGTGGTACAGTTCTGCATCGTCTCGCCCGGGTCTGGTACTATCGCCTTACCTTATCCTGCCGCAATAGCAAGCACTGCTGCTATTGCGGCACTGTCGTGTTCCGGTTTAGAGGGTAAGTTTGCAGAACTCTACCACCTAGTAGCCACGATGGTAGTGACTCGCATAGCTAATTGGTCGCCTTTTGCGAGCTGCCTGGCTTCTCGGCAGTTGCCCTATTCTTCAAAGGAGCCCGGACCAAAACGGAGGATATTTTTCAAGATTTCATTTTATATTTGACCCAAAGAAAAGCTTTCAAGTATGTATAAACTCTGATCTATGATGCGGACGGACGCACACTAGTATACTATAAATGGGCGGATGGATGGACATGGTAAAACTACAAGGGTTCCTAGTTCAATTAGTAACCCTAAAAAGTAATTTTAAGTACATTTTCGAGAAGCAGTTTGAACTTTTCTACTTCACTGTCCCTAAGTGATTATTATCTTTATTTGGTATCTAAATGTTTAAAATTTAATGCAACTTTGATTATTAAAATAAACAATACGTATCTGTAGATAATTACAATTCCTTTCTTTTTGAACCTTGTAGCAAAATTCTTAGAATGGAAATTAAAAACAATAATATATTCTAAACTCTACAAGGTAAACTAGAAAATAGCGTAATTAAATTCATTCGCTGCAAAAAAATATAAAACGATTACCGTCTACCCATCTCAATAAATGCAAAAACAATTTCCTTGAGAATAAATTCTTAGTATTGCATTGATATAAAAAACCCAAGATACACAATCAGTGTGTCAAAAGCGTCCTCCAAAAATGTATGCACAATTTTAAATTGTGCGCTCATTTCAAATAGAATCGCGTCGGTCGCGACACTGTCAATTTTATTTCTTTTCGTACATTGCTTTGTAAAAACAACTATAACTTAAGTTTGGATATGCAAAGACATATGTTTTTGCCATATCTATAACTACTTAATGAAATTAGGGACACTTTTGAGTGTCAGTTTTGTTCGAGACTGTGCATCTAGGGTTTTTTATATCAATGTAGAATTGTACATCTTCTATATTAATATTAAATTTTTTATCATTAGATAACAAATAAGCCGATGGCTCTCCTGATGAAAAGAGAAACCATCGACTTTAGACACCGAAGATGTTGTTGTTGTTAGATTGATGTTTGATAATAGTGTGGCGGGATGACAATGTCACATCCATAAGTCTACCGGCTACCTTACCCTCCGAACCGGGACAAGTCAACGACAAGCACTGACGCTATAGCGACTGGATTAGATAATACGGTGGTACCAAATTCCTGGACGAGACGTTGCGGAACTCTGCCACCTAGCAGTCATGATATTTGTGATATGTATAGCCAATTGGTCACCTTTTACGACCTGCCTGGCAGAACGGCATTGTTCTATTCTTCAAAGGAGTCCGGACCAATACGAGGGATAACGTTTATTGCCTATATACACCATAGATGTTAACACACCATTAACATCATTGGTGTATATAGGCAATGTTTTCTCTTCCCACCAAGAAAGCCATCTGCATGTTTGCTATCTAATGATATTAAAAATAAAGAAAGAGTAGATTCCTCAAACGGAGGGTTATACCCTTTTACATAGAAATAAAAAAAGATTTTCCAAATCGGTTCATAAATTATGGAGTTTTATAGTAAAAAATATTACAAAATATAACTCGATTGAGAACCTCTGCGTTTTTAGTAAGTCGGTTAAAAAAAAACACATTTTTGCGCTCCTTTTTATGTTTAGTTCGTGGCAGATTTTTCAATGACATTTTTTTATTAAAAACCTGTTAATCTAAGTGTCAGTCTATCGGTTCAGATAATGAAGTCACGGGTTCGATCTCCGTGTGGACACAAGTGTTATTGTGGTTTTCACGAAGTTTTTCTCAAAAACACAAAATCTTAGTATCAGCTTGGAGTCTAGTGGGTGGTATGTTACCACTCATGTGCCTCGGATGAGCTTGTAAAGGTCGCTAGAAATAGGCTATATTTGTTATCAGGTCAGTAAAATGAGGTGGTGGAAATCACCACTCATTTTGCCAACCAACAAACCCGTGAATCGTGATGAACTGGAAAGTATATAGACGTTCGGTTTACCCTGCCTGCCCCGCAACGGAAATGTTGTAATGACACATTGCAATTTTTTTAAAGTTTTATCTATCATAACCATTGATATAAAAAACCCAAGATACACAGTGTTTTAAAAAACTTCTCTAAAAATGAGCGCAAAATTTTAAATTGTGCGCTCATTTCAAATACAATCGCGTCGGTCGCGATACTGTCAATTTTATTACTTTTTGTACATTGCTTTGTAAAAACAAATATAAATCTTGCGCTTAAGGTTGCATATTAAAAACATATATTTTTGCTTCGTGTGAAATTAGCGACTGTTTTGAGTGTCAGTTTTGTTCGGGACTGTACATCTTAGATTTTTTATATATTATCTATAGGCAGTGACATAAATATACGAAACTAAGATGCACGGAATCGGACCTCCTTGTCGGCTCAGACAAGGGCAATGTCTTCCAAAAATAGAAGACAAATACTGCCTTTGACCGCCTTATTGATCAAATTTGACCTCCTTGTTGATCGAATTTGGACTACTCATTGGTCGATTTTGACCTTCTTATTGGTCGACCTATTTTGGGTTTGGGTTAAATTGTCTTGACGGACACACGAGTCATCAAATAACTCAGATTTTCTAATAGATAATTATATAAGTTAGGGCTTAGAACAAAATGTGAAATAATTTATGTTTAAAAAATAAATGTAGGTAGTTTTGTAATTATTTCTAGTTCAAGACCACGAAATAAAGAAAACAAGGGGAAGTGAAGAGTGGGCGTGCCGCGTGCGTCACTATTATGCGCTTTTACTCTAAATTGCCTTAGTGATACTTACCATATCATTAGCAGATAGTCGTCGTGCGAAAATCTATTATACACTGAATTATGCCGTATTGTGCCATCTTTGAATGCAGAAATGATAGTAGAATACAGATGATTAAAAATGGAGATATTTCATATCATTCGAAAGTACAATTTTCATTTTATTTTAATTAAATTCCTGATTTAATATAATCTCTAATGATATAATAGAAAGTCACGCTAAAATCAGCCGTACACCTTACATATAAAGTTCATTTTAGGTTGACCTAATTTTTCTAGAAAGATATACGTAATGACAGTCATTACGTATATCGTTCTAGAAAGTTCTCTACTCAAATATGATCAACTGAAAACTATGGAAAATCAATGCTGCCATCTATTGTAGAATAGCGAAACTATTACGATCTTAAGTTTCACTATTGTACAAATAGATGAGTCTATTTTGAATAGACTACAAAAGGACGTAAATACTCTTTTTTTGTAGCAAAATAAAATTAATTGTAACGCAGTTTGGTATATTTTTAAATGTTCTGTTTGTATGTTTCGGATTATTGCTGTTTAAAATGAAAACGACCAATGAAACAATGTTTCCATTAGTAGTTTATATACAATAATGCTTATTTTATGTGTGAGTGTGGCGATCGCGGTCCTGATACAAATGTTTGTACTTGCCAATTCCGTTGTTTTCTTTATTTCGTGTTCAAGACGATTCAATTGTGCGGCAAAAGATACACAGATCTACAGTTGCTACATATGGCATTATTCGACGGGTAAACATTATTTGTGGTTTAGGTGATATTTTGTTTGTTTATGTTAAATTTTTGTCCTTTTTGTTTATGTATATATGCATGCATATACACAAATACACATACATACATACTCTTGACTTGACCTCATTATCGGTCGAATTTAAGGATCTTATTGGCCGAGAGGCTACCCTACGCATAATGACAATACACGCTGATACTGATAGGGAACAGCCATTTGTGTCATGATCGTAGATGATTCTTTTACTGAGTCAGAATTCTAATAAGGTATCCATACTAATATAACAGATGCGAAAATCTGTTTGTCTGTTATACTTTCACGGCTAAACCACGTAACCGATTTCGACGAAATTGGACAAGGAGAGAATCGAAGACCCGGTGTCACACTTATTTCAAAAATTAACCCCTAAAAGGTTAAAATTGAAGATGAATAATTGTATGAAACTTTTTATACTGACGTCCTACCAGGGGCGGATCGCAAAATTGTGGGGCTCTGGGCTAATTCTACATAGAGGCCTTTCTGGTTTCTTTACTTATTACCATGAAGTCAAAACATCGTTTTCTATAGTAATGTTAAAAATAAATAACAAAAAAAAATAAGACATTATTTTTTTAATTTATATCCAACAGTCGCTCACACGGGTTTATTTGTGGCCCGCAACCAAATTCAGTTAGTTCATCGCCAAATCAATGGTTGGGTTGTATTTTATATTATTTTTTTTTCACAATATCTTCTACCTTTTTTTAATTGAATTCAGGGACTTTTTATTTTCGGGGCTCTGGGCTGTAGTAGAACAGTAGCAACAGTTACAACAGTTAAGAATGTCGGATTGTCTATGCTTCAAAGGAAGCCTAGATCCACATGGGTAATAGCATAACATTCAAACAAAACATCTAAAGTTGGCCCATACTTGAAGAAAATATTTCTTTTTATGTAAAAAGAAAAAATATGTACAAATCTATACAAATAAATAAAATTAGAGTATATTTTTTTATATCTTAAGATAGCAAACAAGCAGATGGGTCTCCTGATGGAAAGAGTCAACCATCGCCTATAGACACCAAAGATGTTAATGGCGCGTTGCTATCTTGTGGCGAGTTCTAATGCCACATGCATAAGTTTACCGGCTACCTTACCCTCCAAACCGGAACACGACAGCGACAAACACTGACGCTATTGCGGCAGGAATAGGTAAGGCGGTGGTACCAGACCCGGGCGAGACAATGCAGAACTCTACCACCTAGTAGCCACGATGGTAGTGACTCGATAGCCAATCGGTCGCCTTTTACGACCTGCCTGGCAGAACGGCAGTTGGCCTATTCTTCAAAGGAGGCCGGGACCAACACGGCGGATATAGTATCTGTTTGTAATATTAAACTAACCGCTTTTTAACTAAATGCATATGGACATCGACATAGAATTGATTTCGCTGCATATGGATTATGGATGCATACACGATACATATACAAAAATAACATTTATTACCATATGTCTGTTTGTTCCGACTATTCTCTGAAACGGCTGGACAAATTTTAACGGGACTTACACTGACAGATATTTGATGTAATAAGGAGTAACTTAGGCTACTTTTTTATATCATAAGATAGCAAACAGATTGCTCTCCTGATGGAAAGAAAAACCACCGCCTATAGACACCAAAGATGTTAATGGTGCATTGCTACCCGTATGTGTACCACTCGCAATGTCACATGCATAAGTCTACCAGCTACCTTACTCTAGAAACTGGAAGCATTGACGCTATTGAGACAGGAATAGGTAAGGCAGTGGTATCAAATACCTGGGTGAGTCGTTGAAAGCTCTACCACCTAGTAGTGACAAGTATAGCCAATCGATTGTCTCTTACGACCTGCCTGGTAGAACAGTGATTGTCTCTTACGATCTGCCTGGCAGAACAACAGTTAGCCTATTCTTCAAAGGAGCCTGGACCAACATGGGGGATTTTAGAAATTTTACACACACACGAATTGGCGAGCACTAATATATTATTAAATTTTAACATTAACGTTCTCTTATATAACACAATTTTTTTTTAAATCTATTTTGTTTTAAGGGACTTTTATTCCCTAGGAACATGTCAGTCCCATCGTATCCTATACTAATAAATTCTCTCTTATATAACACATGGAACTCTTTACTTTTCAGTCGGTTAAATAGATTCGTGTATCGTTGTTTAGCGGACGAGTATGACGTAGACACTGCTCCCGCTACGAGCCAAGGGCAATGTCGCACGAAAATAGACAACAAACGCCATTATCAAGTCCATCAATAATGAGAAAACATATTGTTGGTACACGTTGTATCGTCGATAACATTCTATATGATACAGTGAATATAGCGTCGAACATTTCCGCCTGTGACCCGATATGGGTTCAATTTAATCGCTTTTACTCGACTTTAAACGAAAAGGAGTAATTTTCCACGTGCTGGTCCCGGGCTCCTTTGAAGAATAGGCCAACTGCCGTTCTGCCAGGCAGGTCGTAAAAGGCGACCGATTGGCTATGTGAGTCACTACCATCGTGATTACTAGGTAGTAGATTTCTGCATCGGCTCGACCGGGTCTGGTACCACCGCCTTACCTAATCCTGCCGCAAGAGAGGTCTGATAATATATAATAAATCTGTAGTCTGACAAAGAAAAATAATAGGTAGGTAATCATTTTCATCACCATAGGTCATTGATATAAAAAACCCAAAATGCACAGTCCCGAACAAAACTGACACTCAAAAGTGTCGCTAATTTCACTTAGATATGGCAAAACTATGTCTTTGCATAAAATTGACAGCGTCGCAACCGATGCGATTCTATTTGAAACGAGCTCACAATTTCAAATTGTGCGCTCATTTTTGGAGGACGTTTTTGAGACACTGATTGTGTATCTTGTTTTTTATATCAATGCCATAGGTACAATACAACGAAATAAAATAAACCGCATGTGGTAAATTTAACATATCATTTGCAACATGGCGCTATGTTAAGATAATAAAAATATACATTTTTTATGGTAGATGAGGCAAACGAGCAGCTGGTGCACCTGATGGTAAGTATCGCCGCCCATGGACATCTGCAATACCAGGGTCTTGCAGCTGTGTAGCCGGCCTTTTAAAAATGAATAAGCTCGTTTCTTGAAGGTCCCTAAGTCGTATCCGTTCGGAAACACCCCCGAGGGTAATTGATTGATTGATGACAAAGGAGTAGTGCAAGGCAAAAAGTGCCGACAAAAACGCACGGTTGTGGATTTACAGATATCGAGGTCCTGAGGATGGAACATTAAATTTTGACGCGATGGCCGATGATGGAATTTAGCGGGAGGAATTAGTCCGAAAAACTCATCGCAACACTCCCCATGATACATACGGTAAAAGATGCAGAACGAACCTACATCTATGCGTGACGCCAAAGAGTCAAGCCGATTAGAAATAACCTATTCGTCGACGATTTGAACCGCTCAACGTTGAATGCGATCAAGAGGAAGGAGCTGGTACTGAGGAGCTCCAGCCCAGAGGTAAGAATAGTACTCCATATGAGGTCGAATTTGGGCCTTGTAAAGTTGGAGGCGATGGGCTGGCATGAAGTACTTGCTCTACTGAGTACACCAAGCTTTTTGGAGGCTAGTCTAGCCTTTCCTTCCAAATGACCGCGGAACTGAACGTTGTTCGATATGTCGATTCCCAGAATTCCAATACTGGCTGAGGCTGTCAGGTGAGTGTTCTCGAACCGAGGTGACACGACAAAGTTTGTTTTTTTAGGGGTAAATGCACAAAGGTGCGTCTTTTTGGTGTTAAATGTAACAAGGTTTTGACGACCCCATTCTGAGATATCGGTTAGTCGATTCTCGAGTTCAGACACGAGCTTGTTCTGGCCCTCTTCGATATGTTCCCGAGAAATACCGCTACAGCCGGTGTATGTAGCATTACCAGTACGGTCGTCCGCATAGCAATGTATGTTACTTATTCTCAACATATCGAGAAAGACAAATAAGAAAACAAATCAACATATAAGAAAAAGTGTCGGTGATAGCACGTAGCCTTGGGGAACACCAGCGTTGACAGGTTTGAGGTCGGAGCATGCATCAATCAGCCAATAAAACTTGCATAATTTCTCAGGAAGCCCATAGGAAGGCAGCTTTGAGAAAAGCGCTTTATGCCATACCCGATCGAAGGCCTTCGCTATGTTTAAACTAACTGCCAATGTCATCCTTCCTTCATTCATCCTTGGACTCAATTGACTCCGCCCAACGATGCGTCAGGTATAGATCACCAGCTGAGCGGCCACGACGGAAACCGTACTGACGGTCGCTAATCAGCGGGTGCTCTTTTAAATACTTCAGGAGCTGACAAGGAGGTTATGACTATTGACCAATAAATTGACGGATAAGAGCGAACTCCTTTTTTAGGGATGCGATGCAGTAAAGCTGTTTTCCATGAATTCTGTACCACGCCGAGTGAATAGGAGAGCCGAAATAAGTGGGTCAATACTGGCGCCAACTCTGGAGCATATATTTTAATCACAATCGGAGGGATGCCATCAGGCCCACTCGATTTGTGGATGTCCAACGAAAGTAGAGCTTTACGCACAGATGACTGCCGAAACTGTGTTCTGGCATAGAACTATCACACTACGGGATGGTAGGCGGTGCGTTCCCTTGGTCATCCAGAGTCAAGTTGGCCGCAAAGAATGAGCCCAGAAGATTGGCTTTCTCCTTTTAGGTATGGGCCAGAGAGTCATCGTCTCTGTGCAAGGATGAAAATGAAGGCTGAGAGAAATTCCTTAAGACAGCTTTGGCGAGAGACCAGAACGCACGAGTACCCGAAGGAAGTTGAACTAATTTCTCACCAATTCTGCCAATGTGTTCCGCTTTTGCCTTGGCAATAGCTCTTTTGAAGAACCTCGAGGAAGAGTTGTACTCCTTTCGTAATGCGCTAGTTTTTACATCACGAGATGCCGACGCAGCAGCCCAAGCTCGGAAGCATTTCTGCTTTCGGCGTAAAGCCGTTTTGCAGTGGCGATCAAACCAAGGCTGAGACTTGCCACCGATGGGCATCGCATAAGATGGAATGAAAAGTTCCATACCCTCCAGCACCACATCAGCGACAGCATTCGGATCATCCTGCGAGAAGCACAACCGCCCCCATGGGTAGGATGCAAAGAAAGACCGCGTCCCGTCTCAATCTGCTGACCTATAGTGCCAAACGCGACGACTGCCTGCAAAAGGAGGCCGTGATGGGCGCGTGACTTGGCACTTTACTCCTTAGCAGGCAGTGGTCCGACGCGCCTAGTGGACCGTCCACCGATACCTGATAACGATCCGGGATTTGACCGCCCTGTTGGCCGACTGGTTAGCGACCCTGACTACGTAATCGACGGGGCTCGGGTTCGATCCCCGACGGGGACAAGCATTTATGTGATGAGCATATATGTTTGTATTTCCGGGTGCGGGTGTTTATTAAATATATTCTAGTATTTATATATTATGTATTATTAGTTTTATTTATATATTATGTATTATTAGTATTTATATATTATGTATCGTTGGCTAACATAACACAAGCAAATAATTTGCTTACTTTGGGTGGTTTCCGTGAATGTTTATGTATTATTATTTATATTACACACAGAGACATATACATGCATACACTTACATGCATACACATACATGCACACTTATAACGTACTAATCACATGTAAAATCAGTTGTACTACAAAGTGAACTCATCTGTACGTGAGCTAATGTCAGATGAAAGCTTAATATAACAGACACACAATACGAATGTGGAAGGATGAAAAAGAAGGAAAATATACATTAATAAAACAGGCCAAGTGCAAGTCCGACTCGCATACTAAAGGTTCTGTACCATCCCTATTCAAGTTTCTATCTGTTTATTCAGATCGAGTAAAAATATTGCTTAAAAATTACGTTTGTTATTTCTTAAATGTAGATAGATACTTAGAGTTTTTATAGGCGGTGAACCTGTGGTACGGACTGCGGATAGGCATATATATTTGTCATTGACGTTGAATAGCTTAAATGTTCATAGTATAAAACAATGAAAATCCTCTTCTTAGTCCGCATTATTGTAATGCGCAACTTCGGAATCCTACATTGCGCGTAGCCTGACATGCACTTTACCAATTTATTATTTTATTGATTCAATTCATGAAAGATTATATGAAATGGGGTATTTAGTCGTTTCGCACGAGCCCACCCACCACTAGAATAAATACTCGCTGACCCGTACAACTTCGTCTATGAACAGAGTAAAAGGCCAATACTATGAGCCATTTTATGGGTCCTTAGTCGTTTCGCACCACGAGCGGTTCGGACCGCGCACGCGGTGTGAATTGCCTAAGAGCTCTTTTGGCATGGGCCATTTCGGACCGCATGGTGGAGCGGTGCGAATCGCCCAATCTCTTATTTTATTGGGTTGATTCACACCGCTTTGCAGTGAATGAATATTTAGAATCTTTAAATTGATATTAGTAGAAATCTAACCAAGAAAAGAGCATATGATTTCGCCTCGTGGTCCGAATCGATCCATTTCAAAAATACTTGGGTGATTCGCACCACTCTATCACTGTGGCGCGAAATGGCCTATGCCAAGAGAGCTCTTGGTGATTCACACCGCGGTCCGAACCGCTCGCGGTGCAAAACGACTAAGGACCCATAAAATGGCTCATAGTGATGGCCTTTTACTCTGTTCATAGACGAAGCTGTACGGGTCAGCGAGTATTTATTCTTGTGGTGGGTGGGTATAATGCTACTACCCACCCACCGCTAGTATTTATATACTGTTCAGGTATTTGAGTAAAACATCCATAATGACGCTAATTACAGCAAAAAATTGTGGGTATTAATTAACAAAAAAGTATCTTCAAGCCCGTATCCCCGAAGAGGTAGGCAGAGGTACAAGTGCACCCACGAATAGCCGAAGATACTTAGTCCCACACCACTAGACCACGAGGCGATTATTAAACTAATAATAAAGACGTGAATTGTAAGTACAAGTGAGTTACATACATTTTTTTATATCATAAGATAACAAACAAGCAGATAGGTCTGCTGATGGAAAGAGTCAATCATTGCCTATAGATACCAAAGGTGTTAATGGTGCGTTGTTATCTTGTGGCGAGGTCTAATGCCACATGCGTAAGTCCACCGGCTACATTACCCTCCAAACCGGAACACGACAGTGACTAGCACTGACGCTATTGCGGCAGGAATAGGTAAGGCGGTGGTACCAGACCCGGGCGAAACAATGCAGAACTCTACCACCTAGTAGACACGATAGTGGTGACTCGTATAGCCAATCGATCTATAATAACTGGTGGAAAGAGAACGTAGAGAAATTATCGCGTCACAACGGTGGGTAATGATAAGTAATCCAATCGGTCGCCTTTTACGACCTGCCTGGCAGAACGGCAGTTGGCCTATTCTTCAAAGGAGCCCGGGACCAAAACGGTACGTACATATCTTCACGCTAAATACATTACTGTCCTTCTAATCCTTGGGGATTTGTCTTAGTTCCTCCATATTTATAAATCTCTCCATGCAAATCTCTCACACACCAGTTGCGGAGTCTTCTAATGCCACCTTCGGACAGCATTAGATCAAGCTGATCATCAAAAATCAGAAGTACTTTATTCAATAAATTTTTTTACGAGTTATTTTGATGTATTAATTTTTTTTAACTACTGCTGGATCGGGAACGCGGCCATGCACTGAGAAGATCCGGCGGAAGAAACTCACCTTGTCTTTTTTAGGGTTCCGTACGCAAAAGGTAAAAACGAGACCCTATTACTAAGCTTCCGCTGTCTGTTTGACCGTCTGTATCTCTGTCACCAGGCTGTATCTCATAAACCGTGCTAGGTAGAAAGCTGAAATTTTCACAAACTATGTAGTTCTGCTGCGCTATAACAACAATACTAAAATTTAAAAAAAAATAAAATATTAAGGGGGTCCCCATATCATAAACGTGTTTTTTTTGTAATTTTTTGCTCAATATTAATAACGGTAACAGGTAGACGCTTAAAATTTTCACAGAATATTTAGTTGTACTATGCGTTCCAAATAAGAATAGGACTGTTAGAATTTCATTCTAATTGGTAAAAAATATACCAATTAGAATGAAATCCTAACAGTCCTATTCTTTAGATTCCCATCAGATTATGTAACCATGTATTAAAATAAGGTGTAAAATAACTAACACGACTTTTATACATACGTATATTTAGATGAACGGCTTGACTGATATATTTTACTGTTTTCTAATGATGAATATTACTTTTAAGCCTATTCTGGACAAAGACAACCCAAACTCACCAAAATCGCAACAAAAATGGCCCCGTCATTTTTGACTTGTAAGTGGTGTAAACGACATGACATCTTTAATATTTATAGATAAACAGCAAGACTGAAGCCTTTTACTATTTTTTTATTAATGATAATAGTATACGTATTATTAAAACGGTATTTGTTTTTCAATAAACCAGCAATTTTTTTTTTAACAAATATTTTTTTGCTGACATTTTCTAACACACACACACACTAATTTCACACTTTGGTGTGAAGTTGATAACAAGCGCGATCCAACTTAGTTGGAACGCATAGTATATTATATTTCAAAATAAATAATAAAATAAAAAATATAAAGTAAATAGTAAAGGGGGGCTCCTATACAACAAACGTAATTTTTAAGCAATTTCTTACTCGATCTTAATAAAGAGGTATAAACTTAAATAGGGATGGTACGGAACCCATCGTGCGCGAGTCCGACTCTCACTTGGCTGGTTTTATTATATCCTGCAGGCTTAGGATAAGCAGCACGATATAATTTTATCAACCCGTTTTCTCGACATTTATGTCAATTTCTCTATTCGCTAACACATTTGATACATGATTCGACATGATACTTCAAAAGAAGAGAAAATTATTACTTTTATTCGACAGTAGTTGTTTTCTCTAAAGATCTTAGAAAATCTTGCTGTCATTGCATCAATTTGACACTTTGTTAAGATATTAGTAATTGTTTAATAGAAACAACCTTCTATTCATTTAATTAAATTTACATAATAAATCATGTGTATACAATTTAATACGTTAATTGAGAACCTAGTAAGGTTATTTTATTTAATTATAGCGCATCTCGCGTTGTTTATCCTAAGCCTGCTGGTGACGGGATGGCAAATCCTGCATAAGTTCACCGACTACGTTACCCTTCCAACCAAAACAAGCCAATGGTAAGCATTGATGGTATTGCTGCAGGAACAGGTGAGGCGGTGGTACCAAATACCCGGGCGAGACGTTGCGGAATTTTATCATCTTGTGGTCACCACTGTAATGAAAAATATGGCCAATCGGTCGCCTTTTACGACCTGCCTGGCTGAAAAGCAGTTTTTTCCCCTGTGTTGATCCCGGGCTCCTTTAAAGAATAGGCCAATTGCCGTTCTGCCAGGCAGGTCGTAAAAGGCGACCGATTGGCTATACGAGTCACTAACATCGTGGCTACTAGGTGGTAGAGTTCTGCATTGTCTCGCCCGGGTCTGGTACCACCACCTTACCTATTCCTGCCACAATAGCGTCAATGCTTGTCGCTGTCGTGTTCCGGTTTGGAGGGTAAGGTAGCCGGTAAACTTATGCATGTGACATAAGACCTCGCCACAAGATAGCAACGCACCATTAACAGCTTTGATGTCTATAGGCGATGTTTGACTCTTTCCGTCAGGAGATCCATCTGCTTGTTTGCTATCTTATACTATAAAAAAAACAATTCTTCAAAGGAGCCCACACACGGGGTGCCCCTCCCCGTGTTTGTGTGGGGCTCCTTTGAAGAATTGTTTAACTTAAGAGTTACTTTAAAGGTCAGCATTGAGCAGTGCTGATTGATTTCCATCTGTTGGCCCACTAGATCGTATGTCGTCAATTAGTATAAAAATATTTTTCTCCCTTCACAACGTAATTAATATTTGGCAGTCATTTCATACATTCAAAAAGATAAATCCGTCAGATTAGAGTCATTAATATTGCAAGCAGGTGTTAGAAAACAGATGGAGCTTGTAATAACTACTGTTGCGTATTGACAAGCGATTGACATTTTGATGACATTTGTTGGTACTCATAGTTCTCTATTTAATCGATAATAATCTATCGATATCGGCTTTGATAAAAATCTTCTCCTGAGTCCTGAGATCGATTTTTTTTTATAATAAAAGAACATTCGAATAAAATGGCCCTTCATTATAAAAATGTTTTTCTGTAAAACATAACTTGTCTAAATTCGGACATGTTTCTCATTTGTCGATAGTTTGGTCACGTTACCACATGTGACATAATATAAATCATCAGATGTATGTGCCCGATTTGTCGATAGGTTAATCGCCTTTTGATTTGCGCCTTTTGCCTTTTGAAACTTTGATTACACAGCGGGCTGCAGGATACATCTAGTATTGTGTAAAGCAGGCGTTTTTAACCTTTTGATGTCACCGGCACACTTTTTATGTTATGAAAGTTTCACGGCACACTGGTACACCAAGTAACCAAGTGGTTACTAGACGTCCTGCGACGTTTTACGTTTTATTTTACTCGTGGTTACAATGCGACCAAGGAAGTTACATACTATCCGGAATGTTCACACGCGCTTCAAAATCGTTCCGAAGAGTACCACGACTTGGGTGTGTGTCTCTTTCTTTTAAATAAAGCGCCAATCGCCATATATAAGTGCGGCCATGCGTAGTTTGCAAATTACTACTAAGTAATTCTACTAATTTGAGAAACAGCTTTGCACTGCATAAGCAATTACATAATAATTAAAATAAGCACATTTTAGAACTCACTGTGTTAATTACAATACATTTTATGCTAATGCCGTGTATGAATAAAAGGGATTAACTATTACCGAATATATAAAAATCTACCATCAGATAGTTTTATTTACACTGACAATTGCAAGAAAGGGACAACATCCACTCTTGTCGTTGTCTTGCTCAGAACGTTTTTCCCCTCTGTTAAGTGTGAAACAAATGTCAACTTTATCGGTAACGAAATAAAGTACATTTTTATATTTCAAATATTGCTCCATAACAATTCCAGTTATCGTACCTATATAATTTCCTTGAATGCGACTTGTAATTCGCGGCATACTTGAAATGTATGCGGCACACTGATGTGCCACGCACACCGGCTGAAAATGGGTGGTGCAAAGCGTCAAAACTTTGCCATTACTTGCTATAAAATTAATCTAATTCAAACTACACATATTTAAATACAGTTTCATATGTTTGTGACTGATAGAAATTAATGATACGAAATTAGGTGTCTAATTATATGTAAAGACGATTGACGAAAAGCCTTAGCGTGCCTGTCTACGACAATAGAACAGCTGACAAATCAAGTAGTGCCTAAGTTAATTAACTAAAGCCATTAAGTAGTTTGGATAATAATTTCTTGTCACGCCACCTAAGTGTCGGGTAGGACGGGCCTATGAAGCGTATGTGAAATCAAAAGTAAATACGGCGATTTATAACTATATGTTTGAGGCAAATTCGTGCGTAAAAAATGGCCTCATCAGATTACAAAATAAATACGATTTAAAATGCCTTACGCCGAATGTAAAATGTCGTCATTATATAATACTAGCTGCAGCGTGCAGCCCGCTCCATTATAAAGGTTTTTAGTGAATCCCGCGGGATCACCTAATTTTTCTGGGATAAAAAGTAGCCTATGTGCTATTCCAGTCATCATCTACCTGTTTGCCTAATTTCATTTAAATCCGTTTTAATTTTTGCGTAAAAAAAGTAATTTTTGCGTGATTAAGTAACAAACAGCCATCAATCCAAACTTTCGCATTTATAATATTACTAGCTTACCCGGCAAACGTATGTTTTGCCATATAAATTATTTAATTAAAAAATAATGGTTGGTGATAGAATGGTAAAAATTTAGAGTTGTATGTATTTTTCAATGCTGAATCATAAAAAAATAAAAATGTTTGTACATAAAATAAAAAAATAAAAAATTTTAGGGGTGGACAACCCTTAACATTTAGAGGGATGAAAAATAAATGTTGGCCGATTATGCATACGAAATTTCATCAAAATTGGTCAAGCCGTTTCGGAGGAGTACGGTAACTAACATTGTGACACGGGAGTTTTATATATAAGATTAATTAATTAATCTATACAAATAAATAAAATTGGAGTGTCTGTTTATAATATTAAAATAACCGCTTTTTACTAAATGCATAGGGATGTATACACGGTACAAATGCCAAAATAACATTTGTTACAAGTTTTGTAATTTTATTTGTCTGTTTGTTGCGGCTAATCTCTGGAACGGCTGGGCCGATTTTGACAGGACTTTCACTGGACGATAGCTGATGTGATAGGAAGTAACTTAGGCTACTTTTTTTCGAAATTTTCCGACGCGGACTAGTATAGAATATAGATGCATCACATTTACCACCGTTAATAAATTGCCGCGACTTTTAAATAAATTACTTGTTACGTAAAATGCGTAGTTTATTTAGAAATATAGCCTTATCCGGCTTCTTATATAAAAAAAGACGTGTGTGTGGCACTCGGAGTAGTTTTATTTAGTATTACTTAGTATTATTTTAGTATTACTTATAGTTTTACTTAGTATTTATGCAGTATTTTTTTTCTTTGTTTATTCATATTTAAAACACTTTGTACACAAATTATACGAGTACAGATATTCACTGTTGTACGTAGATGATAAATACCTATACACCTATATACTTTCTCACAAACAGCTGATTACGGTAGTTTTCCAATACAACCAATGCCACCTAAAGGCGGGTTGCTGAACTAAAGATACAAGCGTGATATTTCAAAAAGTCATTAAAAGTTCTGGTATTTATTGATAGATGGAAAAACTAAAAAGTATCACCGCTGTGCCGGTCGGAGTGGGGGGGTGTTAGGTTTTTCGTTACGGAATTTCTGGATTCAGTCTCCACGCTCAAGGCCCGCGATAGAAGCTATGTAATAGCTTAAAAGGATTGGGTTTGTTAAGTTGTCTTTAGGTCCCACACCTGGAAAAATGAGCTCCGCACAGCGAAGCTCCGACGACCGTCAGCGAGATCGGAGTTTATAGTTGACGTAATTTGTGTCATCAACAATTTGCCTTAGGCGATTCGTATCTCAATACTCTCTCAAGTTTACGCTTATAAAATGACGACGCCTTTGTATACCGATGAAATATAAATTGACTGCGACATATACAAACTTTCACCCCTTATTTCATCCTTTTACAGAATGAATTTCAAAAGATTGTTTCTTAAATGACGCCTACAGTATAAAATCAATATCCTTTTGTTTAGATTGCGCGTTAATATGCCAGTCACGACGTTGCCTTTTATATATTACTAGCGATATGCCCGCGGTTTCACCCGCGTATCTTTTATTCCCGTGTGAATTTCGGAAAGGCTTATATACGGTGTACGCCGTGTTGGTCCCAGCCTCCTTTAAAGATTAGGCCAAATGCCGTTCTGCCAGGCAGGTCGTAAAAGGCGGCCGAGTGGCTATCGAGTCACTACCATCGTGGCTACTAGGTGGTAGAGTTCTGCATTGTCTCGCCTGGGTCAGGTACTACCGCCTTACCTATTCCTGCCGCAATAGCGTCAGTGCTTGTCGCTGTCGTGTTCTGGTTTGGAGGGTAAGGTAGCCGGTAAACTTATGCATGTGGCATTAGAGCTCGCCACAAGATAGCAACGCACCATTAACATCTTTGGTGTCTATAGGCGATGGATGACTCTTTCCATCAAGAGACCCATCTGCTTGTTGGCTGTCTTATAATATAAAAAAAGCTAAAACTTTTCTCAAGAATCAATCTATCTATTAAAAAAACCGCATCAAAATCCGTTGCGTAGTTTTAAAGATTTAAGCATACATAGGGACAGACAGAGAAAGCCACTTTATTTTATACTATGTAGAGTGACTAGCGATCGCCCTCTGGTCGAAATTCCAGACAAGAAAGAGTTATACAATAAAATATCTTTTAAGTTTGACAACAAACTTAGCCGTGAAAAAAATAATATATCATTATAGCTACTTGTGTGCACGTCAAATAAATGTAGTGTAAAATTTATTTTTATTAATGAAATGTATTTCTAAGATATATTATTTAAAAATACGCAATTTAAGCTTTAACTGGGCCAAATTTCATACAGCACCGTTCACGCAATGGTCCTAAAAAGGGATATAAAGATTTTACTTCGCGTATTAATAAACAAACCTATGTTAAAATCTATAGAAGAGTTAATATTATACAATTTATAGAGTAAAATGGTAGTATTGAATATTTGTGTCCTGGAAAAATCTTAGTTAACAATTCTTTCAATCTAACTTTGACTTCTGAGATTAGCAGTTGTACATTTATTCATTTATTCGTACATTGCTTGGAACATGATATAATATAAAGATGTTAATATTTATTTGTAGTATACAATGTTCCGCCATTTCTCAATAGCATGCAAGACGGTTTTTAGTTAGATATAACTATAATAATTTCTACTTTACAATAAATAACCTTTGAGAAAAAACTTAACACTAATTTTAATTAATTAATATAACAACAGAACACACCCATTGTAATATGCCAGCTGTAGCAGATCACAAAGGGTGTGTTCCTCATATTGTCCCTCCGATGGTAGTGACTTGGCTGCAAGTGCCAAAATCATTTGACGGATCACTAACAAAAAGTATAAAATCTCTACACTATTTCCATTTCTTTATTTTCTCGATAACAGAGAACTGTTATTAAAAGTTTGTATATGTCGCAGTCAATTTATATTTCATCGGTATACAAAGGCGTCGTCGTTTTATAAACGTAAACTTGAGAGATACGAATCGCCTAAGGCAAATTGTTGATGACGTAAATTACGTCAACTATAAACTTCGATCTTGCTGACGGTCGTCGGAGCTTCGCCGTGTGGAGCTCATTTTTCCAGGTGTGGGACCTAAAGGCAATCTAATAAACCCAATCCTTTTTATATAAGAAGTCGGATAAGGCTACAGAGTGCTAAGTGTGAGTTTTTCTTTTCGCAAAACAATTAGAAAATTGTAGTTAGTTTGTTGTGTTTGTTGTACTAGTTGTATTGTAGATAGTTGTAGTGTTGTGACCAAATAAGTAATGATATCGATTGCATACATGGTATTTATTATATTTTGCATTAAAGACAAATATAGGTAACAAAAACATTCAAATATATTTTTTCGAGGTGGGAGCACTTAATGGCCCAGCGCTATTTCGTGTTTGTTAGTATCTGTTCGCTGAGTTTTTTCACGCTATCCATACGTTACGTTGTGTATTTTGTGTTTCTCCGTGTTGATTGCTGCCCAGCTGTCAAATATCAAAAGGCCAAAAGGATCTGTTTTAAAAAGGCAGTCGAGAGAACTGGTGATCAAGGTTCGTAATTACTTTGAAGCAGTGTATCAAAATGGTAGCCCGCTTTTACCACTGTTGTGTTGCGGCCGCATTAGGGATAAGTGGACCTACTGTTTTTAAAAATTACTACCGAAGCTTACGGTACAAGCGACATGCAGGAAAATAAGCTTCGTACGCCGATGAAACGCCAACCACGCCAACATCGGCTGACAACTTCGATACGCCGTCATATATATATGACTATTACTTCCACCACACGTTTGACTCTATTGTTTCCGGGTCACAAGCCGGATCAATCTTCGACGGTTGCAAAAGTTTCATGTTTAGTGGACCAAGTACTGTGTGCCAAAAATGATTACTCCTAAACGGATAAACCGATTTAGATGAAAATGCATTACGTGTATTTTTTTTAAATAGAGCTGATTAGTTTTTGTACTCAATCGGTACATTAGTCTGGAAGTTATATTAAAAAAAATACTGTTTCGCCAAAAAAAAACCAAAAATCTTTTTTGGGGGTTTTTTTCAAAATTTCTTAAATTCCCGTAGGCCGACTTGGTTCTAATTTTCAGGAAATCTTAGTTAAACGGAAACTAATCAAATGCCATCAACCACGTTTCGATCGGTCCAACCATTCAAAAGTTATGAAATGTTTACACACACACACACTCACACACACACACACACACACACACACACACACATACACACATACATACATACAAACATACTGACGTCATCGTGAAATAAGTCGGAAAAGATTCCTAGGACCCTAAAATGTGGAGATCTGGTGAAAACTCGGTTTTCGAAAATCGGGGCAAAATCAGTAACTTCGTTATCTAAATACGTAGGTAGCGGGTAATTACCTAAACATATTTATGCGGATAATTTATAATTTGTTATTATTATTATTGTTTATCGTAATTATATTATAGTTTCTTTGTCGTGAGTCGCACAAAAATCAACTGCGGACGAAGTTTGACGCCCTCTGCAGTGACGCGTCAAGCCCCTTCGCGAAGCAGTTCGGGATGTCGTGATAGCACGAACCTTCGCCGTAGCCCGATATATGTAACTGCGCCATTAGTGGTGTCGAGATTCCAGAACGGATATATTTGCAGAGTAAGTGGTGTATGCAAGGTACCTAAGTCTGTCTGGTTCGTGATGTATGGCACTCAACTTTCTTTCTCTCTCTGCCTACTCCGTAAAGTATTTGGCGTGGAGATATATATGTATGAAATATTCAATCCAATACACATTTATCACAGTTTAACAGCCGTTACGCCAATGAAAGTATCAACTGAAATAATATGTCGACAAACAATAGAGTACAGCTAAAACAATGTAAACGCGAAGAAATTACGTAACAGCCTCTGTACATGTAACGATATGTCTTAACGATTTATCTTTTCCAATTATTACCCTTCATGAGACTTTTACTAGACTGTCATAAAACAATGAGTCGTGACATAGAAAATGTTGTGATAAAATCCCCTCTTATCGAAAAGTACGTAATACTGAAGAGGTCATGGAAAGTTAAAAACTAGAGAAATTAAGACTGACAAATGGACGTATCTACTTATTTTTACTTGATATAAATAAAAATGATAACTTTTATACGTAACCAGTAATGAAATGTATATATTGGCATGTTTTCTAATAAATATCAATACAAAATATTACATAATATTACAAAGAGCTGCTTGCTTAAAATTATGTTATCCTCAAAATGTTTAATAATGATGAATACGTTTTTACCAAATCATTGTAAAGATCCTTGTCTGAAAGCAATACACCTATAACATTAAATATATTTAGGTGATTATATTATATATTAGTATCGTTGACTTAATACCCATATCACAAGCAAATAATTTGCTTACTTTAGGGGTAAGATCAATTCATGTTATTTGTCCTGCAATATTTAATAATAGTTATTTAATTTTCCGTAACTTTAAATGAAGATTTTTTTCCAGTCGAAAAATCGACCACATTTTTTATAAGCTCTACTATAAAAATAGCTTTTCTTGGATAAGTCTCTTTAGTTACGAAATAATTATCGCCGTTATTTAAGCAGTGAAACTGCTTAAATGGACATAACACCAAATAAATAATAATAATAAATATTCACGGGACAAATTACACTTACTGATCTAACACCAAAGAAAGCAAATTATTTGCTTGCGTTATGCGTGTTAGTCAACGATACTAATACATAGAAATATATGTATAAATACAAGAATATATTTAATAAACACCCAAACCCGGAAATACAAACATTTATGCTCATCACATAATGCTTGTCCCCGTCGGGGATGGTTCAATCCCCGACGCTAACCATTCGACCAAGGGGCGCGGTTAACAAGATCAGACAAATCGCAACGATTTATCGTTCTATGTGTGTAGCATTCATAAAGCGACATGGTAACAGAGTTGTCCTTGTACGTTCACAGACCAAGCGCAATGTCGTACGGGAATAGACAGCCAAGCCGTTTTTTCGGACCTGTTGAGAGTTTGCCAAATCGCGAATCACTATACCGGACGAAAATATATCAACAACGTTGAGCAAAAATGCTAATATTATGAATTAGATAGTGTAGTCTGCAAATTTCGTAGACAGATTTATGTAACAGCTAATACAACATTTATTCGACTGTATATAAAAGAGGAAATGGTTCTTGAGATTTTTATGGTCCAGTGGTCAAAAAAAGTGTTTTTTCAGTTTTCTGAGAAACACAAAGTTGCCCGGGATTGGAAAGTGCCCGGTTGGCGATAGGCTTGCCACTTATCACAATGTGGAACTAACGGCTGGTTTCTGAAACGCAAATTAAAAAGCAATTAATTTGTGTTTTACAATTTGCTTGTAAAAATGATGTTAAACACAGATTAATTTCTTGTTAAAATTAATTTGCGTTTCGGAAACCGGCCGTAAGTATCTTCGGCTAATCGTGGGTGCACTGATTGTACCCTCTTTCTATCTCGTCGAGGATATATGGGCATGAAGATACTTTTTACGATTACTCTTTGCACAACTTCAACTTCACTTCACACATCACTGTGAACGGTACTCGACCAGATTTTTTTACAGTAGCAAGTGTTGTAGCAACTAAACTACTCTTAACTTAAATAAAACATTAACATTAAATTTCGGATAAATAAATATAGGACATCAGGTGAAAACTAAAATTTAGTACATTCTTCTTGTATTTACAACTAAATATCACCATATAAAAATCATGTGGAAGATTAGAAATATGATTAACGAATTATTTGTATTAGAGATTTTTTAGCCTGTTTTCGGAATTTTATATGATCGAGTAAAGTACATTCTATCATGTAATAAGTTAGCACATTCTTTAGATAATATCTTCAGGCATATCGCTTAATTTTTGTAAAATTGTTATTTAACAATCAATACAAAAAAACGTGATTTAACAAACCAGTTTTATTCCCGTTTGTCGCGATGCCTCGCTTTAATGTGATTTAGGCTACATATATACATGTCGTTTTATTACTTTAAATAGAGATAATTACCCTGAATTACCCTTAAAGATTTTCCCCTGTGTTTGTTCGGGTTCCTCTGAAGAATAGACCAACTGGCGTTTTGCCAGGCAGGTCGTAAAAGGCAACCGATTGGCTATGCGTTTCACTACCATCGTGACTACTAGGTAGTATATTTCCACAACGTCTCGCCCGGGTATTTGGTACCACCGCCATACCTTTTTCTACCGCAATAGCGTCAGTGCTTATCATTATCGCATTTCGGTTTAATAAAGAAGCCGGTTGACTTATGCGTGTGACATTGCCATCCCGCCACACAATGGACCACTAACATTTTTGGTGCCTATAGGCGAGGGTTATCTCTCCATCAGGGGAGCCATCTGCTTGTTTGCTATGTAATAATATAAAAAATTGAAAACTTCCATCCCATTTAGGTGACACGATGACGTTGGAGATCAGTGATAACCACTCCCACAAGATTCAATATTTACGTATCGTTTTAGTAGGTCATATTCCACCTTGTGGGTAAACGTTGGTAATATTGACAAAACGTAGGCGTTTACCAGCATGCTAATTATGATTGTTTATCGACTGCGAAAAAGAGAATTATGTTTTTTTTTCAGTTTTAGGTTAGTAACACATCTATACATATAATAAAATCTTAGGAAAGTCAAAACTGAACATTGAATATTTTTTTAAAAGAATACTTGGGGCGTGATCTGCAATCGATATCGAAGCCAAAAATATAGTTTTTAGAATGTTTGTCTGTTCGTCTGTTTGTCTGTCTGTCTGTCTGTCTGTCCGTTTGTCCGTTTATCCGTTTGTCCGTTTGTCCGTTTGTCCGTTTGTCCGTTTGTCCGTTTGTCCGTTTGTCCGTTTGTCCGTTTGTCCGTTTGTCCGTTTGTCCGTTTGTCCGTTTGTCCGTTTGTCCGTTTGTCCGTTTGTCCGTTTGTCCGTTTGTCCGTTTGTCCGTTTGTCCGTTTGTCCGTTTGTCCGTTTGTCCGTTTGTCCGTTTGTCCGTTTGTCCGTTTGTCGGTTTGTCGGTTTGTCGGTTTGTCGGTTGGTCGGTTTGTCGGTTTGTCCGTTTGTCCGTTTGTCCGTTTGTCCGTTTGTCCGTTTGTCCGTTTGTCCGTTTGTCCGTTTGTCCGTTTGTCCGTTTGTCCGTTTGTCCGTTTGTCCGTTTGTCCGTTTGTCCGTTTGTCCGTTTGTCCGTTTGTCCGTTTGTCCGTTTGTCCGTTTGTCCGTTTGTCCGTTTGTCCGTTTGTCCGTTTGTCCGTTTGTCCGTTTGTCCGTTTGTCCGTTTGTCAGTTTGTCCGTTTGTCCGTTTGTCCGTTTGTCCGTTTGTCCGTTTGTCCGTTTGTCCGTTTGTCCGTTTGTCCGTTTGTCCGTTTGTCCGTTTGTCCGTTTGTCCGTTTGTCCGTTTGTCCGTTTGTCCGTTTGTCCGTTTGTCCGTTTGTCCGTTTGTCCGTTTGTCCGTTTGTCCGTTTGTCCGTTTGTCCGTTTGTCCGTTTGTCCGTTTGTCCGTTTGTCCGTTTGTCCGTTTGTCTGTTTGTCTGTTTGTCTATCCGGGGTAAACTCAAAAAGTACTGCATGGATTTACTTCAAATTTTGTATGAATATTACTAACAGGTTGGGTCAACATATAGGCTACATATTATCACGCTCACCTACGGGGGAGGAGCTGTGCAGAGTAAACGAAGTCCGCGCGGACGAAATCGCTGGCAACAGCTAGTAATATATAAATTTACTAGTAAAAGGTTATACGGAAGGAAGTTGTTGAGTACTCGATTCTGATACCGAATGTATAAAAAAGGTACCTCAATTTTGCCCTATTTCCGATAAAAATGTTTAGTACAGACACCCGCGCACAGCGCATAGAAATTCATTGTTTACAAACAGCGATTTACGAAACTCACCTACTAAATTTAGTATATCGTGTGGTGGCCATACTTTTTGAATATTACTACATAATTTTCCTTGAGGTTTACTTCGTGGTTAAGCAATATTCTCGTTTAATTATACTTTCATTTTTTACTTATTACCAGTAACTATCGTGTCCTTCAATATGTACATAGTCTGGCCATAAATACAGTTACAATCACTACATAGAATAAAACAAAGTCGCTTCATCTGTCTGTCCCTATGTATGCTTAAATCTTTAAAACTACGCAACAGATTTCAATGCGGTTTTTTTAATAGATAGATTGATTCTTGAGGAAGGTTTTAGTATATAAACCTTTCCCATATTTCCACAGGAACAAAAACGACGTGGCTGTAACCACGGGCAGGTCGCTAGTTAAAAATAAACAAAACGTTACATTTTAATTTGAAATCTGTCATTTTTATATGATTGTTTATTGCATTTTCTCATTTTCGCGCCAATACATTGTAAAATATTTTGATATGGATATGCTAACTCGGAAAAAACGCGATTACAGTTAACTCGAATTAAAATTCACTTAATTCGAGTTGAAGTAGTTCCTTACACTGTGTAGTTTGGGGATATACTACCTGCACCACAGATTACATAAAAATTGTTACTAACTTGTACTACAATTTACATACAAATCCTTTTTTAGCGCAAAGAATTTACCAAAATGTACACACACATACACACAAACATGCACACATACACACAAACTTTCATATTTATAATATTTGTGAGAAGTACTATATATAAGTACATTAGGCATTTATGATAAGTACCTAAACATGTTAAAACGACTGATATTATATCTCCTTAACCGATTAGACATAATCTAATCCCACTCATTGATAATTTTGATAACTCCCAAAAATCCGTTAGAGATAAAAAATAATAATATACTTAAATGTAGTTTGTTCTTTAATGATTCATTGTTAAAAGTGCATTTTTTGCTTTTTTATTATAGTATACTTAAATGTAGTTAGTTCAGTGATTATTCATTTTTCGATTCTCAACGCCTAATGTAAGGCATATAGATACCAATGTACAACTTAACGGGGATAAATTGGATTTTGTGGACTCTACTGCCTTTTTACGGATTACGATAGATAAAAAACTACAATGGGGACCACATATCGACAAATTAGCCAGTAGACTGAGTTCAGCGGCATTTGCAGTTAAAAAAATGAGGCAGATAATTATATTTATAGTATTATAATTTATAGTATTATATGTTATTGGTTTCTACTATGGGGAAATTCCGCTGATATAATAAAATTTTTGTTTTACAAAAAAGAGCTGTAAGAGCTATTTACAATCTCAGTCCAAGAGTTTCCCTAAAAGAAAAATTTAAAGAAATTAATATTTTAACCGTACCATCGCAGTTCATATTTGAAAACTTAATGTACATAATATAAACATAAGGAACAAAAAACAATCTTGTTCTGCATGTATCACATCTCCACAGAATAAGTAACTCTTTTATGTGGCAATCTATACGCTTTTACAATAAACTTTCAAATGCTATTAAAGATCTACCAATACACAAATTTAAAAAATGTATCTAATCAAAACTTTTAAAAAAGGTTATTATAAAATATCTCAATATTTGGATGATAATAAGGCATGGGATTAATTGCTCCTCATAGCAGTCTCATAGTAATTATGTTATTCATAAATTATTGTAAATACATTGTTTTAAAAAAAATTATGTGCGCCAAAAAAAGACAAGACAAGTTTCTTCCACCGGATCTTCTCAGTGTGTGGTCGCGTTTCTGATCCGGTAGTAACTCAAAAAATGTTGACTCGTCAAAAGTGCCTGTAAAGGATAATTTGAATAAAAATGTTTTGACTTTGACTTAGAAAGCTAATTTTTACTTTTTATATAATATATACTTAAATGTATCTTGTTCAATAGTGATTCATAGTTAACATTTATTTTTTACTTTTTATTTAATTGTAATTAAATGTAGAGTTTTTAGAAATTATATTTATTGTTGAAGTTGCTTTTTTACTTTTTATTTTAATATAATTAAATGTAGTTTCATCAATAATAACTTATTTTTAAAGTTAATTTTTACTTTTTGTTGTAAGAATAGACTGAAATGTAGTCAGTAATGATTCAGTTTTAAAGCTAATTGTTACTTTTTTAATATAATAAACTTAAATAAAGAAGCCAAATTATTCAACCTGGAATTTGGACCCACGGTTTCTATTCTAAATAGGTATGTATTTTCAGACGAGAATGTCCAATCTAATAAACAAACGTAGAATTGAAAAACGAGTTTCCTATGGCAACACAAAATATTGACATAAATAGTCAGCAAACGGTGGGCGTCTTCTGGCTCGTTGTGTTTTTTCATAATTGTAATCTAATTTAAAATATTTCCCAAATTTTAAGGAAATTGCAGGGTAAATACGAGCATTTTAAATTTTTTTACTTTTTTGATAACACCATTGACCCACTTAAATAACCTTTGCGTCGGAGAGGAGGGTATTTATTAATCACTGTATATCACATACATGCAAACGCCAGATTGTGCCAGTAAAGTTGAAAAACTTCATTTACTTGGCTCGCTCTGTTACAACCCTTTATACTTCCATATCCAAAATTGCTGAATCAACCATTTATTTACACTGGCAGTCAGTACTTGAACCAATCAAATTGCTGCCCATATGTCCCTTGTGCCCACCGGTTGACCTTCAGTGAGGACTAGGGATAGCAATAACCGCGTCGAAGCCCTCTCTCACCGCGTATACAAATAGAAGTGCTGTCACTCCCCGTGCTGGTCCCGGGCTCCTTTGAAGAATAGACCAACTGCCGTTTTGCCAGGCAGGTCGTAAAAGGCGACCGAGTGGCTATGTGCGTCACTATCGTCGTGACTACTAGGTGGTAGAGTTCTGCATCGGCTCGACCGGGTCAGGTAACACCGCCTTACCTATTCCTGCCGCAATAGCGTCAGTGCTAGTCGCTGTCGTGTTCCGGTTTGGAGGGTAAGGTAGCCGGTAAACTTATGCATGTGGCATTAAACCTCGCCACAAGATAGCAACGCACCATTAACGTCTTTGGTGTTTATAGGCGATGGTTGACTCTTTCCATCAGGAGACCCATCTGCTTGTTTGCTATCTTATGATATAAAAAAAGTGCGATCTGAGTACTTAATTAAAGTTCGTGATTATAAAATTAAACTCGAAATAAAATGGTTGTCTCGCAAATAGTTTTTTTAAGACAACAACGTGAGACCGTGCGAGTTGTGACACCCTAACAGCTCGTTCGATAATCTCGTCGGTTTTTATGAGGGATAATCCTTTGAAACCTTTTTAAGGAATTCGGCCTTATTTCCCTCGTTCTTATTTTTTCTCAAAAATGAATCCTCTTAGTATATTCTCCAATAATACTACTCACTAAAATAATAATACTTACCAAAAAATTAACAATTTTATGTGCAGATACGTACATTGCATTTACTTTAATTAATGAAATAAATATAATTACGCCGTTTTCTTACGAGATAGACAATGTAAATCAAACCAAAGACAATTCACCGGTTTGTTAGTCGGCAAGATGAATACTGGAACACCATAGACATGCTAACCAACAATTTGCCGCATTTTAAAGAAACCGATGATCGTTTCGTGTGATTAACAAAACCGATGGCTTTATGTATAACTAGCTGTTGACCGCGACTTCGTCCGCGGGGGCTTCGTTTACTCCGCACAGCTCCTCCCCCGTAGGCGATAGCGTGATAATATGTAGCCTATATGTTGACCCGACCTGTAAGTAATATTCATGCAAAATTTGAAGTAAATCCATGCAGTACTTTTTGAGTTTACCCCAGATATACATACAGACAAACAGACATAAATTCTAAAAACTATATTTTTGGCTTCGATATCGATTGTAGATAACGCCCCAAGTGTTCTTTTAAAAAAATATTCAATGTACAGTTTTGACTTTCCTACGATTTTATTATATGTATAGATTAGTATGAAGCTTTAACCTTAAAAACAGCAAAGAAAAATATCGACACGCGGGATTTGAACCTGCGACCATTTCCCTAAAGCCGGGACGCTCTTCCGCTGAGCTAGTGTCGACAACTACTACACTAGCTCAGCGGAAGAGCGTCCCGGCTTTAGGGAAATGGTCGCAGGTTCAAATCCCGCGTGTCGATATTTTTCTTTGCTGTTTTTAAGGTTTTTCCAGATTCCCAAGCACGGGGTGAGTGCTATAACACAAAAACAAGTATGAAGGTTGTTCCTTGTAATATACGATCGTCAGACACAATTCCGGTATTTCGAATTAACTTGATTTTCTTTATTTGACTTATGGTCAAATTCACAAGTAACTAAAGATTCAACCACACAAGGAAACGTTACGTCTAATCTGCTTAGAATAAATCTAGGTTAAGTAAATATTACATCCTGAAGATCCTTAAACAGTGAAACCGGTTGAGCAATATGACAAAAATATACATGTCCTGAAGTAAAATTAAAGTACAAATGCATTGTTAATTGTGTCCAAAGGAAAAAAAATATAGTTTATTTGAATACCGGAATTTCGTCTGACGCGTACAAGGAACAACCTTGATACAACGTTTAGAGGTAGAATCCGAGCAGTAGGCGGCACGAAACTCCGTATACGTCTTCACGACCTCAGGGAATCCACAAGGTTTTGGTATTTCCACATATGTAAAGGATATACCATTTTGGGAACATTTAAACATAGTTTTATTTACAAATTTAATTATAACGTGTCTAACGTTACATATTTGGCTAAGTGTTGATCCGGGCTCCTTTGAAGGACAGACCAACTGCCGTTCTGCCAGGTAGGTCGTAAAAGACGACCGATTGGCTATACGTGTCACTACTCACTACCATCATGAATACAAGTTGGTAGAGTTCCGTAACGACTCGGCCGGGTATTTGGTACCACTGCCTTAACGGATCGGAAACGCGGCCATGTCATGTTCTGGTTTGGAGAGTAAGGTAGCCGGTAGACTTATGTGTGTGGCATTGCCATCCCGCAACACGGATAGCAACGCACCATTAACATCTTGGGTGTCTACTGTCTATAGACGATGATTTCTCTTTCCATCAGTAGAGCCATCTGCTTGTTTGCTATCTTATATATAAAAATGACTTTCTGTACATCAAATTCTCTCGTTCGACCCAGATCATTATATCCCAGATCGATCGGTAGGGAGGAAGAGGATCGAGCGTACTATTAGGATGGTACTATTTAGAAACATCTCAGTAACAGCAATTATGCCTATTTGATGCTTCATTGCGAGGCGTTGGGTAGTGCTCTACTCTCGTCTTATCCGATCGGATCCGAAAATGGTTTAGATTCACAATTAAAACCGATAAGTGGTGATGCGATCAGTTTCATGTAGAATCCTACGTGGACGAAGCTGCGTGGGTCAGCTACTGTACCTAAAATATTTATATAGCACTTACAACCTTACTAATATTATAAATGCGAACGTAACTCTGTCTGTCTCTTCTTCACGCCTAAACCTTTCTGAACCGATTGAGATGAAATTTGGTACAAATATAGTTTGAAACCCGAGAAAGGACATAAGATAGTTTTTATCCTGAAAATCCCACGGGAACAGGAACTATGCAGGTTAAAACCCAGGCACTAAAACACAGGCACTTAGTCTTAATTTTTTAGCTTATCAACTCGTAAACGTAGTAATCTAAGAACAACGTTGTTCGCAGCATTGTTAAATAGTTTTTTTTTGTAAAATTTTATATAAAAATTTATGATGTTTGCTGTTTATGGTTTCAAATACAGAATTATAAAAAATAAAAAAATGCATATAATTATACCTAATTCCAATATAAGAGATCCAAGGATTCGGTTCTCTTTACCTACCCTTTCTTCCCTATTCCTAATTGCCTTCTTTAAAACTCGCCCGTTCAACAAACCAATGTAATAATTTATTATAAGCAATAAATACCTAACCATTTAAGTAACCTTGACTACATTTTATCCTAAAAATAATGCCTATTAGTTTTCTTAAAAAAATATGCATGCAGCAATGTCTATATCAGACAAGTCCCGTTTATTTGCAGGTGTATCTCTAAGTATATCCAGATTATTTCTAAGCTTATTTTTATTACTACCACCTTCTTGCGGTATTTATGATTTATAATAGTTTTTTTATGGATTATTTTTATAATTATTAATTAATTAATTTGATAGCCTATATGACCTACTCAGTGCCGTCGTTGCTTCCGATAATGATGCAACATTGACGGTGTTGTTACTTCATATAATATAAAAATTGATAAAGTGCGTGTCGGGCCACGCGCAATGTAGGGTTCGGAAGTTGCCCATCACAATAATGCAGACTAAGAAGAGACTAAGGGCTTTATAGTTTTAAAATATGAACATTTAAGCTATTCAACGTCAATGACAAATATATATCCACACCACAGGTTCATTGCCTTTAAAAACATCTCTAAGTACATTTTATAGGTTGGTCGGCTATTACCCAAAAACTTGTAAGGCCTTCTAAGCCGCGATAGTTTTCCTTTGAACTTCATTATATTTACTACTACCACCATTTTTTTCCCACCCCCAAAACCAACCGTTTAGCCTGCAGAGGCCGGTGGGGGGGACACTAGACTCTAACAAAAATTAGCACTCAAAAGCTTAATTTCTTACAAACGATTCCCTTGATCGAAAACTGGTTGTCACAAACCTACAATATTTTTTAAAAACCTATCCAATGATACTCCACACGATGGGGTACGTGAAAAAAATTAACATCCACACTACACGTAGGGGCTACCCTGAAAAAAAATATTTTTCAAGATTTTATGTAACTAATTTGTTGACGTGACTAATATGTATATACGTGCCAAATTACAGCTTTCTATTACTAAGGATCTCTAAGCAATCGTGCGGACGGACGGACGGGCATAGCAAAACTATAAGGGTTCCTAGTTTACTTCGGAACCCTAAAAACGAAAAAAAAACTTGATGTTTCGATAGATAATACTTTCTCATAGACTTAAGATGATACCTATGAGCTCAATAAAAATTGTAATGAAGTGTTTCGTAACAGCTTAGGTATTAGTTTAAAATTAATAAATATTATACCGTTTTTCCTCGTTTTTTTTTTGTCGGTCCCGGGCTCCTTTGAAGAATAGGCCAACTGCCGTTCTGCCAAGCAGGTCGTAAAAGGCAACCGATTAGCTATGCGAGTCACTACCATCGTGGCTACTAGGTGGTAAAGTGCTGCATTGGCTCGCCCGGGACTGGTACCACCGTCTTACGTATTCCTGCCGCAACAGCGTCAGTGCCAGTTACTGCGTTTGGGTATGCGTGGTTTGTAGGGTAAGGTAGCCGGTAAACTTATGCATGTGGCATTAGACCTCGTCACAAGACAGCAACGCACCATTAACTTGACTCTTTCCATCAGGAGACCCATGTGACGTTTGCTATCTTATAATATAAAAAGAAATGTTTCCATAAAGCAAAAAACTAGAACAACTTTAAAATCATTGCTTTTTGGAATATTTAGGAATCCTTTTTATAAAGGTTGCCTCAAAGAAATTTTATCGATATCATCTTACATCATACCTATTGTAATAATATTTTTAATCTGTATGTTGTGATATTTTATTTTATTGTAGTGCATTTGTTTTATTATTTTGTATTAAGTTAAACTCTAATCAAATAAAATATTTTATTATAATCGATTGTATTATCGCCTCTGCGGTTTAGTGGTCCAGAATCAGAGTTGAGTCGGGCAATTTAAAATAAAAGTGTTTCTTCAGTTTTCTGTTAAAAACAACTTTTCCCGGGATTGGAAAATTGCCCGGTTGGCGATAGGCTTGCCAGTTGCCACCTATCACAATGTGGGACTAATGTATCTTAAACTGATCATGGGTGCAATAGTTGAATCACTGCCTACCTCTTCGGGGATACGAGCGTGATGATACTTCTACTTAAAGGTAATATACTACTATTTATTCTTTAAACTACAAACAAACACAAGCAAGTTCTAAATATAAAACACACGTGCGCCAACCTAGATTTCATTAATAATACATAATTTACCTTTACCTATTGATCGAAGACACATTCCATAAATCATACAGCAAGATAGCAATCTCTGAACCATTACACGATATTTGTAGATCCTTATCTTTGCGTTCTGTTAACCTGGTATCCAAACATAGGCATGGTTGTTACTGTTTAATTATTTATAACCATATCAATAATAAGAACACTGAGAAAAATGTAATGCTTAAATTGATTGGTTATCAGAATAATTACCTACTTAAAGTTCGTTTAGCATTTGTATTTTTATGTAACATTTGATGTGACAATTGATACAAAACAAATGTTAATGAATAACACTTTACAGGACCTTTGCTATGGTTGAAGATAATTTTTTTTTATCATTGATGACACCAAAAATATTTAAATATTTGACCAAAAATGTTTTTCGCTTCGTAAGGCTTTTCTTGTGTATGTACATAATGAGATAACGGTATAAAAGTATAAAAAAATGAATACTTCGATATTTACAATTTTTAAAGTTGACAAAAAATGAGAAAATCTATAAATATTGTTGATTTCAAAAAAATATAGCAAAAAAATTAAACATTTTTAAAAATTATTATGCCGAAATCGAAATGAGTAACGAAAGCTAAATAATCGATAGGTTGAAAAATTTCGATGCAATGTAAAAAAACATTTTATTTTTAATTTTCTTCATTGATAAATCCCAAACAAATTGACTAATTTTGATTAAATTACCGGTATTTAACGCAGTATGTAAAGGAGAAAAGCTGATAAGATTTTTAAATCAATCAGTAAATTAACTTGAAAGTTATTTAAAAAAATTAAGTAAGTTTTCTAAAAACAACGTAATTTTAATATCTGAAAAGCCATAAGTTTAGAGAATTAGATTAAATTTTGATATTTGAAACGACATTTGACGTAGTTTTTTTAGTACTAAAATATCGTAGAATACCAAAAAACAATATTGGTTGAAAAATTTTGAAAGCTATGTCGAAAAAACACTTTTTTCAGAATTTTTCGTCAACAATTACGCCCAAACGGATAAACCGATTTTGATGCAATTTATGTACTAGACGTAGTTTTTTGAGGAATAGAGCTGATTAATTTTTGTTCTTAATCAGTACATAAATCTGTAAGTTATATTAAAAAATATTGTTTCGCAAAAAAATTTTTTGGGTTTTTTCAAAATTTCTGAAAACCTCCTAGACTGAATCGCTTCAAATTTTCAGGAAGTCTAAGTTGAGCGGAATCTAATCGGATGCCATCAACCGCGTTTCAACGCGCATTAACAGCCTTTCAAAAGTTATGAGATATTTACATACAAACATGTACACACACACATACATACATATATACATACAGACATACTGACGTCATCGTGAAAATAGCCGGAAGAGTTTCTTAGGACCGCAAAACGTGGACATCTGGTGAAAACTCGATTTTCGAAAATCGAGGTAAAATCAGTAACTTCCTTATCTACATACGTAGTGAGAAGTTAAAATACCTCAAGAAGCGATAAAAATCTTAGGTTTAAAGAACATTTATTTCTCATAAGAATTAAATTCACTTGATTTGAGAAATTTTAACATATTTTGACAAAGCACATGTTTCACTTCGGACAAAACGTACAAAATCATTACAAATTAACATTTAAGTAGTAAAATGTTGGTTAACAGTGGGTAACTCAAAATAACATTGTTTATAAAAGGTACGATAGTAACAAGTAACAACTAACAAAAGGCCGTTCAACGGCAGCTTACATAGATGCAATTCACTAGATGTGACACAGGTATTTTATTGATTTATGGAAAAACGAATTTATTTTATTTGTTTATTTTTAAATATTAATAGTGTTTTAATATTTATATTGTTCATAATGTGTTATATGAGTATAATATACAAGTCATTATTTTATGTTGTAGATTTAAATTATTTTTAGTGTATGTTCAATATACATTTTTAAGACACTCAGACACACACACACACACACACACACACACATATATATATATATATATATATATATATATATATATATATATATATATATATATATATATATATATATATATATATATATATATATATACACACATACATACACACACACATACGTACACATACATACATATTCATATACATAATGATAAATTTATATTACTATACTAATATTAATACACCGAAAAAAAATTATATTTATAAATAAACTAAAAAATGTTAATGATATGATTTTTTAGTAACGTTTTAAATGTTTTGAGACATTTAGTATTTTTGACAATGTTTGGTAAATTATTATACATTTTTGCACCTTCGTATAAAATATTCTTTTTTCCATAATTTGTGCGAGGCATGTGTAATATTAGGTGATTAGCATTTCTTAATTTAATTTTTTGCACTTGATATTTTTTAGTGAAATTAATTTGAGTGTGTATTTCCTTATGTAAAATTTTACGAATTAATATACAACTATTATACATATACGATTGATTTATATTCATTATATTTGTTTCACTATATATTTTCAATGTAGGCGTTAGGAAATCGTAGTTAAACAATCTTTTAATCAATTTATTCTGAGCAATTTGAAGTTTTTTTATGTTGGTCTTAGCAGCTGTTCCCCAGACTTCAATGAGGTAATCGATGTGAGGTTTTATGAGGCAGTTATATATGGTGTATCGAACTTGTTTCGGGAGGCATCTTACTATTCCTTTCAATGCTCCCGTAAGCGATGTAAGTTTCGATTTGACTTTGTCTAGGTGCATATTCCACGACAAACTACTATCTAGGATTAACCCAAGGTATTTTTCATTTTGTACTCTATTAATAGCATGGTTATTTATTGTTAGAGGTTTAAATTGTGATATTTTTTTGTTTCTAGCGGCAAAGATTATGTAATTTGTTTTTAATGTATTAATAGTTAAAAGGTTAGACTGAAACCAAGAATTTAAAAGATTTAGGTCGTATTGTGCATCAGCTATTACCGAATCAATTGTGTCTCCAAAGTAAAATAAACTGGTGTCATCGGCATACAATGTTATGTCACCTTTGAGACCAATATCTTTAATACCATTTATATACACAAGAAACAGTAATGGCCCTAAGATTGAACCTTGAGGAACTCCGTACGTTACTGTTCTAGGGCTGCTCTGTGTTTTACCAATTTTTACTACTTGTTGACGATTTTGAAGGTATGATTTAAATATCTCTAGTGCTGAACCACTTATGCCAATGTGATTTAATTTTTGAAGGAGCAAATCGTGACTAACAGTGTCAAAGGCCTTTTTTAAATCTATAAAAACTCCTACAGCTACCTTTTTTTTATCAATACTTATCTTTAATTTAGTTACTATATCCACCGTAGCTGATAGTGTATTAGATTTCGGTCTAAAGCCATATTGCTTATTATAAAGGAAGTTTTTAGATCTCAAAAATGTCTCAAGTCTCTTATAAACTACTTTTTCAAAGATCTTTGACACTGTTGGTAAGACCGATATAGGACGGTAGTTTCCAGGATCTGATTTATCTCCTGACTTGTATATAGGTGTGACTTTAGCGAGTTTCAATGAGTCTGGAAAAACTCCACATTTAAGACACTTGTTTATACAATTAGTAAGTTCACAAAGTATTACATTTTTTATACATTTTATAGATTTAGTGTTTATACCATCAATTCCAGTACTTGTGTTTGAATTTAAATTGTTGATAATGGTTTTTATTTCTTTTAGATTTGTTGGTGTTAATCGATTTAATACTTTAGAGGTATTACCTGTGTCACATGTAGTTGCACTTGTACTCGAATCACAAAGATTTGGTGGAACTTGGTTCGCTAAAATCGATCCAATTTCAGCAAAATAGCTATTAAAGTTTTCACATATAGCCTTAACGTCGGTCGTATATCCCTCCTTAGTTTTCAGCTTAGGTGGCGGTGAGTTTTCTTTTATTTTGTTATGTGATAAATTATTTATAAGTCTCCACATTTTATTTGGTTTCTTCTTAGAATCGTTAAATGTTTTTAAATAATATTTACTTTTTGCTTCTTGTATTTTAAAGAATACTTCATTTCTTTTCTTTTTGAAATTTTCTTCTTTTATTTTATCTTCTGGGTTGTTTTTGTGTAGTCTCCATAGTACATTTCTAATATTAATTGCTTCTATTATTTCTTTATTTATCCAATCCTGTTTAGGGGGATTTATGATTTTGGTTTTAACTGTTTTGCTTCTTTCAATACTAGATTTTATTCTTTCTTCCAACAACTCATATGAATTTTTCTGGTTTCTTCTTTGATTATTTGTCATATTATTATATAACAGTTCATAGTTAATAACTTCGTAGTAAATTTTTTTACGTGGAACAGGTTTATATTTTTTTATTTCAACGTATATTTGTTTGTGATCGGATAAAGTACTGTTAATGATAGCAATGTGAAAATTGTTTTCCTTTAAGTTGGAGCATACGTGATCTATTATAGTTTTTACTTTTTCAGTCTCTCGCGTACAATGATTTTCATCAACTTTGTTGATTATTTTAAAAGCAGATTCTTGAATAATTTCGTTATATTGAATGGTAGGACGTTCTTCACAAAGTAAATTTATATTATAATCACCAAAAGCTATTCCTCTTTTTGTATTATTTAATTGTATTGAATAAGTATCGAGAAAGCTATTAATGTGGGTCAAATCTGGTTTTCTATAGATTGCACCTATATCTAAAGAATAATTTTCAATATGCACCCATAAGTAATGGTTGTCAAGACAACATTGGTTTTCAATTTCGTAATGCTTTAAGTTTTTATGAATGTAAATCGACACTCCACCCCCTCTATGTTTGTTCCTAAAACTATAGTAGTGGTGATATCCTGGAATTTGAAGCCTTTTTGCTTCACTGTCATTTTTGATCCATGTTTCAGTTAGAATAATAACATGGAGCATGCTCGAGAACAACTTAATCACACATTTCAGTTCATCAAGTTTGCCAGGTTTTACAATGCTGCGCACATTTGCATACAAAAATTTTAGTGAATGTTTACTAGTTTTTATCTCTTTATACTTGTTCACAATTTGATAAGTTATATTGGTTTCGTTATTATACCCCTTTTGGTCGTTCTCTTGTGTTAAATTTAGTTTTTTGGAAGTAGTTTTACAATTTTTGGTATACCTTTAACATATTTTATAGTAAGATTTTTTTCACCTTTATCACCTCGTTGTCTCAGTTCGTCTTTTAATTCCTTCATAAAAGCTTGTTGTTGAGGTGTTTGATCGGAAAGTAGTTTGATAGTTTCCGATTTTAAATTGTTTCTTTTCCGTAATAAAATTTTAGGTATTTGTTGTGAATTATAAGACACCTTTATTGGACGGTTTTTATTCAAGTCATATTTCCCAAGTCTGGTTACATACTCAGGTTCTGGACATTCTGGGTGAATTTGTTTTGTTATTTGTAGAACTTCCTTTTTATCAGCATTTTTTCTGTCTTTAATGTTATCAATATTTTGTTCCGGAATTCCAATAATTATGAGGTTTTTGCTTCTTTCGTCTCGATCTTTTATTTCTGACACTATAGATTCTAGCGAAGCAGTTGAAGAAAATGAGTGAACTGTTGTTTTCAGGTAAGCGATATCAGACTCAAGGTTTCGAATTGACGTGTCTGTTTCAACGCTTTTTGTTTTTAAATTACACATATCAGACTGCATCAAAATCTGTTCTTCTTTAATTTTATTTACCATGTCTTTTATTTCACTTATTTCTTCTTTGACAACAATTATTTTATCAGTAAACTCATTCTGTTTTTCAGTTTGAAGCGTCATCATCTGCATTAATGCTGACAGTTGTTTCTTTATATCAGAGAGTTCTTCCTTGATTTCACTATCACAGTCTATTTGTTTTCTTTTACACCGCATAGAGATTCGTTGATAATCAGAAAAGTCTTGTAATGAGTCTTCACTCACTAAGTTCGGTTGAGAGCCACCGAGCCCAATACTACGGTCACTTCCAGTTGGCGAACGAATCATTATATCTATGTTTTATTTTTTATTTTAAATAGAAAATAACTTGTGACGCGTCTATTTCGTACGGTGTCCGGAGCAGAAAAAATCTTGGCCTATTATTTTAAAATTTTTTGGAGTTTTCGTTGATAGAGAAGGTCCTATACAATATTTGTTAATTAAGAATCACCTAACTTGTTAAAAAGTCAATTTTAAGTTCATTTTCTATTTTTTCAAAGTTTTCTAGGGACTAAATTTTTCAGTTTTCAATTTACACCATATTTTTTTAAATTTTTGATAAATGCTTAATACACTAAAAATTCTTAGTGTGACGTACTCACTTTAGAGTCGGCAAGCGCATGTCGTACCATTCGAGGGGAGACTTATTTTCATGGTTAAATTAAAATTATAAATAATCGATTTAGAACTCCCCAAACTGCAATTTTTATATTATAAACTAGCTGACCCGGCAAACGTTGTTTTGCCATACATTTTTTTTTAAATTACTTGCTTTGAATATCTTGGTGAATTGAGAGGGTGTTAATTGAGATGAAACTATCCTGTCTTTGAAGTACTACAAACAATCACAAACAATCTATAAAATTTCGTTGAAATCGGTTCAGTAATTTAGAGTCCATGGCGGACAAACAACGTGACACGTAATTTATATATATTAAGAAGATTTGCTCTTTTTGAGGTATATATTTCTTTTATTATCTTAATTATTATTAATAGTTTCAGACTTCTTTAAAGAGCAAATGTGTTTTTTTTTCAGCTTTTTGTTAATAACTTTTGCATTTTTATGTGCCCTTCGGATACCTTTTTTAATCATCGTTTCGAATCAAATGAATATTTTATATAAATGAATATTATTCCTCATTATCAAGGCCCTGCGTTCTCTTTCAATATCCATGTCATCTTTCATATAATCGGTTACTACATGGCCAAGATTTTTAAACGTCACCACCACATTTAGTGGATTACCGTTCAGTGAAACAGGTGGTACAGTGGAAGGTGCAACTTTTCCCGCCTTAAAAATAAGTAATTCACTTTTTTGTGCTTTATACTTAATATGCAGCGGCGTACTGTTTACATATCGAATCAATGTTCTCAATGCATTGATTGAGAGAACCAGCAGCACTATATCATCAGCATAGCTGATATTGTTGACACAAATACCATCTATGTAGCATCCAATACGCATGCCACTAAGTTCCTCAACCAAATTGTTCATATAGAGATTAAATAGACTTCGAGAATTTCGGGCTCCCTGTCTCACTCCACATTTTAAACTATAATCATCAGAAAGCTCATTTGCCCATCTCACCTGACTTTAAAACTGCTCATTATTATTTTGTTCTAATAAACCAGAACCAAAGAACAGAAACAAACTAGAACGGGGCTCGTTCGGCGGAAAAAATATAGAACATACTCATACCCGAACACACAAATTACATTCTGGTTTCTGTATATAATGTTATTTTGTGGACACTTTTTGAGTTAAAAAACCGTAAGAGATTATGTTCCTGACACATCACCGTCTACACTTAAGGTAGACTTGTGACCAACTTCATGCTGCAATTTTCATATCGTAGTGCGTACACATAAAAAATTCCTCCAACGCACTAAAAGAAAGATAACTTAAATGACTTGAAACTTATCCCATGATATATCTCACTATTGACGAAAATGTCAACATACATCAATTTTGATATATTAATAACAATATTTATAATTGGTTGAAAAGAAAATTTGTAAATCACGCACCAAAGCCACTTTGTAAAGGCGTCACTTATTATTTTTGAAGAACATCGCAAATTAAACATGTAAATCTATTCTATTATGCTTCGTTTTCTAGGCCAGCGTGTTTACAATCTTGAACCGCAGCGTCGCGATAATCGCAGTCATTATAAGGCGCTTTAAGGTCAAACTACTTTTCTTTGGTCTTGTAATAAAAAGGTTCATCTGTAATTACTAATCATATGTAACCCAATGTGGATATTGAACCCAAAGCTATAATTACAAGGTGGGTTATTATAGTATATTATTTATAGACTATAAACCCACCACCTCTCATGTCTCTCTGTCTATCATTTCGTAGCAAAACAGGCCGAATTTTAAGGAGATTGCACGATATCTGCTCTTAGGCTGTCGTCGTGCAATTCTTCTCTCCCTTCTAGTCGTTTACCTCTCAACCTTTGCCCCTAAAGTCACTCTCCCTGAAGGGGAAAACTGCACACAGACGTTGCTCGTTTGCCGAATCCCAACGCCATGGCTCCTCTACTATTTCCAAGGGTGCTCTTCTTTTATCCCACTTTCACGCGAACTCCCTGAAGTTAATTGGTGAATCTACGAGCACCGAGAAATAAATCGGTCAGTAAAAAGACTACAATCCGAATTAGTTTAATTATTAAGATAGCTATGTCGTGGTCAACACAAGTTTATAATGTGTTTGGAACAGGTGTTCGGGATTTACAAAGCTCGGAATAGCTCATTAATGTTTTTGAAACGTTGTTCGATTTTTATTAGCCAATTTATTTAGAAAGGTATACTTTATTTTACCAAAAATGTCCATTTTTTACATAACACTTCAAGACACATGTATTCATTCACTACAACACTTAGTAACATCACTCGATTATAAAAATAAATCTGTCACTAATCTCATAATCGATTATCAATAAAAAATAAAAAAATAGTAAAAGTAAAAACGTAAAAATAGTAGACGTATTAGTAAAATAATTGGATTATACCTATCATTCAGAACCGCCTACAGTTATTTGTAATGCTGGAGCCGTACTTGCGTATATCGTAACAAAGCTCCGTGAAATGACACAAATGCAGATGTGACCGGCTATTATTGGCTGTTTTGGCATACATTCCGGACTCCGTGTGCCTTAGTACGCAAACCTTCCCTGGACTTCAACAATTAATTCAAAACCAAAACTAGCCAAATCAGTTCAGCCGTTCTCGAGTTTTAGCGAGACTAACGAACAGCAATTGATTTTTGTATACAGTGTGTAAAGAAAACCCTGTCGGATAATAAGAGGTGTTATTTGGTACCGTAATACGGTTACATATGTGTAATTATTTTATGGTTATTAATTAATTAGATTTTCCAATAAAAAAATAATCTTAAATTAATTAATTAATCTTTCATACATTAAGTACGACAACACCTGCAAATAAGTAAATTCTACTATCAAAAAATGCCATGCAACTCGTATGCTACCGAAGGTCACGCGGCTCGTTTAAAATTCCTTTATTAAAAGCCGAAAAACGAAGACCGCGCCTTAGCACGGTGTTTGTGCGAAAGCCATAAAAACGAAACAATGAAACAAGCAGCGACAAAGTGGTCATTTTTAAAATATTTGCTTAACGCTAGGGAAATATAAGTAAAAATACGAATATAAAAAAAACGATATATTTTTTATTGTTTCAAATAAAGTCATTTTAATATTATTTTTAGTAATGCCTTAAACCAACTTATATGCCTCTTTCGGATCGAAAAGGGTTTTCCTTACACACCGTATATAGATATAAACAATGTAGCTGCATTTTAACGGTGTCCCTGTGCGGCATTAAGGGTAAATACGGCACTGGCTGTATTATAATTACCGTTAAAATACCCAAATAAAAATACGGGAGCTATAGTCACTACGAGTAAATAGAGAAGATTTTTACGATGGAATGCATAATTAAGGTCAACGACGCCCCAAAAAGTTTAACCAAACCCAAAAAGACCATATAATCCTGACCTTGCATCATTAGATTTTCACCTGTTTCGTTCTCTTCAGAATCATTTAGTTAGTGTTAGGGTAACACCCTAGGTAGCCTTATTGGTCAAGTGGCTAGCAACCTCGACTATGCAATCAATGGGGCTTGGGTTCAACTCCCGACAGGGACAGGCATTTGCGTAATGTTGATGATATTCATAAATATTTGTATTTCTGGATCTGAGTGTTTATTAAATATAATAAAGCAGTATTTATATATGTACTTTTATGTGTTAGTATCGTAACTAACACCCATATCGTAAGCAAATTACTTGCTTACTTTAAGGTTAAATCAATTTGTGAAATTTGTCCAGAGTATATTTTATTGTATTATTGTTTATTTTCGACGTCATGAGAATACAACAAAACTACTTATTGCAGTTTTAGCGGCCGCGGCGTCTTTGATGTCGTAGCTGCCTATGGATTTTGTTGCTCACTGGACTCACTGGCATGGACCTGAGCGTTCAAATGCTAAGATTTACTTAGAATCGTTTGCAAGATAACGACGCGACGGCAAAGCACCTCGATGGAACAGACCACGGCCTTAAAAATTCAACGGCAAACATGTTTGAGTCACAATGTGAAAAATTTTACATCTGAATTTCTACAACACGGCCCAACTCTATTATCATTGCCGTACAACGTTATCTCGCTGTTTTAAAATACCTAAATATAAATACGGGATTTTAGGAAATAAATGGAGGAAAATTTTCCGAGCGGACGGTGTTACTTAGGCTAAAGGTTCTATAAAACCCAAGATAAGCCTTAATTATTATAAATATACGGCGTATTAGCCATCCGAATACGCTTTTTGTTTTTTTGTCATAAGATAGCAAACAAAAAGATGGCACTCCTGATTAGTATTATTAAAATAAACTATTTTATGATAGCGTGTTATAGACTATAAACTATATTTTTCTAGCGTATTACGTTATAGACTATATTGTGCAGCACATACATATTTCATGTAAATAATGAATGTAAATAGTTATGTAAGGCAGGATATATTGTATTTCGTTTTAGTTTGTAAGTTTTTTTATAGTAAATAATGTTTGTTTTCGTGTTTTACTTGCCCTAAGACCTACATACAGCTTTGTTGTATAAAAATAAGAAAGCTTTATGTAGTTGAAATCATTGCCTAAAGGCATATTATCAACAAAAAAGGGTTCTACTCAGTCGACTTACTTACGAGTCGACTCTTGCGAGATTGTATTTATATGCGGAAACCCAGAATTACGAAAACACCGAAAAATGCAAAGTTAATGAATGTTTATTGAATGTCAATGATATGTACAATGTAAGTATGAATTTTAGGCATATGTTCACGCACTTTTCGGGAAGATAAAGATAGATTTTAGGGAACTGGTTGCCACAGAAAATCGGCGTTGGGATTGCCATTATAATCCCAACACATGCTGAATGGTAGGCCAATTTGAGATGTCACACCACCATTATATACTTTATACCTCTTTTTTTGTTTCTATGTCTTTATAGTGTATTGTGTATAAAAGTTTTGCATGTCTAAATTGAATATTGTTGTTGTAACTTGTATATGTTCTGTGATGTGCGTCTCAAATGAATGTGTTCTTATTCCTATTCTTAGAACAGGATAGTACGACCAGAAAAGGCGTACAACTCTGTGATTTTAAGAGTTTTCGAGGTCCTGAAAAAACCGTAATGTATATAACTTGTTTGTTGTTATCTAAGTTGGTACGTATTAGATCTTTATAAGTACGTAGATGATAAGTAACACTCTGTAATTAGTTTTTAGATAGGTCTTAAGGCATAATGCACTTTGTTTTGCTTATAATTATGAAAAGAAAGTACCGTTGCATTCGCTAGAGGGCCACAGTCAGGGGCGGATCGCGATATTGTAGGGCCCTCGGCCAATTCTATTTAGGGGCCTTCCTGATATCTTTACTTATTATCATGAATTCAACACATTGTTTTCTTTAGTAATGTTAAAAATAAATTACAAAAAAATAAGACATTATTTTTTATTTATATCCAACAGTCGCTCACACGGGTTTATTTGTGGCCCGCCACCAAATTCAATTCATCGCCAAGTCAATGGTTAGATTGTTTTTTTTTGTATGTTCTAGCTTTTTTGTGGAATTCAGAGGCCTTTTATCTTCGGGGCCCTGGGCTGCAGCCCAAAAAGCCCTTAAGTAGATCCGGCCCTGGCCACACTAGCTAATAAGAGGCAGGAGAAACTACCTAACATAAAATTATCATGATGAGATTACGAGAAGTAGGGTTTTAACAAATCCTAGACATTGTGGCGTCAACGCATGACGCCAGCCTTCTTTGTCGGCGTATCCGCGTATCTGGCCGCGGGCTATAAATACGGCAGAACGCGGCCATACAATCAGTCCGTTCCGTTCTAGTTTCAGTTTCGTTACGTCTTAAGAAATAAGTTAAGTTCCCAGACAAGTTCCTGGGCTTCATTATACCTAGAGGGTACTGGTATTAGAGTAGGGCAGTAATAGGGAAAGTATCTCTGGCTCTCTTGTAGAATAGAAAATTTGCAACGGTGCTGGCCTTATTTGCCATTTCTGTTCCGTTACAATAAAGCACCTTTGTAAAAGAAAGTTGTGGTCTCGATTTCTTCTTCCCGACATCCGGCTCACTAAAAGCACTACGGCTGGTGGGGCATCGAAGAAGAACCAGATCTACAGTGCGCTGGCTCTCCCAGCTGTAGTTCACAATATTATATAGTGTAACTGTAACGCACGATGGCACGAGCCGGCAGAGATAGCGCGTGATTCTTCACATCGTCATACGAGCGATCACAGAACGAGCGATGACTGAGGGCCATAACGCTATAAACTATGTTATATCGTCTAACGTTTACGGTCTAGCACGTTACTCATTTGATCGCGTAGTTCATATTTTCGTAGGTATAACTACGGCCTACACTAGCCGCTAGGTATATAGCGTGGCATTATATTATAGCGCCGAATACAAATTTAAATAGCGTACGCTATTCGATGAATATACATAGCGCGCTAAAACTTAACGCTATGCGTTATAATAACCACCATTACTCAGGATGAAAAGAGAAAATCATCGCTTATAGACACTTTTTCGCCGTGTTGGTTCCGGCCTCCTTTGTAGAATAGACCAACTGCCGTTCTGCCAGGCAGGTCGTAAAAGGCGACCGATTGGCTATCGAGTCACTACCATCGTGGCTACTAGGTGGTAGAGTTCTGCATTGTCTCGTCCGGGTCTGGTACCACCGCCTTACCTATTCCTGCCGCAATAGCGTCAGTGCTTGTTGCTGTCGTGTTCCGGTTTGGAGGGTAAGGTAGCCGGTAAACTTATGCATGTGGCATTATACCTCGCCACAAGATAGCAACGCACCATTAACATCTTTGGTGTCTATAGGCGATGGTTGACTCTTTCCATCAGGAGACCCATCTGCTTGTTTGCTATCTTATGACATAAAAAAAAAGACAGCAAAGGCTCCTTTGAAGAATAGACCAACTGCCGTTTTGCCAGGCAGATCGTAAGTGGCAACCGATTGGTTATATGTGTCACGACTATCGTGACTACTAGGTAGTAGAGTTAATAACACTTGCCTGACTCGGCAATCGAACTGGTATTATTGAACGCTGCAAATAAATAAACTTTCGATAGTACTGAACGCTGCAAATAAATAAACTATCGAATGTGTAGATAGTATCAATCGTTGGAGATAAATTATCGATTCTATCAATAGTATTGTTAGACAATATTGCATAACTATCGATATATTCGATATAATCAACGGTTTGTACAATCGATAGCATCAGTCAGTATTAGTATACCTATCGATAGTTTTGATACTATCGATAGTAATTGTGATTAATGCAATATTAAATAGCAATGCTATCGATAGTATCGATACTTTTGACAGTTTATTTTTATTTAATTATGAAAACCATCGATTGTATTGCTGTTTATTGATAGTATTATACTTACTGAGGTAATGAAACCCTATCGATAATGGACTACCAAGCGGCAACACTATAAATCAAAGGATTCGACACTCATTCCAAAAATTTGTCTGGATATAATAAGTAATTCTCATACTTCTTCCGAAATTCAACGTATATACTATACCCCGATTCTTATTTAAATCATGTACTATACATTCTCTTCCAAATAGTAAGTGTTGAAGTACAAAACTACGCCCCTCCAAGCAATATCGAAATAAAGTTGATGCAGTCATATCGCTCTCGGACTATATTGGTCGCGACGGTGAACGTAAGTTTCCGTGGCCTGTAAATCGGCGCCACACGAATTTTCGCCTCGCCCGCCGCGCCGCTGCGCCGGCCGGTTCTTGTGACCGGTCGGTTAGGTGTGAGTCAGAGAGACTACACTGAAGAGACCAAGGCACACGTCAAAGTCAAAACTGCTAATTTTATGCTCAGCGACAAATACGTAAGTATTTGTCGCGCATCCAAATAGGCACTAGTGTAAAAGTGTGGAGGGGAAAATATAGATCTTTGATCTAAATCTACCTCTTGATACTTATCCAATATGTCATTTCCATTTTACACTTGAATGACATATGACTAGAATTTTGACGGTTTTGGTGCTAATCAAAAACATTATAATATTAATTATGATCGTTAAAAATATGACTATAATCTATATTAATATCAGCTGACCCGGCAAACATTGTTTTGTCATACAAATTACTTGGTACTTGAGCGCGGGGGGAGGGGGGTTAATTAATATTTAAACTATCCTATATTTTAAGTTGGACCAAACAGTAGATATGTACAACATTTCGTTGAAATCTATATCTATACTACCTAGAGCTAGTCTATATCTATACTAACATTATAAATGCGATAGTTTGGATGTTTGGACGGATGGATGGATGGATGATTGTTACTAAATCACACAAAAATTACTGCACGGATTTAAATGAAATTTGGCACACAGGTAGATGATGACCTGGAATAGCACATAGACTACTTTTTATTCGCGGGATCTCGAGGGATTCACCAAAAACTTTTATAATTCAGCGGGCTGCACGCGGCAGCTAGTTAATATTATAAACGCGAAAGTTTATATATTTGGATGGATGGATGGATGTTTGTTACTCAATCACGCAAAAACTACAAGACGGATTTAAATTAAATTTGGCACATAGGTAGATGATGACCTGGAATAACACATCTTTATTACAAAAAAATAACTTGTTCCCGCGGGATTCACCAAAAACATTTATAATCCAGCGGGCTGCACGCTGCAGCTAGTATATAATATAATATAAAATACATATAAGCAATCGCCCTCTAGACAAAATTGGACGGTAACTCTATTAATTAAAGATGTGCTGACTAGTCGCCGACTAGTCGGCGAAGCCGACTGTCCGGCCACTATCCTTGTCGGCGACTAGTCGGCAAAGAGCGCAGACTATTCGGCTTCCTGCTTTGTATGTATTTTTCAATAAACTGAATGTAGGGGGATCAAATTGAATAAAGGCTTTGATTAAAAAATTAATAAATATTTTTATTTTATAACATAATATAGTCTTACACATTTTGAAATGTAAAGCAAATTTCGATGATGATGACACTGAAGTTGATGAAGTAGGCACTGTTGTAGGTGGTTCTTCTTCTTGGACTTTTAATGGAGAGGAGTCGTCTGTAGTTAAACATTCGATCGCAGCACTTGAGGTGTCAGTGTTGGGTAATGGAATTTAATATGGTTGTTCATTCTTGTAGTATGTGATTGCTGTTTTCCCTACCAACCACGAGAAATTATAATTTGGCATTGATTACACTTCACGTTACGGCAGTTATTGTCCAATTGTTCAAAAAACATCCACACACGAGACTTTCTTTTTGACATGATTAAGTTTTAATAGAACTTTTTCACTTAAATGTACAATAACAGTATTATATTTATACAAAACTATTTGTAACTTCCTGCTACGTATGTAGATAAGGAAATGACTGATTTGTCCCGATTTTCGAAAATCAAGTTTTCACCAGACCTCCACGTTTTGTGGTTCTAGGAACCTTTTCCGACTACTTTTACAATGGCAGTATGTCTTGTATATGTGTGTGTATGTAAACATTTCATAACTTTTGAAGGGCTTGAGCGATTGAAACGCGATTGATAGTATTTGGTTGAATAACGATTAACTGAGACTTCCTGAAAAATTGAACCAATTCGACCCAGAAGATTTTGAGAAATTTTAAAAAGCCTCAAAAATAATTTTGGCGAAACAGTATTTTTTAATATAACTTCCAAAGTAATATACCGATTGAGCACAATATCTAATCAGTTCTTTTCCTAAAATAACTCCATCTAATACATAAATTGCATCAAAATCAGTTTATCCGTTCGGGAGTTATCGTTGACGAAAAATTTTGAAAAAAGTGTTTTTTCAACCTAACTTTTTTTATCGACCTAATTTTTCTATCAATAGTTTTTTGGACTTTTACGATGTTTTAGTACTTAAAAAACTACATCGAATGCTTTTAAATTTCAAAATCATTCATTATCTAAAATAAAATCGAATAAAATTTTCCAAAGTTACAGCTTTTCAAATATTATTTTAAAATTACGTTGTTTATATAGGAAACTTACTTCATATTTTTAAAGTAACTTTCAGGCTAATACACTGATTTATTTAAAAATCGAGTCAGTTCTTTTACTTAAAAAACTGCGTTAATTACCGTAAATTGGATTAAAATCGGTTATATCGTTCGGTTTTTATCAATGACGAATCCATAAACATACATAGTGCTTATAATCTTATTTGATCTGAAGAATTTTCTAAAATACATATATAAAGAGACCTAACGAAAAACCTTTCTGAAAATCGATATCGGAACCTTCAATGTCAATTATTGAAAATTAACCCTTTGATATCGTATCGTTATTGACTTGGTTACAGTTATTCATTATGTATTCAAAGCCTTGTTTTACAAGTACTTATTTTTCAGGGCTCTGTATTCAAACAGTGATAGCGGGACCCTATTAAATACAAGTAGATAAGCTCTATGGTCTAGTAGTCCGGTGTCGGTATTGACCACATAAAATGCCGGGTTCGAATCCCGGGTCGGGCAATTTAAAATGTGTTTTTTTCAGTTTTCTGATAAAAACTACGTTGCCCGGAATTAGTAAAAGTACCCGGTTGGGAATAGGCTAGCCACCTATCATATTATTGGTCTATCTTCAGCTAATCATGGGTGCACTGGTTGCACCTCTGCCTACCTTTTCGAGGATACGGCCAAGGGGATACATTTTTGTAAAGATAAGCTCGTTAATTGTACCAATGTTATGTTTATTTTCTCCTAATTATGCTATGTATGATAACGTATACATATTTATTTTTCACTTTATTGTACATCAAATGCATGATTTAAAAAATTAATATAAATTATGCACAAAGGACGAGCTTATCTCTAAAAGAGATGGATTCCAGCAGACGCCAGACCTAAGAAGCAAGAATACAAATATATGAGTACAAATGCATAAATTATAACTAAAATTACATAGTACAGAACTTAGCTAGTACAATATCTAAATAGTAACCTTATGCAAAAGGCGCTTATCATTACACCTTAGAAAGTATAGATAAGAGAAGATACGCATTATTATCTCACGAATACGTGCATTCAACTCACAAAATTGAAAATTTACACAGATTAGAATAGCAAGGACATAGTTTATCGATTCGCGAGGAAACCCGCCCTTCCTCCTTCGCGATATAGTCGATAATTGCTTGGTAGAGTTTGGCAGTGATAAGATATCTGTGACAGTTTAATACCACTTCACGCTCTCAGCCGCCATTGTAATTAGACGACATCAAATGTTATTCTTTTCAGATTTAAAAGGAAGTGCATAACATTGCACAAACTGCCATTTATTTGATACCAAAGACTTCTATGTATCTTACTAGACAATAGGCATGCTCTACGCTACTTGTGTTTCAGTAAAGTGCGGTCCAAGGACTGCACCTGCGTCAGAATTCATTGAATAAAACACCTAAATACCATGAAATCCACGGCGGTTACGACCTTTTGGTGTGAATATATATTACACTCTATTATACCCTGCTACGCTGCTTAATTTTGGCATTGGTTGGACGATTTTTAATTATTTCAGCGCTGCACTGAGTGTTAGTAAAATGGAACACGACTTCTACTCAGCATAGCTTATCTAGTAGGTACATGATATATTATACTCTCTCTGTTTGACACATTTTATAATATACGCATATATTTTATTTGGTTCTAGTGTAGTCTGTTATCAAACTCTGAAAATATTTAATTGCATACGGCCATTGATATAAAAAACCCAAGATACACAATCAGTGTGTCAAAAACGTCCTTCAAAAATGAGTGCACAATTTTAAATTGTGCACTTATTTCAAATAGACTCGCGTCGGCCGCGTCACTGTCAATTTTATTTATTTTCGTACATTGCTTTGTAAAAACAACTATAAGTCTTGCACTTAAGGTTGGATATGCAAAGACATATGTTTTTGCCATATCTATAACTACTTAAAAGAAATTAGGGACACTTTTGAGTGTCAGTTTTGTTCGGGACTGTGCATCTAGGGTTTTTTATATCAATGCATACGGCCGTTTTCCAAAACGCAAATTAATTTTAACACACAATTAATTTGTGTTTAACATAATTTTTTTAAGCAAATGATCTGTTGAACACAGATTATTTGATTGTTGAAATTTATTAGCGTTTCCGAAACCGGCAGTTAGTGTACTTACTATCAAAGGGAATCATAGAATTATGGTCAATTTCGACCAGAGGGCAATCGCTAGCTAGTATTGTTTAGAAGTTTACATACATCACATAGAAGTGTAGCTAGTTTCAGAATTGCACGACTTAATTCCGCCATCCCCATTTTTCTATCGATCGTCGAGGCGCACAGATACTAGGCATCGCCATATGGTGAACGTTCCATGTACCCGAACAAAGCGGTTCAACACGATATTCTTAATCCGAACCGCAAGGGACTGGAATATGCTTCCTGAGACTGCATTCCCCCACGGGTACAACCTGGGGATCTTCAAGAGAAGAGTGAACAGGTTCACTAGGTGGTAAAGTTCTTCATCGGCTCGACCGGGTCTGGTACCACCGCCTTACCTATTCCTGCCGTAATAGCGTCAGTGCTAGTCACTGTCGTGTTACGGTTTGGAGGGTAAGGTAGCAGGTAAACTTATGCATGTGGCATTAGACCTCGCCACCAGATAGCAACGCACCATTACCATCTTTGGTGTCTTTAGGCGATGGTCGACTCTTCCCATCAGGAGACCCATCAGCTTGTTTGCTATCTTATCATATAAAAAAGGTACCTTCTAGGGAAGCGCGTTCCATCTCAGGCCGCATCTTAGCTTACCATCAGGCGGGATCGCGATCAAGCGCTTTCCTATCGACAGTAAAAAAAATTGTAGCGTCCCGTATTGAAAACTACATAAATCATAATGTAACAATCTATAGAAATATGTTGCCTTGAAGTTTATTACCGGCCGCGTGAAATTGACACGTGTGCCAGCTACTATGACGTATGACCAACGCGTGTATTTGACGTATCGGACAATAATAGGTAGGAAAATAAGGATGCTATAAAAATAACTGAAAAATAGCAAATAATATTTTTCACACAACTCAGCAAGCATTCACATAGACAACTGACAAACGCAGCTACAGATACCTTTTATATGCTCCCATGTCTGCACACATGCACAGCCTTCATTATACATATACTGTGGCGGTTCAGGCTCCCTTTAAAGAAAAAATCATCTGCCATTCTACCAGGCAGTTCGTAAAATACCAACGACTGGCTAAACATGTCACTACCATCATGACTACTAGATGATAAGAGTTCTGCAACGTATCGATCGGGTTTGCGAATCACCGGCTTACTTATTTCTGCTGCGATAGCGTCAATCAATTGACTATGTCGTGTTCCAGTTTTGAGAGTAAGATTGCATGAAAAACTTATGCATGTAGTCTGTGGAATTACCATTGTGCTTTTTTCAGCACATATTGTGCCTTTTTTATATCATAAGATTACAAACAAGCAGATGGGTCTCCTAATGGAAAGAGTCAACCATCGCCTATAGACACCAAAGATGTTAATGGTGCGTTGCTATCTTGTGGCGAGGTCTAATGCCACATGCATAAGTTTACCGGCTACCTTACCCTCCAAACCGGAACACGACAGCGACAAGCACTGACGCTATTGCGGCAGGAATAAGTATGGCGGTGGTACCAGACCCGGGCGAGACAATGCGGGACTCTATCACCTAGTAGCAACGATGGTAGTGACTCGATAGCCAATCGGTCGCCTTTTACGACCTGCCTTTTTACATAACATCTTTGGTGTCTGTATGTGGGTTGCTTCCTTCCATCAGGTGAGCTATCTGTTTATTTGCTATCTTAGGGCATAAAAAATATATACTTACTTTTTTCGGTTTAGTTAGTCGGTATGACTTTTATTGCGAAATCAGGCTTTTAGGTGAATAGAGTGCTCAGCCAGAGTTTCACTTGGTGGGCTAACAGGCCACTGTAATGGTGACTCCTGTGGGAATGTAACTCGATTAAGGGCGGTATCTTAACGATAAATTAGAGTGTGGCATCAGGATTTCGGCTCAAAAATTTAACTGAATTTAAATTTTGTTAAATTTTAACTAACTTTTAACCAGGGTCTCGAGTATTTGCGAGCCGAAACAGTAGACCGTGTTGCAGCCGACGGTCAGTGATGGCATCATCTAGACATCTAGACTAGTTAAACATCATTTGGATTGTTTGGACGTGACGTGGCCTCCTAAAACATTTCGATTTTAACCTCGGCCGAGGTGTAATTTGCCGCGGCCCTCAACATAGGGTTTGAGTGTCTCATCTTCACACCCATATCCTTGAAGAGGTAGACGAGTTACAACCAATGCACCCATGATTAGCTGAAGATACTTACGGCCGGTTTCCGAAACACAAATCAATTTTAACAAACAATTTGTGTTTAACATAATTTTTATAAGCAAATTATCTGTTAAACACAGATTAATTTGCGTTTAGGAAACTGGCCGTTAGTCTCACAATGTGATAGGTAGCAAGCTTACTCACTCGTCATCGTTGCTTATCCAATCCCGGGCACCAATGTTTTCATCAGGAAACTGAAAAAAACAGGTTTCATTTACCCGACCCGGGAATCGTAACCGGGACCTGATGTGGTCAGCACCAGGTCGAAACCAGAACACTAGACAGAGGTGAGTATGAGATACTCCCTAGATATTCTCATTGTTCTGTCAAATGACGTTGTAACATCTCCTTGAAATATCTTTGTAATGTCGGTAGTTTAAATACACACTATACCATGCGCATACGCCATAGAATTACGCGCACATACACACACGAACACGAACTGTGAATGCACATTTAATTATTTTACATAATATTTAGTATCATTTTACCTTTTTTCATGATTATGCTATTAATTATGTATGTACCAGGGAAGATCAAGACTGATGTACCATGATCAAATTTGTCGGATGCTGTCCGAAGGTGGTGTCAAGAGTCTCCGAAACAAGCGTGTTTGCATGAAGAGAGTTATGAGTGTGCAGGAAGCAAGGCAAGTCTGGATCGTGATATATGGCACTTAATTCTGTCAGCCTATGGCGTGAATATATTTATGTATATATGTAATTAAATTTTGGTTCAGGCACCTTCAGATGAATAGAATATCTACCTGTCTGCTAGACATAAAAGAATAACGTTTATATCGTATCACTACCATCATGACTATTACGGTTATATTTCACTGGGATTCCATGGTGGTACAACCAGTCGCGCCACTGTGGTGTCCGTAAGCTATCAATAGACACCATACCGACACCAGAGTCGCCACACCACACTAAGAGTATCAAAATGGACCTCTATGCATGCATCCGAGCTGCCAAATTGGTTGCGCTACCAAACCGACAGCAGGTGAGTAACTCTCAATAGAGCTGTATACATTTTAGATTACAATATTGCAGCGTCTGGTTGCGCCGTAATGGCATCCCGGTGAAATATAGCCCTTATAGCCGAGCCACACTGTTGGAAACAAGCTTCCAACACGAGTGACCTTGGTGGGAGGCTTGTGGAGTTCAGATGAATTTTTGTTGCAAACTAGTGTTTCACTGTTGTAAACCGCCGGTTGGGACCCATATAGAGGGCTTGTTTCCAACAGTGTGGCTCGGCTTTTAGACAGAGTGCAATTTCCTTGCTCCATTGCAATAAAGATTGAGCATCAGTGCTTTTCGCTGTTGTGTTCCGGTTTGAAGAGTAAAGTAAGCGACAAACTTATGAATGTGGCATCTCAAACTCGCCTATGAAATATAAAAAAGTGCATATTGATAGCGAAATGTCAAAATTGAAGGGTAAGGTAGCCGATATATAAGCACCATTAACATTTTTAAAGACATAGATTATCTCTTTCTATTAAGAAAGCACTCTTCTTTTCGCATCCCATATACATACACCAAAATATAAAAAAACGTCTGCTTTTTATCCTACTGAACAAGAGGGACCAATGATTTTGGAGTTAGCGAACGATGTCGTGAGCAACGGTTAGTTACATAACATTCCAATGATTCAAACCGACCACCTACGTGAGTCTCTATGTCTGCTTTAAAAACAAACCGTAAACCTTTCAGCCGGGTGGTAAACATGTAAACAAAAGTTCAGTAAGGTTATTAATCACAGGCCTTGTGATTCATGCGGTTTATGCAGTTTTCCACTCTTAGAGATTTTAGCTACGATACGCTCATAATATCTTCAAGTCCATCCTACCCACAGACCAAATGACGTGGTCTGTGTGAAGGAACGTGTCACCGCGAATATGAGCAAACGCTCCGATCACTGTCAAAAAATGTCATACATTTGTAAATATATCATATCGTGAAAAAGTAGAAATAAACCATGTTGTACTGTTTTATCATACCGTATAAGTTGATATGGTTTAAAAATAATCCTTGAAATTATTTTACTTCATCGGTAAGTAGTATAACTCTGTATTTCTGTGTGTAAATGCAAGCTACACTGATAAACTAAGAAATTGTCTTGAAAGGAGTACCTATGTATTTAATCCGTATTCCTAATGTATCCCACCCATATGTGTAACCCATGTGGCGGCGTTGAGATGGCACGTGTCCTAAAGGCGGTATCGCTAGACCACGTACTGTCACAGAATACATAATAGTATATGCCACATACGAGAAATACATTGCATTCTTTGTAATAATAATTAATTACATCCATTGGCGTATTTAGAGATATTTTTCGGTGGGAACTGGATCTCGACCAAAAAAAATCTGTCAAGAGCGAGTAGGACTCGCACACCCAGGGGTTCCGCATAAACTTTTTTGTCATATAACTAACAGAGTAACTAACAGAGTATCCGTTTTAATTTTTTTTCTTTTACACGTGCTGTAAGTCACACGTTTTCTTGCCTTTCAAAATTGTAGGTCAAAGGGAAGTACCCTTTAGGTTTTAATTCATTCTAAAAACGAAGCATGTACATAGATTTATCGGTTGTACCCAGATAACTATTTGACTTAAATGATTTTTGTAAAGTTTTTTAGATCCAGCCTAGGATTTCGAATCAGTAATTTAAATATAACAATAACAATATAATAAAATAATAATTATAAATCCCGGGGGACACAAGACCATCCTGGGATTGGCCCCCATCACGCGAAAGCAGTCGCAAGTAATAGCTAGTTTATAATATGTATGGGACTAAACAAGAATCTGTAAAAATCTAATGTACGCATTGGGGTATTCCATGAAAATAAAACAAATATTGATTCGAATTCACACCACGTCGCGGAAGAAACGCTAATTACTGAATCAGGTGCGATTTCATGTTTATAGCTTTATTACTCCTCAAAAAGAATTCATCTATACGAACACTAACGTTATAACTAGCGCGATCGCGATTGGGAATAATGCACCAATCCCCCATGGATTTGGTGCAATATATCACGGTCCAAAGGCCTGTCTTGCTTTTTCCCTTGAAAGACATCTGTTTTTAGCTGGGTTAAAATATTTTCACCTATTATGGAATGACCTTATAGAGACTGACTGGTGAGATACCTCCAATATTTAAGGACGTGATAGTTGGCTATCATTTATGACGAGAAAAAATAACATTAAAACTTAATATTAAAATACTTCTTAGTAAACTTAGTAATCAGTACACCGAGAATCCTATATTTACCTGCGCTATATATACACACATTTTAACGAGATATATATACAGGGTTAACTCAGAGTTGGTAGTTGGTACAACCAATGTATTCGACAGGGTGTAGCAACGCGCGCAGGGTACATCTAGTAAATATAATAAAACTTACCCGCTGTGTCAGATGCTTTGTACTTTTTAAAAACACGTTGGGTATCGCCCGTGTGTCCCAAGAATTTATGTTGCCAAGCTCAGAAGTTTTACAAAGTTCCACGCAGTGGTGGCAACAAAAAACTCGTTAACGAATCAATGTATATGATTCGTTAACGAGTTTTCATGATAAAACATGAAATAAAATCTTTCAGAAAAATTCCACGTTTCCATCTTCCCCGTGATTCAATTTATCAAAAACTTTTTATTAAATAAATACAAAGAAGGTTAAGTTTATAAATTTGATTTTAGACATAATTCTGAATTAACTGCGAACTGACAAGCTGAATGCTCCTTCACACCGAAACAAAAAAGTGACAAGCACTGATAATATTCGGACAGGAAAAGGTTATGAATTATGATATTAAATTAGGACGAGACGTTTGTTATAGAATACCACCGCCTATGAACAGCTGCAATTCATTGTCTGCCATTACAGAATTTAGTCACGTCGTCAGAAGTCATGTTGGTAGTTATATGCTTATCAAATTATTTGTCTTCTTCAAACTGCCTGTCAGAATATTTTCTGACACTTACTTCGTTTACTTAAAACAGGGCTGTCCAAGCTAGATACCAGTTTGGGCTAATATGAATTACCAAAGAGATTGGAGGGCAGCAAAGACGGCTCACAAATTTCCAAATAAAATATGAATAAAAATTTAAAAAAAAATATTATTATTAACACACAAATAAATACATAAATATAAATATTTACGGGACAAATTACACTTACTGATCTTTGTATATAATAACCAACAAATAAAGTCAAGGGATTTATAAAATAAAACATAATAGTATAAAAAGCGAGCCTATTTCGTAGTGAGATTTCTTACAGCTTACCCGCACGAAGAAGACAGTAAATTTTTGTGTACGTTGCGGTAGATTAAAAATACTTCGCGAGCCGCGGGCCGTGCTTTGGCAGCTCTGACTTAAAAGAAGGTTTCATTTAAGTAAAAGGTATTTTAATATTCTATGTTTTTTACCGAAATAAATATTTTTGAACTTTACATTTGATTTTGTTTGATTTCATATCTAATAAAATATTTTAGAGCTCAACAATTGCGTTGTTGAATGTCATTCAAAAAATTAAAATTGGTCATCATTTTAAAAGTATACAGCTTTTTTTTAAATAATGACCTGCCTGGTAAGAATACAGAAACATTTAATATTTAAAAGGTTGAACGAGACGTGTAACTACGTACTACGATTCCAAAGTACAAAGTTTTCGTTTCACGTACTATATTACTCTATAATGTTATTAATTTGATATTATATATAAGGATGTTTGTATGGATGTTTGTTACTCAATCATACAAAAACTACTGAACGGATTTGAATGAAATTTAGCCACAGGTAGATGATGACCGTGAATAGCACATGCCACTTTTAATCCCGGAAAAATTATGTGATTCCATGGGATTCGCCAAAAACTTTTAACAATGTAGGAGGCTGCACCCTGCAGCTAGTATTAGGTTTAGATGCGAAAGTTTGGATGTTGGATGGATGGATAGATGTTTTGTTACTCAATCTCGAATTGGGATGAAATTTGGCACACAGGTGGATGATGACCTGGAATAGTACATAGACTACTTTTTATCCCAGAGAAATTAGGTTATCCCGCGGGATTCGCAAAAAAACTGTTATAATGTAGCGGGCAGTATACTGCAGCTAATTTAATATATAAATATAAAATAAAATATACAAAGATACAAATTAATAAAATTAAATATACAGGCGCAATGCAGCAGGGAAATAGAGAGCCCACCGCCTAACAAAACCAAACGAAACGTTACAAGCCCCTAGCACCCAGCAGTCGCGATGGAAATGATGCCCTAGACCTACAATAATATTGCGCAATACTTTTATTGTGCAATAATATTGAATACCCCCTTTGATTCCAAACGTTCAATAAATTCACTCAATAAAAATTAAGTGAATTAATGTCAAAATCAAGTGAATATTTTCGTGCGAGAAACATGTCTGGAATGAAGTTTTTGTGGCAACCGTGCTGGTGATTTTATTAAATAAATCTCTGTACAGTCAAGTACAAACTCCCGTTCTTTATCTTTTATGGCATTCTATTTTGCTTAAATTTAAGACACGACTATACATTAAACACCGTGACTGACTGAACGCGACCGCTCCAAACTCTGAAATGAAAAATACTGTGCATATTAAGCCTACACATTGCAAGAAAAAAATATTACACAATAAAAATTAAACCCGCTCAAAATTTCGTTCAAATTTTGTGCAATCTTCAATATTAACCCTAAACGGTCAATAATATTGCACAACACGTAATATTGCGCAATATTATAGGTCTATAGGGCGCCTAAGGCACACGCGGTCCGGAATGTATGCGAAAATAGCCAATAATAGCCGGTCATATCTGCATTTATCGTGTCATTGCACGAAGCTTTGTGACGATAGATGCAAGTGCGGCTCCAGCATTAGACTAATACCGTACACAGTTTGACGATAACCCCGTGTTGGTCCCGGGCTCCTTTGAAGAATAGGCCAACTGCCGTTCTGCCACGCAGATCGTAAAAGGCGACCGATTGGCTCTAGGTGGCTACTAGGTGGTAGAGTTCTGTATTGTCACGCCCGGGTTTGGTACCACCGCCTTATCTGTTCCTGTCTCAATAGCGTCAGAGCTCGTAACTGTCGTGTTCCGGTTTGGAGGGTAAGGTAGTCGGTAAACCTATGCATGTGTCATTAGACCTCGCCACAAAATGCCAATGCACCATTAACGTCTTTAATCTTTATTGTCTATAGGCGATGGTTGACTTTTTTCATCAGAAGACCCATCTACTTGTTTGCTGTCTTACGAATTTAAAAAAAAATACCTTAAACTGATTTGGAGATTAGTTTTTTGATTTAAAAATTAAGTCGGTACAAATTAGGGGCGGGTGTCTAGTTCATATTATAAATACACGCCTTGTGTTTTGTGTTTCACGTCCGGTCTGTAAAAGATGGTAACGCAAATGTAAATAATCCAAAATATTTTTGGATACTTCAAAGCGAGACTGATTCATATATCATGAATTACAACAAAGATTCTCTTAGCTTTAAGACATGAATAGACATCAGAAATTACGACCAAAACGTTTTTGTGACCTAACCCGTAAATCATGTTGATAGCGTTACAGAGAATATGTGGGGTAAAACTCGCGTAATTTTTTATATACTTAACAAGCTATATGCAAAAACTTTTTAAACAAAGAAAAAATTATATACGACCATATTTGAACCAGCAACCATCAAGCCAGACAAAAAAGAGATTAATGTACTACGTACACATAGAGGTCGTTGCATGGCAAGATGGTCGCCATTACCACGCGGTATTACATGTCAGAAAATGTGTAAGAGCCCTTAACGCTTCCATTCGTCGAAGTTTTGTAACGCTTTAGAAAACTAAAGCGCAGTTTCACCCCCGAGTAGAGTAACATGTCATCGATATAATCTGTCATACAAACTTTCATCCCCTATTTCAGGACCTTAAGGGTTGATTTTTGAAAAAATATCTCCTTAACAAATTTCGTCAAGAACGGGTTTAGCGATTTAGTCATAAAATCGTTATAGAAAGATACGAGTAGAATACTTTTATTCATGAGTCTCAAATATTTCTTAAACATTAATTTTATTGATGACTAGCTGTTGCCCGCGACTTCGTTCGCGCGGACTTCGTTTAGTCCGCACAGCTCCTCCCCCGTAGGTGATAGCGTGATAATATGTAGCCTTTATGTTGACCCGATCTATAAGTAATATTCATGCAAAATTTGAAGTAAATCCACGCAGTACTTTTTGAGTTTACCCCGGACATACAGACAAACAGACATACAGGCAAACAGATAAAAATTCTAAAATCTATATTTTTGGCTTCGATATCGATTGCAGATCACGCCCCAAGTATTCTTTTAAAAAAATATTCAATGTACAGTTTTGACTTTCCTACGATTTTATTATATGTATAGATTAGGTCAAGTACCTATTTTTTTACACATTCTGTATCAGAATCGAGTACTGAACACTCTCCTCAAAACGTCCTCCGGTATGAACTATGAACAATATTTTTCCAGTGAATCTGTTTAAATTAAGATTTACAATGTGAAAATGTACAATACAACAACATAACTACCGGGTTTTACTTTTTAATGATCAGTGGCCTTAACATACCTGTTCTTAAACGTTCTCAACTTAGTTTTTTTTAAGTAGACACCTGAGTGCTAAGTGTGAGTTTTTCTTTTCGCATTCGATCGTGAGCGCGTTACGAGTTTACTGAATTTGTATGTGATTTGAGTAGTAGGGATTCGTTGGTTCCCGACCACCCGGGTCGTTGGGTCTGGATCCCTGTTTCTGTCCCACCTGTGTTTCTGACCCACTTGGTGGTCGGTCAAAACTAAAAAAAAAAAAAAAAAAAAAAAAAAAAAAATTTGGTGTCAAAATGGGGGTTTCCGGGTACGCCCGATCGATTGCAAGCATCCGTTTTTTGATATCTCGCACGGTTGCAAAGTTAGCATTCCTGGCTCTCCTTCGTTATCTAATCACCTCATTATCATTAAGCTCGAACGCCCGTCACACAATCGTACTATTAAAAGCTCATTAGGACGTCTCGCATTGCGTATCACTTGCAACTAATGAATATGGAATAAAATAAATATCATCAAGCTGATTCCCGTGTCGAGAAGGCAGAGCGAGCGTCTTAACGTTCCACTGCGATTCACCTGTTCAGCGGACAAAAGCACGATTATGGCAATCATTCTATTATCATTTTAGCAGCCTGTAAGACTTTTACTTTTTTTTTTTTCATAGTAATTTATATCATTAACATCGTGAGTACTGACTAGTTGGTGAGTTCTGCAACGTCTCGACCGTGTTGAGTACCACCACCTTGACCCATCTTATTACATACATCATCAGTGCTAGTCGCTGTGGTGGTGCTATTATTACTGGGTCTGTGTGCTTATTAAATATATTCCAGTACTTGTATGCATGTAAAAAAGTATCTTCACGGCCATATCCCCGAAGAGGTAGACAGAGGTACAACTAATGCTCCCACGATTAGCCGAAGATACTAAGTTCCACAACGTGATAGGTGACAATCCCGACCCAGGAATCGAACCTAGGACCTCATGTGGCAAGCATCGTCACCGCACCATTATGCCGCAGAGGTGATTTGTTTGAATGTATTTATTTAGTGTTGTTGACAAACACCCATATTGCATGATGTCTGGGCTAGCAGGATCGGTCACTTCCGGTATCAAAAGCTTCACATGCTCTTAAGGTATGTGGGTGTTTCGCAATACACAAGTATGAACTTCACTAACGATTCATTGGAATGTTGTATCATAATTGCTAATGCGAATGTGATGAGCAACAAGATTTGTAACAGAACGTGTTCGCTAATGTTAATTGCTTAAAACTTCCTATATAAACCTTGGATGAAAGCACATCTACAATATATCAAATAATTATTTTAACAGAGATAGTGCTACATTATTGTAACGTGTGTGTGTGTGTTATTGTGTTCACGTGCTACTTCGATAATATGGATGTAAGTATCTCATTTATTGCTCTTATAATATCTTATATATTAAATATGTGTAATGAATGTAGATATAATATTTTTGTCGTTTCATATTTTTACAATATTATTCATGTATTTCACCGGAGAGGAAAGTATACTTGTATGATGAACGTACACATATTTTTTCAGATTTGGTTAGAAAATAATATTTATACCTACATGCACACACAGAAATGATGTATGTGTTAAATCTATACATATGTGTACTACATGTATACTGAACAGAAATTTTATTCAGTCGTTAAGGCGTGTAAGAACTTGTAACAAATATACACGCACAAACTTTAGATTTATAACATAGTATTAGGATTTTACGTTAGCTATGTCGTAGTGTCTAATATTTGGTATTATGTCCTTTACAGAATTCCTCGAGCATCCTTGAAGAGAACACTTTAAAACATTATTATTATCCACTGTCTGACGACGACGAGTCAGATTTACAATTGACACAGCCATTGAAAATAAAAAGAACACGTAGCAGCAGCAGTTTGGACGACCTATTTGAAAAGCCAGCCAAAAAGAAGAAAAAAATGTCGTCCTGCGTTGGAAGGGCGTCTCGAGATGGTGGAATGGCATACATATCAACCAATACCGACGATGGGGCGCAAGCCACACACTTTGTAAAAATAGAAGTTTACGATCTAAAAAAACTGGCGAGGATACCCCCAACTGATCATTGGAAACATGCAACCACTCGGATTAAATATTATGCGGCAAGTCATAGGCTCAACAAAATCAATGAAGTGATCTATGATATATCTAAGGAAATAGCCGATGCACCTGACGTAAAAAAATATCACTTCGACAAAAATACTTGATATTGTTCTTTCAATGACTGATTTTTTAAGTATGCTATTGTATAAAGTTTCAATGTAATTAGAGATAATAATGTGATTGGTGATTAATTTTAGTCATCAGTTAACAATTTTAAAAGAATTTTAAAGGTCTTTAGTTAATGAAGTGGGCGTGGAAAGGTGCCATATATATAACAGCGTTGCACTAAACAAGTGCTATTATTGTATATTTTAACGCAGTTGTCGTACAACCAACTGTAAAAATGTCTTTTATAAAAAGTTTATATTTTGAATTAAGTAACGATACTTTAGTTGAGTCACTATATGATTCGTGCTACGATGCTGAACTATATGAAATATGTTGCAAAGTAGAGAAGGAACAAGCTCAATGTAAACGTAAATCTGAAGATAATTATCAAAATGGCAATCATGAAAAACATCGCCGAATCAATGAAGATGAGTTTTGTCATGGTCACCGAAATAGATCACAGCCTTTCGTTGACTCTCAATATTTAGACTCAGAACTCTACAACATGTGTGAAACTATTGAAAGGTAAACGCAATTTATTGTTATATGAAATATTATTATTTATATACCCGCTATATGCAGTTTCTAAATTATTAATAAATTTTCAGTACTTTCATCCAAGTGGGTTGTGGAGAACCAGGTGCAATACCATCTACATCTAAAGATCATACATTTCATAATATAGAGACGTCGATTCAAGAATGTACACCATCTACTGTGAAAATGATGAAGTGTACTACTTGCAACGTTAATGTAAAAAAAAGGTATTTTTCCAATCATGTTAATAGTCATTTACATAAAAATAACTTATTTAAATTGAAACACTCCTTGGAAAACGTAGATATAATTGAAACTGCATTTAAAGACCGATTACTAACATATAGGATAGGTACGAATTCTTCCAAGGATTTTACAACCCCGGAATTATATTTTTCTTCAATCAATAACAGTGTTGTGCAACTACTCTCCGAATGTATAAAACAATTTACTACATTTAAGGTTAATTTTATATTGCGGGGGAGTTTTATTCAGCAAACGAAAGATTTAAAAAATTCATTTGATTTTCAGACTTCCAACTATATTGTTTGTATGAGTACTGATGTTAATGAACTAATTACATCTGTTTATAGTATCTTAACCAATAAGATTAGTGAATTTGAAAGGAAAGATAGTGGTTGGAGCCTTCAACACCTGACCGAATTAGATTTGAATGTAGGAAAGTTTAATCCCTGTCGGGGTAGTTCTTTTATTGAGCTTCCACGTGACATACGTTCTAAAAAGGCAGTTATTAATGTGAAAAACACAGATGTTCTTTGTTTCAAATGGGCAATTCTCTCCGCTTTATATCCTGCACAAAACCATTCTGATAGAGTCACTGCTTATAGCCAACACTCTAATAAATTAAAATTTAATCAAATAGCATTCCCAGTAAAATTACGTGATATTTCAAAATTTGAAATTTTAAATAATCTAAGCATTAATGTTTTTGGTTTAGAGTACAGTAAAAAAGAAAAAAAAAATATCGTAGTTGGGCCTTTACACCATACAAAACAACGTAGACCTGTTCACGTAAATTTATTGTTATTAACACATGGCAACACTAATCATTATTGCTACATTAAAAACTTATCTCGTTTATTGTCAAAACAAGTTACTAATCGAAACAATGCAATTTTTATTTGCGATGGGTGTTTACTATTCTTTACTAAGAAAGATGCTTTAATGAATCACCAAAAAAGTGATTGTATGCAAATCCGTACGGAAATTCCATCCGTAAATGCTTTAAGGAAGGATTGGTTTGGTACATTAACACACAGCAATAAGTTAAAATTTGAAAGCTATCACAGAAAACTAAAAATTCCATTTGTAATATATGCAGATTTCGAATCATTTTTAAGGCCAATTTATAGTTGTTCGAATAATCCATGTGCATCACACACAGAAAATGTACAGAAACATGATGTATATAGCTTTGGTTATTATATTAAATGTTCATATGATGATAGCATTTCAAAATATGTATCTTATAAAGGAAATGATTGTGAGTGTGTATTTATTCAGAGTTTAATTAAAGATTTAGAAAACATTTTAGAACGTAACACTTTCCGCAAATCACCAAAACCACTATCTGAACAAAATGTAAACTTTACAACACATGATAGTAAATGTTACGTTTGTGATTTAGATTTAAATTGTGAAGATTTCACCGTGTATGATTCATATACCGGCGAATTTAAAGGTTTTGCACATACAATTTGCGGTAAGAAATATGTAACGCCTGACTTTGTACCAGTCATATTACATAACATGAGCCATTATGATGCTCACTTTATAGTCCGTGCTTTACACGTAGTTGAAGGTAACATTCAAGTAATACCACAAAACAAAGAAAAATACATATCTTTTTCAAAAACTATAAAGATCAACAATCGTAGTATTAGTATACGATTTATAGATTCTTTAAAGTTTATGTCCAGTAGTTTAGAAAAATTATCTCAAAACCTAAATAATGAACAATTTATTGAATTACGTAAAAACTTTCCAAATAATGAGGACTTTGTACGTGTAAAGCGAAAAGGAATTTATCCGTATGAACAAATGCAATCATTTCATTCTTTAAATTTAACAACGTTACCCCCTAAGGAAAGGTTTTATAATTCAATGTCCGATTCTAATGTGTCAGATGAAGATTATAAACATGCAAAGGACGTGTGGCAACATTTTAAATGTAAAAATATGGGTGATTATTCCGATCTATATTTAAAAACAGATGTTTTATTGCTGACCGATGTATTCGAGAATTTTAGAAATGTATGTTTAACTACTTACTATTTGGATCCATGTCACTATTACACAGCACCAGGGTTAAGTTGGGATGCCATGATGAAATTAACAAAAGTGGAATTGGAGTTATTAACAGACTTTGAGATAATTTCTTTTTTAAAATCAGGTATACGAGGTGGTATTTCACAGTGTAGTAATCGCTATGCTAAAGCAAACAATCAATACATGGAAGATTATGATAAGGAACAACCTGATTCCTATCTGATATATTTGGATGCCAATAATTTATATGGGTGGGCAATGTCACAATATCTTCCAATAAATAACTTTGAATGGGTAGATGTCAACACAAAATTCGATGTTTCTGACGATTCTGATTATGGATACATAGTAGAAGTAGATTTGGAATATCCTGAAAACCTACATGATACTCACTCAGATTTACCTTTATGTCCTGAACGTATTTGCACAGACCAATCTATTCACCCCAAATTAGTAACAAATTTAAATAATAAAACAAAATACGTAATTCATTACCGAAATCTTAAACAGTGTTTGTCACTGGGCTTAATACTTAAAAAGGTTCATAGAATTTTAAAATTTAGACAAAGTCCTTGGTTAAAACAATACATAGATCTTAACACATCTCTTCGAACTTTATCAAAAAATGAGTTTGAAAAAGATTTCTATAAGTTAATGAATAATTCAATATTTGGTAAAACGATGGAAAACATAGAAAAAAGAGTTGATGTTAAGTTACTTACCCATTGGGAAAATCTTGGAAAGACCCAAGGAGCTCAATCACTTATTGCACGTCCCGAATTTCATAGTCTTTCTATATTTTCCGAAAACTTAGTAGCTGTTCAACTCAAAAAGGTAAAACTTGAATACAATAAACCAATATATCTCGGATTTTGTATACTGGATATTTCAAAAACCTTAATGTTTGATTTTCATTACACCTATATGAAAAGTAAGTTTTTAAGCCCAAAGTTACTATATACTGATACAGATAGTTTAATATACCAAATATATACGAAAAACTTTTACAGTGATATTAAACCAGATTTAGAAAAATATTTCGATACTTCAGATTACCCGGAAAATAATATTTATAATTATAACCTGATAAACAAGAAAAAAATCGGGGTTTTCAAAGATGAAAATAATGGGCAAATATTTCGTGAATTTGTTGGGTTGCGATCAAAAATGTATTCAATGATAGTTGATAATAAATTAATAACTAAAGCTAAGGGTGTTAATAAGAGTGTTACTAAGAAATTAACATTCAAAGATTTTGAGTCCTGTTTAATGAATAACACAATCAAATTAGCGGAAATGTATAGATTCAGATCGATTAAGCACATAGTTTTTACTCAAAAAATTAATAAGATTTGTTTGTCTTCTAATGATACTAAAAGGTATTTAATACCTAATTCAACAGACACCCTCGCATGGGGGCATTATTCAATAAGATAATTTAAAGAAATTGTAAATATTTTTGTTTGTAATTTGTAATAAATGTAACGTAGTTTTAAGTATTTTTAATATTTGTAACTGTAGTTTTAAGAATATAAACTCCGTAGCACTTAAGTGAAATGACATACTTTGTATAGTAATAAGTTTCTTTCTATAAAATAAATAAATAAATAAAATAATTTGTGTAAAAATATGTATAGTATAAATGTGTTCTGAGCAATAAATTTATTTGTATATAAAGACTCTGTTTTATTTCTTCATATGCCATTATAAATTATTGTTTATAAAGAGGTAGACGTTTAATATAATACGGAATAAAAATGATTCACTTTATTCATCCATTCACATCGATAGTGGCTGGACCTAGTGGATGTGGAAAGTCTAACTTTGTTTCAAATTTTTTGACTTACATAAAAGATATATGTGATGTCAAGTTTGATAAAATATTATGGTGTTATGATGAAATGCAACCACTTTATAATAGAATAGATGTGACATATATCCAAGGAATACCTGATATGAATATGTTTAATGGGAAACACCCTCAATTACTCATTATCGATGATCTTATGAGAGAATCGGATGGTCGTATAGTTGATATCTTCACGAAAGGAAGCCACCACAGAAATTTAAGTGTATTTTACATAACCCAAAACTTATTCCATCAGGGCAGAGGTCAGAGAGATATTTCTCTAAATACCAGCTATCTCATATATTTCAAAAATCCTCGAGATAGGACACAAATAAAACATTTGGCCCGTCAGGTGTTTCCCGACAATCCAAAATTCGTGGAAGAATCTTACAGAGATGCTACTAATGAGCCTCATGGGTATTTGATGATAGATTTAAAACAAGCTACGAATGACGCATATCGGTTTAAGACGAAAATATTTCCCTTAAATGAACATTGTATAGTGTATGTACCGAAAAAAGGATTTAAATACGATTTGAACGATGAGATTCTTAATAGTATCCGATGAATGGTGTCGGTGAAACAGCGTCTACTGCAAAGTCCAGTAGAAAAATTTTATACACTTTTAAATCAAAATATCGCAAACTTTTAATACAATCTTACAGTGATAATGAATTAGATCTTATTTGTGAAAACCTTTATAAAATTTTTGATGGAAAACTTGCAGATGTCACTAAGTCTTCGGGTAACATTCTGCAGTGCAGTTGTTTTTTGATACCGTTTATAAACTATTTTACACCTTAAAATTTCTCAGTGTAGAGCTATGTCGAAAAGAGTGAAGACACATCAAGATTTATTAAGAGCTTTACATACACTGAAACCCAAACATCGTACAGCCTTATTAAAAGTCTGTAGCGATGAGGAAATAAACTGTATTTGTGAATGTATTTATAATGTTCTGAATGGTAAAATAATATTGAAGGAAACAGAAAAGTCTAAATTAAAGAAATATAAAAAGCTGTTGCGTTTGCTAGTGTCGAAGGGTAAACATAGGTTAAGAAAGCGAATCATTATACAGAAAGGTGGGGCTTTTCTTCCTATTATTCTTAGCACAGTATTAAGTGGATTATTGAATTACATAATAAATAAATAAAAACAAAATGGATACTACAAAGAAAATGATATTGATTGAACCAGACGCATTGGAGCGACTAAAGAAAAGAGAAAATATTTCTGATGATTCTTTGTCAAGATTAGACAAGGAAATGCAAAAAATATTAAAAAGTAAAATTGATGATCGTGAAAAATGGTCATTATACCTCCAAGAATTACAGAAATACTTACACTTAATACAAGAAGATAAAAAACCTTTAAAGTTACCTATCACAATTGAAGAAGTTAAAGACAACACAAGCGAGAAGCAGATGAATCCATTTGTAAAAGAGTTATCACCAGTTCAGGACGTACAGACACCGGAATCTCCGGATATATTACTAAAACACTACACGGCTGATTATTTGAAACGACTTATTCCTAAAACTTACAAAAAGAAAGGTAGCATTCTTTTAGATACTCTTTATAAAAATAACGATAAAATTTCCTGGAATGATGATGGTACTGTTGTGATCAACAAAGAACATTTACCTCAAAGCAATATAATAGATCTCATAAATATAACTCTCCGACCCTTAAAATATAAACCTGATGGGTGGGAAAAGTTTGCAAAAGCATTAAAAGATATTAAAGTACCACTAATATGTGTTGGTAATCCTGAAATAAATAAATTCATGAATGAATTGTATGTAGAAGATTTTCGTCTTAATACTCCTACAAAACTAAATACACCGAAATTATCTAAACCAGGAAGAAAAATAGATTGGGAAAGATGGACACCTTATTAGATATACATAGTACTTACTATGATATAGCAAATCCGGCGGGATATAGTAGTGTAAATGCATTAACTAGAGCAATGAAAGGTAAAATGAATCGAAAACAAGTTCAAGAATGGCTGCAAAAACAGGAAACTTATACTCTTCATAAACCTGTAAAAAGAAAATTTCCAAGAAACAGATATATCTTATCAAACTTAAATGAACTCTGGCAAGTAGATTTAAGTGATATGAGAAAGTATAGTCAATATAATGATGGTTATAATTATATTTTGTGTGTTATTGATGTATTTAGTAAATATGCATTTGTTAGACCCTTAATTAAAAAGAATTCACAATCAATAAAAAATTGTTTTGAGAGCATATTTTGCGAGGCAAAGGCCACACCTAGTCACATACAATCGGATAAGGGAACCGAATTCGTATCAAAAGATGTAAGACAATATTTAATGAATAAGAATATTAATTATTACACAACGAATAACCCTGATATTAAGGCTAGTATAGTGGAAAGGTTTCAGAGAACTCTCAAAACGAAAATGTGGCGATACTTCACCCACAAAAATACATATAGATACATAGATATATTGCAAGAATTAGTCTATTCCTATAATTATAGTTTTCATTCGACTATAAAAATGCGCCCAGTTGATGTTAATTTTAATAATATAATGACTGTATGGCGTAATATCAACGAAGGACGATTACAGGGGAAAAAAATGGTACACAATAATCAGGATCCAAAATTAAGTATAGGCGACTACGTTAGAATTACTAAATATAAGCATATATTTAAAAAAGGCTATGAGACTAATTGGAGTGATGAATTTTTTATAGTGGCCTCGGTAAAACGTAAGCCTGTATTGATTTATACCATAAAAGATATTCTAAACGAGGGAATTGTAGGTACATTTTATGAGAATGAATTACAAAAAGTTTCTTATGACCCCACATCGTATTTTAAAATTGATAAAATAATAGGTTCACGTTATTCTGGAATCAGAAAAGAAGTGCTTGTGAAGTGGGTAGGTTATCCGAATAAATTTAATACTTGGGTTCCTATATCAAATTTAAAGAAAATATAATGGATAATAGTTTTTATTTAACGTTACTTAGTAACAGCTCCATGGGCTACTTTCCAGAAAACACAACAGCAAACTTCTTCACTAAACTACCTAAAACTATTAAGCTAGAAGGAGAATGGGTGGTCGGTCTAGTTGAATGTCACTATCCGTGTAGTATGTTAAATGTACAGGATCATGAAAATGTAGTATACATTTCTAAAAAAGTATATTTACCCGATTCAAAAACAGATTATGCTAACGTTGAATATAAATCCCATATACCAGCAACAAACTACGAAAATATTAGTAACTTCTTAAACGCATTCAATGCAAATCCTTTATTAAATGGGAAAGTAAAGTTTCAACACGATGAAATATCAAGACTTGTCGCCGTAACAAATATGACAAGTAACATTACTCGAATAACAGCTAACCCCAAATTGTCACTTCAACTTGGGTTCGAACCCAATACAAATTTTGTTAGGCAGAATATTGGTAAGTATCCAATAAACTTACATTTAGGTCTACCGTCACAACTATTTATTTACTCCGATATAGTACATCCACAGATAATAGGAGATGTAATGTCATCTTTACTGAGAATAATTCCATTAGATCCTACGAAATATATTTATGGAGCCTACAAAATTAATGTATTTTCTCCTGCACACTATCTTCCTGTTTTACGTAGGGAATTTGATGTGATAGAAATTGATATAAGAACGAGCATTGGTGAAAGAGTACCATTTCAATTTGGAACCTCATGTATTAAGCTTCATTTCAAAAAAATAAGTTCTTAATATTACATTAAATATATAAAAATGGTATGTCCCTATCATCACTATTACTCTGCACAAGCAGGATCTGGTGTAGGTATAATTTATAAAGGAACACCATATCAACGTGGACATGGCATAGGGAGTTTTCTAGGGGGTTTATTTAGGTCAGTATTTCCAATTTTAAAAAGTGGCGCAAAGGTTCTTGGAAAAGAAGTATTAAACGCTGGAGTTGGTCTTCTAAGTGATTTGGTTGGAGCTCAACCTCTTGATGAATCGATAAAAACTCGATTCCGAACCGCTACTTCTAATTTAAAAAGAAAAGCTGATGAAAAACTCGACTCCATAATGGCAGGATCCGGTTATAAAAATAAAAGGCAAAGACTTAAGTCTATCACTCACAAGAAGACATCAAAACAAAGAAGAACTCTTAAAGGAGCTCTCAAAAATAAAAAAGATATTTTTGGAAATTAAAAATGGCGTTCCTACACAATAATTCTTGTGAATGTGTGAAATCAGAATTGGATATCTTTGCTTTACCGACAACACAAACAAGTATAGAGAGTGGTCAATGGATGCAATATCGTCCGATATCATCGCTAACTGATGATGGCCCTATCGAGTTTTTAATACCTGGTGCTGGTGATGAATATATTGACTTATCACACACAATGATTAGTATCAGTGCACGAATAGAAAATATTGATTCATCAAGATTAGCTGTCGATGCCAATGTTGCACCTGTAAATAATTGGCTACACTCGCTTTTTAGTCAGTTGGATATTTATTTAAATCAGAAACTTGTTTCTCCACCAAATAACACATATGCATATCGTGCGTATATAGAAACTTTATTAAATTATGGTCCAGCAGCGAAAGCTTCCCATCTTACCTGTGGTTTATGGTATGAAGATACTCCAGGAAAGTTTACTTCGTGTGACGCAACTAACGAAGGATTTGCTAAGCGACAGCAACTATCAAAGCAGAGTTCAACTATTGAAATGATAGGTCATTTACATGGTGATATATTTAATCAAGGGAAATTTTTAGTTAATGGTATTGAAATGCGGTTAAAATTAGTTCGTTCGAAAGATTCTTTTAATCTCATATCGTCCACAGTAGAAAATAAATTCAAAGTTAATATAATAAATGCTTCGCTCATAATCCGTAAAGCAAGAATCAATCCATCAATATTACTTGCACACGAAAAAGTACTAGCAACAACCACAGCTAAGTACCCAGTTGCTAGAGCTGAAGTAAAAGTATTAACTATTCCATCTGGTGTTCAAGGGAAAGTTCTTGATAATGTATTTCTTGGGCAAATGCCTAAAAGGTGTATTATAGGATTCGTTAGCAATAAAGCATTTAATGGCAGTTTCGAAACGAATCCCTTCGATTTTAAACACAACAACCTCAATCTGCTTAGTGTATATGTAGATGGACAGCAAATACCACCGAAAACATTAACTCCCAATTTTTCCGACAATGCTTTTACCAGCGTTTATCATACATTATTCTCTGGGACCGGTATACACTTTTTAAATGAAGGTAATTCGATATCTAAAGAAGCTTTTGCAAACGGGTACTGTCTAATGGCTTTTGATATGACTCCAGACTTAAGTGCAAACTCTACAACTCATTGGAATTTAGTAAAACGTGGAAGTGTTAGAATAGAAGTACGGTTTGAAGGCACTTTGTCATCAACAGTAAATTGTATAGTATATGCAGAATTTGATAATGTTATAGAAATAAACAAAAATAGAGAGGTTATTATAGATTATAATAGCTAATCTTAATTTTAATTAATTTATGAAATAGTACTTATATATTATATTGCTAGTGTATTTACTGTCAATTTCATTCAGCATATCTTTAAAAATAGACGCTTTTAAAAATTAAATCCTATGATGGATTCTATAGAAATCCAAAAGTTTCTGGATATGGTTAATGGTAGCTTAAAGCTTAATGTTTTTGCAGCTAATCGTATACCAGTACATGTTAGCTTACCCTTTTATTCTATATCAAATTTAGATCCTGATACAAAGCCTGGTTCTCATTGGGTAGCAATATGCATTGATAAACATGGTGTTGGGGAATATTTTGATTCTTTCGGGAGAAAGCCAACTGGTTATCATGAGTCATTTTTGGTAACAAATTGTAAGAAGTGGAATTATAATAATAAAGTAATTCAAAATTGTTTTAGTTCTATGTGTGGAATTTACTGTCTAGTTTTTATATATTTCAGATATTATGGAGTATGTATGTTTAACTTCACTAATATGTTTACTACTAATACTGTTATTAATGATAAAATTGTAAATAATTTGTTTAAATACTTTTTCTGTAATAAAATATAATTGATAAAGAAATTTCGTTGTATTATTTTACCCTGTATGTCATAGGAATACAAAAAAAAACAAATGGGATAACAAAAATAAAATCTTTATTTAAGTATTCAAGTATTAATCACATTATTATCTCTAATTACATTGAAACTTTATACAATAGCATACTTAAAAAATCAGTCATTGAAAGAACAATATCAAGTATTTTTGTCGAAGTGATATTTTTTTACGTCAGGTGCATCGGCTATTTCCTTAGATATATCATAGATCACTTCATTGATTTTGTTGAGCCTATGACTTGCCGCATAATATTTAATCCGAGTGGTTGCATGTTTCCAATGATCAGTTGGGGGTATCCTCGCCAGTTTTTTTAGATCGTAAACTTCTATTTTTACAAAGTGTGTGGCTTGCGCCCCATCGTCGGTATTGGTTGATATGTATGCCATTCCACCATCTCGAGACGCCCTTCCAACGCAGGACGACATTTTTTTCTTCTTTTTGGCTGGCTTTTCAAATAGGTCGTCCAAACTGCTGCTGCTACGTGTTCTTTTTATTTTCAATGGCTGTGTCAATTGTAAATCTGACTCGTCGTCGTCAGACAGTGGATAATAATAATGTTTTAAAGTGTTCTCTTCAAGGATGCTCGAGGAATTCTGTAAAGGACATAATACCAAATATTAGACACTACGACATAGCTAACGTAAAATCCTAATACTATGTTATAAATCTAAAGTTTGTGCGTGTATATTTGTTACAAGTTCTTACACGCCTTAACGACTGAATAAAATTTCTGTTCAGTATACATGTAGTACACATATGTATAGATTTAACACATACATCATTTCTGTGTGTGCATGTAGGTATAAATATTATTTTCTAACCAAATCTGAAAAAATATGTGTACGTTCATCATACAAGTATACTTTCCTCTCCGGTGAAATACATGAATAATATTGTAAAAATATGAAACGACAAAAATATTATATCTACATTCATTACACATATTTAATATATAAGATATTATAAGAGCAATAAATGAGATACTTACATCCATATTATCGAAGTAGCACGTGAACACAATAACACACACACACACGTTACAATAATGTAGCACTATCTCTGTTAAAATAATTATTTGATATATTGTAGATGTGCTTTCATCCAAGGTTTATATAGGAAGTTTTAAGCAATTAACATTAGCGAACACGTTCTGTTACAAATCTTGTTGCTCATCACATTCGCATTAGCAATTATGATACAACATTCCAATGAATCGTTAGTGAAGTTCATACTTGTGTATTGCGAAACACCCACATACCTTAAGAGCATGTGAAGCTTTTGATACCGGAAGTGACCGATCCTGCTAGCCCAGACATCATGCAATATGGGTGTTTGTCAACAACACTAAATAAATACATTCAAACAAATCACCTCTGCGGCATAATGGTGCGGTGACGATGCTTGCCACATGAGGTCCTAGGTTCGATTCCTGGGTCGGGATTGTCACCTATCACGTTGTGGAACTTAGTATCTTCGGCTAATCGTGGGAGCATTAGTTGTACCTCTGTCTACCTCTTCGGGGATATGGCCGTGAAGATACTTTTTTACATGCATACAAGTACTGGAATATATTTAATAAGCACACAGACCCAGTAATAATAGCACCACCACAGCGACTAGCACTGATGATGTATGTAATAAGATGGGTCAAGGTGGTGGTACTCAACACGGTCGAGACGTTGCAGAACTCACCAACTAGTCAGTACTCACGATGTTAATGATATAAATTACTATGAAAAAAAAAAAAGTAAAAGTCTTACAGGCTGCTAAAATGATAATAGAATGATTGCCATAATCGTGCTTTTGTCCGCTGAACAGGTGAATCGCAGTGGAACGTTAAGACGCTCGCTCTGCCTTCTCGACACGGGAATCAGCTTGATGATATTTATTTTATTCCATATTCATTAGTTGCAAGTGATACGCAATGCGAGACGTCCTAATGAGCTTTTAATAGTACGATTGTGTGACGGGCGTTCGAGCTTAATGATAATGAGGTGATTAGATAACGAAGGAGAGCCAGGAATGCTAACTTTGCAACCGTGCGAGATATCAAAAAACGGATGCTTGCAATCGATCGGGCGTACCCGGAAACCCCCATTTTGACACCAAATTTTTTTTTTTTTTTTTTTTTTTTTTTTTAGTTTTGACCGACCACCAAGTGGGTCAGAAACACAGGTGGGACAGAAACAGGGATCCAGACCCAACGACCCGGGTGGTCGGGAACCAACGAATCCCTACTACTGATTTGTAAAGCGCCACCTAGTGGCGCAACAAACAGTTCCCACTTCCTGGTACCACCTGGTACCTGGTACCGAGCTACCATCGCCTTACTTATCACAACATCAATAACGTAAGTGCTAGCCACTGTCGAGTTTCAGTTACTATGGTAAGGTAGCTAAGTAAGTAGTCAACTGATGCATTAGATAATAATAATAATAAAAAGCAAATTATTTGATTGCGATATGGTAACACCCATATAACAATCAAATAATTTGCTTTTTAATAAGCATATATTAAAAGCAAATTATTTGATTGTTATATGGTAGCACCCATGTCACAATCAAATAATTTGCTTTTTAACGACAACGATACCAATATATAGAAATGAAATCTATACATATAATAAAATCGTAGGAAAGTCAAAACTGTACATTGAATATTTTTTTTAAATAATACTTGAGGCGTGATCTATAATCGATATCGAAGCCAAAAATATAGTTTTTAGAATTTTTGTCTGTTTGTCTGTATGTATGTCCGGGATAAACTCAAAAAGTACTGCATGGATTTACTTCAAATTTTGCATGAATATTACTAACAGGTCGGGTCAACATATAGGCTGCATATTATCATGCTATCACCTACGGGGGAGGAGCAGTGCGGAGTAAGTCCGCACGGACGAAGCCGCAGGCAACAGCTAGTACATAATACATAATGAAAATATATCGATTCGTAGCTAGTTTCGCTAACTACTTGACCAATGGGGCGCGGGCGGTCCATATTTTATGCCCACCATACCGAGACTAACATACAGTTAATATCTTTGGTATCTATAGAAGATGATTAGGTATCTTTTCGATTACGAGCGCCGTCTCCTTGTGTAAGCAAGTATTCTATGTCAAAAAAAGTTGAGATTGTATTATATTGTAGGTATAATTATTATCTTCTGATGTCAGTCTACTGGTTGACAATCACATGGTTTAAAAGAAATTGCAGTTATTTTTTTAGTCATCAAAGCATCAAACCTTCTTTTATATAGAAAAATAGCAGGTAGTAAATAGGTAAATCGATATAGTAGCCTACCCAAGTGTTGTCACGGGATAAAAATAATTAACATAACGTTTGGTATGGAATTTGTCTATTAACCAAATCAGTGAAATGTTTTTAAAATAAATATATTCTGGCCTGAAATATTTTAGTCTTCCCATTTGCAATATATTTATTGACATCTATACTAATATTATAAAATTGTAGAGTTTGTTTGTTTGGTTGTACGCGGTAATCTCGAAAACTACTGAACCGATTTGAATAATTCTTTTTGAGTTGGATAGCCTGTTTATCGGGGAAGGTTTTTGGCTATATAACATCATGCTACAATCAGTAGGAGCGGAGTAAACAAAGTTCGCGCGGACGAAGTCGCGGGCAACAGCTAGTATCTTATAAAATACTATGTACCTATGTGCTATTCCAGGCCATCATCTGCCTGTGTGCCAAATTTCATTCAAATCCGTTCAGTAATTTTTGCGTGACTGAGTAACAAACATCCATCCATCCATCCAAACATCCAAACTTTCGTATTTATAATATTAATATAGATTGCCTATTGACTACTCTGCCTACTTCGCAAGGGAACCGAGCGTAATGATAGTTTCTTTTAAGGAACTAAACAAATAAATAAAACCAACAACACTGCCCAACACAGAACCAAATTTCCAACAGAAAACCAGAAGGATTTCGTGATTTGAGCCGACCATTTGGGGAAATTCTGTTGAATTGATACGAATTTTTAGAGTCCAAAAGAAATGTATTCGAGCAATATGTGGTGTTAATCAGTTACATTCCTGTAAACCACTTTTCAAGTCTCTTAAGGTACTTCCCTTACCATGTTTGTATATTTTAGAGGTATGCGTATTTGTAAAAAAGCACCAAAAGTTATTTAAAACAAATGCTGAAGTCACTGGTAACTCATATTTTAGGAATAGAAAAAAATTATATGTGCCTAATCAAAAATTAAATATTTTTACAAAAAATGTGTATTGTATGTCTATTATTATATACAATCATATTCCTGATAGTCTTAAATCATTACCTATAAATAAATTTCGCAAAAAGTTGTTTGATTTGCTGTTAGATAAAACTTATTATGATATTAAAGAATTTTTAGGCGATAAAATTAAATATTAATGGATAGAAATATAAGTTTGTTGAATTGTCCTTAAAAAATTTCAATGTACCTAGTAAAATTTTGTAAATAGTGAACATTTTGTAAATTATAAAAAATTTAATTGCACAAAATATGAAACTTGTAATTATAAAAAATTCTTTTGTAATATGAAATTGTACATTTATAACAAGTACATAAAATAGAGAAAAAAGACCAGCCCGCTGAGTTTCTTCCGCCGGATCTTCTCAGTGTGTGGCCGCGTTCAGATCCGGTAGTAATTCTAAATATTCGATAGAATCTTTTAAATGTAATATTTTATAATGATAATTTTTTTTAATATTTGCACACCATATAATGGTAGAATATGTTGGTAACTTAATTTATTTTTAACAACTTGTAACACCCATATTCTTGCAAATAAATATTTTCTTTCTTTCTTTCAGCTTCTGCACTATCAAAGTACCTTATAAAATTCGCTAACTATATCGTCCAAAGATAACATTAAATCATTTAAATTCTACCTTCAATTAATAATCCTTTCTAAATTCTCGACCTTGTAATTAAACGTATGGGCAACAGAGCACGTCATCAGACCTAAAAATGCGCCTCTCGTTCGTATTAAAACTCATAAAATAAGATTATTTTAATGATAAAATATAGTAAAATAAAAATTTTCCCCGTGTTGGTCCCGGGCTCCTTTGAAGAAAAGGCCAACTGTCGTTCTGCCATGCAGGTCGTAAAAGGAGACTGAGTGGCTATGCAAGTCACTAACATCGTGACTACTAGGTGGTAGAGTTCTGCATCGGCTCGACCGGGTCTAATACCACCGCCTTACATATTCCTGCCGCAATAGCGTCAGTGCTAGTCACTGTCGTGTTCCGGTTTGGAGGGTAAGGTAGCCGGTAAACTTATGCATGTGGCATTAAACCTTGCCACAAGATAGCAACGCACCATTAACATCTTTGGTGTCTATAGGCGGTGCGTGGTTGACTCTTTCCCTCAGGAGACCCGTCTGCTTGTTTGCTTTCTTTTATATAAAAAAATAAATTAATGACGTGTTATTAGACGCAATTACTATTGCATTTGTACTTAAATTTCACTTTTAAACATATATATACAGCCTCGGTGGTCTAGTCGTCGGGTATCGGTGTTGACCGTGCGAGGGCCCGGGTTCGATTCCCAAGTCGGGTAAATACTAATTAAAATATTACAAATTTGCCCAGGATTGGAACAATGCCCGTTTGGCGATAAGCTTGGCACTTATCTCATTGTGGGACTAATGGCCAATTGCACTAACTTTGTCTTAGGTTAGGACAATCCTAAATAGTGTGCTGTCACTTTTTATCTTAAATGAAAAGAATGTGACAGCATAGGGGGCGTCCATAAATTACGTGAGGTGTTTTTTTAAATTTTCTTTCCCTCCCTCCCCGCCTGGTGAGATGTCGTGAGATTTTCTTCAACCCCTCCCCCATTTCCTAATCTCACGTGAGATTTTTCAAAATGTGAGTTTCTTAAATATGTAATCGCGTTTGATTGTTATTGTAAAAAGAAAAAAATTGCTTCGTGCTTTTATTTATGACTAGTTAAGACTGTATAACGTCGAAGTATGAATCAAATTATTTTCTTTCGAACGAATTAGTGTAGTAGTGTAGTAATTAGTAGAATTAGAACGATTAGAAAATCTTAAGCATGTACAATCTGGATAATATACCAAAATAGTGTAATTTTTTTTGTTTCAATCAGAAAAAAAATTACGTGATATTTGCCGAGACCCCCCCTCTCTCCAACGTAAGATTAGATGAGATTTGACTCGACCCCCTCTCCCCCTTAAACATCTCACGTAATTTGTGGACGCCCCCATACTATTTAGGATTGTCCTAAGCTAAGACAATGTTAGTGCATTTGCCTACAAGTATCTTCGATTACTCGTGGTTGCACTGGTTGTACCTCTGCCTACCTCTTCGGGGATATGGGCGTGAAGATCTATTTAATACTAGTCGACCCTTGCAACTTTGCCCGCGAATAGTTTAGCATGTCCGCGATATAGTTATTCGTACAAACTTTCATCCCCTATTGCAGCCACTTACGAGTTGATTTTTGAAAATAAAATTTGGTAAAGTGCGTTTCGGGCCACGCGCAATGTAAAGTGCCGAAGTTGTCCATCACAATAATGTGGGCTAAGAAGAGGGCTTTCATAGTTTCATACTATGAACATTTAAGTTATTCAACGTCAATCACAAATATTTATATATCCGCACCACAGGTTCACCGCCTATAAAAACTTCTTTAAGTACATTTTACAAGTTGGTCGCCTATTACTCAAAAACTAGTAGAGCTTTCTGAGCCGTGATAGTTTTCCTTTTAACTTCATTATATTTACTACTACCATGATTTTTTTCCTACCCCCAAAACCAACCGTTTAGCCCACGGAGGGTTGGGGGGGGGCACTTGACTCTAACAAAAATTAGCACTTAAAAGCATGATATTTTGCAAAAGAGTCCCTTAATCGAGAACTTGTATTTACAAACCTACAATATTTTTTAAAAACCCCTAACCCCATACAATGGAGTACGTGAGAAAAAAAATTAACATCTTTACATGTAGGGGAGCTACCCTCAAAAAAAATATTTTTCAAGATTTTATGTTATCACTTTGTTGACGTGATCAATATGTATATTCGTGCCAAATTACAGCTTTCTATTACTAAGGATCTCTGAGCTATCGTGCCGACGGAGACGGTCGGACATAGTGAAACTATAAGGGTTCCTGGTTTACTTCAGAACCCTAAAAACGGTTAGTCTATGATTGACCCCGGATTTTAAACTATCTCCATGCCAAATTTTGTTACAATTAGTTGAGCGGTTTAGCCCTGAAAGCGTAACAAACAAATAGACAGACTTTCACGTTTATAATAATTCTAGCTGCTCCCGGCAGCCCGCTATATTATAACATTTTTTGTTAATACCATGGGGCTTATTTTTCCGGAATAAAAAGTACTCTATTTGCTATTCCAGATCATCATCTATATGTGTGCAAAATTTTATCCAAATCGGTTTAGCCGTTTTTGCGTGAAAGAGTAACAAACATCTAGCCATCCATCTAAACATATTTTCGCATTTATAATACTAGCTGCACCGTGCCGCCCGCTGCATTATAAAATTTTTTGGCGAATCCCGCGGGATCATCTGATTTTTCTGGAATAAAAAGTAGTCTATGTGCTATTCCAGGTCATCATCTACCTTTGTGCCAAATTTCATTTAAGTCCGTTCAGTAGTTTTTGCGTAATTAAGTAACAAACATCCAAACTTTCACATTTATAATTTTAATATAGATTAGTATGATAGTAGGATTATGATTAAAATTGATTTTGATCTATTTAATTATTTTGGCTATCATCTATACATATAATAAAATCGTAGGAAAGTCAAAACTGTACATTGAATATTTTTTTAAAAGAATACTTGGGGCGTGATCTACAATCGATATCGAAGCCAAAAATATAGTTTTCAGAATTTTTGTCTATTTGTCTGTATGTATGTCCGGGGTACACTCAAAAAGTACTGCGTGGATTTACTTCAAATTTTGCATGTGAATATTACTAACAGGTCGGGTCAACAAATAGGCTACATATTATCACGCTATCACCTACTGTGGGGGAAGTGCTGTGCGGAGTAAACGAAGTCCGCGCGGACGAAGTCGCTAGTAACAGCTAGTACCTTAATATATTCATAAAACATTGGCAATATTTAATGAAAGATCTACAATTAGTTAAATGATTTTGACCTTGTAGGCTTTTACAGGGGCGAAGAAGTATTGCGCATCGAATAGTCGAATACAATCAATTAGTACATATTAGTTCGACTTTTTTAAACTTTCCGATACGTGTGTAGATAAGGAAGTTACTGATTTTGCCCTGATTTTCAAAAATCGAATTTTCAGCGGATATCCACGTTTAGAGTTCCTAGGAACCTTTACCGACTATTTTCACGATGACGTCAGTATGTCTGTTGTATGTATGTGTGTGTGTGTGTTATGTAAACATCTCATAACTTTTGAACGGCTTGACCGATCGAAATGCGGTTAATCGCATTCGATTAAATTCCACTCAATTTAGACTTTCTAAAAAATTTAACAGATTCGGCTCTGGAGATTTTGGGTAATTTTGAAAAAACTCAAAAAAAATTGAAACAGTATTTCTTTAATATAACTTCCAGATTAATGACCGAGTACAAAATCTAATCAGCTCTATTCCACAGAAAACTTCATCCAATGCATAAATTGCATAAAAATCGGTTTATCCGTTCGGGAGTTATCGTTGACGAAAAATTTTGAATGAAGTTTTTTCGACATAACTTTGAGATTTTTAACCATTTTTTGATCTTCAATATTTTAGTTCTTAAAAAACTAACATCAAATGAAGTTTCAAAAATCAAAATCAAATCAAGTTTTCAAAAGTTACAGCTTTTTAAATACTAATATTTTGTTGTTTTTAGAAAATTTACTTAGTATTTTTTAAATAACTTTCAGACTAATATACTGACTGACTTAAAAATCATATCAGCTTTTTATCGAACCGTTAACTGAATCAAAATCGGTCAACTTTTTTGCGATTTATCAATGATGAAAATTTTTAAAGAAATGTTGGTTTGAAATTTTTCAAACTATCCATTATATAGCTAAAAGACAAAAGTATTGTCTTTTAGCTATATAATAGACCTCAAAAATTTAGTTTAACTCGAAATATCAAAATTGATGATTTCCAAAATACACAGATTTTCAAACATCAATATACTGTCATTTTTAACTAACTACATGTTTAAACTTAAAAAAATCTATGGTTATAGTTTTACTCCTTTGAGCATAAAATACCTAAATTTAGTGGGAAGTTTCAGGGATGACCTGCAAGGTCAACCGTTTACATATTTTTATATTTGTATTATGCTGTACTTTACAATTTATTTTGCGCCCATATTGACGCATTTCCAGTGTCATGTATTACCAGAAAATTTTGAATATCGAATAATTGATTTGTTTTTCCCGCTTATAAATTCCGTTTTAACATTTTTTACGTTGCTTCTTATGAAAAAATGAGCCTTAGTGTTTCGGCTAAATGAAGACTACCCTTATTCTATTACATATATATATATATATATATATATATATATATATATATATATATATATATATATATATATATATATATATATATATATATATATATATATATATGTGTGTGTGTGTGTGAATATTTATTTATTTATTACTAGCTTACCCGGCAAACGTTGTTCTGCCTTTTTAACTACTCTACTTCTTATTTTTTTTCTATATTTTCTCACCTTTCAAACCCACCCACTGTTACAATTCAATGCATTAAATATTTGGTTATTAGCACAACAATCTGGAGTGATTTGGAAAATTCCGTATAAAAGCAAGATACTCTTTATCCCGTGGGTTGCAACTAGATGTATGAGCACAAACATCTGTCGAAACCAAACAATAATCGAAAATTATAACTAGCCGTTAACAATTTAATTTTACCCCATGTTGATGCAGTCCCCTATTTTAAAATACGTCAATCACCTAGTAAGTAACTAGGCATCTCGTAATTGGCGAGAGAAGGGAAGTGAATGAAGAGTGACAGTGGCGGATCCAGAGTTTTTGTTTGGGAGGGGGTTAGATTCAGCGTATTATAGTTAAACTGAGGGTAGATTTTATGAAGATAATCATCAAATTTTCTTTCAAGGTTTGGGGGAGGGAGGGGGGCTTGAGCCCACGAGCCCCCACCTCCCCACCAACCAAGCACCCCACCAAAATATTAATTACAGTATTTTTTATAGAAAAACAAAATTTGCCGGGTAATATATAAATTTGTTAATCTTCTAGTCATATTTTGGATGTGGATGAGGCTGTAACCCCACGCCCATTACCCGTTGTAATATTACAATTGAAACAATTCACTGTATTAAGTACCTATTTGGCCATTAGCAGAACAATGCTGTGCGCTTCGTAAAATTCCGCTTTAGCAGGAAGACACATATTATCCCGCGAGTCATGACCCCACTTTACGTATAAGTACAGTTATAAAATAATAGTTATTATGTAAGCACGACCACCTAACGAATCCAAATAGTGAACGAATATTTGAGCTCCTTGTTCATAGTTTTTCCCCTGTGTTGGTCCGGACTCCTTTGAAGGAAAGACTAACTGCCGTTCTGTCAGGCAGGTCGTAAAAGGCGACCGATTGGCTATTCTTGTCACTACCATCGTGACTAATAGCTGATAGAGTTCCGCAATGTCTCGTCCGCGTATTAGGTACTACCGCCATACAATATGTATGGCGGCGGTGTCGCAATAGCGTCAGTACTTGTCACTTTCGAGTTTTAGTTTGGAGGATAAGCCTCATGCATGTGGCGTCGCCACCCCACGGATAGCAACGCATCATTAACATCTTTCGTGTCTGTAGGCGATTATTTCTCTTTCCACCAGTAGCCGGTATATATATATATATATATATATATATATATATATATATATATATATATATATATATATATATATATATATATATATACCTTACCCTCCAAACCGGAACACGACAGCGACAAGCACTGACGCTATTGCGTCAGTGCTTGTCGCTGTCGTGTTCCGGTATATATATATATATATATATATATATATATATATATATATATATATATATATATATATATATATATATATACCTTACCCTCCAAACCGGAACACGACAGCGACAAGCACTGACGCTATTGCGTCAGAATAGGTAAGGTGGGACAATGCAGAACTCTACCACCTAGTAGCTACGATGTTAGTCACTCACATAGTCAATCGGTCGCATTGTACGCAGTTGGTCTATTCTTCAAAGGAGCCCGGGACCAATACGGGGAAGAAATGTTTATATGTCAATAGTTTTGTAATAGCTTTTAGTTCAGTAATGTTTAAAACTTTTTAAAATGTTAAATGTCAATAGTTTTATAATGTATTTTTTTTAATTCAGTAATGTTTAAACCTCTTTAAAATGTTAAATGGCAATAGTTTCAAAATGTATTTTTTCCATATTAATATTGTAAATGCGAAAGTCTATATGTATGTTTGTTACACTTTCATGGCTAAACCGCAGTACAAATATTAATTGAATATGGCATGGAGATAGCTTAAAATTCGGGGTCAAAGACAGGCTATTTTTTTTTTTAAATAAAACAATTTAGAGGCCGAAATATGGGGTGGAAGTTTGTATGGAAAACTATCTACCTACGACATGTTAATCTAAATGTACTAAGCTGTACTCTAGTGATCATATTTTTAATATCATAAAATAGCAAACAAGCAGATGCCTCTCCTGATAGAAAGAGAAACCAATGCCTACAGACACCAAAGATGTGGCAAAATGGCAATGCCACATGCCGCCGCCCCGTTGGTCGAGTGGTTAGCGACCCTGACTACGCAATCAACGAGGCTCGGGTTCGATCCCCGACGGGGACAAGCGTTTGTGCGATGAGCATAAATGTTTGTATTTCCGGGTTTGGGTGTTTATTATGTATGTAACAGTATTTATATATGTATTTCTATGTATTAGTATCGTTGAGTAACACCCATAACACAAGCAAATAATTTGCTTACTTTGGGGTTAGATCAGTATGTGTAATTTGTCCCGTGAATAAGTCTACCTGTTACCTTACCCCCCAAACCGGAACACGACCACAAAAAGCATTGACGTTATTGCGTCAAGAATATGTAAGGCTGTGGTACCGAATACCCAGCCGAGACGTTGCGGAACTCTACCAATCTGTCGCTTTTACGACCTGATTGGCGAAACGGCAGTTGGTCTATTCTTCTTAGAAGTGTGGGCACCACGGGGGACACTAATTGCCGTTGGTGGTGATAAACTTAAAATTTCCAGTAGTCGGGTGTCGGTGTTGACCACATGAGGTCCAGGTTCGATTCCCGGGTCGGGCAATTCAACAACGTGTTTTTTCAGTTTTATGATAAAAACAACATTGCCCGGGATTGGAAAGTGCCCGGTTGGCGATAGGCTTGCCACCTATCACAATATGGGACTAAGTATCTTTGGCTAATCGTGGATGTACTGGTTGTTCCCATGCCTACCTCTTCGGTGATACGGACGTGAAGATACTACTATCATAATCTTTGTAACCTCATTGAACCTTACAAATTAATGTGTATGAGGGCAGCCTGGCATAATAACTCGTAGTTTATTTGAGACTCAAGCATCTGAATCATCTGTTTTCAATGTTTGATGTTGCAGTACGATGCATTAAGTCCTATCTAGATTACACGACTTACAAATGTAGCCAAATGGGCCTGGTCGATACAAGTAAATCATAGATATATTCTATACTTTCCATCGTCGGCACTTGGTGAAATTCCATTGTTATTAGACACTGTTACTATTCCACTTGTACATAAATTTCACATTTACACATTTTTTTATTATATTACTCGACCGGTTTCACTTTTTCCTCGGGTCCTCGGATCCTGAAGATGCGTTAAAAAGTGAAACCGGTCGAGTAATCTTTTAATCTGGGGGCACTACCGTGCCCCAGATTAAAAGATGAAATTAATCAAATATGCTTTTCTCCACGAACTGCTTTATGTGACCTCTGCGATGCCACCTAAAAAAAGACATCGGTTCAATAAATACATAAAATTCACCGATGGTCTGGACAAAAAAGAAGACCCCAAGACAATTATTCACCCATATTTACCACACTTTCACCCCCGTCGGCAGGAAGCACAATAGCACACAATTTACGCATTTACGCACTCAACACAAGTTTCAATTTGAAACCAAAGCATGTTCAGGAGAACACTACCTCACTCAACGGGAGTGTAAGTAATGAGTATTACACTCCAACGTCTTTTTTCGTTGTCATTGCGATGGACACATAAAACATTGTTAGGATAATAGCAATTTTGATTAATTTCATCTTTTCAAAAAAATAGTTTAATTATATATGTTTGACTTGATTTTCTTAATTTTATACCGTTGAATATGATTAAAACTTTACATATATATTTGCTAAGACATATCCCATCCCCACGTGAGATGGCTCCCTTTCCAAAATACCTCGCGTAATATATGGGCACCTCCTTTTAACTGAATTCTCTGAACATACCTTATGTAGTCCTCCGTCACTCCATGTACTACCTATGTATGCAAAATATTTTAATACGCGAAGGAAAAACTTTGTACTTCTTTTAACGACGCATGAAGTATAAAATTTGGCACGGTTAAAATTTACATAATAATAATATCGGTTGAAAAATTACACAAAGTGATATATTACTCTAAAGTAAGCACTTTATTTGCTTATTATGGGTGCTATTAAATGATCCTAATTTGTACGTAGAAATACATCTATATCAATAATAATGCGAAAGTTTGGATGTTTGGATGGATGGATGTTTGTTTCTCAATCACTTAAAAACTACTAAACGGATTTGAACGAAATTTAGCACACAGGTAGATAATGATCTGGAATAGCACATAGGCTACTTTTTATCCCGGAAAATTAGGAGATACCGCGGGATTCATAAAAAACTTTTAAAATGCAGCAGGCTGCACGCTGCAGCTAGTATAAATACTGGTATACTACATACATAATAAATACCTAAAAATACAAATATCTAAGCTCGTCACGCAACTGTCTGTTACTGAGCAATCGAACCCGACCCCCATCGATTTGTGATTAAGTACGCTTACTGGAGGGTAAGGTAGCCGGTAAATTTATGAACATGGTATCCCGACTCTGCAACATGAATAGCAACCCACCATTAACATCTCCGGTGTCTATAGTCGAAGTTTATCTTTTTTCATCAAAACCCATGAAATACAAAAAATATGTGAAAGTAACTCTGTCTGTTTGTCTCTTCTTCACACCTTAACCGATCTGGAAAAAAAAATGGTACAAAGATAGTTGGAGACCCGAAAAAGGACATAGGATAGTTTTTATCCCAAAAATCTAACGAGAACGGGAACTATGCGGATTAAACCCCGGGATATTTATTTTGGTAATTTTTCCATGCGGGCGAAGTCGTGGGCACAGCTGGCATTAAATAAAAAGTTTTTTTCATTAACAAATAAATATTAAATAAATAATAAATATTCACGGGAAAATTACACTTACTGATCTAACCCCAAAGAAAGCAAATTATTTGCTTGTGTTATGGGTGTTAGTCAACGATACTAAAACATAGAAATATATATATAAATACTTGAATATATTTAATAAACACCCAAACCCGGAAATACAAACATTTATGCTCATCACACAAATGCTTGTCCCCGTCGGGGATCGAACCCGAGCCCGTTCTGTCAGGCAAGTCGTAAAAGGCGATCGATTGGCTACGCGAGTACCATCGTGGCTACTAGGTGATAGAGTTCTGCATTGTCTGGCCCGGGTCTGGTACCACCGTCTTGCCTATTCCTGCCGCAATAGCGTCAGTACTTGTCGCTGCCGTGTTCCGATTTAGAGGATAAGGTAGCCAGTAAACTTATGCATGTGGCATTAGACCTCGCCACAAAATAGCAAAGCACCATTAACATCTTTGGTGTCTATAGCCAGGCGATGGTTGACTCTTTCCATCAGGAGACCCATCTGCTTGTTTGCTATCTTATGATATAAAAAAAATACTATTGAATTATATTAAAATTATAAACGGTTATATTTTAACCTGTTTAGTAGTGACCACAGAGTTTATTATACTTTTAATAAAAAAGTATCATCACGCGCGGTACCCTTCTAGAGTATTTATAGTAAACCGAATGTCTATAGACTTTCCGATTCACCAGCATTCCGATTCACCGGTTTGTCGGTTGGCGAGATGAGTGATGATCCTCATCGCCATATTTTACCGACCTGACAACGATTATCGACTATTTCTAGTGATAACTGGGACCGACGGGTTTACGTGTTTATCCGAGGCACGGGATATCACTCCCGCCACCACAAACCACCCGCCAGACTCCGTACTACTGAGATTTTGGATTTCCGTAAAAAAAACCTCGAAAAAACATCACTAAAACTTTAAAAACTTTAAAACCCGGGATCGAACCCGGGAGCTCTTGATATGAGCCGAATATAATATTAATATAGACTAATCTAATATTAATAAAAAATCATAGTCATCTAACGAATTCTCACACGACCTTTAGGCAGGTTCTTACAAAACGCAGCCAAGGTTCTCAGAGTTGAGCAACTTGTTATTAAAATTAAGAATACATTTTTTAGGGTTCCTTACCTTTCGATTAAGGGACTCATTTGTGAAATACCAAGCTTTATAGTGCTAATTTTTCTTAGAGTCAAGTGTTCCCTCCCGCTACCAGTTAAACGGTTAGTTTTGAGGATAGGAAAAATTTACGGCACCCGTAAATATAATCACGGCTTATAAGGCTTTACAAATTTTTAAGTAATAATCGACCGACTTGTAAAATGTTCTTGGAAAAGTTTTAAGTCTTCAGTATTCTGTGCTATTACTGTGTCCCTATTCAGATAACAAAACTTCAATCGAATTAAAGCGTTTAGGATTTCTACACACATAAACATAATACATACAACGTCGTGTCGTGCCACGCGAAAGGGCATCATGTGTAAGAAAATGAAGACTTTCTTTATGTTATGCATTTGTAAAGTATGTTCTTATATCTTGCACTCTAGCTTCTCGGGTCAGCTAATAGACATCTCTTTCAGAGATAAGGGGCCTAATTCACGTAATCAAGCGGCAATCGAGTTGAATCGTTTAAGACACACACATTTTGGAACGAAGTTCCTTACGGCAGGCTTGGAGGGGATAGGGATTTTGCTGCGCGACCGAACTGAAAAAATGTGATAGTAAAACCGTAAGAAAAATACGTGGAATAAAAGCGTTAAATGAGACGTGCGCAGGCGCGACAGTCGCGTACACAAGCGAGTAGTGCCGTTTAGCCGAAGGAAGTTCGTTCCTACCTGGTGTCCCGCGACACCACATCATTTTTTTTTTCTAAATAATGTATTAGTGCACAATAAAGTGATAAATAAAATATGTAAGAGCCCTCAACGCCCCGATTCGATTGAAGTTTCGTTACGTAAATTTTTCCTATTTAATTTTGGTTTTCAACCAACTCCCGAAACAGAGGGTTCTAAATTCGATTGCCTTTAACCTAGGTAATTTTTGTTTTGTTTGTAAGGGTATAACTTTCCATTCGTCCCCATACTTTGATGAAGATCTGATTCAGGTACCCAAAGATACCAGAAATAGTAACCGTCTTTCAATCTCTAGTTTCTTCCTCTCCTCTCCTTGTTGCAGTTTTACTGCGATTAATTTATCAGTGTTCAATTCATATCATGTCTACTAACTTTAAAAAGTAGTTCTTTTTATACATATAGAAAAGGGGGCAAACGGACAGGAAGTACACTTGATGGTAAGTAATCATTGCTATATATGGACAACACTATCAGAAGTCTTGCAGTTGGGTTATGAGTAAGCTTTTGTTTGAAAGTCCCTAGATGTATTCGTTCGGGAAAACCCCAGCCGATAATTGGTTTGAATCGTGGTATTTTGACATATTTACAGCATGCTCTTAGCAAACTTCCTACAAATAATTGATAAAATTATGATGAAAATGACTAAAAAAATGTTCAACACTACAGGTGTCCATCTTGTGAGACAGCATACTATTAGATGACGGGAAAACCCAAATAATGTAATTCTAAAGCATAACGAAAAAAAAGCATTATATTGCAAAGTTGGGAGACTCGTCTATGGTGTTCTTCTACATGAAACATGTCTATGGTCTTTCGAAAGAAATTGAGAGAAGACTGAAACATTAAGCTGTGTCGTTAGTCATTAGTGTTCAGTTCAGTATATAGTAACTGAATGTGTTTTTATAGGTATATCATTATGAATAGCAAACCAGCAGATTCCTTAACGTTAAGAGAAACCTTCGCCTATAGACACTAGTGTTAATGGAGCGTTGGCTTCTGTGTGTCAGGATGACAACGCCACATGTATAAGTCTATCGACTACCTTATCCTCCAAACCAGAACACGACAATGACGCTATTGTAGCAGGAATAGGAAAGTGGTGGTACTTAATACCCGGATGAGATGTTGCAGAAACCTACCACCTAGTCGTCCGATAGTGACACGTATAGCTCATCGATCGCCTTTTACGAACTGCCTGGCAGAATGGAAGATGGGCCGTTTTTACGTTCTAGTCATGATGGCAATTCCTTTTTTTGTGGAAAACGCAAGATTTGCGTTTTATGATTTTTTCCTATTTTCACGCCACGCAATGTAAAGCGTACATTGGTCCGACATGTCGCGCTCGAGGAACTCTGGAATCAGCAGCCTTTTTTTGAGCGGTATGTGGCGCATAATACACTGCTTAATATTTAAATTTAGCTACTGTAAAAAATTCACTGTAAATTATTAGAATAAATAAATTATACAAAGGTAAAAAATTCTTCAAAAATATCCAAAATTTCCTACACAAATTTCCAACGGGTTTCGTCTATGGTTTCGATTTTCGGTAGACCGTCCCTTACACGTTGCACTCTTTGGGCTAGCTTCATGTTGAAGCAATCAGTTGTTTTTGTTACCCCAATCCTTATAAGGTTAAAGCACTTGTACTGTTTGAGCTTGTTGATTCTGCTTTCATACTTTTTCTTACATACCTAACTCTCACTTCCATACAATTGCGTTGGATTACGTGTCTTTAGTCGTTTCGCACCGCGCACGGTTGGATGCGGTTGGAGCGGTGTGAATCAACCCAATACAATAAGTGATTGGGCGATTCACACCGCTCCAACATTGCGGTCCGAAACGACTAATGCCAAAAGAGCTCTTAGGCAATTCACACCGCGGTCCGAACCGCTCGTGGTGCGAAACGACTAAAGACCCTAAGCAGCATAAAACGGGCCTGCGACTTAGATAAATTATCTAAAAAACATTAAATGTGTAAAAATATAGATTAGTTTTTTCTTTACTGTTTTCTTCATGCAGGTTAGCTGGAAAAAAACCTACAAGATATAAGCTTCCTTTTTGTAATATTATGTTCTTTATAATAATTCTCCTTAATTGTATATTTATTTTCCTTAATTATTGCAAATTAATACTTCCTTTTTAATTTTTATTTTGTTATGTAGTTTGTTTATGTGGCCCTCCTTTTTGATGATATCTGGCTGGGACAACCCTGGTCTAAATGATGTATAATATAATCCATAACATTATAAAGTCTCAGAATATAGAATCAAACAAATATTCACTGTTACATCAATATTTTTAATTTCATCGTAATTTTATGGAAGATCACAATACATGGTGACAAATAATTATTGAAATAAACTGACTTTTTACACTTGAACCCTTCAATGCTATAGGCACTCGATATAATAATAGATCTAGATGTGAACATTTCCATATTAATGTATACGCACATATATAAAAAAGATGTTCGCAAATACACATATTGACACACTAACATTATAATATCCAAAGTGGCATAAAGCAAATTAAAATGTCCACAATATTGATATTAGTGAGCTCTTAAGCTTGTGGAATGAAAATCTGCCTATAAGTATAAAGCAGATATTAAAAATTCTAATATGTAATATACTTCGGTCATGTTAGGACGCACACAGTTTATATACATTGATGATATTCACAAGACATTAGTGGAACTTTGGATATGACCTTCACTTATACAATTATGTATTTTTGTAGCTATGTGGGTAGGTACTTACCCACAAGTATCGATATTTAGGTAAATTATTCCTAGAAGTCAGATAATGCTGTTTAGAAAAACACGAAGACAATTTTTTAAATTCATATTTCAAGTAACTGTCTGAATCCAGAAACAAATTAAAAAAATATCCGGCAATATTTGTTGCATGTTACATGAATTATTGATCTAACCCAAAAGTAAGCTAATTAATTGCTTGTAATAAAACACAGAAATACAAACAATTATGCTCATTACACAAATGCTTGTCCTTGTCTGGAGTCAAACCCTCTTAACCGCCCCCACTAGTCCTTCTTCTCTGGGTCCATTTCACTGTTGGAGGAGTTTCTGCAGAAATTGCATTTATTAATCTTGCTTCTTGATTCATTCATAATGATACACAAACATCAAGCACCTGCATATAAATTCAGCAAACTTGTGATGAAACTTAGATTTGGAATCAATGTACCATCAATATCAGTGTTGAGTTAGAACCCTCAAAAACAGAATCAATGAAGCTCTTAGCAGCATTTTAATTAAGCTTTTTAAATATTTCTATATTCAATTCTCCATTCTCTATAATCATCACATTGGCTTTACTTTTCCATTTTGACATTTATTGATATGCATCCACTAAAGTAAGATTGACTCAGACATCCAATTCTATTTTTCAAAGCAAAATTGCTCTTAAATCTTCTTTCGTGAAGCCAGTACTTTTAAGAACTTCTATAAGATCTTTTCTGAAATTCTGAATGGAATACTTCATCTAAAAACCATCTGAACTAACTAGTACATAATATTACCTATTTCAATATTAAGTACCATATGTTATTTATCAGCTAATTTCCATATGCAAATACACAGTTCCACCAATGGCAACAAGCATAAGTTATAATAATTACATATTGATAAAAACAACAAGAGACTATGATCCTCAAAACAAGATTACTTGACAAACAATGTCTACTGGGTGACAGACAATATTTTTTTAAACAGTAGAATATTACATTAAATATAATATTATTGTTTGAAAGGGTTTTTAGTGTTGTAACCAGGATGGTGCCAATAGTGCCCAGATTGAGGTTGTGTATCTTAGAAATAGTAGAAATGACCAGTACCAGGTTTTGGATTGTAACTGGGTAATTAAGCTTAGGATGCAAACACTTAAAACCCTAATAACTTACTACACTATCTCCAAAACATATAGGAAGTAAGTATATAGTAATGTATGTTTTAAGGTTTTCAATATTGAAGTAGCTAATGATAATTGTGAAATCTAAGGTTTAATTATAACTATTACTAATAGCAAAAAGAAACTCTTAATGAAAATAAGTTAATTTTATAAAAAGCATTTTGGTAGTTTGTTTCCTAACTAGGTACCTATACCAATTTTATTACAAAATCTCACATTCACACGATTTTTTCCCAGTGGTATATTTTATTTCCAGGCAGATTTTATTGGTTGCAAATTCTTAATAAACCAATTTTTTGAAATATAATCTTTAGCATATAATATGACAATAGTATAGCAGTGATAGCTACCTAGGACTTAAATAGATTTTTCAGTATCTTACTTCGTAACTAACAATGTGAGAACTACTGAGGTATCTGAAACATGTAGTTTCTGGCACCTGTTGGTCATGTATTAGCAATGCATAATGAAAGGTGACAGAAATATACTCTTTGAACAGCTGCACTGTAATATATTTAACTTCCATATCAATCAAACAACTATAAACCATATAACATTATATATGTCGCAATTCACAACAGTTAGGTACATTATAAATTTTATGCCCAAATAATGTGATCAAAAATTTGCTATAGGATAATAATAATATTGACAAAGTCAGAAGATGACTGACGTTACTATCATTGAAATGCAATACGTAGGTCAAAATGTTCAAACATAGTATGTGCTTTACTATTAATCTGAACTGAACTTTACTGAATATAATATTTATAAATTTATAAGTATGCCGATGTAGAAATAAAAATGTGAATATGTTAATTTGTTATTTTATCACAACATACATACACACATATTATGTATAGATCAACATTACATTATGAAAATACGTTCTTAGGTATCCATGAATGATGATTTTATTATTGAACTATGTAAATTTATTATTTAGTTATTTACACAATTAAAACAATATGGCACTGATGACAACACTACAATATAAATAATGTTGGATATGTGTAAACTACAAAAGTATATTTCCCAAGATATGAGGTCTCACCAGATAAGACATTGTTTTCAAATGCAAATATGAATAGATAAGATATAAAAAGAATTAGTAAACAGAGCTAATTTTTTTTTAAATACAAATACTGTAACTGATTACATTTTATAGACAAGTATTTTTGGTCTGATTCTAAAACTACTAATTATGGACACATTACATTTGATACAATTAGAGCACAATTTGATATGATTTAGCCTCTTCCAATAAAATATATTTAATGGGTTTATACATGTAATTGTGACACAGACATCAGATATTTGAAGCTTCCCAAAATCATTAGAATATAAAGGATGTGCAAATTAGATATTCACTTAAGGAAAAATTAACCTAATGACTAAAACACAATCGCACAATGCATTTTGATGTAAAATTTTCTACAATCACTAAGTAGATAATTATTTGTACAGCCTGAATTCAAAGTCCTACCTCTAATAGCTATCAAGTTATTGTTAAACTGACTGTTAATAACACTAATGCCAGAAAGCCTTTAACAAAAATCATACAAATTGATAACATCAGCTTATATTTAGGGATTACTGCCAGAAGGCAAGTTCAATAACCTAGCACAAATAACTCATAAGTCATCATATTTATTATAAACGAGTTAAAGAATGAAATTTATTGCTATTTCATAAACTAATGTCACCAAAGTGTATGTTATGATTGTTCATTACCCAATCATGTATTTCACATATTCATGTGCTAACATTACATTATATAATTCTAAAAAACAAGGAACTATACAAATTACACTTAAATCCAAATAAATACATACGTCAGATCACAAACGCATGTTAAATTGCACAACTAAACATCACTACATACAATAAATTAATCTCTTCAATATTTGATTTTAAGTGATTATTTCCTAATGTAAAAATATCAACTGATAAAACCAATAACAAGTCAAATTATCGAATAACCCATTTACAAAACAACATACGATTAGAGCGAGCATAGAATAAAAAACAGTAACATCGAATGTAATAAATACAAAATTGTCTCTCAATAAAGGGTAAACACCCAGTGTCTTTTAAATAAATATTAGCACAAAATTAAATAACAGCTCTAGATAATGGTTCAGTTTTACATAATACTTCTACAACAATTAAAATTCAATTAATCACGACTATGTTTTTCAATGAAGAAAGATTTTATAGTTAAGCCAGAATGTAATCAGATTTAAATTTATACAGATATTCAAAAACTCTATTCTGCACATTCCAAGCTATAAAAGGCAAAATATATTTTAGCTTAGTACTCAATATTTGAGCTTGTAATGCATTCAAGCTCGCAATTAAGGTGTATGTTGGGTACCACTAGACTGGGAGGTACAACTCCTATTCTCAAACATTGCACTCAAAGGGCACTAAATTAACACCACTAAACACCATATACCAGTTCTATCGACTCATCAATACAATTTTCACCACCAAATTGTCAGCTTGAGAGTGATTCAATGTCAGTAAACACCTGAAGCTGTCCTTTCACATGTACTTTCAACGTGATTCCTCGACCAAATTGTCATGGAATATTAACTAATACAAAACACCTACTCACGGGTCTGTCCGCATGCAGGCTCCACAAATGCGTTCAGAACTCGGCAAACTCCTTTGCACATTTCTCTGTCGAAGAAATACGCAGTGCCTCCTCTTCATAATCATCGAAATTGCTCGTGTCACCGGGACCTTTGCAACGAGGGATAAATGGAGCCTCGATCTTCTTCTGGAAGACAGCAATCCAATCCGTACTAGCAAACCATTTATGTCCTTTTATATCATTCACACCTGCTTTCAAATTACCGTATCTCTTTGTCAAATCTACCTGTAATAGGTTACGTAGGAGATCCTTTAGGTCAGACCCAAAATGTGATGGGAAGCGTACTTTTCCTGACACAATTTTTTCATAAATTTGAATAGGTTGATCGGCGAAGAAAGGTGGATAACCAGCTGCCATTTCATAGACTAAAACTCCTAGAGCCCACCAGTCTACCGCTTTGTTGTATCCTTTCGATAAAATGATCTCAGGAGCTAAATATTCTGGTGTACCGCATAATGTCCACGTACGGCCTTTAACTCGTTTCGCAAAACCAAAGTCGGTTACTTTAAGGTAGCCCTGTGAGTCAATCAATAGATTTTCGGGCTTAAGATCCCGATAAATGAGATCTAAATAATGGAGATATTCAAAGGCGAGGACTATCTGGGCAGCGTAAAATCTTGAATGTGGTTCTGAAAATCGACCCACTTTCCGTAGATGGGAGAACATTTCACCTCCTGGTACATACTCTAAAACCATATAGAGATTTGAGTTATCCTTAAAATGGAATTTGAGGCTGACGAGAAAAGGAAAATTGATAGCCTGTAAGATACGTTTCTCATTTAGAGTATGCTCCACTTGTTTCAATTTTACAACTTTTTGTTTATCTAGTATTTTCATAGCATAATATTCTTTTGTTGGTTTGTGTTGAACTATCATAACTCGCCCGAAAGAACCAGTACCGAGCGTTTTTATCCGTTCAAAGTCGTTCAATCCGGCGGTATTAGTAGGATTTTTCTTCCACTTCTCCTCGAAATCTTCCTTAGCCTGGTCGAGGAACTCCTTGACGCTTTCGGCAGCATCCACCTTTTTGTTGGCGGTGGCAGCATTATTGCCCATGGCGTAAACCACAAACTTATCTAGAACTTCGATTTGCCGTTATTTTCGGCTACTTTTTTCCACTAATCGATGCTGACTGGGAATTCACGTAAGGGGCAGGTCAACATAAAACAATTTTAAACACATACATTCTCAATTTTGAAACCACTAAAACATATCACTAAAGACACTGTTTGCAGGCACACATTTACACTTTTGATTGGAAAACAAGATGTCCCGAAAAAAGAATTTTTTAACATACACAAAATAAAATGGCTTCCACTATCGGACTTAAACGGCAGAGCGAGATCGAGAGTACAGTTCGCTCACGGGGCGGTCAATTATGACAGTGTTGCCGAGACTCAGAGCCAATAACCTACAATTTTTAAGGAAAAACTGCATAATCAAAAATAAATTATACCAAATTACGACTACTTATATGTTGGTAAATATATTATGATATAAGTGACGCATATGACATTTTGGTCACGGTCAAATATGCAGCACTTCTGTCACCATATGATTATTTTGACTTCTTTCTTTAGTTCATAATTTCAGATGGTAAACTTATATCTTAATTTTCTCAATGTGATGGTTTGAGATCTTATCCAGGAGTGACCTCAAATCATGTTGACATCCTTATCTCAGGAAATTATGATTTATTAATATGATTATATAAAAAAATCTCCTTATCACAAATTTTCTTTTTTCTGTATATTTTTGATATGAAGCTCTAATTATTCTAACTTTGTAACGCTTTATGGGTAAATTTTACTTAGCAGCGATGGCCATACGTATTCCCATTAAAGAATATAATGTCTCCACACTGAACAAAAAAAAAATTGAACCAAACTTAAATCCTATTCATTGTATAACATAGAGATATTTCATGAAGTGTGATTTAAATTTTGAATGAAAGTCACAGACATTAATATAACAGAAGTATTAAATGTTTGTGATGAAAGTGCACCTATTATATTATTATGTCCGTGTTGGACATTGTATATTTTTTTTTAATATTATAAGATAGCAAACAAGTAGATGGAAAGAGTCAGCCATCGCCTGTCTATAGACACCAAAGGTGTTAATGGTGCGTTGCTATCTTGTGGCGATGTCTAAAGCCACATGCATAAGTTTACCGGCTGCCTTACTCTCCAAACCGGAACACGACAGTGATAAGCAATGACGTTATTGCGGCAGGAGTGGGTGAAGCGGTGGTACCTGACCCGGGCGAGACAATGCAGAACTCTACCACCTAGTAGTCACGAGGGTAGTGACTCGTATAGCCAATTGTTCGCCTTTTATGACCTGCCTGGCAGAACAGCAGTTGGCCTATTTTTCAAAGAAGCCCGGGACCAGCACGGTATATTGTTATTTAAAAATTCATATGTAGTATTACCCAATATAAATCTTTGTGGTTTTTAATGCTAGTATTTAAGTTTAAATATACTGCTGTTTTTAATACATAATAAATTTAAAAAAAAGTGGACCAACGATTAGCCGAACATATTTAGTCCCACAATGTGATAGATGGCAAGCCTATCGCCAAACGATCCAATCCCAGGCAACGTTGTTTGTAACAGACAACTGGAAAACACAACTGCCCGACACATATTATGGTGTTAATGGTTACACTAACAACATACTATTTTTTAATAGCAAAAACTGCGTCAACAGACTAAAGAGCGTTATTTCTGTTATTTCTAGCCGAAAAAAACTGAGTTACTCTCAAGTTGCGTCATACGTAAGGAAGTTTTACCCCAATAATAATTTTCTTCGAGCACTATTCTGCAATGTATCAGGAATAAAATAACTATTCTAGAAACTTACTAAAATTTTTATTATCGTAATTTTTTTTCTAAAAGACAAAAAAAATGATTGTAACAAGAAATCCATGCTGAATTCAAATGGCTGTTAGAATCACTTAAAAGAAATTTAATCATTTAAACGCAATAAATGCAAAAACGTGAGCTTAAGTTTTAATTTGGAACTCTGTGACCAATTTTTAACAAATTTATTTAAACAAATTTAATCAACGTAATCGATCATATAACAAAGAAGAATTTCGCCACGTCGAGCCCGTCGACATTAACTCGGTGGCAGAGCGTCCCGGATTGAGGGAGATGGTCGCGGGTTCGAGTCACACGTGTCGGCATTTTTCTTTGTTGCTTTAAAGTTTTTCAAATTTATACGGGTCCAACTCGCTACTACGCATGTTAAAAAATCTAATATTAAATTTGTGTTTCATCAATTTCTAATTGTAATTTATAATAAATAGGATTAATCAGCAAGGACAACCGTAATAACAAAAAAAACAGTGGTACTGGGAGTGCCAACAGAAGTGAAAACTTGAACAATTCACCACTGTACGTAGGTCACACTATGAGTTTTGCGTAACTTAAAAAAACAACACCCATACCATAGCATTTGGTTATAACCAAAATATTATGTTTATTGCTTTTCAAACATTTTTGCATACGATCGAACCATTGCCTCTTCGGAGTTGGTAAAAGTAAAACCTCTCATCAAATCTTTGATTTTGGAGAATATACAGAAATCACAGGGTGCTAGGTCAGGGCTATGCACACGATGAGTGACGAGATGTACTTTTTCGGAAACTAAAAATGACTTTGTTTTGTTGGCCGTGTGTGAAGAAGCGTTATCATGGTGTAGGAGAATGCGGCTTTAGGGTCGTCTTTCGTGAACTTTTTCTAGCACCCTGGGTAAATAAATAGTAGAATACCACTCGGCATTAATACTCTTTTGATCTTCAAGTGGAATTGTACAGATGGGACCAGTAGCTGAGAAAAAAAGTGATCATTTTTTACGGACGTTTCTCGACTGTTTCACTTTTATTGGCCTGTTCTCATTTTCAAACACCCATTCACAAGATTGCTGTTTTTTTTCGATTTCAAAACAATAAATCCACATTTCGTCTCTTGTGACAATGTCATAAACAGCATTAGAATGTCCGTGGTCTTACTTCTGTAGCATCTGTGAGCACCATTCCACGCGATCCCGCTTCTGCTCCGCTGTCAGTTCATGAGGGATCCAACGACAACAAAGTTTCCGAATTTTCAATTCTTGGTGTAAGATTTTCTGAATTTGGTTCATACGAATCCCAATAGTCCTCGAATTGTCTCATAGGTAATCCGGGGGTTCTCTTCAATTAACCGTTTAACAGTAGCCACATTATTTTCGTTGACGGCAGTTGAAGACCCCCCTTCACGAAGTTCGTCATGTAAAGAAACTTGAACTCTCTCAAATTCAGCAAACCATCGCCTCACGGTGCTCAAACAAGGTGCTTCTCTCCCAAAAGCATTTTGAAGACGAGCGGCAGTCTTGCGGAGAAAAAGAACTTTAAAATCATAAAAATCATCGCTCTAAAATCTTTTCGACTTAATTCCGTTTTCGTTGCGTACGTAGAACTTTGATGTGTGATAAAAAACAATTGATAAATCATTTCCCGCCAATTGTTTTTTTTTTATTACTAAGAAGGTTGCAACGTTTTAAAAATATAACATTCGAAATTCAAATAGTTCTGATTAGCTAGAAGTGCTAAACTTTTAGTGTGCCCCATGTATTTACCGATTGGGACATCCTTTCCGCTTCCTTCCCCTAGCTTTCTCATACCTCCCTTCTACCTTCTTCCTACCTTTCCCCTATCTAGCCTATACCTTCCCCCTACCTTCCTCAACCTTCCTCTTACTTTTCCCCTATCTTCCCCTTACATTCCCGCTACCAGTTTTTTGCCACTGTATTTATATACATACATAAACAATATATGTACATACTTATACACAGAGGGTTCGGTTACATCACATGTCGCGTGTTCGATAGTTTTTCCTATCTCAAAAATAGCCACCCACGCGCCTAAAGAAGTTTTCACTTCAAAAATGGAGTGTGTAAACTTTACGCACGGTTGAAATTAAACTTTTTCTTTTAGATAAAGTTCAATATTGCTATTTTTACTTTTAACAATATAATAGTTGAAAAATGAAAATAAATGTTGTAATATATAACTTATGTATTGATATATTATTTACCGGTTGGGAAGATGAGTGGTGATCTCCATCGCTGCATTTTAATATCGCTAGAAATAGTCAATAACGGTTATTGAGTATTTCTAGGGATGACCGGGACCGACAGCTTTGCATGTTCATCCGAGGCACGAGGTGAAAATAAAATAAAGGTAATTAAAAGTCAGAGGCGTTTCGTACAATAAATAACAAGATGAAGGAGGTAAAAACTTACTTTTATAAGTATTAATAAAATCTAAATAAAAAATTGTTTTGTTTGAGAAACTACCAAACTCTACAAATTTTTAACGCTTGTAGTACAGTACATTTTCAATTTTCACTGTGGCGCCGCGAGGCCATCGGCGGAAGAACGCGTAAAACACTACAGCTGCTGTCTTGAGTCTGGGTAGGTAATGGCCAATGAGTTTTCAAGCGCGCCATCTACCTGTACTCATAATAAAACGCTTCGTGTTGCAACTTACAACATACAACTTACAACATCCCTGTAAATTATATTGACCTTGCAAAAACCTGTGCATTACAATTTTTTGGCAAATTTCGAGGTAAATTTATTTTTATTTATTTTATTTATTTAAACACTTTATTGCACATAATGGTACAAAGGCGTAACTTAATGCTATTAAGCATTTTCTCACAGTTTGCCTTCCGTAATGCTGAGAGAAAAAACTTGGGTAGTGCATAATAAATTAATTATGAGCTATTAACAAAACTTAATACTAGATACTAATTTATCATAACTAACCTATTATTAAGAATATTCTACAAGAGTCATATAAACATTTTAAGAACCTCAGTATAAATAATACAAACAATTAATACTATAAATAAATATAGGTTGACTACTTACATAGAGAAATATACATACATCAATACTCAATAGTAAATTATAGATACATTTTCATAATATTTAATTACATAAATATAATATAAAATACACACATATACAATAATTAAGAATTCTGACGTTTTAATAAGTGATCATATACTGCAGTTTTAAAAATTGATAGTGTTGATGATTCACGCATCTTAGAGGGAAGATCATTCCATAATCTTATCGCAGTAACAGTGAAGGAATTAAAATATGTTGCCGTATTGTGGTCCGGATACATCAGCGTACTTGAGTGAAATGACCGCTGAAGCCTACCCTGATTTGAAATGTATGCAAAACGTTCTTTTAGATATACTGGAAATGATGGATTCTTCAGAATGTTAAATAAACATGATAAAACGTGAATGTCACGCCGAAAACGAATATTCAACCACTTCAATTCCGACCGAAAATGAGTGACATGGTCATATTTACGCAGTCCGAAAATATATCGTATGCATAAATTAAGCAGCCGATCATGTTTATTTAACAATTCATCGGTTATATCAGTGTAACAAATATCCGCGTAATCAAGGATAGGCAACAACAGTGCATTAACTAGTGTAATTTTAGTTTTTAAAGGTAGAAAGTTTTGTAGACGTTTTAGTGCATGCATAGATGCAAAAAGTTTACGACTAAGTTCACTTACTTGAAGCGACCACGATAAGCTGTTGGTCATATAAATACCTAAGTTTTTTACGGACGTACGGTAGGAGAGACTTTTACCGTTGAGAGTCACAGGGGAGAGTGTCTCCAAATCAAATTGTGCCAGATATCTATCACGCCCAATTAACATTACCTGCGTCTTATCGGGATTCAACATAAGTCCATAGTTTTTTGCCCAAGTGCAAACTGCATCTAAATCAGCGTTCATATTTGCGATGCCTTTATCTAGGTCATTCGGCTTAAACGACAGATAAAGCTGCAAATCGTCTGCATACAAATGGTAGGAACAATGCTGTATATGAGAAGTGACTGCATTTATAAAAACCGAAAAAAGTAAGGGGGATAACACACCGCCTTGCGGAACACCGCTAACGACATCACACCAGTCCGACTGCATTTCATGAGTCCGCGTTTGTTGTTGACGCCCACTAAGATACGACGTGAACCAGGCCGTTGCCGATTGACATAAATTTAAGGAACGAAGAATAGCAATTAAAATATCATGGTCCACACAATTGAACGCATTGCTGAAATCAAGAAGAGTAAGAAGCGTGATCTTTCTTTCATCCATGGCCCACCGTATATCATCAGTGATTTTTATGAGAGCCGTTGTCGTACTATGACATGGGCGAAAGCCTGACTGAAAATTATTTAGCAGGCCATGTGTTGAAAGAAAATCAGAAAATTGAATGTAAACAATGCGTTCTAAAATTTTTGAGAGGTAAGGTAAAATAGATATAGGTCTAAAATGGGAAGGATCTGTGGGATTATTTTTCTTGGGTATTGGGGTTATAAAAGCCTTACTCCATGAGATCGGAAATTCACCAGAGAATAATGACAAGTTAATGATATCAGTGATGTGGGGTAAAATCACGTCAAGTATTGGTAGAATCATGATTCTGCCTAATCCGTCGTAACCAACAGATTTGGTGGATGTGTTGAGTATAATCTTGCTAACAAGGCTTTCAGGAACTGGTTCAAATGTGAAAGGCGTACTATGTTTAACACCAGACAGCTTTATATCATGGAGCGTATTTTGTTTAAGGTATGGATCAATTTTGTGAGATGGAATAGAAAACTGTGTATTTAGAATATTAATATTTAAATGGCAAGGCAATTCAGTCTGCAACTTCCCAATACCCAGAGAACGAAGAAATTTCCACATATTTGTGGGAGAGGAATATTCAATATTCGAAAGAATGTGGCGGCGTTTAGCATTTCTTACCATTTGATTACAGCGATTTCTTGCTAATTTGAAGGCATCCCAAAGCTCTGGAGAGCGATGCTTATTGAATTTACGCTTCAAACGGTCCCGACGAGCCATCAAATTGCGAATATGGTCATTCATCCAAGGTGCAGGGGGATGTTTCATTCGAACAGGTCGCAGAGGAGCATGTTTGTCGTATAGCTCCATTATGAGATTAGTAAAACACGCAACTTTATCGTCTACACTATTCCGTAAATCAAGTTGGGACCAATCTATTTTTGCGGCATCTGAAAGTAGTTTTGATTTATCTATTTTATTAAAGTTACGCTGCATAAATATTTTACATTTACTTTTTTGAGTTCTTAATTTATAAGATGAAAATATCAGGTCATGGTGTGAAAAACCAGGTGCTGCAAGCTGTCCACTGTGGCAAATACGATCACTTTTAGATGTAATTATGACATCTAATAAAGAGTGGCAGTCATTAGTGTGATAAGTCGCATTGAGTGGCAGTATCTGTAAGTTACACGATGTTGTTAACTGCATAAGAGTACGAGCTCGCTTATTGTCTTTTAAAAGGCAAGTATTAAAGTCACCCATCACAACACAATGGTCATATTGGGGTGTATATGATTCTAAAAGCTTTTCGAAGTGTTCGAAGTAGTCAGTCAGTGGAGGAGCATACACAACTCCAAGTAAAAATAGTGATTGTCCCACAATTATTTCCAAAAGAATGTATTCGTAGGATCCACTATACAATGCAGGTGATTGAGCTATAACTTTATATTGTAGATCACTACGTAGGTAAATGGCTACACCACCACCACCCTTGCCGATTCTGTCATTACGGATTAGTGTGAAATTTGGCATAGAATAAAGAGATGAAGGCAAGGATGGTTTTAAAAAGGTTTCAGATACAAGGACGGCACTTATGAAGGGGCTATTAAAAGTCGCTAGAAGTTCCGAATAATGAGCCGGGATGCTTTGCGCATTTATATGACAAATATTAAAATCCCTCCGATACTGGAAAAACATGTTATGTAATGCGTCACCCAGTGATGTATCATCAAAAGAATCATACGATGAGAGTGATGTTGATTCTAAAGAGTAGTACGGTTCAGAATCACTCATATTGCAAACAGGTACTAATAACTGATAATTATACTGTATTATAAAATATATGTATATATAAATGTATAACTTGTATAAATATGGTATTTCAATATAGAAAATAAAAATTAAAATAATAATAATAATAAAAAATAATAATAATAATAATTTACATGACTAAAGCTACTGCACAAATTAACTAGTAATTTACTGACAACACAAAAAAAACTTAAGTAATTAACAAAAACAGCAGGTTGCATAACTACAAGATTATTTTAAATATAAAAAAAAATTCATTTTATTGCTGACTAACATCAATTTTACCTCATTTTAAAACATCTGTATCTGTTTGTATATCTCGTTTTAACTCAAGAATGACTTGACCAATCTTGGTGAAAATTTGTACACACTGTGTACCGATTTAATGTTTTTTTGACTTAATATTTTTTTTATATAGAAGAGGGGGGCAAACAAGCAGGAGATGCACCTGATAGTAAGTGCCCGCCGCCCATGAACATTTGCAATACATACCAGAGGTAGTTAATGAATAATGAATGAATGGTAATAAGAAGTCAATGCCGGCAGCAAACTAATCTAGTGCCTCCTCTATACATGGACAGATTCATCAGGAGAGGTCATCGGAGAACAAATCCGTCGACATGTAGAGGGAGTAACTTGCTCGTCTGCCGAATAAATCGGCAGATACGTTTGCCGTTAATCCGTTTGTTATCGGTTTTTGTCGCACTCAACATAGGATTTTAGCGGCAGCGCCAGCGTCCGACGTCTTTCCGTACGACGTCCAAAGAGTATACAATACTTGAAGATGTCTGACGATGTATCAGTATAATTGAAGTTGCAAGTGATTTCCATTTTTTAATAACTTTACTGAGTTGAACACTTAAGTAGTAGTCAAAAGCGCTATATGAATAAACTAGCTGTTGCCCGCGACTTCGTTCGCGCGGACTTTATTTACTCCGCACAGCTCCTCCCCCGTAGGTGATAGCGTGATAATATGTAGCCTATATGTTGACCCGACCTGTTAGTAATATTCACGCAAAATTTGAAGTAAATCCATGCAGTACTTTTTGGGTTTACCCCGGACATACATTGACTTTCCTACGATTTTATTATATGTATAATACTAGCTGTTGCCAGCGACTTCGTTCGCGCGGACTTCGTTTACTCCGCACAGCTCCTCCCCTGTAGGTGATAGCGTGATAATATGTAGCCTATATGTTGACCCGACTTGTTAGTAATATTCATGCAGAAGTAAATCCGTGCAGTACTTTTGAGTTGACATACATACAGACAAACAGACAAAAATTCTAAAAATTATATTTTTGGCTTCTATATCGATTGTAGATCACGCCCCAAGTATACTTTTAAAAAAATTATCAATGTACAGTTTTGACTTTCCTACGATTTTATTATATGTATAGGTATAGATACATGCGGCAGCTACGGACTCACCGACCACACAGCCCATAAACACCTAATAATAGGCGAATGACTTGTGTCAACACATCTGACTTATAGTTCCGACGTAAATGTCCACGCGCCAATGAGTAGTGATTGGGTAATCAGTGTCGACCAATCAGATGATCTGTACATTACTATCTTTCACTGTGGCCTTGAGTTAGCCAATTACGGCGTTGCAATCCCACTACGTCTTACTTCAGCTAGTTGCCAGAATGCATTCAATACGGAAAATCAAACATTAGCCGTCTATAGGCTGTGTGGTCGGTGTACGGACTCGACATTCATTTTTTAATGTTGCGTGCGTGCGAGTTTCATCTGTCTAGAATTAATACACACTTTGACCGCCCCGTTGGTCGAGTGGTTAGTGACCCTGACTACGCAATCGACGGAGCTCGGGTTCGATCCCCGACGGGGACAAGCATTTGTGTGATGAGCATAAATGTTTGTATTTCCAGGTTTTGGTGTTTATTATGTACATATGTAAAAGTATTTATATAATATGTATTTCTATGTATTAGTATTGTTGACCATAACACAAGCAAATAATTTGCCTTCGGTTAGATCAGTAAGTGTAATTTGTCCCGTGAATATTTATTTATTATTTATTTTATTAAAAAAAGACTGATCGAACGACCTACAGACGTGTGCTCGGCTTCATCTGCCCAGCAGATGGATCATCACGAGTCATTCTGCCGACGCATCTGTCGACGTTCGCTTACGCGTCTGCCGACGACGTTTAGAGACTAGAGAGGCATAGTAGAGTGCAGCTACAAATGGGTACGCCGTGTAAAACTATTGAACTCGGATAATGAAGTTTGATTCCCGGACCGGGCAGTTTCATTGGATTTTTTCTAGTAGCAGCTCTAGAAGTCTGGTGATGTGTGACTGAGTGACTCCCACTCTTCGTGAGATGTCTTGAGATTTGACCCCCCCGCCCTTCCTTCGTATTGTCTCCCTAAGCATATGTAAGATTTGGTGAGATTTGACTCGACCCCCCCCCCCAAGTGTCTCATGTAATTTATGAATGCCGTACCCAAAAGGCTAACCAACCGTACCAACGGAATCCTTTTAGGTAGGTATGTACCTACTTCAGCGCTCTCCGTCCTGCCGTCCGCTTATGCACTCACATAGTTGTATTTTTTGAACCGTAATAGTTATGTACTTAAAAAAATTACGGAGTGTTTACTGCTGCGGCTGCTATAACGTTTTTAACTATTGTAATAATATAAAGTTTTTACGTAATGACGCCATCTATAATTGATATGAGTCAACTGTCAAAAGATTTGCTAAAAATCCGGAAGATGGCAGCGCGCTACCAATTCTAAGCCTATTTTTTACAAAAGTACCTATTTTATATAAAAAACTAGCTGTTGCCCACGACTTCGTCCGCGCGGACTTCGTTTACTCCGATAATATGTAGCCTATATGTTGACCTGACCTGTTAGTAATATTCATGCAAAATTTGAAGTAAATCCATGCAGTACTCCTTTGAAGAATAGACCAACTGCCGTTCTGCCAGGCAGGTCGTAAAAGGCGACCGATTGGCTATGCGAGTCACTACCATCGTGGCTACTACGTGGTAAAGTTCTGCATTGTCTCGCCCGGGTCTGGTACCACCGCCTTACCTACTCCTGCCGCAATAGCGTCAGTGCTTGTCGCTATCGTGTTCCAGTTTGGAGGGTAGGGTAGCCGGTAAACTTATGCATGTGGCATTAGACCTCGCTACAAGATAGCAACGCACCATTAACACCTTTGGTGTCTATAGGCGATGGTTGATGGGATGGTTATATCAGGAGACCCATCTGCTTGTTTACTATCTTATGATATTCTAGCAAAAAGCAGAGCTTTGTAAGGGCTCGCAAAGTTATGCTATCTAGTAATATTGTTAGAAAAGTATTTTTATGAGAATTACATCTTTTAATGTATGGACTTTATTTATAATTAATAATTATCTAACCTAAAAACCCAGCGTATTTACACCTAAACATTACATTCGCATCAAAGGCCCGCGTCGTCAGGCTTTGGACTAGGAATATTTGGTCTATTTTCAAGGAAAAATTATAAATGAAGATTGATCTTATAAAAAAACACATTTTTAACATTTTACTGAAATAATTGTTTTACGTCGATTTACGAAATCAAAATCAAAAAATGTTTTATTCAACATTTTTGGACTTAATATTGGACTTAACGTAGGCACGAAGAATTGACTCAGCAAATACATTTTTCGAATTTTTCTCTCAGAGAAACCCTCGGAGTTCGATTCCAGAGTCAGGCAAATGAAAAAATTTGTTTTTTCAGTTTTCTGATAATAACAACTTTGCCCGGGATTAGAAAAGTGCCCTACTGGCGATAGGCTGGCCACCTATCACACTGTGGGACTTAAGTATCTTCGGCTAACCGTGGATGCACACGCTGTACCTCTGCCTACCTCTTCGGGAATACGGGCGTGAATATACCATTTTTTAGCTTTTTACCCTCGGACTAAGATTGGCAATTGATCTCAATACAATATAAATCAATTAATACATCTGTACTGTTTCTCAATAAGCATATTGTAAAACTTTCTAACGCTCTATTTACTCTGTTCCCCGCAAACATCCCTGCTTTAGACCTAAATTCCCCTTGTGCCTCCCACAATATTCCTTCGAACTTCCCTTGCATTCTCCTTTCAATGATTTTATCATACACCTTCGATGCCAAGCTAATCAAACTGATGGCCCTATAGCTATTGCAGTTTATACGTGAACCTCGCCTTTATACGAGGGCACGATGACCGCGCGCCGCCAGTCAAATATGAAGAAACAATTCACGAAGTAGGTAGTCTCCTTAATAAGTTCGAAAATTCTAATACAAAATATTATATCTTCTATCAATTTTAACTCGTTAATTTAATAAGAGATGGTGTTAGTAATAAAATTCTGATACAAATTGTACCTTCTATTTTTTTAATGTTTATAAAATGGTATTTTTATAGTAGATAACAAATCTAGACATGAATATAAGCTACCACGTCGAAGCTCAAACCTAAAAAATGCGATGCTGTTTCAGTAAAATGTACCACAAAAGTGCATAGATTATCGCCTAGTGTAGGGCTCGCTGCGCTCGCCCTAATAAAAAAAAAGGCAAACAGACAAAAATTCTAAAAACTATATTTTTGGCTTTGATATCGTTGTAGATCACGCCCCAAGTATTCTTTTAAAAAAATATTAAATGTACAGTTTTGACTTTCCTACGATTTTATTATATGTATAAATAATAGATATGTTTTCCTATCATCACCTACATTTTCTTTTATTGAAGTGACTAGTTGTACTTGTTGAGTTGAGAAACCAATTTTTTGTATTATAGGATACTTAACAAGCATTGGATTCCACTGATTAAAGAGATAATCGGCGTCTATACACATTAAAGATATTGGTGGTATGTGACTATGTGGCAGTGATGTAAATTGTAATGCAACATGCCATAATGCATTACCGGGTAACTTACGAAGTTACGCATGAAACCGAAACATCAAAGTGATAAGCATTAAAACTATTTTTGCAGGCTGTGTTTACGAACTCTGAATAAGGTAACCTATGGAACGGCCATACCTACGAAAAAAACGTGCATAGCTACGCAACAAAACATGGCGGATTACATACTCCGTATGGTACTCCATCAGGGGAATATTATTGTTCTACGCTTTTTTTTTACCATACACAGTATACATTTATCTACAAAACTATCCTTAAAGCTTATTGATTTCGTAATAAAGTTATCTTTGACATTATCTTAGCTAAAATGGGTTTTTAGGGTTCCATGCTCAAAAGGTAAAATGGGACCCTGTTACTAAGACTCAGTTTCAGTAACAGTAGATAATTGTGACGACACTATCATACTACTACAACTACTATTGAATTATATTAAAATTATAAACGATTATATTTTAACCTGTTTTGTAGTGTCCACAGAGTATATTTATGGTTTACAGCGTAAGTACATAGCGTGACGGCACACTCGTGACGTCACGTAAAATTTTGTCAATAAAGCAAAACTATTGCGTATAGAACTGGCCTGTTTTCACTGTATACGTTAGACAAAGACGCCATTATGTTTATTATTTCGTCTTCTAAACTATTACATATTAAGTATCTATATGACATTGTAACGTATCCATTAGTTTCCTTAATCAGAGGTTACGAAGTAAATATTTAGTAATCTGTGGCCGTGGTAGCAGGAGTAGGCAAAGCGGCGATACCAATCCTGGATGTATCGTTGCGGAATTAGACCAATTAAAAATCATAAATATGATCATTTTTGAAAAAAGTTTTTTTTCTTTGTTGTTGATATGCTGTGGTTAGTCTCAAACAAATGGTTATTATTATTATAGTGACAAGTATTGTACCTACGCCTCCTACGAATTACCTGGCAGAAAGCAGTGGCACTATTTTGTAAAAGGGGCCCTGAATGGTAATCTGTGGCCCTGACTAACGCGTACAAGTGGGTTGAAAATGTCTTGAAATCTCCCATCACTGTCCAAGTGACATCATGAGTCATGACGTAACGCTTTTAAAATAATTTTGTAGCGTGACATTGAGTGTGTTCAGGACAACTTCTAATCTCAAAAGTCTGACTCACATAATCAAAATAACAAATTTTATTCTGCGCATCTGAGTTTAGCCGATTTCGACCTGACATAGTCACATTCTATCCATAACTGTCAAAACCTATAGAAGTGTCAGAATTATTCAATGGCGCTTTGATGTTTCTAAGTCTATAAAGTATCCTGGCAACATCTAAAGTCAGAATTTGGACTATTTAAGTCAGCTTTCTGAGATTAGAAGCAATTAGAAGTTATCCTGAACAAACACAATTATTCTTGAATAATTGTGTTTGTTCAGGATCCTTTATAAGGTCTTGGGCATGTTCTTCAAGATAAGACAACTGCTTAAGATAAACAGCTATAATATGTCGCCCGCGAAAGAAGAGAGAAGTAACATCTCACTTATTCTAATAAGTAAGTAGTTATATTGCGACAAACGTTTTGGTTCTCGTGATAAAAACATTGATATAAAAAACCCCAGGGCCAAGATGCACAGTCCCGAACAAAACTGTCACTCAAGCGTCGCTAATTTCATTTAAGTAGTTATAGATATGGCAAAAACATACGTCTTTGTATATTCAACCTTAAGCGCAAGATTTATAGTTGTTTTTACAAAGCAATGTACAAAAAGAAATAACATTGACATCGTGACCGACGCGACGCGATTCTATTTGAAATGAGCGCACAATTTTAAATTGTGCGCTCAATTTTGGAGGACGTTTTTGAGACACTGATTGTGTATCTTGGGTTTTCATATCAATGGATAAAAATGAGATATTAGTTCTTTTAATAATTCGTCAAACTTTTCTTTTGACGACGAAAAAAATATGTTTATCATAAGCAAAATGATTGTATAACATGGTAACATTGACAAAACTTTCATATTAGTTCAATATTATTGAAATTAAAAATACAGTGAATACGTCTATTAAGATGTGTTTAATTTTGCAGTTTGCACCACACATTTACATAATTAGGTGTATTAAATTTAGAAACAATGTTTCCTTCTATTCTATGCAATTTTGAACCTTGTGCTCAGGTGTTACGTTATATTTTCTTGCTGCAAAAATAGTAACTAACAATAATTAAAGTTGCTACAATGGTCAGCGATAACGCGCAGTTAGCGTTGGTAGAGTTACCATAAAAATTATAATGATGCTCTTCCTTATTAAGTAATTTTTGTAACGAAATATACTGTGTGATTATAAAAGGCTGTAGGAAAAAAATAAGCTTAATCAGTAAGTGTAATAGATGGCTTCTCTATTATTATTTAGAGTTTTTATAGTGCAAAAACCAACAATAAAATAATTTTCCATAATATTAGTATGTGAGTCAGATATGTGAGATTGGCGTCGACGGGATTTTTAAAAAACTATTCTTTTTAATAGACTCGGCTGTCATCATGTATTGATCTTATTATAAGCAATATAAAAACTACAAAAGCTAAAACTCATTATTTAGCCCTTTCAGATCATGAGACAGGTCAGAACAATAACATCAAAACAAACAATACACAACGCCTCATGGACAGAGTATGTTAAAGATTTTAGCAAGGAAAATGAGTTTAAATTTTGACGTGACAACGTCTTATAATTCGATAGAGCTGGCTGCACGCACGAAAAAACATGACTCATGCGGCGTTACCTCGCTCTGAGGCGTTCCGTTTAAGGCTTGGACGGATACAAGCGAGAGCTTAAGACGTTGTCACGTTCAACTATCGTCTGTAAACCAACTTTACAGACAACCGATTTTTTAAATTGTATTTCAAAGTTAAAGTTTACAGAAGTTTATGATTCCGAGGACATAAATAGCTCATTTAATTCGTTTTACGAAACTTTTAAATTGTTTTACGATTTATGTTTTCCGGTGATAAAAATTAAGAAAACTACTATCCAAGAAAATAAAAATTGGATAACTAAGGGAATAAAGATTTCATGCTTGAAAAAAAGGTAAATCTATTTATCAAACCGTAAATTTTGTAAAGCTAAATTCAATAATAATAAGAAATATTTAAAATACGTCAAAATTTTAAAACAATGCATTCACAAGTCGAAACAAATACAAAACAAGAATGCTATAATAAACATTAAAAATAAGTGTATAGCTACTTGGAAAATAATAAAACATAACATTAATGATACATAAAAATGTAATGAAATAAAAAACTTAAGAAATAAGGATATTAACATCTGTGATGCTAAAGTTATATCAGAGTTATTTAGTAATAATTTAATAGATATAACTAGAAATTTAAACACAAGTAATATAAATCATAATAATGATAATCATAATAATAATAATAACTATAGTGAAATACCAAAGAACCATAGTACAATTTTTCTATATCCAACTACTCCTATCAATGAAATATAATAAAATCGTTAAATAACACTCAATTTTTTTTTTATATCATAAGGTAGCAAACAAGCAGATGAGTCTCCTGATGGAAAGAGTCAACCATCGCCTATGGACAGCAAAGATGTTAATGGTGCGTTGCTATCTTGTGGCGAGGTCTAATGCCACATGCATAAGTTTTCCTTACCCTCCAAACCGGACCACGACAGCGACAAGCACTGACGCTATTGTGGCAGAAATAGGGAAGGCGGTGGTACTAGACCTGACTGGCAGAACGGCAGTTGGCCTATTCTTCAAAGGGAGCCGGGACCAACACAACGAATACTGTTGGATATGATGGTATTCGTACTGATATTATAAAAAAATGTAATAAATGTATATGTACTCCGTTGTATCATATCATAAACTTGTCCTTCAATCAAGGCATATTTCCGGAGAGACTAAAGTAAATAATTAAACCACTATATAAAAAGAACGATCCAACAGATATTAATAATTACCGTCCTATAACTCTTGTACCGACTATAGCAAAAATTTTTGAAAAGGCCATGTTGTGTAGGCTAAATAACTTTTTTGTAAAAACCAACATCTTGGCGAATGAGCAATTTGGATTTCGCAACAATAGTTCAACAACATTAGCATGTTATCATCTAACTAAAATTATTACAGACTCTCGCAATGACAAAAAACCAATTACAGATGTGTTTCTTGATATGAGTAAGGCATTTGATTTTGTTAATCGCTCAAACTTACTCAACAATCTAAATAATCTAAATATCGGATAAATAGTACAGGTGTGCCACAAGGCAGTGTTCTAAGACCGTTGCTGTGTCTCATATATATATATATATATATATATATATATATATATATATATATATATATATATATATATATATATATATATATATATATATTATATATATATATATATATATATTATATATATATATATATATATATGTAACAGACTTCATCTATCCCTTAAGAGGTTTAGTGCAATAAAAGAAAATAATAAGAATCTATACTAATTTTTTTTTTTTTTTGTGGGATATGTAAGAGTTATGTTTAATAAATAATATCAATGGAATTAAAGACGAAAATAAATAAAGAAAACTAATTCTCAATAATATATAAGACCTAAGATATAAACATATAAAACCTTAAAAGAGAATGACAGAAAAAAAAAATTGAGGATAAAAAAGGAATGACGGGATGGAAAAAAGGAAAATGAAAAAGAAAACGGGGATTTGTTTTAAAAGTTCTGGACGTTATAAAAGAGATTCTTCGTTTGAGACAATAATATAGATATATCAGGGATATTCCGGAGTGTAGGAAATATTGTTAATGTGAGAAATATAATTTGTAAAAAAAATATTGATCAAAACCGTGAGTATGTAGAATAGAGATTTATTCAGGGATTACGTATGTATTTATGCAACTTCGTATTTGATATAGTAGTCGTTGGGTTTATTTAAATCTAGCAGTATTGGTAGAATGTAGTTTTATTAGAAGGTAAATCTTTTGAATGCTGTCTATACAACTTTAATAAACATATTACCGATAAATATGTGATTAGGTTTACAAGAATGAAATTGTGCAAAATGTTGTGTAAAGGTGGATCGATCCTTGACTGAGTGAAGAATGTTTGTTGTATGAAGAAAGGAAATTATTTATTTTAAGGAATAGCTGTTGAAAAGATGTTTAATAACATGGGAGAAACGTGGACTTGTTTACTTTATAGAAATTGTGTGATATTATTATTAGGGAAGTCTATTTTGATTTTAGGAAAATAAAACCTTAATTTATGCTGTTCTTTTCTTTCCATAAAAATGTGAGCAATGGTTGTGGAGCTATTGCTGCCTCACAGTCTCGCAGCAGGGTTGCTCATCAGGACGCAGGATAAATCGAAATTCTAAACAACACAGGTGATGTAGTTTTCCAATTTAAATTAAATTAGTGTGTGTGATAAATAACTCATTTTGATTTTATTTCAGCAGAGTCGTACCAGTGACTAAGATTATTATGTTTGTATAACTATACTAGACTAAGTAATGGCTTTACTTTATCAAATTTCAGTGCTTGACGGATAACAGTTTATTAATTAATTAGGAAATGGATTTATGGACTTAATTATATGTATATAGATTTTCATCATCGGTATTTAAAGGAAACCCATTGCCTTTAGACACTATTGTTATTATACCTATACCTCGCAAGTGACTAAGATTGCTATGTTTGTTAATTTTCATATAAGTAAAGAAAAGGCTTTGTATTATCAAATTTCCGGACATGTTGGCAAGACAGTTTATTATTTAATTAGGAAATAGAAATAAATGACTTAATTACTTTATATTATACCTTTATCGTCGGCATTTTGAGGAATCCTGTTGTCTCTAGACACTTATTATTGCATCTATACCTTACAATTGGCTAATATTGCTATGTTTATTTTTCACAGGAATAAGTAATGGCTTTGCATTATCAAATGCCAAAAGCATGTTGGCTAAATAGCTTATTAACTAACAAGGAATCGATTTATGTGCTTTAATTGTTTATACTATACTTTTACCATATGCATTTGAACTATCATTATTGCACCTTTATCTTACAAATGGCCGATATTGCTATGTTTGTTTATTCTTCGTAGGAGTAAGAAATGGCTTTGCATTACTAAAGTCAAAAGCATGTTGGCTAAATAGCTTATTAATTAGGAATAGATTTAAGTGCTTTAACTACTTTATACTATACTTTCATCATCGTCATTTGGAGGAATTCCATTGTTATTAGTTACTAATACTACTGCACCTGAATTAATATTATCAACTAGTTTCAACGTACAACTCGCAACATTATAGAAGCGAATCCCGCTGGATCACTAGATTTTCCCGGGATAATAAATAGCCTATGTGCTAATCCAAGTCATCAACTATCTGTGTGTAAAATTTCATTCAAATCCGCTTCGTAGTTTTGCGTGCGTTTTATCTTTTAAAATCTACTAACTGGTGATAGTCACCACATATCTTTATAGATGAGAACCGGCTAAGGAAGTTCTTAGAATAATTTCCATAGTACAGTTGATCCTGCTTGTTATTTAAACTTTAGGGATCGAGAGCTGATTCCTTTGGAGTCTTCGAGGCCGCGTGGGGGCGACTTCTTAGCTGTCGTCGGAGCTGAATGCAGAGTTACTGTAGGTTTGTTGCAGAGTTGGAGGTATGGCTAATACGATTTTATTTCTGCATTGTTATAATTTTGGGCAGTTATAATTTTTTTATGAGGGAACAATTAGGTGATAGGATAGGGCGTGTAGATATTAGGTGGAAGAACTGATATTTTAATATATTGAGGAATTTAAGGAATACTTTGTTTATTATTGACTTTCAATTAAAACTAGGTAATTCAAGCTTAGGAAATATTTATTATAGAAACTTTCTCTAGTTTAAATGGTTACTTGAATTAATGCTTCAAATTGGAAATATTGTTAGGAGGAAATAGGATCTTTTAGGAGTTGAAAGCAGGTCTGTTATTGTAGGAATAATATATTATAACCAATAAGCGGGGGCATAAACCTACACAAAATTCACACGAAACCCTACCTTAATATGAATTATTAAAATTATGAAATGTTAATTCGAATTATTATACCCTATTATAAAACTAAATATTAACTAATACGTAAATTAATTGCATAGGCCAGTCTCTTAAAATCAAATCTTCATAAAACATTATTTTATTTACAATCAAATTTAAAACCGAGTACAAATATTAAACGAGATAATCACAAACTAATACAAATTACTCTCTTCGTATTTAACACAGGAATAATTAATATAAACTGAATTGTTGAATTAAATTTGGAGCGAAAATCTTAAATGACTTTAATAAAGCTTCAGGGAGTTAGAGTACAAGAGAGGAATGAATGAACTTTAGTCCAAACGTATTATGTTTATTTAACCATATTTTGTATAAATTATTTACTTAATTTAATTAATTATTTATTTATTTTATTCTTATTTTATATTATTTATATAGGGATTTAGGAGGATAGGAATTATAATATTAAACTTCTTTATCAAATTATTTCTTTTGGATAATTGAAATATTATTGTTTATAGTGACAGTGCATAACAGATCTTTTAGTAAGATAGGAAGTTTACTAAATAAATCTGAAATTAAGGTTAATTACTAATTTTGGATTAGATATTTTTACCTTTTACCTTGGTAAATAGATCATGTCATCTTCATCTCACGGGAATATCGACTTTACGAAGGCAACAAGTTGTGCTGGGTGTATCTATATAAGGACATACATGGAATGTTGTCATTATGGTCATCTTCTCTTTACCAGTGCAGACACACGGTTCATATGCCCCTCTGTCGCAAGCATGGTATTTGGGGCGATAACCCAGATAAACACCCAACTATACCGCCAAGCAAAGTTGATCCATTTTCATATCTAATCATCTCAGACATGAACTATTTTACAGAACTAGAGTTATTTGTCTAAATTGTTTATCTGTATATATTCATATATTAACCTGGATTCCATGATTGAATCTATACATCATAAGGATTGTACAAATGAACTTTACTTATGATTATTCGGGTGGATAGATGTTTCATAATACTGTTCACTTAAAGCAACAATAGATCTAATAAGCGTTGATTTCTAAAAATTCAGACCTTATTAAATTCTGAAATTTGATTAAAGAGAAATTGAAATAAGAGTAATAGAACTCTAATAATCTGGAGAAGACATAAATAACTTAGTTTCATTAGAAAACGAGTATAAGACGAATTGTTTGGATTCTAAGATGTATTGAGTATTCAATCACAATATTAAAGAGTTCAAAGATCTTACTAAATTTCATCTATAACTTCAAATTCAATTAATAAGTAATATTTCATTGCTTGTGATGACTATAAATTATTAGGGTTATAGGAGGAAATTTGACTATAATAACTTTAGAACAAAGGTTAATTTCTAGTTCAGTAATAATTTATTTTAATTATTTGGCTTTTTGATTGGACCATACCTTCGTCACAAGATAGTGTCGGCTTTGCGAAGGCATCAGAGTTGTATGCATGTCGCATGCATTGTGTATATCTATATAAAGGCACATATGTAATGTTGTCGTTATGGTTATCTCCTCGTTACCAGTACGTGGTCCTCGGATAAGCCCCACCGCAAACTGTGTATTCAGAGGGTTAACCCAGATAAACACCAACTATCTATCGCCTAGCAAAGTTGAACTATTTACATAATTAATCAAATCGTCAACCAGGTATGAGCTACATCACAGAGCTGGATATATTAAATTGCTTGTTTTAATGTATTTTTATACACTAACCTGAGTTCATTTGACTTTCGTCATAAGGATTATCTTAATTGATTTTACTTATGAAATTTTTATGATTTGGATTATTTGAAGTTCATTGCGAGCAATGATTACTTTTATATATGTTTATTTATCGCGTACCGACTATTAATGTTTCGGTATTGTGATTGAAGACAACATATTATCTGTCTTAGTTTTGTCAAGTAATTGTTAAAACAAACTTGCACAAACTTTAATTGTAAACTTGAGAATTATATTTATTATTTGGCTTTTGACTGTGCTCAATACAAATGATGCACCTTGGTCATGCCAACATTTATTATTACTGGCTGTTACTAAAATAACAACAGTATATACTTTATCAACATTTATGTACTCCAAGTCAATGCTATCGCAAACTTGAGTACTTTATATATTATTTTAATTATTTTACTTTGATCAAGTCAATGCTTAATCGTATACTTGAGAATTATGTTTATTGTTTGGCCTTTTGACTGTGCTCAATACAAATGATGCACCTTTGTCATGCCAATATTTATTTATTATTTTGTTACTGTTTGTTACTAGAATAACAACAGTATATATTTTTATCAACATTTACTTACTTCAAGTCAATGCTTAACTGTATACTTGAGAAACATATTTATTATTTGGCCTTTTGACTGTGCTCAATACAAATGATGCACCTTTGTCATGCCAATATTTATTTATTATTTTGTTACTGTTTGTTACTAAAATAACAACAGTATATATTTTTATCAACATTTATTTACTTCAAGTCAATGCTTAATTGTATACTTGAGAAACATATTTATTATTTGGCCTTTTGACTGTGCTCAATACAAATGATGCACCTTTGTCATGCCAATATTACTTTTTATTTTGTTACTGTTTGTTACTAAAGTAGCAACGGTATATATTTTTATCAACATTACTTACTTCAAGTCCATGCTTAACTGTATACTTGAGAAACATATTTATTATTTGGCCTTTTGACTGTGTTCAATACAAATGATGCACCTTTGTCATGCCAATATTATTTATTATTTTGTTACTGTTTGTTACTAAAATAGCAACAGTATATATTTTTATCAACATTACTTACTTCAAGTCCATGCTTAACTGTATACTTGAGAAACATATTTATTATTTGGCCTTTTGACTGTGTTCAATACAAACGATGCACCTTTGTCATGCCAATATTTATTTATTATTTTGTTACTGTTTGTTACTAAAATAACAATAGTATATATTTTTATCAACATTTACTTACTTCAAGTCCATGCTTAACTGTATACTTGAGAAACATATTTATTATTTGGCCTTTTGGCTGTGATCAATATTAATGACGCACCTTGGTCATGCCTATACTCATCAACTTCCAAACAATGTATTCACATGTTTGGACATTAAACTATATGGCTATCACTTTGTGACCCCACAATAGTAAAGCCTATCTGCCAATAACTTGGTTCTTCATAATATATTGATTTTCTCTTTGAGATTAAGGACTTTAGTTCCTTTTAGTTTCAATATACTTCTGGGGGATACGGTAGGAAGGCCTTCAGCCGGCATGGTATCCACACATGTGAGGCGAGGCGGCGCCTCTTACATATCCCACAATAATAAAATTGCGGCACTAAAGTGCTTTACAACTCCCAACCTAAATATTACAATAATTTTATCCATATATTCCATACTACCGTACTTCTTCCCTTTAGATGAAGTCAATGTAACTATTAATATCATCATATTGCTCTCTTAAGCTATAGATTTATTATGTATTTTATGTATATATTTAATATATTACTCCCTTCCTTTAAGTCAAATATCTTTATTATGTATTTATGTAATGTATTACTCCTTTTCTTAATTCAAATATCTTTATTATATTTATGTAATATATTACTTCCTTTCTTAAGCCAAATATCTTCAATATACTAAATTTTAGTCCTTTAAATCAATTTATAGTATACATTTCCTAATAAAGTATGATTGTTTATAAGAGATGAAATGTACCTTTGAAAAGAATGAATGGGTAAACTATATAACACAAAATGAGTTCTCAAATTAACACTAGATGAATCATTTGGCCAGATAATATGATTATAACTCTGTTGACTCCTTTATAAACGAAATATAACAGACAATTTTGTTATATTTAAAATGTGAGTTTAGAGGGTCTTCGGGAGAGTTTGTTACAATATATATTATATATATATATATATATATATATATATATATATATATATATATATATATATATATATATATATATATATATATATATATATATATATATATATATGATCTTCCGAAAACTACCCATAATTCATGTGTATTATATGCAGATGACACAACTGTACTTATAAGATGTGAAAATATAAATAAATATGAAAATGAAATTAAATGTACAGTAAATAATATAATTAAATGGTTACACAATAATAATTTAAATATAAATAAAAAAAAGAAAACACCTATTGAAATTAAATATAATAATCAATTAATAGATGAAATAGATACTATAAAATTTCTGGGAATTACGTATGATCGCCATTGTAATTGGAAGTCACATGTAGATACGATCTGTACTAAATTAGATAAATTTATATATGGAATAAGATGAATAATATCTATAAAAATCTGTAAATTAAGTTCATAATTTAAAATCTAAGTATTAATTAATATTATAATGTAAAATAGATAATACATTTTGTTTAATTAAAAATTCAATTTCATTGTTAGACATACAAAGTAGTAAGTGCAAAGATAAAATTAATTACCGCTGTATTTTATATTATATTGAATCTTTTATTTTAAATTAATTTTTATATTGTATAAGTATTGTGAAATTTAAAATTTACCAATATTTAAATGCATAAATGACATGTAATTGTAAATTTATATTGTTTGACATAGTATTGTATAATATGACAGGTATTTGTAAGATTTTAATTTAGCACTGGCAGGGTTCTGCAACGTCTCGACCGAGTTTTTAATCGACTGCCCATAAAGAGGAGGTTGTTAATTCACCTATATGTTTTTATGTTACCTCAGAACTCGATCATTTACATAGATTTTAAATTTTTCTTTTTTTTTTGTTTGAGAAGATAGACTTAGCGGTGTGGTCCGATTTTAATGATTGTTCAAAAATTTGTTTTTAATCTTAATTTAATTCTATTGCTAATCTCAATTATGTTAATATTTTATTTATAATTTAGTTTTAATAACCCATTTTTATTTATTAGCATAGAATATTATGGACAATTTTAGTAAAAAAGGAGTCTGAAATAAATGAATTATTATTATTATTAATTGGTTAAGATCTGATGCAGGATTTTGGAAAAATAGGAAATGGGAAATCGGTGGTTGTAATTTTAATGCGACAAAAGTTATCAGTTGTCTCGACAGAGTTGGTACCACCACTTTGCCTATGCCTGCCGCAACAGCAAGCAAGCAATAGCGTTAGTGCTTGTTGCTATCGTGTTTCGACCTGTAGGGTCAGGTAATCGAAGATTTATACAGGTAAGATTATCAATTTGCTACACAAATAGCAATACACCATTAACATTGGTAGCTATAGGCGATGTTTAACTTGAAAACTTTGTAAATGGCGGTGGTACTGTAACAGCTTGCCAGGTTAATATAACGGCCGGCCGTGTTACTCCACCAATTATAACGCCTTTTGCCCGGGGGATTTACTTTAACCTGCTTGGCTGCTTGAGGTACACGAAGATCGTCGGGTTTTAGTATTATACTCAAATAATACCATGAATTTTATAACTTCATTTATTTTTCGGGCATATGTCTACCCGTCAAGATTACTTCGAACACTCTTATTCTACATACATTTAAATAGAAAAACTAAACAATGTTTTACGTTTAAAAGTGGACAAAGCCGCCAGTATGCAATATTATGCATGTAACATCATAAAGGTATTACAGTACCATATACCCGGGTGGAACGATGCAGAATTCTAACACCTAGAAGTCACGATGGTAGTGACAAGTATAGCCAATCGTTCACCGTTAACGATATGCCTGGCAGAATGGCAGATAATAAACAAATGAATATGTCTATACAAATTACATGAATTGATCTAAATTCAAAGTGAGCAAATTATGTTATGGGGCTAGTCAATGATATTAATATATAGAAATTCTAAATACATATAAATACATAATAAACACCTAAACCAAAAATACTAACATCTATGTGCATCACACAAATGTTTGTCGATATCGGAAATCGAATCCGAGCCCCATTAATGCGTAATCAGGTTCGTTAATCATTCGACCAACGGGGCGGTCAGATGGTCTATTCTTTAAAGGCGACCGGGACTAACACGAGGTAAAAACGCTGGAGTGTGCTGTGTCTTTCAGCACAGAATACTGGAGATCTCCAGTCTCCATCAGTCATTCAGCAAATTTTTAGTGCTAATAGTGATGTCCTTGTGTTAAAATATTATTAGTATCGGTATCTAGTAATATGCATCATACTTATTATCTATCCATCATCTGTCCCGCGTGCGGGATGTGTTGCGAAAAGAACTCTACGACGCGTTACGACAAATAAAATTAGATTAAAGACGATTGAACTTCAATCGTATTTCAACGATGTGTTTGCTACATCTACATAATATTAAATTGGATTGCGTGTTGAATCCACAGAACAGAGAATATTAAAAATATGTCCCTGAAATGAAAAATATTTATAAGCAGTTAAAACCTTTTCCAGAAATAAGAAAAAACATGAGTCTGTCACATGTTTCAGTTGTAATGAAACTTTTTTAGGGTTTAGTATACAAAAGGGTGATCAACGGAACCCTTTTAATATGCTTCCGGCGTCTGCCTGTCTATCATTCTCTTGAACGTAAATAGGGAGACAGTCACTCGAAATATCACAGAATGCGTGCTACTGAGGCCGCTTTCACAACAAATATTAAAAAGTTAGATAACAAAAGGGGTTGTTAAGATTAAAATAATTATATTAAAAATCGCTTGGTGATACGGAATCCTACATGTGCTAGTTCGACTCGTACTTAACCAGTGTTTAGCTTTTTTGTTTACAAATAGTCAATTTCAACTTAAAAATACCATGGTATAGTTATGTTTAGTTACGAGAAGTTTTCTTACGGTCGTTTTTGAGGTAACAGATAAAATTCTCGTACCTACTTCAAAATGTTACTAAGTATATTTTCTCGTCGAATATCTACATAAACATAATAAATATATAGATTTGTAAACGAATGGATTTGGCTGCACCATTAGATTTCAAGCTATCGTTGATCTGGACAGTTGCCAATCGACCTCCTTGGAAAAATTTCCAGCTACCATCAATGACAGACCGGAAACAATAATAATGAACAGCTTACAAACACTGTCCTTAAAAAAATTAAAAAATAAACATGTTTTACTCTTTGATTAAATATTATCCATAACGAAAGTTTTACTATTAGAGAAACTTATTTAAGTTTAGTAAGTTAAGCATAGTAAGTTTAGTTACCCTCTTAAAAAATAAAATATAATAAATAAAATTAGAAGTAAAATTCGAGCATAAAGTAATTAGGTATACAAAACAACTTAGACTTTGCTGATCTTCGTATGTGAACATGACAGACATTTACACACGGGAGAGCTAAATCGATGAGGTGACCTAATTGTAATTATCTTACAAGCTTCATCTGCTCTACGCCTATTATACAGTGTGATTCTTCACAATGTGCATGTCGGCGTACTGTCGCCACTCGGGTATTCGCCACTCATGATTTATGTTTTATTACTACGTTATATGTAATATTTTATTATTTTATATAAAATAACCACAGCACTTTTGACAATAATAACTTTTATTTTAGAATGTTGATACAAACACTATGAAGGATAGTGATCGAATGCGCCCCGCTTACAATAACTGCCCTTTTATAGACGGCATTAGACATGAGATCATACCATGACGTCACAATCAACACGTGATATGAATTTAAAATAACGGTTGTAACGTAACATTTAAAATTTCACTAGAAATTAATTCAATACATTTATTCTATTTATTTATAAATTGCTTATTTATCTATAGCTTAACCTATTTAAATAACTATTTTAATCTACACAGATTTATAATAGCCACAGCTTAAATTAATGTCGGTTTATTTCCCATACTCATGACACTTTAACGAAATTATTCCAGCGCCCATACGGCCATTCTGATCCAGCGCGCTCCCTGCGCTGAAAAATCTTCAAGATATAGTATTACCTACAGGATCTTGTTAACACATGGCATCACCCACCACGGGATCTAGCCAACACACGGCATCACCCACCACGGGATCTAGCCAACACACGGCATCACCCACCACGGGATCTAGCCAACACACGGCATCACCCACCACGGGATCTAGCCAACACACGGCATCACCCACCACGGGATCTAGCCAACACACGGCATCACCCACCACGGGATCTAGCCAACACACGGCATCACCCATCCTGGGATCTAGCCAACACTTGACATCACCCATCCTGGGATCTAGCCAACACACGGCATCACCCACCATGGGATCTAGCCATCACACGGCATCACCCACCACGGGATCTAGCCATCAAGACCGGGAATAAGGATACGCATGGTGGCCAGCCAGCGTTTAAGGATGGATGTTTTGGAAAGAAAAATAAATACATATAAATATTTAAATATAATAAAATAAAATACATATAAAGCATTACTCTTTCGCCCATACGGCATAATCATCGTCTAGAAATGGGTCTGTCTGCGCAGTAGGTGCTGGTCGTAAAAAGTCATGGCTAGCGATTTTTTCACTACAGCCGCGAAGATTAACGTGTTTCAACTTGTAACGATCATTAGGTAATACTTCTAGAACTTCCATAGGACCATCAAATTTAGGACCAAGCTTTGTCGTGTGCCGTTCGTGACGGCGCATGAGAACAAAATCACCTACTTTAAATGAATTAATTTTTGCTTTACTTTTGTCAAACCTTTGTTTGTCTTGGAAAGATCGCTCGTCCATCCTTTTTTTACAGAATGACCTGACAGACACCAAATCATCGATGGGTTCATCCTCATCAATTTGTAATAGCTTAATAAGAGGTGGTGCGCATTTTTTACCGAATAATATCTCCATGGGACTTTTACCGGTAGTTTTTGAAACTGTACAATTGATAGCTAATTGTAAATCTTGGATAGCATTATGCCACGGTTTATTAAGTTCAATAACAGACATGTTATCCTTTATAATTTTCATAATGCGTTCTACTTGACCATTTGCCCTACTTGCTCCTTTAGCCACTACGTGATGTTCAATCCCATAATTATGACAAAACTGTTTAAATTCTGTGGAAGTCATACTTTTGTCCTGATCAGATATAAGACGGGTGGGTGTACCAAATATAGTTATAACCTCACGGAAACACTTTATAGCGGAGTGAGTTGTACGGTCATTTGTATAAACTAAATGAACGTATTTTGTAAAACCATCTATGAAGACAAACGCATATTCGGCTTGATCACGTTTGCCATTCATGCAGCCTGTAACATCAGCGTGTACAGTGTGAAATGGAATCGCAATTTTATTAATAGGATGTAACGTTATTTGCCTAGCACCCGATATCCCCTTTCTAATTCTACAACTAACACAATTCTCCACGAATTTGCGTACCAATTTTGACATGTCAGGAAACCAATATTGTTCTCTAATTTTTGATAATACTTTTTCCCACCCAAAATGCTGCAATGAATCGTGATAATGAGAAATAAGATTCCAACGGTAATTACGTGGTACAATAATAAGTTTCCTTGTTTTATTGTCTATTTGAATTTTTCGTCTTAATAATTTATCTTGCAAAATAACATAGGGTAGGCTACAGTTTGAGGCATTGAATCGGATTTTAATTTTTCAACTATGTTTTTTAATACTGGGTCGCGTTTTTGTTCGATTAAAAGCCAATTGTGATCAAGTGTTGTTGAATTTATAATAAACCGTAATGATTCACAAACAATATTTTTGCCATCTAAAATACTAGATGGTCCTATGGGATTGCGGCTAAGATAATCAGCGTGAGCTAAGCGATCTCCTTTTCGATATTCTACTTCAAACTCAAAATTTTGAAGAAATGCCCACCAGCGATGCACTCTAGGAGTTAGTTCCTTTTTATGTCTGGAGGCTTTAAGAGAATTGCAATCGGTGACAACTTTGAATGGTCGACCGTATAGAAAGTGACGAAAGTGCTTGATAGCTTTGACAACAGCAAGCGTCTCGAGTTCGTACGAATAGTATTTACTCTCAACGCTGGTCGTTCGCATGCTGAAATAACCGACTACATGAGAATTTAGGTCTCGCTTTTGTATTAATACAGCTCCATAGCCAAGGGAGCTAGCGTCTGTGTGAAGTTCACATGGTAAATCTGGATCAAATATAGTTAATAAAGGGGATGAAGTTAAAAATTTAATTATTTCATTTCTGGCATTATCTTGATCTACTGTCCATTTCCAAGGGACATTAGCTTTAGTTAACTCGTATAAAGGTGCCATAATTTTTGAAAAATTAGGGACAAACTTTCTGAAGTAGCCCGCAAGGCCATTGAATTGTCTAAGTTCTTTTATGTTTTTGGGTACTAATGATTTAGATAAGGCAGCTATTTTTCTAGGGCTTGGTTTAACTGTTCCGTTCTCTATAATATTACCCAAATATTCTACGCTAGTTTGCAAAAACGAACATTTTGAAATATTTAAAGAAAATCCAGAATCTGTTAGTCTTTTTAATACTAGATTTAAATTCCTTATTCCTTCTTCGATTGTTAAGGACATAATTATGACGTCATCAATATAGACCAAGGCTACCGAATCTTTGTAATCACCTAATGCTTTATTGATTGCGCGTTGGTACACGGAAGGTGCATTGCAGAGACCAAACGGCATACGTAAATATTCAAATTGGCCATCAGGCGTGACAAATACGAATCCCATGAAAACCAGCTGCCATATCTAAACAACTAAAATATCTAGCTTTACCTAATTTATCAATTTGATCTGCGATTAATGGTAATGGGTAGTTATCTCTAACAGTGTTAGCATTTAATTCTCTATAGTCTACACAGAGTCGATCAGAACCATCTTTCTTTTTTACAAGTAAGATGGGACTACTAAAAGGAGAGCAGCTATCGCGGATTATGTTATTTGCTTTTAAATCGCTAATGATATTTTTTACACTTTCGCGTTCTACAGGCGATAGTCTGTAAGGCCTACGTTGAACAATTTTATCTGGGTTTTTTAATTTTATACTTAATTCTCCCGTCTTTATTTCAGTGACACGATTGCCAACTGTGAAACTAGAGCTAAAGCTTTCGAGTGTACTGTGCAATTTTTTTAACAGTTTTGGGTCTTTTATTTCACTATTAACGATGAATCTAGTTTTTTCAGATATATTAGTACATTGATTAATAAGGATATCGCGCTTAACTGATATTCCCTCTTTACTAAATATAACACGAAGGCCAGGGGTTTTAATAATATCGAAACCAATCAAGAAATCAAACTGAGTTTGAGTATCACTGACCACATAGAATTCAACTTCAATAGAAACGTCGCCGATTTCAATTATAGTCGTGATACTTTGTGTTGAATTTACCGGACAACCACCTATCCCCATAAAAGCGACATTTACAATTTTTTTTTCCCGGAATAGAACTGGCAATCTTATTTCTCACCAACGAACAGTCTGCGCCCGTATCAAATAAACAATAATAAAATTTGTTACCTATTTTGAATTCGGTAATACAACGGTTTTTCGGGGCACAAACCTCTATAGTTTGATTATTCAATAATTTTATACGCTCATCATTTTGTTTTCGAAAACAGTTCTTTTCGACGTGACCTTTCTTATGGCAATAGCGACATTCTACAACTTTATCTGTATTCCTAGATGCCTGAGCCTTAGAGGTCGACGGTTCAGAAGGCAAAATAACGTTTTTAATTTTACAATCGCGAGAAAAATGACCAGGCTTATTACAATTAAAGCAATTACTAGATACTTTATTCCGTAACTCCGCCAGATGCGGTTTCTTACTCTGTGTACTGTTATTTCCTTCTAAGCCATCAACCTTTCGTTTACGATATGTTTTTAAAACTAATACTAACTTAGGAAGGGTGTCTGGCGTATTTCTTAACAATTCTAATCTAATGTACTCGGGATAAATACCTGTATCAATTGCGTCAATCACCTCCGAATCAGACGCTTCTGGTCTTACGCGCTTAAATAGGGTCCAGCCCGTCGTAGCGTACTCGGCATAACTGTGGGCTTGATCAGAAGTAAAGCTGCGCCATTTTTGCACATCATCAGCATACCGAAACTCCTTACCAAAGGTACGAATGAGGTCGTCTTTTACTTGATGCCATGTTGTTGTCTGCAGAGACCACGTGTCAGCCCAGATTTTGGCTCTACCTCTCAACTGAAGTATTGCCCTCATTCTTGCTTCTTGTTGTGATATATTGAAGGTTGCGATTGTCTGATCAACATTATCACACCAGTCTCGAATGTAGTGTGAGCGGACATCTGGATCAAACGGTGGTAAGTAGAAATTTCCTCGTTCTCGCATCATCATCGGCGTAGTGTTCGCAGATAAGGCGGCCGTTACAGCACTTGACGCTGCCGTCTTGGTTATTGAGGATACCATGCTCATCACTTCTTGCATAGTAAATATTGGCTCTTTGTTACTTCGGAGATGTGAGGGGCCCAAAATCGGAGATTGGGATCCCACCGCTGCTGTCGGCGTACTGTCGCCACTCGGGTATTCGCCACTCATGATTTATGTTTTATTACTACGTTATATGTAATATTTTATTATTTTTTATAAAATAACTACAGCACTTTTGACAATAATAACTTTTATTTTAGAATGTTGATACAAACACTATGAAGGATAGTGATCGAATGCGCCCCGCTTACAATAACTGCCCTTTTATAGACGGCATTAGACATGAGATTATACCATGACGTCACAATCAACACGTGATATGAATTTAAAATAACGGTTGTAACGTAACATTTCAAATTTCACTAGAAATTAATTCAATACATTTATTCTATTTATTTATAAATTGCTTATTTATCTATAGCTTAACCTATTTAAATAACTATTTTAATCTACACAGATTTATAATAGCCACAGCTTAAATTAATGTCGGTTTATTTCCCATACTCATGACACTTTAACGAAATTATTCCAGCGCCCATATGCACATATTGAATGTGTGTGTGTGTTTGTGTCTATGTCTATGTCTATGCAGTGTGTCTATGCAGAAAAATTTGTTGGCAGTTGACACTTTAGTTGGTTACTTTATAAAATAAATGTACTTACATACGACGACATCGATATTATCGATACCATTAAGTAATGTTTTTTGATTAACATCATAACAATTCGTAATGGACAATTGATAATGTTATCGATAGCATTGATGCCATCCGATTAACATCTTAACAATTACCATTCTTAATAATAGCTGATTGACAATGACGACTATTAAAATTATTTTATAAAAAAATATAAAAATGTAACAATGAAATACGTCGCACCTCCGCTCAAATAGTGTCACAATTCAAAAAATCGTAAAATTACTTTTATTGTACCATTCGTATCGTATTATGCCATAGTTTTATCTCGAATGGTAATCTACTGTTAGTTTTTTTAATAATTGTTTTGAATTATTTAATACTATTGCGTTAGTGACGTTAGTGGCGTTGGACGGAAAAACGAAAAACATAGGCAGGAGCAATTTTAAACCCCTTTTACTCGAGAATCGTATTTTTGACTTGTGACACTATTTGAGCGGAGGTGCGACGTATTTATTGGATTGAACAATTATTTTAACAAGTGACTGCCAAAAAATAATTGTCCAATAGTGAACAAAAATTTTGTTAATTTTTAACCTTTCCGTGTAAAGCTGCCTCTTCACATTGGGCCATGATGGCCCAATAAAGGCAAACACGATAGTGTAGAGGGTATAAATAGACATTTAAAATATTACCTACCTTACCTACTAATAAGGTAGAGTATTGAGGGAATTTATCTTTTTAAATTTAAAAATGAATTTACCTTTTTAATTTTAAATTATGTAGACATTATTCTATTAAGTGTAAAGCGATTAGTGATTACTGATTGCGTACCTACCTAAATAAATATATTGTAGAAACTAGACGTTTATATATTAATTTGCTGGTTCAAAATATAATTGTTCATTGACATCGATATTTATGTAGACATTATTTCATTAAGTGTAAAGCGATTAGTGATTACGTACCTAAATAAATATACTGTAGAAACTAGACGTTGTATTACGCATATTTATTTGTTGGTTCAAATATCATTATTCATTGACATCGATTCGAAGCGAGTCGATATAATGTACGGTATACCTTAACCTATAATTTCGATAAGAACAACAAAAACGACATTAATGCGATGGTTCCATTGGGACCACATTACGTATTATGAATACAGACCGTGGTCCCAGGAACAAACTTTTTTTGATTAATAACAAGCTGAATATTTGTGAACATTTTCGTTTTGACGAGACCACCATTTTTTCTATATCATAAGATAGCAAACGAGCAGATGGGTCACCTGATGGAAAGAGTCAACCAAAGATGTTAATGGCGCGTTTCTATCTTGTGGCGAGGTCTAATGCCACATGCATAAGTTTACCGGCTACCTTACCCTCCAAACCGGAACACGACAGTATTTACATGCACGCGGTACTTGCTCTCATGCCTACTCTATATACCGTGAAAAAAAGCACCGACGCGACGCTCTTGTGGCAAGAAAAGATAAAGCTGTACAACTTAGTACCTAGTCATGATGGTAGAGGAAGCAATAAAGACGCCTTAGGCTGATCGTTCCTCTTTTACAAACTGCCTGATACCTAGGAGGAAATCGGTATGGTTTATTCTTTGAAAAAGTAATAATTACAAATCCATACATGTAATAAAAAGGCTAGAAAAGTAATTTCTGTTCATAAAAGTTTTTTCAAAAATATTAATTGGATCCGTTAAAACTACCTTATACAAAAACTACCTTATTATTAGAAATTTTGTCTGTCTGTCTATTAATTTGTCCATCAATCACACAAATTACGCTACTTACTGCACAGAAATTATTGAAATTTGGCATGATGATAGCTGAGAGTCTCGGGCAACATAGCTATAGGATTTTTACTTTTTATCCTAGTTTTACTTTACATAGAGAAACAAAATAGCTAAATAAAAATTTGGAAAATTCAGAAAGAAGTGCACGCCTTATAATTTAAAGAATAAACTTTAATTTATTGACGAATTAATTCGCTACTGGCGATTAACCTGTAAAAAGTTAATTCGTCAATAAATTATTTATTTTAACAAGTGATTTCCGAAAAATGTTTGTCTAACAGTGAATGAAAAATTTATTAATATTCTATAGGTTAATCGCTTACAGGAATAACACGTAGGTATACCGTATACCTATTATGCGATATTATTCTATGGTTAGGTAATCATTTCACTACTATAAATGAAAGAATATTGTTGTGGGTAGGTACCTAGGAACATTGATACTATAACATTATTTTTTATTATTTTATTAATTATATAATAATTAAACGACACTGACATAGTAATTTTCAGTAGGAAACAATCGCGTTACCTGTCTACAAAGTGCTAATGCGTCGATTACACTGTGCTACATCTAGTGCACTACGTCATGTAGGGCACTAGATGTAGTGAGGTGTAAATACATGTAGGGATGTAGGACCCTAACTTAGGGCGGCAGGGAGAGCCCGACCTGCCTACATCGCCTACAACACTACATGTAGTGCAGTGTAATCATAAGTAGGGAAGTAGTGCGCCTACATAGGACACTCAGTCTCGCCGCGGCATCCGATCGATGCGAGTGTTCTGATATTAAAGAACTGAACTCATAGATAAATATGTGTATTACTATATGTATAGATAGGCAACTTTCTAAATCTATAATGGCTTACTACTGGCGTCATCTATCTTATAGCCTGAGAACTATTTTGTTTCGGCAGCTGAATATAGGTACCTACTTTTTATTAAAATTTTAATAGTAAATAGGAATTTATCAAACACTATACAGCGTGCCATTCAAACAAAATGTAACTCTGACAAGTCCTTTTGCAATTTCGTTTGATTGCCACGCTGTATAATGTTATATATTCAGAATAAAAACATTCATAATTTAAGCCTTTATTAACTCACAATAAATAGCACAATATATTAGTTTTGTGTCACGATTAAGCAATCCGGAGAATAAAAGTTCAAACTCAACGAAAATAACACTAATACACACAAAACAAACTGAATTTCAATAATAAAATGCGCACGAGTATCAACATTTAACACCATAACGACGCCATTTGTAATTGTGTGGTTTTTTGTTTGATAGATTGGCCAAACTTTGTTATTTTGAAAAATAAGCGTATTTACCACAAAACAATATATGTTTATAGTTCAGATAGTCAAAAATTATAATGTAATGTGATATCTTATTTAAATATATATATTTAAGACATTAAAAGGTTATTTTTAATATTCGTATGTAGTGGCAAAAACCTTGAATCCAGATCTTAAGTCTTTTGAAATAAAATCTTTTTCAGTACGTGTCCTAGATGACGCTATTTTCAATACAATTATCAAATATTTTATACATAGTACTAAATTACCATAGCATGACTGAACTTAAGGTCTTGATATGAATTTCCGGTGGCTAGAAATCTTAATGTGACAGCTAATCGCTGTTTTGGAGTGACGCTTGCTCTCAGTATTGTATCTTGTTTCTGAATACAGTCGGTTACTAAGTTTAATAAGAAATCAAATTGTTCTGAGGTAATTCCTGAAATCTTCTGGTTCTAAAAGGTCTAAAATGTTCATGCTGCTCAATTTGTTTCGCAGTAGTAGATACTGCTTAACCCATTTCCTTTTATTTCTACGCTTCGTAATACCCGCTGTTACAGCAAGAGCAATGCCGATTTTTTGCAGTTTTGAAAGCACGGGTGCCATCGTCAGTGTTTGGTATTTGACTGAGTTAGGATTCCCTATGTAGTGCAGTGTAAACAGAACACCATTTATGTAGGACCCTAGCTAGTTCACCAGCTAGTGCACTACATGTAGTGCAGTGTAATCGACGCATATGTGTGAGTTTTTCTTTTCGCATTCGATCGTGAGCGCGTTTCGAGTTTACTAGGAATTTGTATGTGATTTGTACAGCGCCACCTAGTGGTAAACTGGTTTCTCACGTTTACCACTAGGTGGCGCTGTACAAATCACATACAAATTCCTAGTAAACTCCAAACGCGCTCACGATCGAATGCGAAAAGAAAAACTCACACTTAGCACTCAGAAGCTTTAAAAAACGGTATACCGACACGTCGCGTCGAGTAGGTATATATTTAGACTAATTGTGCCACATTTATACATACAGACATCTGGACCTCCACGAAAAATTTTCTAAAATCAGTTTTTTTATATTATAACAGTAAATCAGTTTTTTTAATCAAATATTTTTAAAGTATTAATTGTGATTATAAAAGGGTTTTTTTATTTCTTAATTCTTATATCTGTAAATTTACATTATTATATACATACATCTGTGAAATTTATACATATAGATATACATACATATCTGTGAAATTTGAATATATAGATACATACATATATAGATATACATACATATCTGTGAAATTTGAATAAGTAGGTAGGTATAATAGATACGGTTTAAGCACAAAACGAATAGTTTAAATCCAGAAAAGTGTTAATCTTGACATGTAGAGAGTAGAGCACTCCGTTTGTACGGCGTGAATATCGCCGAACATAGAACACTAATCGACCTAATCCCAAATTAGCAAATTACTTCCTTTGTAATATGGTCAAATATTACTAAAACTAGCCTTTACCCGCGGCTTCCCTCGCATATTTTTTTTGTAATAAAAAGTACACTATGTTACTCTTAATACCTCCAAGAATATTTTTGTAACAAAAAGTATCCTCCTATGGTACTCTTAATACCTCCAAGATTAGTGGTTTTCGCGTGAAAGCGTAACAAATAAATTTAATTTAGGTACATCCGCATTTATACCTAATATTAGTAGGGATACATAGAAATACTGAAATAGGTATATAAATAACACACAAACCCAGAACACATCTCTATCACAGAATTGAACACGAGCTCCATCGGTTGCGATGTCAAGATTGCTAACAACTCGTCCAACCGGGTGGGCCCAGGCAGTACGGTCAATTATAGTGGAACGTTATTTTTATTTAGTATGATTCCTATATCATGAATCTACCTCTGTAATTCAAAGTAGTAAAGTTCTATTCAATCAAAATATGCAACAAAGTGAGCAAATAAGCATATACCTAGTAGGTATATGCCTACATACTCGTACGAGTATATGTATACGTAGGTGCATTATTAATATGCAGATTTAATTCGCGGCAAAAGGTATAAAGAGTGAAGAAATCATTCGTGAGCCAAGATTTTTTAGAAGCCAACGACCGTTTTCGGTTGATCATACGCGCTCACCGAACCTTGTGCTAAATAACATTTTAGACTTGAAAAAATATATTGTATAATGGTGATTGTTAGACAACTCGTTTTTTTTCTATTCCGTAGTAATCTACAATATCTTTTTCAAGTTTAAAATGTTGAAAAAAAAAGTGCACCGATATCGTCAATTTCGTTTCGTCCAGTGTAACAATACCTACCTACCTACTTACAAAATACAAACACTATCTAGGTACCTATTCACCAAACTAATGGGTTAAATTAAAATTCTTTTCTAGCACCTTGAAAGTAGAACTTTGTTCCTTATAAATTATCTGAACTATCACTTATTATAAGCAGGTATATACCTTCCTACGTAACATACTACTACTAACTTCTATTTATCTACATAATAGTTTCTTTTGTAACCTAGATAGGTAGGTAGGTAGGTATATAGTTTTATTAAAAGGTATGGACTATGAACCATACATTCTTATTATTTACTAAAATCGGTTACATAAAATCATTCAAACTATTAACGGTTTTATTTATTTTCATTAAAATTAGCTTTAATGTGTGTATAAGACACCCTCCATTATACTCACAGGTTTGACTGATAATTGATATATTAGTATTCGCTTTATATAATTTTGAAATTATTTGTGGACTAGTAATCCGGCGAACTGTAATTTGCTAATATTTCATACTAGCTGTTGCCCGCGACTTCGTTCGCGCGGTCTTCGTTTACTCCGCACAGCTCCTCCCCCTTAGGTGATAGCGTGATAATATGTGGCCTATATGTTGATCCGACCTTTTAGTAATATTCATGCAAAATTTGAAGCAAATCCATGCAGTACTTTTTGAGTTTACCCCGGACATACATTGACTTTCCTACGATTTTATTAAATGTATATAGATTCGCCTAATCTCTGTAACGGCTATCCAAAATGAATCGTATAATATCATTCGGAGTAGTTCGGATTCACTAGATTGGCGCCCGTCGGATTCGTGAAAATATTATAATATTTCAAAGTGAATATATTAGTATCACCTAATCTTGAGAAATTTCGGTATTAATCCATCTCTAAATTTATACTGCAATAATTTAAATTTAAAGGGTTTTATTAATAAATCGAACTAGGTACCTACCTAGATAAATAATCATTGTAACGTCGTGGTTGTATACCTACTATCGAATAACGCTCACCCTATCTTTTTCATTCAAACGTAACGTTAACACTGTAGGAATGAGACAAAAGAACCGCTCATTTACTATAACCATAGTCAAACGTTTATTAATATGACCATGACCATGATTCTTGAATTAACTAAATGAATGAACTAATTTTATTTAAACTTTTATTTACTAAATATACAACTGCTTTAACAATCATACGTAGGTAGGTATGTGTTTGTCTATTTAGGTTACCTACCTACCTATTTAGCACATTCTATTTGACAAGATCGTTATTGTTTGTGCCCGCTGCCCGCATCTTAAATAAAATAGGTAGGTATACAAGTAAAAACGTACCTATGGGCTATGCGTCAATTTGTATACCTACTACCTAATTGCATATTAAACTGGAAGGATCATCAAAGTGTAAGTTACCTAGGTACCTAATTAGTCAGGTAATTTGTTATGTTACTCAACTGGATTACCAAAAGTTCTTCTTAACTAGGTAGGTACCTACTTATTAAAAGTTTATGTACCTACATAGGTATTTTACGTCTAGAATCTCATAAATATTAATTTGGCTTATGTGCATAAAAAATACGCATATTTACCAAAAGTAATATATTTTTGATACGGCATTATTATTATTATTAATATTTTAACAATATTGAATTATAAATGTAGTATAAAATAAACATTTTATATATCTGTGAATATTTTGATGATGAGGTTTTTAAACCAAACTACCAACACGACAAGGTAGATAATTGCTTGCTCAACGTTTGCCTCATTTTGATTTCAAGGTTGTTTGTAAATGAGCTGTGAACTTATAGTTATCTCAGTTTCACTCATATATTGTCGTTATACCTATTTCATTTAACGAAGTTGGCGCGAAAACTTCACAGGCAGGTCAATTACGCGCATGGTATTTTCTTTCTTCCTCCTTCATTTGATCGTCGGTGTTTGTGCTGTGAACAGTGTGCTTAGTGCGCTACACGTGCCAATATTCAGTTCTAGAATAATCTAAGAAAGCAGAAATAAATACAATGGCAGACGCAGCGGTTGAAAAGAAGTAAGTTGTGTGATTTTATTTTGTAAACAATAATAAGAATATTTTCGCGGTCTGGAAAAACGTGATCAAAATGGCTTCCCGTATAATAAAGTTTTAAGTTTAATCTGAGTTGCGACCTTTTCTAAGCGTTTATCTTTAGGTTTCCTTTTAAATAATATATAAATATTGTTTTATCATAATGAGGATTTGTTTAAAAGGACGCTTTAAGTTGAGCCCAAGTACACGCGGGAAAATTGATTAATTTTTCTTGGTTGTTTTACTGCCGCCTGAAGATAAACACATTATATGAATTGTAACCTACATTATTTTGGAGAGATGTGAGTGTAGTTAAATAGATAATTCCTTAATATATTAATTTTATGTTAACGGGAAAATTGAAAGCACGCCGTACGCGGGTCGCATATTCAAGATGGCGCTGCATGCGCGGCGTGCCGGCGCGGTAGCGTCATCGACGCGCGCTCGTTTCAAATTTTCCGAGGCTTGCAAGTTTTGCAACACGTCGGTTACGTTATCGCTACTCGCGAGGGCTGCGTGTTGTCATTAGTTATTTTTAACGCTTTCAAGACTGATTCTTGGATCGAAGCGGCGTGTTAAGCGATTAACGTTGAACAATAATTTTCCTCGTTACTTTCCCACATGCAGCCTTGCGCAACAACTGCCGCTTGTTTTTGTTCCGTCATACTTCCTTTCTACTACCTTAAATCATTCTACGTAAGTTATAAACTTGATCGAGTTCTTGCCTGCACTTCTATTACGTAGGCATAGTCAGAGTATTCGGCATAGATAATTTGTGATTAGGTTATCAGTTACTAACTGAAATATTTTTATATGTTTTACAGAGACGCAGCCCCCGAAGAGGTTACCTCGACTGAAGCCGCGAAAGAGTCGCCAGTCAAAAAATCTCCCGCCAAAAAGGTTGAAGCGGAGAGAAATGGCAAAGAGGAAAACTGCAGTGGCGATGCCCCTGAAGAAACGCCGGCCGAGAATGGCGATGAGAGCAACGATGCAGAAAGCAACGACGCCGTTGAAAATGGAGATGCCACAGGTAAAACACTATACAAATATTACTATACCTACCTGTCTTTAATTCCACGAACTAAGTTCCAATGTTCTTTTAAATATATTGGAAATTAAAATGATATTGTCAAATACCTTGGAATGTGTTAACTTCAGATTGTAAAAAATATTTTTGATTTCATGAATGTTTATGTTTATGTTGATTTCATAATGTAAAGGTACATTTACATTGCCTTAAAAATGATAGGTCATTGAACATTATCTAATAAATGATAAGGCAATGAACCCTATTCCAAAATATGTGATAAAAAGTTACTGTTTATAAATTGGAATATATACCTACCTATATTCAAATTCATTACATTTCATAATCTTGTCCAAGTCTTCATTCCCTTTATTTGTACATTTCAATTAATTGAATTGTTTGTTAATTTTTATTTCATGTTGTGCATAGGTACACATGCTTATTTTGAATATTGAAAAAGAATAAGTATTTACATCTCATACAAAATTATGAAAAGAAGAGCATTGAAAGTTCTTGTTTAAATTGTATTTCCTTACAAGATCTTGAATTGTAATGAGTGTTTGTATGTGTTTTTTTTAGGGATGGGCCGAAATTCGTTTTACATTCGGTTTAACCGAATTTCGGCACCTTGAACCGAACTTCGACATTCGGCCGAAATTCGGTTTAAATGCCGAACATTCGGCACTAGAAAAAAGTATCTTCTTGCACTATTTTGCTTGAAATCTACGCTAATGTTATAAAGAGGAAAGATTTGTATTCTATGTTTTTATATATTTTAACATCTAAACTCAAAAACTACTTAACCGATTTGAAAAAATCATTCACCATTAGAAAGATATTAAAATCATTTCTGAGTAACACAGGCTATACTATACTTTCGAAAAAAATCCGTTAAATAGTTGACCCAGCAGGCCATCCCTGAAACATCCCGCTAAATAAAAAAACATAAAAACAAAAATGAAAAAACTTCAGCATAGACTTTTGAGTTCGAAGAGTTCAAAAAATATGTAAAACGGTTGACCCGGCAGGTCATCCCTGAAACTTCCCGCTAGATCTTTATCTATATCTTAGCATATCACAGATTTTTTTCAGAGTTCAAAAATCTTAAATTTGTTACAAATATTCGTTAGTACATAGAAGTCGTAAATGACAGTAATTTCAAAATTTTTAAAATGCTCTATATTTTAAAAACGATGATTGATTTTGGTCTTTCGAATGGCATTCAACGCAATTTTTGACCTCTAAAATGTTTTCATAGCTACGTAATCTACAGACTCAGAAATGTCGAAGCAATATCAAAAAAAAAATTTTTTTTGAATTTTCGATATTACTTAATCCCAGATAAATCGACCAATTTTGATGCAGTTTGCTTATTTGACACAATTTATAGAAAGAAAAGCTGATTAAACTTTTAAGTCAATCGGTATATTAGCCTGAAAGTCATTTTAAAAATGCTAAGTTTGCTGTAAACAACAAAATATAATATTTGAAAAGCCGTAACTTTTGAAAACTTGATTTAATTTTGATTTTTGAAACTGTATTTGAAAAAATTTCGAATTTATGTCGAAAAAACGCTTTTCCAAATTTTTTCGTCAACGATAACTTCCGAACGGATTAACCGATCATGACACAATTTATGAATTAGACGCAGTTTTAAAAAAAAAGAGCTGATAAAATTTTATAGTCAATCGATACATTAATCTTGAAGTTATATTAAAAATAGGTTTCGTCAATTTCTTTTGCGTTTTTTTTAAATTTCTCAAAATATTCTAGTCCGAATTGGTGAAAATTCTTGGGAAGTCTAAGTTGAGCAAAATCTAATTCAGTGCCATTAACCGCGTTCCGATCGGTCAAGCCGTTCAAAAGTTATGAAATGTTTACATACACACATACATACAACCACACACTCTCTCTCTCACATACACACACACACACACATACACACAGACATACTGACGTCATCGCGAAAATAGTCAGAAAATGTTCCATACCTAGCGGGAAGTTAAAAGTCAAAAGTTTGATATAGATGAAGATGCATATATTTTAAAACATGATGATTTAGATCTTTTTTATTGCATTCAACGTAATTTTTACCTTTAAATGGTTTTATTAGCTCCAAAATCGGTAGGTTAAAAATGTCGAAGAAAAGGTAAAAAAATAGATACGTCAGTTGACCCTGCAGGCTATCCTTAAAACTTCCCGCTAAATTGAGGTATTTTAGGCTCAAAGGAACAAAAATCATACCTAAGCATTTTTTTTCAAGGTTCAAAATTCTGACTTTTGTTATAAATGACAGCAATTTCATTTTTAAAAAGCTGTATATTTTGAAAACGATGATCGATTTTCATCCTTCAAATGGCATTCAACGAAATTTTTCAGCTCTTAAATGTTTTTGAGCTACATAGTCTATAGGCTAAAGTATGTCGAAGTAATAACAAAATTTGTTTTCAAAAATTTTCGTTATAATAAACCCTGATAAACCGATTTTGATGCAATTGACGGTATTTGACGCTATTTATAAAGAGAAAAGTTTTTTTAAGTGAATCAGTGTATAAGCCTAAGAGTTATTTTAAAAATATTAAGTGAGTGATATGTAAACAGCAAAATTTTATTATTCAAAAGTTATAACTTTTGAAAACTTGATTCGATTTGATTCTTGAAACTACATTTGACGTAATTGTTTTAAGTACCACAATATTGTAGAAGGTTTGACCTTCAAACAAGTTTTGGTCAAAAAGTCTCTTATTTTATAGAAATAAAACACTTTTTCCTAAATTTTCGTCAACGATAACTCCCAAACGGATAAACCGGTTTTGATACAATTTACGATATTTGACGCAGATTTTTAGAAAGAAATGCTGGTTAGGTTTTTAAATCAAGCAGTGTATAAAACGGAAAGTTATTTTAAAAATATTAAGAAGTTTTCTGTAAACAACAAAATATTAATATTAAAAAAGTAAAAAGCTTTTGAAAACTCGATTCCATTTCGTTTCTAAAAAAAATTAGAGAAATTACCAAGTTATATAAAAAAACACTTTTCTAAAGTTTTTCGTCAACGAGAGCTCTTGAGCGGAAAAACCGATTTTGATGCAATTAATGTTTTGAACGCAGTTTTTGTAGGAATAGAGCTGATTAGATTCTGTACCTAATCTATACATTTATGTACTTAGATTATACAAAGTTATTTATTTATGTATGTTATTTATGTACAAAGTTATGAGATGTTTACATATACACATACACATATATACAGGCATGCTGACCTCATTGTGAAAATAGTCGGAAAAGATTTCTAGGACCTCAAAACGTGGAGATCTGGTGAAAACTCGATTTTGAAAAATCGGGGCAAAATCAGTAACTTCCTTATCTATATACATACGTAGCAGAAAGTTAAAAATAAAAATCCATTCCTAAATTGGAACAATGTAACTCAATGTATAAAATTTTGCTGTGACGTCACTAATTCACGTGCGTTGCGAAACCCATTAACGATATCCTACTAAAATTATATCCATACTAAAATTATAAATGGGAAAGTGTATCTGTTTGTTTGTCCGTCTTTCATGGCAAAACGGAGCGACGAATTGACGTGATTTTTTAAGTGGAGATAGTTGAAGGGATGGAGTGACATAGGTTACTTTTTTCTCTTACTTTACGCGAGCGAAGCCTCGGACTATATAATAGCTAGTAGTAAGTAATAAAATAGGTAAATAGCTAGTATAAAATAATTAAATTTAAAGCAAATTCGTAAAAAAGTCACCACGTGTCGCTTTTAAGAAAGCGCCCCAAAATTAAACCGAAGTTCGGCCGAAATTCGGCCGAATTTCTTATTTTCACCGAATGTTCGGCCGAAGTTCGAATTCGGTTCAAACCACATTCGGCCCATCACTAGTTTTTTTATATATTCTAGTCTGATGTTTAGTATACTTATTACTTGCTATATTTAATACTAGCTGTTGCCAGGGACTTCGTCCGCGCGGAGTTCGTTTACTCCGCACAGCCCCTCCCCCGTAGGTGATAGCGTGATAATATGTAGCCTATATGTTGACCCGACCTGTTAGTAATATTCATATAAAATTTGAAGTAAATCCATGCCATACTTTTGAGTTTACCCTGGATATACATACAGACAAACAGTCAAAAATTCTATAAACTATATTTTTGGCTTTGATATCGATTGTAGATCACGCCCCAAGTATTTATTTAAAAAAATATTCAATGTAGAGTATTGACTTTCCTACGATTGTATTATATGTATAGATGATAACGAACTCTTTAAAACCTATATATAACATATAATCTTATTTGTTGGAAATCACAACATATAAATAGCCCTTGACCTATGTTCTGAATTCTATCTTTATTGAAGATTATCACTTGTATATGTTAATTTTATGTTTCTAAAATTTGTATCGGACAATTGTTTCAATTGGTATTTTTCTATTGTTTTCAGAAAAAGTTGAAACAGGTGTGAAGAGGAAATCTGTGCCAGCAGATAATGGAGATGCTGCTGAGAAGACCACACCTGAAAAGAAGGCGAAAGTAGCGGATGAGTCTCCTGCGGAAGCAGAAGAGGCAGCCGCCTAAATCTATTCTCGATTCCTATGTTTGGTTTACTGCAATGCATCTCGTTCACAAGGGCCCAACTCTCTCTGCAGACTGACATATCTTTTACTACATTTACAAATACTATGCCAAAACTATAGTTTTTATATATTGTTACATAAAATAGGACATGATTATAAAGAGTTGAACCCTTGTGACTACAGTAAATTTAGGTTTATTAATACATTTTGTATTTTACCTGTGAAGTACCTGTAAAGTGTAAATTTTTTATGAAACTGTCAATCACTCGTGTGACTTGCATCGCAGTGAACTGATTTAGTACATGTTTGGATTTGGTGTTGTATACCGTATTTGCATATCGGTGTCTATTTCAATGGACCGTTTGTGGTGGCTTAAGAATAAGTATTGACAACATAATTGGTATTGGAAGACTCCACGAGTAAGGTACTGCCAAAGTAATTCACCTAGTGTGAAGTACATTCACAATACGTTCTGTGAACGATGCAACTTTTATAAACAGCTTCCAATATACAAGATTTTTAGATAAGATTTAAAGTGTTTAGGTAAATAATTCAGTTGTAAATTTAAGTTAGCAGTTAAATATCGCACATTTATGTATATTTCATAGGCATTATTACTTAAACCATTTAAACAAAACATTCCTTGACTTGGTTATGATTGCATTGTAAATGTTATTCCCAGTTCTTACTTGAGTACAAACCAGTCTAACTTTTACCAGTGAGAAAACTTATGAAAAACTTGCAATGCATCATTAATTTTAAGATTTGAAAATTATTGAAGTTGACAACTGAAGGTGATGATAGATCATATTGACATTTATTTTTCGTGTTCTTTAAGAGGAATTCTATGGTTCTATTTTTTATTTGTGATTTTTTCTAACTTATTTTCCCTCTGTTTTTGTGATAGATTACAGACCTCAAATGTAGGTTATTTATCCACCAGGATATGAATCTTATTTCTCAAATATTTTTGAAATGTGTTCAAACAATATTATTTTTTACTTATTCTATTTGCACAAATTGGACATAAAATTGTTTAAACTTAAAACTTGATAATAATTGTTTAAACTTCAACATAATTTGAGAAGTACATTAAGTATTAGAATTTATTAGTATGTACAGTTGAACACTACTAACTTCATGTGAAGTTGAGGTGTTTCTTAAAGGTTTCTGGCAATAAAATAGTCCAACCAATGTTTCCTTTTATTTTTTACCAATCTATACTAATATAATAAAGCTGAAGGGTTTTTTGTTTGTTTCAACGCGCTAATCTCTGGAACTATAAGTCGGACTTGAAAAATTCTTTTTGTATATGATAGCTAAATTCATGAGGAAAGTTATAGGCATATCAAGCATTACGCTACAATTCTTAGTTAAGCTTAAATATCGATATTTATAAACTACTAACTGTTGCCAGCGACTTCGTCCGCGCGGACTTCGTTTACTCCGCACTGCTCCTCCCCCGTAGGTGATAGCGTGATAATATGTAGGTATTATGTTGACCCGACCTGTTAGTAATATTCATGCAAAATTTGAAGTAAATCCATGCAGTACTTTTTGAGTTTACCCCGGACATACATAAAGACAAAAAATCTAAAAACTATATTTTTGGCTTCGATATCGATTGTAGATCACGCCCCAAGTATTCTTTTAAAAAAATAATCAATGTACAGTTTTGACTTTTCTACGATTTTATTATATGTATAGATAAGTCTCAACCGAACAGAAATTGCCAACTTTGTGTTGTCAACACGTATTGGTGACAAGTTCTCTAGTTTCCTTGAGTTGGCAACAAAAATTGTAAACATGTTGGAAACCGTGTTTCCATTTTTGGCGGTAAACATCAAAAGAATACACTTGTTGCAGTTAGCTCTATTAGTTGGCAACAAAAAGAAAAACGTGTCTGATGCGTGAAGGAACGCATCTATCGAGTTATTGATTTATATTGCATACAAACCGTGCTATGGGACTCAATTGATGAAAGCTATAAAAATATAAAAAAGGATGCATAGAAAGCTATCAGTGTTGCGAATGTAAATTACGTAACGAAGGAAAATTAAAAATTTTCTTTCATACGATGAAAGTCCGATTCGTCTATCAATAATGCAACCTGCTAACAATCATTATTTCAAAGCATTTAAAAGTTCAATCCTTCCAAGTTCTTTTCTTCCTTTCAGGCTTGGTCGTACCCAATACATATGCTTCTTTTTATATCATAAGATGGCAAACAAGCAGATGGGTCTCCTGATGAAAAGAGTCAACCATCGCCTATAGACACCAAATATGTTAGTGGTGCGTTTTTATCTTGTAGCAAGGTCTAATGCCACATAAGTTTACCGGCTACCTTACCCTCCAAACCGTTATACGACAGTGACAAACACTGACTCTATTGCGACAGGAATAGGTAAGGCGGTGGTACCAGACTCGGGCGAAACAATGCAGAACTCTACCACCTACTAGTAAAAAGCCGAAGTGCTTCCGTTTCTTTTTACATAAAATAATACCTAATTACGGCGGCTGCCTACAAACGTCATCGTCGTTCGGATACATTTTACCGTGAAGACAGCTGGTTGTCAACTAAAATGTTTTTCAAATTGTTGGCAACTCTGTGGAGACAATGAAAACAAAAGTTGGCGATTTTCTGAAGAGTTGAATACACTGACATTGCCAACAATTTTGGTGGAAACGCACCTTTAGGAAGATAAATTTTGGCTTTATATCATGTTATTTGGATGCATACTGTAGGAGAGAATGAAAATAATTCAACAAATTTAGTTGGTCTTAAGCCCCGTTTTCACTGTGTAGTACGAGTGTGAGTGTTTGTTTAATGCAGGTGCTTAGTATTAAGCAAAAAATACGTGAAGACAGCCGTTGATCCCTGCGAGTGATAAGTAATCAGCGTCTATTCACTTTTACTACGCTGAATACTGATCACTCGCACTGATCAACAGCGGTCTTCATGTATTTTTTGCTTAATAATAAGCACCTGCATTAAACACTCGTACTCCCACTAATCAAAGTGAAAACGGGGCTTTACTGTGCGAGACGCGGCGCGTTTTCCTGGCTGCCGAACGAGAACCGAACATTGCCGAGAAGAGCCGAACTATGATAGCGTTGGCTTTATTGTACTTTTTAGGGTTCCGTACCCAAATGGTAAAACGGGACCCTATTACTAAGACTCCGCTGTCCGTCCGTCCTGTTTATTTGTTCGTCTGTCACCAGGGTGTATCTCAAGACCGTGATATTAAGACAGCTGTTAAAATTTTCACATATAATGTATTTCTGTTGTCGCTATAACAACAAATACTAAAAACAGAATAAAATAAATAGGTATTTAAGAGGGGCTCCAATACAACAAACATGTTTTTTGTAATTTTTTTTTCTCGATCTAAATGACAACTGGTAGATGTTTGAAATATCCACAGAATATATTTTATTTATATTGATGTGGTTGGGCTTTCGCGGAACTGTAACGCGAAGTGGTTCACCGCGTCACTATAGTGATCATTAAACTGCGGCGCGCAGGCGATATTGTGTGGACCATGAGTGATGTCGTTATCGCGTAAGTCGCGGGCAGTTGTCAAAGTAGCAATAGCGAAGAGTGATGAGGCGAATCTTCGTCGTAGACCGATATATGTAGCTGGAAAATTACGGAATAAATGAATGGCACCTTATCTGTTTCATGTACTTATTAATAGTTGTGAAATGTCTTCTAATCTCCGATTGCAATAGCCTTAGCAGCTGGCAGCAGATGTGCATATGTCGTGGCCAGATCGCAGAATTGGCCATATCATGAAATGGTCGAGAATTTCATGAAATAGTGGCATTTCATGATATGGCCAATTAAAATTGACTAGATCGCTCAATCGTTAGCGTTCCACGACTTATCGTCCACGATTGGCCATATGAAAATTGGATGTCCGTAAGATATTTCATAAAAATCCAGAGTAGATTAGTAACTTGTTTATAGTTTTTGAGTACAACAGACTTCGACGCGTCCCAAGAACAAAATCGTATGGAGAGATCAGACGAAATTGGTTTTATAATAGAATTCGCATTAAACACGCATAAAGCTACAAGACAATATATTTTTTATATTTATTGGTCTTTTGTTTTTGGAAATACTCAAGTGAACATCATCTTATCTACAATGTACTCCCACAAACAAACATATTGTAATTTGGTGGTTATGCAGATACGGTTTTGTTCTTGGGACGTGTCGTTTTATAAAAACTGGGAATACTAGGCAATATTAAAAGTGCTTACAACTTAGTTTTCGTCATTACTAAATAGTACATGGCAAGGAGAGTCGTCTTGTGGCCTTGTTGACACCTAAACAAAGCGGTTCCAGCGCCTCTATCGGTAGATAATGTAACCATTTTACGATATTATCAATTTACAATTAGGTTTGACCATTTCATGAAGTAGTCGCGTATTTAGTTAACCATGATAGTTATCGACAAACGCTTTCTTGTCATTGATTTGATCAAGGAACATCATGATGTGGCCAATGGACGGTGAACAATTTCATGAAATGGCACCATTCCATGAAACTCTCGAACATTTCATGATGTGGTAATTCTGCGATCTTAAAATAACCAACTTAATTAGAATAGGTAATTATTTGACCTGTATATGGTCATTAATTCGATTTGTATGTATGTATCTTAGCTGGTAGAATAACCATAAGCAAATATTTTACATTTTTTTTTATTTTATACATACCTACACATAAATAGTGGCAAAAAGATTCTACGTGGATCTGGTAGTTGCTTAAATGTTGTTCATTTAAGTATTTAATATACACATAAATATGAAATACTAGCGATCAAGGTCAATGTCGACGGAATTGATTACATTTCACTTTAACTTTCCTCAATATTTTTAGTTCTAACTACATAGGTATAGCGTTCCCGTTTAGAGAGTAAAATCGTCGATAAACTCATGCCCGTGGCAGCACATCTTCGCCATACGAATGGGAATAGGTGTATATTATCAATATCTTTGTTGTCAATAGACGATGACTATCTCGCTTCATTAGAGGGTCTATTTTCAACCGAGTTTCCAAAAGGATGAAGTTATCAATTCGGCTATACTTGTTTTTTTAAAAAGCTTTTTAAACTTGTTACCGCAGTGCTGTCATTTATGAACCGATTTTGACACGTTAGGGAAAAATGACGAGAGTAAATTTTTACGATGCGCGCGCACGACGTCACATAAAACCGACAGCATAAAATTAGCTAGTACACATTTTCGTTTTTTAACTTCCCGCTACGTAGTACGTAGTGTGTTATCTACGTAGATAGGAAGTTACTGAATTAGCCCCGATTTTCGAAAATCGAGTTCGAAATGTGTGTGTGTGTGTGTTTGTGTGTGTGTGTGTGCGTGCGTGTGTGCGTGTGTACGCGTGTGCGTGTGTGCGTGTGCGTGTGTGCGTGTGTGCGTGTGTACGTGTATATGTGTGAACGGCTGGACCGATCGAAACGCGGTGGCATTTGATTGGATTCTGCTCAACTTAGACTCCCTGAAAATTTGAACCAAGTCGGCCTAAGAGATTTTGAGAAATTTTGAAAAAACCCCAAAAGAAATTTTGGCGAAACAGTATTTTTTAACATAACTTCCAGAAAAATGAACCGATTGAGTACAAAAACTAACCAGATCTATTCCTCAAAAAACTACATTTAATGTATAAATTGCATCAAAATCGATTTATCCGTTTGGGAGAAATCGTTGACAAAAATTTAAAAGTTGGTTTTTTCCGACATAACTTAGAAATTTTTCAACTGTTCATTTTTTGGTATTCTACGATATTTTGGTACTAAAAAAATTACGTCAGATGGCATTTCAAGAATCAAAATCGAATCTAATTTTTAAATATTCATACAAAATTTGAAGTAAATCCGTGCAGTACTTTTTGAGTTTACCCCGGACATACATACAGACAGACAAAAATTCTAAAAACTATATTTTTGGCTTCGATATCGATTGTAGATCACGTCCCAAGTATTTTTTAAAAAAAATATTCAATGTACAGTTTGACTTTCCTACGATTTTATTATACTTATGTATAGATTAGTGTCGTTTTCTCTACAAACATAGTATAATGCGAAACACACGAAAACAAGTGACACGGGGTAAAACTTTCAAGTAAAGAATCAAAGATCTTCTAAATTTTATTTGTTACTAGCGACCTGCCCGCAGTTTCACCCGCGTAGCTGTTCCCGTGGGAATATCGGAAAGGTTTATATACTAAAACCTTACTCAAAAATCAATCTATCTATTAAAAAACCGCATCAAAATTCGTTGCGTAGTTTTAAAGATTTAAGCATATATAGGGACATAGCGACATAGGGACACAGAGAGAGAAAGCGACTTTGTTTTATACTATGTAGTGATGATTAGTCCGTGTCGTCGTACCTTTTGGCAACGTTTTATGATTGTGTTCTCTTCGTCCTACGTCTTGGCACAGATCACTGTTACATTAACCTGACTTTACCAACAGTCAAGGAGTTTAGGTTAGTGATTTTGTAAAGATTTTGTTATCTACAAAAATTAAAAACCATTATTAGAATGGAATTTTAATTTTATTGTCAAGTACATTAAAATTTGACAAAATAAACCGTCACACTGTTTCCGTTGGACGTTGTTAGACATTCAGGTTCACCGCGGTTCACCTGTTTGTCGTCGGCCGCTGGTGGGTGATGACCTACATATTTTAACTTTTTTATTCTGCTCCAGCTACGGCTGCCACCTCCTTAAATAAAAAGGCTGACTCTAGGCTATATTTTTTGTTATGACTTTTATCGTGAAAGCCTGACAATATTTTCTTAATATATTTAGCATTATTTCGTACGTTATACTTGTCTAGCAAAGGCCGGACAGACGGTCACATAAATACTTGGCCAGACTGGATAAAAAGAGAACAAAAATGACCGGCTAAAACCTGATAAATTGCAACTCTAGCTCCAAACCAAGTTCTGTCCAACCCTTGAAAATCGTATACGAATAAAAAAAAATACGAAATAAGTCTTTTTCTAAATTTCATTTCGGATCATTTACTAACTATTATTCGCAGGAACTCAACTTCCCGACTAGACTATAACTGTGTCATTATTTAATGGATATAGATATAATTTTTTTAAATATTTGCTTGATTTAAGGGGAAGTTCTTCTTCAATTTTAATACTAAATGAGGCTATTTAAAATACGATATTCTTTTTTATTTTCATTAAAAAAATTGTTTGGTAATGTCATTGACCTATCTATATACCTCTTTCGAATCGGACAGGGTTTTTTTACACACTTTATATACACACGAAATCATTATATTTAGGAATTAATGCGTGTATGTTTTGTTCTCTATGGATTCCAAAACGGTTACACTTAAAGTTTATTTTGATGAAATTTTTTCAATCAATCTTCAGATTACCTTAGCAGATGATCCGTGATCGAATCATTAGAGATTTTTGGTGATTTTGCGTTATTTGGCTAATGATGTGGCAACATTATCGCTTCACGGTAAAGATTCGGATTGTCGCGACGTGTGTGTGTCTAACCACTTCGCAAAATCGCGAATCTTGTGGCTTTATCAAATTACCGCGATCGAGTTCATCTCGCTTTACATCGACTACTATCGGCGGTATATACCTATGTAACCATCTAGTTCGCCATAACATAACCACGAAGTTTTATCGCGACGACCGCGACTCAACGAACATTTGCACGATAGTGTGACCTCGAAAAAAAAGCTATAGATAATTTAAATGTTAACCGTGTGAAGCCGGAACGGGTCGTTATTAAAATGTAAATTTTGTTCTTAACTGATACTTAATGTAACTTTCAAAAATTTTTATTCACCACACACAAACAAACCTTTTCTCTAAATAGGTATCAATATCATATATATAATATATATAGAAATCATTAATCATGAATGCATGACCGGTTAAAGCTAAAACATGGTTGTTAGTATAAACAAATATAAACACTGTTATTTAAGTGATGAGCGTAGAATACATTAATTATCTAGGGCGATTCAAGGCCGGCTATCACCGTGGTTACTAGACAGCATACACTAAAGCGGGACACAATAAAAAGTCTTGATTTATTAGTAGCTGACCACAAGCTTACGTCCTGTGTAGGGCCGGTGAATATGATGTAAATATGGCGCGTTTATTTGCTGTGCTTTTTGTGATCTTTTATGTCAGATTGTCTCGTACTCAAACGACGCAAAATATTAATGTTTGTAAGTTTTTTGTATATTTTTTGATAATTTAAAATAGCAAACAAGCATGGTTATTGGTTACCCTGATGATAAAAGATAACAATCGGATATAGAAACCGAAAATGTCTACCTACTTGAGTTTCGTGTGGCGGGAATTTAACGCCACCTGTTTACGCTTACCGGCTACCTCATGCTATCCCGAACACGATAATGTTGAAGACAAGAAATGACAAGAGGAAAAGATAAGACGGTGGTACTTAGGGTGGCCAAATTCCCAGTATTTTACGGGTTACCCGTTTTTCACGCTACAAAAATGTAGGAATCCGTAATTAGAAAAATTAAATACTTATTTAAACTACTACGTGGTAAATGAAGCCTGTCATGAGTAGATTTGTAAACATCGTATTCCAATCGTATTCGTAATCTTCTCATGACAGTTCAGCGAAGCTGGACAAGAGCATTCTGCCTATTCGCCGCGGCTGTTTGAGTTTGGATTTGTTCAAGACGTTTGAATGTTCGCGTGCTTAATGTTCATGTAAAGATTTTTTTACATATGCTTCGAAAATGAAGATCTTTTAAAGGGCTAAGCTTGGTAGAGCAATTTTTTTAAGAAAAGATTATAATTTTTTCATAACATAAGATAGTAAACAACAGAAACCATCGCCTATAGACACCAAAGATGATTATGGTTATGGCTATCTGTGTGGCGAGATGGCAATGCCACATGCACAAGTCTACCGGCTACCTTACCCTCCACACCGGAACACGACAATGACAAGCATTGACGCTATTGCGGCAGGAACTCTACCACTTAGTAGTCACGATGGTAGTGACATGTATAGCTAATTAGTCGCCTTTTACGACCTGCTGGCAGAACTATTTTTCATAGGAGCCCGGACTAACGCGGAAAGAGTGTACAAAAAAAAATTTAAATTTTATATATTAAAGAAATAAAAATAATGCCACTTTAATAATCTCCCTTCTAACGGCGGATCCAGCCTTCGTGTCAGGGGGTCGCAGGGTCGCATATTTCAGTTTCAGTCAAGATAGGCTCTAATCCTGATTTGTTTACAATAAATCCCCTAGACCCCTGCCTAAGGGGGGGGGGGGGGGGGTCTCATGGCCCCATTACGCTGGATCCGGCCTTGTCCCCGTCAAAAAAATTAAACCCCGTATTTTTGACGCTGGTAACGCGTAAATCAATAAGTGGCAGGTACTGGACCTGGACGTTACATTGCAAAACTCCATAAGACAGGTGTTCATCGTAACTACAATCTAGTAATAGTCATAATGTTATTGAGTTGACATTACCTTCTCAACTGAACTTTAACAATGCCCTACTACTATAATCAACCCAACACGCACTTACGCATGTTGGGTGCAACAGAGAAAATCGCACCAAAAAATTTGCACCTTTATTTTTGAAGCTACAAAAAATGTAGGTAGATAACATTTTTTCCATGTCTTTTATAGATTTTTATAGCGTCAAAAATAAAGGTACAAATTTTTTGGCGCGATTTTCTCTTTTGCACCCAACATGCACTTACGGTCAACTAAATTGGCATGGCAGAACAGTGACATGTTTTGATGCTATTTCGGTAGGAATAGGTAAAACAGTGAAAGAAATAGGTATCAGTCAGGTAGAAACGTTGCATAAATCTACCACCTAGTAGTCAGGATCGTAGTATGCCTGGCTAATCGTTCACATTTTACGAACGGCCTGAACCCTATAAAAGGGGTCCGTACCAACACGGAGGATATTAAAATTCAATATTTGTGCAATACTAGCCGGTCGACCCTTGTTTAGCAAGGAAACAATTTATTAATAAACGTTCATAGTTCCTATTAATAAAACTATTTGAACCTGATTGTAAGATCTGTTTTTCCTGCTGCAACTGCATCTGGCTTGTAACTGTCATGTTCCTTTTTGAAGAGTAAGGTAGTAGGTTAACTTATAATTGTGGTTGTCTGTAGGCGATGTTATATCTTTCTCTCAGGATAACGTTAGTTGGTTATCCTGCTATATGAAAGAAAATGCTTATTTTGTCGCACTCAATCAATTATTGTCCAATAAATGATAAGAAAGTTCAACAAGCAGATGGATCTCTTGGTGGAAAGAGTCAACCATCGCTTATAGACACCAAAGACGCTAATGGGTTTGGATTTTTTTTCAAAGGGCATACTTACTTACCAGGTGATCCCATTTTAATTTGATGAAGATTTAATGTAGGGTTACGGAGAAATAGAAAATGGGAAGTCAATTGTTTGCAGATTTATTGCATTAAAATTATGGTATAATTAGATCACGTTGAGCAATTGTGTGTCTTATACAACTCATTATTATTTTTAGTACTCGTAAATGAAGAAAATAACGCATTAGCAGAAAAGGCATTTGAAATTGCTAAAGAGTATGTGAGGCGAAACCCAAACTTAGGACTCGCTGTGGAGCCAGTGATTGTGGTGGGCAATCGATCTGACGCTAAGGCGTTCTTAGAGGATGGTAAGATTTTTTAGCGAAACATAAATCTAGGCATAATCTAGTTATAGATACATCTAATAAATGATATTTTTCGTGTTGCTTGGTCTCTATCTCTTTTAAAGGATGGCCGACCTAAATTCCTGTCAGACAGTCCGTGAAAGGCGAGCAAAGTTTTGGTTTTCCAGTTTGGTGGGTAATGTAGCCAGCAACTGTAATGTTGCATTCTCTCCCTGCACTCTGCAGTGATATGTAACATAAATAGCGGCACACAAATATCCTTGGCTCTCTTAAACGAAAGCGATAAATATTGCCATGAGATTTATCGCTTTTGTTCAAGATCAATCTAGCCTGTAAATATGTATTTATGTCTTCTATCGAAAAGAAAAAAAAAGAAAATATTTAATCCCGTCGTATTAATTCAGTCGTAACTTGCAAATATTTAGTTATTATATTATTCTGGTGTATAGACGGAAATTCGTGAGCACAGTCATAGATTTGCAGAATAAATTAATATTATTTTTTACAGTATGTAGGAAATACAATGACATGATAACATCAAAAAAGACTCCTCATGTGGTGTTAGATTTAACAATGACTGGCGTTGGCTCAGAAACGATCAAGTCATTTACAGCTGCACTGGCTCTACCGACGATTTCTGGGTCTTTTGGACAAGCTGGTGACCTAAGACAGTGGCGTACACTGAACGATCAACAGACGAAATTCCTATTACAAGTTATGCCTCCCGCCGACATACTCCCAGAGTCAATCAGGGCAATTGTCACTAAGCAGGATATCACTAATGCGGCCATCATTTTTGACGAATTTTTTGGTAAATATTATTTTGCTATCTATATCATAATTTATGTAAGTAAAAATGAAATGTTTATAGGTTGTTAAGTACGTAATGTTAAGTTGTTAAGTACGACTGAAATGATTTGACTAGTTTTTTTTATAAATATTTATCATAGTCCGGTTAAAGGCCAAAATTCGACTGGCACATAGTCGAAGAAACGAGAAGCGTCAAATTTAAGGGTCAACGCGCAAATAGCGCGCATTTGCAAGTTCGGAATTTCGGTAATGGAATAAATTAATCCGGATTCGCGAATAAGTGCCGTCGTGCGCCCCCGTTGGCCCATAACTTTATTACACCTTGAAATACGTCATAAAAGTTCCCTATTTTTTTTCTAAAAAACAAGTGTCAGCTGATAATATTTTTTAAAATATTGTCAGTAGTATTGGAGCTTATTTATCAGAAACATCACAAAAAATACTCTCCATAATATCAAAAATTTTCAAATAAAAATATATGATATTAGTCTAGAAGTAACCTTCTACCTTCCCCTCAATGCAATTTATGTTTAGGAACGTCTATTTGGAAGACGATATTTCTTGTGAGTTAATATTATTTGTTAATTTTATGTGTAAAACGGCATGTTGTTACAGTTATGGACCATAAATACAAATCATTGCTGCAAAATATTCCGACACGACACGTCATCACGCCCGTGAAAAGTTTCAGTAAAGACGAAATTAAAACGCAATTGAGAAGCTTGAGGGAACTGGACATTGTAAACTTCTTTATTGTTGGCAGTTTGAAGACGATAAAGAATGTTCTAGATGCTGCGAATGAAAACCAATACTTTGGGAGGAAGACGGCTTGGTTTGCTCTTACTTTGGATAAAGGAGACATAAGTTGTGGGTGTAAGGATGCCACAGTGGTCTATATGAGGCCTACACCTGAAGCTAAGAGTCGGGATCGACTCGGGAAAATAAAAACCACGTACAGTATGAATGGGGAACCTGAAATCAGCTCTGCTTTTTATTTCGACTTGTCTTTGAGAACATTTTTATCAATCAAGTAAAAATGTATTTTATTACATTTCTTTCCACAGTACTTAAAATAACAAAACGCTTAGGTGTTCAAGTATCTACAGATAATCTTGTCAAAACTGCTCGATAACCGTTTACGAAAAATAATCTACTCAAATATAATAATCACTAAAGCGCAAATGTTAGAAATTTCGTGTATATTTTGGGGATACTGTCCACTGTTTTGGTCCAATATTTGAAGAGTTGGCAATCTCTCTTCTTTTATGTATATGGCATTTTGTAAAAGGCGATTGATTGACTAAACTTTCCGTCTTGCACTAAGCTTCCGCAGATAGTTGCAAGTATGTGGCCATTCTGTTATATACGTACCCGTTACGGATTTGTTAACACACTAGCAACTACTCGCGACTTCGTTCGCGTGATAAAAAAACATGACCTCTTTTGTACAGTGGGGTAAAAAGTAGCCTACCTTATTCCTGAATAATGTAGCTTTCTAAAGGTTAAAGAAATTTTGAAATCGGTCTAGCAGTATTTGAGTTCTATTGTAACAAATTAACAAAACTTTTCCTCTTTATAATATTAGTTTAGAAATTTGCTTAGACAATTTACAGTTGCAAACGGGCCTAGGAGGCTCAAGCTCCTCCTCAAAACCATCGCTGTGAACCCTTAAAACTAATAATAACGATACGAAGTTTTGTGTTTACTTTATCTCTAATCCCAAAGTGGGTCAAGCAATGCCCTAAAAATCGAGGTTTCTTCACTGTATACAAATATTTTGTCACCCTGAGTTAAATATTATGTGGAATTTCACATGATTTCTAATATTAGTATAGCGTTGGTCATACGAAACACATTCGTATATTCCAGATCGTTGCTGGACTCTGGCAAGTGGCCAATGGACATGAAATATATCACCTGTGACGATTATGATGGTAAGAATACACCTAACAGGACCTTGGATCTTAAAACAGCATTTCAAGAGGTAAAATTAGCTCGATTTCATTTAGCTTTCGTTATTTATGGTGTTTGTAATGGAAACTTACGTATACCTACGCTTGCGGCTTTACGTATTTGCCATACAGAATGCAACATGCTACCAACGCCTCTTTTGATCGGCAGAACCATTTGCTAGTTTGCTAGCCTATGATAAGTATAACTAATAAAATACAAACTTGAAGATGGAAGTTGCTTTAGGTGTATAGTAAAAAAATCAAAAGAAACAAAAAAGATTAGTAAGAATTATGTGACACATAATATGTATTTTAATACCTACTAGCTGACCCGGCAAATGTTGTTCTGCCTTTTTTACTTTTTTTACTACTACTCTTACTTTTTTCTATATTTTCTCACCTTTTAAACCTTCCCTGAACTTCAACAATTAATTCAAAAAATTAGCTAAATCGGTTCAGCTGTTCTCGAGTTTTAGCGAGACTAATGAATAGCAATTTATTTTTATAATATAGATTTTTACTTTAAAATGACTGTTGTCTAACACCCTTGGTACAAACTGAATTTTCAATACAGGACTCATGATAAACGCATGAATATTTTGACTTTAAAATGGCGGTCGCTTAAAATCTATATAACAAAAAAAAGAAATTCTAGTTTATATGTTATAGCACAGTATATCAAATTATTGAATGAATATTTTAGTCTTAAAATGGCAGTTAAATAACGTTTGTAGTATTAAATCAAAAAAAAAAACGTATACAAAATATATGACACATGAATAAGTAAGAGAATATTTGGCACAGTATTGTGATTTATGCGTCACGTTGTTTTGCTATGACCGTGACCGAATATGTGACCGTATGTGAAATTTGAAAATACTTGTGTCATTTCCTTTTTTTAGTCGTTTCCTAAGTGTGAAGAATAGTTATTGTGCTTTTCATAATTTTAAACCAACATTTTCATCTCACTTTCTTAGTACCTTCCGAAAATTGCTACACAATAGCACATTTATAAAAAAAATGTCAAATCATGAAAGCAAAAAAATTATGAGATAAAGAAAAAAATGTAAATGAAATGTATTATCAGTATAGATTAGTAAATATCCGAAACATCAAATATTTCAATTATACGTGGCTATTTGCATGGCAATGATGTAATGCCATAAGGTACGATTCACACCAACCGGCTCGCATCGGCCCGCACGCGAACCGATGCGTGCACATGTCGCGGCAAGCTATAAGCATGTCTCTAGACTCTAGAGTGAGTCGCAATGCTGCACCGATACATAGCGGTGGCGACCAAACGGCTATTGCGGCCGGCACGAAACGATCACCCTGACGCCATTTTACTATAGGGCAAAAGAAATTGGAACGTATAACCAGGAATTACGGTACATATTTCTATCACATTCACGTTCTGCGGTATCTGAACGGCTCCCAACGACTACAAACTTCTCAGTACGGCCCCGAACGAACTCCGTGTCCGGGCCCGGATCTATTCGGAGCCATGATGCCGTCGGCGAATGTGAATGGGGAGCTATGGTGCAGTAAAGTTGAATTATTCAAGTGACATACGGCTACCACGGCACGCCTACGGCTCCGATGGACGTGAACGTCCTCCGCAACACGTGTATGGTTTACGGGGCATGCATATGCTTTCGTTTTGTGCGTATCCGTGCCTATGAATCGTACCTTTCTCTCTCTTCACATTCTGCGACGATCGTATGGCTCCGAACGAACCCGATCCCGTTCAGAGCCGTACATAGCAGTTCGGAGCCGTCCTAGGATTGTAATTAATTAACTCTAAATCTGCTTTTCTCGTGTTGGCCACTTTTTAAAGAATAAAGGCCTTACTGCTAGGTATTTCGTAAAAGGCGTGAGAAGAAATACGTATCACTAATATCGTGTCTACTGATCAAGTGTGCAAAGTTTCGGTCGAGTTGGCATCACCACCTTGTCTATTTTGTCGCGATAGCTTGTCGCCTTTGTGCTCCGGTTTAAAGGGTAAGGTTGTTGGTAAACTTACACCAGAGGTTTTACAACTTTATCACGGCGATAGCAGCGCACAAGCAATAACTTTGACGTCTTTCCATCAGAAGAAGCATATGTTTGTTTGCTAATAACTTTTAATTAACAAAAAAAAAAATGCAATTCAATGCTTACTCGCTGAAATAAAGGTGTATTCACGACAGACTCAACCCTGTTGTAGAAGTCGTTCTAGAAGAATGGTAACGTATAGACAGAATTTGAATACAGGATCTTAATTACTTCTTAACCGAAGACAATTTTCTCTAAACCCACGATCAACGAAGAAAATCATAATCATTTTTAATGTCCCACACAGGTAAAGGAAACCCCAACGTATGCTCCATTTTATATCCCCGAAGATGACCCTATGAACGGCAGAAGTTATATGGAATTTACCACAGATTTAACTGCAGTTACTATCAAAGATGGCGCTTCTATCGGCAGTCGTTCTTTGGGATCTTGGAAGGCTGGACTTTCAAATCCGTTAACATTGACTGACCCTGATAATATGACGGAGTATGCAGCACAGCTGGTCTATAGGATTATCACTGTTGAGGTATGTAGCATTGGGCTCATTTGTGAGCGATCAGAATGCGTTTGTCACTAAAAAAAATTAAATAAGTATCATCACGACACGCCGGTTCTTATAAAACTTAGATAGATAATCATATTATACTCCACGCCATTATCTAAGTTTTATAAGAACCGGCGAGGTAAATTTGCATTTGTCAGGTTTTTTGATAGGTATAGTCACTGCTTTTTTGTCTCATAATTACTTTTTTCGACCGAATGCCCCGTTGGCCGAGTGGTTAGCAAACCTAACTACAAATCGATGAGGATCGGGTTCGATTCCCGACAGGGACAAACATTTGTGTGATGAGCATAGATGTTTGTATTTCTGGGTCTGGGTGTGTATTATATATGTAACAGTATTTATATATGTATTTCTATGTATTAGTATCATCGACTAATACCCATAACACCAGTACATAATTTGCTTACTTTGGGGTTAGTTGGATTTGTGTAATTTGTCCAGTGATTATTATTATTACTTTTTTTGCTATTTTCCCCTGTGCTGGTCAGAAATACCCTTTGAAGATAGACCGTCTATCATTCTGCCTAACAAAATTGTAAAAGACGAACGAAACGCAACATTTCAACCGGGTTTGTTTCTATCGTCATACCTATTCCTACAGCTATTACGTCAGTGCTTGTCACTGTCGTGTTCAACCAATGAACTTGTGTCATTTCGACCCGCTACACGGATGTTATCGCATTCTTAACATTTTTTTTTGTCTATAGACGGTGGTTGTGTCTTTCCATCAGGAGAGTCGTCTGCTTGTTTGCTGTTCTATCTTATGTAGTGACGAAGTTTGATTTCAACGTTGAGTCCTAATTTTATGCTTAGGAGCTTGGTAACCCTAGCTTTGAAATATGTTTCCGGACTTTGGCGCGTCGTACGCTTGAGTCGAAAACAGTTACATTTCTTCTTGAAAATTGAGATACGTATTTAGTTCATTGATATAACCCAACCCAAGATACAAAATCAGTGTGTCAAAAACGTCCTCCAAAAATGTATGCACAATTTTAAATTGTGCACTCATTTCTTTTTTTTTTTTTTTTTATATCATAAGATAGCAAACAAGCAGATGGGTCTCCTGATGGAAAGAGTCAACCATCGCCTATAGACACCAAAGATGTTAATGGTGCGTTGCTATCTTGTGGCGAGGTCTAATGCCACATGCATAAGTTTACCGGCTACCTTACCCTCCAAACCGGAACACGACAGCGACAAGCACTGACGCTATTGCGGCAGGAATAGGTAAGGCGGTGGTACCAGACCCGGGCGAGACAATGCAGAACTCTACCACCTAGTAGCCACGATGGTAGTGACTCAATAGCCAATCGGTCGCCTTTTACGACCTGCCTGGCAGAAGGGCAGTTGGCCTATTCTACAAAGGAGGCCGGGACCAACACGGCGAGCACTCATTTCAAATAGAATCGCGTCGACCGCGTCACTGTCAATTTTATTTTCGTATATTGCTTTGTAAAAACAACTATAAGTCTTGCACTTAAGGTTGGATATGCAAAGACATATGTTTTTGCCATATCTATAACTACTTAAAAGAAATTAGGGACACTTTTGAGTGTCAGTTTTGTTCGGGACTGTGCATCTAGGGTTTTTTATATCAATGATTTAGTTGAATCCTATGTAATGTGAGGGTTGCCAAATTTTGTTTCGAATTAACTTTAAATTTATTATTTCTGGACAATATCATCAGATTTATAGACGCACAAAATGCCAAGCCAGAGTTAATCATTGTCGATTAACCGTTCAAAGAAACACCTAAAAAGCGCAATAGCGTCGGTGCTTGTGGCTGCCGTGTTTTTTTTATATCATACAATAACAAACAAAGATGGCTCCCCTGATGGAAACAAAAACCATTGCCTATAGGCACCAAAAATGTTAATGGTACGTTGCTGTCCGTGTAGGGCGATGATAATGTAATATGCATAAGCCTACCAGCTACCTTACTCTCCAATTCAAACCGGAACACGAAAATGCCAAGCATAGATGCTGTTGCGGTAATTATAATTACCTATAATTATAGGTAAGGCGATGGTTATAGGCTAGTGATGAAAATCTCCGGCAATATTCCCAAAGTTGCCAAAACTGCCACGGCTGTTCCTATACTTGACGATAACATTGGCAAGAAAAGTGTAAATAGAGAACGATATTTTTTTATAGCACTGTTTATTCTGATAAAAAAATTAGAAATATTCCGGCATAGAAATAAACCGGCAAGTTTAGAAATATTCGTGACAGTTTTGGCAACTTTGGGAATATTGCCGGCAATTTTCATCACTATTCCAGACTCAGTCGAGCCATTGTGGAACTCTACCTTCTAGTAATATCTTTCAGAAAACTGTTAAGTGAAGGGTAACGAACAGTTCGTACAAATTGTGCTAACGGCAAGTAAATTATAAAAAAGTTTTTTACTCATAAATAAGAGGAAAAATAACAAGAATATATTTGGCGCACAATAAAAAAATATTTTATCAATTTTCATAATTAAAATACTTTTTTCCTAACTCCTCGACACATCGTCGACGTGTTTTTTGGTCACAGTTTGTTAGCTTGCGTTGTGGTCGAGCTCCTTATGTAAAAGAAAGTTGTCGGAGATACATCCAATTATCTGGGGCATGTGGCATTACCAACCCGCCACACATATAGCAATTCAGCATTAACATTTTTGGTGTTTAAAGGCTTCTCTTTCCATTAAGAGAGCCATCTGCTTGTTTGTAAAGTAAAACTCATCACGCTACCGACAAACCGGTGAAGCGTGGTGAAACGAAAGTTCATATTCGGTTGACTTTGTCTACCTTGCAAGGAAACCAGCGTGATAATACTTTTTTTTAAATTATTGCTGCAGTACGTCCGATAACCTAATCAATAAAAGCATGAAATAATTACGCAAAAATTACATTGTTTATAATTCACAGCACAAAACGTGTCGTTGTTGTGACTGCGTATCACAAAACAAGCACACAAAATTACAAGCAGTTGCTTATACAGCTATGCAGAGGAAAGTTAGTTATCAGCGCATATTTTTAAACAAAGTTCATTTACACTAGAAATTATGGTTTAGGACTTAAATGTTGTGCTGATCTGAAAACATGCTGGGCGATAATAAAATAAATTGGTTAAGTGAGCCCTGCGCAATGTAGGTTTCCGAAGTTGCCCATCGCATCTTCATCATCATCCCCGTGTTAATCCCGGGCTCCTTTGAAGAATATACCAACTGTCGTTCTGCCAGGCAGGTCGTAAAAGGCGACCGATTGGCTATACGAGTCACTACCATCGTGACTATAGGTGGTAGAGTTCTGCATTGCCTCGCCCGGGTCTGGGCTGGGACCACCGCCTTACCCATTCCTGCCGCAATAGCCTCAGTAGTTGTCACTGTCATGTTCCGGTTTGGAGGGTAAGGTAGCCGGTAAACTTATGCATGTGGCATTAGACCTCGCCACAAGATAGCAACGCATCATTAACGCCTTTGGTGTCTATAGGCGATGGTTGACTCTTTCCATCAGGAGACCCATCTGCTTGTCTGCTATCTTATAATATATATATAAAAAAATGGGGAATAAAAGAGTTTTTATTGTTTGATACTATGAACATTAAATTATTTATGTCAATGACGGATATATCTACACCACAGGTTCACCGCCTATAAAAACTTCTTCAAGTACATTTTATAAGTTGGTCGACTATTTCTCAAAATTTTGTAAAGCCTTCTAAGCCGTGAGAGTTTTGCTTGTTACTTCATTATATTTACTACTATCATGTTTTTTTTCCTATACTCAAAACCAACTGTTTAGCTGGTAGAGGAGGGGCACTTGACTCTAACAAAAATTAACACTTATTTCGCAAACGGGTCCCTTAATCTAAAAATTGTTTTTATAAACCTACAATATATTTTCAAAACCTATCCAACGATACCCCACACTATGGGGTACACGAGAAAAAAAAACTGTAACAGGTTGACCCTGCAGGCCATCCCTCCCGCTAAATTGAGATATTTTAAGTCCAAAGGAACAAAAACTATACCTGAGCATCGATTTTTTTCAAACTTCAAATTCTAAATTAAATTTAAATTTAGACAGTAACTTCAATTTTTAAAAGCTGTTTATTTTGGAAACTATGAATGACTTTGATCTTCAGAATTTCATTCAACACAATTTTTGAGGTCTAAAATTTTTTCTTAGTTACATAATCAATACCTAGGCTCAAAAATGTCGAAGTAATATATATACTTTTTTTAATTTTCGTTATTGACAATTTCCCAATAAGAACAATTTCTCGCAGTTTTTTAGAGAAAAAAGTTGATAAAATTATGTCAATCGGTATATTATCCTGAAAGTTATTTTAAAATATTATGGAAATGAATATGTTTTGCTGTAAATAACAAAATATTAATTTTAAAAAGCGGTAACTTTTGAAAACTTGTTTCGATTTTGATTTTTAAAACTATTTGACGTGATCTTTTAGGCACTTAAATATTGTAGAGGGTCAATACATAATTGATTAAGAAATCTCGAAGCTATGTAAAAAAAACACTCTTTTCAAAAATTTTCGTCAACGTAACTCCTGAATGGATAAATCGATTATCGGAAAAGGGCAGGTTAGAAGTTGTACTTAATCAGTACATTATTCTGGAAGTAATATTAAAAAAAGACGTCACACCAAAATTATTTTTGAGGTTTTTTAAAAATCTCTCAAAATCTCCTGGACCAAATTAGTTCAAGCTTTCAGAAAGACTAAGTTGAGCGGAATCCAATGCTATCAACCGTATTTCGATGGGTCACGCCGTTTAAAAGTTATGAGATGTTTACATACACACATATATATATATATATATATATATATATATATATATATATATATATATATATATATATATATATATATACACACACACATACACACACACATACACATACACACACACACAAATACATACTGACATACTGAGGTCTAAGTTTCTAGGACCTTGAAAAACTATGATATGAGTATGGAGATACCAAAAAAATATTTTAAAACATATAAGGACTAATTATAATTTTAGGATATAATTTTGGCAAAAATAGACACTAAATCACGTGGCAGTAAACGCAAATCTCACCAAGGAGTTACGTCATACCGTGGTAAAACGTCATATTGTATTTGACATTTTTCATAGAAACTACAGATCATGTAATGTGTTATGTATGTAGTATTGCCGCGTGATGTCATTCAAGACGACATGAGAATCCAGAGCGTTTTAGCGTAATACATTGAAAAAAGTTTTTTGGATAATATACCTGACAAGGTGAAGTATTAAACAATTTTTCAAAAGTCAACTAGCCTATTTCATCGGTGATCGTACCTTACCCTCCAAACTAAAATACGACAGCAGCAAGCACTAACGCTATTGCGACAGGGATGGGTAAGGCGGTGGTACCAAACTCTGGTGAAACGTTACAGTCTCTCTACCACTTAACAGTCATGATCTTACCTTAACATCTGTCGCCTTTACAAAATGGCCGCCTTTATAAAAAGAGACCCGGGTGAACACGCTCTGAATTCGCGAATGACAATAATGCTCATTTTTAGGAGTCTGAAGTAAGCTAGGAACCCTTATAATTCCGCTATGACCGTCCGTCCTTCCGTCCGCAGTCTAAGTCAAAGATCCTTAGGTACAGAAAGATGTAATTTGGTATAAATATACAAAATTAGTTACGGCAGCAAAGAGGTAACATAAAAGTTTTTGGAGGATCCCACAGGAACAACTCATTTCCCTGATATTCTCATAAAAAATTGGGCAATGTGCTATTGCCAGCTTCTGGTAAAGTATGTGCCAAATTTTATCTAAACCTGTTTAGTAGTTTTGGCGTGGTTGAGTAACAAACATCAAACCATCCATTCGTCCGTCCGTCTGTCCTTAAATGTACAAGCTGTAGCTTTGTTATGGAGGCGTCCAAGAGTTCTAAAATGTACAAGGCGTAGCTTTTGTTATGAAGTGTGTCCAAAAGTTCTTAAATCTACAAGCTGTAGCTTTGTTATGGGGGGTGTCCAAAAGTTCTTTAATCTACAAGCTGTAGCTTTGTTTTGGGGGGGCGTCCAAGTAGAACCTTCTTTAAATGTAAAGCGGGATTACTTTCCGCTACGTATGTAGATAAGGAAGTTACTGATTTTGCTCCGATTTTCGAAAATCGCGTTTTCACCAGGTTGTCGGCATTCGATTGAATTTCGCCAAAGTAAGATTTCCTGTTCTATATATTATATGAGTTACCTACTACCATCGTATTTAATAGGTGATACTAGGTGAAGAGTTCTACAATGTCTCGCCTGGGTCTGCGTCATTAACCTCAGTGCTCGGCATTGTTGTGTTTCCTAATGACCTTAAAATAATGTTTATTTCATGTTTGCTTTACAGCAACAACCATTTATTATACAAGATGACGAAGCACCAAAGGGTTTTAAAGGTTACTGCATCGACCTTATCGAAGAAATACGGCAAATCGTAAAATTCGATTACGAAATTACCTTAGCTCCCGATGGCAATTTCGGGACAATGGATGAGAATGGAAATTGGAATGGAATAATCAAAGAGCTGATGGAAAAGAGAGCTGATATAGGATTGACTTCGTTATCAGTGATGGCAGAGAGGGAAAATGTAGTGGACTTCACCGTCCCATATTACGACTTGGTTGGAATAACTATCCTGATGAAGTTACCACAGTCGGAGACGTCCCTTTTCAAATTCTTGACGGTTTTGGAGAATGATGTGTGGCTGTCGATTTTGGCTGCGTATTTTTTTACGAGGTAAGTGGTTACCATTTTTACTAATATCTCGGCTACATTATTGCCTAGCAACGCAAGTTCGTGGTGTCGTGAATCTTATCGCGACTGACTTTCAACGTTTTTGAATTAGAGCGTAGGTACAAGTAGAAGCACGATAGACTATATTTAATGTCAACGGAGTATATGTGGCCAGTGGCCAACAAAGAGTATATAATCACTACGTTTTAGTGGCCAACTAGTTCGCTATTGCACAACCACGAAGTTTTATCGTGACAATGCACAATAATGTAGCCAATTTTTTTGAAAAAAACTGAAAATCAGCCGCTCGGGTTACTATATTCTATACTTTCCATCGTCGGCACTTAGTGAAATTCCACTGTTATTAGACACTTTTACTATTCCACTTGTACATAAATTCCACTTTCATACAATTTTTTAATATATTACTCGACCGGTTTCACTTTTTAAAGCATCTTCAGGATGTAATTAATATACTTAACTGATTATTATTGACTGTTACTGAGCTCGGGTTACTGTTGCGACACCGGTATTTTGGATGATTTAAGTCTTTTGGGTTTGCTGGCTTCGAATATTACTCTCAGAGAAACCCTTGGGGTTCGATTCCCGAGCAGACAAATCAAAAATGTATTTTTTCATTTTTCTAATAAAAACAACGTTACCCGGGATTTTTTTTTTTTTTTTTTTTATATAGTAGAGGGGGCAAACGAGCAGATGGTGCACCTGATGGTAAGTGATCACCGCCGCCCATGGACATCCGCAATACCGGGGGTATTGCAGCTGCGTTGCCGGCCTTTTAAGAATGAATAAGCTCGTTTCTTGAAGGTCCCTAAGTCGTATCCATTCGGAAACACCCCCGAGGGTAATAGGTTCCACAAAGGAGTAATGCGAGGCAAAAGGTGTCGACAAAAGCGCACGGTTGTGGATTTCCAGACATCGAGGTGGTGAGGATGGAACTTTAAATTTTGACGCGATGTCCGATGGTGGAATTTAGCGGCAGGCATTAGTCCGAACAACTCGTCGGAACACTCCCCATGATAAATACGGTAAAAGATGCAGAGCGAGCCTACATCTCTGCGTAACGCCAAAGAGTCAAGCCGATTAGAAATAGCCTGGTCGTCAACGATTCGAACCGCTCTACGTTGAATGCGATCAAGAGGAAGAAGCTGGTACTGAGGAGCTCCGGCCCAGAGGTGAGAACAGTACTCCATGTGAGGTCGAATTTGGGCCTTGTAAAGTTGGAGGCGATGGGCTGGCATGAAGTACTGCTTTGCTCTACTGAGTACACCAAGCTTTTTGGAGGCTAGTTTAGCCTTCCCTTCCAAATGACCGCGGAACTGAACGTTGTTCGATATGTCGACTCCCAGAATTCCAATACTGGCTGAGGCTGTCAGGAGAGTGTTTTCGAACCGAGGTGACACGACAAAGGGTGTTTTTTTTGCGGTGAACGCACAGAGCTGCGTCTTTTTGGGGTTAAATGTAATAAGGTTTTGACGACCCCATTCTGAGACATCAGTTAGTTGATTCTCGAGTTCAGACACGAGCTTGATCCGGCCCTCTTCGACGTGTTCACGAGAAACACCGCTACGGCCGGAGTATGTAGCATCAACAGTACTGTCGTCCGCATAGCAATGTATGTTACTAATTCGCAACATATCATTGATATGCAGAAGAAACAGTGTCGGTGATAGCACGCAGCCTTGGGGAACACCAGCATTGACAGGTTTAAGATCGGAGCATGCACCGTCGACTACGACCTTAATGCTCCGATCAGCCAAAAAACTGGTGATCCACTTGCATAGTTTCTCGGGAAGCCCATAGGAAGGCAGCTTTGAGAGAAGCGCTTTATGCCATACCCGATCGAAGGCCTTCGCTATGTCTAAACTAACTGCCAATGCCTCCCCCTTGGACTCAACTGCCTCCGCCCAACGATGTGTCAAGTATACTAGAAGATCACCAGCTGAGCGGCCACGACGGAAACCGTACTGACGGTCACTAATCAGCTGGTGCTCTTCTAAATACTTCAGGAGCTGACAGTTTATAAGTGTCTCCATGACTTTGGAGAACAAGGAGGTTATGGCTATTGGCCGATAGTTTGACGGATTAGAGCGATCTCCTTTTTTAGGAATGGGATGCACTAAAGCTGTTTTCCATGAATTCGGTACCACGCCGAGTGAATAGGAGAGCCGGAATAGGTGCGTCAATACTGGCGCCAACTCTGGAGCACATACTTTAAGCACAACAGGAGGGATGCCATCAGGCCCACTCGACTTGTGGATGTCCAAAGAAAGAAGTGCTTTACGCACAGCTGACTGCCGAAACTGCGGTTCTGGCATGGAACTATCACACTGCGGGATGGTAGGCGGTGTGTTCCCTTGGTCATCCAGAGTCGAGTTGGCCGCAAAGAACGAGCCCAGAAGATCGCCTTTCTCCTTTGCGGTATGGGCCAAAGAGTCATCGTCTCTGTGCAAGGATGGAAATGAAGGCTGGGAGAAATTCCCTAAGACAGCCTTGGCGAGAGACCAGAACGCACGAGTGCCAGAAGGAAGGCGAACTAATTTCTCACCAATTCTGCCAATGTGTTCCGCTTTTGCCTTGGCGATAGCTCTTTTGAAGAATCTCGAGGATGAGTTGTACTCCTTTCGTAATGCGCTAGTTTTTACATCACGAGATGCCGACGCAGCAGCCCAAGCTCGGTAGCAATCCTGCTTACGGCGTAAAGCCGCTTTGCAGTGGCGACCAAACCAAGGCTGAGACTTGCCACCAATGGGCACCGCAGAAAACGGAATGAAAAGTTCCATGCCCTGCAGCACCACATCAGCGACAGAGTCAGCGACAGCATTCGGATCATCCAGCGAGAAGCACAACCGCCCCCATGGGTAGGATGCAAAGAAAGACCGCATTCCGTCCCAATCTGCTGACCTATAGTGCCAAACGCGACGACAGCCTGCAAAGGGAGACCGTGATGGGCGCGTGACCGGCACTTTGCACCGGATCAGGCAGTGGTCCGACGCGCCAAGTGGAGCGTCCACCGATACCTGATAACGATCCGGGTCAGAGGTCAGCAGGAGATCCAACAGTGAAGGCGTATGGCCATCCACATCGGGAACACGCGTAGGCGAGGTTACCAATTGTGTTAGACCATACGCCAAGGCAAAATCGTGAACAGACCTCCCCGCATGATCGGTGGTGCGAGAACAAAGCCATTCGGCGTGGTGGGCATTAAAATCGCCCAAGATCACGATCTCTGCGGAGGGGGTCTGCTCTAACATGGAATCCACAGCCGTTTGTAAGCGCTCAATGAGCCGGTCAGTTTCAGTATTCCCGCTATGGGACCTGTATAGGCACGCGTAGCTGCGTGGATGGTCGTCGCAAGCTACGCGTAACCAGAGGATGGATAGGTCCTGACCTTCAAGTCTGCCGAGGCGCCGGTAACAAATATCTTCTCTGACGTATGCGCACACACCAGCCCGCGGTACAAAGGAATGTTCCAGTTTGTACCCCGGGTAGGAGAGGTAGGAAGTATCAGCCGGAGAAGATATTTGTGTCTCGGTCAAGAAGAGCAAAGCTGGCTTCGCCGTCTCGAGATGGTAGTGGACGGCGTTCAGGTTAGAATGAAGGCCCCTGATATTGCAGAAATCCACAGTAAGCGTGGTAGGGGGTGCCATGGTCTTCTTGCTCTGTTTGCCCCGGACAGAATTGTCTATGAGCGCAATTTTGCCCCCCCCAGAATACGCAGGGCAGCCTGAGCATCCATGATCTGGCTGAAATCCAGAGCACGGACGCTCAGGGGGGGATTCTCCACTGCTGGTGCAAGTGGTACCCCCCTGGGGTAGTTTTTTTTTAAATAGCGCATTCATAGTGTGCGGGGGGGGGGGGGGGGGTTAGGCCTCCGGGACTCTCACAAACCAGACGAAACGCAGCAGCGGAGCTGCTACTTTACGTCGGTGTCAAGTGAGAGAGTGGTATCTCCCCGGGCGTGCCGGCCTATTCAGTTGCAAATGCAGTATGGCACTACCACTAATTTGGTTGACTGACTGCACCGGTGCTAGATAATTTTTGAACAAAAATTATCCCACCAGTGGGCGATGGGGTCGTCACATCCCTACGCCGGCAAAAATTTGAACAGTATCCGGTTGGTGATAGGCGTGTAACCTATCACGTTGTGGGACAAGTATCTTCAACTAGTCGTGGATGCACACGTTGTACCTCTACCTACGTTTTCGCGCATACGGGCATGAATATACCTTTTTTTAACTTTTTACCCTCGGGCCAAAATTAGAAATTGCTCTCAATACAATATTAATCTATTAATATACTTCTACTGTTTCACAATAATCATATTGTGAAAAATCTGTAAATGGTTGACCCTGCAGGCCATGCCTGAAAACTCGCGCTAAATTAAAGTATTTTTTTATCAGTTCTGAGAAATATTGAAATGTCTCAATTGTTAAAGTCACAAAAAAAAAACACCAAAAAAACACTTACTTACGTACTAAATCAGATTAGTATTGTATTAAAATGGAATCAATGAAAATGAATTAAAACTACTACGCCAAAGCTCAAACCTAAAAGTGCGATAATTTTTCAGTAAAATGTACTACAAAAAGGCGTAGGTCGTCGCCTTTAGTGTAGATTTGTAGTATTTTAATTCGTTAGTTTTATAATAGATGGTGTTAGTAGTAATAAAATTTTAATACATGTCTTCTATTTTTTTAAGTTTATAAAATGGTATTTTAGTGGTAGATCATATCTAGACATGAATTTAAACTATCACGTCAAAGCTCAAACCTAAAGATGCGATACTTTTTCAGTAAAATGTACCATAAAAGTGCATAGAAAGTCGCCTAGTGTAGTAGTAAAAATATTCATATCATAAACAAGCGTAATGTGGCATTCGTGATGGAAAGAGACAACCAACAAAATAGACTTCAAAGATGTCAATGGAATTTTGATATCCAACGGGTGAGACTAACCGGCAAACTTACCTTTCAAGCCAGAACAAGACAGTGACAAGCTCTGACGCTATTGCGGCAATAATGAATAAGGCAGTGATACTAAAAGCGGACTGTAACATCTATAAAGCGGGAAATTCACTAGACGGACATGCCCGCGGGCAAGCCCGCAGACCCGCAGGACTTTGTTACTGGCCGGACCACCCGCGTCTATAATACATATTATATTTGACAGACATTTGAAAAGTCCAGCGGGCATATCTGCGGCCTTGCCCGCGAGCATTTCCGTTTAGTAAATTCCCCGCTTTATTCACGGATCACGATGTGAAAGGTTTGATCAATTAGGAACGCATTTTAGAAACTGTTTGGCAAATGGAAGATGGTTTATTCTTCAGAAAGGCTGTGGGACATCGCCGTGCGTTAAATAAATATGCTGCGTATATGGGCGTACCCATGTCACAGTATACTGGAGACTAACAGTAGTCAATCTACATATATGTGATATTCGAGCAACGCACACATAGACACCTCTCACGGACGCTATATCTCGGAATGGTTCGGGACAGTTTGTTCCGCACCAGTCCTAGAGATCGCGTCCGTGAGGGGTGCCTATGTGTGCTATGCTCGAATATTACTTGTATGTAACATTGACTTCTGTCAGTTTCTAAGAATTCTGTGCCCATGTTCTGGGCCAGGGGGGGAGAGACAACCGTAACATTTTAAGACTATATTTTTTTCTTGTTATATTTTTTCTACAACAGTAGATAGTAGAGAGGTAAACAAATTCCAGGGGGCACATGTTCCTCCTGCCCTTCCCCCTTTGGTACATCCATGGCTGCGTATATGTGTGAGGCACACGCAGTCCGGACTCCGGAATGTATGCGAAAGTAGCCGATAAAAGCCGGTCACATATGCATATATCGTGTCATTGCACGAAGCTTTGTGACATTAGACGCAAGTACGGCTCAGCATAAGGAGAGCCTCGTTAAGAAGTAAAATTAAACATTATTTCACGACATCAACTCTATTTTCGTTTTTTAATTACAAAAATTATACGCAATCGTAACAGCCAACTTCTCAACACGTGTTATTGCCGTGACCTCTTTAAATAATATAAACAAGCGTTTTGTTTTAAATTTGTTTAAATATTACAGCTGACATTGTAACTTGTAATTGTAACTGGGTTGAGTTTAAGGCAATGAATCTATACATACAGTGCTATAATCCTACACGTTGTAGTTTATGAAAAGCAATTCTTTTATATTTGTATGTAATTGGTTTCTCAAAAACGGCTCTAATGATTTTGATGAAATTTTGTAAGATAAATATGTGCCTTTTTTAATGTAGCATTAAAATTTATTTAATGCAGCGGGCCGCACAATGTAGCTAGTCTATTGATATATTAATAATATAGTTGCAAAATTTTGGATGTTTGAATGGATGGATAGATGTTTGTTACTCAATCACGCCACCCGGGTAAGTAATGACCTGGAATAGCTCATAGGCTACTTTTTATCACGAAATAATAATAGTTACTCCTTCGGGAGTCACCAAAAAAGTTTATATAATGATACTATATATATATATATATATATATATATATATATATATATATATATATATATATATATATATATATATATATACATATATATATATATATATATATATATATATACATATATATATATATATATATATATATATATATATATATATATATATATATATATATATATATATATATATATATATATATATATATATATATTAATATCGATAGGGAAGCGCTTGACCACGCTTCCTACCTTCTAGCACTTCTAAGGTAGGTACCTGTTCACTCTTCTTTTGAAGATCCCCAGATTGTCCTCGTCAGGAAGCACAGACTCATATTACTAAAATTCAATTGCCACATATATTTGTACGTGCAGAACTTCAAAGTTATTATCAGGGTAACATTTGTGTGAACGTAATAGGTAATAAAGGAACGTAATAAAGGAAAGATTTGGTTCCATTTTCTTAATTAGTTCATTAATTTCCGAGGGAGTACAAGTTAAGCTACTAGCTATTAATAAATTTGGTAAAACGCGAACGTAGTGCCTACCTACTAGGTGGTAGAGTTCTACATATTCTCGCCCGGGTCTGGTACCACCGTCTTACCTATCGCCGCCGCAATAGCGTCAGTGCTTGTCACTGTCGCGATCTGATTTGGAGTGTAAGGTAGCCGGTAAACCTATGCATGTGGCATTAGAACTCGCAACAAGATAGCAACGCACCATTAACCTCTTTGGTGTCTAGAGGCGATGGTTGACTCTTTCCATCAGGAGACCCATCTGCATCTTCTTGTTTGATATCTTATGATAAAAAAACGCTGACTGACTAACATTCAATGCACAGCCTGAACTAATGTGACTAGAAACATGAAGGTATGTGCATGGGTTCCTTTATTTACATACTTAGTGTAGGTACAAGAAAGGATATTTTTTTATTTTCCTTCTCCTTTAAGTGTTAATTTAGAAGAGGTAAGCTTAAAGGAAACATTTTGTCTAGTTATATGAAAATTACTTTTCTTAAAAGAAATAAAACACGTATACCTCTTATGTATTAGAATTAATAACAATTATATCCCTAATTAACAAGTCATCATCATATCTTCGAACTTTACCCGAAGATAAGTAAATGTCAAATCAATCGGACGGATTCAAGGAAGTTACATTCTACCCGGAATGCTTACACGCGCTTCAAAATCGTTCCGAACAGTAAGTACCACGACATGAGCGGAGTGTGTTTCTTTCTACTGAATAAAGCGCCAATCGCCATACATAAGTGTGGACATGCGTAGTTTGCAAATTACTACTAAGTAATTCTACTAATTTCAGAAACAGTTTTTGCATTGCATAAGTAATTACGTAATAATTAAAATAAGCACATTTTAGAACTCACTATGTTAATTACAATACATTTTATGCTAATGTATCTATCGACGTGTACGAATAAAAGTAGTAATTCCAGTTATCGTATATAAGTTCTTTGGACGGATTCGATTGATTTGACATTTTACTTACCTTTTTTCACGATGTAGACCATGACTGCACGGTACTATGCCAATCCCATCAACAGAAAGCTTTAATCACAGTGTGGGCCGCTTGCAGACAGCTAGCTATTTTTATAAAAATCAAATTACAGGAAAAGGCGAACGTAAAATTCGGTATAAGCAACATAAAGTGTGGAACCAAACCGGTTCAACGTCCTCTGCGTCACATCTGCGTCACGTCACGTATAATTTGCTCATATTTTTGGAGTAAACTTAAATAAATGAAAGATTAAATCGTATCACACATGTTTTTGATAAGACAAAGAAAACTATATATCCTCTATACTTTATAGAGCTTGAATAAGTACGTGTAAGTAGAATTGGGGCTACTATGTGGTACCTATTGCCCTTTACGAAAGAAAGACCATCAGTTGATTTCCATTATATGCCTTCGTCTTTATAGATGTTTGAACGAAATGTGAAATCCTTCGATGTTTTTGAATACTAATTTTTCAAAAAATCTGTAAACCGGTTGACCCTACGAGACATTGAAATTTATAGCTCAAAATTGTTCGAAATTATTCTAAAGCTGAGACTTATGAGTTATTTGATTATCTTAATTTTGTTGAAAACAACACTACTTTAATTTTGAAAAGTTTTATTTATTAAAACCTATAATTTATAGGTTTTGATCGCAATTATCGATTTTTCTTTTTAATAATAGGTACCTATTTAATGCAATTCTTCAACTTAAAACATGTTGTTTGTTGTAGTTTGGTACACAATCGTTTGGTTTTAAATCTTCTTAAAAATGATGTCGAAAGAAAACGTTGTACAAAATTTTTCGTCTGAAATAATTTCCGAATGAATCATCTGGTTTTGATCCGTTTGTTGGTATTCGATACAGTTTTTCAAGGAAAAAAGAGCTAATTAGTAATTAGATTTTGGAGTCAATCGGTACCTATATTAGACTAGACTCTAGAGGTTATTAAAAAAAATGCCACCATATTTTGATTTTTTTACTTGTAAAAATTTACTAGGTCGAATTGGTTTAAATGTTGAACGTCATAATTTAATTTACCGTAATAGCATGGTGATGGATGTAAACTGAGAAAGGCTAAGAGGGGAAAGGTAAAGGGTTGACCGCCCTGTTCGTCGAGTGATTAGCGAAATTATCTACGAATCGAAGAGACTCTGATTCGATTCCCTACAGGGACAAATATTTGTGTGATGTGATGAGCATGGATGTTTGTATTTCTGGGTTTGGGTGTTTATTATGTATGTAACAGTATTTATATATGTATTTTTATGTATAAGTATCATTGACTAACACCCATAAGACAAGCAAATAATTTGCTTATTTTGGGGTTGGCTTATATTGGGCGTGTAATTGTCGAGCAATACTTATTTATTTATTATTGGTAAGGTAAATGAAAAGTAGTGTTTTGTGTGTATGTCAAATGTGTTTATTAATAAGACTCATACATTTTTTCATTACCATTTAGGTAAACTTTAACTATGATACATCTCGCACTTTTTTTATTTATATTGTGAGCGGAAAATACAATAAAAAGGAATTCGAGGTAGCTTTACGGATTAATATGCCTAAGTAGCTTAACTCAGACACGCTTTGCTGCTACAATTTAATTGCCAACTTTCCACAAACCCATACATGACTTCGATTAAAAATTTTGATCGAAGCATGACTTCTGCAATGTCACTGAAATGTGATAAGTAGTGGAACAAACGTAACAAAACAAAGATTCTTGAAAATAAAGAACAATAACTATTTTCTAGTCCACAATTTTCACCTCGTTAACAGGACATACAGTATATATACAGAGTGCTGTGTGAGTTTTTCTTTTCGCATTCGATCGTGAGCGCGTTTGGAGTTTACTAGGAATTTGTATGTGATTTGTACAGCGCCACCTAGTGGTAAACGTGAGAAACCAGTTTACCACTAAGTGGCGCTGTACAAATCTCATACACATTCTTAGTAAACTCGAAACGCGCTCACGATCGAATGCGAAAAGAAAAACACACTTAGCACTCTGAACCCATTTTTCACTTCGCAAATAGAGTAGAACAGGAATCGGACAATCGGCAAGCTTTTATAAATCCAAAGTGCTTTAACTGAAACTTGCCCATAGCCATGTGAACTTTGAAACAAAAGCATGTGGAAACACTTTTCTATTAAAATACTGTACTGTGTAAAAAAACAAGTTAATTCATCAACCATCACATACTTTTCATTTTTTGCGGTCTCAAATATATAAAAGCTAAGTTTTTCCATAAATGTAATAAAAGTTCACTGGACAAATTACAAAGTAAGAAATAAATAAAGATAACTGGTGTCAACGATACTAATACATAGAAATACATATATAAATACTTTTATATACATAATAAACACCCAAACCCGACATACAAACATTTATGCTCATCACACAAATGCTTGTCGCTGACTGGGATCGGACCCCAACGATTGCGTAGTCAGGGTCACTAACCACTCGACCAACGGGGCGGTAATAAATATACAGTAGAACCTCGTTAAGTGGAAACTCGGTTGAAAACCTCCAAATCTCGAAAAAATATTTTGTTCCCTTCTCTTCAAATACTAAAACCTCTATTTACTCGAAATCTTAACCCTGGATTAGTCGAAATAATCAGTGACTCCCTCCAAGCCATTTTGGTACATATTTTCCCTCCATTACTCGAAAAATCAAATTTTACCTCTGTATCTGAAACATAGCAATGTTTTATTTTACAACATTTACAACTTCATTATTTAAGACTTATTACCTCCATAGTTCAAAGAAAAATAGGTTACTCTTACCTTACTTAACATTTATAAAAATTAATCTGAACTCTTTATGAATGCGGTACAAATTACGCAACCTCTGTTGCGAAACATTAGCACATTTCGCTCATTTAACAATAGTAACTACCTATTAAATATTCTGCAGTAATACTGAATTAAAAGAGAGATTGAATTTGAAGGACTAGCAGATAATAGATTGACAATACAGACATACGATTGAGGATGGATGTATGTACCGTATGAAAATCAAACTGATGCACTATGATCAAATTGGTCCCGTGCAGTCTGATGATGGTGTAATAAAACCGGCGTGTTCGTGTAAAGACTTATAAATGTAAAGGAAGCATGGGAAGTGTGCCTCGGCCATGATAACCTACATTTAGTTCTGCCTGCCTACTCCGAAAGGGATTTCGCCTGAAGATAAGTATGTACATAAAGATAGATAAAGTCTAATAATACAAATGTCTACAGTTCCATATACGAGTATATCTAGCGTGATACCTAGAGTTTATCGTTTATTTGGCCTTAAAAATTCGACATTGGAACGGACGTTGAACCGGTTTTACTCACCTTTTAATTAACTTTAGGTATATTCAACCGAATTTATGATCGATATTCATATATAATTACTACGTTACACTAGCAATGTCTGCGAGGTGGTCCGTTTTATGATGGCTCAGTCACACTTGCGTCTGTTGTCACAAAGCTTCTTGCAATGACACGATAAATGCGATCTGATATTTGCTTTTATTGTGTCATTGCACGAACAGGGCCGTCTTATACTATGCTGGGGCCTTTGGGCACACAAGAATTCGGGGCCCTGTTGGAATGTAAAGAAAGCAAATTATACAATTTTTTTTCACTGTGACCTGCTTTATTAATCCAATATCATAACACAATATGTCATTAATGATATTAGAATGTATGCTGTTTTTTTATTGTGATTACGATAATAGTTTCTTTCGAGATTTCTGTTTAGCAAATTCTTCTATTAAATCCTCAAACTCAATTTTTTGAAGAATATAATTTTCTATGCTCATAATTGACAAATTACTTAGCCGTTCTTGTAACATTGTTGTTCGCAATTCATTTTTTATTCTCTTATGCTACGAAAATGCCCGACCATTTTATTTTGATATTAAATGTGAGAGAAAATGTCGATCCTTCGGGGCCCTCTGAAGATGGGGGCCCTGGGCACTGGCCCCGAATGCCCTTATGGTAAAGACGGTATTCACAAAGCTTCGTGCAGCGCGAAGCTTTGTGACAATGGACGCAAGTACGGCCCCAGCATAAGAGTCATATAGTGACGCCAAAGAATTTGTTATTGCTCAAAGCAGGATTACTTCCGCGTTTTTGTTCTGGGCGCTTTTGTAGAATAGACCATCTACCATTTTTTCAGGCAGTTCATAAAATGTGAACAATTGGATTGCGTTTAACTGCCGTCTGTAACTTCTGTAAGTTCATTAACGTGTCGCCCGGTTCCATCGCTCCCGAGTAGCACGTTAAGCTGTATATAGGCTGCATTTAGGTTCATTTTTATATTTAAAGCTGTATACCAAGCCGTACAAGGGTTGTAGAAGCGCTTTTACAGCCGATATAGCACCAAAAAGGGCCCCAAGTTATAAAGCTTATTGCGTTATATAGGCTGCACAATAGCTGTACAAGCTGTTATAGGCTGTACAAGGGCTGTTATTCGGTGTATAAAGAAAGTATAATACTAAAGATACTCTCTTGTAACTCTCTTGTACCTACAGCTAAGCGTTATATAGGCTGCACAATAGTTGTACAAGCTATTACAGGCTGTACAAGGGCTGTTATTCGGTGTGTAAAGAAACTATAACACTAAAGATACTCTCTTGTACAGCTAAACTTTATCTATTTTTGAATACTGTCGTGATTCTTTCAAGTCCACGGACTTTATTCGTGTTACAAAGATCATTGAGTAATATTAAAGTATTTCTTATTTAAATTAGGATATAATATTATATCGAAAGACTTCCCTACGTTTACCAGTTACCTAAGTCTCGCCTCAAAATTCGGATAACACAATGACAAACACTTATGACGTCAAAAACAGACGTTTTTATCATTTTTAATATTAAATAAAAAAGTTACTGAAAATGAAAAACCCGACTGCATTTTTCATCTTGAAAAAAGATTCATTGCCTTAAATGAAAACTAAAAAGAAATAAACAAGCAAAGTAATTTAGAATCATGTTAAGTGAATTTTAATTTATCACAGAACGTTTAATAGTCGGGGCCCTTAGTGAATGTTTAATAGCTCAATATTAAATGGGCCCCTACGGTAAGAAAAAAACCTCTCCCACCCCCCATTCCGCCATTTGCGGATGCCATTTTGAAAATTTATATGGCCTATGTCACCACTACATTTTAGACAAATCCAACGTCACCTCATAATATGTCAAAAACCGTCCAGCCGTTTGGGCTGTAGGGCATGGAAAGAAATGGACACACATACATACATGCGCTCGAAAAACATTACCCTCCTGGCGCAGTCGGGTAAAATACATTAGTGATATACCTAGTTGTTTTCAAACCAAACGTTGATGTATTACGTTTCGTAAAAATTTGTTTCTGCTTTCCTTTAAAACACTTTGGAAATTTTTATCAATATGTAATGTACTTTATTTCAGAGAGATAAAAATAATGTACTGTTTGAGATATTTAATTAATTTCACATTAAATCCATAATTTACGCGTGAAATTATTTATATAGTAAGGTAATTAATTTGCAAATTTACGCGAGATTTCCTTCTTCCTGATCATCTGTGAGTTCGTTCCATTTCTTACTCTATTTTTTCTTTCATTGACAGTAGAGGTCACATATAAGATTTCGCAAAAAGTTGCAAATTAATTTACGACCTTGATTTCGTTTTTGATTGTACTTTTGTTTTTTTGTAATAACCACATCAAATGGGAAACCATTGCCGTCACGTAGTTGTACAGTTCCTGTCTTGTACCGTATTTCGTCTTCGCGTGGTTGGATTTATATTAATGTGTGCGTAACGAATAACGAACGGGCACCTGTGTTCGGGTGAGGGTTGCCAAAACTTTTATTTATACATATAATAAAATCGTAGGAAAGTCAAAACTGTACATTGAATATTTTTTTTAAAAGAATACTTGGGCCGTGATCTACAATCGATATCGAAGCCAAAAATATAGATTTAGAATTTTTGACTGTTTGTCTGTATGTATGTCCGGGGTAAACTCAAAAAGTACTTGCATGGATTTACTTCAAATTTTGCATAAATATTACTAACAGGTCGGGTCAACATATAGGCTACATATTATCACGCTATTGCCTACGGGGGAGGTGCTGTGCGCAGTAAACGAAGTCCGCGCGGACGAAGTCGTGGGCAACTAGTATTTGCAACAACAACAGCTAGTATTTCAATAAAACAGTGTATTTGAGTTTCTGCGACGAACAATTGACACCACTGTAGTTAAATTTTAAAATTTGACACCAATTATTTTTTGTGTTATAGATATCACGCCGTGCTTGGAAAAACTTGAAAAGCTTTAAAAACAACAAAGAAAAATATCGACATGCAGGATTTGAACCTGCGACCGCCTTCCTAAAGCCAGGACACTCTACCATTGAGCTAATGTCGACAGACTCGACGTGGCGAAATTCTTCTTTGCTATATGATCGATTCCGTCGATTGTACTGATCGCTAGGTATACATACGTATAACTAGATAAATGAGTACATCGTCACAGATAAATTTCACATTTATAATTTTGATCAGTATTTTCGTGTTTCTAATTATTTTTGTGTTATAGCACTCACCCCGTGCTTGGGAAAACTTGAAAAACTTTAAAAACAACAAAGAAAAATATCGACACGCAGGATTTGAACCTGCGACCGTCTTTGTAAAGCCGGAACGCTCTGCCACTTAGCTAATATCGACAGGCTTGACGTGGTGAAACTCGATGTATCGATGAACTCATTTAACTAGTTATACGTATGTATACCTAACGATCAGTACAATCGACGGAATCGATCATATAGCAAAGAAGAATTTCGTCACGTCGAGCCAGTCGACACTAGCTCAGTGGTAGAGCATCCCGGTTTTTGGAAGACGGTCGCAGGTTCAAACCATGCGTGTCGATATTTTATTTGTTGTTTTTAAAGTTTGAAACTAATATTGTCAGAATTTCTATTGTTTCGGGATTTCTTTACATATTTTGAAGGCAAGTGATCTATGACTTACCTTAAACAGCCGTAAAGCCGTTAAGTAGTGTATGTCAAGTTTACAAAGTCCCCCTGCGGGGATCTTTTTTATAGGTGAGGGACCAGTAGGCAACTCAGCAAACTTACTACATATTTATGTAATAAGTCAAGCAGCGGCTAACTTTTGACTGTTTCAAGCTATATACTAATATGACTCATTTTACGGCACTACAAATGATAGGGATAAAATGCGCTAACGTCACTCTATACAGTTCCTATTTTATATGAAAAAATGTATGTATGTTTTCGGGAAATTTCTTTTTTATTTTTATATAAAGAATTCACAATTTTCGTGCATAGTACTTGGCGACCAAACTTTATTTAATATTTTTTGCAAAATCGAGTGTAAAAAAAGCTGTCCTATTCGCAAAGGCATTGTTAGCCTAATACAGGGGACGGCAAGTGGCAACCTGCGCCTCGCGAGCCACACGCGGCTCTTTAGATGTGAAGCTGTGGCTGTTAAGTTCCATACGCAAATATTATTTTATAAAAAAATGAAAATTTCTATTTGAATAACTTAAATAAAAATAAAAATGGTAAAAAAATTATAAAAATTATTAATTTAAAAAATTTTCAACAACCACAACTAACAGGTACAAATGAAAAGCAAAACTTTGTTGTACTCACTTTAAACCCAAACGTTTTATTCAAGACGTTAGAGCCATTTTCAAGATACGCGAAACAAATTTATATACAAACTAGCGGCTCGCCCCGGCTTCGCACGGGAAAATAATGATTAAAATCGATCCAGTAGTCTTGATTTATTCATTACTGCCCGTAGCCCGCTCGTGTTAAATTTGGAGTAAAACGATTCCCCTTTCCCTATGAAGATTTCCTGCTATCTTTGGTATATCTAAATTCATATAGGTACTACATTTTTAGTTTTTACATTTTTACCTATTTCTTTTATTTTTACAATTAATATATTATGGAATATCTTTATATACAACGTTCACAGCTTTCTTGCCATTAGACAATACAAATATGTTTTCTTTAGAGGTTACTCTTGAAAGAGCGATATATAGTTGGCCATTTGAAAAACAGTCAACGCTCAAATCTAAGCCTGCAACGTTGAAGGCTTGACCCTGCGATTTATTAAAGCGAGGTATCAGGACAAACGGGAAAAAAATGTGTAAATGGTTGACCCAACGGGCCATCCCTGAAACTTCTCACTAAATTAAGGTATTTTAAGGTCAAGAGTAAAAAATATAAGCATAGATTTTTCAGTTCAAACATCTATTTTGTTAAAAATGACAGTATTATTAATTTTTGAAAAGCTGTATATTTGAAAACAATGATGGCATTCAACTCAATTTTTGAGATCTAAAATATTGTTTTACCTAAATAATCGATAAGTTGAAAAATTTCGATGCTATGTCAAAAAATATTTTATTTTTAATTTTCTTCATTGATAAATCCCAAACAAATTGATCGATTTTGTTTAAATTAATGGAACAAAAGCTGGTAATATTTTTAAGACAATCGGTAAATTAACTTGAAAGTTATTTAAAAAAACTTAAATAAGTTTGCTAAAAACAACGTATGAAAAGCTTTAAGTTTGAGAATGAGATTCGATTTTGATTTTTGAAATGGCATTTGACGTAGTTTTTCAAGTACTAAAATATCGTAGAACACCAAAAAATGATTGGTTGAAAAATTTCGAAGCTATGTCGAAAAAACACTTTTTCAAAATTTTTCGTCAACGATTACTCTCAAACGGATAAACCGATTTTGATGCAATTTATTTATTAGACATAGTTTTTTAACAAATAGAGCTGATTAATTTTTCTACTCAATCGGTACATAAATTTGGAAGTTATATTAAAAAAAATACTGTTTCGTCAAAATTGTTTTGGTGTTTTTTCAAAATTTCTCAAAATCTCCTGGACCGAATCGGTTCAAATTTTCAGGAAATCTAAGTTGAGTGGAATTCAACCGCGTTTCGATCGGTCTAACCGTTCAAAAGTTATGAGATGTTTATATACACACCTACACACACACACACACACACACACACACACACACACACATACACACACACACATACACACACGCACATACACACACATACATACATACATACATACATACAGACAGACATACTGACGTCATCGTGAAAAATAGTCGGAAAAGATTCCTGGACCAAATAGCCTATGTCACTCAGTGAAAAAAAAAATGAAAAGTAAGTAAGTAAAGTGGTATAAAACTGGTTTGCTAAATCAAGTTTTTTTACATTGATTGTTAAATAACAATTTTACAAAAATTATACGATATACCTGAAGATATTATCTAAGGAATGTGCTAACTTATTACATGATAGAATGTACTTTACTTGATCATATAAAATTCCGAAAACAGGAAAAATAATTTGTTAATACTATGTCTAATCATCCACATGATTTTTATATGGTGATATATAGTTAAAAAAAAGAATGTACTAAATTTTGATTTTCAGCTGAAGTCCTTTATTTATTTATCCGAAAATTGACACGTTTCCCAGCGGTTTCAGAACACACAGCGCGCGCGCCGCTCGACCGGCCGGTAACCCCGCAACCGCTATGCCCCTGCATTTTAAATCTGTAATATCTTCGAAAATATTCATTTAAATTACATGCTGTAAACGGCCATATTGATCCATATTAAATCAACAATATATTTAAGGTATTTAATTGGATAAGGATTAGTGCTGTATTGCTTAAAATTGCTTTGAAAAAAGCCGTCATTTCTCGTAAAAAGTAAATGACAAAAAAATGCTATTGTGGGTTATCCATAAGAGCTAGACATATACCATCGCGGACTTTTCTGTAGACCTTTTCAAGGTGTACAAATACTTAGTACATTATTTTGATAAATCTCGTAGAGGTTTAGCCTGCGTTTGCAATATAAGTGGAAAAAAATATAATTATTTACGACATGACATCAGAAAACTCAAAAATTGCAGTATTTCTCTACGATATATTGGATGTTATTATACACATAAACCTTCCTCTTTAATCACTCTATCTATTACAAAAACCGCATCATAATCCGTTGCGTAGTTTTAAAGATTTAAAACTACGCAACGGATACCATATATAGGGACATAGGGACATAGGGACAGACAGAGAAAGCGACTTTGTTTTATACTATGTAGTGATTATATACAAGAATTTCAATATTACATGTAGAAAAATAAAAATATAAAATGGTTTTTAGATTTAATTATTGGTACTAGGTATACCCATTCTTGTATACAAAGTAAATTGATTGTTACGTTCTCATATTAGTATTTGATTTTATTCGTAATACATATAGCATCACCTTTCGGTAATTATTAATTTTGTTTGATCTAACTATAAAAGGCTATACTGTAAAGTCGGTTTTATAGTTATAAAGTGAGGATGTTGAGTTCATGAGATACAGTGAAATATTATGGTTTTTTCAACGTAATTCAAAGAAATGAAAAATTATGTGGTTTTTATGAGGTAATAATTAAAGCTAATGCTTGTTTTTTTTTCGAAGAACCAATTGTTTTTAAAGACATTGTTTTTTCATTCTCATTTCTTCATTTAATTGTTGTGTAGAAATTGTAGCCAACTGCCAAATGGTACGGAATCATAGGTTATGTGCAGGTTACTTTATAAAATAAATAAAAACTAGAAATACAAGAAATATTATAATTATTGGATGAAGTATATTTTTATTGCACAGCCCTAGGCAAAAGTTTCGAAGTGGAACATATTAAAAAGGGTATTCACACGGACAAATGTTATTTGACCGATGGTGCCTTAGTACTTCGTGTTAAAAAGACTAAAATACACCACAAACAATACATTTATGCTATAATAAAATTCGCCATTTTGAAAACTATTTTCATAAGTAAAAAATTCCCATTAATACATTGCGTTCTTACACTACATTCACTTTAAATCATCTTTTCCGTATTCTAATAATTCATGTATTTTGACTGTCCCGTTGTCAAGTGGTTAGCAATACTAACTATGCAATCGATGGGGCTTGGGTTCGATTCCTGACAGCGACAAGCGTTTGCGTGATGAGCATGGATGTTTGTATATCTGGTTTTGGGTGTTTATTATGATATTTCACTATTTATATATGTATCTCTACTATCGAAGAAACCTCTATTACTAGAGATAAGCTCGCCCATTGTACTTGTTTTCTATTATTGTTGTTATGTTAGTGATTACTGTGTACAATAAAATATTAAATAAGTAAATTAAATAAATAAATATTATTAGCGAATTTGTTTTCAAACCAACACGACTTGGATGAGTTGCGGGTCTTCAAGAAAGAGCTTACTCAACAATCATTCCTCAAAAGCGCATATGCAAATGGCTTATTGTTGCAGCTGTTCACGGGCAGCTAGGTCAATTGCCATCAGGTGAACCTCTTGCTTAGTTGCCCACTATTAGCCGACAGGCAACAACGCACATGCAAATGGCTTATTGTTGCAGCTGTTCACGGGCAGCTAGGTCAATTACCATCAGGGTAACCTCTTGCTTATTTGCCCACTATTATAAAAAATCGAAAACTAACACCTTTATTACAAGCAAATAACTTGCTTACTTAGAACTATTAGATCAAATCGTGGAATTTGTCCAGAGATTATTTTTCAAAAGTATCTTCATATCTTCAGTAGAGGTACAACCAGTGCACCCATGATTAGCCGAAGATACTTAGTCCCACAATGTGACAGGTGGTCAGCCTATCGCCCACCGGGCACATTCCCAATCCCGGGCAACGCTGTTTTCATCAGAAAATTGAAAAAACACACTTTTGAGGTACCTGATCCGCAAATCGAACCCTCGTGTGGTCAACGCCGACACTATACCACTAGACCACGGAGGTGATTATTTTTTTTTGTTTATTTTTTAGCCTCTGAAAGAAGACTTTGGAGCTCGTTCACGCCGTGTTGGTCCCGGCCTCCTTTGAAGAATAGGCCAACTGCCGTTCTGCCAGGCAGGTCGTAAAAAGCGACCGGTTGGCTATCGAGTCAATACCATCGTGGCTACTAGGTGGTAGAGTTCTGCATTGTCTCGCCCGGGTCTGGTACCACCGCCTTACCTATTTCTGCCGCAATAGCGTCAGTGCTTGTCGCTGTCGTGTTCCGGTTTCGAGGGTAAGGTAGCCGGTAAACTTATGCATGTGGCATTAGACCTCGCCACAAGATAGCAACGCACCATTAACATCTTTGGTGTCTAAAGGCGATGGTTGACTCTTTCCATCAGGAGACCCATCTGCTTGTTTGCTATCTTATGCTTAGTTATATAATTTAAAAAAATGTACTCGATTGTGTATATACATATAATAAAATCGTAGGAAAATCGTATGTCCGGGGTAAACTCAAAAAGTACTGCATGGATTTACTTCAAATTTTGCATGAATATTACTAACAGGTCGAGTCAACATATAGGCTACATATTATCACGCTATCACCTACAGGGGAGGAGCAGTGCGGAGTAAACGAAGTCCGCGCGGACGAAGTCGCAGGCAACAGCTAGTATAATATAAAAAAAAAATTATAAAATTGCTGTACCAGTTTTATAATTTATCCATTACAAAAAAATAAACAACTACTTTTATTTGTAACGTTAGTAAAAATACAAAATTTAATGATTAACAACTTAGTTTAGTTCAACGCAATGCATAACATTGCGTATGATACAATATGATTTCCTTGATCAGCTAAGGCAGGGCTTCTCAAAGTGGGGGATCTCTTAGGGTACACATATTAGGGGGTATGCGATAGAATGTGTATATAAACATTGTCGCTTTGTTTATTTAGGAGTTGAGAAATCAATATTAAATCATTGTATCCCGTGTTGGTTCCGGGCTCCTTTGAAGAATAGACCAACTGCCGTTTTGCCAGGCAGGTCGTAAAAGGCGACCGATTGGCTATGCAAGTCACTACCATCGTGACTACTAGGTGGTAGAGTTCTCCCGGATCTGGTACCGCCTTACCTATTCCTGCCGCAATAGCGTCAGTGCTTGTCGCTGTCGTGTTCCGGTTTGGAGGGTAAAGTAGCCGGTAAACTTATGCACTTGGCATTAGACCTCGCCACAAGATAGCAACGCACCATTAACATCTTTGGTGTCTATAGGCGATGGTTGACTCTTACCATCAGGAGACCCATCTGCTTGTTTGCTATCTTTTGCTTAGCTATATAATAAAAAAAAAAACAGTAGCAGTCGTGGGACTGCCGATAGAAGTGAAAACGGAACTATTAAGTTGAGAGTAATTAAAACTATATGCAAAACATAGCTATAGATATACTATTATCATTAGCATGTCGGTGACGCGAACCGAGGATTTTACCCTCTACCAAAACGCTCAACGCGCCTAAAGAAGTTTTCACTTCAAAAATTGTACTCGATTGTGTAACGAATTGATTAATTATCTGTTAAGTTGGAGCAAATTTTTCCTAATAATGGCTCAATTTCGCCTAAAAGATCTGAGTGCTAAGTGTGAGTTTTTCTTTTCGCATTCGATCGTGAGCGCGTTTGGAGTTTACTAGGAATTTGTATGTGATTCGTACAGCGCCACCTAGTGGTAAACGTGAGAAACCAGTTTACCACTAGGTGGCGCTGTACAAATCACATACAAATTCCTAGTAAACTCGAAACGCGCTCACGATCGAATGCGAAAAGAAAAACTCACACTTAGCACTCTGAACTCAAAACTCAAATTGAATAATACAATAGAACTTTTGTGTCTGTATTTCTTTATCATTTAAATACATTTTCTGTTGTACCTACAACTTGTTTCATTTCTCCGGTGATATCAAAAACTTACGTACCTCCAACATTGAGATATTGGTTTGAGAAACTCTGAGCTAAGGCATAACTGGTTGTTCAGCTAAAATTTTATCTAGCTAGTTGTTAAAGTTAATCTAACCTAACCGAATCAATTTTTTCCTGACTAAAAATCCGAATTTATCTATTAAGAAATAGGTACGTACTTACGTTCAAAATTTTTACATGTCAAATAGTTTTTAGGGTTCTGAAGTAAGCTAGGAACCCTTATAGTTTCGCTATGTTCGTTCGTCCATCTGCAATATAATTCAGATATCCGTAGTATTAGGATGCTGTAATTAGGCATATTATACATATTTTAGTCAGGGTCTTTAGTCGTTTCGCACCACGAGCGGTTCGGACCGCGCGATGTGAATTGCCCAAGAGCTCTTTTGGCATTAGTCGTTTCGGACCGCAATGTTGGAGCGGTGCGAATCGCCCAATCACTTATTGTGTTGGGTTGATTTACACCGCTGTGCAGTAGGGAACAGTATTCTTTTAATTTAAATAATAAAATAAATAAGAAAAGAGCATATGATCGTTTCGCCTCGTGGTCCGAATCGACCAATTCCAAAAAATATCTTGGGCGATTCGCACCGCTCCATCAATGTGGTGCGAAACGACTAATGCCAAAAGGGCTTTTGGGCAATTCACGCCGCGGTCCGAACCGTCCGCGGTGCGAAACGACAAAAGACCCATTAGGCACGGCAACAAAGTGGTAATATAAAATAAAAAATAAATGTAGAGTGGGGATGTAAATTTTTTCTGGTCTACCTCATAATGTGGTTAGATAGGGTTTTAAAAATATTCTAGGTTTTTGAAACCAATTTTTCGATTAACGGAACCCTATATTGCGCGTGGCCCGACAAACACTTTACCAATTTATGCTGTTTCGTATCACCTACGCTTTTTTGTAAAATAGACTCACACTTGTAAGCCAAAAGATGGCATATATATGCATAGGTATATTTATGTTGATGGGTCTGACACTTTCTCTTTCTGGGTACACACTTGTAAGCCGAAAGGTGGCATAAATATCCAGGTGTATTCATGTTTATGGGTTTAACACTTTCTCCTCTAAATGTCCATCACCTACACCTGGTGTTACCCAATTTATTTTGTTTCGTATCACCTACGCTTTTTTGTAAAATAGACTCACACTTGTAAGCCGAAGGATGGCATATATAAGCATAGGTATATTTATGTTGATGGGTCTGACACTTTCTCTTTCTGGGTACACACTTGTAAGCCGAAAGGTGGCATAAATATCTAGGTGTATTCATGTTTATGGGTTTGACACTTTCTCCTCAAAATGTCCATCACCTACACCTGGTGTTACCTGACCTGCGTTGCGTACGGGTTGCGTACTATTCGCACAGGTAGTATTGTCACCTGCACTTTATTTTATCATACTAGCCGATTAGTGCAGCTTCGCCCGCAAGTAAAGTAACGTGACATCAAGATAATCTTTCATACAAACTTTCGTCCCCTATTTCAGACTTTGAGGGGTTGATTTTTTAAAGTAGCCAATATGTTTAACCCTGGATCTTCAACTATGTCCTTGCCAAATTTAATCAAAATCGGTTCAACAGTTAAGCCGTGAAATCGTTACAGACAGACCAACGGACTATTGAATATATTAGTATGGACTAGGACGCATGGATGTTGATGCTATTTTTTTTTATGGAATAGGGGTCAAACGGTCAAAAGGCTCACCTGATGGTAAGTGATCACCGCCGCCCATGAACAGCTGCAACACCCGAGGTACTGCAGGTGCATTGTCAGCCTTTGAGGAATGAGTACGCTTTTTTCTTTCTATTCTGTTAAGAGTCAGGTAGTTCTTAAAAAGTGAATGATTTGCCAAAAGTGTTACTACCATCATGAATACTAGGTATATTTTCGCATCCTGCACCCTGTTTTGGTACAGGAGTGCTGGTCCACTTTATCTATTTCTGCTGAATTAGCATCAAAATTTGTCATTTCGCTGTCTGGTTTAGAGGATATGGTAGCCGGTAAAATATATTTTTTTAAATCCTTTATTGCACAAATTAGTACAAAGGCGTAACTTTTAAGCATTTTCTAACAGTTTACCTTCGGTAATGTTAAAAGAAAAAGCTTGGGTAATGCGTAACAATTTATTGTGATGCAATGATTAAGCTGTATTTACCTCATACTTATTAACCCTCTTATTATGACTAAACTAAATATGATTAAACTAAAATAACAAAATAATAACTATATAAAAATAACATACATATACTTATTTACCATATATACACATAAACTAACTACTTACATAAATAACAATACACTAATAAATACTTAATATATAACAAAATACAATACTTATCTTTAAAAGAAAGAAAGAAAGAAAATATTTATTTGCAAGAATATGGGTGTTACAAGTCGTTAAAAATAAATTAAGTTACCAACATATTCTACCATTATATGGTGTGCAAATATATAAAAAAATTATCATTATATAATATTACATTTAAAACATTCTTTCGATTATTTAGAATTAGCGACCTGCCCGCGGTTTCACCCGCGCAGCTTTTGTTCCCGTGGGAATATCGGAAAGGTTTATATACTTAAACCTTCCTCAGGAATCAATCTATCTATAAAAAAAAACCGCATCAAAATCCGTTGCGTAGTTTTAAAGATTTAAGCATACATAGGGACATAAGGACATAGGGACAGACAGAGAAAGCGACTTTGTTTTATACTATGTAATGATTACTACCGGATCGGAACGCGGCCACACACTGAGAAGATCCGGCGGAAGAAACTCAGCGGGCTGGTCTTTTTTCTCTATTTTATGTACTTGTTATAAATGTACCATGATGATTTCATATTACAAAAGTTATTTTTATAATTACAAGTTATATATTTTGTGCAATTAAATTTTTTATAATTTACAAAATGTTCACTATTTACAAAATTTTACTAGATACATTGAAATTTTTTAAGGACAATTCAACAAACTTATATTTCTACCCATTAATATTTAATTTTATCGGCTAAAAATTCTTTAATATCATAATAAGTTTTATCTAACAGCAAATCAAACAACTTTTTGCGAAATTTATTTATAGGTAATGATTTAAGACTATCAGGAATATGATTGTATATAATAATAGACATATAATACACATTTTTTGTAAAAATAGTTAATTTTTGATTAGGCACATATAATTTTTTACTATTCCTAAAATATGAGTTACCAGTGACTTCAGCATTTGTTTTAAATAACTTTTGGTGCTTTTTTACAAATACGCATACCTCTAAAATATACAAACATGGTAAGGGAAGTACCTTAAGAGACTTAAAAAGTGGTTTACAGGAATGTAACTGATTAAAACCACATATTGCTCGAATACATTTCTTTTGGACTCTAAAAATTAAAATACTACATACATACAAGCATAATATAAAATACATACAGATGCAACATTTACAAAGTATGACGTGAAAAAAATTATCTATGCATGTGGCATTACTATCCACATAGAAATTAACCCACCATTAACATCCTTAGTATCACCTATAGACATCATCTATAGGGGATACTAAGATATTAATGGTGGATTTTTTTTCTATTATGAGAGCCTCTGTGGTTTGGTGGTCCGGCATCGGCGTTGGCCACATGAGGTCCAAGATTTGAATCCTGGGTCGGGCAATTTAAAAATCTCTTTTTTCAGTTTTCTGATAAAAACAATGTTGCCCGGGATTGCAAAGTACCCGGTTGGCGATAGGCTTGCCACCAATCACATAAGTATCTTCGGCTAATCGTAATGCACTTGTTGTACCCCTGCCTACTCCTTCGGGGATACGGGCGTGAAGATCCTTCTATCAGGAGAGCCATGTGCTTGTTTGATATCCTGTGTTGTAAAATAAGATGATACTTTCACTTTCTCGTAGTCAATTAGTGGACCTACTCTGCGTGCTAATCGTTCAGGTGGTCCTGTCACCTGCTCTTTATCAATTATCATAATTGTGTACTAAGGCCACGGCCTCGAATGTAGCGTTCTGCGTGTAGCGGATACCGGGAGTTGGGAGTGGCGTATTCAAACGCGAAGACTTTTAAAATGGAATCATCATCTAAATCCAAGGTTACATTATCGTACTGAGATTTGTGTGCGATGTTACAATAGATCCCCCGACGCAAAGAGAAAACCACCGCCTATAGATGTTAATGATGCGTTGCTATCCGAATGCGAATGCCACACAGTGCTGTATGTCAGATGCATAAGTTGACCGGCTACCTTACCGTCCGAAAAGTGACAAGCACTGACGCTATTACGACAGGAATAGGTAAGGAAATCGTACCAGATCCAGACGAGACAATGCAGAACTCTACCACATAGTAATCACGATGGTAGTGACACGTATAGCTAATAGATCGCCTTTTACGACCTGCCTAGCAGAAAGGCAGTTGATCTATTCTTCAAAGGAGCCCGGTCTTGGTCCGGGCTCCTTTGAAGAATAGATCAACTGCCTTTCCGTGGAAAAACTTTGTGGTAGTGCTGCAGCTTAAAGGTGCTATTCATTTACTACTTGAGACACTTTTGGTAGTTTTTGACCTCCTCCCTTCCCTATACAGGATGACTTTCAAAGGGCCGGTCGAATGTTAAAAAAATTTTGGAAAACCTAAAGTTTTTTTCTTTAAATAATTTATTATAAAAAAACAGATCCGAATGAATTGATTTTCAATAGGGATTAGATAATATTGATAATAAAATAAAGTGAATTCATAAAGTCAATCAACCTATTTCGTGTTTACAGACATAAAATAATCAACTGACGGCCATCAAAAGATTTTTTCAACGAGATTTTTTAAAGTAATTAACTCTCTTTAACAGAATTTGAAGAATTAAGGTTTCTCTTTATAATCATATACTTTTTATAACAAATTAGTGTATGAATTTAATACTGAGTGTGATTGAAGTTGGTTTAGCCATACAATTTCTTTCAACCGATAATAATGCATATTGAATTGAAAGCGCGTTTTAATTATTATTGTAAAATTATAACAATATAAAAATATTCGTGTAAAAATATCCCGATGAATTTATGAATTGGATGCACCGAGTCTTGTGAATGAATTTTGTAATGTTGGCAGTGTGTTATTTTACATATACCTATAATTATGATGGTAACTATTACGTAATCTGTCGCTATACTCGTATTATATACATTTTTTCAAATCACTTTCAATTTGGTTGAAGACACTAAAATATTTTAGTTCGAATTTTGCGTAATGGAAATTATATCCATGCGTTTTGTTTTTTAAATCGGATAAAAATAAAATTTTGAATTTTTCAAGTTATTTTTTTTATTACATAATTCGAACATATTATCGATTCTGGACAGCCGCTGAAAATTTGGCCGGACCTTTAAAAGTAACCCTGTATAAGAAAAAATAAGAATAGGCCGATAGATAAAAGGAATGTACATTTAATTTAAATTTTAATATATATTTTTCAAAATAAAATTTTTTGAATGTTTATAACAACTTGACTTACCAAGGTACTAGTAATTTTTATTTTTAACCGATGAAAAAACGGATGAGGTTCTCATTTCTCTATAATCTATACATATAATAAAATCGTAGGAAAGTCAAAACTGTACATTAAATATTTTTTAAAAATTTTTTAAAAAATATTTTTTTAAATATTTTTTGAATGACTCATACTTAACATTGAAAAATAAAGACATGGGTACATAACTACCCATCTGTACTAAGACCGTATTTAGAGACCGACTGTTATTAAATAGCTACATCATTACCTAAATGTTGTCATCTATACATATAACAAAATCGTAGAAAAGTGAAAACTCTACATTGAATATTTTTTAAAAAGAATACTTGGGGCGTGATGATTCGATTGTAGAATCGATATCAAAGCCAAAAATACATATTTTAGATTTTTTGTCTGTTTGTTTGTATGTATGTCCGGGGTAAACTGAAAAAGTACTGTATGGATTTACTTCAAATTTTGCACGAATATAACTAATAGGTCGGGCCAACATATAGACTACATATTATCACGCTATCACCTACGGGGGAGGAGATGTGCGAGTAAACGAAGTTCACGCGGACGAAGTCGTGGGCAACAGCTATTACACTATATTTTTGTATTACAACACGCATGACTTTTTACAGAGTTGTCCGATTTTGACCATTATTTTTTTGGAATGGGCCTACCTGAGGGTGGTCCCATTTTTTTTAAATCTATACATAAGGGTACGTAAACTAGGGATGTTTGATTGATTACTCATTGATTTAAACTATGACCCACGCATTACTTTTCGTCGGTATTTTTTGTTAAAGACAGATTGTCGTAATAAATTTTGGTTTTAAACATTGTCTTGTACCTATGCATCGTACGCAATAGGTACTATTAATCTCCTATTCTCTGGCAATACGCATATCTGTAACTTTGGCCATTTTTGTAATTTTACTTAAAATCTATCAAGACTTCGCCCCACTTGTAAAAAAATAGACATGGTTGACCCCCCACCCCCTAAATTATATTATATTTTGTTCATAGCGAGTGGTAGGATAAAGAATAAATATCTAGACAAAATTGGCACGTATCCATAATTCGTCTATTAATAGCTAAGGTGTAAATAACCGAATATATTAACGCTTCGAGATGGACAATGACACGACGAAAACTTACGAGTCGAGTGTGACCCTACCCACCCCTGCCACGCGGACAGCGATGAGTCATTAGCATTTTTAGTACTATCAGAAGAGCCGTCTGCTTTTGTACGTCTCATATACGGAGCGCTGGCGCTTATGTAGTGCTCTACTCTCAACATGTCAAGGTCAAGCAATTTTCTGGACTTATACTGTACCTATTCTGTCTACGGCCATTTTTGAAGTGAAAACTAGTGATGGGCCGAATGTGGTTTGAACCGAATTCGAACTTCGGCCGAACATTCGGTGAAAATAAGAAATTCGGCCGAATTTCGGCCGAACTTCGGTTTAATTTTGGGGAGCTTTCTTAAAAGCGACACATCGTGACTAAGAATTTGCTTAAAATTTAATTATTTTATACTAGCTATTTACCTATTTTACTATTTACTACTAGCTATTATATTGTCCGCGGCTTCACTTTCGTAAAGTAAGAGAAAAAAGTAACCTATGTCACTCTCCATCCCTTCAACTATCTCCACTCAAAAAATCACGTCAATTCGTCGCTCCGTTTTGCCGTGAAAGACGGACAAACAAACAGATACACTTTCCCATTTATAATTTTAGTATGGACTAGCTGTTGCCCGCGACTTCGTCCGCGCGGACTTTGTTTACTCCGCTCTTACTAGTCGTAGCAAGATGTTATATAGCCTATAACCTTCCTCGATAAACAGGCTGTCCAACGCAAAAAGAATTAATCAAATCGGTTCAGCAGTTTTCGAGATTACCGCGTACAACCAAACAAACAAACAAACTCTACAACTTTATAATATTAGTATAAATATATAGGATATCGTTAATGGGTTTCGCAACGCACGTGAATTAATGACGTAACAGCAAAATTTTGATCGACATTTTTTAACCTACCGATTTTGGAGCTAATAAAACCATTTAAAGGTAAAAATTGCGTTGAATGCAATTAAAAAGTATAAATCATTATGTTTTAAAATATATGCATCTTCATTCTTTAAAAACTTCGTCAAACTTTAGATTTTAACTTCCCGCTACGTATGGAATATTCTCTGACTAGTTTCGTGACGTCAGTATGTCTGTATGTATGTGTGTGTGTGTATGAGAGAGTGTATGGATGTATGTATGTGTGTATGAAAACATTTCATAACTTTTGAACGGCTTGACCGATCGAAACGCGGTTAATGGCATTGAATTAGATTCTGCTCAACTTAGACTTCCAAAAATTTTATCCAATTCGGACTAGAATATTTTGAGAAATTTTGAAAAATCGCAAAAAATTGCCGAAACATATTTTTTAAATTAATTAATTGAAATTAATGTATCGATTGAGTATAAAATTTTATCAGCTCTTTTTCTTAAAAAACTGCGTCTCATTCATAAATTGTATCATGATCGGTTAATCCGCTCGGAAGTTATCATTGACGAAAAAATTTGGAAGTGTTTTTAGACATAAATTCGAATTTTTTTCAAATACAGTTTCAAAAATCAAAATTAAATCAAGTTTTCAAAAGTTACGGCTTTTGAAATATTAATATTTTGTTGTTTACAGCAAACTTAGCATTTTTAAAATGACTTTCAGACTAATATACCGATTGAGTTAAAAGTCTAATCAGCTTTTCTTTCTATAAATTGCGTCAAATAAGCAAATTGCATCAAAATCGGTCGATTTTTTTGGGATTTAGTAATATCGAAAATTCGAAAAAAAATTTTTTTGATATTGCTTCGACATTTCTGAGACTAGATTACGTAGCTATAAAAAAATTTTAGAGGTCAAAAATTGCATTGAATGCCATTCGAAAGACCAAAATCAATCATCGTTTCTAAAATATATAGCATTTCAAAAATTTTGAAATTACTGTCATTTACAACGACTTCTATGTACTAACGAATATTTGTAACAAATTTAAGATTTTTGAACTCTGAAAAAATCTGTGATATGCTAAGATATAGATAAAAATCTAGCGGGAAGTTTCAGGGGTGACCTGCCGGGTCAACCGTTTTACATATTTTTTGAACTCTTCGAACTCAAAAATCTATGCTGAAGTTTTTTCATTTTCGTTTTAATGTTTTTTTATTTACCGGGATGTTTCAGGGATGGCCTGCTGGGTCAACCGTTTTACGGGTTATTTACGAAAGTATAGTTATAGCCTATGTTACTCGGGTATGATATAAAGATATGAATCTTTCTAATGGTGAAAGATTTTTTCAAATCGGTGTAGTAGTTTTTGAGTTTAGATGATTCAATATATAAAAATATAGAATACAAATCTTTCCTCTTTATAACATTAGCGTAGATTTCAAGCAAAATAGTGCAAGAAGATACTTTTTTTCTAGTGCCGAATGTTCGGCATTTAAACCGAATTTCGGCCGAATGTCGAAGTTCGGTTCAAGCTGCCAAAATTCGGTTAAACCGAATGTAAAACGAATTTCGGCCCATCCCTAGTGAAAACTTCTTTAGGCGCGTTGAGCGTTTTGGTAGAGGGTAAAATCCTCGGTTCGCGTCACCGACATGCTAATGATAATAGTATATCTATAGCTATGTTTTGCATATAGTTTCAATTACTCTCAACTTAATAGTTTCGTTTTCACTTCTATCGGCAGTCCCACGACTGCTACTGGTTTTTTTAAACTTTTGGACTTTCCAAATTTTTGTTATATAATGGTATAAAATAAAAAATAAATGATGTTGGAGAAGGATAAAAGATAAATGAACTGAAAAGCTGAAAGGGGTTACAAATTACTAAAGAAAAAATAACTGTAATGGCGACAAAAGAAAATGAATGGTGAAAATTGCGTGCTTAGCACAAAATATATTTTTATATCTGGGTATATATTAATACGTGAAGGGAAAACTTTGGACCCTTTTTTAAAACAACTGCACCAACGGTGGAGTATGAAATTTTGCACAGTTAAAGTTTACATTACGGAGGAGTCCAGAAACCTAATACTTTTAAATAAAATGCATTAGAAATATATTAAATTAATAAAAATATACATTACACACACTATGTGTGTGTGTATCATGTGACATACGTGACATTATATGTACACACATGTATACTAAACTATTTTCTTTACGGCTTAAGTCAATTGTAAACTTAAAAGAGGTTTTATTGTTTAGCCTATGATCGAATTTCGGCCACACGCGATTTACGCGGTAAAAGTAAAGAAACTTTTCCCTAGTGTTGGACCGAGCGCCCTTTATGAGGCAGTTCACACTTTAAACCAACTTCTGACGAAAAATCAAAATTTTCCAATTCCTAATTTTTCATATTATAAGGTATTTAATTAAATGGTAGCATTAGATAGTTTAATCTTTTAAATATTGCCTCAATGAAACAGATTTTTTAATCATCAATTGTATTTCTTACTAGCTGTTTATTCATGCAAGATTTAAAGTAAATCCATGCAATACTTTTTGAGTTACCACGGACAAACACTGACTTTCCTACGATTTTATTATATGTATAGATAATAAATGTTCTCAGAAATCAAGTTTCGACAATTACGCAAGGAAGCTATTTTTCCAAAAGGTATGGCACTTTTAGAATCAACAAACTTGATTAGAAAAAATACTAAATTACCAGAAACATCCAACAATTGTGCCTGAATGGATTACTATTTTCCTAAAAGATCTATAACTAAACTATTCGCCGTGTTGGTCCCGGCCTCCTTTGTAGAATAGGCCAACTGCCGTTCTGCCAGGCAGGTCGTAAAAGGCGACCGATTGGCTATCGAGTCACTACCATCGTGGCTACTAGGTGGTAGAGTTCTGCATTGTCTCGCCCGGGTCTGGTACCACCGCCTTACCTATTCCTGCCGCAATAGCGTCAGTGCTTGTTGCTGTCGTGTTCCGGTTTGGAGGGTAAGGTAGCCGGTAAACTTATGCATGTGGCATTATACCTCGCCACAAGATAGCAACGCACCATTAACATCTTTGGTGTCTATAGGTGATGGTTGACTCTTTCCATCAGGAGACCCATCTGCTTGTTTTCTATCTTATGACATAAAAAAAAATAACTATATCTAATTAATTAAACAAATATGCCTATTTTAACGAAAATTAACGAAACATTAACTGGGTTTTTTGTTATGAAATAATGACATTTTCCTATAGAAGTTGGCAAAGAATAAAATTATATTCTATTCTTATGCAAAACTAAGTCATTTAAATAATAGTCCGTGTGCCAAAATTAGTACCGCGTAGTAGTAATTAAAATATTAAAAGTATCAACACTATTTTAATTTTACCAGCACTAGGTGCACTATATGGACGGCGACGTCCAGCTCTCGAATCGATTAGAAAATAACTAAATTTCAGTTGGGCGATCTGAAATGGCTCTTAAAGAATAGCCATCGGTTGCCGGTAGAGTCATCTGCTTGTTTGCTATCTTGTGATAAATTATTTGTACATATACTTATATAAAAAAACTTACGAAGTGAGGAGTAAAAGCTAGATAGGATTTATAGCAACCATGAACGTGTTCTTTAGATGTTTGGTCTGATAAGGTCGTTACTCAGAGGTTCAACGCTGTATTATAACACTAGCTGTTGCCCACGACTTCATCCGCGCGGACTTTGCTTACTCCGCACAGCTCCTCCCCCGTAGGTGATAACGTGATAATATGTAGCCTATATGGTGACCCGACCTATTAGTAATATTCATGCAAAATTTGAAGTAAATCCATGCAGTACTTTTTGAGTTTATTCCGGACTTACAGACAAACAGACGAAAATTCTAAAAACTATATTTTTGGCTTTGATATCGATTGTAGATCACGCCCCGAGTATCCTTTAAAAAAATATTCAATGTACAGTTTTCACTTTTCTACGATTTTGTTATATGTATAGATGACAACATTTAGGTAATGATGTAGCTATTTAATAACAATCGGTCTCTAAATACGGTCTTAGTACAGATGGGTAGTTAGGTACCCATGTCTTTATTTTTCAATATTAAGTCTGAGTCATTCAATAAGTGAGTCATAAAACATGACTAAGTCACTAAAAAGAGACATTACTTAGTCATTACATATGTCTGAGTCATTAAAAATTACGTCATTATTATAAGTCAATTAATATTATTTTTATTTCATAATTAAGTTATCTGGCTATATCAGAAGACTTAAAAATGAATATTTTCAAGGCCCAGCAATAGAAACGCGTAGTAAATAGGGACATTATCCGAACAATTGAATGTACGGGCCGATAATGACCAAAGGCGATAAGTCATCGGTCCAGTGGTTGTGACGATTTGAATTTGGCCCTAAATTTAATCCACGCAGTGGGAAAAACGATCTGTAGGCTGTAGGTTTATAATTTTTCCGAAATAGGTAAAACATGTTTTAAATATTCTCTGGGTGCAGCCTTAATTAATTATATATCTATAGCATAATGAGAATTGAGATGGCATAATAAACGCAATGTGACAATCGTGCATCACTAGCATATTCCTACCTACCTACCATTTTTATTTGCACCAATTTCTCGAATCGTTCTAACCCTAAAGCAAGCAAAATGATTAAAACTTGTTCATGAAAGTTATTTGGCCTATCGGTGTTAGTAAAATAAGTATAATAAGTAATGTGCAGATTTATGATTAAGTTTTAACACGTTTTAATGTATATGTACCTATATTTAATAAACACCCAAAACTAGAAATACAAACATTTATGCTTTTACAGCATCACACAAACTCCTGTCCTGTCCTGTCGGGTTATTAATAAGTCAATTACGCTATTGCGATTGGAAAACTCTATCTACCTACCTAGTAGGACTTGCTAGTAGTTAGGCTGGTAGTCATTTTGGTAGGTAATGAGTAATGACACGTTCGGCTCATCGTTCGCACAAGCAAACGTGATCTATGTTACATCTATAATGAAGTCTGGACTCAGGGTGATCTTATATAAAAACCTATCACACGCGCATCTCAACTTTTTTTTCAACTTTCACGTGGATTGGCAAAGGATTACCGGACATTGATTTTAAAATAAAAATAGATAAAGCCAATGACATCTTGTTATTTCGTTAAGTATGTAGGTACATAGGTATATACTAAAGCCAACAGTTTATTAGAAATCCATGTTATCGCCCCGCTAATAGAGTGCCAAGGAAATAATGTCATTGATACAGGTAGGTTGGCATTGTATGAATAGTGAATACGCCATTCGGCCATATTTAATCTGTTACTATGTGCTATCTTTACAACTGTAATTTTAAACAAAGAACCTTAACGTAATGTGATAAGGACCATAGTTCCATACATTACTCATTCAAAGAAGTTGTCCTTAAAGATATAACTTTCAATTCTAAAATAGACTTTAATGCCGTAGCATAGAGTTGATAATGTGATAATTAAAGATTTACCTGAAATAATAGCCGTTTTAATTTAATGGAGAATTTCAATGCCAGCTATTTTATGTTATCATAATAATGCATGAATCTGGCGTCCGGTATTAAATTATTAACAAACGTTTCAGAAATACGTCTGCCGCAAGCTACCTATTTGATTTTAATTAAAGACTAATTACTAATTAGTTAATAACGACGTGTACACGTGTCTAGCAGAACAAATAAGTATTAAAGCTTCAGAGGCATATTAAGTAGGTAGTTGCTATTAAGCAATATTTTTAGATTTCCTTGTCCAATTAGCGCCATATTCCTATCTAATACGTCCGTCTGTCTGGCAAACATTTCTAGGTTAATATTCGATTTTTATACAAAGTGAATAAATATTCGAGCCAAATCTACAATGCTGTCAACCTTTCAGTAACTGAGCTGTTTATATAAAAAAATATGAATATGGAGAAAGCAAAGCCTGGATTGTCGCAATGAAAAGAGAGTTTCTCAGTTCGAACTCTATTTTCTTTGCCTACACAGTAAGGAATTTGGTAGATATAGGTGCTTATGTAAAATATATTTGCATTAAAATTTTTCAGTTACCATTGAATACAGGTACCTATACGGCTGTCTAATTTTCGAGGAAGTGTTGGCAGTACCAGTATAATTTAAGCCTCTTATATAAAATCGTCTTTTTATATATTTTGTGGTAGTGCACTGCCATCTTGTGGATCTGTAGTAAACTAAGTAGCCTAGATGCATACATAAACTTCCGCGTAAGCCGTTGACAAATTGACCCATATCAACGATAGATGACGTTGTTAGGTAAAAAACTTTAAAAAAAATATTTGACATTTTTGTTTGAATTATGGTAGTACCCACTACCTACCACGAAGCTGTATTATATCTGGAGACAGCACTTCTAATACTTCAAGTTATCTACTATAAGAAACAAAAACTTGTTATAAAAGTTTATTTTAGAATGTCGCTGTTCGTGTAAATGAAATTTTACAATTTCATTAGAAAAACTTGGCACCCAAACAGATCTCGATGTTTCGTCTGCGAAGTCGACATAGACACATACATTGGCTCTTATTTTACATTTATGTTTTAATGGGATTAACATTGCTAATTAATTAGTTAATAAAAATAATTAGTTAATTAAACACTACATACATACATATGTCACATATATACATGGTAATATACACACATGTATACTATTTTTTTATAACTAAAATTTGTTGTCAAACTTAGAAGAGATTTTACTGTTTAGTCTATGGTCGAATTTCAGTCACAGGCGATCGCTAGTATAATTAAAAGTTAGTATTGTTGCGCCAGTTTTACTGCGAGGAAGTTGGAGTGAACTTAACGTCAATCGACGTTCCGGCCGCGCCACCACGATTCACTAGTTTGTCGGTTTTCGAGTTGTCTAGTGATTCCATTCGCCCCATTTGACTTGATAACGACTATGGCTTGTTTCTTGCAATACTAAGAACGGGACCAAGGCATGGGAAGCTAACACACCACCAACAGACTTCGAGCATCTGTGCTTAACAATTTTTTTATGTATTAAAGAATAGCAAACAAGCAGATGGTTATCCAGATGAAAAGAGAGGTCATCGCCTATAGACTTAATAATGTTAATGATGAGTTTGCTATGCGTGTAGCGAGATGTTAACGCCACTTGCATAAGATTACCGGCTGTCTTACCCTCCAAACCGGAACGCGTCAATTACAACATTGACGCTTTTGCGACAGGAATAATTAAGGCAGAGGTACGCATTACCCGAGTGAGGTGGAACTCTACTGACCTTACAGTCACGATTGTAATGACAGGTATAGCCAATTGTTCGCCTTTTGCGAACTGCCTGGCAGAATGGTAGATGATCTATTCTTCAAAGGGAGCCCCGGCCAACACGGAGTAACAATACCTTATTCTTAACAATGCTTTATTCTGTTTTTGAATAATGGCCCCTGATGTTGGACTCTATCCACGTCAGAGGCCATTATTGAAAAACACTGACATAACCAAGATAAACAATAGTACTTACTACATAGTATGTAGTAAGTACTATTGTTGTTGTACAATGCTGTCATACTTTGTTTGTTTAATGTAGAGTAGTGAAAAGTGATGTCATTTAGAAGCTAAGACCCTCTCCAGACGAGGTGTAAGTAACGTTTTATTATAAGCTAGATATTAGGCCAAGAGCATCGTTTATCGTGGACCTCTTTGTATTTTGTATTATCTTTGAATGAAATAGTAAGAAACACAAAACATTTTCATTACTATACTAGGTAATAGAATTTTTATTTTATAGGGATGGACTGAATTATGCGTGAAAAAATGAAAATAGACTAAGGATACAGTTATAATATGGAATTTCAATAGTAACTGTAGGATCTGTGTACTGAAATAGAGTAGGTCTGCAAACAAGCTCTTTAATCTGCAATGCGAATAATGTAAAAGTCTATATTTCAGTCTCTTATGCTTTTAAGGCTAATCCGTTGAATTGATATTGATATTTCACAACGAAATAGTTGAAGAAGATATAGGTTGCTTTCTTCAAATGTATTCCTAATGGGCTGAAAAAGAGAATGAAAAATTTGTATGAAATCTTTTTATCTACTCTACTTGCGAGCGAAGTGGCTCAGCTTCAAGTACGTAACACATTGCAAATGTACAAGTCAAATAAACCGGACGTAGCATCAATACATAGGAACTTCATCAACTCGTCAAAACGCATATATATATTATATTATATTATATTATATTATATTATATTATATTATATTATATTATATTATATTATATTATATTATATTATATTATATTATATTATATTATATTATATTATATTATATTATATTATATTATATTATATTATATTATATTATATTATATTATATTATATTATATTATATTATATTATATTATATTATATTATATTATATTATATTATATTATATTATATTATATTATATTATATTATATTATATTATATTATATTATATTATATTATATTATATTTATTTATTTATTTAATATATTTATTTATTTATTTAATACTTTATTGTACACAAAACACAATACAAAAAAGACAATATTAACGTAACATAAGTACAATGGGCGAGCTTATCTCTACTTAAAGAGATTTCTCCCAGCTAACCCGTTAAAGGAGAATAAGAAAAAAATGAAAATAAAGAATTGAGTAGACCTAGTGTACAAAAAATAACAAATATAAACTATGAAACTAAATTAACATATACTTATAAGTATTAAAAAAAAGAAATGATGTAGAGAAAAAAAAATACCTACAATATAAGGAAAATTTACATTTCAGCTAGGAAGTGTTCTTTGACTCGTTTTTTAAAGGACTCTAAAGTCTGGCAAAGGTGAATCTCACTGGGCCGGGAATTCTACAGACTTACAGCATGTACCGTAAACGAGTGCAAATAAGCAGCAGAGTTGCTAGGAGGAAAACGCAACAAGGTTCTTACGCTAGGTCGACATGGGGATTCAGGAGAGTGTAAAAATCCAAAGGATTCACGAAGATACTTAGGAGATTGTGGATTAAAAAGAATGTTAAATAATAAACAAACTATGTGAGTTTTTCTGCGCTGTCTAATTGGAAGCCATTTAAGTTCTGCCCGAGAACCAGAAACATCGTCAAATTTTTTCATGAAATAGATAAAGCGGATGCACAAGTTCTGCAACTTCTCAAGTTTGTCAACTATGTCCTCAGTGGCATCAAGGTAACAAGAATCTGCATAGTCTATAATTGGAAGAATGAGAGTGTGCATTAATAAAATTTTTGTATTAAACGGTAGAAAATTTTGAAGTGGTCTAAGCGAATGAAATGCTTGATGAACTTTACGGCTCAAGTTATTAACATGAGAATCTCAGAAAAGTTGGAATTGAAAATAATTCCCAGATTAGAAGCACAAGAGGAGAAAGGTATAGGCGTGTTATTATAATTTAATGTGGGAATATCACTGCTATTTATCAAGTTTTTCATGGGTAGACTTCCAAGAACCAGAGCCTGAGACTTAATTGGATTTACCAACAGACCAAAAGATTTGGCCCACTTGTATATTTCATCCAAATCGTCATTCATTTCCATGATAGCTCCCGCTATATTCTCGATACTAAAGTGACGATAGAGCTGGAGATCGTCAGCATAAAAATGAAAATTAGACTTAATAATAGCAGTAATAGTGTTGATAAATGATGAAAATAACAGTGGAGGAAGAACTCCACCTTGCGGAACACCAGCATGTAATTCAATCCAGTGTGATTTAAATTCACTAGAAATCACACATTCCGAACGGCCCCATAGATAAGATCTAAACCAGTCAAGAGCAGAAGTAGAAATATTGAGAGAAGCAAGAACTTTTATTAGCAAATCAAGATCTACTGATTTAAAAGCACAGCTAAAATCCAGAAGAACAGGGATAGTGAGCTTTTTTACATCTATATCCTTGCGGATGTCATCGGTGACTCGTATTAGAGCAGTGACGGTGTGGTGTCCCGGTTGGAAGACTAACTGGTGAGGGTGAAGGAGACAATTTCTTGTGAGATAATCATTTAGCTGAGAATTAGCTATGTGTTCTAATACTTTGGAAAGATATGGAAGGATTGAAATAGGACGATAATGCGAAGAAGAGGAGGCGTTCGGAATTTTTGGAAGAGGGATAATATAAGCCTTTTTCCAGGCTACCGGGAAGGAACTCGATGTCAAGAAAAAATTAAAAATATGAGCAAGAATTGGAAGTAACTCAGAAAGAATAGGAACAATCATACGCGAGCACACATCGTCATTGCCAATAGCCTCAGACGAAATAGAAAGTATTTGTTTTTTGACATCTACTTCATTGACCGGTTCAAAACTAAATTCATGGTAAAGTGGAAGTGGTTTGGAGGCCAAGTTTGCAATAGTTGATGCCTTAGAAACACTGATCAGAATTACAGGTGGCGTAGAAAAATGAACATTAAGGTCATTTAGATCAACACTATTTTTATATAGATTTTCTCACCTTTTAAACCTTCCCTGGACTTCAACAATTAATTCAAAACCAAAATTAGCCAAATCTTTTCAGGCGTTTTCAAGTTTTAGCGAGACTAACGAACAGCAATTGATTTTTATACTTATATATAGATATAGATTACGCGCGTTAATACGCCTCGTCTAGAAAGGATCTAAGTGTGGTTAAAATAATAACAAATGTGTGACTAACTCCAAATTCCAAGTAAGTTTAGCTTTATTAGTAAATAATAATATTTATATAAATTTAGATTATTGATTTATTGAAATAAAATTATGTGCATACTAGCATAACATAATTTGTAGAATACGGCTATTTTTCAACAGTACAACGACGCGACGGTTGCATTCAATCCGACATGACACAGGGACAAGAGTTTTTTGAGAACTTGTGATGAACATAGATGTATTGGATGTATTTGTTACTCACTGTGATCGGATGTTTATTAAATACTAGCTGTTGCCCACGACTTCGTCCACGCGGACTTCGTTTACTCCGCACAGCTCCTCCCCCTTAGGTGATAGCCTGATAATATGTAGCCTATATGTTGACCCGACCTGTTAGTAATATTCATGCGAAGTAAATCCATCCAGTACTTTTTGAGTTTACCCCGGACATACATACAGACAAACGGACAAACAGACAAACAGACAAACAGACAAACAGACAAACAGACAAACAGACAAACAGACAAACAGACAAACAGACAAACAGACAAACAGACAAACAGACAAACAGACAAACAGACAAACAGACAAACAGACAAACAGACAAACAGACAAACAGACAAACAGACAAACAGACAAACAGACAAACAGACAAACAGACAAACAGACAAACAGACAAACAGACAAACAGACAAACAGACAAACAGACAAACAGACAAACAGACAAACAGACAAACAGACAAACAGACAAACAGACAAACAGACAAACAGACAAACAGACAAACAGACAAACAGACAAACAGACAAACAGACAAACAGACAAACAGACAAACAGACAAACAGACAAACAGACAAACAGACAAACAGACAAACAGACAAACAGACAAACAGACAAACAGACAAACAGACAAACAGACAAACAGACAAACAGACAAACAGACAAACAGACAAACAGACAAACAGACAAACAGACAAACAGACAAACAGACAAACAGACAAACAGACAAACAGACAAACAGACAAACAGACAAACAGACAAACAGACAAACAGACAAACAGACAAACAGACAAACAGACAAACAGACAAACAGACAAACAGACAAACAGACAAACAGACAAACAGACAAACAGACAAACAGACAAACAGACAAACAGACAAACAGACAAACAGACAAACAGACAAACAGACAAACAGACAAACAGACAAACAGACAAACAGACAAACATACAAACAGACAGACAGAGAGACGGACGGACGGACGGTCGGACGGTCGGACGGACGGACGGACGGACGGACAGACGGACAGACGGACAGACGGACAGACTGACAAACAGACAAACAGACAAAAATTCTAAAAACTATATTTTTGGCTTCGATATCGATTGTAGATCACGCCCCAAGTATTCTTTTAAAAAAATATTCAATGTACAGTATTTATTGGCTTTCTTACGATTTTATTATATGTATAGATAGATATTTCACAATTTATATTTATTAATATATTTCACAATTATATTTTTCCCCGTGTTGGTTCCGGGCTCCTTTGAAGAATAGACCAACTGCCGTTCTGCCAGGCATGTCGTAAAAGGCGACTGATTGGCTATGCAAGTCACTAACATCGTGGCTCCTAGAGTAGAGTTCTGCATTGTCTCGCCCGAGTTTGGTACCACCGCCTGCCGCAATAGCGTCCGTATTTGTCACTGTCGTGTTCCGGTTTGGAGGTTAAGGTAGCCGGTAGACTTATGCATGTGGCATTAGACCTCGCCACAAGATAGCAACGCACCATTAACCCCTTTGGTATCTATAGGCGACTTTTTGTATCTATAGGTTGACTCTTTCCATCAGGAGACCCATCTGCTTGTTTGCTGTCTCATGATATAGAAAAAAAGTATGTCGTTAAGTAACACCCACACACCAAGCAAATACTTTGCTTACTTTGAGGTTAGATCAGTTTGTGCGTGATAATTACTTTACTAATTTGGTGAAGATGCTAGCATAACTTATTAGGACGGGTCGCAGAGGGGCGGAGTGGGCCCCATCGTCGCATTTATTTCAAATATTATTATCCTTTGTTAATGATCATAACGTGGATCTTTGAAATCATATAGCTCTTTGTAGCTATATACTAATACTAGCTGTTGCCAGCGTCTTCGTGTGCGCGGACTTCGTTTACTCCGCACTGCTCTTACCCCGTAGGTGATAGCGTGATAATGTACCTATATGTTGACCCGACCTGTTAGTAATATTCATGCAAAATTTGAAGTAAATCCATGCAGTACTTTTTGAGTTTACCCCGGACATACATACAGACAAACAGATTTAAATTCTAAAATTATATATTTATATTTTTGGCTTCGATATCGATTGTAGATCACTCCCCAAGTATTCTTTTGAAAAAATATTCAATGTAAAGTTTTGACTTTCCTACGATTTTATTATATGTATAGATTAATAGATTAATAATAATTAATAAATATAAAATATTAAGTGCCATGACGCGCGCAGCTTTGACAGCTTATGGATCTATATAAGTTATTACTTATTTCGTACAAACTTTGATCTCCTTAGGTGGTACATGGACATACATATCTTCACGCCAGATCCCTTACGGGGTAGGCAGAGAGAACCGAGTGCCATACATCACGATCCTTGCAGGCTTGTCTCGCTTCTTCCACATTCATCACTCTCTTCATACATACACGCCGGTTGCGAAGACTCTTGACACCACCTTCGGACAGTACTCGATCAATCTGATCGTGGTATGTCAGTCTTGGTCTTCCCCGGTACCTACATCCTTCCACATTCGCGTTGTATATATGTATATACATGGACAATAATTTATTTTACGTTCGCTGACACTGGGTGTAGCGGTCCGGGCAAACCGCATCGCAACTCGCCTCGATGCGCCCCGAGACGTCGTCGTGTGCGACAGTTCATATGAAAGCGATCTACATAGGTAGATTTTGCAATGCGGTCCGATACGTTACGAGCTATTTACATTGGTGAAAGAATTTTAAAATCAGTCTAACAGTTTTTTAGTTTGTCCTTAACAAACAAACAAATCTTATCTCCTTACAATATTGGTATTCATTTTATTATTGTTTTAGTTTCCTGATGTGGGTATTCGACAAGTGGAGTCCATACAGCTATCAAAATAATAGAGAGAAGTATAAAGATGATGAAGAGAAGCGAGAATTCACCCTCAAGGAGTGCTTGTGGTTCTGTATGACATCGCTGACGCCGCAAGGTGGAGGCGAAGCGCCAAAGAATCTGTCTGGACGTCTGCTGGCAGCAACCTGGTGGCTATTTGGGTATGTTGTACCTGTGAGACCGGTTTTTGTGCGGGGTTAATAGTTTAACTTTTGTTTAATAGTTTTAAATGACAGTAAATACTAACTTTTTATCTCAGTTGACGATTTTTAGTATGAACCAGATTAAGACCAAATACAGGAATTTTCTCATTACCATATGACGCGCTAAATGAAATAGGTAGTCAGAAATAAAACCTTTTAAATAATGAAACCGAAATATAACTTTGTGAAGTATTCCTTACTTTCCTGAATCTATTAAATTTTATTCACTAAAAACTTTGAACTTTTAATTTTAGTTAAAATCAAATTTTAATCAAAAGTAGTTTTCGAGAAACCAATTAGTATAATTTAGAATTATTTAAAGCTTACACTTATTAGCAGTATCATTAAGAAATACTTAAATTGGTTTAAGTAAATATACAATAGTATTGTTGGCAAACAATATCATTAAGAATTCATTTAAACACAGTATTATGATTTAAATAAATATACATATAAAGAGTTATTATTTTTTAGAAGATGTTTAGTCTAAAAAAACTCATTAAAGATTTTATCAACGTTATGATTTTCTCCCGTAAAAATATAAAATCCTAATATTTGGTGCGAGTAACCCAAAGACCTACAAAAAATATAGACATAGCCATTGTAAGCAATTAGAAACAAATCGGTGAAGACAACTTTTGTACATGTGTGCGTAAGCCAACGCCAACACTTGCAAGCATCCTAAAACATTACGTACGTGTGCTAGAGATTAGTGTTGCAAGCATTGGCTTTCAAATTTCCATTTACTGGTTTAATATTTTACTACATTTTATAAATTATATTGCGTTTTACTTATATTAATTATATTTGATATTTTATTTGTATTACTATTTCCTACGTCAAAGACAAACAAATTTAGAAGGTCCTGAAATTTATTTATTTTATCTACTGTACATATGCCATTACGTTAATGCATATTTACACATGTAAATATGCACTAATTACAATACGAATAATATTTTTACGAACCTTTTTCAGCATATTTTACATTTTTGTTCTAAATAATTACAAGTAATAATTCAATAGGTTTTTAATATTTTTTTTACTTATAATGCTAACTATTTATTATAAATTCTTAATACTCATCTTTAATAGTAATATATAACTTCTTTTCTAAACTGAAAGTACACACAAGAATGATAATTGGCAAACTAACAAATAAAACGAAAAATAAAATACGAGCTTATTTATTTATTTATTTAATTATTTATTGTACATAGTAAACACTAACATAACAATAATAATAGAAAATAAGTACAATGGGCGAGATTATCTCTAGTAATAGAGATTTCTTCCAGCCAACCCGTAACAAGAAAATATTAAGACGCTGTCAACTCCGAAATCGCTCACTCTGTCTATTTCTATCGGAGTAAACGAGACCACACTATCAGTGTAACTGGGCGGCCAGGGTCTTAAAATGAATAAATATTGAAATTAAAAAAAAAGTGTAGATTATTTGTCAAATATGATTCGGTAGGGGTTTAGGTATGAATATGCTGACTTCATGTTTTCAATTGCAGACCCATACGTCAAAGAAATAAAGATATAGACCCGTAATGATGATTTCAAGACCAATCTTCGCAATTATTTTCTATCGAGCCAATTTTTTTCAATTATGTATCGAGTCCGAGAAATATGATGAATATTAATATTTTTTTTTTTTGAAGTGCTATAACAAATAATTTTTCTTAAAAAACTGCTTTAAAACATCAATTTCAACTAATTAGGTCTTGTCAGCCCCTTAAAAACAAAGATAATTTTCGACTTGACATACAATGAATTAATTGCAATAAAATTAAATCTATAAGACCATAATAAAATTAAATCTATAAAACCAAATACTACTATAAACAAAAAAATGAACGTAATACATAAATACACACACACACATACACACACACACACACATATATATATATATATATATATATATATATATTTATTTTATTTTATTTTTTTTTTATTTATTTATTTTTTTATTTTGTGTAACAAAGTCCACAGCTCTTAATCTATTTTAAATTTTACTTATAAGAATTATTCTTAAAGCCAATTACGGACTTACATTTTTTTAATATTTACATATAACTACGTCACTAAGTAGTAATGACGAGGGTGTGAGTGTGTGTATATGGATATGCGTGTACTTGCGTGTGAGTGTGCATGTATATGTGTGTGCGTGTGATCTGCAATGTGGTTAAAAATATACATATAATTATTTTACATACATATTATTAGTTTTATCGGAAGCTCGGTTATTTGAACAGTAATAGACGAGAGTTATGAAAGTGGACAAATCGAAACATGTAGGTCTCGGTAGTAATGTATGGAACCAGGTTCTCTCTTTCCGTCGATAAGGGGTTGTGAATATATTCACACATACATTACATATATTTACAGATTGTGATATATATATATATATACACACATACATACATATACATATATATATATATATATATATATATATATATATATATATATATATATATATATATATATATATATATATATATATATATTAAACAGTTTACAAATACGTTATATTCTCGTAACTCGTCGGTCGCTAGCAATACTGTGAAGAGCATAATATAATTCCAGTTATCATTTTACGCCATTTACAGAACTATATGTCCATACTGATTGCATACATTGTTATGACAGAGTGTATTTATTTATTTATTTAAACGAAACAGTGACTTAATATCATGTTTAAAGCTAGTCCTGCTGGTGTTAAAAATGTCAATCGATGCAAATTTTTTGTTGTAATTGGTTTGCAAACGATTGACAACTGAATTTTGTGCATATTTTGTACACTTGAAAGAAGTTGCGAATAGTGCCGTGTGCCTCGTTCTTAGTTTTGGAACAGAGAAACATAAAAGTTTAGACGCTAGTTCAAGACAATCTATGTAGCCGTGACATATTCCATGTAAAAAGGACATGTCTATTAAGAGTCGTCTGTTTTGAAGGGTGTCGAGATTGTAATGATGACATGAGTCTTGATAATCTACTATATTGCATGAACTACGAAAATATATATATATATATATATATATATATATATATATATATATATATTATAGGCATATAAAACTTTTCAAAACAAAAAAAATCGGTTGTCTGTAAAGTTGGTTTACAGACGATAGTTGAACGTGACAACGTCTTAAGCTCTCGCTTGTACTCCAAGCCTTAAACGGAACGCCTCAGAGCGAGGTAACGCCGCATGAGTCATGTTTTTTCGTGCGTGCAGCCAGCTCTATCGAATTATAAGACGTTGTCACGTCAAATAAGGCCCACTCTGATTTCCACCTTTAAAATGAAAATGCATATTTTTTGTAGTTTTAATGGATAGATATAGTTAGACAGTAAAGTTTTATTAATTATTCCAAAAAAAGTAAATGATTTTATGACGTTATCTTCTAGCGCTAGTTGGGAAATCAATCACGAAACAGCATGAAACACGGCGAGCCATGTTTTATAAATATGTATATATGTAGTATATACGTATATAGTACGGTGAATCCAATTAAAACTATAAGTCTAACATTAACATATATTTTCTAAATAAAAGGGACATTTCCCCAATGTTTGGGGAAATTTATTCGTATGTTAACTTACCACACTGTCACAATGCCGCTTCAAATTTGTGTTCTGAGAAATTATATCAAATATTATTTCAGTTTTGTTAAATTTATGGAAATTTGGATACTTCCTTGTGAAAAGTGATCCCGGAAGACTTTTTTCAAAACATGAATTGTTTTAACAATTGTTTACCACACAGGATGGCATGATTTCAAAATAAATATTGTCACAAAAAGAACGTTTCTCACTCTCTCTAGCTCGCGGCCGACTAGTAAGCCGCCGGCTTCATATTGCTGCATCGTCATCACATTCGTGACTCACGATACGAGCGCTTGGCTACGTCTATATTTTTTTTGTAGGTCTTTGGAGTAACCCTTATAGCCAAATCAAGAAGTACCTACCTACCTAACAGATGGCAACTCTACAGGGGCGAGACATTGCAGAACTATCGTACAATGCGTGTGTTCCTGTTAGCTGTCTGACTTAAGCTATCCAGTATCTACCGAACTTACTTAGACTTGACAGAGTAAATAAAATTTTATTCTAAGCATCTGACTTCAGCCGGTGACGGCCTGGACCATGAAGCTGTATTGTATCTGGAGGCAACGCTTCCAATACCTGTAATAAGGAGATAAGTTTTTAAAAGCCTGAAAATATTAACGTTATCGTCAATGTACATTATGGAAGCAATTAAATTTACAAGAAAATATCCTCAATTTTTTAAAAATCAAATGGATATTCCACGACGCTTCGAAAGTAGATTTAAGTATAATTTAGAATTGCCACAATCAAAATTAAGAATGCATAGTTCCGGACCAAATATAATGTGTGTGAAAATATATAACAAATTACCAGATAAAATTAAATCGGAAGAAAATGACCGTATATTTATAAAACTTGTAAAAATCTCCTGATAGAAAAATGTTACTACACCGTTAACGACTTCCTTAATGACAATCACATAAATCTTTCATGAAATGGATCGGTCCAGTCCTACATTGCAATACCCTAATAGGGTGTATATGTTCACTATCTACTAATTATTATTGTAATACCTAAAATTGTTTGTAACATATAATGCAATAAATGATTGAGTATTGAGTATTGAGTATTGAGTACCTACTTTAAACCAAATTTTAAATACTGTTGTCATATTCTGAGGTCTTACCCTCTCTTTTTAACACAGCTGTATAAAAAGAGATGAAGAGACCTCATAGACTGAGATATAACGTAAATATTTGTTTCAATTGGTTAATACGAGTGCTAGCTCCACCTATACCTAATACTTCATGGCTTGGACGCACTTTCTATCTTTAACTTTTTTTAATATCATAAGATAGCAAACAAGCAGATGGGTCTCCTGATGAAAAGAGTCAACTATCGCCTATAGATACCAAAGATGTTAATGGTGCGTTGCTATTTTGTGGCGAGGTCTTAAGCCACATGCATAAGTTTACCGGCTACCTTACCCTCCAAATCGGAACACGACAGTAACAAGCACTGACGCTATTGCGGCAGGAATAGGTAAGGCGGTGGTACCAGACCCGGGCGAGCAATGCAGAATTCTATCACCTAGTAGCCACGACGGTAGTGACTCGAATAGCCAATCGGTCGCCTTTTACGACCTGCCCGGCAAAACGGCAGTTGGTCTATTCTTCAAAGGAGCCCGGGATCAACACGGGGTAAAAATATGTCTTAGTACCTACAGTATCCTGTAAAATCTTATTCCAGCTGTAGCTTTAGTTATGAACTTCGGTAACTTGTTCAAATTGTCAGAACTACATCCATTAATAAAAGTTTAGGTCGATAGATGTTTTGGTAGGTACACCACGATTCATCGATTTGGCGGTTCGCGAGATAAAAGATAATTCTCATCGCCGCAATTTTACCGACTTGATAATAACTATCACTAAACTTACTCTCATTTCACGTCAACTTAACTGACTAACTTTACGAATATTTGCTTAGACATAAGCCTAACACAAAAATCGTAAAAAAATGTTCTTCATCAATCATATAGAAATTTAACCTCGTGTTGGTCCGGGTCCTCCATGAAGATGATATCCCAACTGCCTTTCTGCCAGGTGGGTCATAAGAGCCGATCTATTAGATAAAAGCATCACTACCATCGTGACTACTACTAAGTAGTAGAGTTAGGCAACGTCTCGCCCGGGTATTTGATACCACCGCCTTAACTATTCCTGCCGCAATAACGTCAATGCTTCTCATTGTCGTGTCTGGTGTGGTGGCACTACCATCGCAACAAACCATTAACATCTTTGGTGTCTACAGGCGATGGTTTCTCCCCAAGGAACCCGAAAAATCTTAATAAAACTTTTTTTTAATCAATAAAAATTTGAGATCGCCCTGTGGTCGAAATTCGGCCGTAGGCAAAACAATAAATCTCTTCTGAGTTTGACAACGACTTTAACCATAAACGTAATAGTATACATGCGTATATATAATCATGTATATCAAATGAATTTAGTGTTTTTAATGTTTATTTAATGTATTTCTAACGCATATAATTTAAAATTAAAAATATTAAGTTTCTGCACTCCTACGCAACGAAAACTTTAAGGCTAAGGACTCACGAAGCGGTTTTCACCCGCACCCGCCGTGGTTGCGGGCCCGCAGCCTTTATAGAATACAGATAATTATGTAAAAAAATAAAGCACATTTCATGACGCGTTTTACACCCGCGGCGCGTGCGATTGTTTGCGGGTCCCCAAATCCGTCAATCCCCAAATCAATTTTGCAGTGACTTGTTATTACTCGTTGCGTAGTGATGCGTTTGTGCACGTTTTTCAACAAAATGGATATTGATATTGAAGTCGATCAGTGGATACACCTAGAACCTTCTAAGCCTTCTTTTTTTAATTCTTCTGTAAAGTAAGTATAATGCAACAGCTCGTTTCTGGTGTGTGTCCATGGCGGTCTGGAACTTAACTGATTGTATAACCGCCCGTGTTGCGATAATCAACCGCCAAGTTTGCGAGCAATAATCGCAACCGCGACGGCCGCGGCTGCGTAAACAAAACTCCATTCCGCCACCCCGCGGGCGCGGGTAAAAGCCGCTTCGTGAGTCCTTAGCCTAACTATGCCAAATTCCATACTCCACCGTCCGCGTATTTGTCGTAAAAAGGATACAATTTTTTTGCTTCACGTTTTGCTTTACGATTAATATATAGACAGCGAATATTTACGTTCCTTGGATTTATTTTCAGTTTCATCATCATAGCATCGTACACTGCGAATCTAGCGGCTTTTCTCACTGTATCCCGCTTGGACACTCCCATAGAGTCACTCGACGATCTGTCCAAACAGTACAAGATACAGTATGCCCCCTTAAATGGATCTGCCGCTATGACTTACTTCGAGCGGATGGCCAACATAGAGGTTCGATTCTATGAGTGAGTATTTAACACATTTCATACATTAAAGTATCTTCTCAAGCAGTAGCGTAGCTAGGCCCATGGCCTCGCACCTAAAGGGGCCTCGCACTATCTGATTTAAAATCTTTTTTTATTTTTAAATGAAATAAAAGCCTGATAAATATTGGCCCCACTCTTCTATATCTGAAATACAAACAAAACAACTCCTAGATCCTAAGTTAACGCGTTATAAAGACACGATAGCTTTTCGCTTATTTCAAATTTGGCGTGTTTTTTTGGTAGCTTTTGGGAACGAACGGAAAGGGGCCTCGCCGATGCGACTTTGCCCACGTATATATTAGTCCACGCTACGCCACTGTTCTCAAGTTTTTACCCGTGGCTACGCTCACGTTAAAAGTTATTTTTATATTTCTATTCGAAATTAGTGGTACTCTGGGCTTTATCTATTAGGATTTAACAAAAAAGGGGCTTTTTTGTTAAATCCTAATTTGGGAAATATCCAAATCAAATTATCTGAAGTTCTCACTTAAGCGAATTAATATCACACTGAACCAAATATTAATGTACCCTCAGTGATAACTTATAAAATAGTAGGTATCCCACTTTTCTTATTTGTCACATACGAGTTGGTCGAAAGTTGCAAATTAAATTACCTTAATATTTTTTTAATCGAATGAATATCAAATTGAACCGGAATGTAATATATCGTACTATTCTTATTTCTCACATATGAGTGTTGAACATTGCAAATTAAATTACTTGATTTTTTTCTTTTACCGAATTAATATTATCAAACTTGAACCGAATTATTTGTCACATATGAGTGTTGAAAGTTGCAAATTAAATTACCTGAACTTCTTCTTTAACCGAATTAATATCAAACGGAACCGAAAAATAATATATTTTACTTTTCTTAATTGTCATATTAGAGTGTTGAAAGTTGCAAATTAAATTACCTTTTTCTTTAACCGAATTAATATCAAAATGTACCGAAAGTAATATAAGATTTTACTTTTCTTATTTGTCACGTATGAGTGTTGAAAGTTGCAAATTAAATTACCTGAATTTCTTATTTTACCATATTAATACCAAACTAAACCGAAAAGTATTTAAATTTTGTTATTTTTCATGTATGAACTTGTTAAAAATTGCAAACTAAATTACCTGAATTTATTCTTTAACCGACTTAATTTTACACTGTATCCTATTTCTCTTAATTGCTATAATATATGGGTTAATAGAAAGATTAAATTATTTGAATTTCTTCCTTAACCGAACCGATTTATCAGACTGGAAAAGTAGTTAAACCTTCTTTTTTTATTTTAGTGGCATCGCAGAAGACACATTTGAGTTTGCGAAGAGTTGCGAAAAAAATTTATTTATTTTTCGCCATATTAAACTTTATTCTTCCTTTATAATTATTGTAGCGCTTGACTGCCGGATAGGTACAGTTAGGTGCGGTGTTTTTACGAGTACATAACTAACGGTACCTATTCATTTTTATAATTTTAAATGCAACTCGGTTTTCCCAATTAATTTTAATATGTAGGAATATTAAAATTTACCGAGCACTTGAAAATTTAATACCGTTTTTTGTGATTATTTTTTTTAATTTATTTATGTTTGATATTTTAAAATTTTGTTAATGCAAGGGGCTTCGATTAATGAAAGTGGTTCAAATTTTGACCAATTGTCTAGATTTGCTAATAAATAATCTCAACACTAGGTGTGCCTTCATCATTGGTCTTGGTGATGAAGAAATGTTTTCCCCTGCGTTGGTCCGGGCCTCGTTTGGAAAATAGACCATCTGCCGTTTTGTCAGGCATTTCGTAAAAGGCAGTGGTCTATACGTGTCACTACCATAATAACTACTTGGTGATAGAGTTCCGCAATATCTCGTCCGGGTATTTGGTGCCACCGCATTATATATTCTCGCCGCAATAGTGTCAATTATTGTCATTGTCGTATTCCGGTTTGGAGAGTAAACGTAAAGTAGCCAGTAGACTTATGCATTGCCATCCCGCCATACGGACAGCAACGCACAATTATCATCTTTGTTGCCTATAGGCGATGGTTTCTCTTTGCCATACCTACTCGCGGACAATAATATCACCAAACTTCCTGTTAGATTATTGAGTAAATGGTGCACATCAAATATACATACCTACCTAAAATACAATAAAAACGTCAAACATACAAGATTTTCATTTATATTTATAAGTCCAATGGCTATTGTTGTATACGGTAATACCAAACCAAATTTGGGGTCATGGTAAATTTCCACATTCGTTTTGAGCAATTTGCTCGTTGCTATCCCAAATGTTTTGTTTAATTAAAAGTATGTCATAATAACAAAGGTACTTTTGAGTTTTGTTGATTCGAGACTTCTACCGACTTTCCAAAAGGAGGAGGTTATCAATTCGGCTATAAATGTTTTTTACTTCAGAACTCGATTATTTATGAACCGATTTTGAAAATTATTTTTTTGTTTGAGAGGGTATACTCCCCGTATAGTATCATTTTAACCTGATGGAGATCTGATGCAGGGTTCAGGAGATACAGGAAATGGAATGTCAGTTGCTGCAGTTTTGCTGCGTTAACAAACAAATGAGAAACATTTATATATCTGAAACTGAAAGAGCTCTAAAAAGGCACCTTAGGTGGTTACGTTGTGACGTAGATTGAACAATTTATTAACGTCTCCGCCAGATAATATTTCTTTAAAGCCGAGCCACACTGTTGGAAACAAGCCCTATATGGATCTCCACTGGCAGTTTACAACAGTGTAAACACTTGTTTGCAACAAAAAATCATCTGAGTGCTAAGTGTGAGTTTTTCTTTTCGCATTCGAACGTGAGCGCGTTTCGAGTTTACTAGGAATTTGTATGTGATTTGTACAGCGCCACCTAGTGGTAAACGTGAGATACCAGTTTACCATTAGGTGGCGCTGTACAAATCACATACAAATTCCTAGTAAACACCAAACGCGCTCACGATCGAATGCGAGAAGAAAAACTCACACTTAGCACTCTGAACTCCACAAGCCTCCCACCAAGGTCATCCGTGTTGGAAGCTTGTTTCCAACAGTGTGGCTCGGCTATTAGGGTCAATAAGATGTTTTGTATTGTGATATTTACATAAAGATGCTATTTAATGTGTTTATTTTTCTTGTAATTTTTTACATATAATATTTTTTTAAAAATCCTCCGTGTTGGTCTGGACTCATTTGAAGAAAAGACTAACTGTCGTTTTGCCAGGCAGGTCGTAAGAGGCGACCGATTGGCAAACGTGTCAGTAGTCACTGCCATCGTGACTACGAGGTGGAAGAGTTCCGCAACGTATCGCCCGAGTACTTGGTACCACCGCCTTACCTATTCCTACCGCAATAGCGTCAATGCTTGTCAGCGTCATGTTCCGGTTGAATAGTAAGTAAGCATGTGGCATTGTCATTCCACTACACGGATAGCAATGCACCATTAACATCTTTGGTGAATATAGGCGATTATCTCTCTTTCCATCAAGATAGCTATCTACTTGTGTGTTATTTTATGAATATGATAAAAAAACAACAATACACTGCTGCATATTTAGCAAAATTATTCATATTATTTATATAGAGTAGCTTTTTCTTTCAGAGCAGGAATACTAAGGAAACATATCATATTGTTATTAAAATAAAACTTAAAGATGTTTAGGAAGAATGGTGCAAGTGGCTTTAAATTACCTTGGTTTTGCCTTTTCAATGTTCCGCAAAGTAACACTCGCATGTATGAAGTTACTAGCTGTGTCCGCGAAATAAAAACTAAAATAAAAACCCGCATAGTTCCCGTTCCCGTGGGATTTCCGGGATAAGAAATACCCTATATCCTTTCTTGGGTCTCAAACTATACTTGTACCAAATTTTATCCAAATCGGTTCAGCGGTTTAGCCGTGAAAGCGTAACAGACAGACAGACAGACAGAGTTACTTTCGCATTTATAATATTAGTATGGATTAGTTACCCGTGTTGGCCAAGCTCTCTTTGATGAATAGTCCATCTGCGTTTCTGGCCGGTAGTTCATAAAAGGCGAAAAATTAAACTCACTACCATCAACTACTAGTTGGTATACAACGGTTAGCCCGGATTCAATACCATCGCACTATCTACTCCTGCTACAATAGCATTAATTCTCGGTATTGACGTTTCCTGGTTTGAATGTAAGATAACTATCACTATCCCACCACAGGGATAACAATATAAAATCAACATGCCTTTTGTCTATCGCCGACTGTTATCTCTTTCCATTAGAAGAACCGTCTTCGTGTTTACTATACTATGATATATGTTACCATAATTTTTAAGCTACCAACTAGTGTGCATTGTTAGTTATTCATGGGTATACAAAAAATGTGTGTATGTGTGCTTATGTACGAACGTAAGAAGTTATACTTAGCTAAGCTACAACTCTTTGTTGGCTGCCGGTGCGCGCACTCATCGTAATGTCAGCTAATTTCATGACGCTGGTTGTCGTTTTGCACGCGATCGTAATATCGGCTAACTTCATGACGTTGGTTGTCGGTGTGCGCGCCCATCGTAATTTCAGCTAACTTCATGTCGCTGGTAGTGGGCATGTACGCGCATCGTCATATCAGCTAACTTCATGTCGCTGGTAGTCGGTGTGCACGTGCATCGCATTTATAAGCTTATATTTTCATGTCGCTGGTAGTCGGTGTACACGCGCATCGCATTATTAGCTTATTTCATGTCGCTGGTAGTCGGTGTACACGCGCATTGTAATATCTGCTAACTTCAAGTCGCTGCTTTCCGGTGTGCGCGCGCGTCGTTTTATTAGCTAACTTCATTATGTTGGTTTTGGCTTCATATTTTTTCCCAAACGCCACAAAAAAAGAATATCTTCAACAAATTGCAATATTACTCCCTGTATCTATGTTATGGTTGTGTATTGTGACATGGCGACCTCAACTGAAGATAGCGACAGATTAAACAAGGTGATAGATGTGTTCTTGTGTTATCAGTCAATCCACTCAGAGATAGTGTCGTGGCTCTAATTTTATCATATGATTTTTTTTATTTTAATAGAACATTCACTAAATCTCTTATGATTTTTGTGAGATCTTGTATTTAATTATTTTTATAACACTATTTTTAATCAGAACGAGCAGTTTTATTCTAAATTATCATAAGATATGATATAAGTCATCATTTTAATATTGATTTAAAAACAGTTTCATCGGACATACAAAAAAATATGTAAACCGCTTAACCCTGCAGGTCATCTCTGAAACTTCCTGCTAGACTGAGGTATTTTAAGCTTAATGGAACAAAAACTATACCTAATATACCTAAGCTTAGATTTTTCAGAGTTCAAAAATCTAAATTTTGTTATGACAGTAATTTCATTCTTGAAAAGCTGTATATTTTAGAAACGAAAGTCGATTTTGATTTTTTGAATGGCTTTTAACGAATTTAACGCAGTTTTTGAGCTCTAAAATGTTTTTTAGCTACATAATCTACAGGTTAAAAAATGTCGAAGTAATTTCAAAAACCATTTTTTTTTTAAATTTACGCTATTAGTAAATTCCAAATGAATAAACCGATTTTGATCCAATTTACAGTATTTGACGCAATTTTCAGAGAGAAAAGCAGATTAGATTTAAAGTCAGTTTAGTATATTAACTTGAAAGTTATTTTAAAAATATTAAGTTTTAAAAAGTTAAAAAGTTTTTACTTTTGAAAACTTGATTCAATTTTAATTTTTGAAAATGCATTTGACGTGGGTTTTTAAACTACTAAAATATTGTAGAAGATCAAAATATGATTGGTTAAAAATTTTAAAAATCTCAAAATTATGTCAAAAACACCTTTTTCAAAAATTTTCGTCAATCGTCGGATTAACCGATTTTGATGTAATTTATGCATTAGACGCAGTTTTTTGAGGAATAGAGCTGATTAGATTTTGTACTGTTAATCGATACATTAATCTGGAAGTTATATTAAGAAATACTGTTTCACCAATTTTTTTGATGTTTTTCAAAATCTGCTGTACTGAATTGATTCAGATTTTCAGGAAGTCTAAGTTGAGCGGAATCCAATCGAATGCTATTAACCGCGTTTTGATCGGTCAAGCCATTCAAAAGTTATCAGATGTTTACATACATACATACACACACACACACACACACACACACATACAAGGCGATGGGCACTAATCAGATAATAAATAGTGATCGCCTGAAACTGGATTTTCAGCCAAAACCGAAACCGTATTTTTTTTTCAAGACTGTATTTTATGTTATTATATGTTTATCGGCAACAGTAGATAGCTAGTAGGGGGGGGTAACAAAAAATTCCAAGGGGGGAGCGGGCCCTCCCTGCCGCCCCGTTTCGGTACGCCCATTTCCACATCCATTTTACATATAACCCTTCTGATTGTTTTATGTAGGACATATTTATCAAAAATAATTTTAAAAATAGGAAATTTTTCCAGGACAAACGGTTTTCTAGTTTCCGTTAGATACATTAAATTATTTTTTTGAAAATTGCAGATTTAATCTTCTTTAATTTGTCTATACAGTGGTAGTATATAAATTATGTAGTTTCTGCATAGGTTAAGTTTGATAGGCAAGATTATTAAATAGCAAAAAATATTTCGATCGTAGCGTTCTCTCTAATGCTTAACATCATGCAAAAGACAACGGTAGTGAGACCCCTAACTAAGAGAGATATAGCAAATACAGAAATATATTAAAGTTGATGGATGTGTTCTGGAGATATCGGTCAATCACACGGGTATACCGCGTGGCGACGTATACATGTAGCTAATTTTATTATTTAGTGTTTCGTCTCATTGTTCTCATCTATGAGTTATTACACATGAGGTTTTGAGTTTGAATCTCAGATCAATTAATTTGTTTATGTTGTAAATAGGGTTTAGCGATTTTCTGAAAAACATTCGAAGATGTTTTTAAGAAAAATTGTATTATTCATGAGACTTAAGAACGAATCTATGCAAGAAATACGATACATATCAACGTTGATACCATGGACCATGTTTACTGGATCCGTTTAGCAATTTTTGCCTCCAAAATCCATCCATTCAAGCATCCAAACTTTCGCATTTATAATTATTAATAGGTCTATATAGATATTTTCCCTTATGTTATTCCGAGCTCTTAAGAAGAATAGGCCATCTGCCACTCTGCCAAGCAGTTTGTAAAAGGCAAAGATTGGTTATACGAGTCACTACCATCGTGGCTACTAGGTGGTAGAGCTCTGCATTGACTCGCCCGAGTCTGGTACAACTGTCTTTCCTGTTCCTGCCGCAATAGCGTTAGTGCCTTGTCACAGTTGTGTTCCGATTTGGAAGGTAAAGTTTTTTTAATATATCATAAGATAGCAAACAAGCGGATGTGTATCCTGATCGAAAGAGTCAACCATCGCTTATAGACGTTAGACACCAAAGATGTAAATGGTGCGTTGCTATCTTGAGGCGAGGCCTAATGCCACATGCATAAGTTTACCAGCTATCTTACCCTCCAAACCGGGATAGTGATAACCACTGACGCTATTGCGGCAGGAATAAGTAAGACGGTGGTATGGGTCCCGGGCGAGACAATGCAGAACTTTACCACCTATTAGCCACGATGGTAGTGACTCGCATGACCAATAGGTCGCCTCTTAAGATGTGCCTGGCAAAATGGCAGTTTGCCTTTTCTTTAAAGGAGCCCGGATCAACATGCGGGGGGAATCATAGGAAATATTGATCTGATCTTTTGTTAATACAGAATATGGAAAGATATGAGTCTCAATGACAGTTTGAGCGACGTGGAACGCGCTAAACTAGCAGTGTGGGACTATCCAGTGAGTGACAAATACAGTAAAATGTGGCAGGCGATGAAAGAGGCCGGCCTGCCGAACTCCATAGAAGAGGCGGTGGAAAGAGTTCGAGCGTCAAAGAGTTCTAGTGAAGGTTTCGCTTGGTTGGGGGACGCTACTGATGTTAGATACCACGTGTTGACGAGTTGCGATCTTCAGATGGTCGGTGACGAGTTCTCCAGGAAACCGTACGCTATTGCCGTGCAACAGGGATCACCTTTGAAGGATCAATTTAATAATGCGTAAGTATATTTTATTTTATAGGTAACTAGCTGTGCCCGCGACTTCGCGTGGAAAAATTTCTAAAAAAAAATATTTGGGGTTTTACTCGCAAAGTTCCCGTTCCCGTGGGATTTTGGTGGTCCCCACGGTGGGACACCCCCCGTGGGGGTAAAAATTCTCCTATTTTTTTAATATTATAGCTGTACTTAATTTCATCCAAATCGGTTTTGGGCGTGAAGAAGTGACAGTCAGACAGAGTTAGTTTCGCGGTTATAATATTAGTATCGATAGCATAGAGAAAACGTTCATGTGTCCTTGTTAATACGTAAGATGATTCTCTTGTGTGTATCTTCGTTATAGGAGAAGGGATAGGGGGGGGGGGGGGGCGCAAGGGTCCCATGAAGTAAAAAATAAGCGTGTTGTAAATGGATATTTACAATATTATGCATGCGGCATTAGACCTCGCCACAAGAGAGCAACGCACCATTAACATATTTGGTGTCTATAGGCGATAGCTGCCTCTTTTCATTAGGAGACCCATCTGCTTGTTTGCTATCCTGTGATATATTAAAAAAACTTTACCTTCCAAATCGGAACACGACTGTGAAAAGCACTAACGCTATTGCGGCAGGATCAGGAAAGGCAGTGGTACCAGACTCGGGCGAGTCAATACTCTGCCACCTAGTAGACACGATGGTAGTGACTCGTATACCTAGGTACTACCAACGTATACTACGATAAAGGAATGGATATTCCATCCACTTATTTTTGCCGAGAAGGAGGGTTCTATTTCTAAATTGTTTATATATTAATTTTTTGTAGCTCATTTGTATTTAAGCATTTGTCAAAATGTTTAATTCAACAAATTTTTAACACATAGCAGTAAAATTGTAACAACTGACTTAACATTTACTGTATCACGGGAACCTGGATCAGATCTGAAATAGGACTATCCGAAGGATAAAATAGGACTATTCAAAAAAAAATTCAAAGTCGGTTCATAAGTGACCGAGTTTTGAGTTAGCAAACACAAAAAAAACATACAGATGAATTGATAATCTCCTTTTGTGAAGTCGGTCGAAAAGTGACACAAAAATAAATGAACGAACTATAACTGAATAAATAGCCTTTAGCTACTGAAGAAAAAAGTAGGTACCTTAGGCGTGAATGATTAGTGAATACTCACATGGTTACTAGCGCCATCTGTTACAAAATTATAGAAATAAAGTATAGAATGATTTGCTAAAGTTAACCGCAGATAGGTACCAACTAAGATCCGCTTACATTAAACTATTTAAATACTTTATAATTGAATTTAACCATATTAACAGTTATTTAAAAGGTGTTTCAATATTATGGTGTTACCGGAACTTAGAATTATTATGTTGGTACTAGCTGCAGCGTGCAGCCTGCTGCATTATAAAAGTTTTTGGTGAATCCCGCGGGGTCACTTAATTTTTCCAGGTTAAAAGTAGCCTATGTGCTATTCCAGGTCATCATCTCCCTGTGTGCCAAATTTGATTCAAATTCGTTCAGTGGTTTTTGCGTAATTGAGAAACAAACATCCATCCAAACATCTAAACTTTTGCATTTATAATAAATTAATTAATTTAATTAAGATTGCAATGCAATTGCTGTATCCAAACGTTTAAATGAATCATAAAAATAGTTTAAAAAAAAACAAAAATAATCTTAATTTATATCTATATTAATATTATAAATGAGACTACAGGTACTTGACGACCTGGAATAGCACATAGGCTACCTACTTTTTATCCCGAAAAATTTAGGTGAATCCGCGGGATTTGCCAAGAACTTTTCAGTGAGCTGCACGCTGCAGCTAGTAAGTAATATTTGCAAATAGTAGTAACACAATCTATTAGATAGATTTAATAAGGTATAATATAATATTTGAACGGTTTATGCACGGATTAAACTGGATACCCCTATTAAGGCAATTTCTTAGGTTGTTAACGTCGTCGTTTGCATTTACACAGAGAAATACAGAGTTATAATAGGTACTTATCGATGAAATAAAATTACTCCAGATGTATTCCTTAAAGTTTAAACTTTAGCTTTTACACAACAATAGATATAACTTGAATTGAATTTCAATTAGAATATAAAAAAAAACATACAGATGAATTGATAATCTCCTTTAGGGAAGTCGGTCGAAAAGTGACACAAAAATAAATGAATGAACTATAAATGAATATTTAGCTGCTGAAGAAAAAAGCACCTTAGCCGTGAATGATTAGCGAATTTTGAAACAGAAATTTAGAAATTTTGTAACAGATGGCGCTAGTAACCATGTGAGTACATGGTTACTAGCGCCATCTGTTACAAAATTATAGAAATGAAGTATAGAATAAAGTATAGAATCTGGTTCAAATTTTGATTTGGCTAGTTTTCACCTACATAGACAAGTTCAAGTCGAGTGCCCGTTAGTGTGCTTCCTGTTCATACTTTACTAATACTGTTGGTAAAAACTAGCCAAGTCAAATTTTAAGCTAGACATATATTCAAAGTAAAGTTAATGAATTGTGTAAATAATTACCTGTTAAAATTTAAAAACTTGTAATATTTTTTAAATAACACTGTCGTAGTACCAAGAAATAATAAATTGTTATATAAATTAAATTTAGAATGTCGCAGGTTCTTGTAACTAAAATTTTAGTAGTTTACAAAACTTGGCACTCAAATAGATCTTAATTATTTTCTCTTCTAAGTCGACAAAAACGCATACTCTTATATTGAACTTGGCTCTCATTTCAAATTTGTGTTTTAATAAGACATCATTACTTTCATTTACTTTGATTAAATCTATATATCGCTCATTTGGTGGAACATCAGCGTGTATTTTATTTTTAAATCGAAGTAAATATGATAAAGATTGATTATGATAAATAAGTTAAGTTTTATACTAAAATACTATTACTATTGTTTAAATAAAAAAAAATAAGCATGAATTGCCATAATGAGACTATAAAGTTATTTAAAAAAATATCCTGTAAAATACGTAAATCTGTAAATACGAATGTTCCACCATGCTGTCAAATTACTCGTGTCATGTCACTTATTATTTTATATTTATTTATTAATTTAAATATCAATTATTACTCAGATGTGTTAAATTAAGCATAATTACTAGGCTACTATGGCTACTTTTTTACCCGGCTAATCAAAAAATAGTAATGTTACTGAATCACATAAACGAAGTCGCGGGCAACAGCTAGTTATTAAGAGTTTTGAATTGTCAGATTTATTCCTTTGTACATTCATGAAAGTCTATCTTGGTACCAAATATTGAATTTCTAGGTCATCTAGAAGTGGGTTAGATTTTTGATCTATATACATAGATGAGTGAGTCAGTTAGTCACAAAAGTGACGGTTTTTAATAGTTAAAAACTCGGTAACTGCTTATGCTACATTTATAAAACTGTGGATTCTAGATGAGTTGAGATTTTAATATATTCATTCAAAATTTCATGTATGTAAGATAAACAGTTTTTGAGTTGTGAAGGGGTCAAAAGTAGCTCGAGATGGTACGTGTAATATTACACATGGGTGCTGCATCCCCTGTTCCTTTCTCGAACTTGGCTAGACACGCGCTCGCGTTTTGATGAGTGTCTTGATTAAAAGAAATATAATGCTCCAGTTATTTTACTACGACCTTTCCCGGGTTTTTTTTTGCGGCTATGTTATTTTAAATCACGAACCGCGAACTTTGCTAACTTTGCGCGAACTAAGTAAAAACCAGTACAATCAAGATTAAGATACTCTGCTCCTTTTTGGGAAACAGTTTTTAGATGATTCAGTAAATTTAAAAGGGGTAAAACTAACCTCCTAGATGACCACAAAAGCAGTCGCCCGCAAACAGTATTAATTACAAAAAATAAGTGGACTACTGTAATATTGGTGCGAGAAGAGTTAGTTCAGGGGGCGTTAATATCATCAAACTCGTATATCAACATTTTAGTGTGAGGAAGATCTGTTATCGTTGGATCCCACATTTTCTCTTCGAAACTGAACAATAGTGCTGTTGGTAGTTTTTATGAAATCACGTGGAATTAAAAAAAAAACTTTTATTACTTAGCGTAAAGTAACGTGGCTGGTGACTAATACAATTTTATGACTAGTCGTTATTGGAACTGTAGTAGCCTTCACAAGTATAAAAGAATATTTAAGCAGGCATAACCTTTGCGTTGAAAATAATTTGTTTATTCAAATGATGATGGACGGTGTACAAACGACGTGGATAACGATGTTACAACCATAGAGTAATAACGCTTAGAGTGATAATTGCATTCAACGCTTCGTTCATATTTTAGGCCAAAACCGTGTCAATGTCCGTGTAAGCTTCCTTGCGTCGTCACGCACACAAAGACTCCAAAGACTCGAATAGTGTTGCAAGTAAATAAATATTTTCCCAAGACGGTATTTAAAATATATCTACCTGACCGGTATACAAATAATCTTTCATACTATAACATTATTAATCATTTAGTATAAACTTGAAACTTACACTTTTTATTCGATTAGGTAAAATATGTTAAATGCCAGGAAATATTCTAGATGTTCTCAAGATGATTCCAAAGCTATTTAACCTTATATTTATTTAGTTTTTGTGCTTTTATTTGTGATTTAAAATATTTTTACCTCACTGAAATAAAGATTGTCTGTCTTTCCAATAGTCATACAGAAAATTTAGAATTTACAATTTTTATTCTGGTGAGGTAAAATGAGTAGAATTACAGGAAAATGTTTTAGAGGTTCTCAAGATTTTTTTTTAAATTTCAGTAATTAAACAGCGGTAACCAACCGGCACCGAGCGTAAATAAAAAATATGGTCAATTGGTCAATACGACTTTACGTTATTTAAGTTATAAAAACAGTGATTGAAGTAATTCTTACAAAAAAAAACCTTATTGATATGTATATACTAATATATTATCCTATATCATACAAATGTTTGAAATACATTGCTTGGCAAATACTTGTGTGTAATTATGTGTATGTCTGTGTGCGTGTATGTGTATGTATGTTTGTTCAAAGCTATTACCTTGGAACCTTTTTTATTTTAACCTTCATACAAATCTTGCCATGATTCTAAACCTTAAACTAGCTTGAAAATTAGCAAATGGGTGGGCAAGCAGAAACAATACTTACGTTATAGACCGCCCCGTTGGTCGAGTGGTTAGCGATCCTGACTATGCGATCGACGGGGCTCGGGTTCGATCCCCGACGGGGACAAGCATTTGTGTGATGAACATAAATGTTTGTATTTCCGGGTTTGGGTGTATGTATATTAAATATATTCTTGTATTTATATATGTATTTCTATGTATTAATATCGTTGACTAACACCCATAACACAAGCAAATAATTTGCTTACTTTGGGGTTAGATCAGTTAGTGTAATTTGTCCCTTGAATATTTATTTATTATTATTATTTATTTATTTATAGACGAACGTTTTAAGGTAAAAACTAATAAGATACTTATTAATCAAGTATTTATTTAAATCAACTTAAAAAATTAAAATGTTTTAAGCTAAACGTACTATATTGGCTGCTATTGGCTCTGTGCACGACTTGAGCACCACCTAGCGTCCGCAACTGTTTTGGTTCTGATCTTAGAATAATAACGCCTAGAAACCACAAAAAACGAGTAAATAAAACTGAGCCAGAAACGGCTCAATTCGTTTTGCGAGTTGTCAATGCTTAATAAGATCAGGTTATATCGGACACAGTTCGCGAAAAATAATTCGAAATGACTTATTGCATTATAAAGAAGTGTTCTAACACCTTAGAAAAACAAAAAAGTGAACATTTCACAGGTAAGTACTTACAATTTATAATTTTTCTGTTATGTAAATCGACTAAAAATAGATAATTTGAAACACACAACTTATCACTATACAGTTGCTAGTTGTGGAAAAAAAATTGCGCACAATATTTTTAGTTAGACCTTAATGTTAAGAAAATTAATTATTGTATTTGCTTTAACTGTTATTTATACTTATTAACAACACAGTAATTCATATTTTTTTCGAATTGTAAGACCTGCACTCCGTATGACATGTATCGCGATTCTGAGCGGACGGCAAGCGCATGCGTAGCCTTTTAAGGCTACTTTGAAATGGCTTAAAACATCACGGCCCACTCGGTTTCTACGTGTTATAATTCTACGTTCCAAAGCTATTTCACCTTGGATTTTTTCGTTTTTGTGCAAATTGTGACACGAAAATATGTATACTTAATAATCAAATTATTTATTTAAAATTTTAAAAATTAAAATTAATCTCAGTGATGTAAAAATTTATAGGGTAAAATAGCCAAATTTCGGCCGCCTAACCAAATACGTAACTTTCGGACCCTATTAGGCTTAAACCGTTATCGGGAAGAAAATATTAATTTTCTTTTTCATGTTAATCAATATTTAAATTTTACACTATTGATGTTTCGAATTGATTTCAACAACGAAATAAAAATATGTAAACGTGTTAAGTTTTAAATGATTGACCCCCTCTATCCTGGTTTCTTTTCTATTGTCGGTCAATGTTTCCCTAATTTCAGCCCCATTTTTCTCTAATGTTAGCCAGTAAAGGATGTTTGAAATTGAAATAAGGTATTGACTTTGCATTAAAATTTACTTTAATTTTATTAAATAACTTTTGTAAACATAATATGCACTCAATTTTTTATGGTATGTATTTAAATGATCTTTTTAATTTGATAAAAACTGCAAAGAAAAAATCTAAATGGTCACCAATTTTAATGACTGAGTCTCTTTCTGTGTGACATAAAATAAATGAAATAAATTGATATTTTAGTCTCTTTAAAACTACGCAGAAAATATTTGATATGTAAAAATTACATTAGATCGTTACTTGCTGGTCCTCAAAATTAAGAGAAATGAGCATTAAATATTCAATATTGTGATATTTTTTTAAATAAAACGATTTATATAAATTATTTTTTGTCTATATCAAATAACCTTCAATATAACTATTTTAGGGTACTTATTTTTATTAAGTTGTAGTCAAAGGAAGGAAACAATTTAAAGGCACTTGATATTCATAGTTTTATTTTTCTCTACTAGAATAAAACTAGAATAATTTTCTACGATTGTTAAATCAATTAAATAAAATATATCGCTAGGAACAATTATATTAAAAACATTGAGACTTTAATTTGATTGAATTCTATCATCAAATTTAAGTGTTATCATTGTATAAAACTTAATTTACATTTTCATTAAAACAGCAATAAGTTTATATATTATAATTTTCATTATAAGTATCAAAAATTCTCCCTGTTTTTGTATTAAAGAATAGTTAAAGCTAATTTATTTTTTGTTCTTTTAAGTACCTATAAAGTGTCTTCGCAAAAACTTAGCTCAGAATTCTGTCAACCTAACTTAGATTTCTGAGATTAACAGCTGTTGTACTGAAGACACCCAATGACAAGATAAATATCTAACCACAGACTACTAAGGAGAGAACTGATTGCTTACGTTAACATTACCTAAATTCCAACTTTATTTAACTACTATTCCCCAAGTTAAAAAAATATTTATTAAATGCGGATAAATTAAGCAGTTGATATAGAATCTTAAGGAATATATTAAACTTTAAGATAATAATTAAAAAACGATGTATGAAGTCTTGCCCGCGTTCTTAAAATTTATCTGGAATATTAGCTTAATTATCAGTATAAACATATTACGAGGTCGACATTAGGCGCAGACCGATTTTAGGGCACGTTACCCTGCATGTTTTCGTGGATAAAAGTCGAAAATATCGCTAATGAAACTACTTGGCACTAAGCAATACGAAATGATGCAGTACGCTGGCATATTATTTAATAAGAAAATTAAAAAAAAATTACTTTGGTAGTGACAGAGTTTTTTTCTGATGATCACTGTGACATCTAGAATGCTAGTTGGAACATTTTTTTTGTCTTCTAAAAGTCCTCATTATATACGAATAAATGCTTCATAATATTGGTCTGACAAACGGATTTGTAATATTTGTGCCAATATAATGGGTGAGTCCCAACACTTAAAAACTATTTTTATGCAAAAGCAAAGTCCAGGCTATGTAATATCGCACATAAAATAGGAATACACATATTATTAATTATAATGAAATAGGTAAAAACAAATACGTGGTAGAATATTTTTCCCTTTGGCTGGCAACTTTGATTTATTTGTTTGGATTTTATACAAAAATATCCGATGCCAAGTAGTTTTTATCGGTGAAATGTTATCTTCAAGTCCTAAATACGCTTTTGTGAAGCACGGTGACAGCATTTCACCACACAGTAACTCACATTTTTTTAAATTGCGAGAGCTGTACACCGCGTGGCACGTGTCGCATGTCTGAGGGGCCGGCGAACGTAAGAAGCCTTTTCAGGCTTCTTTGAAATGGCTTAAAATTGCGCGGGTCGACTCGGTTTCTATGCGTTATTATTCTATGGTTACAACTTTAAATAGATATTTTTAACGATTTTTATAGCAACCATAGATAATAGCTTTTATTCGAATCTTTAAAAAGAGTTATGTCATTATGTTTGCGGATTTATGTGTGACCGCTAACGTATAAATGTTTAACTGATTTGATTGTAACAGTTACAACCACGGATGTACCGAGGAATATGTTTACCTCTCTACTAGCTATTTACTGTTGACGGTAAAAATATAATAAGACAAAAATAGAGTCTTAAAATGTTAGTGTTTCGATTTCGGCTAGAACTGGAACAGAAACTGAAGTTACGGTTTCAGTTTCAGCTGAAAATTCAGTTTCGGTCGGTCATTATTTAGTATTTGATTTGTCCACCCCCCTGGGTATTAATCTAAGTACGCCAATGTTACAATTCTTAAACTACTGGTTCAAATTGAATGAAATTTTAAATATACCGTATTTACACAATGCCTGCTTAGTAACTGAAAATTCAAATTTCTTGTTTAGCCACAACGAAGTTACAGGGGGTCGAAAAGGGCCTGAATTGCTTCGAGAAAGGGATGGTAACGGCCGTGCCGCTTTTTTGCTCGACTTAGCGGGGGTACTGCCGTGCCCCCAGATTAGTTTCATTCCGTTATAATAATAATACTTCACAAATTACACGAATTGACCAAAAATACCTTCTTAATATAGGTACATTCTTGCTAAACCCGGTAAACGACGCCCTGCTACTTGCCAGTGCATATTATAACAGCGAGTAATGACGTGCTGCAGCGTAATCTGGTGGCGAGTAATAAACAATGAGTCCAGTGATATTAATTTCGTATTTCATAACATCGACATTTATACGGGTTGGCTGGAAGAAAAAAGCTATACATTTTGAAAGACATGATAGTTAAAGGTCGTACGTAACCAATAAAAACAGGAAAAAGAATGATAATATTACTAAATACTAATACAAAGTTAACCTCAAAGAAAATAGAAATAAAAAAGCAACTTCCCAAAAGGAGGAGGTTATCTCCCTTATATGAAAACCCTCATCAAACCTTTAATAAAAAGATAATCATCGTCTATAGAAACTGCCTACTTTGCCCTGCAAAACCGGAACATGATAGTTACCATGGTACTAATGCGTCTGAAAAATATGGCGGTGGTACCAAACCCATCTCGCATGGGTTCTTTCCCAAGTAATTCCCTAGCGGTCAAGATTGCAGTGATAGTGTGATGGTATTCGCAATTCCCTTGAATTGTTAGTTTTGCAATCTTTTGTGTACGGTAAAGTGTTTGCTAATTAAACCTATCTCAGTATTTACTAATTAAACATAATTCTAGAAATAATAAACAAAACGTTTACTAATTAAACCAAATTTCAGAATACTTCAGCTCCTGAATAAACGTAAATTGGAGAAACTGAAAGAAAACTGGTGGAACAATAATGAGAAAGCCATGAAATGCGAGAAACAAGACGATCAGTCCGACGGCATCTCCATACAGAACATCGGCGGGGTCTTCATCGTGATTTTCATGGGGATTGGGCTAGCGTGCGTCACGCTTGGTGTCGAGTACTGGTGGTACAAGTGGAGAAGACGACCTACTATTGGTGATGTTACACAGGTAACTCATGCCTCCTGCTAGATTGTCTTTCTTTACTCTTCCGCAGCGAACTGAGGTTAAGCACGTTTGTACAAGGAATTATCAATCAAAATCAATTCATAAATGATTGAGTTGTGAAGTAACAATTATAAAAAAACACAGTCGAATTGGGAACCTTCTCCTTTTTGGAAACACGGTTGAAAAAAGTGATTGTATCAGTGTTATGTACATACGTAAGATGTTATACTCTTTTGGATCAACATAACCACTAGGTTATAGAGTTTTGCTACTTTCAGTGTCATCGCCTCAGCTATTCCTGACGCAATAGCATCAGTGCTTGTCACTATCGTATTTCGGTTTAGAGCAGTGGTTTTTAAACTTTTAGTAGTTATAGACCACTTTACAAAATAAATTGCATTGGACTACCAATTGTTTGGAGATATTATACTCGTACTGTAAATAACTAAAGTATTAATTATTATTAGGTTACAAATATAGCACCACCACTTTGAGTGCTTCCAAAATCACCAGAGATCCGCGAACCACCGATTGAGAATCACTGTTTTGTAGAGTGCGGTAGCTGGTAAACTTAAGCATGCTTTTATTCCACTACATGGATATCAATGCATCATTAATATTTTCAGTTTTAGAGAAAATCGTTGGAAAGAGACAACTATTGCCTATAGATATTTAAGATGTTAATAGTTTGTTGCTATTTGTCTGACGGGATACTAAAGTCCTTACTTACTTACCTTATTAACTACCTTACCCTCCAAACCGAAACAGGACATTGACGCTATTGTGGTAGGAATAAGTAAGGCGGTGGTACTAACCAGGGCAAGACGTTGTGGAGCTCAACCGCCTAGTAATTACGATGAAAGTGACAGGTCGTGCGACCGTTCACTTTTACGAAATATAATCGCCAGAATGGAAGATTGTCTAATCTCTAAAGGGGTTGTACCAACATTATTTTAAATTATTTTGTTTATAAGAACTTCCATAGTACTGGATATGTTTTTAAATTGTCGATAATGTTTGCCACCTATAACATAGGATGTTATACCGTTAGCTATGGAGTACGTAGAAGCATAAAGCATTAGTCACGGTGCCTTCTGCTCATATTGGGATAATGGGCGTGATTGCATGAATGTTTAATTGTTTTTTATGTATTAATCTCTTTCGTAGGTGGAACCGGCGAAGATAACCAGAAACAATGTTGGAAATACGAGCACAAAACAAGATGAAGGCTTCCGATCTAGAACTTTTGGTCTTTCCAACTTAAAATCTAAATTTTAATTTATACAAGCTTCGGTGCTTAAAAATAGGTGCTCTTTATAACTAGGATTGTTTTGCATTTTTATATTTCGGGCTTAATACAAAATTGCTAATACAAATACTTTTTAACTAAATTGAAAGATTTACTAATTCCAAAAAAGTAAGGAAATGGATGGAACAATCTAAATATTTCAAGATACTGATGGACGCTACCGGCCTTAGCCCATGATTAAGGTTGAGCAAGATTCTGGATAAGCGCCTTTTGCTCGTAATTTTTAATATTTAAACACTAGCTGTTGCCTGCGACTTCGTTCGCGCGGACTTCGTTTACTCCGCACAGCTCCTCCCCCGTAGGTGATAGAGTGATAATATGTAGCCTATATGTTGATCCGACCTGTTAGTAATATTCATGCAAAATTTGAAGTAAATCCATGCAGTACTTTTTGAGTTTACCCCGGACATACATTGACTTTCCTACGATTTTATTATATGTATAGATGATACAAGTGTACTCCGTCGCATCTTAGCGCTAGTGTAAGGGCAATATCAAAATTTAATTATTCGCTATAATTTTTTTCTTGGATTTAGCGCCCCTTGCTCTTCTCGCTTTGCCCCAAGGCCGGCGCTGCTGATGAATTTTTTACCAATAACTAATAGGACGTAGAACTATAAATGGATTTATTTGAAAACTGCGCAATAGCAGAAAAGTTACTCTTATTTGAGATATAATTTATAATTAAAGAAATAGGTTGATTTATTAAAAATTCTCAATAAAGATACATAAAAATAGCTATAAATAGCAGTATAATGGATAATTTAATCTAAAATGCGAAATATATATGTATATGGAACCAAGAGAGCTTTATCTCTATCATTTAACAAAGAACATACACAGTTAAGGAGTTAACTAAAATATTGAACAAGATGATCAATAACACACATGTATTTAAAAAGCTTGCAATAAGAACGGATGAAAATATTTGAAAACCTTACTGTAAAATGATGCGATAAAAATGAATGACATTACTTTGATAAAAAAGATGTCAAAATATATTTATCTTTGTTTAGCGATAATACTACCAATGTAGCTATTTTAGGTCGAAAACAATTTCTTGCCTTTAGACAGTGCTTATTGCAAAACTAAGAATAGGTACTTTTGATTCTAAATTTAATCTTGTTTGGTCGCTGCATACTACTAAATTTACTAATAAATTTAATTTTCTTATTTCGCTATTTAAAAATAGACTGGTGTGAGTATATCTATGAGATAAATGTTGTTTATAACAAGCTTATATTGACATGAGAGCATACTTAACCTTTAATTTTATTTTCATTTAACATTGATAAAATTATTTACAATTGCTAAAATAACGAGTGAAAAGTATTTTAAGTGGGAGTAGTAAAAACTTATTTTAAAAAAAAGTTTTACTTCAATCGCGCGTAAAGATTTCACGCATACACTTTTTTCAAATGTAAAGTATTTACATTTGTTTGCATTTCATAATTATCTACCATAAGTCTAAAGCAGTTAACTGATTACATATGTACGTGGTACGAGTTATTAATATTTCAAAAACCTTCAAGTAGAACAGCTCGAATTAAGACGTGTGATGGTATTACTTGTGATTGCATCAAAAATTACACAAATATAAAAGTGTAAAGTGTGCTACAAATAAAAAACATACACACAATTTGTGTTTCATTCTATGAATATATATAAAGATTTATCCCCATACCCAAAAACAGTTGTAATTCTAAGTTAGATAATCTCAGGTAGACCTTAGTTTTATCAAATGCAATTTTGTTTCATAAAATATATTTCAATGATTCAAAATGGCATCATAATACTACATAATATCTTTTGCGATAGACAATTAGCGTGTTGACACGGATAGAATCTTCATTTTTACTTTGGTGATTTAGGGCTTAAAACTATTGCGTATTGATATATTTTATATGTAATAGAGTGAATCATGATCAATATGGCGCAGTATGTTACGAAGCTGCGCGGTTCAAGTAATGTACTCATATAAAGTAGGTATGTAACTCTTAAATATATAAAGAAAATGCTAAAGATACATATTTACATACACAATTTTAAAAATTAAGTACTACAAATACGGTTTATGCCCATGTGCAGCCAGCTAACAAAGGATCATGATCACCGTTATAGTAATCGTAAAATCGTGGCTAGATAGTAGACAGGTTACGGTACCACCTGCTTGACATTTTCGTAAATCTGTGTTTACCCCGACGCTTTTCATTGTTTTATTACAGCTTAAAGCAGGCATTTTCAATATTTTTGTATCATCGGAAAACTTTTCATTTTATCCGTTTCACGGCACATCGGTAAGAAAAGTAACCAAGTAACGAAATGCATCAGGCGTCCCGCGACGGCTCATAATGTTTTTCATTCATGCCTCAGCCGCACTTGCGTCTATCGTCACAAAGCTTCGTGCAATGATACAATAAATTCAGATGAGTTTTTTTATATCATAAAATAGCAAACAAGCAGATGGGTCTCCTGATGGAAAGAGTCAACCATCGCCTATAGACACCATAGGTTTTAATGGTGCGTTGCTATCTTGTGGTGAGGTCTTACGCCACATGCATAAGTTTACCGGCTACCTTACCCTCCAAACCGGAACACGACAGTAACAAGCACTGACGCTATTGCGGTCGGAATAGGTAGGGCGGTGATACCAGACCCGGGCGAGACAATGCAGAACTCTACCATCTAGTAGCAACGACAGTAGTGACTCGTATAGCCAATTGGTCGCCTTTTACGACTTGCCTGGCAGAACGGCAGTTGGCTTATTCTTCAAAGGAGCCCGGGACCAACACAGGGAAAAACACGGGGATATGTGACTGGCTATTATCGGTTAATGTCGCATATATTCCGGACTGCGTGTGCCTTAGCGCATTAACATTTTCGGGACGATAAACGCTAGTGTGGTCGAGGCATCATAGCATAATCTGTGGCTTAGATGGTAGGGGAGCTAATAATCTGGTACGAGGGGCTTTTCATCCTTACTCGTTATTATTCTATGTCACTACCTATGTGTATAGCAACGTATTACTTACGCAAAATTTTGGATGTTCTCTAACCATGTGGATTTGCACTTAATTCTTTTCTATTCCATTTAAAATGTTAGAAATGAATAGTAAGTACATATAGTTAAATCTACTCACATCTTTACACCATCGCCTTTACCGCCATCACCAAGCGCGGATCTAGAATTTGGTTCAGGCGTTATGGCAATCTTAGTTCATTTCACCTGCTTAATCGTTTAAGATATGACAAATAAAAAATTCTCAGACGATTTCAATAGTTTTAAGAATTGAACGTAACTCAGAAGAGGAGGCAATTGCAGCCATTGCCCTCAAAACCATTTTATTATTGCTGTAATATAAATCGATTACTTATAGTTATACTGCAGTCAGCACTGGCTTTAGCCCTTGTTTAAGGTAAAGCAAGATTGTTGTTCAGCGTCCTTTGCTCGATATTTTCACCATTTACAAACGAGGCAATTGAGTTTTTATCGGATACACTTAGGAGAGTGCGCTGCGGAATTGCACGACTTAATTCCGCCATCCCCGTTTTTCTATCGATCGTCGAGGCGCACAGATTCTAGGCATCGTTATATGGTGGACGTTCCACGTACCCGGACAAAGCGGTTCGACTCAACATTCTTCATTCGAACCGCAAAGAACTGGAACATGCTTCCTGAGTCTGTGTTCCTAGACGAGTACAATCTGGGGATCTTCAAGAGAAGAGTGAACAGGTACCTTCTAGGGAAGCGCTTTCCATCTTAGGCCTCATCTTAGCTTACCATCAGGCGAGATCGAGGTCAAGCGCTTACCTATCGATAATAATTTAAAAAAATTCCAACATACATACACGCACGAAGCTTAGGCTCCATTTGGTACTTATTCACTACGCAAGGTTATTTTTTCTAGTATAATTATGATGCAAAGTATGATTTTAATTATAAAACACTGGTACTGGTTCTTGCATTTTTGTGATTTTACGTAAGAACTATCAAGACTACCCCTTGTAAGAAAAAAATAAGACATGGTCGATCCCCCCTTTTTTACTTTACGTAATAAGTAATTGACCCTTTCCTTAGCTTCCGTATGGGCGCTACCAAAATTATATTCTTGCTGTAAATTGTTTCTTGGATGTGTCATATGGCACACTTGCTGCCTGGCGCCTACAGTAACTGCTCCTTTCGCTCTACCCCAGAATCGGCGCTATACTTATAGCTTGTAAGATAAAATGCCCCTTAATTAATCTGACCCCGATCATCGCCAGAAAAGGTTTGGGCGATAATGATTTGTATGAACTTGACAATTTTTGGTACGGGACCGTAAATGGCAAAAAAACCATCAGCCTTCCCACTAAGTACTTAAGTAGCTCTTAAATGGAAAACGTGCTACTAAGGTCGGACCCGGATTGAAATCCACGGTCTTTGTTTCGTAATATGTGCAATACGCGACACGGCCACTGTATTTGGTCTTAATCGCGGGAGTAATTTGTATTATAATTTGCATCCTTTGGTACAGATGAGCAAATTCTAATTGCTGAGAGTAGTAGGTACGATATCATTTGCTTCGGGTCTGTCTGGGTACTTTGTTACGAAAAGGATATATCGTGACAGACTAAAAAATCTGTGAACCGGTTGGCCTTGTATGCTATACCTGAAACTTCTTACCAAATTGAGGTATTTTAAGATCAAACCAGTCAAAAATACTAAAACATCAGAAGTCAGAGCTCAAAAATGTAAATCTTGACAAAACGACATCAATTTAATTTTTGAACAGCTGCAACTTTTGAACGCTATGATCTATTGGAGGATCGACATTCGCACGGCTATACAAAATCAATTGGTCTAGAAATCTCGAATTTATGTGAAAAAGAAATACTTTTTGCCTTTTCAAAATTTTTCATCGATGCTAACCCCCAAACAAATTAATTTTGGTACGACTTGCGGCATTCAACGTAGTTTATAATAAAAAAGAGCTGATTAGATCTTAAAACATATGATGAAAAATAAAACAACCGATATTACTGATATAGTTATTATTACTATCTACAACACAAATAATATATTTCATATCAAATTATCTTTATAGTGTACCATGAAAATTTGTGACCTTAACTAGTAATTTACAATAATTTATATAATATATTGTCATATTCTATTGTCAGTTGAGTATTATTTTCGTAACCTATATAATTCTAATAGAACCATAATATTAGAGCACACTTTAGAGAACAAAAAAGGCATTTAAAGGAAATTTATGTACATGGTGAAAAAATCAGGGAACACAGATAACCTACGCGTTTTGCTGTTATAGCTCGACTGGAATCAAATAAGCGTAACTCTTCTTAATTACTTACAGCGTGTCACGCATTTTACAATCGTGTTGTATTTTCCACATGAATAATATATTCGAATATCGCGTTTTCCCAATAATATTAATTACTTACTGTGAAAGTAAGATCTTAATCATGAACTTAAATTAATGTTCAGATGGCGAACAGAAGCACAGATGTATCTATATCGAATGAAAATATTAAGAATTGTTAAAAACAAAGAAAAGTTTAGAAAACTTTTATTATGTTTCTTCTTAATATTTAACTTTTACTTTGTTATAAAAACACCGTTTTCTTGGCGGTGTAGCCAAAATGACTTCATAGCCTTTATAAGCTAGAGTTCACCACGTTTAATTAGCTTTTTGGCTTGCAAAATGTTTGCGCTTGTGCGGAAACCCCTATCGATAAATGAAGGAAATGAATCGATGATGATGAATGTAGGTAACCTTATGATTGTCAACTGTGCTTGTGTATAACATTGTCATCTGTAATTTGCGATAACCAGGACCAATAACCTTACGGCCTGCACAGACGTGGGAATAACCACGGGGTACTATTTGTCCAACAATATAGATTCCTAATAAATTGTATCGAGTAACGCACACAGAGGGCTAAAAGTATCCCGTACAAAATGACCTCCGAGTAACTGAGGACGCTGAGAGACCAGATGGGACAAAAGAACGGGGGTGGCCCCGAAAAAATAAAACTAACTTGACAAGGAGCAGCAGCGTACAAAGCGAACTTTAGTCTGCGTTTGGCGCTCGACAGTGATTTACTTCAAAATTACTGACAGTCTTTCTTCTGTACAAATGCAATGCTTTCTCTTAAACTTGATATAAACTAAAACTCAACGTAATCTCCATAAGTATTGCCTCCATAAAGTGCGCTCCACTAAATTTACGGACAACAAATGATCGCACACCGTGTGTGTTGCCGTGGCAAATTCTAAGCGCATTTTTTTCACAATTCAGGGATTTTCATCCTCTGCGGTCAATAGTTCCTCAATATTTGCTCAGTCACACAGCATCAAACTTTGAAACGATATTGAGAACTTTCAAGAAAGAATAACTCACATTAGCACGAAAAATAAGTAAACTTTATGACATACGATATAAAATTTGAATTAAAAGATAAAAAAAAAGTATCTTCACGCCCATATCCCCGAAGGGGTAGGCAGAGGTACAACAAGTGCACCCACGATTAGCCGAAGATACTTGGTCCCACAAATGTGATAGGTGGCAAGCCTATCTCCAACCGGGCACTTTCCAATCCCGGGCAACTTTGTGTTTCTCAGAAAACTGAAAAAACACTTTTTTAATGTGCCCGACCCGAGAATCGAACCCGGGACCCCACGTGGTTTAAATAAGAAATAAATGTAATCACGTCTATTCTTTTGCGGGATAGGAACGTAAACCAAACTTCAACGATAATTAGTTAAGTCCTATTCCAATTAGTTGAGTTCCTGCGAATAATAGTTACAAGTTTCTTAAAAATATGGTTGAGAAGTCTGTCTCATGCACGACATCTGTCGATTCTTATCTTAATAACTAGTGAAATAAAAATATTTTATTAACTTTTAAAACGTCATCTTATTGAATGTATTTGTAAAAAGGGCTCCAAAAAACAAAAAATCATAGATTAATTATTTAAACTTTTATACTATACTGCCATTTATGAAACCACAAACCAGTGGAAAAACTATTAATTAAAAATTGAATAACTTTTCGAAAAATTGTGATAAAACTTTTATTATTGTGGAATCATATTCTTTGAAGTGTCTGTATGACACCAGATAATTTTCAAATTTCGCAATTAATATTTAATAGCTTAAAAAAATATTTAAAACCTACGCTCAATACAGTGGTGGCACAGTATACTGGAGACTAACAGTAGTCAATCTACATACATGTGATATTCGAGCAACGCACACATAGACACCTCTCACGGACGCGATATCTCGGAATGGTTCGGGACATTTTGTTCCGCACCAGTTTTTCCACCTTAACAAATTTTACAGCCCGTGAAATTGTCGTACTTGTTATTTTTGTGTAGCAATAGTATTGCTGCGATACCTACCCAATTAGCGACGAGCGTTAACGACAGAGTCAAACATAATTAACATAAAAAACAAATTAGCTACTTAAAGAAAACAGACGCCATGGAGCAGTTTATAAAAGAAATTTTGTTTGAAGTTATAATTAATATCCTCACTTTATCGCTATCGTTTTAGAACTGTGTTGAAGGAAAGGCTAAACTAGCCTCGAAAAAGCTGAGTGTGCTCAGTAGAGCGAGACAGTATTTCTTGCCGGCTCATCGCTTACAACTATACAAAGCGCAAATTCGCCCTCACATGGAGTACTGTTCTCATGTCTGGGTGGGAGCTCCACAGTATCAGCTTCTTCCTCTTGATCGTATTCAACATAGAGTGGTTCGAATCGTTGATGACCACGCTGTCTTCAATCGGCTTAATTCCTTGGCTTTACGCAGAGTTGTAAGTTCGCTTAGCATCTTTTACCGCATCTATCATTGAGAGTGTTCCGACGAACTGTTTAGTATGATCCCTGCCGTTGAATTTCATCATCGAACATTGCGGTAAAATTCAAAGTCCCATCCTCATATATAAACAGTGAATAGACGCTGATTACTAATCACTCGCACCAATCAACGGCTGTCTATACATGTTTCATCGGGGCTTAAGTGACGTACGCCTCGTAAGTCTGAATCGTACCTAATGATTGGACAACATCGGTCAGCATGGAATCGCCTTTTCCATCGCCCTATATTTTTCTGTCACCCAGAATTGCCATATATTAGAGCGGAAAATGTAGCAGTAATTCTATCGCCTCCTGACAAAAAAGGTTAACGTGCTAAAAATGTAGCTCAATCCTTTAGCGTAAAGCAGGCCATACACGTTCAGGCAAATCTGTTAGGTGCACCCTGCACCTGACAGATTTACCTGCACAGTTTAACTGTACCGGTAAACCGGAGCGTGTATGCCACACAACTTTGAACGTATCGTTAAACTATACAGGCATACCTATCCGGTACACCAATGAGAAATTTAAGGTTTGCATCCTGGTAAATATTAACCACAAGAGTGACAGTAAAATGAATTATTTCTAATTATAAGTTAATAATCACGGGAATTCAGACGTTATACAGGCATACATATCCTATACACACTAGCGCGTATGGCCGCTTTAAGTATGGTGCTTAGGCAAAATTAACATGACCATTTAACGAAAAGGAGTCCGAATCCACATAGCGAAAGTTTCTAGGTATTTAGTAAACTTAATCTAAGTAGTATTTTCAATTTAATTAGAATATAACTCGGCTCAGATCATCTCGTGTCGGTTAGATTCCCGGGTCGGAAACATCGAAATCCCACTAACTGCAGCTCGAATTCTGTTGGTTGTGTTTTAAAACTACTAAGCTTCGAATGAACACTAAAACTGCCAGCCCTAGTTATTGTAATAAACATGCGGTAGTTATTATCAGGTTGGTTAATGAGACTATGTAGACCTACACCGACAGGGGATCTTTTGAAACGGAGCTTTTTTTATAACAAAAGTAAGCAAACTTGACTGCCTAGTGGTTAGGGGATAGCCTATTCGGTTTAGATCATGAGGTCCCAGGTTCAATCCCCGGATCGGGCAAACGTGTTGTTGAGGTTTTTCGAAGTTTTTCTCCAAAACCTAAAAAACAGCTCGGAGTTTGGCGGGTTTTGTGTTATCACGCCCGTGCTTTGGATGAGCATGTAAAGCCGTCGGTCCCGGTTTTCCATAGAAATAGTCGATAATCGTTATGAAATCGGGAGGTCACCACTTATCTCGCCAACGGGTGAATCGTGGTGAAATAGAAAATCTATAGACGCCTGGTTAACTGTACCTACCCTGCAAGGGAACCGGCACGATGATACAATACAACAAAATGTTGTCAAAAAGGAAATGGATCTTTAATGGAAAGAGACAAACATCACCTATAGACATTAAAGATGTTAATGGTGCGTTGCTATCTTGTGACGAGGTCTAATGCCACATGTATAAGTTACCGGCTACCTTGCCTTCCAAACAGGAACACCGTAGTGATAAGCATTAACGCTATCGCGAAAGGAATAACTGAGGCGTTAGTACTAGATCCGAGTGAGATAATGCAGAATTCTACGGACTCTTCCCGGATCAACACGGATTGGTTTCTAATGATGTTTGAATACTCAGCCCACCCCGCAAGGGAACAGGCTTGATGATACTTTTTTTACAATACCCATGTGACCTCGGTGTTTGACATAAATTTTCTCGTTTATGAGGATTTAAGTGTTTAAACTTAAACATGAAATTACTTATCCACAGATGGCAGCACCACTTTTATAGATCTACCCTAAGGGTAGTACAAAAAGGAACATATAGGTGGTGTTTATACAAGGTGTAAAAACCCTGTCCGATCCGAAAGAAATATATAGATGGGTGATTCCGTTCTAACTGTGATATTCAATGTCCTGTATTGTTTGTTCTCACAGGTCGTTATTTAATAATTAATTTATGAAATTTTTGTACTTATTGGAAAATAATAAACATATTTCAACATTATTTTCATATAATATAACTTGCCATTTACAGAAAACTTATAATATATCACTTAAATGTCAATACCGTGTCATGTCCATTTCTAGAATTTATTTATAAATTGTTAGTTTTTTTGTCGTAATAAATGATTTAAACTAATTACCTCATAAATTCTAATGTTTACGACAAAAAAAACTAACAATTTATAAATAAATTCTAAAAATAGACATGACACGGTACTGACATTATATCACAGTTAGAACGGAATCACCAGATAGGTCAGTGATATTATCAAAAAAAATCTTCTATTTAAAATAAAATAAATATAGTTTATTAAAGTGCCTCATTTTAGTACTAAATTTGAGCAACTTCCCCTTAAACCAAGCAAATATTTTGAAAATTTACCTATCAATATCCATAAAATAATGAAACAGATATGTTTGTATTAAGCTACTAAATTGGGCCTTTGACAATCGGACAGGGGTTTTTTAGACAGCGTATAATGTGGCAGTGGAATGAACGTGGTAAAGGCATTTTTTTTAACTTGAACTTTGGAACCTATCAACAGATGACAGCACGATTTTTATTATCTGATCTAATGTCCGGTTCCTATATCAGCAATAAGGATAATTTCATTTACGAGTAGTAACATTTCCCACGAGGAATAAGCTAAAACTGTTTTAATAATGTAAAATTACTTGTAGAATGCCTCATTATTAAATTGGTTGCTAATGATTATTGCACGCAAGACGGATCGTTGATTATAGGGAGTTTTTTTTTTAAGTTTAAGTTATATGTAAATGGCGCTTACGATTGTTGGTATAAACAAATTAAGATAAACATTTTAATACGTATTTATTCATGAACAGATATCACGTAATCACGACATTATCACAAAAATCAAAAGTTCAGCTGATCTTAGCAAGAGATTTAAAGTTAAAGTGGGAGTTCATCAAGGATCCGTATTCAGTCTTTTACTGTTCAATATAATTTTAAATCATATTACAATGAATATTCAGCAGGAATTACCGTGGAATCTTTTGTATGCTGACGATATTGTATTTGTTGCTAAATTACCTGCAAAATGCAAGCCAAACTGAATAAATGGACCACATCGGAAACACCGTAATCAACAATGAATATTAGATCTACTACCCGGATTGTACACTGGTACCAAAAGTCAACCGATGCAGATACATGGGCTCATTTTTTACACATGATGCAATTATGGAAGCAAATATGTCGTAGAGAGTCAATTTTTCTTGGCAAAATTGTTGAACACTTACAGGGGTTCTTTACGACCCGCGAATGTCTGAACAAACAAAGAGCAAGGTATACAAAACAGCACTGAGACCAGCTATGCTGTATGGTGTTGAGGTAAGGAAACACATGCACTAATGCTATATATGGTTGAAATGAAAATGCTTAGATGAACTGGTGGAGTTACGAGACTTGAAAAATACGAAACAAATATGTTCGAGGTAGTTTCAAAGAATCTCTCATTTCGGAAAAGCTTACAGAAACTCGCTTAAGTTTGTATGGTGACACTATGGGAAGAAGCTGCGATCACATCGGGCACAAAGCTCTGTCTTTACCGAAAGGCACAAAAAAGAAGAGAACGACCTCCGGCTATGCAGTGCCTAGTGACACATTCTCAATAAGATACGGCCTCAGTATCTTATTGAGAATGTCCAACTAACCAATCCGACAAACCTGGATAGACTGGAGCCGTAGAATAGGGGAGCCGACCCCACCTAGAGTGGAATAAGGATAAGACACTACCTCCTTTAATTTTTCTTCAAACAGTACGAAGCTAAATGTTACTCACTGTCGTTGATATGAGTAGTATTTTAACTAAATTTAACTAAAGAGAAATATTTTTACATGAGTCTACTCATGAACAAATGGTGAACTCATTAAAGTTGTTACTTGACATGACACGTTTAAGTCTTTATAGTATAATATCCTCAATAAAAATGGAAAATTATAAAAACTGAATACTCGACAGAATTTAATAAAATAGTGACTGTGAAAGTCTTATAATGCACAATATATTTCGCGTTGCATAACCTAAGGAGCCAGGACTTCATGAGTCCATATCCGAGCCAATGTCGTTAGTAATAATAGTAATAATAAATAATTGCCTCATTGGACTATTACGAATATTTATATTGACACTAGATTTCATTAAAATCTTGTTTAGAATTAGTAAGCACAAGGAAAGTGTGGGAGCATCCTCATACTTTTTATAAAGCTTAAATTAACGATAACGTGGTATCTCCTAAATGTATGCTTTTAGCTTTTTGGCTTTGAATTTGTAATAACTGATATATGAGGCAAGATAAGCAGATATTTACAAATGCAATATTTTCTAAATAAATATTATAATCTACTGCTTTTGGTCAAGTTACAATTCTATTGTTTTTCCGTGCTGGTTCAAATTTTTCATATTCTTATTAGATAACTCTAATTCTAATCTTAAACCGTCAATTTCAGCCTCTAAAGTGCGCGACTTCTTAAATATTTGCACGTAATTCATTTGTAACTGTTTCTGGTATCTCAGTACTTTGTCCTTCTCTTCTGACCACTTTCGTCTCTCGTTATTGAATTGCGCTTCTTTATTTTCTATTTCGCATTTAAGTCGTTCGACCATAGCACTTGCAGGGCAAGGTCCACTGCAAGGATCAGGAAGTTCACCATTCAACCTTTGTACTTCAGCATCTTCTAAGGCACTATCGCTTGAGTTCCAGTGATATTCATTTGATTTACAAACGTCGTAAATTCCTCTCATAGTTCTTCCACATTCGATACCTTCATACCCACTTAAAGACACATCAGACAATTCTTGCCTAAGCTCTTTAATTTCCGTTTTGAGCTTATCGATTTCATTCTTACTGCTTTCTTTGGATTTCGTTAAGTCGGTGTTGTTTTCCTTTAAGTCTTTGCTCAGTCTATCAACTTCTGATTGCAGTCTTTTTATTGTTTTGTCTTTATCGTCCGTTTCATTCCTAAGCCGTAGTATTTCTTTTTCTTTCTTGTCAAGTAAGTCCCTTAGTTGACGACAATCCGCTTTCAATGTGAGATACTCATGGCCTTTTGCAGTTTGTTCATTCTGAAATTAAAAATATAAACATAAAAAAATCATTAAAAATTATAAATATTTAGTAACACTGGTAATCGTACATGGTTATTTTTTTTATATATCAAAAGATAGCAAACGAGCAGATGGGTCTCCTAATGGAAAGGGTCAACCATCACCTATTGACACCAAATATGTTAATGGTGCGTTGCTATCTAGTGACGAGGTCGAATGCCACATGCATAAGTTTACCGGCTACCTTATCCTCCGAACCGGAACACGACAGCGACAAGCACTAACGCTATTGCGGTAGGAAGGCGGTGGTACCAGACCCGGGTGAAACAATGCAGAACTCTACCACCTAGTAGCCACGATGGTAGTGACTCGCATAGCCAATCGGTCGCCTTTTACGACCTGCCTGGCAAAACGGCAGTTGGCATATTTTTCAAAGGAACCCGGAACCAACACTGGAAAAAATATTGTGGGAACTATATACTATATAACAAATATACGAGTCTGTTTTTGTCTGGTGAGAGGAGTGTGAGTTCTATCCTCGTATTTTACATACAAATTTTTTATTTATTCGTCTCTAATCAAAATGGGTCCTAAACTTAATTATACAAATCAACATAAAAATTATATTCATCTAGTAAAACTCTTAAGTTGTAAGTAGTAAAAGAGTAGGTATTTGAGGTCGGTTCTAAATGATCCTGTAATACCTACGGGTCGCCAGGCCCTCACTTTGGGGTTAAGGTAGCATTCGGATCTAGGCGGTCGCGACTCGGCAGCCGGGACAGACTGCCACACCCTGCTGCCGCAGCTGAGCGGCGCTGTCACGTCCTTTCGGATAGCAGCGGCCACATTTGAGCCGCGACTGCCACTTGCAATAGTCAAGAAGGAGTTAATGTAAACAGTTGTGCGTTCGGTCGTGTTTTATGTATCAGAACGATGTCTGCTAGCTTAAATAAAATGAAACGAGAACTCCTAGAGCGCGGCTGCCGAGTCGCGGCCGCCGAGATCCGAATGCTACCTTTATATACAAATCCCTACAAAGCGGCGCGGCACTGCCAGGGTCGCGGCGACTGGAATCCGAATGTTACCTTTAGGTTTGACAATGACTGTTACTAATAGAATTGATCACCATGTTACTATTGTTTATTTTGAAGTTGTTATTGCTGTCTCATATGTATCCCTAGTGGGATATTATAAATGCATAAACTTAAATGTGCGTGCGTGTTCGTTTGTATAGCTATCTTTTACTTCTGCTAAATCCTGAATCACCTGGATATACATATTAGTATTTAACATATAAGTTACTTTTTATACTAGAAAATTGCATTTTTTCCTAAAAATCTATGAGATAGTAAGAAATAGATAAAACATAACTATTTATACAAAGTAAAGCTAATATAAAAATCTTATAATTTTAATTTTAATTGTAAAAACGTATGTTAAATGGCTTTTTTAGCAGTGCACTCACTCGTGTCCTGTGCTCACCAGCGCGTCCTTGAGCTGCACCTTGAGCAGTGCTATCTCCCCGGCGCGCTGGCAGAGTCTCCACTCGGTGTCCTCGAGCCGCTGGCGCAGCAGTGCGCTCGCTCGTGTCCGGTGCTTACCTGCGCGTCCTTGAGCTGCACCTTGAGCAGTGCTATCTCCTCGGCGCGCTGGCAGAGGCTTCACTCGGTGTCCTCGAGCCGCTGGCGCAGCAGTGCGCTCGCTCGTGTCCGGTGCTTACCTGCGCGTCCTTGAGCAGTGCTATCTCCTTGGCGCGCTGGCAGTCTCCACTCGGTGTCCTCGAGCCGCTGGCGCACCAGTGCGCTCGCTCGTGTCCGGTGCTTACCTGCGCGTCCTTGAGCAGTGCTATCTCCTTGGCGCGCTGGCAGTCTCCACTCGGTGTCCTCGAGCCGCTGGCGCACCAGTGCGCTCGCTCGTGTCCGGTGCTTACCTGCGCGTCCTTGAGCAGTGCTATCTCCTTGGCGCGCTGGCAGAGTCTCCACTCGGTGTCCTCGAGCCGCTGGCGCACCAGTGCGCTCGCTCGTGTCCGGTGCTCACCAGCGCGTCCTTGAGCTGCACCTTGAGCAGTGCTATCTCCCCGGCGCGCTGGCAGATTCTCCATTCAGTGTCCTCGAGCCGCTGGCGCAGTAGTGCGCTCGCTCGTGTCCGGTGCTCACCTGCGCGTCCTTGAGCTGCGTCTTGAGCAATGCTATTTCCCCGGCGCGCTGGCAGAGGCTCCACTCGGTGTCCTCGAGGCGCTGCCGCAGCAGAGCACGGTCGCGGCGCACGCGCGCCAGCTCGCTGTCCCGCTCGTCGCGGCCGCGGTACGCCTGCAGCAGCCGCGGAGCGCGCAGTCGAACCTCATGGCTGCGGAAACGGTCTGTGGTACTGAAAATGAAGAAGCCAATCCTATTATATATATATAAAAATGAAAGTCTGACCTTGGTAACAGGATAATTTAAAAAACGGGTGGTAGACTGAATTTGGATATTATTATCAAAATAATTCAAATCACGAGCTTACTGATATGTGGAAAGTGAACACTGTACCTTTGTCCCTAAAGTGTTTGTGTATTTTATTAATGATCGTATATAGATCGTATATAGTCTATGACTATACAAAAAATCTATATATCTAGTTAATCTTCGATAAGTAAATCATTTGATAAAGCCATATATCTACTTATTAAAAATACCTTACCTATAATCATGATGATCTCGTTCTAATTCCGAGACTCCCGAGTCAGCAGGAGACGGCGCGGGGGCTGGCTCTTTACACTCCGAGCTCAGTCTGGAACTGGATTTAGTTCTGAAATTTCAAAGTGAAATATATTGTAAAAACAAGTTTCCACTACATTTTAACTAGGCTACATATATATATACGTCGTATATATAAACGTCTTTGAATATTCAAATTTTGAATGATGACATAAAATTAACCTAGCTAATATAGTTTAGTCCAATTTTTAACATATAAAAACACATTTTTATATTTACTTATTATATAAGCTTGTAATATATATAATTATGTACTTTAACATCCTAATGTTCATTAATTATATATATGATTTTGACGTATACTTATCTATATTCTCTATTTTTATTATTATGCCTACTTCAACACGCACAGTAAAAAAAAAATGTTAGAACAACTTAGTTATTGTTCATAAAGTTTATTTAAAAAAATGTAAATCCGTTATTGGCTCTTAGTGTACATTATAAGTAGAGTAAGTTTATAAATATTTAGCTGTGGATTTTATGTAAATAAATAAATAAATCATTCAAAATTTGAACATTCATAGACTTGTAACTTTTTTATCGACAAAAGACACTTTGAACTGCTCTACTGAAAAGTAATATTTTTACAGAACCGACATTGTTAATAGGGACCATCGAATAGTATTTTTAATTTTTTTATATCATAAGATAGCAAACAAGCAGATGGGTCGCCTGATGGAAAGAGTCAACCATTGCCTATAGACACCAGTGATGTTTATGATGTGTTGCTATCTTGTGTCGAGGTCTTATGCCACATGCATAAGTTTACAGACTACCTTACCCTCCAAACCGGAACACGACAGTGACAACACAGACGCTATTGCAGCAGGAATAGGTGCTACCAGACCCGGGCGAGACAATGCAGAACTCTACCACCTAGTTGCCACGATGCTAGTAGCTCGCATAGCCAATCAGTCGTCTTTTACGACCTGCCTGGCAGAACGGCAGTTGGCCTATTCTTCAAAGGAGCCCGCGCCCAACACGGGGGAATTTTAATGTTAGGATATTTTTTTTTAAAGAAAGAGAAAACTTTCGACGTTATCTAAATTTGAACCCGTGGCCTGCGTCTAAGAGTGGAAGACCTCATATCTCTAGTATGCAGTTTCATGTACAACCTAAAGAAATTTTTCTTTGGTATCGATAACGTCGCATGTAACGTTCTGTAGTTTACAGGTGTAAACTAGTTAAATGTTACAGGCGAAATTCACATCCAGTTTTTGAACTTTACCTGTATAATTTTCCATATATTAAACCATAGTATCACTGTGGTTTAGAGGTATGACGGACAACGTGATAAGAATGAGAGTCCCTGATTCAAATTTAGTCGGTTCAAATACCTACTTTTTTCTTTAAATTAAATATCTTATTTTACATCAAGTTTAGGAACATTGTTTTTTTGCAGATATAATATACATTTTTGATGCAGATATTGTCTAACCTATTTAAATGTCTTCAGATTATTTAACATATTCTTGATCAACTAAATACGAAGTACGAAACAGGAACCAAAATCGCATTTAATCTACTTCAGTCATAGGTTAAAATTGAATTTGCATTACTATCCTAACCACAACCTTATATTTTTCGATTGTTTGATGCGATATTATTGCAGTATAACTTTTGTTCAAATCATAGAAAGAACTCAGATCAGATCTTTGGCTGGACTGAGAGGACTTTTTTATAATTTATACATTTGATGTGAATGGTAAGTGTGATATAACTAATTATACATTAAAATGATCGTGTCAGATCCTACGCCTAAATAAATCGGGGCGGTAGATTTAATTCACCTGGGGCAAATCACCTGGGTGAATTAAGTGCTACGCACGGTAGACTTAATGCGCCTGGGTGAATTAATCACAGCTCTCCATTACGTCAAACCCTCGATCGGGTAGACTTAATTCACCTGGTTGCATTAAGTACCAACAAGGTTCCTAGATTTTATACACCTGGGTTAAGTAGGCACAGCTCTCCATAAACTCAAAGCTTCGAACCGGTATACTAATTCACCTGGGTGTGAGCATGAAGTCACATGAACTAAGTCACATGAAGTAAGTCTACTGCCCCAGTAAATCGAAGGGCAGCTTTATAGCTAAAGGTAGGAGCGATTAATAATGAATACTTATTGCCAGCTATCTTATCTATTTGCTTGGTTCCTCAGCCTTTTATAAAAAGCCTCTAGTAAACTAAAATTCAAGATGGTAAAACTAAGATCTCACCTCTAATTCGATAGCAAAGCATTATTCATATCTGTTGTCTTAAGGCAAGGCGAGGCTTATCTCTTGTCAGTAAAAAAGTCATATGTTTACTTACTATCATTAAAAAATTAATTAAATAGCGTAACAAAATAGCGTACATGAATGTAAGGCATTTGTATAATACGGGTGGAGTAAAGAAATAGCTGGTACACAATATGCGGAAGGATGGTGACAGTTGGTTGCGCACAAGTCTGTATTTCTTTTTGTTCAGTGCATGCAAAGGAAATGCAGTGCAAAATGCTAATAAATACATTTCTAAAGAAGTAAAAAAACTATTTGGTACTCTATTCAAGAGAATTCCAATTCTACACTAAATTACCTTAATTTAATATCTATTAAAGAATTTTAATTTGAATACTTTTCTACCAAAGTCAAGAATATTTTTTGTGCAAGGTCTCAATACTAATATCTAAGTGTATGAATGTATGTCAAATCTAATTGTAGCAAATTAGAAGCTTGTCTGATGGAAAGAGACAACCATCGATAGACATCAAAAAGGTTTATGGACATTTAGAACCGTGTGATGAGAATGCATGCACGCAAATAAAGAAGTTTACAGGATACACTCTAAACAGCTTCTAGTAGAAAATAAAGAACTATCCTTTATAGGGAACAAATACATTAGGGCGTGAACACATGTCTACGGTGCGGCGCCGGCCACTGTACATATAAGGGCGGCACCAGTACCGAGAGACGGCGCGTTATCGTAATTTGTACCCCGGCACGGTGCACTACGCCGTCACATGGCAGCAACCATAGGTTTAAACATAATTTTAAGCAGTTTTTGTATTAATATGGATCGCGAAAGATTCATTAACTAACACATGCGAACTAAACGACAGCAAATATATGCTAAGGAGCGGCACAATGCGCCCGGTCCACACTGCACGCCAATGTGCCGAGGTCGCCGCAGCGTTGTTTCTCGGAATCGGCGCCATGCCGTTATACGGTAGCCGGCGTCGCACCGTAGACATGTGTCCACGCCCTTAATGGTGCGTTGCCATTCGCGTGGTGCCTGGTGGTGATGTAATACCCCATGTGAGATGCATAGTTTATCGGCTACATATTTCCGCAAAACAGGAACGATAGTTAAAACTACTGATGGTATTGCAACAGGAAATATTAAGGTTGTGGTACCTAATCCGGACGAGATACTACAGAGCTTTTTACGAAAATCCGCTTTTATAAAACTGTAAAGTTACTTAAGTTCCTTAAAGTGAATGTGGAGACATAATCTTTTAATTGTTCATTAATGGATTACAAAAGTCATGTGAAAATTTATCACAACATAAAATTTTACGGTTGCACAAATTGTGTATTAAATCCGGAATGGTTGCAAAAACGGTAAAATTCTTTATGTTTTATCGGCTTGTTTATAGGCGGTATCTTTTGAATGGCCGCTTTTATGTTTGCTATCGCGGCACTCGTGAAGCCTCTTGGCGTCATTTCTGATATCAGCTTTTCATTCATGATTTTTACAACCTTCATTGACATTTTCATTAGCATTGAAAAGTGGGTTTTTAAGTGAATACAAACGCGGCTGACACGCAATGACCTAGTTCCAAAATCTCCGTATCTTCAAAACCGTGCAGTCGATTTTCAAGTTCGATTTACGTGGGTAAATTTTTGCATATAAACCTTTCTACTTTATTTAAACTTCAAATATTTATTGGTAAACTTTAGCAAACACAAAACATAGAAGAGCTTTATTTTTTATGAATGTTCAAAACTATTTTTTAAATCGCTTGAGGCCGTAATAATAATTATATTATTTTTGTCATTAGTACTATCTATATACAACACCCTAAAGGAAATGTACAATCATCGCCTCTATCCCCTACTACCAATATTTAACTTAAATAATTAACTGGAAAAGCGAGTAATTTAATAAATTCAATTAATTGTGATTATTTAAATAGTAAATACATTTCAATAATATATTCTGATTATTTACACGTTCATCTAGACAGGTACATAAACCGAAAATAAAATATTTAATCTTATTTTTGTTTTTGTTATTTTAAATGTATTCTCTTTTTTCAATTTAGGTAATTATTTATACCAATAGTATAAATATAATAACTATATATAAACTAGCTGACCCGGCAAACGTTGTTTTGCCTTACATATTAGGAATCCATAGCGGACAAACAACGTGACACGTAATTTATATAAGACTACGGGATTGTCCTTCCACGCAGCCAAAATGGCATTAAACTTTATATGGTGGTTAAGTATTCTTAAATTTTCTATTTAATAATTCTATTTTGAATTTTAAAATGGCATTCGTCGTAGTTTTTTTAGTACAAAAATATCGTATAATACCAAAAAATGATTGGTTGAATGAAATTATGTCAAAAAACACTTTTTACAAAAATTTTCGTCAGATTTCTCCCAAGAGGACGTTCAAGTATTACGTAACGCAATTTTTCTCCTAAAACGTTACGATGCGTTACAGGGGCGGGAGGGGGTCTTTCTTACAACACGTTACGTAACATTGTTTTTTTAAATTAAGAATTAGGAAATTAAAACTCCGAAATTGGCTACCCTTTTCATTTAGTGAAATGAAAAGTTGGCAAACCTTTTCGTTTATATTTCACGGGGAATCCCTAGATTGTATTGTAATGTTGTTTTCGCTGTTAATATTCGTTAGTGTTTATGCAGAAGCACATTGCTGTAGTCGGTGTTATTAAAGTGAGATCCTCAAAAGAGGGAGATTTGTATCATCTGCTTTTCTTGGCCTATAAAGGCTCTCATGCTGACTTGCTAGCACAACTGCGTCAAAAAATGCTAACGTGTTATCGCAAAGTCGAGAACTTTTAGCGATTGAACACTTTAAAAAATACAACCTGGATGCTGTTTATAGCGACTAATGCTCCTGGGTGAATATAATCGAGTTGAGCGCCGGATGGCTCCCCTCAGCAAACGACTGGCAGCGTTTGCGAATATTTTGGTTTTCATCTCGACGACAAAGGAATGACTATGGATGATCATTTGGAAAAACGCAATTTTCGGCACGCTGGAGTAACACTTGCAGAAGCGTGGAGAGAAATGAAAATTGATAATTACGACGTTTCGGCGGAGTATAGACAGCCCGAAGATGGCATGCAGGATCCAGCAGAACCAAATGTGGCGTGGTATATAGCGTTCACGTCCGTGAATCGCAATATTTTTTACAGGTTGTAAAATGCGTGGATGAATCCTGCTGTTCACCATCGAGAAGTGCATTGAAATCTGTGTTTGCAGATACTTTCATGCCGCCACCTTGCCCAATACTTCAAATCCCAAGCAAGCTCGTAGCACCCAATTTACTAAACAATGGAACATCCAAGATTGCGCCACTTCTTATGAGTTGTCCGTTAATCTGTCACCTCCTCTAGAAGGGTTTAAGCAGATGCCTTACGATTTCTTTTGTCCATCTGTATAATCCGACCTAAAGAAAAAAGTATGTCCAACCTGTGGGTTCTATTTCACATCTCACAAGGGTGTTCAAATGCACTGTCGTTACGTGCATGGCAAGACGGTCCCAGACCATTGTGAAACTTGAGTACGGCTACAGCGCCTCGCTACCAGAAGCCCGAATGAGCTTCTCTGCATTGTGCGTTGTTATGAAACATCGTCTGTGGATGCTGACTGGGTCGACGAAGACGAAGTTGATGCAATGTCACTTGGGTGTTACATAACGTTTAAAGATGGGGAGGGGGGGGGGGGTACAGAAAAAAGTTACGATGCGTTACAATGAGGGGAAAGGGGGTCAAAAATCTTCAAAAATTGCGTTACGTAATACTTGAACGCTCCCCAAACGGATAAACCGATTTTGATGCACTTTATGCATTAGACGTAGTTTTTTGAGGAAAACAGCTGTTAAATTTTGTGCTCAATCGGTAAATTAAGGTGGAAATTATATTAAAAAATACTGTCACTCCAAAATGTTTTTAGGTTATTTTCAAAACTCTCAAAATCTCCTGGACTGACTGAGTCCAAATTTAAGTCCAAGTTTGGCGGAACGCAATCGAAGACGATCAACCTCGTTTCGATCGGTCAAGCGTTCAAAAGTTACGAGATATTGACACACATTGTGAAAATAGTCAGAAAAGGTTCCTAGGATTTCAAAACGTGGAGATTTGGTGAAAACTCTATTTTTGAAAAATTGTGACAAAATCAACAATTTCCTTATACTTCCAACGTAGCAAGAAGTAAGAAATATTTTGACATTTGCAAATTGACGGCAGTTGAATCGATTGAAAAATAAGTTTTATTTTCCTAGGTGATTGGGAAGTGTCTCAAAAAAAAACTGCAAAAAATGTCGGTTTTTGATATCGTTTTTCATTGTTACACATTTTTCGGTCTAGCCTCTCAGCCGAAAACTAAAAAAATAAGATAATAACTGTTTTACGTGCATAATAACGGTTACGTGCATAATATCGCAAATATTTGTAAAACATAGGTATGTCTATACTGATTTGTGAAAGCACTTTAATGCCAAGATAAGTACGGGATGGTATGGTCGCGGTCGGAAGATCGTTGTGCTTCAGCGGCGGAGCGTGGCAAGTACTCAAGCCCTCAATTTACGTGTGTTTAGGAGTTATAGCGAAGATTTTTATGGAAATTTGGTTATTTTTATAATGAAAAGCGACTTGTTGCAACTAATTTTACCGCCTTCGAACTTCTTAAAGTATCATCACGTTGATTTCCTTGCGGGGTAAGCAGAGTGAACCGAATGTCTATAAACTTTGCGGTTAACATAATGGTTAACTGGTTCATAGGTTGATCCCCACTGTCGTATTTGTCGTTTTCCCCCGTATTGGTTCGGCTCTCTTGAAGAATAGACCAACTGCTGTTCTGCCAGGCAGGTCGTAAAAGGCAACGGAATGGCTGTTGGTGTCACTACTATCGTGATTACTAGGTGAAAGAGCTCCGCCATGACTCTGACTAATTTGGTACAACCGCCTTATCTATTCCTGTCGCAATAGCGTCAATGCTTGTCATTGTCGTGTTCCGGTTTGGAGGATAAGGCAGCCGGTAAATTTATGCATTGTCGTCCCGCTACATAGACTGCAACGCAACATCTTTGTTGTCTATAGGCGATAGTTTCTCTTTTCACAGAAGAGCCACCTGCATGTTTGCTATCTTATGATACAAAAAAATTTAGCGACCTGATAACAGTTACAGTTTATTTGTAGCGTAACCGGGATTGACAGCTTTACGTGCTCATTCAAGGCACTAGGGTATTAACAAATGACCACTACACTCCAAGCTTTTACCGAGACGAGAAAAACCTAATTTGTGTCCAGCCGGACTGAGCCAAATAGATTAATCCTTTAGATAATATAATTTGTTATTACCTACGAAAGCAAAAAAGTATGCTAATGGCCTTTTTGAAGACAATACAAACGAGTAGGAGAGAATTTTAAGTAGCTGAGTATCACCATTCATCTAGTCAGTAAACAGACAACAAATAAGTTTTCTCATAGAAACCGTGAATATATTTAACTAAGGCTAGTTGTTACCCATGATTCCGTTTGCGTGATCCAAAAACATTACTTCCTTTTGCTTGATCGAGTAAAAGGTACTCCAGGCTCTCTTTGAAGAACAGATCATCTGCTATCACTACTGTGCTACTGGGTCGTGATATGTGGTCGAGTTCTGCATTTTCTCGCCCGGGTCTGGTAACACCGTCTTTACCTATTACTGCCTGCGGTAACATCATCAGTGCTAGAAATTGCCGTTTTCCGTTTTAGATGCTAAATTAAGGTATCCGCTAAATTATACGTAAGTGTGATTAAGAACCCGCCACAAGCATTTAGTGTCTATAGGCGATGCTTGTTTCTTTCCACCACGAAAGCCATCTCCTCGTTCGCTATCCTATTATATAAAAAAATCCATTACGAACTGACAAACTATAAAAATTTTCTCTCTTTATAATATAAGGGTAGAAAAAATATTAAACAACAAGAGCAACAGAAATGAAAAGTGATATACGCATTTTGTATATAAGCTCATAATTTCCTTTAATTAAAATTTGGGTTACACGCTTCGTTTCGCGTCCTTAATTATGCAGTAAATTATACTCTGCGATCATCTCCACTGAATGTTGGGTGTAATTGTTTACTGTTATAGTGTTTTACTGTTATTTTCTATGTTTAAGACTTAAGTAGATCATATTTAGAATTTATACTAACATTGACTACCATCGTGACTACTAGTTGATGGAGATTGCAACGTTTCCCCGGTTTGTTAATATATTATAATATTTTTATAACACATTATACACACACATAGATAATCACCAGATCTTCACGCCAGATCTCTTATGGTGTAGGCAGAGAGAATCAAGTACCACACACAAGGGCGGATCTAGCCTTCGGGTCAGGCCCAAGTAGCACGTTAAGCTGTATATAGGCTGCATTTAGGTTCATTTTTAAACTTAAAGCTGTATACGAAGCCGTACAAAGGCTGTAGAAGCGCTTCTACAGCCTATATAACACCAAAAAGGGCCCCAAGTTATACAGCTTATTGCGTTATATAGGCTGCACAATAGCTATACAAGCTGTTATAAACTGTACAATGGCTGTTATTTGGTGTATAAAGAAACTATAACACTAAAGATACTCTCTTGTAACTGTCTTGTACAGCTAAGAGTTAAATAGGCTGCACAATAGCTGTACAAGCTGGTATAGGCTGTACAAAGGCTGTTATTCGGTGTATAAAGAAACTATAATACTTAAGATACTCTCTTGTGCAGCTAAATGTTCTTAATAGGTGTTTGAAAATGATAAAAAGTAACTAATCTGTTTTTGATATTGTATAACATTATATCTGCAGACGCCATAATTAAAAATATCTTAATAAACGATAAATTCTTGGACTTGGAGCAGTATTCAAGGGTGTATTCAAAGTGCAAATTCTAAATGACTGTGAAGTCGTGTATGTTTTTCCTCAAAATATTCACGCGCCAATGAAATAATCAAGGTAACACAAATAAAATCATTGCGAAATACGGTAAGTGTTTGTGTTTAAGGTTAGAATATACAAGTATTTATGGTACAATATTGTATATAAAGGCATAATGATCATAATATAAGTTGCTTGTCAAGATATAGCTTTAGCTATTGCTAAATATATGTTTTATTTAACAATATATTTCTTTAATGTTGTTTTTAATACACAATAATGGCGGCGTTTTGTTATACAGCTTAAAGTGTATTTGGAGGGTGATATACTGCAAATAGCTGTACTGAATCTCTTTTTTGTTCTATTATACGGCTATTGGCTTTTAATTACCGTCCAAATACACTTTAGGCTGTACTAAGTCCCTATATAAATCTATTGTACAGTAATTGGCTTTTAATCACTTAACTTATGTTTAGAGATGCGTACAAAAATTGAAGAACCCTAAATACAAAACATATGTTTGTCACTTGATTTCGCTATTGTGTTGTATTGACGTCGGTCGTTTGACTTTACAACTAAACCAACTTATTGTTAACTATAACTTATGAGACATGTATTTCAATCATGTTTTACTTTATTTTTCAGGGAAATATGCCTTATAAAATAATAAAAACAATTGAGAGAAGCCAAAACCGTATTTGTATCGTACCCAGTTTGTGGGAGGATAAAGGTGAATTATACTGACCAAGAAAACAACTTGATATAACTAAGTTGATCAAGAACGAAAAATCAAGCCCTTTAAATATTGGTCTATCACAAAAATATTTTTAAGAAGAATACGTTATTTTGTGCTTGTGATTTAATATTATTAGTTCTTCAAAGAGAAACACATACTCTTTTGCCTGTCATTGTATCTAAGTATATAATATTTTTAAAACGATTGTAAGTATACATATATACAGGGTGTTGCAAAAGTGGTACAGTAAGCCGCAAGGGGGTGGCTCAGGGGGTCATTCTTAACAACTTTTGTTTAACGACTTTTGGAAATTCGCGAAAAAAATATTGATTCTCCATAGAAACTTTGTTGGTCACGTGACTTTTCACAATGGAAAAACAAAATTGTTTTTCGGGAATTTTCACAAATTGTTGAACAAAAGTTGTTCAAAATGACCCTCTGAGTCACCCCCTTTCGACTTACTATACCGCTTTTGTAAAACTCCGTATAGTAGCAAGTTAAAAATAAAAAAATACATATTTTCTCAGTGTAATGATTTTTATTTCTCTTTTTAACTCTTTTTTATATATTCTTTGAAGAATAGACCAATTGTCTTTCTGCCAGGCAGGTCGTAAAAGACAACCGATGGGCTATGCGAGTCACTTTCATCATGGTTACTAGGTGATAGAGCTCTGCATTGGCTCGACCGGGTCTGGTACCACCGCCTTATCTATTCCTGCTGCAAAGCGTCAGTGCTAGTCACTGTCATGTTCCGGTTTGGAGGGTAAGGTGGCCGGTAAACTTATGCATTGGGCATTAGACCTTGCCACAAGAGGGCAACGCACCATTAACATTTTTGCTGTCTGTAGGCGATGGTTGATTCTTTTCATCAGGAGACCGATCTGCTTGTTTGCTATCTTATGACATTAAAAAAAATCAGTTATTGTAAATTACCAACCAAGTAACCTTAATGAAGAAGATAAGCCTAAAAAATAATAAATCAGATAACCTACAATCACTTTTTAATGTTTTTGTTACGGAACCCTCTTCCTTGAACATTAATAAAAATGACGATTGTAGGTTTACCTGAATTAGTAATTTTTCAGCTTTATCTTCATCACGATTACTTGGTTGGTAATTTATAATATTTAAATATTCCTTTTCAATATTCCTCTTGATTTTTTCCACATGATATCAACTATGCAGATATAAAAACAGCAAACAACAATTTTCTCAGTAATACAGCCTTGAGCTGTACTATAGCTGTATATGCAGATTTTTAACACCATTGGCTGCATAACAGTCTACAATTACGCCATAAATATTAGCTGTAGAACGGTGATTGCATATCCCATTTTACAGAAACAAGCGTTGAGTGATACTATAATAACACTTAAAGCTGTAATAAACTCCCGTGCTAAACAAAATACAGCTAATGTACAGCTTTAAGGATTAAAATCAGCCTAATGAGTTACAAATTGCTTAAAGCTGTACAGTAGTGTATTAATATTCAGATATAACGCCTAAAGCATACGCGGAACTCTAAGAAAGCCCTTGTACAGCATTAGGCTGTATATAAACTCATAAAGGTCTCTTATACCGATAAAAGCATCTTTTTACACCATTGTACGGCTGCAATAGAACTTTAAGTTCTATATGAGCTGCTTTATGGGTATTAAACATGCTTGATTGCTGCTTGGGGGGGGGTCACATATTTGAGGTTTAGTCAAGATAGGTTCTAACTATTTGTTCGCAATGATAAATCCTGTCTAGGGGGAGGGGGGATAGATACAATGTTAGTGAGAAAGTTATATATGTGCCTAATCAAAAACTTAACCATTATAAAAAAAAAACGGCTAAATTATATGGCAATCATATGGCAAAGGTGGTTGTACCATATTTCTTATAGCTTAAAATCTTTACATTCAACAAAATTTTGTTTAAAGCTGTTTAATTAATGAATAATTATCGCCTCTGTGGTCTAGTGGGCCAGCGTTGGCGTCGACCACATGAGGTCCCGGGTTCGATTCCCGGGTCGGGCACTTAAAAAATGTTTTTCAGTTTTCTGATAAACACAAAGTTGCCCGGGATTGGAAAGTGCCCGGTTGGCGATAGGCTTGCCACCTATCACATTTGTGGGACCAAGTATCTTCGGCTAATCGTGGGTGCACTTGTTGTACCTCTGCCTACCCCTTCGGGGATACGGGCGTGAAGATACTTTTTTTTTTAAATTATTTATGGGTGATTCCGTTCTAACTGTGATATTTAATGTCCTGTATTGTTTGTTCTCACAGGTCATTAATTAATAATTAATTTATGAAATTTTTGTGCTTATTGGTTAAATTATAAACATATTTCAACATTATTTTCATATAATATAACTTGCCACTTACAGAAAACTTACAATATATCACCTAAATGTCAGTACCGTGTCATGTCCATTTCTAGAATTTATTTATAAATTGCTAGTTTTTTGTCGTAATAAATGATTTGAAACTAATTACCTCATAAATTCTAATGTTTACGACAAAAAAAAACTAACAATTTATTAATAAATTCTAGAAATGGACATGACACGGTACTGAAATTTAAGTGATATATTGTAAGTTTTCTGTAAGTGGCAAGTTATATTATATGAAAATAATGTTGAAATATGTTTATAATTTTCCAATAAGCACAAAAATTTCATAAATTAATAATTAATTAATGACCTATTACACAGTTAGAATAGCACATAGGCTCCTTTTTATCCCGGAAAAATAAGTTGTTGCCGCGGGATTCACCAAAAACTTTTATAATGCAGCGAGCTGAACGCTGCAGCTAGAATGGACATAAAAGAAATTTTCGCTAACATAATTTTTTAAACTGCAGTAACCGACCTCCGGAACTCCGGAATCTCCTCCTTTTGGGAACTCGGTTAAAATTTAAAAGTTAAAATAATGAATCTGTAGTCGTCAATACTATATAATCTATATCCATACTAATATTACAAAATGCGAAATTTTGGATGTTTGGATGGATGGATGTTTGTTACTCAATCACACAAAAACTACGGAACAGATTTGAATGAAATTTGGCACACAGTTAAATGGTGGTAAGCAATTTTAAATAAACTTAAACAAAAAATATTGCGTTTTTCAAATTCTAATATTAGCCATATTAGAATTTGTATATATCTTATCCCCACGCTAATACTTTTAACACCTGCCTAACATTTGCAGCCCATATTATGGTAGAATACGTCGGTATATTAGTACACAGTATTAAAACAATACAATACTTGTTGACAAATGCTCTTTCTTTCCTACTTACTATCTTGTTGTTTTTAGTAGTACCTATCCAAATACTATATTCTAATAACCTTCCTTACTAACTTTATCACGATTTCTCAATGACATTGAAAAGGATTGTCGGTTATTATATATAAAATGATTAAGCAACAAACCTTGCGAAATGGCTAGCGTTAACGAATTACTTTTAATTATTCGGTTTTGTAGGAAAATCAGATACGAGACCGGCGGACCGTAGTTCCTGCTATCTAACGGATGGTATTGTTATGTGTATACGAGCAGCCTCCAATGTTATTATGAGACACCTGTCGAAATTGTACAGATTAGAAGGGAAACTCCGTTGGTGTGGTTGTTAACCGGTTAACCTATGAACCATCATCGAACAAAACCAAAAGCAGACCTGCTGATCAAATCAATTGATCCTCGCGTCGGGCTTAAATCGAACTTATTGATTAGGGCATCAGACCTGGGACCTTATACTGTAGAATGTAGATAGCCCATCTGAGATGCACATTACCAACCTTCCCTATTCCTGACGCCCGCGCCATAGCGTCAGTGCTTTTCGTAGTCATATTCGAGAGTAAAATACACGGTACACTTATATGCATGTAAGATTTCAACTCAGCTATACGGAAAGCAACGCTAATATAAGCAATAAGCGATTATTGTCTCCATACATCAAGAAACCCTTTTGCGTTTTTGCTATCTTATGACAAAAAAAATGCGGGCTGCTACTGAGATTTTTCTAAGTTATCATAGGATGACAAAAACTAGATGTTACTCTTAATACTACTTCTAAACTGCATAATACGTTGATGATGTAATAGTGTATTTCCATCCATGTAGCAGAAATGACACCAAATCCTGGTAAGACATATAGAACTCTAAAACTAGATTCTCCTAAAGTGGCTCAGACCCACACCGGGAATTTGTGGACTTCTAGACATACATATGAGCTGCCTTCTCACTGGACGTTTTAGAATTCTTGTAAAATATGCATAGGGTACCGAATGTGACACCTACATCAAAATTCTTACAAATTAATACCTATCGGACTCCAATATCACAGGATACAAACCTTTTAATCACGTTCGTCGCAAATAGCAATATTATATTTAAAAAATATTTTTAGGCCCGTCTCTCCGAACAGGTAGGCAGGTAAGTACAATCAGTGGACCTACGATTAGCCGAAGATACTTTGTCCCAAAATCTATCAAAGATGGCAGGCTTATCTCCAACCGGGCACTTATCCAATCCCGGCAACGTTGTTTTTACGAAAAAACTGAAAAACACATTTGAATTGCCCGACTCGGGAATCAAACCCGGGACCTCATGTGGTCAACACTGACACCAGACCACTAGAAGATATGGGCGATACAGTATTTGTTAAGTATTTAATTTTTATTGTAATAAGGTAGAAGTCGGTCAGCCAAGAGAGTCATTTCGAATTGTTTGGGATTATCCACGAAAGCCGAAATCCTCACTAACAGAATCAGAATCTGGTAACATTGTGTTAATACGACCGTGCTTCGAATGAGCCAGCAAAGTTATCGGTTAAAAATGAAGCGATACTTAGTAGTTATCAGTCCATCGCGAATTCGGTCAAAATTACAAAATGTGTTGAACAAACACTGGACGGTGGGGGTATCCCGCAATACGACTAAAGGTAAATTGTAATAAGCAAGGAGACTGTTAGGGGTTCAATCTGCCCAACTTACAAAGGAACTGGCGTGATGAAATTTATTCTTATAAGACCTCAATAACATTTTCGTCTCATCCAGAAATCCAGGGTCTCAAACTCAACAGCTGCTGAACAGGCAAGTATTAGACTATGAGGCAGCAATTTTTTTAATTCGGCAACAAAAACCACGATACATAATTAGAGAATAACAATGCATTTAAGAATTAACGCCTTTATCATTGCAAAGGAAATAATTACATAATTAGCAAGGAAACTGATTGTATACAAGCGATAATGGCCTCTAAGAAAATTGCTGTGCGATGACTCTTTGTTTGTTTATCATTCCGTACATGCATATGATAATTTTATTTCAATTTATGAGGCCCTGTCTCCACTAAAGCGGTTGCTCCTTTCCAGAAATGTAACATACCAAACACGAATCCAAGGCTCGGAAAGGAGGAAGGCTAAGGATCAAACGCCTCCAATGTCACCTAAACTTAGAGATGCCATCCGTCCGGCAGGCGTATCACCTAACGTTTGCAATCCGCTAGCGATAAGTGATGACTTTTAAACGTAATGAAAAACTCATCAAAAATGTCGCGAATTGCTTGGTGGTCCCTAGATGCACTTTTTGCAATGTCACAGCACCAAAACTAATTATTCGACAACGACTGCCACTAATATACAAGACTATTATGTGTCTTGCAACAATTAAACAATTACGAAAATTTCGCATTGCGAGTTACGTTACGTTTAGGAGGCGTCCGGGGAGCGTCTGGGCGGGTTTTATTTGAAGTCAGGGTTTTTGATTCAAATAACGCGCGCGACTCGTGATAGTAATAATTCCTTAATTTAAGAAAATTCTGTTTTATTTTTGTTTTTTTAAGATGTAATTTGGTTAAAAAACAATGAAAATAAATAATAGTTAGTTTAAAACAGAAAGTATTTTTTAATCTACTCTTTTATAAGCAAAAGTTAAGTTAAAAGATAAGTATTAGCAGAGAATAGGAGAGTTCATCTATGGTATTAGTAACGGTTAATTTAAAAACAGAAAGTATTTTTTATTCTAATACTTTATTCTTGCTTTAATACTTAGATTAAAGCGATGTATTTAGACGCGCGTCAATTCTATAGAAAATGGGTGGCGCGGTATGTTTTGAAACCGCTGGGAAAAGTGTTAATATTCAGATAAATAAATATAGGACATCAGATGAAAACTAAAATTTAGCACATTCTTTTTTGTATTTACAACTAAATATCACCATATAAAAATCATGTTGAAGATTAGAAATATTATTAACAAATTATTTGTTTTAGAGATTTATTCAGCCTGTTTTCCGAATTTTATATGATCGAGTAAAGTACATTCTATCATGTAATGAGTTAGCACATTCTTTAGATAATATATTTAGGTATGTCGTGAATTTTTGTAAAATTGTTATTTAACAATCAATACAAAAAACGTGATTAAACAAACCAGTTTTTTCCCGTTTGTCGCGATGCCTCGCCTTAAGAATAAAGTATTTTTTATTCTTGCGGTATTTTTTTATGTTACTATACTACTATAGTAACATAAAAATACTCTGTTCGAATGTCTGGGTTGTGAGCTCCGAAATCCGGGGTTTTTAAGTTTCTTGTCTTTGTGGACATATTTTTGAGATGGCAACCCTACCTAAGCTACGCATGAAACTTATTAAATTGTACAATAAAACAACATTAAATGGGTCTAGTCCTAGATAAATATCAGGATCATCAACTGTAAACAAGCAATAGGATTGAAAAATGATCGAAAAGTCACCTAGCCTACTCATAAAACTAATAAAATCGTACATTTGAATGACATCAAATGGGTTTAGATCTACCAAATAAAAATCCTGGATCAATAAAACCGATTTGTTTACACGTCTCGGCTACCTTTAGTCGATAAATCCGCCAATTTCCGCCACGTAACAAAACATCAATCGAGTCGAAGACTCTCTTACACATATTAAACATGATGCAACGTCGTAGCGTAGCGTCGTACGGCACGACGCGGCATGATATATAAGAAAATGTGTAAGAATCCTAAACGCTTTGATTTGATTGACGTTTTGTTATGGAAATCGGGCCCATGGTTGAGTAGGAAGGTAAAGAAATATATTAAGTACCTACAGAGCGTTTAAAGCTTAGACACTGTCACAGTAACAGAGAGACAGCGGAGACGATAGAGACGTGAGCAACGTGAGATGAACAACGTGTTGCCTTTTATGTGGTTCCATTGGACCATACCAGAGGACGCCGTTTACGTATTTTAATTTGCAATTAGGTTAGAATGTTTTAAAATCTGATATTAGTTTGTAAAAGTAAAAATTGTCATGAGTCATGAGAGTTGTTCTGCGGGTAGTAAGTAAACCGAACTTACAAATAAGTAGACGCTCAGGCTAACCGCGATTCACCAGTTTATCGGTTAGCGCAAACAACTCACATATAATCGACTTTTGTATATCATAAGATAGCAAACAAGCAGATGTCTCTCTTGATAGCAGGACACAATCCTCGCCTATAGACACCAAAGATGTTAATTGTCTGTTGCTATCCTTGTGGTGGTGTCTGTTGCTGTCATTGTGGTGGTGTCATAATACCACACGCATGAGTTTACTGGCTACCCTCTTTGTCATTGCAGCAGCAATAGGTAGGCGGTGGTACTAGACCAGGGCAAAACAATACAGAAATCTAACACGTAGTAGTCACGATTGTAACGAATCGCATAGTCAATCGTTTACCTTTTACGAACTGCCGGAAGAATGGCAGATGGTATATTCTTCGAAGGAAGTCCGGATCAACACAGGGGATTATAATAGCCGTTAGTTTCTTGAGATCGAGAGCTTGTGCTCATCCGAAACACGAGAGTGCATCGGTCGAAAACCCTGAATCCGAACAAATAATTACCGGACTTCAACTTGCTGAGTTTTTGTTAAAACCCTCAATAAAGTAAATGGGGTTATATCGAGACTTTTTTGAAGACATTGATTGTGTAAAAACAACAATGGTATCTAAGGAATTACCATGTGATGACTATGACTGTATCTCATTCCGTGCACGCATATGATAATTTTATTTCAATTTATGTCACTGTCTTAACATAAAAGTTGTGTATCAACTGCATGATAATCGTTTAGGAGGATAGTATAGTTGGTGTCTGTCTGTGCGATATGATAATTAAGGTATTGTAGTGTCCGACTTTTAATTCTGTTTTTATCAAGAGCCTACGAATTATTTTCTCTATACTTATGCAAGGCTAGTTTATGACCCTCTATTCAGTCATTACAAAGCTTAGTTTGGTTAGGTAGGTAGTTATACTATTCTATATTCTATTCTATTATGTAGTTATACCAGTCCATCAAATGAACGTATAGTCGATTATAACGTTTCTTGATTCCGGACTACTTAGAACATTTGCGAAAAGACCGTCTTCATTTGTAAATAAATATCAACATACAAGGTGAGTGAGGAGAATGTAAATAGACATTCAGGTATATCACGAATCACTATTATTTCGATTGGCAAGCGGGTACAGCCGCTTTTGCCATTTTACGGCTATCTCTTATGTTTAGAATATGTTATCATAAAAAGTGATAACCACGAAAAGCTTTTCCTGCTTTTTCGAGTAATAGGAAAGTGGAAATTCCACCCTAGACTTAGGGATGGTACTGGATGTTTTCTAGATAGAAAAAATCCAATAATTTTTTACCAATGCCAAACTACCTATTATTTTGTAATACCCGATCTTAAACAGCCAAACGTGCAATAACGAGAACGCGTTGCCAATGTTCGGGGGCGGCGGTGATTATTTTGCTAATGGATGAGCCTTCAACAACTAGTAAGTTCGTCCCTCTCTATATTAAAAAATAACGAAAAGTAATCCATACTTGACGAAAATTGAATGCTTTGTAATTGTGAACAATGTGATAGACAAATCAGCCCATATTCGATGAAACTGTGATGTAACGTACAGACGTATACTTAAGAAATAGAGTACCTCATTTAGTTACTATATTCTGATCTTAGCCAACACATAATTATATTGCCCTAATATAATCGACATGATAACAACACTATATTTTTACTTTATAGACATTTGGCCAACATGATAAATTAAAAAAATCTACAATCAATATAAAAGGTTTGATGATTTTTTTAATATTGCGTAAACTCATTATTGTATAAATATTTGGTATTTGGGTCAGAAAAGCCTATTTAAATCATTTCGAAGCAGTGACGAGAGCAATATAATACTTAAAAACTTCCTCATTTGAATGTCAGTATACGATAATCTTACAATATCCGATGGATGGTCACATTTTTGTGATCTGATTCATCGTTACAATCGTTATTTTACACATAGGGAACCATTATGTAGAACACATGTTTTGCATTTACACTCATTTTAAAAAAATGGGCAGTTATATGCATGTATTTGTCGTAGATTTTTTAGAACCACCAATTGCCTGCCAATCGATAATAAAATCTCGACTTTAGCCATAAATAGTTCATGTCTTATGCTTATCGTTTCATCTATTAATGTATTGGGTTTTAAAGAAAATATTTGGTGGCTTTTTAGCTTTTGAAAGTAAATGATTTGAGAACAATCCTTGTCTTGAATAGAGTTGCCATCCGTCCGAGTTTCCCCGCATTTGGCCTAGTTTAGGATGGGTCCGAGTAGCGTCCGGGCGGAGTTTTATTGGTAGTTCGAGTTTTAATTCCAATCATGCGTGCGACTCATGATAATAATAGTTCCATAATTGAAGTAGATTTTATTTTTTAAAGACGTAATTTGGTAGATAAATGAGTGAAAATAAATAAAAGTTAATTCACACGCAGTAAAACTATATTTTATGCTACTGAGTTGCAAGCTTCGCAAACCGGGATTTTCACATTTCTTGCCCTGGTTGACAAATTTTAGAGATGGCAACTCTACGTGAGGTAAAGTTAAAGTCATGCTTCAAATGGTAATCGGTAATGCTGGGCCCGCACTTGCGTCTATCATCCCGAAGTTATATGCGCGCTAAGGCACACGCAGTTCGGAATGTATGCGACAATAGCCGATAATAGCCGGTCACATCTGCATTTATCGTGTCATTGCACGAAGCTTATGATGTTAGACGCAATTGTGGCCCCAGCATAAGACAAATGCGACAACAGGAACTAGAGTCTTTACTCCTCCTACCCCGAAATGGAATTGGAAATTACGAGTATATTATATTTTATATATTGCAGCCGCAGAGATCTTTGTTTGCGTGTTTTTTGTTATACAATGTATAATTGTATACAAATTAAGCAAGTGAAGATTGAACCTTAAGTTCCAGAGGTACAAGGAACATACAAATTGATCATTACATTTAGAAATAAATACTATTGAACCAGAACCAGTTTTCCTGATTTTTGTCCGAATTAGTCTCATGAATCCTAATCCTATCCTATAAGCCTGTTAGGATAATATTTGATTAACTTTTTACGTTGTAGTCTGTATATAAGTAAAAATGTGTTTCTTTTTGGTTTTCTGATAAAAACAACGTTGCCCGTGATTGGATAAGTGCCCGGTTGGCGATAGACTTACCACCTATCACTTTGTATGGGAATAAGTAAGTACCTTCGGCTAATCGTGTGTGCTCTTGTTGAACCTCTGCCTACCTCTTCAGAGATACGGCGTAAATATACTTTTTACTTTTTTATGTTATTTCATAGGACAGAAAACAAGCAGATGTTTCTCCAGATGGAAAGAGATAATCATTGCCTATAGATGACACAAAAGATTATGTGCGACGGGGTTGGAATCCCACTTAAATCAGTTTACCGGCTAATTGACCCTCCAAACCGGAAAATGACAGCGGCAGGAGTAGGTAGGTAGTACCAAACTCGGTCGAGACGTTTTGGAAACTCTACCTCTAGTAGATAATGGTCTACAATATGATCCTAGCCCAACAAGCTAGCTATTAACCACTACACTAACGAGAAAATCGAGAAAGAGGTGTGTAGTTGCGTTTAAAGTTTAAATAATTTCTGTCATATGTACATTTATCAGGTTATTGATATGCTATAAACAGATATGATTGTATAGAATTGATGATTAATTTATATGAATCGATTAAAATTTATGAATCTAGTATTGATCACGTATGCATTGAACGACGCAATCAAGGTTAATAAGACGCTATGTTTGTATACGATTAGTAAGACTATGTTTATTTCTAGACTCTTGAATTAAGAGATGAGAGAAATAAGTGATGTTGGCGAAATCTAGCTATGTCGCTAGAAATCAATATTATTTTCCGAATTGGTCGGCCCGGACCAACAAATTCTATGGTATATAGGTTTACAATTTTCATCCTCAGCGTTTTGTAAATTTCCATTATTACTATGTAAATGTATAAGTATTTTTATTTAATAAGTGCAATACTTTTTACTAGTATTTTAATTTTATAAGTGCATATAAGTATTATTACTTAGAATTACTAAAGTATAGGCGTGTAATTTGCGATTTCTATATGTGGTATAGAATCAGTTTAATCATTTAATTTTATGTATTTAGGTCGAGCGTGTGTTACAATCATCTAGAGGATCAATTACATTTTTTATCACATGCCAATAATTAGTATGATGACGAGATACTGGAACAATAGTTCCTTATTCTATATTTATGATAATATATACATAAACAATTAGCCAATACGTATTAACCGATTTAGAGTAACCAACGATAAAGTTTACCAACGAATAGCTTATTAGAAAAATTTAAAAACAACCAAGAAAAATTTCGATACGTCAGGATCTGTAACCTGCGACCTTCCCTCAAGCCAAGTATTTCAAGTTTTCCCAAGCACGGGGTGAGTGCTAAAACACACATATATGAAAAGCGTTTATTTTTTTTCTTACTATATCGATATGATGATGATGATATGATAATATGATCGATTGTCAATATAGATGATTTAGATGAGTTGTCCAACTAATTCTGAAGGTCCCATCACAGTCTACACATTACAATTTACACACACATACACACATCAGCGTTGTCGACATCGTTTTACTGTTCCAGCCTCCGAGCTTTCAACACTAAAGACATAGGCCAAAGATCAGTAAGAAACGAGATCGAGATACTGCTTACCATCTCACTAATAGTCAAGACACTGTCTTAAATCAAGGTTCAGGCTAGTAGAAGACAATATAAAGCTTTAAGCCCAGACCTTGGCTTAGCCATTCTATAGTTATTAATAAAAAAGTCAATAATTATACCAGTATTCGATATTGTTAGTAAAATCCCTGGCTGCATCATTAAAGAATTTACCGTCCCGAATTTCAAACCCATGACTCAGGGCTTACAGGTTCATGCCCTGTTACAAACTAGTGACCAAGGAAGCTTCAAATTTTAAATATAACTGACCGCTCACGGTTTCGCATAATTTTAAATCTAACTTATTATACATTAGTTTTGGAGTTACAAAATACACATATATATATACATATATATATATATATATATATATATATATATATATATATATATATATATATATATATATATATATATATATATATATATATATATATATATATATATATATATATATATATATATATATATATATATATATATATATAAATGCCACATACCTTATACATATAATAAAAATAATTGTAATAAAATCAGAAAACACCCAAAAAAAGAAATCAAACACTTTATCATACAAATTTTTGTTTTGAATCGAGCCCGAGACTCAAAAATGTGTGTCCGTCCGTCCATCCGCAGTCTACCTTAGAGATCTATAGTACTAGAAAGTTGTAATTGGCATAAATATAAGTACACTGACATATAGTCACGTCGACAAAGAGGTAAAATAAAATTTTGAAAAATATTTTTAGGGTACCCATTCTACACATAGGGTGAGGATGTTTATATATTTTCTTGCGTACCCAATAATGTGTGGTATCGTTGTATAGGTATTTAAAGAAATATTGTAGGCTTGAGACAATAATTAAAAAAAAACAATAAAAATTTGATTAAGGGATTCGTACATGAAATATTAAGCGTTAAACTTAAACCTAATATTATGCTTTAAAATCCGCAGTTCATCCGCTTGGATGATTATACCTATATAATGTAGGTAGATAAACAACATTTAAACTGTGTACATCTAAGCAATATCTTTTTATCCCAAAAATAGAAACATGTTTATATTTTGTTTATACTATGAAAGAAATCAAGTGACACCACAAAATTACTTGAAAATAGATTTCATAGCAGTTAGTAAAAATGTAGTCTATAAAAATCCTAAAAATAGCAAATAACAAGTGGTCTTAATATTAGGTAGACAATGTTAGTTCAGTGTCATTTTCATTTCATTGTTATTTTAGTAACAGCGCTAATTTGATGGCGTATATATGAAAATCAGATATAGATAATTAAGAAGTCTGATGTAGTTAAAATTATGAACTGTACGTAAAAACTACACAAGCAGAATTAAAAAAATACTTTGGTCGAATACTAAAAACTTATTTGTTAATCATAATCTTACCGATACATTATGAGCTAATTCCATCAAACATCACAATTTGATTTTAAATAGCACAATAATGCAGCACTGTTACGATTTTCCATTGACAAAGCAAAAGAAATAAAATGAAAGTTTAAACTGAGTTTAATGAAAATCGCCGTATTGTAAAACACGCGTCACTGCGACGATGTACGTTTACTGTATGAATATGGAGAACTAGTGCCATATCGGGCGTCTAAAATGCCGTTTATGTCTATTGAGCAATTCATATTTCCATATTGAATTAATTACCAACAAATAGTTTAGTGTAGTAATAACTCTAGAAGATAAGTAATTATTTGCTAACTTCTATTGATTATTTTTTATCTATGTCAATATTAGTTCGCTAAGACTGCAATATTATTCGGTGTATACACGGTATATACAAATTAAACATTTTTTTTGGTATCGCACCCAGTTAAAACTACTAATATAAGTTATTTCAGAAACTATTCAGTGTAAATCTCTAATGACTGTAGGCCTAAATTTTACAACTAAAAGTCCATTCGTCTGATAAGATTATTATCATAGAGTATATATATATTTTTTAATCATGAAATCTTTTTTTTCTATGTTTCCTGTTTGTGTATATTTGAAAATTTAAAATTTGCCAATATATCAAATCTAACATCTAGCGTTCATCAAAAGAACGCTAATTTTGATGTGTCACAATGATTAAATAAAAAAACTTTACTATTGCGATAACTATGTAAAAATAACCAAGTATCAATAATAGTGCCAATCAAATTTTAAACATACATAAAATTGCGCCGTTGTGCAAGCCAGGCTTGAAGTACTTTGAGTTATGATTATTATTATCTCCTGATGCTTTCATAAGCAAGGGAATAGTTAATAAATAATTCTTAGAACTTGACTGTTCAATTTATTGTTTAATGTGAAAAATACGACTAATGATGATAGGATGTAACTGCTATTTACATAGCACTAAAGTTGGTAATGATTTTGTTTTGGAAATAATTTTGCACCTGATCTGTGTGAATGTTATTGACATTGATTGCTGAGAAAGTAGCTGATGACTTAAGCTCCGTTTTCACTTTGATTGATTAGTGAGTGTTTAATGCAGGTGCTTAGTATTCAGCCCCGTTTTCACATTGATTAGTACGAGTATGAGTATTTATTGCAGGTGCTTAGTATTATGATAAAAATACGTGAAGACAGCCGTTGATCAGTGCGAGTGAGCATCTATTCACTTTTACTACGCTTATAAGAATCACTTGCACGGATCCACGGCTATCTTCACGTATTTTTGGCTTAATACTAAGCACCTAATCAAAGTAAAAACGGGGCTTTAAGCCAAAAATACGTGGAAGATAGTCGAAGTGCGAGTGATTCGTAATCAGCGTAGTAAAAGTAAATAGATGCTGATTACTTATTACTCGCACTGATCAACGTCTGTCTTCACGTATTTTTATCTCAACACTAAGCACCTGCATCCTGCATTAAACACTCATACTCGTACTAATCAAAGTGAAAACGGGGCTTTACATACATTTTTTACTTACTTACTCACTAACTCAAGCAAAAATTCAATCTAGAAAATATCTGATACTGACTATAGTCAGAAAAATGTTCGATGATGGGTGCTAACCCAAGACCCACACAATAAACATTCCAACTTTACTTAAAAAGTATTTATTGGATTAACGTGATTAGATTATAGTCTCTATTCACTATTATTTAAACTTTCATATTTATTTCGCTTTATTAATGTATTCGTTTTTATCAAATTTTTACTTACTTACTTACTCCGCTGGCTCAGCGTCCCAAAGTGGGTCTTGCCAGTTACTGACCCGAAGTTCCCGAAGGTCTGCCTCAACACTATCAATCCAACGATATTTGGGGCGACCCACAGGATGTCGACCTGTTGGTCGGCCACAGAATGGAAGAGGATCGTGGTGTGAAAAGGGTGTCACACCACGATCTTCTCCCATTCTTTCGACATGGCCGAGCCAACGAAGTCTGTGTGCCTTCATCTCTCCTATTATATTTGGTGCCGCCACGAGTTCTTCTATCTCGGCATTTTTGCGGATCCGCCAGCCTCTATCGGGTCTTTGCGCTGGGCCCAATATCTTGCGCTGGGTCCAAGATCTTGCGTAGGACCTTTCTTTCAGTAATCAGAAGTTCATTTTCTTCCTTTTGCGTTAGCGTCCGGGCCTCACATCCATACATCAATATGGGTCTTATGACAGTTTTGTATATTCGTATCTTGGTGTTTCTGCTGAGAAGCCTGGACACTGGTGCAGGTCCGCACTACAGCGCAAGGCGTTTTTGACCCGGATGTCAATTTCATCTTCCCGACTGTTGGTGTCCGTTATAGTACAGCCCAGATATTTAAATTTTGAGACTTCTTTGTATGTGATATCTCCTACATGAAGGTCATTTAGAATATCCTGAGGATTTTGTTATCTTTTCATGTGCAGATATTCTGTCTTCTCGTGGCTGATATTCAGACCTACCTTCCGAGCTTCTGTGTTAAGGGCCTCTGCGGACTTTTGCACCTCGTCACTGGTTTCTCCGAGCAGAGCTAGATCGTCCGCGTACCCTATGCCTTCCATTCAAATGTATCCCTATGTCCAATGCTAACACTGTTCTAAGGACATATTCCAATACTAGATTAAAAAGCATAGGCGACAGGGCATCTCCTTGTTTAAGACCAGTGACTACCGCAAACTCTTCCGTGAAGTCATTCTGTACTCGTGCCTTCATCCTACATTCTTTGGTGGCAACTTCTATCATATCAACTAATTTCTTTGGGATTTGGAATTTGGATTTGGGATTTGGAAATTTCGTAGTATGGTGTATAGGGCATTTCGGTCAATACTGTCGTAGGCTTTAGTAAAATCCACGAAAAGTGAGTGGATGCTTTGGCCGTATTTCCACTTCTTTTCCATAAGTTGCTATAATAAAAAGATTTGATCAATAGTGCTGCGGTTTGGCCGAAACCCATATGATAATCGTCAACAATTCTTTCCGCGTATGGTTCTAGTCTCTTAAGCAGTACATTTGACAGAACTTTGTAAGCCGTTGGTAGAGTAAGGCTATTTATTCCCCGGTAGTTGGTACATTTTCTCTTGCAACCTTTTTTGTGGATTGGATAGATGACTCTTATATTCCACTGGACTGGCTGTTGTTCTGCCTACCATATTTTAAATAATAATTCATATATTTTGGATTGTATCGTTCCCCTACCGTATTTCCATACTTCTGAGGGTAAGCCATCAATCCCCGGAGCTTTATTATTCTTGAGCCTCATTATGGCTTCTCAGACTTCTGTAAATGTCAAAGATTCCACCTCTATTCCGTTATCCTCTGTAGCACGCAATATTTAAATCAAAATTTTACAGTATAAAAATAAACAAACATTATTATGAGATTTGTCAATAGACCACCACGATTTACCAATTTGTCTATTGGTGAAATGGATCGTAATCTACTCTATAGATCGTGATATGCAGGTCTGTAACCTGATAGCGATAAGGGCTTGTTTCTGCAAGACCGATGATTTTATGTGCTCATTCTTGGCCGGGAGTGTTATCACATTACCTCAGGTTACGATTGCTGCTATTGTTATTTGTGAGGCTCGCACCGAAAAATTTTAAAGTCACTTGTTGGGTCCCGGGTTAGAACCATGGACCACATGATTTAAGACATATAGGGTAACTATTAAATACGAAGCAGAAGCTTTTATACTATAAAAAAACGGCGTGCACTCCTTGAAGGCATAAATGCAATGTTTTACTTGCCATTCACAGATATTTTAATAAAACGTTCGTACGTTTTAGATGACTTTAATTAATAGGAAATAAATTAATAAACAAAATATAATAACTTATAAACGCCTAATATTCTATAAATAGCACCTATTTGCAAGGACACAAACATTATGTTTGCCAGGCGTTTGGCGGCTCTAACTAAGTCCTTCCATCGTCTACCGCAGGAGATTTGTTCGCATGTGTGTAGTAATTTTGCTATTCGTGCACAGTTTGCAAACGCATACACTCATATGCGTTTACACGATGGTCGCGGCTTTCGATATATGCGCATATATAAAGCCGCGACCGGCGTGGCTCCTGCCGCAGGCTACCGAGTTTCTTTTATGTCATAAGATAGCAAACAAGCAGATGGGTCTCCTGATAGAAAGAGCCAACCATCGCCTATAGACACCAAATGTGTTAATAGTGCTTTGCTATCTAGTGGCGACATCTAATGCTACATGCATAAGTTTACCGGCTACCTTATCCTCCAAACCGGAACACGACAGTGACAAGCACTGATGCTTTTGGGGCAGGAATAGGCAAGGCAGTGGTACCAGACCCGCGCGAGACAATGCAGAACTCTACCACCTAGTAGCCACGATGGTAGTGACTCGTATAGCCAATCGGTCGACTTTTACGATCTGACTGGTAGAACGGCCGTTGATCTATTCTTCAAAGGAGCCTGGGACCAAAACGGGGTGTTAAAGAAGCCCAGGACCAACACGGGGGAGTTCGGGAGTAATCAGAAATATTCGTTGCCTAATGCCTATAATCCGACTAAAAATATTTTTTTCATTTTAACATTTGAAAATTTGTACATTTAACAGTTTATTACTGATTTTCTATAATAATTGTAGTGATTTGTTTTTAATATTATTATTAGATTGTGAAGTTTGTGTTAAAGATGTGTGTTTATTAAACATTAAAAATAACAAGTACTCACAATTTTCTTTCAGTTAAATTCAGGTACACACTACACACCAATCTTTAGACACAATTGTCTCTCATTCAAATTATGTCTAAAGGTAGGTGTGTACCCGGGTTACAATTAAAAGGTTTGAAAAGTATAACTGGCTGTGTGGTTGTGAACACACGATTATATTATATTGTTTTCCTTGCATATTGTTTAGTAATTCTAGTACAGTGTGGACTGATTCGGGATATTATTGCCGTAGAAGATGTACATGAATAGTTTGCTTTTTCTCTTGGCATGGTTTCCGACTTAGAGATTCGTAGCGTGGCTGTGGCAATGCTAAAAATCTATAAGAGAAAAAGTTTTTGTGACCGAGTACTCCGCCGCATACCCAGTGCCATAGTCCTGTGCACGCCGCTGCGAGGCAGTATATGTATTATATTTATATGTATATTGTTAGTTATTAATGTGTATATATGGAGAATATATTTTGAGTTTATATATTTTCCTTTTATCCATGAGGATACCTACTATATATTACATTAAATAAAATTTTGAAAGTTCATTTAATTTAATTACGAAAGATGTACGGAAGCATTACGGAAGTGTCTACGTAAGTAGACGGGAATGTAACGCAATTTTAAATAAATACTTCCATTTTGTAATGCATATGCTACCACCTATCGACTGGTGATATTGTTATTTGGCAGTTAAAAATGAATAATCACCCAAAATATTAAAATAACACAACTTTTATTAATGTATCTCGTAACTTTCGCCTTTAGAAGCGTCATTTTACTGGCCAGCGTCCACTCATTCACAAATGGCTGAAGCGGCGGCAGATCACGCGAGGGTATTCGTTAATGACTTTAATTAAACTGCTAATAGATGGACGACGACGGTGCACTGACTCCCATCTTTTTACACCATTTTTAATGTGAACAAGAGAATTTTGTGTATTTTTGTTCAGAAACAAAATGAAAGATTCGTGGTCTATTGCTCAGTCTATTTGTTATAATTCTCGTGTCAGTTCTGTCGTCCGGGTGCAATCCTGATCAGTAAAACATATTACAGGATTATATTCGAGAAAAAAAATCATTGGTAACTCGTAGACTAGTAGTAGTGTGCTAACGCCTTCTAGCGTCGGATGGGCAAGTTTTTTTATTTTAGGAAAAGGAATTTGTCGTGAAAACGATTACGTCGCATTGACAGGTATTTATTTACTAGCTGTTGCCCACGACTTCGTCCGCGCGGACTTCGTTTACTCCGCACAGTACCTCCCCCGTAGGTGACAGCGTGATAATATGTAGCCTTTATGTTGATCCGACCTATTAGTAATATTCATGCAAAATTTGAAGTAAATCCATGCAGTACTTTTTGCGTTTACCCCGGACATACATACAGACAAACAGACAAAAATTCTAAAAACTATATTTTTGGCTTCGATATCGATTGTAGATCACGCCCCAAGTATTCTTTTAAAAAATATTCAATATACAGTTTTGACTTTCCTACGATTTTATTATATGTATAGATATAGTTTATCAATCTCTTTGGATCAGGTATAGTTAATCAGGTCTGTAGCCCGGAATCAATCACGATCATTTAAAAATTTTATGGATATAATTCAAAACAAAAATTCATTAGTATGGTAGTGATGTCTATCTCTATTCGTCGATGTACACGTAGTCGTCTGTCCCGGTTATCGCAGTAAACAAGCGATAATCGTTTTTGAGTCGATATATGCGTTGATAGGGATCGACAAGAATATCTTCAAACGACAAACTGTTGAATCATGATGAAACTTAGCGTTTATTGAGGTTCGGGACATTCTGCCTACCCCGAAGGAAATTGTTACCGTACGGAACCCAAAATCACCGAGTCTGACTCGCATTTAGCTTCTTTTGGTTAATTTATGTGTATACCGAAGACAGGAAAGGTGATATCAGTTATAGTTGTAATTCAACAAATAGCCACAATGGCCATTAAAGTTATGGGCAAATGACACGAGTTGATTCTCAGTAGCCAAGTTTCATTGTAGCCATTATAAATATTACTTAGAAATCCTTGAGCTTAACTAACTTTGAATTAAAGTTGAGCGTTGCTTAACGTAGGTATTTTCAGAACTAGTTGCCCGCGAGTAATCATATATAAAAAAATATATAGTAAAATACTATCTTCACGCCCGTATCCCTGAAGAGGTAGGCAGAGGTGCAACCGGTGTACCCACGTTTATCCGAAAGTACTTTGTCGCACAATGTGATAGATAGGTGGAAATCCTATCGTCAACCGTGCAATTATTCAATTCCAGGCAACGTTTTTTTTTATTAAAAAAAAACTGAAAAAACACATTTTTAAATTGCCCCACCCGAGAATCTAATCCGGGCCCTCATGTGGTCAACACCGACACAGGACCGCTAGACCACAGAAGCGATAGTAACATATGATAAATGTAGTCTATTATACAAATTTTCATCCCCTATTTCAGCTTGTAAGAGCATTGGTTAAGTTTTGACGTATTGATTTTGGGCCTATATTTGACCCCGAGTCTTCAACTATATCTTTGCCAAAATTCATGAAAGCCGGTTAAGTGGGTTAGCTGTAAAAGCGTTAGAAACAGCGATTTTTTTTTTTTTTATAGAAAAAAGGGGCAAACGAGCAGGAGGCTCACCTGATCGTAAGTGATTACCGCCGCCCATGGACAGCCACATCACCAGAGGTCTTGCAGCTGCGTTGCCGGCTTTTTAAGAAGGAGTATGCTCTTTTCTTGAAGGTGCCTAAGTCGTATCCGTTCGGAAACACCCCCGCCGGCAATTGATTCCACAGAGGAGTAGTGCGTGGTAAGAAGTGCCTAGAGAATCGCACAGTTGTGGATTTCCAGACATCGAGGTGATGAGGATGGAACTTTGAGTTTTGCCGCGATGTCCGATGATGAAATTCAACAGCAGGGATCAATCCAAATAGTTCGTCGGAACACTCTCCATGATAAATGCGGTAAAAGATGCTAAGCGAACTTACATCTCTGCGTAAAGCCAAGGAGTCAAGCCGATTGGAGATTGCTTGGTCGTCAACGATTCGAACCGCTCTACGCTGAATGCGATCAAGTGGAAGAAGCTGATACTGCGGAGCTCCCGCCCAGAGATGAGAACAGTACTCCATGTGCGGGCGAATTTGCGCTTTGTAAAGTTGCAAGCGATGAGAAGGCAGGAAGTACTGTCTCGCTCTACTGAGCACACCGAGCTTTTTTCGATTTTCGCATTTACCTATAATATTTTATTATTGTTCGTTCGTGTTAAATATCTCTGTGACTCTTTTAGTTTTCTGCACTCTCCTGATACCCCGTGTCGCTCTAACGTTAGAACCTTGTTGCGCTTTCCTCGTAGTAACCCTGCTGGCTACTCGCACTCCTTTGCGGTACATGCAGTAAGTTTGTGGAACTCTCTGCCTAGTGAGATTCGCCTCTGCCAGACTTTTGATTCTTTTAAAAAGCGCGTCAAAGAACACTGTCTAACTGAATTGTAATTTTTCCTTATAGCGTATGTATTTTTTTTGTATTTTCATTGATATAAACATATATTTAGTTTAGTTATGTAACCATAATATCTATTTTTTTTGTACACCAAGTCTACATTATTTGATTTCTTTTTATCTCCTTTATCGGGTTGGCTGGGAGAAATCTCTTTAAGTAGACATAAGCTCGCCCATTGTACTTATGTTATGTTTATATATTTTTACTCTAAATGTCCTGTGTACAATTAAGTATTAAATAAATAAATAAATAAATTGTTATAGCATTGCAAACAAGAAGTTCTGCACTAAATTTTTCCCTCGTGTTGATCCGGGCTCATTTGAAGAATATACTAACTGCCGTTTTGCGAGGCAGGCGACCGATTGGCTATATATGTCATCATAGATATATTAATATGTCATTAACATTGTAATTATTACGTGTTAGAGTTCCGCAACATCTCGCTCGGGTATTTGGTACCACCGCCTTACATATTCCTGCTACAATAGCGTCAATGCCTGTCATTGTGTTCCGGTTTGGAGTGTAGCTCCGTTACTCTCCAAACCGGAATACGACAAGATTCGGTAGACTTATGCATTGGCACTATCAGCTAGCCACACGGATAGCACCTTTGGTGTCTATAGGCGATGTCTATAGTTTCTTTCCATCAGGAGAGCCGTCTGCTTGTTTGCTTTTTCTGGCTAAGCACTTTGCTCGCCCCGACCGGTGAAGCTGTGACCGCCCTTAAGGTCAGCAGTAATTCAGACATTCCGAAAAAAGTTTGCTTTCTAATGAGAAAAAAGTATTGTTTTCTTGATGGAAAACACTCGTCTATAGCCAACAAGAAGTCGGTTAAAAATGTTAATGATGGCTTGCCTTCCTTGTATATTATTTAATTTCTAGTATGTAATGTTAATCTAACAGGAACAATCACTAATGTGGAGAAAAGGTAAGACGATGGTACCAAACTCCTGGTACCTACAATCTAGAAGTTAAGATAGTAGTGATACGTTTGGCCCATTGTTCACCTTTCATGAACAGCCTGACAGCAGATGTTGTACTTTTCAAAAGGATCTCTGATCAACATGGAGCACTGGAGGTCAATAAAAAACTGAAAACAACAAAAAAAGTTGAAGCTTTCGGACTGTGACGTGTGCTGGTAGCAAGCATGTGGTTTTCTTATGATAAGAGATAATCATCGGTACTGGTTATACCTCTGCCTACCTCTTCAAAGAATCCGAAATAAAAATACTTATTTTAATACTTACACTATAGCGGAGTGATGCCGTTGATGCAGTGGAGCGGACAGTGTTGATGGAGGTAACGCCGACAGCGACGCTGGCTGAGGGGACCCACACCATCGCCCTTCTCGGACATCGGAAGAACCTTGTCGCAGGAGAAAACGCTATTAGGCGTCTTATGATTCAATCATTAGATTTCAGATTGTATTTAACTGAATGCAATAACCAACAGTGAAAGAAGCAATATCGATACTTTTTTTTAAAATATACAATTTATATTTTTTACTTCTTGCCCGAACAGTTTTGGCTTTGTTTTTAACTTGCAATTAGAAAATAGTAAGTTACACACTGTAAATACGTCATATACGTCCGCAGCAAATATATATAAAGAAATCTATGCTAATTTTACCATTCTTATACAAATAAATCAGTTTTCGAGATATTTGATTTTTTATGGTATGATAACTCCGTGGTTATAAGCCAAAGTAAACTTTAAATTTTACCTTTTAACAATTTTTTTTATAACAGACGAATTAATACTAAGTTAAAATAAATAATTTTGTCTATAGCTTTTCAAAGTAAAAGAAAAGTTTTTTTTTTAATATTGAGACATGGAGCGATGTTAATAAAAATAAAATAAGCTGTTTTTTGAGTCGTAGGCAAAGCTATGAATATGATTTTGACTCACTCAATAGCCGATAACTTAGTAAAAAGTAATTTGTAATAACGTTTTATTGTAACTATTATTTAAAATTGTTTTGTGTCACAACTTGATATAGGCGGTGATTCTCATATACGATCTGATGAAAATCTACTTGTTAGCTATTTTTATTCTAAAATTTAATAACTAAAATACTAAATAATATAAAACTTACTGCCATATAATGTCATAAGCGATGGCGGGCGACTCGCTAACACTGGCGTCGAACCATATCGCTCTCCGCCCGCAGATAGGCGCCCGCCGAGTGGCTTGAACGCTATTGGACGGATGACTGATTTTCCCTGAAACAAAATTTGATTTCATATACAAATTTTATACAGAATGTTGTAGACACTCCTCCCTGATTTTCCCCGTGTTCATCCCGGGCTCCTTTGAAGAATAGGCCAACTGCCGTTCTGCCAGGCAGGTCGTACAAGGCGACCGAGTAGCTATGTGTGTCACTACCATCGTGACTACTAGGTGGTAGAGTTCTGCAATGGCTCGACCGGGTCTGGTACCACCGCCTTACCTATTCCTGCCGCAATAGCGTCAGTGCTAGTCACTGTCGTCTTCCGATATGGAGGGTAAAGTAGCCGGTAAACTTATGCATGTGGCATTAGACCTCGTCACCAGATAGCAACGCACTGTCTCTAGGCGATGGTCGACTCCTTTCATCAGGAAACCCATCAGCTTGTTTGCTGTCTTATGATATAAAAAAAAACACTCAATGCAACTTAACTTATCAATTTGGATGGAGGTACCAGGGAGATCAAGATAGACGTACTATACTAACTATATCTGTAAATGCATTAGATAATCTACTTGTAAATATTGTACCTATACTTTGCAAGCAAATAAATTTCATTTCATTTCATTTCATATACATGCAGGATTATACAGATTTATAAACTGAAGAAAGTACATTTCAATTGCAATTAAACATCAATTTCATTTAAGTGTTAAAATCACTGTTGCAGAATTCAGTGGTCTCGACGAAACCTCGAGTAAATTCACACGAATTGGACAATCTGCAAATGAAACTGTCGGCCCTTTTGCAGACTATTTACAAATGACCCCGAGTTCCGAAAGGGTGACCGAATATTTGCAAGTAGGTAGGACATTCTGCTTCGTACTTTTTTTTTTTTTTTATGTCATAAGATAGCAAACAAGCATATGGGTCTCCTGATGGAAAGAGTTAACCATCGCCTATAGACACCAAAGATGTTAATGGTGCGTTGCTATCTTGTGGCGAGGTCTAATGCCACATGCATAAGTTTACCGGCTACCTTACCCTCCAAACCGGAACACGACAGCGACAAGCACTGACGCTATTGCGGCAGGAATAGGTAAGGCGGTGGTACCAGACCCGGGCGAGACAATGCAGAACTCTACCACCTAGTAGCCACGATGGTAGTGACCCGATAGCCAATCGGTCGCCTTTTACGACCTGCCTGGCAGAACGGCAGTTGGCCTATTCTTCAAAGGAGGCCGGGACCAACACGGCGAATTTAACCAACACGTACTTCGATTAGTTTAATTTAGGTTCTAATACGGGATTCTTATATACATTGTTTCGTGATCTAGTGGTTAGTATATTCATAACATGATTCCAAGTCTTGGGTTCGATCTCCGGTTTGGGCAAGCAAAAGTGTTATTGAGTTTTTTACAGTATTTCTCGAAAATCCAAAAACTCAGCACGTAAAGCCGTCGGTACCGGTAATTGCTAGAAACAATTAATAATCTATATCAGTTCGATAAAATTCGGCGAAGGGTATCATCACTCATTACACCAACCGGCAAACCGATTAATCGTGGGGAACCAGAAAGTCTGTATATGTTCGATTTGCTCTGGCTACCTCGTAAGGGAACAGAGCGTGATGATACTTTACTTTTCCTATAACCAACGATCCGTCATTCGTAGTAGTAACCATTAGAAACAAATTTAATAATATCGAAGCGTATCATACATGATACAGCATAAGTTTCAAGGATCATTCATAAAAAAAAGATCATTTGGTAATTTGACATTTATACGAACAGATTTAGTTTACGCCTTGTGGAAAATGTTACTACCTACTCGTAATTAAAGCGACTGATTTTATTGATACAGAAATCGGGCATAAAGTGAATAGAAAACTAATTAGGTTTTGCAGACATGTCTCAAGTTTGAAGACAAAGAACGATAGCATTCTTTGACTCAGTCAGTTAGGCTAGCAGCGCGGTTATGCACTGTGACAAAACCATACAAATAGACTAACTGTACATTGGGTAGGTAGTTATTTATCTTTATCCACGTTGGAGAAACATATTACCGCTGCCTACATGTATTTTTTGCTTAATACTAAGCACCTGCATTAAACACTCGAACTCACACTAATCAAATGTAAACGGGGCCTAACCTACAATCAGTATGCAAGTACAAGTTGGCAAAATAAAAATCTTAATCATCATTTCGAAGTAAAAGTCTTAATCATTATATCGTATTGTATATCGTAATCACCTTTGGTGAATGTTTTTTTTTTAAATTATAGAATATTAAACAAGCAGATGGTTTCCCTGATGGAAAGGGACAGCCATCGCCTGCAGATACCACAGATGTTAATGTTGCGTTGGCATATGTATGGCGAGTTGAAATGTCACTTGAAGCAAGCAAGGCTGCCTTACTGTACCAAAACCCTGAACCAGGTAATCCTGATATAATACCAACTGACAAGCATTGATGCTTTTGCGACAAGAATTGGAAGTGGTACCAAAACCCAGGCGAGATGTTACAGAACATATCATTAATGACCCTGCCTTATATATATATACATCTATGAAGCTGCAATGTTTGTGAGAAGGTATCCGAATATTTCTCCTGGATTGGGAGACTTAGCTTACTTCAATATTAGGGAAAAGGGTAAAATTACTATGCCAGTTTTAACTAGTTGCATGGTAGCAAAAAACTGCTATGTTATGTGCATTACAATTTAATATCTGGTTGACCGAGCTTTGCTCGGTTTTTCACATACCCATCATACCCATATCTTGGGAACCGAGCTTTTCTTGGACCTGGAACCTTGATAAATCGATTCCTTGACCCGAAAAACCCCTAATTTGTGACTTTCGTGAAAATCATTTGAGCCGATTCCGAGATTCCAATTATACTATATATATATGCATGGTTTTACTTCAAATTTTGCATGAATATAACTAACAGATCAGGTCAACATATAGGCTACATATTATCACGCTATCACCTACGGGTAGGAGCTGTGCGGAGTAAACGAAGTCGCGGGCAACAGCTAGTAATGTTATAAATCCACTTATAGGCATGCTTTATTAAGTCGGACAAGATTTTTGCTACTTACAGTATGTTAGTACATCTATTAAGATTCCTCAAAAAAGTCAGCTCATGGTCGAAAACAAAGAACAATAAGTTAAATGGCCGCCAAATTCGTTCTGAAACTTGAATTCTTTGATATTGTCTCAATAAAACTTGACCTATTCTAGTAATTAATGCTGATGTATTTATTAATAACCGCATTCGTTACAGTGAATTAAAACAAATTTTATCGTATACATTTTGATTAATAAACCAATTTGATCGTGATTATAAACTAGCCCTCATTCTGTCTTTTTATTTGAACGCGATAACTTCTAAATGGATACAAAGTAGGCACAAATTTACGAGCAAGATTATACGGGATTATTATTAAGGTCAAAAATAATCACGCGGGTTTATTAATAGAATCAATAATAATGGATAGGTAGGTATTCCGTTATAGCATGGGTCCCTCATTGGAATATTGGTACTGATCTCGGTTAAAAGCGGAAAGATTCGAAAGAATGATCCGTACTGTATATATCTATCTATATCTATACATATAATAAAATCGTAGGAAAGTCAAAACTGTACATTGAATATTTTTTTAAAAGAATACTTGGAGCGTGATCTATAATCGATATCGAAGCCAAAAATATAATTTTTAGAATTTTTGTCTGTTTGTCTGTATGTATGTCCGGTGTAAACTCAAAAAGTACTTCATGGATTTACTTCAAATTTTGCATGAATATTACTAACAGGTCGGGTCAACATATAGGTTATATATTATCACGCTATCACTTACGGGGGAGGAGCAGTGCGGAGTAAACGAAGTCCGCGCGGACGAAGTCGCTGGCAACAGCTAGTATATAAATATATTAGACCGCCCCGTTGGTCGAGTGGTTAGCGACTCTGACTACGCGGTTCGATCCCGACGGGAACAAGCATTTGGATGATGAGCACAAAGGTTTCTATTTCCGGGTTTGAGTGTTTGTTAAATATATGTTTATTAAATATATTCCAGTATTTATTTATTTTATACTAGCTGTTGCCAGCGACTTCGTCCGCACGGACTTCGTTTACTCCGCACTGCTCCTCCCCCGTAGGTGATAGCGTGATAATATGTAGCCTATATGTTGACCTGATCTGTTAGTTATATTCATGCAAAATTTGAAGTAAATCCATTCAGCACTTTTTGAGTTTACCCCGGACATACGTACAGATAAACAGACAAAAATTCTAAAAACTATATTTTTGGCTTTGATATCGATTGTAGATCACGCCCCAAGTATTCTTTTAAAAAAATATTCAATGTACAGTTTTGACTTTCCTACGATTTTATTATATGTATAGATATTAGTATCGTTGACTACCACCCTGGATAACATACGTAAATAATTTGCTAAACCCCAAAAGGTTAAATCAGTAAGTGCAATTTGTCCCGTGAATATAATTCACTCACCTATTTTCTTATGCCGTCCGTCTGTTTTCATCCTTTTACGTATTCCAATGAACAACTTCTGTATTTTTTCGTATTCTTTTACAGTCCACTACTAGTAAGAATTTTTTACAGTCCACTACTAGTAAGAATTTTTTACAGTCCACTACTAGTAAGAATTTTTTACAGTCCACTACTAGTAAGAATTTTGAACTAACTCACTTCCATATCACCTCTGCAATTGTACTTCATTCTGCTCTTTTGAGAAACAATTGAAACAAAAAACATTACCCTCCGTCAAGCGGGTAAAAAGAAATTGAGACTTCATTTATCAAAATAACTACATTCGTTTTTGTTTTCATTATCAGCAAGTTAGAATTAGCACCAATAAAACTAAATTATTTATTTATTTTGTATAATTTATACTCTCCATATATTTTTTTTATATAATTACATATCATCTATAATTAATTAGAGTAAGTTTTTGTATTTTAATGAATATTGGACACTGTCTACCTGTTCTCTCTTAACATAGTATTTTACTGTCTTGGGTTAGCTGTTAGATATCTCTTATTAGGGATAAGCTCGTCTTTTGTACAGTTTTCGTTCGTTATTTTCTGTTGTCATTCTTTTGTGTACAATAAAGTGTTATATTAATTAATTAACCCAAAAGTGCCCATTAAAATCTAATATGAGCTTATTATACATTGAATTAATTTGATAATTTCGACTGAGGTTAGACCTATTCTTGTATGACTTTTAGACCGAACACATCAAACTCCTTTGCAACTTATTTTATGAAAACTTTTTACTCGCATAATGTGTAAGGGAGCCTCACTTGTTGAATACCTGTTACATTATGCGACTAAATACAGTTCGATATTCGGGGATGTACTAGAAGCCTCATATGACAAATATAACATAAGAGTATATTAATTAAGCAATAAATTAAAACAATACCAAAAAAGCAGATGCCTCTCCTAATAGTAAGTGATATCCATCGCCTATAAACACCAAAGATGTTAATTGTGCGTTGTTAATCGTCTAGTGGGGTAGTAATGCCACATATATAAGTTACCTTCAAAACCGGAATACGACAGTGTCGAGCATAGATGAGCGGCATGAATAAGTAATATGATGTTTTCAAACGAGTGATGTGCCGGATATCCATATCCGTATCCAGGGATATCCGAGTCAGAAGAAAGATACGTATCCGTATCCGTTACTCTGAGGCAGATTTCGAACGGATCTTTTATATTATTCGATTTCATGACATATGCGAAATTCTAGGCAAAGAGCATATTCAAAATTCTAAAATCCATTAAAAATATTTTTTATTTCTTAAGATTGCATGTGGCTTGGATTAGCAAAAATCAAACATATAAACATTATTTGAACTGAGTTACTAATTCTTCCTTAATTGGTTTGTAGAAACAAGGTACTTTATGGTCTTTAAAATTATGTTAATCACAAATCTATTGCTAATCGCTAATCTAAAAAAGCAGATGTCTCTCTTGATAGAAAGAGAAACCATCGCTTATGGATACCAAAAGCGGTAATGGTGTGTTGCTCTCCGTGTGGCGGACTCGCAATGTCACATGTATAAGTCTACCTTATTTTTTTTTATTTTTTTTTATTTTTTTATTATTATTAGCCTTATCCTCCAAAACGGAACACGACAATTTACTATTGATGCTATTGCGGAAGGAATAGGTAAGACGGTGGTATAAAACACCCAGGAAAGACATTGTAGAACTTTACCACCTGGTAGTCGCGATGGTAGTTACACGTATAATGCATTTTACGACCTGCCTGGCAGAACGGCAGTTGGTTTATTCTTAAAAGGAGCCCGGACCAAGACGAGGGTTTAACATAATCTTTTTTTAGAGAAAGTTATAACATATTAATGATCTTTTACTATTCGTAGTATTTAAATGACTGAGGATTAAAAAATATTGTAAGAAAGTTATAAAATAAAATCAAAAATATTGTAAGAAAGTTATAAAATAAAATCAAAAATATTGTAAGAAAGTTAAGATTCGTATCTGAATTCGCGAATCTAAACAGCAATTATCCGTATTCGTATCCGTTTCCACGGATTTAGCTTTTTAACCATCCGGCACATCTCTATTACAAACCCGGACGAAACATAATAGAACTCTACCACCCAGTATTCACGATATAAGACATATTTGGCTAATCGTTAGCCTTTTACGAATTGCTAAGTTAAATAACAGAGGGTCTATTGTTTAAAGGCCCTTGGCCACTCCTTTTCCTATAGAAAATGGACGTAATGACATTCTTAAAATCAAAACTTTACATAACCTAGTAATTAATACTGAATGACGTATAAATATCTGCATTCGTTACAGTGAATTTAAACTAGTTTTATCTAAGATATCTCGCGAGCACGGATTCGACATTTTGTACGCAGACAACGCAACAAATGTCACGATAAAGGTCACCATTGTGTATTAAAAATTGTTTGAAAAAATAACTTATGTAACGTTTTAAAACTATGTTTAGTTCAACTAATTATAGTTGATTGTATCTCAAATGTAAAAGGTCAGGAAATGTAACAACTTAGGTTCATCGCAAACTATAAACCTTTAATCGCTAAGTAAAATAATTTTGGTACGCGTTTTTATTTTAATCTTGCTAATTAAACCATTTAAGCAACTTGTTTAAAAAGTTTGAAAAAAGTATCCTCACAAAGGTAGGCAGAGTTTGCTAGAAATAGGCGATAATTTTTATCAGGTGGGTTTAATGCGGCGACGAGATTGCCATTTATCTCGCCAATCGACAAACTACTAAATTTTACGACAACTGACGTTCGGCTTAAAAATTATCTCCACGTCCATATCCCCGAAGAAGTAGGCAGAGGTACAAAAAATACATAGTCCCACAATGTGATAGGTGGCGAGCCTATCACCAACCGGGCACTTATCCATTCCCGGGCAATGTTGTTTTTATCAGAAAACTGAAAAACGCATTTTTGAATTGCCCGACCCAGGAATCGAACCCGAGATCTCATGTCTCATGTCAACCCGACACCGGACCACTAGACCACAAAAACGATTATTTTAATGTTTTTCTTTTATTTTTGATGACGTCATGAAGTAGTCTTATGTTTTAAATTAACAGGGAAGGCGTGTGCATCATACGTGAACGAATCATCGTATCTAGCAGTGACACGTGTTGGTCCGGGCCCCCTGTAAAGAATAGACCATCTGCTGTCCTCCAGGCAGTTTGTAAGAGGCAAACGATTGGCTATGTGAGTCATTGCCATCTTGACTACTAGATAGTAGAGTTCTGCATTGTTTCGCCCGGGTCTAGTAATAATGCCTTTTCTATTTCTGACGCATTAGCGGCAGCACTTGCAACTGTCGTGTTACGGTTTGGAGGGTAAAGTAGCCGGTAAACTAATTCATGTGGCATTAAGACCCTGCACAAGATAAGCTGTCAGGTTGCAAATCAGTCAGGCATATATTTGTCTAGGTGTGTACAGCATCATAAATTAATTAAAAGCACAAAACATATATATGTCGCAGTCGGATTGTATCAATCGCCGTATTACATTACGGCTAGTCGTTTTCAAAAACAGGGCCATTTTATATTGCGGCGGGTCAACGATTAGCCGGATTGTCATTGCGAGACGTTCCTCAATATGGCGGCTCACGTTTAGCCTCATTGTACTTATTTCATAATGTAGGGAGACCATGTACTAACAAAATGAAACATTATTTAATTGAAAATCAATTTTATTGTGTAAAAAAGTAAGTACCTATCTACTTTGTACATAGTATTTCTGTAGATGCATAATAAAGAACATTTGTAGCGTATTTTAAATAAATAACACAGGTCAACAAAAAAAAATTTTTTTTTTGAGTCTGTTATTTAGTGACCATTTTCTGATTATATAAATAGAATAGTAAACAGAAACGCTATTAACAATCAATAAACTTTGCTTTTGTACTTTATAAAATGAAAACTAAATGTAAACTAAACTAGATTTTTTGAAGAGCCATTGCATTTATGGTGTAAGAGAGGAGCAAACTTTATTAGATAAAAATATTTTTTCATTCTTTAGTTAAGCATAAGTAATCAGAATCAGAGGTACAGAACTCAGACTCAAAATTCATGTAGACCTGTGTAACTAATACATATGGAGTACAGTAATGTTTCTCACGGTAAAAGTGCATTTTTCAGTCATAAAAATAGCTTGTGTCTTAAGTTTATGTGTAGTCTGCGTGTCATAAAAATCTATCCATCAGAAGAGCCTTCTACTTGTTAGCCATGTTATGATTAATTATCATGTAATATATTCTAAGGCAATTAAGAAAATCAAAATTTAAAGAAATTCAATAAAAACAAACACACATACACACAAACTATATAATATAATGCAATAGGCAATTAAATAAGCATGAATGTAGCACAGTCATTATATCTGGTCTAGTTATCAATAGAAATTGATAAATTTTAACAATTTTAAATGACGATTGAAGTGAACATAATCGTTGATTACGCAAACAGATTTTGGGTTACCGTCTCAAACGTTTGTATTATTTTATTACCTGAGCCAAATTTTTTTCAAGCGTATACCTACTTGTATGTATATATGTCTGATGTATTTAGATATGAATGAATGCGTGCGTGCATAAGTATGTGTGTGTTCACTTCTTTGGATAGCTTGACGAATATTATAATAAATGAGGTGTCATTTGATTCGTTTACATTGTAGGCGTAAATAAAGAAAGGACATACTTTCATTTTTTTAGGAATTCAGTTTTTGCAGGGTATCCTTGTTTTAAACAACACTACAATTGTATTTCATTAGTATGAATACAATAAAAAAATTGCAAAAAAACATTTTTTTTTAATATTTTAATTTTAATTTTTAACTTTATTTCATTTTTATTTTTAGTTGTTTTATTGGCCATAGAGTTTACTTGCTGTAAAAATTTAAAGAGCCTTTTTAATACAGTTTAAAAATGTTCAAAGATTCAAAAGATAGATGGATGGATGGATGGACAGATGGAATAAGGTCTCTGTAATATAATTTCCTTAACATGGTGAGTATGGAATTAACGAAAATTAGAAATACACAACTATATGCCTATTTATTTTCACGCCAGATCCTTAGTACGTACTAGGAATAAAAATTGAAAGTTAACATTAAAAGTGTTTAATTCATATAAACCTTTACATTTACCTACTTTTGACGATTCAACATTTATTTTAATAGACACTACCGGATCGGAAAGCGGCCACACACTGAGATGATCCAGCCGAAAAAACTCAGCGAGTTTTTCTTTGCTTTTATTTACATTTTTAACATATTATGTTACAATAATTATTTCATGTTACAATTAATTATGAGTTTGGAATGTGATTGACTCCCGGGCTTTTTTGTCTTCTAAATGATCGGAAATCTATCAGATCATACTACTTTCTTTCATTAATTTTTGGGTAAGTTTACCAACCAACCATAGACAGTTAGTAGAGGTAAACAAATCCCCTCAGGGGCGGTTGCCCTTCCCTCCCCCCATTCCCCCTCGGTACGCCCTTGCCTATAATCATGCTACTATATAACAGTATTGCTGCAACCTTAACCTATAGAGAGCAAGATCAAGCTTTGCTCTACGTTTATATTTAACATGTATCTACTACACAACAGAAACTGACAGAAAACAATAAACTTATTTTTTTAATAATAAAATAAAATTCTTAGGCTTAGAGGATGAGGGGGCAAAATTAGTATACCTATATAGGCAACACGGAATTTACATATTAGCTTTGAAAGTGATAACACTGGTGCTGGTAGGCTATGGCATAGCTAGCGATTATCAGTTATCTCTCACAAAAAGCGTAGTATAAACCATGACGTCCATATCCTCGAAGAGGTAGGCTATTGTGTATAGTGGCGAAGGAGGAGGAATAAAAGATGCTAGCCGAAGGTGTACCTAGAGCACCTTCGGCTAGCAAACTGTATGTATCACCATGATGATGACAGGCAGTCAACCTATGGAAAAGTCGCGGAAATATCTTGTCTAGAGAAAATTGTTTTTCAAATAAAAAATGATGTGGTGTCGCGGGACACCAGGTAGGAACGAACTTCCTTCGGCTAAACGGCACTACTCGCTTGTGTACGCGACTGTCGCGCATGCGCACGTCTCATTTAACGCTTTTATTCCACGCATTTTTCTTACGGTTTTACTACCACATTTTTTTCAGTTCGGTCGCGCAGCAAAATCCCTATCCCCTCCAAACCTGCCGTAAGGAACTTCGTTCCAAAAAACTGAAAAGCTTATTCAAAACAAATTGCTTGATTTGAATCCATGACCTAATGCTTGTATACCAAAGCCGGTATCGCTAGACCCCTTAACCCAAAAAATATATTCGCACGATAGTTCCTTGTCGTGATAAACTTAAACAAAACGAAGGATTCCAAGTTAACGCATGAGTAAGTCAGTCAATCAAGTGGAATGACGCGCCTTGAATACTCAAAAAATAAATATCTTATATCCATTGGTGTTGAACAAAATGTCGAGCGTGGGGACAAAAACTGATGACGTTTTAATTATGGCATAGATTCGTTGAGATGACCGCATTGACAACTTTGGCACATAAATTGCTTTCGCGATGGCGTGTAATAAACCAATTTTCTGTACCATACCATAGCATATATAGTGTGTGTAGCAACATAGGTACGTATTTATGTTGCTTTACGGCTTTCAACTATGCCCATGGTTTATAAATTTTATCCTTTGTTTTAAAAAAGAAACAAGAAATATAAATTTGATTTTTTTATCATTGTTGGTCCGGGTCCCTACTAAACAACAGACCATCTGATTTCCTACCGGGCTGCCAGGCAGTTCATAAAGGCGAACAATTGGTCACATTCTCACGACTGTTATGACCACTATAGATGATAGAATTTAGCAATGTTTCACCTGATTTGGGTGCCAATGCTTTACCTTTTCTTGCTGCAATAATTTTAATGTATTCCAGCTTGACATTATTGTATTCTAGGGCAGCCTAAAGTACAGCAACGCACCAGTAACATTTTGGTCTATAGGAGCATAACCAGCTCTTTCTCTAGATTTCAACCACTTTCCATCAGATTGCTTTTACCTGCTTGTTTGCTATCCAATGACATCAAAAATATAATACCCTAGCTCGAACATAAACCGTATTCTATTCGTAGAGCATTACATTCTTGCTAAACTCCTTTGAAAATAGAGAAAACGATTTAATTTCCATCAATAAAGAATAAAATCAACATTACCAAGTTCCTCACTAGCGCACGATCTAAATAAAGTTCCATATCTTAAGACCGGTAAGTTAATGTCAGATTTTATTGTTTAACCTACTCATGTTCCTGACTGTACTACCACCTTATAAATTATGTTCCTGTTAACTTTGCTACTGCAGTAAGAAATATAATCGAAATCTCAGTACAGTTATACACAATTTATCTGGATTATATCTCGGAGTGTGGAGTGCTACTAATACACCATTAACGCTTTATCGTTCACCGCAAACTAGATCGATTTGCATAAGATACTAATTCGTATTAATTAATAATAGCGCAACCAGATGCATAAGTTTTATTTCTGTTTATGTTCTATATTATAAGAAACTAAAATTTGCCTGCGACATCGCCTGTGCTTCTATCTTATGCATTTTAGGGTTCCGTTGGTATCAAGTTGAAATTTATATAAAACTAGCTGACTCGACAAACGTTGTTTTGCCATACACATTAGGAATCCATAGCGGACAAACGCGTGACACGTAATTTATATATAGTATACGGGACTGTCCTTCTAGACAGTTGAAAGGGCATTGACAGGGACAGGAACTTTATATGGTGGTTAAATATTTTTATTTTTTTTAAATTTTCTGCGCAATTTTCTTAATAAGAACTTCTCCTGACAATTATTAAAAACACAACAAAAAAAGAATTAGCGAAATCGGTCCAGCCACTCACAGTTGATGTGACTGCGTAAAATATATATATATATATATATATATATATATATATATATATATATATATCATCAACTGTGAGTGGCTGGACCGATTTCGCTAATTCTTTTTTTGTTGTGTTTTGTGTACCGATATGATAGTAGTTTAAAAAATGTTAACATGTCAAAATAACTTGTAAAAAGTTTTATTGTATAAAGTTCTTGATTTCTGATTTCACGCCCCACAATGTAGAGTACATTGCTCCGACTCGTCGCACCAGCCGTTTCTTTTGCATAGTATGTGGTGCATAATACATTGCTTATTTTGTGTCTTTCTTTAAATTGTACTATTTTTTTAGAAAAATAACTCTATAGAGTTTTAGAACAAATAAAAATATACAAAGTTAAGGTAAAAAAATCGTCAATAAAATCAATAATATCCCATACAGATTTCCAATGGTTTTCGTCTCAGAATCGTGGTCCAAAACTATGGTTTCAATTTTCGTTAGACCGCCCTTACACACTTTTTAGTAGTATTGATATCTCGTGAAAGTAAGGTTTAATATTAAGAATAACAAATAACAGATATGTGAGACTTCTATCGTGTAGTCGATAGTAGGTCTAAGCTGTTCAAAAGCTTGTACGATTGTAGGTTACCCGGAGAGAGTCATGTTTCATACAAACCTGCCAAAAGCGGATTAAGGTATAGGCTACAGCGTTATCTAATCTCTATATTGATGTCTCAACTATGACCCTTGAATAACTTGAGTATTCAAAACTTTCCAAAAAAATATCTTCGCGACGATTCCCTTGCAGGTAGGCAGAGTCCAGCAAACGTTTTGTAGACTTTACGGTTTACCAATATTTACCGGTTTATTGGTTGACAAGATAAGTGTCGATTTCCATTGCCGTATTTTACTGATCTGATAACGATTATCGCATATATTTAGCTATTACCAGGATCGCTAGCTTTACGTGCTCATTACGGCACGGTACCTCGTAACAGGCCACTTGCCAGACTCCGAGCTACCATTGACGCTTGCAACCTCAATAACACTTTTGCCGTAACCAGAGATTAAACTTGGGATCTTAAAACATGATCCGAATTAATTAACACCTTAGACCAAGAAGGAGTCAAATATTATAAAAAACCACAATCACGATTATGTCCTGACATTATTTAAACAGACAGTTTATTCAAATAAAAATCTAATATTTTCTTTGTTAAGTTTTTAAAGTTTCAAAAGTTTCCCAGGCATGGGATATGTGCTAAAGCAAATACATAGTTAATAATCTACACACTAAAACACATCATATACTTCTTATTATATTATAGCCGACTAACAAGTCAAGTTTTAACTACCTTACAGCGGAACAAGGCAATTTTCTAGCTACTTAGCTTACGGTCAGGTAGATACTATGTAGCGTATCACTATGCAAAGATCTTTATATCTCATTAACGCCACTATCTATTGCAATATCGTATAAAAAGATGCTATAATGTTTCATAGTTTCTGAGAACATCACTCATCTGAAACCAGTACAACTTCATTCACACAAAACGGATCGGTTTCCCTCGTCAGCTCACATGGGAACTTAATTCATCATATGGATGTAGTGGATTGTTTAATATATTTTTATCCGACCGTTAAAGTATTTTTTTGTGTTTTTTATGTTCAGTAAACTCTAAATCCTCATTATAGCTGAATTGGCTAGTCACTAGACCAATGAGACTTAATAATATCGTTTCGTTGTTTAATGTAAAATTATTTACAATCCATACTAATATTATAAATGCGAAAGTAACTCTGTCTGTCTGTCTGTCTGTTACGCTTTCACGGCTAAACCGCTGAACCGATTTGGATAAAATTTGGTACAAATATAGTTTGAGACTCAAGAAAGGACATAGGATAGTTGTTATCCCGGAAATCCCACGGGAACGGGAACTATGCGGGTTTTTATTTTAGAATTTTTTCCACGCGAACGAAGTCGCGGGCACAGCTAGTTGTTTCATAAGGCTTTTCTTGTTCCATTACTACGAGTAGTTAGTATAGTTTCTGCAAGTTCAAGGTTAACTGATGGAATATGTGTTTAGACGCTAAGTTCGCTTGTGTATTTTGTGCAAAGTTTACATAAATAAAAATAAATGATTACCATAGATATTTGCCAACTCGGTATATAAACAATTTTTAATATTATTACCTTAAACATATTTTTGAATCGATTTGCTGAATACACCTGCAGCAGTTTTTATTTTGATCTATAACTTATAAAACTTTTTAAGTAATGACGTCATGACGTTAACCTTTTAAGCTTTGAGTATATAAACCTATATCTATGTTTTTAAGAAAGTAAAACATGTAGACAATTTAGCAAACTTATTAAAACAGGTAGTTGAGTATAGCTATAGTTAACGAAAAAATATATCAATTTTAGTAATAGGTAGAGAAAAACTAGCATCAATAGACGCTCAGTTACATTTAGGTTTAATAGCTTTTTGGCGCGCAAAAAGCTTTAAGTGCTTTTTCGGTCACGAGATCGCTAAGACACCACCAGTAGACTGCACGTATCTAGACTTATAAATAAAAAATGGACTTTTTTAACTTTTCGACCATCAAGAAAAGAGCTTACTCATTTTTAAAAGGGCGGCAACGCAACTGCAAGGCCTCTGGTATTGCAGATGTCCATAGGCGGCGGTGATCACTCAACATCAGGTGCACCTCCTGCTCGTTTGCCTCCTCTTCCATAAAAAGAAATAACTCGACCCGAAAATCGAGTCTGAAGCTTCGGGATCTGGTTGAACAGGCTAACCTAGACTCAAGGAGATGAGACTCAATGGTAAAAGTTTACTTATACTACAATTGGTGTAGAAGACTAAAAGTTGTAAATACAAAAGTTTTTATTTACAACTTTTTTTAAATTTTATTTGACGTTATTAGCTAGGCTGAAAGGCCTAATGTTTTTGCCTGGTATATTAAAGATTAAATGTAGCGATGTGCTTAATCGTAGCTTAGGAATTTTTTTTAGGTATTTATTTCTTTTTTGTCAACAAAGATACTACATCATACAGCCTACTTAATGACGACATAAGGACATAACGTATAATTTCATAGTCACATTTGCCGTATAATACAAAACTATGTGATTTTTGCAGTTTAAACTATGTTTATCGTTAAGGTGAATATATATAAAACAGAAAGTAGCTGGTACCTATGATAAATCTGCTTAACATACCGAATAAATGTGGCTACTTTATCAACATTGTCAAGGAAAAATTTTAACTTTACAGTTATTTGCACACAGACATTTGTAGTTTGCAAGTTCGTTTCTTAAATCTAATATGGCATATTTATTCCTAGAACAATATTACATAGTGATTGTTCACCAATCAATAACAGTTTTGACCGCCTCGTTGCTTGGTCAAGTGGTTAGCGGCCCTGACTACGCAATCAACGGGGCTCGGGTTCGATCCCCGACGGGGACAAGCATTTGTGTGATGAGCATAAATGTTTGTATTTCCGAGTTTGGGTGTTTATTATATATATATATATATATATATATATATATATATATATATATATATATATATATATATATATATATATATATATATATATATATATATATATATATATATATATATATATATATATATATATATATATATATATATATATATATATATATATATATATATATATATATATTCTGGTTTTTTATCTATGTATTACTATCGTTGACTAACACCCATAACACAAGCAAATATTTGCTTACTTTGGGGTTAGGTTAGGTTAGTCCCGTGAATATTTATTATTATTATTATTATTATTATAGTTTCATGGAAGCTGTATTTACTCTTAGACATTAAAAATGTCTCTGGAATGTAATGGCATAGTATCGGTATATAATTTTAACCAGTGAAACACCTATTTACTAACCACTGAAAGGAATTGCTCCGATTTACACCTGAATACGTGGTGGTTTGAGAAAACATATATGGGAGCGTGGATTGTAAATAATGTAAATTACTGGTATTTATATGTTCAATTCTTATTAACTCTAACATATATATGTTAATTTAATTATTATAAACATGTTTTCTCACGTGTTGGCCCGGGTTCCCTTTGAAGAACAGAGCCTCTGCCATTTGTTCGTAATGTTGAAAGATAGGCTTACATATTACTATCGTTGTGTCTGCTACGTGGTAGAGTTCCGCAACGTCTTGCCCGAGTATATGGCACGACCGTCTTACTTATTGCTGCCGCTAAAAGTAACATGTAGTTTATATAATACTAGCTGTTGCCCGCAACTTCATCCGCGCGGACTTCGTTTACTCCGCACAGTTCCTCCCCCGTAGGTGATAGCTTGATAATATGTAGCTGTATTCGAGATTTTTCGAAAATAGGAAAGATGGTTGTCTCGTCAAAATGAAGCTGTTCTCAAAAATTTAGCTTGTTATTAATCAAAAAAAAAGATTATTCGTGGAACCATGGTCTATAAATTGCTTTTATTAAAATCTAGCACATTCGGAACGAAATCTTAGTGTATAGAAATATAATATACTACTAACCAGTTTCCCAGAGTATGTCAAGCGGCACAAAAACCCTTTAGCAGTTTTCGATCAAGATATACAGTCGTCACTTTGTATGTATCGATGTTAGGGGAATCGAGAACGCCACTCGAAAGCTTTGCTTTATACATTTCTGCTGGCAAGTATAACAACTTGAATTACTATTGATGTATAACTTCAGATGCCCGTGGCTTGTTCCCGCAGATTTAAAATTGAAAAGTTTTTTTCTATAATAGGAAAGGAAATAAGTTGATGAAGAGACAACCATCGTCTAAAAATATCGATTTATTTATTTATTTGCATTCCATAATGTTTAAAACATGTTTATTTAAAAATATTGGTTAGATCATAATGGACCCTGTCGGGTATAGTAAGGAAGGAGGGAATAATATACTAATAAAGTATCATCATGCCCTATTCTCTAGTGGGGTAGGCAGAATAAACCGAACATCTGTCTATGTTTAGGTATGAATATGATGACTTCATGTTTTTAAATGCAGACCCATACGTCAAAAAAATAAAGATATAGAACCGTTTAATGATGATTTAAAGACCAATCTACGCAATTATTTTCTATCGACCCAATTTTGTTTAATTATGTATCGATCCCGGCCACATATTTTTGTGATGTGCTATAACAAATAGTTTTTCTTAAAAAACTGCTTAAATAACAACAATTTCAACACATTAGGTCTTGTCAGCCACTTAAGAGTTGATATTTAAAAAAAATAGATTATGTTTGATCTCAGATTTTTGACTATCTCCATGCCAAATTTCATTGAAATAGGCTCAGCGGTTTAGCCGTTAAAGCGTAACAGACGTATAGATAGACATACAGCTATACAAAGTGACAGGCAGACTTTCGTATTTATAAGTACGGATATAGATTAGTATGAATCTCTTTCCATCAGGAGAACCTTCCCTTCTTGTCAACCGACTTCCCAAGAGGAGGTTATCAATTCGGTTGTATATTTCATGTTATGTGTATGTGTGTTTCAGAACTCGGTCATTTATGAATCGATTTTGAACCTTCTTTTTTTTGGGAGGCTATACTTCTCATATGGTCTTATTTTAATTTAGTAAAAATGTAATGTTAGTTTCCAGGGATACAAAAAATGAGAATTCGGGTTTTGCAGTTATACTGTGTTTTAATTATTTGTTATCCTAACTCAACAATCACCATACATTATAACACATAACCAGTAAGCACCTGTTCAGTGAATAGGCCAGCCGTACAAAGTTCGTAGTCAAGTGCGGCGCTGCGGTGACTGCGGAGTGCGGATGACCCACATCGACCGCGCGCTGGGTGGTTCTCCATGATTTATTACATGGACACACGGAACCGCCGTTGTTATTAGATACTATTACCTGTTCTTTGATAGAACGTCTCTTGTGTATATACTTTACTTACTTAGTACTAGCTGTGCCCGCGATTTTCAACCGTCTGACCATATGGAGGCAGTTCTCAATTCAGCTGTATGTTTTACTTTTATCTTTCTTAACTCAGAACTCAGTCAACTTTAAATTAGATTAAAACTAAAAACAGATTCGTAGAGGCTTTAAAATCCGATACACACATTTGATTAAGTATTTTACATACTTTCTTTTTTTTCTACACCTTACTTTAACACATACTAGTATGGACGAATGGGATCCTGAATAGAAAATATACCAATTACAAAGCTTTTTTTATGAATTTCTTTGTTAGTATTTTTTTGCTCACCATACTGATAACTACTGAAATTTTTGCAAAATGCGAAACAATAATATATTATAATATATTATAAATAATATATTATAAATAATTTCATATAATTTCACGAGCGATTTAAATATACAAACAATTGTTTGGATATTTACAAAATTCAACAAAAAATATCTTGACGTAATGAATATCTATTTATTTGTCTGACATTGAATTTCATATTACAATAATATGTTGCAAATTATTCGATAATTCAGATTTATATTTCGAACAAAGTAATACAGACTGGTTGATAAAAGATTGTACATGTTAAAGGAATCGTTAGTTAATAGTTATAAGTAAACAATAAAATATAGTAAAAAAAATTTTTTGAACTCTATTTTACGCTTATTTATAAAAATGTATAAACAGACTTAGATTATGTAGTTAAGAAAAAATTAAAGAGCTCAAAAATTGCGTTGAATGCCATTCGAAAGACCAAAATCGATCATTTTTTCCAAAATATACAGCTTTTCAAAAATCAAATTACTGTTATTTTTAACAAAATTTAGATCTTTGAACGTTGAAAAAATCTATATTTCGGAATAATTTTTATAACAGGAACTGGGAAGTCGGATGCTACAGTTTTACTACGATAAAAAATTATGTAAACTTTAATTCATACATTGCCACTGGAGGACCTCTAGTTGTATAGTTGTCCATGGGCGACGATGATCTTACCTTATACACTCATTGTAAGCTTACAAGTGACCCGCCTGTCTATTTGCATCTGCTTCCTTTACAACATGTTTGAATGTACCTATGTATAAATTTTAGATCGAAGATAACTCAAGCGTAGTCGATCGATACATTAAAAAATTAGATAATTTAATGAGCCACAAGAATTTTAAGTTTTGAAACACGAGCAAAACTAGTCAAAGGGTGACCGAAATATAGAGTTAATAAATGGGGTTCCAAAACTATGATATGGCGAGTTCACATTTCGGGGCGCATTTAGTTAGTTTTTTTACTTAAATTAAATAAATACCGCCGCACCCATATTTAAATTTTCAATAAATGGTGAATCTCACAACATCCATACTAATATTATAAATGCGAAAGTCTGTCTGTCTGTCTGTCTGTTACGCTTTCACGGCTAAACCGCTGGAGCGATTTTCATGAAATTTGCTTGGCAAGGATATAGTTGAAGATCTGGGGTCAAACATAGGCTAATTTTTTTTCAAAAATCAGTCCCTAGTGGGCTGAAATATGGGATGAAATTATATTAAAAGCTATTTGGACGACTTATTAATATATTCGCGGGCGAAGCTGCGCGGGTCAGCTAGTTACAAATAATGGCGAGATTTGGTCACAACATTCAGTTATAGAATATAGCACTGACTTGGCAGTATAATGTGTAACTCGTTCCCTAAGGCATAAGTTTAAATTGCCATTGAATAGCGTAAAGTGTGAGATAAGGAATAATATGTCTTGTAATACCATTTATAGTGTAATTTATGTTTGCGAGAGACGTGGGGAATTACTTCTGTGTGACTTGTTGAAGGAACGGGAACTCGTTTGTTAGAGAAACTGGATATGATTGATAATGAACTAATTATAAATTTACACGTTAGTTCATAGTTAATTATTTTATGCATCTCATGGAAATTCTATTCGAATGTAGAATACAAGGTTCAGGGTTCAAGTTTCAATTTCCAAGCCTGTCAAATAAATAAATAAATGATCTAATGAAAGAACAATGGATGAATCAATGACTGAACTAAAATTAATAGATGAAATTGTGAGCAACTCATTGAATTAATTAAATATCACTATCATTTTCTTTCTATATGTAGAACCGAGTATCAATGAACGTTCCATTTAATGGTCCCAGTCCTGAAACCACTGTTGCTTATTTTTTGCGATAATTGCGACTGAAAGCCTTACGAAGTTATACGAAGCCTGGAGTTTTATTACATTCCAAACTGTCACAAATATTTCGATTTTTGAGGATAAGTCCGTTAAAACATCGATAATAATTTTCCAGTCCCAGAGACTGAATTCGAGAATTGTCGTGATCTGTGTCGAATAGGATAACCCAAGATTACGAAGCAGTAAAAAGTACAAAAATATTAATGCTTTTTTTCTATACAGAAAAATCTTTGTAGGGCGTCTGAAGATAAAAGTGTATCACAGCAGAGCACATAAAGAAGACCACTTGTTTCAAGTAATAAGTGATACTCATTATATGGTTGAGAAATTGAAATCCAGATGATAAAACTTTGAATCATATTGAACACCACTATAACCACACACAACAGAGAAAGAAGAAGAATCTAAGGATATATTAATTAAGAATGTCTTACGGTTCACTCGTTTCTTCCCAAGTGATTTGGGATGACAATATTTCATATTAATTCTTTTACAAGAACAGAGTTTAACACCATTACACTTGTTCGGACTTCATGATTACTTTTGGTTGATCTTTTTAAATTTATTGATTTTTTCTATATATCATTAGATAGCAAAAAAGCAGATGGCTCTCCTAATGGAAGGAGAAACCGTCGCCTATAGACACCAAAGATGTTAATTGTACGTTGCTATCCTTGTGGCGGGATGGTAATGCCACATGTGTAAGTCTACCGGCTACCTTATCGTCTAAACCGGAACACGACAATGATAAAAATCCATGCTCACCTGAGAAATAAATATTTGTAAATAGATTACTAAAAATATGAAGTTCATGTCAAACAATAGTTCCATGAACTCAGTCAGTGGAGTACTGGATATAAGAAATCTCGTAGTTAGTGGAAATCTGTGCAATATATTGGGAACGGTCGGATCGTGGGTTTATGTTTCTACTTACTCATTGGTCTCGAATAATAGCGTGTACCTCTTCTTTATCAACAGTATTCAGTGTACTTACCTATAACAAAGAAATATACTTATTATTTGATAAAGTCGTTAATAATACATATCATTTTTATAGTATAAGTAATCAAGCAGATAGCTATCCTGAATTCCTGATGGAAAGAGACAACCATTGCCTACAGACACCAAAGATGTTAATGGTGCATTGTTATCCGTGTGGCGAGGTTTTAATACCACCCGCATAACTTTACAGGCCACTTAACCCTCTGCTCTGAGTACTCTGCTCGGCCGAAACGCCCGGTTTCACAGTAGCGGTCATTAGGACCAACTGCTTAAGTTCGGAATACAACAATGACAAACATTAACACTATTGCGGCAGGAATAGGTAAACAGTGGTACCAAAATCCAGTCGAGACGTTGCAGAACTCTACCAGCAGGCTTAGCAGGTTTACGGCAGGTGACATGGGACCCTAATCGTTGCATGTGCCAAACTTTACGATTATTGATTAGTTTTTCAGGGCTTATAAATTGCTATACCTTACAGCTAAATGTCAGGTGTTTCTTCATCACAGGTTTCCAATTTACGAAAACCCCTCAATAACATTTTTGCCTGGACTCCATCGCGGGACCTTATGATTTTATCGTCTTCACCGTCGTCATATCGTCAATCATATATGATGTTTATTCCGAAAATTAACCCTTAATAGCTCTTTAAGTTTAAATAGTTGAGAAAGATTGTATGAATTTTTAACGTTGATGACATGTTACTCAATAGGTGAAATTAATTAAATTAGCTATTCTCCTCGAGCTGTTTTGTGTGAACTCCGCGATGCTACTGAAAAGAAAGATGCCAGTTTAACAAAGGGATAAAACTCACCATAGGACAATAAAGAAGACCCAACCTTTTAATTACGTATTTCTGCAAAGTTTTTTTTTACATCATTCGATAGCAAACAAGCAGATGGTGCTCCTGATGGAAAGAGAAAGCATTGCCTATAGACACCAAAGATGTAAATGGTGCGTTGCCATTCATGTGGCGGGATGGTAATACCACATGCATAAGTCTACCGGCTCTTCCAATTGAAAGAGACACTTGCCTAAGGACACCAAAGATGTTAATAGTGCGTTGCTATTCCTGTAGCGGAGTAGTAATGTCATTCATAGGTTTACCGGCTATTTTACCCTCCTAACCGGAACACGACAATTACAAGGAATAGATAAGGCGGTGGTACCAAATAACCGGGCGAGACGTTGCGGAATCTACCACCTATTAGTCACGATGGTAGCGACATTTATAGACAATTGATCGCCTTTTACGCCAGATAGAATGGCAATTGATCTAATCACCAAAGGGAGAAAGTAACGTCTGAATTAAAAAAAACATGTTACCCTACTAGCAGGCGAAGTAGCGCGAGTCAGCTAGTTATAATATAAAACCTTCTGCAAAGAATGCCTAAAAGTTATCCGGGAAGCAACGACAAAAACATATGATTAGTTGTTTTTTCCTCAGTTACTCTTAAAGACAAGTTTCGCAGAAACGGTGCAAGTTTGCAAAGAATGCACTCGCGTGATAAATCCATTGCAATCGCGTCGACCACGTGCGGTATGCAAATCACCGTCTGCTAACTCAACCCAAACATGGCGTGCAAGCATTGGATAATTAACTGATATACTCTCTATTTAGCTCACGAGTTATAATTTGGACAAGTGTAAAAGCCTGGGATTCTGCCACAGGCATTTTCAAAAGGCCTCGCGTTTTGTCACTAGACTATTTCAAATTATTTGCTCAAACATAGGGATTTGCTAAACAACAAAGTTTTTTACCGTGTTGGTAATTGCTCCCTTTTGGAGAATAGATCAGCAGTTCTGCCAGGCAGTTCGTAAACGGCGATCGATTAGCTATACCAGTCACTACTATCGTGACTACAGGGTGGTAGATTTCTGCATTGTCTCGTCCGTATCAGGTGCCTATTCCTGTTGCAATAGCGTCAGCGCTTGTCACTGTCATGTTCCAGTTTGGAGGTTAAGGTAGCCTGTAACCTTATGCATGTGGCATTATACACCCAGGTCTGGTACCACCGCCTTATCTATTCCTGCTGCAATAGCGTCAGTGTTTGTCACTGTCGTGTTGCGGTTTAGTGGTTAAGCTAGGCGGTTAACTTATGCATGTGACACCACCACACGGATAGCACCGTCCCATTAACATCTTTGGTTTTCTCTATTTATCGGGAGAGTTATCTGTTTGTTTGTTATCATATTATATACAACTAGCAATACCTGTGCGAATGATTCGCACTAAGTAATTTTATTAATTATACTTCTTAAGTTGATTTAAATTAAAGAAAAAAATTACCGACCATCAATCATGTTGACATTGTTTTAAAAATTAAAGCTGTCAGATTGCTTTATTATGTCTTAATAATATAATATTATGTAAATAATTTTAATTTTAATAATTTATAAAAACAAAAGCAGTAATAATTTTTTTAGATGTTGATGCAGGTAAAGCAAGCAATTATCTATAAAATGATATAGAATTTATTTGGAGTAATTGTGAGATTGTCTCTAAAAAGGGAGACAAACATCTTAACCTTAGCGTATTAATATAATACATAATTATTATCATAAATATATGATACTAAAAGATAATTATATTACAAATTATTCATATAACAAAGAGGTAGATGACTTTTCTTATTGATAGAGTTTATCATCGATCAAAGACACCAAATACATACGAGTACCTGTATGGGAGGCATGTACTAGCAGCTGTATTTAATCTATTTTATTAATATTACTATTTATTCTTTTACTGTTTTTATTATTTCCCCCGTCTACGTGTCGAGCTCCTTTGAAGAATAGGCCAGCTACCGTTTTGACAGGCAGGTCGTAAAAGGCGACCGATTGTGTGTGCAATGCATTGCTATCCACATGGCGGAGTTGGAAGGCCCCTTCATCCTACCAATCGGAACACGGCAGCGACCAACACTGACTATTTTGCGATACGAATAGGCCTTGGCTGTGATACCAAACATGATTGAGATATTGCAGAACTCTATCTAATGAGTAGTCAAGATGTTAGTGACAAGTAGCACGTGACCTCTTGCAGTGAGGCAGTTGATTCATTCTTCAGATACGGGTCGTTATCGCTGTGCAGGTGGTATCTATCTAGACCTAATAATAGGATACTTTATAAATAAATAAATAAATATTCACGGGACAAATTACACTTATTGATTTAACCCCAAAGTAAGCAAATTATTTGCTTGTGTTATGAATGTTAGTCAACGATACTAATGCATAGAAATACATAATAAATAAATATTTTTACATACATAATAAGCACCCAAACCCGGAAATACAAACATTTATGCTCATCACACAAATGCTTGCCCCGTGGGGGATCGAACCGTCGATTGCGTAGTCAAGGTCGCTAACCAATCGACCAACGGGACGATCAAATTTTATATCCATTTAATTCAAAACTTTATATCCATTTAATATACATTGTTCCCATAGGATTCAGCAAAAATATTGTTCTCGGAGCTGACTGAGAGGAGTTAGAAATAAAATTGCCTGATATTAATAAACTGATCTGAAAAAAATAAATTTACTTATATTATAGCTGTTATCGGTCTTAGTTGTGCATTTATGTTCCATGTTAAAATGACTTGCATTAGTTCTAACTTGAATTTAAACCGTGGGAGATGCCTCAGGGTATTGCAAATCATATGTTTTTCCCATACGCGAATCAACTTTTTTACCGGCACGCACCTTCTTGTTTTGTAATTTCTTGAAATTTAGAAAATATAATAATAAATACAGTCATGCCGATGTTCTGAATTTTGTTTTCTAAAGTAGCCTTCTGAACCGCTGGCAACTTCAGTTTTCGAATATCCATGACCACATTTTTGAAATTTTCGTTGATAAATAAACTTTTTTAGAATTTGGAACGATGAATATGTTTATTGTCATTAAGAATAATGTATTTTTTAAATATTTAAATATTAATATTTAAATATTAAATATTTAAATATTAAATATGTAAATATTTATAAAATACTAGCTGACCCGCACAGCTTTGCCCGCGGGTATATTAATAAGTCGTCCAAATAGATTTTCATAAAAATTTCACCACCTATTTCAGCCCTCCAGGGACTGATTTTTGAAAAAAAAATTAGCCTATGTTTGACCCCGGATCTTCAACTATATCCATGCCAAATTTCATGAAAACCGGTCCAGCGGTTTAGCCATGAAAGCGTACCAGACAGACAGACAGACAGACAGACTTTCGCATTTATAATATTAGTATTTAATATTTATAAAATACTAGTCGACCCGCGCAGCTTCGCCCGCGGGTATATTAACAAGTCGTCCAAATAGATTTTCATAAAAAATGTATCCCCTATTTCAGCCCTCCAGGGCATTTTTGAAAAAAAATGTAGGTGAAAACTGTTGGAAATTTGTGTGAGAAATTGGTCTTTTTGACGTTTTTTTACCTTAACGTTGTAAAATTTTATTTATCTAATACTCTATTGTGCTTATTCTTAAGAAATATTAAAACTTAAGGAAATACACAAAATAAGCAATGTATTATGCGCTACGCTAAATGCTACCACACTATGAACAACAGGTTCAAGATTTCTAAGGGCACGACGAGTCGGAACAATGTACATTTTACATTAGGTGGCGTGAAAATAACGAAAAATCATAAAACGCAAATTTTGCATTTCCCATAAAAAAAGGAATTGCCATCATGACTAGAACGTAAAAATGACACGTTTTCTTAATTTTTCGATATACGGTACACGCACCGTCACGCTGTATAATAAAAGGTGCTTCAATAAAATACTTGATTAAGAACTGTTAATTATTGTTCAAAAAAAGAATCGTATAAAAGCTCTTGGTATCAAAAATCCAATTAAAATTCGTATACATTTTTTAAGTCTCTTATTTGACATTGTCTATCTAGTTCCGACGCAACGGTGTATGCCTTTTCTTACTTTTACATAAATGCTTTTTTTATCTCTAATCTCCCTATAGTCAATGGAATTAATATAATAGTAATAATATTTTTTCATATTATCTAGCAACCCCACTTTCATTGATTTAAAATCTCGCACGTGTGGAGCAGATGCTTGCAGTAAACAAACGCCAGGTGCCACCATTCGACTCGCTCCTAGTTCGGAATACCCTGATTTACTCAACACTACATTTATTTCACTGCATGTCGAGCATCCAAAATTATATTTGCTTAATTTCGACGATGTAGTACAATCACAATTTTCAACATTTTTTAGATCTAATCATCTTAATAAGCAATTGTGCATATTTTATTTCTCGTATCTCGAAACGGTTGTAAGAATTTAAATGACTTTGTGTAGATAAGTTTTTTTGCTTTTAAGTTTACCTATCATACATATATATATATATATATATATATATATATATATATATATATATATATATATATATATATATATATATATATATATATATAAATCAATTGCTGTTCGTTAGTCTCGCTAAAACTCGAGAACGGCTGAACCGATTTGGCTAATTTTGGCTTTGAATTAATTGTTGAAGTTCAGGGACGGTTTAAAAGGTGAGAAAATATAGAAATAAAATAAGAGAAGTTAAAAAGGAAGAACAACAATATATATATATATATATATATATATATATATATATATACATATATATATATATATATATATATATATATATATATATATATATATATATATATATATGTATATATATATATATATATATATATATAAAACTAAATATATTTTAACTGGATAATCTCTCAGTATTATATTCAGAATATATTTAGTCAAATACATATATGGCGCATACATTTTTTTCATACCTGATGACTTCGATGATGACCTGATGATGATGATGATGATGATGATGATGATGATGATACATGATGATGATGATTCATTTTGCCGAAGTCTTGCAAAAATACTAGACTATAGCTTACATCATGGCGCAATCATTAAAAACAATCGTTAATAAATAACTTCTGCAATTGTAGCAACTATTCAAACAACTTGTTTATATGTTTGAAATTTATCGGTTTCTTTAAAGGTGTATAAAAATGTATCAAAACAGTACTTAAACATATATAATTTAAACTAAGAAATATATGAAACATGTCAAATTATGTTTTTAATATAAATTGCCTACGAAAGTTCAAAACGTCGGATATATCTGCGAATCTCGGTGGAATATGGTTGCTTTTCGCTAATTCACACCTCGTCCTCCATTTTGTATCGTTACTTTGTCAGTTTCATAGATATTTCCGACAAGCTGAAATAACTTTTTAACAGGTAATAAGTAGCTCATTGCTTTTACATCAGCTGAGTCTATAAAAATTACCGGGTACCAAGAAACCTTAATAAAATCGTTATAAATCACGCTGGCACGCTCACTCTTGACACGCTTCCGACCGGTCTGAAGGTGTGTTTCTCAAAAGTGATAATACAATCAATAGATGTTCCGATCAGGTCACACGGTCGTGGCCGCATCAACTTGTTGGCGCAATAACTAGGGTTTTCACCTCTCTCGAAATTCTGAGCGTCTTTTGGAATTAAGGCACGAAAATTAAGATATTTCGCTCCCGATAGTTTTTCAAAATAAACAAGTTTCTTGACATTACAAATGGTTGAAAATAACACTGCAGACATGGTCGCATTTTGATTAAATACTCATTTTACTATTAAACTTTTACCTCCACAGACCACAAGTACCAACATTTTTTAAAATGAACAAAGACATTTTCAGTTCCTAGCCATTATGCGATATTAATTTTTTCGATTTTTTTAGAAACAACTACAAATACAGACTTCCAATCTCCACTTTTGAATGTGTTTTTATCAGTTTTCTGACAAAAACAACGTTACCCGGGATTGCAAAAGTGCCCAGTTGGCGATATGCGCTGGTCACTTATCACATTGTGGGACTTAAGTATCTTCGGATAATTGTGGCACATGTAGCTCTGCTTACCTCTTCGGGGATACGGGCGTGAAGATGCTTTTTCTAAGATTACAAACATACACTCCAATTTATTTATTTGTAAGTATAGATAATGAAGACATCATATTGATGGTGTAGATATCGTACTAATCGTAATCGTAAGTTCCGTGTATTTCTGGAACTTTAAATCAGATTTAGATCTGTTTGTCGATCATACCTCGTGAAAAACCCTTCGAGAAATTGAAAACATACCTACTATGCTTATCTATAACTTTTGATGATTACTTCAATTAGTCTAAAATTTTATTCTTTGGTTAAGGCAATAGTTTAACTGAGGTTTTTCTTAACTGAGCTTAATGCCTCTGATGAGCATGTAAATAGCTAGAAGGAAACGGCAATCTTTATCAGATCGGTAAAATGTGGAAATGCGATTCACCATGATTGATGACACTTTTTCACGTTTGACAGTGAAATGTATTAGTATCGTTGATTGACACCCACATCACAAGCAAATAATTTGCTTACTTTGAGGTTAGATCAATTCATGTAATTTATCCAGTAATATTTATTTATTTATTATTTACTTTATCAGCGAATCCTGATATGAAAACGAAAGTTGGTTTTAAGGTGTAAACATCGATTTGTTGTCTTCAAAAATAGCCGTAAGTTGGTAACCCTAGCAACAACTGGCAGGAGAAAGTAGTCGAAATGATAGGGCTGTCTGGTAAGCGAGACAATCGGTTTTTAAACGACAAGTCCAGTTACTTTTATTACAATCGGTTTTTGGGATCCCTAGTCCTATATGTTAAAAGATGATGTATAGATGGTGTAGACACACGAAATATCTGCGGTTGAGCCCATATTATTTCCTAATAAATACTCACAATTTGAGTCTGGCTACTGTTAGACTACTGTAGAAGGCTAAATTTATACCAAACATAGCAGCGATAATACATTGCTCCGGTAAGGCACTGCTAATAACCGATAAGGCATTGTATCGGAGCAGTGCATAGCGTCAACTGGATGGACTACTCTATAACTGCATCGACTTATTGGACCCGTGGTCCGATTATTCTTGTCGTTTAGGGATTACTTTAAAGAGAGAGTCAGGAGTTACTTGTCAGCAAATCCTCGCGGCCACGAGCACCTGTGCACATTGTTAAAAAAGCGGCTTCTCATGCTCACGAGAGACTGCTCTGACAATACCACATTCGCTGTGAATTGAGCCTTGTGGCGTGTACAAAATTATTACTTGTACTGATTTGACTCTGTTCCTAGGTCACTTCTAGAATAATATTTCAATCATGTCACCTCATGGTCTTGACAGAGACGCATGAATACCTACTTTCGAAGCTTGACTTAGGCAAGTTATTCTGATTTTCAGTATTTCTAAAAAGCCTTACTTGCTTGCAACAGGACATGTTGCCCAGTTTTGAAAATGGATTGGTACCAAATCATATTAATAACATTGGTTATTCGTAGGCGGTGAAAATTTTTTAACGTTTCTTCCGAGTAAGGTACCACCTATTTCTCTCGTTATATCATAAGATCTTGTCGTTGTCCTGTTTTTATTTGGAGGATAAGGTATCCAATAAATTCATGTATTTGGAATTTTAACACGCCGCGCCTCATGGATCGCAACACGGCGCACGAAGAGAGAGATCGTTCAAGAAGGAAAGCCTTTTTTAATTAATGGAAATTGAGAGTTTTAAATCAGTACTTTATGTATTTTACAGTTATCACATGTCAGTATATTAGGCTACTGTAAAATTCAAATCTAAAAAATGGTGCTGGCATAAAAATTAGCTTATAGTAATTAATAGTGTATAGTTAAAAAAATTATAAAAAAAAGACGTGAGGCACTCGGAGACTGCCGCGGTAAAGCTATTGCATAGCATTTTTTATCAACTTATGCAATTACAATTATATATTTTTTTATTTATGCAGTATTTTTTTCTTTTTTTATTCATATTTAAAACACTTTGTACACAAATTATACGAGTACAGATATTCATTGTTGTACGTAGATGATAAATACCTATACACCTATATACTTTCTCACAAACAGCTGATTACGGTAGTTTTCCAATACAATCAATGCCACCTAAAGGCGGGTTGCTGAACTAAAGAGACAAGCGTGATATTTCAAAAAGTCATTAAAAGTACTGGTATTTATCGATAGATGGAAAAACTAAAAAGTATCACCGCTGTGCCGGTCGAAGTGGGGAGTGTTAGGTTTTTTTCGTTACGGAATTTCTGGATTCGGTCTCCACGTTCAAGGCCCGCGATAGAAGCTATGCAATAGTTAAAAAAGTATCAACACACAGACGACACAGCAGATGTTCGCTAGAGTGTAGCAATAAAAAAAAGTATCATCACGCCCGATTCCCCTGCGAGATACGCAATGTAAGCCGAACTTCTATAGACTAGTCTCTAGATCCGGAAAAATGATCACGATTCACCGGTTTGTCGGTTGTTGAGATAAGTAGTGATCCCCATCGCCGCATTTTACCGAGACCTGATAACGAGTTTCGACTATTTCTAGCGATAATCAGGACCGACGGTTTTACGTGCTTATTCGAAGCGCGGAAGTGGTAACACACCACCCACCAAACTCTGAACTGTTGCTGTTATTTCGGATTTTAGAGAAAAACCTCAAAAAAAACTCAATAACAATTTTGTCTTTTCCGGGGATTGAACGCGGGTCCTCATGATCTGAGCCAAATAGACTGTCTCCTAAATGACGAGTCACTCAATTAATAACGAATATCAAATAACAGTTTACATCCAAAACTTCAAGGTCTCGCATACAAATACAACGATGATAAATAATTTTGGACGAGATTATTAGGCGTTATTGTTACGCATAACGATATGTGAGAACCTTGGCACAAATGTGGTACAATTCGTGACATGAACACAAGTAATCCCATTAAAGCAACTCACGCGCTAAACATGACTTTTGGAACATATACAGCATAAAAGATAATATTTTACACGTCATGGTTAGGTGTGGTGGGAACTTAGTTTCTCACTATATTTAATGATTGCAAATTAACTGGATATTAAAGTTTCGTTGTCCTCATTAAAAAAATAAGTTACTCTTTTATGGGCCAGTCTATATCGCTATCTATCGCGCTCTATCGCTTTTACTTCCAAATACTACAAAATTCTGTGAAAAAGGTTATTTTAAAATATCTAAATATTTGGAAGATAATAAAACATAAAATTAGTTAGTGCCCCTTATACTAATCTCATAGTAATTATAATATATTATTAATAAATTATCGCACGTATATTAATTTAAAAAAATAATATATATGCACAAATAAGACACGTTTACAGAATTTTTCCGTCGGAACTTCTTAGTGTGTAGCCGCGTTTCCGATCCGGTAGTAACTCAAAAAATGTTGACTTCTCGATAGTGCCTTTTTGTAAAGGATAATTTGAGTAAAAATGTTTTGACTGACTTTAGCAATAATTATAGTCTAGTATTTTGTTTGTTAGGGATGTTTGCTTACTAGGTAATTATAGGATATCTATATGTTAATAATAAAAATTTTGTACTCCTTTTTCTGACAATTACGCGAACGATGGAATATGAAATTGGCACATTTGAAAATTGACACAGTTAAAGTTTACATTGCGGAGGACTGAAGAAATCTAATATTTTTAATAAAATGCATTACAAATACATTAAATTAATAAAAATAAACACTACAGACATACACTACATTCATGTGACGTACATGATAATATACACACATGTGTATTATTAGCTTCACAGCTTTATGCCCATTGTAAAACTTAAGAGATTCATTGATCTATGTTTGTATGTTGACCACTGGGCACTTTTATATTAATGCTCCAACGCTTACAGAGTGAAGTGTTTTTCGGTTCTCCTGAAGATACTTTGGTTATGAAGTGGAGCGTGCGTTGAGTACATAAACTGTGTGCTTCTAGTTTTGCTACTGACGTGTGTGAGTTTCCTTTTTACTTCAGTGGCGTTACAGAAGAAACATAAGATTTCGCGTACAATTGCAAAATAAGTACCTTAATTTCGTCTTTTCATATTATGATATGGCTTCAATGTCTGGGTTATGTTATATTGTTATTGGATTATTTTTAAACATAGCAGCTAGGAGTCTGGTGATTTTGTGTTAACCGTTAAAACGTCCGTGTCTTCAATGTGCATGTAAAATTGCTAGATAACTGAAAATCATACATCACAATCCAGACATAAGGCTTGCTTCCGATATACTTTGATATGACCGAGGAAGAGCCGGGTACCTATTAAACAACAGCTTGGCTACCTTTTTGTCAAATAGTTCGTATAAAGCAAAAGATTGGCCGAGCTCGTGTCTATCACTATTTCATCAGGAGACCCATCTGCTTGTTTGCTATCTTATGATATAAAAAAGGCTATGTGTGTGAGAGCCCTAAGCGCATTGACACAATTACGTGAATTGGGAGGCAGGTAGTGGAGTTCTGCAACGTCTTGTTGCGTTCGGTACCACCGACATAGCCTTTTTTCCTGTCGCAATAACATCAGTGCTTGTCTCTGTTGTGTTTCCGTTTGGAAGGTAGTCCAACCTATTAATTTATGCTTGCGGTAATACATCCGTCACACAAATGGCGCTGCACAATTCTTTCCATACCTGTAAAAACTACTTGCAAGAAAAATAAACTCATCCACTTTTCCCTTCTTTTAAACACTAAAGTTCAAGTTAGTTCTATTTAAATTCTAGGAACTTAATTTGCTCCGTGTTCAATTACAAGGCTAAACTTTTCATTATAGTGACTAGTTTTTGTAGTTGATTGAGTGAAGCGCAAAGGTTGTCATATCCATAAAGCAGATAACGCTAGATCACTAGAATTATTGTAAAAAGAAGTATGTTACCTATCAATCATACCATATGAGTAGAGTTTTGTCAGATATTTAAGTAATGGAAATTTAGAATTAAATTTAAAAAAAATATCATCACCTTGTTTTTTTAAGGACAAGCCAAAATTAATTAAACGTCAAGTCATTTCACACAAAAACACAAGTATTGGTATATTGGTGGGTATCATCGCTTTCTATCCATCTGATATAGGTTGATTGTCATTTGTTTCTAGTGATTACCAAGACGGCCTAAGTGATTACCAAGACGTGCTTTAGGCCAGTAAGGCCTAAAGCACGAGGGTTTTAACAAAACAACACCAAACTCAAAATTGCTCCTGAGGATTTAGAGGGTAACTCGAGAATATTTTTTATAACGCTTTAGTTAAGACCTGGTAATCGAACTTAGGACCACATGATCTGATCTGAATAGGCTAACCAATAGATCACGAGGCAAATTAACATTCCCAATTACAAAATATAGAAAGCTTGTAGGAACATTGTAGTCATTTTGCACAACACTATTTTAATTTGTATTGTTAGGCCGCTGTGGGCGTAGTGTATGGCTATCAAATGTTTTGCTGTTTTGTATTTATACTCCCACTTGTGAAGCAAATGCAATTGGCGTAGATTATAAGAGATTGTGTAATTTATATATCCTAATCTTTATTTCTGATCATAATTATTTTGCGTTAGATATTTTTTCCTGGATTTTTTGTTTTGTAGTATAGCAAAGAAACAAATGGTTCTCTTGATACTCGTAATTATTGCCTACAGACATTTAAGACTTTACCATCTGGATCGTGACATCGTACATCGTATATCGTATCTGTATGTTAGTGACAAGCACTGAGGCTATTAAAGGAATAAAACGGTGGTACTAAATCCGGCCGAGATGTTGCTGATTTCTACCACCTTGTGATATTTTTTTGCATGATTGATGCAGTATTACACTTGATTTGGAGCTTTAACACATTTTGTTGATTTAATGTTGTGTAAATAAATATTTAAATGTTATTACATAAAATTTAATAAAAATCGTATTCCCCATGTTCATTTGGGTCCTCTTAAATCACCTGCCATTTTCCCAGGCAGTGCGTAAGAGGCGAATAAATGACCGAACGTTTCACTATCATGGAGACTACTGGCTAGTAGAGTTTTACTATGTCTCGCCAAATAAAACAGCGACCTATTGAATGTGGACGAAGGTGTGGGCTTCAGTGACTATAGTATAACATAATTTCAAGTAAGCACTAATTAATAAATATTTTAATTTCTCCTGTATGGTTTGTGGAGTGCTGTGCTGTGTTGTGTTTTACATCTCTAGGATCCAGGATCATAAGACGTCCAAGGGCTCAAACAGGATCTCAGCGATCTGCGGCACGACGGCGGGTCGACGCGATCTTACACATAGATTCTTCTTGAAGTGAACTGTATGTAGCTGTTAAACTACATAGCTCTCCGCGCCACTATTATCCAACATTTTGACCGGTGAAATGATTGTCGTGAATAACCCCCATCGCCACAATTACTAGCTAGACTGACTTATCGCCTCCTATTTGTGATTACTGGGACCAACAGCTTTACAGATACGAGGGTTTTTTACAATGGTCTACTGGCGTTTAGTCCACTTTTCTTATTACGAACAGGTACCATCGGCTTTAATAATGTTCACTTATCTGCTTATTTGAATATACATTTATACAGTGCGTAAAAACTCTTTCCGATCCGTACAGGCATCGTTTGGTAGCATAATACATTCATTTAATACCTATATATGCTATTATTTTGTATATGTATAGATAGTAAAATTCCACCGATATTAAAATAATATTAAATGATATTTTGAATATTACTATAGCCATATAAAATGACTGATAAAAAATATCTAGAGATACACGAAGAAATTCCATATTGTCCAGTTTAAAATATTTGCCATATTTTAGCGAATTTGTAGGGTAAGCACGGGCATTTTAAAATACCACACAATTTTTATTGTTATAAATCGAACCATTTCATTATTGTATTTTCACGACCGTATCCTAGAAGAGGTAGGCAGAGGTACAACATGTGCACTCACGATTAGCCGAAGATAATTAGTCCCACAATGTGATAGGTAGCCAGTTATCGCCAACCGAGAACTTTTCCAAACCCAGGCAACGTTTCATCAAAGAACTGAAAAAACACATTTTTTCATTTGTACAACCCGGGAATCGAACCCTGGACCTCATGTGGTCAACGCCGACACCGGAGCACTATACTACAGAGGTGATAGAGGTGATCATTATTGTTTTTTGATAATATAAATATAAAAAACCATTTTTTCTTCGACAAAATAATTTTTATTTTTATTTCTATTTGATACTAGCTGTTGCCAGCGACTTCGTCCGCGTGGACTTCGTTTACTCCGCACAGCATCTCCCGCATAGGTGATAGCATGATAATATGTAGCCTATATGTTGACCCGACCTGTTAGTAATATTCATGCAAAATTTGAAGTAAATCCATGCAGTACTTTTTGAGTTTACCCCGGACATACATACAGACAAACAGACAAACAGATAAACAGACAAACAGACAAAATTCTAAAAACTATATTTTTGGCTTCGATATCGATTGTAGATCACGCCCCAAGTATTCTTTTAAAAAATATTCAATGTACAGTTTTGACTTTCCTACGATTTTATTATATGTATATAGATAGAACGCGCTATAGCTTAATACTTAGGGCAAACTAATTTCGTGCTTCATCAACTCTTGATAGAACAATGAGCAAATAAATGCATTTCATTAAAGCAAACAATTCGACCATAAACAATAGAATGTGAAGATTTGTTGTACATGTTCGTTTTTTCTGGCCATACCTAGGCGGTGCGGTCGTCGGACACTTAGACAAAAGGTTTTGATAATGTACTACAATGTGGTGGTAATTCTGTACAATATGCATTACTAAAGAACAAAGAAAATGTATATAAATAAAAATTAATTGCTATTTCAACCGACAAAAAAGGAGGTTATCAGTTTGACATGTACGTATGTAATATAGTTGAAAGTAAATAATATTTGAGTAAGTATGATGATTTATTTCGGTATCCAAGCACGTATACTAAATTTCGCAAGAGTATGTACGTTTGTACGTTTATATGTTTGTCCATGAATTTCTCGGTAACTAAAAGCTATACCGAGATAATTCTTTTTGTATTAAATCAGGTATATTTCAAATTAGGGAACAGTTCAAGTTTTATTCAAAATCGGTTCAGTAGTATTTAAGATAGTCGGTTTCATTTTTGAAATAGTTTCATGGGCGATCGATCTAGCTAAGTTTTATTTTTTGAAAACGTCGTCTTTACTAATAAAAAAAACCAAATACCGAGCTCTACGAGCATACTCGAGCAAAGCTCGGTCATCTAGGTACTAATTATATAATTGATAGCAAACAAATACGATTGTTTGATATGGACAAAAAGATGTTAATGATGCGTTATTATCATAGATCAAAATGGGTAGTGCAAACGAAATTGTAAATATCAATTATTGAAAGACGAAATTAATGTAATTTAATTCATTACAACTTTCCAAAAATTTTGCGTATTATACGGAACTTCTGCGACTTCACTGAAACAAGAAAAGTCAAAAGAGCAAAATATTAAACTTATTATTTGATGAACTTATGTTAGGCGATACCGGCTTTAGTAAAGATGCATGAGAGTACCTATTGGGGTTTGAATTATGTAGCGATCAAATTATTCAAAATAGGTTTATTAATTTTTCGGAAAATTATACTTTGCGTGGGACTGGATATGCTTGATTTTTTGATAGTTGGTCACCTGTCGCATTATAGGATTTAGTACTTATGGCTTATCCCTGAGAGAAATATTCAAAGAAATCAATATTCTAACTGTTATATCCCAATATATATTTGAGAACTTGATGTACGTTCATAAGAATATTTGCTTGTTTAAAAAAATGGTGACTTACATTCACTAAGTACAAGGAACAAAAGCAATCTTGTTGTGCATGCATCTCGTCTCCACAAAATAAGTAACTCCTTTTATGGGCCAATGTGTACGCTTTTACAAAAAACTTCCCGAAACTATAAGAGATCTATTTAAAAAATGTGTTAAAACAAAACTGTGTAAAAAAGGATATTACAAAATCTCAAATTATTTAGAAGACAAAAAAGCCTGGGATTAATTGCTGCTCAAACCGATCTCATATATATATATATATTTTTTTATTTTATTTATTTACTTGCTTACACAACTACCATTACAGGACATTTCCCAATGCGATAACGCGGCATTTTTACTAACTAATATACATTTTTAACACTTAAACAAAAGAACGGTATAAACAAATTTCTACTATTTAAATAATACAAATAAAAATCTACAAATCAAATATTATAACGAAAAAGGACGTTAAAAACAGAAAAAATTTAACAGTTACTAACGACATATAATATAACTTTCATTAATTCATTCCAATTGCAATTAGAAATATCTATTCTGTCCTGAACCAAATTTATTATGTTTAAGGCTCGAGTCAATGGTGTTTGTGCCATTAAACTAGTTCTAGCCCTGGGTACAGTCAATAGTGGCAGACGGCGTCGCCTCCATACATAGCGGTCAGGTACACGAAGGCTCAATAGCTGAAGTACATACGGATGATGTACCTTACCTTGAAGTATCCTAATAAGGTGCCCGGCCAAATGACACTCTCGTCGCACTCTCAACTCATTATACCCCACCATTCCAAGCACAAACAGAGTTGGGTACATCAATGGGTAAAAAGGATACACGCCATACAGTTTCATGTTCAAATATCTTAGGAACTTGTTCTGGACACGCTCTAACATTATACTATATTTGTGTTCAGCGGGAGACCACACTGCGGAACAATATTCCAAGTGGCTTCTAACTAAGGCATCATACAAAGCTTTGATAGCCGTTAGTAAATTCCAACGACTGCCTCAGAACAAACCCCAAGTTTCTATACGCCTTTTTACAAATGCCAACGATGTGATTTCGAAACGCCAATTCCGGCGTAAAGTGAACACCTAGATCGCGAACTTGTGTCACTCGTTTGATCTTCGTCGAGCCTATTTTTGTAATATTGTGATATTGTAAAAAAAATAGAGGCTCTGAAAAAAGACAAGTCTGCTGAGTTTCTTCCGCCGGATCTTCTCAGTGTGTGGCCGCGTTTCCTCTCCGGTAGTAGTTTTAAAAAAATATGTTGACGTGTCAAAATAACTTATAAAAAGTTTTATTGAATAAAGTACTTCTGATTTCTGATTTCTAATGGATGATGGGTTTGCATCGCTGTATACCACGTTGAAAATCTAGGTATGGTGTTTTTAATCATATTTAGCAAATAAATTGTTTTTCATATCATAAGATAGCAAACAAGCAAATGGATTGCCTGAAGGAAAGACAAACACCACCTACGGACATCAAAGATGTTATGGTGCGTTGCTATCCTTGTGGCGGAGACTTAATTCTACATGCATGCCGTGGTGGTCCGGGTCCGCTATGAAGAATAGACCAACTAGCGTTTTCCTAGGCAGGTCTTAAGAGTCGACCGATTGGCTATACGTGACACTACCATCGTGATTACTAAGTGGTAGAGTTCCGCAACGTCGCGCCGGGGTATATATTATTTACTTTACCTATTCCTACCTTGTCATTGTATTCTGATGTGAAGGGTAAGGCAGCCGGTAAATATTACCATTGCATGAGACATTGCCATCTCACTACATGGATAACAACGCACCATTAACATCATTGGTGTGTATCGGCGTTGTTTTCTCTCCATCAGGAGGGCCATCTGCTTGTTTGTTATCTAATGATATAAAAAAATCTTCCAAACTGAAACGCGACACTGACAAAACTGACGACATTGCGGCAGGAATAGGGAAGTCGGTGGCATCAAACTCAGGCGAGACTATGCAGAACTCTACCGCCTAGTAGCCTCGATGGTAGAGACAGGCATAGCCAATCGTTCGCCTCTTAAGAACTTCTTGCTATAAAGGCAGATGATCTATTCTTCAAAGGAGCCCGGATAAATACGAGAGAAAATATAAGTAAGTAGTCTAACTCTAGTAAAGGTACAACTCGATTAATAAGTGACTGACTTCTGTGGTAACTAACATAAAACAAGTTATTTAGGTACAACTCCATTAATAAGTGACTGACTTCTGTGTTAACTAACATAAAAAGTAATTTAGGTACAACTCGATTAATAAGTGACTGACTTCTGTGTTAACTAACATAAAAAAGTAATTTAGGTACAACTCGATTAATAAGTGACTGAGTTCTGTCGTAACAAACATAAAAAAGTAATTTAGATACAACTCGATTAATAAGTGACTGAGTTCTGTGGTAACAAACATAAAAAAGTAATTTAGGTACAACTCGATTAATAAGTGACTGATTTCTGTCGTAACAAACATAAAAAAGTAATTTAGATACAACTCGATTAATAAGTGACTGAGTTCTGTGGTAACAAACATAAAAAAGTAATTTAGGTACAACTCGATTAATAAGTGACTGATTTCTGTCGTAACAAACATAAAAAAGTAATTTAGATACAACTCGATTAATAAGTGACTGAGTTCTGTGGTAACAAACATAAAAAAGTAATTTAGGTAGGTCCAACTCGATTAATAAGTGACTGTGTTCTGTGGTAGCAAATATAAAAAAGAAATTTAGGTACAACTTGAAGTGACTGAGTTCTGTGGTAACAAACATAAAAAAAGTTGAGAACCTCTTACTTTTTGGGTAGTTGAAAATATTCTTTGTTAATTCTGTCATAAAGTTACCTAACACAATAGCACAACAAGGCTACAGCTCAGTCTTCAGGTTTAATAATTTTTGCAAGAGACTTTTGTCTATACTACGAGATCTGTATGGCAGATAAACGAGGAACTGCATAGGTGAAAACTACAAGAATATCACGATTATCAGAGGGATTAACCACTTTATAAATCTTAAAGCTTAAATCTTAAAAATTAATTAAATTCAGCCATTGACTTTTGTATCAATTTCATACAATTAGGCTTCCTGTTTGTTCCATACAAATTTCTTGACGATCAAATTCAAGTTTCTAGAAATACAAAAGTTTCTAAAGAAACAAAAGTTTCAAATGCAATAAACTTCAACAACCGACTTGTTGAAGTTTATTGCATTTGAAAATATAATATATAAGTTTTAATTCTTAGTTTAAAAATAATATTCAACTAAAGACTAAACTAACATTTTCAGTAAGTACCACTCATCAGCAAAAAAAACCAATGCACTAACCGCTACAGGTTTCAATATTGCGTTACTTTAATATTTACGAGGAAGAAAGTAATAAAACAACAACCGTACATCATATGGAACCGAAAGGAACGTGTCACAAAGAGAAGTAATAAAAATGGTTACCTCAAAAAGTTGGCATTGTTCGGAGAACAGGCGAACGCCTTTTGGATAAGGATTGAATTATTAAGAGCGAAAGCACGTATTATACTTTGATTGGAGCTTGACAACCTCACTGAATTACAAACTCGGTGCATGGACGGAATTTTAATTATTTCTACGCTCGAGAAAGCGAGAGTGATGTATGTTACGTCTGTGATGGTAATAAAGGAACGGCTAGTAGAATATTAAAATTATAATTGAAATTTAATTGCATAAAGTGTTATTAAAATTTAATTCAACAGAGAAAAGGAAATCGAATTTAGTCGCGAAGGAATTGAAAATAGGTCATTTAATCGTCATTTAATCACACAGTTCACATTAAGTAATATTACAAATAAAAAAGTTTGTATGTGTATGTTTTTTATAATATGGGTCATGTTGCCTGAAATAAATCGTAAAAAAATAAATTTTCGTCTTTACAAAAAAAATCTAAACACATTTGGATAAAAATTGTATATGCAATTGCCCATTTCTCTGCCTTTACAATGTTGTAGTAGGTATTACTGTACAGAATACACATAGGTAATATCCCTAATATTACTTCCAAATGATAAAAGATAACTAATATTCGTAATGATATTTAATACAAACCAAAGAAACTGCTAATTCCTTGCCATCTGAAATGGTTGAAATGTTTAATCACTAGCAACGCATTTAAATCTTTAGGACAAGATTATAAGCATTAACATTGATATATAATATCAATGAGCATTAACATTACAGCAGTCGGATTCGGCAAGGCGCAGATTACGTACCCTGGTGTATAAAAAAGAATTGCATCAGTTTTATATATTGTTTGATATCAACCAAGCCGATGGTTCTCCTGCTGAAAAGAGACAATCATTGTCTAAACACCGATGTTAATGGCTTGTTGCTATCCATGTGTCGTTTATTATACTATTATAAGTTTACCGGCTAACTTATCCTTCATACGACAATGACAAGCAATTGACGCTATTGCGGCAGAAATAGATAAGGCTTTGGTATCAAGTATCCAGGCGAGACGTTACAGAACTCTACCGCCTATTATTAATGACTCTAGTAACACGTATAGCCAGTCGTTTAGCTTTTACGAACTGCCTATCAGAATGGCATGTGATCTATTATTCAAAGAGGACCTGGACCAACACGCCATAACCATTATAACTGTGTGATGGCTATGCCGCCTTTATTTGGACAAAGAACTGAATCAGCAAAATTATATTATTCAATGAAACAATATAGAAATCGAAAGTCGATATCTAATTTTACTCTCACTTTCTATAAACTACAATTAGCTCACCAGATTATTTGTAGAGTAGGCCACTTCATTGAATGAAATCTGCTAAGCACAATATATTAATTATTTATCTTCTATATTTTAGCTCTTAAACTGGTTTTATATCATAAGATAGCAAACAGCAGACGACAGCTCTCCTGATGGAAAGAGAAACCATCTCCTATAGACACTAAAGACGATAATGGTGCGTTACTATCGGGTTGGCAATACCACATGCATAAGTCTACCGGCTACTTTACTCTCCAAACCGGAACACGACAATGACAAACTTTGATGCTATTGCGGCAGGAATATGTACCTAGGATAAGAGAACTTACGTATTAGACTTATCCTCCTACCGGAGGAGAAATGACTGCTGGTTTTGATAGTATATGCTATAAAAACCTGAGTTCTTAATTTATATTTATCACTAGCTGGTCCGCGCAGCTACGTCCGCGAGTAAATTAACATGTCGTCGATACAGTTTTTCTTACAAATTTTCACTCCCTACTTCAGCCTCTTAGAGGTTGTTATTAAGAAAAAGGTAGTCTATGTTTCATCCCGGATTTTAAATTATCTATATGCCAAATTTCATCTAAATCAGTTCAGCGGTTAAGCCTTAAAAACGTTACAGACAGTCTTTCACATTTATAATATTAGTATGAATAGTAAGAAAGTATGAAAAGTATGACTAAAATCTATTGGTACATCTATAAAAATAAATAAAATTGGAGTAGGTACCTATATGTTTGTAATATTAAACTAACCGCTTTTTACTAAATGCATATGGATGTATACACGGTACATATACCAAAATATTTTTTTTAACTATTTTTGTCTGTCTGTCTGTTTGTTCCGGCTAACCTCTGAAACGACAGCACCGATTTTGAAGGGACTTTTATTGGCAGATAGCTAATGAAATGAGTAGAACTTAGACTGCTTTTATTTTCGAAATTTTTCCACGCGGACGAAGTCGCGGGCACAGCTAGTTTAAAATATAAGAAAATAAATCACTTGCTATAAAATATATTACTATGCTTAAAAAAATAATTAAAGAGAGAAATGGCGCGGCAATCAACTTATACACGTGTATATTTGAACAGATTTGAATAGCACAGATGTCAGTAATTCTCAAGCGTATCTTCAGCATAAAATAGACTTGTCAGCACATGCTTATTCTCCAGAGCGTAGGCGATGTAATCTGTGTACAGGCTTCACCAGCTGAGATAACCGACAAGCGTGAATAATCGGCAACCTCACACACATTAGCTACGAACGTACTTATTGTATTATCTCTTTCAAAGTCCTCTTAAACATAATCATGTTTATAATCTCATTGCGTACATAATATTAGAATCGTCTAAGATGTCAATCCAATTTTAATCTGATTACATCTGTGTATTTTGTTACGGTAAATTAAATTATATTCTTCATTCTTCATTTATTTTATAATCGTCTAACGTTTAATATGTATGTTATACTAGCTGCTGCGTGCAGCCTGCTGCATTATAAGTTTTTGGTGAATCCCGCGGGATCACCTAATTTTTCCGGGATAAAATATAGCCTATGTGCTATTCCAGATCATCATCTACCTGTGTGCCAAGTTTCATTCAAATCCGTTCAGTAGTTTTTGCGTAACAAACATCCATCCAAACATCTATCCATACATCCAAACTTTCGCATTTATAATATTAATATAGATTAGACGTAATTTTATGTGAGAATTTTTTTCGTGTTGGAAATAATCAAATGTGAATTTACATAATGAGTGTTGATATAAGAGATTACTTTTTATTTTAGGTCGTTCTTATGGGTGAATGTTTAGTGTTTAATTATGTACATAAAATATAAGGTTAAAAATACAACCTGAGAGCTCCAGTGATTAACATTAAGATTCCACTAATTTTTTTTTAACAAAAAAATTACTGACGCAACATTGGCAGGCGCCAACTCAAAATTAATTGAAAACGAGCTTAGCTTAAGAAATTAGTTTTTATGGTTAATAAGTAAAGTTTATTATTTTAGCTTTTCAGTTTATTCGTTGGTTTAATTTTTTCGTTAATTAGGCGGTAGAGTTCTGCATTTTCTCGCCCGGGTCTGGTACCACCACCTTACCTATTCCTGCTGCAATAGCGTCAGTGCTTGTTATTGTCGTGTTCCGGTTTGGAGGGTGAAGTAGCCGGTAAACTTATGCATGTGGCATTAGACCTCGCCACAAGATAGCAACGCACTATTAACATCTTTGGTGTCTATAGGCGATGGGTTGACTCCTTCCATCAGAAGACCCATCTGAACTGATCTTTTGAACTATATTTCCATATTACATAGTATTATTAACTAGCTGCCATATCGTTGGCAAATTGGCCAATTTACCAACGATATGGCAACAATGATGTATTAAGCACTGAGCTTATAATTTTCAATAAAAATATATCAAAAACGCATACGGCTGTCACTGGAAAAATTAAATGTATTAATCTAAGGTTAGGTGCTCGTAGATCTAACCTCAAAGTAAACAAATTATTTGCTCGTGATATGGAATGTGAAATACTGAAATATGTTTCAAAAAAATATTCAAACCCAGAAATACAAAAATGTATGCTCACCCGCTCGCCCCATGTTGGACTCCGGGACCCTTTGAAGAATAGACCTGCCAGACAATCGTAAAATGCGACTGATTGACTATTACACATCCTCGTTAGTATTCTCGCATTCCACTTCAAGGATACGGGGACACGGTTTCGGAACTATGCCCCCTGTCCGTAGTTTGAAGCGCTCGGCGCTAACGCGCGTAATTCATTGGATGTCGACTTTCAGAAGAATTTGTTTTCTGGAGTTTAAGTTCTCTTGGGTTTGGTTTTCTATTGTTCCCGGGGGTATTCCCCATCACTACCATCGTGACTACTAGGTGATATAGTTCCGCAACTTCTTGCCCGGGTATATGGTACCACCAACTTGTTCTGCCTGCTACTTCTTTCTGCAGAAAAAGAGTCAATATTTGTCATTGTCGTGTTCCAGTTTGGAGGATATGTAGCAGGTAAACTTATGAATATGGCATTGCTATTCCGCCACGGGGATAACCACGCACCATTAACATCTTTGGTGTATATTGGCGATGGTTTTTCTTTCCATGCGGGGAGCCATCTGCTTGTTTGCTATCTAATATTATAAAAAATAATGATGGGAAAAGATGAGTTATAACGAGACTACAGACAGGCTTATGAGGATGTTTGGACCAATAAATATAGGAACTAACTGTTGGAACTGTTTCTCATAATAAAAGCTAGTATCTTAATAGCCTAATTTATTACCCCTGTGTTCGTGAGAATGCACTAAACATGAACAAATGTACCGGAAAGTGAATTAAGATTAAAAAGTATATTATACTTTATTGACATCCCGCTTTGATCTAACTCCAAATGTGAATGACTTGTATGTCAGCAATAAATTGGCTAATTTTTATTTTTATTTTCTCATTGCTTTTTTGTCGAATAAAAGATGAATATTTCCATAAGTGCCTGTCTTTATCATAATATGTAAGTTAACGTAAGTCGAAATTTGCATTTGTTTATTTATATGATAGGATAGTTAAAAGTTAGACAGGTCTCCTGATGGAAAGACAATTATGCCTATAAACACCAAAGATGTTACGGTGAATTTCCATTTGTGTTGGCACATGCCTTTATATATCAGTAACCTTGCCCTCCAAACCAGACAATGCAGAACTCTACCTCCAAGTAGCTACGATTGTACTGACTCGCATAGCCAATCGGTCGCCTTTTACGATCTGCCTGGCAGAACGGCAGTTTATCTATTCTTCAAAGGAGCCCGAATCAACATGAGGGAACAATATGTAAATTAGACATTTTTTGGCGAAAATAATGAAATTTATTTAAACGGAGCTATAAACTCGTTAAGGAATAATTAGAAGAAAATAATAACAAAGAGTTACATAAGGGAACTTTATATAGACAAATAGTTTATATCATATATATAAAAAGTAGTAATTGTCAGTTAGTGAATGAAAATAATGAGGCAGGAGACCTTGCAAACAATGAACTTACATATAAACAATGATTTATTATTACCCTAGATGTGCTACGTTTATACTCGTAGAATTCCTGACCTTAAATAGAATATTGTACGTGTAGTTAGCATGAAGCTGTATTATATCTGGAGACAACACTTCTAATACCTACTTGAAACCAAATTTCAAATACTGCTGTCATCTTCTGAGGTCTAACTCTCTCTTTCTAACACAGCTGTATAAATAGAGATGGGGAGACCTCATAGACAGAGACGTAACGTAAATATTTGTTTCAATCGATTAATACGAGTGCTAGCTCCACTTATACCTAATATTCATCGTAGTTAGTAGGCAAAATGGCGTAAAACTGCTTAAAAAATCAAATGCGAGTCGAGTTCATATATGAAGTTTTATATCGTTACTAGCTGGTGACCAGGCAAAAGTTGTTTTGCCATACAAAAAACTTGTATTGAATATTTTGGCGGGGTACTTTACAAAATTTCATTGAAATCATTTCAGTAGTTTCTGACTCTCCTGATGGAAAGAGAAATCATCGCCTATAAAAACCAAAGATGTTAATGGTGCGTTGCTATCCGTATGGCCGGATGGCAAATCCACATAAATAAATGTACCTGCTACCTTACTCTCCAACCCGGAACGCGATATTAACAAGAATTGACACTATTGCGGCAGGAATAGGTAAGGAGGTGGTACCAAATATCCGGGCGAGACGTTGCGGAACTCTACCGCCTAGTAAACATTAATCTCTTTATACAAACACACGGTTGCGAAGACTATTATCACCATTTTCGTTTCATATTCACATTATGTATCTTTTCTTAATTTTCTATCTGTCATTCTTTATACGTGTACGACACGTTGGAACATGCCCTTTCTTTTTTTACACAGGTCTGACCTCTCTTTACTTCATCTTAATTACCTCCAAAAACTGTTCTATCCCTGCAGGGTAATATTACCCTAGCTTTATATTCTATTATAAATTAAGAGAAATTGAACGATCCTCTGATTCCATAAATGAGTTATTGATTACTATGTACGTAGTACCTTAAGGCGAATGACATAGATACAGTCAATGTAAATGATACTCGGACGGTGGTCCCCTATACTTGGGTAGATTTAGATCATTGTGACTGCGATCTTTTAACAATCCGTAAGAGGTCTGGAGCAGGTTGAACGCATGTTAACTAGTTTATCATTCCATGTATCTGCATTACCTATTTATAACAGACTATGTATTAAGTAGGAACATGTAAGTCAGGCTTGAACTCCAAGGGTTTAGTACCTCTGAACAATATATTTTAACACTCCGTGGATTTTTTATAATAACAACAACCCATTTCTTGTTGGAAGCCTCCATTGATATTTTACTTTATTTTGTTTATCGCTGAAACTCCGGTAAATTTGTAGATGATAAAATAGGTTTATTTTATAATCAGCTCAATCTATCCTAATGAAACCATTCTTGAGTCAAAATGGTACGTGCAGATTGGTCTGTCAATCAAAAGACAGTGAAATTGATCTTAACGGGCTATAAAACGAATATTTATCACAAAATTTACGAATATATTACTTTATATAAACAGATACACGAATTCAAATTCAAATTCAAATTCTTTATTTGCACAAAATAGGGTTGGAAAAGATTTTATACATAAATCGATGTGCTTAAACCTTTTTGCCAGATAAATGGCATGCAAATTTATGAGTACGAAGAGAGTTGTTAGTGTATATACATATAGATTAGTATTTTCAACCGACGAAAAAACGGAGATCATCAGTTTGACATGACGTGTATATAAAATATTGTTTGAATTGGATAATATTTGAGTATAATCTATATAAATTACCGACCCGGCAAACGTTGTTTTCCTATACAAATCACTTGTATTGAATATTTTGGTGGGATACTTGAGAGGGAGTATGGGGTTGAGATAAAACTATCCTATCCTTTTAAGTTGGACTAAACAGTAGATATTTCCAAAATTTCATTGAAATCAGTTCAGTAGTTTCGGTGTCCATCGTGGACGATAAATAACGTGACACGTAATTAATATACATATAATATATAAAGATGAATAGATGAATATGATCTATTTTGAAGTCGAAGCCGGAAGCACGTGTGCTAAATTTGCAGTAAATAAGTATATTTGTATGTGTGTCCACGAATTTCTCGGAAGCTTCTTTTAGTGGCTTTTCATATCGAGATAATTCTTATTGATTTAAATCAGATATATTTCAACTTGGAGAACAGTCCAAGTTTCATTAAAATCAATTCGATAGTTTTCGAGATATGAGTTATTTGATATTTGAAGTCGGTTTAATTATTAAAAAAAATACTATTATTTGTTAAATTATAAAATTTATACAAACTTTGTAAAAATCATAATAGTACCTATTCCTATTTATTGCGGTTCAAGACATTGAGAAAAACGTGGAAAAGCCATTACTTTTATGGGATATCTTTATTTTTAACTTTGTTTTTATTTTATTTTTATTATTTGTTGTTCCAGTGTGCAGTGATTAACCATCACTGCACACTGGAACAACAAATAATAAAAATAAAATACAAAGTCTAAAAAACATTTTAGTTTATTTCAATTTTATCGATCGTTTAATAATAGTGTCGTGATGGCATCCACTGGCACCCTATACCGACGGAATGATGAAATAGGCACGAATTTCGAAACACTAAAAAAAAAAAAATAGATGCTGTGTATGAGTTAGCCTTAATTTGATTCTAATCTAGTGTTAATGGTAGTGGTCACTTGTTATTTTTGACATCAGAATAACAGATTATAAGAAACTATAATATTTAATTCAAAGCTCTTACTATTCTTAACATAGCATGAATGCGACAAGCTGGACGTCATTGCAGTAATAATCTTCTACTGGCCTTTTCGCCGTGTTGGTCCCGGCCTCCTTTGTAGAATAGGCCAACTGCCGTTCTGCCAGGCAGGTCGTAAAAGGCGACCGATTGGCTATCAAGTCACTACCATCGTGGCTACTAGGTGGTAGAGTTCTGCATTGTCTCGCCCGGGTCTGGTACCACCGCCTTACCTATTCCTGCCGCAATAGCGTCAGTGCTTGTCGCTGTCGTGTTCCGGTTTGGAGGGTAAGGTAGCCGGTAAACTTATGCATGTGGCACTAGACCTCGCCACAAGATAGCAACGCACCATTAACATCTTTGGTGTCTATAGGCGATGGTTGACTCTTTCCATCAGGAGACCCATTTGCTTGTTTGCTATCTTATTATATAAAAAAAAAAAAAAAATACTGGCACACATTCAAAGAAATATCCATGTAGGTACCCAAGGCGCACTTAGGTAACAGAAACGTGGATGACACTCCTATTGACCAAAGATAACCGTTGATTCTTAATATTCTCATAGTATATGATCTATATATTAATACGCGACGCAACCCTCGTTGGTCTCGGGCTCCTTGAAGAATAGGCCAACTATCGTCATAAAATAAAGGCGACCGATTGGCTATGGGAGTCATTACCATCATGGCTACTAGGTGGTATAGTTCTGCATTGTTTCGCCCGGGTCTGGTACCACCGCCTTACCTATTCTTACCGCAATAGCGTCATTGCTAGTCACTATCGTGTTCCGGTTTGGAGTGTAAGGTAGCCGGTAAACTTATGCATGTGGCATTAGAACTCGCCTCAAGATAGCAACGCACCATTAACATCTTTGGTGTCTATAGGCGATGGTTGATTCCTTTAATCAGGAGACTTATCTGCTTGTTTGCTATCTTATGATATAATAAAAGCAAAGCTTTGTAAATTGTACCTCTTTTTAAGACAATAAAGCGAACGGTGGCACAGTTAAAGTTTATTGCGGCGGATAGTCTATTCTTTGAAGAGACCGGACCAACACAAGGCATAAGGGCAGATCCAGCCTTCGAGTCTGGTATATATCGAGGTTCAGTCAAGATAGGTTCTAATTCTTATTTGTGTGCAATAACAAATCCTAGACCCACCATCATTGGATCCGCCTTTGGACCAACATGAGGTGAGATACCAATAAGTCTATCTATCTGTCTACCTATTTCCCTTCCACGGTTAAACCGCAGAACCGATTGTGATGATACGGTAAAAGTTAAACGGAGTCAACTTTATTTTTCATAAGTCAACCCCTATGGGACTGAATCAGGAAAGCGAAAGTTGTGTGAAAGATTATGTCGATGCAATATGTTACCTAATCCTGGGCGAAACTGCGCGACTCGACTACTTTTCTCCGTGTTTGTCAGTAGTCTGCCGCGAACAACTGCCGTTCTACCAGGCAGATCGTATAAGATGACCGATTGGCTATACGTCTCACTACCATTTGACTACTAGGTGGTAGAGTTTCGTAAGGTTTTGCTCGGATATTTAGTACCACTGCCTTAACAATTTCTGCCGCAATAGCGTCAATGCTTGTCATTGTCGTGTTTCGTTTGGAGGGTAGGTGAGCCGGTAGACTTATGCATGTGGCATTACCGTCTCGCCACATGAATAGTAACGTACCAATTACCATTAACAACTCTGGTGTCTATAGGCGATTGTATCTCTTTCCATCAGGTTAGCCATTTGCTTATTTGCTATCTAATTATATTAAAAATGTTATTAATAATGCTTTGTGCCAAGAAATGCCACATTAAGCCTTTATTCTCCCAATACGAGCTCATCAGCAAGCAATCATTCGTACAATTCCCTCAACGGACACCTGTATAAATTCCTTTAAAATATTATCAAGACCCTCTCAAAAAAAAGAAAGTATACATAACATCAACAAGCAATAAACATTACTCAAAAGAAAGTTAATGTAGAAACAGCATTTACTCGAATCGAATACACGAACTCATTTATTATCGGATAAGATCCTTTAAAATGATTTAATATGTTAAAATTAAGCAAGATATTAATGTTGAATAAGTTTCCTCGAAGATGGCCGAGCCGATACACGGCTACTATCTTTTTACAAGTCAAGTAAGTAGCTTTATAAGGCAGCTGAGGCAACAATGGGGTCGATTAATAAAACATTCTGTTGCGCTTATCTGGTCTCTGTGGAAACGCCTCGGTAAACTTACGAGTTGCACCCGTACATGCAAATACTGCTTTATTTAATTCGTTTTATTAGACGAATGAATAGGTTATTTTGCTTTAAAAATCATATTATATTTTAATACAGGGTGTATTTATATGTTCGCCTTAAAGTAAAGATTTTTTAAAAACCTTCTTGAATATAAGTTTTAAATGTGCAACAGTTTTTAGTAATGAATTTTTAAGATATTTTTAAGACATTATAAAGAGGACGGATTACCAATTATAAAAAAAGAAAATTATTAGATGTCATTAACAATGAGTAAATACGTCATTGGTTATAAAATTAATGATTTCAGCTTTTCTGTAGATAACTCAAAAGATATCGGACTTTTGTTATGTATCTACAGTCCCTACTTTTATCAAATATGGCATTTTTAACTGCATATATATGGTTTTAAAGTTTTAAATAACATTACGCTCATACTTATATATGATTTTTTCATTTTATGTATTTTATATTTGACACATACAAATCACATAAAAGAAGAAGTGTAAATATTACCACGGAATAATAACTATTTGTTCTGTGATTATTACAAATAATAGGTGTTGTATAATGCATATGCGGAAATCTATAGGTAGGTTTCTTTTAACCTTTCTAAAAGTGGTTTTAAAACGCCCGTTTTAAAATTTAAAAACTTATATAAAGAGACATGTCTTAATAAAGGTATTTTTTTTATTTTTGGGTAGCGAACTTAGGTGTTTTAAGGTTTGGTTATAAAAATAAAATAATTCTATGTTTTCATTAAACGGTTACCTACTTAATTTATATTTTAAACTTTTCGTTGTCTTATTTTAAACGTATAAAGAAGTAATCTCTAAGTCTGGTAATCCACAACCGTGCGTTTCTCTAGACAATTTCCCTAGCACTACTCTGTTGTGGATTCAATTTCCGAACGGATACGGCTTCGGGACATACAAGAAAAGAGCTTACTCATCTCCATGTGCGGCAGTAATCACTTACAAAAAACTTTCTACAAAAACCTTCCATGTCAATTCGCGCGAAAATTCCGCGAAAAACGGACAAACAAAGTAAACACACTTTCGTATTTATTAGTATGGATTCACCTCACATTTTTGGTTATATTTCAATTTTTGATATTTCAATTTGTACATAGGGATGTACATTAATATAAAAAATCCAAGATACACAGTCTCGAACAAAACTGACACTAATAGCTGTCCCTAATTTCATTTAAATAGTTAAAGAAATGGCAAAAACATATGTCTTTGCATATCCAACCTTAACCGCAAGACTTATAGTTGTTTTTACAAAGCTATATACAAAAAGAAATAAAATTGAGTGTCGCGACAGACGCGATTCTATTTGAAATGAGCGCACAATTTTAAATTGTGCGCAAATTTTTGGAGGACGTTTTTGAAACCCTGTATCTTGGGTTTTTTATATCAATGGTAGGGACTGTCGGTATGTTCTTGTAGATAGAACCAAAATAATTTTAATGTATCCTTAACCTATGCGCAGACATCGTGAAGCACGCTCCAGTCGCCGAGTTAATTCTGCTAACCTCCAAATTACAGTCAAATCCGGTTGAACGCCCGATCTAAACTGTACGCGAGAGCGTGACCGTGGTAATGTTAAAATGGTAAACAATACCGGGACGGAGACTAATAGAAAAAGAAGTTGTTTTGTAGGTAGGTAGTTAGGTATTATTTTTTTATTGGCAATCAATAAACTGGCCAAGTATTTTTTTATATCATAGGACAGCAAACAAGCAGATGGGTCTCATGATTGAAAGAGACAACCATCGCCTATAGACACCAAAGGTATAAATGTTGCGTTGCTATCTTGTGGCGAGATCTAATGCCAAGTGCGTAAGTTTACCGGCTACCTTACCCTCCAAACCGGAACACGACAGTGACAAGCACTGACGCTACTGCGGCAGGAATAGTTAAGGCGGTGGTACCAGACCCGGGCGAGACAATGCCAAACTCTACCACCTAGTAGCCACGATGTTAGTGACTCGTATAACCAATCGGTCGCCTTTTACGACCTGCCTGTTAGAACGGCAGTTGGCCTATTCTTCAAAGGAGCCCGGGACCAACACGGGAAGTAGTGCGAGTCATACTTGCACACGAAATCACAAGGGAAGTTTTACTTTATACTCGTATCATACTTAGGACAACAAAAAAACCGGCCAAGTGTGTGTCGGACTCGCGCACGAAGGGCTCCGTACCATCCCTATTCATGTTTCTACTTGTTTATTACGATCGAGTAAAAATTGCTTAAAAATTATGTTTGTTGTATGGGAGCTCCCTTTTAATATTTACTTTATTTTTATTTAATTATTTAGTTTGAAAGTTAATATACAACTAAATATTCTGTGAAAAATTTAAGCGTCTACCTGTTACCGTTATTATTGAGAAAAAAATACGAAAAAAAACACGTTTATTGAGGACGGGAACCCCCCTTTATATTTTCATTTCTTTGTTTTTAGTACTTGTTAGAGCGGCAACGGAATGGAACGGATTTGTGAAAATTTCAGCTTTCTATCTATCACGGTATATAAGATACATCCTGGTGACAGACCGATAGACAGACAACGAGGGCTTAGTAATAGGGTTCCGTTTTTAACTTTTAGGTACGGAACCCTAAAAACCTAATGGTTCTCCTAATGGAAAGAGGCATCCATCGCCTTTAGAAACTAGAGATGTTAACTGTGCGTTACTATCCGTATGGCACTGACAGAGATGGAACTCCAAACTGGAACGCAACAGTGACATGTACCGACACCACTACGACAGAAATAGTTAAGGCAGTACCACAGCCTGGGCCATGTGTTGCAGAACTCTACCACCTAGTATAAGTTGTGACGATGTTAGTGACAATATTAGCCTTTTCTCGCATTTTACAAGATGCCTAGCAGTAAAGCATTAATCTGTTCTTAAAAAGGGGTCCGGTTTAACATGGGAATATTACGAAAAGACAATTAACTCTCCTGAGGAAAACTATAAATTTCATCTTTAGACATAAAAAATGTGACAGTATTTGTATTAGTGACAAATATTAGCCTTTTCTCGCATTTTACAAGATGCCTAGCAGTAAAGCATTAATATGTTCTTAAAAAGGGGTCCGGTTTAACATGGGAATATTACAAAAAGACAATTAACTCTCCCGAGGAAAACTATAAAGTTCAGCTTTAGACATGTAGACATGTAGACAGAAAAATGTTATATGAGCGTTGCCATCCTTCTGCTGGTGATGTAATGACACATGTTTGAGTTAATAGGCATCCTCATTCACAAAATCAAAACACGTCAGCAAACTACTAATGCTACTGCAGTAGGAAAAGTAGGGTAGTGGTATCGAACCAAGGAGGGGAAATCCAAAATATAAGGTTATCACTTATTAATCATAATGTAAGAAACATGTTTCGCTAAGCGTTCACTCTATACGAACTGTTAAGTAAAAAGGTCAAAGGACTGCTTCAAAAGACCCAAGAAGGCCGAGAAAAATATTTTTTTTTATATCATAACCACAGATAACATAGCAAACAAACTGATGGAAAGAGACAAAATCCGCCTTACCAACCAAAGATGTTATTCATGCGATTCAATTTGTGAGGCAGGATGTTTATGCTGCATGCATAAGTTTACTGACTACCTTACCCTCTAAACTAGAATGTGACTGCAGCAAACCCCCAAGTAGTCCTCCGTGTTGGTCCTTCCTTTGTAGAATAGGCCAACTGCCGTTCTGCCAGGTAGGTCGTAAAAGGCCACTGATTGGTCGTGGATCGTGGCTACTAGGTGGTAGAGTTCTGCATTGTCTCGCCCGGGTCTGGTGCCACCGCCTTACCTATTCCTGCCACAATAGCGTCAGTGCTTGTTACTGTCATGTTCCTGTTTGGAGGGTAAGGTCACATGCGTAGATAAAGGGAAAAGGTAGCCGGTTAACTTATGCATGTGGCATTAGACCTCGCCACAAGATAGCAACGCACCATTAACACCTTTGTTGAATATAGGCGATGATTGACTCTTTCTAGCAGAAGACCCATCGGCTTGTTTGCTGTCTTACGATATAAAAAAAACATTGGCACTATTGCGGCAGGCGGTAATACATTGCAAAACTACCACATAGTAAGAGAGTAGTAATAACGCAGGTAGTGACGCAGGCAGTTCGTAAGAGTTCACCTCTTACGAACTGCCTGGCAGAATGGCAGATGGTCTATTCTTGAGAACGGGTCCGGACCAACACAAATGAAAATAGTAGACAATATAATAGCTGTACTTGATGTTCGGAATATACAAGCTTGACATGATAGTTACTAAACGTCTTTCATGCTTCAAATTCATTTCAAAGTTAAATAACCCTTAATAAAGACCCAACAGCATAGTTTAACAGTCAATTACATCCTGTTTGGTGTCGAACTTGTCACTTATCATGTATTATCAGTGGTATTGTTATGAGCAATTATCAATTTGCAGTTCGTGACCGCCGGATCTAACTCCGTTGGTTGCTGGCCTTGGACTATTTCCACAACATGTTAGTTGAAAGGTCACTTGGAAAGTTGATGTGGGGCAAAAGCATTTTGTCTTTCGTAGAAGCTGTTAGAATGTTGTTTTGCTGTTTTTTAATACTACCTATTCGCTTTTTCAAGCTAAATCCATGTGTTGATTTTATCTTAGGTCTGTTTGGACCAAATTATATAAATCTATATATCGTTCGTTTTAAATCCGCATATCGTTGGGTTTTAAATCCGTATATTGCTGGTTGACAGGTAATTTCACCAAGTACAGTTTTTGGTGATTTTGAGTTATTGACGCAATGTTATAAATTTAAACCCAACTTTCTTTAAGTATTCAAGTCTCTAAACACTATATGAAGAACCTTTTTAGGGTTCTGAAGTAATTAGGAACCCTTATAGTTTCGCTATATCCGTCCGTCCGTGCGCACGATAGCTCAGAGATCCTTAGATGTATTCTGCGTCCTTAGCACTAGAAAGCTGTAATTTGGCACGAATATACATAAAGACACATCAACAAAAGCGGTAACATAAAATCTTAAAAATATTTTTTTTCAAAGTAGCTAGCTACATGTAAACTGGGGATGTTATTTTGTTTTCTCAGGTACCCCGTTATGTGGGGTATCGTTGGACAGGTTTTAAAAAAATATAGTAGGTTTGTGAAAACAAGTTTTCGATTAAGACTCTAGTTTGTAAAATATTAAGCTTTTAAGTGCTAATTTTTGTTAGAGTCAAGTGTCCCTCCTCTGTAGGCTAAACGGTTGGTTTTGGGGGTAGGAAAAAAATCATGGTAGTAGTAAATATAATGAAGTTAAAAGGAAAACTATCATGGATTAGAAGGCTTTACAAGTTTTTGAGTAATAGTCGACCAAATTATAAAATGTACTTAGAGAAGTTTTTATAGGCAGTGAACCTGTGTTGCGGATATATATTTGTCATTAACGTTGAATAACTTAAATGTTCATAGTATGAAACTATAAAAGCCTTCAGTTTAGTCCGCAACTTCGGAACCCTACATTGCGCGTGTTCCGACACGCACTTTACCAATTTATTTCTACATTTCTTTCTTAAAAATGAGCAGGAAAAAATCATTGAACTGTCTGTGTCTCAAAATGGTTCTTATGTCACTAATGTGTTTGTTTAAATGAATTTGTCCGGTAATCTATATTAATATTATAAATGCGAAAGTTTGGATGGATGGATAGATCGACACGTCCCAAGAACAAAATCGTATCTGCAAAACCACCAAATTACAATATATTTGTTTTTGGGACTACATTGTACATAAGATGATGTTCACTTGAGCATTTCCAAAAACAAAAGATCAATAACTATAAAAAATATATTGTCTTTTGGCTTTATGCTTGTTTAATGCGAATTTTATTATAAAACCAATTTCGTCTGATCTCTCCATACGATTTTGTTCTTGGGACGTGTCGAGATGTTTGTTACTCAATCACGCAAAAAGTACTGAACGAATTTGAATGAAATTTGGCACACAGGCAGATGATGGCCTAGAATATTTTTATCCCGGAAAACTTGGTGATCCCAAGTGATTCGCCAAAAACTTTTATAATGCAGTGGGCTGGCTGGTTTCTTTCAAGTATTTATATATGTATTTCTATATATTAGTATCATTGACTAACACCCATAACACAAGCAAATAATTTGCTTACTTTGGGGTTAGATCAGTAAGTGTAATTTGTCCCGTGAATATTTATTTATTACTAGCTGACCCGGTAAATGTTGTTCTGCCTTTTTAATATATATATATATATATATATATATATATATATATATATATATATATATATATATATATATATATATATATAGATTATAATATATATACAAATAATGTATTTACCCTAAACCTAATAATGTATAACGATAACCCTACCTATGTCCATTATAGACTTTAAAATTATCCAACCGATGTGACCCAAATCGGTTTTAGTTTAAAGGCAATTATGCGACGATGGTTTTAGATTACCATAGATATATAATACTTTTTTTCCGACTAAGCTGAAGGTAGTAATGTTCTTTAGGTACGCAAAAGTCACGAGCAACAGCTACTACTTTTTAAATGAAATTGACCGTAATAAAAACGAATATAAAATAATTAAAAAGTTCAGTGTAGGGGGCCATTAATATTGGTTCATGCCCCTTTTGGAGAAGACTATTTGTCTTCCTGCCACCTAGTTCAGAAAAGTACACTGGCAAACATGTCACTAGATAGTCATCAGTTAAAAAGCCTTATTATTGAGTTTGTATTGACTACATAGCATAAAACAAAGTCGCTTTCTCTATCTGTCCCTATGTCTCTATGTATGCTTAAATCTTTAAAACTACGCAACGGATTTTGATGTTTTTTTAATAGATAGATTGATTCTTGAGAAAGGTTTTAGTACATAAATCTTTCCGATATTCCCACGGGAACAAAAGCTATGGGGGTGAAACCGCGGGTAGGTCGTTAGTAAATGGTATATTTACATAGGTCCTAGGCTCGAGTCCTAGTACCGGGCCATCTATAAAGAATAAACCGTCTGCTATTCTAAAATGTGTATGATTGACTTAACATGTCACTACCATCGTGACTACTAGGTAGAAGAGTTTCTACAAAGTTTGTCCGGATTTAGTACTGAAGCCTTATGTACTTCTGTTCTGTCGAAATAGCGTCAATGAAAGTTCCGATATGGAGAGTAAGGTGGCCGGTAAATTAATGAATCCCGCCACACGAGTAGAAATGCCTTATAAACATCTTTGGTATCTTTCCACCAAGAGAGTCGTGTGATTATTTGCTATCCTAAGATATAAAAATGACATGTTTTAAAATAGATCGTGGTCCTAAGATCAATTTTAGTTTTGATTAATAATATACTGAATTTTTGTATACAGCTTCGTTTTGACAATTTTCTCTCTTTGAAAAATCTCTGATCGGGTAACTAAGAAAGTTAGGGGGCTTTAAACATGTAAGTTTGGTGAAGGAAAATATTGGTTAATAATAAGTAGTTTTTTACTTTAATCGCTTGATTATTGTATGAAAAACATGAAAAAACTTTTGTCCTACATATTCGATAGTTTTTTTTAAAATCATAACATAGGTTTTAATGACGAGTCCTTATTTGAAAGCTGTCAGAATTAGAACAACCTAATTTCCTTACAATAGCTTGGTATTACTATTATAATTCAAGGGTAGCTTAGTCCTATACGTAAAGTGGAAAGTTTTCTTAGTTCAAACCTAGAAAGTTGTAGTTTTTACGGTTAAATTTTTTTACCTATCTTTAATTGTTACCCGATTCGAGATTTTTCGAAGAGAAAAAAGATGGACGTCTCGTCAAATCAAAGTTATTTATAAAAATTCAGCTTATTATTAATCAAAACTAAAAATGTCTAAAACGTGTAAAAGCAAAAGCTCACTCGTCTTTTGCGACTTTTGTCTTTTTCTATGTGAAAGTTACTTTAAATCCTTGTACATAGACAACGTATATTAAAAATTTCATGAAAATACGATAAACAAACTCTTTGTGGCATTTATATTATTGACTATGATTGCTATAAATTATTTCTTGTATTCTTACCCCAAGAACAATAGTATAACTAACTAATAATTGTAATAATATTACAAATTTTATCATTACAGTTGAAAAAAATGTTGTGCACTGTAGAAACTTGTATATTAAAAAATTGAAGGTTTTTATGGACTTACTCTTCAGGTGTTTGTGTTCTCGAATAATAGTATGCAGATCGTTTTGACAGTTTCCAAGATACTTACCTGTAAAAAAGAAAAATATTTTTGTAGTTACTACAAAACTTTATACTTTGTACATAAAAGCTACCCAGAGCAATATGTGAGGACTAAAATTAAAAACATAATTTATCTAAAGTAGAACAACGTAGTCGAATGCTTAATCCTTCGTATACCTATTTTGTTAGTCACGCTGTACAGACTACCGTTTCATAAATTTTGTCATGACATGGTTATTTATTATCCAACAATTTAGCACTACGTCGACTCAGACAATGGTGTTGTAAATGGTAACGTAACGTGAGCGACGTCGTTGTACTTACGGTACTGGTACGAAAATAAAAACTATTTCAAGTTTTATATGATATAATAACGAACTAGTTTATATGACATTTTCATTGTTTTATTTTGAGTACTTAAATTAAATTACTTCATTACTATAAAACGTTAAATTTATAACGCCAACGCCCAACTGCACTCTATACGTTATATTACTCGTAATTACATGAATTTATAATATCTTATTATAACAACTTTTTTTATATCATAAGATAGCAAACAAGCAGATGGGTCTCTTGATGGAAAGAGTCAATCATCGTCTATAGACACCAAAGATGTTAATGGTACGTTGCTATCTTGTGGCGAGGTCTAATGCCACATGCATAAGTTTACCGGCTACCTTACCCTCCAAACCAGAACACGACCGCGACAAGCACTGACGTTATTGCGGCAGGAATAGGTAAGGCGGTGGTACCTGACCCGGGCGAGACAATGCAGAACTCTACCAGGTGGTCTTTACCACTACCATCGTGGCTACTAGGTAGTAGCCACGATGGTAGTGACTCGCATAGCCAATCGGTGGCCTTTTACAACCTGCCTGGCAGAACGGCACGGTAAAAATATACATTGTATTGTTCCGGGTCCTTCGAAGAAATAGACTAACTGCTATTCTTCCAGACAGGTCATAAAAGAAGGCTGATTAGTTATACGTGTCATTAACATCGTGACTACTAGGTGTAGAGTTTCGCAACGTTTCGCCCGGGTGTTTGGTACCACCGCTTTGCCTATTCCTGCTGCAATAGCGTCAATGCTTGTCATTATCGTATTCCGGTTTGGAGAGTAATTTAGAAGGTAGACTTACGTATATGGCATTGCCGTCCCGCTACTCGGATAGCAATGCACCTCTAACATCTTTGGTGTCTGTAGGCGATGGATTCTCTTTCAATCAGAAGAGCGATCTGCTTATTTGAAATAAGATGAAAAAAAATGAAATGAAAAATATCTATATTACTAATATGTAATAACATGGGTATTACAAGTTTTTAAATAAAATAGAGATACCCGTATATTTTCCCATGATATGTTGTGCTAATATAAAAAAAAATATCATGTTGGTAGTTTAAGAATTAATATACTACTTATTTACAAATTTCTAAATATTATTTACATTAATAATTTTATGTGTTAAATTGAAATTTTGTCAAATTATTTTTATATTCATTGAAATATTGAGATATATTTTATTAACAAATCCAAGAAATATTTTATTCTTTACATGCACTTTTGACAAGTCGATTTTCTTATAATGTATATATTATTACGTGAAGGGAAACATTTGTATCCCTTTTTAAGAAAATTGCGCGAACGGTGGAGTTCGTACTCCACTCGACTCCAATGTGGTACAGAGTTAATTTACATATCGAAGAACTGCAGAAACCTAATATTTGTTAAATAAAATGCATTAGAAATACATTAAATTAATAAAAATAAACGTTACACACACTAAGTTCATGTGACATACATGATCCATACTAGTCCATACTAATATTATAAATGCGAAAGTAACTCTGTCTGTCTGTCTGTCTGTCTGTCTGTCTGTCTGTCTGTCTGTCTGTCTGTTACGCTTTCACGGCCAAACCACTCAACCGATTTGGATAAAATTTGGTACAAATATAGTTTGAGACCCAAGAAAGGACATAGGATAGTTCTTATCCCGGAAATCCCACGGGAACGGGAACTATGAGGGTTTTTATTTTAGAATTTTTTCCACGCGAACGAAGTTGCGGGCACAGCTAGTAATATATAAACATGTATATGTTTTCTTTACGGCTGAAATTTGTTTTTAAGCTTAAAAGAGATTTTATTGTTTAGGCTATTGTCGAATTTTGGCCACGAGCGATCGCTAGATTTTCGATTTGCTATATAATAATATAAAAGAAAATAAATAAACATAAGTATGACATACATAAGTTTGAAGAGTATGGCATTTTGATTTGCATTTATTTAACCAATAATTAAAAAGTTGAAAACGAAATTTATTTACAATGTAGGTTTTCTTAAGAGTTTCTAGCCGAGAAAGACAATAACAGACTCCAGTAACGGATAAAATGCATTTTTGTAACGGCGTTGTGACAATAACCGTTAAAACTTACAATTGCATCAATAACGCAATCAGACGTGACATTACCGTCGATCACGACATCTTTAATATGCGGTAAATTAGCTGGAATTAAGCCGTGGACAAGGCCAAGTACGATGATACCAAAATTTATAACACCCATTGTGAAATTATTTAAGAAACACCTATTATACTGATTAGAAGATTGACACACTTTTATAGGTTTAAGTGGGCTTAAGTATTCATTGTAATGCCCGCCGTTGTTACGCCCGTATATCGAAAGGGTAGGCAGAGTTACAAGTGCACCCACGATTAGCCGAAGATACTTAGTCCCACAATGTGATATGTGACTAGCTTATCGCCAACTGGGCACTTTTTCCAATCCCGGACAATGTTGTTTTTGTCAGAAAACTGAAAAAAACATTTTTGAATTGCCCGACCCGGGAATTGAACCCGGGACCTTATGTGGTCAACTCCGGCACCGGACTACTAGATTACAAGCGACCACACAAACTAATGACACAAACCTAAGAAAATATTACAAAATGCGAGCCACACACTATACTTAAACTATATAATTACACTGCAGTTAAATAATAGGTATCTTCACGCCCATATCCCCGAAGGGGTAAGTAGAGGTACAACAAGTGCACCCACGATTAGCCGAAGATACTTGGTCCCACAAATGTGATAGGTGGCAAGCCTATCGCCAACCGGGCACTTTCCAATCCCGGGCAACATTGTGTTTAACAGAAAAGCGAAAAAACACTTTTATGTACCCGACCCGGGAATCGAACCCAGGACCTCATGTGGTCAACGCCAACGCTGGACCACTAGAACACAGAAGAATATTATTATTAAGAATACAGAACAGAATAATATTGACAACATTTTCGAGCCTTAAAAAAAACGGAACCGGTTGCCAAATATTTAGTCAAATAATAATTTTGTTTCGCAGTGTACAAGTTTATGTTTGTTGTGTCGCATATTTTAACATAAACTTCTGAACGTCTCGTTGGTTGGTCGAATCGTTAGTGACCCTGTCTACGCAATAGACGGGGCTCGTCTTTGATTCCCAACAGGGACAAACATTAATGTGATGAGCAAAGATGTTTGTATTTCTGGGTTTAGGTGTTTATTTTATATATTTTACCGGTGGGAGGGATGCGCTATGCCGCGCTCCCGGCTGCATGGATGCTGCTGCACCACCATCTTGCTTGTGTCTCCCGTGAAACAGCTTTGCTGTGTTTCGGAGAGAAGGGTAAGACAGGCAGTGTAACTACTGGCGACGAGACTTAACATCTAATGTCTAAGGATAGGCAACACAAAAGCGAGCGAGCAAGACGTTGGCCAGTTCAATTGGCGACATCGACCATTTACCATCAGGTGGGACGTCTACCAGTTTGCCTATTGAAATAACATAAAAAATATATTATATATATTTCGGCATCTATATTATATATATTTCGGTATTTGTATGTATTAATATCGTTGACTACCACGCATATCACAAGCAAATAATTTGCTTACTTTGGGGTTAGATCAATTCGTTTATTTTGTCAAAGAATATTTATTATTCATTATTATTATTTATTTCACACCGTGTTGGTCCAGGCCCTTGTCGAAGAAAAAATTATGTGCCATTCTGCTAATGAGTCACTACTATCGTGATTACAAGGTAGAGTAGGTAGAGTCCCGCAACATTTCGCTCAGGTTTAGTACCACCGCATTTCCTGTTCATGCCGCAATAGCGTCAACAATTGTTACATTCGTATTCCTGTTTGAAATGCTTAACTTAACCAGCTTAACCTTAGACCGTAGCTGGTAAAATTATGCATATGGCACCATCCCGTCACACACCATCCCAACACCATTAACACCTTGGTGTTACACGCGATGATTATCTCTTTCTATCAGAAAAACCATGTGCTTACTTGCTTTCTTAAAAAAAATAAAGAAATAAACATATTATATTTTATTATTTCTCATTTCAGTGATGAATAACATGATTAAATCATCAAACTACTACCAATATTTTTGAAAAAATATTTATTTGCAATTTTCTAAATAAAAATCAAGTAATGCGTCGGTTGACTCAGGAACTGAAACCGAAACCTCATACCGAAACCTGAACTGAGAACAGGATTACCGCTAAACCAATGACGTAGTTCTAAAAATTATTAACACTCAATATTATTAGTAAATTAAGCAAAAATATAGGCTTGATCTCACTTTATTGATGGCATAAGTAATTTGCAATCGGTATTCAAATTATAACGTTTTTTTCACCAATTTATGATCATATGATCTAATTCTAACATAATTTATAGTTTTCTAAAGCCGTTAAAAATATTAGTTTCTATTGTGAATATCCGTATAATTTTTTTGTCTGACTATATAGATAAAATTTATAGTTCGGCCAGACTATGAATAATTGAGTGGTAATGAAACTAAGTTAATTTGAATAGACTCGTCTAGCCGGGCCTGTTTATGGTAATCAATTGAAAGATCAACATAAAATCGCAGTGCTATTGTCCATTTTATAGGCAAAGTCTTAACCGGTTATAATTTAAACAATCGACTTCCAGTCTCCTATAACTCTAGAACCCTGAAACAGATCTTCCCATAATATTGTGATGAGAATTAATACTTGCGTAAGTACATGAAATAGAGAAAAAACACAAGCCCGCTGAGTTTCTTCCGCCGGATCTTCTCAGTGTGTGGCCGCGTTCCGATCCGATAGTAAAGTAATAGATTTACAAAATTTTTAAATCCATAGAATATAATTATAATTTTTAAATATTTGTACACCATCATGGTATCATGGTAGAATGCTGGTAACTCAATTAAATTTTAACATCTTGTAACTCCCATATTCTTATAATAAATAACTTTATTTCATTTCATTTCAAAATTTATATAGCACCAATTGGGAACCCGAACGCACCCGAACAAATTAAGATTCGTCCAAATTTATCTAGACGTTTTTGAATAATCGAATAATCGAACGAAATAATAAGTCAGAAGACACGAGGTCTATTTATAGATAAACGGGACAAACATAAAGTCTCGGGAAAGTTATGTTCAGAAAAACTAAAAAAAAAAAAATTTTACTCCTCCTCAAATTACTACATTTTATCTTTGAAAATATCTGTCATGAATATTTTTAGTTTCACGGAAATAAAAAAGGAATTAAAGCGATCTTCAGCGTTCTGCAATATTGTTTTCGAGCCAAACACTCGACAAATGGCGGTCTAAATGATAATACATGAGTCTAATAAATGCGCGCGGCCTAATGATACGCCTTTTTGGTTCAGACCACGAAGTCAAGTTCAATCGTGGGTTCTACAAAAAAATCTCAATACCAACCAATTCGATGTCATTGGGGATTTATCATGGTTATTCTCGAAAACTAAAATGTTAGAAACAGCTAGGAATCTGATTCTAGTGGGAATTCCTTCGTGTTTTAGACAAGTGTGAAAAACTGTCAGCCACCATCCGTCTTAACAACTGATAAATCGGTTAATTGGTATGTTGGTTGACGTTCGGTCTACTAGCTGCTTACTTTACAAGGAAACCAGCGTAGTCATATTTTTTTAAATTAAATACTCTAAGACATATTGTTGTTCGTTATTTTAGTTCAGACGTTTTACGTACAGCCCTTTCTGGCCGTAACAATCTTTGCGACTAACTTAAATAAAAGCAATTGCAAAACCTATAAACTTATATACCGGTCGATACAGAACCTTTATTAAACAATAAAATCTTGTCTCCGGGGATTCTTACACTCCCATACTAAGTACCTATTTAGCTTTAAATCGTAAATCAAACTGCAACAGATCATTAATTACTTACACAATGGACTAGTAATTTTGTTGAAAGTACACGTTACCCACAACTCATTTGTAAAATAAGTCAGCCGTGACGAGAGATCACTCCCACGGTAAATCTAATGTGCATATATATAATATATCGTGGGCTTAGTTAGGCGTAAGCTGTAAGGCGTAAGATTATTAGCTTTAAATCGCACATGCAATTTTAATCCGATGAAGGGATCTATAAACAAAGATTTGGCATTAACTGAGAGTTATTGTCTAACATGAAAGTTTAGTAGGATTATTTTAATTTAGTCTTCGCTTTATAGCTCTATGGTCTTCTTAAATTCATTAATATACTCCTATATAAAAGTTTATCCTTACAACAAGAAAATAAAATACTTATTTCTAATAACTGTTTCTACAGTATTCCCGCATTGATCTAGGCCTCCTTTAAAGAATAGACCTTCTTCAATTCTGCAAGATGGTTCGTAAAAGGTGAACAATAGGCAAATAACTCAATCACGGCTTTTACAACTTCAAACAAAAACCCTTATGTTGATCCTGGGTCGATCCTTTTAAAAAATGGACTATCTGTTCTCCTACTAAGCGTTTCCTGAAAGACAATCGAAGGCCAAATTTGTTTTACCATCCTGAATGCTAGATGCTAGACGTCTAGATTCTATAACGTCTCGTTTAAACTTGGTATACCCGTCCTATCTTATCTCACCGCGAAAGTGTCAGTGCTTGTTACTATTGTGTTCTGGGTTAGTGGGTATGCTGTTAACACCAAAGATGGTAATGATACATAGCTATCCGTGTGGCGCAATAGTAATGCCACATACAAAAGTTAACCGGAACACATTACACATTTATAAGTTTACCGGCTACCTTACCCTTAAAACCGGAATACGACAGTGATAAGCATTGACGTTATTGCGGAAGGAATAGGTAAAGCGGTTGTATTAAGCCTAAGCAAGTCGGTGCGATTCTCTACCACCTAGTAGACATGATAGTAGTGACATGTTAGGCCAATCTTTCGCCTTTTACGCCTAACAAGAAGGCATGGTCTATTCTTCCAAAGAGATCCGAATAAGGTTACGATCTGGCTAGGCACTTTGAGGTTTAGACAGGCATGTTATTGATATTAGTCAAAGACAGGCATTTTAAAAGTTCGCGTATGTTTATTTAGCACAACGTGTGTGCTTAACATCAATAATGCAGTCTGACTGTAGAGGACAAGATCGAAGCGTGGGCTAAGGGGTAAGATTTTTTTGAATTTGCTTTCTTGTCGCCAATAATAATAATAGAACAAACGTGGGTTTTAAATCCGTGGTTCTCAGTACAATTATTACTAAAATTAACTTAATTAACGTAATTTATTTATAATTCTAACGATAAGGTTTCTGTCGATGCTTCCAATGCTCCAGTTCAAGGCTACTTTTTTACGTAACATTGAGTCATAATACGATTTGCTCTAATTGCCACTATATCAATGGCGGTTTTTGTCGATCATGCGTTATTATAGTTTCCTGTTCGCTCGTAATATTACTTTTAGAGACTTGAACTTGAAAATATCGTTATACATCTATTGTTTTTAATCGACATCCCAAAAAATTCCTTTGTTCTCGATTCGGACATATTTTTATGTATATTTGGACATATGTAGCAGCTTAATATAAAGGATTGGCAAAATTTCTTTTTGCTTATTGAGTTAGTTAATTATAATTTAAACGCAGTAAAGCTGCAACAACCGGTTTACAACCTCCTATATTTGTGGAACTCTGAATCAAATCTTCACCAAATTTATACGATATCAAATCGGAAATATACTCTCTTAAACAAAAAAAATAATTTGCAAATCCGTCTATACATATATGACATGGGTCTCCTGATGGAGAGTCAACCATCGCCTATAGACACCAAAGGTGTTAATGGTGCGTTGCTATCTTGTGGTGTGTTTTAATGCCACATGCATCAGTTTACCGGCTACCTTATCCTCCAAACCGGAACACGACAGTGACAAACACTGACGCTATTGCGCCAGGAATAGGTGAGGCGGTGGTACCAGACCCGGACGAGACAATGCAGAACTCTACCACCTAGAAGCATCAATACACATATACACATAAAAAAGCATATAAATTTCCGAATTGGGAACCTCCTTCTTTTTAGGAAATCGGTTGAGTATTGTCGGCATAAATCCGTAATACGAGTATAAAGACGGATTAACAAAATTCCTTTTTTTGTTACGGATTGATGAAAAAAATTGTTTGAGACTGAATATACACGCGATTTGTTGAGGCGTTGGCTACAATTAAGCCGAGGACATTTTTACTATTAGCTGCACCTTCCAGCCCGTTCCATTATAAAAGTTTTTGATAAATTCCCCGGGAACAACTTTCCGGGATAAGAAGTAACTAAGTCCTATTTCAGGTGATCATATATCTGTGTACCAAATTTCATCTAAATCGATTCAGCCGTTTCGTGCGACTGAGTAGCAAACATACAAACATTCACATCTATAGTACATATGATAGAGATTACAAATGGGTGTTTGTGGTTACTATTTCTGTATGAATAAAATTTGGTTCATGGGTAGTCTATAATTATACTTACCACCAAATCCTGATGAAGCGTTGCAAAACTCTCCACTTATTAATCATGATGATAGTGTCTAATTTTTTCAAATCGTTCAAACACTACCAACTAGTAATTATGATGGTAGTAACTAATTTGGCCGATACTTTACATTGAAACGGCTGGACGAATTAAGATAGCATTAGCTGCAGCGTGCAGCCCGCTGCATTATAGAAGTTTTTGGCGAATCCCGCAGGATTACCTATTTTTTTCAGGATAAAAAGTAGCCTATATGCGATTCCAGGCATCATCTACCTCTGTGCCAAATTTTATTCAAATCTGTTCAGTAGTTTTTAGGTGATTGAGTAACAAACATCCATCCATCCAAACATCCATCTATCCAAACTTTCGCATTTATAATATTATAATGATGCTCAATTATTATAGTAGCTGGTGCTGGACGCATTAGCTGTGACTCGCGATTTTGTTCGCGTGACCCTTTCTTTGCTAAGTTTTATTGTTATTTTCGATAGGGAAACGCTTGACAGCGATCTCGCCTAATAGTAAGCTAAGATGCGGCCTAAGATGGAACAAGCTTAACTAGAAGGTACCTGTTCAATATTCTCTTGAATATCCCTTGATATTACTCGTCGGGGAACACAGACTCAGGAAGCATGTTCCAGTCCCTAAGGCTAAGTTAGGTAAAACAGTAGCTTATACAGTCACTTCTAGATAATATAGTTTTCTAAAAGTGAAAGAATTTTTAAATCGGTCTAGTAGCTTTTGAGTTAAATCGTAACAAACAAACAAAAAATCAAATCTTTCCTCTTTAGATTACGATTTGGTATACAGTTCTGTAATGTTTAGACTTATCGGATATCCTATTTAGTTTGGTTAATTTATTATTAAAATATATGGTTCTTTTTGGATTCTCAAAAACATTTAGTCGCGGAGCGTTAATATTAATTGTATGATTTCACTAACGAGCAGCGTGAATGAGATCCACAATTCATTCATATGGATTAAATAAAGAATTAATACTGTATTCATGATATGCTAACAGCCCGGTTGACCTCGAGAATATAACAGCATAACGAGAATTCATGTCATCAAAATTTATTTAAAACTTTTTAAAATTGTTATATAGAGCTTTGTATTTCTAAGATTAAAATAGGTGTAAACGTCATCTCCATAAATATCATTTAAGTCGCTAAAGTGGCCCGAAAAAGAATACTTTTATTTTTAATTTCTTTTTAACCGACTTCAAAAAGGAGATTTTTTTATATCATAAGATAGCAAACAAGCAGATGGGTCTCCTGATGGTAAGAGTCAACCATCGCTTATAGACACCAAAGATGTCAATGGTGCGTTGCTATCTTGTGGCGAGGTCTAATGCCACATGCATAAGTTTACCGGCTACCTTACCCTCAAAACCGAAACACGACAGTGACAAGCACTGACGCTATTGCAGCAGGAATAGGTAAGGTGGTGGTACCAGACCCGGGTGGGACAATGCAGTACTCTACTACCTAGTAGTCACGACGGTAATGACTTGTATAGACAATCGGTCGCCTTTTACGACCTGCCTGGCAGAACGGCAGTTGGTCTATTCTTCAAAGGAGCCCGGAACCAACACGGGGGAAAAGGTTTTAAAGTATTTTCCCCGATTACACAAAAATTCCTGGGCCAACTTGGAAAATTCTTAATAATTGTTTTGGTTCCCATTTAGTCTCATATAAATTTTCTGAAAATTTGTTAAAGTGTTTTTTTTTACGTTAAGATAGCAAACAAGCAGATGGCTCTCCTAATGAAAAGAGTGTCTCTGATGTTTGTTTCTATCCTTATGCCAGACATGGAATGCCAAATGCATAATTTTACTGACTGGCTCAAACTAATGACTAATAAACTCACATCACATTAAAATATTTATAATAGTATCATCCGCTAACTCCACTGCGGAGTAGACAAAGTAAGCCAACCTTCAACAAACGCTCCACTATGCTACCGCGATTCACCGATTCAAGATGATAACCCGATCTAAAAATGACTCTCGCGCATTTCTTGCGATCACCGCAGGACCGACAACTCTCAATTTTTTTTAAATACAATCCAGCCATTAATCCAGTTGATATAAAATTTTATTTCGTCTTAAATATAATTAATCTTTTGCTAGAATAGTTTTGCTAAACTTATGGTTTTTATTCATAAATTTTTAAACTTTTATGATGACGTCATTAGCTTAGTATATTTGCCAAGCATGGAAGAAAAAACTAAATATCTAATTGGTTGGATGTAAAATTAATTTTAAAAAGTAGAGCAGAGAATGCTTTATGAGCCTATTTATATATAAACTAAATATTTACTCAAATTTAAAAACAATTTTAAAAAACTTTAAAGGAAGTTGACAACTCAATATTATCTCTTTAATTATAAAACTGTCGATATAACCAATCGAAAATACAGTCCAATTCGGAAGAAATCTACAAAAATTGGAAGAAAATGTAATCCTACTAACCTAAAATCATACATTCGATATAAATCGTAAAATATGTATTAAAATTAATTCGATATATTGGTCTAGTCTAATATATAGTATAGAAAATTTCTGTTTCGTTAAGGCTTGGCCTAATATAAAACCGGCTATGCATATTTTATAACTTCAAAAAGGAGGTTATTGTGTTGCTCAAATGAGAATTCAAATACTTGTTTATATTAGTGGCTAAATTCCCATACAACCTTACTACTCCTTTTCCAATATCGAGTCCGCTATCTCTGATATGGCAGGCAGAAATTAGTGTACCCACAAAAAGTTAACTGGGGAGCCAAATACTTAAAAAACGGTCAAGTGCGGGTCGGACTCGCGCAGAAGGGTTCCGCACCATTCCCATTCAAGTTTTTTCCTGTTTATTAAGATCGAGTAAAAAATTGCTTAAAGATTACGTTTGTTGTATAGGAGCCCCCCTTTAATATTTACTTTATTTTCATTTAATTATTTATTTTGAAAGGTAATATACGACTAAATATTCTGTGAAATTTTTAAGCGTCTACTTACCTGTTACCGTTATTAATATTAAGCAAAAAAAAAACGAAAGAAACATATTTGTTGTATGGGGTCCCGTTTTAACCTTTTAGGTACGAAACCCTAAACAATATTTTATTACTTGTATATTGTTTTTTAATCGCCTCTGTGGTCTAATGGTGCGGTGCCGGCGTTAACCATACGAGGTCCGGTGTTCGATTCCCGGATTGGGCAAACAAAAAAAAGTTTTTTTTTTCAGTTTTACTATTAAAAACAGTTTCCCAGAATTGGAAAAATGTCCGGTTGGCTATAGGCTGATCACCTATCACATTGTGGGACTTAAGTATCTTTTGCTAATCTTGGGTGCACATGTTGTATCTCTGCCTACCTCTTCGGGAATAGGGGCGTGAAGATACTTTTTTGTATATTGTTTTTTAGCTTTACGTGTTGATCCGAGTCCCTTTTTATAGCATAATATAGCAAACAAGCAGATGGCACTCCTGATGGAAATGCCACATACTCGTATATAAGTCTACCGCCTACCTTACCCTCCAAAGCGGAACACGACAGTGACAAGCATTGATGCTATTGCGGCAGAAATAGGTAAGATGGTGGTACCAAATAACCGACAGACTCTACCACCTAGAAGCCACGATGGTATGCACATTTACGATTTCATAGAGGAATATTATGTAACTGGCCTATGTACTGAAAAGAAGCAAGCAGCGCACGTAATGGAAATACTCCGTGAAAGTCTGTAAAATAAAAATACCCTTATTTTCTTATGGTGGAAAGTATGGTATACGGATATTCTAATGCTGTTTAGGACATTGTCACAGGAGACGAAACGTGGATTTATTGTTTTGAACCCGAAAAAACAACAATCTTGTGAATGGGTGTTTGAAAATGAGAACAGGCCAACAAAAGAGAGAGAGGCGAGAAACATTGGTAAAAAAATGATCGCGTTTTTTTTTCTCAGCTACGGGTCCCATCTGTACAATTCCACTTGAAGATCAAAAGAGTATTAATGCCGAGTGGTATTCTACTATTTGTTTACCTAGGGTGTTAGAAAAAGTTCGCGAATGACGACCCAAAAGCCACATTCTCCTACACCATGATAACGCTTCTTCACACACGGCCAACAAAACAAAGTCATTTTTAGCTTCAGAAAAAGCATCTCGACACTCATCCTGCGCATAGCCCCGACCTAGCACCCTGTGATTTCTGTATTTTCCCCAAAATCAAAGATTTGATGAGAGGTTTTACTTTTACCAACTCCGAAGAGGCAGTGATAGCGTTCAATCAGCACGTAGAAAACATGCCTTCACTCATCCTGCGCATAGCCCCGACCTAGCACCCTGTGATTTCTGTATTTTCCCCAAAATCAAAGATTTGATGAGAGGTTTTACTTTTACCAACTCCGAAGAGGCAGTGATAGCGTTCAATCAGCACGTAGAAAACATGCCTTCAGATCTGTGGTCCTCCTGTTTTAAAAAATGATTCGATCGCATGAAAAAATGTTTAAAATGTAAAGGAGATTATTTTGAAAAGCAATAAACACAATATTTTGGTTATAACGTGTTGTTTTTTAAAGTTACACAAAACTTATAGTGTGACCTACGTTTAAAGCGTTCATGAAAAAAACCGTGAAACCGTCAGGCTTAAATTAAATAAAAATTGTGAAACCAGAAAACCTAAGTGTGTTTAAAACAATTATTATAATCCAGTTTTATTAAGTGCTCATGATTTACAGAAAATGACTAAGGTTTCCTTATTAATAATTATAGAATCTCAAAAATGAATTACAACTAATTTTCTCCACGTATAAGTAACCAGTGGTCTAAATTACAACCACATTATTAATAATAGTCTATCATTAACAGAAAATTAATCTTGACAGGTCTATGCAATAGATTTTGAATACAAATAACATTTCTAAATCAGGTTCCCGCATAAATCATCTCGGATCATAAATTTTCGTATCTACAGACATAAAGTCGGAAAGGAGTTTGTGAATGGAGCCCAACATGGCTGTGGTCTGTGACAGGATGACTCATGGATGGCGTCACCGCTTCCCCTAGTGGCGATATTACGTTTCTTGATAATGTAGAGCGACTAAACAGGTTGAATGGTAAAAGACATGTACATACTAAAGGAGGATATTCAGTGTTCGATTCTGATACTAAAAGTGTATAAAAATAGGTACTTAAATTTTGACCTATCCAAAAAAAATTGACACACCAAACACACTCCGCGCAGGCGTATGGAATTTCATTGATTACAATTAACAATTTACCAAACTCGCGACTAGAACCGTTAGTAAAACGTGCGATGGCCATATATTTGAATTACTACTACACTAATTAGTGTAGTAGTAATTCAAAAATATGGCCACGCAATTATGGCAATATGGCGACGTAATTACGTCGGGATTTATTATATAGAGATATGTGTAATAATCACTAATGACTATTAACTAATATACTCGTATCCTTCAATATGTAGAATAATTTACAAGTCCCCGTATTAGTATGTATGCTCTCCAGCCAAGCAGTTCGAAGAAGCTATATGATTTGCCAAACGCCTACGGCGCCACTGCCATCGTGACTACCGCCTTACTTATTCTTATTTTCATGGCTTTTAACTATTTTGCAACTTGAGAAAATATTATAAACAAATCAATTTATTTCAACAAATTTTTTGACGTAGTCTTTTTAAGTACACTTTAATAAGCTAAAAAATTTTACATAGATCAATTATTTACACAAACATTCAATCAGCGCGGAGGTCTTAGAAAATCTGGTTAGTGAACAATACCCTAATTTGTTGAAAAATTGATTTTTCTTATTTTTTTATTGATTGATTGATTTTTAATATATAAAAAACATTGTGTAATATGACATACTCGTTTTAGAGGCCACACGCATATAACAAAATAGCCAAACGGAACCCTATTTCCGGCGTAAATTTTATATACTTAATTAATAATAGAGATACAGTTTCAGGAATTAAGATTTTTTATTAGAATTTTGTTCTTTACGAATATTTTTACAAATTTCTATTATCTCTTATAAATAGTTCCTTACTTACTCGAGAAAAGCTAAATGTCTGTTTATCACACTTAATTTGTTTATAATTTTTTGCAATTATTCATTTCTTTATTTGCCAATAAAAGATTTTGGTCCAAGAGCTGGCGAAGAATTTTGGGAAGGTCCTTTTAGCAGATTGGAATTGCGAAAATATATAACTTCGCCAAATGGCGATACCGGCCCTGCGAGTCTGGTAGAGCGTTTGCGGCTATTTCGCTATGCTAACCTGTGTGAGCAAAAAGCGTGGACGTTTGAGCTACTAAATAATCAAACTTGACCAACAATTTAAAATCAGTGAAACCGCCAACTTTCAATTAACCAATAACAGTAAAATATTTTTCCCAGGATCTCGTCATCAAATTCTGACCTGATGATAATGACAGCATCTAGAAATTATTTCTTAAATACATCGGAGTTAAGAGATAAGATGAACAGAAAAACCTTTTCTTCTAAAAGTGGAATGAAAGCTTATAGCATTGTTGCTTTAATTTTTTTCTAGCTGAGTTTTAAATTATTACTAATAAATTATATAAATTATAATTACTAATTATGGTTATAAAAACTAGTTTTTTTATTAGTGGCATATTATTAACCAATAAATAATACGAGTACTAATTTATTAAATGCATGATTTTAATTAAATGTGCCTAAAGTTTAATAGACAAAAATTTTCATAAATGGATGAAAAAATGTTCCAGAATGCATAAAGACATAATTTTCATATGGTATAAACATTACATCATTGCTATAACGTGAACTGTTTTGTTTAGCATCCGCATACTTACATAATATTTTTTAATGTGCAGTAACAAACCAGATGCCCAGTGATTTTTATGACTTGTTCGATATATTGCGAGAGACCCTTTATTTTAATGCGAGCAATATATTTTTTTATTGCATAAGATAGCAAACAAGCAGATGGGTATCCTGATGGAAAGAGTTAACCATCGCCTATAGACACCAAAGGTGTTAATGGTGTGCTGCTATCTTGTGGCGAGGTCTAATGCCACATGCATAAGTTTACCGGCTACCTTACTCTCCAAACCGGAACACGACAGCGACAAGCACTGATGCTATTGCGGCAGGAATAGGTAAGGCGGTGGTACCAGACCCGGGCGAAACAATGCAGAACTCTACCACCTAGTAGCCACGATAGTAGTGACTCGCATAGCCAATCGGCCACCTTTTACGACCTGCCTGGCAAATTGGTCTATTCAGCAAAGGAGCCCGAAACCAACACGAGGTAGCCCAAATCGTAATAAATTTTTTATTTAATCTTAAAACAAATAAGAAAAGGTTCATATTGACGATTAAGGAATGGGTATAATGTTGTGGTATCACTAAGAAAATTTCCTATATTGCTCCCAAAAATACACACATATCTTCAAACCGGATCCTGTACGGAGTAGGCAGAAAGAACCGAGTGCCATACATCACGATCTTTGCAGACTTGTCTCGCTTTCTCCACATTCGTTAGGTTCTAATCTCTTCATACAACGACACCGGTTGCGAAGACTCTTGACACATGTCCGAACCAACGGAACATGCTCTTTCCCATCTTTGCACTGTCATTTTGTTTCAGGCCTAATCTTTCTCTGATTTCAAAATATCTCTAATTTTCTTTCAGATCTAATTTTAGATTACATTAGGGGCTTAATACCTCCACCTAATCTACTCCTATTAGATCAGCGTTAATGCTTATCTCTAACGTGTTTCAGTTTGAAGGGGAAAATAGTGAGTAAATTTATAAATGTGACAATTTATCCCCACCATACGCCTTACGCGTAACACTTACATCTTTAGTGTCAATAAGATTATCATGAGACGGTCCATCATGTCATCAGCGATCTGTTTTCCTGCTATTCTGGTAAATGAAATAATAATAAAAAAAGAAATAAAATCGTGTAGTCGTTAGACAGTCCGCAAAAATTGGTTAGTCAATAAAAAGGAAAAAATATTAACAAAAATCTAGTAATGGTAATGAAAAGAAAAACTCACACTTAGCACTCTGAGTGCTAAGTGTGAGTTTTTCTTTTCGCATTCGATCGTGAGCGCGTTTCGAGTTTACTAGGAATTTGTATGTGATTTGTACAGCGCCACCTAGTGGTAGTATTCTTTGTATGAAACTTGCTACTGTAAAGCACACTTATCGGTATCGTAACGTAATCGCCTCGCCTCGAGACAAACTCACGAACCGCGGTACGGTGCATGGACGACTTGCTGTACCCGCGCTTACGTCTCACCGTACCGTACGCTATCCTTCGACTTTCCGTTTCCTCGTGTACGCCCCGCGCCGCGGCTACCGTTGCGTCGGCGAACTGCTGAGTGCGTTCATTCATTTTCTGTTTCCTCTTCGTCAAGTGCTATGGCAATGATTGCCATCCCGCGTATTGTAAACCAGAACATAACCGTACGCTACACTTCACGTTCGAATACTGAGCCGCGAGGCAACCCGCCTAGCCGTCAACCAGCGGCCGACGAGCCGTAAGCGCGACGTTGCCTAGCCGTAAGTCAAGTCGACTCGGAGCTGCTGGTCGGTTGTTAGCGCACTTACGTTAGGTTCACGCTTACTTGACGGCGGCGAGACGATCCGTTGACGATTCCTTTCCGAGTTGATATGTGTGCTACGATAATTCTCCAAAGGAGGTAGGACGTGTGTAGGCGGCCTTAATAGAGTATAACATCGTTCATTTTCGTAAAAATAAAGTTGAAGTATGTATTTAACACGAATTGTTTACTGCTATTGGACAGTAATAGAGTTGGAGATAATAGCAGTGAAAGTAGCAAGTGGCCTTAAAATACCTTTATGATAAGTATAGCACACATTATCACAATTTTGTCGAGAGAAAGTTGTGCCGCAAACGCTGAATTTACTTTATTACTTACGCTATTAATTTTTCTTTTTCCTTTTACGTTACAACTTTTCATATATATGTTTCCTTATGAGGATTAATAAAATATCCAGTCACTTACGAGTATTACATGAATACGTATACGGGCCTTCTTCATATATTTTTAACGAAATTACAAATTAAATCTATAAAGCGACTGGTTTCTTTTTATGTTTAAATTTATTCATTTATATATATTTCGTTATAATCAACGAATTATTTTATTATACTTAAAAAGGCAGAGTTTTGCAAAGTCTCGCCCGCGTATATGGTACCACCGCCTTACTTACTCCTGCCGCAATAGCGTCAATGCTTGTGTTGTAAGTGTTCCGATTTGGATGGTAGGATAGCCGGTAGACTTTTGCATGTGGCATTGCCATCCCGCCACAAGAATAGCAACGCACCATTAACATCTTTGGTGTCATCGCAACATCGCCTATGTATTCTCTTTCCATCAAAAGAGCCATCTGCTTATTTGTTATCTAATGATATAAATGAAAAAAGCTGTTTTATATGTGCGTTGTCATCTTTTGGACGGGATATACATTAATATGCTCATAAAATAATCAACAACGAATTTACTAGACGGACATGCCTGCCGGACTTGGCTACTATTGGTCTGTGCAAATATATTACAGACCCAGGCCGTCCAGCCTATAGTTTACTACTAAAAAGTAAAACTTATCTCCATTTTACTCCCGAGCGAAATAACAAGGGAAAAATAACAACACTAAATGGTTTTTTGATGTTATTCCCTCTTGGTCAGAGGTTAGCCTATACGGCTTAGATCATGAGGCGATCCGAATTTTATTCCGGGCCAGGCAAAATGGATTTTTCACGGTTTTCCTCGAAAATCCAAAATCTCAGTGGCATCTTGGAGTCTACTGAGCGGGTGGTTATTCCTTCGTACTTCAGATGACTTTCGCTAGAAATAGACGATAATTTTTATCAGGTGGGTTAAATGCGGCGACGGGGAATGCCATTTATCTCGCTTATCGACAAACCAGTAAACTTTTACCTCAACTAACATTCGGTTTAGAAAGTATCTCCACGCCCATATCCTCGAAGAAGTAGGCAGAGGTACAACCAGCGCACCCACGATTAATCGAGGATACTTAAGCTCACCATGTGATATGTGGCATGCCTATCCACAACCGAGCACAATTTTTGAATCCCGACCAAAGTTTTTTGTTATCAGAAAGCTGCAAAACCACATTTTTGATTTTTCCCGACCCGGAAGTGATTGAACCGACATTGGACCACTGGAATAAATACAAATATATGAACCAGAAAACCTATACAAGTTCCCATCCGCTCGTGACCACGGTCAATGCAACTTGGCCGAAACGTCGAACTTTACAAGTAAGTTTTATATATGTACGCTTTTTTGGCTCGTTTATATATTGTTAAAAATGATAGTAGAACGCGTTAGTTTAAAATTTTATATACACGTTCGGTTTATTCTGCCCGCCCCGCAAGGAAACTGGCTTGTTGACACTTTTGATCAGATCAAATAGACCAATTTAATACCTACAAAATGCGTAAAATATTGAAATTCCAACCGACCCGCGCAACTTCGCCCGCGAGAGTATAGGCCTTTTCATCACAAAAATTTTTTGTGCGCATGCGTCAGAATCAGCCATCTTTTTCGTACTGTTTTTTTGTAAACAACCATGCTAAATTGTCCGCTATCCGTGTATCAAAAATTAAAATATAAATCAAAGTTGATTAATTGTAAAAAAAGTCAAAAAAAAAATAAGTAGTAAGTCAAAATAATCGGAAAAAAATTTTTGTACTCCATTATAATTATGTTGTCTGTACGAAAAGGAACAACAAAACGGTGTTGTTATGGAGTATGTAAAAGTGATACACGATAAAAATCATTTAAAACCAATAGATTCTATTTTATAAATTTTCCAAAGCCTTGTCTTGAATATCGAAAAAAAATAATCAAATCATCAAGCAAATTACACATTAAAGCATGTGTAAAATGTGCGAAATGTGAGTTATGGGTGAAAAAATGTGGCAGAAGTGACCGAGGTTTTAGATCTATTGATAATGTTACTAAGGATACTTATATTTGCTCACTACATTTTCTTGGAGAAAGTGGTCCAACTGAACAAAACCCTGATCCTTTAAGCTATCAAGAGTTTCAACATATTGATAAATCAATTAATAAGGTTTTTTGTTTTTCAAACAAATCAAATAATAATCAATTAATTGAAAAGGTGGCTAAAATCAATTTTAGCCACCTTTTCAATTGTTCACAATTATGAGCTTCAACTGAATCATAAATAAGTGAAGCACCATCGATGGTTTTTTCCAATAATTTATTTCTTTGTGGAGATAATAGTCCTTGTCCAGCCATTGTTGATTAAAACAGTACGAATTTTTTGAATTACCGCCGTTTCAACATGGCGGCTACGCTTGCGCTCATCTGATGATGAAAAGGCCTATTAACAGGGCATTAGTACAAGAAATACAATCATAAAATCTTTCATCGCCTATTTTAGCCCCTTAGGGTTTAATATTTTTTTTAAAGTAGCCTATGTTTAACATTAAGTCTTCAACTATCTCCTTGTCAAATTTCATCAAAATCGGTTTAACAGTTTAGCCATGAAAGCGTATCATACGGTCACAGTTCGCATTTAAAATATTAATATGGAAGTATGGATAAATATTTTCAAAAAAAAGCTTTTTCTTTGAATCTACAATTGCGCGCCTCATAAGCAGAACGCTAAGATAGTGCTATACTCTCAACATGTCAAGATCAAGATTTTTTGGACTTAAACTATATTTCCATTTTACCTACTATTCATATTTCACTAATACAACAATATAAATACGAGTTTAACAAGAAATACCCCTTTTGTCAACAATTTTGATACTTAAAAAATATTTTTAACCACTCGATTCTCGCAGAGGCAAATATTAGACATATGTATGATAAAACGGTCAAGCGTTCACTCTCAGAGCAAAATTTTACCCCGCTTACATTTGAATTTAAACTTTAAATTTCTATTTATAAAGACTAATGTTGTATGAAAAAGCCTTTGACGTTTAATCTGTGATAAAATATCTGTCATGTCAAATTTGTAAATTGAAGTCTATTATTGTCATTTATTTTGTAACAGTCATTTTAGTTCATTCGACCGGACCGCGAGTGTGTTTGCGGTTTTTTTAGTGGTATAAAATTCAATCTTGTGTTGTTTTACGGTGCATTTCTCTCATGTAAGTACTGTTTTTATTAGAAAGGCCGTATATTTTTTCTATTTGGATAATTTGTTGTAAGAAATATATCGTGATAGCCAAAAATAAAGTAATTTAGAAATTCATTATTTTTCAAGTGATTTTTATTATATTTGCTTGTAAATATAAAAACTACTTTGTCTATTACTTTATTTTGATCTCTAGTAGACAGAAAATATATCAATTGATACACAGTCGTTTACAGAATGATAAAATTTGACTTAGTTGTAGAAAAAAAAAAATTTTTTTTTCCATCGAGTCGCCTGAGACGCCATTCCCGCCAAAAAGCGAGTGATGAGTCCTGGCGCTTAAAATCGCCTTTGCATGTCAGAGTTTCGAGAGGTTAAAGTAGGTATAATATATTAAAAAAAACATTGAGTTAAAAAAATAGCGGACGTCTGGATGTCTGTCTGTAATCTGTATGGATGTGCCACGATGACGCAGACGCCCAAAAAACTCGACCACATCGATACCTATTTTTTTTTATAGCTTCAGTGTTTTACGGGATTATTTGTGATTTCCAAACGGATATTTATTATTATTTTTCAAAGCCAGATTCGAAGGAAGTACAAGTCCTACACTATTTTATCGCGTATTGAGGATAAATATTTGTTTAGGTTCAACTGTAAAAAACGGTTTGAAGAGTAACGGATTTTTGTGATAAACGCAAATATTTAATACTAATCTTTGATAGAATATTTACACTTGATAAAAATTGGACCAGATTTTAAGGAATTTTTACATTAGTTCCACAAGTACCTATACATTGTAAAAAAATAGTATTTTTGTTACGTAGCCCAGTATCTATACATATAATAAAATCGTAGGAAAGTCAAAACTGTACATTGAATATTTTTTTAAAAGAATACTCGAGGCGTGATTTACAATCGATATAGAAGCCGAAAATATAGTTTTTAGAATTTTTGTCTGTTTGTCAGTTTGTCTGTTTGTCTGTTTGTCTGTTTGTCTGTTTGTCTGTTTGTCTGTTTGTCTGTTTGTTTGTCTGTCTGTTTGTTTGTCTGTTTGTCTGTTTGTCTGTTTGTCTGTTTGTCTGTTTGTCTGTTTGTCTGTTTGTCTGTTTGTCTGTTTGTCTGTTTGTCTGTTTGTCTGTTTGTCTGTTTGTCTGTTTGTCTGTTTGTCTGTTTGTCTGTTTGTCTGTTTGTCTGTTTGTCTGTTTGTCTGTTTGTCTGTTTGTCTGTTTGTCTGTTTGTCTGTTTGTCTGTTTGTCTGTTTGTCTGTTTGTCTGTTTGTCTGTTTGTCTGTTTGTCTGTTTGTCTGTTTGTCTGTTTGTCTGTTTGTCTGTTTGTCTGTTTGTCTGTTTGTCTGTTTGTCTGTTTGTCTGTTTGTCTGTTTGTCTGTTTGTCTGTTTGTCTGTTTGTCTGTTTGTCTGTTTGTCTGTTTGTCTGTTTGTCTGTTTGTCTGTTTGTCTGTTTGTCTGCCTGTCTGCCTGTCTGTCTGTCTGTCTGTCTGTCTGTCTGTCTGTCTGTCTGTCTGTCTGTCTGTCTGTCTGTCTGTCTGTCTGTCTGTCTGTCTGTCTGTCTGTCTGTCTGTCTGTCTGTCTGTCTGTCTGTCTGTCTGTCTGTCTGTCTGTCTGTCTGTCTGTCTGTCTGTCTGTCTGTCTGTCTGTCTGTCTGTCTGTCTGTCTGTCTGTCTGTCTGTCTGTCTGTCTGTCTGTCTGTCTGTCTGTCTGTTTGTCTGTTTGTCTGTTTGTCTGTTTGTCTGTTTGTCTGTTTGTCTGTTTGTCTGTTTGTCTGTTTGTCTGTTTGTCTGTTTGTCTGTTTGTCTGTTTGTCTGTTTGTCTGTTTGTCTGTTTGTCTGTTTGTCTGTTTGTCTGTTTGTCTGTTTGTCTGTTTGTCTGTTTGTCTGTTTGTCTGTTTGTCTGTTTGTCTGTTTGTCTGTTTGTCTGTTTGTCTGTTTGTCTGTTTGTCTGTTTGTCTGTTTGTCTGTTTGTCTGTTTGTCTGTTTGTCTGTTTGTCTGTTTGTCTGTTTGTCTGTTTGTCTGTTTGTCTGTTTGTCTGTTTGTCTGTTTGTCTGTTTGTCTGTTTGTCTGTTTGTCTGTTTGTCTGTTTGTCTGTTTGTCTGTTTGTCTGTTTGTCTGTTTGTCTGTTTGTCTGTTTGTCTGTTTGTCTGTTTGTCTGTTTGTCTGTTTGTCTGTTTGTCTGTTTGTCTGTTTGTCTGTTTGTCTGTTTGTCTGTATGTATGTCCGGGGTAAACTCAAAAAGTACTGCATGGATTTACTTCAAATTTTGCATGAATATTACTAACAGTTCAGGTCAACATATAGGCTACATATTATCACGCTATCACTTACGGGGAGGAGCTGTGCGGAGTAAACGAAGTACCGCGCGGACGAAGTTGCGGGCAATGCCTAGTAATGAAATATATACAAATATAACATTTTTATGTTTCTTTTATATTATAAGACAGCAAACAAGCAAATGCTCTCGCGACTTAAAGAGACAACTATCACCTATTATAGCTTTAGACAAAAGGTGTTAATGACTCGTTGCATACGTATTTACACGCAATACTCTTCTGTGTGTCAATTACCGCGGCGGGGGTATTTCCGAACGGATACGACTTAGAGACCTTTAAGAAAGGAGCGTATGGGCGTACCGAGGGGGGGCAGGGAGGGGCAGCTGCCCCCCTGGAATTTGTTTACCTCTCTACTAACTACATAATATTGTAGATAAAAATATAATAGGATAAAAGTATAGTCTTAAAATGTTACGGTGCCCCCCCCTCCCCCCCCCCCCCGTGGCCCAAAACCTAGGTACGCTCATGAGCATACTCATTCTTAAAAAGCCGGCAACGCACCTGCAAGACCTATGGTGCTGTGGCTGTCTATAGGCGGTGGTAATCACTAACCATCAGGTGAGCCTCCTGGTAGTTTGCCCCCTTTTTTCTATATAAAAAAAATGCGGAATGGTGATGCCATTTGCATAAGTTTAAAGGCTACCTTACTCTCCAAACGGGAACATGGTAGCAACGAGCACTGACGTTATTGCGTCAGGAATAGGTACGACGATAATACCAGACCCGGGCGAGACGTTGCGGAACTCCACTACCTAGTAGTCACGATGGCAGTGACACGTATAGGTAGTTAATCATTCGCCTTCTACGAACTGCCTGGCAGAACGACAGATGGTCTATTATTCAAAATAGACCAGATCAACACGGGGCAGTGATTTTTTGTGGAAGAAATAAATCTATTTTTTTCTGTAAGCTATGGGAGTGCCGCAAAGTAACGACAATGGCGATGGTATACGAGACTCCCACCAGCTAAAACTCTTAAAGCTCCCTGAATTCAAAATTACTATCTTACATCATTTGATACTGAAATTTGGGTCTATTTTTGGTTTTGACTTTCCTACAATTTTATTATATTAATAGATACATAATATTACAATAATTAAGTTCCAACAAAAGCAACCCAAAATATTCCATTATATTGTAATTAAGGACATATAGTTTAATCATTCAAAAGCAATAGTACTGATTATACGGCTACTTCAGTATCTCGTCCTACAACCGACTCGTCCGAGTGACAGAAATTTGAAAATAATTATATTTTCATTTAGTGTCTCGTCCCAATGACGAGTTTTCGCCATTTTGAAACAAAACAAACGTATACAGTAATGTCGACTATAAAAATTCTTGACATAATTTTATTAAATTGTATCAATATAGGGATTAAGTAGTAGAGGGATTTGGGGATGCTCAGCAAATGAACTGATAATAAAATATATAATTATACCTTAAGGTTTATTTGTGTACTAAAAAAATAATATATGATTATAAAATATGAATACCAAACTTTTACAAATCTAGATTTTGTTTTATTGAACCCTCGATTATTATTTATGTAACTACGTTTGTGTGCTATCATCGAATGTACCACAAATTAGTTTTCGAAAATATTAAACAAATGGGACGAAACACTGAATGAAAATAAAAATATTTTGAAATTTCTATGTCTCGTCCCAATGGGCCGAGTCAGTCGTAGGACGAGACGCTGAAGTACCCGATTACACAAACTGTACAAACTTTAATACTTCCGTTGTTAAAAAACAATCTTCAGCTTTGTAAATTATATTGGTGACATAAAATTTTTGGTTGGTGAATTAAAGTTTGACATTCAATCATTGTTGAAAGATAAAATTCAACATTTTATTTATTTGCACAATCTAAAATACATGCTAAACTCATAAAAGATAGTAAAAGTTGACCTGACATATTTCTTTCGTTGTAAAAATATTTTATTATAATTTCATTGCTGAATATAATCAAATGAAAATTCAAATGAAGAAATAACGGTGCATTATAAATAGCTATCCAATATTAGCCTAGCCATGCCAAGAGCAAACAAACCCTATATCTGTGAATGAATGCCTCGCCAGGAGCATGCTACAGCAAAAACGTATGTGTTTTGTAAAGTAGACATGTAATGATAGTTTCTGTTCTTAAAACTTGTAAATAGAGTAAACTTGACGTTTTCAACTTATAGTTCAATTCGTCAAAATTTAGCTGCATAAAGATAACAAATATGTTAAAAATTTAAATTATTTTATGCAACCTGTATCAATATAATATATTTTTATCAAAAAAATAAACCGACGAAATGTTATGCCTGCTCATATATTAAATCCAGTGAGTGAATAATTAATCATTCCTGATTTTTTTATGTAATGCCACGCTTTCATAAAAATCAGTTTTTTTAATAATAATAATAATAAAGGGAGAAAGCGGGAAGTTAAAAAATATACTCTTCGAATTAAAATCTTCCTTCGTTTGCGTCTGTTGAAAACTGAAGTTGAGACTAACTGTTCATGCAACAAAGAAACCGTGGAGTATCTTTAAGTTCTAGCTATCACCCTTTGGTCGAAATTCGACCATAGTCTAAAAAACAATAAAAGTTTGTCTCTTTTAAGTTTGAAAAAATCTCTTTTAAGTTTGACAACAGACTTTAGCCGTAACGAAAATAGTATACTACTTCTTTGTCGTCACACTCTTGGCAGGGTGGTCGTGGTTGTCATGACAGTAGTGGTGGCAAGCTTTACAATTCGTCGCTATTCTTCTCATACTGCGTCTTGCATTCGTGGAGTGGACCATTTAGCATTAGTTTGATTTGGTCGGTCCAGCGCATTGGTGCTCTACCGCGCGCCCTTGTGCCCTCGACTTTGCCCTAAATTACGAGTCACTCAACAGACGTATCCTCACGACGTGTAATATGTCCAAAAAAAGTGAGAATACGACTGAACGAGTGTGTATATTATCTTGTTCATGAATGTATTATGTGTAATGATAATTTTTATTTATTTAATGTATTTCTATTGAATATTATTTAAAAATATTAAGTTTCTGCAATCCTCCGCAATACAAACTTTAGCTATGCCAAATTTTATACTCCACCCTTCGCGAAAGTCTTAAAAATATAGATAAAATGTTTTCTTTTATCGTACACAATTTATAATATACTTAGTGTTACTTATAGAGTTAGACTTTTATGGATATTTCTAATCTTTATCAGCTCAGGTTTTTGCAAAACAAAATAGTATGGCAACTATAGTGCCATGTTAGATTAGTTTTTGTCAGAGAAAATTGATTGGGACATAAATAATCATATTGGTCTAAAATACATCATTCGTTACAAATACATTGTTGTAGTTATGACAATACTCTTGCCGTCATTATTATATTATAAATGCGATAAATTTATAGTTGTTTATGAATATATCGCATCTGCCTTAAATCTCAATAATATGAATGTCATAAATATTGAAATTTTTATTCATCTCTTTTCAAACTGGTATAACGTGTTAAAATTCGAGTTCAAATTTGAATATTAAAAATTCGTCTAGTCATTTAGATAATCAATGGTAAAAAACACATGTAATAAGGAAACCCATATACATAAATTAAAGGACCCAAAATACAATTTTCTACTTCTAGTGCAGTTGGATAAAAATTCAAATTCATTTTTAATGATCAATACAGAAAAAGCAATCAAGCTCAACAATATTTAACACATAAATTGGATCTTGAGGCGTATCTACGATAGCGTATACAAGTCTTTGGCCAAGATTGTAAACAAATAGTCAGTGTAAACTAGACTAACAAGCACACGCGTTGCTGTTACTTTTCGATGCCCCTGTGTAAATAAGTGCTATGCACTTGATAATAACTTCTACTAATATTACGTTCTTGTGGTTTCTGAACACTTCATTATCAAAGGAGATAGATCTGTAGATATACTCTCTTATACTAACCAAAATAATGCTAGTTGGTATTTAAATATGTATTAATAGATACTATTCTGGTTTGTACAAGTCGCATGTGAAGATTTAATAGAACAGTTACAGAAGATGCAGCCACACATTAATGTCTAAGTACATATATATACCTACGCTGTGTAAAAAAACCCTATCCGATCGTCAAAGGCATTATTTGGTATAATCATATCTGTGTCATTATTTTATGGATATTGATAGCGAAATTTTCAAAATATTTGCTTGATTTAAGGGGAAGTTGCTCACGTTTAGTACTAAAATAAGGCACTTTAAAATATAATATTTTTAATATTTAAAAGCCGAGCCACGCTGTTGGAAACAAGCCACCACATGTGTTTCCACCGGCGTTTTACAAATGTGTAAACACTTGTTTGCAACAAAAATTCATCTGAACTCCACAAGCCTCCCACCAAGGTCACCCGTGTTAGAAGCTTGTTTCCAACAGTGTGACTTGGCTATTCATAAAAAGTTTTTTTTGATAACGTCATTACCTCGGTCGGACGTAGGATTTTTTTTTATATATCATAAGATAGCAAACAAGCAGATGGGTCTCCTGATGGAAAGAGTCAACCATCTCCTATAGACACCAAAGGTGTTAATGGTGTGTTGCTATCTTGTGGCGAGGTATAATGCCACATACATAAGTTTACCGGCTACCTTACCCTCCAAACCGGAACACGACAGTGACCAGCACGGGCGCTATTGCGGCAGGAATTGGTGAGGCGGTGGTACCAGACCCGGTCGAGCCGATGCAGAACTCTACCACCTAGTAGTCACGATGGTAGTGACTCGTATAGCCAATCGGTCGCCTTTTACGACATGCCCGGCAGAACGGCAGTTGGTCTATTCTTCAGAGGAACCCGGATCCAACAAGTAGGCAACAACACGTAGAATACGGAGGAGAGTAATGCATCATTGACATTTTTTGTGAGTACTCTATAGTAGAAGTATTTTATATAATAGCAACCAAGCGAATGTCCCATCTAATAAAAAAAAAGATGGTTAATGGTGCGTTGTTATCCATGTGGCGAAAGGACAATGCCATGTGCATCCTATCGGCCACCTAATGCAACAGTGACAAACACTGACGCGGCAGGAAAATATAAAGCGGTAGTACCAGACCCGAGAATGACAATGCAGAATTCTACCACCTAGTAACCACGATGCTAGTGAGACGTATCGCTGGTAATCGATTGCCTTTTAAGCCCTGCCTGGCAGAACGACAGTTCATCTATTTTTCAAAGGGGGTTTGGACCAACCCCGGGAAAAACGACCGAGCTCCCCAGTGTTGGTCAGAGAAAGATAGTCTAATTACTCAAGAATCAGTTTGACGAAGGTTATAACGTAATACTCATTATGTCTCTTTCATAAGAATCTACTGTTACCTCCAAATAAAAGCAACAAAATTATTCCTTATTTACACACATTCACAACCTTATGTAGGTATGAAATGTTCAAAACAAATTACAATACAAATAGGTGATTATACCACCCATGACGTTATGTTTGGACTGATCTGGACTATATTTAATAACAACACTATTGTTTGCAAGTAGCTACACACAGCAGGTTTAGTATAAAACATATAAACTTTTTTTTATATCATGAGATGGCAAATGGCTATTATTAGAGTGTATGTAGCTACTGAATATGTCTTAACATTTCGAATTATTTAACCTTTCGAATAGAATATAATTGGCGTACCTAGCCGTGTATAGTTATTGTTAATTCGTGACACCCAGAAATATATTGGTCGATGTTGAAATTCAATAAAGTTCATTTGTTGCAGCTAGAGAGTAATTTGTTAAGGTTTAGAAACTGGAAACTTAACAATTAAAACGCAGTGAAATTGTATAAACTGGCTTAGAATTACCCTATATTATCCTTTATCGAAAAATCGTAGACAATCATGTAAGCTGCCAGCAGAAGTGAAAACTGTATTGACTAATATTTTTTATTATAATGAAAGATGATCTTACCTTATAAAGGATCGGATCAAAATGGAGAAAATTTACTAAATTCAATAAAATTGAATTCCTAAATACAATTAGATGGTATGTAATTGCTTCTAAACGAATATCATTAGGTGGTAGAGTTCTACATTGTCTCGCCCGGGATTGGTACCACCGCCTTACCTATTCCTGCCGCAATAGAGTCAGTGCTTGTCGCTGTCGTGGTTCGGTTTGGGGGGTAAGTTAGTCGGTAAACTTATGCATGCATATGCATTAGACCTCGCTACAAGATAGCAACGCAACATTAACATCTTTGGTGTCTATAGGCGATGATTGACTCTTTCCATCAGGAGACCAATCTATTGTTTGCTATCTTATGATTATAAAAAGAAATGGAATATAATAGCTGAACTTGACAAGCATTGTTTATATTATTCATCTTTGTTGATTGCCCTTCCGTGCTAAGTACATATGTGTAGTATGTACACAACGTATCAAAAGATAGATATATTTTGAAAAGTGAATTCTTGATGAAAAATATTAATAAGTCATCGCTCTAAGAAGAAAATAATCGGAAATAATTAACTTTACAACAGTTCAGGACAGGCAGAGTGAACCGAACTTCGAAAGACGTTCCGGTTAGTAAGGTAAAAAAGGGTAGTAATTTTATGGGCACATGCAAATTTTATCGACCATTGCTTATCATTTGCGACAGCCATATGCGACGGCTTTATGTGATTTCAGAAGCAGCGTCGGCCGTGAGAGCGATAGTAATCATTGCTCTAGACGCCAAGTGGCAAGGGGCGTTTTTTTCTAAAAGAGGAAGCAAACGGTCGGAAAGCTAACTTAATGGTAAGTAATCGCCGCCACTTATGGAGAACTCATTACCAGAAATCTTGCAGTTGCATTGCCGGTCTTTTAAGAATGAATGAGTTATTTTTTTAAAGGTCCCTAAATCGTAAGTTCGTTGTCTCCAAATCAAAGGATTTATTTAATTTTGATAGCGCATTTACAGAAGCGCTAGGCTTCCTGTGAGTAAATGTGTCTTGCATCGTTTGCAAATGGTGCAATTTCGTTCAAATGTATGGAGATTTAAGACACCATTAAAGTATAAGTGCATTGTTAACTGTGTCTAATGTTTATTTTTGTTTTGCTGAGAAATAATTTTATGATCCGACCATAGTAGACCATAATAGATAGTAAGTCAAATTTAATATTAGGTCGAACATTTTAAACCAAATAATTTTTTAAGCGCAGTAAAACAGCAGCAACCAACTAGCCATTTCCTTTATATCTCGAACTAGATCTAGATCTTCACCTGATTAAAATAGGATTACACGGAAAGTAGGTATGGGTATACCTACTTCCCAAACAAAAAATAATTTGAATCTGTTCATAAATGACCGAGTTCTGAGGTAATATACATAAAAAAAACATATAGCCGAATTGATAACCTTTTTGAGAAGTCGGTTATGAAATGTTTTGACCCCTAGAGTCAATAAAGTCAAAAACATCATTTCGTGTTTTTTAGGAATACCTACTTACACTTACACACTACTATACTCGAATTTTCATTAGGCGTGTAGTAAGTATATATTAATTTTGAACCAATTAAAAGCTGGTCCTATTAAACAAAAACTAATTTGCACACGGATCTATAGCAATTAGCCAAGTGTTGGCCACCAAATTTTTTTTATTACTTATTGTAAATTATTGCTAGACAAATTATACGAATCAATCTAAGTAAACAATTTTCTTGTGATATCGGTGTTAGTCAATAACACCAATACATAGAAATGCAATGTATATAAATACAGAAAATATATTTAATAAACTCCCAAATCCAGTCTGTTCCTGGGGAGACTCGAATCCACGCCCCATCAATTACGTAGTCAGGTTCGCTAATCATTTGACCAATGGAGCGGTCATAAAAGACTAACACAACGTTACTCAAAAATAAGTAACTACCTATCTACTTTAATTTTTTTTTATTTTTTTGTACACTTATATAATGACAAAAAAATTTAAACGATACTTAAAATCATGCACAAAAGGTGAGCTTATCCCTAACGACAGAGATTTCTTCCAGCTAACCCAGAAAGTGAAGCTGGGAAAGGAAAGTGGAAGGCATCGTGCACAAGCATAGAGACAAACACAAATATATAAATTACATTGAAATTCTAATTATTCATACATTGCAAGGAAAAGATTACACATAGATAAGAAAAGGCTAAAACGCAAATTGATGGCTATAGTAAAGAGAAGATAACACAGTAATAAAATAAATAAGAGCTAAAAAAAGAAAAAACTACTAAAAAAATATTATTTGCAAAAAAGTTAAACATTTATAGAGTCGGCTTCTGGACTCTAGGTAGGTATATTATATGAATAGACACAAGTAATTTAATTCAAATTCAACCTCTTTACGATTTGTCAAAAAGCATGGGATGCAATCTTAGCAAATCCAGTAGAGTGCAATTACCTTATTCAAATAATATAGGTATTCAATAGATGAACACAAGTTCATACAGTTCACAAAGTTAATTTTAACAAAAACCAAATGTCAGTAGTAAATGTCGTGCACTCACCTCATTGTATATAGACGTCATCTCGATAGTTAATAATATTTCGCAAAACCAGATCAGCCACTATTTAACACATTTCACAACTTAGGCAAATTACGAAAATAAAAAATAATTAAAATATCAATTGTCAATTTTCCCGCGCAAGATGTGTGTTTTAAATTGCAAGGCAAAGGTTTACATTATACAGCCATATGCGTGTGTCGCGTTCCGTGTTTAGAATCGACACTGAGCGGGCCCGGCAGCGAATGGCTCAATGGGTGCCGATAGTGCGCTCAGCTGCTGTGCTCAATGAACCATTCGAGTTCGGAGGTCGCCGATCGACGTTACCCCATCGCTTTTAATTTAAGCTCAATCAATGTTATTATTCTCTATTTCGTGTTTGAAATAAGTTTAAATGAATACGGCATTGAAGATTTCCAGCGATTGAAATAAATTTAAGTACATACGTATATTTTTAATATCTTATGTTCTCAAAATGGCAAATAACAGCCGGTCATGGACTTATAATTACATTATAATTTATAAAGTATAAATAAAATTATTTTCGTTGGAAAGCGTATTTATTGGAAAGGTCTGGTAAGGTTTGATCAGTTTATAGTAAAGGGTTATCTTTTGGAAATATACGAACATTTAATTTATGCGTTATCTTTTTAAAAAACCAAGATAGGACTGGGTTGTAAGAGTTACGAACATTTAATTTATGCGTTATCTTTTTAAAAACCAAGATAGGACTGGGTTGTAAGAGTTTGGGTAGCTCCCCACAAGCCCGGGGCTTGAGACTGGAAAGTGATAGATGGATTACTAATATTGTCTTTCTATTTCCTTCCTCCTAGTTGTTTGAACGAACTCTCTGATCTAGTCTTCACTTAGGTAGTAAGAGCTGGAAGCTAGACTACACGAGTCCTTAATCTACCTACCGCTCGGCCAGTGGCAGGAAAAATAATAATTATGGGAGGATCGCGCAGGTTGAAAATACCACTTCTACCATCTGAATATGGCCAGTTCGACGCTGCATCTAACGTACCTACTTACAAAACGTCCATTGTAGAAATTAAACAATAATATACATTAGTTTATCAAAATTAAGTCTCTTTACAAAATTAATGACCCAAAAACCCAAAATTTTGAAAGTTGCATGTTGTTTATTGTCTTTATCGAATATAATTCTCTCTTTAAGTGAACTTATATTCTTTAGTATAAGCAGATAGTATAGTTTCATATTAATTCAACCGATAATATGTCGCACTCGTAATTAAACAACGACCGAATTCATTATTACTAACTTTCGGCAATAGACCAAAAACTAATTTTGTAGGCGATACATTTTTTCAAACCACTATAAAATGTAATAAAATAAGCGTAACTCCTTATTGCTTGAGGAAAACAGATGTTTTTTTCAGCCTTGGTTGTGAAGCTTGCTCTTTTGGGATACTTACCTGGATTAGGCCGTCACCTAACAAATCACACATAACACAATCACAATCTTTAAGTGTATGAATGTAATTGGCATCGGACCCCCTTAGTTTCTTGGCAGTTGGAAGTCTATTCATTTATATTATCTTTATTTTATGGAATTAAACGAAAAATAAAAGGTTTGTTCGCAAGATTATATCGCAAAATTTAGTCTAAAATTGATCTCATAAAATGTTTATAGTCTATAAACATTATTGTATGTGGTGTTCTCCAGAGGAGTGTTTCAATTAGCGGTTATTTCTTTGAAACTGCTTTAAATCGTCAAATTAATGTCACATAAACGTTGAAATACACTCTTAAAAAATTATATACTACTTTATTGCAAACCTCTGTAATCAAATTCATAATTGGCTTAAATTTAAGAATGAAAAACAAGTCCAGTATTTTGAGAATGAATCTCCATTAAACCGTTAATTTGAAAGTATTTCTGTTTTCGGAGCCACATATACTTATGCTGCGGCCACACTTGTGTCTATCATAACAAAGCTTCGTTCAATGACATGACACCATGCATGCAGATATGACTGGCTATTATCGGCTATCATCGGACTGCGTGTGCCTTATCGCGCGGTTGGCGGTACGTCAAAGGATTTTAGCGTTCTCTAACATATCGCGCTGCGTGGTTAGGTAAATTAGAGTTCATTGGGGTCGTTTTTCGATCAGTTCAGACGTGTGCGGGTGGTTATGTAAAATGGAGTGGAACGATTAAGTCATAAAGTGAGCCCATCATACATACAGGATCCAAAAAATGTGAATCACAAAAAAAAAAACATTTTAGTAATCAATTGTTAGCACACATGTAGAAATAAAGATAGTTGTCACCCACAGTTACACGTTTGAAAATGATTTCAGTTATCCTGGGTCACGGTAGTCCGTGCAAAATATCGTTACCGCTCATATAAACACAGCTTCAGCGCATTTTTTTTTTTACTTCAGGACGATTGACGCATGTGCAGACCCAACATTAGCGTAAACTCGATATTTGGCCATCGGAAAAGCAATAGGTAATGGAAATAATTATTCTAATATACCACCGACTTTGGGCTGGATATTAGAGAACAATTATCTATATATACTATTAAACCATAAATTATAAAAATTATCGCCTCTGTGGTCTAGTGGTCCAGCGTTGGCGTTGACCACATGAGGTCCCAGGTTCGATTCCCGAGTCGGGCATATAAAAAAAAGTGTTTTTTCAGTTTTCTGAGATACACAAAGTTGCCCGGGATTGGAAAGTGCCCGGTTGGCAATAGGCTTGCCACCTATCACATTTGTGGGACCAAGTATCTTCGGCTAATCGTGGGTGCACTTGTTGCACCTCAGCCTATATATGGGCCTGAAGTACTTAAGAGAATTAAAGGTAAAATATATGAAATAGTAGGCAAAAGTAGTAGCAGCTTTTACATATCCTTCTAGCCAAAATTATTCACGCCAATGTTTCTACAAATGATTAATCTGTCAACAAATTGTTTTACCTCTTACCGATTTGCTGACGTGTTTTCAGAAATATTGAAAAAGTTATCTAGATTGAATTGCACTACCCGAGAATCGCATTTGTCAACTCACGCGTCTCTAAGCAAGTATTCTACAGTAAGCGTTAAGTATTATGATGCACGCGACGATGGTTATCACTATTTATTGTATACGTTGCTGATTCTAACCCACAGAACTTCGCCCGCGAACTGTTTTTTATTTGAAAAAAAGTAAAAAAGTATCTTCACGTCCAGATCCCTGAAGAGTTAGGGATCTGGACGTGAAGATACTTTATATCCCCAGATTAAGATTAAGATACCCAGACCACCCAGAGCACCCACGATTAGCCAAAGATACTTAATCCCACATTGTGACAGGTGGCAAGCCTATCGCCAACCGGCCACTTATCCAATCCCGGGCAACGTTGTTTTAAACAGAAAACTGAAAAAGCATGTTTTTAAATCGAACCCGGGAACTCATGATCTAAACCGAATAGGCTAGCCATAGACCACGAGGCAGTCAAAGAAAAGAAAATTAGGAAAAAGTGAAAGGAGCTTCGTCAGACCTAATAAATCTACATTTTCAGAGCAATACAAAAAAAAAGTGTGTCAGATCCACTAAAATGCTTATGAAAGAATTTACTAACATCCTCCGAGGTTCCGCTATAATTCTGCTCAAACAATACAATTACGTCAATGTTACCTTACTCTTTTTTTCTATTGTCTTAATTTCACAGACCAAGTTATCTATGTAGAGTAATTGGGTGTATAGTAATAATATATTTTTTATACTTAGCTTAGTTATTATCTAAGATTAGATCTACTTACATATATGTTTTACCCCGGGGTGTTTCGAGCTCTTTTAAACTATCTATCTGCCTTCCTGCCAGACAGTTTGTAAAAGGCGATTGACTAGCCACAGATGTTTTTAACAATGTGACTACTAGGTGCTAGAATTCTGCAACGTCTCGCCTGAGTTTAGCACCACTGCCCTAATTATTCATATCACAATAACATCAGTGCTTGTCACTGTCGAATTCCGGTTTGAAGGGTAAGGTAGTCGATAAATTTATGCATGTGGCATTTTAACCCGCCACATGGATGACAAGGCACCTTTATTCTTGTTGACAGTATTCTTGTAGTGTTTTTTATAGCTCAAGCAAAACAAACCAAGTGGTTGTCCTGTTCTAATTTAGAGAGTAAGGTAGTCAATATATGCATGGAACATTACTTCCGGTAAACGGAATATAGATGGAGTTATGGTATGTTATTTTCTGTTCAGAGAAATGTTAAAAGTCTGGTGATATTAGAGCAACAGCCTCATACGAGTATCTCGAAAAATACGAGATTCGTTGTTCTGATGATCACAAATAACAAACTTCAATCGTTAAAATTGAACATGCAGTGACAAATATGACGCATATAGACAGACTAGCAAACAATTGTGCATTAGGAACATCTATGTACATGAACTTTACTCCGTCTATCGCGTAAGGAAACGGACTTAATAATGTAGTATGAAAAGTTTTCAAATATAAAAAGGTTTATTAGATTTTATTAAAATCTGAAAAATAGGCAAAACATAACCACTGCGTAAGAGTTAAAGACACTTTAATCAAAGATTCCTGCTGCAATAGCATCAGTGTTTGTCACTGTTGTGTCCCGATTTGGAAGGTAACGTGTTACGTAACCTTCCAAACCGGAATTTAAAATGCATGTGGTATTTCAACCCAGTATACTGATATTAAACCACCATTAACATTTTTGGTGTCTACAGGCGATGATTACCATTCTCCAACTAGAGAACTATCTGCTTTTTTGTTATATACCATGCTAATATTATAATTAATGCTAATATTATATAATTCTTCTGTCCGTTATGCCTCGGCCGCACTTGAGTCTATCGTGGTAGAGTTCTGTATGGGTGGTAGAGTCTCGCCCGTGTCTGGTACCACTGCCTTACCTATTCCTGCCGCAATAGCGTCAGTGCTTGTCGCTATCGTGTTCCGGTTTGAAGGGCAAGGTAGCCGGTAAACTTCTGCATGTGGCATTAGACCGCGCCACAAGTTAGAAACGCACCATTAACATCTTTGGTGTCTATAGGCGATGATTGACTCTTTCCATCAGGAGACTTGTCTGCTTGTTTGCTATCTTATGATATAAAAAATATAATCGTCCCAAAGATATTAGCGCGCTAAGGCACCCGCAGTCCAGAATGTATGCGACAATAGCCAATAATAGCCGGTCACATCTTCATTTATCGTGTCATTGCACGAAGCTTTGTGACGACAGATGCAAGTGCGGTTGAGGCATTAGGCTTTTACGGTTAAACTCATGTTTTACGATGAATTGATTTTGATGAAATTTAGTAAGTAGGTAGTTCAAGAACTACGGTTAAATACAGGCTCCTTTTTTTAAACAAACCTCTAAGAGATTTAAAAGGCTATATTGACATTTTAGTTAACTCGCGGCCGTCAGGCAGAATGGTTTAAAAATTGAATAATAAAGCTTCGCAGTCTACACTGACGAAGCCTAGTAAATATTAAATGAGACATTGCCTCAAGGTCTAGGTACGTAAAACAACTAACTATAAAAAGCAACGCAATTCATCGTAATACCACGACAATCGATAACTCCTACACTAACAATCGTGGGAAAAAACACAAAGGCAAGCCGCTGCTTTATTGCCAATGTCGGGGTATATCCATATAAACTGTACGGCGAATGCTGTGCCCATCTGAATTTGTGATAAACATCTTGATGGATAGATATGGTGGCGCGGCTTAGGGTTGGAACTATTTGCTATTTATCTCACACGCCTTGCCGTAGTTAATAAATATAATATTTACTTAGTTACTTTTTTATAGTATCTGCAGGCATACGAGCAGGGCCTTTGCCACCTGATGAGAAAAGATCACCACTGCCAATGGACTGGAAAATGTTTGTGTCTTTGAGATTGGCTGTTTATAAATATATTATTTCTATATATTAGTATTGTTACCTAAAACCCATTACTAAAGCAAATAATTGGACACAACTGCGAACTCGTCCAACGCGCCCTGATGAAGAACCTGATATAGGTCTGTCTATAACTAGTCGGAACCTACACTGATTGGAAGTGAGTTCATCTGTTTTAATTATTATTTCAATAATGTCACACAAAAGTTTTAATAATTTTATATAAAACCAAGGATTTAAATACCATTATTTTCTGGTAACGTTATTGCTCGCGGCATGACATAACGTTATTTTCAAGTATAACTTTATCCAAAAATGATTCAGAATTTGTTACTATTTAATAACGTTATTCATTGCGTTCTGTTATACAATACAAATTAACGTTATAGTATAAAGTATTGTGACGTTGTCTTCTAGCGCTAGTTGTCGAACTAATCACGAAACAACATGAAACGTGGCACTGAACCAATCACAAACCAGCATAAAACGCTATATTATAACGTTATTTAGCTTTAACAATTTCGTTCTATTATTTGAGTAGCGATATAGTGTTTATTATAATTTATAATTTTGTTATTGTGCAAATAATTTTGTTACTGAGATATCGCTACATTAATAACGTTACGTATCGCAAAATAAGTTATGTTATCTGATAATGTTTTAAATCCTTGTATGAAACATATGGATTGTGAAAACTGCATCTTGTATGTTGCATCCCTAATTGGTCGATCAAATAACATTATGGCGCCGTAGTTGCCTCTAAATAGCTAGTAGCAATCTCATCCATTAAAAAAGCGTGCCTAAGGATAACTCATCTATCAATAGAATTGCTAGCTAGTGACCGAAGACAGTTAAAGAGTCCGTCAAAATGTATTATTCTAGCTATACTATTTGTATGCTTTTTAACGAGCAATATTTGTAAATATTTTAGTCGAAGCGAAGAAAAATTTAAAGTTCATAATAAATACAAAATATTCTTCAGGTTTTTTGTTTAGAAATTGTAAAATATCCTATTTAAAGCCAATCATAAGTTATGATTAAAACAAGATTCCTTTTTTATTATATTATTGTAATTTATAGCAATGTCCAATTAGCAACATGTTTTATGTCATTGGAGTGGAAATTTTTTGCTTTAAATTTTTTTTCAACCACAATTTACACATCCAGGCCAAGTAACTATTAAGTAATCTGTGCCCAGGCCAAGGAAAAAAGTGAGATGTATTTTTTCGTTCCACCCTTATATATTTAGACAAAATTTGCAATATAAAGTTTTATTGAGGCGAAAAATCGACTCAATTATACAGATTTCTCATATACCTAATTAGATAAATTCGTTTTCTTTGTATTTTCATACGAAAAGGTCTTTTCGCAGACGTAATATTTTCAGTTTCGCTGCCATTACCACCTTCTTAATAGCGTACTGGTAAAACCGTGGATTCGAACCCCACATAGACAGAAAAACAAAAAAGTATTCGTTTTATTAGTTTTTCGAGCTGTTTTTATGCTTTTGTATGGAAATCGTTTTTCTCATAGTCGGTCGATAAGGTCATTCGAAGAGAAGACGCATGCATGGAAAGTTCCATGCTTTCTTAAACTATTTTTAAGAAAGCATGGGATATATTATAGCAAGCGGTTACTACTTGTAGACAAATAAACTAAGACTTGTAACTTATACGAAATAAACCAAGTTTACACAGTTATAAATATATTTAAAACGGTGTAAAAAAAGATATTATAAAATCTCAGATTATTTTAGAAGACAAAAAAGCCTGGGATTAATTGCTCCTCATACCGATCTCATATATATTTTTTGTAATATTTTGATATTGTAAAAAAATAGATGATATGAAAAAAAGACAAGCCCGCTGAGTTTCTTCCGTCGGATCTTCTCAGTGTGTGGCCGCGTTTCCGATCCGGTAGTAGTTTTTAAATAATAAGCTGACGTGTCAAAATAACTTGTAAAAAAATACATTGAATAAAGTACTTCGGATTTTTTGGTCTTAATTTTAGGAAAAAATCGTTTTCGCCCAGGTATATTGACCCTAATCCGATTCGCACTGATAGGAGCAAGTGATGATGTGTGAACTGTGCTTGTATGAGAGTATGTCTAGGTGGTAGAGTTCTAGGAATGTTAATGGCTCGAAATGTACGAACAGTTAGGGAACTAAACAGGAAATCGTTAGGGCTCGGGTTTGATTCTCGACAGGGATAAACATTTGTTAGATGAGCATGCTGGGTTTGGGCGTTTATTATGTATATTTTACGTTACGCCGTGTTGGTCCCGGCCTCCTTTGCAGAATAGGCCAACTGCCGTTCCGCCAGGCAGGTCGTAAAAGTTGACCGATTGGCTATCGAGTCACTACCATCGTGGCTACTAGGTGGTAGAGTTCTGCATTGTCTCACCCGGGTCTGGTACCACCGCCTTACCTATTCCTGCCGCAATAGCGTCAGTGCTTGTCGCTGTCGTGTTCCGGTTTGGAGGGTAAGGTAGCCGGTAAACTTATGCATATGGCATTAGACCTCGCCACAAGATAGCAACGCACCATTAACATCTTTGGTGTCTTTAGGCGATGGTTGACTCTTTTCACCAGGAGACCCATCTGCTTGTTTGCTATCTGATGATATAAAAAAAAAATATTACAGTATTTAAATATATATTTCTATGTACAAGTGTCGTTAACAATCATTAACACAAGCAAATAAATAATTTGCTTACTTTGGAGTTAAAGCAATTCGTTTAATTTGTCCAGTGATTTATTTATCTAATTAACACACTTGACTCGTAAAGATCTGTGCCATTTCTGGCATAAAAAGGTGAATAATGCCTCGTGTTCTAGTGGTTAGGCTGTTGGGCTTAAATAACGAGGTCTCGGATTTGATCTGTAGGTCGGTCCAAAAATTTTATTAAGGTTTTATTCTTGTTTTCGTTTGGAGTCTAGTGTTCGCGTTTTAAGATTTCCTTGTCTCGGATGAACCGTAAAACTATCGGTCTTTTACCGCAAGAAATTTGCGATAGTCGTTATTATACTAATAAATGCGCTTGATCGGAATCTCGTAAAACTTAATTTTAATGCAAATTAATGAGACAGAAATATTTTTTTAGTTAAGTTCCAATCTAAATTTGTAAAGAGAAGGATCGGCCAAATATTTTAGTATAAATAATAATATCTAAAATATTATTATTTATAAAATAATCCAAAGTAACCAATCAAAGTAAAACCCAAAAAATACAATATCGCAATACAAACAGCTCATCTCACCAATGTTTGTCCCTGTCGGGTATCGAAACCGAGCCCCATAGATTGTTAGTAAGATTCGCTAACCACTCGATCAACGGGGTGGTCAACACACATAACATAAAAGATCGGATGAATTGAGAACCTCTACTTTTTCAAGTCGGCAAAAAAGTTTATGGCTATAAATCAGATAAGTTTGTTTAACTATCTATTATCTCAACAATATCGTCAATAAGCAATAGACGACTGGCACGCAGTAAATAATGTTTTTCCTAAATCAATAAAGATAACTTGTTTTATAACAATAAAACTACACAAAGACGGACATACACAAACGAATAGCAAATACTTGTTATTTTGAATACATCAATAAAGTCCATTAACACTTCTAAGGATGTCAGTTCTAAGTGTCTGTTCCGTTTGTCGAGTTAGCGACCCTGACTATGCGTTCCCGGGTTCGATTCCCGACAGGTACAAACGTTTATGTGATGCACGTTTTGAACCGGTTTTTTGATTTTGATTCTATATTTTTTTAATGTTTTACCTCTGTAGCTCCGAGCCCCTTTGAAGAATAGACCATTTACCATTTTGCGTGGTCAGAAGTCGGTAACCTACGGCTTGCGAGCCACAGCGACTCTTTGGATGTAAAGATGTGGCTTTTTAGTTCCATACGCAAATATTATTTACAATTTCGTAAAAAATAATACTTAAAATGTTTCTACTTGAATAACCATGCAAAACCATCGCTCCCATTGATTTTGCTCAATTGTTTGTTATTGAAGTTCAAGTTAGTGTTAACTAAAACTTTATTTTTATATAAATGAAAGTGATTATATAATAATATCATATATTTACTATCTAATTTGTTGTAAGAAACACTACTGATATATGTATAAACAGATACTATTTTTCTTATGAATGAATAGATTCGTTTTTTTTAACAAAAAAAATCTTTATTAATGTTGCCAAGAATTTTTTTGTGGCGCCTTAAAAACTTTGAAATTTTGTAAATTATAATTTTGTGGCTTTTCCGACTCAAAAGGTTGACGACTCCTGTACTAGGTAGTTCGTTAAGGCTATACGTGTCTCTACCATCATGACTAAGTGGTAGAGTTTAACAACGTCTCGATCGGGTTTATCGTACCACCGCTTTACCTATTCCTGTCGCAACAGCGTCGTCAATGCTTATCATTGTTGGGTTCCGGTTTGGAGGATGAGTAGCCGGTAGACTTAATCATATAGCTTTGCCATCCCGCCACACGGATAGCAAAACACCATCTTTGGTGTTTTTTGTTTGGTGTTTCTCTATCCATCAGGAGAACCAACATGTTTGCTATCTAATGACATCTATACATATAATAAAATCGTAGGAAAGTCAAAACTGTACATTGAATATTTTTTTAAAAGAATACTTGAGGCGTGATCTACAATCGATATCAAAGCCAAAAATATAGTTTTTAGAATTTTTGTCTGTTTGTCTGTATGTATATCCGGGGTAAACTCAAAAAGTACTGCATGGATTTACTTCAAATTTTGCATGAATATTACTAATAGGTCGGGTTACATATAGGCTACATATTATCACGTTATCACCTACGGGGGAGAAGCGGTGCGGAGTATTCGAAGTCCGCGTAGACGAAGTCTTGGGCAACAGCTAGTAATAAATGAAATATCGGTTACTAATACGCACATCACAATACATAATTTGCTTATTTTAGATTATGCTTATGTCAGATCGGTCGTGTAATTTAACCAGTATTATTTATTTATTCATTCTTGCCCGACCCGGATTCGAACCTGACCACTAGCGATTGAATAAATCGCACATAATTGTTAATTTGATTCACAAATAAACTCCATTAGCACTTCTAAGGATACGAGTGGGAATCACTAGAAAGTTGTCATAAAAACCGGATTAACTTTGAGCCGAAATTGCGTGATGAAACCTTGCAATTTCTTTCACGGTTATGTACGGAGTGTCTCACAAAAACTTGTAAGATCTGGTAGTGCTAAACACAAATGCTATATATATTCCATATCTAAAAAAAATTTGTTATTTTTTTACGAATACTATTACTAGTTTTTACGTAGTTTAGTAAACATCTAAACACACAATTAATCTAATTTATAATATTAGTAGGATTAATTTATTCTTTCTCCCGTGTTGGTCCGGGTTCCGTTAAAGAATACACCATCTGACGTTCTGCCAGGCAGTTCGTAAGAGGTGGACGATTGGCTATGTGAGCCACTACCATCGTGACTACTAGGATGTATAGGAAGTATCTGCATCAAACAATATGCAAGGCAGCATTATAATTACTAGGTGGTAGAATTATGGATTGTCTCGCCCGGGTCTGGTACCACCGCCTTACCTATTCCTGCTGCAATAGCGTCAGTGCTTCTCACTTTCGTGTTCCAGTTTCGAGGGTCATATAGTCGGTAAACTTATGCAAGTAGCATTCACCATTCGACCGCTTTGTTGGTCGAGTGGTTAGCGACCCGGACTACGCAATCGATGGGGCTCGGGTTCGATTCCCGACGAGGACAATCATTTGTGTGATGAGCATAAATATTTGTATTTTTGGGTTTGGGTGTTTATTAATTATATTCTATTATTTATATATGTATTTCTATGCATTAGTATCATTGACTAACACCAATAACACAAGCAAAAATAATTAGCTTACTTTGGGTTTGGTTAAATCAGTAAGTGTACCTAATATGTCCCGTGAATATTTATTAATTTATTTATTTACACCTCGCTACTCGGATAGCAACGCACCATTAACACCTTTAGTGTCTATAGGTGATGGTTGTTTCTTTCCACCAGGAGAGTCATCCACTTGTTTGTTATCTTTTGATATAAAAAATGGCGTTTACCACGCGTTACGGTTTGTTTAACAACTTTACGTAAGAAATATTTCGCGAAAATGTTGTTTTCAGTAACAATGGATCCGTATATACGAATAGAACATTTATTTTGCGAAGACTAGAAACGTATCACTGAAATCGTAACATAAATCTCGCTAATTGATTGACGCAGTCGCCACGACCGCAATATTGAACTAAGATCGGAGTATATTATTCAGTGTTTTAGGCAATGCAAGTAAATCTTAGACGCAGGGTTATCAAACATTCTTATTTGTTATTATACATTAAATATTTTTAGATGCTTGTCAAATTTCAGCCTCTATAAACGAACATTTTTTTGAATTTACCAGTCCAATACCGGCAATACCAATATCGACAGATTTTTTTTCAAACGGATACGACCTAGGGACCTTACAGAAAAGAGCTTATTCATTCCTAAAAGGCCGGCAACGCAGCTGCAAGACCCCTGGTAGTGTAGTTTGTATATCAACGACACTTGTGATATAAGTAAGTACTGCTGCTTCGAACTGTTAAGTTCTTTTCAGTAACATTGAAGCAGTATTTATAAATAGAACATTTATTACGCGATAACATACACATACATACATATTATATATTGCGGAGGATTGCCGACTCGGCGTGATGTTGTCGGGTTTAAGATATTCACTAATTTTTTACGAAATACGAACCCCCATGTTGGTCCCGGGCTCCTTTGAAGAATAGGTTAACTGCTGTTCTGCCAAGCAGGTCGTAAAAGTAACATCATGGCTACTACGTGGTAGAGTTCTGCATTGTCTCACCCGGGTCTGGTGCCATCGCCTTACCTATTCCTGCCGCAATAGCCTCAGTGCTTGTCACTGTCGTGTTCCGGTTCGGAGAGTAAGATAGCCGGTAAAACTTATGCATGTGGCATTGGACCTCGCCACACGATAGCAACGCACCATTAACATCTTTGGTGTCTATAGGCGATGGTTGACTCTTTCCATCAGAAGTTCCGTCTGCTTGTTTGCTGTCTTATGATTTAAAAAACATTCTATAATACTATAATATTTTTATATTTATAAATATAATATTTCATTACTTTTTTGATAATGTCGTTAACCTACCTAAATGCCCCTTTAGGATCAGAGAAGTTTTTTATTTCTCAACGTATAGAAACAAATATTTTCTCTATAAAGTGTAGTTAGTATAGCACATTTAGTAGGAACAGATCATATAAGTGAACTTTTTTCGGAATTTTATATAATCAAGTAAAGTACATTCTATCATGTAATGAGTTAGCACATTGTTTAAATAATATCTTCAGGTGTATCATGTAATTTTTGTAAAATTGTTATTTAACAATCAATACAAAAAAACGTGATTAAACAAACCAGTTTTTTCCCATTTGTCACGATGCCTCGCCTTAAATAGTGTTTTAGGCAGCGAAAGTAACGTCTAGTTGAATTCGATATTGCAGTAGAGCTGTGGATCTACCTATTTTTTAAGGCGAGGTAGGTTTCAGTTATAGAGTTACTAATGTTCTAATTTTTAAGCTCTGATCTTGTTCTAGTCACATTTCTATATGTCATATCATGGGACAGTAAAAAAGCGATAGCTCTTCTGATGGGAAAATAATCGTCTCCTGTAGACATCAAGCATGATAATTGTGTAGAAGACACTATACCTCATCATAGGATGCACCTTTAACTCAAAAATGGAACATACCAGTGATGAGCAAATGACGCGACAAATAGACTAGGTGGTGACACCAAAATTTGGAAAATTTTGGTTGATTGTATCAATTCAAGTATTTGTTTATTATAGATTGAGTAACTAATAGTCTTGATGCATTGTATTGCTAAAAATATAGTGTATCTACTTGTCCAAAGAATAATCCTCATGAAGAAATTGTGAAAATAAGGTTTTCATTCTTAATAACTTACCTCTGACGAATTTTAAATATTTATCGTTATGTTTCTTAGTAAAATAAATATTTTTACGAGTAATATGTTCTTTTCCGTCTCATGATGGGGTATTCGGCATTCGGCGAATATTTTTTTTTTTTTATTATCGCTAGGGAAGCGTTTGACCACGATCTTGCCTGGTGGTAAGCTAAGATGCGGCCTAAGACGGAATGCATTTCCCTAGAAGGTTCTGTCCCTGTTCACTCTTCTCTTGAATATCCCAGTTTGTACTCGTCGAGGAACACAGGCTCAGTAATATTGATGGTTACATAGGGGTGTCTTTAATATCGGGTGGGTCCTCCTTGATTATGTACGCACTCTCTGAGCCTGTTTGGGACACTTTCAATCAGATGAGTGATGTCTTCTTGAGGTGCATGCTCCCAAGAGGTTTTTAATGCGTTTATGAGTAGGTACCTGTCGATTATTCACTTCACTATGAGTTTCTTTTAAGTTTGTTTTCCATTGGTCTCACAGATGTTCGATTGGACTGAGATCGGAGCTCATTGCGGGCCAAGGTAAAACTACAATATTGGCTTCAGTTAGGGTCGCCTGGGTATAGGCGAGCAGTATAAGCACGGGCATTATTCTGCATGAGGACAAAATTATTGCCTACTCTTTGTGAAAATGGAATAATATGGGGTCAGGTCACACGCTCGACGTAGCTGGAAGCAGTTGCGGTACCTTCGTTAAGAATTACCAGCTCCGTTTGGCCTATTAAGCTGATTCCGACACACACCATGAGACTGGGCCCCCTAAACGGATCAGTATCGTGTACACAGGGGTCGGTAAATCGTTCGCTTTGTTTTCTCACATACGAACGTGCCTATTACTCGAATGAAGAATGTCGAGTCGAACCGCTTTGATCGGGTACGTGGAACGTCCACCATATGGCGATGCCTAGAATCATACCAGATAGAAAAAAAGGGATAGCGGAATTAAGTCGTGCGATTCCGCAGCGCACGCACCAAAGTGTATTCGATAAAAAACCGATAAACTAGCCACTACTAGATCATCGTCGTTTATGAGCCTCTTGGCACGTTTCTCTATTGCCTCAAGTGTCTCCAGCTGGTATTTGGTGGATCCATCCCAGAGGTGAGAGCAGCATTCCATGCACGAACGTACTTGTGCTTGATAAAGGTTGAGTAACTGCCCCGGGGTGAAATACTGTCTCACCTTCGCCAGAATAGCAAGCTAATATTTCCCAATATTCAGCCGATTAGCTCCCAATATTCGGCCGAATTCCGAATAATACCCGAATATTCATGACATCTCTAATAATTTATATGTATAAATTACCGTAAAATTGTAAAAACCGTTAGATTATAGTCTACCTTAGTAATATTATAATAATATTTTAACCTAACCTATACAAATTATAAACTTCCTAGAACTTTCTAGAATTATTATAAGCTTATTATAAGACATTAATACATAATCTGTGTGCGAGCAACACGTAATAAGGCTCCCTTTGCGTCACAATAATTTACAGTATCGAAAGACTTCCTAGTTTTATAGCAACCCTAGTTGCGCGACAACTGCCGATACTAGAAATGTGAAAAATTCGTGACTTTTGGTCACGATCAAACTGGAACGAGACCTGTCCCCGTAGAGACATACACTCCGCGGCTTGCATTGATGGAGCTGCAGGAACCTGTTACTGGTTACAACTTACTAGTTTACAAGGCATTTGTATACTTAAACTTATAATGCTCAGCTTTGTCTACTGCTCTGTGTCAGCAGACGTACAATAATTATTGTACATGTACCATATATAATTATTTTTTAATCCTCAATCCTAAGCGTACAATCTTCTTGATAAAAATACCTGTAATATTTGCGACAGCAATTATCTATATATTAATATTTTTGTTTAGAATATATATATATATATGTATATATATATATATATATATATATATATATATATATATATATATATATATATATATATATATATATATATATATACGTTATACGGTTACGGTAGACTCAATCGAAACCATGCCTAACCATACCAAACAGTATTCTTAATGGTAAGAAATAAACAGCGTCTATACACAAACAGATGTAGGAAATATGTCCCTTGATCCCGAAAGCTGATAGGTTTTGTCGCTTGCGTAAACTTATTGGCTACCTTACCATTCAATCCGAAATATAGGAACATAGGAACGCAGTGAAAATCTTTCTTTCTTTAATTTATGATAAAAAATATCCAGATTGGTTTAGATTTGGAGGAAGAAACAGGAGACAACGAAATGTTGTTTTTGTGTAATCTTCAACGGTATTTTTGGTCCAGGCTGTAAGGTGTCTCTATCGGAGCATTCGGGCAAAGCGAGAGAGCAATATTATGTTCTACAAATATCTATTATCTAATTGTCTCGCTCTTATTGTTCCCTCTAAATAGTAATATAATCTACTAACAAAATCCCGTTTCCTTAAATTCGATAAATAATCGCATACCTATTAAGTAAAAATGCTCAATACAAATCTCAGCAACATTGTATGCGTGCGCGCATTCATTCCGGTCATCCTGCGAGATATAGCTCTAGCAACAAATGTTGTAAGATACACACTTATTTGCGTACACCGCATTTCTTATTTCTTTATCGTTAAAAGCAATCTTTCAAACAAATTGCAGGCTCGCGTGCTACCATTAATTCTGTTTATCACGGGTGGTAAGGAATTATACTTTGAACTATCTTCCGATTTGACACTTACTCGTGGTACAATTTATTTGTTGTACATTTAAACCTAACTTAAAGAACGTTTTTTTCTTTTGTGTGTAAATTTATCCACGGATAAAATTAGTGTACACCCTCCTCTTAATTATCTCTCGTGTCTCGATCTCCTACCTTTGCATTAAAGTTAACATTCATCAAAAATACACATATTATAATATAAAAACGAAGGTTTCAAGAGTTATACCGCGGCTACATATATCGGGATTTTAAGGAATGTTACAATATTCTTGTTTGCTTTGTCATGGGCCGCACAAATATCATCAGCAGGCCGCACAAATATAACCTGCGGGCGCAGTTTGATACCAGTGATATTATGACGTAGTTATGACGTAAGCAGATGTCGCGCTGTAGTTTGTGACATCATGCTAGCGCGATAGTTCGCCGTAGGCCGATATATGTAGCCGCGACGTTACAGTAAGCACAAATAATTAAAAGAAGATTGAAATCGGCCGGAATAAATTTATATTTGTCTGACTGCCCTTTTATTGACACGTGCTGTCAAACTTAGAATATTGTAAGGTCGGCTAATAATTCCGTGGGTCGGCCAGTACCAAACTATTTAAATACTATTTAAACGTATTTAATCTTTATTTAAATCATTTAAAGGGTTTGGTGCAAGCCGACCCATGGCTATGCTGTCAGATACCTAACTGGATTTAATTTTGCTAAGAACTGCCTAAATTAAAACAACGAGGCATTGAGTTTAGATTTAACATGAAACCAGATGATGGAAGTACAAAAAAAAAATATGTAAATATATTTTAGTTATATACAGTGTGTAAAGAAAATCCTGTCCGATCCGAAAGAGGTATATAGGTAGATCAATAACATTATCAAAAAAATCAAAAAATAATAAAAATAAAAACATTCTTTTTATTAAAATAAAAAAGATATTGTATTTTAAAGTGCCTCATTTTAGTACTAAACTTGAGCAACTTCTCTAAAATTTATCTATCAATATCCATAAAATAATGATACAAATATGATTATATTAAGCTACCAAATAATGCCTCAGCCGATCGGACAGGGCTTTCTTTACACACCCTATACGTATAGGTATATAGATATACTAAATAGACTAGTTTGCAAGCAAATGAAAAGAGCTAACTATTGCATCTACACCGAATATGTTAATGTTACTTTAACATCCGTGTGGCGGCGATGTAAGCCATGTGTATAAGTTTACCTCGACGGTGCGTTTGGGCGGGTCCTACTTCATGCAGACAATACTGATTACAGCTCTAAGATGTAATAAATAACTCTAAGTACTATAATTATAAAGCATCTCAACATACGCTTGCAAAATCACAATTTGATATTGTAAGAGGTCAGAAAGGGCCAACACTGTGGTTACATGTTGCTTAAGTATGAACCAATATTACAATTTTTATTGTATCTGATTTACGATTTCGACTACAGCGACTACTGAACAGGCTCAGCAGCTGGTGTTTCGGAGGGCCGCGCGGTCGTGTGCTCGTATGTGGCTATTGTAGCCAATTTTGGCCTTAAAGGTCCTTGAGCACTTCGGACATGTGAGGACGCCGCCAATACAATGATATGTTATATCATTATATGCCTTTGACGGTTTAGCTTTTAACTCCCTTCTCATAATATTGAGTTCGTCTCTGCGTGAAATTTCGAAGGCGTCGATATTCTGCTTTAGGTACGAGACGTCTCCATTCTGAGCGTTGTGAAGAAGCTGCCTCCCATGTTAACGGGTCAATGCTGCAGTTTTTCACATGGCTCTTGAGCACATCTTTGACCATCAGCTTGTTTGCTTTCCTATGATATAAGGAAAGATTTCCTATAATAAAAAGGGTTGTCTCGTTCTATCAGAAGAACGATAGTTCTATCCTATGATATCATAGGATAATAGCACTTTGATATCTTCTTCCATCAAAAGAATCATCAGGTTGGTTGCTATCATATGATATATAAAAGGGGTGGTCTGTCCATCAGAAGAACCATCATCTTGTTTTCTATCCTATGATGTAAATAAAGGTTTCGAAATCTTTGCCTGTAAACAATTTGACAACGTCAGTCACTAGACAATCGAAAGGAAAGGATCGCAAAGAAATCTCTAGATCTCGTCCATCTTTACGCGATGGAAGTATGTCAGTACGGTAATACAGTAGATTGTGGCCCGACTTTCTCACGACCTACGCTGATTAGACCGCTCCGTGAATTGATGGAATATCAGTGAAACATAATTTCTTTGATTCTGAGCTCGTAACGTAGATTGTCTCTGATATGCTTTTTGCATGTACCTATTATGTTTATGTTTGGATTTAATATTTCAGTACAATCGAAGCAAACCTGCCAATGGTTTTTAACCGACGAAAAAATGAGGTTATTAGCTTGGCACTAGCTGCAACGTGCAGCCCGCTGCATTATAAAAGTTTTTGGCGAATCCCGCGGGATCACCTCATTTTTCCGGGATAAAAGAAGACTATGTGCTATTACAGGTCCATCATCTATCTGTGTGCCAAATTTCATTCAAATTCGTTCGGTAGTTTTTGCGTGATTGAGTAACTAACATCCATCTATCCAAACATCCAAACTTTTGCATTTACAATATTAATATAAATATGCTTTTTTTATATATCATAAAATAACAAAGGAGGCTCTTTTGATGGAAAGAAAAACCAACGCCTGTAGACCCCAAAGATATTAATGGTGTATTACTATCCGTGTGACGGGATGGTAATGCCACATGCATAAGTCTACTAGCTACTTTAACCTTCAAACCGGAACACGACAATGACAAGAATCGACGTTATTGCGGCAGAAATAGGTAAGACGGTGGTACCAAATACCCAGGCGAGATGTTGCTGAACTCTACCACCTATTAATCACGATGGTAGTGACACGCATAGCCAATCGGTGGCCTTTTACGACCTGCCTGGCAGAACGACAATTGGTCTATTCTTCAAAGGAGCCCGGATTAACACGAGGAAAAAATATACGAATGTAATGTTGTTGAAATTGGGTAACATTTGAGCATGATGATCTATTACCGCGTCTAAACACGCATACTAAATTTCGTAACTGTAAGTATGTTTGTCCACGAATTACTTGGGATCTAAAAGCTATATCAAGATCATTATTTTGGTATTAAATCCGGTATATTCCAACTTAATGAACAATTCTAGTTTCATGAAAATCGGTTCAGTATTTTTTTAAATTTTTGTCGATTTAATTTTTATTTAGGTTAGCGTAACTCCCGTGGTTCCCGTATTGATTAGATCCGTTTATGATGGCTAGAATGATATTAGGCATCTTGTAAAAGGACGAAAGAAGGCTAATACGTGTCACTAAACTCGTGACCTCTGTCTAGGTGGTAGAGTTCTGCAACATATCATCTGGGTTTGGTACTACCGCCTTACCCATTCCTGCCGCAATAACATCAGTTCTTGTCGCTTTCGTGTTCCGGTTTAAAGGGTAAGGTAGCCAAAAAACTAAGGCATTGCGACCTTACCACACAGATGATTAACGTATCATTAATATCTTTCGTGCTATAGGCAAGGCTAATCTATTTCCATCATAAGAGCTATCTGCATGATTTTTATCTTAAGATAAAAACAAATCTGTAAAATCTTACCAATATTGTTATATATTTACATACATTAATACGCTAAGGTTAAGATGTTTGCCTCCCTTTTTAGAGAAAAACTCATAATTACTCCAAATAAATTCTTTATTATTTTATAGATAATTACTTGCTCTACCGCATCAACGACTAAAAATATTATTACTGATTTGGTTTTTGTAAATAAATTATTTATACAGGTATTCTTTAAGACGCAATACAGCAATGCTGACGTTTGACGGTTTTAATTTTGAAATTAGTGCGAATTATTCGCACGGGTATTGGTAGTATTTTTTTATATCATTAGATAGCAAACAAGCGGAGTTTCTCTCTCCTGACGGAAAAAGAAACCAACACCTATATCGTAGGATAGCGAACACGCAAGAATCTCTTGATGGAATGAAAGAACCATCAGCTGTAATAATATAAAACAATAATAGTACGTTGATATCCCCATGGCGGAGTCGTTACGTCACATTCATAAGTTTTCCAGCTACCTTACCCTTCAAACCAAAGTACGAAAGTAACATGTAATGACAACTATAATAGGAAGGGTAAGAATAGAACGCTAATCTATACATATAATAAATTCGTAGGAAAGTCAAAACTGTACATTGAATATTTTTTTAAAAGAATACTTGGGGCGTGATCTATAATCGATATCAAAGCCAAAAATACAGTTTTTAGAATTTTTATCTGTTTGTCTGTTTGTCTGTATGTATGTCCGTGATAAACTCATAAAATACTGCATGGATTTACTTCAAATTTTGCATGAATATTACTAACAGGTCGGGTCAACATATATGCTACATATTATCACGCTATCGCCTACGGGGCGAGGAGCTGTGCGGAGTAAACGAAATCCGCGCGGACGAAGTCACTAAATAAATTACACGAATTGATCTAACTCAAAGTTACGTAAATTATTTACCCATGATGTCGATGTTCAGTAACGATATTAATATGCAAAGCAATACACACACACACACATATATATATATATATAAAACAACAAGTACCTAAGCCTTGTAGTCGCATATGATGTGTGGGATGTCTATATTTGTCATGAAAGGGATTAAGTTGGTAAAATCCATTGGCTGTTGACTAATTCTACCACCACGCTCATTAGTCAATTCAGATAGCGCCCACTTCCCCGATTTCCTGCTTCATAATTCCGTCACATTTCACGAAATCACTCCCACAGATCATATTAATGCGCGGGGAAAGTCGCATCAAATATATCCTCGCGGCTCCCTTGCCTATCAAGCATAGAGGACGGAACGTCAATTATAGATCCGATATTCCGCGAATCACCAGTTTGTTAGCGAGATGGATGACAAAACTCAATCACAATTCTTTACAGACTTGACAATGACTGCTAGCTTCTTGCGCAATTTTTAAAAAACCTTAAAATAATTTTACCTGTCTATATATATCTTAGAATAAAAGGGCATATTAACGTATAATTATTATCAGATATTAGATTATCGCCTCTGTGGTCTAGTGGTCCAGCGTTGGCGTTGACCACATGAGGTCCCGGGTTCGATTCCCGAGTCGGGCACTTAAAAAAGTGTCTTTTCAGTTTTCTGACAAACACAAAGTTGCCCGGGATTGGAAAGTTCCCGGTTGGTGATAGGCTTGCCACCTATCACATTTGTGGGACCAAGTATCTTCGGCTAATCGTGGGTGCACTTGTTGTACCTCTGCCTACACCTTCGGGGATACGGGCGTGAAGATACTTTTTTAAAATTATTATTATTAGAATTAAATTATTCCCCGTGTTGGTCCTGAGCTCCATGAAAGAATAGGCCAACTGCCGTTCTGCCAGGTAGGCAGTAAAAGGCGACCGGCTATGCGAGTCACTACCATCGTGGCTACTTAGTGGTAGTGTTCTGTGTTCATTAACACCTTTGGTGCCTATAGGCGATGGTTGACTCTTTCCATTAGGAAACCCATCTGCTTGTTTGCTATCATATAATATTTAAAAAAAAAATTAAAAAATACAGCCATATTGATTACCTCTTCCTTTTGGAAAGTCGATTGGAAATGTAAATCAATAAATGGTTTAGATCATTGTATACTGGTGTTACAGGTTGCAGAAAACAGTTAATGCTTCGTTTATAATATCTCTATATTGAATTACTAGCGGAATAAAGGTTTATTCACACTAAATATTTTAGATTTTCTATTAAACTCTAGTTTTTTTTTTATTTATATCATAAGATAGCAAACAAACATATGGCTCTTCTGATGGAAAGAGAAACCTTCGCCTGTAGACATAAACGATGTTAATGGCGCGTTACTATCCGTAAGGCGGGATGGCAAGCCCCGTGCATAAGTCTACCAGCTACTTTACTCTCTAAACCGGAACATGACGATGACAAGCATTGTCGCTATTGCGGCAGGTATAGATAAGGCGGTAGTACCAAATATCTAGGCGAGACGTTGCAGAAATCTACCTCCTAGTAGTCACGATGGTGGTGACACGTATCTCCAAACGGTCACCTCTTACGACCTGCCTGACAGAACGGCAGTTGGAATATTCTTCAATGGAGCCCGGAACCAACACGGGGAAAACTCATACAAATGCCGCAATAGCGTCAGTACTAGTCACTGAAGTGTTCCGATTTGGAGGATAAGGTAGCCGGTAAACTTATGCATAGGGCATTAGACCTCGCCACAAGATAGCAAGGCACTATTAACATCTTTGGTGTCTACAAGTGATGGTTGACTCTTTCTATCAGGACACCTATCTGCTTGTTTGCTATCTTATGATATAAAAAAATATATTTCTCGATCGATGAAATGAGATCAGATTCTAATCTGATGACAAAAATACTACAAGGAAAGTATAACCTTTCGAAAAATTGTGTTTTAATTGGTCCAGCTGCCTTCTAGTAATCCGGGAACGCGCATAAGAAGATAAAAGATTCTAATTTTTATATTGAAAATCGCTTCTATTTTTGAAGTTGGTAGGAAAAGGAGACACATCTGTCCACATAGTATGTTGGTTAATATTATTCACTACAAATCAGAGAAGGTTATGATTAGGTGGAAAAAGGGAATGTACAAGACGATCACATATATATTTCGTTCATTCATTCATTGGTCAACGGCTAACTTACTACATTGACGTCATTGCGAAGCAAAAAGGCAAAACGATACACTAGAGAGAGACGCTATAGAATTCTACCGCCTACTTCCTAGTAGTTACAATGATAGGAGCACGTTTGCCTGTCGTTCTTTAAGACCTACCTGGCAGTAATTGGTATATTCTTTACAAGAACCCCGGACCAACACATGGAGATTTGTTGTCATTTAATCTTTACCTTCGAATGCATTAAAAAGCTTATTGTTAATATGAACATTCCTTTAGTAACTACGATGCCAGTAAACACCCACAACTACAGAACAATATTGAGTGATCTTGTTAGAAAACAGAATAAATATCTTCATATCGGGTTACAGTCAAAGTGATTGCGATTATAAAATAAAACATGTGACTTACGTCGCGTCTAGCTCGCTAGTTGTGGCTGTGATTGAGACAAGTCCGGCGATTGTTTGGTTTTCAGTATCTACTACAATATAACGGTTGGAAGGCGAAAACTTCTTTTTGAATTGGGATAGATATACCATACGAGTTAAATTTTAATTAGAAGCATTTATTCTATTATACTTTTTTTATTAATACCTTAAAAATAAAGCTATATTTATATCATTGCGGCAGATCCATTAGAGGATAGCAGAGAGAAGCGAGTGTCATTCTTCAAATCCCTGCAGAGTTGTCCAGTTTCCCCCAAATTCATTACGTTCTATTTGTACTAACTGCGGTCGCTAACTAAAAGCAAATCCAAATAAGCCAATGTCTTAACAAACTTCAACACTTATAATTATCATAAAAATTAAACAAGTATAAATCAAAGACGCTAGTGATGTGTTGTTATATTGGCTTGAAATAAAGCTATGTACCTTACTATGCCCTCCAAATATTTTCATTATTGTAGTAGAAAACGTAAGTGTGCTGGTGGTCTAACGGTCAATGCAAGTAATGCTTTACGAAACTAACTTGATAGAACTACTATAGTCAAAATTTAGAACAATCCTCTTGAGAAATACTATAAGTAAATTTCATATCGGTCCTCTTCGTATCGTATGCAAAAGTGTGACTTACGTCCCATCTGCCTCGCTAGTTGCGGTTGTGATTGAAACATGTCTGGCGATTGTTAAGACTTCAATACTAAATAACGGTTGATAAACAAGAACTTTCATGTGAACCATATAGATATGTCATACATTTTACATTTGTATCGCCTCTATTATTGTGTTGTAGTTGATTAATTGTTTATATTATGTACAAAGTAAATATAGCAACAGTGGCTTTCAACACACTCTGTGTTTAATCATCGTATCATCAATATTAACTCGTTAAAATACTATCACTTTTTTTTAAATACTATACTTTTACTGTTTTTACTCGTTTTGTAAACATTTGGTTGATCATGTCATAATAAAAAAAAAACGATACAGATGCATCCTTTTATTGAAATTAATCATTTCAATAATTTAGTTTTTTACAAGTTATATCAAAGTTTATGGTTTGATTTCAAAATATTTTTGCTTCAAAGTGCTTTTATAAAAAAATTATTAGATATTTCGTATTAATGAAATAAGGTATTTAGCTTATTTTCTCTCAGTTACACATAATATTTTATATATTGATTTGAATGTGCATCTTTAATACTTTTACCATAATTTGTAGAGCACAATTTTAAATGAAATACGTGAATATTAATAAAACATATTTTATTAGGGTGGGTCTACTCAGTGTGTTTAAAACATAGGATAGGTCCTGATTGTACCAGAAATTAAGATAGAACTTGTCACTCTTATTCTTAACTCCTCCATCTCTTATTGATATTGTTTAGCATATTAATTATACTGACTATTTTACTATGATTTTTACGACATAATTTCATATGAAACGTCCTTGTTGTTCGAACAATGACGTTTCATATGAAAATGTGTTTCCCTGTGTTGCTCCTGGGCTCTTTTGAAGAATAGGCCAACTGCCGTTCTGCCAGGCAGGTTGTAAAAGGCGACCTAGTGGCTATGCAAGTCACTACCATCGTGGCTACTAGGTGGTAGAGTTCTGTATCGGCTCGACCGGGTCTGGTACCACCGCCTTACCTATTCCTGCCGCAATAGCGTCAGTGCTAGTCACTGTCGTGTTCCGGTTTGGAGGGTAAGGTAGCCGGTAAACTAATGCATGTGGCATTAGACCTCGCCACAAGATAGCAACGCACCATTAACATCTTTGGTGCCTATAGGCGATGGTTGATTCTTTCCATCAGGAGACCCATCTGCTTGTTTGCTATCTTATGACATAAAAAAAACACATTGTGTTAAGGAATGTCCCGTCTACCTTACTGTTTATAGAAGTCATAGAATATAAGTAGGACAGAACTTGGCGCACTTCCTTGTCTCTTCCACCCTATATTGATATTGCTCAGCACCGTTATTATATTAGGTAGGGTTACCATGATTTATAAAGCATTATTTAAGATGAAAAATCGCCCGAATTTATTAGGGCTCCTTGTTAATAAGCTCATCGTGACTACTAAGTATATGGTAGAGTTTTCGACTTTTCAACCAAGTTTTTTACTACTGCCTTAACTTCCTCTCACAATAGTCTGAGTGCTCGTTGCTGTCGTGTTCCAGTTTAGAGGTAAAGCAATTATATGCGTGTGGCATTCCAACCGCACTACATAGATAGCAACACATTGCTATATTTGTTTGTGTCTATAGGCAATAGTTATCTCTTTTCATGAAAACAATCATCTGCACGTTTATTATTCTGTGAAATAAATAATAAAAAATTATATCGTTATCTCTAGTCAACGTAAATATTTATAAAACACATGTAATTGTTAAAGCAAAGTTCGTCAGCGTCTTGTTCGGGCTTGGCACCACCGCTTAACATTTTCCTGCCGCTATTGCGACGAGGCTTATCACTGTTATAATCCGGGTTAGAGGATAAGGTAGCCGGTAAACTTGTACACGTGACATTAAATTAACTTAATTACTTATTTCTCGATAGATAGGCTGAACAAATCGAGATTTGAATAGAATTTAAGCTATTTTTTGTCCCAAAACATACATTATTAACGTGGAATTCATGAACAACTTTTAAACAACTTTTAAGTAAATAAATAAATAAATTTTATTATTAACTAATATACTAGTGTGACAGTAATCTGTAAAGTTAAAATAGCTAGAGGCTTTCGCCAAGTCAACTATAAATAGTTATGACCATATTAATAACTGCTTATTTGGTTTCAGAACTTTATTACATATCATATCAAATAATATACCTATATGCAACGTCCATATGTTATCTTGATGACAACATGTTTTACACCTAACAAGTAAAATTAAGTTTTGATATCTTTGGATTATGGAGATGCTTAGCACCTACGTAGGATTCCAATGCCCATATAGCAGCAGCTGCTCTCATTTTTGAATATAATTTATTACTTAAAATTGTCACCATTTCACAAAAATAAAACTGCTTTAAAAATTCTCTTACTTGGGTTTGCAACATCTCATCCGGCCTTAGTGTCACAGCTTTGCATTTTCCTGACATAACAGCATCAGCACTTGCTCGAAATTAAAAAGATCTACCAGGCAATAAATTTAAAAAAAAAAGTGTCATAACAAAACTGTGTAAAAAAGCTATAAAATCTCAGAAACTTACTATAAAATCTCAGATTAATTAGAAGACAAAAACGCCTGGGATTAAATGCTCATACTCTCTCTCGCTCACACCAATCTCATATATATTTTTTGTAGTATTGTGAAAAAAAATTATATAAAAAAAGACAAGCGCGCAGAATTTCTTCAGCCGGATCTTCTCAGTATGTGGCCGCGTTTCCGCTCAGGTAGTAGTTTTAAAAGAAAAGTTGATGTTTGCGCGGGAATCCTAGTCCGGCTCTCCGTCTCTTTCCTTCCTGCATCCATCAAATGTTCCTCTCACTTGGAGGAGGATGGCGTCGCGGAATTGCCACACCGCACCCTCATACGCCAGTTCATTGGTCGACCGCATCACTAGTGATCGCGTACCAGTACGCTCGCAACGTCTTGACAAAGGCCTAAACGCAACCGCTCGTTCGCTCGCTCGTCTCGAGACGCAGCTGGAGCCAGCTAACCGCAAGCCGCTATAAGTGTAATCCACCAGTGCAATCCACCAGGTGAGTCTTTCATCATTCTTACCTTCTATCCTATCATACAGTCCATATTGCTATCGCAACCCGCTAGTCCCGTCGCATTTTGGTATAACCTAGCTCCGCATACGGCGGGACCACTTGATGCGTCAAAATAACTTGTAAAAAGTTTTATTGAATAAAGTATTTGCGATTTCTGATATCTACAGGTAATCTTTATTTGTTTTTATCACCAGAACCGTCTGCTTCTTTGCTACACTATGATAAAAAACTAAATTGGAAAATATTGTTTAATTAAACTTTTCACGAAATTTCCCGGGTCGAGAAACTCAAAAATGTTTTTTCAGTTTTCTGACATAAACTGCATTGCCCGGGATTGGAAAAAGTGCACGGTTGGCGATAGGCTGACCACTTGTCAGATTGTGGGACTAAGTATCTTTGGCTAATCTTGGGTGCACTTGTTGTAACTCTGCCTGCCTCTTCGGGGACACTATATTTTTACCACAACATTTTTGACGCGTCAACAATTTTTTAACCTACAATCCGTTCGGAAACCTGGCCAGTCACTTATCAGTTAAGTTACGCTTTCACGGCTAAACCGCTGAACCGATTCTCATGAAATTTGGCATGGAAATAGTTGAAGATTCGGGGTCAAACATAGGCTAATTTACCTATACCTATTTGCTACCTCAATTTTTCAAATATTAATTGCGAAATTGCGTTCAAAAAAATCATTTCAATTTTTCACGTAAAGGAACTCTTGAAAGTAAAAAATAAAGAAATAAAACATACGTCATCGCAATTCCTATTTTTATTCGTTTTTTAAATAGCCCACATAATGCTAAAAAGCTTCGTCATGTCCGGGCCAAAACGAAACATATGGTCATCCTCACGTGAGACAATTCGAGAGCGATATCCCACGTTTACCGATTAAGGTGCTCACGATTTATGTAACGCTTTGACGCGGTGTTTCCAGGCGACACGACGCCGTAAACCGTACATCGGTAATGCGCTATTATTCCACGAAAATTGCCCACGGCGCCACCACTCCAATAACTGGGTTTCATAAAACAGTTGTTACGAAACAGCTTCGTCTATTATAAGACGACTTAAAGACGGCCTTAACATGAGGAACTAGTATGTCTTGAGATCAAACGTAGGTATAAATATTATCACAACTGCGTTTTTTGAAAAGGTGAAATTAATTAACCTTGCTATTATCCGCGAACAGCTTTATCTGACCTCCGCGATGGCACCGAAAATAAATACGCCAGTTTAATAAAAGAATAAAACTCACCGATGGTCCGTAAGAAAAGAAGACCCAAGCGGCACAATTATCCACCCACATCCACTACACATTCACTCACATCGGCACCAAGCACAAAAAGCACACAATTTACACACTCAACGCACGTTTCACTTCGAAACTGAAGCATCTTCAGGAGAAACGAATAAATACTACTTCACTCAACGCGAGCGCCGGCGTTTGTAACGATTTTTATTTTTCATGTCATAAGATAGCAAACAAGCAGATGGCAGATGTTAAGGTCTGTTGCCATTCATGTAGCGGGTTGATTGTCATATTCGTAAATAAACCATCTCCCTGGTTATCCAAATCAGAATACGAAAGTCGGCAAGCACTGATGCTATTGCGATAGGAATAAGTAAAACGTTGTTATCAAATCCAGGCCAGACGTTGTCAAAGTTAGAACTCTACCACCAAATAGTCACGATGCTAGATAAAAGTTTGGTCAACATAGTAAGAACTGCCTGGCAGGGAGGCAGGCAGTCTTTTTTTTTATGTCATAAGATAGCAAACAAGCAGATGGGTCTCCTGATTGAAAGAGTCAACCATCGCCTATAGACACCAAAGATGTTAATGGTGCGTTGCTATCTTGTGGCGAGGTATAATGCCACATGCATAACTTTACCGGCTACCTTACCCTCCAAACCGGAACACGACAGCAACAAGCACTGACGCTATTGCGGCAGGAATAGGTAAGGCGGTGGTACCAGACCCGGGCGAGACAATGCAGAACTCTACCACCTAGTAGCCACGATGGTAGTGACTCGATTGCCAATCGGTCACCTTTTACGACCTGCCTGGCAGAACGGCAGTTGGCCTATTCTACAAAGGAGGCCGGGACCAACACGGCGAAAGTCTATCCTTCAAATATTAGATCTTTATGAAATAGGTATAAATAAAATTATCATGTCGACGTTTTTTTCCATATCATTGGATAGCAAACTAACAGATGACTCCTCTGATGGAAAGAGGCGACAATCACCTATAGACACTAATCGGTTATCATGGTATGTTGCCAATCATGAAGCGGGTTAATTGTCACATGCGTAAGTTTGGCGCTTACCTTACGTTCCAAACCGAAACACGGTAGTGACACGCACTGGCGCTATTACGACAAAAATAGCTAAAGCTGTCGTACGAAACCCTGTTGACACGTCAGAGGCAGAGTATTTTTAATTATATACTGGCTATACCCGTGACTTTATCCGCGTGGAAAAATTTCGAAAATGAAAGTAGCCTAAGTTACTTCTTGTTGCATCAGCTATCTGATAGTGAAAGTCCCGTCAAACTAGGTCCAGCCGTTTCAGAAATTAACCGGAACAAACAGACAGAGAGACAAAAATCTTAAATTTATTATTTTGGTATATGTACCGTGTATATGTCCATACGCATTTAGTAAAAAGTGGTTATTTTAATATTACAAACAGACACTCCAATTTTATTTATTTGTACAGATTTCTAATTTGCAAACAAGCAGATAGCGATTCTGATGAAAAAAACAACACCAAATACTAAAGATACCATATAATGGAAAAGATAACCATTGCCTATAGACACCAAAGATGTTAATGGTTTATTACTATCCGTATAGTGGAGTTGATTCACAGTGATGGTGAGTGGAGTGAGTTGAAAGCCACATTCATAAAATTACAGGCTACCTTATCTAAACTGGAATATGATAGTGGCAAACTCCAACGCTGCAGTGGCAGGTAAGGCGGTGGTACCAAAACAGGGCGAGACCTATTTAGTACGAACGTTATTTGTGACACATATGAGCTCTTTTTGTCTTTTGCGAATCTTAGCATTAATGTAGTTAATCTATGCGGTACATGGGCATACCCAAGTTCTGGGCCGGGGGAGGGGGGCAAATCAAATAATAATAATAATAATTTTTATCACACTTGCACACCATATAATGGTAGAATATGTTGGTAACTTAATTTATTTTTAACAACTTGTAACACCCATATTCTTGCAAATAAATATTTTCTTTCTTTCTTTCTTTCTTTCTATCTTCACAAAAAAGAAAACATAAAACCTAGTCACAAAAACATACAGAATTTATTTTTAGTGAGAGACTGCTTAAGTAAAATGTACCTGAATTATTATAGGTCACCAGGCCCGCCCTAATGAAAATAGGTACATAAAATATATGAACATTCACAAGTCTATACCTATCTTTAACTACAAAAAAATAATATTATAAAATTGAAAAATTGGTGCTATAGACAAAATGTGCTAACAATATACAAAATTATGAAAATCAATCAAAATAATAAACCAAAATAACTAATAAATAGCAGACCGAAACTAGATTTTAGCTGAAACCGAATCTTATGCTTCTGTTCCAGTTCCAGCCAAAACCGAAACCGACTATATTTTAAGACTATATTTTTATCGACAACAGTAAACAGTTAGTAGGGAAGTAAACAAATTACGGGGGTTAGGGCAGCTGCCCCTCCCTGCCACTCCCCCCCTCGGTACGCCCATGATGCGGTAAGCAGTAAAATACTGTGATACGGATCAACCCATATGGCCAACAGAGAAGGAAGTAAACCGTGGTGAATTAAAAGGTCCTATAGGACCCGCTTAATAACATTTATGTTGCCTCGTTTGTATTCAAGACGCGTACAGACTGACGCGGAAGTTTGAAAACGTCTGGTCCCAAGCGTTTCCTCCCCACGAGACCAACACAGAATTAGTTAACGTGGAACAGACAACACATTACTTTGGTATGTTTAATTAAAATTAAAATTATCCGTTTACATCTCGCATGGGTATGATACTGTAATACCTTAATGTAGAGGTGTTACATGTTTACTGGCAGTTTTGTCTGCTTTTAAACGTAAAACATTGTTTAGTTTTTTGATACAACATGTCAAATAGAATATAAGATAGAAGATAGGATTAGTCTTTCGATGGGCTAAGACGTATGCCCAAATAAATGAATATTAGAAAAATATTTTTTATTATTTCAATATAACAGTAATAAATAGTCGATTCCGAGTACCTTTCAATAAGAAGAACAAGCAGCTAAGCAGAAAATAAACGCCCAGGGGATCGTAGATCGCCACAAATCTCTACAAGTGGTGGAGCCTCTGCGAAGAGTCTTACAGTACCACCGCCTAACGTATTCCTGTCGCAACAGCGGAAATGGTTGTCATTATCGTAATCTAGTTTGGAGGGTAAGCTAGCCTAGCTAGTGGAGTCATACATGTGATATTGCCATCACACTACACACTACATCATCAAAAAGGCCGGCAACGCAACTGCAAGACCTCTGGCATTGTGGATGTCCATGGGCGGCGGTGATCACTTACCATCAGGTGCACCTCCTGCTCGTTTGCCCCCTCTTCTATAAAAAAAAAAAAAGATAGCAACACAGTGTTAACATCTTTGATATCTATAGATAATAAGTTTATCTTTTCATCATGAGAGCTATTTATTTTTTTTTATTTTTTTATTTTATGTCATAAGATAGCAAACAAGCAGATGGGTCTCCTGATGGAAAGAGTCAACCATCGCCTATAGACACCAAAGATGTTAATGGTACGTTGCTATCTTGTGGCGAGGTATAATGCCACAATTTACCGGCTACCTTACCCTCCAAACCGGAATACGACAGCAACAAGCACTGACGCTATTGCGGCAGGAATAGGTAAGGCGGTGGTACCAGACCCGGGCGAGACAATGCAGAACTCTACCACCTAGTAGCCACGATGGTAGTGACCCGATAGCCAATCGGTCGCCTTTTACGACCTGCCTGGCAGAACGGCAGTTGGCCTATTCTACAAAGGAGGCCGGGACCAACACGGCGAATTTGCTCGTTTGCTATCCAATTATATAATACCACAAATCACATCTATTGGCCTTGATCTTCCTGTAGTAGCCGATATAAGAAATTAATCAATCTATTAATCTTTATTAACTAAAAATGGGGTTACATCAGATTTTATTATAGGTAAGTATGACGAGTGTGTTCGTAGGAGTATTACCTACTTTTTAGCCAAATAATCGACATGTTAATATTATTATCCATATTATTATTACCGCCTCTACGGTCTAGTGGTCCGGTGATGGTGTTGATCACATAAGGATTTGGGTTCGATTCCCATCGATTTGGGTCGGGCAATTCAAAAATATGTTTTTAAATTTTCTGATAAAAAAAACGTGACGTGACAACAACATTGGATAAGGGCTTAATTGGCGATAGGCTTGCTACAAGAGAAGTAGGAAACGTAAAAGCCTCCCTATTAGCATATCATGGATATATATCTTCTAATTTACAATATGGAATTCCTATTTGGGGAAATTCTGTTGAATTGGTACGAATTTTTTGAGTCCAAAAGAAATGTATTCGAGCAATATGTGGTGTTAATCAGTTACATTCCTGTAAATCACTTTTCAAGTCTCTTAAGGTTTACCCCTTACCATGTTTGTATATTTTAGAGGTATGCGTATTTGTAAAAAAGCATCAAAAGTTATTTAAAACAAATGCTGAAGTCACTGGTAACTTATATTTTAGGAATAGTAAAAAATTATATGTGCCTAATCAAAAATTAAATATTTTTACAAAAAATGTGTATTGTATGTCTATTATTATATACAATCATATTCCTGATAGTCTTAAATCATTACCTATAAATAAATTTCGCAAAAAGTTGTTTGATTTATGATATTAAAGAATTTTTAGCCGATAAAATTAAATATTAATGGATAGAAATATAAGTTTGTTGAATTGTCCTTAAAAAATTTCAATGTACCTAGTAAAATTTTGTAAATAGTGAACATTTTGTAAATTATAAAAAATTTTATTGCACAAAATATATAACTTGTAATTATAAAAATAACTTTTGTAATATGAAATCATCATTGTACATTTATAACAAGTACATAAAATAGAGAAAAAAGACCAGCCCGCTGAGTTTCTTCCGCCGGATCTTCTCAGTGTGTGGCCGCGTTCCGATCCGGTAGTAATTCTAAATAATCGAAAGAATGTTTTAAATGTAATATTATATAAAGATATTTTTTTTAAATATTTGCACACCGTATAATGGTAGAATATGTTGGTAACTTATTTTTAACAACTTGTAACACCCATATTCTTGCAAATAAATATTTTCTTTCTTTCTTTCTTTCTTTCTTTCTTTCTTTCTACATATCACGTTGAGGGACTAAGTAGGTGCACTGGTTGTACCTCTGCTGACCTCTTCGGGGATACGGGCGTGAAGGTACTTTACTAATATTATTTGTTAAAGTACCATTCAAAATGTAACAATTCTTTGAGCTTCTAAGTACTTGTAAAAAGGCTCAAACTATAAAACGCTTATGCCGCTTAGGTACACACAATCAGGACAGATATCAGCTGCTTAGTTGCTGTTCTTTATCAAAAGTGTGTTCAACGGCAAGGCGTTAAAAAATGTACACTCTAATAATGTAGAACCAGAGGTTAATGCGAAATTTGTACATAAATCAAATTTACTAGAATAGAAAGCCGCGTACAAGAGTGACGACACATCCAGCAAAGTTTTATACAAACATGCCTAGAATACAATACACATTGTTTGTGTTTTGTTCGCATGCTCAAGAATTTATAAACATCGAACATTTGCAACTATTTATAGTTTAACTTAGCGTGGAAAGGTCGCGACACTGAGCTCCTAGTGAATGGAAGAAAAGCTAAAAGAAAAGCATGAATGTCATTGTTATAAAACTACGAGGTTCTCTTAGGCTGTGTTCACGTGAGCAGCATTTTGCTGCCTACAAATCATACTGCAGCACCATCAACATGCAGCAACTAACGTAAATAACTATATCAACATTTATAATTTAGTGAAAGTATACATTGGAATATGTAAAAGAAAATAAAAGTATCTTCACGCCCGTATCCCCGAAAGGGTAGGCAGAGGTATAACAAGTGCACCCACGATTAGTGGCAAGCCTATCGCCAACCGGGCACTTTCCAATCCCGGGCAATGTTGTTTTTATCAGGAAACTGAAAAAATACATTTCTGAATTGCCCGACCCAGGAATCGAACCCGGGACTTCTGTGGTCAACTCCGACACCGGACCACTACACCACAGAGTAAACAAAAAATTGATTTTAATCAAAATGACCTTTTAAAAACACATATTTTTTCAACATAATAAAGTGACATGACTGTGTCGAATCTAGTAATGAGTCTAGTTCGCTTAGGTCATATGATTCTGGGTTTAATAATTATGACATTTAAATGTATTTCTTTATTATGTACCTAGCACAATAAAGTACTTAAACTATTCAGTATACTTTACGACATCATTAACAAAGTTCAAACATTCATCAAATAAGAAACTATTATTATAAATTATAAATTACTAGCAGTTATTCGCAGGTTTGTTTGTCTTTGCGCAGTTCGGTAAAAAAGAACACTACCGTCACTCCTGAATAATTGTGTCTTTCTAATGGTAAAATAATTTTTAAGATCGTTCCAGAAGTTTCTAAGTTTATTCTACAAACACACAAAAAAAAATGTTGTCTCTTTATAACATTTAGTATAGATTAGTCTTGATGTATATTCGTAAAAATATTTCTTCATTTAAGAAAAATAGTGATGTACAATGTACATAATGTAAACACAAGGAACAAAAACAATCTTGCTCTGCATGTATCACGTCTCCACAGAATAAGTAACTCTTTTATGGGGCAATCTATACGCTTTTACAATAAACTTCCAAATGCTATTAAAGATCTACCAATACACAAATTTAAAAAATGTATCAAATCTAAACTTTGTAAAAAAGGTTACTATAAAATATCTGAATATTTGGATGATAATAAGGCATGAGATTAATTGCTCCTCATAGCAGTCTCATAGTAATTATAATATATTATTCATAAATACATTGTAATTGTAATTGTAAAAACATTGTTTAAAAAAATGTATATGCACAAAAAAAGACAAGCCCGCTGAGTTTCTTCCGCCGGATCTTCTCAGTGTGTGGCCGCGTTTCCGATCCGGTAGTAACTCAAAAAATGTTGACTCATCAAAAGTGCCTGTAAAGGATAATTTGAATAAAAATGTTTTGACTTTGACTTTGACTTTGACTAGTCGAACTTTTTAAACAAATTATTTAATGTAACTTTTTAAGACAAAGTCAAAAATATTTTATACAAATAAATTTTTGCGGGCATTTTGTCAAGGTGACATTTTTTTATAATTACTACCGAAATCAACAGCGAATGTGTCTTTATTATTATAAAAATACACAAATAGTATTCATTCCGAATTCTGAATAAATATTTAAATAAATATTATTTTATCATTATTATAATCAATCAAACAAGCTCAATCTCAAAATTAGAACATGATAAAATAACTACCGGGTGATCGTCGGTAACAAATGGCTGCCGTGTTAAATAACTTATTTACGTAATGCCAATAATAAATAATCGATTGTACTTACAAATAAATACTGTGACATATAGTCCAAAGAACATAGCTGTTTTCAAAATCCATACTTCCATATTAATATTATAAATACGAAATTCTGTCCGTCTGTCTGTTACTATTTCACGGCTAAACCGCTGGACCGATTTTCATGAAATTTGGAATGGAAGTAGTTGAAGACCCGGGATCAAACAAAGCTAATTTTTTTTTTTCAAAAATTTACCTTTAAAGGGCTGAAATAGGGGATTAAATTTGTATGAAAAACTATATCGACGACATGTTAATCTACTCACGGGCGAAACTGCGCGAGTCAGCTAGTAGATGAATAAAATTAAATCGTGTGTATTGTAATAACAATTTGCGTCACTTACGTTTTGGTAGCACCGCCTTACTTATTCCAGCCACAATAGCGTTGTGTTTTTGTGTTGCATTGTCGTGTTCCGGTTTGGAGGGTGAGGTAGCCGGCAAACTTGGACATATTTATGACATTTTCATCCCGCCACAAGGATTATTATCGCACCATTAATATCTTTCGTGTCTATAGGCAGGTGATAGTTTATCTTTCCACCAGGAGAGTCATCTGCTTGTTTGTTATCTAATCATATAAAATGTACCATTAGCCACAAACGGTAACCCAATACCGTACTATGCGTTCCAACTGAGAATAGGATCGCGCTTGTCATCTACAAGTGTGAAATTAGTAATGTCAGCAAAAAAATATTTGTTCAAAAAATTTGAAGAATAAATTACATTTTAATAATATTATTTTCATCAATAAAAATTAGTAAATGCCTATCTTCAAAGATCGATGTGTACAATAAAATCTTACCTAAAAGTTTGTATTTTATAATGAAATGTTATTCATACCGAACCTGTACTTATAAACTATTTGCGGATATACAAACAAATGTAAAACTTCCTTTTTTTGAACGCGGTTAAACAAAACTGCACTTAGTTTTAAAGCGGCTTAGATAGTCAAGTTCATGAATGTCTTTTATTTTGAACTTCACATAATTCCATTTATTTTCAAGCTTAATGAAGGTGAATAAATCAATTTAATTATGCCGTTTCTCTAACAAGGTAAGCATAGTAAACCAAACACGCTATGTTCACCGCGTTTAATAATTTAAAGGCTAGTGAAATATGGTGATCGCATTCATCACCTTTGCTTTCTTTAAAGACCATGTTGCAGTTTAGTAATCGCAAACTACTAAATACAAAAAATTGCGTACTTTTACTACACATGGAGGTGTAAACTTCCATCACTAGATTCCACACTGTTGATGATATATTTATGAGCACAAAATGCTCAATATTATAGCATTTGAATGAACTCGGAACTTATGACCTGAGCCGAGCAGGCCAACAATTAGACTCTTAGTTAACAAAGTTCCATAATTATGTAACACAAAAGAATTATATCTACTTACTTAACGTAATTCCGTTAAGGGTTTTAAATTTGAGCCGCTTTAAACTTATGCGCCTTCTAAAAAACGACTCCAGTCATTTAAGTATTTATTTGAAATAGCTATTCTGCTGATTGTATAAAATTAATGAAAATTCAATGCATGGTTCCAGAGAGTAATTAAAGGAGGTTGTTTTCCGTTTTTACTGCAATTATGTTTGATTATTAAAGCCTAAAAGGCTTTGGCAAAAAAATGAATTGGTATTATTTTAAATGACTTGACTCAGGGTTCCAGATATACAGAGATAGATACTGGAAGTCGATTTTAATAAAACACTTTAAATTTTTCTTTAATTAATAATTATTTTAGATTCACGACGTTATACCGCATTTGTGTATATAAAAAATTACAAAAAAACATTGAGTTATAGAACAGTTAAAATGTATGTATATCAGAAAAAATGTATAGTAGAAAAAATGTGTTAATATTTTAAAATAGTGTCCTAAGGACTATGATTTCCGATTTAAATTCGTCATCTACAATAAACACAGATTACATCTAACATTCTTTATGACACAAATATTAAGAATATCGCCATAGGGTAGAAAGTTCACTCGCAAAAGTTCAAGCTTTATTTTATAGGATTCCGCATTGAGGTTGAGAAAACTCTCTACTACATAACCTATGCTGTTTTTCCGGAGCTGAACAAAGACTAAGACTTTGCAACCGAAGAAGATGCTTCGGTTGCGAAGTGAAACGCGTATATTGTGAGCTTTTTTGTCTGTTGCTGACGTGGGTGATAGTGTGGTGGATGTGGGTTAATAATTGTGCCGCTAGGGTCTTGTTATGCGGCCCTGTACCAATGTAACACAATGTATGTCAAAATTATGAAAATCAAAATAATGGAAAATAATTTCAACATATAAAGGAAAAATAAAGACCAAAGATATAAATAAATATGAAAGGGAATACATTAAAAATATAAGTAGCCCTATAAAGCTCAACACATACGGTTAAGATACTATTATCTTATAAGATAATATTGATCTCTAAGATAATATTGATCTTAAGATGCCCTAATACAAAATGTTATAGTATCTTAACGTACCACATACGGCTAAGATACGATAATATTAGTCTGCGTCGTTGGAGTTCTATATACAGGTTGATTAACTATGAGTGTTACGGCCTTACTTCTTGATTTGTAAGACAGCTGCTCAGACAACGATTTTGATATAGAATAATATGAAATATCCTTCTTGACTTATAAGTGGTGTAACTAACACATTTTTTTATATAATATATTGATGTTTTTTACAATTTTTTTATTGATGAAAATATTAAAACGTTTAATAAATCAGCAATATTTTTTGAACAAATGTTTTTTTCTTCTTTGCTGATATTACTAGTTTCACACTTGTGATATGAAGTTAATAACAAGCGCGATCCTGTTCTCAGTTGGAACGCATAGTAACTATTATATTAAAGTAGATGCATCGCGCAGCCCGCTACATTATAAAAGTTTTTAGCGAATCCCGCGGCATCACCTAATTTTCCGGGATACATACAGCGTATGTGCTATTTCAGGTCATCATCTACTTACGTGCCAAATTACATTCAAATCCGTTCAGTAGTTTCTGCGCGCGCGACCAACATCCATCCATCCATCCAAACATCCCAACTTTCGCATTTATAATATTATAGATTATGAGGCACTACGACCGCGCATATCCCAAAATAAAAACGTCATGTATTTATATTAAGATACGAAGAAGTATATATTTCGTAAGATACTAAAGGTAATATATATATTATCTTAGTCGTGTGTGATGGTTCATACGATTTGTATGGTCAGCGATTTCTGAAATTTGCTTTAAGATATATTATATAAAATATATTATCTTAAGATCAAATATTATAGTATCTTAGCCATGTGTGATGAGCTTAACTCTCGTAAGACAAATTCAAAATACAGCAGGCGCGTGCGCTCCTTATAGGCAGAAAAGCAGTGCTTTACTTGCCATTCACAGATATTTTAATAAAACGTTCGTACGTTTTAGATGATTTTAATTAATAGTAAGTAAATGAATAAAATGTGTCATAATCATGTGCACGCCGCTAAAATCTATAAAAGAAAAATTTTTTGTGTCCGAGTACTCCGTCGCATACTCAGTATCATAATCCTGTGCACGCCGCTGAAATACAGTACCATGAACATAAAAGTAAGGAATCATTACAGTCAATATATTCAATAATTACCCGAACTAGAATAACAAACATTCATGCTAATCACATTTGTGACACAAGCATTTGCTTGTCCTGCCGGGAATCAAACCGGATCCCCATTAATTGCGTAGTTAGGACGCTAATCAGTCGACCGACGCAGACGGGGCGGTCGTATTAATAAATGATTGAACAATTGTTATTTAAACAAAATCACTTTTACTTTCCCGAGCAATGTTTTAAATTGTAAAATGTAAATCATTCAGCTGTGGCCTGTAGCGTGATGTCGATAGCGTAGTTGAAGTATCGTGAAAGCTGCCCGCGGCTGTAGCGCACTGGAGCACAGAGGTCGGTACCCATGGCGAAAGTTATGGGGTAATTAAAAACGGTCAAGTGCAAGGCCGTCTTAACACTCTTACTGCCAATACGACACTGTCTTGAATCAGTAGGCCATAGGACTTAAAAGCAATCAGTGGTTCCTACTTCAGCACACCATGCATCAACACAAAATATTGTAACAACAGTTAATGGCGGGGGCGCTTGCGGTAAGCAAACCCCATTTATTCTACTTCAGCATGCAGTATCTTTACATATAAATTTGTTACAGCTGACTGTGGGGTCAGTCGCTTGCAATAAGAGAAATCCATTTATACTACTTCAGCATGCCGTATTTAACATACAAATTTATTACAGCCGATCATGGGGTCGCTTGCAGTAAGCTAACCCCATTTATTCTACGTCAGCACGCCATGTCTTGAAATATCACAATAGGCCATACTTGATATATCACTTGCGGTAAGCAAAAGTCGTTTATTCTAATGCGTCATTTATTGTTGACATAAATATTATTGCGATAGGCCACGAAGTCGTTAACTGCAAGCGACCCCCGTTTACTCTACTTCGGCACGCCATGTCTTGACATAAAAGATTATAATACCAGCAGGCCATGGGGTTGCTTACGGTAAGTGAACCCCATCTATGCAACTTCAGCACATCATGTCTTGATAAAAAAAATTAGGGACAACATGGCATAGAGTCACTTACCCTCAGCGAACCCCATTTATTCTACTTCAGCATTGCTAGACATAAAGTATTCAACTATAGCAAGTCATAAGGTCAGTTGCAGCAAGTAAACCTCATTTAATCTACTTCAGCATGCCATTTCTTGACATAAAAAATATTACAGCATGCTTACGATCGCTTACGATGAGCGAACTCTATTTATTCTACTTTAGCACTCGTATCTGAAGATATTATATTATTACACCCTCACTTACTCCTCACTTACTTTACTTCAGCACGCCAAATCCTATCAGCAGATTATGTGATGCGCTAGTACGACCGAAAAAATACTTACATGAACCTCTGAAGGTTGATCTCTTATTTTAATTGAAATGATAAAAATAGAACTAGTAGTGCCAACGTAACACGAAATTCTGAATTTCAGAATTTTTAAGTAAAATCTACTGCAAACAATTTTATTACCTACTAGCTGTTGCCTGCGACTTCGTCCGCGCAGACTTCGTTTACTCCGCACTGCTTCTCCCCCGTAGGTGATAGCGTGATAATATTTAGCCTATATGTTGACCCGACCTGTTAGTAATATTCATGCAAAATTTGAAATAAATCCATGCAGTACTTTTTGAGTTTACCCCGGACATACATACAGACAAACAGACAAACAGACATACAGACAAACAGACAAAAATTCTAAAAACTATATTTTTGGCTTCGATAACGATTATAGATCACGCCCCAAGTATTTTAAAAAAAATATTCAATGTACAGTTTTGACTTTCCTACGATTTTATTATATGTATAGATCAAACAATATTCGGCAAATCAGTAGATTTAGGGTTCTTAATTTCTAGCAAATCTTGAATCGTGATATCTAGGACCTAAGATAAAATACAAAAAAAATCCAACATTTCTCATGTGGATAATAAATTATATAAATTAAGATAACGATGAAGAACAACTAATACGATTCAATTTTCTAGATTCTATTCGTATATTCGATTCGATTTGATTTAGCCATTATTCAAATAGATTAAAATATCTACTTTGACATGTTTACGAGTATATATTGATGTATGTCTTTGATGCGTGTGTGTATTTGTAAAAAACATCAACATTTACAAAAAAAGATACTGAAATGCTAGGGTCATATTTTTGAAATAGTAGGAAGTTGTCATATATCAATGAATTTTTAGACCAAAACTAAATATACGAACGTATTTCTGATAATAGTGCTCGGCGGCCGCTGCCGCGGCACGCTCACTTCACTCGTTCGCCTTCGCGCAATAATAATCACTGTTATAACTTAACCTAACCCAAATGCTTCAATAAAACCATTAATAAGTTATAATATAGATCTAATCATGGTATATATATGTGACATACTGTAACCCGTAAGGGTCTGGCGTGAAGATATCTATTGTATTTATACTTCGATCATTATACACACACTAGTTAACTATCTTATTACAATTATAATTACAATTAAAGATTATCAAATATTATTTTTGTCTATCAAATAATGATTTATTCATAGACCAACTTATATAGACGCAATAATTAATATATAGATGAAACATAAACATTACAATATTTATTTTAAGTGCTCATTTACCGTTTTTATATTGTCTATCCTTCATGTCGTGTCAAGTTAAGGAGCACAATCTCATTGTAAAATAAATATTTCTGAAACAGCCTTACACGAAGATAGCGCTGCTGTATCAGAGGACAAAATGTGCCAAAAACAGCTCACTCTAAACATATCCACCGCTACATGAACGCCATTCTGGCTCCCGTATTTAATGATATTTTGTAGAACCTTTTAAGCTAAAAACCGTGACCTGAATCTATCCAGGATTCCAAAATTCCAGTAAATCTTAAGTCAAGATAGGAATTATGATAATAAATATATATAATTCCAAAAGTTAGGTGAAATCCTCCAGAAAATACAATATACCAGGCTGTTTACATTTCTTCACAATACCTTCCTTTTTACATTTTTGTTGAGTAGATGTCGATACTTGTTGAAGTGAAGTCAGAGTAACGTGAAAGCCAGCCCGCGGCTGTGGCACACTGGGGCATGAAGGTACTTGATACACCCAGCGAAAGTTATGGGATAATTACAATAATCACGTGTATGAAATTTTGATATTTGTTTAAATTATGTAGTTTGCTTACATTATAACCCACTAGTGGAACCCTCACGCTTTGCTGTAACGCAGTCTAATATTAACAACGAACTTCAGAATTCTTATTGAAACTTTGGAATTAAAAGTATATAACCCTCTTTTGCTCAATAACTAAGATGTGAACAAATATCAAGTCAATCCACGGGCTAGTTTTTGAGTTTTATGGACACAAACACATGGAGAAGTTTTTTAATACCTAATACTTATAAAGATTGAATTTTATAGCGGAAAATAATATTCATTGGCTGGTATTTTCCACGTGTTGGTCCCGGACTTCTTTGAAGAATAGGCCAACTGCCGTTCTGCCAGGTACGTTGTAAAAGGCGACCGATTGGCTATGCGAGTCTTAGCATCGTGGCTACTAGCTTCTTTCTGCACTGTCTCGCCTGGGTCTGGCACCAACGCCTTATTCTTGCCGCAATAGTGTCAGTGCTAATCACTGACGTATTCCGGTTTGGAAGGTAAGGTAGCCGGTAAACTTATGCATGTGGCATTACACCTTGCCACAAAATAGCAACGCACCATTAACATCTTTGGTGTCTATAGGCGATGGTTGACTCTTTCCATCAGGAGACCCATCTGCTTGTTTGCTACCTATCTTATGATATAAAAAAATATATTTCTCGATACAGAAAACAATATTCATTGGCTGGCAGAGCTTTTAGAGCGTCGTCTGTTTTTTTATTATATCATAAGATAGCAAACAAGTAAATGGCTCTCCTGACTAAAGGTGTTAATGGTCCGTTGCTATCCGTGTGGCAAGATGACAATGCTACATGCATAAGTCTAGCGACTACCTTATACCCAACAAACTGGAACACGACAATGAAAAGTATTGTCGCTATTGCGACAGGAATAGATAAGACGATGCAGTGATACCAAACACCCAAGCGAGTCACTGCAGAACTCTACCTAGTAGTCACGATAGTAGTGACACGTATAGCCAATTAGTCGCGTTTTACGACCTGCCTAGCAGAACGGCAATTGGTCTTTTCTTCAAAGGAGTCTGAATCAACACGGGACCACTCACCTGCGATGTGATGTTTTTGTTTCCTTTATTGCGAATGGAAAACTTTAGTAAGTTTTTTTTATTTTCTGTTGAACCGTTGGAGTATTGAAGATGATCAAACCAGCAGATTTTTCCCTGTGTTGGTTCCGGGCTCCTTTGAAGAATAGATTAACTGCCGGTTCTGCCAGGCAGGTCGTAAAAGGCGACTGATTGGCTATGCGAGTCACTACCATCGTGGCTACTAGGTGGTAGAGTTCTGTATTGTCTCGCGCGGGTCTGGTACCACCACCTTACCTATTTCTGCCGCAATAGCGTCAGTGCTTGTCACTGTCGTGTTCCGGTTTGAAGGGTAAGGTAGGCGGTAAACTTAGCATTAGACCTCGCCACGAGATAGCAACGCACCATTAACATCTTTGGTGTCCACAGGCGATGGTTGACTCTTACCATCAGGAGACTCTTACCATTTGCTGGTTAAGTGGTTGGTCGAGTGGTTAGCGGCCCTGACTACGCAATCGACGGGGCTCGGGTTCGATCCCCGACGGGGACAAGCATTTGCGTGATGAGCATAAATGTTTGTATTTCCGGGTTTGGGTGTTTATTAAATATATTCCAGTATTTATATATGTATTTCTATGTATTAGTATCGTTGACTAACACCCAGTACACAAGCAAATAATTTGCTTACTTTGGGGTTAGATCAGTAAGTGTAATCTGTCCCGTGAATATTATATTATTATGATATAAAAAAGATGGCTTTAGAACCATCGCCTGTAGATACTAAGATGTTAATAGTTTGTCGGGGATGTAATGTTACATACATAAGTGCAACGGTTATTTTACTCTATAAACCAAACCACGACATTGCTTTAGGAATAACTAAGGCGGTAGTAAAGAAGGACAAGATCTTATAGAACTTTACACTCAATAAACACGATGGTAGTAATAATTAGAAATAATACCATAATTTATAGAAACCCTTAAATGTTTGTTTTATTTTAATTTAATTATTTATTTTTAAAGTGAATATATAACTAAACATTCTATGAATATTAAGTTATATATTCGTCTGATTCGTAGTAACGTCTACCAGTTGTAGAATTTTATTAAGGGTCGAAAACAAATTGTAAAAAATCAAGTTTGTTGTATGGGATGTTTGTGTTGTTTATTTTATTCTGTTTTTAGTATTTGTTATTAGAGCGGCAAAGAAATACATCATCTGTGAAAATTTCAAATATCTATAATGGTTCAGGAGATACAGCCTGGTGACAGACGGACAGACAGACAGACGGAGAGTGGAGTCTTAACAATAGGGTACCGTTTTACCCTTTGAATGCGGAACCCTAAAAATATTTTTTTCCCTTGTTGGTTCTTGGCTCCTTTGAAGAGTAGACCAACTGCCGCTTTGCCAGGCAGGTCGTAAAAGGTGATCGATTGAGTCATTACCATCATGGCTACTAGGTGGTAGAGTTCTGCATTATCTCATCCGGGTCTGGTACCACCGCTTTACCAATTCCTGCAGCAATAGCGTAACTGCTTGTCGTTCTCGTGCTCCGGTTTTGAGGGTAAGGTAGCCGGTAAACATATACATGTGGCATTAGACCTCGCCACAAGATAGCAACGCACCATTAACACTTTTGTTTTCTATAGGTGATGGATGACTCTTTCCGTCAAGAAACCCATCTGCTTGTTTGCTATCGTGCTATATTTAAAAATATATATAAAAAAAATAACATTTCTCTCAGATAACACAATCTTGTAGACATAAACACTTTCTCACACAAAACAATATAAATACAAAAACCACAGATAACATAAAACAATAACAACAGTCAATTTTCATCATGAACCATAACTTAAACAGATCAGCGTCGTGAACAGAGAAAGTATTGTCCGAACAACTCCCATTATGTCCTAAACATAAAAGGTTATGACAATTACTCCTATTCTCGAAGCAAATGGGAACGATTTATCAAACGTTACTAGAACGGCTCTAAATTTAAATGTCAAAACATAAATAAAGAACCATTATATTTTGAAAGTGTCGCGTGAGGCATATAGTTACCTAATAGTTTCGAAGCTGAACGTATTGATACTTAACGTTTACATATCTTCTTACTTAATATAACAAGAAAATAGAACAAGCATAGTCATATCACTCAGAAACATGCATCTATTTTTTTATGACATAGGCAGGGCTTGAAACTGGCTTACATACATTGGTTAATACAGGTTTTTAGTGGTTTCTATATAGGGTTTCACTCCAAACGTATCTGAGATGAGAGAAAACCATTTTGAGACAAAAGCGTGAAAAATGCGTTAAGCGCAGTGCAGGCGAAAATTTGGAGTACTGAAAATTCGGCAGTCCAAATTTTCGCTGGTTAATATATTGAAAACCCTTACAATATTCCAAAAATTGCCGGTTAATTGATTGAAAACCCTCATAATTTTGCTCACTAAGTATACCGGCATTTTTTAAATATTTTTTGCAATCAAACTCACTTTTACTTCTAGTACACGTTTATTTGATACGTTAATTAATCGGTTTCGCTAACTACAGCATTAACAGGGATTTCGGTTTTTAATGGTGTAAAATATTAAAACTGTGTTATTGTTTTACATTATTATAAAAATTCCTTTAAGATGCTATAATTAGCGAAACTGGTTAGATACATGAGGCACACTAAAAGTTTTGCACTTCTAGCTTTTTTTTATATCATAAGATAACAAACAAGCAAATGGGTCTCCCGATGGAAAGAGTCAACCATCGCCTATAGACACCAAAGGTGTTAATGGTGCGTTGCTATCTTGTGGCGAGGTCTAATGCCACATGCATAAGTTTACCGGCTACCTTACCCTCCAAACCGGAACACGACAGTGACAAGCACCGACGCTATTGCGGCAGGAATGGGTAAGGCGGTGGTACCAGACCCGGGCGAGACAATGCAGAACTCTAACCACCTAGGAGCCACGATGTTAGTAACTTGCATAGCCAATCGGTCGCCTTTTACGACATGCCTGGCAGAACAGCAGTTGGTCTATTCGGAATCGGAACTATTTGAATTTCGAATGTTATATTTTAAAACGTTGCAACCTCCTTAGAAATAAAAAAAAACAATTGGCGGGAAATGATTTGTCAATTGTTTTTTTTATCACACATCAAATTTCTACGTACGCAACGAAAATGGAATTAAGTCGAAAAGATTTTAGAGCGATGATTTTTTATGATTTTAAAAGTTCTCTTTCTCCACAAGACTGTGCCACTCGGCTTCAAAATGCTTTTGGGTGAGAAGCACCTTATTTGAGCACCGTGAGGCATGATTTGCTGAATCTGAGAGAGGTCAGGTTTCTTTACATGACGAATTTCGTGAAGGGCGGCCTTCAACTGCCGTCAACGAAAATAATGTGGCTACTGTTAAGCGGTTAATTGAAGAAAACCCCCGGATTACCTATGAGACAATTTAAGGACTATTGGGGATTGGTATGAACCAAATTCAGAAAATTTTACACGAAGAATTGAAAGTTCGGTAACTTTGTTGTCGTTGGATCCCTCATGAACTGACAACGGAGCAGAAGCGGGCTCGCGTGGAATGGTGCTCACAGATGCTACTGAAGTACGACCACGGACAATCTAATGCTGTTTATGACATTGTCACAGAAGAAAAACGTGGATTTATTGTTTTGAACCCGAAAAAACAGCAATCTTGTGAATGAGTGTTTGAAAATGGGAACAGGCCAACAAAAGTGAGACAGATGAGAAACGTTGGTAAAAAAATGATCGCGTTTTATTTCTCAGCTACGGTTCCACAATTACAATTCCACTTGAAGATCAAAAGAGTGTTAATGCCGAGTGGTATTCTACCATTTGTTTACCCATGGTGTTAAAAAAAGTTCGCGAAAGATGACCCAAAAGCCGCATTCTCCTACACCACGATAACGCTTCTTCACACACGGCCAACAAAACAAAGTCATTTTTAGCTTCCGAAAAAGTACATCTCGTCACTCATCCTGCACATAGCCCCGACCTAGCACCCTGTGATTTCTGTATTTTCCCCAAAATCAAAGATTTGATGAGAGGTTTTACTTTTAACAACTCCGAAGAGGCAGTGATAGCGTCCCATCAGCACGTAGAAAACATGCCTTCAGATCTGTGGTCCTCCTGTTTTATAAAAATGGTTCGATCGCATGAAAAAATGTTTAAAATGTAAAGGAGATTATTTTGAAAAGCAATAAACATAATATTTTGGTTATAACATGTTGGTTTTTTAAGTTACGCAAAACTTATAGTGTGACCTACGTATACCAAATAATACTAGCGATCGTCTGTGACCGAAACTCGACCATAGATTAACAATAAAATTATTATTATTATGCATATGGCATTAGACCTCGCCACAAGATAGCAACGCACCATTAACATCTTTGGTGTCTATAGGCGATGGTTGACTCTTTCCATCAGGAGACCCATCTGCTTGTTTGCTATCTTATGACATAAAATAAAAAAAAAATAGCTCTCATGATGAAAATATAAACTTATTATCTATAGATATCAAAGATGTTAACACTGTGTTGCTATCTTTTTTTTTATAGAAGAGGGGGCAAACGAGCAGGAGGTGCACCGGATGGTAAGTGATCACCGCCGCCCATGGACATCCACAATACCAGAGGTCTTGCAGTTGCGTTGCCGGCCTTTTTGATGATGTAGTGTGTAGTGTGATGGCAATATCACATGTATGACTCCACTAGCTAGGCTAGCTTAACCTCCAAACTAGATTACGATAATGACAACCATTTCCGCTGTTGCGACAGGAATACGTTAGGCGGTGGTACTGTAAGTCTCTTCGCAGAGGCTCCACCACTTGTAGTATATATATATATATATATATATATATATATATATATATATATATATATATATATATATATATTAATACGTTAAGGTTAAGATGTCTGGCTCCCGTTTGAGAAAACCTCACATTTACTCCAAATAAATTCTATATCATTTTTTAGATAAAATGCTTGCCCTACCGGCATCAACTAAAAAATATTACTGTTTTTGTTTTATACATTATTAAAATTATATACATATATTAAGACATAATACAGTAATGCTGCCATCTGACAGCTTTAATTTTGATACATCGTCAACATGATTGATGATTGATTGAGTCGGTATGTTTTTTGTTCATCCCCATTAACCCCAATTAACTCCATCCCCCTCTCAAGTACCCCACCAAAATATCGAATACAATTAATTGCTATAGCAAAATTACGTTTACCGGGTAATGTAGATAAAACATGAACTAGAAGTACAAGTGAGTTTAATTTTTCCCCTTGTTGGTCCACGGCTCCTTTAAAGAATAGGCCAACTGCAGTTTTGTCACACACATCGTAAAAGGCTTGATAGTGACGCGCATAGGTATTCGCTATGCGCGTCACTATCATCGTGGCTACTAGGTGGTAGAGCTCTGCATTGGATTGACCGAATCTGATACCACAATTTTACCTATTCCTGCCGCAATAACGTCAGTGATAGTCACTGTCGTGTTCTGGTTTAGAGGGTAAGGTAGCCGGTAAACTTACGCATGTAGCAGACCTCGCCATAAGATAGCAACGCAACATTAAAATCTTTGGTGTTTATATGCGATGGTTGACTCTTTCCATCAGGAGACCCATCTGCTTGTTTGCTATCTTATGATATAAAAAAAACTAAAATGTAGTTTCACTAAGTGCCGACGATAAACATTATACATACATTATACATTATACATTTCGGTATTCGGTATTTTTTATTAACAAAACGATCTTTATGTACTTGTGCTGATTTAGATTTTAAAATTGACCGATCAACAAGACATTATATACAAACACCACAACAATAGAAATCAAAGGATAGCAAACAGGCTGATATTTCCTAATTGAAAGAGAAACATATCGCCTGTAAACACCAAATATGTTAATAGAGCGTTGCTATCAGTGTAACAGGGATGGAATGCCAAATGCATATGCTTACTGGTTACCCTACTCTCCAAATCAGAACACGATAGCGACAAACACTGACGCTATTGCGGCAGGAATAAAAGAAGGCCGTGGTACCAGACCCGGACGAGACAATGCAGAACTCTACCATCTAGTAGTCACGATGGCAGTAACTCTATGCGAGTCACTACCATTGGTCGCCTTTTACGACCTGCCTGGCAGAACGGCAGTTGGCCTATTCTTCAAAGGAGCCCGAGACCAACACGGGGGAAATGTAATTATAATGTATTTTAATTAAAAATATTAGATTTCTGCAGTCCTCTGCAATGTACAATTTAATTGTGCTAAATTTCTTACTTCACCGTTTGCTCTAAAAACGGACCCACAGTTTTTCCTTCACGTATTTATAAATAAAGACTAGCTGCAGCGTGCAACCCGCTACAATATGAAAGTTTTTGGTGAATCCCGCGGGATCACCTAATTTTTCGGGACAAAAAATTGCCTATGTGCTATTCCAGGTCGTCATCTACGTGTATGCCAAAATTATTTCAATTTAATCTTTGTTACCTTAGAACCCAGACAATTTTTTTTTAACTTCCCGCTACGTTACATACGTCGCGGGAAGTTAAAAAAAATTCTTTATACAAATATTACACATATTATTCTTATCTTTCTATATTACAAATATTATTCTATATACAAATACAAGATTATTACGTTCAATTTCTTATTAGGATAATAACAATAAATAAAATAGTTATATAATATGCGCTATACTAATGTTTTGACTAATGTTTTTAACTTTCAGCTACGTATGTAGATACGGATAAGTTACTGATTTTCCCCGATTTACCAAAATCGAGTTTTCACCAGATGTCCACGTTTTGAGATAATAGGAATCTTTTCCGACTATTTTCGCGATGACGTCAGTATATCTGTCTGTATGTATGTTTGTGTATGTGTGTATGTAAGCATTTCATAACTTTTAAACGGCTTGACAGATCAAAACGCGGTTCATGAAAGAAAGCAAGAAAGAAATTATTTATTTGCCAGAATATGGGAGTTACAAGTTATTAAAATTTGATTAATGGCATTTGATTGGATTCTGCTCAACGAAGACTTCCTGAAAATTTGAATCAAGTCAGCCCAGGAGATTTTGAGTTTGAAAAAAACCCAAAAAAATTTAGTGAAACAGTATTGTTTTAATATAACTTAAAGATTAATGTACCGATTGAGTACAGAAACTAATCTAATCTAATCCTCAAATAACTACGTCGAATGCATAAATTGCACCAAAATCGGTTTATCCGTTTGGGAGTAATCCTTGACGAAAATTTTTGAAAAATGTATTTTTTCAACATAACTTTGGTATTGTTACGTACTCGGGTTCGCAATTGTAAGAAAACACCACTTTATATTAAATCCGTGTATTTACACAACACAACACAACGTAATACTAAAATACACTTTACACCCTAGTCACTCGCTATACTATCACTGAACTTAGAACACTACACAATAAAACACTTCCCGCTTCGCACTGGTCACTTGATGTATCGCTCTCGATCGCTTGATAAAAACTGCCTTGTGTTTGCCAACACCGTTGTATTTATAGGCAGGGTAAAGTCCTAGCTGGATCCAGAAAAATCTAAACATATCGGGAAACAATGAATCACTTCTTATCGTAAACATGTTATGAGTCATAAATCCTAGTACACGCTACTTTCAACCTTATGCCATATCCCACAAAGTCCATTATAGCATAGCCCAGGTCAACTATTAAAATATTCAATAGGAGTAGCTATCTCTTTCTTTTATTTCTAGATAATTAGCGCGCGCGCGCTCCAATTCTACACGCTTCTAGATTATTCGTAACAGTATTTTACGATATTTTAGTAGTAAAAAGCTACCTCAAATGCTCTTTCAAAAGTCAAAATTGAATCTAATTTTCAAAAGTTACAGCTTTTCAAATATTAAAATTATCTTGTTTCTAGCAAATTTGAAATAACTTTCAGGCTAATACGCCGATTGACTTAAAAGTGTTATCAGCTTTTCTCCTTAAAACACTGTGTCAATTACTGTTTATTGGATCAAAATCGGTCAATTTGTTTGGGATTTATCAATTACGCAAATTAAAAAAAAAAATGTTTTTTGACATTGCCTCAAAATTTTTGAATCTATCGATTATTTAACTAAAGCAATATTTCAGATCTCAAAAATTGAGTTGAATGCCATTAGAAAAATCAAAATCGACCATCGTTTCCAAAATATATACAGCATTTCAAAAATCAATATGTATGTCATTTTTAACTAAATAGATGTTTGAACTGAAAAAAATATTATAGGTTTTAGTCTTTTGAGCATAAAATATTATCTTAATTTAGCGGGAAGTTTCAGGGATGGCCTGCAGGGTCAACCGTTTACATTTTTTTTCGTTTAGTCGACTATAAATTTGGTAAATATCTGATTTAGGGTTACAGAGGGTCACGAGGTTGAAAGTCGGCTGCTGCTGTTCGACTGCGTTTAAATTATTTTATTATATTTTTGTTTAGTACCAATGTAGTTGCAAATTAGTATAAATGCTGCCATTAACGTAAGTGTGTCCCGTCATTACGGTAAGTGCTGTGCCCAGATTAGCACACCTTACAATTATATCAGTTATATTTGACATTTGACGTCTGTTAAGACGAAAATTGGTATCTTAATTACAGGTATTTGGTGGAGGCAAAAAATTATAAAATCAGTATTAAATATCATCGACAACATTTGATATTTTATTTTATTACATAGTATAGAAAACAAGCAATGGGTTCTCCTGATGGAAAGAAATAACCATCGACTATAGATAATAAAGGTGTTAATGGTGCGGTGAACCATATGCATAAGTTTGCCGGCTACCTAACCTTCCAAACCGGAACTCAATTGCGATAAACACCAACATTATTGCGGCAGAAATCAGTAAGGTGGTGGTAAAAATTCTGATCCAGACTTGCAGAACTCAACATCTTAATTAGTATTCACAATGCTAGAGACACGTACCTATTCGTCTTTTCTCGCCTTTTACTGGATGTCTCACCATAGGGCAGGTGAGCTATTCTTTAATGATGTAAAATGAAGTGTTACCCTGAGAACGTCTTTACTTTGGTCTTTTTGGTGAACCTTGATATCTTGATTTACACTGTAGTTACTGGTGGACACCAGTAACTACAGTGTCAATGAACCAATAATGAACAGACTTATTAATAAGTAAAATATAAAAAGGCAGTATAGATTAGGTTTTACCCTTACGAAGACGAACGAAAAACACAATAAAAATGTAAACTAATTTTCATATAATTTGGGAACAGTGATTAAAGGTTTTCTTGATCACTGTTGATTAGGTTTTAGTCTTATGAAAACCAAGGGTGGAGCTAGCCTTCGGGTCAGGGGGTCACATATTTGAGGTTTAGTCTAGACAGGTTCTATTCCTTATTTGTTTGCTATAAATCCATACCTAGACCCCTGCTTAGGAGGGGTCATGACCCCCATGACCCCCCTTTGGATCCGCTCTTGATGAAAACAAAAAAAATACAATAAAAATATAAACAAATTTTCACAGATTTTGTGAACAGTGATCTAGAGTCCTTCAAGCCAAGGAAGCTCTCCGCCTCAATGAAGTACGTTTACTAATGACATTGCATTATTATACCGATAAGTATATAGTTGGTAATTGCGTAGTTTTGCACCGTCCAAGATTTATGTTGGTTAAAATAAGGCCCCAATTTGGATTATTCCCTAGAGTACAGATTATAATATAATAGCCACTATTTTATCCCAGAGACCTTTGTTACATAGGTAGTTAGGCCTTTGTTTTATAAATCTAATTTCATATGTAAAAATATTTTTACCCCGTGTTGGTCCCGGGCTCCTTTGAAGAATAGGGCAACTGCCGTTCTACCAAGCAGGTCTTCAAAGGCGACCGATGGGCTATGCGAGTCACTACCATCGTGGCTATTAGATGGTAGAGTTCTGCATTGTCTCGCCCGGGTCTGGTACCACTTGCCTTACCTAGTCCTGTCGCATAGCGTTACTGCTAGTCACTGTCCAGTTCCGGTTTGGAGGGTAGCCGGTGAACTTATGCATGTGGCATTAGACCTCGCCACAAAATAGCAACGCATCATTAACATCTTTGGTGTTTATAGGCAATGGTTGTCTCTTTCCACCAGGAGACCCATCTGCTTGTTTGCTATCTTATGATATAAAAAAAATTGAAATGTAATTTAAAAGACCTTCATCACGCTGTAACCAAAATGTAATATATTTTAATACCTTATCATAAAAGCTGATACGTTTTAAAAGTATCATTAAAGCCATAAACTTATATGGATACCAACATATCGTAGATATGCATAGCAATTTATACAAAAATAAGAGCCCTAATATCTTAAGTGAGAAAAACTATAAACTATTAGTTCGGCACTCACATTATTTAAATATTCTTTTTAAATATTCATGGGACAAATTACACTTATTGATCTAACCCCAAAGTAAACAAATTATTGGCTTGTGTTATGAGTGTTAGTCAACGATACTAGTACATAGAAATGCATATATAAATACTAGAATATATATAATAAACACCCAAACCCAGAAATACATGGGGCACACTAAAAGTTTTGCACTTCAAGCTAATCGGAAGTATTTGAATTTCGAATGTTATATTTTTAAAACGTTGCAACCTTCTTAGTAATAAAAAAAAACAATTGGCGGGAAATGATTTTTGTTTTTTTATCAATCATCAAAGTTCTACGTACACAACGAAAATGGAATTAAGTCGAAAAGATTTTAGAGCGATGATTTTTTATGATTTTAAAAGTTCTCTCTCTCCGCAAGACTGTGCCGCTCATCTTCAAAATGCTTTTGGGAGAGAAGCACCTTGCTTGAGCACCGTGAGGCGATGGTTTGCTGAATTTGAGAGAGGTCGAGTTTCTTTACATGACGAATTTCGTGAAGGGCGGCCTTCAACTGCCGTCAACGAAAATAATGTGGCTACTGTTAAGCAGTTAATTGAAGAAAACCCCAGAATTACCTATGAGACAATTCGAGGATTATTGGGGATTGGTATGAGCCAAATGCAGAAAATTTTACAGGAAGAATTAAAAGTTCGGAAACTTTGTTGTCGTTGGATCCCTCATGAACTGACAGCGGAGCAGAAGCGGCTCGCGTGGAATGGTGCTCACAGATGCTACTGAAGTACGACCACGGACATTCTTATTCTGTTTATGACATTGTCACAGGAGACGAAACGTGGATTTATTATTTTGAACCCGAAAAAAAAAACAGCAATCTTGTGAATGGGTGTTTGAAAATGAGAACAGGCCAACAAAAGTGAGACAGGCGAGAAACGTTGGTAAAAAAAAATGATCGCGTTTTTTTCTCAGCTACGGATCCCATCTGTACAATTCCACTTGAAGATAGAATAGAATAGAATAGAACTTTATTTCATAAAATTAAAAAAAAAACATTATACCACCTTAAAACTATGAATTTTTAAAGGTCTGTGAGTACATAGGTTAACGTATAATAGTTATATCTCTATATCAAACTAAGTATTGTACATTCATTAAAATACCAATATGTTTTATTTGTAACATTTAAACAACAATGTTATTTTAATATTACGTACAATATTTTTACATTTGGCGGTACGCAGAAACTAAGATTTTAACCTCCCGTGCTAGTCGTAACTGTGTTACGGCAAGGTAAGATTCTTGCCCTGGCAATAATGAACTTTATTGACGATGTCTTACAGATAGTTTTTGTATAGATACATAACATAGGTAAAGTTTCTATTGAAAAAACGCTATTGTTCATGTTGAGTTGTCTTCAACAGTAAACACACAGTAAATGCAAAAGAATCAGATTATAAATTTCACCAATCTCTTAAAGTAACATTATTTGCTCTATAGTATTTATTATAAAGTTTTAGATTAATAGGTAATAAAAATAGGATAAATATCTAGATATAATTATTATATACACACACGGCCAACAAAACAGTCATTTTTAGCTTCCGAAAAAGTACATCTCGTCCCTCATCCTGCGCATAGCCCCGACCTAGCACCCTGTGATTTCTGTATTTTCCCCAAAATCAAAGATTTGATGAGAGGTTTTACATTTACCAACTCCGAAGAGGCAGTGATAGCGTTCAATCAGCACATAGAAAACATGCCTTCAGATCTGTGGTCCTCCTGTTTTAAAAAATGGTTCGATCACATGAAAAAATGTTTAAAATGTAAAGGAGATTATTTTGAAAAGCAATAAACATAATATTTTGGTTATAACATGTTGTTTCTTTAAGTTACGCAAAACTTATAGTGTGACCTACGTACAAACATTTATGCTCATCACACAAATGCTTGTCCCCGTCGGGGATCGAACCCGAGCCCGGTCGATTGCGTAGTCGCTAGCCAATAGGGTCGCTAATCGCTAGCCACTCGACTAAACGAGGCGGTCATTATTATTCATCGATATTACATGTATTATTACACTATTGTTTTTAGTCTATACTTAAAGTACATGGTTCATATACTGTGTAGTTCTATAAAAGACTTACGAAGAGTTCAGGAAAGTATTCTTAATGAATAAACCTTGTAATTTGTGAATAAAAGTATTTATTTATTGAGTGATCATCTCGTAAATATCCCACTTAATTAAAACATCGAAATGCACGCCTTTACACCTTTATCGGTATCATTAAGTATACTGTTTATTGATGTTTTGATTTTAAAATAATTGATGAAAGTATATAAATAACCTGTAAATAAATGCTTTTTTATTTTTCTGTCTCAAAATATGGTAGCAGTTGGTAATTAAAAAGCTCTATAATTAAAATCTGTATAGTATAAATTAATTAAAGTCATATTTAGTTTATACAGTCGTATAAATTACGTCTTGTAAATGTTCTTACAGAACATTTAGTATCTCAATATTTTAGCATAATAATCTATATATACACGTATTATAAAACAAAGCCCCCCGCCGCGTCCGTTTGTCTATCTGTTCGCGATAAACACAAAAACCTCGCGGTTTTCATGCGGTTTTCACCGATGGGTAGAGGAATTAATGACGAAGGTTTAGGTGTATAATATATCAAAGCTTTTTGTATATATTACCGATGTGAAGCCGGAGCGGGTCGCTAGTTAATATTATAAATGCAAAAGTTTGAATTTTTGTTATGCAATCACGCAAAAACGGCTAAACCGATTTGAATGAAATTTGGCACAAGTATAGATGATGACCTAGTATAGCACATAAGTTAGGAGGTTTATTTAATCACTAGCTGCATGGGTTAGCCAGCTGCGTTATAAAAGTTGTTTTGTAAATCCCGCGGGAACAACTAATTTTTCCAGAGTAAAAAGTGTTGTCTAGCCTGTGTAAAAGCTATTTCAGGTCGTTATCCATATTTATGTCAAATTTTATCAAAATCGGTTCAGGAGTTTCTGCGTGTGTTGGATAACAAATATCCATCCATCCATCCAACCATACATCCAAACATCTTAACTTACGTAAAAAAATTAACTTGAAAGTGAAAATCAACTGACTTATAATGGCTGTAACTGACTGAATTGATTGAACTTTGTTGTTTGTAAAATAAATGTTATTTTAATAAAATAAAAAATAAAAAATATCAGGTATCAGGGTCAAAAAGATCATGAAAGCGGGATTTGTGTAGTAGAGATGAGAGCGGTAGACTTTTACGACTAAATCCCCTCGTTTTGCGTCAGGAGATATTATTATGTAGCGGTTTAAGAAAAATATTGATAATTTTTAATTTCGGCTAACAATAATTTTTGACGCATCGCTTTTTTGTTGAGCACGAAAAGTTTTTCATCCGTGCAAATTTCGTCACGATCCTGTGTCATGTTACCGCCCAGTTGGTCGAATGTTTAGTGACCCTGATTACGCAATCGACAGGGCTCAGGTTCAATTCCCGACGGGGACAATCATTTGTGTATTGGGCAAAAATGTTTATATTTTTGAGTTTGGGTGTATTAAATATATTTTAGTATTTGTATATGTATTTCTATGTACTAGTATCGTTGACTAACACCCATAACAAAAGCAAATAATTTGCTTACTTTAAGGTTAGATCAGTAAGTGTAATTTGTCCCGTGAATATTTATTTATTTATTATTAATATTATTTTTCCCGATATTTTAATAGGTATCTACAAAAAACTCCATGTATTACCATATATGGATAATGTCCTTATATTTAAGTGAAAGTTTTAACAAGGTCCATGTAGCGTGTTTGAAGAAACGTAGCCTTTTCTGAGGTTGTATCCATAAATTCTGGTCAAAATAATGTTTTAAAAACATCTCATTGAAGGGAATAAAATTTGGTTATGTTAAATTTTACAACAAAACACGGCATCATTATAATATCTGTATTTGGTTAATTCTTTTTTAGAGTTCTGTCACAGTATACTGGAGACTAACAGTAGTCAATCTACATACATGTGATATTCGAGCAACTCACACATAGACATCTCTCACGGACGCGATATCTCGGAGCTTGTTCCGCTCAGGACAGTTTGTTCCGCAACGGTCCGAGATATCGCGTCCGTAAGAGGTGTCTGTGCATTGTTCGAATATTACTTGTATGTAACATTAACTTCTGTTAGTCTCAAAGTATTCTGTGGATCTGTTCCTAAAAGGTGACATACGGAACCCTATTAATGTACTTTGCCGTCTTTTGTCTGTAATTGTCACTGACTACGTGTTACTGTGGCCACTATCTCAACAAATCATAGAAAAATGGGATCCCAAAGGAGAAACCTTATTTACGTCTTTCTTTTTGCGCTGTATCTCATGAAAGTATCTTCACGCACGTATGGGTATACGAAGAGGTAGGCAGAGGTACAACAAGTGCACCCACGATTAGCCCAAGATACTTAATCCCACAATGTGATAGGTGGCCAGCCTATCGCCAACCGGCCAGCCTATGGCAAACAAGCAGATGGGTCTCCTGAAGAAAGAGTCAACCATCGCCTACAGACACTAAAGGTATTAGTGGTACGTTGCTATCTTGTGGAGAGGTCATAGCCACATGCATAAGTTTACTGGCTACCTTACCCTCTAAACCGGAATACGACAGCGACAAACACTGACGCTATTGAGGAGTAATAGGTAAAGCGTTAGTACCAGACCCGGGCGAGACAATGCAGAACTCTACCACCTAGTAGCCATGACGGTAATGACTCGTATAGCCAATTGGTCGCCTTTTACGACCTGCCAGGCAGAACGGCATTTGGTTTATTTCTATTCATGTCTTTCCGGGTAAAAAGTGGTTACGAATTTAAAAAAAAACTGTGTTAGATTGGCTAATTAGATATGACTACAATAGTTGCAAAAAACTAAAACGCGAGCCGCACTATTGGAAACGAGCCCTTCACACCGGCGGCTTACAACAGTGTAAACACTTGTTTGCAACAAAAATTCATATAAACTCCACAGACCAAGGTCACCCATGTTAGAAGCTTGTTTCCAACAATGTGAAAAATGCTGAATACCAATAAACATGCACATAAATTACACACACATAAACAGACACACACACGCACACGCCTACTCATGCAAATGCACATAGACCCGCGTATATAGGCACACACATATGTACAAACACAGTTAAACATGCCATACACAAACACAGCCACTATGAAACAAAAAAATGTATACATTTTCTGTAAGAAATTAAAAGGGCACTGGCTTCTAAATAACAGTGTCAACTAGTATAGAGGTCAGCGGTCAACCTAGAATAAGTCAAATGTTGGAACAATAAAGAATATTATTATTATTATTCTTCAAAGGAGCCCGGAACCAACACGGGGGTGATGCAGATGGCATTAACATTCCGCGATAGCAGCGGACCATTAACACTTGTGGTATTTATAGGTGATGGCTGTCTCTTTTCATCTCTTCTTTCAAAAAATCGGGATATAAAAATCGGCAAAAGTTCCCACATTTATCCTTATCTTCATGCTATACAAGCTATTAAATACATAACTAAAAAATAATTCAATGTAGTTGTACCACAAGTTTATAGCCGGCGGTAAATTGGTATTAATTGGCGTTTTGCATAGCGTAGATGCTGTTCCATCTCCTTAATTACCTGCGCTATCAGATCTATCGGGACTGGTCCCACTGTTTACTGTTAGCTAATGTGTGTGGCCTCCGATAACATTGTTTTTGTTGTTTATCTGTGAATAAATAACGCTCTTTATTCTGCTAACAATCTTTGATAGCATCTATTACTTATTTACAGACGATACACAAAAAATACTAAATGCTAGATTGTATATAATTACATGAAGGCTTATTTTGTTGACTGTTTCGTGGCTTAGAAAGGTAATTTTGCTCAGATCATGAGGTCCCAGGTTCGATCCCTAGGTCGGGCAAAAGTGTTAGTAGGCTTTTACGAGGTTTATGAGGGAATCAAATTATTACTTTTATTTATATCTATTTAAACAAGAGTTTATAGTTTTTATGTTACATAAATATAATTTCTGTTTTTGTAATTAGTAATAGTTTTGACGTCAAAATAGTGTATTCTAGATTCTTATTTTGAATAAAATTTGAATAAATAAAAAAAGATTACATAACTGCTATTATCGTTATAATAGGTAAATGCAAAATGACACACTGCCAACATTACAGAGTTCATTCACAAGGTTCGGTGCATCCAATTCATGAATTTAATGGGATATTTTTAAACGAATATTTTTATATTATCTTGTATAATTTTACATTAATAATAAAAACGCACTTTACTGGTTTAAAATTTTATTATCTCTCAAAAAGAATTTACGTAAATTCACTTACTCTAAGTTCTAACTCTAAGAGAAAATCTAAGTTTAAACTCATTATTGTCAGGGTACGTACAGGGTAGGTTGGTATATCGGATTAACGTAAGTATGTAGAAACGTGATGGATAAAATTTATACAATTACTATTTTAAATATGAGATGTAGGGTATTAATAAAAATTGATTGTTGTTTCAAAATTCAAATGAACTGCGCGGTTACACAGAGCTATGAAAGTTTCTAATTTTAAAATTTGCCCGGACTTTTAAAAGCAACCCTGTATATTCTTAAAATACTTGTACTATTTTACTACAAAATATATTTACCAACACCAACTAATTTCACGTATTAATGCATCGTCACGAATACAAATCATCACAGAGGTCAGAGTGTAAACTTCAATAGTTATAGCCCTTAGGGGCCATCCATAAATTACGTAGGTAACACGTTAAGGGAGAGGGAGGGGGTCACCGAAGCGTGACATTGTGTGACAAGGGGTAGGGAGGGGTCCCAAATTTTGTGGCATGACATTTTTTCAATTTTATATCTAAGTATTACACCAGTAAATTTAAAAAGCTACCTGTTTAAGTAAGTAAGTATCTTCACGCCCGTATCCCCGAAAGGGTAGGCAGAGGTACAACAAGTGCACCCACGATTAGCCGAAGATACTTGGTCCCACAATGTGATAGGTGGCCAGCCTATCGCCAACCGGGCACTTTCCAATCCCAGACAACAATTGTTTTTATCAGAAAACTGAAAATCCACATTTTTGAATTGCCCAACCCAGGAATCGAACCCGGGACCTCATGTGGTCAACTCCGACACCGGACCACTAGACCACAGAGGCAATCTACCTGTTTAGTTAAATAATAATTGAATAAGATTATTATTCCAATGAAAATATGTGACATCACATATGTAGGAGGGGGGTTTCACAAACGCGACCAGCTGTGACAAGGACGGGGGAGGGGTCGAAAAATCATGAAATGCATGTGACGTAATTTATGGACGGTCCCTTAACTGTAATGTGTTCTGCTTTTCTTCATTTCGCTATTACAAATAATGCTTAACTCCTTCGTCCCAGAAACCTTATTTGCCCGTCCACGATATATGATTTAGTCTAAACTTTAACTGGTTTAAAATACTGGTTTATATAGAATTTTAACGGTTTTTATAAAATGTTTCGCTCGGGGTGTATTTACCTAAATAAACCGTTTTAAACCAAATCCACGAATAGTAAGTCACACAAAATGAGGGCAAAAATTGGAAGCGGCGATGATGAAAGAAAACTTTTAAAAACCTCTCATAATATATAAATAAATCATTTCAGGCGTATGTGGGTAATCGGAGAAAATAAATAAAAGAAATTTTCGTCGTATTGAGAACCTTTTTCTTTTTTAAGTCCGTTAAAAATAAATAATGGATATCGCAAATCCTTTAATATTTACACTGAAATAACAAACACTTTAAAGCTTTTTAAAGTTCAAACTGGAGATGTACGAATATCTTATTACGAACACGACAGTTTTGGAACTAACAAAAATAATGACAAATTTGATTGCGTCGCGCGAGACATTAAAATTAGGGTTCGTTGTTTTAAATAACTAACCTCGTGTTGGTCCGGACCACCTTTGTAGACCAGACCATCTGCAATCTTCCAGCCAGTTCGTAAGAAGCGTACGATTGGCTATACTTACTTCTCACTACCATCGTGACTAATAGGTGGTAGAGTTCCACGATGTTTCACGGGTACTTGGTACTACCGGCTCACCTATTTCTGCCGTAATGGCAAAATCGGTAAATTTGTTTGGGATTTATCAGTAACGAAAATGAAATAAAAATGTTTTTTGACATTGCTTCAAAATTTTTTAACCTATTTACCTAAGGCAATATTTTAAATCTCAAAAATTGGAATCGTTTCCAAAATATACAGCTTTTCAAAAATCAATATACTTACTGTCATATTTTTGACAAAACAGATGCTTGAACTGAAAAAATCTATGCTTATAGTTTTTACTCTTTTGAGCTTAAAATAAATTAAAATACCTTAATTTAGCGGGAAGTTTCAGGGAAGGCATGCAGGGTCAACCGTTTACAGTTTTTTTTGTTTAAATATGTCCTCTTCGCCAAAGGATAATAATATGCCAAAGGATGACAATTAATCAACCGTCACTCCAAAATAGCGTGAAATGGCAAAATATGATATTTATATTCAATCAGAAAGAATGTGATTTGTATTCTTTCTTATATTATAAAATACCAAGCAAGCAGATGGCTCTCCTGATAAAAAGAGACAACCAGCTCCTGTTGACATCAAAGATGTTAATGGCACGTTGTTATCCATGTGGCGAGGTGTCACTACCACTTGTATAAGTTAGCCGGCTATCTTACCCTCCTAACCGGAACACGACAATGACAAGAATTAATGATTTTGCGACAGAAATATGTAATACGCTGGTACCAAATATTCGGGCGGGATGTTGTAGAACTCTACCACCTTGTAGACACGATATTAATGACCAGTATAGCCAATAGTTCTCCTTTTACGAACTGCCTGGTAGAATGATCTATCATTCTACCAGGCAGTTCGTAAAAGGAGAGCAATATATTCTTCAAAAACCAATATTATTAAGATATACTAGCCCAGGTACCATTATACATTCTAGCATCAATTTAAATCTAGCCCTATTTGTATAGACTATTTCCCCAGCTCTAAATCTATAATATTTAGTTACTGTTACTTGATCGGAACACTAATAAGTACTCAAAGCGCACGAGGTAGGCAACACGACCAATTTATGGACGTAAGAAGATTGTACTTCACATAATCTGCACGGGCCGCTGGCACGCTCTTCCCATAGCATAAATTGTTGCGATTTGCGATACCCATAGGCCCTAAACAGACTTTCTTGAAGTGAGTTCTGTAGCCGCACTAAGCGACTTTTTTGTAAGGACAAAACTTATGCATTCACCTGACTGACATAATCCATACTTCAAAAATATCTTCACCACTTATCTCCGAATACGAAGGCAGAGGTACAACTAGTGCACGCACGATAAGCCGAAGATACTTAGTCCCACAATGTGATAGGTGGCAAGTCTACCGCCAACATGGCACTTAACCAGTCCCGCACAACGTTGTTTTTATCAGAAAACAGGAAAAACAAATTTTTTGATCTACCCGATCCGGAAATCGAACTTGGGGCCTCATTTGGTCTTTACCGACACCGGACCACTACACCACGGAGGTGATATAATCCATATGAATGTTACAAATACGAAAGTCTGTCTGTTACGCTTACGGTTAAACCGATAAATTATATTAGACAAAATTTGGCAAGCCCGGAATCATACATAGGCTATTTTTTTCACAAATCAATCCTTAAAAGACTGAACTAGAGGATGAACGTTTGTATTAAAATAAGGATTATATTAATGACATGTTCTCTACTCTCAGGCCAAGCAGAATAGCTAAATTCTTACTGTCTCGAAACATGTTGCGCCACAAACATCTATGATAATAAGAATTTGGCCGTATGTTTCATTTCATTACTAGCTGTTGCCCACGACTTCGTCCGCGCGGACTTCGTTTACTCCGCACAGCTCCTCCCTCTTAGGCGATAGCGTGATAATATGTAGCCTATATGTTGACCGGACCTGTTAGTAATATTCATGCAAAATTTGAAGTAAATCCATGCAGTACTTTTTGAGTTTACCACGGACATACATACAGACAAACAGACAAATAGAAAAACAAACAAACAGACAAACAGACATACAGACAAACAGGCAAACAGACAAAAATTCTAAAAACTATATTTTTGGCTTCTATATCGATTGTAGATCACGCCCCAAGTATTCTTTTAAAAAATATTCAATGTACAGTTTTGACTTTCCTACGACTTTATTATATGTATATAGATAATACTAATAATATTTATTTGAGATATATACCACAACATAAATATATTAACAAAAAACATTTTTCTAAACAAAAGAACGGTCTCTTGATTAAAAAAATGTTTTCTTTTGTTAATACATAACTTCGAAACAAAAAAAAATGTTCACATTTAACAGTTCGTGGTGTGATGTCTCAAAATGGTGTGCCATTCAGCTTCGGTTGAGATTTAAAACTCAACGCTGATCTTCTGTAGCATCCATTTAGATGCCATAGCATGATGCAAGAAAAAAATAAAGAAAAAAGAAAAAATAGAGCAGTACTACAAAAATACCGATGACAGCTTACGTGTTCTGCAATTTCTAGCAGTCTAGATTTGAAATTATCATAGCAAATTATCAAATTTCAATTAGTCAGATAATTATTTAATTCAAAATTCAAAAAGATATATGACAATTCAATAGTTTTAAGATTTCATTTCTTCATAACTGCCTTTTCTTCTTCTTCTTCTTTATACGAATGGCAATTATCAGAGAATTCTGCCAGTGTCGAGTAAACTTAGGAAGTCACACGTGTTAACCATTCTAGAAATGGAATTAAGGAGGCTTCTTTTTGGATCGTAGGCTTCTTCTAATAAAAGTTTAACAAAAACAACACAAAAATATACGGTACTTAAAACAAGAACAACAAAAATCTAAATACTACAACCAAATATTGTTAGAATCAATAAAGTTAAGTAACAATTTAGCGACAGGACTAAACACAAGTGACAATAAATATTTTAGGTTGACAGGACGAGGAAGGTCATCCGGAAGAGAATCATGGAGTGAAGAAGAGGTATTAGGGCAACTGAAAAATATATGATCAACTGATCCTTCATCTAACCCAAAAATCCTTAATCCTAAGTATAACTGCCTTTATTCTTTTTACTATCGAATGACAATTAGCTGTTTCGTTATTGTTTTGTAGCAGGTAGTGTCATGCCACGTCTCACTTCGTACTTACTACCTTATCTTTTCGTGTCAGTGATGGTGCTTGTCCCGTCATATTTTTTGTTTGACGGGTAAAACAGCCGGTAAACTTGTACATGTCACATTTGTTACATCTCAGAAACGCAACATAACGTTTTCACCCTTTCAATTAAAAAAAGTGAAAATATTATGGAGCGTTCCCTGGCGAGCTATCTGCTTGCCAGCTATTCTATGATAAATAAAAGTAACTGATCTGTTGGTTAGCCTGTTCAGCGCTGATAAGTTTCCAAGTTCATTATTATTATGTTTAAAGCTTTTTTTGTGAAACAGTATTGTGTTACAACATTAAATTGAATTTCAGTAATGAAACTTGTAAGATAATCTTTAAACGTTGATAAAATATGGTGATGGGAGCTTGACTTATTTAACCAGCCGAGAGTGAATCATTATAAACCTGAGCACTCTCTAACGTTTGGTTCACTATATGAGTCGTGAGCCATTAGCCAAATAGGCTAACCAATAGACCAAGAGGCAGTGATATTTAACCAATTTATATTTACACTAGTTGACTAAAAGACATTGATATTAAACCAATTTATATTTGTTCCCCGTGTTGGTCCCGGGCTCCTTTGAAGAATAGGCCAACTGCCGTTCTGCTAAGCAGATCGTAAAAGACGACCGATTTGCTATACGAATCACTACCATCGTGGCTATTAGGTGGCAGAATTCGGCATTGTCTCGCCCGGCTCTGGTACCACCGCCTTACCTATTCCGCCGCCGTCGCCACAATTAGCGTCAGTGCTTGTCACTGTCGTGTTCCGGTTTGGAGGGTAAGGTAGGCGGTAAACTTATGCACGTGGCATTAGATCTCGCCACAAGATAGCAATGCACCATTAACATCTTTGGTGTCTGTTGGCGATGGTTGACTCTTTCCATCAGGAGACCCATCTGCTTGTCTGCTATTTTATTATATAAAAAAATACTTGTGTTTTATTCGAGCCCACTTTTTAGTCGCTGCGATATGTTTGTAGTTCATCTGAATGCACCTTTAGAAAATGGTTATGGAATCAGATAGCAAGGCGCGGTTCTAACAGGCGAATGATGGTAATTACTCCTGTCTGCTAAGCAGGTTGATTGATAAACGGTTTTATTAAAGCTAAAACATTGCACATTACAAAACTTCACTAAGTACTAACATTTTGTCTTGAACCAGTATAAACGTAAATACCCGGCTAAGTGCGAGTCAGAATCGCGCACGTAGGGTTTTAGGGCACCCCCTATATTTAACTGAGGTTACTTTTATAGGGTCTCCTTTACGATCAAAGTTTTTTACTTTTTAAATTTGTCATGCTAGCGGCCATAATAATTTGCCTTCCGTGAAATTTCAGCATCCCGTCCCGTTCCGTTCAGTATTCCGTTAAAAAATAGAGCACTATGACAGACAGAAAGACAGCAGAAGCATATTAATATGGCCTAGAATTTGGGTGTGGACTGTGGAACCCTAAAACCGGCTTGGCGTATGACGGGCTGCGAGTAGAGTTCCGTAAACTTTAATATCGATATACAGGGTTACCTCTAAAACACCAGCAAGCTCGCAGGACTAGGTAGCTAACATCATATACAACAACATTTGTTCTACGATTTTTAATAATTTGTTGGATTTACTTTCATACAAAAATTAATATGAATTACATTTTTCGCTTGAACGTTCTTAACTCTACGTGTATCGGAAAGATTAGGTAGGAAATCGTCACTATTATTACTACTAGTAGCACATCCGAATGAAGAGTTAGAAATGTCACGACTGGACAATGAAAACTTAAACAATCATTTTTACTTTATGTATTGAGTTATGTCAAAAGTCATAGAACAAATATTGTTATTTATAATGTTAGGTATCTAGTCCTGCAAGGTTGCTGGTGTTTTAGAGGTAACCCTTTATAAGATAGCTGTCCCATAAACTTAAGTCAAAGTCAAAACATTTTTATTCAAATTATCCTTTACAGGCACTTTTGACGAGTCAACATTTTTTGAGTTACTACCGGATCGGAAACGCGGCCACACACTGAGAAGATCCGGCGGAAGAAACTCAGCGGGCTTGTCTTTTTTTGTGCATATACATTTTTTTTAAACAATGTTTTTACAATTACAATTACAATGTATTCATGAATAATATATTATAATTACTATGAGACTGCTATGAGGAGCAATTAATCCCATGCCTTATAATATCTATATGCTGATACACGCATTTTTGTCTGCATTATCGTTGATTCTGTAATGTTTAAGAAATCGTAGTTTCTTAATACTTTAATAACTATCCTCCGTGTTGGTCCGAGCTCCATTGAAGAATAAGCAAACCGCCGCTCTGCCAGGCAGGTCGCAAAAGGCGATCGATTGGCTATACGAGTCACTAACATCGTGGCTACTACGTGGTAGAGTTCTGTATTGTCTCGTCCGGGTCTGGTACCACCACCTTGCCTATTCCTTACCTTACCTTGATGGTCAAAGCGGCGAGAAACAGCTCGTTCTCCTTATTAAAATTATTATGCATCTGCAACAAATGTAGAATGGCCGGAATTCTTGACCATCCATCATGGCGGCTCATTGACCACTCGTTGAAAGCGACAAGAGGTCCGATTTGATTTACGCATCACTTTCAACGCTGTACCGTTATACCTTTTAAACTTGCACGATAAACGACTGAAGAAAGTCGGCAAAGCAAGACGAATATTCACCAACATGCCTAATTATTGGGATTCTCTGGGAAAATAACTGGAACCATTTTGAATCTTAAAAAGAGGCAAAATACATAAAACCTGCATATTTACTTCTAGATTTAGGTGTTTTATTTATACTAATGTTTAATTTTATAAAGAGGTACCTAAAGTTTATAAGTTTGTAAGTTTTTTGTAGAAAGTGATCTTTAAAACTTCTGATCTGATTTTAATGATTATTTTACAAATAAAAAGTTATATTATTCATCAGTAAGATGAAATACAATTAATCCCCACGAAATCTTTTATATACTACACGGAACTTTTTTAAGTTAGACCTCTCTTAGATAAAAGAATTTGGGTATAATTCCGAATTTTGAAATGTTATATTTCAAAATATCAAATAATTACACTCAACACACTCACACGCACATACACACAGAGAGAGAGAGAGAGAGGCAGAGACTTTCTCATTTATTGTATTTATTACTAGCTGCAGCGTGCAGCCCGCTGCATTATAAAATTTTTTGATGAATCCCGTGGGATGAACAGTAGCCTATGTGCTATTCCAGTTCATCATCTATCTATGTGTCAAACATTCAAATCCGTTCAGAAGTTTTAGCGTGATTGGGTTACAAACATCCATCCATCCAAACGTCCATTCATCCAAACATCCAAACTTTCGCATTTATAATATTTAATATAAATTGAGCGTATACGGAACTCACATTTAATATTGTAAATATGCTCACGATAGTGGTCAGAAACCGGCGTGTGAAGTGGGACATGCCCTCGAGGCGCACAGCCGATATCGAATTGGCCTGATTATGGAAATTCGAAGTATAGTCGTCGTGAGTGGACGCCGATAATAATGAAATATGTTCCAAACTCATAATGGGACTTAAATCATCTCGCCAATAAATGCAAAGATTGTGTCATTATACCGGAGGTGATGGATTTTGAATTATAAATTGATATTTAATGTATGTCCGTGTTATGGACTGGTACTCTTTTTCTTACTCATATTTATATATGTATAACAAATTTTAGGTTTAAAATAACATTTGTATATGATTTACAGTCTTCACTCTGTATTTTTTTTTTCTATTAATTTTACAAAAAAAATACAGAGCGTTTTTCCAAAAAATAAATAAATACGACTAGCAGTTATCTCAACTTCGTTCGCGTGACCAAAAATCATTCCTTCTCTTTGTGCAATTGGGTAAAAAAGTATCCTGTGCACTTCTAGATAATGAAGCTTCCTAAAAAATCGGGTCAGTAATTTTTGAGTTAAATCGTAACAAAAAATAAACAAAAAATCAAATTTTCCTCTTTATAATATTAGTATAGATACATATATATATTCTCCATGTTCGTACGGGCCCCCTTTAAAGAAGAAACCATCTGCCATTCTATCAAGCCGTTCGTAAAAGTCGAAAAATTGGCTGAACGTGTCATTGTGACTTATATGTAGTAGGTACGTAGATTTCCGCAACGTCTCGCCCAGGCATCAGCTACCACCACCTTACCTATTCCTGCCGCATTAGTGTCAATGCTTGTCAGTGTCATGTTCCGGTTGCCAGGTCATAATGCCTGGTCTACCGGCTACTTTACCCTTCAGTAAAGTAGCCGGTGGACCTGAGATGGCACTTTTATCCTGCCCCACGGGTAGCAATGCACTATTGAAATCTATAGTGTCTTCGGGTGATCGTTTATCTTTCCATCAGAAGATCAATCTGTTTATTCTGAATCAATCTGATTAGTGATCGATATATTTTATGATTTTTTCATTGTTCAAAAAATAATTTACAAACGTGTTAAATATTAGCCATAAAAAATGTAAATCTACGATCATATTTAACTTTTCAATTGAGTTAAATTTATGTCAAATACAGAATACAAAAGAAAAATTTAACATTTCGTTTTATCATCTCTACTAGTCAACTGTAAAATAGCTGCACACTATGTTAAAAGTCGAAATTAGAGATGCCACAATAAGTGATTTTGCCGTATATCAAATATCCGGCCAAGCCCTTGGCTGAATAGCCGAATATTCAGCGCGAATTATGTCTAGTCACCATCGACAAACAAGTATATAATGCTAGTCACCTAATGGTTACATACAGCAACTTTTGTATGTCTTGCTCTATTATATTGCTGGGAATATTCTATATCGTCGTCCAAAAAATAATTCATTTCAGGAAATGCATAAAAAATTGTTTAAGTTTATAATAACTTACCTCTGATCAATTTTAATATTTTGCAACGTTTGTTAGTAAAATATGTAATTTTTTGCAACGTTTGTTAGTAAAATATGTCATATTTTTTAACGTTTGTTAGTAAAATATGTCATTTTTCGCAACATTTGTTAATAAAATAGCCATTTTTTGCAACGTTTGTTAATAAAATATGTCATTTATTGTAACGTTTGTTAGTAAAATATATCACTTTTGTAACGTTTGTTAGTAAAATATATCATTTTTTGTAACCTTTGTTAGTAAAATAAGTCGTTTTTTACAACGTTTGTTAGTAATATATATCATTATTTGCAACGTTTGATAGTAAAATATGTAATTTTTTGTAATGTTTGTTAGTAAAACGTATCATTTTTGTAACGTTTTTTAGTAAAATATATCATTTTTTGTAACGTTTGTTAGTAAAATATATCATTTTTTGCAACATTTGTTAGTAAAATATGTCATTTTTTGTAACGTTTATTAGTAAAATATATCATTTTTTGTAACGTCCGTCTGTGATATAAATATACCATTTTTTATAACGTTTGTTAGTAAAATATATCATTTTTTGCAACATTTGTTAGTAAAATATGTAATTTTTTGTAACGTTTATTAGTAAAATATATCATTTTTTGTAACGTCCGTCTGTGATATAAATATACCATTTTTTATAACGTTTGTTAGTAAAATATATCATTTTTTGTAACGTCTGTGAATTAAATACCTATATAATTTTTTGTAACGTTTGTTAGTAAAATATATCATTTTTTGTGACGTCTGTGAATTAAATACCTATATCATTTTTTGTAACGTTTGTTAGTAAAATAGATTATTTTTCGGTGATATTTCTGTGGTAAACAGGAACCTTTAAGTTAGACCTCGCAATAAATAGAAGAATAATGCATTCAATTCCATGCAGTAGTTTTTGCGTGATGCACATACAAACGTACAAACAAAGAGATAAAACTTCTAAAAATTGTTATTTCAACCTCTGTTGCTATAATAAGCCCTCCTGTATTAATTTTTCTTTAATGTCTGCAATGAACAAAAATCCAAAAAGTTAGCAAAGATGTTATAAGTTTAGATGCACTTACGTTGCCAAGGAAGCCGCTGCAAGGTTGGATGGGCGGAGGCAAGGGTGGCAATTCTGGGGTGCAGCGGGAGCTGTTACGGTTGCGCAGGTCTTCCGTCAAACCCATGTCGGAGTTACACGCATCACTGGAAACAAATATTTTATATCACTGATGTATATTTATAACTTTCCGCTACCTTAATGGTAAAAGGAAGTTACGAATTTTCCCCAAATTTGGAAAATCGAGTTTTCACTAGATATCCATATTTTGAGGTTTAACTGAAAAAACCGTACTTATAATTTTTACTCTTTCGAGATTTAGCGGGAGGTTTCAGTGATGGCATGCAGGGTCAACCGCTTACAGATTTGTTTTTGTAAATATCATAGGATAACAAACACGTAGATGACTCTCCTGGTGGAAAGAGAAACCTCCAACACTCATAGACACCAAATTTGTTAATGGCGCGTTGCTATCCGTGTAACGGGTTGGTATTGCCACATGCATAAGTTTACCGGCTACCTTACCCTCTAAACTGAATCACGATAGTGACAGGCACTGAAGCTATTGCTACAAAAATAGGTAAGGCGATGGTACCAGACCCGGGCGAGACGTCGCAGAACTCTACCGCCTAGTAGTCTTGAACAAGAAGTCCAGGGGTCTTCTTGGTTAGTCATTGTCTTGCAATGGCTTCCTTAGGTAAGAAATCAATGCCATATACATTATATGACGTTAAGCTAATTCGCCGTGTTGGTCCCGGCCTCCTTTGAAGAATAGGCCAACTGCCGTTCTGCCAGGCAGGTCGTAAAAGGCGACCGATTGGCTATCGAGTCACTACCATCGTGGCTACTAGGTGGTAGAGTTCTGCATTGTCTCGCCCGGGTCTGGTACCACCGCCTTACCTATTCCTGCCGCAATAGCGTCAGTGCTTGTCGCTGTCGTGTTCCGGTTTGGAGGGTAAGGTAGCCGATAAACTTATGCATGTGGCATTAGACCTCGCCACAAGATAGCAACGCACCATTAACATCTTTGGTGTCTATAGGCGATAGTTGACTCTTTCCATCAGGAGACCCATCTGCTTGTTTGCTATCTTATGATATAAAAAAAAAAAGCTTACCCTTAAAATCGAAATACGACATTGACAGACATTGACGCAATTACGGCCGGAATAGGTATAATTGTGGTACCAAACCCAAGCTATACATAAAATCTACCATTTTTCCCATTACGCATTTTAGCTCAATTACGCCTTTCAATAAAACTTTCTTTTTATTTTGACTCTAACCCCGTTATTCATAGAACCGTTACATTATTTTGAATTTAGTTGTTCTAGATTTTAATATTTTAAATTTAGGATGCAAACAAAATATTGATATTTGCATAACACATATTTTATTCATTTGCTTGATCTCTATAGACAAAATGTGAACATATTTATTATAATACTATGTACAATAGACCGTGCTTCCACAAAAAAACTATTTTTTATATTAATAACAAGCTGAATTTTATTGAATAGCTTCGTTTTGACGAGACGCCCATCTATTCTATCTTCGAAAAATCTCGAATCGGGTAACTAATAAAGATAGAGGCTTCGGACATTTTAATTCGGTAATAGAAACATATTGATTAATAACAATATTTTTTTTTACTTTAATCGTTTGATTATTTTATGAAAAACACGAAAAAAAATTTGTCCACGTTCGATGGCTTTTCTAATGAGTCCTCCACTCTAAAGATTATCAGGTTTTTAAATTGATACTTATTAATTAACTAGCTGTGCCCGCGACTTCGTCCGCGTGGGATTTTTTTAACTTCCCACTACGTATGTAGATAAGGAAGTTACTGATTTTACCCCGATTTTAGACAATTGAATTTTAATGTTTTATAAGCTGTAACTTTTGATGTATCGAATTTTAGAAAATTGAATTTTAATGTTTTATAAGCTGTAACTATTATATCGAAAAAATACGCAAAATTTTTCGTCAACTATAACTCCCGAACGGATAAATAAATTTTGATGCAATTTATGCATTGGATGCAGTTTTTGAGAAGTAAAGCTGATTAAATTTTGTATTATATCGGTTCATTAATCTGGAAATTGTATTAAAAAATACTGTTTCGCCAAAAACCTTTGTGAGGTTTTCCAAAATTTTTCAAAATTTCCTTGAATTAGTTAAAACTGACTGAATTAGTTAAAATTTTCAGGAAATCTAAGTTGGGTGGAATCCAATCGAACCCCATTAACCAAGTTTCGATCGGTCAAGCAGTTCAAAGTTATCAAATGGTTACATACACACATACACATTCACGCACACACACACGTCATCGTGAAAATAGTCGGAAAAGGTTCCTAGGTCCTCAAAACGTGGAGATCTGGTGAAATCTCGATTTTCGAAAATCGGGGCAAAATCTGTAACTTCCTTATCTAGATGCGTAGCGGGAAGTTAAAAATGTATACCTAATGAGAAAGATGAAAAGTTATTTATTCAGGTTTATTTTTTGAATAATTTTTATTTACTTAAGGCAATTTTCGTAGCGGGAAGTTAAAAATTAATTAATTAACACATGGCTTTGTAGTTTGTTATTAATAAAAAAAATAAGCCTTTGACTAAGAAGCTTATTGAAAACAATTTGCAATTTAAAAAAACTTGTTGCACTTTTTTTAAATTTATTATTATTTTAATTCTCTAAAAGATATTTTTAATGTAAATTTCAATCATTTTCAATAAGCAAGATAAGGAGTCAAGGGTTTTTTTTATTATTATAACAAACTCTCTGCCTCGTGGTTTAGGGACAGCCTATTCGGCTCAGATCATGAGGTCCCGGGTTCGATCCCCGGGTCGGGCAAAAATGTTATTGAGATATTTTCGAGGATTTTCTCTAAAATCTAAAATCTCAGTAGCAACTCGGAAACTGGCGGAGGGGTATATATGTCGCAGTGAAATTGTCAGTACCGTTAGATTATAATTTACCTAAGTGATATTATAATTTAACTGCTAACGTAACCTAACCAAATTATAAAATCCCTTGGTAGATTATAATCTAACGGCTATTGACAATTTCACTGCGACATATATATTACCACTCTCGTACCTTGATGAGCACGTAAAACTTTCGGTCCCAGTTATTGCTAAAAATAGTCGATAATCGTTAACGTGTCAGTATATGCGGCGATGAGGATTACCATTTATCTCACCAACCGACAAATCGGTGAATCGTGGTGAACCGGAAAGTCTATAGACGGTCGGTTTACTCTGCCTACGCTGCAAGCGAATCGGGCGTGATGATACTTTAATAAAAAACAACAACGCCACGTATTTTTTTCTCACATTTTTGATTTTTGATTCTCACAAATAAAGGAATTTTAAGTATCTTTTGATTGAATTTGTTTTGATGAAGTTATATGTGTCTAAAGTTTTTCTGTAAGATGTGATCTTATTCTGGACTGAACTTATAAGTACATGTTCGTATATTCTACTTAACAATTTTTTTAAAGTATTTTGAAATCCGACTTTAGTGAGTAGGTATACTAAGTAGCTTAGGCACTTCAACATCTACACTTTGCAGAAGTTTCATTTATTTTAAAAGTTAACTGAATGATGTATCTAATTTTGAAATATTTACCGTGTTGTCTGGCGGTCCGGTGTCGTTGTTGACCATATGAGGTCCCGGGTCCGATTTCCGGCTCAGGCAAAACAAAATGTGCTTTTTCAGTTTTCTGATAAAACAACGTTGCCCGGGATTGGAAAGGGCCCGGTTGGCAATAGGCTTGCCACCTTTCACATTGTGTGAGATAGTATTTTCGGTTAATAGTAGGTACATTTCTTGTACCTCTGCCTACGTATTCCGGGATATGGGCGTGTAGATACTTTTTTTACCCTTTTTTACGTTATGCAATGTAAAAAGAAAATAGTGAATTTTCGCAATAGCCTATCCTTACGTTAAATTTTATAAAGAACTGATTATATAATATAAACACTTGTACTGTTTCACATTCGTTGTGAAAGCCCTGATGATGCTTTAATAGGCGAAACCGGTTGACTGTAAGTTTAAAAGTGATTGATGCAGTTTCACCAAGTGCCGACGATGGAAATTATAAATTTATAAAGAACAAATTCTATTAGTATACTCAATTTCGATTAGATGTATATTTTCTGAGATATTAGCAAAAACCTAAAAATGACCTGTTTTATTTTCAAATATATTATAATTATTCTTATATAAATAAATAAAATGTATAGATTTATATTTTACACATATTTAGTAAAATTGCATTTATAACATTTTAATAAAAAAGTACACATTCTTGAACTGATTCTCTCGGATTATATCCATTATACGAACACTATACGTACATACATACACTATACATACATACAAACACTATGAAATGATAACGCTAACTTATAATGAGCCGTGCGTTCAAAGGTTTTGTATATATTCCGGGTGTCACGTTCAACTGGACTTACCAACCGAACCCGTTGAAACTTGTGCTGTCTGTAACTTCTAAATTATAAAACTCATGACCTTGAAATTTTTAAGGGATAATCTTTATAGTATTTACTTTTGAACAAAAAATAATAAAGGATTTCGGACTACAGGTTAATGAATTAAAGCTAAATATACGTTTTTGTTTTCATCCCCTATCCCACGGGAACCGTACTGAATTTTGGGATAAAAAATATCTTATAACCTTCTTCGGAGTATGAACTCTAATTATGCTAAATTTCATTTGAATCCGTTCAGTAGATTCGGCGTGATGCGCGGCCTTGATACAGACAGACAAAAATTAAAAAAAATATATTTTTCGCTTCAGTATCGATTAAAGAGTATCTCACAAAAATTTTTTTAAAATATCTTCAATGTACAGAAATCGACCTCTTACATTTTTATTATATGTATATAGATTTAAAAACATAGTAGGTACCTGTTCCTAGGAGCATTGTCTATATAAAATAAATGCTCAATATTAAATTTTATATTTTGTTTTGTTTTATTTATTTGTTAGTAGTCATTTTTAGAAGTAATTTTCTTTGTTAGTTTGATTTTAATAAGTAATTTTATTTTACTTCTATATATATAAAAATCAATCCCTATTTTCCTTGGTCACGACATCACGCCTGAATGGTTGGACCAATTTCGATAATTTTTTTGTTGTGTTTGTAATTTTCTTAATATTTTCTTATAAAAGAAAATATTAAGAAAATTGCGCGGAAAATTAGAAAATTTAAGAATACTTTCCACCTTATAAAGTTTAATGCCATTTTGACTGCGTGGAAGGGCAATCCCGTAGTCTTATATAAATTACGTGTCACGTTGTTTGTCCGCTATGGATTCCTAATATGTAAGGCAAAACAACGTTTGCCGGGTCAGCTAGTTAATATATATTTTTTAGACTATAGTATTAAACTGTTTCACTGTTTTTGTTATAGGTATATATAATTTGTGTGTTCACCTGCAATTGGCATGTACATTAGACTTCTACATTAAGTTGAATTAATAAATAAGTTGTATATTTATGAGGTATTTGCTGTTAGTGTTCCATTGTAAGTAAATAAATAAATCCATACTAATATTATAAATGTGAAGGTAACTCTGTCTGTCTGTCTGTCTCTCCTTCACGCCTAAACCACTGAATCGATTTGAATGAAATTTGGCACACAGTTATTTTGAGACCCGAGAAAGGGCATAGTATAGTTTTATCCCGGAAATCCCACGGGAACGGGAACTATGCGGGTAAAACCCTGGGAATTTTATTTTAGAAATTTTTCCACACGGTTGAAGTCGCGGGCAGGACTAGTAATTGATAAAACTAACTACCTTCCATGGGGATGTGAAGCCAAATGCAGCTTACCTTCCTAATAGGACTGCTCTGTGATGAATACTGACAATATTTTCATAACAATAGGCGACTGCCGCTTAAATCTAATATTTTACGTTCAAATTCAAATATTTTTATTTACAAACTTTTTAATAATTAACACAAGTCGATTGGCGTTACCTTGTAAGTGCATATTATGCACTTGTGTTAGGACACGCCGCTCTTCCACTACAAAAAATACTTAGCATAGTATAATACGCATTAATTAATACGTAAGGTAAACTATACACCGAGATTAAAGTAATATTTTTAATTTTTAACATTCTTATTTTTTCTTATTCTTGTGTACGTATGTGTGTGTATATATATGTGTGTGTGTGTGCGTGTGTGTGGATGTAGCCATATGGATCTGACTAATAAAAAAATGAATAGGTAATGGGAAATAAATGAATAAGATAATAGTACCTAATATTTCTATACTACATTAGTATTAACACTAATATAATATATAAATTAAATTAATGCATAAATTTATATTAATATATTTGTTTTAATTAATATAATAAAATGTTTAAATTAACCAGAATAAATAGATCTATATTTTCAATATGTAATTAGAATTTAAATCGCCTTATCGCGTGTACTAATCACCGTAATAATACAATAACAGCAGTCATATGGGTTCTAAGCCCATCTAAGTTTTCGTGTCTAAAGCAAAACACGAAATTTCACGTCAATTGGATTGTGGGTGTGTTTCGGGATATGATAGCTGACTTCTAGGCTGCTTGATAAAAAACTGATAACGCATAAAAGGTTTTAGCGTAAGTACAAGACAACACCCTGCTCGTTAAATGATGAAACCTACTACTTAACTTACTAAACCTACTTAAAATCGTCGACGCACATATGGGGGAGTTTAGAGGGCTTGGACTCCTCCCTTAGCGCGAAAACATGTGTAGTATAGATTAATTAAATTATTCCACCGTTTAGAAGTTCGGGATACAAGTAGTTATTTTTTATACACTTTGGAATCCTTGAATCCCTTAAAAGTTCCTAACAAAAGTTATGCCCATGCTTGAAACATAATTAATAAAAAAACATAATCTCGTGATAAAGTCATAACAGAGAGTTAGTCAGATACTATGACCACTTGATAACATTAATAATTATTAAACACTTAACAAAATTGTGGTATTATGTATGTATGTTTTGAATAATTATTTAGGTATGTATTGAAATACAAAAATATATACCCTCGGCACGTTTGCGGTAACAAATAAATATATACCATATTTTTGTCGGACACAATTAAAATTACTGTTAAAGCTATCTAGTAAGTGCATCGAAACTCGATAAATATTTAGGTTAAATCACTACATTAAGAGAATAACCGCAATAATGAAACAACGTCCGTTCTATAGCACCTTTACTCGCAGAGAGAGACCGTTGAAGGCTGAACTTCAGGAAGCTCGTAAGTCTACCCTCTGCACATTAATATAAATAAATATCTGTTACATACATCCCAATATTAAGTACGTTTTCATCACGAAATAAAAACTCATGTAATCGGCATATTATGATCATGTGTATTTAAAAACAACACTGCCAAAAAAGTCAAAGGGAGGTGTGGTAGACTAGCCAAATAAAGCCGCTCACGAAATTTCAATTTCACAGTTGAGATGAATACATCATCTCAACTATTATTTTTTATATCATAAGATAGCAAACAAGCAGATGGGTCTCCTGATGGAACGACTCAACCATCACCTACAGACACCAAAGTTGTTAATAATGCGTTGGTATCTCTTCGCCAAGTCTAATACCACATGCATAAGTTTCCCAGCTACTTTACATTCCAAACCAGAACACAGCAGTGATCAGCACTGACGCTATTGCGGCAGGAATAGGTAAGGCGGTGGTACCAGACCCGGCCGAGACAATGTAGGACTCTACCATCTAGTAGTTATGATGCTGTCTCACAGTTTGTTTGATGCGGATACTTCCTATACATTCTTGAATGCCTGTGGTGGGGATATTTAGTGGACCAATGCTCGAACATGCTAGTATCTAGATTCTAGATCTAGAGTCACTATCGAAAACAGCTTAGCTGACTTAGATAGACTTAGACAATTCGTAAATCGTGAAAATTGTCCAAATATATCATTAACATCAAGACTACTGAGTATAAAGTTCTGAAAATCTCAAGATTTAATATTACCACTTTATTACCGTAATTAATAAATATATTTCTGGCAAATTACAGTTTTAAGTACTAAGGATCTTTGAGCTAGACTGCGTACGGACGGACGGAGGGACATAGCGAAACTATAAGGGTTCCTAGTTTACTTCAGAACCCTATTATAAAGAATTGCCATAATGACCAGAACGTAAAAATCATATGTTTTCTTAATTTTTCGGTAGACCGTTCCTTATACACGCTGTATATATTTACAAAGAATTAATATATCAAGTCCCAAGTCCATCTAAATTAAATTAAACAGCAGTGATATGGGATCTAAATTCATCTATCTAAAATTAAATGGCATTAAAATGGGTTTATAAGTCTATATAAATCAAATTAAATAGCAGTAATATACGAGCTAAATCCATTTAAATCAAACAGCAGTGATATTGAAAATCATCTAAATCCGTCTATCTAAAACTAAATGGCATCAAAATTGATACGTATAACTCTGTATAAACCAAATTAATTAAAATAATAATAATAAAAAATAATATATAAACATATCTTTACGTCAGATTTCTTACAGAGTAGGCAGAGAGAACCGAGTGCCATACATCACGATCCCTACAGGCTTGTCTCGCTTCCTCTACATTCATCACTCTCTTCATACACTTACGCCGGTTGCGAAGACTCTTGACACCACCTTCGGACAGTAATAGATCAATCTGATCAGTTTTCTTCACATTCAAATATAAGCCAATACTCGTACAATCATCATTTATAACTGTGACCAGTGTTTGCAGTTCAGATGGAGTTGAGCCTAAAAGCACAGCGTCAACTGAATAAATCAGGCAGTTCACCTCTAGATCACCCATGCGCATTCCCACATTAAGTGACGTTAATCTTTGGAGACACTTATCCAGATATAGAATAAACAGACGAGCTGACAACACACAACCCTGCTTAACGCCAATATTGACATCGAACCAGGGCGATATGTTGCCGTCCACCCGCACACATGCTTTGCAATCCCAGTACATGGATTACAAAGCACGCAGCAGACGTCCATCTATCCAATAGCTGGGTAAAATGTCCCAAAGTTGCTTTCACACAACTCTATCGAACGCTTTCTTCAAATCCACAAAACCGCAGTAAACCCTCTGGCCGACAGCCAGATGCTTCTCTACGATGTTGCGGGGTGAGAAAACATGATCCATACATCCTCTTCCAAATCTAAAACGCCTAGCTATAATATTCGTCCCAAATCTATTTAAATCAAATGAAACAGCAGTAGGTAATATGGGATCTTAACCCAACATCTACAATTAAATAGCATCATCAATATGGGTGCTTAAGTATAAATCGAATTAAATATCAGTAATATACGTCTTAAGTCCATTTAAATCAAATTAAACAACAGTGATATGGTTTATAAGCCCAACTATCTAAAAATAAAAGCAGTAATATAGGTCCGAAGTCCATCTAAATTAAATTAAATTCCAGTAATATAGATTCTAAGTCCATCTATTTAATCAATTGAAATCACAATAATAAGTATATATGGATTCTAAGCGCATTTAAATCAAGTTAAATAGCAGTAATATGGGTTACAAGTCCATTAGAATCAAATTAAATTGCAGTAACATAATTTCTATGTCCATGAAATAAAATTAAAAAGCAGTAATTTGTTGAAAGCCCATCTATAAGATTTCGTGTTCATGTCTAAGTTAGAACACGAAAAACACGATTATGTCAATCGGATTGCGGATGTGTATGCGTGGGATCTGATTAGAGACGGCTGGCGTGGAGGCCGTTTGTTCACCCGACTGATAAGGCGTGGTACTTAGGCTGCGGATAAAGGTTCAAACAAATATGAGCAATTTTAACGTCGCGGCTACATTAATGGAATAGGGCGAAGATTTTTCATAACTGACACGGTAAACTTCATGCTACCTATAAATTAATAAGTTCTGTATTAAATGCAACTACAGTTTCAACTTTCATAACAACAAACCAAACGTATCAGAAATTCAAACAAAATGAACTAGTCACTTTAAATTTTAAATTGACCATATGTATAGATAGCCAATTAGCAGATGACTTTCCTGATGGAAAGAGACAGTCATCACCTATAGTCACCATTGACACAGAATACTGGAAACTAACAGTAGTCAATCTACATATAAGTAATATACAAGCAACGCTCACGTAGACACCTCTCACGGACGCGATATCTCGGAATGACTCGGGATAATTTTTTCCGCACCAGTCCGAGATATCGCGTCCGTGAGAGGTTTCTATGTGTGCTCTGCTCGAATATTACTTGTACGTAACATTGACTTCTATGTATTGTATTCTGTGCCATTGATGTTTGCGGTGTTATCCATATGGAATGCCACATGTTAGCCAGCTATTTTACCATTGACGTTTTGCGGCAAGAATAGTTAAGGTAATGGCGTCCAAACCCAGGCGATATGATGTGGAACTCTACCACTTAGTGATCACGATGGTAATTATACATATAACCATTCACTCTCTTTTTAGAACTGCCTGGTAGAATGACAGTTGGTCTACTTTGCAACAGAAGCCTGGACCAATACGGAGATTCATGTTGTAGTGATTGATATATGTGACCAACCAATTCACTGAATCGCGAAACATTCAGGCTAACGACGGGCGTCGAACGGTGTCGATTTTCAACTAGAACTAGAAATATATTTTTTATCTTTCTTTTATACTACTGCACATTGCAAGTTAAACCGAGATAGAACTAATATTTTACAAACATATATTCGCCCGAATTAAGGACGACCAAATATGTGTGGCCACTGAGTTCTTGATGCACGAACACAAGATTAATCGTAACAACGCTCCCTATATTTGCGCTCGATAATGTTTCCCCGAATATCAAGCATATTTTGATGTGAATGTTACAAAACGTTATTTCAGTAGAGCTAGCAATTTGAGAACAAGTATTAGTGTACTCGTAGATTATTTAAATGTCAAAAATCACCTAATGATTTTACAACCATTTATAACTAGTACAAAACCAAACTAATAAAACAAATGCGTATGTTTGTCTATCTGTTACGCTGTTACGAATAAACCGCTGAACCGATTTCGATTAAATTTGGTGAGGAGATAGTAAAAGATCAAACACAGACCATTTTTTTAAATCACCCAGTAAGGCTCTAAGAACTAAAATTGGGGATGAAAGTTTGTATGAAATACGAGTATTTAATACATATAACTTTACTCGCGGATGATCTAGTCTAGCTACTCGGGTCAACTAGTAATAAAATAAAACTAAAACATATGTATTTGTTTTGCTACTTTTTTTTATTATTTCTACTCATTTCATCGTATCGTTAACTACATGAGGTCCCAGGTTCAACTCCTGGGTCGGGCAATTCAAATATGTGTTTGTTTTTCAGTTTTCTCATAAGAACAATGTTGTCCGGGTTTGAATATGTGCTCGGTTAGCGATAGGCTTGCCACTTATCACATTGTGGGACTAATTTATCTTTGCCTAATTGTGTGTGCTCTGGTTGTACCACTGCCTTTTCATTATTTGACAAGAAATGCATAAAAGAGTTACTTAATCTGTGAATCTGAATAAAAGATTGAAGCATAAGTAAACTAGAATTTAATAATAATAAAACATTAAATAAAACGTAAGATATTTGTAAAAATAAGTAAAAGGTACTAAATTAACATAAAGAAAAATATTGTAAAACTTTAAAGACTAGTTGGTCAATACCATTATGCTAATATCGGTTGCTTTGTCGCCTTCCATGATCGATCATCGCTTAAACACCGTTGCATACTTTTGTTAAATTATAAGTAAATTCTATGAAACAGACATACCTATTTGAAAAAATATCATGAAAGTGTATATTTAAATTACATACACGCGTCCGTTTTGCTAAGTGAGAAATTATATGGTCTATACTCTATATTGGTTTTGTTAAACAAATGTACTGTTTCACAACTAAACTTTAATTATTTTATTAAAATTTTATTTTCATTATTATTATTTATTTTAAAGCCAACCGGTAACTTTAGTTTATACAATACTAGCTGTGTAAGTAGCTAATTACTTTTTGCTATACAGACGCAAAGACAATAAATATTAGTTGTTGTTGTAATAAATTTCAGTTGTGAAACAGGACATGTGTTTACCCAAAGGCGGATCCAGCCAGTTCAGGGGCGGTCACGTATACAAAATCCGATCCAGTCTTCGGTTCAGTGGGTTCAGATATATGAGGTTCAGTAAATAATAGGCTCTAATCCTTATCTCATTCTAAAAAATCTATACCTAGATTCTACCCAGGGGGACGTCATGACTCCATGACCCAAATATACAGTACAAAAACAAAATTGACAAAACAAACAAAATACTTTTGCAAGAAATTTAAAAGACAACACAACACTATTTATGATTTCGAAAATACAATCGCAGAAATATCAAAGCATCCAATGTTTCACTTTCAAGTCTGCTTCGTAGTTTATTGCCAACATAAGCAGCAGCTCAAAACGCTCGCTCAGGTTCTATGCTGGTTGGAGGAATAGACATTAGAAACTTATTTGCTGTTTCTAAGTGATATCCACGAACGACTCCATTTTCGAACAGGCTCATTTCACGTCTAATACTATCTGCCAACCCCGATTCCTTTTGTATTTGTACTTTGGGATCTGGGGAATTCATACTCTTATCAACTTCCAGCTGTAACTTTTCCTTTAATGTCAATTGGGGTTGGGGGATTTCTTGCTTTAGCTTATCATCTATTTGTGATCCTGACATTTCTTCTTCCATGTCATCTCGACTATGAAGTCTTTTAATAATACTCTTTATTTGCTTCCTAACTAAAGCCTGTATAGGAGCTGGAAATAAGTCTTACTATTCCAATATGAACTTTTAAACTAACGCGTTCTACTATCATTTTTTTAAATATATAAACGGGTCAAAAACGCGTACATATATAGAACTAACTTGTAAAACTCGACGTTTCGGCCAAGTTACATTGATCGTGGTCACGAGCAGAGTCTGCTCGGTCAATGTAACTTGGCCGAAACGTCGAGCCTTACAAGTCAGTTCTATATATGTACGCGTTTTTGACACGTTTATATATTTTTAAAAATTGCTATTCCAAATCCGATAGTAACTGATTTTCTCATCTTTTCATGGATTTTGTAAATAATTCAACAAACTTGTTAAATCATCACTTCTTCGTTGCTTTATAAGTTCCACTAAGGATGTTGACAGTTGTTTTATAAGAAATTTTAAAGCGGCATCAGCTGTGCATAAATAAGCATCTCGCCGACAGATTGCTTCTACTATCAATTTAATTGGGGTCAGCGCATCAACAATTTTACTAACCAATTCAAAATCGTCATTTTCTAATTGAATTGGATGATTGAGATTGAGAGAAGAGCTTTTTGAATGCAATTTTTTAAAAGATTAAATCGCTTCAGCATTGTTAAAAAACTATTCCACCTGGTTTTACAGTCCAAAAGAAGTGACAGCTCTTTCCCATGTTCAATTTTTTTTATAATATAAGATAGGAAACAAGCAGATGGGTCTGAAATTTAAATACCTACAATGGTTTTTTATCCGTTGGTTGAGTGGTTAACTTTTTTTTATATCATAAGATAGCAAACAAGCAGATGGGTTCCTGATGGAAAGAGTCAGCCATCACCTACAGACACCAAAGGTGTTAATGGTGCGTTGCTATCTTGTGGCGAGGTTTCATGCCACATGCATAAGTTTACCGGCTACCTTACCCTCCAAACCGGAACACCACAGTGACAAGCACTGACGCTATTGCGGCAGGAATAGGTAAGGTAAGATAATTTTCACATATTTTTGAAGTACTGTTTCATTATTCAATGCTGACCTTTGGAAATACACTACCTTTGTAGTATGTATCGTATCACAAATGCTTTTAATATAATCTAGGCAAGATTATTGTCAAGGCGCAATGGACTACGGAATGCAAATTAGACCTGTTTGTGGAAATCCTAAAAATTCCGAGATTAGCCAAGTACAGTCCCGGGATTTTCGGGACAAGAAAACGGCCCCGGGATTGTATTTTCTAAGCTTATATTACAAACGCTAAAGTTTGGATGATTGAATGTGTGATATTTGTAACTCAATCAGGCTAAATAGGAATACTGATACCGAATATGTGAAAAAATAGGTACTTCAATGTTGACCTAATTGTACAATGAAAATGTTAAGTAGATAGAAATGTTAAAGAGATAGCCACGCACAATGCAGAAAAGTTCATTGTTTACAAACAGCGATTTACCGAACTCGCCACTAAACTCGTAAGTACAACGTACTTGCAATGCACCATTAACATCTTTGGTGTCTATAGGCGATGGTTGACTCTTTCCATCAGGAGACCTATCTGCTTGTTTGCTATCTTATGATATAAAAAAGACGTGTGGCACTCGGAGACTGCCGCGGTAAAGCTATTGTATAGCATTTTTTATCAACTTATGCAATTATAATTATATATTTATTTTATTTATGCAGTATTTTTTTTTTCTTTGATATTAATTCTAGTTACGCTTTGAGCGTAGTGACCGATATAGAATATTCATATTTAAAACACTTTGTACACAAATTATGCGAGTACAGATATTCACTGTTGTACGTAGATGATAAACACCTATACGCCTATATACTTTCTCACAAACAGCCACCTAAAGGCGGGTTGCTGAACTAAAGAGACAAGCGTGATATTTCAAAAAGTCACTAAAAGTTCTGGTATTTATCGATAGATGGAAAAATTAAAAAGTATCACCGCTGTGCCGGTTGGAGTGGGGGGTGTTAGGTTTTTTACTTACGGAATTTCTGGATTCGGTCTCCACGCTCAAGGCCCGCGATAGAAGCTATGCAATAGCTTAAAAAAGTTAACCACTCAACCAACGGATAAAAAACCATTGTAGGTATTTAAATTTCAAATTATTTTGTACGTATGTTTGATACTCTATGCATTTCCCATATTTAATAAATAACCCGTTACTTTGTGGCTGCAAAATATGAATATTCAGGACATCAATACATTGGTGTCAAAGCGGATGTAATTAAGAAGACACAACGGATGTAACACACAATCTGCAGTTAATTAATTGGTCGTGGAAAGATAAATTTTGCTTTTTAATGAGCACCGTTTTATGAATCTTATTATCACAGGAGACAGCGCTTAGCGCGGGCGTTTATAGGCCCAATATTAATTTACGTTCTGGCTGAGCAATCTGCTCGCCCTAAAAGCCCGGTGACGCAGTAACAGCCCATAAGGTCAACTGTAATAGCCATTTCGAAAAAAAAGAATCTTATTAGCTTATACATCTTCTTCATGTTAATCAAGGGCTCATTTGAAGAAAATACCACCTGCCTAGTCCCAGTCTATCTGAATCCAGATGTTTTATTATATCGTAAGCAATAAAATAAACAGATTGCTTTCGTTATGGAAAGAAGAAACCATCGTCTAAAGAGGCCAAAGGTGTTGATCTGTGTGGCAGGATGGTAATACCACATGCATATAAGCTACTGATGTACCAGCTACCTATGTTTATCTTTAACTTTTGCGGCAAATTTGACCATATATCCAATTTTAGAAAGCAACTAAAGTTGCTTCTCATGCAGGAGTGCAGGAACGCTCACAAATTTTGTTTTTTTTATAATATTTTATTTAACACAAATTCTCCATACTATCTTCGTGAACGCTTTAAGGCGAGGTATTTTGACACGCGTCAATTCTATAGGAAATTAGCGACGCGGTGAAACCGCTGGGAAACGTGTTAATTTTCAGACAATAAATATGGGACTTCAGCTGAAAGCCAAAATTTAGTACATTCTTTTTTGTATTTAAAACTAAATGTCACCATATAAAAATCATGCGGAAGAAAAGAAATATTATCAACAAATTATTTGTTTTAGAGTTTTTTTTTTTCAGCCTATTTTCGGAATTTTATATGATCGAGTAAAGTACATTCTATCGAGATAAAGTACATTCTATCGTGTAATAAATTGGCACATTCCTTAGATAATATATAAGGTATATCGTGTAGTTTTTGTAAAATTGATATTTAACAATCAATACAAAAAAACGTGATTTAGTAAACCAGTTTTTTCCCGTTTGTCCCGATACCTCGCCTTAATTTAAATTCTATATGATTTCAACTCAAATTGTCGTTCGCAACTACGGGGAATTTTACAATATCCTTCAAATTCTTAAATATTTTATAGTAAGTATTTCACTATTAACTCTGTGAAACTTTGGATTTCCTTTTCTTTTGATATTAATTAACAGCAGTGAATCTATTGATTGCTGTTAATATAAAAAAGCACGCACTTGGCTGTTATTTTTTGAAGATTGCAATAGCAGGGTTCCGTACCATCCTTATTTAACACTTTTTGCAATCTCGGCCAACGTTGTTATTTGTCAGAAAACCGAAAAAAAACATTCTTGAATTGTTCGATCCGGGAGTCGAACCTGGGACCTCAGATGGTCAACTCTGACACCAGATTACTGCACCATAGAGGCGATTTGGTGTCTATAGGTAATGAATATAATTCTACCTACAAAGCAATCTGCTTGTTTGCTATATTTTGCTATAAAAATAAAAATTAAGATAACGCTGTAAAAAAATATCATTAAAAATCTTTGAAAAAGCGCATTTATAAGTAATAGAGTTCTTAGGCCCTAACGAAGTGTCCTGTGAGATTATCCGGCATGCCATTGCGTCGTTGGTGGTAGGGAGGTGATAAATTTGTCGTTATCGAGATCGCACTGGACGCGACCGCCCCGTGAGAACGGGTTGCTTTTGATACCAAAGACGGCCGGTTTCTCGGTCGATGTTAACTAACACAACACTGCGTTCGCTGGTCATTCCTCATAAAAAATTGACATAAACAAGCAGGTGGTAATAATAATATCGCTATACTAATTACATAAATTGATCTTACCCCAAAATAAGCAAGTTTTAGCTTTTCTTTATATCATAAGATAGCAAACAAGCAGATGGGTCTCCCGATGGAAAGAGTCAACCATCGCCTATAGACACTAAAAGTGTTAATGATACGTTGCTATCTTGTGGCGAGGTCTAATGCCACATGCATAAGTTTACCGGCTACCTTACCCTCCAAATCGGAACAGGAAAGTGACAAGCACTGACGCTATACCGGCAGGAATAGGTAAGGCGGTGGTACCAGACTCGGGCGAGACAATGCAGAACTCTACCACCTAGTAGCTACTATGGTAGTGACTCGTATAGCCAATCGGTCGCCTTTTACGATCTGCCTGGCAGAACGGCAGTTGGCCTTTTCTTCAAAGTGGAGTATGAAATTCGGCACAGCTAAACTTCCCTGATGATATCAAAAATCTTATCTTTTTAAAAATTATGTATTAAAAATACACTGAATTGACAAAAATAATAGTCATTAGACATAGGTACTACATCCACTTGATATACAGCTAATATACACACATGTATAATATTATGGTTAAGGCCTAGTCTGTTGTCAAACTTAACGAGGTTAAATTTCGACCAGAGGGCAAAAAAGTATTTAATAAACACCCAGAAATACATATAGAAATACATACATACACAATGGTAAACGTGAGAAACCAGTTTACCACTAGGTGGCGCTGTACAAATCACATACAAATTCCTAGTAAACTCGAAACGCGCTCACGATCGAATGCGAAAAGAAAAACTCACACTTAGCACTCAGAACGTGCCAAAGAACGTATTACATAGACGCAAAAATATAACCCATTTTCTAGCGCAGAGTATTGAAGAATAGACTGCCGGGCTCTTTGAAGAATAGACTGCCGTTCTGCCAGGCTGGTCTTAAATACGTCCGATTGGCTGTACGTCTCACTACCATCATGACTACTAGGTGGTAGAGTTCCGCAACATATCGCCTGGATATTTGGTACTACCTTATCTATTCCTGCCGCAATAGCGTCAATGCTTGTCATTGTCGTGTTCCAGTTTGAAGGGTAATGAAACCGGTACACTTATGCATATTGCATTGCCATCCGGCCACACGTATAACAACGCACCATTAACATCTTCGGTGTCTATCATATTTGGTTTCTCTTTCAAACAGGAGAGCTATCTGCTTGTCTGTTAAAAAAATAATAACATGTAATAATTATTTCAAATTGTTTTTCTTGATATCTACACTAACATTATAATCTTTATAATTATAATATAATAATAGGATAAACTTGATTGTTTGTAAGCTTGTAATGGATAAACCTAAAAAATACCGCTGATAAAAATACCATGAAAAACCTCTGAACCGATTTTGAAATTTGATAAAGAGATAGTTGAAGACTCGAAGTAAATCATATGTTATTTTTTCCAGAACTCAACCCATAAGGGGAAGAATTAGGACTCTACTCGCGGGCGAAACTGCGGGTCGGCTAGTAATATTTTAAATGTAAAAATGTGTGTTTGTAAGTTTGTCCCTTTTCACGGTGTCGGTAACAACGGTTTTTCAAAATAAAGATAGACAAAAAACAGATAAACTAGCGGGAAAGTCTTACTTTTCATTTTTTAGTACTTGGCAACCCTACATCGATCCATAGATCGTCGGCCTCGTAATTACATTCCGAAGCTGAGCTAAACAAAAAAGTTTTTATCTTTGCAATAATAATAGCTGTCGGTACGCTAGCGCCACGGTCAAAGCCACAAAAATAAAAAGTAAACCTCAAACATCTTCATGAGTCTGCTTCGTTCTCAGTGCGTTTTTAACTAGGCAAAGGAATATTTATAGCTATATCGGCTATATAGAAAAATGAAAGCTTATTTCCCTCGGTCATGCCTAACGTGACAATACGTCCCGTTTTGAACGGAACTATCCCGGTTTCAACTACTCAGTCCCGGTGTCCCCAAATATATTTCAGAAACGTGAAAATGTCTCGTTTTCAGAAAAATATACACAGTCACGGCACCAACAGTTATATCTTGTATACCAATTTGTAAGCAATTTCATCTAACTTGAGGAATATACGATCAGGATTAAGTTTAGCGAAAAATCGCGCTAAAACTTTTAACTTTTCAGGAGGAAAACCAATTGTTTCAAAATGTTTAAATTTTGGTAGATCTAACTTAACATTAATGTTTAATTTCGGTTCTCCTTATGGAAATAGATATGTATATCTTACAGACATTGCTATTATTTATTGCTTGTGTAGTTCACGTCGACGAAATGTCCCGTTTTGAGACAAATACAATATGGTCAGTTTAGTCATGCCCTAACTTGAGAACAACTTTGTCAATTCCATTTATCTTTTTTTTAAGTTTTCCAATACTTTGTCGGTGTTCTTACGGAATAAAAAAATAAAAGAAATGCACAGAAAATTGGAAAATTTAGCCTTTCTTTCTTTCTTTTAAAGCTATCAAATGTGATAGCTTGCAAATTTATTTTATTATTCATTTCAGTACTAGCTGCATCCTGGAGGCCACTGCTTTACAAAAGGTTTTCGAGAATCCAACTTATTTTTCCGGGATAAAAGTATCCTATGTACTATTCCAGGTCATCAACTAAATGTGTGCCTTTTATTTAAAGCAGTTCACCCATTATTGCGTGATTAACAAACATCCATACATCTAACTTTCGCATTTATAATATTACTAGGTGCAGTGTGCAGCTCGTTGCATTATAAATTTTTTCGGTGAATCTCGTGGGATTACCTTATTTTTTTTGGGATAAAAGTATCTATTATATATTTTCGCCGTGTTGGTCCCGGCCTCCTTTGAAGAATAGGCCAACTGCCGTTCTGCCAGGCAGGTCGTAAAAGGCGACCGATTGGCTATCGAGTCACTACCATCGTGGCTACTAGGTGGTAGAGTTCTGCATTGTCTCGCCCGGGTCTGGTACCACCGCCTTACCTATTCCTGCCGCAATAGCGTCAGTGCTTGTCGCTGTCGTGTTCCGGTTTGGAGGGTAAGGTAGCCGGTAAACTTATGCATGTGGCATTAGACCTCGCCACAAGATAGCAACGCACCATTAACATCTTTGGTGTCTATAGGCGATGGTTGACTCTTTCCATCAGGAGACCCATTTGCTTGTTTGCTATCTTATGACATAAAAAAAAAATCCTATGTGCTATTCCAGGTCATCGTCTACTTGTGTGCCAAATTTCATTCATATATGTTCATTACTTTTGTGTGATTGAGTTACAAACATCCATCCAAACATCCAAACTTTCGCATTTATAATATTAAATAATATAGACTAGCTGCAGCGTGCAGCCCGCTGCATTATAAAGTTTTTAATGAATCCCGTAGGATCATCTTATTTTTCCGGGATAAAAAGTAGTCTATGTGCTATTCCAGGTGATCATTTACCGGTGTGCCAAACTTCATTCAAATCCGTTCAGTAGTATTGCGTGATTGAGTAATAAACAACCATCCAAACATCCATCCATCAAAACATCCAAACTTTCGCATTTATAATATAGATATAGATAAAAATGTAGCTTGATATAAATAAGAATGGAACATTTATAGCTAAAATTGTCGTGTCAGCTATAAGTGTAAAATAAAATTTGCACAAACCAATATACTGAATAAGGCTTTCCTGCACACAATGCAAATATATATACCACATTTAATTTGCAAGTTTGCCGCCAAAACCTTATATGGAACTGCTGTGATGCAACTGAAACTAAAGTTAGTGTAAGAAATGGGGCAAACTTATCCAAGGCCTGAAAATAAGAGACGAACACGGCGGCACAATAGTCCACCCACTTCTACCACAGTTTCTTCCACGTCATAAGCAAAGGCAGACACATAAATTTTGTACTCAATGCACGTTTTACCGCAATCGAAGCATCTTCAGGACAAGGCTGAAGCATTAAATGCTTCGGTTGCGATGTGAAACGTGCGTTGAGTACTTAATTTGTGTGTTACTGCCTTTGCTTCTGACGTGGAAGAAAGTGTGGTGGAAGTGGGTGGACTATTGTGCCGCCGTGGTCTTATCTAATATTCAGGCCTTGGATAAGTTTGCCCCATTCCTTACACTACCTTTCGTTTCAGTTACATCACAGCAACAGGAAATTTTGCAAATTAAATACCACAATTTCTTCTTTATATTATGGATTTCCGAAAAGTAACGCCTGAATCTATTAAATATCGGCCCGCCAACACTTAGAGACGCTGGTCAATAGTTATTATCGAGTCAAAATCCTGATGCCAATTATTTTCCCACTTGTCGTCAAGATACTGCCAAAAGACGAGGTTTGGTCTCACAGAAGACACGCTTAGTGCTGACTCTTAGCTTACTAAATTTAAACGCTGGCTGAGCGCTCCGCTCGCCAGAAAAACCCGGTTCCGCAGTAACGGTCATTTGGATCAGGATAGAAAATTGTACGATCTATGCTCTCACGTCCCATTGGTGGTATTATACTCGTATTCATCACCTCAGACCAAATTTTTGAATGCGAATGTCTATTACAAAGGTTTGAATGCGAAGAATGTAATTTTGATGTGAAACATCTATTGGCGCAGGTGTAAACCGGATCGTTGGCGTGGCGACGCGGCATCCGTGGCGACGGGTCGCCACGTTATAATATTATGTACTAAGGTAGGGTATACAGCGAAGTATACAGTCCATATTTAGTAGCGTGTACGATTTGACGATGTGTCGCCATGGCAACCAACTACGCGACCCCGATGTTTCACATCTGTCAGGAGTCTCGTGACGGCTCAGTTTTTTTAATTTTCACTATCTGTGCCCGCGACTTCATCCGCGTGGAAGATTTTCTAAAATAAAAGCAGCCTAAGTTATTCTTTATTACATCTGCTATCTGCCAATGAAAATCCCGTTAAAATCGATACAGTTGTTTATAACATTAGCCGGAAGAAACAGAAAGCCCAGACAAACAAAATTTGGATTTTTTTTATATACATACCGTGTATACATCCATATGCATATAGTAAAAAGCAGTTATTTAAATATAACAGACACTCCAGTTTTATTAATTTGTATAGATGTATAGATATTTTTTATGTAATACACTGTTATTTATACATAGAAAGTTATTATATATACACAGAAAGTTTACCTACTGCGCCATAAAATTCACGAACCCATAAGGAAATTGTCCGTTACATTTTGTCCCATTTCCATATGGGTCCGTTTTTAGTCACATGCATATAGGGATGCAACATCGCTGATAAAAACATCGATATTAAAACATCGTTTTTTTTTAAAGTGAAACATCGAAGTTTATGAACGATACATCGATTTCGTTTATTTTCGATGTTTCTTATTACATTAATACTTTACTTCTATGATGTGATGATACGAGAATGGCAAACAACCAACAAAACAATGGCCGATCGATGCAAGCGAGCAAAGCAACTGAGTACTTCGTTTTGCGCGCGTTAGTATTACAGAGCGAAAAAGTCGCTATATAGAAAAAACTAAGCTTTTGACTGAGAGAGATATCTGTATATGTCTGTAGCTGTTGATCACGGACAGGATGGAAGTTGGTGCTATGATAAAACATGGTTCATGAAATATCGCTCATGGAAAACAATGTATCGTTGATATTTGGGGTTTCAATATCAATGTTAAAAAATCGATGGCTATGAACAATATATCGATGTTTGAAAAATTCCGAAACGTTAGGATTCGAACCTGCAATTTTTTCTGTGACCAGCTCGTTCTCACCAACTGAGACTAAGTTAACTGAACGTCAATAAATGTTTCAGTTTTTGATTTTTAGCAAAATTTAGATTGTATGTTCCGTAACATAGACCACAGAATTCTGTAGACTACAGAAGTCAATGTACATACAAGTAATATTTAAGTAACGCACACATAGACACATCTCACTGACGCGATATCTCTTAATGGTTCGGAATGGAGGTGTGTAACTCCGGAGGTACTGAATCCAAGGTTCTGATTCCGGGGCCGGATAAGATAACCTTATTTATTCCTCTAAGGTTATAAAATATGATTTTCATCTGGAACGATGAACTCATTTAACTGGTTATGCGCTTGTATATCGAGCGATCAGAGTGCTAAGTGTGAGTTTTTCTTTTCGCATTCCATCGTGAGCGCGTTCCGAGTTTACCAGGAATTTTTATGTGATTTATACAGCGCCACCTAGTGGTAAACTGGATTCTCACGTTTACCACTAGGTGGCGCTGTACAAATCACATACAAATTCCTAGTAAACTCCAAACGCGCTCACGATCGAATGCGAAAAGAAAAACTCACACTTAACACTCAGTACAATCGACGTAATCGACTACAAAGCAAAGAAGAATTTCGCCACGCTAGACCAGTTTACAGTAGCTTAGTAAAAGCGTGCCCGCCAGATGCAAAGTCGCCGGTTCAAATTCTGTCGTGTAGAATTTTTTCTTACAATTTGTATTGGAGTTCTTATCGTCAAACTCACACAAATTAAAGGTGTCATATACCTACTGCACACATAAATAAAATGCTTAATAATTTTTATTTATATACTAGCCGTTGCCCACGACTTCGTCCGCGCGGACTTCTTTTACTCCGCACAACTCCTCCCCAGTAGGTGATAGCGTGATAATATGTAGCCTATATGTTGACCCGACCTATTAGTAATATTCATGCAAATTTTGAAGTAAATCCATGCAGTACTTTTTGAGTTTACCCCGGACATACATACAGACAAACACAAAGACATAAAGGCAATACATAAAGACAGGCAGACAAACCGACAAAAATTCTAAAAACTATATTTTTGGCTTTAATATCGATTGTAGATCACGCTCCAAGTATTCTTTTAAAAAAATATTTAATGTACAATTTTGACTTTCCTACGATTTTATTATATGTGTAGATTAATATTAATATGATTTTTTAAACGATTAATACACACAGTGGGTCTAAGATTTATGTTTAGTTGTGAATTCGACTCAGTTGATATTATTGGAATTTTTTGGGATATGTTTATGTAGAATATAATTGGAACGAAGTTCCTTACGGCAGGCTTGGAGGGGATAGGGATTTTGCTGCGCGACCGAACTGAAAAAAATGTGATAGTAAAACCGTAAGAAAAATGCGTGGAATAAAAGCGTTAAATGAGACGTGCGCAGGCGCGACAGTCGCGTACACGAGCGAGTAGTGCCGTTTAGCCGAGGAAGTTCGTTCCTACCTGGTGTCCCGCGACACCACATCATTTTTTTGTTTTATGGGACTTAGATGATTTTGGGAGGCTTAGGCTTCCCAATTAAATCCGTTTCTGAGTATATATATATTAAGTACGTAGAATATTGTTGACAACGCATTCGTACACACTACATACACAGTCCATGCCACAGACCACATAAATACTAATAGACACGCCACTGGGAAGGAAAAGTGTCGCCGCACATACAGCAGCAGCAAACGCTCCTATCACTGTCAAAAATCGTGAAAAATAAAAATAAATCATGTTGTACCGTTTTATCGTATTGAATGAGATGACAAAGTTTAAATTTTATTTTATCAATAAGTAGTATAAATAAATATTCTATGTGTAATTCCAAGCTACACTGACAAACTAAAAAAATTGTATTGAAAGGCGTATCCATTTAATCCGTGGTTTATGCAGTCAGAACTCAGGACGTAATCCATTGAAAGGTTAAATTTTTTAGCCTTAGCTTGCAAAAGAGCACACACGAAGATTTGCGACCCACCAAACATGTAATACCTATCCCTTCTATAACCCGCTTTTAACATGCAAAAAACAAAATGGTATGACTTTAGAAACCCTAAATATAATTTCTAATGGAGTTAGGAAACTTTGTGTAAATTTAAATTTATGTTATGCACTTAAATACACGTTTTGAAAGGCTTAACCTTCCTTCGTGCTCTGTACAAAAACAAAATTAAAAGATATACCCAGTACTATGTCCCATTACGGCGTTGTTGCGCAAGAGCAAAACGCTTGATTTCCGAAGTAACCGCCAGCGTTCCTATTTCGAGATAATCACTTGGATGAGTCACGACCTCAGATACGAATCGAGCTTTGTCGTCCCGCTCGTGGCTTACGGTACCAAGGTTTCCCGTAAACAGTCCATCTCCAACGATTAGCACAAGAGGCAAGTTTTGGCCTCATTACGAAACGATTAGAACTTGATTACATTTACCGCCCCATTGGTTGAATGGTTAGTGACCCTGACTACGCAATCGACGGGGCTCGGATTCGATCCCCAACGGGGACAAGCATTTGTGTGATGAGCATAAATGTTTGTATTTCCGGGTTTGGGTGTTTATTAAATATATGTAAGTATTTATAAACTAGCTGTGCCCGCGACTTCGTTCGCGTGGAAAAAATTCTAAAATATCCTATGTCCTTCTCCTGGCTCTAAACTACCTCCCTGCCAATTTTCAGCTAAATCGGTTCAGCCGTTCTTGAGTTATAAGTGGAGTAACTAACACGACTTTCTTTTATATATGTATAATATAAGATATAAGATATTACGTGCAACGTTTGTCACGTCATAGCCGGTTTCAGAGAAGAAGGCTCGGTCAATATTCCTTCAGGAGTTACCGCGTACGAAAAAATTAAAAAAAAAATGTGGTTAAACATAACTTTGAGATTTTTCAACCAGTTAATTTTTGCCCAAGACAACGTTTTTCATCTTGCTAAAACTGCGGTTAATGCTGTTTGAAAGATTAAAATCGATAACATCGCGATCAAAAGTTACAGCATTAAAACTTCAAAATAGATATTTTTGGTTTCAAAAACCTTAGATATTATTATCATAACAACTTTAAGATTTTTTGAGGGCAAACGATTGAAGGTAGGAAGTATCGGCTTGTACCTAGGTTCTTAATGGGCAACGATGATTATTTAAGCTAATTTTAAAATCCATGGTGTATGTCTGATAATTAACAATATTTGACTGCTTTGCAGTAGTATTAGTCAAGACCTATAAGTCAGGGCGAAATAAATAGTATTTGCTTCCAGTAAACGTTATAACTGCAATGTTATTATTATTAAGCATAATATCTTGACCGTGGAGGAGGACGTGTGGAGGTTAGGAACATTTTGTTTAAAACATTTAAAATACGGCTTTTTGCAATTTTTTGCCAATATCGTAAAATATGCGTGGAATCGACATGTTTTTTTATTATCAATAGGGAAGCGCTTGACCACGATCTCGCCTGATGGTAAGCTAAGATGCGGCCAAAGATAGAACGCGCTTCCCTAGAAGTTCCCTAGAGTTCGAAGAGTTCAAAAAATCTAGTTTGTAAAAATTATACTTAGGAAATTAATGTTTGAAAAATATAATACATCATATTTTTTAAAATTGATGATCGATTGTGATCTTTCGAATGGCATTCAACGCAATTGTTTAAATTAAAAATTGTTTTAATCGATAGGTTAAAAATTGTCGAAGAAATGTAAAAAAAAAAAAACTTTTTTAATTTTTTAAAACTTTTTTTTATATTAAATCGTTACTGACAAATCTCAAATAAATCCAATTTTGAACCAATTTCCAGTATTTAGCGTATGTATTTCATTTCCAGTTTTCCAGATTTAGAGGGAAAACCTAATTCGATTTTTATATCAAACGGTATATTAACCTGAAAGTTATTTAAACAATATCTAATAAGTTTACTGTAAACAACGTAATTTTAATGTTTGAAAAGCTATACCTTTTGAAAATTTGACTCGATTTTGATTTCTGAAATTCAATGTAGTTTCTTTTAGTAAGTACTAAAATATTGCAGAAGATTAAAAATGATTAGTTAAAAAAAATCGAAGTTATGTCGAAAAAAATAACTCCCGAACGGATAAATAAATTTTGATGCAATTTATGCATTGGACGCAGTTTTTTGAGAAGTAAAGCTGATTAAATTTTGTACTATAATTAAAAATATACTGTTTCGCCAAAAATCTTTGTGAGGTTTTCCAAAATTTCTCAAAATCTCCTTGACTGAATTAGTTAAAATTTTCAGGAAGTTTAAGTTGAGTGGAATCCAATCGAATCCCATTAACTACGTTTCGATTGACCAAGCCGTTTAAAATTAATGAGATGTTACATACACACTCACGCGGGCACACACACATACATACATATGTCATCATGAAAATAGTCGGAAAAGGTTCCTAAGTCCTCAAAACGTGGAGATCTAGTGAACACCCGATTTTTGAAAATCGAGGCAAAATCATTAACTTCCTTATCTACGTAGCTAAGTAGCGGGAAGTTAAAAATATATACCTAATTAGAAAGATGAAAAGTTATTTATTCAGGTTTATTTTTTGAATAATTTTTATTTAAGGCAAATTTCGTAGCGGGAAGTTAAAAATAAATTAATTAACACATGGCTTTGTAGTTTGTTATTAATAAAAAACAAAATAGCCTTTGACTAAGAAGCTATTCTTGTTCATTGAAAACAATTTGCAATAAAAAAAATCTTGTTGCACTTTTCTTGAATTTATTATTATTTTAATTCTCTAAAAAATATTTTTAATGTAAATTTGTATCATTTTCAATAACCAAGATAAGCAGTCAAGGGTTTTTTAATTATTATAACAAACTACTCTGCCTCGTGGTCTAGGGACAGCCTATTCGGCTCAGATCATGAGGTCCCGGGTTCGATTCCCGGGTCGGTCAAAGATGTTATTGAGATATTTTCGAGGATTTTCTCGAAAATCTAAAATCTCAGTAGCGACACGGAAACTGGCGGAGTGGTATATATTACCACTGCCGTGCCTCGGATGAGCACGTAAAACTTTCGGTTCCAGTTATCGCTAAAAATAGTCAATCGAATATGCGGCGATGAGGATTACCATTTATCTCACCAACCGACAAACCGGTGAATCGCGGTGAACCGGAAAGTCTATAGACGGTCGGTTTACTCTGCCTACGTCGCAAGGGAATTGGGCGTGATGATACTTTAATAAAAAACAACAACGCCACGTATTTTTTTCTCACATTTTTTATTTTTGATTCTCACAAATAAAGGAAAGTTAAGTATCTTTTGATTGAATTTGTTTTGATGAAGTTATATGTGTGTAAAGTTTTTCTATAAGATGTTGATCTTATTCTGGACTGAACTTATAAGTAAATGTTCGTATATTCTACTTAACAATTTTTTTTAAGTATTTTGGAGTCCGACTTTAGTCAGTATACTAAGTTGCTTAGGCACTTCAACATCTACACTTTGCAGAATTTTCATTCATTTTAAAAGATATCTGATTGATGTATCTAATTTGAAATATTTACCGTATTGTACGGACCGCTATCCGGTGTCGTCATTGACCATATGAGGCCCCGGGTCCGATTCCCGGGTCAGGCAAAACAAAATGAGTTTTTTTAGTTTTCTGATAAAATAACGTTACCCGGGATTGGCTTGCCACCTATCACATTGTGTGAGAGTATTTTCGTACACTTCTTGTACCTCTGCCTATGTATTCCAGGATATGGGCGTGTAGATACTTTTTTATCCTTTTTTACGTTATGCAATGTAAAAACAAAATAGTGAATTTTCGCAATAGCCTATCCTTACGTTAAATTTTATAAAGAACTAATTCCATTAGTATACTCAATTTCGATTAGATGCGTATTTTCCGAGGTATTAGCAAAAACCTGAAAATTGACCTGTTATATTTTCAAATATATTATAATTATTCTTATATAAATAAATAAAATGTTTAGGTTTATATTTTACACATAGTTTACTAATTTTTAAGCTAGTAAAATTGCATTTATAACATTTCATAAAAAAGTATACATTCTAGAACCGATCTCGGGTTTTATCCATTATATACAAACACTATAAAACGATAACGCTAACTTATATTGAGCCGTGCGTTCAAAGGTTTTGTACACACTCCGGGTGTCACGTTCAACTGGACTTACCACCCGAAATCGTTGAAACTTGTGATGTCTGTTACTTCTAAATTATAAAACTCATGAACTTGAAATTTTTAAGGGATAATCTTTATAGTACTTACTTTTGAACAAAAAAATAATAAAGGATTTCGGATGACAGGTTAATGAATTAAAGCTAAATATACGTTTTTATTTTCATCCCCTATCCTACGGGAACCATACTGAATTTTGGGATAAAAAATATCCTATAACCTTCTTCGGAGTATGAACCCTAATCATGCTAAATTTCGTTTGAATCCGTTCAGTAGATTCGGCGTGATGCGCGGCCTTGATACAGACAGACAGACAGACAGACAGACAGACAAAAATTAAAAAAAATACATTTTTCGCTTCAGTACCGATTAAAGAGTATCTTCCAAAAAAAATTTTTAAAATATCTTCAATGTACAGAAATCGACCTCTTACAGTTTTATTATATGTATAGATGTATTTCTATGTAATAGTATCGGAGACTAGCACCCATAACCAAGCAAATCATTTGCTTACTTTGGGGTTAGATCAGTAAATGTATTTGTCCCGTGAATATTTATTTATTTATTTATGTCGTTTATTCGTTCGTTCTGTTAGGTTGCGCCTCCGAGCACTTATAAAAAAAAAGCACTTTTTCGGAACACAAGTTATTTATTTCACTTTCTACAATTACTAACTAATGGGACTTTAACTATAAACACTCTAACTTGGATCACACTTTTTCGCGGTTCCCTCGTGAAGGGTTATTGCGACCCGGAGTATGGATATAGCACTAGTCTATTCGCTGTGTCCAGGCCGGCGGGCAGAAACCAGGTCCGTAGCTGGGCAGCGTTTAGGCTAGAGAATATCTAACTGAAGAATATTTGGGAAACAGCGGGTATTTATACCTATATATTGCTGACTATCCAGCTTATATGCACTTCAGCATTATTGCATGGAAAATAGGGATGTAACACCTCCCCCCTTTAGAACGGAACATGCGGAAAATAGAAATAGAATGTGAGTATGATCCAAATTAAGAAGAAATAGAAACAGTTAAAATAACTTGTGATGTCTGTTACTTCTAAATTATAAAACTCATGAACTTGAAATTTTTAAGGGATAATCTTTATAGTACTTACTTTTGAACAAAAAAATAATAAAGGATTTCGGATGACAGGTTAATGAATTAAAGCTAAATATACGTTTTTATTTTCATCCCCTATCCTACGGGAACCATACTGAATTTTGGGATAAAAAATATCCTATAACCTTCTTCGGAGTATGAACCCTAATCATGCTAAATTTCGTTTGAATCCGTTCAGTAGATTCGGCGTGATGCGCGGCCTTGATACAGACAGACAGACAGACAGACAGACAGACAAAAATTAAAAAAAATACATTTTTCGCTTCAGTACCGATTAAAGAGTATCTTCCAAAAAAATTTTTTAAAATATCTTCAATGTACAGAAATCGACCTCTTACAGTTTTATTATATGTATAGATGTATTTCTATGTAATAGTATCGGAGACTAGCACCCATAACCAAGCAAATCATTTGCTTACTTTGGGGTTAGATCAGTAAATGTATTTGTCCCGTGAATATTTATTTATTTATTTATGTCGTTTATTCGTTCGTTCTGTTAGGTTGCGCCTCCGAGCACTTATAAAAAAAAAGCACTTTTTCGGAACACAAGTTATTTATTTCACTTTCTACAATTACTAACTAATGGGACTTTAACTATAAACACTCTAACTTGGATCACACTTTTTCGCGGTTCCCTCGTGAAGGGTTATTGCGACCCGGAGTATGGATATAGCACTAGTCTATTCGCTGTGTCCAGGCCGGCGGGCAGAAACCAGGTCCGTAGCTGGGCAGCGTTTAGGCTAGAGAATATCTAACTGAAGAATATTTGGGAAACAGCGGGTATTTATACCTATATATTGCTGACTATCCAGCTTATATGCACTTCAGCATTATTGCATGGAAAATAGGGATGTAACACCTCCCCCCTTTAGAACGGAACATGCGGAAAATAGAAATAGAATGTGAGTATGATCCAAATTAAGAAGAAATAGAAACAGTTAAAATAACAATATAAAAAAATAATGACATAGAAAATTACAGCGTAGATTAATTATCATTAATTATTATACAATTCAAAGTAGTCACAAAATCGAAATGAAATAGTAAAATATAGCAATTAAGAGTTATCAAACTTTAAATGTAAATGTAACAATATAGTAAATAACAGAAAAGAGTCTATAGAAAATAACATTTGAATGGAATTAGTTATCATTATAAAATTATAAATATTCACGAAATCGAAATGAAATAGTGAAATATAACAATTGAGATTTATTAAACTTGTAAGGTAAATGTAACGATATAGTAAAAACATGAAATAGAAAATAGCATTTGAATAGACGAAATAGAAAACAATGATTTAGTAAATTTTATTTCAACAGAACTAGAAATAGTAACTAAATGTAAGCAAATACTTATTACAATAAAGAAAATCATTTATAAACCTTAATTAAAAATAACTTAATTTAAACACATCGAAATAGTAATAGACAGAGCAAAATAAAAAATAAAATTTACAACAATTCAAGATTCCTTTTGGGCGTAATACTTGAATCAGTACTTTCAGTATCATAGTCTCGATTAGACATTTCGATACTCGATCTGGCATGAACATTTGATTTTGGTTTCGTTATACAATTGTTGATAATCTTAACACAACATGAAGTATTTCTATTCTTGTTACAACAAAAGCATTTATAAAGTTTATATGAACAAAATGAAAATACAGAAACGGATAACAAAGTAGTTATTATACTAAAATAATAGCTATATTTAATATGGTATAGTTTGATTCAACTTTGTTTTTGAGCAACAATCATCTTCTATTATGTTAAAATTTGGATGTGGAATATAGACTTTAATTTCAAACTCCTGTGATGGAATGAACTGAAATAACTTATGATAAGTCTTACAATGTTTTGGCAATTCCATAATGCCTGTGCCAATTATATCATAATCATTAATACTACCATTACAATTAATAGACAATTTTGCTACATCTGATTGCACATATATCCACATATTATTATTAAGTTTTTGCCATATATCTATTTCACCAACAATAGTCTTATAGTTACGAGAGTTTGGGATACCTTTAACGTGTTCGGTTAGAATAATCACTTCACAAATTGGATTTCCGACACTAGATTGTATATTTCCTAGTTTGCACAAATAGTAATTGCCGTTTATCACTTTGCACTCTCTTAGGTCTTGTAGCGTGGAATATAATAATTTATCTTGTGTTATTGCCAAGAACTTTGCGGATGGATTAATTAAAGCAAAAGTATTAGGATTATGGATATCATGTGGGGTTGGTAGCGAATAAATATGATACAGTGTATAATCTACAAAAGATGCAACTAGAGGAATCTTAATAACAAAAATTAGTTTATTATCGCTAATGAAAGAAGAAATTTCAGAAATATCTACAATTTTATGAACATTATCAAGATTTAAGTGTAACGGAAGGTTTGGAATAACATCATTGTTTTTAGAATTTAATTCGTTATATAGTTGCATACTAAGTCCTATGCAACTATTTATTTGATGGATGAACTATGTTTTGTTTCCCAAATAGAATAGCATCAATAAGATCTCGTAAACTAAAATTGAGTATCATTAGATAGCTTTCCAAGGCACTGAACACCATTGATAGATGAGAAACTACCTCTAATTTATTGGCATTTGTCGAAACAGTGTCTAAAATTTTTCCTAGATTTTGAATATTATCATTAAGAATATTTTCATTTGAATTTAATTTGGAAATAGTATTGTTAAAAGAAGAAATAGTAGAACTTATAATAATATATAATGAGTTGCTTATAGTAAATATGTAGTAAACAAAAAGTTAAGAATAATATAACATCTAAAATATAAAGAAAATCGCTAAAAAAGTTAATTAATCTAAAATAGGCATATCTAAGGGAGCTATAGCCGTATTTGAATTTGACGATGAGCAAATTGGTTTGTTATGGGCTAATTTGATTTCATCGAAATGATGTCTTACATGTCTACGATTTATAAGTAAAGTGACGTTATTGTTATTGTGAATCTTAATTATCTTGTATGGGCCTTTCCATATACTGGATAGAGCTTTCCGTAATCTGTGATGTTGTTTTAAGTAAACCATATCTCCGACTTTGTAAGAGACATTTCTCGTGTCTTTGTCGTAATAGATTTTAGATTTCTCTTTGCTTCGAAGAATATTTTCTCTGGCTATGTTACGAGTATTAATTAGTTTTTGTTTTAGCATTTTGACATAGTCAGGATATGTTACTGTTGGATCAATATCATAGAGGGAACTAGGAATATGAGGCTTACAGCCGAACAGTAACTCATGGGGAGTAAAATTTGTGGATGAGTGTACTGATGTATTATAGGAGACAATAGCAGTTGGAAGGAATTTATGCCAGTCACTATGATTGTCATTAACGTAGGATTTCAAATACTCTTTCAGAGTAGCATGGCTTCTTTCGAGAGCACCATTAGTTTGGGGATGGTAAGGAGTAGAAAAAAGGTGTTTAATTTTAAACAAAGATGTTATTTGTTTATACACATCAGCAATGAAATGAACACCTTGATCGGATAAAAGGGTTTTAGGGATTCCGAAGTGGCAAATGAATTGAATTAGACAGTCAGCTGTCTTTTCAGCTGTCGAATTAGTAATAGGATAAGCCATTGAATATTTGGTTAGGTCATCTTGAAAGGTAACGATGTATTTATATTTTTCAGGACCGGATTCAGGTAAGGGACCGACTATATCGGTGGATATTCTTTGGAGAGGTTCAGAGGAAGTAGAAGTGATTTGCATCGGGGCTTTATTGCAAGCGCGTAATGCTTTATTTTGTTGGCATTTGGGACAGTGTTTTACATATGTCTCAATGTCGTTTTTCATATTTTTCCAGTAATAGGATTCTTTTAATTTATTATACAGGCGTGAAGAACCCATATGACCACCAATAGGTGAATCATGATTATCTTTAAGTATGGTGGGTATTTCACTTGGATTAGGATAAATCAATTTATTGTGATAAACATTAATCTTGATACCAGTATTATGAAATATAAAAGATATCATATCATAAATTAAAATAAATCTTAAATTATCAAAGGGATTGGAAAAATCAGAGATGGCAATTTCGTTTATTTCAGAATGAAAAATTATAAGGTTATTTCTTAAGTCCTTAAGGACTTTAAATATATCCTTGTAGCTAGTAGAATCAAAGTGATGGACTTTTATGAACATGTGGAAAAATGTTTTGTCTTTTATCGTAGAAGACTTGACAGTGTATAATTCTTTTTCGGATGATAAGAATGCTTCTTTGTCTTCTAATAGATTTAGTATGTCTTCGCAATAGGGGTTTGAATTATCAAGATCGACAGACGTTGAGTAGGCGATTGCTTTGCACGGTGTTCTTAAAAGGTTTTGATTTGTTTCAGTGATTATCGTATCGTAGACCGTTGGACTCGATCTTTTACGCATAAAGGTCTCATAGGTGATGGTATCTATATCATCAATCAATAGGTCAATTGCATGAATCGGAGGACGGGAGAGAGCATCGGCATTACTATTTAGTTTTCCTGCTTTATATACGATTTCGTAATCGTATTCTTCTAACTTTAAGCGCCACCTTACTAATTTGCTGCTTGGGTCCTTACAGTTAAACAGCCAGATAAGGGGACGATGATCCGTTATTATTTTAAATTTCCTACCGTATAGATACGGTCTAAAAGTTTTAGTACCGAAAATTATAGCTAGCAGTTCTTTCTCTGTTGTGCTATAATTTCCTTCAGCACGATTTAAAGTTCGGGATGCGAATGCGATAGGTAAATCCTTTCCGATTTCGCCTTGGGACAGAACAGCTCCTAAAGCATAGTTAGAGGCGTCAGTTGTGAGTATGAATTCCTTTGAAAAATCTGGATATTGTAAGATAGGGGCATTAGTTAGCATTAGTTTTAGTTTGTTAAAAGAGTCTTCCTGTTTGTCTGTCCAGTTGAATTCCGTATCTTTCTTTAATAATGAAGTTAGGGGCTTAGTAATCTTGGAAAAATCTTTTATAAATTTACGATAATACCCTATTAAGCCAAGAAAAGACTTTATCTCTTTTGGAGTTCTTGGTGTAGGATATTCTGACACGGCTTTTACCTTATCGGGGTTAGGAGACACACCCTTCTCAGTTATGACATGGCCTAGATATGCGACTTCTCGTCGTAGAAACTCGCATTTGTCAGGCTGCAACTTGAGGTTATGTTTGCGGAGTGCTTCGAATACTAGCTTGAGTTTATCAATATGAGAAATGAGACAGTGGGAATAGATTATGACGTCATCCAGGTAAATAAAACAGTGCAGACCTTGGAGACCGGAGAGAACAGTATTCATAAGTCTTTGAAAGGTCGCAGGTGCATTCTTTAAGCCAAATGGCATTCTCGTATACTCGAAATGACCATTAGGAACGGAGAAGGCTGTCTTAGGGGAGTCGTCTTTACTCATTTTAATTTGGTGGAAACCTGACACCAGGTCGAGAGTGGTAAAGTATTTACTATGTCCTAACTGGTCTAGTATGTCTGTAATGTTGGGAATAGGATAGGCGTCTCCAACAGTGATGTCGTTGAGTTTTCTATAATCAACTACTATGCGCCATTTCTTTTGGCCAGAAGCATCTTGCTTTTTTGGGACGACCCAGATTGGAGAAGACCAAGGAGAGTTAGAAGGTTTAATTATTTTTTGATCTAACATTTTTTGTATTTGTTTATTGACTTCTTCTTTATGACACTCAGGGTATCTATATGTTTTAACGTGGATAGGTTGTGAGCTAGTAGTTTTAATTTCATGTTCTACAGTATTTGTACAAGTTAAAGTATCTCCATCTAAGTAAAATAAATCTGAATATTCTGAACACAGATTTAGTAGAGCTTCCGATTCTTCACGGTTAAGATGTGAAGTTCTTATTTGTTTCAAGACATTTGAACACCTATCTGCAGGTGAACAGTGATTATTTGAGTTAGTAAAGTTTACAGAATTAATAGGTTCCGATGAGTTATTTAATAAATCACAAGGAATTAATTCTAAACATAGTGGTTTAATTAAAACATCATTATTATTAGTATTTAGAATGGAAACATTGACGTGATTATTTTCCTTAATAGTTACGAGACAGCGAGATAAATATACGCCTTTTTGAATTTCGCATTTATTTATGTAACCAGTTATTACTTCTGGATTTAAAACATTACACTCAATGACCATTTCGGATCGAGCTGGAACAGTATATTTAGGCTTAGTAAAATGAATTCGTATTAAATAATTGTTTATCTCTAAGGTTTTATTTTTATAATCTATGTTACAATTATGAAACTTAAGGCAATCGTTTCCAATAATACCATCAAATTCTATGTTAACACAATCAGGTATTAGGTGAAATTTACTAAGAACAGTATTATTATTTGATAATATAAAATCTAAATTAAAATGACCAAGACTATTCAAATAATTAGTACCTTTTTCGATTCCTTTAAATTGTATGGTTTCGCGAATTAATTCTGGTTGAATTTGTAATGATGATCGTTTTATTAGTGATATACCTGCACCCGAATCGATTAATAAAACTAACAATTTATCTGAATATTTTGATTTAATATATATATGTGGCAAATGTGTTTTATTATTATAATTAATTTCATGAATATTAGAATAACTGTCTGGGTTATTCATAATTAGTTGAGTATTGTTAGATATAGAAGATTTAGGGATTTCGATACACATGTCAGATATAGTAGAGTCGGTGAGTTTATTAGATATAGTAGATGTAAGAGATACAGTGGATTCAGTGGATTTAGAATTAGTAGATTCAATAGATTTAGTAGGTTTAGTAGATTTAGTAGATGTAAGAGATACAGTGGATTCAGTGGATTTAGAAGAATTAGAATTAGTAGATTTAGTAGGTTTAGTAGATTTAGTAGATGTAAGAGATACAGTGGATTCAGTGGATTTAGAAGAATTAGAATTAGTAGATTTAGTAGGTTTAGTAGATTTAGTAGATGTAAGAGATACAGTGGATTCAGAGGATTTAGAAGAATTAGAATTAGTAGATTTAGTAGGTTTAGTAGATTTAATAGAATTAGTAGAATTAGCATTAGGAAAATCCTCAGGTTTCTCAGAAATAGTAGGATTAAAAGATACAGTGGATGTAGTAACAATATTAGATTTAGGATAATTAGTATAATTAGCAGGCACAGTGGGCCTAACAAAATTATTAGATTTTTGTAATACATCGAAAGCGTCGGTTTGTTTAGGCGATTCCGTACGACGCGGAACCGGAATCATCTTTAGTTTAAATTTAGATTAGCGTTATTTAAATGAGAATTTGTATAAATAGAATCAGGAGGATTATAGGTAAAATTGTTTCCGTTATCGTTATTGCTTAATTCTGTGAAGTTATTAATTTGTTGTTGAGAATTAGGAATATGTTTCTGTCGCGAATTATTATATTGCCGTTTCTTACATTGACTAATATCGTGGCCTAGGTTTTTGCAATATCGACATACAACTGGTGGATTATTTAATGCATTAGGAAAAGGACGGTGTTGATTATGCGATGGGCCTTGGGAAAGATTAAGGATAGGACGTTGTGGTCTGTTTTGATAACAGTTTTTGTCTGAATGTCCTACCCTATGACATATTCTGCATCTAGGTTTTGTTTCATGCCGCGAGGACTTTATATAATTTTGTAGCTTTTCCTCTTGGCAAGCAAGGTTTATAGCCTCATGCAGGTTTGATGGGTTTCGATATCTCAAAATATTAGAGATGTCACCAGGGAGCCCCAATAAAAATGTGTGGAGTGCCAGGTCTTCGGTGCTGGCAATCCGGCCTTTTATTTCGCTAGCGTCCTGAGTCGAATGTGTTATGTCTGTTTGTAATCGAGTTAGGTAAGTTTCCAAACGTAAACTATATTGGGTAACGGATTCGCCTGGTTTTATTTTGCAGTTTTGCAGATCTAGTAATAGATGGTCGCGATGTTTGGTTTCCCCAAATGTTGATTTTAGAAACTGTTTAAATTCATGCCAATTATCAAATATTTTTAGAGAACAAGCTGCTTCAGCTTTGCCCTCTAATTGTGACAAAATATACTTAAAGAGAATGTTTTGTTGTGAGGGAGAGGCTAAATTTAATGCATTCTCGCAATTTTTTAGAAAAGGAGACAATTTTGTTTTATCCCCATCAAATGACTTGACAAATTTCGTGAGAATAGAGAAACTTAGCTCTTCCATACCCACGCTTTGTAAAGTAGATGTCGACTGGACGTTTTTCTTTTCATTTACCATTTTTAAGCCGTTTATATAGCAAAATATTAAAATACACAATTAATCCTCTCTCTCTAGTTACGGTATAGGTGATACGGCGTGAAGATATATTCGATAGGATTAGTAAAATATTGAAATACACAATGGTTTCTCTCTCTAACTACGGTATAAGTGATACGGCGTGAAGATATATTCGATAAGACACAATGGTTTCTCTCTCTAACTACGGTATAAGTGATACGGTGTGAAGATATATTTGATAAGATTGATAAAATATTAAAATACACAATGGTTTCTCTCTCTAACTACGGTATAAGTGATACGGCGTGAACATATATTTAATAAGATTTAGGTTGGAATTTGTATAAAACGGAATTGAAACTTGAAATGAAAAAATAACCCAAACGCAAAATTATGGCAAAAATAATAAATTATTATAATACAGGCAAACACTCACGATAACAGTAGTATGTAGAACATGGAATTGAGTCAGCGGCGTCTTATTACTGGCGAGGTGATGCGGCGATGGAATTTGCAGCGTTGCAGTTACGGGTCGATGCGAAGTGCGAGTTATTTACGTGTTTTCAAATATTTCGTTATAACCTTGGCAGCGTATAGCCTGGTGCTGGGCAGATAACCCTCACGCACTATGCGGCTTAGATGACAGGTAACGTAGAGTCCACGGTGTCGGCGGCGATCTCTAGAGCGTCAGTGAGACGGCGGAGACAGCAGGTGGCCAAACGCTTAGTTAGCCCTTGTTGTAGAGGTGATGGTCGTCGTCAGGAGTAGGCGACCAAGGGAATATCAATCCCCTTTTCTTCTGACACCAATGTTAGGTTGCGCCTCCGAGCACTTATAAAAAAAAAGCACTTTTTCGGAACACAAGTTATTTATTTCACTTTCTACAATTACTAACTAATGGGACTTTAACTATAAACACTCTAACTTGGATCACACTTTTTCGCGGTTCCCTCGTGAAGGGTTATTGCGACCCGGAGTATGGATATAGCACTAGTCTATTCGCTGTGTCCAGGCCGGCGGGCAGAAACCAGGTCCGTAGCTGGGCAGCGTTTAGGCTAGAGAATATCTAACTGAAGAATATTTGGGAAACAGCGGGTATTTATACCTATATATTGCTGACTATCCAGCTTATATGCACTTCAGCATTATTGCATGGAAAATAGGGATGTAACAGTTCGTTCATTTATTTATTTATTTATTATTTATCAGCTTTATTTCAATTCTACTTTTTTAAGTTAAGATGGTCGACGAAGGTTAACAAATATATATACAATGCGAATTTGGAAGGATGTAGGTACAGGGGAAGACCAAGACATACCATGATTAGGGATCTACATGCAAGACCCCAGGAAGCTTCTCCGACTATTTTCGATTACATCAGTATATTTTTATGTACGTATTATAATATGCGTATGTATAACTGTACACATAACTATTGAACTGGCTTCACTGAACGAAACACGATTGACAAATACCGTGAGTTCCAATAATTTGAACTGATTCGATCAATCAGATTTTGAAAAAAGACATCGTTTAAAAATGTTAACAATTTTTATTAGTTCGGCTATATGTTTTTTTAACGTTTGTTACCATTTAAGTCGGTTATTTACATACCGATTTTAAAAATTATTTATTGTTTGGAAAGATATATTTCCCGTATTGTATCATTTTGAATTTGGTGAAGATCTGATGCAGGGTTCCGGTGATACAGGAAACAGGAAGTCAGTTGCTGCAGTTTTATGTGATTTAAAAAAATATTAACCTACGTAGAAATTATTAAACTACGTAGAAATTATTAACCTACGTAGAAATTATTAACCTACGTAGAAATTATTAAACTACGTAGAAATTATTAACCTACGTAGAAATTATTAACCTACGTAGAAATTATTAAACTACATAGAAATTATTAACCTACGTAGAAATTATTAAACTACATAGAAATTATTAATTATTTAAATTTACTTTTTTTAACCCCGAACGCAAAACTCGGTGTTATGTTTCAAGTGTGAATCTGTGTGTCTGTCCGTGGCGTCCTAGCAACCAGTCGGATATTCCGATTTAGTTGCGATTTTTTTAAATGAAAGCCCTATTTTACGAGATGGATTTTCTTAGCTATGGTTCAATAGAATCTGTTCAGCCGTTTCAATATAATCAGCTCTTTTCAAATTGATGAAAGAAAGAAATTAAGCTACTTGTAAAGGCTTTATCGATAATAAATATTCTGTTCTGTTAATGATTCTGTTACATAAATGATAATGCAATGACATGATGACTTTGACCTGATGCTGCTAGATCCTCATTCGAAGATCATCAGTATTATAATGTTAATAAAATTAGTAATAATTACTTGTAATGTAAACAGTTCGGTTACCATAATTTATCTCGTGATGTGATAAGTGGTTATTTCCGTTTCCGCATTTGCCAATCTTCAAGGCTAGGTATTGATTTACTTACGACAACCGGGCCACTAGCCCTAAGTACTCACGAAGGAATAGTATTATTCTATTTCTATGATTTCTTATTTTTTTCTGTTGATTAAAGATACTAAGAATACTATTGACAGTAGCACTTACTGATGCTATTGGGGATTAGGTAAGGCGAATCTAATTGTCGCGATGATAGGGTTCGATCCCCGACGGGGACAAGTATTTGTGAGCATAAATGTTTGTATTTCCGGGTTTGGGTGTTAATTAAATATATTCCAGTATTTATATATGTATTTCTATGTATTAGTACCGTTGATTAACATCCATAACACAAGCAAAATAATTTGCTTACTTTGGGGTTAGATGTAATTTGTCCCGTGAATATTTATATTATATTTATAGTAAGACGTACAGCAAATCGTTCGCCTTTTACGAACTGCCTGGCAGATTGGCAGAGTTTTTACTTTTCAAAGAGAGTCGGGACCAACACGGATAATATTTAGACGTTATTACGCATATATGTATAGATACAATTGAGATTATTCAAAAAACGCATAAAAGCGTGCCCTCGAGTTAGTTTTAGTTTCCTTTGAAGAATATACCATCTGTCGTTCTGTCAGGCATTTCGTAAGAGGCGAACAATTGCCTATACGAGTCACTACCATCATGGCTTCCAGGCGGTAGAGTTCTACATTGTCTCGCCCGGGTCTGGTACCACCGCCTTATATGATATCAACCCCGTGTTGTTCCGGGCTCCTTTGGAGAAAAGGCCAACTGCCGTTCTTCCAAACAGGTCGTGAAGGCGACCGATTGGCTTTCGAGCCACTACCATTGTGGCTACTACGTGGTAGAGTTCTGCATTGGCTCGCCCGAGTCAGGCACCACCGCCTTACCTATTCCTGCCACAATAGCGTTAGTGCTAGCCACTGACGTGTGCCAGTTTGGAGAGTAAGGTAAACTCATGCATATGAAATTAAGACAAATGCATATGAAATAGGAATGCACCATTAACATCTTTTGTGTCTATAATATGGTGTATATAATTATGTCACCGGAAGATAATAAAATCCGCAAGTTTATAAATTTCCGTAATAATATTATAAACAAACTGCTAACCTAACCAATTTATAAACTACTTGTATATTATAAACTAACGGTTTTTACAATTTTACGTTGACATATATAAGTTTTGGTTGTCTCCATCACGAGAGCAATCTGCTTGTTTTCTACCTCACGTTTCTTTATATCATAATTTAAGGAAAACTTTTTTAAAGTAAAAAAATAAATTTAAAAAGTATCTTCACGCCCGTATCCCTGAAGAGATAGGCAGAGGTACAACAAGTGCACCCACGATTAGCCGAATATTTAGTCCCACAATGTGATAGGTGGCAAGCCTATCATCAACCGGGCATTTCCAATCCCGAGCAACGTTGTTTTAAATTATCAGAAAACTGAAAATCACATTTTCTTATTTGCCCGACTTGGGAATCGAACCCGGGACTCACGTAGACTCAACTCCGACCCCGGACCACTAGACCACAGAGGTGATAAAAAAAATATATATTTAAGTTTGATCTTATGTAACTTTATTATTATATGTTTTTATAGAGGCCAAATCAAAGCCCTCTATGAAAATTTCAGTTTAGCTCTTTTAACGAGATCTAGCTTAATTCAGACGGATAGACAGAACCCTAGTTATAGTGGTCCTTTAGAGCGCTTTGGCTACTGAACCCTAAAAATTAATTGTTGCTGCACTGTCAAAATTTTATATTCGTACTAGCTGACCCGCGCAGCTTCACCCGCGAGTAGATTAATACGTCATCAAGATAGCTTTTCATACAAATTTCAACCCCTATTTCGACCCTTTAAGGATTGATTTTTGAAAAAAAATTAGCCTATGTTTGACCCCGGCTTTTCAACTACTTCCATGCCAAATTTCATGAAAATCGATGCAGCGGTTTAGCCGTGAAAGCGTAACAGACAGACAGACAGACTTTCGCATTTATAATATTAGTACGGATTATATTTAAAATAGAGCGGTTTCTTAGTTTATCAAATGAATATAAACGTAATAAAGGTAATGCATTCCACTTTCCTTTCCCAACTTCACTTTCTGGGTTAGCTGAAAAAAACCTCTGTCGTTAGGGATAAGCTCACCTTTTGTGCATTATTTAATTTTTCTGTCATTATATAAGTGTGCAATAAAGTATTAAATAAATAAATAAAGGTTAAACAATAAATTTGTCTAGTGTACGTAATTAAAACCAGATCATATCTAAGCAAAAATGGAGGGCATAGCCATGATTTTACAATTAGCATATAGATTGGTCCGATTGTACGCGGCATATAAAATTGCATACATGATACGTTTGGACATTACATTGTGAAATGTAGGCCATTGATAGTTGATACTGCTATTATCTAGCTAATATCTAGTTTCTTGATTTTATACCTGTTTTGTAGAAGAGTATTTTTATGTATATGGCAAAAGGTTAAAACAGGGCTGGAATTAACCTTAGTGGTGCCCTTAGGCAGCTTGATGGTACACCATTGATAATCTATACGTGAAATAAAAAGTTTGTACCCCTTTTTAGGGTTCCGTACGTAAAAAGTAAAACGGGACCCTATTGCTAAGCTTCCGTTGTCTGTCTGTCCGTCTGTCTGTCTGTCACCAGGCTGTATCTCATAAACCGTAATAGCTAGAAAGCTGAAATTTTCAAAAGTTATATAATTCCATTGCCATAGCGGCAACTACAAATACTAAAAATAAAAATATTAATGGGGTCCACACACAATAAACGTGTTTTTTCGTATTTTTTTGCTATGATGGTACAGAACCCTTCGTCTGCGATTCCGACTCGCATTTGGCCGGTTATTTAAACAATTACGCAAACGATGGAATATGAAATTTGGCACAGTTGAAGTTAATATTGCGGAGGACTGCAGAGTGAAGAAACCTAATGTTTTTAAATAAAATGGATTAAATATACATTAAATTAACACAAGATAAAATTAAAAATTTCAAAAACCCCCGACACATCCTCAGACCGCCATTCCGCTACATATGCATCATTTTAAGAGCAAAACGTGAAAGGACCTAATGATCTGCGAAAGTGGATCTTGCAGCATCAGGTTAAGGCTACCACAGTTCCTTAGTGAATGAGCTTGAGTTGTTTTATTGCAAAGCTCCCATTGCCTCCAGCTTCACTATGTAATCCTGAAACTCATTTTGATTCAAAGTGTATGTAAAATATAACAAATGAGACCACACTCAATGGATTTATTCTGTTTATATCAGGAGTTCGATGGTCACTTTCTTTTTAGATTATCAAACCCTGCGAATCTCCTAGTAATAAAAGCCATTGATATAAGCCTAATCTCTGATGGCCACCTTTCAGTTCCATTATCTAGGCGACTTTCGGTGCACTTTTGTGGTACATTTTACTGGAAAAGTATCGCACTTTTAGGTTTGAGCTTTGACGTGGTAGTTTAAATTCATGACGAGATATGTTCTACCATTAAAATACCATTTTATAAACTTTAAAAAAATAGAAGATGCATGTTGTGTTAGAATTTTATTACTACTAACGCCATCTATTATGAAACTAACGAATTAAAATGCTACAAAGCTACACTAGGCGACGATCTATGCCCTTACATTTACACATACATTTTACTGAAAAAATATCGCACTTTTAGGTTTGAGCTTTGGCTTGGTAGTTTTAATTCATTTTTATTCACTCCATTTTAATACAATATTAATCTATTAATACACTTGTACTTTTTAACTTCCCGCTACGTATGTAGATAAGGAAGTTACTGATTTAGTACGTAAGTAAAGTAAGTGTTTTCTTGCTGTTTTTTGGGACTTAGCAATTGAGACATTTCAATATTTCTTAGAACTGAAAAAACCTATGCTTATAGTTTTTACTCTTTTGAGCTTAAAATACCATAATTTAGTGGGAAGTTGCAGAAATGGCCTGCAAGGTCAACCGTTCACAGATTTTTCACAAAATGATTACTGTGAAACAGTACAAATGTATTAATTGATTAATATTGTATTGAGATTAATTTCCAATCTTAGCCCGAGGGTAAAAAGCTAAAAAAATGTGTTTTTCTTTATAAGATCAACTTTCATTTTTAATACCCATTTTTCCTTGAAAACTCTTTTACAAGAAAGTTACCATAAATAAAAAATTATTTCTATCAATATTAGACTTTAAGGGCGAAGTGGTGGCGCGAGATGGATCTTGAGTTGCTACATATTATAGGTAGACTGTATTATATTATAGGTAGACCAGAAAATAGGGTGTAAAATATGTAGATAACCTTTATATTTGTTCTGTGTAGATAACATTGATAATTATAGAAATCGTGTTTTTAATAAATTAAGAAAATTTTAAAGAATTTTTCTTGTAAAGTACTAAAAAAATTTAGTCTTAGAAACATGTTTTTCTTTATTTTGGTTTTATTTTGCTGCGCCCCCCTAGACCAAAGCCTGACGACGCCTTTGATGCGAATATAATGTTTGGGTAAAAATACGCTGATTTTTTTAGGTTAGATAATTATAAATAAAGTCCATACATTAAAAGACGTATTTCTCATAAAAATACTTTCCTAACAATATTACTAGGTAGTGGCCGTGTTTACGTAGTAGTTTTTTTATAAAAATATGTTGACGTGTCAAAATAACTTGTAAAAAGTTTTATTGAATAAAGTACTTCTGATTTCTGGTTATAACTTTACGAGCCCTTACAAAGCTCTGCTTTTTGCTTGTTAATATATCTTAGAAAACATCCAGCACCAAAATATTTGCCAAAATAAACCGAATCAAAAGCCAACATTCGATGGGTTTATCTAGATTAGCTTAAAAGTTATAATGGACTTCTACATTTTTATCTACTACTACAGCTTTATCATCAGACACTGGACGACATCCTGTTCCAAAAAAGGAAAAAGAACGATTCAAACGGGATAAAAATCGATCGTGCTGCTCAATTTTCATTCGTCCGTTCTTTTCGTTCCCATGACCATCTCTCACTTTTTGTTTAGATGATTTCAAGAACCTGGAAATCATCTAACACCAGGTAATTTGTCAAAACAGAAGAAATAAGTTCAAACACGATGGGTTTGTCTCGTTTAGTTTAAAAAATCATATAGCCACCTTCCAGTTACATCAGTAGATTATTATAATCATTCAGCACCAAACAGTATACCAAAACAAACCCAATTAACCCATACTCGATGGGTGGGATGGATTTCATCTAGTTTTATTTTCAGAAACTGGAAGTCATTCTGTTCCAAAGCCCTTATTAGAACGAACCAAATGAGCCCCAAATTGCCTGGTTTAGCTGCGCGGAAAACATCTAGTACCAAGATGTTTGTTAAAATACAACAAAGGATCCCAAACTCGATAGATTTATCTTGTTTAGTTTAAAAGTTCCCATGACTACGTTCCAATTCCATTATCAGATACTAGAAATCGTCCAGCACCAAATTGTTCGGAAAAACAAACTGTACTTTTTTCCCACTTAATGGGTTAAACTGGTTTAGTTTATGGAGTTCTTTCGGTTACATCTTCCAGCTCTATCATCGGGCAATGGAAGCCATTCCGCTCCAAAATCCTTGTTAAAACGATACAAACGAACCCAAAGTCGAAAGTGTTGCTCTATTTTTTTCCTAGTTTCTCATAAAGTACTTCCAGCTCTATCATGAGACTCTGGACATCGTCTAGCACACGAGTGTTTGTCTAAAGAACAAATGAGTCCAATTTCGATTAGTTTATCTTATTTACTTTAGGAGTTCTCACGGTTACCTTCCAGTTCCATCATCAGATCCTGAAAATCATCTAGCACTAAGGTTTTTGCCAATAAAATTAAGTGCTAATTCAAAAACTTTGCCTCGTTTAGTTTAGGAGTTCATTGTAGTTGCATTTTGAATCTGGATTCTCGAAGTTCCAATGTCACTTTTAGGCTCAATCTTCAGAGCCTAATCATCATGAAAAAGATCATACTGTAACAAATGAAATGACTCCAAACTCCACTATAATAGCAATTTCTATCTGTTAAATACAACTGAACTCTTACGGCTCCATCTTCAGTTCTTCGACATTATACGTAATGGGAAAGTAAACATCATCAAAAATCCATAGAGTCCGAACTTGATTATCTTATCTTTTTCTACATTCTACGCATGAGTTTCGGTAGCTATTTATCAGCTCCATCTTCATATCTTCTTCACCATGAGCATTAATCAAACTTAGTATTTATAGCAACAAGACTTAGTCCAATCAAGATTGCATTGTTAAAACTCTGCATCAGAGAGTTCCAATCCCTACATCCAGGTTACACCATGAACTCATTTTGATGGTACCATAGTATTGCATTGTCACTGAGCCTTCACAAGTCTGCCAAATTTTTGAACTAACGGATATCAGAAAGTCGTTAAAAAGTGGCTTGCAATATTTGGAAAATCTGTTATTTAAATACGAAAATTGTAAGTTAAACAGACGCTGATGATCTTCGAATAAGGATCTTAAAGTATCAGCTCAAGGTTGCCATGTAATTACAATATCAATAAAGTAACAGAACACAAAATTTAGTATTGATAAAGCCTTTACAATTTAGTTAATTCCTTTCTTCAATTTAAAAAGAGCTGGTTATCTTGAAACGGCTGAACAGATTCTATTGAATCATAGCTAAGAACCATCGCAGAAAACAAGGCTTTTAGTTAAAAAAATCGCAGTCAAATCGGACCACCCGCCAAGGCACTATGATGCCACGGACAGACACACAGATACACACATACACAGATACACACACCACACCACACACCTGAAACTTATAACACCCCTCGTTTTGCCTCGGGGGTAATAATATGTCAATGCTCGGGGGTTAAAAAATAAACATTACACAAACTACATTCATGTGAATACATGATAATATACACCCATGTATATTTTATTTACGTATTGATTTGCTGTCGTACTTAAAAGAGATTTTATGGTTTTGTCTATAGTCGAATTTCGGCCACAGGACGACCGATAGCATATTTAAAAATCCTGTTTAAATCAGCAAGCGTACCATTTTATTTATTTTTTATTATTTTTCTTTTATCGTAAGATAGCAAACAAGCATATGTGTCTGCTGATGGAAGGAGTCAACCATCGCCTATAGACGCCACTAATGCTAATGGTGCGTTGCTACCTTGCGGCGAGGTCTAATGCCGTACGCATAAGTTTACCGGCTACCAAACCCTCCAAACCGGAACACGTCAATGATTAGCATTGACGCTATTGCGGCAGGAATAGGTAAGGCGGTGGTACCAGACCCGGTTGAGCCAATGCAGACCTCTACCTCCTAGTAGCCACGATGGTAGTGACTCGCAAGCAAATCGGTTGCCTTTTCGATCTGTCTGGTAGAACGGCAGTTGGCCTATTCTTCAAAGGAGCCCGAAAAAACACGGGGTTGTTATCATAAGATAGCAAACAAACAGAAGGCTCTCCCCGTAATTAAATAAATAATAATATTCACGGGACAAATTACACTTAAGTACTGATCTAACCCTAAAGTCATTGATATAAAAACCCTAGATGCACAGTCCCGAACAAATCTGACAATCAAAAGTGTCCCTAATTTCATTTAAGTAGTTATAGATATGGCAAAAACATATGTCTTTGCATATCCAACCTTAAGTGCACGACTTATAATTGTTTTTACAAAGCAATGTACGAAGAGAAATAAAATTGACAGGTTCGCGACCGACGCGATTCTATTTGAAATGAGCGCACAATTTAAAATTGTGCACTCATTTTTGGAGGACGTTTATGACACACTGATTGTGTATCTTGGGTTTTTTATATCAATGCCTAAAGTAAGATAATTGTTTACTTATGTTATGGGTGTTAGTCATCGATACTTATACAAAGAAATACATATATAAATACTGTTAAATACACAATAAACACCCAAATCCAGTAATACAAACATCTATGCTCATCACACAAATGCTTGTCCCTGTCTTAATTAATTCCCTATTGAAGCAAATATAAATTGTCTTACTTTTAGACATCTCGTAAAAGACAAGCTAAGACAAATACATGTCTACTGCATACCAACCATTTTTTTTTATATCATAAGATAGCAAACAAGCAGATGGGTCTCTTGATAGAAAGAGTCAACCATCGCATATAGACACGAAATATGTTAATGGTGCGTTGCTATCTTGTGGCGAGGTCTAATGTCACATGCATAAGTTTACCGGCTACCTTACCTTCCAAACCGGAATAAGACAGTGACCAGGACTGACGCTATTGCGGCAGGAATAGGTAAGGCAGAGGTACCAGACCCGGTCGAGCCGATGCAGAACTCTACCACCTAGTAGTCACGATGGTAGTAGGCATGGAAATTATTGTTAAATTAGGTTAACTGGTATGTTGTTAAAATTAATTAATATTTAACAGTTATTTATTTATGTTATATTATATCAGTAGTAGGTAGCTTATATATTACTATATTACAATAAGTAATAGAGGCAGCAAAAACACAAAGCCGTCGAGTTAGCGACCAAAAAAAAGGTCCTCTGGAGTAGTTTAACAGTTATTTTTATCATAACATTATTTGTAGCAGCGAAAACGCAAAGCCGCCGAGTTAGCAAGCAAAAAAAAAGTTCCCCTGGAGTAGTTTTACAATTTTTATCAGTTATTAATTTAATTTTTATCAGTTATAAATCAAGGGGTGGCTCAAATATTTTTAATAACATTATTAGAATTATTAGAAGCAGCAAAAACACAAAGCCGTCGACTTAGCGAGCAAAAAAAAGGTCCTCTGGAGTGGTGTTTTACAATTTTTAACAGTTATTATTATCATACATCAAAGTAGCTCAAATATTTTTAATAACATTATTACCCTATATGAAGTTATTGGTAATTTTTAACAGTATTTGCTAATATAAATAACAGTTGTTAATTGTTAAAAAAATGTAGTACGAAATTTAATATGTTAACTCTTAAATGATCCATGCCTAGATGGTAGTGACGCAAATAGCCACTCAGTCGCCTTTTACGACCTGCCTGGCAGAACGGCAGTTGGTCTATTCTTCAAAGGAGCCCGGGACCAACACGGGGAAAAACGGGACTAACTAAGTAATAGAGTTCAGCCACGTCTCGTCAGGGTTTGGAATTTGATTTCACCGTTTTACCTATTCCGGCCGCAAAGGCGTCCATGCAAGCATCAATGTCGCTGTCGTGTTCCGGTTGGGAGGGTAAAGTAGACGGAAAACTTATGCATAAGGGATTCTGAACCCACGACACCGACACGCACCATTAAAAACTTTGATATTTATAAGCCATGGTTTCTTTTTGAGGAGCGACATCTGCTTTTTGCTATCAATAAAATAAATAATACAAAAAGATTAATATTATAATACTGTCACAGTATCACAAACTTAATGTAAGATATTGCCACTTTAATGTCAAGCTGTAATAATATTTATGATAATATTGCGCCTTTTTAGGAATGTGTCAAATGAATTCAGAATATCTTCCGACATGACTTAGATACATAATAATATATTGGATACTAGCTGACCCGGAAAACGTTGTTCTGCCTTTTTAACTACTCTTTTTTTCTATCTTTTCTCAGCTTTTAAACCTTCCCTGAACTTCAACAATTAATTCAAAGCCAAAATTAGCCAAATCGGTTCAGCCGTTCTCGAGTTTTAGCGAGACTAACAGCAATTGATTTTTATATATATTATATAGATTACCTAAAAATGTCACTGATTCGCAAAAAATCCGTTTCTTCACTCTTGTGTACATTGTCTATGAATCCAAATGTTTGTTACTCAGCCACGCAAAAAGTTCCGTGTCACCTTATATATGTTTTCTGTAGTGTCGATTATCGTCTTGGACCAAAATTGACATAAAGATATATGTCAAATTTGATCCAAATCGTTAGTCGATCGATACGCCCGCTATAGACCGCCCCGTTGGTCGAGTGGTTAGCAACCCTGATTATGCAATTGCCGGAGCTCGGGTCCGATTCTCGACGGGGGCAAGCATTTGTGTGATGAGCAAAAATGTTTGTGCGTCTGGGTTTGGGTGTTTAATAAATATATTCTAGTATTTATACATGTATTTCTATGTATCGTTGACTAACACCCATAACACAAGCAAATTATTTGCTTACTTTGGGGTTAGATAAGTAAGTATAAATTATACTTTTTCCACTAAAAAATCCATCTGCTTGTTTACCCCTACTGTTCTCTCCATAATTAGTAAAAACACCGTCATATTCTAGTCTCACAAAAAGCAGACGTTGGCGCGGGTTTTAGTGCCAAAATTTAACTTGACTAATTGACTCTGCTCACCTTCTAGAGTCTAGTCAGACACCATGGTTACACCCTTGAAGTTTCGACATGACCAAAGAGTAGAAAAGTTCGGAAATCTCAGAATCATCTTGACCAATGGTTTTAAGCCTGTGGTCCGCGGATCACTGGTGATCTCTGGAAGCACCCACGGCAGTCTGTTAGTAGTTTTTTTTATGTAACCTACGGAATAACCCTTTATATTGCTTTTTATATCAGTAAATTATCTTCAAACAACAGGTGGTCTATGGCGGATATTTTGTGAAATGGTCCATTAAAAGGTTAAGAATCACTGATAGAGACCACTGATCTGTACGTCAATGTTTTACCCCTACGGGGTATTCAATGAATGCCACAAATTTTGGAACGAAGTTCCTTACGGCAGGCTTGGAGGGGATAGGGATTTTGCTGCGCGACCGAACTGAAAAAAATGTGATAGTAAAACCGTAAGAAAAATGCGTGGAATAAAAGCGTTAAATGAGACGTGCGCATGCGCGACAGTCGCGTACACAAGCGAGTAGTGTCGTTTAGCCGAAGGAAGTTCGTTCCTACCTGGTGTCCCGCGACACCACATCATTTTTTTATAAACTCAAAAGATTATGGATGTGTTCGTATATATTTGTTACTCCCTAATTCTGAAATAGCTGGATAAATTTCAATGAAATTTTACATACAGGTAATATAGTTCCAGATTTATAATATAGGCTACTTCTGCTCCTGGAAAAATGCATTGTTTCTGTGGAATTCAAATTAAACTTTCGTTACCCACTGCAGAGTACAGGGAGTATATTATCGAACCGGTTCTTTCGCAAGATAGGCAGCGTGAACCGAAAGTTAATAGACAGTTCATGACGATTTACCGGTTTATAGATAAACGCGATGAATGGTGATCCCCATCACTATTTTACCAACCTGATAAACGACAGCAACTACCTACTCATCTAAGGTACGAGGGTATCATATCAATTATATCAATTATAATATATCAATATTAATAACAATATTATATCAATCTATCACGAGACTCCGTGCTGTATTTCGATTTTCAAGCATAACCTCGGAAACAAAACAAAGTTCAGAAATGCAGTTCACTTCTAATTTAATACTTAAGTCTAGTACTATCAATAACTTTTTTTGAATGAATAATATCAAGATGAACACAAAAACCAATGGGTAAATACTATCGATTTATTTTTTGAAAACAAGTAATGTTTCCGGCCTCTTACATTTTACGATATTTTGGTTAATTTTATGTGTACTCAATCTGAAACACTACAGTTATAAATTATATTTTTAAATAGCCGGCATTACTAGAAATTACTAACTTTCACATGGACTTCGTATTTCACCTACAAATTACAATACACTTGTTAGAGCTTTGACCCGATGCAGTGCCGTAAACCTAGATTTTATCTCAACAAAATGTCTGTAACTTAATATTTATTGCTCCCGCTGATCAGATGATGACCGTGTTAGGAAGATTATAAATATATTTCTCATCACATGGAATACCCGTGAATTCATTTGCTGTCCGCTATAAAAAACAGCCACTCCGAAAACATCAAAATTCGAACTCTTTAAACGCAACTTCATAACTTCTGTTTCTAGGCGAGTAATTTAAGCTTATTGGTATATTGTAAAAACTTACCATATAAGTAATAATAAGTGTTAAAATTGCCGCTTTAATCACTTAAAGTTCATAAACCCTGGTGTGACCACACTTCACCTAAAAATAAGTTCGAATCTTTTCACGGGGAATTGACTCTATTAATTTAAATCTACGAACTGGCGCGGCGTGTCTTGCTCCCTATGAAGCACCGCGTGCGTTTCGATGGATGAAAGTGTAAACTGTGGTTTTGTATAACGTCCTCTCGCTTCTACTCAATAATAAGAAAGAGACAAGGTGCCTTCAAGTTTGGTTATATCCAAGAAGCAACTTCGCCCACTATTTTATTGCTATTCTATTAATTTCTTAATCAATTTCAAACATCTTTATTACTTTAAAAGTCCGTAATAAATATAATAAAGAAGTATAGCTTTTATTTTAATATATTTTTTACAAAAAGGTGGACTTTAGCCTAAAGACACTTTGGTCTGTAGGACATAATATATAGAATGCTATCTATCTATCTAACTGAGCAGCCACACTATGGGCTATTGTACGCGTAGTGACTATTCCGACCAACGTAAGTTCTTTCCAAACATTCAACAAGGAAAAGGGTTCATTCCAGACATTCAGTACAGTTCCATATAAATTGCCTCCTTTTTACCGAAATAAACTAGGAAACCTTATAGTAAACTAGGAACCCCTATACATGGGGCACACTAAAAGTTTTGCACTTGTAGCTAATCGGAACTATTTGAATTTCGAATGGTTTATTTTTAAAACGTTGCAACCTTCTTAGTAATAAAAAAAAACAATTGGCGGGAAATGATTTGTCAATTGTTTTTTTATCACACAATATCAAAGTTCTACGTACGCAACGAAAATGGAATTAAGTCGAAAAGATTTTAGAGCGATGATTTTTTATGATTTTTTTAAAGTTCTCTTTCTCCGCAAGACTGTGCCGCTCGTCTTCAAAATGCTTTTGGGAGAGAGACACCTTGTTTGAGCACAGTGAGGCGATGGTTTGCAGAATTTGAGAGAGGTCGAGTTTCTTTACATGACGAATTTCGTGAAGGGTGGTCTTCAACTGCTGTCAACGAAAATAAGTGGCTACTATTAAGCGGTTAATTGGAGAAAACCCCCGGATTACCTATGAGACGATTCGAGGACTATTGGGGATTGGTATGAGCCAAATTCAGAAAATTTTACACGAAGAATTGAAAGTTCGGAAACTCAGAAAGCGGGCTCGCGTGGAATGGTGCTCACAGATTTGATGAGAGGTTTTACTTTTACCAACTCTGAAGAGGCAGTGATAGCGTTCAATCAGCACGTAGAAAACATGCCTTCAGATCTGTGGTCCTCCTGTTTTAAAAAATGGTTCGATCGCATGAAAAAATGTTTAAAATGTAAAGGAGATTATTTTGAAAAACAATAAACATAATATTTTGGTTATAACATGTTGTTTTTTAAGTTACGCAAAACTTATAGTGTTGACCTACGTAGTATACCCGTCTGCAGTATAGTTTGAATATTTTTTAAGGTAGCTCCTCTACTCCTTAGTATGGGATATCGTTGAATAGGTTTTTAAAAAGGTAGTAGGTTTGTGAAAACAATTTTTTCATTAGGGGAATAGTTTGTATGTAAAATATTAAGCTGTAAAATGCTAATTTATGTTAGAGTCAAGTGTCAACACCCCGCGTACTGAATTCAACTTAATTGTATAGTGGCAAGAGTTCCTATTTCTTTAAACGACTTTCCGGAGTGTCTCTTCTGTACGTGTACTATTGTGTATTCAGTGCCCTTAGGTAGTTTAGCTTCTCGTACTTAATCAACCCCTGTTGAGAAGTTTCCGCATGGGTTTAGCTCGCTCTAAATAAAAGATTGCTTATTCATAGAACGGTGTCCTGCTATCAGCCCAAATACCTATTCTAATTTTTTTAGTTCTAAGCTAAGAAGTTTAGTTCTAAGCTAAGAAGACTAATTCTTAGTAATTCGGAATTGGCAGAGATAAGTTTGGGCTTAGGGAATAAAACGGTATTTAAGATTATCTAGTATCTACATTATTTTATCATTTTTCAATGTTTTTGTGTATTAATTTGATGTCTTATTAATTTTAGCAAATTAAAGGGGAGGGTTTTATTAGATTACTAGCTGTTGCCAGTGTCTCCGTCCGCGCGGACTTCGTTTACTCCGCACTGCTCCTCCCCTGCAGGTGATAGCGTGATAATATGTAGCTTATATGTTGACCCGACCTGTTAGTAATATTCATGCAAAATTTGAAGTAAATCCATGCAGTACTTTTTGAGTTTACCCCGGACATACATACAGACAAACAGACAAAAATTCTAAAAACTATATATTTGGCTTCGATATATATTCGATATAGATCACGCCCCAAGTAGTCTTTTAAAAAAATATTCAATGTACAGTTTTGACTTTCCTACGATTTTATTATATGTATAGATAGATAAGATAGCAACAAGCAGATGGGTCAGGATATGAAAAGAGATAACCATCGCTAATAACACCCACGTTTTTTCTGTGATGTAATACATTTTAAGTTGTAAACGTTATAAATTGTAAACGTTATAAATTGTAGACGTTATAAATTGTAATACGTTTTTACTGTGATGATAGTTTTTGACTTTCAAAAAATGTATTTTATATACCTACTCATTTTGAATAAAAATATTTAAAAAAGTACTTTAAAAAATTATTTAAAAATGATGTTAATGGTATGTTGCATTCCGCGTGGCGGGGAATTAATGCCGCATGCATAGATTCACCGGTTGCCTAACCCTCCCAACCGGAACACCACAGCACAGAATATAGTGACGACAGTGACAAGCACTGACGCTCGGCAAAATAGGTAAGATGGTGCTACCAGACCCGGGTCAGAACTTGCAAAACTTTACCACCTAGTAGTTAGTAGTAGTCAGTCAGTAGTGGTATTGACTCGCCATAGCCTATCATTCGCCTTTTACGAACTGTCTGGCAGAATAAACCTCCATCTTTGACCTTTTTTTAGGGTTCCGTACCTAAAATGTAAAATGGAACCCTATTACTAAGCCTTCAGTGTCTGTCTGTCCGTCTCTTTGTCTGTCCGTCTCTTTGTCTGTCCGTCTGTTTGTCTGTCCGTCTGTTTGTCTGTCCGTCTGTTTGTCTGTCACCAGGCAGTATGTCATCAACCGTGATAGCTAGAAATCCAAATTTTCACAAATTATGTATTTCCGTTGCCGCTATAACAACAAATAATAAAAATAAAAAAAAATGAAAATATAAAGGGGGTCCACATACAATAAACGTGATTTTTTCGTATCTGTTTGCTATGATGGAACGGAACCCTTCGTGTGCGAGTCTGACTCCCACTTGGCCAGTTTTTTTTTTCAATTTATCTGCAATAGCATTCCTTAACCCGTTCTCTGTCGCTGTACCCAAATGAGTACAGCCACGTTTTTAAAAACATATTCGAATCTGTAAAGTAAATATGTTTCTTTTTTTATAAAAAACATTGAGATTCATATTTTAAGTTATGTCAATAAAACTAAGTAAGATATTTTTTAAATTTGTGTCATTTTGAGTATCTGAAATACCTACCAACTATCAAACTAGCGAAAGCTTGAGTTCCTTATTTTATTATTTTTGCCACAATTTTGACCATAAATGTTGTTCTCAATAATTAATGTGAAGCAATATTTGTAGTTTATAATGTATGTTAAAGGGTTGCAATAAATGATATTCACTTATATGATAACAATGAGGCTACAATCGACAATAGTCATTCATGTTTTCAAACTAGTTATGCGAGGCTCGTTAGCTTAGCGGTTAGAGCGCCAGTTTAATCGATTTCGAATTTAGGTGGTCGGGGGTTCAAATCCCTCACGAGCCGTCAACTTTTTTATTTTTTATTTTTTTATATCTATACTAAGTGTGAACTTGGTAAAAAGATAAACGTTACAGGTACAACCAAAGCTATAAAAAATGTTCAGTGCTTTGCAACAATTGCTTTATAATGATTTTTTATAATATTGGAAAACTACCGTAATCATATATATATAATTGTAATTGCATAAGTTGATAAAAAATGCTATGCAATAGCTTTACCGCGGCAGTCCCGGAGTGCCACACGTCTTTTTTTAACAAACTAGTTATTCTCGACTTAGTTCCCGTGACCCAAAATCATTACTGTTTTTTGATCAGTCAAGTAAAAAATGTAATATTTGTTAAATGTCACATTTGCAATATTTTTGGCGTTTTAAAATTATCACCAAATAAGCAACTCAAATGACTATGTTGGTGTTGTGTTCCTTTCCTTGATGCATTATTGAATACGTCAAACTTCTAGTAATAGATAATGTAGCTTTCTAATAGTAAAAGAATTTACAGTACAGTAAGAAGCAGTTTAGTAGATTTTGAGTTTATTCGTTACAAATATACAAAAAAAGCTATATATTTTCGCCTTAGAATCGTGGTATAGATAGATTGTCACGTGAATAATACCAATTTACTTTTAAACCTATATGATAATTTTTTTATCTAAACTAATACTATAAGAAGGAAAGAATTGGTTTTTTTGTTTGTTTGTTACAATTTACCTTAAAAAGTTCTCGATAGATTTTAAAAATTCTTTCACATTTAGGAAGCAACATTATCCAGGTGGGACATAATATAATTTTTCAAAAGTATGATTTTTGGTCACGTGAATAAAGTCGCGAATAACTATTAGTATAACTACCACTTTTATATTACGATTTTCACTGTTGTACTTAGTTGAGTACATTGGCAGTTTGAGTGTACAAAATATATCGTTACGTTTTCGTTAACGACTATGAGTTTCGAGCATTTCAACGTTACTAATAACTTCAGAAGTCTTGAAGAACCAGTTGGGTCGACTTTAGATTATATCAATGATGACCATGAATACGAAATTCCGATAATACCAGCTGATATGAACATGGTCATTAATGGGGCGCCGCTGATGAAAACACGGAGACATTCATCACCACGAGATCGACTTGGAAATATTGAGGTAGTATTTACAAAAAGACACCCTTAGACACCGTCAGCCATCCCCGTTGTGTTTTCAAATACAATCAATATATCTTGTCGATTGATTAGGATTCTAACGATGACAAACCATTAGCTATAGAACGAGTTCTCCGGCAACAAAAAGTGAGCAGAAACTACATACCCTCTACTAGGAGAGAGAGAAATAGAAACACACCGAGAAATGTTCGTTGATTTCTTCTAAATATAAGGAAAAAAGACGAGCTTCAATCACACATTCAATTACAGATGTGGCAAAATTATTGAACTGTTGTTGATCAGATTTATTTTTATTTATTTATTTTTATTTCTATATCATAAGATAGCAAACAAGCAGATGGGTCTCCTGATGGAAAGAGTCAACCATCGCCTATAGACACCAAAGATGTTAATGGTGCGTTGCTATCTTGTGACGAGGTCTAATGCCACATCCATAAGTTTACCGGCTATCTTACCCTCCAAACCGAAACACGACAGCGACAAGCATTGACGCTATTGCGGCAGGAATAGGTAAGGCGGTGGTACCAGAACCGGACGAGACAATGCAAAACTCTACCACCTAGTAGCCACGATGGTAGTGACTCGCATAGCCAATCGGTCGCCTTTTACGACCTGCCTGACAGAACGGCAGTTGGTCTATTCTACAAAGGAGCCCGGAACCAACACGGGGAAAAAGGTGGCAAAATATTAAGGCCAGCACTATGGCAACTAGCCATATGACCCCAAATGAATGGACACTGAGAAACGATGGCCTACTGTGGAAAAAGAGAACACTGCTATAAGGAATTCTTTTTTGTTTCAAAATAACAAACCATTGGTGACGATGATAAACTGGACAAGTCTTTACTATTACTTTAGAGAACGGAAAGTCCTTGCGAAGAGGTGATGAGACGAGGTTCATGTATATGGTAATTCTGATGGCTTTGAATGTCTGGCGTTTGCATGTTATGAGCAAAGAAGATCCTATAGACTAGGTCTTATTGCAGCTTAATATTGCAAAAAGTATAAGCATGTTAAGAATCGCAATAAACAAGCTGAATCTATTTTTTTAACTGTTGAAGACTTAGCCCATGATAGATCATACATCCAAAGAAGTTGAAATAGTAGTTACCGTACGTTATTTGTTAATCAAGGGTCCCGTGGGAATACAAAAAGTGTTTGAAAACACTTTGTGTTAAAAAGTGTTGTTTTGAAAATTTTCACCCATAAGTGGCCACTGTACTCATATGAGTACACCCCTTAAAATATATATAAAAAACTAAAACTTATTGTGTTTTGTTCATTTTACTATTTCTTACACCTTTAACAATTGAAAGAGAAACATATTTTATTTAAAAAGTTTTTCATTTGGTTTTGGCCATTAATGGGTTAAAAAACTATTGTGTTCTTTTAATACACTGTGTAGTGACTGTATAATGTGCCCAGCTTTGTATCTGTTCCGTGATATCAAAGTACATTGTTTACAAGCAGTGATTTTCCGAACTCGTGTCGTCGTTCGTTACTTACGTAGGTACGCAAGGAGGCAACATTTTTTTACTTTTTATCAAGAAGACTGGACTCCAATTACTATCGCTTGCACGGTGACCATACTTTTCAACCGACGAAAAAACCCCTCCACCCAGTCTGTCACTTTGCACTTTTTGGTTGGAGTCACGTATTCAAAGAAAAAATAAATACACGTGATATCTCACTACAAGCCCCTCCCCCCTTGTGATGATCCGTGGGATTTTTACTAACCCTTTCGCCTCTTTTGAGCCTCACGTGATTAATGGACGATCTCCTATTTAGGCAAGTCTGCTCTTCACATTAATAACTTTTTTATATTATAAGATAGCAAATAAGCAGATGGCTCTCTGATGGATAGAGAAACTACGCCTAAGCATATACACCAAAGATGTAAATTATGAGATGATATCCGTGTGGGGGGATAGCAATGCCACATGCATAAGCCTACCGTCTACCTTACGCTCTAAACCGGACCACGACAATGACATGTATTGACGCTATTGCGGCAGGAATAGGTAAGGCAGTGGTACCAAATACCCGGACGAGACGTTACGGAGCTCTACCATCAAGTAGGCACTACCACGGGCTCATCGCTTCATACAATCTTAATTTGTATGAGAAAAAATAAATATGCTATAGTTTCATCTTTTGCCAATAGATGGCACTTTATTCAACTGTAAATTTATTTGAGCTGTTATTTTTACTTTAAAATAAATTATATGTTACTTTGTATTTAAAATAGTATTTTTCTACTAAAATTAAATAAAATAAAATAAACATCTCACATATTATTTAATAATAGAAAGGCAACACTCGATTAACCACAATCCAGTTATACGTTTCATTCTACGCTTTGAAGATAATAATCTCCTAAAAGCAATATCAAAAATAATGTTTATGAATAAAGTTTCTAGCTTAAAATATATATTTTTAACAAACAAGTTAATAATACTACAAGTGTATGGAAAAATAATTAAAATTTACAAAAGAAATTAATATTTAATATTGTTATTCTAAAAACAAGGATATGCTAGGAACGACAAATGTTATTATTTGAGTCAAACATGGCCAAATTATTATTATTGTGTTTGTGAGTGAAGAATGCGTTTTGGATTGTTTCAAATAAATAGTGATTTTATTTTGAGACCTGACTACGTTTATGGATTCTGGTGATTGCTATCTATACTCTGTTGAACTGTGTTTTATCCAGGATATCTGGATCTTACAAAAGCATTCTTTTTCCTGTATATTTACCATAGCTACCCTTATTGGACTCCAATTTTCTATAATGACTTCAGAAAAAAAGTGCTGTGTTCATTTAACCTTCATGTAATAATAAAGATAATTACAAAATAAAGTTTGACGAATTTACTACTTGTTTTATTTTATAAAATTTAAATTTAAAATAAAAAAGATACATAAAGAGGGCTATATGTAAATATATCGTGAGTATAGTTCTGTCTTTACCCATGAGATGACGCCATTAAATGAGATCAGTTGATGTCTCTATAGCCTATTTATAAAGTACTTTGTGATCACGGCTCACGGTGACAGTGATGTGTATAGCCAATCGGTCGCCTTTTACGATCTGCCTGGCAGAACGGCAGTTGATATATTCTTCAAAAGAGCCCGAACTAACACGGAGAACTTTCTTGACTTCTTAAACCTCACCACGTATCACCAGGGGGAGAGGGTTGTAAAAAGTGGCTAAAAATATTACCGTGATGAATTGATGACCCTTGACGCTGGAAGACAAACACGCTCTACCCGATTAACAGCTTAAGCCACGACTAGCGTTAAAGTATAAATAAAATTCAAAGATACCCTCTACCAGGGTCACTGTGAATTTCAGCATAAGCATTATCAGCATTTTTTAATATTTGCAACAGCAACAAGCGACGCTGGTTTTTAATGACGACATTAAAGTCGTAACATGTTTCTTGAATGCGGGTCCTAGTGCAAGTCACATGTAGTTTAAGGCGCCCCATAGACATTGCGCAATACTTTTATTATGCATTAATATTGAATACCCCCTTTGACTCAAAACGTTCAATAAATTCACTCAATAAAATTGACAAACCAGTCTGATCAATATTTTCGAGCGAGCAACGTGTCTGACGACGAACTTTTGGCGGCAACCATGCTAGTGATTTTGTTGAATAAATCTCTATACAATTCTATACACTCAAGTAAAAACTCCCGTTCTTTATCTTTTATAGCATTCTTGCTCGCCATTTTGCTTAAATTTACGACACGACCATACATTAAACATCTAGACTGACCGAACGCAACCGCTCCAAATTCTGAAGTAGACTTGCGCATTATAGTTCACGATTGGGAGCGCTCATTTTAGTTCGCAGCTCTTAAATGAACTAGTTCGATCTTTTAGTTTGTTAGTTCACTACTTCAATTCGCCAAAGACCTACTTGTTGTCTTGTTCGCTTGCGTTGATCAACAATTTAATTACGTAAAAATAAATGACAAAACCTGTTTGAAAATAATCAACTTTTAATCTTTGGAATTAGTATCTAATACATATTAATTTGTATTTATCTATCTACTAATGAAGGCACAGAAAACTTGTATGTTCTTACCCACTTTAAAATAAATTTAGACATGTTCTTATCATAAAAAAAACATAAGTTTTGGTGTTATTTTAACAGTAACATCATATAGTATGTACTTTTTTTTGTTAATAAACCACACCAAAAACCAAAGAAATATTTATAAATTGTAGTTACCTGTAAACAATAAATTATAATATGGGTATCGTCACCAAATCACCGCGTACCGTTCAATTTCGCGCGCAAAGTCGTAAACGAACTACTAACTTCATATTTTGTCTTACTAATAACCGATGCACATTGCGCGTTGTATGGTGAACTGTGAACTATACAGTGGCGACGCACCGCGCTCTCAATTTCACGCCGTCGAACGAAAGAACTAAAGAGTGACGGATCTGTGAATTAGTTCGTGTAGTTCGTCCATAAGATCGCTCTTCCGACCTAGTTTGTTCACGAACTACACAAGACTATTCTGAAGTGAAAAATATTGTACAATATTAAGCCTGCACAGTGAGAGGAAAAAATATTGCGCAATAAAAATTAAACCTGCTCAAACTTTCATTCAAACATTGTGCAATCTTCGATATTAACCCTAAACGGTCAATATTATTGCGCAATATTATTGTAGGTCTATGGGGCTGGGGGCACCTAAGGCTGCGCCGAACTAATTTCGAAATAAGTAAGTTCAGTAGACCGTATATCCCTTGCTATATCGTCATTATTGAAGATTTAGCAATTGCTCTGTCTCGCCAGGGTCTGGTACCACCGCCTTACATATTCCTGCCGCAATAGCGTCAGTGTTACTGTCGTGTTCCGGTTTGGAGGGCAAGGTAGCCGGTAAACTTATGCATGTGGCATTAGACCTCGCCACAAGATAGCAACGTACCATTAACATCTTTGGTGTCTATAGGCGATGGTTAACTCTTTCCATCAGGAGACCAATCTGCTTGTTTGCTATCTTATAATATACTAGCTGTTGCCTGCGACTTCGTCCGCGCGGACTTCGCTTACTCCGCACTGCTCCTCCCCTGTAGGTGATAGCGTGATAATATGTAGCCTATATGTTGACCCGACCTGTAAGTAATGCAAAATTTAAAGTAAATCCATGCAGTACTTTTTGAGTTTACCCCGGACATACATACAGACAAACAGACAAAAATTCTAAAAACTATATTTTTGGCTTTGATATCGATTGTAGATCACGCCCAAGTATTTTTAAAAAAAATTCAATGTAAAGTTTTGACTTTCCTACGATTTATATATGTAAAGATAAAAGAAAAAAAATTAGCTATGCAACTCATAAGTAAGATACTGAAAGATTCACGCCATAAATTATACAACTTGGAAACATGATAACTTGTAGTTTTCTCGATAGAAAAAAATTCAAAATTAACTCTGAACAAAAAAGGAAAACCCTTTGTACGGCTTAAATACTTAACAGAAGGTCATCAGTTTTTAAATAATATCGAAGCAACATGTTTTCTACAACTTAATATTTTTAAAATATTTGTATTATAAAAAAAAAATACATCAAAATCCGCACTCGTATCGCCAATCCTAGTCAGAACCATCGCGCTTCCCCGTGCGTTGTAAAAGGCCAAAATATCGATTTGCTCTAAAAAGCTCGTTGCTCTCTGAAAGGATTGAGCACACTGAGAAGTGAGAAGGACCGATGCAGCGGCTAAGGCGTTCCATATCGTAACGAAATCGCTAGCATAGCACATTAGGACAGGCGGTAGTGGAGCAGAGGGTCGCATCGCAACGCATTTCCGTATTTCTATCCAAATGGTTATCTATATACATTTAATAAAATCGTAGGAAAGTCAAAACTGTACATTGAATATTTTTTTAAAAGAATAATTGGGGCGTGATCTACAATCGATATCGAAGCCAAAAATAGTTTTTAGAATTTTTGTCTGTTTATCTGTATGTATGTCCGGGGTAAACTCAAAAAGTACAGCATGGATATACTTCAAATTTTGCATGAATATTACTAACAGGTCGGGTCAACATATAGGCTACATATTATCACGCTATCCCCTACGGGGGGGGGGGGGGGGAACTGTGCGGAGTAAACGAAGACCGCGCGGACGAAGTCGCGGGCAACAGCTATCATTAATATAATCATAGACAGTTTAAAAATTGGTAAAGTGCGTGTCGGGACACGTGCAATGTAGAATTTCAAAGTTGCCCATCACGTTAATGCGGACTAAGACTAGGTGTTTTTGTTTCATACTATGAACATATTTTGACTAACCTATTTAATGTCAATGACGGATATATCCACAGCACAGGTTCACCGCCTATTAACTTCTCCAAGTACACTGTTTTGGTCCGGGTTCCTTTGAAGAATAGACAAATTGCCGTTCTGCTAGGCAGGTCGTACGTGGCGACCGGCTGGCTATACGTGTCACTATCTTAGTGATTACTAGGTGGTATAGTTCCGCAAAGTCTCGCCTGGGGAATTTGGCACGCATGAACCTCACACGTATGCATACACGTATTGAACCACAAAACAAATAGTTACAGAGGTCAAACTCATGTATGTACTTCACTTTTCATACCTACACTACGGTCGCGTTAGCTGTTTGTCAATGTTAGCTTATGCACGAAAAACTGGTAGTAGCACTCGTATCTAGGTAATTAGGCTAATTTATTGTTGAGAATGAAACAGGAAGAACAAAAATGTAAACCACATAGAATAATAACGCATAGAAACCGAGTCGACCCGCGCAATATTAAGCCATTTCAAAGAAGCCTGAAAAGGCCTCTTACGTTCGCCGGCCCCTCAGGCATGCGACACGTGCCACGCGGAGTACAGCTCTCGCAATTTCAAAAAATGTGAGTTACTGTGTGGTGAAATGCTGTCACCGTGCTTCACAAAAGCGTATTTAGGACTTGAAGATAACATTTTACCGATAAAAACTACTTGGCATCGGATATTTTTGTATAAAATCCAAACAAATAAATCATAAATATCTAAGTAGAACGATATTCAAAATGTTGCCAGCCAAAGCGAAAAACATTCTACCACGTATTTGTTTTTACCTATTTTCATTATAATTAATAATATGTGTATTCCTATTTTATGTGCGAATTACATAGCCTGGACTTTGCTTTTGCATAAAAAATAGTTTTTAAGTGTTGAGACTCACCCATTATACTGACATAAATATTACAAATCCGTTTGTCAGACCAATATTATGAAGCATTTATTCGTATATAATGAGGACTTTTAGAAGACAAAAAAAATGTTCCAACTAGCATTCTAGATGCCACAGTGACCATCAGAAAAAAACTCTGTCACTACCAAAGTCATTTTTTTTAATTTTCTTATTAAATAATATGCCATCTTACTGCATTATTTCATATTGCTTAGTGTCAAGTAGTTTTATTAGCGATATTTTCGACTTTTATCCACGAAAACATGTAGGGTAACGTGCCCTAAAATCGGTCTGCGCCTAATGCCGACCTCCTAATATGTTTATACTGATAATTAAGCTAATATTCCACATAACTTTTAAGAACGCGGGCAAGACTTCATACATCGTTTTTTAATCATTATCTTAAAGTTTAATGTGTTTCTTAAGATTCTATATCAACTGCTTAATTGATCCGCATTTAATAAATATTTTTTTAACTTGGGGAATAGTAGTTAAATAAAGTTGGAATTTAGGTAAGGTTAACGTAAGCAATCAGTTCTCTTCTTAGTAGTCTGTGGTTAGATATTTATCTTGTCATTGGGTGTCTTCAGTACAACAGCTGTTAATCTCAGAAATCTAAGTTAGGTTGACAGAATTCTGAGCTAAGTTTTTGCGAAGACACTTTATAGGTACTTAAAAGAACAAAAAATAAATTAGCTTTTACTATTCTTTAATACAAAAACAGGGAGAATTTTTATTTGGTACTTATAATGAAAATTATAATATATAAACTTATTGCTGTTTTAATGAAAATGTAAATTAAGTTTTATACATATAACATTATAAATTAAGTTTTATACATATAGCAGTGCTCGTGACCACGGTCAATGTAACTTGGCCGAAACGTCGAGCTTTACAAGTAAGTTCTATATATGTACGCGTTATTGACCCGTTTATATATTTAAAAATGATAGTAGAACGCGTTAGTTTAAAAGTTCATAAGTTTTATACAATGATAACACTTAAATTTGATGATAGAATTCAATCAAATTAAAGTCTCAATATTTTTTATATAATTGTTCCTAGCGATATATTTTATTTAATTGATTTAACAATCGTAGAAAATTATTCTAGTTTTATTCTAATAGTGAAAAATAAAACTTTGAATATCAAGTGCCTTTAAATTGTTTCCTTTCTTTGACTACAACTTAATAAAAATAAGTACCCTAAAATAGTTATATTGAAGATTATTTGACATAGACAAAAAATAATTTATATAAATCGTTTTATTTAAAAAAATATCACAATATTGAATATTTAATGCTCATTTCTCTTAATTTTGAGGACCAGCAAGTAACGATCTAATGTAATTTTTACATATCAAATTTTTTCTGCGTAGTTTTAAAGAGACTAAAATATCAATTTATTTCATTTATTTTATGTCTCAAAGAAAGAGACTCAATCATTAAAATTGGTGACCATTTAGATTTTTTCTTTTACAGTTTTTATCAAATTAAAAAGATCATTTAAATACATACCATAAAAAATTGAGGGCATATTATGTTTACAAAAGGTATTTAATAAAATTAAAGTAAATTTTAATGCAAAGTCAATACCTTATTTCAATTTCAAACATCCTTTACTGGCTAACATTAGAGAAAAATGGGGCTGAAATTAGGGAAAAATTGACCGACAATAGAAAAGAAACCAGGATAGAGAGGGTCAATCATTTAAAACTTAACACGTTTACATATTTTTATTTCGTTGTTGAAATCAATTCGAAACATCAATAGTGTAAAATTTAAATATTGATTAACACGAAAAAGAAAATTAATATTTTCTTCCCGATAACGGTTTAAGCCTAATAGGGTCCGAAAGTTATGTATTTGGTTAGGCGGCCGAAATTTGGCTATTTTACCCTATAAATTTTTACATCACTGAGATTAATTTTAATTTTTAAAATTTTAAATAAATAATTTGATTATTAAGTATACATATTTTCGTGTCACAATTTGCACAAAAACGATAAAATCCAAGGTGAAATAGCTTTGGAACGTAGAATTATAACACGTAGAAACCGAGTGGGCCGCGATGTTTTAAGCCATTTCAAAGTAGCCTTAAAAGGCTATGCATGCGCTTGCCGTCCGCTCAGAATCGCGATACATGTCATACGGAGTGCAGGTCTCGCAATTCGAAAAAAATATGACTTACTGTGTTGTTAAAGGCAAAAAAAGACAAATAAAATAAATGCTGAATTATCAAAAAGTACCCTCGAGCTAAATTATTTTCATAAGACTTAGTATAAATAATAGTTAAAGCAAATACAATAATTAATTTTCTTAACATTAAGGTCTAACTAAAAATATCGTGCGCAATTTTTTTTCCACAACTAGCAACTGTATAGTGATAAGTTATGTGTTTCAAATTATCTATTTTTAGTCGATTTACATAACAGAAAAATTATAAATTGTAAGTATTTACCAGTGAAATGTTCACTTTTTTTGTTTTCTAAGGTGTTAAAACACTTCTTTATAATGCAATAAGTCATTTCGAATTATTTTTCGTAAACTGTGTCCGATATAACCTGATCTTATTAAGCATTGACAACTCGCAAAACGAATTGAGCCGTTTCTGGTTCAGTTTTATTTACTCGTTTTTTGTGGTTTCTAGGCGTTATTATTCTAAGATCAGAACCAAAACAGTTGCGGACGCTATGTGGTGCTCAAGTCGTGCACAGAGCCAATAGTAGCCAATATAGTACGTTTAGCTTAAAACATTTAAATTTTTTAAGTTGATTTAAATAAATACGTGATTAATAAGTATCTTATTAATTTTTACCTTAAAACGTTCGTCTATAACGTAAGTATTGTTTCTGCTTGCCCACCCATTTGCTAATTTTCAAGATAGTTTAAGGTTTAGAACCATGGCAAGATTTGTATGAAAGTTAAAATAAAAAAGGTTCCAAGGTAATAGCTTTGAACAAACATACATACACATACACGCACACAGACATACACATAATAACACACAAGTATTTGCCAAGCAATGTATTTCAAACATTTGTATGATATAGGATAATATATTAGTAGATACATATCAATAAGGTTTTTTTTTTGTAAGAATTACTTCAATCACTGTTTTTATAACTTAAATAACGTAAATTCGTATTGACCATATTTTTTATTTACGCTCGGTGCCGGTTGGTTACCGCTGTTTAATTACTGAAATTTAAAAAAATATATCTTGAGAACCTCTAAAACATTTTCCTGTAATTCTACTCATTTTACCTCACCAGAATAAAAATTGTAAGTTCTAAATTGTCTATATGACTAATAATACTATTGGAAAGACAGACAATCTTTATTTCAGTGAGGTAAAAATATTTTAAATCACAAATAAAAGCACAAAAGCTAAAAAAATATAAGGTTAAATAGCTTTGGAATCATCTTGAGAACATCTAGAATATTTCCCGGTATTTAACATATTTTACCTAACCGAATAAAAAGTGTAAGTTTCAAGTTTATACTAAATGATTAATAATGTTATAGTATGAAAGATTATTTGTATACCGGTCAGGTAGATATATTTTAAATACCGTCTTGGGAAAATATTTATTTACTTGCAACACTATTCGAGTCTTTGGAGTCTTTGTGTGCGTGACGACGCAAGTGATTACACGAAGCTTACACGACATTGACACGGTTTTGGCCTAAAATATGAACGAAGCGTTGAATGCAATTATCCCTCTAAGCGTTATTACTCTATTACTCTATGGTAAACCAATAATAAATTAAATGTTTTAATGTTATTGTTATACCTATTACATTTTCTGCAAAAAATTCATTGACACGTGTCTCAAGCGGGTGGCACTCGTGCTTACACTATTCCCAATCATTTCGAAATATCGTGTTATTAAAAGGTGTCTATGACGTGTGCGGAGGTGTGGTGTATTGTTCGAATAAACTATTTTATGATAGTGCTGTAGACTGTAAACTATATTTTTCTACGCTTTACACTAAGCTGATAATAGCGCACTATTGTACGGGTTGTAAAGAAAACCCTGTCCGATCCGAAAGAGGTATATAGGTAGGTCAATGACATTATAAGGAAAAATAATAACATTATTATTTTTATTAAAATAAGAAAAATATCGCAGTTTAAAATGCCTAATCTTAGTACTAAATTTAAGCAACTTCTTAAATCAATCAAATATTTTGAAAATTTATGTATCAATATCCATAAAACAATGACACAAACATGTTTGTATTAAGCTACCAAATAATGCCTTTGACGATCGGACATGGTTTTTTTTTACACATTGTATAACGCTATGCATTATATTAACCACCAAAACTCTAGTGCGCGTTGCTTGAGCGCTCTTTGTATGTAGATGGAATTCTGTACCTATTTGTTTTGTGTAGGTATGTATAATGTACGCAGACCAAGACAACCAACAAAATGGCCGACCTATCTGGCGCAACGTGCTCGGGGGTGTAGATTTAATTAGTTTTATGCAATATAGAAATAATGAGCATAATCTCATGTGGATTTTGTCCACGTATTACGTAATAGCATGAAATTATACGGGAGCCAGAATGGCCCTTGTGTAGCGGAGGTTAAAGCAGAAGCAATTTGTTTTAAAAGAATCCACGTTTAGAGTTGCTGTCTATACTTCAGCTTTTCCGCCGTGTTGGTCTCGGGCTTCTTTAAAGAATAGGCCAACTACCGTTCTGCCAAGCAGGTCGTAAAAGACGACCGATTTGCTATACGAGTCACTACCATCGTGGATACTAGGTGGTAGTTCTGCATTGTCTCTGGTATGGTGATACCATATGGTATAGTGTTACCAAGACGGTGGCCTTACCTATTCCTGCCGCAATAGCATCAGTGTTTACCATTGTCGTGTTCCGGTTTGGAGGGTAAGGTAGCCGGTAAACTTATGCATGTGGCATTAGACCTCGCCACAAGATATCAACGCACCATTAACACGTGTATATATGCGATGGTTGACTCTTTACATCAGGAAACCCATCTGCTTGTTTGCTATCTTATAAAAAAAAACAATTTTTGGAGCTTTCTTTAAAAATAATCCTATTGCACAGCAACTCCTTTGCCGCCGTGGCCGATTTCTTAAATGCAAATTAATTTTAACAAGCAATTATTAATCTCTGTTTAACACATTTTTTACAAGGAAATGATCTGTTAATACCACGGATGATTTCTGTGGTTAATACTAACACAAATATATAATTTGGAAATACGATGACGTTTTGTTCGTAATCATGAATCAGCTTCGTAATCAAAATCAAGATGACGTTTTGTTACGGCGCGGCGTGACGTAATGCTTCCAACACGCTATGGTATGTAATCTTTGGCTTCCAGATTTGCGTTACTGTCATATTACAATTCTATTTTTGCCAAATTTATATCTTCTTCATTCTTCTAAAAATATTAATAAGTAATCCTTATTTTTTATAACAAATATTTTAGTTTTTTGTCATCTCCATATCATTATTGATCATTAGAAGCTACAATATAGTATCCTATTCTTATAGTATACTATTCTATATATCCTTATAGTATCCTATTCTTTCTTAGTGGGCACATGCCTATTGTCTTCGTAACCATAAGGGAACATACCCATACTACGTGACCTATTTTTTAAGATTTTTCGACCCCTCCCTCCCCTCGGTGACCACTCGTAGTATATGCCAAGACCCCCCCCCCTTCCCCTTTAGTTTTCACGTAGTAATTCATAATTATAATTTTTAATCATTTCACTTCAGGCAAAAATTGAAAAAAAAATAATTTGGCTCATACCCGTCTTTATTGCATAAGACTGCATGCATACTTAAATTACTAGTGAATTATGTATTATGAAAAAGAACAACATTCGTGAAAACATATTGCTATACAGTATGTAACTTACAGTAACTTAATTTACGAACACAACAATTATTTTCATTCATTAAATTTCTCTCATTAAAATAGACTACGTGATAAAAACCTGAGCCACCCCCCCGCTCCTGTGACTGACCGTAGTATTTTAAAGACTCCGCTCCCCCCCCCCCCTAAACGGGTCACGTAGTATGGGTACGTTCCCTAAGGAGGTTCTACATTCTATTATAGGGCATTAACTGGAGAGGACGTCATGGCTTTGATTATAATGAGGCTGGAAGGCATCTGTGCTGGATTTTATCTACCTTTTTAAAGGCTACAATGCTGTATGTCTCCAAAATAAAAAATTCGTAGTCAAAATAGAGCGTTGTACAGCAACTTTTGAATATATGGGTAAAAAGTTGATGTATAACGTATATAGCTGTATAATAAATTGATATTATCATATCAATTATCTCACCATTAACATCTTTGATGTCTATAGGCGATGGTTGACTTTCCATCGGGAGACCCATCTGCTTGTTTGCTATCTTATGTGATAAACAAAAAATCCATATCTTCATATTGCATCGATATTTTTTTTCATTCTCTTTTTACATAATGTTTTTACTAAACTTAAGTCTTTTACTAAACTTAATATAGAAAAAGAAAAAATATTAGCTTGATTTGATGTTATTCACTATAGCATGTAGGTATCTCTATCTTCTTTGTGTGGACTGAGGGACCACAGTTTAATCATTGTATTGTTTTATCTTTGATGCTTCGTGGTTTGTAATTCAGTAACTTATTTACATTTTGGAACTGGGCTGGACTGTGAAGACTGAGGGACCACACATTGAGGGCTGTAGTTTTTATATTTATTTATTTTACAAATTCCTAGATTTGATATTTTTTTTAGGTCTTTTACTAAATCCTACGGTTTTTATTTTGCGAAATATCAGTGTGGTCCCTCAGTCCACACATATATAAATTTTGTTAAAACAAGCAATTGTGCCGTTTATTGGATCAGCTTGTCACTATCATAAATAATCATTGGATATTGCGAAAGCAAAGAAAAAACACAATTTGTTTCGTTTATATTTATTTTCTTCCCAAAAGTTGGCAAGTACCAGAGTAGCAAGCAAAACTTAACGTAAAGAATATGGTAACTATTTTCAGGGACAACCACTTCTAACAGGTTATTAAGCTGAATTTACATTTAATATTCTTACAACAGCAAGGAACATTATTTTCATTAAATATGGATTTTGCTTTAAACATTTAAAATTTTAAAAAATTGGGTTCCTTTTTTTAAATTACATTACACTCTGCAAGGTTTTTATGACTAACATAACATCTTAAACAATTGCTAAATTTCATTTAATATTCCCTGCAGTTGTATTGTGCTCTATTTTGTTAAAATAGGTGCCATAAATTAAATAGCTTTACAATTAGGGAACTAGAGATACAAATTATAAAAATATGTATATTTTTTTAAATATTACTTCATTATTAAGAATTTAAAACTTGGCACCAAACAAAGAATGTGAAATCCCTTGTTATCTGCTACTACTCTGGTTTGACATATTTTCTCTAATGAATCATGGAGTTTCAATAGAATGTTGATATGCTAACAAACTGCATGTAACCAAGGGCGAAAGTCACCAATCGGTTACAAGCCGACTTGTTGCTTGAGACGAGAGCAGAAAGTTTTGGAATCATTTTTAAATATCTACATGCAAACTTTTTTTGACATTTTTTTTAAATTATTTTTATGCTATAACATGTGCTACATAGCGACGTGTCAAACTTCTCATTATTGCAATATAGCTCTCCTCCCAAATTTTAAGGAAAGAAAATATTATTCGCTGACCAAGAAATGTTTGCAATTACTGAAATACCAATATTATCATTGAAAGCTCTTTGCCACATTGTTACATGGTGGCTGACAATGTAAAAATTTATTGAGGACAGTCTCTGAACAACTTGTACTCAGTTATCGCCACAAAATTATCCATAGCTGTATTTATTTTCCTCAGAATTAAAATATTGGCACTGAAAGTTCGAATGTAACTGATACAAGTTAATTCAAAGGAAACAAAATGTTACCTCATAATACAAACAGAAGTGTGAATAATTTGCTACAGTAATAACTCTCCCATTTGTATTATTGGTACACTAAGTCTACAAAGGCCTCTTTTGTCCCCCGAAGGCCTGTGAGACTTGTGTTTTGTACAAGGACAAAACTTGATCGAGGTGTTATAAGATCATAATTTATCAAGTGCACAAGCACATTACATCAGATTACAATCTAATCAAACATAATATTATATGCGTACTTGACTCTTTTTTTTTTGGATTTTCTAAGATTTTTTTTCAAGGAATTTTAGCGAATATTGTTAATGGAATAAGTACAATATAATGTGAACTTACTGCAGAAATAAAATGAAAACTGTGATGAACCATACATTAAATAGAACGAAATCATTAGTGAAATGAGTTAAAAATACCCAACCACACTAATATTAGCTCATTCAGAATGAAGATCCTGTGATATTTGAAATAGTCACAAAACTCATGCCACAAACAAGTTACAATTTAGTGTGTATACTATTTCAAGTAACACAGTTAACAAAAATATAACAGTACAATTCCACGGAACTGATATCTTATAAGTAATTTTGCAATATTTTAATATATATACATTAAATAGCCATTCCGATTGCATAGTTCGCAATGATTTTTTTGTTTTTTTTTTTTATTTTCAGTTTTACAAACGGAAGTAAATCACTCTACGGAAATAAATACGATATAATAAACACGACAAAAATTAGCAAAGTCGTAAAATGAAAATGTATCTAGGGAAGGCTTTAAAATGAAATATATATATAGAAAGTCTCATATCGAAAGTAACATCATTGAAAAAACAATCATGTTACTTCCCACATGAAATGACACTCGTCATATTAAGACCTCTGTAAAATGAAATACAAAATATAACAAATACAATTCTTATTCTTTATAAACTAAAATAACAGTTACTCTATATGAACTGTTACCACCCATACTCCAAGTTGTAAATTATATTACAATAATGTTACCGCTATTCAAAAAATCTATACATTAAAAATAAGGATGGTCTATTTATAGTTCTGATCGGATACATTGTTCTGAATAGCGGCAACATGAGAACACTACCAAAACAATGTTACCATTCCATCAGATAAAGCACTTACGGGGTAAACCCGAGTTATCCATTGTCCAACATCATAGAAAACTTTACACTTTATTTACGACTATGTAGTAAGCGCATGGGTGAAGTAGACTCCCAACCAACCACACACTCACCATTCTAAGGTTAAATATGCGGCTACTCAATAAAATTGCCGCTTACAAAACTTAAGACATATTGGACAAACCTTTGAAACGCGTCCATTGCCTCCCATAACAAATACATATATCTCTGCATCTGAACTTACCAAGTCACTATACATGAACAAGACTTTAGAGAGAATTAAAGAATATTTACAGACTAAAGAATTAAATCAAAATAGAACTTGAAGAATACTGTTATAACTGTCATACCTTCATTGTATAGATGTTTGATCCGGAATATATTTCACTAATTTTCGCAGATTAATTGTGGGTACTTTAATAGTAATTTTTCGCAGATTAATTGTGAATACTTTAATACTAATTTTTCGCACATCCATTGTCGGTACTTTAGTTGTAATTTTTCGCAAATTGTGGGTACTTTAATAGTAATTTTTCGCAGATTAATTGTGGGTACTTTAATTTTTCACAGATTAATTGTGGGTACTTTAATAGTAATTTTTCGCAGATTAATTGTGGGTACTTTAATATTAATTTTTCGCAGATTCATTGTGGATACTTTAATAGAAAATTGTGTTAATAGCAAATATCTCCATTTAAGTGCTTAGTGTAAAAAGTCCAGATGCATTACCAAATTTCACATTTTTTTAACAGAAAACAATTTTGACCATATAAATTTGAATTTAATTTTGAATGCCAGATAACCAAAAATTAAAAACAAATTAACAAAAAATAAAATAGTAGTTTTAACTAAGTATCATATTAACAAATTGTAAACAACGGACGATATTATTGTAAGAATTATATTAGAATCGTCCTTCATGTTCCAAATGAAATGCTCACCCCTTTCCCCTGCTATAATTACATATGAAATTATTTTACTTTGTATATTTTTATTGTAAATTTTATTAAACTGATAAATTGTCAAAATAGATTTTTTGTGTAAATAATATTTTAATCTAAATATACGAATTGTCATTTTTTTTAAATATGAATGATCTTAAGCGAGAGCATTTCATGAAACCAAACTCTATTAATATAAAATTGCTACAAAGAAAACCGTTAACTAAATTATAGTTACAAACTACTCCATTCCCCGACATCTACAAATCATACGATATGTTAGCTTTTCTAGCTTTCTGTACCTTTAATGTTCCTCGGGGAACATGTCAAGGGCCATTCTAATTATACTATTATTATTGCTAACTTTTTAATTTTACTTGTAAGCAAAATGAAGTCACAATGACCAACAATCTCAAGACAATCAGTTGTAACTAACTTTTAACTGCACTACTCTGCACCTCCGATCTTGTCATTGGCATATCTATACCGATGGACCCCAACAAGATGGGAGTGGCTTCATTTTTCAAAAAATAATACAAGTTTAATATACATATGTGTTTTTTTAGGATAAAAAATATATACTTGAGACAATATTGATGCAATATTCATATTTGTATAAAAATAACAAAAATAATAAATTTGAAAATACATTTTCTTGTTCGAATAAATTTTACGCTATAATGCAACCATTGAGATAATGCTTTTACATACATAAAATGTAACAAAAACGCATTCTCTCAATGGCAACACTGAAAGATTCTATTTGTTACTGTTTTTACAGGAATATTACAACAAAATTGTCGATTATTATGCTAGAACGTCGACAAATCAAATGTCTTACTTTCCATTCAAACTACGAACGTTCTAAAATTCTACTGAATGATTCAATTACGTTGATCGTCACAAAGGGAAACAAAACTATGCATTTCCAATAGAAATTTGTCAAGTAAATTACGTTATATATGAAATTTTACACATTAATGCTAACAATCGAAAACAGTGCAATGGACAAGGCACTTTTTGCATGAATAATTGAAATGATGTTACTTAAATTAGGTGGATATAAAATATTTAATAGAAAAAAACATGTCCACTTTAATTTTAATACACATTGAACTGTATGTTTTATACAGAACTTTAAATGTCAGCTATCTCGACATACAATTTCTTTTTTGTCAATATTTACCAATGAATTTACCTTTCTTTGAAGTGAATTTTAACCTACGCATCAACGCAACGTGTTAATCAAGCAAGTGATTTTAACATTGATATCAGAATATCTTAGGTCTTTGAATTGAAATTATCCACATCAAAGCCTTTATAACTGAGCAAGTTAATTATGTTTACATTAACTCACGACCACAACATGCAAAAATACAATGAAACTTTCAAGTCATGTAATTTACGTTTTACAATTATATTTATTTAAACTTGAGATTTGGAGTTTTGAATCTGATATTGTTTTTATTTTATTGTTTTTATTTTATTTATTTATTTTAATACTTTATTGCACATAATGATACAAGGGCGTAACTTAATGCCATTAAGCAATAAGTTATTTCATATAATTAGGGTTCCGTACCTAAAAGGTAAAAACGGGACCCTATTACTAACCCTCTGCAGTCTGTCTGTCCGTCTGTCTGCCACCTGGCTGTATCTCATAAACCGTGATAGCTAGAAAGCTGAAATTTTCACAAATTACGTATTTCCGTTGCCGCTATAACAAATACTAAAAATAAAAAATAAAAAAATATTAAGGGGGTCCCCATGCAATAAACGTGTTTTTTTTTCGTATTTCTTTGCTCAATATTAATAACGGTAACAGGTAGAAGCTTAAAATTTTCGCAGAATATTTAGTTGTATATTACCTTTCAATATAAATAATTCAATAAAAATAAAGTAAATATTAAAGGGGGGCTCCTATACAACAAACGTAATTTTTAAGCAATTTTTTAGTCGATCTTAATAAACAGGTAGAAACTTGAATAGGGATGGTACGGAACCCTTCGTGCGCGAGTCCGACTCGCACTTGACCGTTTTTTTATTTTGCCGTTGAATGGAAAGTTGAACTTCTTGGTGAGCGATCAATAGTAATTAAATCGGTCAGCAGTGTTGTTTCAGTGTGGTCGCGGCACGGATTTGCAGTGGCGGCAGCAAAGGCGGTAGTTGTGGCGATAGCGATAGCGGTGGCGGATTGTCAGCGGGTGAGCGGGCGGTCGAGCGCGGCGGTGCAGCATTGGAGAAAACGCGCGTGCGGGTGCGGGCAAGCGGGCGCGCAACGCAATGCCGCGCTATGCCGCCGCTTGCGGTCCGCGCCCTCGCCCGCGACCGCACCCGCGCCCGCTCCCGCTGCCGCCTCTCCCGCGTACCGCCGATGCGCTGCACTTATATCCGCCAACAACTCCTCCCAGTCCCGCGACATCTCATCCGCCACCGCCTCTTCGCTAGGCCTCATCTTCTTCGCCCTACCGCAACACTCTTCCTCCTCGGTCTGTACTTCCGCGTCCTGCTGTTGTAACGGAAAACGAAGCCTAAAACCCGGATCGTCCAAATCGGGACAACGCTGCGCCGCAGTTAACTTCAACCGACCGTAATCGATAGCATTCGCAAATCGATACTCCAAATATCGCTTAGTTCCCAAGTAGACGCCGCCCGATTCGCTACGCTCGAACTCGACCGTGTCGAGGTCCCCTCGGATGTCGAAAGTATCCCCGTCGTTGTAGCGGGTCGGAGCGGTTTCTGCCTCGCGGCGAATGGGCCGAAAGTGAGTCCTCCCGGACGTGAGGAGGTCTTCGCGGTCTATGGGCGGGATCGGGGCTGTATCACGAGTGGGAGCTGGCCGAGGTTGGACGACGCGACGAGCGCGGGGCGGGACTTCAACAAAGCCACTGGTCTCGCAACTGTGATTTATAGCAGTTAAAGAGCGCATAGTGAGAGCGACCACTGACAAAGCATCGTACAATTCATCACCCTCGTACAGCGAGAATGACTCCAATTCTGGAGGCTCTGGCTCGACGTCTGCTATGTTAAGTGGCCGAAATCTATCATGAAGCCCCTCGGCGAGTCTCGTCGGCGAGTCGACTTTAGAAATATCGGCAGCTTCTGTAGACCAGATGCTTTCCGTCAGAGAGATTAGGCTACACTTTTCTGCGGACGGATCGGCAAATAGATGATCAGAGGGTGAGGAGAGCAAATCTTGAAAGTCGATGGGCAGGTCCTGATATTCATCATCTGGGGTATTCTGATTCTTTGACCACAATGCTTCGATGCTTCGATCAAACTTAGCCTCAAACTTAGCATAAAGCTCTTCTTCAACCGGTGAACGCACTCTTGGATTTAAATCTTCAGTGATGACCCAGTCGGCGTCAAGGTCGAGGCTGTCATCCCAGTCGGGTACCATGTTTTCATTCAATCTCAATTTCACTTGCGTTATTTCTTTAATTTCATCTGTAACCGTATTTTCACAGGTACCGTAACCCTCATCTAAAGCAATAGCTCTAATAAACTCTTTCACAGGATCTTGAGTTTCCATGTCCCAAACTCCTTCATGTGTCATCCACTCGGGCAGATTTTCTTTGCAATCAAAAGACCTGCTGTAACTATTGTACCTTTTCTTATTCTTTCTCTGCCCGTGATATGAGTTCCGGCGTTCCTTTCCTGAAGAGTACTTTTTGTTTTTGGAATTCCAATCTTTTGACATTGAGATTTCACTTTGCATCTTGATATTTGTTTCTGGTACTGTTTTACGACACCAGGCTGGTGGCGGCAGATAGTACTGCAATGGCGACTCTTGTCCTTTTTTTAGAGCCGGGAATGCAGCATAATATCGACGCACAGCCTCTGTTTGTTCTAAAGAACAAGTGGGCATACCTAGCAGCGACGCGTCTTCTTGATCTTTTATATCTTGAAGTCTAGTGCACAGCTGGTCGACAATGTTGTCCAGATTAGACTCCTGAAATTAATAAAACAATATTTAATAAACATTTAAATTATTTACAATCAAGTTCATAAAATATCTACTATTTCTACTACCTATTTAAAGATAAACCACACTAATAATTATTATCTTATAAGGCAAAAGATACTTAACTAAATGAGGATTAGAGATTTTACTTATAATTTATTTAACTCTAGAAAGGCCAAGTATAGTTAATATCATATACCTAATTTAATATGACAAATAATAGTGTATGTTTCCCGAATTATACTAAGAGGCCACATTTGTATTTTTTTATTCAATGATATATATCACATTTATTAGAAGTTAAGGTATGAAATGTCATTAGATACTCGTAGTTCATTGTGGTTTACAAGTTTATTTGCTATGGAGATGCACAAGGCCACATTTGTCTACTTAAGGCTACCTGTTGGTTGGTAGGCTAAGGAATAATAACTGGGACCATCAAATACCTTTGAATACTTTATTTTAATTTTAGAAATGTTTATTATATATAGATTACTATAATGGTCTACCAATACTGACTTTTATTTATATAGACATGTGAGGTCATATGTTCAAATCCAAGATCATTTTTAGGTTATACTGTGAAACACAAAGTAACTGAGACTGGATATGTGTCTGATGTGTCTATAAGGTTGACCACCTGTCACACCATGATATGTTTGATGTGATAATTATTAAGATAAATATAGGTTGATAATTAACTTTGATAAGTATAATCGAAAATATTTGAAACTTGTTTATTTGTCACATTTAAAGTATGCATGTTTTGGAACACAAGCTTTGTAAAATTTACAGTGAGGGATTCCCCGTGTCATCCTGTTTCATATACATATATGGCTGAACTAACTATCCATTACACATTAATTTGTGTTGTATACTAAATTGACATTTATTCTCAAATACAATCAGAAAACAGAATAACAACACAAAAATTGTAAAGGTACAATCTATTTACTAAACTACTTGATTCTATCGAAAATTTTCTTATCTAATCTTGATATACCAAAAAAGAGATCATTGAGCTTATATTTTTTTTATAATTGTCAGATAATCATCTGCATATATATGTCTTGACAATTTAAAATCCTGCTGTTAGCTAATCATGGGTTATAATCACTTAAACCTATCTTATTGTTTAGAGGATTGTTTTTATGTCCATAAAGTAGCAATTATGGCAGGAATAGATAATGTGTAGTATCAAATGTTGCCAATGTTCATTACACCACTTGTCCATCAGTTTGTAGGCAGTTTCTGGCAGAGAATGTTCCTGTTACTTCCATTAATTAACATAGCCAGTCTGCTTAAGATAAACAGTGTTTGCTAAATCACACACGACGAAAAAAGAGAGTTTGACAGGTTTGGCTAATAACAAGAACTTATGTGTATATGTTTATTTGACGCGACACGACGTGCCGCAACATGGAAACATTTGTCAATTGTCTTGGCATCAAATGAGATACAAGTTCATCTTATTATTATTATTATTGTTACGAATATTCTAGAAGCGTGTAGAATTGGAGCGCGCGCGCGGTATCTATCTAGAAATAAAAGAAAGAGATAGCTACTCCTATTGACAAACAAATAATTGACCTAGGCTATGCCATAATGGACTTTGTGGGATATGGCATAAGGTTGAAAGTAGCGTGTACTAGGATTTATGACTCATAACATGTTTACGATAAGAAGTGATTCATTGTTTTCCGATACATTTAGATTTTTCTGGATCCAGCTAGGACTTTCCCCTGCCTATAAATACAGAGATGTTGGCAAACATAAGTCAGTTTTTATCAAGCGATCGAGAGCGATACATCAAGTGACAAGTGCGAAGCGGGAAGTGTTTTATTGTGAAGTGTTCTAAGTTCAGGGATAGTACAGCGAGTGAATAGTGTGTAAAGTGTATTTTAGTATTACGTTGTGTTGTGCTGTGTAAATACACGGATTTAATATAAGTGGTGTTTTCCTACAATTGCGAACCCGAGTGCGTAACATTATGTATTTGTTTATTTGACGCGACACGACGTGCCGCAACATGGAAACGTTTGTCAATTGTCTTGGCATCAAATGAGATACAAGTTCATCTTATTGGTCTAACTTCTCTTTTATTGCGTGCAATATTTTATACTCTGGCATGTCCAAACGTCTTAGTGTAAGTCTTCAGACTGACTATTGGGCACCACTGTTTTAACTAGATTCCACAAAGTCAGAAGCAGTAATCCACCTTGTAGACATCCTTTCTAACTAGTTTATTCAGGCTCTACTCTTTAACTCTGCATGCAATTTGCTATTTTCTATACTTTTTAATGCATCTTTATCATCTATGAAGACATCAAGGCCTAATAGTTTGGTATCTAATGTCTAATGTTTTCCTTACAACTTTATTAAGGGATCTGCATACTGCTTAGATGGTAACCACATGTTAGGAATGTCGTTCATGATTTTTGAGGATGTTTTATGTAGTTGTGGTTTACCCATTCCAGGTTTTTACCAGGAAGAATGATAAGCCTAGCTCACAGCATATTAGTATTTTAGTCGAGTGGAGAGTACTTTGGTAGCTAAAATACTGGCTACTACTGAAAAATCATTTGCACTTTTTTCGAGTATAGGTCACAAGTGAGTTGAGTTTCACAAGATGAGCATCCTACCTACAAAACAATAAGCGTGCATATTAAAAAGGGATGTTAACACTTATTTAATGGGTACCCACTAAAGAGTAAGCTAGTAAATGGAGGTTGTGGTGGAGGCACTACTTGTCCGAGGAAAATAGAACCAAATGGATTGGGTCAGCTAAATTATGCACTAATCTACTCAAATAAATGTCTGATGTTCAGACATGTTTAGTTACTAAATTGTCATTTAACTAAAACAAGCCTAGTCAGAATGAGGCTTTAGACATAATAAGTCTTTAAGTTTTGAGAGATGTAGAGTCACATTTCTCTAGATTTTTCAGAAATGTAATTTTTCTTCTTTATATTTAAACAGTAAATATTGATGAGGTATGCTTGTTTATTTAAACACTTACATCTAAACCATGTCATCGTTATTTCTTCACCTAATTGGATGAGGGCACTTAGAATTCCATTTAGTTTAAGTGATTTAAAATAATGGGAACTGCTTACAGCGGGATCATATGAGGCTTGTTTGATCATTTACAAACTTCTATTCTGTATTACATACTGATTTCTTTGGTTTCATTTACTGTGAGTTCTTATTGTCCACAATCATTTGCTTGTAGGAAAGTTATCAGTAATAAACTTTCATAAATCTCAGTTTCCAGTGCGGTATAACTTCCATTTGGTCTAATGTAAAATTTAGTGGACTTTATATACCTCGTCAAGAAACCAGAATTTTTATTTATAATCCTTATTTATTGTGTATCAAATCAAGGTGTGTGCAATCATGTTTAATTCAAAGCTTTTTAGAATTTACTAATTATATCACAACTTATAAAATAAAACAAATCTTATTTTAATCTTACTGTAATTCTAGCACAGTAAATCTTAAAGCAAAGCCATTTTCTGTAATGCAGCAAATAGTCTTTGCATTATTTTCAAAGTACCAGTAATTGGAGACCCAGCTCATAATATACTAGGTATATATCTATTGTATTCTTTTGATTTCATAACTAAATGCAGATCTTGATAATAATACATAATCATAAGCAAATCATTTAAGAGCTGATAATAAACACGTTATGTCATCTAACCACTATCAGTTTCTTCCTAAATATTGCTATAATGAGCGAACTTACTAAGTGGCCTTGATTTAAACAGTTTGGTCTAACTAGTTGGAAGGCTTAGTGTTACATTCAGTACAAGGTCACAATTTATAACTTCCTGAGTCTAACATCACTCTTTTACTATATTTTCAAGTGTTGTACTTAAATTTATTTTAATCTAAAATCAATCTCCACCAACTTGTACCTACACATTACTTCAAAGCTAACCATTTGGTATATGATATCTTGTATTTTTAATTGACAAGATATTTTTTTTTTTTATATCATAAGATAGCAAACAAGCAGATGAGTCTCCTGATGGAAAGAGTCAACCATCACCTATAGACACCAAAGGTGTTAATGGTGCATTGCTATCTTGTGGCGAGGTCTAATGCCACATGCATAAGTTTACCGGCTACCTTACCCCCCAAACCGGAACAAGACAGCGACAAGCACTGACGCTATTGCGGCAGGAATAGGCAATGCGGTGGTACCAGACCCGGGCGAGACAATGCAGAACTCTACCACCTAGTAGCCACGATGGTAGTGACTCGCATAGCTAATCGGCCGCCTTTTACATCTTGCCTGGCAGAACGGCAGTTGGTCTATTCTTCAAAGGAGCCCGGAACCAACACGGGGGTAAAATTATATGGAAAAATTATGTGGGAAAAATTTAGTTGAACATATCTGTAAAGTGGAGGGGAGTATAAAATAATCTTCTGTTTTTGGTTTTATTTTCTTCATACATTTAGCCAGCCGTATGAAGCCAGTCAAGATTAGTATTAATAAAAATTAATGTGTAATATAAGGAACTTAAAGCTTTGAACTTGCATACTAATAGTCTATATTTCAAACCAATTCTGAAATTTAATCTGTAATAAATTCATTTCATACACTAGTTTTTCAAACATACTGAATCAGGGTAAGTGTTATATATATTTTACGAACTAAGAAATACTTGGCCAAATCTAGTGTCAAGCAAAATCCAAAATTTTTAATAGGATTAATGTAATGGTGTATTTTGTTAAAACACAAAAGGCTTCAACCTCATTCCCATACAAAAAAACACAAAGTATATATGCAAATTATCAAGATGTTCAAAATAACAAAAACAAAATTTAAGTTGCAACCAAAGGGATACCTATATCATGTGCAATTCATTGACAACTACATAAGAATTTTCAATCGCAAAAAAATAGCAAAATAGCTTTTTCTAGTGTTTCAAGATATAGTATAAAATGTTGATACCTTGAAAACTAGGATATCAAAAGGCCTATCAATTGTATAGATCATTACATCTACACTTTTGAGAATACTTATCAATAGCCAATGCCTATCAATAGCCAAAGATGAGAAAACTATAAATAGATGAATTCAAACAGTGTAATAAATTTTATCAATACAAAAGCTACTTCTTTTATTAATTCAATTATATTGTTACTATCTATCTATAGTTTTATCTTTTATCAAAAATGCCACAAAATATTGACTAGCAATATGCACAGACTCTTTTCAATTCTTATTTTAGAAAACAAACTATTAATAAGAATATACTATACTAATTCAAAACTTTACTACAATACTATCCAAAAAATGTTGCCAATGAATAGGTATAAAAATTAATTTGCAATAAACAGTGCAATTCCAAACTGCAATATTGACAGACCAACCGACCTTTTTGTAAGGATTCTTAAGACCATTAATTGTCTTCATTTTAAAATTCCCATTACTATGGCCTTTTTCCATAAATGAGCACTGCATATCCACTTGACAACAAAGAAAATATTTTGGTTAATTTTCTTAGATTACTTCATATGATATTGCCACGTCAGCAATATTTAATGTGTTAAAAATCATATAGATATGTAAACTCTTCTAATAGACATCCCTTATCAATTTATTTACTCATACTAATGTAAGATAATGATTGTTTAATAGTACATAAACTCCTAATCAGTGTGATAATTGCAATTCCTGTTTCTGCTAAATTCGTAATTTCAATGCTAATTATAATGCCATTAATAAATTCTATACCATTATTATAAAACAACTAGTACTCTTAGGAAAAATAGGTAAAAACTGAGCTTAATACATTTGAACTTTAATTTCTGCTTTGTATGTTTATACCTATGAGTAAAAATATCCTGTATTATAGATCTTTTAAGTATGAAAAATTCTAAGAATTACTGTATTGTATTAAATCATGAACAGTTAACATTTTCCCATACAACAAAAGTAATTACCTTTTGAGTCAAATTGCTTGGTATGTTGAATGTTCAAAACCATATACCATTATTATAAAACAACTAGTACTCTTAGGAAAAATAGGTAAAAACTGAGCTTAATACATTTGAACTTTAATTTCTGCTTTGTATGTTTATACCTATGAGTAAAAATATCCCGTATTATAGATCTTTTAAGTATGAAAGATTCTAAGAATTACTGTATTGTATTAAATCATGAACAGTTAACATTTTCCCATACAACAAAAGTAATTACCTTTTGAGTCAAATTGCTTGGTATGTTGAATGTTCAAAACTATATTACATAAATTGGATTCCGAAACTTGCTACCTTAACAAAGAAATGTGTTAAGTGGATCTTGAGGGTCGGCTAATACACCCATTGGTTTTTTTTTTGATGAAATAAACTATGTTTACATTTGCATGTTTGAATGATATCCACATTACACTTTTGTCACTGATGGTCAAGTCAAACCAAAAATTCACATGGAAAATCACATTTTCACATAATGATGCCTCCTGCGAATATTCCGGTAATAAGCTATTACTTAGTTTTTTATATTATGAGTTTTTCAGCATTTAGAGGTCATGATTCATCTTGTGAATTTTTCCACAACTTTTCTATTGATATTTACAAAGATATGACAAAACTAACTTTATGCAAACAAATAATACGTTTGTAATCTAATTAATACTCTCCATCAACAAAAAACATAAAACTTTTGTAAGCAAGTGTATTTTGCCTCGATATAAAAGACAGCTTAAAAAATTTTCTTTCTTTTGAGATACAAAAATATTTGAAAAGTAAATATTAAAAAATACTATTTTTTTTTTTCAGAAAAATTTGTATTTTTCTATTAACGGAATATTCGCAGGGTGCATCGATAAGATATTATGTTTATTTAAAAAAAACTGTAGAGATTATAATTGCAATATTAAGCAAGACACACACAAAGGGTTCAGTACCATTAGCTGTAAAAAAACAGCAAAAAAAAAATCACATTTTATGTATATATCGAAAGGAACACAATTATTTTTTTTGAAGACACCTATATTTTACTGCAGTTTTTATGGAATATATATTTTATTGTAGTTATTCTGCTATAATAAGCGCACATTTCATGTGTGCTTTCATTAAAGTTACATCAACGTTTATTTGGCATACAAAACAACTGTAAAATAGAGATAATCTCTACATTTTGACATATCCAAATCATATATGCACAAATAAAAGCTACAGTATAGACTAGAGATGATGTTTTGACTAGCAAGAGTTAAAACATTTTCTCACATGGTTATATCCTTATCAAGCTAGAGTGAATTACTCGACCCTCTCATTAAATCCCTTTTGCAAATATCTAATAATAGCACGATTCTACATTTATAGTCTGAGTGAATCTAGGAACTTACCTTCTGTGCAGTTACAGGTATCAGATAGAGCTTGGAATCAGGTACAATTCTCTCAATAGGGCAGGCCAGCAGGCAAAAGCCTGGCTCCCTTTTTTATGCTTACGCATCCTGCCCAATACAATCTTTGCCATTTACAAACATAATCTTCATGTTCAAAAATCGAGTATCCATTTTTCATATGCTGTGGGCCGTGTGTAAATATCGATCCTTCGGGTTGCCGCCGTGCTAACAAAACATTCTTTTTCTTTGGCCAATAATTTGCTAGTAGTTTTACTATAATAAAAGACTACGGTCTTCACCCTTAGTAAATTGTATACATTGTCACTATCTAGCAATAAATGACGCACTTAGTGCACCCCTTATTTCTGCAAAATAAAATGTTATTTATAATGTTGTCACGTGTTGTTTTGCTTTAGTGGTCATTATGACTTGCAAGGGCACAAAGAATTTCATGGATAACCATAACCCGCCCCGCCGCGCTAAATGGGTCGATGGCGCCAAACAAAATGTCAATTAAAGGAAAGCAAGAAAAATATCAACACACAATCGTCATATCTTTAAAACAGGATAAAAATTTAAATATAAGGAGCATCTTTCTTGATAACAGTGTAAAACACAACAAAAATACTTTCGAAGATAGAAACTAAACGATAGAATTTCACAATATGACGAGATTACATGATGCACTTTCACCAAGGTTGTAATGTACATTTGTTTGGGGCCACTATAGATTGAATCAATAACTTAAGTTCCTTACCTTTATTAGTTTATACAGGGAAATTATCATGATAATTTCTATACACACACACCCCACATGAAAAAAAACATGGCAGCCGCAATGAGTGAGAGTCAAAAATTTTAATTTGCGCAACGCCGTCAGATATATTGTAGTGACGTTTCCTTATCGACCAATCAGAAAACGTCAGATTTAAAAATTTTCAAACATGGCCGACGGAAAGCCCGTGATTTCATGAAAACATTTTACACGTTTTGTGATTGGTTGGTTTGCAGAGGTAAAAAGTCATTGAATAGTAGTTTTTACCAGACAACCAATAGTAACTGTGATAAGGAAATCCAATTCGCGCGACTGTTTCTCCGCGAAATTCAAATAAGTTTATTCCGATTTCTGACTAAGGAGTCAGGATGCCACAAGCTTTATCCATGGAAGCACCATGGAAGATTAACTCTGTAGAATTTATTATCGTTCTACTTTCATACCTCAAAGTTCAAACTGCATACGAATTACGAAACTTCATCACTAAGCATCACTAAGCTTCCTTTAAACGTCCCTCCAAATGACCCTATGGCCACATAAAAAATTAAACGATTCCTACTGTTTTCCACATTCCACAGTTGATATATATGATCTGTAGGATTTTAACTAAATAAGAATTTTTATCGTGATTTTTACTTACGTAGTTGCTATACGAAATATGTGGTGTAACACTCGCGGACCGGGTTCGTAATGTGGAAGTGAGAGAAAGGTTAGGTTTGAAAGAAAGTGTCGGTAAGATGAGAAAGGGCATGCTCCGTTGGTTCGGACAAGTAGAAAGAATGGTAGATGAAAGGTTAACAAAAAAGATATTCAATGCGAATGTGGAAGGATGTAAGTACCGGGGAAGACCAAGACTGTCACACCATAATCAGATTGATCGAGTACTGTCCGAAGTTGGTGTCAAGAGACTTCGCAACCGGCGTGAGTGTATGAAGAGAGTGAAGAAGGGAAGCGAGACAAGCCTGCAAGAATTGTGATGTATGGCACTCGGTTCTATCTGCCTACCCCGTAAGGGATCTGGCGTGAAGATATGTATGTATGTATATGAAATATTCATAAAATCATGCGAGAGCTGAGAAAGCTGTATTTTTCGAATCGTAAGGTTGGACTACATTTTGTCATCACCGCACGCATTTTTCCGTCGCCCTATCCTTTCCTGTCGTTCAAAACCGCCATTTACTAAAGCGATGGAGATAGCGGAAATGCGTCAACACGTGGCGGAATCCTTAATAATCGCATTTACACAACTTTTCTAGTTTTAGCAAATGACAGTTCGGAGCAATAGCAAATGGTAGGAAGACAGAAAAAGGCGTTTCGTGCTGACAGCTGGTGTAGTACAACCCTTAACAGACAAACAAAATATTTAATTTTATTAGAGTATGTACGTATTAGCTACTAGTTTTTTATTTAATTACCTACTCTCAATGACGACAAAATCATTATTTTGTAAAAATCTATGAGATAGGTCCTCTATAAGGACAAACTTAAAAATGGTCATATTTCACTTGTTTATTAAGCATAAAGATATTCTGAATTTTTGTTACTAAGAAACACCTTAACAGCCGGATATGTTTGCATTTCATGCATTTTCATTTTGTCTTCAAAATATAAAGTACTGTTACCGAAAAATTAGAATACTTTTATCATGGCGATGTGGGCAGTATTGATGTACATATATCTCAATGTATTATGTAAACTCAGTGCCGGATAGAGCCGGGGTCCTTGAGTTACATCGCCTATTGAAGTTTAGGTTGTAAATAAAACAGAACATTTACAAAAAGGCTTTTTTTCGTGATTTAATGCATGCAAATTTAGAAATAACACTCATCAATATTTCTGAGTAAACAGTAATAGTAGCGATCTGGAAATTTATGGACTTTATATTTTGATATATAATTTATATATTTTTCATGTATTTTTCATATATTTAAAATATATAATTTTTATATTTTAAAATATATTTTTTATATATATTTTTTTCATGGGGGTTGTGTGGTTCTGATAAGAGTGAATTTAGATAGTAAACAGATGGTTTATTACAAATGTATTGTTGTAGAAGGATTGATGAATAGCTTTTGAAGTATATAGCTTTTTAAAATTAGAATTTAAATTTTGAACAAATATATTTTGTATGCTAAGAGATAAAAATGTAATAATAAACATTAAAAAAGAAATCTGGTTCTTTGAATTAAAAAAATCCATAAGTATAATTTAGATGAAAAATATAAAATATTTGTAACGTGATTGGTCAAATATATCATAAGCATGAAAATATATATAATTCTATACTAACAGTTAGTTGCGCACTTGTGATTAATAATTGCAATTAATAAAATAAAAAACCCAAAAGACTGCATATCTTTATATATTGTGTACATTGATTCCACTATTGTTCAGATTTTTCATCGTAATTTTGTGGAAATATTTTAATGCGTAGATACTTTATAGGCTGACGAATTACAGTCAAATGCTCTTTTCGGACAAGATTCGTTAGATTTAATAACATATACTTCAATAGATTTCTTCAAATTTGGCTTACGTGACTTATGTCAGGACACGTTTGTTTATAAATAACATCGTACCCTGATAGCCACCTTACAACTTACTGTCAATCTACATCCGCAATTTGAAGCAAACTTGACGGAAAGAGTTGGCAAAGCGAGCGATTACCTATTAGTTACCTATAACTGCAAATCAAAAAAAACTATTTTTTCAGCGTATCAAAAATTAGTCATAAACATCTTGACAGTATTACATATTTATACACTATATATTTTCAGTATTTTTGAATCGCTTGTCCTATTTTTCTTTGTTAGCCACCGGAAATCCCAGAAATTCGATAACGAGATAGAGAGATAAAGTAAGAAATTTCGTTTGACGTCAAGTTAGTGTTATCAGGAGGTATATCGGTCTTTATAATTTGCCTATAACTTCCGTTAATTAGCCTAAAACCCAATAACATTCGATAACAAACCTCAAACTAGGGATGTACGATTCCAAAAAAAATCGATCTTGAGAATCGCGACAAATATTTTATTATTTGTTATAAATATTTTATTGACAGATATGAGTAGAGTGATTATCATTTTGATAATATCTTAAAAAGCACCCCACGCTTTTTTTAAAATAAAATAATTTTTTTTTTATTCACACTATTATTAATTTATATTTATTGAAATTTTCAACACTATTCTTAATTTAAATTTATTAAAATTTATTTTCTATTTTTTGCTTTGATTTTCTATAAAAAGCGTGCTTTTAGTTTTTTTAAACTATTATTTATTTTTTACTTTTTAGTTTGGTTTATTCATAAAAGCGTGATTTTTTAGTTTTTTAAAACTATTATTTGTTTTGTAAAATTAAAATTCTCCTTAGTATTCAAAAATTTGTCAATATTGGAGAAATCGGCTAAAGATAATTATTGGAAATTAAAATTAACATCAAGTCCTGTCTTATCGACTGTAGGAATAATTATAAAAAAATAAAATTAAGTTTCTTACCTTATCGACTATAGATGAAAATTATATAAAATAACAAAAATCATATTTTGCAAATTAAAAAATGGAATAATTTTATCAAACATACAAACATACAAAAGTACAAACGTACAAACATACAAACATACAAACATACAAACATACATATAGGTGAAGCTAATAAAAAGTTTGTAAAAATTATATGTCTCAATTTTAGAATCAAATTTGTAAATTACTTAAAAAATACTTTCTTTGAAAATTCGGGAAAATTGAAAAATCGGGAAAATTAAAGTTATAAATAAGAGAAAAAATCTATTAAACACTGCGTAGATCATTTAAAGATTAAAAAAATTCGATACAATCGAACGACAATCTGAAATTCGAAAATACGGTTATTTTGTAGCTTCTCTTTACATGCTATTTTTTTAAAATTTTGTCAATTTTTCAATTCTAAGATCATATTCCAGCTATGAAAATGCACTTGCAAGTCATTAACAATTGTGTTTAATAGATTTTTTTCCCATATTTATAACTGTAATTTTTCCGATTTTTTTTTGGTATTTTTAGATTTTTTTTTAATTTTTAGCGCGCGCATAAAAATTTCTAGTAGAAATTTATTTCGATGTCGATGGTTCATTATTCTACATCGACCATCGATGTTTCGATTCCAAAAAAAATCGACCAAAAAAAATGATGTTTCCCGGAAAAAACATCGATAGTCGAAACATCGATGTATATCGGCCATCCCTATTTGACTACTTTAGTTATCAATTAACAGGAAAAAACCAATTTATTTTGCGCATTATTAATACATTTTATGGTCCGTTCTCTGAATTCAAGTTATCGCTGTTTTCGATATAATAAATTTATTAATATATTTTCCGTATTACATAGCTATTTTAAATATTAAATAAGCAAAGGAAAGTTTTGAGTTGATGAAGACCCAAATAATTTAGTTTAGTTTTGATTCAAAATGATACTACTCCACTATCAGTAGAAAACAATAAAGCCCTTGAGTTTACAGAATGTTTTGCGTGACAAAAACAATTTTTTTTTTAATTATCAATTTTTTGGGTTCCAATTTCTAAATTTCGACATTGAAGCGAGCCCTGGTAAATTATTTTCTATATTCATTATTCATTCAAACGTTCTTGTCTCATTGTGTTTTAAGATATTTTTTATTCGTTTTAATGTTGAAAACGAACGTTCTTCACTGCAATTTGTGATCATCAAACTCAAATAAATGCGTAACACTATTTCTATATTTGAAAAACACGATTCCAATGAATTTTTTGTTAGAATTTTATAAAATTGGAGTTCCAAGCCTCGTGCTTTTTGCTGTCAATACCAGCAGCCATATCTGTTTTCAGCAGCTGACACTGACTTTAAAGTAGGTTTATCAAATTGAGTATCCATTTTACTATTTTCTTATTGGTTATCATTTGAAAACTATTCTACATGGTCGGGTTATGACAGAACAATATAACCTAACGGAACACTGAACAGCTCAAATCGAAAACAATATTAAGAGATTCCCCCTGTAAGTATTGTGGTATTGCCAACTTGCAGTATAATAATATACCTATGTAATTACCATGGAGCAAATGGAGGCGCTTTCGTAAGACAATACTTAGACATCAAGCGTAGCTAAATTTTAAACTCACATAAATACGTCAATGTATTCAACAATACGTCAACAATAAAAACTTAAATATGTACAATTAGTGTCAACAATTTGCCATACTTTTGATAGTAATATGAGCGTTCGCTCATATGAACGGCTACACGTTCAATGCCAAACACCGTGTCTATTAGTATTTATGTGGTCTGTAGTAATTACAGTGTGGCCAATGCTCACTTTGAGAATAGCTAAGGTGTGTGCTTTTCCATTACATAATTTACATATTTGTGGTTTTTTTGGGCACAGGCGCGGGGCCCCCCAAGGCGCGGGGCCCGTATCATTTGCTGCCTCCTGCTATATGGCTAATCCGGCACTGTGTAAACTAGTAGTAATACGCGTAGCAGGTAATGAAAAGCCAATCGATCTATTTCACAGGATATATTTTGGATTTTTTGCAACCATAAGTTTCTGTGAGCTTAAAGAATCTGTTACAAACTAAAGTATTTTGTTCATAAATAAAGCCATTTTTAATTCAGGTAATTTTGTACACACATATACACATATTCTTCTTCAGAATCCTTTTATTTTCCTCTTCATACAAACACACTGATTGCGAAGACTGTTGACACTACCTTCGGACAATACTCGATCAACTTAATAATTTTATTTGGACATACCTAATAAAAGATAAAAAAAATACATATTATTATTATTAGATACTTGAATTCAATTTTCACACTATGTATAATAATTTCGAGGTAGGTATGCGTCCCGTTTTAAACTGAATTGTCCTAGTTAGGTATTTCCTTTATTCCAACTTCAAATCATAGTTAGTGAAAGAACACGGGCAAGACTTCATATATCGTTATCACTTTAAACTTCAATATGTATAAGATTCTATATCAACTTCTTAACTTATACGCATTTATTATATTAAATATTTTTTAAGCTTGGGGAATAAGAGGTAATGTAAGATAAAATAAGAGGAAAGGTTGACGTAACATTCAGTTCTCTCCTTATTAGTCTGTATTTATTCATGTGATCTGTAGTAGGTAGGTAGGTATTTAGGTATTACGTGCAAGGAAGTTACATTCTACCCGGAAAATTCCGGGTAGAATGTAACACATGCGCTTCAAAATCGTTCCGAAGAGTACCACGACATAAGTGGAGTTTGTCTCTTTCTACTAAATAAAGCGCCAATCGCCATATATAAGTGCGGCCATGCGTAGTTTGCAAATTACTACTAAGTAATTCTACTAATTTGAGAAATAGTTTTTGCATTGCATAAGTAATTACGTAATAATTAAAATAAGCACATTTTAGAACTCACTATGTTAATTACAATACATTTTATGCTAATGTATTTATCGACGTGTATGAATAAAAGGGATTTAATGATTACCGTCTACCGAATATATAAAAAGCTACCATCAGATAGTTTTATTTACACTGGCAGTTGCAAGAAAGGGACAGCATACACTCTTGTCGTTGTCTTGCTCAGAACGTTTTTTCCCCTCTGTTAAGGAAGAAACAAATGTCAACTTTATAAGTAACGAAATAAAGTACATTTTTATTTTTCAAACATTGCTTCGTAATAATTCCAGTTATCGTATATAAGTTCCTTGATTATGTGTCACTGGGTGTCTTTAGTACAACTGCTAATCTCAAAAATCTAAGTTGGATTGACATAATACTGAACAAAGGTTTGGCCAAGACCCTTTTAGATACTTAAAATAACAAAAAGGAAATTAGCTTTAAAATATTATTTAGTACAAAAACGGAGAATTTTTATTTGATACTTATACACTTACACATCGGAGCTAAACAGCTGCCACCGCGTCTAACGTCCGCACGCGCTCGGACACACGGCGCGGTCGAGCGATCAATACCCTTACTGATTTAAAACCTATTTTCTCACTAACTACAATTGTTATGGCAAATCAAAAAATACCTGTATAGAGCTGATATAAGGAATCAAAATATGTAAAAAATAAATTACAACCATCATCGAAAACAGTACAAAAAAAAGTTGAACACATCAGTGCGGGTGAAATTTGAGTAAAATATTTGTTAATTACAAGTTTTTACCAAATATTTCGTGACATAGTGTCGCCTCTGTGGTCTAGTGGTCCAGCGTTGGCATTGTCCACATGAGGTCCCGGGTTCGATTCCCGGGTCGGGCACTTAAAAAAAAGTGTTTTTTCAGTTTTCTGATAAATACAAAGTTGCCCGGGATTGGAAAGTGCCCAGTTGGCGATAGGCTTGCCACCTATCACATTTGTGGGACCAAGTATTTTCGGCTAATCGTGGGTGCAGTTGTTGTACCTCTGCCTACCCCTTCGGGGAGACGGGCGTGAAGATACTTTTAGATTATATAAGCTTTTTTCGATACCAATATGCTAGTATTTACAACAAACAGTCTAGCACAATAAATCAAAAACTACCCATTCCGTATGAATTTTATTAGCCGCTGATGACAAATTACGGCAAGATGCGGACCATCTAAGGGTGCGTACATTATTCATTAATTTAAAAATATATACGTATATAAATGTATGCGTGTGTATTAGTTGTACACACGTAACGCTCGAGCACAATTCGTAGGAAATCTGAAAATTTAATTGATTTCACCGGTGGGGCCATCCATAAATTACATTACATGTTAAGGGGGAGGGAGGGGGTCGACGAAGTGTGACATTGTGTGGCAAGGGAAGGGAGCGGTCCCAAATTTTGTGACATTACATTTTTTCAAAATATAATATATCTAGGTATTACAACACTAAATTAAAAACCTACCTCTACAAAAATAATCGAATGAGATCATTATTTCAATGTAAATTTGTAAAATATGTGGCATCACACTAGGTAGGGAGGGGGTCTTAAAAATGTGACCAGCTGTGACAAGGACAAGAGAGGGGTCAAAAAATCATGAAATTCGTGTGATTGTAATTTATGGATAGCCACTTTTTAGTAAACTGTTAAACACTGGAGCCCGCTGTATTATAAAAGTTTTAGTTGTAACCCCCCGGAACAATATATTTTTTGGAATAAAAGTATTTTATGTCCAGCTCCAGGTCATCATCTACCTGTGTGTCAAATTTCATCCAAATAATTGCGTGATTAAGTAACAAACATACAAACTTCACAATCTTAACATGTAGTTATGTATTTGCTTTAGTTGGTTATTTTTAGTGAACGTTAGCTTGAATATAGCGGCTGTTTTGTTGACAGTGTGCGTCTATATAGATACTTAAACGATTTGATCCGAAAAAAAAGCCGTGACCTCATGATCTGAGCCGAATAGGCTAACCCTTAGACCATGAGGCAGTCTTATTACGCGAATCATGCAATAATCGCTAAGCGGACTTGAAATCTAATTACTGTATAATATGAAACTTTATTCTGAGTGAGATTACGGTTCGCTTGCATGAAACTATTTCAATAATTTCTTACTGTATTTTACTATGGCTAAATTTACTAAAATGTATATAAATAGCTGGAAGCGGAACTTAGTGTTTGTTTCATCAAAAGCGACTCACAGAATCGGTGGCGGATCAATTTTTTTCCAAGGGCTTATTGACCTGCAACCGGGGCCCCGTGAATACAAAAGGCCCTAACCTCGATTGAAAATAAAAGACATTATGAAGAAAAATCAGATCATAAGCTTGGCAATCCTAAGATCAATCAACCCGTCTATCAAAGGGAAGGGAGCGATTTCTCGTCGCATGTCTTTGGCCGATGTATTTAATAGTTTTTACGTATGCATCTACTAATATAAAGCTTTTGAGACATTTAATAGTCATTAAAAAAAAATACAGATCCACGTTTTTTTAAAGTTAGCCTAGGACCCCACAATTTCACGATTCGCTGCTGCACATAATGAAAATATTTTGAATGTTAAAGTTTAGTAAGAAATTGAAAGCAGACCATACCACCTGATATTGCTACCAGATTCAAGCATGCACCATCAGCGGGATCTGCCAGTTTATAAATATTAATTTGGATGTGTTTATTCTGTACCAAAAAAATAAAAATAAAACAATATTATCTTACGACATCTGTATTATCTTAAAACTTTACAGCTTGTCTGAACAACTATTTGCAAAATTAATGTACTTTATCTTACTGATTTTAATTTTATACATACACAATAGACAAAAATTGTACAGTTAAGTAACAAATAAATACAGAATTTTATGTAGGTTACGGTTAAGATATCGAATAGCGGTAAAGCTTCTGACATATAATAACGGCACCACTACGACACGACAAATAACTTGTCATTCAAAATTAAGCATTAAATTTATACATTATTACGTTAAGAAACTTGTACGCACAAATGATTCTATTATGTAGCATGGGTACAAACGCATGGAGTGAAGAACGCTAAAATTTATATAAAAATAATAGTCGACTTCTTGACACTCACTAGCATAATAATTGTTCAATGATGTTTTACATAAATAGGGTTGTAATAAATCTTTATATAAATTACGTGTCACTTTGTTTATCCGCGATGGACTCCGAAACTAAACAGATTTCAATGACGTTTTGTAGATATCTACTGTTTGGTCTAAATTAAAAGATTGAGTTTTTATCTCAAGTACCCCACCAAAATATTCAATACAATTAATTTGTATGGCAAAACAACGTTTGCCACGTCAGCTAGTGTTGATATATAAAACAATCTAAAAAAATATAGTTTAATACGGCAAACCATAAAGTAGGCGTATTTGCGGGTAAGCTCTTTTTTTTTTTTAAAAGGACAGTTTTTGCCTGTGTCAAGACGGACGGTACATTGCGCCATGACCCATACTTAACCATCAAACAGCTGTAGGTAAATTCCTCAAAAATTAGCAACTCAAATACTTGTCATTTCTATACTCAAAAAAGTTAAAAAGAGCAGTGGAATTAAATACATTTATTTATTTATGAGTGTTTAAAAATATAGTTACAATTTTGGCCATATTTGGCTCGTGTACTACAATCATAAGATAGCTGTCCCTGAGTCTCCCTAGACATGTGATCTCATTAACATTATTAACGTATTAATGCAAATATTATTTTCTGATATTGAGTTGGTACAATATGATTCAGTGGTTACTACGCTAATGTATAGTTTGTATAAAAATAAGATACGACATACTTGCGTAGCGTTTTTTCAATGGCGTACACGGGAACCAATAATATGGTATGGTAAAAAGTAAAATTGTGCAAGTAAATGCAACATTAATTGTGGCAATTGCGGCGTGCTTTTGAAGCGTTCGGAATTTTTATTGGTTTTAATTTTTAGCATTTGTTTAGATGTCTGCGTCGATGAAGATTACTGATGCAATCTATTTATATAGTACAACGTTAAAACAGCACTGCTGTAGTTTATCGAACATTGAACATGACGAATGGTTGAGCGGAAAGCGTAATAAACTTCCCTAAGCCATATTTTATAAGCATTCTCTAAAATTGCAAAAAAAGTTGGAATTAAGGCAATCATATCGTGCCCTCGCAAAACCTACGCCAATTAATTTTTAACAATAAAGTATAATATTAAATATCTGATTAAGGGGAACTGTTGGAGCAAGCCGAGTTCGAGGTAAAATAAATATATTATAAATACTAGCTGCAGCGTGCGCTGCTGCATTATAAAAGTTTTTGGTGAATCCCGCGGGAACAACTCATTTTTCCGGGATAAAAAGTAGCTTACGTGCTCATTATCTACCTGTGTGCCAAATTTCACCCAAATCCGATCAGTAGTTTTTGGCGTGATTGAGTAACAAACATCCATCCAAAACATCCAAATTTTCGCATTTATAATATTAATATAGATACGTTTCTTTTTTCACACTTTTAAAGAACTTTATTTGTGTGTATTAAATAAATGTTGGAAGCCGATATTTAACTTAATTTATTGTCGGTGTATTGTGTGAAACGGCAAATATTTGCAAATAATTGAAAATACATTTTTTTATAGAAGAGGGGGCAAACGAGCAACAGGTGCACCTGATGGTAAGTGATCATCGCCGCCCATGGACATCCGCAATACCAGAGGTCTTGCAGTTGCGTTGCCGGCCTTTCAAGAATGAGTAAGCTCTTTTCTTGGAGGTCCCTATGTCGTATCCGTTCGGAAATACCCTTACTTTAGTTTTCATTGTTTAGATGATGGATACAAGACATCCCTACAGAGTGGTCTCAATTTATCGATTAAAATATATTTGATGGCAATATTCTAATATATCCTGGTAGTCGTTTGTAAATTTTAGTGTGTACGCATTTCACTGTTTATTGCAAGCTTAGTTTTCTCCAAAACGATCTAGTTATCTTTATCAAAATTCTTTTTAAAGTATACTTTTTTAAATTTAAAATTTCAAATAATTAGAACATGGCTGCGGAAATGCTCTTTATAGCGCAAACAGTAAGTACGACTGGCCTCAAACTAATATGTTCCGTGTTCTTTTGACTTTGAATTACCTATCCGTGAATATTTACAATTGGATTGTCGATAAGTTTCATATTAAAATATATTGTGTCAAATGAAGTTTAAAAACGGCAAATATAAATGAAACTTATCGTTTGTGAATTTAACTCCACGAAAATTACAAATTTGAACCACAGATACATATTTTATCGTGTTAAAAAGAAAAGAAGATTGTGCATGTTACACAAACGACGACGAAAAATAATCAGCTACATGCTATCTATAGGCAAAATGATTCCTTAACTTCAGAGGCATCCGCAGAAGCTCGCGACTTCCGAAAAACACCCTTATAATTTATAATCTAGGGTATAAACTGTATTATTGTAAATTTTGATTAAATCCGTTCAGAAGTTTATTTCTGAAAGATTAAACATAAACATACATATAACTTTACCAACTTTCACATTTATGACTGCAACAGGTTTAAAAAAACGTAATTCTGATTCTTTAATGTAATGACTAAAGCTGATATTTTGTTACCTCAGTAGCTTAGGATACCACTAGGAGTATGCGCGCATGAGGTCCTAAATTAGAATTCTAAGTAGGCAGGTGCAAATCTTTCTGAATAAGTTTTACAGGGACGTTTGATTCTCAAAACCATAGGACTTAATATTAGTTAATCGTGGGCGTACTAGTTACAAATATGTCTTCTTTCTAATCGCCCATGTCCTAAGAATAGTAGTAGACTCTACCAACTATTGTAAGGATATGAGCGTAGCGTTATATCATTGACGAAATTCTGCCATATTTGAAAACTTTTTAGCACTTAATGTAATTGGAATAAGAACCATTTAAATTTGTTTCTGTCTTTTTAAATTTAATTTTTTACCATTTTACCATTTAACCATTTAGATACATATTTTTACAATTTAACCATTTAAATTTTTGTCTGTTTTTTTCTAAATATAGCTTGCAGTCAAAAAGGTTTAACGAATTATTAATTATGAGGTGTCGCATTTATGGATCGCGTTCATAAAAACAAAGTGAGAGAGATAAATTTAGTTTGAAAGAAAGTAACAGTGTAAGAACGAGAAAATATTGTGCTTCGTTGTTTTGTACATGTAGAAAAAATTGCGGATGACAGTACGAGTGATGCTTTATTCTCTGGCCGCAGCGGAATTTCCCGGGAACACTTCAACGAGCGCCGGAAGAAATTTGTGTCAAAAATTGATAAATTTTCCGTGGCTTCTGAATGGGGTTGATTAAACTTGGTCCAGTTTAACCCCATTCAGACACAAGTTTACGCGTTTACCGCTAAAAAATCCGCCTTTGTCAGATCTCCTCGTTTTGTAAATACTTCCCTGAAAGGCTGAGCCAGTATTGCAATACTTGGGAGTCGACATATCTAGCGAAGTTTAGTTCCGTGGTCATTTGAAAGGCAAGGCTAAGTTAGCCTCTTAAAAGCTGGGAGTTCTTAGCAGGCCAGGCAGTACTTCACAACGGCCTATCGCTTACTGCTTTATAAGGCGCAAATCCTGTTTTGACCTGCTGCTGCTTTACTGTTACAGTTAAAAAAATTAAGGTCTACTTAACTCATAACTGTCATAAAACTGTACCGGATACTTAGTCATAAGTCTACCGGGGTAAGACGTAGTCTAAGACAAAACTTTGTGCTCTTCAAATTAATGTATATAATAATTTAACAATACCTGAATTGTAATCACAGAAATGCATAAGCAATAACAATAAAACTCTGAACAAAACCAAAAATAAATAAATACATTAGACTATAACATGAAAATAGTGATGTAATGAGTATTTTAAAATATCGATAAGTTAAGAAAATAAACAGAAATAGCTATGCCATAGAGATTTAGTTTTTATTTTTAAAAAAAAGAAAAAATAAATACTTAAATTAAATATCCATTAATTTCCAGAAAAATTGTACTTACATGCAATCGCATTGTTTTATTGTAGTAGAATATATAAGGAGCCAATTTGGAAAGGAAATTGCATTTTTAATTTTTATCATATACTAACATTGATATAAAAAACCCTAGATGCACAGTCCCGAACAAAACTGACACTCAAAAGTGTCCCTAATTTCTTTTAAGTAGTTATAGATATGGCAAAAACATATGTCTTTGCATATCCAACCTTAAGTGCAAGACTTATAGTTGTTTTTACAAAACAATGTACGAAAATAAATAAAATTGACAGTGACGCGGCCGACGCGATTCTATTTGAAATGAGTGCACAATTTAAAATTGTGCACTCATTTTTGGAGGACGTTTTTGACACACTCATTGTGTATCTTGGGTTTTTTATATCAATGTATACTAATATTCTTTTTTTCAATCAATAATACTAATATAACAAAATTTAGTGGTATAAGTACGATTTTTTCATTGAATATACGCAGCTAAAAAATCAGTAAATTTATTGCTTAAACGTAAACATGTTTTATTGTTTTATATTTAGTAATTCAGTAATATAATAGTAATACTGACATTATTAATATACTGATTAAATTTTTTAAGTGTTCTATGTAATACATGGATATGCAGCAACTCTCCTGATGCTTGTGTTAATCCGAGTAGTTTTGAGCTAGTGCTATTACTTGAGTACCGTAATTACAGCGGCAATTGTAATGACAGGGTAATCACCCCTTTCATCGAAATCGCCAGACGATGAACCAGTATGTCTCATTAGTAATTGAACTGAACATCACTACATTCACTCTACCTATCTCATTGTAGAAGGGAATTGGCGTGATAATGTACGTTTTTTATTAACTATTTATCCTACAATATAATCTTTTTCGTGTCAAGATGAATTTAAAACATAAGTTATTTAAAGATTGATATTGATAACAAAAACAATCTTAAAATTATTTCATTACATCACTACGTAAAAAATATAAATATAATAATTCATGAAAGTATAATATTTATACTACATACATAGGTTTAATTATATATACGTATAATTGTACAACATGGAATTACTATATCACTCAAGTTATATAAGGACCATTACAATAATAAAAACACATTAATAGTACTGCATGTTGTCTAAATTTCTTCAAAGGAAAATTGTTTCTTTTGACCAAAACTTTTATTCTTAGGCCTATAAGTAAGTAAGTATCTTCACGCCCATATCCCCGAAGGGGTAGGCAGAGGTACAACATGTGCACCCACGATTAGCCGAAGATACTTGGTCCCACAAATGTGATAGGTGGCAAGCCTATCGCCAACCGGGCACTTTCCAATTCCGGGCAACTTTATGTTTCTCAGAAAACTGAAAAAACACTTTTTTTTTAAGTGCCCGACCCGGGAATCGAACCCGGGACCTCATGTGGTCAACGCCAACGCTGGACCACTAGACCACAGAGGCGTATGAATGCCTATGAATGTGTTATAAACATTTCATTAACAAGAGACTGAAGAAAGTTTATACTTTTCTTCATAATGACAGATAAACAGTTTCTTTCTTACTCACGTACAAGAGATTATCAAAACTATACCTATGTACCTTTTTTCAGTTAGCTATTGCATTATTGAAATTTTACAGAAATATTTTGTAACTATTGGTACGGACAAAAAAACCAAATGTTCTTTTAAAGACAATTGTTTCGTTTGATATATTGGCTGTTTGATTCTAAATATAATTGGACGAATCTGCAGTCTTAGATACTTACCTACTTCTTCAAATTAAAGAGTAAAGGCAGGGTCTTTTATCCGGTTTATTTTCAAACGTAAATCAGGGCAAGTACATAAGGAGGGTTTTGTTAAGGTTTGGCTCTACCTTAACCTCAAAAACACCAGTGACCTCATGGAGCAAAATTATAGGGATTGGCTATAAAAAATGGTTTATAGAGGTATTATTCGAAAATATCTTTGATGTTCCTAATTTTTGACCGCATTATGAGTATGGCATTATTCCGCGGTTTCGGCTTAAACCAGTTCATATAGGTTTTTTAGAGCGCGTTCATGTCAGATACAGTCCAAGTGAAACCTCTATTAACCGGTAGTTTTTAAACAGGCTTCAAGGCCTGAGTGAATGTTTCCGCATCTTCGACATTAAAATTACTTATCCTGATGCCTCCCCCTACATGACAAATACAATATATCGATAGGAAACTAGAAGTGTTAGAAATAAAACATAAGGATAATTAAAACATTTTTTATCAAGATTATGATTTCACTTTTACTGCCGTTAAGTAAGTTACGTAAGTTTAAAAATTCTTGAGTTGTGACACAAAGCCTAGATAGGAAAATCGTGCTCTTAAGCAAATAATGCGGTACCAAGCAGTTGCACAGATCGATTAGGAGTACTAACAAAATTTATAAAACGCGCCATTTTGACAGTGTCGCTTTAGCATTATATATTCAATATTTTTTGTACATAAGGGCAGTGAGCTCTTTTAAATGCTATCAAACCAGACTTGCCATATTTTTTATTGATTATGAAACTTCAATTGCGCGAACATTATATTATAATGGTCTTTATGAACTATAGTGTGAAATCACAATACTATATATTACAATATCAGTGATTACTGATTACGATTATATAAAACAGCTTATTGTCTTTAGGGTAACATATATATAAATTGTTCTATATTCGTCGTTCGTAGGACCTTTTATGTTTAGATTAAGGCCTTACGAACACTTAAGTGTCGTAATATTAATTCTATAAATTACGATTTAATCGCGCGTTAAACCTGCAATTTCAAAAAAACGAATCCTAATAGGGATGCAAACTATACATCGATGTTTGCCATGCATGTGTTATATGAAAATCATCGAAATGTTGTTAATTGTAGCAATGTCATTTCGATATTTTAATTATTGATGAATTGATCTTTTGAAAAAAAAAATGATCTGCTGAAAATACGATGAACTTTTTTTCATATAACAACTATCGTCGTTATATTTCTGTACATTATTTTATTTATAAATCTTTTTATAATCGATTAAATGTATTAATGACTGCAGCTACGATTAGTAATGTAAATTAATTGTTGATGTAAAAAAATTGTTAATAAATTACAGACGTAAAGCCCACGTAAATAAACACCTACTTAACTTCAAAATAATTTTATTTATAATTTTATAATACATATACAGTATATTGAAGATCATATATCATGCGAGTGCAGGTTTTGGAAAAAAAACAAAGTGGTAAGAAGTCAGCAAATGCTTAATTAAGCTCCGCCACATAAATCGTGTTTAAAAAACTGTATTCTATATCGATGTTCCTAAGACCATCGATGTTTTTATTCACGAAGTTTGCATCCCTAACCTAAACGTAATCCTTGCGAATTTGTCGCCGCAAACTAGCAGGAAAACGAAAACCGTGAGAGCCGACCTTAATATTTACACTTGAACTAAAGCTCAGAATCTTTGATTCAATGGTTCTCCGGTCGTTTTTTACTGCTTTCCTCTTGTTTTGTGACGATGTCTTCACTCTTCGGCATGTTACGTTGTTCGCCGAACTTCTCTACAGCTTTTTTCATCTCCCGCCTCTTTTGTGCTTCTCGTATTAAGTCGAATAAACTCTGAAATTTAAGATCATTTTTTAACGTAAAACAACAAAAATGAGATAGTTTTCTGAACAATAATACGAGACCTGCCCGATGCTTAAACACACAATAGTTTAGTTAACAACGCACTATTAACATCTTTGGTATTTATAGGCGATGGTTATCTCTTTACTATCCTATTCTTACTAAACTATGAAAAAAGTCACATTATATCAATAAATGCACCGAAAAACAACAAAACAGTGAATAATAACGAACGAAAACGGTCGCGGCGTGATAATATTTATTCAATTACTTCTTTACACGATGACAATATATTTATAATATTATTATGAAATAAGAGGGCGTCAACAAATTACTTTAGACGTTTAATGACAATGTGTTTTTAAGAAGGGGTGAGGGGGTTAGAGGAGGGTAGGATGTGTGGCCGCGTTTTCGCGTTGAGATTTCAAAAAAACTTGTAAAAGTTTTATTGAATAAAGTACTTCTGATTTCTGAAATCTCCTCTTATGTATTATCTATATACATATAATAAAATCGTAGAAAAGTGAAAATATTTTTGTAAAAGAATACTTGGGGCGTGATCTACAATCGATATCGAAGCCAAAAATATATTTTTTAGAATTTTTGTCTGTGTGTATGTCCGGGGTAAACTCAAAAAGTACTGCATGGATTTACTTCAAATTTTGCATGAATATTACTAACAGGTCAGGTCAACATATAGACTACATGTTATTACGCTATCACCTACGGGGGAGGAGCTGTGCGGAGTAAACGAAGTCCGCGCGGGCGAAGTCACGGGCAACAGCTAGTTATTACATAAACTAACATTCACTTTCATTGACTTTCATTAAATTTATATTTCTCCTTGTCTGTCATCGCCTCTTGTATGTTACACTCGTCGAAATTACCTTTTCGTTGCTTTATGCACTCCGTGTTAGAAGTTACACAAATTACAAAGTGCCACTGAGATTTAATCTGAGACTGAGATCCATTTAATTTTATACATGGCTTTCACTAGTTAATATAAACAATTATACTCGTATATAATACTTTAAGAAAATTAAATTTCAAATTAGTACAGTCATACAAAACTCAAAACATCTTATGCAATATTTATTTCCTAACATTAAGTGCAGGTGTCGTTACGCATGATTTGTTATCATTTACGATACAATTGTCTAAGTTTGCATAGTAATATATTGTAAGCTGGCAGAGTCACAATTTAATTGACTGGCCCAGCTATTAATTTATATGTGAATTAATTACAACACGTTTTTTTAAAACACAACATTTAGTAAGAATTATAAAGCATGTGTAAAAATGATGAAATGTAAAAATATATCCTCTGTCCTAAACTATTGAGTGTCTTAGGTAATTTTTTGTGTACGGTCTAATATTCTCAAGACGCTGCGTCAATTAAATATATACTATTTACGGCCCTCTGTTTGTTAGATACCCTTAAGTCGCTTTCACTGGATTTATTTTACTACTTGGCCGCACTCGCTGCTTTGTTCAACGATTTCTGTAAACTTTCTTTTCGATTGCTTTGTTCACTCCCTGTTATAAATTACACAAATGTATATCATCGTTGAAGTGACAATACCTCCTACCTAACATTTTTAAACAAATTTACTTTTTTATTGCAAGAAACATAAAATTCAGTTTTCCATCTATAGAATTTTCTCTTATCTTTTAACAATTTTCAGAAGAAAAGTTAGAGCTTTGTGGAAATAGCTTTTTATTCAAATCAGCACATTTCAGACTAGATGTCTAAACGTTTTTTTCCTCTCCTGTAAAATTAACATTTATACAGTTAGGAGGTATTGTCACTTCATCCACGATATTACTCTTCCATCGTTTTCACTGGGTTTATCTTGCTTCTTGGCTGCCCTCGCCGCTTTGTTCAACGCCTTCTATATGTAACACTAGTCAAACTTACCTTCCGTCGCTTTCACTGAGTTGACCTTGCCCTTTATTCAACACCTTCTATATGTAACACTAGTCAAACTTACCTTCCGTCGCTTTCAATGGGTTGACCTTGCCCCTGGCTGTGCTTGTCGCTTTGTTCAACACCTTCTATATGTAACACTAGTCAAACTTACTTCCGTCGCTTTCACTGGGTTGACCTTGCCCCTGGCTGTGCTTGTCGCTTCGTTCAACACCTTCTATATGTAACACTAGTCAAACTTACTTCCGTCGCTTTCACTGGGTTGACCTTGCCCCTGGCTGCGCTTGTCGCTTTGTTCAAAACCTTCTATATGTAACACTAGTCAAACTTACTTCCGTCGCTTTCATTGGGTTGACCTTGCCCCTGGCTGCGCTTGCCGCTTCGTTCAACACCTTCTATATGTAATACTAGTCCAACTTACCTTCCGTCGCTTTCACTGGGTTTACCTTGCCCTTAGCTGCGCTTGTCGCTTTGTTCAACACCTTCTATATGTAACACTAGTCAAACTTACTTCCGTCGCTTTCACTGGGTTGACCTTGCCCCTGGCTGAGCTTGCCGCTTCGTTCAACACCTTCTATATGTAACACTAGTCCAACTTACCTTCCGTCGCTTTCACTGGGTTTACCTTGCCCTTAGCTGCGCTTGTCGCTTTGTTCAACACCTTCTATATGTAACACTAAACTTACCCTTCCGTCGGTTTCACTGGGTTTATCTTGCTCCTTGGCTGGGCTTGTAGCTTTGTTCAAAACCTTCTATGTGTAACACTAGTCAAACTTACTTCCGTCGCTTTCACTGGGTTGACCTTGCCCCTGGCTGCGCTTGCCGCTTCGTTCAACACCTTCTATATGTAACACTAGTCCAACTTACCTTCCGTCGCTTTCACTGGGTTTACCTTGCCCTTAGCTGCGCTTGTCGCTTTGTTCTACACCTTCTATATGTAACACTAAACTTACCCTTCCGTCGGTTTCACTGGGTTTATCTTGCTCCTTGGCTGCGCTCGCCGCTTTATTCAATGCCTTCTGTATTTTGCTCTCAACTTCCAGAATTTCTTCCTTGTCCAACAACTCAATAAGCTCGGCCATTTGCTTCTCCGACAGATTTACATTTTCGTTACCTACAATCTCCAACATCTACAATAATTTTTAATTTCAATTAAGTAATAAGGTGTAATATAAAGCTTACAAAATAGAAGATATTTTATTTTGCCGGCGTAGGGACGTGACGACCCCATCGTCCACCGGGGGGGTAATTTTGTTACAAAGTTACTCCACCTGTGGTCAGTATCAGGGGGCTTCATTCCAACCTGAACGCCGTCCACTACCATCCGGAGACGGCAAAGCCAGCCTTGCTCATTTTGACCGAGACACAGATAATATCTTCTCGGGCTGATACTTCTTACCTCTCCTACCCGGGGTACAAATTGGAACATGCCTTTGTACCGCGGGCTGGTGTGTGCGCTTACGTCAGAGAAGATATCTGTTACCGGCGCCTCGGTAAACTTGAAGGTCGGGACCTATCCATCCTCAGGCTACGTGTAGAGTGCGACGACCATCCCCGCATCTATGCGTGCGTTTACAGGTCCCATAGCGGGAATACTGAAGTCGACAGGCTCGTTGAACGCATACAAATGGCTATAGATTCCGAGTTACAACAGACCGCCTCCGCTGAGATCGTGATCCTGGGCGATTTTAACCCATCACGCCGAATGGCTATGCTCTCCGGTACTACAGATCATACAGGGAGGTCTGTTCACGATTTTGCCTTGGCGTATGGTCTAACACAACTGGTAACTTCGCCTACGCGTGGCCGATGTGGACGACCATACGCCTTCACTGTTGGTGACCTCTCATCCGGATGACTACCAGGTATATGTGGACGTCACACTTGGTACGTGAGACCACTGCCTGATCCGGAGCAAAGTGCCGGTTACGCACCTATCGCGGTCTCCTTTTGCAGGCCGTCGTCGCGATAGTTCAGCAGATTGGGACGGAATGCGGTCTTTTTTTGCATCCTACCCATGGTGGCGGATGTGCTTCAAGCTGGATGATCCAAGTGCCGTTGCTGACTCTATCGCTGATGTGGTGCTGCAGGGCCTAGAACTTTTCATTCCATTTTCTGCGGTGCCGGTGGGTGGTAAGTTTCAGCCTTGGTTTGGTTGCTCCTGCAAAACGGCTTCACGCCGAAAGCAGGAGTGCTACCGGGCTTGGGCTGCTGCGTCGGCATCTCGTGATGTAAAACCGGCACATTACGAAAGGAGTACAATTCTGCCTCCAGGTTCTTCAAAAGAGCTATAGCCAAGGCAAAATCGGAACACATTGGCAGAATTGGTGAGAAAATAGTTCGCCTCCCTTCGGGAACTCTTGTGTTCTGGTCTCTCTCTAAGGCTGTCATAGGGAATTTTTCCCAGCCCACGCTTCCATCTTTGCACGGAGACGATGACTCTCTGGCCCGTACCGCAAAGGATAAGGCCGATCTTCTGGGCCTCGTTCTTTGCGGCCAACTCGACTCTGGACGACCAAGGGAATGCACCGCTTCCTGAGAAATTGTGCAAGTGGATAACCAGTCTTTTGGCTGATCAGAGCATCAAGGTCGTAGTCGACGGTGCATGCTCCGACCTTTAAACCCGTCAATGCTGGTGTTCCCAAAGACTGCGTGCTATCACCGACACTTTTTCTTCTGCATATCAAAATAAGGTAGTGGCAACTCAATAACCACCAATGTATTACATAAATTTTTGAACTATTTCTAATAATATTTCAATTTGTCCTTGCCATTTAAAGTAAACAACAAACATACCTTCAAAACATCATCAATCTTCAACTGCCCGTCAAAGTCATCATCCAATCTTCCAAGTACATCCTGAATAAGTTTCAACTTCGCTTCATCTGGGACCTTCTGTAGACTTTTAATGGAATGCATAAGTTCATCAATCTGTATAAGCTGCTCTTTGGCCTTCTCTGGTTCGGTTTTGGTTTGTTCTAATGTTGTTTTTAGAGCTTTTTCTTTACTTTCTAACTCAACAAGCGCCGCATCCAATTTATTTATCATGTTATTTACAGCACGGTATAATCTGAAAATATTACGGACAATATACTAGTCTCATTTAAACGACTTTTTAAAAAAATATATCAACTACCTTATTGGTAGGCATTTTGTAAAAGGCGAGAGAACGTACGTGTTACTAACATCGTTTTTATTGCTAGGTGGTTAAGTTCTGCAACATCTCGACCGAGTTTTTATACCACCGCCTTAACTATTTCTGCCGCAATAGCTTTGATTTAGGCTGTCGTGTACCGGTTTGGAGGATAAGGTAATCGGTAAACTTATTAACGTGGCATTCCGATCTCGTCACATGGATAGCAATGCACGATTAACATATTTTTTGTCATTGTATTGTATTGTATTAACATATTTAGTGTCTATAGGCGAAGGTTATCTATATTATATGAGAATACCCATTTGCGTATTTGCTAACTTATGCAATAAAATAAAAACAGGAGATATTCTATGTGGTTTAAATCATATGACCCCATATTTCATCCTTCGATTCTTTTCCTGTAACTGAGTACTAAACATCCTAACAAAAAAAGATCACATTTATAATATTAATGGGATTGAAGATGTTAAAGCCAAGGTCAGATTATTATAAACTCATTCTTATAAACGTTATGTGACTCACTGTGTCGATTTATTTGCCTATGGCAATATATTGTTATTATGCATCCTGTCACGTTAAGTTGATAAGAATCGGTTACAAAAATTTTGTATTCTTTCCATAGCATGTTATTAAGTGTACATGTTTAGAAATACAGAATATAAAACGCTAACCGTATGTTTCCACTAGTCAATAAATAATGTTAAACAAACTGAAACCCACTACAGAGATTGCAAAAATAATAAAGGTGTTGCATAATCCCCATCACATGTCAACCAAATAACTTTACAAAAAAAACTTATTTACTATCAAATACATCATACATCTTTATAACACACTCTTATAAACCACCGAAACATTAAAATCAAATACATATTGAATATTTTTTATTATTCATTAAAAATACTGCACAGTGCACACGGTCTACGAAACAAAAATAAATTTAAATGAATTGCACTACGAACTAAATATTATGGAGCAAAAACTATTTGAGCAAAGAATACTATTTGAGGGAGCTGAATTGTTTAACAAAGTCCCAAATAAATTAAAGTGCGCGAGTCATACAAAGTATTTCGTACCATTATCTATAAAAAACGGCAAAAAATCGTATGTTGTATGGGAGACCCCTTAAATATTTATTTTATTCTTTATTTAGTTTATGTTGTTATAGCGGCAATAGAAATACATCGTCAATGAAAATTTCAACTTTCTAGCTATTATGGTTCATGAGATACAGCCTGGTGACAGACAGGAGGCTTAGTCTAAGAGTTCAGTTTGTATCCATTAAGTGCGGGACCCTAATAAACTTAAGTTACATATAGCTTCGAGAACTGGTGAATAAACTACATATTATTTATATGTCTGTTATTGTATCTCACTTTAAATATCTTGTGAGAATAAAGCTCTTTACACCTACACCTAACTTTTAACTAGTCTTTTTTTATATATCATTAGATAGCAAACAAGCAGATGGCCCACCTAATGGAAAGAGAAACCACTGCCTATAGACACCAAAGATGTTAATGGTGCGTTTCTATCAGTGTGGTGGGATGGTAATGCCACATGAATAACGGCCGGTTTCCGAAACACAAATTAAATTTAACAAGCAATTAATCTGTGTTTAACACGACATTGATACACACATCCAAATCGGAACACAATATTGGTAAACATTGACGCTATAGCGACAGGAATAGATACGGCGGTGGTACCAAATACCCGGGCGAGACGTTGCGGAATTCTACCACCTAGTAATCACGGTGGTAATGACACATATAGCCAATCAATCGCCTTTTACGACCTGCCTGGCAGAACGACAGTTGATATATTTTTCAAAGGAGCCCAGACCAACAGCAGTAGTAGTCAATTCAACATGTCAAGATTATCATGGTTGGTGTTTATTGTTTTGATTAATATGTAGTGAGAACACCACTCTTGACAAAATGTTTATCTATACTACATACAATAAAATCGTAGGAAAGTCAATGTATATCCGGGGTAAACTCAAAAAGTACAGCATGGATTTACTTCAAATTTTTCATGAATATTACTAACAGGTCAGGTCAATATATAGGGTACATATTATCACACTGTCACCTACGGGGGATGAGCTGTGCGGAGTAAACGAAGTCCGCGCGAACGAAGTCGCAGGCAACAGCTAGTAAATAATAAGTCAGATTAATGGCCTGCCCAGATCAGGGATTTTTGTCCATAGAGGACAAAATCCCTGAATCATGAAAAAATGTCCGCAGTGAACTTTCCACGGACACAATGCACATGGTGTGCGATCATTAATTGTCGTCCGGAAATTTAGTGAAGCGCGCTTTATATAGGCAAATATTCTAAGATAACGTTGTGTTATAATTTGCAGCGGGTTTAAGAAAAAGCATTGCATTTCAATGTCAAGAAAAAAACTATCAGTAACTAAAAAAGTAAATCACTCTCAAGCACTCAACGCAAACGTGAAAGTGAAGTTTGCTGTGTGCATTGTTGCTCCTTGTCGCATTAGCTCTATTTGGTTGGGATCTTCCCTGCACTTTTGTCCAGTCTGGTCTTTCTGTGTCCTCGGTTATTCAGGGAACATTTTGTATGGAGTATTTTTAATACACAATCAAATAACGTACACAGTATTTGATACAGTTTATTAGGGATCTATATTGGTAGACAAAAAAGTACCCTGTGGATCCCTTCCTCGTCTGTGCAGGCTATAACATGTCAATGCAGCAGAAACACACATTCACAACCAAATTAACATTGTCACAACACAGCCTGTTTAAGTCGCTGGTATTTATCATTAATTGTAGTCGAAAGTGGAAACACACGGAAAGGGAGACTTCTGTGAGTTAGGACTAAGATGTGTATATGGTGATCGGATCATAAAGATTGGATTAGGTATATCTTTTTTCCTTTATCCTACTAGTTTTCCCCGTGTTGGTACTGGGCTCCTTTGAAGAATAGACCAACTACCGTTCTGTCGGGTAGGTCGTAAAAGGCGACCGATTAGCTATGCAAGTCACTACCATCGTGGCTACTAGGTGGTAGTTCTGCATTGTCTAGCCCGGGTCTGGTACCACCGCCTTACGTGTAAAAGTGTGGAGGATGTGGGTGGATAATTGTGCCCCTGGGGTCTTCTTTTTGTCCGGACCATTGGTGAGTCTTATCTATTTATTAAACCGATGTCTCCGTTTCGGTACCATCGTGAGGGATACATAGAACAGTTTGCGGATAATAGAAAATTTAATTAATTTTACCCATTTGAAGTTATATCCCATCAATAGAAGAGTCATTTGATTTTTGCTTCTCTGTGTTGTAGATGTAAAAGAAAAAACTCACTAACCTTCTAGCTCCTTTACTCAGTTTTATGTCTGCCTGTTTGGTTTTGACAATCTCATTCATCTCCTTAACATCTTCACCGTATTCTGAGAATTCTTCTTTCAGCTCTTGGATGCTCTCCTTTTCCAGCAATAGTGATTTCTTTTGTTCAGCTGCGAAAATCAGATATTCTTTTAAATTACATGTCACATAAGATCATTGCTTTTCGCGTTCGTGTTTTCATATATTTTGTTGAATTTTTCAGTTTGCAATATCTTGCCATCAGCATAAGGGCCCTTAGCAGATCCTATGTGAGATTTAATGTTGTGTAAAGTTTATACTTGCAATGACGAATGTAACCTTCGTTTCTTTGCATTAAAATTATTTGTATAACAAAGAACAACTTGTAAAGTTTTACTTCCTTTTAAAAGGAAGTAAAGTTTTACAAGTTGTATGAAAAGAACAAAATTGAGCCATCACAGAATACAGACAGATCTGAATAACTCTACAAAATAAACATGAAAGGATAATTTATCACCAGAAATTATTAAACAAAACACAATATTCCTATTTTCGTTTGAAAATTTTATACAATAAATTACAGTGAGTGACAAAACCTCTCTTCAACCTCAAGTGGGGTATAGATAGGTCAAAAACATTATTAAAGAAAAAAGAAAAGTAATGAAACGATTCTATTAGCATTACTAGATTTTATTTTAAAATTCATACATTTCCAAATATTCTCCAATTTCCCTAAACTTTAGGGAATATTTTACATTGGATAACACCACGGCAAGTCAGTAGTCACACGCAATGGCGGCTAGCAACGAAATCAAAGAGGCCGCTCCTCCCAATAATTTTTTGGTTGACAATTTGTATTATTATAAGTTATATTTAAAATACAATTTAATATTATTTATTTTGATGGACTATAATTTATCTATCTATCCACAAAATAACTACTTGAATAGTTATTATGAAATACACAAAATAGTGACCGCCCGTTGATCGAGTGTTTAGCGAACCTAACTACGAATTGATGGGGCTCGGGGTCGATTTCCAGGGACAGGGACAAACATTTGTGTGACGACCATTGATATTTGTATTTCTAGTTTTGGATGTTTATTATGCATGTTACAGTATTTATATATTATGTATTTTTATGTATAGGTATTGTTCTAACACCCTCAACACAAGCATATAATTTGCTTACTTTGGGATTAGATTTATTTGTGTAATTTTTCCAGCCATATACTAGCTGCAGCGTGCAGCCCACTGCATAATAAAAGTTTTTGGCGAATCCCGTGGGACCACCTAATTTTTCCGGGATTAAAAATAGCCTATGTGCTATTCCAGGTCATCATCTACCTGTGTGCCAAATTTCATTCAAATCTTTTCAATAGTTTTTATACATATAATACATACAAAAAAAATCATTTTATTAAATATTTATTACAGCCAAAGGGCCCAGGCAATTAGTATGATAAGGCTAATATTGACTTTCAAGCATATGGATGTAAATGACTCAATAAAAATTTTAGATGACCAGGCCTATCTTGGACCTTATGAACAGAGCCAAATAGGCAACCACTAAAGGAGGCAGTACAAACCCTAAGGTTACACAAGAAATTATGCATAACACCAAGACAATTTTATTGTTCTGGTGTTAAAATCTGTAAATTGTCTCTTTGCATTTAATATTGATAAAACCAAGACAAAAGATTACACGAAAAACTAATCTCATTTAGTCAGTTATCAATAGATAAGGTTTTTTGTTATTTCCTGAAAATACTGATCCCAAATACATCTTGAAACATTGTTCAATAAAAACTCAAATTATTATAATCAATTGTTCAGCTCTATTTGCATTTGCTAATCTAGCTACTACTTGACTCCTCAACAAACTCGTCTACTAAACCCATAGAAATCTAAATAATTATTTAGATTTCTATGACTAAACAAGAATTTAGCTAATCAAGACTGGTGTACCATAATCAAGTAGGTCTGTGTTACTATTATTCGACACGTCCCAAGAACAAAATTGTATCTGCAAAACCACCAAATTACAATATATTTGTTTGTGGGAGTACATTGTACAAAAGATGATGTTCACTTGAACATTTCCAAAAACAAAAGACCAATAACTATAAAAAATATATTGTCTTTTGGCTTTATGCGTGTTTAATGCGAATTTTATTATAAAACCAATTTCGTCTGATCTTTCCGTACGATCTTGTTCTTGGGACGTGTCGTATTATGTAGTAACTGGATGCTAGGTATTATTTTTGTAAATTGGGTTTTTAGGAATGTATTATTAGACATGAATCATACTGATTGTATTGTGTGATGGCCTTATATGATGTATTCAAATATGAAATTAGAGAACGCACTTTTAGGTAATGGTTGATTATAATCTATAGGCAAAACAGCAACATGACAGGGACTGTAAAAATTTATGAGATGGCGCTATATAAAATTTTTAGCAGTGGCAGTTTTTTTTTGTGTAAATTAAATTATAGAATACTAGCTGTTGCCAGCGACTTCGTCCACGCAGACTTCGTTTACTCCGCACAGCACCTGGCTGCTAGGTGATAGCGTGATAATATGTAGCCTATATGTTGACCCGACCTGTTAGTAATATTCATGCAAAATTTGAAGTAAATCCATGCAGTACTTTTTGAGTTTACCCTGGACATACATACAGACAAACAGACAAAAATTCTAAAAACTATATTTTTGGCTTCGATATCGATTGTAGATCACGCCCCAAGTATTCTTTTAAAACAATATTTAATGTACAGTTTTGACTTTCCTACGATTTTATTATATGTATAGATATTATTAACCTATATTTAAGGTTGTCTGGAAGAGATCGCTTTCTTAGTGATAAGACAGCCTTTGTGTATCTATGTAGACATAGTTATGTAATTCATATAGTCATTTGTTTTTGGTGTACAATAAAGAGTTGTATTGTTTACACGAAATGTAAATACTATTATAGAAGTGTGTCCTATTTGAAATGACCATTGAGTTAGTGCTATTTGAATTGACAAATGAGTGTGCACTATTTGAGATGATGGTACAGTAACCATTAGGTTGTACCTACTTAGGTAATCACTTGGATATCAAATGTTATGCATCATAATATGCAACTACAGTATTGTTTTTTTAAAAACAATTACAATGGGGACAAGTATGCTGCAAATGTGGCATTTTTTTAAAATCATAAGATAGCAAACAAGCAGATGGGTCTCCTGATGGAAAGAGTCAACCATCGCCTCTAGGTGTTAATGGTGTGTTGCTATCTTGTGGCGAGGTCCAATGCCACATGCATAAGTTTACCGGCTTATACCTTACCCTCCAAATTGGAACACAACAGCGACAAGCACTGACGCTATTGCAGCAGTAATTGGCAAGGTGGTGGTACCAGACTTGGGTAAGACAATGCAGAACTCTACCACCAAGTAGCCACGATGGTAATGACTTGCATAGCCAAGTCGCCTTTTACGACATGCCTGGCGGAACGGCAGTTAGTCCATTCTTCAAAGGAGCCCGGAACCAACTCTGGAGATCTGTACTGTGAATTAATACAATTTATAGTGCCATATTATAAAATTTAGAAAATTTTACATTACCTAATTTTTCTAAAGCATCCTCAATCACTTCTATGTCTTTGCCAGAAAGACCTTCTTCAGATTTTGATTTAGGAGTGTCTACAGATATTATGGGGGCTGGATCTACCATGATTGGAGCGCTTTCCTCGTCAATAATAGGTGCTTTGTCTTTGAGCACTTCTTTTTCTTTCTTTTTCGCTTCCAATAACTGTTTCTCTCTCTCAGCTTCTTGTAATTCTTGTTTCTCTTCTTTAATTTTCTGTTCTTCCAATTTAATCACATCCACTTTAGCCTTAAGAACAAACAAATAACAATATTATTTAAAAGTGGATGGATACTTATTCTATATCACCAAAAACTCTTATTTGATTTAAACCTGAACTTTTTGCTCTGGTTATTTGATAAGCTATTATGTTGGGAGTCTGTGACATTGTTAGAATATGGACATAATACAATTCAATCTCACTTTACAATTTCTCAAAATTGTAAAGAAAGATTGTGTCTCTGTTTGTCTCTGTGAAATTTTGAAACACTGATTCCATTAAATATTTGTTTAGGTACTATAAGTCAGTTAATATAACTTTATCTTCAGGGCACTTATTTCGTCATGTAACCACCTTATGGCATTTTTCCATACATCTCTTTAATATATAGGTAATATCAGACAGTATAAGTTTTTATTCTTGAACCCATTACAAATGATTTCCATAGAAATGCAGAATTTAGATGGAAAATATATTTTTCTTTTCAAGACCTAAGAGCATTTTTGATCAACAGCTGCAACAAAAACTGGAAGAATATGCAAAGAAATGTAGATATACATATTCATCCCATGTAAATCCTTCCCATGTAAATTCTTTGAGTAAAGAGTCAGTTGCTGATAAATTGAATCACTATTGTATACACAAACGTATTAACAAACGTTTTGACAGTGGCATTTGCTCATATGAGCGGCGACACGTTTCCATCCCAACAGAGTGTCTATTATTATTTATGAGCAAACGCTTCTATTACTGTCAAAAATTCATACATTTGTAGGTTATTTTATATTGTGAAAAAATAGAAATAAACCAAGTTGTACTGTTTTATAGCATCAAATGAGATGACAAGGTTTAAAAATGACCCCTTGAAATGATCTTATATCATTGGTAAGTAGTATAACCCTGTATTTCTGTATGTAATTACAAGCTACGCTGACAAACTAAGCAATTGTCTTGAAAGGCGTACCCATTTATTTGGTGGTTAACTATGCCTTGATGTATAAATACACAGTTGGTTTTGTTGTACTTTTACAAGTACAACAAACTTTTAACTACAACAAAACTACACAACTTGCTTTGTCATCAGTCAAGTTATTGCTGCACATTAATCAAACCATACAAAAATAACAAAATGCCAAACTAAAAACCAAACTACAAGAGATAAAAAGCAGGATGGAATCATTTCACAGAATTTATAAACCAATATTTTCAATAAATCAAATAAACACACACATATATTTATAAAACCGGTCACTTCCTCTTTTTAAAGTTTTGTTTAAACTTTTTATTTGATTTACTCCTGCCACAATAGCATCAGTGCTTATCACTGTCATGTGCCCGTTTGGAAGATAAGGTAGCCTTTAACAGATATACATGTGGCACTAAGATCCCGCGATGTGGATAGCAATGTATCATTAACATCTTTGGTGTCTGTTTGTGATGATTGTCTCTTTCCATTAGGAAAGCTGTCTGCTTATTTGCTATCAAATGATATTAAAAAAAGATCTGAGATAAAGAGGTAGTCATTTGTGAGTTTGTAGGAGGAAAACCCTGGAACTACAAAATTGATTTTGAAAATTTTTCACCAATAAAAAGCTACACTATTCCTGAGCGATTGAGACTGTTTTATCTGAAATTTTCTGCAAGATTGGGGACCTACACATATTATAAAATGGGAAATAACTAGTCCTATATTATGCTAAGTGAAGTTTTATTTTTAAAAAGGTGAAATTGTGCTGCTGGGGTCTTCTTTTTTGTCCAGACCATTGGTGCATCTTATCCATTTATTAAACCATTGTCTTTCTTTCTGGTGCAATCGCGGAAGATACATAGAACAATTCATAGATAATAGCAAATTTAATTTATTTCACCTTTTTAATGATAAATTTCTGCAAAGTAATGTCTAAATCAATAAAAAAAATACCTTGAAATCAAGTTTGCCTTCCTTCTCACCAATTGCTGCTTTGGTTTGTGTAACAACTTGTTCTGGTAGAGCAGAAATTGTTGCCTTTAATTTGTATGTTGTGGGTACATGTTCTGGGACCATCAATGCTCTGGACAGTAATAATAAAGATGGAGGCACTCTTTCATTCAAAGACAGATCTAACCAGTTCCGCAATTCCTTTCTTAATCTCTCTTCAGAAACACCATAGGCTCTCATTCCTCTGGCCCTACAAGCTTGCTGTAATTCACCAAAATTCAAACTGTCTACCCCTTCTTTAGCAATCATTTTGTCATCTGCAGCTAATGATCTTAATTTCATTTTTAGGTTAAATCTCAACATAGCACCTGTTCCTATTGTTGACACATTCAAAACTTTGCATAATGCAACTAAATGTGGTCTTTGTAGAGAATCCAAAGTTATTTCGTCTTCAAATAACTTTGAAAATTTCATAATTTCTTCACTTGTAGCTACATCATCTGATGTACGAATTTTAGTGAAAAAACTTGAAAATTCTTTTGCAAGTTCAGAATGCCTATTGCTAGCTTGCGGTGCCATTTGATCCAAAGTTTCTTGAAAGAATTTAGCCATTTCTAATTTAACTTTTAAATGCTGTTTTAATTTAGCATCTTTTTGGCTTTTGCTCTCAAATGTTGAAGGTAACATATTAGGGAAAAACTTAATTATGAATGGGAGTGCAAATTCTAGAAATGGCACTAAAAGTATAACAATAAATGGCACCATTCTAAACAAATCCCCAATAGTTGTGACCAAGAGTCTATGTTCTCTACGTGTTAAGGAATGGCCTCTTAAAATTCTGAACAGCAGTCCTGTAGAAATCCTTATTTCTATAAATAATAATCTAAACCCATGATAGTAATGCCTTAATTCGTTCAGTATCCTCTCTTTTAAACTCTTCTTTTCCTGCACTTCCTTCTTAGGTAGTTTTTCTTTTTCTTCAATACCTTTTTTAATGGCTTCAACAGTAGCTTCTACTTTAGACGACGGTTTTAAAGGTTCTTTTTCATAACGAAATTTACTTGTGGAAATTGGTCTTACATATGCTGGGTAAAACACTCTTCTGTTATAAGGTTTTTGAGTAATGTCATGCTGAGATCCAACGGGTTGAGTTGTGTAATAGGATAATGACCTTGACAGTGATATATATGGAATATTATGAAAATTTCGAGTCCCGTAGAGTAAGGCTGAAAAAAGGATAAATTGGTAATTTGTTATGATTGCATCATTATTATTCATAAAATTTCAAATTCTTAAATGATTAATGATAATCTGTTCACATACTTTCAGAATAACTAATAAACAACAATTAAATAACATAGTTTCACACCCTGAATTTTTTTCAGACCGGAAAATACATTTTTGTGCATAAAAGTAGTTTGAATACATATAAATTCCATTTTTAGTTAATTTTAACCCTTGATACTTGTCTTGTTAACACTATTGGGATATTAAACTAATACAATACATTATTTATTTTCTGATAAAGTCATAATAATCAATCAAAGTGATGCAAAAGGTTATGATAATATTTCTGTTTTATTTGGTAAGATGAATTAAGGTTATCAAAGTACTTACTCGATTGTTTAAAACAACGACAATTGTACAAAAATAATCTATACATCTTTAGGTTTTAAACTGAAAATTATAAACAAAATCAATCAGGCACCATAACAATCTAGTCAACCAGGCACCATGACAATCCTATTAAATTCAAACCACAGATTAGGGAGAGATACTACGTATTTTCAAACTCAAACTAGGGAATAGGGATGTAAAAAATAAATGATAAAAAATAATCGTTTTTCAAAATAATCGATTTTTAATAATCGAATTTCAAAATCGTATTAATCGATTTTTATTAAATCGATTATAGAAATTACACGTTTTAATCGATTTTTTTATGCGTGATAAATGAAAAAACTTTAAGCTCATTACTTAAACAACAAGTTAAAGGAAAGTGTAATTTGTGTGTATTTTGGAGACAATAAAGTTGTTTAGTTTTTACACTTATTATTTATTTAGACACATGTAAAATGGCACTGAACATTTGTGTTGACAATTATTTTTAGTTTTTTTATTATTTAAAGTATTTACATATCTATTAGAAAATCTAAAGAAATGTTTGTTTTATAGTTTAGTTTTTGAAATCATAAATGTCGTTACGTTTTTATGGTAATAATTGTATTTTATTTTCATTCTAATTAAATGTTAAATGGGGCTAAATCTTTCTGTCAATACTTATTTTAGTTATCCGCTTGAACGTCTAGGGCACTGTGGTACTCAATTATTTTATATCGCCTTACGTCCCAGGCACTGCAGTACCCAGTAGAGTAACATTCGAACCCAGTCAGTCCCAGACGCTGCAGAACCAGTAGAGGAACATTCGATCCCAGTCAGTCCCAGGCACTGCAATACCCAGTAGAGGAAAATGCGATGTTATTAAAAATCTATGACTTTCCTGTGCATTATCTGTGGTTTTTATTTAAGGTAAAGAAATTTAGATTGCATCAACACAAAATAGTAAGACTTTTCTTTCTATTTTCAAATTCTTAAATTTTAACTTATTGTCAATCATACAAACATGTCGACGAGTATCGCCATAATTACGTTTTATATCCTTTGGTTGCTTTTAAAACCTAATTATCAGGGTGAGCGAAGCGAGCCCTACACTAGGCCACTTTGTATGCACTTTTGTGGTATGTGTTATGTGTGAAAATATCGCATTTCGAGGTTTGAGCTTTGACGTGGTAGTTTAAATTCATGTCTAGATATGACGTACCATTAAAGTACCATTTTATAAACACTAAGAAAAAAAATTAAAAAATACATGTATTAGAATTTTATTACTACTAACGCCATCTATTAGGAAACTAACGAGTTAAAACGTTACTTTGGCGTGGTATATTTAATTCATTTTCATTCATTCCATTTTAATACAATATTAATCTATTAATACACTTGTACTTTTTAACTTCCTGCTACATATGTGGATAAGGAAGTTACTGATTTGGTTCCGATTTTCAACAATCGAATTTTCACCAGATGTCCGCGTTTTAGAGGTCCTAGGAACCTTTTTCCACTATTTTCGCGATGACGTCAGTGTGTCTGTATGTATGAATGTGTGTGTGTGTGTTCGTGTCTGTGTGTATGTATGTCTGTATGTAAACATGTCATAACTTTTGAACGGCTGGACTGATCGAAATGCGATTGATGGCATTCGATTGGATTCCACTCAACTTGGACTTCCTGAAAATTTGAACCAAATGGGCCCAAGGGATTTTGATAAAATTTTGAAAAAACCCAAAAAGAAATTTTGGTGAAAGATTTTTTTTAATATAACTTCCAGATTAATGTACTGATTGAGTACAAAAACTAATCAGCTATATTCTCAAAAAAATTAAGTCTAATGCATAAATTGCATCAAATTGGTTTATGAGTTTGGAAGTAATCGACGAAAATTTTGAAAAAAGTCTTTTTTCGACATAACTTCGAAATATTTCAACCACTCATTTTTTAGTATTCTACAATATTTTAGTACTAAAAAAATTACGTCGATTGCCGTTTTAAAATTCAAAATCGAATCTTATTTTCAAAAGTTACAGCTTTTCAAATATTAACTTTACGTTGTTAGTAGCAAACTTAATGTTTTTGAAATAACTTTCAGGCTAATATACCGATTGACCTCAAAATCTTATCAGCTTTTCTCCTTTAAAAACTGCGTCAAGTACCGTTAATTGGATAAAAATCAGTCACTTTGTTTGGTATCTATCAATGACGAAAATTTTCGAAAAAATGATTTTTGACATTGCTTCGCATTTTTTGAACCTACCGATTATTTAGCTAAAGCAATAGTTAAATTGAGTTGAATGCCATTTGAAATTAACCTTTTTAAATTTGATCAATTTGATCATCGTTTCCAAAATATACAGTTTTTCAAAAATCAATGTACTGCCATTTTTATCAAAATAAAGTGCATGTATGATTGTTTCGTTGGTTCATTCGTGTTTTCTTGCTGTTTTTTGTGACTTAGCAATTGAGATATTTCAATATTTCTTAGAACTGAAAAAAAATCTATGCTTATAGTTTTTACTCTTTTGAGCTTAAAATACCTTAATTTAGCGGTAAGTTTCAGGGATGGCCTGCAAGGTCAACCGTTTACAGATTTTTCACAATATGATTATTGTGAAACAGTACAAGTGTATTAATTGATTAATATTGTATTGAGATCAATTCTCAATCTTAGCCCGAGGGTAAAAAGCTAAAAAAAGAATGGTCATGGTACAACGTGTGCATCCATGATTAGCGGAAGATACGTCTTAGTCCCACAACGTGATAGGTGACCAGCTTATCATCAATCGGGCATCTTTCCAATCCCGGGCATCATTGTTTTTATTGGAAAATTGAAAAAAAACACATTTTTAATTTGGAATCGAACCCAGAGGGTTTTTCTGAGAGAAAAATTCGAAGAATTTATTCGCTGAGTTTCTACCGCCAATTCTTCGTGCCTGCGGTAAGTCCAATATTAATCCTAAAAACTTTGAAGGTTAATTAAATAAAAAAAAATATTTCGAAAATCGATCTTATCTTATCTTAGCAAAATGTTAAAAATGTGTTTTTCTTTATAAGATTAACTTTCATTTTTAATACCCATTTTCCTTGAAAACTCTTTTGCAAGAAAGCTACCATAAATGAAAATTGATTTCTATCAATATTAAATAGGCTTTAAGAGCGGCGATGATTTGGTGGCGCGAGATGGATCTTGAGTTGCTACATATTATAGGTAGGACGAACTAATTACAGGTAGACCAGAAAATGTGGTGTAAAATTTTAGTAGATAACCTTTATATTTGTTCTGTGTAGATAACATTGATAATAATAAAAATCGTGTTTTTAATAAATCAAGAAAATTTTAAAGAATTTTTCTTGTAAGTTTAAAAGAAATTTTTATTTTTAAATATATAAACGGGTCAATAACGCGTACATATATAGAACTTACTTGTAAAGCTCGACGTTTCGGCCAAGTTACATTGACCGTGGTCACGAGCAGACTGGAGCAGCGAGTTTCCTCCGTCGTTCACGTCGGGATCGATTTTCATCTACCCCCTTCTGGTCTTGTTTTTTTCGAATTTAGCCTACACACAACACTAACCGTATCTTGGACTTTATTTGTTTGCAGGTGCAAAGGCTTTATTCTGCTGATCACTGGATTCCAGGCAGGAGACAACTTAAATCCGTCTTCCCTGTTGAAATTTTTATATTTTCTAATTTCAATAGCTTCCCGTACCATACGGGGAACATAGTGTCGCTCAGTAGAGAGAACCTGAGGTCGGTGGAATTCAATCCAGTGATCAGTGCTGGAATCCAAAATATGTTCAGCTATAGCCGACTTATTAACCTGCCTGTTTTTTACAGCCGTGATATGCTCTTTGAGTCTATCTGCGATAGTACGTTTAGTTTGGCCTATATAAGCACTACCACAGCTGCAGTCCACTTTATATACCCCTGGCGTCTGGAAGGGTATGACATCCTTAGGCGTGCCCACATGCCCGACTACCTTTAAGCTTGGCGTATAGATGGTAGGTATGGAATATTTTTTCAGTAGCGTTCCAATCTTATCGGTAATCCCTTTAATATATGTCATGAATGCCGGCTGCCTTTTGACTATAGGATACCTAACCTTTTTATTATAACGCCTAATGTTCTGCCTATCTTTATAACCATTTTTCCTAAGTATATCCTGAACATGGTTTAGTTCAGGCTCCAGATGTTCGGAGTCACATAAATCAAATGCTCTATTTATTAATGATGTGGCTACAGATTGTAAATGGCGGGGGTGATGATGAGATGACGCATGTAGATATCTGTCAGTGTGTGTAGGTTTTCTGTATACACAGTGAGCTAAGGTCCCATTTGTTCTCACAGTCACTTTAACATCCAAGAAAGACAATGATCGGTCATTTTCCATCTCATATGTGAATCGGATTTTCGGGTGAATGGAATTAAGGTGGTATTGAAATTGATCTACTTCCTGCCTGTTACCTTTAATAATACAAAAAATGTCATCGACGTATCTCTTCCACAGTCAAACGATCTTTGGGCCTAGACGTAGAGCTTGTTGCTCGAAGTACTCCATCCAGAGATTGGCCAACACTGGTGCTACTGGACTGCCCATTGCGACGCCATCAATCTGGAGGTAATATTGACCTTGGAAAAGGAAGTAGCTACCGTCTAGACAGTTTTCTAGTAGATCGATATACTTTTCAGACAAACCATGGTCTCTCAATTTGCTCTTAACTACATCCAGACTCTCTTTAATTGGAACATTAGTAAATAGAGATTCTACATCAAAACTTACCATGATTTCATCTGGTTCCAACCTCAGGTCCTGAATGAGTTCTACGAAATGACGTGAGTCCTTTACATATGAAGGCGTTTTACCTACTAGCGGCTGAAGTACAGATGCCACGTACTTGGCCAAATCGTAAGTAGGTGAACCTATCTGACTTACGATAGGCCTCAAAGGTACACCAGCTTTGTGTACTTTAGGCAGACCATACATCTTAGGTGGCTGAGATGATCTTGCCCTGCATAAAAATTGGTACTCGTCTTCCTTAAAAAGAAACCTGTTATGGTGCACTAAAGACCGTATACGCCGTGCAACCCTAGCAGTGGGATTATACTTCACCGGTTTGTATACCGTCTCATCCTTCAATATGTCTCCCATTTTTTCGAGGTAGTCGTTGGTGTTTAACATAACAGTGGCGTTTCCTTTGTCGGCTTTTAGCACTAAAATATCCTTATTTTCTCTGAGACCTTTTAACGCCAGACGCTCATCTGTTGTGATGTTGCTAGACGGAAGTTTTGACCTGCGTAATATTACTGCGACGTCCTGTCGAATGGTGTCGGCATCATTTGGGGGGACTTTATTGCGAATTATCGCCTCTTCAACACCACCAATGATACTTTCATAAGGTATTCGCTTTGGTGTTACTGCGTAATTCATACCTTTCGCCAATATGTTCCGAGCTGGCTCTTCCAATACAACCGAAGACATATTTATTACAGTAGCCGTGACGTCACCCGATTTTAAATTTAAGACCGTCTTACTGCAACGTCGGTTAATATGTCGGTCAAACTTTCTTTCGTGTTGCTTACTACATAACTCGAAAGTACGCTCAGCCTGTAGGCACGTTATCCGATCACACAAATCAAAATCGTCCACCGATAACCTAACACTACACTCATTATGCACTTTGTATAACTCCTTATGCACTTTAGTTAACTCACTGTATTTATTTCGAATTAATTGTTTTAGGAGTTTTTCACTCGCGTTTCTTAGAATTTTATCGGAATTAAAAATATCACTACGCGATTTTATACGCACACAGGTAGGTAAAATGTTCGAATCACGACAATTACTCAAAAATATTAACGATGACTCGATGCGCGCGCGTTTTTTCCGACATAATTCTAGGTGACGTATTAACTTAACAATATCCGGCCCGTATCGGTTTGCAGTATGAACTTTTAAACTAACGCGTTCTACTATCATTTTTAAATATATAAACGGGTCAATAACGCGTACATATATAGAACTTACTTGTAAAGCTCGACGTTTCGGCCAAGTTACATTGACCGTGGTCACGAGCAGACTGGAGCAGCGAGTTTCCTCCGTCGTTCACGTCGGGATCGATTTTCATCTACCCCCTTCTGGTCTTGTTTTTTTCGAATTTAGCCTACTATAATAAAATGCTCCTTTTATGTTTGATAATTATTATATTTCACTTCTTGCAATAACACAATTCTGACATATTACTTAATTACTTAAATTAAATTAGATTATATGATACGAAATACAGTAAACGGTTATATTCAAATAATTTACTCTTTATAATACGCTCATGCGACCGACTCCTCCGAGCGCTCGATTCAATCTGCCGTACTTTTCTCGCGCCCCACTAGAAATTCCGTTAACGGATAAAATACGAAAGTGTTGCCCGCATGACGCAAGGCATGGTTCGATAAATTGTCATAACCGCAAACGGGGTTTCTTATTTTATTATTTTATTAAGAAGTAATTATTAAATATTTTTAAATTAATATATATATATTAGTGCTTTATTATAATTAAGCTAATACATTAATATTAATATATTAAGCACAAATTATACAAACATATTAGCAATACAATGAAACCTAACATTCGCCCATCCTGACAGCGTGTATGTCCTCATACACGTATCACTCGACTTTTCTTTTACATCCAATAAACACAATACAAAACATAGTGAGCGAATGCGATTATACTGTCAGGGGAAAAAAAAATTCTTATGAAGTTAGCGGATGGGCGGATCACTCGGCACATATTCTACTTTTAACTCTAGTCTACTTTTACACTTAAATACAAAGTAATCCGCCTTCCGACTGACTTACTGATAGTTCTATCTTCGAAAGACAACGCGTACATATCTATCTGAATACATTAATTCTACAGGATCGAAGTCTTTGTTGAGTATGTCCTCTTCATACTCAATGATTTCCCACAATTTATTGTCTTATAACGGCATATAATAATACAAATTTGGGATATCAATATGTCCTCTTCATATTGATGTATCATTTGTCTTACATATTTACTTCATGTCATTCACATGACATAGCGAAAACCAAATAGTTATCAATATGTCCTCTTCATATTGGCCTAAATGGTTCACGCCATGTCACATCATGTATAACATATTTTAGACAGAAATCACCATGCCATCTTCATGGTGCTATGCCAATATGTCCTCTTCATATTGACTTAAATCATATTAAACTTAAATAAATGTCACTATGTCCTCTTCATAGTGGCATGTCAATATGCCCTCTTCATATTGACTAACAGCAATGAGATAAAACATACTCGATCAATTATTGCGAAATTAAGTAGTTACTTAGATAATTTAGACATTTCACATCACAAAAGTTGTTCTTATAATCTACAAAGTTATATATATATATATATATATATATATATATATATATATATATATATATATATATATATTTTGTTAAATCAAAATGTTTACAATTTACAGTTATTTTGCCATCTATAACATTATTAATCATTTCTTTTTCACATTTAAATGTTACGGCGAATTTAATACACTCTTTTTAAATTTAATGTTATCGCAACAGACATTCTTTAAACTACCTTTTAATTACCTACTTAAAATGTAAACAAACTATAAACTTATTACTTAAAGGAAGTCGCGTAAGCATATTTAGATTGAGCGAATTTATAAACCACTTAAAACCCAATGATGATACTTATTGAAACTAATAAAACTTGCAATTATTAATCAGATTTACGGTCAAGACAATCTAATAATCGTCTTGCTCACTAATTACAGAAGTATCGTCATCAGAATTAGTATCGTTTAACTCTAATGCAGCTACATGAACCCATGGACGCATTCGACTTACAGATACAACAGTTTTACGTTTACTTCTAGTACTAGTAAGACCAGGAATTGCAGCCAACTCATACCGATCGTTGTCTAAAACTGATACCACCCGATAGGGTCCTACGAATGATGGCAGAAGTTTCCTACTTTGACCATCATTGGCAAACCCAGTTTTTGTTATTTTTACGAGATCACCCTCTGAATACTTATGAGCCGGACGCCTGTTACGATCGAAATATTTCTTTTGCTTTACTTGCTCCTCGTCAATCCTATCCTTAACCTGTTCACGTATTGTATCAGTGTCAATTGGATCTCTCGTGGCCTGCCTTAACTCATTAAGTCTCGGATCTATTTCACTAGCCATTTGCGTCCCGAACATTATTTCTGCTGGAGTCCTACCTGTGGTTTTTTGTTTACTATTGTTAAGTTCCCATTGAATACGTCCCACCTTTGTATCCCATTCTTTTTCATTAAAATTTAAATTCTGTGCAGTCAGACAATCCAAAATGGTGCGGTTATACCGTTCCACTTGTCCATTAGACTGTGGACTGGCAACAGCATTTAGCACGTGTCTGATACCTCTGTCAGAACAGAATTTTTTAAATAAATGGGAAGTAAAACACGTTCCTCTATCACTAATTATTCGATCTGGGGACCGAAAAATGTCAAAAATTTTCTCTAACGAGTTTATAGAAGTTAATGATTTTGTATTTCTGAGTGGGATTATAAAAACAAACTTAGTAAACGCATCAATCACTACCAATAAGTATGAATTGCCATTTTTTGATCTCACAAAGGGCCCAAGGTGATCTATATGTAGCGTGTGGAATGGGACTTCCACTTTTGTTATGGGGTTCAAGAACCCTTCATTGTTATGTTTTCCTTTCTTAGCGTATGCACACTCTATGCATGCACCTACATATTTTTTTACGAACTTTGTCATTCGCGGAAACCAATATGTACTTTTAATCCGTTCTAAGGTCTTTTCAACGCCTAAATGACCTATGTCATCGTGATTTAAGCGACATAACTGCCACCTCGCCCCCTTTGGCACAGCCCATCTGATGTTATTTCTGTCCCCATCTAAACACTTGTAGACACCGTTGTCCTTAATTATATAATTGTCCCTTATATATTTCAGACCCTCTGGGTCCAAATTAGTGCTAAGAATATCGCGTATTCTATTAAGCTCAGTATCTCCCAACTGTAGTGTATGTAGCCAATCATCTTGCGCAATAGTCATAATTGTAGGGTATCGTTCAACCCCGCGGCTCCCACTTACGATCGGGTTTCTAGAAAGTGCGTCTACATGTAACATTTTTGTTCCAGGTCGATAGTCTATGGAACAATTGAATTCTTGTAACAATAGCCACCACCTTGCTATACGAGGGATCAAATCCCTCTTCCCAAAAGTAGTTCGCAATGCACTGCAATCAGAGATAATCTTAAAATCCTTTCCTAACAGGAAGACTCTAAATTTTTTTAATGAACATACGACGGCAAGCGTTTCTAATTCATAGGAGTGAAAGTTTTTCTCCTCTGGTGAGGTTTGGCGACTATAGAATGCTACAGGATGAAGCGAATCGCTACTGCAAGAACGTTGCATCAAGATACCGCCTACGCCAACCCTACTAGCGTCAGTGTGTAATTCTGTTTCGGCAGAGGGGTCAAAAATAGCCAATACTGGCCTCTCTACCAACCTATTCTTTAGGATATTGAATGCTACTTCCTGTTCATCACCCCATGACCAAGATACGTTCTTTTTCAATAGTTTGTTCAGGGGGTGTGCGATTTGAGCAAAATTTTGAATGAACTTACGAAAATAGCTGGCTAAACCAAGAAATTGACGCACGCCGTGAACATCTTTAGGACAAGGAAAATCGACGACTGATTGAATCTTTTTGCTACCCGGTCTTAGCCCCAAAGCACTAATCTCATACCCTAAGTAATCGATCTTATCTTTAAGAAACTCACACTTAGACAAGTTGAGCGTTAGATTGGCCTGTTCTAGTAATTTCAGTATATCTTCTAATTTCATCAGGCAATCGTTGACATCCTGTCCATAAATTAGCAGGTCATCTATGTAAGCTGTGGCCTTGGAAAATCTAGCTGAACCTAACAACCTATTAATCATCCGTTGGAAAACGGCCGGAGCATTGGCCAATCCGAACGGCATTCGATTGAATTCGTACTGACCGTCCGGTGTGACAAATGATGTGAGATGTTTTGAACGCTCGGCTATGGGCACCTGGTAATAACCAGATGTGAGGTCGAGGGATATGAAACAAGCTTGACCAGATAACCTAGCTATTTCATCTTCTATTATCGGCATGGGATATCTTTCCTTAATAGTTACTGAATTAAGCATCCTATAATCCACGCACAATCTCAGATTTCCATCTTTCTTTCGCACAAGAATGATAGGACTAGCATATTCCGATACAGACTCTCTAATTATACCTGAACTTAGCATTTCGTCAACCATTTCACGTACCTTTTGCCGTTCAATTAACGAAAGTCGGTAAGGGCGATACACGACTGGTGTCTTGCTATTGACTTCAATGGTCATCTCACAAACGTTAGTACAACCTAGATCCTTAAGTGAAGATGCAAAACAATGTCCGTACTTGTTCAAGATGTCAAACAACCTTTTTTTGTCCGTTTCACTGACCGACTGTCCTACACGAACCTGACTAGCGTCAATATCTCTAGTAACTGACGATGAGGTTTGTAAAACCCTGTTGACGACCTTGACCGGACAAGCTCGCGCTAACACAGCTCCGTCTGGGATTAGACAAATACGGGAGACTGGGGTTACACAAACATGGATAATACCACGCTTAACTGGATAGACTCCACCAAGTACTACGCACTGCTCCCTAGGTTTACCCACTACCCCTCCATGAAGCAAAACATTACCTTCCCGAGCAGGCTCAACGGTCGCTCTAATTGATGCGCTTCCGCTTAACTTAACGCCACCCGTAATTATTACGCGTAATGTATTATTATCAATGTCAATATCTTCTACTTGGGAAAATGGAACTTCATTGTTAATATCGATAAATCGTAACTCCGTGGCAGTCTTATAGGCGGCAATGTGAGTCTGCTCGGTAAAACTTTGACCGATCAAAATAGATGCTTCTAAAAACTCATCGTCAACAATACAACAAGGTACCCTAGCGCAAACGCCATCAACACATAAAATAACATTTGCCTTACCAATTGACTGTACTAACTTGTTACCGAAACCCTTTAGGGCCGAGGTAATATTGTCATGTTCAATATTTAGATCTCGAACTACCGACTGTTTTAGTAGCGACACCTCACTTCCAAAGTCAACAAATGCATCAACTTTAAAATTATTAACCGTGACGTTTTTAAGAAATTTAGAATTTTGCTTTGTCGTAGATATGCATTAAGTTTTACTAACGGTTTCGTTACCTTTACTGCCTATTTCAGATTTAAAATAACATTTTTCTACTGTATGACCTACTCTATTGCATCTTGAACAGTTCATCAGAGGCTTAGGGCATTTAGAAAAGACATGACCCTTATCTTTGCAGTTAAAGCAAAATAGGTTATTATGGTTCAGTCTGTTCATAGATTTAGAGTTATTATCAGAATAAGAGACAGGAAAAGCAGCCCTAGACTTAAAATTACTACTACGCGGTTCAGAGTACGTTGAACTTTCCTTATGGCTAATTAAAAATCTTAACAATTGGTCAGGGCTATCACAACGCAGTGCTATGGCACTTGATTTGGTGGTCTTATCAGTAATGCCGTGTATTATACATTCGGTTGCTCTTTTACCGGTAATATCGCATTGATTTAAAAGTCCTAACTTTTCATAGAAATATACTTCAATGGGCTCATTGTATCTGCTTTTCCTTCTTAACATATCCTCCAAGGACTGGCCATAATTCTGTTCGTGAGGAAATGCACCTAACAGCTTCTCTTGCCATTGAGGCCATGTATACAAAATAGTGTTAAGACTCTCGTACCAGGATTTGGCCAATCCCTGAAGTTTCTGCATAGCAAAATGTACTGTAGTCTTGTCATCCCAGCTGTAAACTGTCGCACATTCGTTTACTTTTCTTAGCCATATATCTACACGTTGATTCTTTAGAGACGGATTGAATTCCGGTAAAATATTATGTTCACTAGGTTTAAACGTAGGTGCGACTGTTCCCGGCCGAGATGTGGTACCCTTAAGGGAGCTTAATAAGTTTATAATGTCATTTGCAGTAAATTCTGTATTAGAAGATATTGTTGATTTTAGCTTAACGGGTTCATCAATAGTCATATCATGGGTTCTCTTTAAGTTACAATTTGAGGAAGATGTTTCATGATGTGAACCTTTGCGATCTAATGATAAACGACGACGTGCTACGCGTACCTCATTTTCTAGATCACGCAAACGTTGACGTTTGCGCTCCAACTCCTTTTCCTGTTCCCGGACACTGCTATACCTTTGTTCTCGCGATCGGCTGCGAACGCGGCTGCGGCTGCGACTATGACTGCGAAGGCGGCTAGCTTCGCGACTGCGATCTCTACTGCGAGATATTTCAGCATTGCGTCTTGGCCCGCCACCACGCGATCTACTCCTTTTGGTAGGCGTATGCAAGCATCGGGTGTCACAGTCATTCGGCATTATCTGGAACTCAAAACATATAGGCGTTAATCTCGTTAACCTAAAATAAGCTGCACAGTAAGGTATAAATATTTAAGCTTCAAAATTGCGGGTATCTCCTAAACGGTGCATCGTATGACAAAAATAACGAAATTTTCACACCCCTTTTATAAACCCCGCAACAGGGACTGTACTCACTAAGAACATTTTTTTTTATTATTTTTTTTTATTCGTTATCGACTTGAAATGTTAATTCCATCAATAATTATCAAGCGATGTCATAGCGACTCTCTTACGATTACTTATACTTTAAATGGGTAATTTAAATTATATATTACCTGACCCAGCAAACGTTGTTCTGCCTTTTTAACAACTATTATTTCTTTTTCTATATTTTCTCACCTTTTAAACCTTCCTTGAACTTCAACGATTAATTCAAAACCAAAATTAGCCAAATCGATTCAGGCTTTCTAGAGTTTTAGCTAGACCAACGTACAGTAATTGATTTTTATATATATAGATGTAAGCATATTAAGGCAAGTCTTTTATATCTATTGGTTGTTGCCTTTTCTTTCTCTTTTTTTTATTAGGTTATTATTACCTAAATTAATAAGTAATGCACAAAAGGTGCCAAATTTTACATATTCAACTTAGGTTCACCGACTTATTTGGCTTCCACTTCATAGATACCACACATACATGTTTCATAGACACCACACATGTCTTATACATAACGAGGAATAATGTATTATTTAAAAAGAATAAATATTGGACGTGTACTTACCACTTCTGATCTATAATAAAATGCTCCTTTTATGTTTGATAATTATTATATGTCACTTCTTGCAATAACACAATTCTGACATATTACTTAATTACTTAAATTAAATTAGATTATATGATACGAAATACAGTAAACGGTTATATTCAAATAATTTACTCTTTATAATACGCTCATGCGACCGACTCCTCCGAGCGCTCGATTCAATCTGCCGTACTTTTCTCGCGCCCCACTAGAAATTCCGTTAACGGATAAAATACGAAAGTGTTGCCCGCATGACGCAAGGCATGGTTCGATAAATTGTCATAACCGCAAACGGGGTTTCTTATTTTATTATTTTATTAAGAAGTAATTATTAAATATTTTTAAATTAATATATATATTAGTGCATTATTATAATTAAGCTAATACATTAATATTAATATATTAAGCACAAATTATACAAACATATTAGCAATACAATGAAACCTAACACTACACACAACACTAACCGTATCTTGGACTTTATTTGTTTGCAGGTGCAAAGGCTTTATTCTGCTGATCACTGGATTCCAGGCAGGAGACAACTTAAATCCGTCTTCCCTGTTGAAATTTTTATATTTTCTAATTTCAATAGCTTCCCGTACCATACGGGGAACATAGTGTCGCTCAGTAGAGAGAACCTGAGGTCGGTGGAATTCAATCCAGTGATCAGTGCTGGAATCCAAAATATGTTCAGCTATAGCCGACTTATTAACCTGCCTGTTTTTTACAGCCGTGATATGCTCTTTGAGTCTATCTGCGATAGTACGTTTAGTTTGGCCTATATAAGCACTACCACAGCTGCAGTCCACTTTATATACCCCTGGCGTCTGGAAGGGTATGACATCCTTAGGCGTGCCCACATGCCCGACTACCTTTAAGCTTGGCGTATAGATGGTAGGTATGGAATATTTTTTCAGTAGCGTTCCAATCTTATCGGTAATCCCTTTAATATATGTCATGAATGCCGGCTGCCTTTTGACTATAGGATACCTAACCTTTTTATTATAACGCCTAATGTTCTGCCTATCTTTATAACCATTTTTCCTAAGTATATCCTGAACATGGTTTAGTTCAGGCTCCAGATGTTCGGAGTCGCATAAATCAAATGCTCTATTTATTAATGATGTGGCTACAGATTGTAAATGGCGGGGGTGATGATGAGATGACGCATGTAGATATCTGTCAGTGTGTGTAGGTTTTCTGTATACACAGTGAGCTAAGGTCCCATTTGTTCTCACAGTCACTTTAACATCCAAGAAAGACAATGATCGGTCATTTTCCATCTCATATGTGAATCGGATTTTCGGGTGAATGGAATTAAGGTGGTATTGAAATTGATCTACTTCCTGCCTGTTACCTTTAATAATACAAAAAATGTCATCGACGTATCTCTTCCACAGTCAAACGATCTTTGGGCCTAGACGTAGAGCTTGTTGCTCGAAGTACTCCATCCAGAGATTGGCCAACACTGGTGCTACTGGACTGCCCATTGCGACGCCATCAATCTGGAGGTAATATTGACCTTGGAAAAGGAAGTAGCTACCGTCTAGACAGTTTTCTAGTAGATCGATATACTTTTCAGACAAACCATGGTCTCTCAATTTGCTCTTAACTACATCCAGACTCTCTTTAATTGGAACATTAGTAAATAGAGATTCTACATCAAAACTTACCATGATTTCATCTGGTTCCAACCTCAGGTCCTGAATGAGTTCTACGAAATGACGTGAGTCCTTTACATATGAAGGCGTTTTACCTACTAGCGGCTGAAGTACAGATGCCACGTACTTGGCCAAATCGTAAGTAGGTGAACCTATCTGACTTACGATAGGCCTCAAAGGTACACCAGCTTTGTGTACTTTAGGCAGACCATACATCTTAGGTGGCTGAGATGATCTTGCCCTGCATAAAAATTGGTACTCGTCTTCCTTAAAAAGAAACCTGTTATGGTGCACTAAAGACCGTATACGCCGTGCAACCCTAGCAGTGGGATTATACTTCACCGGTTTGTATACCGTCTCATCCTTCAATATGTCTCCCATTTTTTCGAGGTAGTCGTTGGTGTTTAACATAACAGTGGCGTTTCCTTTGTCGGCTTTTAGCACTAAAATATCCTTATTTTCTCTGAGACCTTTTAACGCCAGACGCTCATCTGTTGTGATGTTGCTAGACGGAAGTTTTGACCTGCGTAATATTACTGCGACGTCCTGTCGAATGGTGTCGGCATCATTTGGGGGGACTTTATTGCGAATTATCGCCTCTTCAACACCACCAATGATACTTTCATAAGGTATTCGCTTTGGTGTTACTGCGTAATTCATACCTTTCGCCAATATGTTCCGAGCTGGCTCTTCCAATACAACCGAAGACATATTTATTACAGTAGCCGTGACGTCACCCGATTTTAAATTTAAGACCGTCTTACTGCAACGTCGGTTAATATGTCGGTCAAACTTTCTTTCGTGTTGCTTACTACATAACTCGAAAGTACGCTCAGCCTGTAGGCACGTTATCCGATCACACAAATCAAAATCGTCCACCGATAACCTAACACTACACTCATTATGCACTTTTTATAACTCCTTATGCACTTTAGTTAACTCACTGTATTTATTTCGAATTAATTGTTTTAGGAGTTTTTCACTCGCGTTTCTTAGAATTTTATCGGAATTAAAAATATCACTGCGCGATTTTATACGCACACAGGTAGGTAAAATGTTCGAATCACGACAATTACTCAAAAATATTAACGATGACTCGATGCGCGCGCGTTTTTTCCGACATAATTCTAGGTGACGTATTAACTTAACAATATCCGGCCCGTATCGGTTTGCAGTATGAACTTTTAAACTAACGCGTTCTACTATCATTTTTAAATATATAAACGGGTCAATAACGCGTACATATATAGAACTTACTTGTAAAGCTCGACGTTTCGGCCAAGTTACATTGACCGTGGTCACGAGCAGACTGGAGCAGCGAGTTTCCTCCGTCGTTCACGTCGGGATCGATTTTCATCTACCCCCTTCTGGTCTTGTTTTTTTCGAATTTAGCCTACACACAACACTAACCGTATCTTGGACTTTATTTGTTTGCAGGTGCAAAGGCTTTATTCTGCTGATCACTGGATTCCAGGCAGGAGACAACTTAAATCCGTCTTCCCTGTTGAAATTTTTATATTTTCTAATTTCAATAGCTTCCCGTACCATACGGGGAACATAGTGTCGCTCAGTAGAGAGAACCTGAGGTCGGTGGAATTCAATCCAGTGATCAGTGCTGGAATCCAAAATATGTTCAGCTATAGCCGACTTATTAACCTGCCTGTTTTTTACAGCCGTGATATGCTCTTTGAGTCTATCTGCGATAGTACGTTTAGTTTGGCCTATATAAGCACTACCACAGCTGCAGTCCACTTTATATACCCCTGGCGTCTGGAAGGGTATGACATCCTTAGGCGTGCCCACATGCCCGACTACCTTTAAGCTTGGCGTATAGATGGTAGGTATGGAATATTTTTTCAGTAGCGTTCCAATCTTATCGGTAATCCCTTTAATATATGTCATGAATGCCGGCTGCCTTTTGACTATAGGATACCTAACCTTTTTATTATAACGCCTAATGTTCTGCCTATCTTTATAACCATTTTTCCTAAGTATATCCTGAACATGGTTTAGTTCAGGCTCCAGATGTTCGGAGTCGCATAAATCAAATGCTCTATTTATTAATGATGTGGCTACAGATTGTAAATGGCGGGGGTGATGATGAGATGACGCATGTAGATATCTGTCAGTGTGTGTAGGTTTTCTGTATACACAGTGAGCTAAGGTCCCATTTGTTCTCACAGTCACTTTAACATCCAAGAAAGACAATGATCGGTCATTTTCCATCTCATATGTGAATCGGATTTTCGGGTGAATGGAATTAAGGTGGTATTGAAATTGATCTACTTCCTGCCTGTTCGTAGAACTCATTCAGGACCTGAGGTTGGAACCAGATGAAATCATGGTAAGTTTTGATGTAGAATCTCTATTTACTAATGTTCCAATTAAAGAGAGTCTGGATGTAGTTAAGAGCAAATTGAGAGACCATGGTTTGTCTGAAAAGTATATCGATCTACTAGAAAACTGTCTAGACGGTAGCTACTTCCTTTTCCAAGGTCAATATTACCTCCAGATTGATGGCGTCGCAATGGGCAGTCCAGTAGCACCAGTGTTGGCCAATCTCTGGATGGAGTACTTCGAGCAACAAGCTCTACGTCTAGGCCCAAAGATCGTTCGACTGTGGAAGAGATACGTCGATGACATTTTTTGTATTATTAAAGGTAACAGGCAGGAAGTAGATCAATTTCAATACCACCTTAATTCCATTCACCCGAAAATCCGATTCACATATGAGATGGAAAATGACCGATCATTATCTTTCTTGGATGTTAAAGTGACTGTGAGAACAAATGGGACCTTAGCTCACTGTGTATACAGAAAACCTACACACACTGACAGATATCTACATGCGTCATCTCATCATCACCCCCGCCATTTACAATCTGTAGCCACATCATTAATAAATAGAGCATTTGATTTATGCGACTCCGAACATCTGGAGCCTGAACTAAACCATGTTCAGGATATACTTAGGAAAAATGGTTATAAAGATAGGCAGAACATTAGGCGTTATAATAAAAAGGTTAGGTATCCTATAGTCAAAAGGCAGCCGGCATTCATGACATATATTAAAGGGATTACCGATAAGATTGGAACGCTACTGAAAAAATATTCCATACCTACCATCTATACGCCAAGCTTAAAGGTAGTCGGGCATGTGGGCACGCCTAAGGATGTCATACCCTTCCAGACGCCAGGGGTATATAAAGTGGACTGCAGCTGTGGTAGTGCTTATATAGGCCAAACTAAACGTACTATCGCAGATAGACTCAAAGAGCATATCACGGCTGTAAAAAACAGGCAGGTTAATAAGTCGGCTATAGCTGAACATATTTTGGATTCCAGCACTGATCACTGGATTGAATTCCACCGACCTCAGGTTCTCTCTACTGAGCGACACTATGTTCCCCGTATGGTACGGGAAGCTATTGAAATTAGAAAATATAAAAATTTCAACAGGGAAGACGGATTTAAGTTGTCTCCTGCCTGGAATCCAGTGATCAGCAGAATAAAGCCTTTGCACCTGCAAACAAATAAAGTCCAAGATACGGTTAGTGTTGTGTGTAGGCTAAATTCGAAAAAAACAAGACCAGAAGGGGGTAGATGAAAATCGATCCCGACGTGAACGACGGAGGAAACTCGCTGCTCCAGTCTGCTCGCGACCACGGTCAATGTAACTTGGCCGAAACGTCGAGCTTTACAAGTAAGTTCTATATATGTACGCGTTATTGACCCGTTTATATATTTAAAAATGATAGTAGAACGCGTTAGTTTAAAAGTTCATAAAAGAAATTTGTCTTAGAAACATGTTTTTTATTTTGGTTTTATTTTGCTGCGCCCTTCTAGACCAAAGCCTGACGACGCCTTTGATGGGAATATAATGTGTGGATAAAAATACGCTGGCTTTTTTTTAGGTTAGATAATTATATAATGAAGTCCATACATTAAAAGATGTAATTGTCATAAAATACTTTCTTAAGAATATTACTAGGTAGTATAATTTGCGAGCCCTTACAAAGCTCTGCTTTTTGCTAGTTATAATATTATCATTAAGTCATCATCAATGATTATGTTTTAAATCAATAAATATAAATTTATTTTTAAAGTCAAGAAATTAATTAAAAAATATTTCCTCAATCAAATAGGGGGAAAAATGCTAATATCCAGAGTTTAATATTGGGTTTGATTATGAAAATGCTAGTATAAAGCATGTAGTATCACTGAAATCTATGTGCTTACGTAAAGAATAGTATTGTTTATTTTAAAATTGTACATAAAATTTCCTTTTTACAAACGTTTTTACCGAAGAACGTAATGTGGTTTTAAGTTGTGCTAAATATCGGTTGCGCTCGGACGTTTAAGGCGTTTGACAACTCACGACGTAGATGTTCAAGTGGTTAATATATAGAAAACAAGCAGTTTTTCGATTTGCAGGAAATCGATTTCTTTCAAAAATCGATTATTTTTAATCAATGTCACATTCCTAATTCAAAGACGCTGGCAATACGGCCTATTGAAATCAGAAATATTACAATATTGCCAGAAATCAAAATCATATAGAATAATAGCCAATATAAACTTTTAACTGGCACAGTATTATTAGTATATTTATTAAGTTTGTTTTTTAAATTAAAAATAGAATGTAAGCATAATACCTATACTAGAAAGGGAACTAAGTTAAAAGGGAGTATGAAAATGAAAATAAAAACAAAAATAAAGCTCATATAGGCAGGGATTTAAAACGTTATCAAATAACAGAACAAATTTTTCGATACATACCGTTATTATTGTAGCGATACCTCAGTAACAAAATTATTTTAGAACACTATGTGTATCGCTACCAAAATAACAGAACGAAATTATGAGCGGTATGTAACGTTTTAAATATTATTGATATTTATGCGACGTTGCCGCGTTTCATGCTGTTTCGTGATTGGTCGTTCGTACTACCATGACTGCGAGTTGGCAACAAGGTACCTACGCAAATTTACAAGTTTGATGTAATGAGACATCGCGATTTACGATTTACGAGACACGCATTAAAAATATTTACAAGCGGTACGCATGGTTTTCAAATAATTATTTTTAAAGGATTCCAACCTACATATAATTAGAAAACAATTCTAACTTTTAATACATATTATTATACCTACATAAGACAATGTATCTTTATGAAACATGTTTTTTTCTCCCGTGGGTTTTTATGTAATAAGAAATGTTACTAGGTATCTTAAGTCTTCTTTAAAATGCAAATTATTAACGTAATTTCCCCGTGTTGATTCCGGGCTCCTTTGTAGAATAGACGAACTGCCGTATTCCCAGGCAGGTCGTAAAAGGCGAGCGATTGGCTATGCGAGTCACTACTACCGTGGTAGAATTCCGGATTGTCTCACCCGGGTCTGATACCACCGCCTTACCTATTCCTGCCGCAATAGCGTCAGTGCTTGTCACTGTTGTCTTCCCGTTTAGAGGGTAAGGCAGCCGGTAAATTTATGTTTGTGGCATTAGACCTCGCCACAAGATAGCAACGCACCATTAACATCTTTGGTGTATATAGGCGATGTTGACTCTTTTCATCAGGAGACTCATCTCCTGTTTGCTATCTTAAGATATAAAAAAATAAAAAATGTTTTTTTTTCAAACAAATGTGTTAATTATTAACTAGCTTTCGCCCGCGGCTTCGCCCGCGTAGTATTAGTAGTAAGTAGCCTACCTATGTCCTTCCCCAGAATTAAGGCTATCCATTTGAAATATCATCACACACAGCTTTGCAGATTAACCATGACCATGAATCATACATTTACAAAGAAACACAAATAGACGGACAATTAGACGTCACTTTAATTTTCATTATGTAATGTGAGAATTCTGTAAGGTTAGTATGCATATTATTGAATTTATTGAAGAGCGTGGCTTATAGCAGCAGCAAAATATAAAAATCTGTAAAATATAATTCCTGAAATTTTCCGCTAAATTATTTAAGCATAGATTTTTGTTTGTCTTTTATTATAATTTTTGAATTAAAGCTGTTAAGCACGATGATCCATTTTTTGAACTGTAAAATGTTTTCTTAGTCACAAAATTTATTAATTAAAAAATATCGATGTAGGGTCACTGCGTCGGTAACGCGACCGCCTCCAGTATGCGACCACTTGAGGGGCTAGGTTTCTCTAATTAAAGATAATAGCATTTTGACATAAATACGTCTTTGAATTTGCCTTCGAAGAGGGGACAGTTCAAAAAACTGATGATAAAAAAATTGGGGGATACAGTTTGATGTTATTGCTACATAACTATCACCAACATCCAAAATATATAAAAACCTTAAAAACAACAAAGAAAAATATCGACACGCGGAGTTTGAACTTGCGACCATCTCCCTAAAGCCGGGACGCTCTTCCACTGAGCTAGTGTCGACAGGCTCGAGGCGGCGAAATTCTTCTTTGATATATGATCGAATACGTCGATTGTACTGATTGCTAGGTATACATACTTATGACTAGTTAAATGAGTTCATCGTTACAGATGAAATTCATATTTAAAATTTTGATCAGTACTTTCGTATTTCTAAATATTTTTGTGTTATAGCACTCACCCCGTGCTTGGGAAACTGGAAAAACCTTAAAAACAACAAAACCGGCTAGGAGTGCATTAAAGATGCACACTAGTAGGTATATAGAGGAGGGAGGTGTTTAACTACCATATTTGTGATTTTATCCGGCCCCGGGGCCTTTTTATTGTGAAGGTTTTTGTATTCTTCGGTTTTCGTAAGTAATAGGTGGTACCTTACGGTGGTAGCGCCACCCTACGCTCTACTTCGCTATCCAAATGATGGACGGACGTGGTCTAGGTTCGTAGGCGGGTTTGATGGGGAACATTGTGATTGGAACGATGAATGAAAAATGTGACCATCGCAAGATATTAACCGTGACGTCGTCGTATTCACGTAAAAGATGCACGGCTGTGTCCTCAACACAGCCACAACCCGTTTTTTTTTTCAGGAGAAAACAATGATTAGTAAGCATTAAATATTCATTGAATACTTATGTAATAAGGAAATCATAAATTTAAATCTATCGGGCTTAACCCAAATCTAGAAAATAGTGCCTGAGTCGGGTGATGACTCAATGGTGTGTTTATGTGTCACGTAGTGCTGCAAAAATACCACGCCGGGCGGCGAACAAAGTTACCTTTTGATACCTTACACTAATGTTACACTCAAACAAGAAGCGTTATTACTTCAATTATAGAGCAATGTTTGTTAGAAAGTTGTAGTCATATCATTTTTTAGCTTATATTTTTTTAAAATCCAGTGGTCGCAAACTGAAGTACATAAATATCTAATACGCTAGAAAGTGGCCGGGTGGTCGCATTCTGACACTTAAAGCTACATAATATTTTGCTTGTTATAATCTCAATGATGCTTTTATGATTGTATAATTTAGAATCTGATGTTGTAGAAGCATAAAGATGCATGTCATCAGTTTACGACCAAATGTTTTCTTGATAGAACTTTTTTCAATTCACTCACTAAAATAGGTGGTCGCAAACCCACTTTGGTCGAAAATTATGATGTTAGTTTGCGACCGCCCTGATTTAGTACGAAAGAAAGTAAATTAAAATAAGTAAATAAATAAAATATTGCTTTCTTTATATGATGGCAGCCCCGCAAGATAAAAGAAACACAAAATGAAAAATACCAGTTTTCTTAGGACTACTTTAAGGAAAATTTACTCGGCGAGGAAAATGACGTTATCAAAATATTGCTTAACTCTTATGTTGTCAACCACAACCAAATTAGTAAAGAAATATTAAGAAAATACGGTCACCGTGCATGTAATAGCGTTGTTATCATCCGCGCGGTAACTACTGACAAATGAGTCTAGTCACGAGTTGGGAAAATCACTGTTTGTAAATAATGAACTTCGATGGTGCCTATAAAAGAGAATTTGAATAAACATGTTTTGTATCTATGCGCGGGCGTCCGTATAAGTATAAACATGTCATTGGATAATTAGCTCAACGTTTAAGTACCTACTTTTTTTTTACATATTCGGTATTAAAATCGAGTACTGAATACCCTCTTTTAGTATGTAGTTTTTATCAGCCAGTTTCTACACAAAATAATTTGCAGATGTGAAACGAAAAAACAAGTTGTTGTTAGTCTAGATGATTAGTGTTCAAAATGAATATTTGTTTTTTATATCATAAGATAGCAAACAGGCTGATGGCTCTCCTGATGGTATGAGAAACCATCGCCTATACTCTAGACATCAAAAATGTTAACGGTGCGTTGCCCTCAGTGTGGATGTGTTTGGTGGTGTGGCCACCTTACCCTCCAAACCGGAACAAGACAAAAAACTTGAGAGGTGTCAAGGTCACCCGGATGGAACGAAGTTCCTTTTATTATTATTTACAAAAAACCTGTATACACTCAACAAAAATAATCGTCGCGTCACCACATTGTTCAATGCGAAATAGAAATGAAAATATCTGGCTTGCTTTCTATAAGAGAGAGAGAGAGAGAGACAGAGAAACATCCGCACGCCGCACAGTTTACAATACCTTACTATTGCAAAAAGTGTCGTGGCAACTTTTCGTAAGAATTTTTTCCGTCTAGCCCCCTTTCACAACGCGCAATAAGGAACTTCGTAGAATTTCGACCCACGGTCGAATTTCGGCACCCGGTCCTATTTCGGAACCTGGTCGAATTTCGGCACCCAGTCGAATTTCGACCATCGGTCGAATTTCGGCACCCGTTCGAAATTTGACCGGCGGTCGAAACTTGGCAACCGATCGAAATTCGACACTCGGTCGAATTTCGACACTCGGTCGAAATTCGACTGTCCGTCGAAATTCAACTTTTGGTCGAAATTCGACATTCGGCCGAAATTCTGTATAAATGTCGAACATTTGGCACTAGAAAAAAGTAAACAATCAATCAAATATAATGCACGAGCTTAAGGGAAGTGGCTGGATATTTCTGTGCTTACAATACCTTACTATAGCAAAAAGTGTTGTGACAATTTTTCGTAAGAATTTTTTCCGTCTAGCCCCCTTTCACAACGCGCGATAAGGAACTTCGTTCCAATAACAAACAAGTGGTAGATTTCTGCGTTGTCTCGTCCGGGTATTTGGTACCACTGCCTTACCTATTTGTGTCAACGCACCGTTAACATTTTTGATGTCTATAGGCGATAGTTTCTCTTTGCATCAGGATGGCTCTCCTGATGGAAAGAGAAACCATCGCCTATAGACATCAAAAATGTTAACGGTGCGTTGCCATCCGTGTGGCCGGTTTACAATGCCACATGCACATGTCTACCGGCTACCTTACCCTCCAAACCGAAACAAGACAATGTCAAATAGGTGTTACCTATTTGTGTCGCAATAGAGTCAATGCTTGTCATCATCATGTTCCGGTATGAATGGTAAGGTAGCCGGTAAACTTATGCACGTGGCCTTAGACCTCGTTACAAGATAGCAACGCATCATTAAAATCTTTGGTGTCTATAGGTGATGATTGACTCTTTCCATCAGAAGACCCGTCTGCTTGTTTGTTATCAACATATAAAAAAAATTGACATTATTGCGGCAGGAATAGCTAATGCGATGGTATCAAATACACGGGCGAGACGTTGCGGAACTCTACCACCAAGTAGTTATGATGGTAGTGACACAGGGTGAAGTAGGGGATAAAAGTTTGTATGAAACTTTATATTCCTTGGACATACTTGCATAAAATTTCGTATGAATTGAGTAAAATTGTCTGTCTGTTTAAGACAAGAAAAAGTGTTATTTGTTATATGCACCGTGTATATACATCCATATGCATTTAGTTAAACCCGGTTATTTTAATGTTACAAACAGACACTCCAATTTTATATATTTGTATAAATTACTTTAGTATGTTCGATAGGTATGTTACCAATAGTTAGTTTTATTTTTCGTGTTTTACTTAAATTTTGATAATCAAATATATTTTAATAAATAACTAATATGAACATGTTAATATTATTTTTATACAAAATTAGCGGCCCACCCGACTACGTCGAGATTTTTAATAAAGTAGCTTATAAAGAAGGTTAAATAAGTTGTCTTGTAAGAAAGGTTAAATAAGTCTACCCCGCGTTGGTCCCGCGCTCCTTTGAAGAATAGGCCAACTGCCAGGTAGGTCGTAAGAGGCGACTGATTGGATTTACGAGTCACTACCATCGTGGCTACTAGGTGGTAGAGTTCTGCATTGTCTCGCCCGGGTCTGGTACCACCGCCTTACCTATTCCTGCCGCAAAAGCGTTAGTGCTTGTTACTGTCGTGTTCCGGTTTGGAGGGTAAGGTAGTCGGTAAACTTATGCATGTGGCATTAGGCCTCGCCACAAGATAGCAACGCACCATTAACACTTTTGGTGTCTATAAGTGATAGTTGACTCTTTCCATCAGGAGACCCATCTGCTTGTTTGCTATCTAATGACATAAAAAAAAGTTCTAAAGTAAATATACGCGAGCGAAGCCGTGGGTAACAGCTAGTCTCGCTATGAAAGGTAGGTACTTTCCTGTTTATAATTACGAAACTTCACACTAAATATAAATGTAATATTAATTATTTAAAAATTTGAAAAACAGTATTTTAAAAATAATAGTACCAAAAACTGGTACATTCAACGAAATCTTTCAAACTCTGATGAAAACCTCTAATTTTAAATCTAACTTGTCCGATATGTGAAATACAAGAAACAACAAGCGGAGCACAAATGAGTGAATCATAATACCATATAACATAACGAATTTTTTTGGATATAACAGAACGTAATGAATAACGTTATTAAATAGTAACAAATTCTGTATCATTATTGGATAGCGCTATGCTTGAAAATATCGTTATGTCTTGCCTTGAGCAATAACGATATCACATAATACCGGTATTTCAACCCTTGCATATAGGTAATTTCATGATTAAATAACGTCATGGAGTATAGACATTGACGTGTATCATATTACCACTGGACTGGCTGCTGTCACAGAATTTTTGTGCCTATTTGAATATCGCCATTTTGGCGCTGTAGACAGATGTGAGCGTCCGTGGAACTAAAATTAGTGATGCCCTCTTGTAGACAGCTTGGATAAGTTTATCGATCGTTCAATAATCAATATTTACAACCAGGTGGGCTGTGGTTCATGTAAATACTTTTTTACCCGACTGCAGGAGGGTATTGTGTTTATCAGTCTATATATGTATGTATGTATGTTTGTTCCTATGTGGCATTCTAGAGGCCAAACGCGTAGGCTGATTTTAATGTATCGTATGTCAATCGATTCGTCTTAACCTTGTGAGTGTCACTAAAGACATGACATTTATTAGAACTCACCATGGAAACCACCAGGAGCCATATTGTCAAAATTAAAAAAATATATATTGATGAACAATATCATGTGGGGTATCGTTGAATAGATATTTAAAAATCATTTTGAGTTTTATTCATCATTTTTCTTTTTAATAATAGTTTAGAATATGTTACGATTTAAAGTTAATTTTCCTATTTGTATTCTCGTACTTTATACATACCTATATACCTACTTCAGTATTTGTTATTCGGTCTTCATTACATTAATCAGTATTTATCATCAGTTAGACAATATTTTTAACCGACGAAAAAATGGAGGTTATCAGTTTGACATGTAGGTATGTATGTAATATTGTTGGAATTGGATAACACTTGACTATGATGATATATTTAGGCGTCCAAGCACGTGTACTAAAATTGCGTAAGTGAATGTATATTTGTGTTTGTCCAGGATTTTTTCGGGAAATAAAAGACATAATATCCAGATAATTATTTTTGATTTAAAACAACGTATATTACAACTCAGGGAACTGTCTAAATTTTATCAATATCGGTTCAGTAGTTTTTACTCCGTGCTAGTCCGGGCTTCTTTGAAGAATAGGCCAATTGCCGTTCTACCAGGCAGGTCGTAAGCGTCGATCGATTGGCTATTTCCGTCACTACCATCGTGACTACTAGTTATTAAAGTTCTGGAACGTTTCGCCCGGGTATTTAGTACCGCTGCATTACCTATTCCTGCCGCAATAGCGTCAATTATTATCATTGTCGTGTTCCAGTTAAAAGGGTAAGGTAGCCGATACATTTATGCACCAAATATGGTGCGTTGCTATTTTGTGGCGAGGTCTAATGCCACATGCATAAGTTTTCCGGCTACCTTACCCGCCAAACCGGAACACGATATTGACAAGTACTGACGCTATAGCGGCAGGAATGGTAAGGCGGTGGTACCAGGCCCGCGCGAGACAATGCAGAACTCTACCACCTAGTAGCCACGATGGTAGTGATTCGTATAGCCAATCGGTCGCTTTTTACGACCTGCCTGGCAGAACGGCAGTTGGCCTATTCTTCAAAGAAGCCCGGGAACACCACGGGGAGAACAAATACGTCGCCAAATATTCACCAAAAACCACTATTCACGGCATCTCTAATGCTGCGGCCGCACTTGCGTCTATCGTCACAAAGCTTCGCTTAGATATTTAATGAACATTCAAACCAGAAATACAAACACACGCTTTTCAAAAAAATGCTTTTCCCTGCTGAGAATCAAACCCAAGTTACAATAGTAGCCAATATATTATTATAATCTGTCTCCAAGCCCTGTTGGTTGGTACTTAAGGTCGCTACTTAAGCAAAAACGGGGCGGTCAGGGCGTTAGGTGCCCCATAGACCTACAATAATATTGCCAATATTACGTATTGCGCATTGCTATTGACCGTTTAGGGTTAATTTTGAAGATTGCACAATGATTGAACAAAAGTTTTTCGGGTTTAATTTTTATACCGCAATATTTTTTTCTTGCACTGTGTAGGCTTAATATTGCACAATATTATTCACTGCAGAGGTTGGAGCGGTCGCGTTCGGTCAGTCACTGTGTTTAATGTATGGTCGTGTCGTAAATTTATGCAAAATGGCGAGCAAGAATTCTATAAAAGATAAATAACGGGAGTTTTTACTTGAATGTATATAATTGTATGGAGATTTATTTAACTAAATCACCAGCATGGTTGCCGCCAAAACTTTGTCGTCAGACATGTTGCTCGCCTGAAAATATTGATCAGACTGGTTTGTCAATTTTATTGAGTGATTAATTGAACGTTTGGAGTCAAAGGGGTATTCAATATTAATAATATTAATAATAATAATAATATTAATATTTATTTGCCTAAAATGTGTGTACAATAATAGGTGTTAAAAAGTAAAACGTTCTACACATTTAGTCAAAGTATTGACATGCAAATTTTAACCAAAACATTATGGTAGTTATATATAATTGTAATTATTGCACAATAAAAGTATTGCGCAATGTTATCGTAGGTTTATGGGGCGCCTTAGGTATTTGGTTTTATTAGGCGCCCCCTGGATGTACAATAATACTGCGTAATACTTTTATTGTACAATAATAATGAATACCCCTTGCTTCCAAACGTTCAATAAATTCACTCAATAAAATTGACAATTCAGTCTCATCAATATTTTCGTGCGAGCAACGTAGCTGACGACTAAGTTTTGGCGGTAACTATGCTGGTGATTTTGTTAAATAAATCTCTATATAATTCTATACACACAAGTATAAAGTCCCGTTCTTTATCTTTTATAGCATTTTTGCTCACCATTGTGCTTAAATTTACAACACGACCATATATTAAACACGGTAACTGACCGAACGCGACCACTCCAAACTCTGAAGTGAAAAATATTGTGCAATATTAAGCCTACACAGTGCAAGAAAAAATATTGCGCAATAAAAATTAAACCCGCTCAAACTTTCGTTCAATCGTTGTGCAATCTTCAATATTAACCCTAAAAGTTCAATAATATTGCACAATATGTAATATTGCGCAATATTACTGTAGGTTTATGGGGCACCTTAGGTACCTACCTATTTAATAGTGTGTTAATACTTTTACTTTAGAATCCTTTATTAAACTTCCCACTAGGAAAGTAAACATTTTCAAAATTTGACGAATAGAATTTGACGACAAAGCAATTAAAAACAATGTTCCTGGAGTGAAAGTCTGAATCGAACCTAACCCGGCTCAAACCATGCATTGCTTTGAGCCAGGTAAATTCTCTAGAGGGGCTAATAATGAGTAGTTTAGACCACCTCAAGTTACTTAATAATCCCTACGATATTTACTCTGTAAGAAATGACAAGTTTATGTAATTTACCATCTGATAATTTGAATATCGAATCTTATAAAGTATTGTATACTCTTTGATCCAAGTTAATGAATCCTAACTAAAAAGTATAAAATAAAAAATTTATTGCAAACAAAAAACCCGACTGCATTTAATCTTTAGAAAATGTTCATTGACTGAAATGAAAGCTAAAAAAATCGGTTGTCTGTAAAGTTGGTTTACAGACGATAGTTGAACGTGACAACGTCTTAAGCTCTCGCTTGTACTCCAAGCCTTAAACGGAACGCCTCAGAGCGAGGTAACGCCGCATGAGTCATGTTTTTTCGTGCGTGCAGCCAGCTCTATCGAATTATAAGACGTTGTCACGTCAAAAGAAGGAAACAAGCCCAGTAGTTTAGAATCATGTTAAGTAATAATGAATAACTTCACCATTGAAATAGTTCTATAATCTATATACCTACATACATATAAAACAATTCATAAATTTTAATTCATCACAGAAAGATTAACAGTCGGGGCCCTTTGTGAAAATTTGATAGCTAAAAATTGATTGGGCCCCGACTGTTAATCGTTCTGTGACGAATTAAAATTTATGAATTGTTTTATATGTATGTAGGTACATAGATTATAGAACTATTTCAATGGTGAAGTTATTCGTTATTACTTAACATGATTCTCAACTACTGGGCTTGTTTCCTTCTTTTGACGTGACAACGTCTTATAATTCGATAGAGCTGGCTGCACGCACGAAAAAACATGACTCATGCGGCGTTACCTCGCTCTGAGGCGTTCCGTAAATGCTACCATTCCATTAGTATTTTCTTAAGACGTTGTCACGTTCAACTATCGTCTGTAAACCAACTTTACAGACAACCGATTTTTTTAGCTTTCATTTCAGTCAATGAACATTTTCTAAAGATTAAATGCAGTCGGGTTTTTTGTTTTCAATATTTTTTTTATTAATTACTGTATTATTAACATGCGCAAATGTAAAAAATTAATAGGAATACTATGAAATATAGTGATTGCAGAGGAAGATTCATATGTACAAAATATTCTAGTATTTGGTATAGTTGAGAAATTGACTCCTGCGAAGCAGGGACGGGTCGCTAATAATATTATACAGTAGAAACTCGATTCACCGGACTAATTGATAAGGCATCCATATACTTGAAAGTCCGGATAACTGAATATATTTTTTTAATAATAATAATAATAATAATAATTCACGGGACAAATTACACTTACTGATCTAACCCCAAAGTAAGCAAATTATTTGCTTGTGTTATGGGTGTTAGTCAACGATACTAATACATAGAAATACATATATAAATACTAGAATATATGTAATAAACACCCAAACCCGGAAATACAAACATTTATGCTCACAAATACTTGTGCCCGTCGGGGATCGAACCCGAGCCTCGTTGATTGCGTAGTCAGGGTCTCTAACCACTCGACCAACGGGGTTATGTTTATGGTTATGTATAAAGAAAAGTAATTACACATAATATTAATATGTATTGTATAATCTAGGTATAATCTAGGAAGAGTCTGGCCTCACCCAATATCCTTGTAGTATGTGCACTGTGTATGAGCAAAATATGCGACTTTTATTTTTACATATATGTGAGTGGTTACGCAAAAAGGGACCTGAAGGGATTGGAAACGGTTTTTTTTTTTGATAAATTCTGATTCTATGGTCCTTCATCTTTGTTTTGTTCTAATCAAAATAATTTTAGGTGCCGTAGTTTTTTTTTAATGATTTTTTATGTAAGCCGAGGCAGTTTTGAAAATATTAAACCTTATACACAGCGCACACTAGTTTCTTTTTCTAGCGCGCACATAAAGACAAGTAAAAGACGAATAAATAAGACACCAATAATACAGCTATCGCAAACACGTGCTACTTCTCACTGACGAAGTCGCTCACTAACGACACTAACATAAAACACCCCGCGCCTCTCTCCCGCACTCGTGGCGAAACTCACATTTTAAACGTGATTTACTCGAAATCAATTATTTTCCCTTGAGGTCCCTTTTTGCGTAACCACTCACATATATTTTATATCTATATATTAATACGTGTAGGAAAAACTTTGAACCCGTTGGCGATTGCGAGGTAATTGCGAGAACGGTGAGTGAGCGAATATATATATATATATATATATATATATATATATATATATATATATATATATATATATATATATGTATATATATATATATATATATATATATATATATATATATATATATATATATATATATATATATATATGTGAGGAAGTATGAGAGTATTTGCAACCTAAGGTAGCGTAGCGCTATCTAGAGTAGAATAAAGTGTATTTGACTTATACGTTGCGTACGTCACTTACGTCATTTTATATCTTAACAGTCATCCATCGGCCAGCATATATCAAATATCGCCTGTCGTAACGAAATCCGAGTCAGTAGATCGGTTTATAAGAGGACTCAAAGCTAGAGAACCGACCGTGCCTAACGTGCGCACTGATTCAGTGATAAGACGACTGTATGGTGGTATATTATAATTTATTGTCTTCTGCGAAAGCAGCGGTGGGATCAAATCCAATGCGTCTAATATTACTATCGGCCCACCAGTTCATGAATGTTGAAAACGAACTAATTTGAAGAAAATGGAGATGCAAGTGCAAAAAAAAATAAAAAAGTGCGAAACAAGGATTACCGTATTCATTCATTTACAAGGCCGTGCTCATAAAAGGGTGTCAAAATCACCCTTATGCAATACATTGGATGAAATAAAGGAATGTTAATCACGTCAGTTCGCTACTATTGGAAGATTTCACGACATGGTGCAGTATACTAGTAATTGCGATTCAACTTATGTGGAGAACTCTATAAAAAAAAAACCTAGTAATGGTGGATGAAATAGAAACTGGGTGGAGCGAGGTGAACAAAATTGTAGACGTCATCTCAGGTATCTCCGACTACCAGGTACGGTCTGATTTATTAAAAATACTGGCGAACAAAATTGAAGTCGTCATCTCAGGTATCTTCGACAGCCAGGTATGATCTGATTTATTAAAAATACTTCTAAGTAGCAGTTACTCGCGATTTCATTCGCGTGATCAAAAATCAATGCTTCTATTTGCCCAGTAGGTAAAATAGTGGCCTGTGTCATTGCTAAATAATGTGGCTTTCTGGGCGTGAGAGAATTTTTGCAATTGGTTAAGTAGTTTTTGAGTTAAATTGTAACAATGAGTACAATGCTGTGGCCATTGGTCAGACCATGATAAGTGCACTTTTAGCTGAACAATGTTAATAATACAATTAGCATTGCGAAAAATTGATCGTTTGATCAGATAGACATATCTCCATCAACACTGTACTCTTCTACAGTCTATGAACATTTTAAGATAAGTTAAAAAACAGAATATTATATTTGATCATAACAATACATATGCAATGTGCATAATACATGTAAAATTATTTTAGTAATTATCACTTTGATCTAAGGGCACAGAACGATCCTATAGTGTCACAAATATCATAAATCGAGTTATAACGCAAAATGTCGAAAGTTTAGATGTGTAGCCTTAATTCTAGCGATGAAAGTATTCAATGATCTTATTGTCTGAAAGTGGGACATACGGAACAGGTGTATTTTACTAAACGAAAACATGACAAGTATACAAAATCAAGTGTTAGTTTGTTTATATTCACAATCAGAAATACGTATTTAAGTATTTTCATGCCCGTATCTCCGAGGAGGTGGGTGGAGGTGCAGCCGGTGCGCCAGCAATTAGCCAAGTATGTTTGATCTCACAATGGGTGGCGGGCCTGTTGTCGGCCGGGCATTTATCCAATCCCAGGCAGCATTGCTTAGCAAAGGTGAAAAGCACATTCTTTGATTTATCTGACCCGGAAATCGAGCCCGGCACCTCACGTGGTTGGCACCGGTACCGGACCCCTAGACCACAGAGGTGACAAATCAATAAATTTATGCGTTAGAATCGATCTCAAGAGTTTTAAGTTACAATGTTTAGTTAGCGGCTCTGATTGTTCACTCTACCTTATGACATCATTATCGGGCGGGATGTTTTTTTAGTCGGCCCGGAATGAAGCTTTCATTACAAAAACAAAGGTACGCACAGTACAAAAAAGTTCAAGTGGATGTTTATGTTTTACAGAGCGCAGACTTACATGATATTGAGACCAATATTACTATCGACGATAGACATGGGTGTTTTGTTATTTTTCAGCATCGATGCACATCGTTGTTCGTAAACGTTACCATTGTCAATATCGTTGTTTCCGACAACGGTGTTGGACATCTAACTAGCGTACTAGCTGGGAAATGTCAAGCACGTTGATGGCTTGCCGTTTTCATAAACGTTGTGATACTGTCGTGCATCAACGTAAAAACATTTAGGAGAGTAAATGACAGTTGATGTAAATAGATAAACAAAATATTGAAATATAAAGTTTTTTTTTAGGTTAGTTAGTTAAAATTTGGATACGCATTTGAAAGGATTGTTTTCTACTCAAGTACGCAGTAAAGTTGGCACTTAGAATTGGTAAAGTTGCGCTCATCCGTTGTTTATTCACAGTTGGATATTCACAGTATGGGCCATCGGGCATCGACGTATTATGATTAATATCGGTAGCTGTCGATTACAGTCGTCGTTATTCGATGTCTGCCATCGCTTTGAATTTGGGTGTTATTCTCATCCGTTACTGGGCATTTCGGCAACGGATGTCGTCACCATGGACCGACATCGATCGTCAGCAGCGTTTCGTTAGAAACGGCCACCCCTAATCGACGATGATATTGCCCGTTTATATTACTTGATTAAAAGGGTTTGCGTTTGCACAAAGGGCAATTCCCACTATTTCGTTACTATGTGTGAAATAAAAATGAGACTTAAAAATTTAAATAAAGTCGTACTACACCATCCTTAACCATTAATCTCTACAAAAATAAATTCTATAAAGGATATCACTTCGGAAATAAGTTCATAACTCTCTACTTGCCCCGTTATTCTTGTAAAAAAAAAAATGACACAGATAGCCTTTGCTTTATTTCAGAGATTTAAAAGCTAAAACCATTCATGATAATTATCCTTCGATGACAATATTTGACTCTAAAAATGTAGCTATTTAGACGTCGGCCGTTTCGGCTATGGAACTGTATATCGCAAATCGCTATCGCTATCGCAATGTATATCGCTATCGCAAAAATGGACACTCAAATTAATTTTATCAAATAAAGAAAAAGCCAAAGCCCTGAAGCATTTCAGGTACTATTCTTCTCAGGACAAGTTTTAAGGATGTCATAAACTACAACAGCCTTATGGCATTTCATCATACAAAAAAAAAAAGATTTGGCTCCTTGAATATATAGATAATACATGGACCTAAGTAGGCATTTTGATATGGAGTACCGGAAAGTGATACCACACATCTATTATTTTAGTCGTCAATATGGTTGGTTTCAAGTCGACCAGAGGCTAGACCCTGACACTAATTGGATTATCCAGGCTTTAGTAAACGACACATGTAAATTTGCGGTCATTATATGTTATGGAGAATAAGCTAGCTTCATAAAAACTTTCACATTATAAAAATATGTTATATCACGTAATAGTTGTTAAAATTATAATAGGCAACTTATTCAAAATTTTCGTGAGGATTCAAAACATATAGTTTGAGATACAACGTTAAATATAATACGAAAACATATATGGTTTTAGCGGTTTAGCATAGCGGTTAACATTACCGCTTGTGTCAGAACATTATATGTTCACCGGTGCTTAACACGTAAAATTGATAAAATACCATCGGATAGTTTAGCTGCTTAGCTTAAGCCAGGATGGACGAACTAGCTTGTGCCGATAAAGCACACTTTAATAAGAGAACGAAGTACATTTTTTTTAATGTAAGCGATATAGTTTTAGTTGAGTAAAATCCTAGGCTAATTAATAAATTAGGGAAAAGTTTTCAAATTCTTGTAAAATAACAGATGTTTACGATTAAAATAGTAATTAGGAAGGTGAGCCAAATAAGATTTGGTTAAGTTTATAATGAGTTTAAGTTTATAATGAGAATTAATAGATGTATCTAACCTTCCTTTTATATCCTCGTAATGCGATTTCTGTGCCTGCTTCCGTTCTTTTTTTTACATTCATTGTACATCTATACAAATAGGAAAATGTATCAAAAATGAATGAGAACAAAAACATTTTTTTTGCTTTGATTTTTATTATAATGTTATTTTGTTGTGTTTTATTTAATTACTGTTACATTATATAAAAAAAAAGTTGTACGAACATTTAAATGTTACTGTGTTGATATCTCTTAATATTGTTCCAGAAATGCAGTGAAAAATAATGAAAATTGTTAGTTTTAAGATAAACTACTTTTGTATTAATGCTTTTGGAGCACCATGTCTCACTTTAATTCACGTAATTACCATGTCAGTACATTGGAAGCTCCACGCTTCATGTATCTATCATGTCAGTACATTGAAAGCTCCGCGCTTCGTGTAATTAAGAAGTCAACGCGTTAGAAGCTTCGCGCTTCACGTAACTATAAAAACAATACATTGGAAGCTCCGCGCTCCATGTAATTATCAGTTCTGTACATTGGAAGCTCCGCGCTTCATGTAACAATTAAGGAAGTACATTGGAAGCTCAGCGCTTCGTGTAATTAACAAATCAGTGTATTGGAAGCTCCGCGCTTCATGTAATAATTAAGGAAGTACATTGGAAGCTTAGCGCTTCGTGTAATTAATAAATCAGTGTATTGGAAGCTCCGTGCTTCATGAAACAATTAAGGGAGTACATTGGAAGCTTAGCGCTTCGTGTAATTAACAAGTAAGTGTATTGAAAGCTCCGCGTTTCATGTACCTAACAATTAAGGAAGTACATTGGAAGCTTAGCGCTTCGTGTAATTAATAAATCAGTGTATTGGAAGCTCCGCGCTTCATGTAATAATTAAGGAAGTACATTGGAAGCTTAGCGCTTCGTGTAATTAATAAATCAGTGTATTAGAAGTTCCGTGCTTTATGTAACAATTAAGGGAGTATATTGGAAGCTTAGCGCTTCGTGTAATTAACAAGTTAGTGTATTGGAAGCTCCGCGTTTCATGTACCTAACAATTAAGAAAGTACATTGGAAGCTTAGCGCTTCGTGTAATTAACAAGTCAGTGTATTAGAAGCTCCGCGCTTCATGTAACAATTAAGGAAGTACATTGAAAGCTCAACGCTTCGTGTAATTAATAAGAAAGTGTATTGGAAGCTCCGCGCTTCCGATAACTAGCAATTCGGATTGTAAAGGAAGCTCAGTGCTTAGTACAGCTCCCAGGTCGGCGTTGTGTGTCGTTTTAATATTCTTGTGCGACGTTACTACGAGCTTTATGTGCTTTGTATCACACCAAAAGACAGTAAAATTTTGACGAAGTGGAAATTTCTATTACGTATTGCCTACAGGCTTGTAGAGTTACGAAGATAACTGTGCGACACGCGAGAGCGCGTTGTCTGTCAGAATGGCCGTGTGAGGAAGTATGAGAGTATTTGCAACCTAAGGTAGCGTAGCGCTATCTAGAGTAGAATAAAGTGTATTTGACTTATACGTTGCGTACGTCACTTACGTCATTTTATATCTTAACAGTCATCCATCGGCCAGCATATATCAAATATCGCCTGTCGTAACGAAATCCGAGTCAGTAGATCGGTTTATAAGAGGACTCAAAGCTAGAGAACCGACCGTGCCTAACGTGCGCACTGATTCAGTGATAAGACGACTGTATGGTGGTATATTATAATTTATTGTCTTCTGCGAAATATATATATATATATATATATATATATATATATATATATATATATATATATATATATATATATATATATATATATATATATATATATATATATATATATATATATATATATATATATATATATATATATATATATAGCTTTCACGAGTAATAAATGAATAATTTATTTATATAATTATAAAATAAAAAAGACCACAATTTTTACTTTACCTTTTTACTGTCTAATTTAAGCCCCCTTTGAAAAGTAGATCTGATTCTGCCAAGTTAGTTCGAAAAAGGCAAACAATAGATCCACAGTGTTATTACAATAGTGAATACACTGTTAGAGTTCTGCATTGTCTCGCCCGGGTCTGGTATCACCACCATACCTATTTCCGTCACAATAGTGCCTGTCACTGTCATGTTCCGATTTGGAGGATAAGATAACCGGTAAACTTACGCATGTGGCATTAAGACCCCACCGCAAGGATAGAGATGCACCATTAACATCTTTGGTGTCTATAGGTGGTGGTTGTCTTTTTCCATCAGGAAAGATATCTGCTTTTTTGCTATCTTATGATACATAAAAAATCATAGTGACTACTAGGTGATAGAGCCCGTTAAAGACGTCGCCTTATCCTTGGATGAGAAAACCTGTTGATGATAAGTTTCCACCTTTGATGATGGATGAGGATGATAGCTTTTTACTCCTACATATATTGGCACATTGCTTGCTATAATCTAGAGATATTACAAAATATGTCGTATTCGAATGATAACCAAATTGTTTTTATATTGAGTAGTAGATTTTGTCCTACTCGCTTCTGTTATACCGCTTATTGTATTATGGATAACAAGCTACTGCTGTTAACGAGGCGTTGGATTTCTGTTTATAATAATGGCTAATCTCAATGTGTATTATCAAAATACCCAGGGGCTACGCACTAAGACGCATATATTCAAACGTAATTTACTTATGAGTAGTTATGATGTAATCTCGATTACCGAAACTTGGCTTAATGACTCTATAGGGGATGGTGAGCTTTTTGATGACAGATATCTGGTCTGGCGAAGGGATAGAGAATATTCTCGTACTAAGGAATTATACGGAGGCGGCGTTCTCTTAGCTGTGCATCGCGACTTGACAGCGGTAGAGCGACCAGAATGGTCTTCATCGGCTGAGGATATATGGGTATCTATAACATTTAGAGATACAGACCGTTCCGTCAGAAAAATTCACCTCTGTACTTTATATCTCTGTAGTGAAAAAAAAAATGGCAATTCTTTTAATACACAACTGTACAATTTTACAAATAAACTATCATTAATAATTAACTCTTGTCCTGACGATATATTTATTATAATGGGTGATTTTAATCTTAGTAACGTAGATTGGACATATGATGGCAGTAACCTACAGCCCTCGGGAACTACAAGTGAAACTCAGATTTACTTTTGTGATACACTGCTGGAGTGTAATCTGACTCAGTTTAACTCGAATCGTAATAATAATAGTAGACTGTTAGATCTTGTGTTCTGTAATTGGGATTTGTCTCTGGCTACATGTGAAGATCCCCTGGTACCTGAAAACCTTCATCACAAATCTCTTACTTTTACTCTAAACGCCATTACACGTGAAACTATGTCGGTTAAACCTCGATTGAAGTATTTTTACGAATCAGGTGATTATAGCAAAATAAACTCTTTTTTAACAAATAACGATTGGAAATCGCATTTAACAAATAATTCTATCGATTGCGCTGTTGATTATTTTTATCAGCAATTGTATAATACTAGGAACCAGTATATTCCATATAAAACCATTCATACATGTCTTTTCCACCCTGGTACAATTCGTCTTTGAAAAAAATTCTCAAAGAGAAATTTAAATACCTTAAAAAGTTTCGAATTTATGGTAACTCATGTGACTACGACACTTTCTCTTTACTACGAAAAAGAGCTAAAGCACTAGAGCATGAGTGCTATAGTGCATATATTAGAAAAACGGAGAAGTCTATAGCCGATAATCCCAAGTTATTCTGGTCATACATTAAATCAAATAAAAACGGATATGGCAGATTACCCGCGGTTCTATCGTACGAAGGGCAGACTGCTAGTTCTGGGGAAGAGATATCTAACCTTTTTTCAACTTACTTCCAATCATCATTTCTCTCGTCCAACAATATAGGCTCTAATTGTGACCACCACACAAGTTCAGTGAACAGCTCAACCCCTATGAATTACACGAATACTATAAGCGATATCGAGATTAATTCCGATACCGTTTATAAACTACTTAAGTCATTAGATCGAAATAAGGGGGCCGGACCAGATGATATACCACCATTATTTATCATTAATTGTGCTGAAAGTCTTACTAATCCTCTTGTAATATTATTTAGGCGCTCGGTAAGAGAAGGTATTGTACCTAAATTATGGAAGTCGGCCTTTATAACCCCAATCCATAAAAGTGGTAATCGGGGTGACGTAAAAAATTATCGACCTATTTCTAAATTGTGTATATTTGCGAAAATACTTGAGCGTATTATATATGATCAGGTTCGTAGTTGCCTCTCAAGTATTTTTATTTGCGAACAACATGGTTTCCTAAAAGGGCGCTCAACAACTACAAATCTTCTGGCATTTACTGAATATACGTCTGCAAGTATGGATGCTGGTGGACAAGTTGATGCAATTTTTACGGATTTTAGTAAAGCGTTTGACCGAATAGATCACGCGATATTATTACAAAAGCTTTTAGCTGCAGGTATCCACGGTAATTTGTTTAGATGGTTTACTTCGTATATTAAGAATCGATCACAGGCTGTTGCGGTTAATGGCTATAATTCTAATTGGATTACTGTCCCTTCAGGAGTTCCCCAAGGATCTCTTCTTGGTCCGTTACTATTCATTCTCTTTATAAATGACGTAAATTTATGTTTCAATAACTCAAATTTTCTATTATATGCAGATGACATGAAAATCTTCAGAAAAATTGAAAGCTCCTACGATTGTCATCTCCTCCAACAAGATCTTAATAACTTTGAAAAATACTGTAGATTGAACAAATTAGACCTAAATGTTTCTAAATGCTATCGTGTAACTTTTAGTCGCAAGCCTTTAATTGTCGATTACGAATATACGCTTGAAAAATCGGTTCTTAATAGGGTAAATAAGATTCGGGACCTTGGTGTGATTCATGATACTAAACTGACATATGAAAACCACATTGACCATATTGCAAAAAAATCATATAAAACATTAGGATTCATTATCAGGTCATGCTCTCAATTTTCTAATTTAAAAGTCGCCAAGGTATTATATTGTTCTTATGTGCGTAGCGTCATGGAATATTGTTCACAGGTTTGGAATCCACAATACAATATTTATATTAACAGGTTGGAATCAGTTCAGCGGAAATTTATAAAATTCATACAGTTCAAGTGTAAAAGTAATGAAAACAGTTACGAAGCGAGATGTAAAAAACATCACATATTACCTCTTGTGGAAAGACGTCGGATTGCCGATATTGTTCTACTGGCAAAAATAGCCCAATCACAAATAGACTCTCCTTACCTTCTGTCTATGATAAAATTAAGAGTTCCCTCTAGGAACACAAGGCATCCTATTACACTAAATGTTTCACAATGTGCCAGCAACAGCCCTATCAGGCTAGCATGGTGAAATCAGCAAAATTGCAAAAAAAAAATACATCAATTTGTAGCTAATTAGTTGCCAAAACGATGATTTTGTTGCTCGTGCCAATCCCTAGAAATCGTGAATTATGCTATCGTGATATCAAGGTAGCAAGGTAACTTAATGAATTATATTCTTTTCCGTTCATCTTTATAGAAGATTTAGTTACTATTTTGTTGCTATATCTTAGATATCGCAAAAATTTTTTTAATAATTGTTTTTTTTAATTTTTCTGTTCTTGCTATCTTGAAACTGGTTTTTCCTGGCATTAAAGAGTCTTTCAATTTTTTTGCTCATCAGGAGGCTACTCAAATACACTCAAACAACTAGCAACAAAATAGTTGAAACCGGTCAGCCGATTTTTGAATTTTTTTTTCATCTTCCTCATTCTTGCTATCTTGAAACTGATTTTTGTCGGCATAGAAAGTGTATTAAATTAGTTGCTCATCAGGAAAATACTCAAATACACTCCAAGTATCAGCAACAAAATAGTTGAAACCGGTCGGCCGATTTTTGAATTTTTTTTTCATCTTCCTCATTCTTGCTATCTTGAAAGTGGGTTTTCCTGGTAAAAAAGAGTCTTTGAAATTTGTTGCTCATCAGGAGGCTACTCAAATACACTCAAACAACTAGCAACAAAATAGTTGAAACCGGTCGGCCGATTTTTGAATTTTTTTTTCATCTTCCTCATTCTTGCTATCTTGAAACTGGTTTTTCCTGGTAAAAAAGAGTCTTTGAAATTTGTTGCTCATCAGGAAGCTACTTAAATACACTCAAACAACTAGCAACAAAATAGTTGAAACCGGTCAGCCGATTTTTGATTTTTTTTTCCATCCTCCTCATTCTTGCTATTTTGAAACTGATTTCTTTCGGCATAGAAAGTGTATTAAATTTGTTGCTCATCAGGAGACTACTTAAATACACTCTAAGAACCAGCAACAAAATAGTTGAAACCGGTCGGCCGATTTTTGAATTTTTTTTTCATCTTCCTCATTCTTGCTATCTTGAAAGTGGGTTTTCCTGGTAATAAAGAGTCTTTGAAATTTGTTGCTCATCAGGAGGCTACTCAAATACACTCAAACAACTAGCAACAAAATAGTTGAAACCGGTCAGCCGATTTTTGAATTTTTTTTCCATCCTCCTCATTCTTGCTATCTTGAAACTGATTTCTTTCGGCATAGAAAGTGTATTAAATTTGTTGCTCATCAGGAGACTACTTAAATACACTCTAAGAACCAGCAACAAAATAGTTGAAACCGGTCGGCCGATTTTTGATTTTTTTTTTCATCTTCCTCATTCTTGCTATCTTGAAAGTGGGTTTTCCTGGTAATAAAGAGTCTTTGAAATTTGTTGCTCATCAGGAGGCTACTCAAATACACTCAAACAACTAGCAACAAAATAGTTGAAACCGGTCAGCCGATTTTTGAATTTTTTTTCCATCCTCCTCATTCTTGCTATCTTGAAACTGATTTCTTTCGGCATAGAAAGTGTATTAAATTTGTTGCTCATCAGGAGACTACTTAAATACACTCTAAGAACCAGCAACAAAATAGTTGAAACCGGTCGGCCGATTTTTGATTTTTTTTTTCATCTTCCTCATTCTTGCTATCTTGAAAGTGGGTTTTCCTGGTAATAAAGAGTCTTTGAAATTTGTTGCTCATCAGGAGGCTACTCAAATACACTCAAACAACTAGCAACAAAATAGTTGAAACCGGTCAGCCGATTTTTGAATTTTTTTTCCATCCTCCTCATTCTTGCTATCTTGAAACTGATTTCTTTCGGCATAGAAAGTGTATTAAATTTGTTGCTCATCAGGAGACTACTTAAATACACTCTAAGAACCAGCAACAAAATAGTTGAAACCGGTCCGCCGATTTTTGAATTTTTTTTTCATCTTCCTCATTCTTGCTATCTTGAAACTGGTTTTTCCTGGTAAAAAAGAGTCTTTGAAATTTGTTGCTCATCAGGAAGCTACTTAAATACACTCTAAGAACCAGCAACAAAATAGTTGAAACCGGTCAGCCGATTTTTGAATTTTTTTTCCATCCTCCTCATTCTTGCTATCTTGAAACTGATTTCTTTCGGCATGGAATGTGTATTAAATTTGTTGCTCATCGGGAGACTACTTAAATACACTCTAAGAACCAGCAACAAAATAATTGAAACCGGTCGGCCGATTTTTGAATTTTTTTTTCATCTTCCTCATTCTTGCTATCTTGAAAGTGGGTTTTCCTGGTAATAAAGAGTCTTTGAAATTTGTTGCTCATCAGGAGGCTACTCAAATACACTCAAACAACTAGCAACAAAATAGTTGAAACCGGTCAGCCGATTTTTGAATTTTTTTTCCATCCTCCTCATTCTTGCTATCTTGAAACTGATTTCTTTCGGCATAGAAAGTGTATTAAATTTGTTGCTCATCAGGAGACTACTTAAATACACTCTAAGAACCAGCAACAAAATAGTTGAAACCGGTCGGCCGATTTTTGAATTTTTTTTTTCATCTTCCTCATTCTTGCTATCTTGAAAGTGGGTTTTCCTGGTAATAAAGAGTCTTTGAAATTTGTTGCTCATCAGGAGGCTACTCAAATACACTCAAACAACTAGCAACAAAATAGTTGAAACCGGTCAGCCGATTTTTGAATTTTTTTTTTGCATCTTCCTCATTCTTGCTATCTTGAAACTGATTTCTTTCGGCATAGAAAGTGTATTAAATTTGTTGCTCATCAGGAGACTACTTAAATACACTCTAAGAACCAGCAACAAAATAGTTGAAACCGGTCGGCCGATTTTTGAATTTTTTTTTCATCTTCCTCATTCTTGCTATCTTGAAAGTGGGTTTTCCTGGTAATAAAGAGTCTTTGAAATTTGTTGCTCATCAGGAGGCTACTCAAATACACTAAAACAACTAGCAACAAAATAGTTGAAACCGGTCAGCCGATTTTTGAATATTTTTTTTTCATCTTCCTCATTCTTGCTATCTTGAAAGTAGGTTTTCCTGGTAATAAAGTGTCTTTGAAATTTGTTGCTCATCAGGAGACTACTTAAATACAATCTAAGAACCAGCAACAAAATAGTTGAAACCGGTCCGCCGATTTTTGAATTTTTTTTTTTCATATTCCTCATTCTTGCTATCTTGAAACTGATTTTTGTCGGCATAGAAAGTGTATTAAATTAGTTGCTCATCAGGAAAATACTCAAATACACTCCAAGTATCAGCAACAAAATAGTTGAAACCGGTCGGCCGATTTTTGAATTTTTTTTTCATCTTCCTCATTCTTGCTATCTTGAAAGTGGGTTTTCCTGGTAATAAAGAGTCTTTGAAATTTGTTGCTCATCAGGAGGCTACTCAAATACACTCAAACAACTAGCAACAAAATAGTTGAAACCGGTCAGCCGATTTTTGAATTTTTTTTTCATCTTCCTCATTCTTGCTATCTTGAAAGTGGGTTTTCCTGGTAATAAAGAGTCTTTGAAATTTGTTGCTCATCAGGAGACTACTTAAATACACTCTAAGAACCAGCAACAAAATAGTTGAAACCGGTCCGCCGATTTTTGAATTTTTTTTTCATCTTCCTCATTCTTGCTATCTTGAAACTGATTTTTGTCGGCATAGAAAGTGTATTAAATTAGTTGCTCATCAGGAAAATACTCAAATACACTCCAAGTATCAGCAACAAAATAGTTGAAACCGGTCGACCGATTTTTGAATTTTTTTTCCATCTTCCTCATTCTTGCTATCTTGAAAGTGGGTTTTCCTGGTAATAAAGAGTCTTTGAAATTTGTTGCTCATCAGAAGGCTACTCAAATACACTCAAACAACTAGCAACAAAATAGTTGAAACCGGTCAGCCGATTTTTGAATTTTTTTTTGATCTTCCTCATTCTTGCTATCTTGAAAGAGGGTTTTCCTGGTAATAAAGAGTCTTTGAAATTTGTTGCTCATCAGGAGACTACTTAAATACACTCTAAGAACCAGCAACAAAATAGTTGAAACCGGTCCGCCGATTTTTGAATTTTTTTTTCATCTTCCTCATTCTTGCTATCTTGAAACTGATTTTTGTCGGCATAGAAAGTGTATTAAATTAGTTGCTCATCAGGAAAATACTCAAATACACTCCAAGTATCAGCAACAAAATAGTTGAAACCGGTCGGCCGATTTTTGAATTTTTTTGTCATCTTCCTCATTCTTGCTATCTTGAAAGTGGGTTTTCCTGGTAATAAAGAGTCTTTGAAATTTGTTGCTCATCAGGAGGCTACTCAAATACACTCAAACAACCAGCAACAAAATAGTTGAAACCGGTCAGCCGATTTTTGAATTTTTTTTTCATCTTCCTCATTCTTGCTATCTTGAAAGTGGGTTTTCCTGGTAATAAAGAGTCTTTGAAATTTGTTGCTCATCAGGAGACTACTTAAATACACTCTAAGAACCAGTAACAAAATAGTTGAAACCGGTCCGCCGATTTTTGAATTTTTTTTCATCTTCCTCATTCTTGCTATCTTAAAATTGGTTTTTCCTGGTAAAAAAGAGTCTTTGAAATTTGTTGCTCATCAGGAAGCTACTTAAATACACTCAAACAACTAGCAACAAAATAGTTATAACCGGTCAGCCGATTTTTGAATTTTTTTCTATCTTCCTCATTCTTGCTATCTTGAAACTGAATTTTGTCGGCATAGAAAGTGTATTAACTTAGTTGCTCATCAGGAAAATACTCAAATACACTCCAAGTATCAGCAACAAAATAGTTGAAACCGGTCGGCCGATTTTTGAATTTTTTTTTCATCTTCCTCATTCTTGCTATCTTGAAACTGATTTCTTTCGGCATAGAAAGTGTATTAAATTTGTTGCTCATCAGGAGACTACTTAAATACACTCTAAGAACCAGCAACAAAATAGTTGAAACCGGTCAGCCGATTTTTGAATTTTTTTTCCATCCTCCTCATTCTTGCTATCTTGAAACTGATTTCTTTCGGCATAGAAAGTGTATTAAATTTGTTGCTCATCAGGAGACTACTTAAATACACTCTAAGAACCAGCAACAAAATAGTTGAAACCGGTCCGCCGATTTTTGAATTTTTTTTTTCATCTTCCTCATTCTTGCTATCTTGAAACTGGTTTTTCCTGGTAAAAAAGAGTCTTTGAAATTTGTTGCTCATCAGGAAGCTACTTAAATACACTCAAACAACTAGCAACAAAATAGTTGAAACCGGTCAGCCGATTTTTGAATTTTTTTTCTATCTTCCTCATTCTTGCTGTCTTGAAACTTGTTTTTTGTTGCCAGTTGTTTGAGTGTATTTGAGTAGTCTCCTGATGAGCAACAAATTTCAAAGACTCTTCATTATCAGGGAAAACAAGTTTCAAGATAGCAAGAATGAGGAAGATGCAAAAAAAAAATTCAAAAATCGGCTGACCGGTTTCAACTATTTTGTTGCTAGTTGTTTGAGTGTATTTGAATAGCCTCCTGATGAGCAACAAATTTCAAAGACTCTTTATTACCAGGAAAACCCACTTTCAAGATAGCAAGAATGAGGAAGATGAAAAAAAAATTCAAAAATCGGCGGACCGGTTTCAACTATTTTGTTGCTGGTTCTTAGAGTGTATTTAAGTAGTCTCCTGATGAGCAACAAATTTCAAAGACTCTTTATTACCAGGAAAACCTACTTTCAAGATAGCAAGAATGAGGAAGATGCAAAAAAAATATTCAAAAATCGGCTGACCGGTTTCAACTATTTTGTTGCTAGTTGTTTGAGTGTATTTGAGTAGCCTCCTGATGAGCAACAAATTTCAAAGACTCTTTATTACCAGGAAAACCCACTTTCAAGATAGCAAGAATGAGGAAGATGAAACAAAAAATCAAAAATCGGCCGACCGGTTTCAACTATTTTGTTGCTGGTTCTTAGAGTGTATTTAAGTAGTCTCCTGATGAGCAACAAATTTAATACACTTTCTATGCCGAAAGAAATCAGTTTCAAGATAGCAAGAATGAGGAGGATGGAAAAAAAATTCAAAAATCGGCTGACCGGTTTCAACTATTTTGTTGCTAGTTGTTTGAGTGTATTTGAGTAGCCTCCTGATGAGCAACAAATTTCAAAGACTCTTTATTACCAGGAAAACCCACTTTCAAGATAGCAAGAATGAGGAAGATGAAAAAAAAATTCAAAAATCGGCCGACCGGTTTCAACTATTTTGTTGCTGGTTCTTAGAGTGTATTTAAGTAGTCTCCTGATGAGCAACAAATTTAATACACTTTCTATGCCGAAAGAAATCAGTTTCAAGATAGCAAGAATGAGGAGGATGGAAAAAAAATTCAAAAATCGGCTGACCGGTTTCAACTATTTTGTTGCTAGTTGTTTGAGTGTATTTAAGTAGCTTCCTGATGAGCAACAAATTTCAAAGACTCTTTTTTACCAGGAAAAACCAGTTTCAAGATAGCAAGAATGAGGAAGATGAAAAAAAAATTCAAAAATCGGCTGACCGGTTTCAACTATTTTGTTGCTAGTTGTTTGAGTGTATTTGAGTAGCCTCCTGATGAGCAACAAATTTCAAAGACTCTTTTTTACCAGGAAAACCCACTTTCAAGATAGCAAGAATGAGGAAGATGAAAAAAAAATTCAAAAATCGGCCGACCGGTTTCAACTATTTTGTTGCTGATACTTGGAGTGTATTTGAGTATTTTCCTGATGAGCAACTAATTTAATACACTTTCTATGCCGACAAAAATCAGTTTCAAGATAGCAAGAATGAGGAAGATGAAAAAAAAATTCAAAAATCGGCTGACCGGTTTCAACTATTTTGTTGCTAGTTGTTTGAGTGTATTTGAGTAGCCTCCTGATGAGCAACAAAATTGAAAGACTCTTTAATGCCAGGAAAAACCAGTTTCAAGATAGCAAGAACAGAAAAATTAAAAAAAACAATTATTAAAAAAAATTTTGCGATATCTAAGATATAGCAACAAAATAGTAACTAAATCTTCTATAAAGATGAACGGAAAAGAATATAATTCATTAAGTTACCTTGCTACCTTGATATCACGATAGCATAATTCACGATTTCTAGGGATTGGCACGAGCAACAAAATCGTCGTTTTGGCAACTAATTAGCAACTATTTAGCTACAAATTGATGTATTTTTTTTGCAATTTTGCTGATTTCACCATGCTAGCCTGATAGGGCTGCCAGCAACTATAGAGGTAATTCGTATTTTATTCGCTCTACAGATACGTTTAATCGGGTAGTTGAGGCTTCTGACTTCGATCTGTTTGATTCTTCCCCGAATAGTTTTAATAAGAAACTAACTCGAAAATGGTTTGAAATGGTTTCATAACTATGTCACTTATCAAGTTTATTTATTTATTTAGCAAAAACTTAATTTAGTTTTTTTTAATTCATTTTTTTTTCTGAAAGTAATTGTTTTGTAACACTCTCCTCTTAACTTAATTTCACTTACCTGGAAACTCTTGTTTGTTTTTTCTCTCTCTAATAAATTGAATACAAGAGTTAGTAGATATTTTTTGCGAAAACTTAGTAAATGTGTATACTTATATTACAATGTTATATTCTTAAGTTATATAATTACTGTACTGTTTTCCTAATAAAATAAAATAAATAAATAAATAAATAAATAGGTTTACCTATTCTTGACGCAAATGCATCAATGATCGTCACTATCGTATTCTTGTTTGGAGGTTAATGTAGCTTAAACTTATGGTATTGGATTATTTGGAATCCCTTTTTTACCAAGTACAAAGAAACTATTGAGATGGTACAGCGCAAATTTCTGCGATCTTTAAACTACAGATGCTTTCATTCCAAATCTTCATACTCTTCGTCATTAGTTAAATTCTCCCTACCTACTCTCAATGCTAGACGACTAATCTTAGATCAAAAGCTACTTTATAATATATGTCATAATAATTTTGATTGCAATGAGCTAACAAATCAAATATATCTACGGATACCAAGTGGCTCGCAACGTATACGAGAAACTCACCCGCAATGTCTCTTTGCACCAAAACTGTGTCGTACAATAGCAGGGGTTCGCGCTCCTCTGTGCCGTATTATGAAGTCTCATAATGATTATTTCACTGATGTTGATATATTCCAATTGGGATTTTCCTCATTTAAAAACAAAATTAATTCTAAAGTTGATCAGATTACTTCTGCCAATTTTCATTGATACTACAAAATATGCATTAGGTTTAAATAATAGTTTGTTCTAAATTTAATAGTTATAAATTTAGAACAAATTATTAAGAACTACTTGTACCTACAACAATCTATAACTTTATTTGCCTATATTCGCTACTAGCGGCTCATCCCGGCTTTGCACGGGTGGACATTTATTTTTTAAACATATTGTGATAAACGTATAGTCATACATATATGGAAAATAGCCTATTTTAATTAGTGATAATGTAGCATTCAAATGATGAAAGAATTCTTAAAATCGGTCTAGTACTTTTTGAGCCAATTCGTTACAAGAGGAAGGATTTGTGTGTAAGTAGCATACAAATCTTTCCTCTTTATACATTTATACATTAGTATTAGATGAGTACAAATATGAGTACTGTTAATGGATGTATGTGTGTATATGTGTGTGTATGTGTGTATATATATGCATGTATGCATGTATATATGTATGTATATGTATACATATATTAATCTGTTGTTAAAGCAAAAACATAACCGCCAATATATTATTGTCGTGGGTAATAGTGTTGGGTGTGCAATTAGTTTAATTAATTAAGTTTATGTTAAAAAATTATATTTATTGTATACTGTTTTTTACCCCAAATAAAATAAAATAAAAAATAAAATAAAAATAAAAGACTCGCCAAATATATTTTTGCCGGTACTAAAAATATATTTGCAGGTTACTTTCAAAATTTGAAGTGGTTTTGCACGAGATGAGCTCATAAAAAGTGTTTTATGGGTCCTAGTTATGGTGGGTGTGCTAACAAAACATTATTTGTTTGTGGTCTGTCCGGGTAATCGCGAATCCTCTGTATTCGCGCGAATCGGGTTTCCACTGTAAATTCGAACTTTTTTGTTTCGTTTTTATGCAATATCGATTAAACATATTTTGATGAAATTTGGCATGGAGGTAGACTATGAGTAAATTAAAGAAAACATCAAATATTCCAGAAATATAATTTTATAAAACTGTAAAATCTCTTCGGGAATTTTGTTATGTTTTTGTGTGTTGAAAGTAAATGACTCATTTTTCTATTTTTCTTTGACAATCTTGGCCGAAAGTAAGCCAATGGTTTCATCAATTTGTTCTGTTCATCAAGCTGTTTACGAATTCCAATTTATCAAAAAATCTGTAAGCCGGTTGATTTGTTGTTCTTTGTTTATCTTTGTTTTATCCTGTACATCCGTAGCTGACTTGTCTGTTGCACTTGGGTCTGAAAAGTGAGTTATATAAGTAGATAGCAAAAATTCAAATTATTGGACAGAACAAAAACGTAATCACCGTGGTGTTACAGTCAAATAACAAGGCGTACTAGTAAGTTATTACAATGTGTCAAACAACTTTTTGTTAGTATAACAAAATGGTAAAAAAGCTCAAGAACTACTTTAATTATTCCTGTGACGGTTCTATTTTTGCACTTAACTCAACACGAGTAGTCTTGCCGCGGGCAATTTAAGTTTACAATTACGTTTACTAGCGCACACATACAATTTAAAACTTACTTAAATGAAATTTATTTTCCCCCCAGATATTTTCGCTTAGCAACCTTTTGACCCCACATTGCTTTTGCGACTGGTGCTTTAATACAGAAGAACTTGTGCTCGAATTATTTTGCAGCGCAACTAGCGCTCCTTCCATTTCCATTCCTTTTTCTTCGGACACCTTATCATTTGTGTCAGCTATTTTAACTGCTTTGTAAAACTTTGGGTCTGAAATAATTGTATACTTAATTAGGTTTATTGATACTTCTTAGCACTAAAATTAATACAAGTTTTCCGGTTTTGGACTATATGAACCTAACATAAAACCAAAATGGCTGCCAAACAATGAGTGGGGCTTAGAACCCCATACGCAGAACAATTGGCCGTGTTGGTCTGAGCTCCTTGGAAGAATAGACCAACTATCGTTCTGCCAGGCAGGTCGTGAAACGCGAATGATTAGCTATACGTGTCACTACCATCATGATTACCAGGTGGTAGAATTTCGCAACGTCTCATCTGGGAATTTGGTACCACCGCCTTCCTATTGCCTACCTGCCGTAATAGCGTCAATGTTTGTTTTTGTCGTGTACTGGTTTGGAGGGTTTGGAGGAAAAAATGTGTAAGCGGTTGACCCTACAGGCCATCTTTGAAACTTCCTGCTAAATTAAGGTATTTTGAGCTCAAAAGAGTAGAAACTATAAGCATATAATTTTTCAGTTCAAACATATATTTAATTAAAATGACAATATATTTATTTTTGAAAAGCGGTATAATTTAGAAACGATGATTGAAGTTGATCTTTCGAATGGCATTCAATTCAATTTTTGAGATCTGAAATATTGCTTTAGCTAAATAATCGAAGGATTGAAAAATTTCGAAGAAAAGTCAAAAAACATTTTTTTTTTAATTTTCGTCATGATAAATGCGGATAATTGGTTGGCAATTGTCCGGTTTTGATCCAATTAACGGTATTGACGCAGTTATTAAAGGAAAAAAAGCTGATAAGATTTTTAAGTGAATTGGTGTATTAGTCTGAAAGTTATTTAAAAATTATTTATTAAGTAAGTTTGCTAAAAACAACGAAATTTTGATATCTGAAAGGCTGTTACTTTTGAATATTAAATTCGATTTTGATTTTAGGAACGGCATTCGACGTAGTTTTTTTAGTACACAAATGTCGTAGAATACCAAAAAATGATTGGTTGAAAAATGTATGCATTCGACGTAGTTTTTTTAAGGAATAGAGCTGATTAGTTTTTGTACTCAATCGGCATATTAATCTGGAAGTTATATTATAAAAATACTGTTTCGCCAAAATTTTTTTTGAGGTTTTTTTCAAAATTTCTCAAAATCTCTTAGGCCGATTTGGTCAAATTTTCAGGAAGTCTTAGTTGAGTAGAATCCAATCGAATGCCACCAACCGCGTTTCGATCGGTCAAGCCCTTTAAAAGTTATGAGATGTTTAAACACACACACACACACACACATACTTTTTTTATATCATAAGATAGCAAACAAGCAGGTGGGTCTCCTGATGGAAAGAGTCAACCATCGCCTGTAGACACCAAAGATGGTAATGGTGCGTTGCTATCTTGTGGCGAGGTCTAACGCCACAATGCAGAACTCTACCACCTAGTAGCCAGGATGGTAGTGACTCGCATAGTCAATCGGTCGCCTTTTACGACCTGCCTGGCAGAACGGCAGTTGGTCTATTCTTCAAAGGAGCCCGGAACCAACACGGGGAAAAACACACATACATACAGACATACTGTTGCCATCGTGAAAGTAGTCGGAAAAGGTTCCTAGGACCTGAAAACGTGGAGATCTGGTGAAAACTCGATTTTCAAAAATCGAGGCAAAATCAGTATTTTCCTTATCTACATACGTAGCGGGAAGTTAAAAATCCAATCCGAAACCGGACATGATGTATATTTATTAGCATGTTATATTGTTCAAAACTGCACTGGTCCAGTTGCTAAATTATCAGCGTAATTACATACAAGTATACATTGCTCGGCATGTTAGATTAGATGAAAACCAAACAAAATGTACTACTCACCTTCACATAATCCTTCAAATATTGTTGGCACACTACCCAACTTCAGTGTTGTTCTATTGTAATGTTCGATAAAACATTCGTTATCAAAATGTTTTGAACATAGAGTATCTGACTCTTTTGGAGTCCAATTTACTGCTTTCATATTGTAAAGCCATATGTTTCTAAGCGTTGAATCTACTGGAAATCTACAAAAATAAACTGAATTAATATGCGAAGGAAATAAGGTGACATAAAGTGACTTAAATATGCAAGCATGTATAAATAAAACCGCGTGGACTATTAAAGACCTAAAATAGAATATCGATATATGAAATTATCGATATGACCTCTTGATATCACTAGCCAGTTCTAAGCAAAACAATATTAATTAAATATTATAAATTCTGCCAAAAATCTATATCGTTCTCGCTAATATATATTAAAATGAGATGCTTAAAATACAATTTCACTCAATTTTTATTAAAAACAGCGACTAAATGCACGTACCTGTGAAACGTCGTTTTGCTCCCCTTTTAGTATCAAAAATTACAAACTGCACATTTCCTCATTTTTAAATTCCAGAATATACAAAATATGAACTTGAAAATTCACTATAACGTCCACAAATTAAAAAAATAAGCTACTGTTTTTATTAATTTAAATTACCGCGGCAACCATATGCAACATCCGTCAAAATTAGTTCTCGGTACCCCCGCCGATAGCGTTTCAAATTGACATATAAAATTAGCTGTCATTTGTATGGGATAACCTGTCCAGTGGTAATATTATACATGTCAATGAGTATAAACGGCACATACATATTATATATAAATAAAAAATTGTACCTAAAAAATATTTTCCTTTTGTATGAACAACACGAACATATTTTTGCCCCGACCTTATATTTTCTACAGTCAAGCTTACAGTTTTCTTTGTGCACTATTGTATACTCATTCCATATCATTGATATAAAAAACCCAAGATCAGTGTCTCAAAACGTCCTCTAAATATTAGCGCACAATTTTAAATTGTGCGCACATTTCAAATAGAATCGTGTCGATTGCGTCACTGTCAATTTTATTACTTTTTGTACATTGCTGTTTAAAATCAACTGAAAATTTTGCGATTAAAGTTGGATATGCAAAAACATATATTTTTACCATATCTATAGCTACTTATGTGAAATTCGCGACAGTTTCGAGTGTCAGTTTTGTTCGAGATTGTGCATCTAGGGTTTTATATCAATGTTCCATATGACTATATTTAACTAAAGAACATTTTTGCAAAACCTACCTTTTATTGGAAGAAAGGTAACACACCGGTGATGCAAATGTATCTACTATGTATGTATGCTAACGTTTTAGTAGTACTTAGAGTAGGCGTGTTTATTAATTATGCATACATTACAGCTCGGGCTTCCACCGGAAAAAAATATTGAAACTAAGCGACGCCACTTCCAAGGCAATCATAATCAGTCAATGGGTTGCGAATTTGATCCTTATTTGTAAAAAAAAATGTTTTCGTGTACTATCAAGTCCACTCAAGAAAAACATTTCCATCCCGAATGGTTTACGGCGTTATCGCTTAATCCATTGAAAGCTATCCACTATTTAACAGCTGCACGGTTTTGTTTATATTTGTTACATTATATACATTTCGCAGAAGACGGTAAATTATATTTCGCCATATAGTCGTCTTATCACTTCACACGTTACGTCACAGACATAACTTATCACACGTTGTTTATCTGTGACTCTTAATATAAATCGATCTTCTGACTCGGATTTCGTTACGATAGACGATAATTGATAGATGCTGACCGATGGATGGCTGTTGGGATATAAATGTCGTAAGTGACGTACACAATGTCCAAGTCTACTACATTTTATTCTACTCTAAATAGCGCTACGCTACCTTAGGCTGCAAATACTCACGCACTCCCTCACACGGCCACTTTTTTTTTGGAATGTCTGAATTACTGCTGGCCTTATGGGCCGTCACAGCTTCACCGGTCGCGGGGGCGCGCAGAGTGCTCAGCCAGAATGTAAATGTGTGGGGCTGTACGCCCTCCACCCTAAAGCTGTCTCCTACGAGACCGAACCTCGGCTTAGGGTGGGGTCGTGATTTTCGATGAGAGGGCTAGTAGCATTGTTTTATCCGTCAGCTGATCCTTCTTGCCCTTGGGCTCGGGTCGCAGATGGGCGAAACAGGGGTCCTAGGGGGTGTAGGTGTGTAATGTTTTCGTGTGTACAGTTGGCCACAGTTCTCGGGTCATCGGGATCGGTAAGAACGTGGCGGCAAGGCCTGCGTAATTTGGGATTGGGATTTGGATGTGGGATGTAGAGTCTGCCGCGGCTACCACCAGTGGGTTCGGGTGCGAAATGGTACGATCGAAGTATATTTTAGAGATTTCTTTGAAATGCTTTGCTAAGCTCGGCAATTCAAGATCATAGCAGTCTCATAGTAATTATATTATTCATTAATTATTGTAAATACATTGTTATAAAAAATGTATAAACACAAAAAAAGACAAGCCCGCTGAGTTTCTTCCGCCAGATCTTCTCAGTGTGTGGCCGCGTTTCCGATCCGTTATGCGTTATTATTATTATATTGCGAAAATAGCGTTGCTTTCAAGTGCACCGACTCATAGAGTATATCTTAAACGGTATAAACGCAGCCCAAGGATTGCAAATTCCCACAGGAGGCGCCCTATTTTTATACGTCGCGAAGGCATTCGATAAAGTCTGGCACAATGGCCTAATATATAAGCTATACCAAATGGGAGTGCCCGACAGACTCGTACTCATCATTCGACAGTACCTCACCAACTGCCGATTCCAATTCCGTGTGGAGGGTTCCCTCTCCGCCCATACGCTGATCAGCAGGTGTCCCACAGGGCTCTTTACTGTCATCCCTATTATTCTCCCTCTACACGTGCGACGTACCACGCGAGCCACACGTCGAGCTTGCATTGTTCGCCGACGACACCACCCTTTATACGTCCAAATTTTCTGAAGTAACAATCACCAAGCGGATGCAGGCTGCGGCCAACACCCTTGGCGATTGGTTCAGGAAATGGCGTATCGAAGTAAACCCCAGTAAAAGTGCAGCAGTGTACTTTTACCGCTGTCAACAACCGCGACAGCAAAGGCGTGGTCTGCGGAAACTAGGCAACATTACCCTGTCCGGAAACGTCATCCCGTGGGAAAGAAAAGTTAAGTACCTCGGGGTAACGTTGGACAGCAAAATGTCATTTAAACCACACATACAAAGAGTGAAAGCTAAGGCTAAATTCGTTGTAGGTCGGTTAAACAACCTTATCAACTAACGCAGTAAAATGTCACTTAGACACAAGGTGTCACTTTACATGATGTGTGTACGACCCTTCCTATCATACGCTTGCGTAGCATTTGCTCATCTCCCCCGTACGGACTTGCATTCGTTGCAAGTGGTACAAAATAAATTCTTGCGTATTGTCACTGGTGCACCGTGGTATATGCGCAACGTAGACCTCTATAAAGATCTTGAATTGCCGAGCTTAGCAAAGCATTTCAAAGAAATCTCTAAAATATACTTCGATCGTACCATTTCGCACCCGAACCCACTGGTGGTAGCCGCGGCAGACTCTACATCCCACATCCAAATCCCAATCCCAAATTACGCAGGCCTCGCCGCCACGTTCTTACCGATCCCGATGACCCGAGAACTGTGGCCAACTGTACACACGAAAACATTACACACCTACACCCCCTAGGACCCCTGTTTCGCCCATCTGCGACCCGAGCCCAAGGGCAAGAAGGATCAGCTGACGGATAAAACAATGCTACTAGCCCTCTCATCGAAAATCACGACCCCACCCTAAGCCGAGGTTCGGTCTCGTAGGAGACAGCTTTAGGGTGGAGGGCGTACAGCCCCACACATTTACATTCTGGCTGAGCACTCTGCGCGCCCCCGCGACCGGTGAAGCTGTGACGGCCCATAAGGCCAGCAGTAATTCAGACATTCCAAAAAAAAAGTGGCCGTGTGAGGGAGTGCGTGAGTATTTGCAGCCTAAGGTAGCGTAGCGCTATTTAGAGTAGAATAAAATGTAGTAGACTTGGACATTGTGTACGTCACTTACGACATTTATATCCCAACAGCCATCCATCGGTCAGCATCTATCAATTATCGTCTATCGTAACGAAATCCGAGTCAGAAGATCGATTTATATTAAGAGTCACAGATAAACAACGTGTGATAAGTTATGTCTGTGACGTAACGTGTGAAGTGATAAGACGACTATATGGCGAAATATAATTTACCGTCTTCTGCGAAATGTATATAATGTAACAAATATAAACAAAACCGTGCAGCTGTTAAATAGTGGATAGCTTTCAATGGATTAAGCGATAACGCCGTAAACCATTCGGGATGGAAATGTTTTTCTTGAGTGGACTTGATAGTACACGAAAACATTTTTTTTTTACAAATAAGGATCAAATTCGCAACCCATTGACTGATTATGATTGCCTTGGAAGTGGCGTCGCTTAGTTTCAATATTTTTTTCCGGTGGAAGCCCGAGCTGTAATGTATGCATAATTAATAAACACGCCTACTCTAAGTACTACTAAAACGTTAGCATACATACATAGTAGATACATTTGCATCACCGGTGTGTTACCTTTCTTCCAATAAAAGGTAGGTTTTGCAAAAATGTTCTTTAGTTAAATATAGTCATATGGAACATTGATATAAAACCCTAGATGCACAATCTCGAACAAAACTGACACTCGAAACTGTCGCGAATTTCACATAAGTAGCTATAGATATGGTAAAAATATATGTTTTTGCATATCCAACTTTAATCGCAAAATTTTCAGTTGATTTTAAACAGCAATGTACAAAAAGTAATAAAATTGACAGTGACGCAATCGACACGATTCTATTTGAAATGAGCGCACAATTTAAAATTGTGCGCTAATATTTAGAGGACGTTTTGAGACACTGATCTTGGGTTTTTTATATCAATGATATGGAATGAGTATACAATAGTGCACAAAGAAAACTGTAAGCTTGACTGTAGAAAATATAAGGTCGGGGCAAAAATATGTTCGTGTTGTTCATACAAAAGGAAAATATTTTTTAGGTACAATTTTTTATTTATATATAATATGTATGTGCCGTTTTGATCAAAGACTTGTTGCTATCTTGTGGGTAGTGCCATGATCTCATACCTGTAGAAATGTTGAGATTTTTGATTTAAAAAATCTGACAGGAAGTGCTCAGTGTTCTTTTGAGGTTAGCTTTATGCTTCCTAAAGAGTTCTGCAATGACCGCAACAGGTGGAAATCTGATGGAGCAAGGTCAGGGCTATACGGAGGATGCATCAACACATCCCAGCCAAGCTCTCTCGATTTTAGCTGCGTGGTTATAGATGAGTGCGGTCAGGCGTTGTCATGGTGGAATACCACACCCTTCCTATTCACCAGCTCCGGCCGGTTTTTCTCAATAGATTTTTTAACCTCATCAGTTGCTGACAGTAGCGGTCAGAATCGATAGTTTTACCCGGTGGCAAAAGCTCATAGTGGACGATTCCTTTCCAATCCCACCATACACATAGCATCACTTTGTTCCGAGTCAGGCCAGGCTTTGCTACGGTCTGTGGGGCTTATCTATGCTACGACCATGATTTTTTCGCATATTCTTATCGTAAGTTTCCCATTTTTCATCACTCATAATCAACTGTTTAAGAAATGGTTCGGAATTGTTACGTTTCAACAAAGAAGCGCAAATGGAAAAACGTTGCATTAGGTTTTTCTCAGTGAGATCATGTGGTACCCAAATGTCAAGTTTTTGTTCATCAAGTTTTTTTCTTGTACCCAGACTTTCGTAAATGATGTAAAACTATTTTATTATCAACATCCATTTCTTTAGCAATATCGTAGCTACTAATATGTCGATCTTGCTCTACTTTCTCAAAGATGGCACTGATTTTATCTGTCCAGAGCGAAACTCATCTTTCACACTAAATTTCCAGACTTGAAATGCTTGAACCAGATTTGTGGTACTCTTATTGATACCACACTAGTTCCATAAACCGCACAATTTTTATTCGCGGCGATCGTCGCATTTTCACCTTTTTTGTAATAAAACTTTAAAATATACCGAATTTCTTTGTCACATACGCTAATTTTGCTTGCTTGAAAAACAATTGAAAAATAGCGGGATCTAGTTTTTTTTTTAAATTATTTATTGCATCTTCAGAATGTCACATTTAATAGTATTAAAACCAGCCAGTTACATTCAGTATAGCCAAGAGGTTTGATTACTAATAATACATTCAAAATACGAAAATACTTTTGCCCCGAATATTATAAGGCATTACTTTTAACATTTACATTAATATTAGGCGTTCCAATATTGTTTTGTGTTGGCTAAAGTCCCACAAGGTACAAGGGTAGATGTCAGTCAGCACATTTTGAAATCCAAACTAAAACGTTCCTTTCTCGAAAAAAGTGCTTCACCGTCCAAATTATTACTGAATATAATAAATACTGTGGTCAAATACTAATAATTACTCTACAGCTCTATAGGGATGGTAATCGCGAATGAAGTCGCAGGTATAGCTTATATAGCTAGGGCTGAAGCCATTGAGAGAAAGAGGGAACAGTTAGTCTGACTATCGCCAAAACCTTTAACGGGTTTACTATGCAACTCTGAGCAAATTAACATGTTATGGATTGCCTGTAAAACTTTATAACTGGATAATTTTGGTAATAAAAGATTTCATCCACACCATATTTAAGCTTAGTCATCTACCAGTTCACTTTTCACGTACATTCTTGATTCGAACAGTAAAACTCTGTGACAGTCTCCCTCACACAGTGTTTTCAAGGAGCTTTGATTTTGAACTTCACCACGTTGGTGTTTCTTGGGCTAACAGCCTATTGGCGGCCAACACAAGCGACGGCAAGGTGCCGGTCGCAAGTCCGGATAAAGGAGGGTCCAGGAACAAATTGTGAAGTGGCCTAGAGCTAGGCTGAGATGGCTGGTCCTGGTTTTCGGGTAATTTGTACCAAACAGATATATCACGGCAAATGTGGAAGAATATGGTCACTTACCTTGAAGCCGCGCTGTGTAGTTCCCGTAACGATGTCTCCGATTTCTGGATAGCACCACCGATACATGCGCCACCAGGAGTTGAACAGCTAACTTAAGTGTATAGTCCAAAAGTGTCGTTCGATAGCTTAACCGACCATTTAAATTTAATTGTTATAAGTCGTGTACGCAACCGCCACCGAGAGATTCACAAGCCGAAGTGGTGTGGGGTACTTCTGTGACGCTGTCACTAGATACAACAGACGTCAGCCGTCAAGGTTTTTGTACCTTCACATAAACCGTGATATAAATGCCCGAACATCCCGCCGCCTTACCAAGGATACCTTGGTTACGATGATTGTACAGATAATCGTCATAATTTTGAAATAGGTCTCATTAAGACCCCATGTTGAGTTTTAACTTCAGCCACTCTAACTATCCCATCTTTACCCGGCAATAATTTAACTAACCGACCGCGTTTCCAATTTAACGGAAGAACGTTATCTTCCTTTATTAAACCAAAAATTTGGGAGGTTCCGTTGGTGTCGTCTACTTAACCCTTTGTTGTAGAGTATGGACTCGTTTCTCCATCTTTGCCAGAAATGTTGACATTTTTTGAATTTGTTGGTACCGTGATAAGCAATGGATTTTAGTTTCTTACTCGGGTAAAGCCACCAATAGTTGTCCGATAAGAAAATGGCCGGAAGTTAGAACCTCCATATCCGTCGGATCCGAACTCAGAGGACAGAGCGGTCGCGAGTTCATAACTGCTTCTACCCTAGAAAAAAAAGGTACCAAGCTCCTCAAAGGTTGGCCTAGATTCTCCGAGAACGCGTTTGATATAAGTCTTCGCCGATTTTACTGCTGCTTCAAACAAATCCCAAATATTTAGGCTAGCAGGCGCATTAAAAAGCCACCTTATTTTCTCACGAGCCAACCTGTCCTCAATATTACTACATTAGTCCCGTAAGAATAACAAAGATCCTTAAGCTATTTATCCGTACCCGTAAAGTTCGTATCCGAATCCGACCTAACTATAGAAGGAAGTCCCCTTCGAAAGACAAACCGTGTAAAACACGCTACAAACGCTTCTACAGAGAGGCTGGTAACCACCTCTAGATGGACAGCCTTTGTTGATAAGCAAACACAAACGCATAAATAGCATTTCACTATCCTAGCATTTCGTAATGTACTAGTTTTTATACAAAATGGACCCGCAAAATCCGTGGCGGTCCCTACAAATGCGCGAACCCCATTGCGAACTCTGTCAGGTTGAAATTCAGCCATAGAAGGTTGTGTAGGCCGTGCCTTAGACTAGTAACACTGAACGCAATTGAAAGTTATCTTCCGAGTGATTTGACTTGCCGAGACTATCCAGTATGACCTTGATAATATGGCCGCTAAGGTGTGCGCTCCCACATGACAATTTTATGATGATGTCTAACCCAATCGCCTCTGTGGTCTAGTGGTCCAGCGTTGGCGTTGACCACATGAGGTCCTGGGTTCGATTCCCGGGTCGGGCACATAAAAAAAGTGTTTTTTCAGTTTTCTGAGAAACACAAAGTTGCCCGCGATTGGAAAGTGCCCGCTTGGCGATAGGCTTGCCACCTATCACATTGTGGGACTAAGTATCTTCGGCTAATCGTGGGTGCACTTGTTGTACCTCTGCCTACCCTTTCGGGGATATGGGCGTGAAGATACTTTCTTTTATGTCTAACCTAAAGTTCCGTAAACAGACCATTACCCGGTATTAAAATGGGGTGCCGTGCATCATAACTTAAATTCGACGTCGATATTCGACCACCAACGCGAATTTACCGTTACTATCAAAAAATAGATTTAACCACCGTAATCCTGCCATTTTAATCGAGCATATTAGCACTTTCCTTTTCTCTAAAACCGATAATATTCACGTAACCCGCAGTGTCCTATCATTAATTTTAATATTTATCAAAACAACTGTATCTCTCTATTAAATTTAATTCCGTATTAATTATCCCTACATTTGTAACCGTTTATTTTGCCTTAATCCTGGCAACAGATCAACCGGAAATTCTGGACAACTGTCTGGCCATCTTTCCCGTGGTAAATATAGCCATTCTGGACTCCACCATAGTTAATGACCCAGTAACTCCGCCGCCGATGAACCACGTGATGCTACATCAGCACAATTTATTTCACTAGGGATATGTCTCCAGTCAATAGTTAACCGCGACCAGTTTATTTGCGAAACCCGATTTCCTTCAAAATTTGTAGTTTATGTGGAGGTATTCGCAACCACGCTAATAAAATTGTGCTATCACACCAACCGATTATCGGATGTGGTATTTTTACAATGTAACCGTAACATATTGCAATTCATCATTTTACATGATACACATTATTCATAATAATTTTAATTAGTACAATAAGATTCGCCAAAACCGAAGCTGTGTGATTTAATAATACCGTGAGAAAAACTGCTCCGTTCATTTCCATTTTGGGGATAATCAAACTTGTTCTCAATGGAGCTACTCTAGATTTGGCCGTGAGAAGCCGCAAGAGAACTGCACCATCTGCCATCTCTGACCGAAGATAAACAGCCGCATGTCCTAAAAATAAACCGTCCGAAAAACCATGCAAAGAGAACCGTGCTTCACTGTTAATTTTTATACATCGAGGAATAGATAATCGCTCTAAATGACTTAAATCGGAAATAATATTATGCCATTCACTATTTCTTTAGAAACCAGGGCATCCCAGTCCACCCCTCTCTGACCGCTTGTAATTAAAATGTGTTGTAAAAGTAATTTAATCCGGAACGCGACTGGACATATCCATCGCAATGGCCGTATAGCCGTGCTGATAAGGACCAGATGTTTCTACGAGTAACCGTCGCCGTAGGTACCTAGAGGTAAACTTATTCTATATGTAAAACTATCTGTAACCGGTTCCCACTGTATACCTAACATCTTGACAAAACTTGACTATCCGATTCGGATAGCCAAAGTTTTGTCAAGATGTTAGGTATTTTAGGTATTATTTATTTAGAGACTCCTCGGAATGTTAGGTATTAACAACTATTTAGAGAATCCTCGGACCTATGATGGTCTAACCTGATGGCCTCTAAATAATTTGACGGCAAACCATGTAACAGATCTGGTACGTTGGCTGTTCGAAGAGTTCATTAGATTTACTAATTCATCTCGCAACGCTACAGCTTGTTCAATGGTGTCCGCGCCGCCGTTTAAATCGTCAACATAACTATTTTTAATTAAAAGTTGGGCTGCCTCAGGATAGCTCTCCTTGGAGTCCTTAGCCAACTCGTGTAAACACCGTATGGCGACAAAAGGACTAGATTTTAAACCGTATGTATTAGTAGTCAAAGTGTATACAAGTAAGGGTTCCATAGGCACCGATCGATAAAATATTAAATATCTTTGATCATCTACATGTATCCAAGTTTGACGAAACATCATTTTTACATCCGTAGTAAAAACGTACCTATGCTTCCGAAAATTGATAATAATATCTCTAATATCGTTTTGTAATCTTTAACCAGAATAAAGACTTTAATAACACTCCCGAAGTAGTCACCAGACTCCCGTCGAAAACAATCCTAATTTTCTGAACATCACCCGATTTTTTAAATACTCCGTGATGGGCCAAGAAATAATGCTCTTTATTTGATATATCCCGAGTATCAAATAATCGCATGTGACCTAGTTTTAAATATTCCGTCATTAATTCCATATATTTATCCCCAAATTCCGGCTGTCGCTTTATACGCCGTTCTATAGCCAAAAAGCGTTCTAAGGAGCTGCATCTCGTGAATCGCCTAAACTCACGTGACCGGGTACTAAGGGCAAACGAAACGAACGATGCATCTTCCATCTGTATGTCGTGTCGAGGTCGTTAAAAATAAATGTTCACATTCAACCTCCAGATTTTTAATGTAGGCACAACGATTCTTCCGTACGTCAAAACTTTTCTGCTCGTTGTAGAAAGGTGATACCTAGGTACATAATTTTCCGAATAACTACACGTATTATCAACGTTGTTAGCCGGACCGAAAACCGCAAAATCAAAAATTGTTCCCAACGCATAAGGTCCACCGGAACCTAATTGTACCTTATCGTTTAAAATCTGCCCTAAAACATCACACTCAAATATTACATCAATATCTGACGTACACAAGGAACCGCCACCCGACATTTTTTAATTATTATAATGCTCATATCGTAATTTATGGCATAAATAAGATGTGGGATTTCTTTAAAACCGCCGCCGTGACCGACAATAAACTATCAGACTTCTCCGATTTCAAATTTGACGAATGTCATACTTTCTTAAACGACATTGGTAAGAATATCAACGTCATGGACAAAGTGACTCCCGTGGTAATGATGCGGACGATGAGTTAGCTCGGCGGGCTTCTGTATGGCCGTGTTGGGAGCGGAACCCGCTGCCCCCTTGCCGGCTCGTTTGCTGCACGCGACTCTACGTCAACGCAAGACCGACATGCACAATAAATACTGGGCTGAGCGAGTCGACTGCGGTCAATCGAAACAGGCATTAGACAAAATGAACCCGCAGCTATAGCACAGTTTACTTAAACTAAACAAAAAACAGCTACGTGTAATAACTGGCGCTATTACAGGACAAAACTGAGACCTTTTAACAAACACATGTATGTATAACGTGGGTGTTACAGACAGTTCTCTATGCAGGGCTTGCATGCAGATTGAAGAAACGTCCGCCCACGTCATCTTGGAATGCGAAGGCGTGGCGAACTACCGGGTCAAGTACCTCGGATCTCCGAGGTCGCTCCCCAAAGCTTTCTCCCACATCAAGGAGTTGCTAGGCTTCCTGGAGGAGTTGGGATGGCAAGAATAGAATAGAATTGCATACGCAAAAAAGGCGCTGGTCATCGAGTTGCAGAGACCAGCCCACGGTGAAGTGGAGCTTTGATAAATATTTTTAAGAGGAGGATTAACAGTTTCGTTACTGGACTTTTTTTCGTTATTTGCAGCTAGCTCCTTTTGTTGCTAAAGCTACAGGCAATGGTTATTGCTTTTTATCAGGAGGCTTCTTACATATCTATAAAAGAAAAAAAACTAGTATTGTTGACATCTTGAACATCTAATTACAGGTAGCAGAGGTCGAAAATGAGAGTCCGTGGAATGTTACAAAAAAAAATCAATTTCTTTATTAATTTATGGGGTTCCCGTTAAAATTAAGGTAAAATTTATGTAAAACACTTTTGAAATAAAAGCAAACATAAAGAGACCATATTATATACATTAGGTGGCCAAGAAAAATTGCCCATGGTTCACCCAGGTGGACGTAGGTTGATCACAAGCAAAAATGTAAACATGGTGCACCCAGGTGAACATAACAGGTGGACCACGACCCATACCCGAGCCTGCCACAAAGATAGCAATGTTAACATATTAGGTGTCTATAGATGATGGTTGTCCCTTTCTATCAGGAAGAGTCATCAGCATGTTTGCTATTTTATGTTATAAAAAGCTTGGAACACTGTTAGGTATGAGATTTTATTAAGTTTAATACCTACCAGTATTATAGAAAGATTAACTATAATAACTAGCAAGGATTCTAAAAACTTAAAGAAGACACACATTGAGTAAACAAATGGAAAATAAGCTTGGACCTCAATCACAAATGATTTTATTAATTCTATAAAAATTGTCATGGCAATAGGATTATCTTTTAACTATTTTGTAATGCTATATAATTACTGTTTCGCTAGTTGCTGCCCGAGCTTGGCCGTGTTGATTTTGACATTTCATCCTTAAGTAGTTCTATTTCTAAATTTAATTTTACTGTTTTTGCTTCATAATATTTAGCTATTGCTAAGTTGCGTTCTCGGCGTCCATCATTTGTTATATTATTCTTTCCTGTGTAATTAAAGGAGATATAGTTATTATAAAATTAATATAAACTGGACAGGAATTTAAAAAGTGAGTACCTCTTCTAATTCGTAAGTTTTTTCTCCTATTTTTTATTCCACATAAACACCTGGGTTTATATTCTTCTAGTTTTATATGTTCTGCTGTAAAATAACCATAAGTAACTTATATAAACATATATTCATGATTTTTAGCTGTGGTTTTTTTAAACAACTTTAACTTAAAAAGAATGAAATATACAGTGTGTAAAGAAAACCCTGTTGCATAATTAAAGGTGTTATTTGGTGCCGTAATATGGTTACATAATATGTGTAATTATTGTATGGATATTAATTAATTAGTTTTCCCAGTAAAAAAGTAATCTTAAATGGTATTTTCATACATTAAGTATAACAACATCTACAAATAACTAAATTCTGTTATCAAAGAATGTCGCGCAAGTCAGATGCTACAAAAGGATACGGCGGCGCGTCTGCGGCGCGTTTAAAGTTCGTTTGTAAAACGCCGAAAAACGAACACCGCGCCTTCGCACGGTCTTTGTGCGAAAACCGCCAAAGTGAAACAATGAAACAAACAGCGACAAGGCATAGTCATTTTTAAATATTTGCCTAACTTTAGGAAGATATAAGTAAAAATACGAATATTAAAAAAAACGATATTTTTTTAAATATATAAACGGGTCAATAACGCATACATATATAGAACTTACTTGTAAAGCTCGACGTTTCGGCCAAGTTACATTGACCGTGGTCACGAGCAGACTGGAGCAGCGAGTTTCCTCTGTCGTTCACGTCGGGATCGATTTTCATCTACCCCCTTCTGGTCTTGTTTTTTCGAATTTAGCCTACACACAACACTAACCGTATCTTGGACTTTATTTGTTTGCAGGTGCAAAGGCTTTATTCTGCTGATCACTGGATTCCAAGCAGGAGACAACTTAAATCCGTCTTCCCTGTTGAAATTTTTATATTTTCTAATTTCAATAGCTTCCCGTACCATACGGGGAACATAGTGTCGCTCAGTAGAGAGAACCTGAGGTCGGTGGAATTCAATCCAGTGATCAGTGCTGGAATCCAAAATATGTTCAGCTATAGCCGACTTATTAACCTGCCTGTTTTTTACAGCCATGATATGCTCTTTGAGTCTATCTGCGATAGTACGTTTAGTTTGACCTATATAAGCACTACCACAGCTGCAGTCCACTTTATATACCCCTGGCGTCTGGAAGGGTATGACATCCTTAGGCGTGCCCACATGCCCGATTACCTTTAAGCTTGGCGTATAGCTGGTAGGTATGGAATATTTTTTTAGTAGCGTTCCAATCTTATCGGTAATCCCCTTAATATATGTCATGAATGCCGGCTGCCTTTTGACTATAGGATACCTAACCTTTTTATTATAACGCTTAATGTTCTGCCTTTCTTTATAACCATTTTTCCTAAGTATATCCTGAACATGGTTTGGTTCAGGCTCCAGACGTTATTGACCCGTTTATATATTTAAAAATGATAGTGGAACGCGTTCGTTTAAAAGTTCAGATATTTTTTATTTTCAGAAATAGTCATTTTAATTTTTTTTTCAGTAATGCCTTTAACCAACCTATATGCCTCTTTTGAATCGGACAGGGTTTTCTTTACACACTGTATACATATAGGAGAAGCAGCCAGAACAGATGTACGGACGAATGGAGTTGTGGTTGACAATGTAGTGCTGGAACAAGTGAATGAGTTTGTATATCTTGAATGTGCTTTTAGCAGGGATGGAAGCATGGGCGTACTCAGATTCTGGGCCAGTGGGGCTTTGGGCAACTGTAAAATTTTAAGACTATATCTTTATCTTATTATATTTTTATCTACAATAGTAGATAGAAGAGAGGTAAACAAATTCTAGGGGGGGCAGCTGCCCCTCCCTGCTCGGTACGTCGGTACGAAGGTACACTGCTGATGTTGTAAGAAGAGTGAGTGCAGGGTGAAAACAGAGTGAACGGAGTGTTAGGGAGATTACTTAATAGCACAATTTTAAGTCAGTTTGCCCGTCTAGCCTTGCATAATTATGTGCTTATCCTAACGCTATTGTATGGAAGTGAGATTTGGGTATGTTAGAATGAGCATGAAAACAGAATCATCCTTATATTACCATTATTTTTGGTACGGAACCCTAAAAATATACACACAATAAAATAAGAAAATATACCTTCATCTGGAGGTGGAGAGCTGCATTTGGTTTCTGGTGTAAGTGTTGTGATCAACAAATCTGTTGGTTCTTCACAGACATCCATGTCATCAACAACTTCTACAACTTTAACAGGACCTGTATCGTCACCACCAAATGGCAATTCAAGCCTGGTACATGTTGATCCCATGTAACTTGTCACTTTATCCAGAATTTCATCTGGAGATATTGTTTCTGGTTTTCCACCACCAGTCTGTATTGTAAAAACTAAATTAATAATTTATTTTATGTTTATAGATTTGAAAAGGTATGATCATTAGATCGGAATACGTAGTGCAATTTGCTGGGATTAAGTGACATTATCTTATTATGCACATGCCACAATATCCCACTAGTTATGGTATGGTATAAATCATATATTTTTCAAAGTCTTATTCCATAACCCATCACTAAATTTTATTTTTCAATTTAAGAATATTTTTTATTGTAACATTATACTGTTTCAATTGGCACGTCAGTTTCAATTAACAGCCATGGCAATATAAAAATAATTTAAAAAAATGCAGAAAACTTCAAAAAAATTCTTCATTAAGTAAATATTTAGGTACTTATAAATTAACCACCTCTTTTAAAAATATTACTAGTTTTATTTTGCCTTTATACTATAATTAATGGGATATTGATATTCAATGGTGGGTCCATACTACAGTAATGTCATGCAAATCCGGCAAATTGCAATATTTATTCTGATCTATGACAAGCACTCAGTTTGATATAATTAAAGTGCTACAAGAAAATAAAGTATCTACATAATTTTTAGTTTTATTTGAATACCCTATGTTGGTCTGGGCTCCTTCAAAGAATATACCAACTGCTGTTACAACCATGCATGCAGGTTGTAAGAGGTAACAGATTGGCTATGTGTCACTACCATTGTGACTAATAGGTGGTAGAGTTCTGCAACATCTCGCCCGAGTATTTGGTACCACCGCCTTATCTATTCCTACTGCAATAGTATCAATGCTTGTCATTGTTGTGTTCTGGTTTGGAGGGTAAGGTAGCTGGCATACTCATGCATGTGGCATTGCTATCCCACCATACAGATAGCAAAATAATCTTTGGTGTCTTTATGCAATGGTTTCTCTTTCCATCAGAAGAGCCATCTGGTTGTTTGCTATCTTATGATTTAGGCTATCAAGCATGTGCACTCAATTTCGTAAGCATATGTGTGTTTGCAAATTTGTATGTTTGTCCACAAGTTTCTTTGTTATCTCATGATTAAAAAAACTGAATATAGTTTACATCTATGTTTACTTTTTGGCGCATATCTAATGTTCATAATTTTTTTTTGAAATATGTTGACGTGACAAAATAACTTGTAAAAAGTTTTGTTGAATAAAGTATTTCTGATTTCTGATAATAAGAACTGATAAAATCAGAGCTGAATATTCTAGTGATGAATTATTAAAAAATGGTTTAAGGATATTTCTTAGGTTATAGAGTCTGCAACATCTTACTTAGTGTTTGTGACTGTCATGGTCTAGTATGAAGGCTAAGGTAGCCATAAAGTATGCATGTTGTTTATCAATCTGCCAAGCAATTTACATTTTTACATATATGGTGTCAATCGGCAATGGTTGTCTCTTTCAATAAGAAGAACTATCTAAGATATATTTAACCTTACAAATATCTGCTTTCCTACATTATAATAAAGGCAGTTGTTATAATATATACCTGTAGGTTATTTAGTTGGGACCTTTTCCGGGCTGCTTTTTTTAAATTGTCCCATTTCGATTTTAACTGATTCTTATGCCGAGGGATTCGCCCATTTTTCAAATTAAATTCATTTGTTAATGAGATCCAAGCTTCTTCTTTTACTCTATTGGAAGAAGCATTTGTTTCTTTACTAGTAATTATGGGTCTACTTTTGATCAAATCCAATAGTAGTGTCACTTCATCCGTTGTCATCGCTTTCTTTGTCCTCTGCAACACATATTTTCAGTGGTATCAAGTCTTCGCAAACTGCGTATGTGTGTATGAAAAGAGTAATGAATTTGGAGGAAATGAGACAAGCCTGCAATGATAGTGACGTATGGCACTCGGTTCTCTCTGCCTACCCCGTAAGAGATCTGGCGTGAAGATATGTATGTACATAATATTTAGTGTATATTTACACCTGTTCCCATGTAGCGTAGGCAGAGTGAAACAAAATATATAAAATTTTTGGTTTTTATTTATTTATAAGATTAACTTAGATCAACACTATATGTGCTCACCTGATGCACGGTGATAACATAATATAATAATTACCAGACTTTACAGACCAGAAAAAATAAAATAACATAAACAGCACTTTTGCCAAGTATATGCTGCCTATGATCTGGTTTGTACGGGAGTGGCATCTAGCTAGTTTTAGTGTCCCATTCATATAGTAATATACAACTTGTGTGAATTTGAAAATATTTTGAACAGCAGGATTGGTTGATTTTCTCGCAATTTATATAATATATACCTACTATGAGGTATTTGAATGAAACGGCCAAGATACCTTCTGCCACGGTCCTCGACACATTTTCGCCACTTGCCTAACCTTAACTATATGATCATTGCAAAATTGTGTTTATAAAATGAATAGGTACTTACCAAAGTCGTATCCATTCTATCTAGTATCTAAATTAAAATAAAAATTGAATTTAAAATTTTGTGTTGTTTTGTTTTGTAAACCATGAAATCATAAAGTATAGAGCAGTATAGCAAAGAGTATACAATATTTGCAGAATTGAGAATAGAGCAACAAGCACAGACTAGACTAGGAGGAATGGGATCAACGATACATCGATTTTGTTCAAACATCGGTATATTGTTAAAAAACATCGATGTTTTAACATCGATTTTGAAATCCCAAACATCGACGATATATCGTTCTTCCTGAGCGATGTTTTATCATAGGTACATCTTCCACCCCGTCCGTGATGAACATGGAACATAGAACAAGGGAATTGGCAAGTACAAACATTTGTATCAGGACCGTGATCGCCACACTCACACATAAAATAAGCATTATTGCATATAAACCACTAATGCAAACATTGTTTCATTGGTTGTTTTCATTTTAAACAACAATAATCCGAAACACACAAACAGAACATTTAAAAATATACCAAACTGCGTTACAATAAATTTTATTTTGCTACAAAAAAAAAGAGTATTTACGTCTTTTTGTAGTCTATTCAAAATAGACTCATCTATTTGTACAATAGTGAAACTTAAGATCGTAATAGTTTCGCTATTCTACAATAAATGGCAGCATTGATTTTTCCGTAGTTTTCAGTTGATCATATTTGAGTAGAGAACTTTCTAGAACGATATACGTAATGACTGTCATTACGTATATCTTTCTAGAAAAATTAGGTCAACCTAAAATGAACTTTATATGTAAGGTGTACGGCAGATTTTAGCTTGACTTTCTATTATATCGTTAGAGATTATATTAAATCAGGAATTTAATTAAAATAAAATGAAAATTGTACTTTCGGATGACATGAAATATCTCCATTTTTAATCATCTGTATTCTACTATCATTTCTACATTCAAGGATGGCACAATACGGCATAATTCAGTGTATAATAGATTTTCGCACGACGACTATCTCCTAATGATATGGTAAGTATCACTAAGGCAATTTAGAGTAAAAGCGCATAATAGTGACGCACGCGGCACTCTTGTTTTCCCTTGTTCTATGTTCCATGGTGATGAACATACACATAAACATATTATGTTTCTCTCAGCCACATACTTAGATTTTTCTATATAACATCTCGTTTGCTCTGCAATACTAAAATAGAGTTTGCCATTACCATTAATATTTATCGTAATTATGTTATTGTTTGTGTGTCGTGACTCGTGAGCCACACAAATATCATCTGCGGACCGCAGATTGACGCCAACTGCAGTTACGTCAAGGTCCTTCGCGATGCAGTTCCGCGATAGCCCGATACATCTTGCTAGCGCGATACTTCGCCGTAGCCCGATATAATATGTAGCCACGGTGTTACGATAAATGTGCCTCCTTCCTACAACGTATTATTTATTCATTTTTAACAAACCTGGCGTTTTGCCATGCAAAATCCACATCAAAATCTCCCACCCAGAGGTGAGAACAGTACTCCATGTGAGAGCGAATTTGCGCTTTGTAAAGTTGCAAGTGATGAGCCGGCAAGAAGTACTGTCTCGCTCTACTGAGCACACCGAGCTTTTTTGAGGCCAGTTTAGCCTTTCCTTCTAAATAACCACAGAACTGAACGTTTTTCGAAATGTTAACGCCAAGAATTCCAATACTGGCTGATGCTGTCAGGAAAGTGTTCTCAAAATGAGGTGATACGACAAAGGGCGACTTTTTTAGCGGTGAACGCACACAACTGTGTCTTCCTGGAGTTGAATTGGACTAAGTTGAGTCGACTCCATTCCGAGCTTTTGTCCGAGGTTTATCAAAATACAACGGTATTGTGGGACCCTAAAGATTATTAGAACGATTTCTATTTTTGAATATTTCACGTTGCCAAAATCGACGTGAGCTTTAATAATTATCTAAAATATTGTACATGAATATGAACGCAGCACTAGCCACCATTTGTGACGTCGTCGCGAGCACTGCGGATCCGGCAGCTCGTGCTTGTCAGCTCGGATACACGGTGGACCGCACCGTGGACGATCCGTACCCACTTGCAGGTTTATTATCTGATTACATGCAACACTGCTAAGTGAGTACCCAGCTTTTACAAAATGTGGAGCAATATGTCATCCTGACACTTGACACTTGACAGTCCTATTTACGTAGTACTCTAATTGGTCTATGGTCCTATTCTTGTTTGTTTTGTAAGTTGGAACTTGGGACGCATAGTAATTACTAATTAGTAATGTAGTGATTAGCAAAGTGATTAGCTATGATGATTAGTAAAGACTAAGTAGAGTATGTAATAGATTGCCATTCACCACCTTCAGCCACCTTCGATAGTCGTAAGTCGACTCAATTAAACTTCCAACGTGTTAAATCCATATACCTAAGTACCTAAAATCATTTAAATATACATGTGAGTTGAATTAAAATAATGAGAATTTTGCAACCCTTGTGGAATGCCATTGCCATCAGTGTTGATAAGCTTTTAGTTAATCCAAACGGTAAGTTTTATAGGAATCAATGAAGAAGTGAGGTTAAGTGTGCGTTCAACTACAACTTATTATTTTAACCGACTGTAACTAATTACTTTGCAGGAAAAATAATATTACAAACAAGTAGAATGAGTTCGCAAAAAGTAAGCCCAGCGAAGAGAATAGTATGGGTAGACTTAGAGATGACGGGACTGGATATAAATGTTGATCATATCTTGGAAGTAGCGTGTTTAGTGACTGATGCAGACCTAAATATTGTAGCAACAGGTCCTAACATAGTTATAAATCAGCCAGAAGAATTGTTGAAAAACATGAGTCAATGGTGTGTTGCGCATCATGGTGAGGTATTAAATTTATTGCTTAGCAAATAAATAACTTACTTTACGCGGATTTGTTCTCAGTTCTGAAAAATGTCATTTATAAAACTATTAAATAATACAACTTGCAACACAACTGAAACTGGCCGCCAGAAGTTTCGGCGGATATAGAGAACATGTCTGACGTTGACCAAAACCCCTTAATTTAAAAAAATAAAAAATAGATACAAACGTGCCGAATTCAGTATATTATCGTGAATTTAAGGCTGTATCAAATAAAATAGTTTAACTGTCCCAAAAAAAAATATTCCAAAGACATTACGAGTTTGTTGGAGAAAGAAATGATACTTACTTGATGATTAATTGCAAAAGTTAATACAAGTGTACAATTGAGGGATTCTTTTTAAATTCACATTAATTTCATGAAATGTTGGAATGTCAAAAAAAAAAATTGATCGATTGTCGACGTTAAAGGGGTCAGGAAAGAAATCTATTTAGCCGCAGAGGATTAATTGAAATAGAACTTCCAGTCGTTCCGAGGAACTAATTGGGAAAAAATATCTAAGATTGGGCCTTTAGAATTAATTGCGAGGGTAATTCCGGGCGTATAATTTTGGGACTTTTTCCGATTCGACATCAATTTTAGAGATAGTATGTATCTAAAAAAAATAACTCCACTAATTGTCAATGATAATTGGACTATCGAGTGAAAACTAAAGAGGCCCAAGGAGTTAATCGGAATAAAAATTCTAGGCGTAAAATTTTGGGGCTGATTTATGTTTGACATCAGTTATTAGGGTCGTTTACATCTTAAAAAAATTATTTCATCAATTGTCAACGATCTAGGTAGCCACAAAAAAATATCTAAGATTGGGCCTTCACAATTAATTGCGAGGGAAATTCCGGGCGTATAATTTTGGGACTTTTTTGCCTTGGCATTAATTTTAAAGATAGTATGTATCTAAAAAAAATTACTTTATCAATTGTCAATAACAATTGAAGTCTCAAGCGAAAACTAAAGAGACCCGAGAAATTAATCGAAATAGAAATTCGAGGCGTAAAATTTTGGGACTTATTTGTAATTGATATGAATTATTGAGGTCGTTTTCATCTTAAAAAAATTATTTCATCAATTGTCAGTAATATGGGGAGCCACAAAAAGATATCTACGTGTAGGCCTTCAGAATTAATTGCGAGGGAAATTCCGGACGTATAATTTTGGGACTTTTTCCGACTCGACATTAATTTTAAAGATAGTATGTATCCAAAAAGAATTAATTAATTGTCAAGGACAATTGGAGTCTCGAGCAAAAACTAAAGAGGCCCAAGGAATTAATCGAAATAGAAATTCGAGGAGTGAAATTTTGGGACTAATTTATGTTTGACATAAGTTATTGGGGTCGTTTACATCTTAAAAAAATTATTTCATCAATTGTCAACGATCTAGGGAGCCACAAAAAAATATCTAAGATTGGGCCTTCACAATTAATTGCGAGGGAAATTCCGGGCGTACAATTTTGGAACTTTTTTCGACTTGACATTAATTTTAAAGATAGTATGTATCTAAAAAAATTACTTTATCAATTGTCAATCACAATTGGAGTCTCGAGCGAATACTAAAGAGGCCCAAGGAATTAATCGAAATAGAAATTCGAGGCGTGAAATTTTGGGACTTATTTGTGTTTGACATGAATTAGTGGGGTCGTTTACATCTTAAAAAAATTATCTCATCAATTGTCAACGATCTAGGGAGCCACAAAAAAATATCTAAGATTGGGCCTTCACAATTAATTGTGAGGGAAATTCCGGGCGTACAATTTTGGAACTTTTTTCGACTTGACATTAATTTTAAAGATAGTATGTATCTAAAAAAAATTACTTTATCAATTGTCAATCACAATTGGAGTCTCGAGCGAATACTAAAGAGGCCCAAGGAATTAATCGAAATAGAAATTCGAGGCGTGAAATTTTGGGACTTATTTGTGTTTGACATGAATTAGTGGGGTCGTTTACATCTTAAAAAAATTATTTCATCAATTGTCAACGATCTATACACCCGAAATTACCCTCGCAATTCATTCTATAGGCCGAATCTTTGATATTTTTTCCTGGCTCCCTCTATCGTCGAAAATAAATGAAGTAATTTTTTTAGGATGTAAATTACTGCAACAATTGATGTTAACCACAAAAAAGTCCCAAAATTTTACGCCTAGAATTACTAATTTAATTAATTCTTTGGACCCCTTTAGTTCTTGCTCTAGAGTCAAATTGTGATTGACAATTAAATAAGTAATTTTTTTTAGATACATACTATCTTTAAAATTAATGTCAAGGCAAAAAAGTCCCAAAATTATACGCCCGGAATTTCCCTCGCAATTAATTGTGAAGGCACAATCTTAGATATTTTTTTGTGGCTCCCTAGATCGTTGACAATTGATGAAATAATTTTTTTAAGATGTAAACGACCCTAATAACTGATGTCAAACATAAATCAGTCCCAAAATTTTACGCCTAGAATTTTTATTTCGATTAACTCCTTGGGCCTCTTTAGTTTTCACTCGATAGTCCAATTATTATTGACAATTAGTGGAGTTATTTTTTTTAGATACATACTATCTCTAAAATTGATGTCGAATCGGAAAAAGTCCCAAAATTATACGCCCGGAATTACCCTCGCAATTAATTCTAAAGGCCCAATCTTAGATATTTTTTCCCAATTAGTTCCTCGGAACGACTGGAAGTTCTATTTCAATTAATCCTCTGCGGCTAAATAGATTTCTTTCCTGACCCCTTTAACGTCGACAATCGATCAATTTTTTTTTTTTGACATTCCAACATTTCATGAAATTAATGTGAATTTAAAAAGAATCCCTCAATTGTACACTTGTATTAACTTTTGCAATTAATCATCAAGTAAGTATCATTTCTTTCTCCAACAAACTCGTAATGTCTTTGGAATATTTTTTTTTGGGACAGTTAAACTATTTTATTTGATACAACCTTAAATTCACGATAATATACTGAATTCGGCACGTTTGTATCTATTTTTTATTTTTTTAAATTAAGGGGTTTTGGTCAACGTCAGACATGTTCTCTATATCCGCCGAAACTTCTGGCGGCCAGTTTCAGTTGTGTCAACTTGCACGAGTTAACGTAACACCTTGATGTCTTGGTATTTGCCAATTGGTATTTGATACTTCCCTTGCTACTCCATGTGGTACTCCACTGTCATTGTGCGAGGGCAGTAGCGCAAGCATCTCATTGTTTACATGTATTTGCACCTTAAAATTGAAAATAAACATGCATGCATGTAGTGTGAAAAGATGTATTTTCAATTTTCAATCAACACACTAACTCAACACTTTGCACAAGTGTCATTTGGGCCAGGTGTAGTGTTAACTTGTGCAAGTTATAGAAATAGAGTTGAAAGCAACTCAACTACTCTAACAAAAATAATGTATTTTAAACTTACCAAAAATATGTACATATTTATGAGAGTACTCATTCCTCTGATAATCTGAAAAAAGTATTGCTTATCCTCTTATCCTAATGTTGCCAATCCCAAATTTAAATTACTAGGAATTGAACTTGGCTTTGCTTATTTTTGATGACATAGGGGATGGTGGATCTGGATGGTGTTTTTTTTTTATATCAAAATAGCAAACATGCAGATGGGTCACCTGATGCAGTCAACCATTGCCTGTGTGTTTATACACCAAAGATGTTAATGGTGCGTTGCTGTCTTATGGAGAGGTCTAATGCCACATGCATAAATTTACCTTACCCTCCTAACCGGAACACGACAGTGACAAGCACTGACGTTAATGCGGCAGGCATAGGTAAGGCGGTGGTACCAGACCCGGGCAAGATAATGCAGAACTCTACCACCTAGTAGCCACGATGGTAGTGACTCGCATAGACAATCAGTCACCTTTTGTGATCTGCCTGGCAGAATGGAGGTTGGCCTATTCTTTAAAGGAGCCCAGAACCAACACGGGGGAAATGTGATTATGTCAGCAACATTACTTTTATTATTTTTTAGGGTTTACCTCAAAATTTAGTTGATTCACAACACACATACTTACTGAGCAACACGGTCACTCAATACTGCAAACATCCAATGTCAATATTGTAGACTTAGGAAGTATAATAAGTAATATAATATATAAAAAGTGTAAAACTTAAGTCATGGGAGTATCTGTCATGAGCTAAGAGTTTTTTAGTCTAGTCAGAATGAGCATGAGGCTGAGACATCAGTGCATAACCAACTTTTTGTAGGCAGTATGAACCCCACAAATATACTCAATGTGGCCTCGACAGAACAACTGTTTTTCTACCCAAGAAAGTTATTTTGTATGTATTATTTTAGTAAAGGTTTTTGAGCTCAAAGAAGTAAAAACTATAAGAATAGACTTTTCAGTTCAAAATTCAAAGGGGACACCTATGTTAAAAGTGACAGTATATTGACTTTTGAAAAGCTGCATGTATATTTCGGAACCAATGATCAATTGTAATCTATTGAATTGCATTCAATGTAATTTTTTGAGATCTGCAATGTTGTTTTAGTTATATAATATCAATAGATATGTTACAAAATTTTGAAGCAATGGCAAAAAATATATTTTTTAGTTTCGTCATGGATAAATCCCAAATAAATTGTCCAATTTTGATCCAATTTTTGATATTTGGTGCAGTATTTTAAGGTGTAAAAGTGATTAGATTTTTAATAAATCGATTTATCAGCCTAAAAGTTATTTTAAAAATATAAAGCAAGTTTGTTTTAAATAACATACTCTTAACCAATTCAATGCGGTGGTCCTTTTAGCAAACTTTTGTGCCTGGCGGCGAACAAATATTTCGTGGCTCCCCTGGGGTGCCATTCACCATAAATTATAACTTATTGCTTTTTTTTGTTTCCACTAGTTATATGTTTAGTCGCCACCCGAAAATGAACATAAGCGGTTTAACAGTTTGTTTAGTGTGTTTAAACATGACCATCTATGTGTATTAATTGACTTATTTCTCTCACGTGTTGTAAACCTTTTTGTAGGTTTTGATAGATAAATTGATTTAAAGTGTTATAATAGACTATGGTACTTATTTTATAGTGCATTGTTTGAAAACTATGTTAAAATCATAAAAGCTTTTGAATAAAATACCCGTTTCGTATAAATAAAAAAAGCATGTATACAAGTAGGTATCGAAATATCCTTGATTATGAAATGATTTAAATCAAGTAACTAGCTATTTGGTTTAGTTTTCACTGACGTTTTATAAAATTTGATTTTATTATGGTATCATGAATCTTTTTGAACATTTGTTTTATGAAGATTTTGTTTAAGACAGATTTAGTTTGAGACATATTCTGCTTAAGACAGAATTTAAGAATAAAGTATTGCCTCTCTTAGCTCTCCCATTTGTCCCCGCCAGTATAATACACTCGTCTCTGGGGAGTGTAATTCTTATTTAATGTAGTGAATAATAATGTAAATTATTATACTTTAGCATTATCTAGAAAAAGAAAAGAAATTCCTGAGACAGAAATTGAAACACAATACGACGACGACGTAATTATATGCCTTTTGAAAGGTTTGCAACACCTGAAATATACTTAATCACCCAAAAAACTGAAACGAGCACTATAGATATGATCTATATGACAAATAAAGACACTATTTTTACAGAAAAGATCTCAAAAATGTAATTTTGTCAGAGTTTTAAGTGTATAAATGTTGGCTCCTTTCGGGTGCCACACGCCATACACAAAAGATATCCATGGCGCCTCTGCAGTGCCATCCGCACGAAATCGGTTAATATATGAAAATGTTATCAAAAGTTTATTGGTTGAAAAATCTCAAAGTTACGTTAAAAACATTTTTTTTAATTCTTCAACTATTACTCCTGAACGGATAAACCGATTTTGATGCAATTTAGATCAGCATTGAAAGTAGTTTTTTAAGCAATAGAGCTTGTCAGATTGTGTAATCAAGCGGTACATTAAGTTGAAAATTATTATAAAAAACATTGTTTTTCCAAAAGTTTTTTGAGGTTTTTTAAAATTTCTCTTTTTTCACTAGGCATATCGGTTTGGATTTTCAAGGAGTCTAAGTTTGGTGGAGCCCAATCAAAATGTGAAGATCTGGTTAAAACTTGATTTTCGAAAATCGGGGCAAAATCAGTAGTTAGCTTCCTTATTTATATATACCTACGTACTTTGTGGGAAGTTAAAAAATATTGTTTTATGATTTTATGTCCCAATTTTCGAAAATCGAGTTTTTGCTTTTGCAAATGCAATTTACTACTAAACTAACAATCTCATGTGATTTTTCTATAGAACTGATTTCTGATGATGAAAACCGGTTCTGAAAACAAGCCATATTAACAACTGATTAATTTTAAAAAATCTGGTTAAAAACACGGGTGTAGTCAATGCTAAACTAGACGGACATCCATACTGTTTACAAAAAAGTTGACTAGGCGCTGGTATCTTAGAATAGAAGTCTGTGGAAAAGATGTCTACCCCGACTAAACTAGTTACTTAGACTTAATATACCAAAATTTAAAAGAATAAAATAAATAAACATTGTTGGTATAATATTAGAATTATCTTAATTAAATTTGAAAAGCATGTTAATAATTTGCTTCATTAAATGTTACCTGTTTTAAACTCCTTTATCCTAACCCTTTTCCTTATTTTTAAACATGAAAACTGTTGCTTATGAATCAATAAAGAAACCAGAACATATTGAAACAATTGTATCAATGCTTACGTAAGCAAAGCGGGAGTGGGTAAGGGACTTGCTTACTTTTGCTGACCTAGGTAGGGAGGGGGGATACTTGAATGGCCCCAGGAATCTCCAAAACTTAAGTCTATGTTTAAAAACCATCCAGGACACTATAAAAACCAGGACATGTACTGGGAACTTAGGTTTTATATATCACTAGCTGTTGCCCACGACTTCGTCCGTGCAGACTTTTTTTACTCCACACAGCACCTCCCCCGTAGGTGATAGCGTGATAATATGTAGCCTATATGTTGACCCAACCTATTAGTAATATTCATGCAAGATTTGAAGTAAATCCATGCAGTACTTTTTGAGTTTACCTCGGACATACATACAAACAGATAAACAGACAAACAGACAAAAATTCTAAAAACTGTATTTTTGGCTTTGATATCGATTGTAGATCACCCACTTAAGTATTCTTTAAAAAAATATTTAATGTATAGTTTGTTTTGTATTGTATTAATGTATAATGTATTTAATGTATAGTGTAATAGTTTTGACTTTCCTACGATTTTATTATATGTATAGATGTATAGATTAGATAACAAACAAGCAGATGACTCTCCTGATGGAAAGAGAAATCATTGCCTATTGACCCTAGGGATGTTAATGGTGTGTTGGTATTTGTGTAACAATATGGCCATTGGTGTAAGTCTACTAGCTACTATACCCTCCAAACTGGAACACGAAATGACAAGCATTTTTTTGTTAATTCCTTTGCTAAATGGAAATCTATAATAAGAAAGTGAAAGTAATTTATTTTCTATGTTTCACGAACTGTTTTCTGTGACTTCTGTGATGCAAATGATAAGAAAGACCGCTGTTTAATAAATGTTTAAAGCTCACCAACGGTCCAGACTAAAAAAAACTCCCAGCGGCACAATTATACACACACGTCCACTTACATCGGCAAAACATTATATAGTAAAAAACTAAATTTTGATGCTTTTGTGGGAGGAACTTAATGGAGATAGGTGAAGGCAGTGGTGGACCTGGTAGTCATGATGGAACTGACACATTTAATTATCTCCATTTACAAATTATCTGATAAGAAGGCATATGGCATATTATTCAATAAAAATGAAAAGATAAACAGTTATTCATATAAAATGTTTTCTAATAACAGCCTTAATGCACTATCATCCATTAAAACAGTTGCATAAGAATTTAGACAGTAATTTATTATTATAGTAACAATAACAATAATATTGCTGGACAAATTACATAGGTAAATCAATCTAACCCCAAAGTAAGCAAATTATTTGCTTGTGTAAATGGGTGTTTGGGCCGCCATAGACAGTTTTGAGCAGTCAGTGCCAACAGCTTCAAGTGGTTGCTATTGGGAGATCTGCAGTTTCAATAAAAAATTGTCATTATCACTATATCGACTGCTCAAGTTGTACATTTGCAGCCGCAGCTAAATATGCCAGCAGTAAAAAGCTGCTCAACCCCCCGTACATGAACCGCTTAAAGCGGTCTATTCTGGCTGCTCGCTGCTTCCTTTCTCGGATCCCTGCCACCTGTCACTCACCGCTCTCACTACCTGCATTCCGTCATTCACACATCTTCCACTAACATGTAAACTTATGACTCAAGCAAAATGCAAAGCCTTTAAGTAAATAAGAATTTGGATGAAGTTATTATGAATGATGAATATTTATATGAAAAATGAATTTATAAATTTCTAAAAACAGTATTGGCCAGTTGTATTAATTTATGATGTAAAATTTTAACCAGACGGTGACAATGACATCCTAAAATGGTTAAAAAACCTATTATCATCTTCTCTGAGCTTAGGATACAAAGTATGAAATAAAAATATGAAGTAGTGTTTCCTCCTCTGAATCCATGTTACAACTGAGAATAGGAGCAGTCCGTGTTGTGCTCGGATACGACTTCATTACATTCGCACAAGAACTGCTTGAAGCATTCAAGTTGCAGCCAACTCCATCCGCAACATGATTCCTCTAGTGCAGTTGGTCTCAACTGCTCTAAGCAGTCCGTCTATGGCTTACCTTAGCCAACTATACTAATATATAGAATACATATATAATTACTGGTACATAAATAATAAACACCCAGACCTAGAAATACATCTATGCTCATCACACAAATGTTTGTGCCCGTAGGGTATCTAACCTGAGCCCCATTTAGTGGTTAGTGAACTAGTTAGGTTCTCTAACCACACAATCAAACCACACAACCACAAAATCAATGGGACAGTCATTATAATTCTTTATACTTGTTTCAGAGTGGATTGACAAAAGCTAGCCTTGAATCAAACATTACTTTGGCAGAAGCAGAGCAAGAATTACTGAAATTTGTAAAACAGCATGTTCCTGAGAAAAGGTGTCCATTGGCAGGAAACAGTGTTTACATGGATAGAGTGTTTCTACGGAAATACATGTCTACTTTTAATGAGTACTTACATTATAGAATAATTGATGTTAGCAGTATCAAAGAGTTAGCGAAACGTTGGTATCCAAGAGAATTTTCCAAAATACCACAAAAACGGTTCAAACATAGATGTTTGGATGATATTGTAGACAGTATTGAAGAGTTAAAGTATTATAAGGCAAACATTTTTAAATCATGAATTTGCATAAAGAAAAGGGGGGAGGGGGGGGGGGGAAACACATGATTTCTTCATAAGAAATCATGTGTTTTATGTTTAATGAAAGTACTTATATTAAAGAGCTTAATATAAATTCACATGAATGAGGCATTTTATTTATTTCTTTAATTTTGTTCCACATTCCCTAGGGATAAAATAGGGCCTTAGAGCAAAATGGGGTACAACAGTAAAAAAATAAACTGGCTTAATGCGATTCGAACTGGCGCACGGAGGGTTCTGTACAATCATCTAAAAAGTATATACAGTATAAGTTTACCTTACCCTTCAAACTGGAACACGACAGTAACAAGCACTGGCGCTATTGCGACAGGAATAGGTAAGGTGGTGGTTTTGTGGGGACACGTTTTGAATTAGCTGACACAGACGCAACTTTATGTGACGGCAGTATGGAACGTCAGTCGTTCGCACGCCCCCACGTGAATTATACCAGTCTATGTAACTTGTTATTTGTGTGTGACATAATACATAATATACACTATTATAAACTTACTAGACACTACTATAAATTAATTCCCTAACTGTGGCAACCGAGCATAGGAGTCAAACCGACCACACACACGCGCCTAAAGCCCTAAACGTGAGGCTACGTACCTTTTCTTTTACCCTAAAGTACAAATATCCAGGCGAGACGTTGCAGAACTTTACCACTTAGTAGTCACGATAGTAGTGACACGACCAGCTAATTGGTCGCCTCTTACGACCTACCTGGCAGAATCGCAGTCGGTCTATTCTTCAAAGGAGCCCGGACTAACACCACTGGTGACCCCCATAATCGCATTTGCCATAACGAACAAACTACAAACAGATTCTAAGTAGAAAAAATCTAATAATATTTCACCACATTATCCTAACCCGATCTAACCTAATCACTAGACTAAAATATAGTGGAAATAGTGAACTAAAAACTCAATTAGATCCTCCTAAGAGCTTTATTTGGAACAAGTAAACGATACCGACATATTTATTCACCCAATTTGAGGGTTCAATTTAAAATAGTTCAAAACGTAATTCACTCCAGGAAACTATCTAATTTTCGTTTTTATAATCAAATTGTGATAGTAATTTTGTAGCAAATGGGGTATAATATATAAAATCCACACCACACGAATCGGTCAAATATGTTACTGAGTATTTTGCTAACATTGGTAAATATCTAGCCAGTGATATATATACACTACTAAACAGATTTAGATGAAATTTGGCACACATGTAGACGATGACCGGGAATAGTACATAGGCTACTTTTTACACCGAAAAGTAAGTTGTTCCCGAAGGATTCACCAAAAACTTTTATAATGGGGCTGCACGGTGCAGCCAGTATCTCAAATGCGAAAGTATGTTTGGATGGATGGATGTTTGATAATCTTTCATGCAAAAACGGCTGGTCCGATTTGAATGAAATTTGGTACACATATAGATGATGACCTGGAATATACTTTTTATTCCTGAAAAATGAGTAGTTTCCGCGGAATTCATCAAAACTTTTATGATGGAGCGAGCTCCAGGGCGCAGCTAGTCATATCTAATGTAGCCGTGACTCCGTTTGCATGACCCACACACATTATTTATTATTACTCAAACGGGTAAAATTAGCGTAATATCATACTCAGTAATAATGTAGATTTACATCGGTGAAAAGATTTTAAAACCGGTCCAGTAGTTTTTGAGCTTATTACAAACAAACAAACAATCAAAAATTACATCTAGATAATAGTGTACATAACAGAGCGGGCAGACATGCTACTTTTAGCATCCAAAACGCGCGTTTTAGCGACTGCATCGATGCTGCATCGCGTTTTAGCGACTCTCAGCGATCGGTCGCGGCATCCGAATCGCGCGTTTTAGCGACTGCATCGATGCTGCATCGCGTTTTAGCGATCGAACGCGAAATCGCGTGTTTCAGCGAGTGCTTCAATGCTAGACCGAGTCGGCAGTAATGTTGCCGTTCGATAGTTGACTATCGATTATTTGCTGATCTGTAAAAGTATTGTTTACTTTTACAAATTAAATAAATATATTCTAGTATTTATATATGTATTTCTATGTATTAGTATCGTTGACTAACACCCATAAAACAAGCAAATATTATGCTTACTTTGGAATATTTATTGTTTTTTTAAATCCTTCCTGATGGTTTCCTGATGGAAAGAGTCACCCGTCGTCTATAGACACCAAAGGTGTTAATGATGCGTTGCTATCTTGTGGTGAGATCTAATGCCACATGCATATGTTCACCGGCTCCCTTACCCTCCAAACCGGAACACGACAGTGACAAGCACTGACGCTATTGTGGCTGGAATAGGCAAGGCGGTGGTAGCAGACCCGGGCGAGACAATGTAAAATATTTATTTATTATTTATTTAGAATAGTACCGCAAATTGGCAAACTATCAATAGCCGACTATTGATTGGCCTATTCAAGCCGAAGACGAATAATAATGTAAATATTTATTAAAAGATACCGATTTTTTTTGTTATGTCATAAGACAGAAAATACGCAGATAAATCTTCTTTTGAAAATAGACAACCATTGCCCATAGATACCAAAGATGGTAATTAGATTAGCAAGGTATATATTAATCAAAAAAGTTTGGCTGTAAGAGTTTAAACAATTTCGATAAAATGTTTGATTGTTCCGTCACGTTAGGAATGATTTTTGATGATTTTAGATCTCCCCGCAAGATAGCAACGCACCATTAACACTTTTGGTGTCTATAGGCGACGGGTGACTCTTTCCATCAGAAAACCCAATTCCGTCATGATTTATCACCAGATGATTTTCCTAATAGAGAAACCATCGCTTATCTATACATATAATAAAATCGTAGGATAGTCAATGTATGTCCGGGGTAAACTCAAAAAGTACTGCATGAATTTACTTCAAATTTTGCATGAATATTACTAACAGGTCAGGTCAACATATAGGTTACATATTATCACGCTATCACCTACGGGGGAGGAGCAGTGCGGAGTAAACGAGATACTAAAGGTGTTAATGGTGCGTTTTTTATATCATAAGATAGCAAACAAACAGATGTCTCTTTTGATGGAAAGGGAAACCATCACCTATAGACACCTAAGATGTGGCGGAATGGCAATGCCATATGCATAAGTCTACCGGCTAACTTTTTATCCAAACCGGATCATGACAATGAAAAGCATTGATGCTATTACGGAAGGAATTATTAGATAGTTGGGTTTTCCGCTTTAAAACACGTTAAAACACAATTATTTTCAACCAAGAAAAGACGGAGGTTATCAGTTTGACATAATATATGCATGTGTGTTTTTGAGTGCTATTTAGGTGTCCAAGAATATGTATTAAATTTGGTAAGTGTATAGGTATACATGCATGTTTATATGTTTGTCCATAAACTTGTCGGGAACTAAAAGTATTATCGAGATAATTCTTTTTGATTTAAATCAAGTTCAATCAATCAATATTCCAACTTAGGGAACTGTCCAAGTTTTATCAAAATCGGCTTAGTAGTTGTTGAGAAATGGGGAATCTATAGTTGACAGATATTTGAAGTCGGTTTAATTTTTGAAATTACTTTTATTCACTATTCGATATTAATTTCAAATCTAAAACTAAAGAAGTTATAAATTTCTAATTTTTTCCCCTTTTTTTACTTCGTTCGTAAAGTTTGTATTTTCAGTTTTGCAAAATTTCTTCCCAGCAGCATTAAAAATTTAATATAAAATAATAGGTAGGTGGTAGAAATTATTTATTTAACAAAAAAATATTCTTCATATTTATATTATTTACAGTAAGAGTGTAGCTTCGTCGATATTAAGTACAACACTAATCCTCAAACCGCGGAAGCCAGTCGCCGCGATCGGCATCTGCATGTGTGCCCGGTGTAGCGATTAGTCGCGGCATCTAGCAACTCGATCGCCGCGACCGGCGTTTGCTAGTGTGCCCGGTGGAGCGATCGATTGCTGCATCCATCCAAAAGCGACTGAATCGCCGATGGCCGATGCTAAATGTAGCATGTGTGCCCTCTTTCTAAAATATACTAAAGGAAGTGTATAAAGTGCCTCTAGCGGCACTGATGATAAGCACAATAGCGGCAAGATAATTGCTACCAAACTTGTTAAAGGCTGAACGAAAACATAAAATCTATATACTTAATTAAAAAAATCAGCATGTACTTCAACCATTTATGTATACTAGCGATCGTCCTCTGGTCGAAATTCGACCATAGACTAAACAATAATAAAACAAAATACCTTTATTACATATTAAACTATTCTATTTTATAAAAACCGTCCTCTGACAACAACAAACACAGTAAAACAATTATCCCAGTTATCCATTTATTATAGAAGAAATGTAGGTAACTTAATCAACAACATTCTGGAAACAAATTGGAGAAAGTTGAAAATTCAATTACCCCGATTTCTTGTTAATTTTATGGATTTTGGTAATGTAGGTAACTTAAGGGTGGTGAACTTGATCAGAACTACGATCTATTTTCAGTTTTTACCGACGCAATACTGTGGAATTTAACAATTACATAATTCTTTAAATTTAAAATGAAATAGTATAGCTGTCAATTTCAAATTTTTATTTAAAGAAAAAATGTAAATTTTAATTCTTAGTAACTAGTAACTACTTATCTATTCTTATTACGTATTACTTATTTACTTACATAATATTATAAAATTGTAGTTTGTTTGTTTGTTTGGTTGTACGCACTAATCTCGAAAACTGCTGAATCGATTTGAATAATTCTTTTTAAGTTGGATAGCCTGTTTACCGAGGAAGGTCACAGGCTATATAACATCACGCACAACAGGATCGGAGTGTCAACAAATGTGGTCTAAACGAGGATTTTTTTACCTTTCGAGAGCTTTTCTGACGTACGCTGCGTTAACGGTTAAAAAAAATCAAAAAATCATGTATGATCGAAATGTTCCTCTTAAAAAGTTGTAAAAAAAGTCTGCGGTAGTGTACCTACATCTATCTATTAAGGTTCACATTTTGTGATCCTTTTTATGGTAATCAAAATTGTTCTAAAATAATGCATTATTTGCGACGGTGTTTTAATAAACATGGTATTAATCTTTATCGCAATTGTTTAATTTTGAATCAAATCGCCTTTTGCTTCATTTGATTTCAACCAATAACTTAGGAGATATCACAGTTTTAAAATATAATATTATTATTGTCAAGCGCCGTGCGAGGCGTGCGTGCTTGGGGAGAATGCGGGGTAGCGAGGTCAGATGGTAACCTGCTCTGCGAGATAGCATGCCGCTTGTAGTTGAAGTAGAAAACAAAGACTACCAGAGGATGTGTCAAAGGGCAATATTGGTGGCTAGAAATAGTAGTGTTGACGAAATTAATGACAGAATACTAAGTAAACTTCCAGGAGATGGCGTAAACTATACATCTATTAACATCCCAGTAGTGTTACCCAACGTTCCTTTATTACTCATGTTTCCGTTCCATTTTTACTATAGTTTCAGTCTTACTGATCAAGATCATAGTGGGATGACTATATAATAGGCTTTGTTATACTCTTTTCGTAGATATTAAAAAAACATAATCAAACTTGAAATGAATGTACCTACAAACATAGCAGATAAAGGTACAATCTCTCCTGGTTATATTAGCACTGTACGTTTGATTGTTTGTTTTAAAAGTTTTCAAGTGGTTCGTGAATTAATTAAAAAAAGTTACAGCTCCTCTAGAATGGTGTTATAGGTCCCTATGACCCATTCCCACTTATGTGACGCAGATGAAGTCGCGCGGGTCAGCTAGTTTATAATATTAATGTGAACATTGCACTTAAGAGCTTTCCGCTAGATTTGCAAAGTCGTTTGTGGTTGGAAATTGCCAACCTTAAAGAGTCCAATGTATGGGCGTTCGTTAAGCTTGAACTGTGTTTTAATCTGCACGATAAGTTGAAAAGTGTTTAAAATAGAGATACTGCTCTTAAAATTATGTACGACAGCTTATTGGATCCGGAATGACGTCTAGAAAAATGTGGTAAAAGCGTGTATTAGCACATAAAAATTGCAAAAGTTATAAACAATTAAAGATGAGAAAAAAATGCAATCCGTTTTTTACCAATATTTCATAAACTATTAATATTTAAGAAATTTCAAAAAAAGGAGGAAATTTCAAGAAAAAACTCTTAGATCCCGGAACTGTATCTCCATTATTTATAACAAGGTTGTTACGGATGCAAGAATTTTGACATCCGCGGATGCAGATGTGGATGCGGATTATTAAAAGTTCACATCCGCGGATGCGGATTTGGTGCGGATGCGGATGTGATACGGATGCGGATGCGGATTTTAAAGGGATATCTATTATAATGTTAAGTGCACAAATAACTGGAAATCAATTTAAACTTAATGTTTTATTTATTTAATCCTATTTCTAAAACAAGACTACACAAGTTTTTAGTTTTACTTATGACACAACAGAATTTTAAGCTTCGAGTTACATAATAGAAATCTTTGTTTAGTAATTAAACTTAAAATTGGTGAATTATATTTAATAAATAGCAATATAGCAGCCTTTTTGAATTTGAATCTACATCCGTAAAAACTTCACATTGATTGATGCGGATGTGAATGCGGATGCAGATGTCTGAATTGATGCGAATATTCGTAACATCTGTAGTGTGTAGCCAACCTATTGTGTATAACCAGCCTTATTTACTTATATTCTAATGTTATAAATGTTTTATTATTAATATTAAAGAGTCAGTATTGATCCAACTTTCGTGTTTAATTGTCTCTCCTATAGCCCGCCTTACATGGCGATCCTGCCAATGCGTGTGGCAGAGGCTCGGTTTGTTTGAAATTCCATGTCCATATTGGGATGAAATCAGACTACGATTGCGACGATGACCGGGAATTTTCCATACATAATCTTATATCTTCTAACATAGATTACAAGTTTTACCTTTCTAAATTTTGAAAAAGATGGGTACCTCTACATCTAAAGAGGAGGTAATTTTAGCTCAAAACGCCGCTGGGGGCAACAACCAAGCTTCAGTGGAGGAAATAAGAACACATTTAGGAGCCACGAACATTATTTTGCTACTAATACTAACGTTGATAGTACTTGTAATAATATATGGCATATACAGAATTTACCGGAGATGTCACCTGCAATGGATTGAAAAGCAAATACACCATCATACTCTTCGGCGTTCATTTCTACGCAGACTTCAAAGGCCAACCATAAATGAGGGAGAAGTTTGACTAGACTACGGTTTTTTATTAAAGTGTATATAAAGTGCATATAAAGTGTTAAAAAAAAAAGTGCGTTAATAATTTTCGGTGATGAAAAACCATAATTCGGTTCGATTATTACGGTCTCGCGTCCAGTGATTCCTATTTTCAGGGACATACCTATCACGTAATACTTTTGGTACGAACTATGAACATTATATTGTGATTTTTATATTATATTTAATTATTTACATAATAGGTATATTTTAATGGTATGTAAGTATCTACTAGTTTTATTACGAATATAAAAATGTATTCAGTTATAGGAAAAAGCAACTTATTTTATGGCTAGTTATGGCATCAGATTTAGAAATATTGTGTCGTAATATCGAAGCCATAAGAGTATATCTAATTAAAATTGGTCCAGATCGTAGGATAGGAAATATATTAACTAAGAAGCTTTGTGAAGCAAACGATGTTTTTATGAAATATTCTTATTGTGTTACTCAAGTTACGAAAAATATAAAGAAAGGTAAAGTGTCACAGGAAGATACGGAATTAATTTATAAGTATATTGAAACTTTTCAAAAAATTTATGGCGAAGTAATCGAATTGTGTAAGGGTAGCAAATCTGTAACAATGTCTACCTTCGACCTAAAAACTGCATTAAATTTATTGCCGCTCATGACTGATGAAGAGGCTAACACCAGACAATTAATCGATAATATTGAGTACTACAGCTCTACTCTCTCGGCAGCTGATTGTAAAAAACAATTGATTAATTTTGTATTAAAAAGTAGGTTATCCCAAACTGCTAAATTAAGATTAAGTTCAAGTTATTCTAATGTAGATATGTTATTAAGTGATATGAAAAATATATTATTACCACAAAAATCTGCTACGGCATTGCAATCTAAATTAACTTCTATGAAACAGAATGAATTATCTATACAGGACTATGGTAAAGAGATATCCGAACTTTTCGTTCAGCTTACAGTTTCACAGGCCAACGGAAATTCTGATAATTATAAAGTTTTAAAACCTTTAAACGAACAATATGCGATTAAAAATTCTCCGATGGGCTGCGAAACCGTAGATTGAGCACTATACTAGCAGCTCGTAATTATAGCTCGCTCAAGGACGCGATCCAGGCGGCGCAGGATGAGGAAATCACCTCGGCTTCATGTTCAGGGGAAGTATGGTATGGTATGTATCATAATAACGGTAGATTTCAAAGGACTTTTAGGCACAATTCCGCGCGAGGTCATCGTGGTCACACTAGCCAGAGATATGTGCAGCGTAGGCCGCACGGGGGTGGATACCACAACCACAATGGTCGTCGTGGTGGCTGGACCGGTTACCGCGAGCAACAACACAGCCAGACCCCAACCCGCACCCGCCCGGCGCATAGAGGTAAGTTTTACTATAACACTCGTAATAATCGAAATCAAAGGATGCGTAGTAGTAACTCTCATATAGTTAACGTCATTTCGCAACCGGAAGTGCAGGCGGAACCGTCTAATACGGAAAATAATAATATAAAGTTTTTTCGAGACTAAAATTTTATCTTGCAATAGTAATTGTTTAATTAGTTTGCCTATAAACAACCGTGCACTACATTGGTTACTTGATACCGGTGCATCAATTTCTGCGCTAAAGTATAAACATGTTATAGAAGAACAGATTTCGTATTACAAAGAGAGCATCTCTATAAACGGTATCGGTGGCAAAGTGACAACAATTGGATAGTGTTATAACTTCAATGTAAATGGTTATCATTTGAGACACAAATTTTATATATTTGATTTCTTACCGATTAGGGCGAATGGCATCATCGGTCAGGACTTTCTGACTGAGTATAACGCGATATTGGACTTTAGTCATAACGTAATAACGTTTTCGGTCGAAAATAGTAAGTTTAGTTTACCTATTAGTATTAGTAGTAATTATTTAGAGATCCCACCGAGATGCGAATCTATTCATTACATAACGACAGATTTAAAAGACGAATGCTTAGTTTGCGCGTCACATATCAGCGACGGAGTTTACTTAGCCAGTTCGTTAGTAAAACCAGTATGTGGTAAGATACCGGTAAAGATATTAAATATGACTGAAAATTATGTTTCACTTGAAAAAATTAAGCCGACTATCCATAGCGTTAACGATTACAACATTTGTTCCTTTTCACAAAGTGAATCGAACGCAACACGGGTTAAAAAATTGTTTTCCTTATTACAATTAAAACATTTAAATGGAGAAGAACAAATGTCGGTAGAGAATTTATGTGCAAAATACAGTGATATATTTTATTTACCGGGAGATAGTTTAACCACGACTAATATTTATAAACATTCAATAACTTTAAAGCCTAACGTAACGCCTATATTTTCTAAACCATATAGATTACCACATGCTCAGAAAAAAGAGATAGATAGGCAAATAGGAGAAATGTTACAGAAAGGAATTATAGAAAAGTGTCGAAGTGAATGGAGTAGTCCTTTGTTACTAGTTCCAAAAAAGTTAGATTCTAGCGGTGAGAAAAAATGGAGGTTAGTAGTTGATTATAGGAAGTTAAATAATTGTATTGAAGATGATAAATTCCCTCTTCCTAACATAACAGAAATTCTAGATTCCTTATCAGGTTGCATATATTTTAGTCATTTAGATTTATATCAAGGTTTTCATAATGTCGAGCTAAATACAGACAGTCGGAAGTATACGGCTTTTGGTTCTGGTCAGTTCCAGTTGACAAGGATGCCAATGGGACTTAAGACCAGTCCGTCTTCGTTTTCTCGGATGATGACAATAGCTATGACAGGTCTTTCGTATGATAAGTGCCTTATTTACCAAGACGATTTAGTAGTTTTTGGTCGAAATTTAGGCGAAAAAATGAAAAATTTACAAGATGTTTTTGAAAGGCTAAGGCAAGTTAAATTAAAGCTTAATCCGGTTAAATGTGATTTTTTGAAAAAGGAAATGCTTTATTTAGGACATATAGTCACAAGCAAGGGCGTAGTTCCCGATCCAGAGAAAATTAACATAGTCAAAAAATATCCTTGCCCAAAATCCATTGACGAGGTCAAACGTTTTACTGCTTTTGTTAATTATTACAGAAAATTTATACCAAATTTTGCGGAAAAAGCTTATCCTTTAAATAAATTATGTAGAAAAAATGTACCGTTTGTTTGGGATCAGGATTGTGAAAAATCGTTTGAAATGTTAAAAGAGTGTTTAGTTTCTCCCCCGGTACTCCAATATCCCGATTTTTCAGATAATAATCAGTTTATAGTACAAACAGACGCTTCAGGTTACGCAATCGGCGCAATATTAAGTAATAAAAATAAAAAACCAGTAGCTTACGCAAGTAGAAGTTTAAATAGCGCAGAACAGCGATATCCAACTATTGAAAAAGAGTTATTGGCGATAGTTTGGGCTGTTAAATACTTTCGTCCGTACTTATACGGAAGGAAATTCAAAATATTGACGGATCATCGTCCTTTAGTTTATCTTTTTAACATGCGGGATCCATCAAGTAGGCTTATGAAGTTCAGATTGATATTAGAGGAGTACGACTATATTGTAGAATATGTAAAGGGTTCAGACAACGCAGCTGCAGATGCCTTGTCTCGAATTTCTTTTCCATCAGAAGACTTAAAAAGCATGAGTGAGCCTTATATAAATGTGACAACTAGGGCACAAGCGAGAAAATTGCAACGCCCTCCGGATAGTACGACTTCTAACTGCACTTGGCCTGATCAACCGAGTGTCGTGGGGAGTCATACAAAACCAAGAGAGGCAGTAGAACTAAGATTTATAGAGAAAAAAGACTTAGATAGTTTACGGAAACAAAATAAGATTACCATGGAAAAAAACGCGTTTTGTTATGTTGAAAGTAAGTTAACAATTTTTATTAATCCAGACTTCCGATCACAACTGACGCGAGTCGCTTTTGTGAGGGAGCTGAATAAATTTTGCAAGCTAATAAACTTCGACGAAATATGTATAATAAAAAATAGTAAAAATGATATATTTGTAGAAGAATTGCTAAGTGAAATTAAAACGGCAAATGATAGGTGCGCACCGCGATTTTATATAATAAATGACGTACGAAGAATTGAGGATAAAGATGACCAAAAAGTTATTCTCAACGACTTCCATCTCTTACCCACCAGTGGCCACGCGGGTATGAGAAGGATGGTGAATAACATTAAGAAATATTTTTATTGGCCAGGTATAGAACGAGATGTTCGGGAATTCGTAAAAAAATGCCCGAAATGTCAAAAAGAAAAATATAGTAGACGCGTTAAAGAGCAAATGGTCGTTACTTCGACGGCGAAGTCAGCTTTCGATAAAATATTTTTAGATTTAGTAGGACCGTTAGATAGGGATTATTATAACTTTTCTTATATACTTACCTTGCAATGCGAGTTAACTAAATATGTAGTGACTCATCCTTTAATTTCGAAAAAATCGGAGGAGGTAGCTCAAGCTCTAGTTAATATGTAGTTTCATTCTTCGCTACGGGATACCTAAGGAGATCGCAACAGACAGAGGATCTGAATTCATGTCTTCTGTATTCCAAGAGGTATGTAAACTTTTAAAAATAAATCATTTAAGTTCTACCGCTTACCACCACCAAAGTATAGGCGCATTGGAAAATTCGCATAAAAATTTAAGTTCTTTCTTGCGTATACAAACTGATAACCACCCAGACGCATGGAGCCAATGGCTTCCATATTGGTGTTTCTCCTTCAACACATCTGTTCATTCGGAAACTAAATTCACGCCTTTCGAGTTAGTATTTGGTAAGGTATGTTCGCTTCCTAGTAATTTAAATACCGATATTGTAGAACCACTTTATAATCATGAAAGTTATCCTTTGGAATTAAAATTTAGACTGCAAATGTCTCAAAAGGTAGCAAGGGAAAATCTATTTAAAAGTAAGTTAGCTAGAAAAAATGTTTATGATAAATGTATTAATCCTATAGTTTACAAACCAAATGATTTAATTTTAATAAAAAATGAAAATTGTAATAAAATGGAAAGCATCTATTCAGGTCCTTATGTAGTAGTAAAAGACATGTCACCAAATGTTCAAATAAACAAAAATGGAAAATTAGACATAATCCATAAAAATCGTACTAAATTGTTTACATCAAGTTAATTATTATTTTTTAAACCATATCTTATAAATTCATTTGTATTTGTATTTTTATTTTTATGTTATTATAGTGTGTATCATTGTAGGTACACATACCTATGTATTCGTATAAACAATTTATTTTATATTAATTAGCTTAAGCTTTTACTTGTGTCGCAGTTTAATATAAAAAAAAAGCAAAATCATAACGTAATTTCACTTTTTTTTTCTCCATGGGAAGGAGATGTAGTGTGTAGCCAACCTATTGTGTATAACCAGCCTTATTTACTTATATTCTAATGTTATAAATGTTTTATTATTAATATTAAAGAGTCAGTATTGATCCAACTTTCGTGTTTAATTGTCTCTCCTATAGCCCGCCTTACACATCCCTGATTTATAATTGTAATTTAACGCTGAAAATGGGTCTCCGCACGACATTTTTAGTTTGCGCGCACGGCCTCAAAATCGAGTACGACACATAAATTAATTTATTTAAGGTATTGAATATTCTTTTTAATTTGAAAAATATATGATTTTTTGAACTTGAAAATGATGTTTTGAACACTATAAATAATATATTGCCGTTGCAAATTTTACTAAGAATTAATTTTTCAACAAGTTAAGCGATTGTTAACAAACAAAATTTTCTCGTACTTCCGTCTTAATTGTAAATTATATATATAACCTTTGTATATATATATATATATATATATATATATATATATATATATATATATATATATATATATATATATATATATATATATATATATATATATATATATATACAGTGTGGCGGTGACCATACAACAATAAGTGAGAATTAAGGTAGTACTAGTTAGTACTAGTATTTTTAGTCTATCAAATCAGTCCTGATATCGAAATTAAAAAAACAAAAATTTCGAACAAAATTAATGACACGAAAATATAATAAAGATAAAACATCCTTTGACTTACCTATCACCAGGACGGCAACGCCGCACGCGCGGCTTGGCGGCTGGCGCCTCATGTTATTATTATTATTTTTACGTGTGACATAATATTTAGGCGCCTTTTTAAACCACACTCATCCTCAATAATTATTTTGATAAATTATTATTATTAATCACAATCATTTTGTACAATAAGTAATTACGTAGCTATAGAATTATTTTTGCGTATATTGTAAGAATAAAGACCGTATCAATCTAGGATTCGTGCCACATATTGGCTAAAAGTAAAGAAGAAAAAACAAAAATGTTGTTCACTTCACACTAATAATAATAGTTACCTAACGTGTCTTATCACAAAATAGCACTAATTAGCACAAACATCATGGCCATGGCCGGCCATCACAATAAAAATTAAGCGTCTACTTTCGCACAATTTAACTCGTATTTTACCACAATAAAAATTAAAATGAAGCGTCTACTTTCGCATAATTTATAAGTCTAGAATAATAAAAGAAAAAAATAAAAACTCAGTACATTACAAGTAATAACGTAATATCAATTACCACGGCAAAATCTTTGATCGTACTAAACAATAATGACCGTGACCTACGTATCGTAGGTACGTGACACGTGTAATCAACGGCTTTCATCAAGAAGGCGCAAAATGCGCTTTTTTGTATCAGTACACACTGTGTATGCACTCAAGATAAAGCGACTTTTCGCTTTCTTTTCAAATTCTCCTAATGACAAGATTGGGTTGTTATTGGTCAGTTGTAAAGGATAAAAAATTAAAATAACCAATGAATGCAAGGATTTTCTGCTAGTATTGCGAGTTGGCAACTTACTTATAAGAGTTCTTTCAAACCATATAGGGTGAACGGGTCACGTACAGCCATTGACCTCTATATATTTCTATGCGTACAGCTGATAATCTACATCATGTTCGCAAAATTAGAAATGAAAACTAATGTCCTGTGGCTAAACCAGTGGATGTATTTATCTGATTTTTTGTATTCAGGCTGAGAACATTATTACATATACTAAGTTTAATTAATTGGTGTATGGTCACCGCCACACTGTATATATATATATACAAAGGTTCCACGAAGCGAAAAATTTTTACGATTATTATTTATACATTTTTTTTCATTTACAATTAATTAATATAATTATTATTATATATATATATATATATATATATATATATATATATATATATATATATATATATATATATATATATATATATATATATATATATATATATATATATACACATATACTTAACAATGATTTATAAAAGTTAAAAAATATTTATACTTATAATTATTATTGTACTTTAACAACATTACGTGAATTTTTCAGTTTTTGAACGGGTACCACGAAGTGATAATTTAGTTTAGTAGAAAGAAAGAAGTCTGCTAGAGCCATACTTGGTGAATAAAGATTGCTCGATGATATTTATTCAGCTTTTAATCAAAAATGCGCTCAGAATGATGGCTTTGCGCGCATTATCGTGGTGCAAAATTCAATAATTTTCTTTCCTTGTGGAAACTGATTTCAACCAATAATCGGTCGTTATCGTCAAATTTGCTCTTTTAAATGTTTCTTAATGTCAAATAATATTCTTTATTTACTGTTTGACGTTCCAGCAAGAATTCCAAGTGCACAACACTGCAAGAGTCAAAGAAAACAGTCAATATGAATTGGACTCTTGATCGATTTTGGCGTTGTTTTTTCAGTTTCGGTTCAGTTGGAAGACGCCACTCCGAAGCTTCTTAATATGTTTGCATGTTAAACTCGTATAATTTCGTAGTTTTTTTTTCGGAATGTCTCAATTGTTGTTAGCCTTATGGGCTGTTACAGCTTCACCGGTCGCGGGGGCGAGCAGAGTGCTCAGCCAGAATTTAAAGGTGTAGGGCTGTACGCCCTCCGCCCTAAGGGTGCCTCCTGTGAGACCGAACCTCGGCTTAGGGTGGGGTCGTGATTTGCGATGAGAGGGCTAGTGGCATTGTTTTGTCTGTCCGCCGAACCTTGCCCTTGGGCTCGGTTCGCCGAAGGGCGAAACAGGGGTCCTCGTCGCCGCCGGCGGCGACGGTGTCGCGAATGTAGGTGTGTAGTGTTATCGTGTAAACCGTTGGCCAGAGTTATCGGGTCATCGGGATCGGTAAGAACGTGGCGGGGCCTACGTAGTTTGGGATCGGGATTAGGGTCTGGGATGTAGTCAGCCGCGGCTACCACCAGTGGGTTCGGATGCGAGATGGCACGATCGAAGTATCTTTTGGAGATGTCTTTGAAATGCTTTGCTAAGCTCGGCAATTCAAGATCGTTATGGAGGTCTACGTTGCGCATATACCACGGTGCTCCCGTGGCAATACGCAGGAATTTATTTTGTACCACTTGCAACGGATGCAAGTCCGTACGGGGGAGATGGGCGAACGCTACGCAAGCGTAAGAAAGGATGGGGCGTACGCATGACTTGTAAAGTGTCACCTTGTGTCTAAGTGACATTTTACTTCGTTTATTGATAAGATGATATAACCGACCTACAACGAACTTAGCCTTAACTTTCATTCTTTGTATGTGCGGTTTGAATGACATTTTGCTGTCTAACGTTACCCCGAGGTACTTGACTTTCTTTTCCCACGGGATGACGTTTCCGAACAGGGTAATGTTGCCTAGCTTACGCAGACCGCGCCTTTGTTGTCGCGGGTGTTTACCGCGGCGAAAGTACACGGCTGCACTTTTTGAGGGATTTATTTCGATACGCCATTTTCTGAACCAATCGCCAAGGGCGTTGGCCGCAGCCTGCAGCCGCTTGGTGATTGTTACTTCGGAAAAGTTGGACGTATAGAGGGCGGTGTCGTCGGCGAACAACGCGAGCTCGACGTGCGGCTCGCGTGGTACGTCGCACGTGTACAGGGAGAATAATACGGGTGACAGTATGGAGCCCTGCGGGACACCTGCTGTAATCGATCTGTGGGTGGAGAAGGCTCCCTCCACGCGGAATTTGAATCGGCGGTTGGTGAGGTACTCTCGTATGATGAGTATGAGTCTGTCGGGCACGCCCATTTGTTATAGCTTGTATATTAAGCCATTGTGCCAGACTTTGTCGAACGCCTTTGCGACGTCGAAGAATAGGGCGCCTGTGGGAATTTGCAGCCCCGGGGCTGCGTTTACCCCGTTTAGGATATATTCGGTGAGACGGTGCACTTGATGAGTGCAAGAGTGAGCCGCTCGGAACCCGAACTGCTCATTTATTCTCGTGAACAAAATGCCTTAAGGCGAGCGAGAATGATTTTTTCATAGATTTTGCCTAACGTATTTATTAGGCTAATGGGGCGGTAACTACTGACTTTATTGCGGGGTTTACCCGGTTTGTGAATTCCTATGACGGTGGCTTCTTTCCATTCGTCTGGAAACGCGCAGCCGGCTAGTAGTGCATTGAAGATGCACACTAGTAGGCATATTAGGGAGGAGGGGAGGTATTTAACTACCTTATTAGTGATTTTATCGGGCCCCGGGGCCTTTTTATTGTGTAGACCTTTTATTATGTCGCCTACTTCTTCAGGATCGGTAGGTAGAAGCGGGTCACCCTCCGGTGGTAGCGCCGCCCTGCGCTCTACTTCGCTATCCACAAGATGGACGTGATCTAGGTCCGTAGGCTGGTTTGATGGGGAACATTGTGTTTGGATACTGTCGGCCGGGCATTCGGCTTTGTCTGCATCATCAAAAGCGGGCGTTTGATTAGGTCGAATGAGTGGAGGCATCTCTACTACTGGTTCGTTTTTAAAGGCCCTCGCCAACGGCCAGTAGGCCGTGTGCGATGGCGAGACCTCACAGTCTGTCCCACCGTTCGTTACGATACTCGGCGATGCGCCGCTTTACTTCTCTTTGTAAAGCTCGTAGCGAACGGCGATTGTCGTCGGTCATGTATCAGTCGTAGAGCCGCGTAGCGGCGTTTTTGCGTCTCAGTAGGTCGCGTAGCTCTTCCGGTAGTTCCCATCTCCCCCGAAAGGCGACCGGTATTTCCCGCGAGGAGCTATCGACTACCGATTCTATGTGGCTAGTGAGTGACTTAATGGCGGATTTGGCTTCCTCTACCGTACTAATGTTGCCAGGAATTTGGTCGAGGTGCTCTGATTGTATCGATTGAAAATTCTCATCGAGTTTTTTCCAATCGATTATCTTTTTCATGCGGATGGCGTGAGCATGGTGGGGGGAACCTAGTTTGAAAACTACCGGTCGGTGGTCCGAGTCGAGTTCGTGTAACACTGATACTGAACGCAGTTGTAAATCTACGTTCCTCATCAGCGCTATATCGTTAACGCTCGGTCTGTGTGTCACGTCGTTTGGCGGGTATCTAGTGGGCGCTGACGGGCCTACTGCTACGAAGTTAAGTCTGTCCGTCAGTCGTTCGATGTCTAACCCATTTTGGTTGTTTATGGGGGAATGCCACAGACTATGCTTGGCATTGAAATCCCCCCCTATTATGACAGAGTTGCCCATGTCGAATAGAGATTTAAGATCTCTTTCTGTTACTCTTTTACCGGGACCGAGATAGGCTGATGCTAGTATGACTGGTTGATGACCGGTCATACCCACCTGGCAAACTGAGACTTCAAGATATTCCAAAGTAGGGGGATATAATTATTTAGCCAATGACATAATCTGTATAATAATGAGAATAAAAATATATAACCTATATAATAATGTAGCCAATGCCCGAAGTACCCAAACCAAGGAAGTTACATTCTACCGGAATGTTCACACGCTCTTCAAAATCGTTCCGAAGAGTACCATGACATTGGTGGAGTGTGTTTCTTTCTAATAAATAAAGCGCCAATCGCCATATATAAGTGCGGCCATGCGTAGTTTGCAAATTACTACTAAGTAATTCTACTAATTTGAGAAACAGCTTTGCATTGCATAAGTAATTACGTAATAATTAAAATAAGCACATTTTAGAACTCACTGTGTTAATTACAATACATTTTATCCTAATATATTTATCGACGTGTATGAATAAAAGGGATTTTAACCCCTTGGCCGCACCGTTGGTCGAGTAGTTAGTGACCCTGTCTACGCAATCAACGGGACTCGGGTTCGATCCCCGACGGGGACGAGCATTTGTGTGATGAGCATAAATGTTTGTATTTCCAGGTTTGGGTGTTTATTAATGTATGTAAAAGTATTTATATATATATTTTTATGTTTTAGTATCGATGACTAACACCCATAACACAAGCAAATAATTTGCTTACTTTGGGGTTAGATCAATAAGTGTAATTTTGTCCGGTGAATATTTATTTAAAACAATTACCGAATATATAAAAATCTACCATCAGATAGTTTCATTTACACTGGCAATTACAAGAAAGGGACAGCATCCACTCTTGACGTTTTCTTGCTCAGAACGTTTTTCCCCTCTGTTAAGTAAGAAACAAATGTCAACTTTATGAGTAACGAAATAAAGTACATGTTTATTTTTCAAATATTGCTTCATATAAGTTCCTTGGCCCAAACCCAATACCCGAGTTACGATGTAACTATTTAGTGATCTGTGACCCGAGTTCCAACGCGTTCATCAAAACAGTGTTGGAATGGTTGGAATATTTCACGTCGGCATTTGGGACGGCGGTATGCAATAATTTAAGCTCTGGAGTCTGGACTCAAATTAGCTTTGAAACACTTGAGGTTGATAAATCGCAACAGATTATTTTATACATAATTAGTTATTGATCATAAATTTAAACTAAACTAATAATAGGTCTTTCTTTACCTAAGAAATTGCCGTTTTTCACGAAATAAATGAAGCGTTTTTTTTTCTATATTTTTTATTTCTATTAATCAAACTTTGATTAACGTTTAATTTCAACGTTTAATTTCATTCGCGGTAGGTAGGTATTTGGCCCAAACCGGTTTATTTAGATTTTTGAATCGCTCTCATGTCGAAACGCTCCGAACAAAACCTTTTGTGAAAACCGGTAAAAACCTTTATTAACCGGTATTTCCTAAACCGGTTTCAAGCCCTAAATCAAAGTAATCACCGATGCAATCAATACATCTTTGCCAACGCATTAGTAGCTTACTGATGCCCTTCTTGAAAAAATCAGCTGGACGGGAGGCAACAAATTCTTCAGAGGCATTTTGAAATGCCTCTCGGGTATTGAATTTTTTTCCCGCCAAGAAGTTATCCAATTTCTGGAAAAAGTAGAATAGATGACGAAGAACTTCCAACTCCAGCTCTTGTAGCTCTTGCACGACAACGCGCACCTTCATACTGCACAGCAGACGGTCTCCAAGCTACAAAAGCGCGCCTACAGACTTCTACTTTTTCCAGAATTTGGATAACTTCTTGGCGGGAAAAAAATACCCAAAAGGCAGTATTAAATGCCTTTGGAGAATTTGTTGCCTCCCGTCCAGCTGATTTCTTCAAGAAGGGCATCAATAAGCAACCAATGCGTTGGCAAAGATGCATTGATTGCATGCGTGACTACTTTAATTAATAGAAATAAAAAATATAGAAAAAAATACGTTTCATTTATTTCATGAAAAACGACAATTTCATAGGTAAAGACCTATTATTATAAACAGGAGTTATTTGATTTTTTGTTTGTTACGAGTTAACTCAAAAACTAATTGACCGATTTTAAAAATTCTTTCACGAAAAATGAAGTTTCGAGTCACTGCTAGTATTCACGGGACAAACTACACTTACCGATCTAACTCCAAAGTAAGCAAATTATTTGCTTGTGTTATGGGTGTTAGTCAATGATAATAATACGTAGAAATACATATATAAATACTTTTACATACATAATAAACACCCAAACCCGGAAATATAAACATTTATGCTCATCACACAAATGCTCGTCCCCGTCGGGGATCGAACCCGAGCCCCGTCGATTGCGTAGTCAGGGTCACTAACCACTCGACCAACGGGGCGGTATCTACTTAGTATTGTAAGTACGAAAGTTTATCTGTCTATCTTTTATGTTTTCACGACTTTGTCGGCTTAATCGATTTTGATAAAATTGGGAAAAGTGATTGTTTGAAAATTTAAGAGCCAGGGTCTACGTTTAACCTATAAATAAATAAATAAATATCGCTGGAATAATTACACTATCCCAAAGTAAGCAAATTATTTACTCGTGTGATGGGTATTATAGTCACCAAAACTAATGTATTAAAATATATAAATACTGTAACGTACACAATAAATACCCAAACCCAGAAATACAAACATCTATGCTCATTACACAAATGTTTATCCCTGTCGAAAATCGAGCCCAAGCGCCCTTGATTCGTAATTAGATCCGCTAACCACTCGACCAACGGGACGGTTGGTCAAGTGGTCAGAGGACCAATCTTACACTAATTTTTCAAAAACCAACGGCTAAATAGAAGATGAAAGTTTGCATTTTTTTTAATTTATTTATTTCCACACATTTCAATACAATAAATTACATTCATAGTACTCGCCAAACTGTAAAACAGTTTGTAGACGAGAAACTGCTCTCTAAACTTATGTGCTGTAAATAATTATACCTATTAATATAATAATAATTCTTACTGTACTAACATTTTTAAAAGTGTCTCGTAACATTTTTTCCTATAAGCTCTTTTATTTGAACATCCTTCCTTAAGCTTTAAGCTCTTTTATTTCCCGTGTTGGTCCCGGGCTCCTTTGAAGAATAGGCCGACTGCCGTTCTGCCTGGCAGGTCGTAAAAGGGGACTGAGTGGCTATGCGAGTCACTACCATCGTGACTACTAGGTGGTAGAGTTTTGCATCGGCTCGACCGGGTCTGGTACCACCGCCTTACCCATTCCTGCCGCAATAGCGTCAGTGCTGGCCACTTGCACTGTCGTGTTCCGGTTTGGAGGGTAAGGTAGCCGGAAAACTTATGCATGTGGCATTAGATCTCGCCAAGATGTTAATGGTGCGTTGCTTAAGGAAGGATCTTGTCCTTAAGCAACGCACCATTAACATCGATGGTTGACTCTTTCCATCAGGAGACCCATTTGCTTGTTCGCTATCTTATGATATAAAAAAAAGAAAAAGAATCCAGAATTGTATCAACGTTTATAAATTTATTTTAGATGAAAGGGGCCAAATACCTTCGTATTCTTTTACCTTAGTAAGGGCGGCTTGCACCAAAATGCATCAATTTAAGTCACTAAATACGTTTAAAGTGACAGCATTTAAGGCGTTTTGACATTTGCTAAACATGTTTCAGGGACTAAATGCATTTAAGCATTTTGGTGCAAGCTGCCCTAATTGTTGATGCGAGGAACCCGGTGGATGCGAGGACCCGAGAAACCCGAAACGAAAAACGGGTGTTTTATTCAATCCTATATTTATTAAATTTATGTTTTGACATTTTTTCAATTGTTATGTAGACAGCTGTACTAAGCAAGGATTTAAAATGTTATGATTTCGATATATTTGCGTCGTTGTGATTGGTTATGGTATATGATATTATGACGTTGTCTTCTAACGCTAGTTGACGAACCAATCACGAAACAGCATGAAACGCAGGGAACCAATCACGAAACAGCAAAAATATCGAAATTATAACGTTATAAATCCTTGGTATTAAGTCCGCCATTACTCGTGACGAAATTACACGTTTTTTCCTTAGTTATTCCATATCTAGTAATAGCAGTTTCTTTCATCTAATCAATAAACTTTCTGAAACTATACGAGATCTACCAGTCAATAAATTTAAAAAATGCGTTAAAAAAGACATATATGAAAAAAAGACAAGCGTTTCCTATCCAGGTGTAGTTTTAAAAAATTTTGACGTGTCAAAATAACTTGTAAAAAGTTTTATTGAATAAATTCTTCTGATTTCTGATTTCTAAGGTGCCTCTTAATATTTCAATTGTTCCAAATGTTTTTCACAAACCTATATTTTTTAAAACCTATCCAAGATGTCCTACACTCATTGATATAAAAAACCCAAGATACACAATCAGTGTGTCAAAAACGTCCTCCAAAAATGAGTGCACAATTTTAAATTGTGCACTCATTTCAAATAGAATCGCGTCGGCCGCGTCACTGTCAATTTTATTTATTTTCGTACATTGCTTTGTAAAAACAACTATAAGTCTTGCACTTAAGGTTGGATATGCAAAGACATATGTTTTTGCCATATCTATAACTACTTAAAAGAAATTAGGGACACTTTTGATTGTCAGTTTTGTTTGGGACTTTGCATATAGGGTTTTTTATATCAATGCCTACACTATGGGGTACACGAAAAAAATGAACATCCCACTCTACATGTAGAGGAGCTACCCCGAAAAATATATTTTTCAAGATTTTATGTTAGAATACTACTTTGTTGCTGTAAGTAATATTAGTACTAAGTTTTAGTAGTACTAAGGATCTCTGAGCTTAACTGCGGACGGACGGATGAACGCACGGCCGTACATAGCGAAATTATAGGGATTCCTAGTTTAGTTTGGAACCCAAAAAATTCTTCTTCACAAACCTAACGCCATTAAAAACTATTTTGCAAAAGACGCCTTTGCCAATAAAGTTAGATTAAATCGGTCTGGATTTAAGCTTTGTTTCTTGAAGTTATAATTTAATGGCCACTTAAAAGGAACTCGGAAAACTAATACAATAACTTCCAAGACATACTGCTAGTTTTCTGAACTTTATATAAGTTTTAGTCTTCGCAACTCGCACGTTGAAAGGCAAGTAGGTATTTTTAGATTATAAATCAATAACTTCCTACGATTACTTACACTATGACTAAGACTGTAAAATAAAAAAATAAATTTAACTGTGACTATTTTTAAGGATTATATTTTGTTTTAGATATTGGATAGTTTTGAATATAGCTCACCAAAGATCGCCTCTGTGGTCTAGTGGTCCGGTGTTGGTATTGACCCCACGAGAGATAGACACAATCGATTCCCGGGTCGGATAATTCAAAAGCATGTTCTTTTCAGTTTTCTGATAAAAAAACTTTGCCTGGGATTGGAAAAGTGGCGAAAGGCTTGCCTTCATCACGTTTTGGGACTAAGGGCGCTTCTGTACTACAGTGAATTTTATTGTCCGGCAGTCAGATTTTTTACGATCCGATATGGCACGCCATGAAAGTATATACTAGGTATCTTGTGCACCATACGTAACTTTGCCCTCCGACATTGTCTTTTCCCATTCCGTCCGATTTATGTCCATCGGTGGTATACACAGCCTTAATTTTGTATCTTGCCTCTTGATAATAATAATTATAGTATATAAATATAAAATATTTTACCCCGTGTTGGTTCTGGGCTCCTTTGAAGAATAGACCAACTGTCGCTCTGCCAGGCAGGTCGTAAAAGGCGACCGATTGGCTATGTGGGTCACTACCATCGTGGCTACTAGGTGGTGGAGTTCTGCATTGTCTCGCCCGGGTCTGGTACCACCGCCTTGCCTATTCCTGCCGCAATAGCGTCAGTGCTTGTCGCTGTCGTGTTCCGGTTTGGAGGGTAAGGTAGCCGGTAAACTTATACGTGTGGCATTAGACCTCGCCACAAGATAGCAATAGCAACGGTGTTAATGGTTAACACCGTTGGTGTCTATAGGCGATGATTGACTCTTTCCATCAGGAGACCCATCTGCTTGTTTGCTATCTTATGATATACAAAAGAATATCTTTCTAACTATCTAATTATTAGCTTTACCGTATGGATCCAGAGTCTGGATCCATGCGGTGAAGCAAAATGTTAAAGCGGTACTTATAGCAAAAAAATATAAATAGGTGTAGACATCTGATAGTAGTTAAAAAAAATGTTTGTCTTTCCCCAGTTTATTGTGTTTTATGTAAAATGACCCTGTCAGGTAGGTACTTTTTATTTATAAAAGGATGGACTCAGTATTCTTTTTGTATTCTACGTCTTCGCATCACTAATTATCCGCTAGCGTAATTACACGTGGCGTGTAGTTTCAAAGTACCCTAAACTGTACGGCAGTCGGCAACGATCTTAGTAAAGACGGACAAGTGCACAAGCCAATCATCCGTTTTTTCTCATGCCGCATCTGATCGTAAAAAATCGGACTGCCGGACAGTAAAATTCTTTGTAATGCACAAAACATGACACGATATGTGCGCTCATGACTAGCCAAAGTCACTTAGTGACTTTGGCTAGTCATGTGTGCACTTGTTGTACCTCTGCCTACCTCCTTGGAGATACGGGCGTGAAGATACTATTTTTTACTTCTGGTTTACAGGTCCTGGATCAAAACATGTATTTATTACTCTTTTGAATAAAGAAGAATAGCTTTTAAAAGCTGTTTATTGTTTATATGAAGAAACCTTTTTCAGTTGTAAAGCGTCCTAATGATACCAGTGTATCACACCCAAGTAGCACGTTAAGCTGTATATAGGCTGCATTTAGGTTCATTTTTAAACTTAAAGCTGTATACGAAGCCGTACAAAGGCTGTAGAAGCGCTTCTACAGCCGATATAACACCAAAAAGGGCCCCAAGTTATACAGCTTATTGCGTTATATAGGCTGCACAATAGCTATACAAGCTGTTATAAACTGTACAATGGCTGTTATTTGGTGTATAAAGAAACTATAACACTAAAGATACTCTCTTGTAACTGTCTTGTACAGCTAAGAGTTAAATAGGCTGCACAATAGCTGTACAAGCTGGTATAGGCTGTACAAAGGCTGTTATTCGGTGTATAAAGAAACTATAATACTTAAGATACTCTCTTGTGCAGCTAAATATTCTTAATAGGTGTTTGAAAATGATAAAAAGTAACTAATCTGTTTTTGATATTGTATAACATTACATCTGCAGACGCCATAATTAAAAATATATTAATAAACGATAAATTCTTGGACTTGGAGCAGTATTCAAGGGTCTATTCAAAGTGCAAATTCTAAATGACTGTGAAGTCGTGTATGTTTTTCCTCAAAATATTCACGCGCCAACGAAATAATCAAGATAACACAAATAAAATCATTGCGAAATACGGTAAGTGTTTGTGTTTAAGGTTAGAATATACAAGTATTTATGGTACAATATTGTATATAAAGGCATAATGATCATAATATAAGTTGCTTGTCAAGATATAGCTTTAGCTATTGCTAAATATATCTTTTATTTAACAATATATTTCTTTAATGTTGTTTTTAATACACAATAATGGCGGCGTTTTGTTATACAGCCTAAAGTGTATTTGGAGGGTCATATACTGCAAATAGCTGTACTGAATTTCTTTTTTGTTCTATTATACGGCTATTGGCTTTTAATTACCGTCCAAATACCCTTAAGGCTGTACTAAGTCCCTATATAAATCTATTGTACAGTAATTGGCTTTTAATCACTTAACTTATGTTTAGAGATGCGTACAAAAATTGAAGAACCCTAAATACAAAACATATGTTTGTCACTTGATTTCGCTATTGTGTTGTATTGACGTCGGTCGTTTGACTTTACAACTAAACCAACTTATTGTTAACTATATATAACTTATGAGACATGTATTTCAATCATGTTTTACTTTATTTTTCAGGGAAATATGCCTTATAAAATAATAAAAATAATTGAGAGAAGCCAAAACCGTATTTGTATCGTACCCAGTTTGTGGGAGGATAAAGGTGAATTATAATGACCAAGAAAACAACTTGATATAACTAAGTTGATCAAGAACGAAAAATCAAGCCCTTTAAATATTGGTCTATCACAAAAATATTTTTAAGAATACGTTATTTCGTGCTTGTGATTTAATATTATTAGTTCTTCAAAGAGAAACACATACTCTTTTGCCTGTAATTGTATCTAAGTATATAATATTTTTAAAACGATTGTAAGTATACATGTATACAGGTTGTTGCAAAAGTGGTACAGTAAGCCGCAAGGGGGTGGCTCAGGGGGTCATTCTTAACAACTTTTGTTTAACGACTTTTGGAAATTCGCGAAAAAAATATTGATTCTCCATAGAAACTTTGTTGGTCACGTGACTTTTCACAATGGAAAAACAAAATTGTTTTTCGGGAATTTTCACAAATCGTTGAACAAAAGTTGTTCAAAATGACCCTCTGAGTCACCCCCTTTCGACTTACTATACCGCTTTTGTAAAACTCCGTATAGTAGCAAGTTAAAAATAAAAAAATACATATTTTCTCAGTGTAATGATTTTTATTTCTCTTTTTAACTCTTTTTTATATATTTTAAGAAAACAAAAAAAGAGAAAAAACAACAATTTCTTATCAAAAAATTAATGCGACGAAAATTATGCGAGGCCATACATTAAAATCGGTGAGTGAAAAATCAATCATCCCTTGTTTAGATACCCTTGTGGTTAGATTTAAAAGAAATGGCCAAGGCCCTTTGGGGTGTACCAATTCTAATAAATAAAGAATTATCCAAATCGGACTACTCTATAAAAAGCTATGTGTAGTCATATCATAAAATCAGTGAGTAAACGATCAATCAAAAATAAAAATATTCTTTTCGTAATTCGTAAATTATTAACGCTTGAAATAAGTTTACATTACATATATTACATTTCTGAAACCGATCTTTTCTTGGACCTTGAAACTTAACAAATCGATTCCTATAGTATATAATTATTTTTTTGTCTGTACCTAGTTGACCGAGCTTTGCTCGGTTTTTCACATACCCATATCTTGGGAACCGAGCTTTTCTTGGACCTGGAACCTTGATAATCGATTTCCTGACCCGAAAAACCCCTAATTTGTGACATTCATGAAAATCGTTGGAACCGATTGAACACAAGAATTGCTCGTTTAAAGGTATTAGATACTAGCTGACCCGGCAAAGTAGTAGAAGGGGTAGTCAGAGGTACAACAAGTGCACCCACGATTAGCCGAAGATACTTGGTCCCATAAATGTGATAGGTGGCAAGCCTATCGCCAACCGGGCACTTTCCAATCCCGGGCAACTTTGTGTTTATCAGAAAACTGAAAAAACATTTTTTTAGTGCCCGACCCGGGAATCGAACCCAGGACCTCATGTGGTCGACGCCAACGCTGGACCACTGGACCACAGAGCAGACACACTTTAAATATGAACTTTAATTATACTAAAATACTATTACATTTAAATTATGATTAATTTCTAAACCTAGTGACCTAGGGGTCCTTAGTCGTTTCGCACCGCGAGTGGTTCGGACCGCGGTGTGAATCGCCCAAGAGCTCTTTTGGCATGGGCCATTTCGCATCACAGTGATGGAGCGGTGCAAATCGCCCAAGGTATTTTTTGAAATGGGTCGATTCGGACCACGAGGCGAAACGATCATATGCTCTTTTCTTGGTTCGATTTCTACTTATATCAATTTAAAGATCCCAAATATCCATTCACTGCACAGCGGTGTGAATTAACCCAATATAATAAGAGATTGGACGATTCGCATCGCACCGCTCCACCATTGCGGTCCGAAATGGCCCATGCCAAAAGAGCTCTTAGGCAATTCACACTGCGGTCCGAACCGCTCGTGGTGCGAAACGACTAAAGAGCCCTAGACGAAGTGAGGAATCTAAGTGGCGGTTCTCGCGTCGATCCCGGGGCTCGTTGGTAACGCCAGCAGTAGTCACGTTGTCCGGAGTTTACCCGATGATGTTGAAACAATATAGTTACCGCTGAAGGCTGTTTCCATGGGTCAGCGGAATCCCTTGTAGCTAACGTACACACACACAGTATTTCTTTACTATGTAATGGATGTTATTATACATATAAACCTTCCTCTTAAATCACTATCTATTAAAAAAACTACATCAAAATCCGTTGTGTAGTTTTAAAGATCTATGCATACATAGGGACAGAGTGTAAAGCGACGTTATTTTATATTACGTAGTGATTATACCGCCTTTCACTTTCACTTCAGTTTTAAAATTACACAAAACTTGTGTTTTACACTTACAAAAATAGTAAACAGTAACTAATCAAATCATCCCTGGTTTACATATCGTTATAGTTTATCAGATTTAAAAAAAATTGGAACCATCCTTGGGTTATACCAATACCAATAAAAAAAGAATTGTGCAAATCGCACTATGTGAAAAGCTACGCATGGTCTAACATAAAAAATGTATGCGACGAATTGAAAATCTCCGTTTTTTCGTCGGTTGAAAACTAAGTGATCAAAAATTAAACAACATAGGCTGCTCGTCATCTAGGCATTAGCAATAGGCGAATTCAGATTATTTCTTTCCATTAGCCATCCTTATAAATGCGAAAGTCTGTCTGTCCGTCTGTCTGTTACACAGGTTACACTTTCACGGCTATCAGTAAACCGATTTTAATGAAATTCGGCAAGGATGTAGTTGGTGACCCAGGGATAGACAAAAGCTCATTCTTTTTAAAATCAATGCCAAAGAGACTGAAATAGGGGATGACAGTTTCTTTGAATTTTTATTTTGATGACTTGCTGCTACTCATGATTATTTAGTAAAAAGTTTCCTTTTTTTTCAAAAAATGACCCCTAAAGAGCTAAAATAGGTGAAGAAAGTTTGTACAAAAAACTATATTGAAGGCATGCTAATTTATTCGCGGGTGAAGCTGCGAGTGTCAGTTAGTAATATTATAAACTAGCGACCTCCCCGCGGTTTCACCCGCGTAGCTTTTGTTCCAGTAGGAATATCGGAAAGGTTTATATACTAAAACCTTCTCTAAAAATCAATCTATCTACTAAAAAAACCGCATCAAAATCCGTTGCGTAGTTTTAAAGATTTAAGCATACGTAGGGACAAAGGGACAGACAGAGAAAGCGATTTTGTTTTATACTATGTCAGTGATGATGCGAAAGTTTGTCTGTCTGTTATGCTTTCAAGGCTAAATTACTGAACCGATTTTGATGAAATTTTGTAAGGAGATAGTTGAAGACCCGGGGTTAGACAAAGGCTTCTTTTTTTAACAAAAATCCTATAATGAATCCATGGGGCCTATAAAATAGAGGATGAAAGTTAGTGTGAGATTTATTTATATTTTTTTATTTAGTTTATTTACTTTTTTATTTAGTTTATCTACTTTTTGTTTAGTTTATCTACTTTTTAATTTATCTACGGGCGAGGCTATTTGGGTCAGTTAACGTAATGTTAAGCTAAAAGAAATAATCAATAGATATCCCTTCTTACGAAATAATATATTTGCCAGTTCTTTTATCCTTCGCATCACAAAAGGTTAGAATTCTCTCCACAAAACATCAAAAGGTTTTCCTCGTACAGTTGGATTTATCTATTTAAAAGCAAATGCGGGTATATATTTTTAGCTTTGTATACATCCAATATAAACATTGTTTATCACTAGAAGGGACGTAAAATACTACATACGTATATTTTCACGTTAAGTAAGGTAAATTGTTGGTAGAGAGAATTGAGTTTCAGGCTTTGAGTATTTAATACTCAAAGGTTTCAGGGGCGATAAATCGATCTAACTAGGTTTCATAGAAAATGTCGTTCTTACCAAAAAATATTAGTCATCCAGTTACTATTTTTTTAAACGCCGAAAAATTTCCGCCGAAAAAAAACGCCGCTCAATTTTGTGTGAAAATCGTAACGTAAATGTTTTTTTATTTAAGTACTTATTATAAACTTTTTCCTTTCTTTGTAATTATGTTCCTTTTTCACTGAATTTTGTTTCTGAATCTATGGAAAGAACGTGCTATACCTTAAATGTGTTTGATTTCCTTGATTATGAATAAAATAATATGTGACGAATTTTTTTAAAATAATTTTATTTCAATTATGAAACTATATTTCGAAAGAACAGTTCATTGATCAATAAATATTCAATAAATCGTTCAATCGGAGTAGCGTTAGGAGATAAAAGGTTGTTTTGAAATAAATTCCATTCGAACAATCGTTTAGTCGTCTACATTAATCGAACACATGACTCTCGAAGTCGAGTTAAGGCACAGAATATGGTTACGGTCTCGAAAAATACGGCAACCGACTTCCTGTATCTCCAGAACCCTCCATCAGATCTTTGCCAAATTATAATGGGAAGGGAAGTATACCATCTCCGAAAAAAAGAGCCGAATTGATAACCTCTTTTCATTTTGGGAATGGGATGTTTGTTACTCAATCACGCAACTACAGAATCATGGTGCAGCGGGCTGCACGCTGCCGCTAGTACATAATAGTTTAATTCTTTAGTAGTCTGGGCTCCTTTGAAGAATAGGCCAACTGCCGCTCTACTAGGCAGGTCGACCGATTGGCTATGGCTATTAGGTGGTAGAGTTCTGCATTGTCTCGTCCGGGTCTGGTACCACCGCCTTACAGTGCTTGTCACTGTCGTGTCCCGGTTTGAAGTGGAAAAATGGCCGGTAAACTTATGCATGTGACATTAGACCTCGCTACAAGATAGCTACGCACCATTAACATGTTTAGTGTCTATAGGCGATGGTTGACTCTATCAGGAGACCCATTTGCTTGCTTTTTTCTTAAGATATAAAAAAATAGGTTGAAATTGTTGACAACGAATCCAAGACTCTTATTAATATTAAATGCATAATATGTATATTAATTTGTCAATGTTAAGTTTTGGTAAGAAGGGTAAGGTTGCCGGTGAACTTATGCGTATGGCTTTACTATATCACCTCACGGTCAGCAACGCACCATTATTATTTCTGGTGTCTATAGGCAAAGTTTATCTCTTTCCGCCAAGAAAATTATCGTGTTCTGATTTGGAGGGTCAGATAGCTGCTAAATTTATGGATTGATATTACGATCTCTCCAAAAGAATAACGACGCAACATTGGTGTCTATAAAATGATGGTTATCTCTTTTCTGCTTTTTTGCTTATTTATTTTTTTATAAAACAAAATAAAAATGAATAAACAAGAAAAAAATCGTTTTAAATCAAAATATACTTTTATTAAACCATGTAGCAAGCTCTGGGCGTGCTTAGTTACCAGAGAGCGTTTATATTTCAGTTGGGAAGTTATAGGATTTACAACATTTATCTGCACGGAGCCGATACGACTATCTCCAATTCCCAACCACTCAAGTAAAGCTCGCTTTTATGTCATTTATACATCCACCGACATGTTACGCAAATCCATATAGCTTTACTGGAAATTGAAATACGATCATCGCTAAAATGGAGCTATTTCATAAAATTGACAGAACATTTAAAATATTTTAGGGAAACTTATTACAAACTGTAGTAATTACCAATTTATTTCTGCTGGGCTGGCTGTATTGCTATAAATAATAAAATTTCTTTTAAGTTGGACAACGGACTTAGCTGCAAAAAAAAATTCTATAAAAACCTTAAAAACAAAAAAGAAAAATATCGACACGCGGGATTTGAACCTGCGACCATCTCCCTAAAGTCAGAACGCTCTTCCACTGAGCTAGTGTCGACAGGCTCGAGGCGGTGAAATTCTTCTTTGATATATGATCTATTACGTCGATTGTACTGAGTGCTAAGTGTGAGTTTTTCTTTTCGCATTCGATCGTGAGCGCGTTTCGAGTTTACTAGGAATTGTATGTGATTTTTACAGCGCCACCTAGTGATAAACTGGTTTCTCACGTTTACCACTAGGTGGCGCTGTACAAATCACATACAAATTCCTAGTAAACTCCAAACGCGCTCACCATCGAATGCGAAAAGAAAAACTCACACTTAGCACTCTGATCGCTAGCTATACATACTGTTACGAATAATCTAGAAGCGTGTAGAGTTGGAGCGCGGGCGCGCTAACTATCTAGAAAACTCCTGTTGACAAACAAATAGTTGACCGGGGCTATGCCATAATGGACTTTGTGGGATATGGCATAAGGTTGAAACTAGCGTGTACTAGGATTTATGACTCATAACATGTTTACGATAACAAGTGATTTATTGTTTCCCGATACATTTAGATTTTTCTGGATCCAGCTAGGACTTTCCCCTGCCTATAAATACAGAGATGTTGACAAACACAAGTTAGTTTTTATCAAGCGATCGAGAGCGATACATCAAGTGAACAGTACGAAGTGAGAAGTGTTTTATTGTGTAGTGTTCTAAGTTCAGTGATAGTATAGTGAGTGACTAGCAAGAAGAGTGTATTTTAGTATTACGTTGTGTTGTATTGTGTAAATACACGGATTTAATATAAGTGGTGTTTTCTTACAAGTACGAACCCGAGGTACGTAACAACTGGTGTCGGAAGTGAAATTGTGTTAAAAAAAAATGTCACTTATTCCGAAGGAAGGTGTTACCACCAGGTCTCAAGCTGAGACACAGAGGGTGTCAGAGGACACTGAGATGCGTGCAGGTGAGGAACCCGTAAGTGTTGCCAGCACGTCGTTAGCATCGAGCTCAGCCCCTGCTGATCTTTCTGTCATACTGGCAGCTATTCAGCAACAGCGACAGGAACAGCAACAACAAAACTGCAAGAACAACTTCAGCAACAACAGCAGCTACAGGAACACATCAAGGAACATTTATCTGGTTTTGACGATAAATTGACTGTTATTTTGGCGCAGCAAGACCAGTTAAAAGGCGATGTGGGCCTCGTCAAGCGCGACATGAAGGGTGTTGAGAAGAGGGTTGACCACTTGGAGGCCAGCTGCGACAAAATAAGTGAAAACGTGGACCAACTGGAAAGGGAGATCATGAAAATGAAGATCACGGGAGTTAAGTCGGATGCTGCCATTACAAGCTGCTCTCACCAGGTGGGTCCTCGGGTAAAGGTACCCACTTATGACGGTCTTACGTCATGGAGTGCGTACCGCACTCAGTTTGAAATAGCAGCGAAGGCCAGTGGTTGGACAGACGAACATTGCTTAACAGCTCTAAGTACGGCGTTGCGGGGACAGGCGCTCTCTGTGTTGGATGCAATGCCTAAAGAGTATCAGTTCGCTGATTTGATGGAGGCATTGGAAGCTCGCTACGGTGAGCGTCACTTGGAGCATGTGTTCCGTGCCCAATTAAAGGACCGTGTACAGAGGAGCGGCGAGGGACTTCAACAATGGGCCGTGGAAATTGAGAAGCTTGTGAGGAAGGCGTATCCTTCGGCCGACGCTAATACAGTGAACAATACAATTGTCCAGGCGTTTATTGATGGAATTAGAGACCCGGAAGTGCGTGCTGCTGTTCGCCTTCAGCACCACGTGACAATGAAGGAGGCTTTGGCTCATGCGCTGGAGGTAGAAGCTGTTCGCCACGAACCTCGAGCACATAAAGTACGTGAGGTTACAGAAGTTGTGGCTCGATCAAAGGTAGCGGAACCTAGGAGACTGGGCCCCATGTGCTACGCCTGCGGTGAACGTGGGCACATTAGAGTTAGTTGCCCAGCCAAACCTAAGCCTACAGGTTCAATGGATTGGCGACAGCAAGCGGGAGGAATCTCAGCAGCTGAAGAGAGCAGGCACGTCAAACAACCTGTTGAACCAGCAGGGAAGCGAGTAACAGCCAGGAGCAAACGGCAGGTGCTGGCTGGACGAGAAACAACCCCAAAAGCTGTCGTACCTCAGGTGAGCGAACGCAACAGTTTATCCATTAAAGGATTGGTTAATGGCAAGAACTGCAGCTCAACGCGGGACACCAGAGTCACAGGAACTGTAGTGCGATCAGAAGCGGCTAGCGATGGTAACCTGAGATCGAGGAATACAGTACAGCGTAGTGGAAAGTCTCACTCAAATGCATTATCACGACGACCATGTACGGATGACGGCAAACCTTGTGTAAGGATGGAGACGAAGGAAAGGATTCAAGTCTTGCGAGCTAAGCCTACAAATGACAGGTGGGAAACCGATGAGATGCGTGAGGCCCAGTACGAAGATAGAGATTTGCGGCCTCTAATAAATTGGATGAAGCAAGACACGGGAAAGCCCGAATGGCAGGAGCTGGCTCCCTTCAGCGCCATTATGAAAAGTTATTGGGCGCAGTGGGAAAGCCTTGTGTTGCAAAACGGCTTACTGTACCAGGAAGAGAACATCATCTACAGTTGGTCATGCCAAGGAAACTAATCAAGGACGTACTACGTGAGTTGCATGATGGGGTTTCTGGAGGACATCTTGGAGTACGACGAACATTGGTAAAGGTACGAGAGCGTTTTTACTGGTTGAATTGCCGAGAAGATGTCGAGAATTGGTGCCGAAAATGTACGTCATGCTCAGAAGTGAAAGGACCGCAGGTTAGAAGCCGAGGCAACCTTAGACTATACAACGTGGGAGCCCCCTGGGAAAGGATAGCGATTGACGTGGCTGGGCCATTTCCTAAGACAGATAACGGAAACAAATATTTTATGGTCGTGATGGATTACTTCACGAAATGGCCGGAGGTGTTCGCAATCCCTAATCAGGAAGCCACGACGGTTGCTGAGAAATTAGTCAATGAGGTGATATGCAGATTTGGCGTTCCGCTGGAGATTCATTCAGACCAAGGCAGAAACTTTGAATCTAATGTATTCCAGGAAATGTGTAAATTATTAGGAGTGTACAAAACAAGAACTACACCTTATCACCCGCAATCTGATGGAATGGTCGAACGATTTAACCAAACTTTGGAAAGACACTTAGCCAAGCTGGTAGAAGATCACCAAAAGGACTGGGATAAATACATACCTCTGTTCTTACTGGCTTACCGAACAGCGGAACACGAAAGCATAAAAGTGACGCCAGCCTATGCCAACTTCGGCAGACAATTACGTATACCAGCAGACTTAATGACTGGAGGCCCGCCACCGAATGCAGAGACCCAATTAAGTATACCGGAACAGGTTGAAGACATTCGTGAGAGGTTACGCGATATGCACTCGTTAATAAGTGAAAATGCATTGGAATCAAGTCAGCGGATGAAGACCAGATACGACCGAAACGCCAATCATCGAGGTTTTCAGGAAGGATCTCTTGTTTGGCTACATAATCCGGTTCGACGAAAAGGAAAATCACCTAAGTTACAGCGACGTTGGGATGGGCCATACAAAGTAATCACACGGATCAATGACGTAACCTACCGAGTGCAGAAGCAACCAAGAGGGAGCATGAAGATTGTTCATGTTGATCGATTAGCTATCTACAATGGAAGTAATGATGTTCAGGACGAACATAACTAAGAGGGGGGTAGTGTTACGAATAATCTAGAAGCGTGTAGAGTTGGAGCGCGGGCGCGCTAACTATCTAGAAAACTCCTGTTGACAAACAAATAGTTGACCTAGGCTATGCCATAATGGACTTTGTGGGATATGGCATAAGGTTGAAACTAGCGTGTACTAGGATTTATGACTCATAACATGTTTACGATAAGAAGTGATTCATTGTTTCCCGATACATTTAGATTTTTCTGGATCCAGCTAGGACTTTCCCCTGCCTATAAATACAGAGATGTTGACAAACACAAGTTAGTTTTTATCAAGCGATCGAGAGCGATACATCAAGTGAACAGTACGAAGTGAGAAGTGTTTTATTGTGTAGTGTTCTAAGTTCAGTGATAGTATAGTGAGTGACTAGCAAGAAGAGTGTATTTTAGTATTACGTTGCGTTGTATTGTGTAAATACACGGATTTAATATAAGTGGTGTTTTCTTACAAGTACGAACCCGAGGTACGTAACAATACGTATAACTAGTTAAATGAGTTCATCGTTACAGATGAAATTCACATTTATAATTTTGATCAATACTTTCGTATTTCTACACCCCGTGCTTGGGAAACTGGAAAAACTTTAAAAACAACAAAGAAAAATATCGACACGCGGGATTTGAACCTGCGACCATCTCCCTAAAGCCGGGACGTTCTTCACCTGAGCTAGTGTCGACAGGCTCGAGGCGGCGAAATTATATATTTTTTAATAATTTAAATAATTATAAATATATTTCTTCAGTAGGTAATGATTACTGACCGATGAATTACGTTTTGTGTTCTTGAAATCGCGGCATAAGAGAAAAATGTTTCATAATTCTATTGCAGTCTCAAAGTGTGGCTCCAGCAGCGTTCAGCTGAAAATCATAATTGAGATTAGATTGCTAGTTTCATGATTAATATTATTCGACGTTGCTTTTATCTTGTTTGTAGATTATTTAATTCTATTTTTATGTATAGGGTTTTACTGTATTGCAGACCCTTTTAAAAATTTTGGAATATTTTCTTACCTAAGGAATAGGCTACCTAATTCTATGCTGTGGTTATAAAATCCTTCATTATATAAGTCAAATAAGTGTTTCCTACTCTTAAAAATTCCCACTGTTTCCCATTTATTAAAATCTCCCTGCTTACTTATCGATAATAATATTTTTGGAGTGTATTACTCGACTATATTCTGTATCAATTAAATTAAACAAGAAACAATATAAATTATTTGGGTTATCTAGCATTAATTGAAACAAAAACAATTTATTTCTTTGAGGTTTGTTTGTAACTCTTGGAAACATAATTAATTAGCCACTATGGTCTGAATGTAGTACATTTGCAATTGTACTACTAGTGAAAGTTATATTTGTAAATATATTATCTATATAAGTGGCACTAATGGTAGCTATCCTTGTAGGCACAGAGAAAATGTTTTGCAGATTATATGATTTAAAAAGATTAAGAAATTTTTTCTCTCAAGCATTGCCGTAACATTGCCGTAATGGCGGATATAGTATGGTATTTTTTTTGAAAAAAAAGGTGTTATTTAGAATGTTTTCATGGAGTATTGAAAATTCGTATTTCTATAGATTTTGAGGTGCTCTTTCTTAGTTTCAACTTTGCCATCTCATATCTTTGCCGCTCGGGCCGCTAAATTGAAAAAAATGGCGGATTTTACGATAACGATTACGATACGGCACTTATAGACAAAATTAATTTAAAAAAACTACAATACACCTTTAACATTTTTTCTTAGATCAGCAGTTTTGGCATACAACCGCCGTAAACGAAATAGTCTTTTGCCAATATCTTTTCCTGACTGAGCTAGAAGAGAAGTCGGGTTTTGTTTTTGTAATCATTTATTTATTTTATAATGATCATAATAACGCTGAACAGATTACACAAATAGATCAAATACCACCGATCAAAGCACGTAAATTATTTGCTTGTGTTATATGAGTGTTAGTCAACGACATAAATACATATAATTACATTAATAACTACTGTTACGTAGGTAATAAACACCCAAACCCAGAAATACAAACATCTGCGCTCATCACACAAATATTTGTCCCTGTCGGGAATCGAACCCGAGCCCCATCGATTTGTAGTTAGATTCCCTTGACTTTCCACTCAACTTATAATTACTTAAGAAATAAGTCAGTTACAAAATATTTTGATGGAAACACATGAAACAGTAGTTAACAATGTTCCTCTTTTAAGATTCAAAACAAATCCCAAGTTATGTGGGTTCCGTTAAAATGTTGAATATTCATATTCGTGAATACTTTGTCTGCTAAACTTGTAAGTTAATTTTGAACATTCCACCACGTTCAGGTTTGATCGGTCAAAAGCATTCCTTTTAACCATAACTAATTTATCAAAATATTTTCACTCCATTATAGTATCACAAACATTTTCTTATGTAAATATCGCAGATATTTTTTTTTAAATTATTTCGTTCGTATACAAATGATCGCAGCAGATAACAAAGATAAATTCATTTTAGAAATTCTTACCTGACTGTAAAAAGTCGTCATTTTACAATATGGAATTAGCTTATTTTTTATTGATTAAGAAATTGCGGCGGTATATTGTTCAAATAACTTGTTCTAGAAATGGATAGTTTGTTAAGAACTAGACCCTAAATTTTTTTTTAAGAATTAGATCTTAGGTAGTAGGAGTAAGTTTGTTAGGTTGCCTTTAGGTCCCATACCTGGAAGAAAGAGCCTCGCTATGCGGGGCTCCGTCAACCATCGTCAACATCGAACTTTATACCTGACATGTCGATGCCGTTTGTATAACGACGAAACTTATAAATTGACTACGACATGAATATAACTAGACTACATATGTGCCGAAACCCTCTACATGATTAAAGATATTTGTGAATCCAACGGGAACAGATTGTATTTTGTATTGGGAAAGAACAGTGTATTTTTCCGAGATAAAAAGTAGCAATATTAAATCTAGACATAGACTACATGTATATCTAGCTTCAACGAGATCCATCAAGCCGTTATTGCGTGAGGTAGTAACAAAAAGATGCACACACACACTCAAATACAGAGTTTTCACTACCTTACTAGGCAGTGAAAATTATGTGACCGGTGAATTCTTGGTTTCGGAAAACTTTAGGACACTTTAACAGCAAATGATCGGCTTTTTCAGTTTACTGCGCGCTGATGCGCTGTACCAATTTACTCGTATGTATAGTCTATGTATTGGTGCAACATTTTATCACTTAATGCACTTGCACTGTTTCACAATAAGGCAATTATAATTTAGTTCCAACCGGTTTCGCTTACACAAGCATCATCAGGGTACTTACATATATGTACTAACTAAATAGTATTAGTTTTTTAGCATTATCAGGGTATTTACAGTTACAAACTAAAAAGTTTTGGTTTTTTAGCATTATCAGGGTATTAAGAGTTACAAACTAAAAAGTTTTAGTTTTTTAGCATCATTAGGGTATTTACAGTTACAAATTAAAAAGTTTTAGTTTTTTTAGCATCATCCGGGTATTTACAGTTACAAACTAAAGACTAGTCTTTAGTTACTAACCGTAAATATTGTTGCTTGCTTGTGTAAGCGAAACCGGTTGGAATTAAATTATAATTGCTTTATTGGAAAACAGTACAAGTGTATTAAGTGATAAAATATTGCACTAAAATGGAGTTTCACCAAGTGCCGACGATGAAAAATGTAGTCTATATAATATTGGGACTGCAAAATATGTCTGTGGATGGACAGCTACGTATCGCCCTGCTTCAGGGCGTGTCGTCAATGTTGAGTTCAAGGAGGGTTGTGTGTTGTTACCTCGTTTGTTTAATGTCTACTACTTGCCTGGCATAACGGCAGTTGGTCTATTCTTCAAAGGAGCCCGGATCAACACGAAGGAACTAAACGGGACCATACGTTGTTGTGCTATCATATCGTTAATGCTTGTCATTTTCGCATTCAAAGGAGTGTTAGGTAGCTAGTAAACTAGGTGGTAGAGTTCTGCATTGTCTCGCCCGGGTCTGTTACCACCGGCTTACCTATTTCTGCCGCAATAGCGTCGTGCTTGCCACTGTCGTGTTTGTAGATGATATTACTAGGTGATAGAGTTCTGAAATAACTCGCCCGGGTTTTGGTACCACCGCCTTTTTTCTTTTTTTATAGTATAAGATAGCAAACAAGCAAATGGGTCTCCTGATGGAAAGAGTCAATCATCGCCTATAGACACCAAAGGTGTTAATGGTGTTTTGCTATATTGTGGTGAGGTTTTATGCCACATGCATACGTTTACCGGCTACTTTACCCTCTAAACCGGAACACGACAGTGACAAGCACTGACGCTATTGCGCCAGGAATAGGTAAGGCGGTGGTACCAGACCAGAACGAGATAACGCAGAACTCTAGCACCTAGTAACCTTGCTTATTTCAGCCTCAATAGCATTAATGTTTGTTACTTGCTTTCAGTTTTGAGCACAAGTTACCCGATAAACTTATGCATGTGGCATTGCTATGCCGCCGTCGGATAGCAACGCGTCATTAACATCTTTATTGTGTATAGGCGATGGTTTCTTTCCATCAGTATATTCAAGCGTAAAGTACCAGATAAACTTGAAACTAATTTTACATTAGTCACATTGGATGTAAACAGTGTTTAAATACAAGGTGTTTTAAGAAATGATAGGGATAATTAAAAAAATAAATAATTCTTGCAAAACTTTTTATTTTTAAGAGTAGAGAACAATACTTTAGAGAACTTTCCTTTTTATAAATATTTATATTTCTATTCAAATAGAATAATCAATACATAGTAATCATTTCCCTATATATTCTATATCTACATACATATTAACTAATCTAAACCATAGAATAAAGTTTTTGTTCCACTTTTTTTTTAATTTTAATGAATATACGTCGTTAATACGATAGAATAAAGATATATGAATACATGATATCTTTGTCGTATTATCATATTTTATGTTTAAATCATCTGGTCTAAGATATGCAATACGAGATATTACGTACACGATTAATAGACATTTAATATCAGTAATTAACTAGAAGGACTAGTTATTTCTCGTTTCTAGGTAAAGAACGATCCATATTAGTTTTAATAAATAACGTTAAATCAGATCGACAATATCTTCTCGTGATGCACATCTTACTCGCACGGTTATCCGTTATTAAAGTTAGACCTATTGTTAAAAAAGTGAAGAAGTTTTCTGGAAAATTCTATGTGAAGGGGATTCAGAGAGTATAAAAAATAATATCTAAGTATTAAAATATAAATCTTTATTATATTATGTCATTTACTAAATAAAAATAATGTCTTTAAAATAAGTACACGACTATTTCGTGGTTAGTCTAATTCAGCTCAGATACCGGGTTGGATCCCCGGGCCGGGCAAAAATGTTATTAAATTTTTTTCCTGTTTATAATTTTAGTAATTCAGAAAAAGTTTAATATCAGCAAGACAAAATAAACCTGAAAAATTACGCATAGCAATAAATATTAATTAATTTAACTTAAACTAAAAATGATAGTATAAACTTCAATAATATTAAAAAATCTTACAATTATAATTTAATAGAATATTAAATATTTTTTTGTTTTTTTTTTTTTAATAATATTTCGCTGCAGTAGGTCAAGGACAATTGTTAAAAAATATATATATTAAATTGAAAATATTTTGAAAAGAATATAATGTATTTAACTTGGTTAATGATACGCAGTTATACACCGAAAAAAATTGATGACGCTAATATCTTTTTAGTTTATTTTTAGGATTTCGTATCTCAAAGGGAAAACATAACCCCTTAAATAATAGGGCTTTGTTGTCCTTATGTCTGTTTGTCTGTCCATCTACCCGACAAGACCCATTATCTCGGGAACGCGTGGAGGTATCGAGTTGAAATTCAAACCATATTTTTATGTACTTAGATCTGTAGTCTCTCGAGGCTTTAAAAAAATCGTTGTTTATGCCGCATTAAAAATATAGGTACGTCGATACTCTCAAGAGAATCAAAATTTATAGGGTACTTTTCTTTGACCTAGAACTATATAAATTTGGCAAGTAATATCGTTTTACAAGCACAGGCAAATTTGTTATTAAATAATAAAAAAATTAGTAATTTACTTAAAATACAAAGGTTTTGGAAACTAAATTTCGGGAAAAGTTTGAAAAAAAAAACTGACAGACTCCTGAACTATCTATAAGTACTTAACTACAAATTTTAACGCTATCCTCGGTGGACGAGTCCGCATCGCGTTTGTCCAATACAAATGGCGAATTTAATGCATAAAAAGTTCTGAATCAACTAACCATTTGGCTTAGGGCAATAGCACCCATTGGATTTGCGCCTGATCACAACGATTTTTGCGATCAGTTATTTTAATTTTTACTGATCTTACGAGTTGACTCACGCGCTCAATTTAAATTTAGGTAATTTTTATGTGGTGAATTTTAGTTCTTTCTTATTCTCTCTTTTGTCTTATATTAATTTAACAGTATCTATGTGTAGATTAAGAATATATATTTAGTATATGTATTATATGTTTTTTATATAATTTTTAGTATATTGTATACTTTATTACTTAATCAATCTTGCCAAAACTACTGGAAGGATTTAAATGAAATTTGGCACACTGGTAAATGATAACCTGGAATAGCCCATAAATTGAATTTCGGGAAAAGCTTGAAAAAAAACTCTGACAGACTCGTAGATGAAATTTGTTTAATCTCAGATGTACACCATGCCTGGTGTTTATAACTTGTGATTTTTTCAACAACCTGTATGGCTGGTTTTGCTGGAAGAAATCTCATAAAGAGATAAGCGCATTGTACATATATTTTCTTTTTAAATAAGTATTGTTTTGTATTTCTGTGTGTACAAAGAATAAATAAATAAATAAGCTACTTTTTATCCCGGAAAAATTATGTGGTCCCACAGGATTCGCCAGAAACCGTTATAAGGCGGGCTGAACGCTGTAGCTAGTGTTTAATACGAATTGCCGAGTGACACAATGTTGACAAATTCCTGTATTAGTTCAGGCTCCTTTGAAGAATAGACCACCAGCTGTCGTTCTGCCAGGCAGTCGGTATTATAGTAGGGAGCACAAGATGCTAAATGAGTAGTTACTAGGCATGAATCATTTAACAGTTAACATATTAAATTTCGTACTAAATTCTTTTAACAATTAACAACTGTTATTTATATTAGCAAATACTGTTAAAATTTATGCATCACTAAAATTACCCATAACTTCATATAGGAAAATAATATTATTAAAAATATTTCAGCTAAAAAGGTTCTCCGTCGATCTTAGCGACCAAAACAAGGTCATCTGGAGGAGTTTTATAATTTTTCATTTGAATGGTGGGGAAAAAATCTACAGATAAAAAAAACATTTTAAAAAAATCAGTGACATGGAAACACTGAAGCGCATTAGATTAGGGTATGGTTGGTTAATTGCCAGCTAAAATTTAGAAAACTTGACGATTCCAATTTAGCGTAAGGGAGTGGGAGTGTCACAAAGTTGCAAAGAAAATGTTGTCTTGACATTCTCGAGCGCGTCTGAATTTTCTTTTTTTGAATGAAATGATCTTAGAATTACGAAAAAAGTATAATCTGATAATTTTCACAAGCCGACGTTATCTTAATTTTGGTTTTTTTTTCTGCCATAGTTACCCCTCAATAGAAAGGGCTTATATTTAGTGGAGAGCATTAACAGTAGCGAGGTACCCCCTCCTATGTTAATTGGACGTGCTCGAGTAAATACCAAAATCCCCTCTTGGGCTCCCGATTGGTTTGGGCTACTATTAGACGAACGATTGACTATGCGAGTCCCTACTATTGTGGCTACAGGTGGTAGAGTTCTGAGAGGGTCTCGTACGATCGACTTATAAATTCGTGCCGCAATAGCGTTAGTCTTTGTCATTGTCATGTTCCAGTTTGAATGGTAAGGTAGTCGATAAACTTATGCATGTGGTACTAAGACGCCGCCACAAGGTTAGCAACGCACTATTGACATCTTTGGTGTCTGTGGGCGATGGTTGCTCTTTCCATCAGGAGAGCCATCTGCTTGTTATATATTCATATGTACTGCTATTTATATTAAAAATTAAAAGTATCTTTACGCCCATATTCCCGAAGAAGCAGGTAGAGGTACAACCAATGCACCCACGATTAGCCGAAGATAGTTTCACAATGTGATAGTTGGCAAGCCTATCGTCAACCGGATACTTGTCTTTTTCTGGGCAAGGTCGTTTTGTCAGAAAAATAAAAAAAACACATTTTTGAATTGACCGACCCGGGAATCGAACACGGGACCTCATGTGATCAATGCCGACCGGACCACTAGATCACAGAGGCGATTTCTATTGCTATTTATATATTATATATAAATAAAATAAACCAAATTTCATCATTACATAAGTAAAGTACGAATGTAGGCGGTATGCCGGCCTTTTTTTGTGGTTTTATTTTTAGGTAAGTATCTCAAAACGACTTAAGCCTTTTTTGTCCAGTGTTTTATGTTTCGTTTTCAAAGTTTGAAAAATAGGTAAGAGTTACAAAAAAACCGCTTATAAAAAGTTACAGAGCACTAAATTTTACAAAAAAATGGTCTCCTGACTTTTGCCATTATTAAAACTAATAAAGTGGGTAGAAACTAAGGAATAATAGTTATTACTTTGAAAAAATAATAATGAACTAATCATTGTATGCATTTAGAAAAATAAATACAAATATATGTATTTAAAAAAATATACATTTTAATTTTAGATATATTTTTATTGGTTACTAGCTGATCCGGCAAAAGTTGTTCTGCCAATTTTGTGTCTGCTTTTCTGTTTTCTTCTACATTTTTTCACCTTTTAAACCTCACCTGAACCTTCATAAATATTTTAAAATCAAAATTAGCCAAATTCCGTCCGTTCTCGAGTTTTAGCGAGACTAACGAACAGCAATTGATTTTTATATATATAGATCATAAAGTATAACAAAATTGGTCGTTGGATTTATAAAAATGTTGCTGAGCCTAAGTTTATATTCGCTTTTGCACATGGCTTTGCTCGCGTTAAAAGTTATTATCTATCTATCCTTCGGGAACCCTATACCCTTTTCCGCGACCGTAACAACGTATGCAATATATCAGGTGAAAGTGTAACAAAAAACGAACTCACTTTCACATTTATGTAATTAGTTATGATTTATTATTAGGTGGAATCAAGAGTCTCCGAAAACATCATGATGAGAGTTATAAATGTGGAGGAACCAAGGCAAGTCTTTAATCTTGGTCATGATAATTGATAATCGATTCCCTCTGCCTACCACATTAGGGATTTAGTGCAAAAATGAATGAAAAAATAAATGAAAGATTGGTAGAATTTCTTTTTCATCAGAAGGTGCAAGTTTTTTAAACTGTTGAGATTTATTAAATAACTGATAATAATAATGTAGCTGGACAAATTACCCGAATTTGACCTTAAACCCTAAAGTAAGCAAATTATTTGCTTGTGTTACCCATAACACCCATGTCAATCAACGATATTGATACATCGAAATAAATAACAATACAAACATACATAATAAACACCCAAAACCAGAAATATAAACATTTTGCTCATCACACAAACGTTTCTCCCTGTCGGTATTCGAACCCGAGCTCCATCTTAATTATAAATCCGATTTGAATAAAGTATTTTATAAAACTTATTTTAAATAAAATTTATTGCCAGTAATTTTTTTGAAATATGACATACCTTACACTACTCATTTAAGTAAAATATTGAGATTGAGAGGCATGTTGTAGAGTTTTTAAATCCAGATCTTATTTACCATTTAATTTAAACCTAAATCAGCGCAAATACACAATTATACCGGTTTACTTATGAAGCAAAATTATAAGGGTTTTGTATCTATAAACCGGTTCATAACGGTTAACGGTTTTTTAAAAAAATCAATTTCTTTGATGTTTTCCGCTCTTAATTTTTGCACTGTGCATGACGTACATTCGCAGTTTTGGCTTATCTGGTTTATGAAGCGATTATATCTCAGATAGGTATGTTCCCATTGAAAAGTTAATTAAAACCGCGTAAAACATCTATTAACCGGTATTTTGTTAAACCGGTTTCAAACCCTGCCTTAATCTAAGCATAATATAATTATTTCAAAATAATTCCTCGGGCTTTTATATATTCTAAATACATTAATCTAAAATATCTTCACTATAAGGTATATGCTCTGAATACGTGTTTAGTAAATACAATTAGAAATCACTTAACTCTATAAATGTTTATAAACTGCTAGGGAATAAGACATTGCATCACTCACAACGCATCCGTCAGTTAAACAGTAAATGAAATTGATTATTTTTTTCCTTCCTGCCTTTGATGTGATTATAAACAACATAATCTTTACGTAGTATAAAACAAAGTAATTTCCGGTATATGTTCGCTTAGATCTTTAAAATTACGCAACGGATTTTAATGCGGTTTTCATCAATAGATAGAGTGATTCAAGAGGAAGGTTTATATGTTTAATACATGTATTTTAAAGTATCTTCACGTCCATATCCCTGAAGGGGTAGGCAGAGGTAAAACAAGTGCACCCACGATTTGCCTAAGATACTTGGTCCCACAAATGTGATAGGTGGCAAGCCTATCGCCAACCGGGCACTTTCGATTCCGGGCAACTTTGTGTTTCTCAGAAAACTGAAAAAACACTATTTTATGGGCCCTACCCGGGAATCGAACCCGGGACCTCATCTGGTCAACGCCAACGCTGGGCCACTAGACCACAAAGGCGATTTTTCTACTATAAAATGTATTTTATAGTAGAAAAAAGGCGAGGTTTTCGTAGATTTGTTGTAAAAACATGTTTTTGTGCGCTTAAATTATATTCTTGCAAAGAATATAATTTCGGGTTGCTAGTATGTAATATATTAAAATTGTTTTTTCGTAGCTTATCTAAATTTTCGGCGTTTTTTTGTTTAATAGAATAGCAAACAAACAATTGGTTTTCCTGATGAAAAGAGAAAACCATCGTCTATAGACATCAAAAAGGAGATAATGGTGCGTTGCTGTTAATTAAAAATATAAAAATAAAAATAAAAACAATTTTCAATTAGTTTTTATACAAAATTGGGTTTTTTTGTGTTTTTCTTCCCTTTATTCGAATTATTATAAACACAAAAAAATTAGACAATTGGCCTATCCGTTTGCCAATAGCTTGTGTTAGTCGTAAGTAATAAACCAATTTGCCTTTGCTGTAGGTATATAGTGAAAAAAATGAGTTGTTGAAGGTCAATAAAATTTATTATTTCAACGTTATACCTAGTATTTAAATTCCATGCATATACAACTACAGGATTACTGATATTTTTATTATTATTATTGATTTTTTATATAATAAGATAACAAACAAGCAGATGGGTCTCCTGATGGAAAGAGAAAACCATTGCCTATAGACACCAAAGATGTAGATGGTGAGTTGTTGTCCCTGTGGCAACGTCTTATTGTCAGATGCATAAGTTTACCGGCTACCTTACCCTTAGCATTAACGATATTGCGGCAGGAATAGCTAAGGCGTTGATACCGGATACGAAAAAGACAATGCAGAATTCTACTACTTACTAGCTACAATGGTAGTAACTCGCATAGGCTGTTGTTCGCCTTTTACGAACTGCCTGACAGAACGGCAGATGGTCTATCGGACCAATAAGTGAAAGTGTGAAACGAGTGAAAGTTAATTTACAAGTGTAACAGGAAAATCAAGTGCAATTTTATTACATTATATTACACTAACTTTTGCACGCGGCTTCGCTCGCGTGAGAAGTGGAGGGTTAGAATGAGACAAAAAGTAGCCTACGTCACTCTCCATCTCTTCATCTATCTCCACTTAAAAAATCTTGTCAATTTTTCGCTCCGTTTTACCGTGAAATGGTGACAAATAAACAAACACTTTCCCATTTATAATATTAGTAGCTATGGATACTTCGGTCCACTATTTAACAGCTTTTAAATCCGTGTTTTGAATGAATTTAACCACAGTACCTACAAGTATTTAATTAGTTTCACGTAAGCGAACTTTAGTTTCTATCAAGTTTCGGATGGTCCCGGAAATATGTCCGTTTAGGATATCACAAGGATGAAGCGATTCTAATTATTAAAGTTATCAAAATGCCGCGATTAAGATTTTAAAAAATCAGAAGTAATTTATTCAATGAAAAAATTATTTGTTATTTAGATGCGTCAATAATTTTTGAAGCGGTCTGAAAATGCGGCCGAACACTGAAGATCCGGTGGAAGAAACTCAGCGGGTTGGTCTCTTTTTTAAGATATTAGACAATGTTAACATACACCAGAGTAGTACCATCACGCCGGTTCCCTCGCTGGATAGACAGAGTAAATAGAACGACTATATCTTTAGATTATTTCTTAGAGTTTTTAGTTCACCACGAGTCACAGATCAGTCGGTTTTTGAGATGATGCCCATTGCCACATTTTACCGACCTGGTAACAATTATCTTTTAATCCAGTTATCGATATTCGCAAGCAATTGCGACAACCGGGAACGACAACTTTACGTGCTGAATCGAGGTACGGGAGTGGTAACATACCACCTGCCAGTCTCCAACTGCTGCTGAAATTTTCGAGAAAACCTCAAACAAAGTCAAAAATACTTCTGCCCGACCCGGGGATCGCACCCGGAACCTCATGACCTGAGCCGAAAAGGTCAATCCCCAGACCACGAACAGTTATGATATAGGTATATCCATAACCAATGAATCAGAGAGATATATACCCGTATTTTCCTTAACACTTAGTTAAATTTCATAATTTTCACGTTAAACATAAAATATCGGAATAATTTTAAGTATCTATATATTTGGCATTTTTAAAAAATAAAATTATCCAAAACCTTTAAATATGAGTAAAATTTAAAAAATATACAGTACTTAGACAGGCAATTTACAGATAAGATATACTACGAGGAGGTAACCTTTATTTCTAATTTTTATATTTATACATGTATTCTATTATAGACTATTTAATACATGAATACAATAATTTCGTTTTATCTACATTTCTATATCTAAAAAATTAATATATTTTTTATATTCTGGAGATGTACGCACTAATTGTATGAAGTGTACCAACAGTATTTCCCATATTATTCCACATATAGTTGGCATAGGAAGCAGCAATTGAAGTAACCTGTTGCAACTTTGAAGACGTACCTACGTTAACAACTCGGCTTAATTTACCTGTTTTCATTTAAGTATTCTCTTTTCTTCATGTTACAGCCCGGGAACATGTTTTCATATACTCGTTTCAAGACTGAATTATCACACATATGCCAAATGGAGATGTTATTCACGAACGAACACAAATTCGTTGTAATGGTTCCAGCGGTTCTCTTCAGAATCGACACCAGGTTTCAACTCTGCAGCACCTCCAGCAGTGCCGCTCCCACAACTGGCAGTCAACTTGAATCCTTGCTCTTGTAACATGTCGAAAGCTTGTTCAATAAAGGAATGTTTCAAAAAGAATCGTGAAGTGTATCTGTCCGCCAAACCGTGGTCTGGATCTCGAGATTCATTAAGGGTTTCTCCAAACACGTCTCGACATAGAGTTACTTTACCACAAACGAGGATGCGGGATAGTTTACGAAATTTGACATCAGCAAGTCCATCGCGGCCAAAGGCGAAGCTTCCGCGATATCCAACAGTAATGCACCCGCGTTCACGATTCGGCGGACGCGGGTCTGCCTCTCGGACGGCGTTTTCTAGTCCCGCTAGCCTGTAATGTTTTGCTTCACGCGCGAGACGCTTGTGTTCGCGGAAACACTCCGGCAAAACTAAACCACCATCTCGGAGATAATCAAGAACATAACGGAATAAAACACCATCACGGTCGAAGAATATTCGGCCGCGCGCGTCCCGTGGATGATCGGGATCTTGTAGTGCGGTCGCGGGAAGCGAATCCGGTTCGCGAAGTAATGTATCGCGAGTAGTGGCATAGTGCACGCCGCCTACATTCAACTCGAGAACTTCTGGCGGCGCGTCCACCATGGTTGGAGGCTGTTAGAGGAATACCGCGCGTCTGCGCCCTATTCGCCCCCCTGACCCACTTACCGCGCAGAAATCCTCCCGCCCGCTCCCATCAATAACACACGCCCGGGTTACTGACTTGGACATAATCATTTTCTACCCTTCGAACTCTTCGTTAAAAGCCTTCAAGGTCGATGTCTGATACTAACTTGTTAACTATAATGTATGATTTGATACAAGAAATTTGCAAACGTATGTATAAAAAAGTTAGAAGTTTTAGAGGAAATTATTAAAGTTTGATTCCGGCAAACTGTTCGAAAAGTTATGGAAAGTTGTAAAAGTGTAATTTTTCCGAGAAAGTTATTTCCAACGTATGTGAACAATCAACTTCTGTGAATACGCAATGATTTCTCAGAACTCCCATATAAAAATTCTGAAGATATCAAACGGCGTTTGAGATTGAACAGATTCGAAAATAAATGGAGTAGTTCACAGCTGTGTGGCTGTGTTCACTATTAGTAGCAGTTTCCCGCTATTTCATAATGGATATGTAAATTAAATCTATTGCTCTCTAGTCGAAATTCGAACATTTTTCTAGGACTCCCATGAGACCATAGAAAAATATTTGTTAGATATAGGTAGGTGTTTGGTAATAAACAGTACTGGTTGTAAAGTATGTTTTATTGATTTAAGGTATTTTTAACGCATAGGTACGTAGTAACATTTTAAATGCGAAAGTAACTCTGTCTGTCTGCCTTTTCTTTACGCTTAAACCACTGAACCGATTTGGATGAAATTTGGTATAAAGATAGTTTGAGATCCGAGAAATACATAGGATAGTTTTCATCCCAGAAATCTCGCGAGAACGGGAGAAGTCGCGGGCACAGCTAGTATTATGTTAAACATGTTAGATTTTTGCATTTATTCGCAATACAAATTTTTACTGCGCCAAACATTATACTCCTCGGTTCGCGTAATTGTCGTAAACAGAGATACAAAGATTTCACTTCACATAATAATGTATAATAAAATTCTCTGTACATATAGCAAAGTTTAAAGAAGGCAATGTCATAAATACCCTAACAACCTCATAACTAGCATCCAAATATACTTAGTTGCAATCATTGACTTATTAGTAAGTTCAAGTAAGTTATTGCAATAAATGCTTTTGATATAGGTAGAATCGCGTCGGTCGTGATACTGTTAATTTCATTTCTTTTTGTACATTGCTTCCGAGATTTTGCTTTATAAAAACTAAACAATAATAACTTTTAATATATTTTGCTTTATAAAAACTAAACAATAATAACTTTTAATAAGACTAAACAATAATAACTTTTGCCCTGATGATGCGTTAAAACGCGAAACCGGTTGGTTTTAATAAATAAAAAGTCAAGTAAGACAGTACAAGTGCTTTTACTACGATATAAATATAAGTTAACATGGAGTTTTACCAAGTGCCGACGATATTCAGTGTTCAAAGTTTAAAAAAACAACTATAAATCTTGCGCTTAAGTTTGGATATGCAAAAACGGTTCAGTCGCAGAACGTACCTTTCGCAAAATGTACCCACTGCGCAAAACGTACTATTCGCAAAATGCACCTTTCTCAAAACGTACCATTCTCAAAATGTACATTTCTCATAATGTACCTTTCTCATAATGTACCTTTCGCATAATGCTCCTTTCGCAAAATGTACCTTTTGCCTACATTAACTCGCTTACAGTGCGGTACTGGAAACGCAAATTCAGGATTGATAATTGTATTTATAATCAATTGATTTAAGATATCACCACATCTAATTAAATTATTTCTTTTTACTCAAATTCACTTGTCCATGGAATAAATTTAAAAAAATTAATTTTTTACACATTTCTTTACAAATTACGAAAGAAAACATTCCTACGATTTTATTATATGTATATATAGATTTTTGTTATAAGCGCCTCACCTATTCCTGCCGCAATAGTATCAATGCTTGTCATTGTCGTGTTCCGGTTTGGAATATGGGATAGCCGGTAGACTTATGCATGTGGCATTGCCATCTCGCCACATAAATAGCAACGCACCATTAACAGCTTTGGTGTCTAGGCGACGGTTCCACTATCCATCAGAAGAGCCATCTGCTTGTTTACTATCTTATAACAGAAATCTATATATACATATAATAAAATCGTAGGAATGTCTTCTTTCGTAATTTGTAAAGAAATGTGTAAAAAATTAAATTTTTTAAATTTATTCCATGGACAAGTGAATTTGAGTAAAAAGAAATAATTTAATTAGATGTGGTGATATTTTAAATCAATTGATTATAAATACAATTATCAATCCTGAATTTGCGTTTCCATTACCTGTAGCACTGTAAGCGAGTTAATGTAGGCAAAAGGTACATTTTGCGAAAGGAGCATTATGCGAAAGGTACATTATGAGAAAGGTACATTATGAGAAATGTACATTTTGAGAATGGTACGGTTCAGTCGCAGAACGTACCTTTCGCAAAATGTACCCACTGCGCAAAACGTACTATTCGCAAAATGCACCTTTCTCAAAACGTACCATTCTCAAAATGTACATTTCTCATAATGTACCTTTCTCATAATGTACCTTTCGCATAATGCTCCTTTCGCAAAATGTACCCTTTGCCTACATTAACTCGCTTACAGTGCGGTACTGGAAACGCAAATTCAGGATTGATAATTGTATTTATAATCAATTGATTTAAGATATCACCACATCTAATTAAATTATTTCTTTTTACTCAAATTCACTTGTCCATGGAATAAATTTAAAAAAATTAATTTTTTACACATTTCTTTACAAATTACGAAAGAAAACATTCCTACGATTTTATTATATGTATATATAGATTTTTGTTATAAGCGCCTCACCTATTCCTGCCGCAATAGTATCAATGCTTGTCATTGTCGTGTTCCGGTTTGGAATATGGGATAGCCGGTAGACTTATGCATGTGGCATTGCCATCTCGCCACATAAATAGCAACGCACCATTAACAGCTTTGGTGTCTAGGCGACGGTTCCACTATCCATCAGAAGAGCCATCTGCTTGTTTACTATCTTATAACAGAAATCTATATATACATATAATAAAATCGTAGGAATGTCTTCTTTCGTAATTTGTAAAGAAATGTGTAAAAAATTAAATTTTTTAAATTTATTCCATGGACAAGTGAATTTGAGTAAAAAGAAATAATTTAATTAGATGTGGTGATATTTTAAATCAATTGATTATAAATACAATTATCAATCCTGAATTTGCGTTTCCATTACCTGTAGCACTGTAAGCGAGTTAATGTAGGCAAAAGGTACATTTTGCGAAAGGAGCATTATGCGAAAGGTACATTATGAGAAAGGTACATTATGAGAAATGTACATTTTGAGAATGGTACGTTTTGAGAAAGGTGCATTTTGCGAATGGTACGTTTTGCGCAGTGGGTACATTTTGCGAAAGGTACGTTCTGCGACTGAACCGCAAAAACATATGTTTTTGCCATAATTAGGGACACTTTCGTATGTCAGTTTTGGTCGAGACTATGCATCTTGGGTTTTTTACATCAATGTCTTTGGTGTTTATAGGCGATGGTTGACTCTTTCCATCAGGAGACCCATCTGCTTGTTTGCTATCTTATGATCTTATGATATATATAAAAAAACATGCATTAATTTCCCGCCTACCTTAACTTCCAAACCGGTACACGACAGTGATGAGCTCCGACGCCTTCCGACGCTATTACGGCAGGAATAGGTAAAGGGTTTGTATCAAAGTCCGGTCAAGACGTTGCAAAACTCTACCAACTAGATAGTAATACATCTTTGGTGTCTATAGCGTATTTCTATAAAAATTTAGTGATTATTTCCAATATAGTACCTATCAGCCGCAGTGATATATAATATGTATATATCTATATACATTTATGTGGAAGGGTGTAGGTATCGGGAAAGACTTAGATTGACATACCATGATCAGATTGATCGAGTACTATTCGAAGGTGATGTCAAGAGTCTTCGCATTTATACATAAATAATCTGTGGTCTTCGCTACCGGTGTGTTTGTATGAAGAGAGTAATGAATGTGGAGGAAGCGAGACAAGTCTGTAAGGATGATAATGTATGGCACTCGGTTCTGTCTGCTAAACCCCTAAGGGATCTTTTTTATAATATCTGCAGGCTTACAAGCAAGTGGGCTATCTGATTGGAAGCAGTCACCACTGCTCATGGATATTTTCAAACACAAAAATGTTAGTTAGGTACCAATGCGATGCCGGTATCTAAGAATTTTGTTTATCCTTCTCTTAAAAATCCCAATGTCAAAGCAACTCAGAAAAATAAATAAATAAATATCACTGGACAAATTACATAAATTGATCTGACCCCAAAGTAAGCAAATTGCTTGTACCTAGTATGGGTGTCAGTCAACGATACTAATACATAGAAATACATATATGAATACTCTAATATATTTAATAAACACCCAAACCCAGAAATACAAACATCTTGCTCATCACACAAATGCCCGTCCCTTCCGGGAATCGAACCCGGAACCCCATTGATTGTATTGTCAGGGTCGCTAACCACTCAACCAACGAGGCGGTCAAGAAAAAGCGTGTGAGGTAAGCTTTCCAGAGTTTTAACTATCCCGTATTTACTGTATGTCCGAATGTATGTATTTATTTACAAAATATAATAACATATTATAAATAACAATATCGCTGGACAAATTACGCAAATCGATCTAACCCCAAAATAAACAAATTATATGCTTGTGTTATGAGTGTTAGTAAATGATACTAATACATAGAAAATAGAAATACATATATAAATACTGAAATACATTTAATAAACACCCAAACCCAGAAATACAAACATCTATGTTCATCACACAAATGTTTGTCCTTGTCGGGAATTGAACCCGAGCCCCATCGATTCGAACTTAGGTTCGGTAACCACTAAACCAATGGGGCGGTCATTATTAAATAATTTTATTCATTAAATAATACAAGGCTGCTTGTATGACAGAAAAATGAATTAATTACCAAATTAATTACATTTAAACGGATAAATAATATTAAGCTTTGATTGATACTCAGGGTCTTCCCTCATGTTTAATTAAGACGTAAAAAAATCTTTTTTGACGTAAAACTGTAACCTTGAACATTCCTCGCCTGTAGAGCTCCTGGCATGCTTTTATATTCCGAAACAAATGAATGAAATGAAAATGAGAACAATTAGATTAGAAGAAAAGCATGATTTATAATTAAACGTGTTTGGCATTTTTTACTAGCTGTTGCCAGCGACTTCGTCCGCGCGGACCTCGTTTACTCCGCACTGCTCCTCCCCCGTAGGTGATAGCGTGATAACATGTAGCCTATATGTTGACCCGACCTGTCAGTAATATTCATGCAAAATTTGAAGTAAATCCATGCAGTACTTTTTGAGTTTACTCCGGACATACATACAGACAAAGAGACAAACAGACAAAAATTCTAAAAACTATATTTTTGGCTTCGATATCGATTGTAGATCACGCCCCAAGTATTCTTTTAAAAAAATATTCAATGTACAGTTTTGACTTTCGTACGATTTTATTATATGTATAGATAAATTTAACAGTAATATCTTCACGCCTTATCCCCAAGGAGGTAGGCAGAAGTACAACCAGTACACTCCATTGTAGCCCAAGATACATACGACCAGTTTCTGAAACGCAAATTAATTTTAACAAGCAATTAATCGCCTCTGTGGTCTAGTGGTCCAGCGTTGGAGTTGACCACATGAGGTCCCGGGTTCGATTCCCGGGTCAGGTACTTTAAAAAAAAGTGTTTTTTTAGTTTTCTGAGAAACACAAAGTTGCCCGGGATTGGAAAGTGCCCGGTTGGCGACAGGCTTGCCACCTATCACATTTGTGGGACCAAGTATCTTCGGCTAATCGTGGGTGCACATGTTGTACCTCTGCCTACCCCTTCGGGGATATGGGCGTGAAGATACTTATAATTAATTTGTGTTTAACAGATCATTTGCTTGTAAAAATTATGTTAAACTCATAATACTTGCTTGTTAAAATTGATTAGCGTTTCAGAAACCGGCTGTTAGTTCCATAATGTGATTGGTGGCAACCGGACACTAATCCAACCCCGGATAACGTTGTTTTGATCAGAAAACTGAAAGAAAACATTTTTTGAATTGCCCGACCCGGGAACCGAAACTGGGACCTCATGTAATCAACACCGACACTGGACCACTAGATCAGAGAGGAGAGAGAACTACTTTAAAGAATAGACAATCTGTAGTTATGCTAGGCAATTCGTAAGAAGCGAACGATTGGCTATCGCAGTCACTTACATCGTGGCTACTAGGTGGTAGAGTTCTGCATTGCCTCGCCTGGGTCTGGCACCACCTAATTATTTCTGCCGCAATAGCGTCCGTGCTTGTCAGTCACTATCGTGTTCTGGTTAGGAGGGTAAGATAGCCTGTAAACTTGTGCAAATAGTATTGATACCTCGCCACACGGATAGCAACATACCATTATCATCTTTGGTATGTTTAGGCGATGGTTGCGTCTTTCCATCTGAAGAGCCATTGCTTGTTTTCTATCTAATATATAAAAAATAGCCATAAGTTGTAGACACCAAAGACGTTCATGGTGCGTGACTATTCATGTGGCAGGGTTGGAAAGCCACACGTATAAGTTTGCCTCCTACATTACCCTCCAAACCAGGACACGAAAGCGACAAACACCAAACCCAAAAGGAATAGATAAGGTATTGATACCAAATCAGGTGGAGACATTGTAGATTTTTTATTTTTATATCGAAGATAGCAAACAAGCAGATGGGTCTCCTCATGGAAAGAGTCAACCATCGCCTATAGACACCACAGGCGTTAATGGTGCATTGCTATCTTGTGGCGAGGTCTAATGCCACATGCATAAGTTTACCGGCTACCTTACCCTCCAAACGGGAACACGACAGCGACAAGCACTGATGCTATTGCGGCAGGAATAGGCAAGGCGGTGATACCAGACCCGGGCAAGACAATGCAGAACTCTACCACCTAGTAGCCATGATGGCAGTAACTCGCATAGCCAATCGGTCGCCTTTAACGACCTGCCTGGCAGAACGGCAGTTGGTCTATTCTTCAAAGGAGCCCGGAACCAATACGGGGAATAAGAACACGGGGAAAGAATGTAGAGCTCTCCCGTCTAGTAAGCAGTAACAATATCAATGACGTGTATATTAGAAGTGTAGTAAAGGTACCGGTTTTTGGCTATTTTAGTACTAGTACTTTTTACCACTTGATATTTGTATATTTTATACTTTTTGTTGTCGGCACTTGGTGATACTCCATTCGTAATTATTTAAATACACTTCTAGTTTGTATTGTTTCACAAAACACCACACACACACATAATTTACTAGCTGACCCGCGCAGCTTCGCCCGTAAGAAAATTAGCATGTCGTCAAGATAGCTTTTGATACAAATTTCATCCCCTATTTTAACCCTTTAGGGTTTGATTTTTGAAAAAAAAATAGCCTATGTTTGACCCCGGCTTTTCAAATACTTCCATGCCTAATTTCAGCAAAATTGGTCCAGCGGTTTACCCATGAAAGGGTAACAGACAGACAGACTTTCGCATTTGTAATATTCGTATGGATATGGATGTCGCCAGCCAGTTTTGCATTTTACGGCATCTTCAGGACTACGAGAATTTTTTAAATGTTTATAAAATAACTACTAAAAATGGTGTAAAACATTACAACTGTGTTCAAAAATCCCTGATAATCTATGATTACCGAAACCGGTTAAGTGTATCAAATGATATAAAACGTGAACTAGAAGCTTTTTTTTATATCATAAGATAGCAAACAAGCAGATGGGTCTCCTGATGGAAAGAGTCGCCTATAGACCCCAAAGGTGTTAATGGCGCGTTGCTATCTTTTGGCGAGATCTAATGCTACATACATAAGTTTACCCTCCAAACCGGAACACGACAGTGACAAGCACTGACGCTATTGTCGCAGGAATAGGTAAGGCGGTAGTACCATACCCGGGCGAGACAATGCAGAACTCTACCACCTGGTAGCCACGATGTTAGTGACTTGCATAGCCGATTGGTCGCCTTTTACGACATGCCTGGTAGAACGGCAGTGGATTTATTCTTCAAAGGAGCTCGAAACTAACACGGAGAAAAGTACAAGGGCGTTTAATTGCAATATTCTATTTAGAAGTCTCGTAGCCTCAAAGATACTGTAAAAAGCGAAACCGGTTGGCGATATAAATTAAATAAAAAGTATTTTTTGAGACAGTACAAGGGTACAAGTATATTTAATTACCTAATTAGGTACTTGATATTTGAATCAATGTACAGAAAAATATAATGTTACATAATATTTTAATTAAACTTTTAAACTTTCGCACTTAAATGAATCATATTTATAAGGCTATTTTATACATACTGCTTGATATAAGGGTTTTTTTATCAGTGACATATAGAGCTATTTGTATATAACTGACATTTAATGGCCATAAATGATACATTGGACGCTGTGGTGGCCTCAACCGTTGCTTTTATCCTATTAGCCCAAATAAAGGATTAAGGGTTTATACAAAAGGAACGAAAGCACTCTTGTTGAATCACAGTGTAACATGAAAATTTCGTGTCATGGTGTTTGTGGCCATAGTCTTCAGAAACGCGTCGATTGTTATATGTTTTTTTCGAAGTATATAAGTATGAGAATAGTTCAAGTAATATTGTTTACCGCTAGTTGATTAAAGCGTCCCTATCCAGAATTTATTTTCTATTTTTAAAGGAACTTTTAACATTTTTAATTTCCCGCTATAGAAATTTTCTGATTTCAACCCGATTTTCGAAAACCAATCTAGTTTTCACCAGATCTTCACGTTTTGAGGTATAGGAACATTCCCCGACTATAATGACGACGGTATGTTTGTATTATACATATGTCTATATGTGTATGTGTAAACCTCTTATAACTTTTGAATGACATATCTTAAAACTTTTGACCTATCGAAATGCGGTTGACGGTATTCAGTCCAAAGATTATAAGAAATTTAGAAAAAAACAGAAAAAAACATCAGTGGAAGAATGTTTTATAAACAAATTTCCAGACTAATATATTGATTCAAAAATCTAATAACCTCCTTCCTCCAAAAAAGTGATTTTTCGACATACTTAATTTCGAGATTTTCCAATAGATTTTTTACTTTCTGCAACATTTTAGTTTTAAAAAAAACGTCGCACTCGCATGCCGTTTAAAAATCAAAATTCAAAAGTTACAGCTTTTCGAACATTAAAATTATTTCGTTTTCAATAAATACTTCTACACTAGGTAATATTCTGATTGATTTCAAAATCTAATTAGCTCTTTGTCTTTGATCCAATAAACAAATACTGTTTATTGGATCAAAATCCACTGATTCATTCGGGATTCATCAATGAAGAAAACTTTTGAAAAAAGTGTTTTTCGACATAATTTCGATATTTTCCATCATATTAACCCATTGATTCCGTAGCTAAGACATTTTAGAGCTCAAAAACTTTCGTTAAATGCCGTTAGAAATATCAAAATGGAATTTCGTTTCCGAAATATTTAATAATAGTGTCAGTTTTACAAAACTTTAGACTTTTCAACTCTTTGAACTCAAAAATCTATGCTTAGATAAATTTTTGCTTGTTTGAGCCTCTAAATCTTTAACTTATCGGGAAGTTTCGGGGATGGCCAAAGTTATATTTTACGCAGTCGGGTTTTCTTATTATGAAAATTCATTTATTTTATTTCCTTAAACTTTTATAATTACCCAGTAAATATTTACTTGCGGTTTTATAATTAAACGAGTGTGATCGCGTGTGTAAGTCAAGGCTAATTCTGTCTTATACGTCATGTTTTCGTTAGTATTGCTACGTCATAGTCGATAAGATAGAATGAACTTTAATCTACACGCATACCCGAACAGATTTATTAAAACACTTCAAAATAACCTAACCCATACTAATATTATAAATGCTAAAGTCTCACTTTTACGGCTAAACCCATTGATATATTAAAACCCAAGATACACAATCAGTGTCTCAAAAACGTCCTCTAAGAATGAGTGCACAATTTAAAATTGTGCACTCACTTCAAATAGAAGCCCGTCGCTCACGTCACTGCCCGCGCGTTAAAAATACAAAATTTGAAATTGACATGATTTTCATTTTATTTATTTTATTTATTTGTCTTAAAAATGTACTCGACGCTTCAAATATAATACGACAAAATTTCAATGGTCACTTTTTCAGTAAAAGGACAGTGCATTACAACCTCCTTTTAATTTAGTCGAATAATACAAATTGATCCTGTTATTATTAGTGGAGTCGATTTTTTCATTAATAAGTTATTTTTTTTAATAAGATTAATTTTTTTCATTAATAATTTTGAATACCTTTTATAGTTGTTAACCAACTGCCAAAAGAGAAGAGGACATCAATTTGACGATTTTAAAATGTTCGATTATATTGATTATTTATTTTGAGGACCAAGTTAGGTGATTCTTTTTATTCTATTTGTACGAATATAAAATAACAATATATAATTGTGATTCTTACGATGAACTTTGGAGATATATTACGAAACTTTTAATATACACGTGTATAACACGTGTTGTTGATAACGATTTCTTAAGTGGAAAGCACAGGTTGCATTAAGAATGTTTATTTTTTGATTTAATAATTTATTTTCAATAAAATGTTGTTTTTGATTGCGGATATCTTATACCATACATATTATAAATGTTAAAGTTTTGATTGTTTGGATGTTTGATAATTAATCACGTAAAAAATGGCTGTACCAATTTGGATTTGGACTCGGATATAAGATGACCTGGAATAGCATATAGAATACTTTTATCCTAATGCAGAGATCTGCAGCTAGTCTCTTCCATCTGCACCAAGTATTCTTTTAAAAAAATATTCAATGTACAGTTTTGACTTTCGTACGATTTTATTATATGTATAGATAAATTTAACAGTAATATCTTCACGCCTTATCCCCGAGGAGGTAGGCAGAAGTACAACCAGTACACTCCATTTTAGCCCAAGATACATACGACCAGTTTCTGAAACGCAAATTAATTTTAACAAGCAATTAATCGCCTCTGTGGTCTAGTGGTCCAGCGTTGGAGTTGACCACATGAGGTCCCGGGTTCGATTCCCGGGTCGGGCACTTTAAAAAAAAGTGTTTTTTCAGTTTTCTGAGAAACACAAAGTTGCCCGGGATTGGAAAGTGCCCGGTTGGCGACAGGCTTGCCACCTATCACATTTGTGGGACCAAGTATCTTCGGCTAATCGTGGGTGCTCTTGTTGTATCTCTGCCTACCCCTTCGGGGATATGGGCGTGAAGATACTTATAATTAATTTGTGTTTAACAGATCATTTGCTTGTAAAAATTATGTTAAACTCATAATAATTGCTTGTTAAAATTGATTAGCGTTTCAGAAACCGGCTGTTAGTTCCATAATGTGATTGGTGGCAACCGGACACTAATCCAACCCCGGATAACGTTGTTTTGATCAGAAAACTGAAAGAAAACATTTTTTGAATTGCCCGACCCGGGAACCGAAAATGGGACCTCATGTAATCAACGCCGGCACTGGACCACTAGATCAGAGAGGAGAGAGAACTACTTTAAAGAATAGACAATCTGTAGTTATGCTAGGCAGTTCGTAAGAAGCGAACGATTGGCTATCGCAGTCACTTACATCGTGGCTACTAGGTGGTAGAGTTCTGCATTGCCTCACCTGGGTCTGGCACCACCTAATTATTTCTGCCGCAATAGCGTCCGTGCTTGTCAGTCACTATCGTGTTCTGGTAAGGAGGGTAAGGTAGCCAGTAAACTTGTGCAAATAGTATTGATACCTCGCCACACGGATAGCAACATACCATTATCATCTTTGGTATGTTTAGGCGATGGTTGCGTCTTTCCATCTGAAGAGCCATTGCTTGTTTTCTATCTAATATATAAAAAATAGCCATAAGTTGTAGACACCAAAGACGTTCATGGTGCGTGACTATTCATGTGGCAGGGTTGGAAAGCCACACGTATAAGTTTGCCTCCTACATTACCCTCCAAACCAGGACACGAAAGCGACAAACACCAAACCCAAAAGGAATAGATAAGGTATTGATACCAAATCAGGTGGAGACATTGTAGATTTTTTATTTTTATATCGAAGATAGCAAACAAGCAGATGGGTCTCCTCATGGAAAGAGTCAACCATCGCCTATAGACACCACAGGCGTTAATGGTGCATTGCTATCTTGTGGCGAGGTGTAATGCCACATGCATAAGTTTACCGGCTACCTTACCCTCCAAAGCGGAACACGACAGCGACAAGCACTGATGCTATCGCGTCAGGAATAGGCAAGGCGGTGATACCAGACCCGGGCGAGACAATGCAGAACTCTACCACCTAGTAGCCACGATGGCAGTAACTCGCATAGCCAATCGGTCGCCTTTAACGACCTGCCTGGCAGAACGGCAGTTGGTCTATTCTTCAAAGGAGCCCGGAACCAATACGGGGAATAAGAACACGGGGAAAGAATGTAGAGCTCTCCCGTCTAGTAAGCAGTGACAATATCAATGACGTGTATATTAGAAGTATAGTAAAGGTACCGGTTTTCGGCTATTTTAGTACCCTTTTTACCACTTGATATTTGTATATTTTATACTTTTTGTTGTCGGCACTTGGTGATACTCCATTCGTAGTTATTTAAATACACTTCTAGTTTGTATTGTTTCACAAAACACCTTATATAATTTACTAGCTGACCCGCGCAGCTTCGCCCGTAAGTAGATTAGCATGTCGTCAAGATAGCTTTTGATACAAATTTCATCCCCTATTTTAACCCTTTAGGGTTTGATTTTTGAAAAAAAAATAGCCTATGTTTGACCCCGGCTTTTCAACTACTTCCATGCCTAATTTCAGCAAAATTGGTCCAGCGGTTTACCCATGAAAGGGTAACAGACAGACAGACTTTCGCATTTATAATATTCGTATGGATATGGATGTCGCCAGCCAGTTTTGCATTTTACGGCATCTTCAGGACTACGAGACTTTTTTAAATGTTTATAAAATAACTACTAAAAATGGTGTAAAACATTACAACTGTGTTCAAAAATCCCTGATAATCTATGATTACCGAAACCGGTTAGGTGTATCAAATGATATAAAACGTGAACTAGAAGCTTTTTTTTATATCATAAGATAGCAAACAAGCAGATGGGTCTCCTGATGGAAAGAGTCGCCTATAGACCCCAAAGGTGTTAATGGCGCGTTGCTATCTTTTGGCGAGATCTAATGCCACATGCATAAGTTTACCCTCCAAACCGGAACACGACAGTGACAAGCACTGACGCTATTGTCGCAGGAATAGGTAAGGCGGTAGTACCATACCCGGGCGAGACAATGCAGAACTCTACCACCCGGTAGCCACGATGTTAGTGACTTGCATAGTCGATCGGTCGCCTTTTACGACATGCCTGGTAGAACGGCAGTGGATTTATTCTTCAAAGGAGCTCGAAACTAACACGGGGAAAATTACAATGGCGTTTAATTGCAATATTCTATTAAGAAGTCTCGTAGCCTCAAAGATACTGTAAAAAGCGAAACCGGTTGGCGATATAAATTAAATAAAAAGTATTTTTTGAGACAGTACAAGGGTACAAGTATATTTAATTACCTAATTAGGTACTTGATATTTGAATCAATGTACAGAAAAATATAATGTTACATAATATTTTAATTAAACTTTTAAACTTTCGCACTTAAATGAATCATATTTATAAGGCTATTTTATACATACTGCTTGATATAAGGGTTTTTTTATCAGTGACATATAGAGCTATTTGTATATAACTGACATTTAATGGCCATAAATGATACATTGGACGCTGTGGTGGCCTCAACCGTTGCTTTTATCCTATTAGCCCAAATAAAGGATTAAGGGTTTATACAAAAGGAAAGAAAGCACTCTTGTTGAATCACAGTGTAACATGAAAATTTCGTGTCATGGTGTTTGTGGCCGTAGTCTTCAGAAACGTGTAGATTGTTATATGTTTTTTTCGAAGTATATAAGTATGAGAATAGTTCAAGTAATATTGTTTACCGCTAGTTGATTAAAGCGTCCCTATCCAGAATTTATTTTCTATTTTTAAAGGAACTTTTAACATTTTTAATTTCCCGCTATAGAAAGTTTCTGATTTCAACCCGATTTTCGAAAACCAATCTAGTTTTCACCAGATCTTCACGTTTTGAGGTATAGGAACATTCCCCGACTATAATGACGACGGTATGTCTGTATTATACATATGTCCATATGCGTATGTGTATACCTCTTATAACTTTTGAATGACATATCTTAAAACTTTTGACCTATCGAAATGCGGTTGACGGTATTCAGTCCAAAAATTATAAGAAATTTAGAAAAAAACAGAAAAAACATCAGTGGAAGAATGTTTTATAAACAAATTTCCAGACTAATATATTGATTCAAAAATCTAATCACCTCCTTCCTCCAAAAAAGTGATTTTTCGACATACCTAATTTCGAGATTTTCCAATAGATTTTTTACTTTCTGCAACATTTTAGTTTTAAAAAAAACGTCGCACTCGCATGCCGTTTAAAAATCAAAATTCAAAAGTTACAGCTTTTCGAACATTAAAATTATTTCGTTTTCAATAAATACTTCTACACTAGGTAATATTCTGATTGATTTCAAAATCTAATTAGCTCTTTGTCTTAAAAAACTTCAAAGTCAAATACTGTTTATTGGATCAAAATCCACTGATTCATTCGGGATTCATCAATGAAGAAAACTTTTGAAAAAAGTGTTTTTCGTCATAATTTCGATATTTTCCATCATATTAACCCATCGATTCCGTAGCTGAAATTTTAGAGCTCAAAAACTTTCGTTAAATGCCGTTAGAAATATCAAAATGGAATTTCGTTTCCGAAATATTTAATAATAGTGTTAGTTTTACCAAACTTTAGACTTTTCAACTCTTTGAACTCAAAAATCTATGCTTAGATAAATTTTTGCTTGTTTGAGCCTCTAAATCTTTAACTTATCGGGAAGTTTCGGGGATGGCCAAAGTCGTCGGGTCGTCGGGTCGTCGGAAAGTCGGGTTTTCTTATTTTGAAAATTCATTTATTTTATTTCCTTAAACTTTTTATAATTATCCAGTAAATATTTACTTGCGGTTTTATAATTAAACGAGTGTGATCGCGTGTGTAAGTCAAGGCTAATTCTGTCTTATACGTCATGTTTTCGTTAGTGTTGCTACGTCATAGTCGATAGAAGATAGAATGAACTTTAATCTACACGCATACCCGAATAGATTTATTAAAACACTTCAAAATAACCTAACCCATACTAATATTATAAATGCTAAAGGCTCACTTTTATGGCTAAACCACTAAAGCGATTTTGTTGAAATTTGGCAACGAGATTGCTCAAGATCCTGTGTCAATCATCCATCAAGACAGAATAAGACACTGACAAGCACTGTCATTGCAGCAGATATGAGTATAGAATGAACTTTAATCTACACGCATACCCGAATAGATTTATTAAAACACTTCAAAATAACCTAACCCATACTAATATTATAAATGCTAAAGGCTCACTTTTATGGCTAAACCACTAAAGCGATTTTGTTGAAATTTGGCAACGAGATTGCTCAAGATCCTGTGTCAATCATCCATCAAGACAGAATAAGACACTGACAAGCACTGTCATTGCAGCAGATATGAGTAGAGCGGGGTTGTGGTACCCAATCTATTCTACGAAACACTTTTCCACCTAGGTAACTCTAGTAGATGTAAAGAAGGCCAGCTTCCATACAGGGCAGGTTGTAAAAGTATCCAGTTGTATATTGAAAATAAAGTTTCAAATACTTACCAGAATGGCGCTAACGTAGGATAAACTACGATATGAACATAGCGGCAACAGGCTAGTTGACTAAGCGTCAGCGCACACCAAGAGCAGAGCAGAGCATTTTCTGAGACTACTGAAAAATTTAACCTTATGACCATGGGCGTACCGAGGAGCAGGGAAGCGCAACTGCCCCTCCCCTTCCCCCCCTCCCCCCGGAATATGCTAAACTCTCTACTATATGTTGTAAATAAAAATATAATAAGATAAAAATATAGTCTTAAAAATTTTACGTTTGCCCCCCTCTAGCCCAGAAATTAATCGTCAATTTCGCAATCAATTTTGGTTGCGAAATTAATCGTCAATTTTGCAATCAATCGTCAAATCGCAACTAGATACTCAACCATGCTCGAGTTTGCTAGATGCGCGTTCGAGTAATGCTGTGGCCGCACGTCTATCGTTTCAAAGCTCGCGCAATGACGCGATACATGCAGATGTGACCAGCTATTATAGGCTATTGTCATAAACATTCGGACTGCGCGTGCCTTATTAGGCGGTTGGCGGTACATAAAGGCGCAAATGCGGCCGCAGCTACATACATGCGTACTACATGCGCGAGTGTGTCGAGCCACCGCCCGGCGCGCGACCGCTCGAGCTTACGGGGTCGCCTACAGCGAGATTTGAATTTACTATTATAGAGGTGTTCATTTTTATGACTCTTATAAGTTAAACTACGAAAAATTTGAAATTTGAATTAATTTGCTACGCCCGCAAATACAAAAACAAAATACGAATACCTAGCATTTCTGTTAAGTAACGAATAATGACTTATCATATGGTTAAGCTTACTAAAAATATAACTAGGTAGCTTAAGAGTTTTTTTACTGAAAAATGCTAGGATTGACCTAATATTGTGTTTTTACATATTATGCGAGCGTAAAAATAACAAAAATTTCAAATTTTCGTTGTCAAACTTATATAGGTAATTCTTATACCAATGCATGCCTAATATTCGCCTGAAGTACATCTTTTCCGCCACTTTTTTTACTCATACTGTTGTTTTCATTTTATGACTTCTTATTTTATTTACTTACATGTTCCACTTCCTCTGTCAAAAAGGCAAAAAATACTAAGTCCATATCAAATATACCAAAAACGGATTTTAGCATCAAACTGGTCATGCACGCCTACCTGGCAACAGTGGCAACCCTGAACCCAGAGCATTTTCAACGGAGCATGCTCACGGGAGAGCGAGTATGCCGATCACAAACAAGGTCGAGCAGTAAAAATTTTGCTCGACCAAACGCGAGCATTTTGCAGTTCGATGTGCGTTGACCCTTAATTTGAATTTTTTTAACAATAATTAACTTTATCAGGTACTTATACTAACCAAAAAACTATTAAATTTGTTAAATAACGTACTTTTATAATAAAAATTACGCTTTTTAAAATTATAAAGTTTTTAAAAAGGGGTACAAAGTTTTCCATCACGTATTAACATATGGATAGACTTCTTGCAAATAATTACATTGATTCTTAATATAGCTAGTAATATAAATAAAAGAGAAATTGCTTTTTGTTTGCAGAAGTACTTCCAAAGTTACGCACATTGAATATTATCTCGAACTCATGTTCCCGAAGACCTATTTTCAATTTAACTTTGAAATAAGTTATCCAAATAAAAAACCGGACAAGTGCGAGTTAAACTGGCGTGCATAGGGCTCTGCACATTGTAATATAGGGTTCGCCTGGACCAAACTAATTAAGTACTTTTCAACTGAATTTAAAATTATGGTGAAAATACATAACCTAAAAAGTATTAGGTGCAAGTGGACCTAGTTTCATAAGTTTTTTAAATCTAACTTAAAATATTTTTTAAAGTTTTTTAATATAGAGTTTGTTTTGTACGGTAAATGTCCATTAATAAATCATTTCTAATTCTCATTTTTAAGTAGCTGAACCGGTAAACGTTGTTCTGCCTTTTTTTTACAACCGTAACATTTTAAGACTATATTTTTATCTACAACAGTAGATAGTTAGTACAGAGGTAAACAAATTCCAGAGGGGGGGAAGCTGTCCCTCCCTGCCCTCCCCCCTCAGTACGCCCATGCAACTAACCTATTCCTACTGAGGCTATCAGCGTGTTTGAATGTAAAGTGCTTAGTAGAGTGTTATGAATGTGAAGGAAGCACTGGATGGAGAAAGCAAATCTGTTTGGATCGCGATGGTCACACATACATATGTCACATACTCAAATTTATCAGCCTAAAACGTAAAGGATTTTACGTGAAGATATTTTATATGTAGGTATGTGTGTATTTGTTATTTATTACATTCCTGATATAACATGCCATATCAATAAAAGAGAAATTGCCTTTTCCCCACAAAAATACTTCCGAGGTTACGCACATCGAATATTTATTCGTACTCAGTTCCTGAACACTTGTTGGACGTAATTAACTGTATATGATTATTTATTTACTTACGGTTTTATTAATAAACAAGATTGAGCGTGTGCTTCAGTCAGCGCTTAGCACGTATTGCTAACTGTTCTTGTTAGTCGTTGGTCTGTACGATGGGAATTGGGAATGGGGGTCAAGTTCGATTCCAGACAGGAACAGGCATTTGTGTGATGAGAACAAATGTTTGTATTTCTGGTTTTGGGTGTTAAGTATTTATATTATGTATTTTAAAATCTATGCATGTATTTTTATGTAATAGTATTATTAACTAACACCCATATTACGAACGAATAATTTGTTTACTTTGGGGTTCTATGAATTCGTGTTATGGCCGAGAATATTATCTACACACGCGGTAGCGCATCCAGTCAAGTTTACAGAAAAGGAATTGGCGACGCAGCAGCCGTGTGTTACACAAACCATTTCGAGCTGATTCTGACCCCTTGGAAAAGTATCCCACATACCTACATAAAATTAAATTTAAAGTAAAGCGATGGTACCAGACCCAGGCGAGAACTCTACCACCTAGTAAAAAATAGTAGTGGTTGGTGGAAATAGATTCGATTGGTAAATAAAATGCTATAGCTAAATAAGTACCAGTTGTAGAACAACCCCTGTTTTATGGCTATAAATAATACACTACCATTGAGCTATTTCGGTTATTTCCAGGGACCACCAGTAGTCCGCGAACTGTCAGTTAAGAAACACTGATTTAGTAGTTTAATTAACGCACATGTAAGCCAGTTACAGCATTATCAGTAAAACTATGGCACACACGACTATCTGGCACAAAATTAGCTATCACAAAAATATATGTTAATATGACATTAATATTGCTAATAGTGTACAAAATTTAATGGTAAAGAAAAAACAAATAGTTATAAAATGATTTAAAATTCAAAATTTTTACCTATCAAGGTATGCTGCGCAGTAATAAACACAACGTTTACCGGCAGCCACATAGCCTGCACTCGAGGGAGCATTGCAAATGACATATTAAATAATCAGCTTTTTTAATATTTTTTTTCAACGTTGCTAGCTCACATACTATAAGTTATGTACAAGATTTACTGTGCGAGCAAATTCTGAAATCTGTGCTGACCTAAAACCTATGTAACCCTATTTTAGCAAATAAAGACACATAAAAGTGTCTAATAATTAAGACATTGATTGATTGATTGATTGACCTATCAATATATAAATCTAAATAGGGATGATTATACCATCAAACGTAATAAGATTAATCGTAACTAAATTGACCTTAACACGTTGTCCCGAAATGCCAACAACGATAGCCTGATATTTAGTTGGGTTAATGTTAATGCCAAATTTAGCTGCTCAAGTCCTAACATTATAAAGGGCAGCGCTAATATCAGCGATTTGTTATAACGATTATTTATTCCATATTCGAAAGCGCTGAAACAACTATTGTCATTGTCAATCATCATTGTCAACCATTGTCAAAACTAATATCATAAAAAGGAAAGATTTGTTTTTTTTTTGTTTGTTACGGTTTAACTTAAAAACCACATTCATAATTACGTGTTTACTCCAACCCTATTATATGAAAGTTTGAGTTGGGTATATCAGAAAAGGCATGAAAGAAGAATCAACGCATGCGTTGCTATCCGTGATGCGAGATGGCAATGTCACACGCATAAGTCTACCGGCTATCTTACCTTCCAAACCGGAATACAACAATGACAAGCATTGACGTTATTGCGGCAGGAATAGGTAAGGCGGTGGTACCGTATAGTACCCAGTTCCCGAGCGAGATGTTGCGGAACTCTACCACCTAATAGTCACGATGGTAGTTGCAGGTATAATCAGTCGGTCGCTTCTTATGACCTGCTGAAAGAACAGCTGTTGTTCTATGCTTTAAAGGATCCCGGAACAAAATGTGACAATCTGTTAAGTAGTTTTTTAAATTAATCGTTACAAGCAATCGAACGAAAATCAAATCTTTCCTGTTTATTTATTAAGTTTAGAAGACAACACTTATTCACTTGTGCATTAAATATAGATAAATCTTACCGTACGGGAAAGCCTTTTGAGGTTTCAAGAGAATTCTAATCTTATGCGGTTCAGAGGACAAAGTGCTGACAAATCTCCTGTTTACTCGTGCGGTGTACTGGCAACTCTCTCTCTAATGGGAATTAGAGTGAAAATAATATTTATTAAATTTCCTCGCAACTCTAAGGCTACGTCCGCACAGACAGGTGATTTGCATAGCGCCTAGAGCCTAGCGAATAGTTTAGTAAAACGAACGTTCTAGAATGTTCGCGATCGGCCGCACTGCGCGCTTGGCGCCCAGCTAGTTGCTTAACGACCTATTTAAGTAAACAAACGTGTTGTTTTTTGTGACGAGGCGCGAGGCATTACAAGCTACGCAAGCTGCCAGCCTGTGCGAACGTAGTCTATAGTTAGCCTAAATGCCTCGTGATCTAGGGTAAAACCTATTCGGCTTAGATTATGAGCCCCCGGGTTCCATCCCCGGGTATATTAAAGACAAAATCAAAAGTTCTATTAAGGTTTTTAGATGTTTTTTTTCGAAAATCCAAAATCTCAGTAGCAGCTCGGAGACTGGCGGGTGGTGTATTACCACTCCTTGTACTATTATATATTCTGTGCTCCCGTGCCTCCAATAAACACATACAGCCGTTGGTCGCTGTTATTGCTAGAAATAGTCGATACATCAACAAAATGCGGCGATGGGAATCACCACTCAACTCGCTGACAGACCAGTCAATCGAGGTGGACCGAAAAGTCTATAGAAATTCGGTTTACTCTGCCTACCCTGCAAAGGAACCGGGCGTGATAATGCTTTTTTGGCTTTAATCATGATGACTCGAATAAATCGATCAAATTTTTACTGGGTTATACAATTTATAAAATTTTCGGTGTGCCGGTGTGTTAATAGCCTAGTCTTTTTTAAAAGGACACGGAAAGTCTCGGTTGCGGTCTTAATTGCGATTTAAATGTCATATGCGGGGATGGGAATAATTACCTATTTTGCCAGCCAAAAAAACTAGTGAATTTGGGCTTTTTTACCCACTTGAAAAAATGAGGTTATCCGTTGAACTGTATGTGTGTAATATTGTTAGAATTTTTGAGTAACGTAAGTGAATAGTACGATGATACAATTCAGGTTTACAACCCCCTTTACCCACACATTTGGATCTGCCTCCGGTTTTGATTTGATGATTCTCTGATTTGATGAATCTGTTTTGATATACATGATTTTTTTTTATATCAAAGCTGTCAAACAAGCTGATGGGTTTCCATCAGAAGGAAAGAGTCAACCATCGCCTATAGACACCAATGACGTCAATAGCACGTTGCTATCTTGTGGCGAGGTCTAATGCCAAATGCATAAGTTTACCAGCTACCTTACCCTCCGAACCGGAACTCGTTTCTATTTCTGAGTTCTAATTTTAATTGCCTCTGTGGTATAGTAGTCCGGTGTCGGTATTGACCAAATGAGGTCCAGGATTATATTCCTCGGTCGGACAATTCAAAAGTGTTTTTTTTTTTAATTTTCTGATAAAACAACGTTGCACGGGACTGGAGAATGCCCTGTTGGCTTGACATCTGTCGACTGTCACATTATAGGACCAGGTATCTTCGGCTGGTGCTTCGGTGAGTGCACTTGTTGTACCTCTGCCAACCTCTTCGGGGATATGGGGGTGAAGATACTTTAATCTGAGTTCCCGACTAGCCGGTATCTAGCCCATCTCTATTATATAATACTTCTATTATATATGAATCTCACCCTCCAAAGGACATGGCCATCAATATTACTACTCATACATAAATTACAATAGAGAACAGTAAAACGATTTATGGTGTTTTAATAGCATTATGCGGCTTTTCTATGGGTAATTTGGAGGTATTCATTTGGTCCGTTATCCACTGACAATTGATGGATAATCGCTCAATAGATACGTCCATGTAATTTCCTTTTTTTGAAATGACTATATTACACTAGCCCTACGCATTGTACATCGGATTTTAGGGCGCAATAAGGGCTGCCTTCTTAAACCAAAGCGGTTTAGTGCGGGTTTTGATCATTTTTGAGGGAGGAGTCGTTTTTTTGTATCATTAGATAGCAGACGGGACTCCTGATGGAAAAATAAAACCATTGAATAAAGTCACCAAAGATGTTAATGTTGCGTTGCTATCTATGGGGCGGGATGGCAATACCACATGCATAAGACTACCTTACCCTCCAAACCGGAACACGACAATGACAAGCATTGATGCTATTGCGGCAGGAATAACTAAGGTAGTACTAAATATCCGGGCCAGACGTTGCGGAACTCCACCACCTAGTCGTCACGATGGTAGTGACAAGTACATACCCTATAGCCAATCGGTAACCTTGTCTTGTCCTTGACCTGTCTGGCAGAAATGCAGTTGGTCTATTCTTCAAAAGGAGCCCAGACCAACACGTGGTTTGTTTCCCGCGTAAGGAGTAAAAAAGGGTTTTCTTCGTCAAGAGTTTAGATTTTGTTTTGTTCGGTTAAACAATGGCGCTAGACGATTTTTACGCCAATCGGTCGTCTTTTACGACCTGTCTGGCAGAACGGCAGTTGGCCTATTCTTCAAAGGAGCCCGAGACCAATACGGGGATTTCTTTTTTATCTTTAAGAAAGACGCTCTCAAAAAATCTCGAACGGAAAATTTACTTTCGGAACACGTAGGCGGTAATTGTGAAATCAATGGCAACTAGTTGGGAAATGTATATATTTTTTCGCAGCATTTGCAGGAAAATACTATAGTGAATTACTACTCTATTCACACGCGTATTAGCGGCGTTTTTATTAAGACTGATATAAAAACTTTTAGAAGATTTAAGTAGGTACAAATAATCTATATTTAATATTACAAATGCGAAAGTTTGGATGTTTGGATGGATGTTTGTTACTCAATCACGCAAAAACTACTGAACGGATCCGAATGAAATTTGGCACACAGGTAGATGGTGACCTGGAATAGCACATAGACTTTTTATCCCGGAAAATTTAGTTGTTGCCGGAACAAATAAAAAGAAAAACTTTTCTAATGTAGCGGGCTACACGCCGCAGCTAGTAAAATACAAATCATGCTGTAAAAATTTAGCTTTTGATTGTTAGCGTCCGTAAATATTTGATAGATTCATTTGAAATCTGTACACATTTCATTTTAACAGACGAGTACATATTTTTATCCCGGACGTAATTATTAGTAAAAAACTTTCCTTTTTGCTATCTTTACTTAAAGTGTCCTTTTCGTCCTAAATATTATACAAACGTGCCCTTAAATATTAACAGAAACGATTCATCTATTTGTTTACTCAAATAGCACTAATAAACAATTTGTTGTAAAAATTCGGCTGAAAAAATGTTTATTTTATTTAAAAAAATATTTGGAGCAAGTAAGTCCCCTTGCTCCAAATTACTCCTTTATTTTTTACGCAGCAACCCGGCAACGGTTAGCGTCCTGTTCTAAAAAAATAGTCATGAAAGGATAATGATGAGAATACATGCAAAGTTCGCCTAGAAACCATCGCAAGTTGATAGATGCTTATCGTATTGCTATTCATTAATAATTTCTTCTGAAATGTCAATTGTATCACGGATACTTTTTTACCCGACTGCAGGAGGGTGTTGTGTTTTTAATACTACAATTCATTAGGATTCCTATAAGTAATTATTACATACTATATAGGCAACATAGATATAATCGGTACATTTTTGTTTGCTTTATCATGAAGATTATTTGATTTTAACCACTTTAAAGTTAAAAGATGGACAACCTTCATTTACAATTTATTACAAAGCAAAATATGTACCTATTGTCTTCGATCACAGATAAAATAGAAGACATATTTTTTTGTATTTTTACGAAGATACTAAGATTATTTTATTTATGCAGCCTTCTGTGTTCGACTGTAGAAGTCACAGACCATATAAATAGTGTGATAATACCCTTTTTGTTGCACTTTATACCATAGTTTGTTAAACATTTTGCGTCTTATCTATCCGATATTTTTCTAACTTGGTCAGTTGGCCATAAATAAAAAAAGAGTTGACTTTATGACAAAACCGTACAAGTCTGATTAGTTACATGACTTTTCTAGTATATTCCTTCTAAAAATGTAGTTGCTAGTAAAAAGTATCCTTTGAATTCTAATATAGATTTATTGTACATTAAATTAATTTGATAATATCGGCTGAGGTTATATTCTTGTAGGACTTTTAGGTCGACCGACCTTATCAATCTCCTTTAACCCCAAAATAGTTTCTTGGGTGATATCATTAATCCTATAACAATAGAAACATAAGCTACAGTTTTTCGGATCACTGAGCTAGAAAAGGCTTAATCAGCTGGTATTAACGCAAATGCTAAAAACTCCCTGATAATGAATGACGCGGCAATTTCGTCGGCCTTGTTTGAAGATTACTGGGATGTAATTTTCCCTTATCCGATACATTTAGTTTAGGCGCCTCAATGACCTAGCTATACAGTCGTCTTTATAGTCTTGCCCTGGTTTTAAATTCCAGGTTGGGCAATTCGTTCTTAACAATTTATTAAGTTTTTTGTTTCTTTAGTTTGGCTTATATAAGGCAATGTCCCCACCTCTCTTTCCCACCAGTTTAACTTCTGTAAACCAGTACACCAGCGGCAACCTCCTGATTAAGTAAGGTACTGATATTGCCCCGATTTTCGAAAATCGAGTTTTCATCAGATCTCTACGTTTTGGGGTCCTAGGGACTTTTTCCGACTATTTTCAGGATGACGTCAGTATGTCTATATGTATGTGTTTTGTCTTTGGCATCAGAAATACCATCCCGAATTGCGGGTGCTGCAATGGCCTTTGGCAAACTTAAGGCACGTGTTTGGAACTCGCATGATATCAAACTTCAAACTAAAATATTAGTATACAAAGCAATCATCCTGCCTACATTGCTTTATGCATCGGAGACCTGGTGCTGTTACAAAGCTGACATCAAACAGCTAGACACCTTTATCTCAAGTGTTTAAGGTCTATACTGCATAAGGTCTATACTTTCAGGTAATCTATGAATGTGACATATAAAGGTCTCTGCTGTTCTTGGTATTTCTCTATGAATAGCTCTAAAGTATGTATATGATCCACTGTAGAATATCCCTTTACGGAAGCCTGCCTGCTCTACAGATAGATGTTTTTGGATTATAGGGCTTATTCTTTTTTCTAACATTGTTGAAAATAATTTATAGAGACTTGGTCGAGAATTTATAAAGACTTATAGGTCGGTAGTTAGCGATATCTCTCGGGTTATCCTTTTTGTGTATAAGTATTATATTTGAGTTTGACCATTGCGTTGGAATAGCGGCTGTTTCTAGTATACGGTTAAATAATATCGACAATGGGTAAATTAATATTGATGCTCCGTATTTTAATAACTCGTTTCTTATCCGTCAGGCTCTGGGCTTTTGTAAGGAGTAACTTAGGCTACTTTTAATTTCCACGCGAAACTTTTCCACGCGGACGAAGTTGCGGGCTCAGCTAGTTCTATATAAAATTCATTAAATACGAACAACACCTACTAACCTCTCAAAAAAAGTGTTTTTTCAAATTGGTCAATAAATGACCGATTTCTGAGGTAGGTAACAAACTTTAAAAAAAATCAGCCGAATCGAGAATTTTCTTTTCGGGAAGTAGGGACCATCCTCATTTAGGTAAACTGGTAAAAAATCCCGCGTAAACCTAATAGGTTTGGTTTAAAATAATTCAACACTGCTATTGTGAAAATACACTTTAAATGCAAATGAAGTGAATATACCGTGGGGGTTCCCACCCTATGAATAATGATGGCATTGACAACCTTTCTGATTTGCATTTGCTGCCGGACGGATGCTAAAAAGCACAATAATTACATTACTTTGTACGGGTTAGTCCGGGTCCTTTTAACGAATAGATTGCCTTTCTATCAGGAAATTCGAAAAACGCGGTCGATTTTTTTTACTATCTATAGGTAAGCGCTTGACCTCGATCTCGCCTGATGGTACGCTAACATGAGGCCTAAGATGGAACGCGCCCAGATTGCACTCGAAGGGGAACACAGACTCAGGAAGCATGTTCCAGTCTTTTGCGGTTCGAATGAAGAATGTTGAATGTAGAATGTTGAATGTAGAATGGTGAGTCAAACCTGTCACTATTTTGACAAATTAAAATCGGTAGTGTAATTATTATACCATCATCTATATTTATTAAATACTAAGCTGTGCCCGCGAATTCGTCCGCGTGGATTTTTTAAATAAAGCTACTTGCCTGAGTTACTCCTTATTATCGTGGTTTAAACTTTGAAACCTAGATAGTCTTGGGCTTTTACCTGCATAGCTCCTGAATAGGGATTTCAGGGATAAAAAGTATTCTGTCTTTTCTCGGGTCGCAAACTATCTCTGTACCAAATTTCATTCAAATCGATATTATGAGAATAGTGTATTTTTTATATCATAAGATAGCAAACAAGCAGATGGGACTCCTGATGGAAAGAGTTAAACATCGCCTATAGACACCAAAGATGTTAATGGTGCGTTGCTATCTTATGGCGAGGTCTTATGCCACATGCATAAGTTTATCGGCTACATTACCCTCCAAATCGGAACACGACAATTACAAGCACTGACGCTATTGCGACAGGAATAGATAAGGCGGTGGTACCAGGCCTAACGAGACAATGCAGAACTCTACCACCTAGTAGCCACGATGGTAGTGATTCGTATAGCCAATCGGTCGCCTTTTACGACCTGCCTGGCAGAACGGCAGTTGGTCTATTCTTCAAAGGACCGACATGGGGAATTATAAACGTTAGGAATAAACGTAATTCTGGATTATAGAAATAGAATAAATGGTAAATTGGAGTAGGTAGTCATATTAGGAATATTGAATCAAATAAAATTATTAATTAATTAATAGAATTTTGAATCATTCGGAGTTATGAAAAAAGATATTTTGAAATTCGTATTTTGACTGTCGGAATAAAGTTTTTCGTATTAATGTAGTGTACCTATTACTATTATGTATGTACTTTAGGTACTAAAGTAAGTATATTGTGTTAGTGTATTACACGTCGATGAACCTTTGACAAATAAATAAATTTCTATTCATTTACATGCAAATGAAATAAATTAAGAGTGGGAATGCTTAATATGTTAATGAATGCTTAATAATAAACCTTTCTGTTTGCCATTTGTCGATGTACATGGGGCACACTAAAAGTTTTGCACTTCTAGTTAATCGGAACTATTTGAATTTCGAATGTTATATTTTTAAAACGTTGCAACTGTCTTAGTAATAAAAAAAAAACAATTGGCGGGAAATGATTTGTCAATTGTTTTTTATCACACATCAAATTTCTACGTACGCAACGAAAATGGAATTAAGTCGAAAAGATTTTAAAACTCAACTCTTCGCCACTCCCTTCCTCGCTCCCCCCTCTGTTTGCCTCTCCCTTCCCCTTATAAAACAGCTGGCCCTTTTATAACTACAATTTAATTGGGTGGGGGGGGGGGGGGAGCAGGGAGGAGCAGCCTCTCTACTAACCATCTGCTGTTGTAGATAAAAAAGACGTGTGGCACTCGGAGACTGCCGCGGTAAAGCTATTGTATAGCATTTTTTATCAACATATGCAATTACAATTATTATCTATTTATTTTATTTATGCAGTATTTTTTTTCTTTGTTTATTCATATTTAAAACAATTTGTATACAAATTATACGAGTACAGATATTCACTGTTGTACGTAGATGATAAATAGCTATACACCTATATACTTTCTCACAAACAGCTGATTATGGTAGTTTTCCAATACAACCAATGCCACCTAAAGGCGGGTTGCTGAACTAAAGAGACAAGCGTGATATTTCAAAAAGTCATTAAAAGTTCTGGTATTTATCGATAGATGGAAATACTAAAAAGTATCACCGCTGTGCCGGTCGGAGTGGGGGGTGTTAGGTTTTTTCGTTACGGAATTTCTGGATTCGATCTCCACGCTCAAGGCCCGCGATATAAGCTATGCTATAGCTTAAAAAAATGCGTTTTTATCTGTATAATATTTAAGAAAATATAAATAAAACTATTACTATTTATGTTCAAGGTTGAAGTAGAAACCTAATTATGTAACAGTAATGAGTAGTATATAAACTAGTTTTTAATTATTAAAAAGTTTAAAAGTCAAAGTTAAAATCAAATTGTTTTATTTAAATTAATCTTTCCAGGCGCTTTCGATAGGCCGACAGTTTTATAGCTACTATAGAATCGGAACGCGGCCTCACATTGAGAAGATCTGACGGAAGAAACTCATCGGATTGTCTTTTTTTTTAATTACAATATTTAAATCAATTACAATTATTTGGATATTGGTATGAGCGGGAAATTATTTCCAGGTTTTACTGTCCATCAAATAATATGAAATTTTTAAGACTATCAAAATAAAAATTTCACAAGTCCGTACCAAATATGTGTGTGAAAATAAAACACATTGACAAAAGAATTTTATCTTTATTTAACACTTAACCGGCGCATTGTGGCCCGCCTCAGTGAGCTCAATTCCTCGATCCTTAAGTTCTTTGTAGAACATGGACTATAGAACAAACTCTAGACATACAACCATAGAATAAACAATAAAATCGCTTTTAAGTTTGACAACTGTTTGCTTTAGCCATTAAGAAAATAATATACATGTATATGTGTATGTGTTTATATGCATGTCACCTGAATATATTATAGTGTGTGTAATATAACCTATACACCTATATACTTTCTCACAAACAGCTGATTACGGTAGTTTTCCAATACAACCAATGCCACCTAAAGGCGGGTTGCTGAACTAAAGAGACAAGCGTGATATTTCAAAAAGTCATTAAAAGTTCTGGTATTTATCGATAGATGGAAATACTAAAAAGTATCACCGCTGTGCCGGTCGGAGTGGGGGGTGTTAGGTTTTTTCGTTACGGAATTTCTGGATTCGATCTCCACGCTCAAGGCCCGCGATAGAAGCTATGCAATAGCTTAAAAATGGAATAAGATAAAAATATAGTCTTAAAATATTACGGTTGTCCCCCCTGGCCCAGAACCTGGGTACGCCCATGAACTTACGTAAGACTTCTTTCCAATATAGTTATATTTTATTAACTTAGCAAAATATGAATTATACTTTCCGAAGAACAAAGTGACAATCGAAACACGCGACATAAGAGGTCATGTCGTATAATGCCACTTCATCAAGACAACTGTCACTTATTTGCTGAAGTATATCTTTATAGCGTGACACAGGTCTTTGTGTTCGGATTTAATTCCAAATACAGCTAAGGAAAAAATAAATTAAAATAATAATTATTTTACGTTGTGTGATGCAATCGAACTAATTTTAGTTTTTACTTATAAAATGGATGACCTTCAATGGTCATTAATGCTTAGTTCCAACCACTAATTGATGTTGGATAAGCTTGATTTTTTATTTTTTAGCAGGTTTGATCGCATTCAACGTAGAGCGGCTCGAATAGTCGATGACGGGACTATTTCAAATCGGCTTGATTCTTTGGCGTTACGTAGAGATGTGGCATCACTCTGCATCTTTTATTGGCTCTATCGTGGGGAATGTTCCGATGGAACTGTTTGGATTAATTCCTGCCGCCGAATTATACCATCGAACATCGCGACAAAATTCGAAGTTCCATCCTCTCCATCTCGATGTTTGGAAATTCATAACCGTGCGATTCTCGAGGCACTTTTTGCCCCGCACTACTCTTATGTGGAACCAGCTATCGGCAGAAATTTTTCCAAATGGATATGACTTAGGGATCTTCAAGAAAAGTGCTTACTTATTCTTAAAAGGCCGACAACGCAACTAGATCAAGACCTAGTTGCGTTGGTAGTGTAGTTGTCTATAGGAGGTGGTAATCACTTACCTTCAGTCCTCCTGTTCGTTTGCCCCCTCTTCTATATAAAAAATATAAATTTTAAAATAAATTTATAATTTTTCTGGAACCACTAAAAACCACCATAGTATTAACAGAGTATTTATTGACTTTCTGTTGCAATAAGATCTTACAAATCACAATGGAACGCGACTACTGTATCTTATACATACAGATTATGGCAGCGGATATAGCTCGCTAAATATCAATTTTAAAACATTTTTGAATGACATTTTCTCCTAAAGTGGTTAAATTTTCAATACTTATCCAATTCTTAGTGCACTTACATCTATTGCCTTATACTAGTAACTATTAAATATATTCTTGAACGTAATAAATGTAAGTGCACTAAGAAATAGATATAGAAAATTTAAGCACTTTAGGAGAAAATGGGATTAAAAAATGTTTAGAAATTGAATTTGGTGAGCGAGATACTATGGTCATAAACTATATTATGTCACTTTCTATTGTTAGGTCTTCTTTCAACAGATACTCAATTTTCAGTTAACTAGCAATACCAGTGCGAATAATTCGCACTAATTTCAAAATTAAAACCGCCAAATGTCAGCATTGCTGTATTGCATCTTAATGTATAACTGTATAAATAATTAATTTACAAAAACCAAAGCAGTAATAATTTTTTTAGTTGTTGATGCTGGTAGAGCAAGTAATTATCTATAAAATGATATAGAATTTATTTGGAGTAATTGTGAGGTTTTCTCTAAAAAGGGAGGCAAACATCTTAACATACTAGCAATATGTATCCGTGCGAATAATTCGCACTGAGTAATTTATTAAATACTTCTTAAGTTGATTTGAAATTGAACAAAAAAATTATCGACCGTCACTGCCAGATGATGATGATGATGATGATCATGAATGCCAGATGAATATAATCTATGTATATATATATATATATATATATATATATATATATATATATATATATATATATATATATATATATATATATATATATATATATATATATATATATATATATATATATGTATATATAAATGACTTGCCCTTCTTTGTTGGCGATAGGCATGGAATCGTACTGTTTGCGGATGACACTTCACTTTTATTTAAAGTGAAAAGACGAGTTGGTAAGTATGACGAAGTGAACATTGCGATTTCAAAAGTTGTACACTGGTTCAATGTTAACAACCTCCTATTAAATGGAAATAAAACCAAGTGTATTAGATTCTCAACGCCTAATGTAATATAGATACCAATGTACAACTTAACGGGGACAAATTGGATCTTGTGGACTCTACTGTCTTTTTAGGGATTACGATAGATAAAAAACTACAGTGGGGACCACATACCGACAAATTAACGAGTAGACTGAGTTCAGCAGCATTTGCAGTTAAAAAGAGACAGATTAGTGACGTAGACACTGCGAAAATTGTGTATTTTAGTTATTTTCATAGTATTATGTCTTATGGGATTCTACTATGGGGAAATTCCACTGATATAAATACAATCTTTGTTTTACAAAAAAGAGCTGTTAGAGCTATTTACAATCTCAGTCCACGAGTTTCCCTAAAAGAAAAATTTAAAGAAATTAATATTTTAACCGTACCGTCACAGTTTATATTTGAAAACTTGATGTATATTCGTAAAAATATTTCTTCATTTAAGAAAAATAGTGATGTACATAGTGTAAACACAAGAAACAAAAACAATCTTGCTCTGCATGTATCACGTCTCCACAGAATAAGTATATATATATAGTATATATATATATATATATATATATATATATATATATATACAGTGTGGCGGTGACGATACACCAATTAATTAAACTTAGTATATGTAATAATGTTCTCAGCCTGAATACAAAAAATCTGATAAATACATCCACTGGTTTAGCCACAGGACCGTCACTGCCAGATGATGATGATGATGATGATCATGAATGCCAGATGAATATAATCTATGTATATATATATATATATATATATATATATATATATATATATATATATATATATATATATATATATATATATATATATATGTATATATAAATGACTTGCCCTTCTTTGTTGGCGATAGGCATGGAATCGTACTGTTTGCGGATGACACTTCACTTTTATTTAAAGTGAAAAGACGAGTTGGTAAGTATGACGAAGTGAACATTGCGATTTCAAAAGTTGTACACTGGTTCAATGTTAACAACCTCCTATTAAATGGAAATAAAACCAAGTGTATTAGATTCTCAACGCCTAATGTAATATAGATACCAATGTACAACTTAACGGGGACAAATTGGATCTTGTGGACTCTACTGTCTTTTTAGGGATTACGATAGATAAAAAACTACAGTGGGGACCACATACCGACAAATTAACGAGTAGACTGAGTTCAGCAGCATTTGCAGTTAAAAAGAGACAGATTAGTGACGTAGACACTGCGAAAATTGTGTATTTTAGTTATTTTCATAGTATTATGTCTTATGGGATTCTACTATGGGGAAATTCCACTGATATAAATACAATCTTTGTTTTACAAAAAAGAGCTGTTAGAGCTATTTACAATCTCAGTCCACGAGTTTCCCTAAAAGAAAAATTTAAAGAAATTAATATTTTAACCGTACCGTCACAGTTTATATTTGAAAACTTGATGTATATTCGTAAAAATATTTCTTCATTTAAGAAAAATAGTGATGTACATAGTGTAAACACAAGAAACAAAAACAATCTTGCTCTGCATGTATCACGTCTCCACAGAATAAGTATATATATATAGTATATATATATATATATATATATATATATATATATATATATATATATATATATATATATATATACAGTGTGGCGGTGACGATACACCAATTAATTAAACTTAGTATATGTAATAATGTTCTCAGCCTGAATACAAAAAATCTGATAAATACATCCACTGGTTTAGCCACAGGACAATTTTTTAGTTTTCATTTCTAATTTTGCGAACATGATGTAGATTATCAGCTGTACGCATAGAAATATATAGAGGTCAATGGCTGTACGTGACCCGTTCACCCTATATGGTTTGAAAGAACTCTTATAAGTAAGTTGCCAACTCGCAATACTAGCAGAAAATCCTTGCATTCATTGGTTATTTTAATTTTTTATCCTTTACAACTGACCAATAACAACCCAATCTTGTCATTAGGAGAATTTGAAAAGAAAGCGAAAAGTCGCTTTATCTTGAGTGCATACACAGTGTATACTGATACAAAAAAGCGCATTTTGCGCCTTCTTGATGAAAGCCGTTGATTACACGTGTCACGTACCTACGATACGTAGGTCACGGTCATTATTGTTTAATGTTATTGTTTAGTACGATCAAAGATTTTGCCGTGGTAATTGATATTACGTTATTACTTGTCATGTACTGAGTTTTTATTTTTTTCTTTTATTATTCTAGACTTATAAATTATGCGAAAGTAGACGCTTCATTTCAATTTTTATTGTGGTAAAATACGAGTTAAATTGTGCGAAAGTAGACGCTTAATTTTTATTGTGATGGCCGGCCATGGCCATGATGTTTGTGCTAATTAGTGCTATTTTGTGATAAGACACGTTAGGTAACTATTATTATTAGTGTGAAGTGAACAACATTTTTGTTTTTTCTTCTTTACTTTTAGCCAATATGTGGCACGAATCCTAGATTGATACGGTCTTTATTCTTACAATATACGCAAAAATAATTCTATAGCTACGTAATTACTTATTGTACAAAATGATTGTGATTAATAATAATAATTTATCAAAATAATTATTGAGGATGAGTGTGGTTTAAAAAGGCGCCTAAATATTATGTCACACGTAAAAATAATAATAATAACATGAGGCGCCAGCCGCCAAGCCGCGCGTGCGGCGTTGCCGTCCTGGTGATAGGTAAGTCAAAGGATGTTTTATCTTTATTATATTTTCGTGTCATTAATTTTGTTCGAAATTTTTGTTTTTTTAATTTCGATATCAGGACTGATTTGATAGACTAAAAATACTAGTACTAACTAGTACTACCTTAATTCTCACTTATTGTTATATGGTCACCGCCACACTGTATATATATATATATATATATATACCGGTAACACGCGTGTGAATAGAGTAGTACTCGTAATTCACTGTTACCTGTACTGAGCCTCAAGCACGAAATTTAAGCGTTTTCGTATCGTTAACGTATCGAGGACTCGATACGTTAACGGAGTATGACGATAGTAGGAAGCACGAAGCACCTTCTATCGACTCTCGAGACCTCGATACGATTACGCTAGTGACGTCATCCTAACGTAAGCAGGAAGGTACTAGTTTCGTTCAAAAACTTAATCGTATATTATCGGTTTCATTATATTGTATATAGAAATATATTTATTGATAACTAAAATCACACCTAACTCAAGCATAATTAATAAAATACACAAAAATAAAGAAATGCATTCTTTACTATAAGAAAAATCAAATTTATTTTGACGAAACCATTCTAACAACGATCTTACGTTGTTCTACGGTTTTTGAACGAGACGACCGCTTGGCACTTCACATAGGTATACGATAACAAACAAAGACAAGGTCAAGTTTGTTTATAATCAATCGTACGGGCTCTCGAAAACATTACATTTAAATTGTTTCCTCGCATTAAATATAAATAAAATATTATAAAATGAAAACTAGACTAGCTTTATGCAGTATATAACTATGGTGAAGTTCATGGAAAAGTACGTCCTGGAAGTTTTATGTAACTTATTTATTATGTGCAGTTTTTGTTTCGTGATGTGAAGTGAAGATTGGATCCTTTCTTAGAGAAACAAGATTCCTCTAAGGAAATAAGCTCTAGCGTTATCCTGGAACTCAGTCTTAATGAAGTTTTTCGGCGGAGTTGCTCACAGAGAAATGTAAGAGCCTCTTTGTTGAGGCGATATTTATTTTTAAATTCGGTACCATTTAAATCCATAGGATCAAATATTTTTCTCTGTTTAGTCCTACATCTAACTTCTCTGAAAAATAATCTATACATATAATAAAATCGTAGGAAAGTCAAAACTGTACATTGAATATTTTTTTAAAGAATACTTATCGTTAGATAAGGGCGTTATCTACAATCGATATCGAAGCCAAAAATATAGTTTTTAGAATTTTTGTCTGTTTGTCTGTATGTCTTTTTGTCTGTATGTATGTCCGAGGTAAACTCAAAAAGTACTGCATGGATTTACTTCAAATTTCGCATGAATATTACTAACAGGTTGGGTCAACATATAGGCTACATATTACCACGCTATCACCTACGGGGGAGGAGCAGTGTGGAGTAAACGAAGTCCGCGCGGACGAAGTCACTGGCAACAACCAGTATTGTAATATAAATGTAAACAGTGAAAAATTACCACAAATAAAAATGTGAGAATAAAAATTGCTTACATCGAATCTCGTCTATTATTTTCTTCATCTTGAAGTAAACTTCCAATGAGAATATAATAGAGAATTACGTTGAAATATAGGTGGTATTTGCATTTTTTAGCTTTCCGTTGATTGTATTAATATCCGGAAGTAACTAAAACTACTTAATTTTTAAAAAAACGAGCGTAATAAATAATTTTAAACAACTCGAAACTTTTTTCACGGGCAAATTGTAAGTGAAAAAAGATTCGTCACCTCTCGATACCCAGCCTTCGAAATTTGCGATACGATACTTCAAAACGCCGTTCGTGCTCGCAATTTTGTTACGTTTCACGTATTTCTCGATACGTTTGCGATACGAAAGTTCAATAATTTGCTTGTGCTTCAAAATTTAGTTCCATTTACATACGATAGGGGCGCTGATCATTTTTCATACGTTTATTTCTCGTTGACGATACGAATACTTTTTCGCAAGGAGTTCGTGCTTGAGGCACTGTACTGTACTCGTAAGTCACAATTACCGCCTACGCGTTCCAAAAGTAAATTTTCCGTTTGAAATTTTTTGAGAACATATTCCTTTAAGATAAAAATACGAAAACTATATCATTGAATTTCTTTATATTTCATAGGATAGCCAGCAAGCAGATGGTTTTTCAGTAGGAATAACCATCGTATATAGACATCAAAGATGCTAATGGTACGTTGCTATTCATGGCGAAGTTGGAATGCCATATGCAAAAGCTTACCAACTACCTTACCCTCCAAACCAGAACTCACATAATACATACATATATATATTTATATATTATATTTTATTTATTGAAGGGCACAGGAAAAAAAGGAGCTCATTGACAATTTTAACTTTTTTGAATTCTTTTTCGAATTTTTCTACGGCCAATCAGAGCACATTATTTTAAACATGATAAAAAGGGCTGATTTTGTGTAAAGTTAATTTGAAAAAATCCAACTTTAGAATAAAACGTGCTCACTGCATTCCAAACCAAGTGAAAAGGTGCCCATTATCTATGAAACCACGCTAGAACGGGGTTTAACCTATTAAATTATTATTTTATATTATATAATATAAAATAATAATTTAATGGGTTAAATATTTACTATTCCTGTTTTATATAGATACAAATCAAAACCCAATAGGGGTGTAAGTGTAGAAATTTAAATGTTAGATTTAATCCTTTGATTACTCAGAACAATGAGAATGTTAATGAGCTCCTTTTTTCCTGTGCCCTTCATATATATATATATATGTATATATATATATATATATATATATATATATATATATATATATATATATATATATATATATATATATATATATATATATATATATATATATATATATATATGTATATATATATATATATATGTATATATATATATATATATATATATATATATATATATATATATATATATATATATAAATCAATGTTTGATAGTCTCGCTAAAACTCGAGAACGGCTGCACCGATTTGGCTAATTTGGTTTCGAATTAATTGTTGAAGTCCAGGGAAGGTTTAAAAGGTGAGAAAATATAGAAAAAAAGAGTAGTTAAAAAAAACAACGTTTGCCGGGTTAGCTAGTCTATATATATAAAAATCAATTGCTGTTCATTAGCCTCGCTAAAACTCGAGAACGGTTGAACCGATTTGGCTAATTTTGGTTTTGAGTTAATTATCGAAGTCGGGAAGGTTTAAAAGGTGAGAAAATATAGAAAAAAAATAAGAGTAGTTAAAAAAGCAGAACACAGCCGGGTCAGCTAGTTATGTATATAATTTTAATAATTTACTCGTATAAAAACAAAAACAGTAATAATTTTTTTAGTTGCTGATGCTGGTAGAGCAAGCAATTATATATAAAATGAAATAGAACTTATTTGGAGTAATTGTGAGGTTTTCTCTAAAAAGGGAGGCAAACATGTTAATCTTAGCGCATGGGCGTACCGAGGGGGGGAGGCAGGGAGGGGCAGCTGTCTCCCCCTGGATTTTTTTACCTCTCTACTTACTATCTACTGTTGTAGATAAAAATATAATAACATAAAAATATAGTCTTAAAATGTTACGGTTGCCCCCCCTCTGGACCAGAATCTGGGTTTTAAAATGTTACAGTTGCCCCCCCCTGGCCGAGAACCTGGGTACGCCCATGTCTTAGCGTATTAATAAATATAATAACAATATATAATAATATTTATTGGGCCTGGAAGAATTATAAATACTAGCGATCGCCTGTGGGCTGTGGCCGAAATTCGACCATAGACTATACAGTAAAGTCTCTTTTGACAACTGACATCTGTAGTTACACAATAAATTTCTTAATTCAATATACCTACATAATCACGCAACATGAATTTTACTTTAAAGAACACTTTATTCAACGAAATCATAAAACGTGTGACATTCTAACACCCGACATAAAAGGCCACCTTGTATAATCCCACTTAATCAAGACGGCTGCCACTTATTGTTGAAGTATATCTTTATATCGTGACGGCTTACAGGGCGGCGTGACAGTCCGTAACTTATCCAACAACAATGTTTGCTGATGTTTGCACGTATATTTAAATCACAATTGAGTAAGAAAAAATGTAAAAGAATTTGACTTTTACGGATATATTTGTATTGTTTACTTTTAAAAACTTAACATAGAAATTTTTTACACGACTGGAAAAAGTTTTTAAAGTTTTCCTTAACACGGGAAAAGTAAACACAAACACACACACACAAAAAAACACATATTATATATATAGTGTTAATTTTTCATTTGATTTTTTAAGTTATGTTTTCATTTACTTGCTTAAGTTAAAAATATTTATCTCCTCTAGTTTGTGTAATGCAGGACGCGATTAAATTTGTTTTACTTTGAATTAATGAATGGTAGCTTTTTCTATAGTAACAACTTAGTTATAAATTCATGCTTAGTAGAAACAATTATAAAATTCGTATTAGGGCCATTTTTCGTATTAGGGTTCCGAAGTTTACAAGAAAGCCTTACTTTCGACGACTTTCGCTTGTTCGTAACTTAAAGCTCAGATACTCTTAGCACTAGAAAGCTATAATTTGGCATGAATGTTTAAATTATTCACATTGTCAAGTAGTAAAATCCATACTAATAAATGCGAAACTCTGTCTGTCTCTTCTTCATGCTAAAACCACTGAACCGATTCGGATGAAACTTGGTACAGAGATAATTTGAGACCCGAGAAAGGACATGGGATAGTTTATATCCCGGAAGTTCCACGAGAGCAGGAGCTATGCGGGTTTTATTTTAAAAATGCGGACGAAGTCGCGGGCACAGCTACTGAGCACAATAATATATGCAGAGAAAAGACAATTGGTGAGTAATAAGATTGATTGAGAATTAATAGAGTGAAGGAGAAATTTCCACCTTTTGGTAGCGAAAGTACATCTGATCAATACAGACAGTTAATCTATTCTTCGAAAGGGACCCGGATCAACACGAGCTGATGCTTGTTCTATTAATAAGCCTATTTGAACATGCATGCAGATTAACATTCAATCTATCGCTTGGACTACGGCAGAGGACGTAGTATTACCTGCCCCCCAAGACAAGTGGCATCAACACTAGGAGAATAGAAAACAAAATATATGGATTTGACATAAGCTGTTGATACGAGCGTAAACGAATTTGTAATTGGTAACCAAGTGTCATTCGTGAAACGAAACGTTATATTGCATCGATCATTTTTGATCATTTTCATACAAAACCTTAGCCAAGTGGCACTTTTAATAAGCAAAATTGGTGATCCGATGATTAGCGAACGCTAGAACCCAGTAAATTACGCTAAAAATGGCGGATGATCACTATTATTCAATCAGCTGTTGTAAATCGTGGATAATATCTGTTAGAATTTTTGATAATTTTAAAGTAAAATGAACGCAAATTGCCATAATTTAAGAGTCCTAACCTAACTAGGGGGTTTTCAATACATTTTCTTTTTTTAAGTCGCAGACGCCTTTATAATGGATTTCGGTTTTCATCCCCTAACTCCACGGGGAATTAACTCAGAGCAAAGTGACCTTATCAAAAGTTGGTGTCCCTTACCCCCTCCACGCAATGGTGCAACAAAAAAGGGGTGTTATATAGGGTTGAAATTTTCCATCAAAATTTTTTTGTCCTGCGCACGCTCTGACCGCCAACCGAGCTCTCCGTTCATTCTAATATAACGCATTGGCGTCATTTAGACCAAATTGGTAGCCAAGTGGATCATGGCTTGTTTAACGTTCATTCTATTGAGGTCTATCGAATATTGTCTGTGAATTGACGGCGATGTCAGTTTGAAGTGTTATTTTCACAACGTGAATCAATCTCGGATGAATAATATACATGGATGGAATATATAAATAATATAAAAAAATAAGAACAGAGTCGTTATATCTGATTCAATTTTGATTGTATGTACCGCGTAAGTGCGAATAAGATAAAATATACTATCTTTTATTCTTAATTACTGTCATGCCGTAAGTTTCTATATAGCTAACATGTCAATTGAACTCTGTCAGTACTACCAATTTAAAGAGTTATAAAATTAAATACTGTTACCAAGATTTATGTATTTATCTTCCTTGCTATCAAATTTGATTGTGTTAACATATTTTAAGTAAATCCTCTTTACAAAATGTTATCGATAGTCACATTTTAAAACATTTCAGATTTCAGATTTATAAAAGCTGATGATAAATTTATTATTAAAAATGAACAAAAATATGTAAAACTGAACATGTAAACTTCTTTTTTACGTATTTTTTGGCATACATATTTAAAGAAATGTAAAATTGATCGAAATCTATTGCTACACTGAAAATAAACTATCTTTCTTTGTTTCATTAAATTTACAAAATACGAGGATTGTAACAAGAATATAGTGTTTATAACTTGAACTTATAGTGTCTGTAAAATATGCAACAGTGCTTGTTACTGTCGTGTTCCGGTTTGGAGGGTAAGGTAGCCGGTAAATGTACGCATGTGGCATTAATACCCCGCCCGCGCCACAAGGATATCAAATCACCATTAATAATGTGCCACCAAAAGCCTTGATTTGCGTTAATTTTACTTTAAAATTATCAAAAATTCTCACAGATGTTATCCACGCTTTAGAACAGCTGATTGAATAATAGTGATCAAGCGCCATTTTAAGCGTAATCTGCAGGACTCTAGCGTTCGCTGATTATCGAATAATTCGCTACTATTTTGCTTGTCAAAAGTGCCACTTGGCTACGGTCTTGTACGAAATTGTCAAAAATGATCGATGCAATATAACGCTTCGTTTCACGAATGACACTTGGCTACCAATTACAAATTCGTTTACGCTCGTGTCAACAGCTTATGACAAATCCATAAATTTCTCTTTCCAATGTACTAACGTTAATGCCACATCTTGGGGGGCAAGTCTTTTTTGAAAAATAATACTTCCTCGGTGAAAATAATACTTCAAAGTGACGTTTACCGTCAATTCAAAGACAATATTCGATATACTTCGTAAAGTTCGTATGGAACGAACGTTGAACAAGCCATGATCCACTTGGCTACCAATTTGGCCTAAATATCGCCAAAGCGTAATATTTGAATAGTTACTGAGCGTTTGCCACTTGTCTTGGGGGGCTGATAATGAACGAGATAGAGCGTTGACTTACGCACACGATCACTTATTTATAACTAGCTGTGCCCGCGACGTTGTCCGCGTGAAAAAAATCTGAAATAAAAGTCGCGGGGCTTTACTCGCTTAGTTCCCGTTCCCATGGGATTTCTGGGATAAAAACTATCCTATGTCCTTTCTCGGGTCTCAAATTATCTTTGTAAATTTCATCCAAATCGCTTCAGTGGGTTAGGCGTGAAGAAAAGACAGACAGACAGAGCTAGGTTCGCATTTCTAGTACTAGATTTTGCTCGTGGCTTCGTTCGCGTAAAGTAAGAGACAAAAAATAACCTATGTCACTCTCCATCCCTTCAACCACGAAATAATCTTTATTATATTAATTTTAAGAATCTTTATTTCGTGCCTTCACATAAAAAGTCACGTCAATTCGTCGCTCTATTTTGCCGTGAAAGGCGGACAAACCAACACACACTTTCTCATTTATAATGTTAGTACCACTTCTCTTTTACCGACTTAGTCTTTTACCAACATACATTTTTAAGTACTTTATATGAAAATATTACGTCCAGAAATAGAAAGCACAAGATCGTCTGGAGAAATATGTATTGAACATTGAGCCCGGAACTAACACGGGGAATCGTATTACATGCCTAGTACGCACAAAAGCATGTACATATTCAATTTTACGAAACTGTACGGTTGTGTGGCCTCTAAAACTCTAGGGAAAAATGTAAGAGCTATGTATCTACCGGTCCTATACAAATGTTTCATTAACATAGCAAACAAGAAAATGGAAAAAATACTGTCATAAAGGCGTGATCACATTACGTAGCGGTCAAGCAATTTTCAACGCTACAATACCTACAAGTTTAAATAAATACTTAACTGCGATATTACTATTATTTATCTTGTAAAATTATACCTAACTTTCAACTCCTCCCAGCTAGCTGGGAAGATCTTCCCCTTTCCCTTCTCGTGTTACGTCTCACCTCAATAGTGTTAGGCCGGGCTGCTTCGCAAAAATCCGCCTAAGTCGCTTACATACATTTGATATGAACTATCGCACATTAGGCATGGGTCACAGATTTCGGTTACCATTGAGTCATTTTGGTTGGAATTACGCGCACGAGTTCCTCCGTGTTTTAAGTACTAATTTATAAAATCGCGTAAGTATGGATGAAGAACGATTATCAATTTAAATTCAAGACTACGAAGTGCTATATGATTTGTAAGATCCAAGTTATGATGTTCAATGAAGAGAAAATTTGGAAAGAAATAAGGAAATGTGCTGCATTGCGATGCGGATGCGATATATATATATATATATATATATATATATATATATATATATATATATATATATATATATATATATATATATATATATATATATATATATATATATATATATATATATATATATATATATAATTTACTGTAACTATAATATGTCTAATAAAATAATATCTCACGATCTATGTTTATATTAGCAACGACGTGTGTACAATCTGATACACATTCAAAAATATTTTCGTAATCGTGTTTTACTGAATACGGACAAAAGTAGAGCATCCATTATATCTCCATTGCTATTTCTCACAACAATAACCCAACTCGAGAGACAGCTGCCACTTATCCGCGTAAAATAAAATAACTTTAGATGGAAAAAATAAGCATTTGTAAAAAACATACTATGAATTGAATAATTAGAATAAATTTAAAAAAAAAGGATTCTTTTAATTCATTAAAAATTAAAAAGAAACTGACATATTTCCATATCATAAGACCAGTTTTCTGCCTCATGGGCATCATTTGCAGAGCAACATATGATTAAAAGAGCTGATGATCTACTCTGTGTTGGCCCGGGCCCCTTTTGAAGAATATACCATCTGAAATTCTTCATCAAAAGCGATGAAAAGAAATGTTTTTTTATAAAATAAATAATATTTGCGTATGGAACGTAAGAGCCACAGCTTCACATCTAAAGAGCCGCATCTGGCTCGCGAGCCGTTGCTGACCCCTGGGATCTGACCTGTACCGATTACCGAGACGTGTAGGCAGACCACAGTTACATCAGTGACGGCCATTTGGCTTTGTTATAAAAACACCATATACTTTTGAAAAGTTGGTTGAAAGGTCAACAATAATTTAAATAGTTCGCAGGCATTTCATTTAATGATACCCTGGCTCATATATCAAATAATAATTTATGTCAGCCTTGCAAAGCAGTCGCTAACCCTTGGATGATATATTAGTGCCCGAAAATATGTTATTCGGTAATATGGAACTATAAAAATATGGAAATGAAATGTTTAGATTCCTCGTTCATATCATGCGAAATGCTAATTTAACATACACTAACGACGTCAACGAATCCATAAGCAATAATAAATGCGAAAGTCTGTCTGTCCGTTGTGATTTCAAGCTGACCAGACTTTGATGAAATTTGGCAAAAATAGTTGAAGACCCGGTGTCAAACATAGTATTTTTATATCATATGATAGCAAAAGCGCAGATGACTCTCCCGATGGAAAGGTAAAGAGCCTATAGAGACGGTTTCTCTCTCCATCAGGAGGGGAGATTGTGTCTATACATCAACATGTTAATTATGTTTTGCTATCTGTGTGGCGTAGTAGCAACGTCAAATGTATAAGTCTACCGGTTACCTTAACCTTCAGACAAGCAGGGACAAGAAATGATAAGCAGGGACGCTATTGCGGCAGAAATAGGTAAGATGATGGCAGAGGCGGCGTAAGGCGTGGGCGACGTGGGCCACAGCCCACGGACTCGCGGTTCGAAGAGCCTCGCGTCACGGAGATTTATGTATTACGCAAAGTCACGCGCCGAAAAAAGTGCTTGCGCCGCTATCACTCGCGACTCGCGAGGAATCCCCGCTGCGCGTCGCGGCCGCGCCTGGATAAAATAGGGTATTCCCCGAACTTGCGTTGCGAGCAGAGGGCCTAGCAAAATGTATCTTGCCCACATATGATCTTGCGCCGCCACTGGACGATTGTATCATATATCCGGGCGAGACGTTGCGGAACTCTACCACGATGGTAGTGAAACGTATAGCCAATCAGCAACCTCTTACGACCTGCCTGGCAGAACGGTAGTTGGTCTGTTCTTCAAAAGGGGCCCGGACCAACACGGGGGGTTAGGTACTCTTTTTGTTTTCAAAATTTAACACCCAATAGTTTGAAAGTTTGTATGGAAAATTACATCGATATGTTGTTGTCCTCGTGGACAAAACTGTGCAGGTCAGCTGGTAATATTATATTCCTTAAGCTATGTAATTGTTGCCAGAATTTCGGGCGCATGACCCAAAAGCAATATACTCGTTCTTCCTTTTGCTTACAGGGGTAAGTAACGTATGCTGTTCTAGAATAATGTAGATTTCCAAAGGTGAAAGAATTTTGAAAATCAGTTTAAGCAGCTTGAGTTTGCCCATTACCAAAATATTCGATCTCAATGGAGACACCCGTAGGGCGGGCCCTAATACCACCCTACCTTAATTGAGTGCTCTGCTTGCCAAAAAATGACCCATTTCGGAGTGACAGTCATTCGGACCAACTACTTAGGTTTATTTCGAAAAAAATGTCTTCTTGATTGTCACCTTTAAGAATCGAGCACACTGAGTCGGGCCATATCACAACGCAAAATGCTCGCTTAGCAGCACATTAGGACAAGCCACAGCGGGTCAACGGAGTAGAGCGGGCCGCAACGCAACGTAGTGCATCTCCGTATTTCTTTCCAAATGTTTGTTGATCATCATTACGTGAATCTGGCAAATCGTATAGATCTTTGTAGCGTTGAACTAAAATTATTAATCGTATTCATTCATACTTACCTGATGTTATGTTATTAATACTTAATTCACGGAGGAACTCGTGCACTCAAATTCACCCGCCATAGCACTCTAGAGACGGGGCGTAGCGGGCTAAGCCGGGCCGCATCGCATTCACAGAAATTCGCCGCGCAAAAATCTACTCCGTCATAGTGTGCGATAGTTCATACAAAATGTATGAAAGTGATCTAGGCGGAGTTTTGCGATGCGGCTCGGCCTAGTGCACTCAATCCTTTACACCTCAATTTTATATCTCTGTTCATCAAAACTTTACATTTGTCACGACGATAAAAGCGCATTAAAAAAATATGTATTTCTTAATATTAACTCTACTTGTTTGCTAACCATAAAAAACAACAAATCGTTAACAGTAGATACTAAAACATTTAACTCCGCAACAAAAACATTCGGTGACACTATTCCAAAATAAGCTTCGCAGTAATGAGCTGTAGATGTAAAATCTTCCGCGTTCATTACCGAGGGTCGGTTTATTGCAGCCTTGGGAAATAAACTCATAGCGCCGACCTCCAAACTTATCTCATTGAAGATGTAAAATTCGTATTTAACATTTTCAGTATAAATTAACAACGCCACAAAAAACTCTAATTTGACCATTTGGATTTCATATATGTTATTTAAGTAAATGAGCTCATGAGAACCACAAAGGGCTAATTCAAAGAACAAGTTTTTGTGTACCTATCATAGAATACAAAAACAGTTTTTTTAATCAGCTGAAAATTAGACCACATATTAAAAAGCGTAAGTGTTTATGCTGTCATCTAGTGAATATCCATTGTATCATCCTGGTTCTATCAACTTTTTTAATTTGAAACAAACTTGTATATATACAAAATATTGAAATTAAAAAACTGAATATTGAAAATAAATAGGCCAATAGTGTGGAATTCATGGAACCAAATCTCAAATGCGAGTTGGTAAAGATGTTTGTTCTCTCTTATGGTGCTGATAGCGAAGGTTCGTATTGTGTTGAAATTAAGTCACTGATCAGCGAATCTTCTGCCATGTCAATTTCTAGTTCACTTTTGCATCTTTCCGCATCGCCAGTTAAAATGAGATAGGCTATTGACGGCGGAGTATAGATATGTGGCCATCTAGTTGGCCGTAGCATAACCACAACTTACTTTAATCACAACACACGAGTCTTTGGACAATAATGTGGCTCCGACTTATTCAATTACGTGTCATCAGCATCGATAAATTCAAATTTTTAAAACAGATTTGCATGAAATTGAGAATATTACGCTCATTTGGTGGAACATCGGCGGAATGTATTTTATTTTTAAATCAAAGTAAACATGACAAAGATTGCTTGATTGATTATGATAAAAAAGTCATATTTTAATAATACTAAAGTAGTATTACTTACTATTGTTTATAAGTAAAGTATTGTTTAAAAGTAAAGTAAAAAAAATAAGTAGAATTGCCGTAATAAGACCACAACGTCATTTAAAAAAATGTCCTGTAAAATATGTAAATCTGTAAATACGTCAATGTTCCACCAAATGAGCTAAAGTTAAAATATTAAATTATTTAATATTTTAACTTGGATTTATAGATCAGATACTCTTTTTCGCGGTATATGTATCGGTTCATAAGAAACAAAAATTTTGTCATGAAAACATACATATAAATTGGATATTTTCATCGTCGGCACTTAGTGAAACTGCATTTTGAAATAGATATTACACATAAACTCACTTTTTTAAGAAAAATTATCATGTTGATAACCTGAGTGCTAAGTGTGAGTTTTTCTTTTCGCATTCGATCGTGAGCGCGTTTCGAGTTTACTAGGAATTTGTATGTGATTTGACAGCGCCACCTAGTGGTAAACTGGTTTCTCACGTTTACCACTAGGTGGCGCTGTACAAATCACATACACATTCCTAGTAAACTCCAAACGCGCTCACGATCAATTGCGAAAAGAAAAACTCACACTTAGCACTCAGAGCATAATACGTTAATGTCAAATTGAAATATTTTATCCTCTACCCTTATATAACTTGTAATTATTTAATAACTATGTTAAACATCCCTGATGATGCTGTAATAAGCGAAACCGGTTGGGTGTATAAAATTATATGAAATACAAGTGAACTGGAAGTACAACTGAGTTTATTTGTAATATATACTTCAAACATACATATCTTCACGCCAGATTCCTTACAGTGTATGCACAGAGAACCAAGCACCATATGTAACGATGCTTGCAATTAGTTGTAAAAATTAGGTACAGTGAGATATTTATAAAAAACGTAGGTTACATTTTATTTAAATACTTTAAAAGAAAATTAAAACTACATATCAAAAGTGTATCCAATAAAGATTTTTATTTGAAAACAGGAAATTTTCTTATTATAAAATAATACTTGGTATTACTAATACTATATAGAGTTTTAGGCAAGGATCTATGATGGCAAATACTTCATGATGAAAGAAATTAGTTATATAAATCAGTCCATACAAGTAGGTATCTATATCTACATATATTAATAATATTATAAATAGGAAAGTTTGGATGGATGTTTATTACTCAATCACGCTAAAACTATTAACGTATTTGAACGAAATTTGGCATACATGTAGATGATGACCTGGAATCATGGAATGAAGCACACAGGCTAAATTTTATCTCGGAAAAATTAGGTGATCCCGCGGGATTCATCAAAAACTTTTATAATGCTGCACGTTGTAGCTAGTAGGATATACATACTCGTATGTATCATCTTACGAAATTAGTAAATGAGAAAAAATCAAAAAGTAAAATATCTTCACACCCGTATCACCAAAAGGTAGGCAGAGGTACAAAATATTCAGTCCCACAATTTGATAGATACCTATCGCCAACCGGCAATTATGCAATCCCGGGCATCGTTGTTTTTATCAGAAAACTGAAAAAACACATTTTTGAATTGTCCGATCCGAGAATCGAAGCCAGGACACCGGTGATCAACACCGACACCGGATCCCGAGACCACAAAGTAATTGATAGTTATACTAATCGGTAAAATGTCATAACTCCATTGCAGCAGACACATTAAAATTGTGCAATGTATTTTTTGTGTGTACACAATTCTATTACAATCAACCAATTTACACCGATCTTTATCGCTAAAAAACTGCATTTAAACTACACAGAAACTTACAATACACACGTTAACATATTATCGAAAAAAAGAAACATTAAATTTAGGAATAAATTCTCATTTGCGAAAATTCATTATATGTTTGTTACCTTACGTAATAAGTTTCGATATTAGTGATGAAGGTGATGATATATTGATAAAATGCCTATTAGAGATTAAAAATGTGTAATAAATTTAAAGCTAGGTATAATAGTTTTGTTAAACATTTTTTTTTTAAATTTTAATTTAAAAAATGTTTAATTTGAAAAAAACTTGCACAACCAGACTTAATAAGTTTTCTGATATACTCATAATATTATACCCATGACACATTAAAATGTGTAGTGAATTATAGATATAACAATTTAATTATACAGGGTGTAAAGAAAACCCTGTCCGATCCGAAAGAGGTATATAGGTTGGCACTGTAAAAAAAAATCTTTTTAACAAAATAAAAAATACCGTAGTTTAAAGTGCCTCATTTTAGTACTAAAATTGAGCAACTTCCCCTTAAATCAAGCAATTATTTTGAAAATTTGTGTATCAATATCCATAAAATAATGTCACAGATATGTTTGTATTAAGCTACCAAATAATGCCTTTGACGATCGGATAGGGTTTTTTTTTCACACCGTATAGTAAGGTTGCGGTAATTTTCAACTAATTTTCAAATTATGGCTTCCAACCGTTATTCACGATTTGGACAATACATCGAGCGTAGAAATGGCGGTAATCGTAAATTTTGTTCATGTCTTCTTCTTCACTCTTGGCTTAATGGCAATATTCAGTGAACTCTGCCAGTGTAAAGTTTCTAATTGAGGTAAGCTACTCTAGTTAGTAGGACTACCGATTACGGTCAAGTTTTCATGGAAGACACATTACCAGTTTATGGTACCACGTATACTGACTTCTGTTTCAGTTAAGTTATCAATACAAAGATAAACGCAAAGATAATTTTAAAAACTAAAACTCACAAGCACGTGTGACAGTCATACTCCCCTCGACCCCGCCGATGATAAAATTATTATGTCAATCTTTCCTAGCCGATGATAAAATATTACAACTATCTGCGCTATTATTCTGTCAATTTTATTTAGCGCCGTCTCGTTGATTTTTTTACAAATACAAATACTTTATTTGCACAAAATAGGGTTGGAAAAGATTTTGAACATATATCGATGTGCTTAAACTTATTTTGCCAGATAAATGGCATGCAAATTTATGACTACAGATTGTTGTTTTTGCTTTTAGTTAGTTGTCAATGGATGATTATTAATTAATAGTCATCGAAAAATGTGAGATGATAGTATATTTTTAGCCGGTATGTGATTCATATCTAAATACATACATTTTTTGCAAAACAAGATTACAAAAAAACACAAAGCTCGTTCAACAAACAAACATTTTTAAATTGGATTGAAACAAATACAATTCAACATATAATACTACTCTAATATCACACTTAAATTTCAAATACTAGGATGAGATTCAAATTAACGATCACGTTTAATTTCAAAGCTTGAAAATGAAAATTCGCCTATTTCCTTGTCGTTTTTAAATTCTGCCTTGTCGATTTGGCTGCTTGGACTGCCAGTGGTCTTCAGCCATTGCATCCTGAAAAGTACAATTAGTTTCAGCATTTACGTATCCCACTTTATTATATAAAAAAGCCAACTTACAAATTGTTTACAAAAGGCGAGTTTATATATTCACAAATTCTAAAATGCTACGATGCAATTCTAAAATGCTTCATTGCCTTTTATACTCAAACGTCCGGCCGATAATTGGGAAATATAGAATGTCCCCGTTAAAAATCTACTAAATTTGATAGACTTGGGTGACACGTCATTTTGACATGATTCTCAATTAGGAGAAATAATTATAATTCAGGAGAACGGGGACAAAGAAAACATAAAATATATCGGTTTGTAATGACAAAATGTCGCAATTATCTTGAAAAGTCTAATAATAATAGCAAGATTTCGTTTTATCTGATGATTGGAAATGATCTGAATCTGGTGGTCTCCACCGGGTTTTTAGGTATACCTTGATACAAAATTACAATGAGTTTGCAAATAGACTTAGATCAGCAAGATTTGCAGTTAAAAATGGGACAGTTAACATGTAAGACTATACTTGAGTTAATTATATAGGCACTTCAGTTAATTTCACCGCATTGTGTCATATGGGATTGTTCAGTGGGGAAATTCTGCTGAAATACAAGTTAAATTTCTTTTACAGAAAAAGCTTGAAAGAAATTAACAAATTTTATCCGATGGAAATCCCCTGTGAAAAAATTAAATATTGTAACTTGGGTTTAAGAACTTTTCTTTGTTTGAAAAAGGTGGTAAATGTACACTCACTAAATACAAGAAACAAAAACAAGCTTGTGGTGTACGCCTCTCGACTCCATAGAATAAGTTACTCCTTTATTATTTATTTATTTAGAACTACCGATTTCTTGGATGTGAAGCTTAAGTTACATTTCCTAAAAAAACTTTAAGTTCTAAATCATATAATTATTTAAACGCGATCTTTGTAATTGTATCTTTTCAAATAAAATACTGATCTATAATATTTAATTTAACCTTCACATTTTATATTGAAAGCAAGGATACCAAAAGGTTTAAAGCGGGCACACCAACCACGCACTCTAACGATAGTTTAATTATAGTAAGTACACAAGGGACACTCATTGATATTTCACACAAGCAGATTTTTCTGAGGATATTTTTGTCAGTTGCTTAGAATTACAATCTCTAAAGGTTTATACCTATACTCAAAGTAAAAAACACATTGTCATTTCATCCGTGCCATACGAGTAGCAATGCATCGTCAACATTTTTTTTGTTTTATGTCTATAGGCGATGTTTATCTCTTTCCATCAGTTGATTTACCTACGTGCTTGTTTTTTAATGACAAAAATACTGTCAAATAAGGTTACTTTAAAGATTATTAAAATGCTAGTGGGTGTGTAAAAATGTGAATGAGTTATCCGGATGAAGGGATATTCAAAAGCAGGCAATTTTTAAAAAAGTAGAAACTTTTAAAAAGTAATAGAGGAATATTGCAAAATTCCCATGTTTCGATCAACATTTCAATTAATCTACAACTTGAAAACGGTCATATAGATTGTATAGGAAAAATTATGATAAAAAAGAGGATTATAGAGCAAACAAAGTGACTGCGTGAATAAATTCTAAAATATTATCAATCTAAAATATAAAGCCCTTTTCAAAGCATAACAAATCTCATTTATTCGACGTAGTTACACAATGAAACACTCGATGACATAATTTGAATACAAAATGTACATTGTATAAAAAATTAAGCAAGTTACAAAATTGTACAATACAGAAAAAATATAGGTGTTGTGAATAGGTACATTATAAGGGCTCTTAAGAATAGAATATTGGTTTTTATGATGGGCAATTTGTAAAAGTTAACGAAACGCCAAACGTGGCACTAACATTATGATTTTAGAGACAAGGTACACATGCAACTTTTAGCGTCCATAACGCGCGTTTTAGCGACTGCATCGCGTTTTTTGGTTGCAGGTAACACCGCCAATGATTTTCACAAGCGTGTTCTCGATACACTTCCAGGACCGTAAGTTAGCTAGTATTTTTCTGCAAGTAAAATAGAAACATCCCTGACACGCGAAAGGCAATGCACAATTAAGCTCTTTGATGTCTTTAGGTGATGATGATCTCATTCAATCAGAACCACCAACTGCATGTTTGCCATTAGTGTCTGTAATTAACAAAGAACCCTAAAAATTTTGTATAACTATGTGTCAGCGGCTTAACTCAAAAATTCTTGGTACTAGCACAGATTAAATAATTGTACTAGTGCTAAAAGTAAGCGCATGCCATCTGATTTAGTGTGGGATGTCATTGGATAGGTCTTTCAAAAATATTGCGGATGTGTTGTAATCAGTATTCGATTCAGGGATTTGTCCGCAAACGAAACATTAAAGGGATAACTTTTGTTACAAAAGTCTCGCCCTTTCCAACCCCAGCCAATTAAACGGTTATTTTTGCGCAAATAAAATAATTCACGACTGCAGAAGTAGGTACACAGCAGGATTTGCAAGTTATCTAGAATAGTCGATAACCTTATAAAATATATTTGAAGAAGTAAAAAAAACTTTGTAGGTCAAAAGTAAAATATTATCACTGAAAATTCTTAAGATGAAGTTATTGGATATAATAATTGTGACGAGCAACTAGCCTACAAGTTAACAAGTGGTAGTCTACCAATTTATTAAACATTCTAGGAGAAATAAAAACACCTTTTTAATACAATTGAAAATTGTTCAGATGAAATTATTAATGTGACGGGCAAATAGAACCTTACATTGCGCGTTATCTGACACACACTTGGCTGGCTTTTATTAACATAATAGAAATAAAAAGTAATATATAAATGAATGGAATCAACTGGATACTACTCTTTCAAATAAAAAAAAAATCCAAATTGATCCTGTCGTGTGCGAGTCATCGGGAAAGACAGTTTATCAAAAATTAAGGATTTCGACGAACTAACTTGTCACAAATTCACTTGTTCATATGTTTATGTCTGCCTTTGTGCTGAGTAATGAACAATACAAAAACAAATGCAGAATAGTAGTATAAATAAGCTAAACTTCGACAAAATTCAAAGTCAAGATGCATCAAGCCTCGGTATACATCGAACAAGGCGAGAGCAAAAAAATTACAGAATTCCAAGTGAAAAAAGTGTACCTAAATATCAATAAGGTAGTATAAAGAAGCCAAACTTCGATTGTGATTCGAAGACAAGACGCAATCAACAACCCTTAGAATACACTGAACTAGACAAAGGTTTAAAACTACCACTGCAGTGCTTTGCATGCCAAATAGAGGAAATTTGAATTAATTCAACTTAAGTGAATACTGGCTTGATGATAATTTAAATCGGAGCTCCCGGTTCAGAACAGGTTCAATAGAATGTTAGCTATCCTAGTAGTCTCAGACAAATTGCGGCATTTCGTATAACGAAGCAGAATATTCACACTTGGAATGTTTTTGAAATCCGTACGTTGAATTCTTAGCAGAAGCTCGTATTAAATAATAAGTACCTCGACGACCGAGCTTTGTTTGGTATTTATTTTTGGTAAAAACAAACTTCTGAAAATGAAACCTAGGTATATCGATTTATCGCCCCCGAAACCCTCTGCATACATCATCTCATGAAAATCGATGGAGCCGCTTCCGATATATATGTGTATATATCCGGCCAAACTGGTTCATAGTAAGGGTGTCAGGATATACTACTTCAGTCCAGAACAATCTAGTTTGAACCTGCGTCAGATACCATCTAGTAAGTTAGGTTAGGTTAGAACAGTGACCATCGCGCGAAAGCGAGCGAAGCGAGCGTGCCTCGGCCGCTGCCGCCGAGCGCCAGATCCTCTCCATTGTTGATGTTATTGAACCATTTGGTTAGGTTAGGTTAATGAGTGAAAAGGTAACGAAAGCGAACGTGAAAGTAGGGACGCGGAGGGGGTATCCTTGAGTTTAGAGGTTACAACGTGGTTATTTTGTCACTTGCAATGATTCAATCACTTCAATTATAATTCAAAATTAGTTCAGCCTAGGCAAAACTAGTTAAGCCTAAAGTACAATTTGGTCTTACAAACTAGATTGTCCTGGGCTTAAGGGTAAGCTATATAGATTTAAACGCAGTTTAATTGCAGCAATTGACTTCTCATTCCCTATATCTCGGGGACCTTGCATTAAATCTTTGTCAAATTTAAAAGGGACCACACCTAAGTATACCCTTCCAAACAAAAAAAACAAACTTGGTTCTTAAATGGGCGAGTTCTGAGATAATAAACATAAAAAATACTACCGAATTGAGAGTTTCCTCCTTCTTGGGAAGTAGGTTGAAAAATACAGACCTATTCCGAGTCAGATTAGCATACGAAGGGACCATTGTCCAATTTACGTCTTTTAAACTAGCGATCGCCTGTGGCTGAAATTCGACCATAGCCAAAACAATAAAATCTCTTTTACGTTTGATAAAATAAAAACAATAAAATCTCTTTATCCGGAACGAAAATAGTATGTCCATGTGTGTATATCATGCAAGTATATGACGTGAATGTAGTGTGTGTGTGTGTGTGTTTGTGTTACGTAAAAATATTAAGTTTCTGCAGTTATGTTAACTTTCACTGTGACAAATTTCATACCCCGCTCTCGTAATTGTCTCAAAAGCGATGCGAAGTTTTTTTCTTCGCATGTTAACATATAGGTTAATTCTAACTAATAAAAAAAATGATGTGGTGTCGTGGGACACCAGGTAGGAACGAAATTCCTTCGGCTAAACGGCACTACTCGCTTGTGTATGCGACTGTCGCGCCTGCGCACGTCTCATTTAACGCTTTTATTCCACGCATTTTTTCTTACGGTTTTACTATCACATTTTTTTCAGTTCGGTCGCGCAGCAAAATCCCTATCCTCTCCAAGCCTGCCGTAAGGAATTTCGTTCCAAAAAACTCCAATAAAATAAACAAATTCTCGAATGTAAGCAATTTCAGTCAGCTATAGGAATAGCGGTATTACCTAGGCCGGACGAACCTTTCCAGATCTCTATCACCGAGTAGTCACGACATTAGTGACACATTTGGCTAATCGTTCGTTTTACGAATTGCCTGGCAGGAAAGCAAATGGTTTTTTCTTTATTATGGAGCTGGACAAATACCGGCAAAATGGAATTCACCCTAGTGATATAGTTAGGAACAAGTAGATGAGTTTACATTTATTTGAAGCGCTATTATCAGAAAGAATGATGGCTCTGCTGATGGAAAGAGAAACCACAGCCTATAGACAGCAAAGATGTTAATGGTGCAATGCTATCCGTGTGGTGGGATGATATCGTCATATGCATAAATCTACCTTGCCCTACAAATCGGAACACAACGATGACAAGCATTGACGCTATTTCGACAGGAATAGGTAAAGCGGTGGTACCATATACCTGGGCGAGGCGTTGCGGAACTCCCACATAGTGGCTACGATACGGTAGTGATAAGTATAATCAATTGTTTGCTTTTTACGAGCTGCCCGGAAGAATGGCGGATGATCTATTCTTCAAAGGGGACCCAAACGGAAAAAGGACAATTTCTCGGTTTATATGCTAACAGATTTGCTTGAAATTCTATCAATTTTCACAAAAGTTCCGAGTGAAGTTAGTGCCTATAGAAGCAAGTAGTGAAGTAAAAAGTATTTATATATTAGATTTTAATGCTCATCCACGAGAACTTTTTTTAGGCATTATTCAGCATCTGTAAGCAATAGGTGCGGCTGTGTGCTGATATGGAAAAGTTAGGTACCGACTCAAATAGCTACACTTTTATAGAAAATGTTTATGGAATATTTCAGTGTGAGCTTTCCCCTTGGACATTCAGTTATAATGTCGGGTAGGGAGCAGGGAGGCAGAATGGTAAGACGTGGTTAGTGTTTCAGCGAAGCAAGTGAAGGATGTCATATAAACATGGGTATGAAACATTATGTCTTAGACATTCGCATTTACCAGCAGATCTAATTAAAACTATCGTAGTACCAATCATGAAAAACAGGTTGGGAAACAAGAGGAACTATCGTCCGATCTCCGTAGCCACTATCATAGCTAAAGTGTTGGGTGGTGTGCTTGACACTTACCTTGAAGATAATTTAAACCTACACGACGCTCAATTCGGATTTCGATCAGGATTATCGACGGAAAGCGCAATAATGAGTCTCAAGCATACTGTTTGATATTACACTGAGCGAAAAACGACGGTATACGCCTGTTTCCTTGACCTCTCCAAGGCTTTTTATCTCGTCTTACACGATATGCTATGGAGAAAGTTGAGAGACAGGAATGTACCAGAGGAAATTATTTCAGACACTGGCGGTACGAAAAAACATGTTGGTCCATAGATTTGCTAGTTGCGCTGATGAAGTGAAGGTTACATTATTCAAGGCGTTTTGTCAGAGCTTTTATATAGGAAGTCTATGGTTTAGCTATATCATGAGAGCGCTAGATGTCATGCATGTCTACTAACTAGTAGTATGTAAGCTTTACCAACAATTATGGATTTCACTTATATGAGAATAAATAATAATTATTATTATTTTCACAGAACACATTACTTTAAGTACTTAACCATTCCTGGAAGACATTTGAGGCCACTAAAACGATACAATAAAACTGAGCAAACACTTTTTGACGCACATGAAAACTGAAGTGAGCCAGTACCTTGAACAACCAATTAAAGTAAGAGACACGTCTAGAGCACTCCTTGCGTGTTAACCTTGGGACGTCAGACGTAATGCTGGCCATTAAGGCTTTTTCATAATGAATGCGCAGCGCTTCAGGCTGGGCCGTGGACACGATGAATCTTGTTTTATGGAGAGCATAAACGCGAAAGTGTTCCTTTTTACTACTTCGCCCGGTTTACAGTTTTCCGAGAGTGTTTTAGATTTATGAGCACTGAAATATTGTTTTAAACGTTTGCTAGATTTCGCGATATTTCTTGAACTTTTATGGACGTTTTAGTTTTGTTGGCGATAAATTGTGTTAGCAGTGATCGTAAATTTTTTTATTGGATTAGTAGGTTAAGACCTCATTTTTAGAAACTAATTGTAGGCATTGACATCAATCTCTTAAATGTGTTATTTGTCTACATATCAAAAAGTACGAAGTAACCACAATTGTCTTATTGTCGTCTCTGTGGTCCAATAGTGTTGCGTCGGTGTTGACCGCATAAGATCCCGGGTTCGATCTCGAGTCGGACAATTCAAAATATGTTTTTCAGTTTTCTGATAAAAACAACGTTGCTCGGGATTGGATAAGTGCCCGGTTGGCGATAGGCTTGCCACCTATCACACTGTGGGACTAAGTATCTACGGCTAATCGGGGTGCACTGGTTGTACCTCTGCCTACCTCTTCAGGTATACGTGGTAAAGATACTTTTTAACCATTATCCGTACCTATATCATTAATGCGAAAATCTGTCTTAGTTTTACCTGACTAAACCACTAAACTGGTTTCGATAAATTTTGACAAGGAGATAGTTAATGACCCGAGGTCAAACATAGGCTAAGGAGCTAAAATAGGAAACAATATTGTATAAAAAAAGGAAAATGACGAGTGTCCAGACCAAGTTCGCTTGGAATTCAACGCATTTTGATAGATGGTTATCATTTTAAGATAAATTAGTATTTTTTTCTGAAATGTAAATTGCATCACTTTTTCAAATATAATTCGGAAAAAACAATAAGGATTATTTCTGGTAAATTCAGCTTGAACGAATGGTAATTTAATACATTCAGTTTTAACCATTCGTGTATATCGGCAACATAGTAGTCTAGTCGAGAAGTTGAGTTCCTGCCAAAAATAGTTACAAGTTTCTTAGAAATATTTAATGGCTTAACTTAAACGATCCGGAATCTAGAAAAATACGTATTTTGATTATTTTTTTTGGGAAAAAAAATTTGCAATTCTTATTAACAAAAAACTGGGAAAAAAAGCCGTCTAGTTTTTTGCCAAAATATCTATAACTATTTAAATGAAATTAAGGACACTTTTGAGTGTCAGTTTTGTTCCGGACTGTGCATCTAGGGTTTTTTATATCAATGGTCGACACACATAAATTTAAGAGATCTAAAATGCCTACGGCCTAGTTATATTAATACTAGATGAAAACCCGGCTTCGCTCGGAAGTCATATTATATACGCAATTTTTTAAACTATCTCAAATAGTAGACATTAAAAATTGGCAGCACTGTAGTGACGTATTCTTTCAACTATTACGTTAGTTTAATAAAGACAACACTATAGTGTTGCTATTTTTTAATATCTACTCTTTTATGAACGAAGAGAAAATAAGTTTCACGATCTACACCATCTACACCACATATTTGTAACCTTTAAAGAAATATAGTCGATTTTTCTGTCAGCACCGTTAGAATTTTTAATCACTATTTTAACAAAACCCTCGACAATCCGAATTTTGCGGATATATATTGTCGACTCAAATTTTTTTTAAGCCTTATAATTTAGGTAAGGTTTCGATTGAGGATACCGTAACCCTTGACGAAATTATTAATATAGATACTAGCTGCAGCGTGCAGCCCGCTGCATTATAAAGGCAAATCCCGCGGAATCGCCTAATTTTTCCGGGATAAAAAGTAGCCTATGTGCTATTCCAGGTCATCATATACCTGTGTGCCAAATTTCATTCCAATCCATTCAGTAGTTTTTGCGTGATTGGGTAACAAACATCCATCCAAACATTCAAACTTTCGCATTTATAATATTAATATAGATTTTGTTGCAGTAAATGATAATGAGCTTGTCTATGACAATGATAAATTAGACACTAAGGTCTTGCCTTGATGCATATGTGCTTTGAGTACTCGAGTCTGCGGGGAGTCGAGACGAGCTGATCATAGCGGTCCTCGGTGAGTTGGCTCAAGTGCGCTTCGCTATGATGATGATGATGATGATCACAATGAGCCGAATCGAGCGGGACAGGGTCACTGTGCAGCACACAGGAGATCCAGTGAATGTGGAAAGTTCGAAGTGGACTCTGAAAAGCGTAGCTTGTGAAGCTGGCTGGTGCTGTTGAGAGCGAAGTGGGTTATCAACAGACGTTGATGGTCAGAACGTAGTTGCGTGTAGTTTTGTTAAAGGGTCACCACTATGACGCAATTAGTCGCTATTAGTGGTGGTGATCACGTCGGGATGACGTCACCACTAAGAATGTTTATGACGTCACAGAAGGACGTGGAAGGGGAAAAGGAAGGGCTTCCCAGCCAGGCATGGTGTACTGCCTGGGTATTGAAGTCCGTTTGAGAATCGTTGAAACGTGTATACATGGGGCACACTAAAAATGTTGCACTTCTAGCTAATCGGAACTATTTGAATTTCGAATGTTATAACTTTAAAACGTTGCAACCTTCTTAGTAATAAAAAAAAAACAATTGGTCGGATATGATTTGTCAATTGTTTTTTTTTATCATACGCAACGAAAATGGAATTAAGTCGAAAAGATTTTAGAGCGATGATTTTTTATGATTTTAAAAGTGTGCCGCAAGACTCCGCAACTCCGCAAGACTGTGCCGCTCATCTTCAAAATGTTTTTGGGAGAGAAGCACCTTGTTTGCGCACTGTGACGCGATGGTTTGCTGAATTTCAGAGAGGTCGAGTTTCTTTACATGACGAATTTCGTGAAGGGCGGCCTTCAACTGCCATCAACGAAAATAATGTGGCTACTGTTAAGCGGTTAATTGAAGAAAACCCCCGGATTACCTATGAGACAATTCGAGGACAATCGGGGATTGGTATGAGTCAAATTCAGAAAATTTTACACGAAGAATTGAAAGTTCGGAAACATTGTTGTCGTTGAATCCCTCATGAACTGACAGCGGAGCAGAAGCGGGCTCGCGTGGAATGGTGCTCACAGATGTTACTATAGTACGACCACGGACATTCTAATGCTGTTTATGACATTGTCACAGGAGACGAAACGTGGATTTATTGTTTTGAACCCGAAAAAAACAGCATTCTTGTGAATGGGTGTTTGAAAATGAGAACAGGCCAACAAAAGTGAGACAGGCGAGAAACGTTGTTAAAAAATGATCGCGTTTTTTTTCACCGCTACGGCTCCCATCTGTACAATTCTACTTGAAGATCAAAACAGTGTCAATGCCGAGTGGTATTCTACCATTTATTTACCCAGGGTGTTAGAAAAAGTTCGCGAAATACGACCCAAAAGCCGCATTCTCCTACACCATGATAACGCTACTTCACACACGGCCAACAAAACAAGGTCATTTTTAGCTTCCGAAAAAGTACATCTCGTCACTCGTCCTGCGCATAGCCTCGACCTAGCACCCTGTGATTTCTGTATTTTCCCCAAAATTAAAGATCCTCCTGTTTTAAAAAATGGTTCGATCGCATGAAAAAATGTTTAAAATGGAAGAAGATTATTTTAACAAGCAATAAACATAATATTTTGGTCATAACATGTTGTTTTTTAAGTTACGCAAAACTTATAGTGTGGCCTACGTATTGTGTGTAAGATAAATAATTAAGATATCACGATTTAGGATTAAGAATTTTCATACTTTTTTTCCTGTGCCGTTTCTAGATTGCAGATTCTTCTAATTTGTAAAAAAAAATAAAGTTTGAAATTGACTTCTCGTAAAAACATCAAAATAATAAGCTTAAAGTATGTATAAGTTTAGCATTGTTATAAATGACGTAAATATGAAGATGTCTGTGCGAGATAAAGGCTTCTAGCCTCATTTAGCTCCAGGGCGAAGCGGATTTAGTGTCTCAGAACAGCCACGATCTTAGCGTTAACATAAGAGCTTATTTACTTAAGTATTTATTATGCAAAACAATTGTTTGAAAAAGATTAGACATGTCTCATTAGTAATTACGACAGATTACAGCGGGATTATAGGTATACGCCTTTTCGAAGAATATTTTTAAAATCAACAATCTGCGCTTCTGCCAGGAAGTTCGGAAAAGGCGATTGGCGAAAAATGCTACAACCGCCGTAACTACAAGGTGGTAGAGCTCTATAACCCGCCCGCGTTTGGTATCGACGTCTTACCAATTCTAGCTGTGATCACGTCAGTGATTGTGACCGTAGTGTTTTAGTTTAATAATAATAAATAAATAAATATGCAAGGGACAAATCACACGAATTGATTTAACCCCAAAGTAAGCAAATTATTTGCTGTCTCGATTTTATGTATTATTTCTAATAAAAGTTTGTTGTTTTTATTTAAATATTTGTCAGACCTTTCAGAATTGTTAATATTTTGGCAATTATTTCTAAAAATCATAGAAGCGATGAAATGTTTAAATAAAATCTTACGTGCATGTTCTACATCACTAGCTGTCGGCATGACACGACAATGGCGCTACTGGCGTAGACTTTGTGATCAGTTTGGGATTAGCGTTACATTATCTAATTTTTTACTTCATATAAATGACGAATGGAAAAAGTGTAACCAATATAATAAATAAACATTGGTTGACAAGCTATAGGCGATAAAAAAACAGCGAAAAATATTGCATTAATAGATTTATTTTTGCATAATGTTTGTGTCGGCATAACCCGACATTGGCGTTTGAACGTCCAAAACGATTTGTCGGATATAGCCGACTGTGGCGGTGAAAAGGTTAACAAAAAACTGGAAAAAAGCCGTCCAGATTTTTGCCAAAATATCTATAACTATTTAAATGAAATTAAAGACACTTTTGAGTGTCAGTTTTGTTCCGGACTGTGCATCTTGGGTTTTTTATATCAATGGTCGACACACATAAATTTAAGAGATCTAAAATGCCTACGGCCTAGTTATATTAATACTAGATTTTCATCTACTACTACTACTACTACTAGATGAAAACCCGGCTTCGCTCGGAAGTCATATTATATACGCAATTTTTTAAACTAACTCAAATAGTAGACATTAAAAATTGGCAGCACTGTAGTGACGTATTCTTTCAACTATTACATTGGTTTAATAAAGACAACACTATAGTGTTGCTATTCTGCATGTCTCATTAGTAATTACGACAGATTACAGCGGGATTATAGGTATACGCCTTTTCGAAGAATATCTGTAAAATCAACAATCTGCGCTTCTGCCAGGAAGTTCGGAAGAGGCGATTGGCGAAAAATGCTACAACCGCCGTAACTACAAGGTGGTAGAGCTCTATAACCCGCCCGCGTTTGGTATCGACGTCTTAAGAAGAAGAAGAAAGAAGATTCAAGAATAAGGTTTAAGGTTTATATGTAGGTACAAAAACATTTTATAGCAAAACAACGTTTGCGGGTCAGCTAGTTTTATATATTTAGCAATAAGTACATAAAAATATCATTTACTTAAAAAAGTTAAAAGGAAATGACTATCTCTTGGCCTAATGACTTATTTGGTAATAGTCATTTCTTTTTGCAGACGGCATATTTTCTTCAGCCGTCTGAAATTTATTACTCAGTACTTCAAGACTTACATCGCTGAACAGACATTAGCGACCCTTTTTATTCGTTGTATTTGCACAAGACATTAAAAGGATGGTTATTTTTGCTAGATATTATTTTTACAGTAAGATAGAATAAAAAGCAGACGACTCGAAGAACCACAATCGTTCATAGATACCAAAATGTTAATGATATGTGGTGCTAGCAGCCATCGCATTCTTTATCCCAAGCTGATGTATATATGTATTGTATACTGCTAGGGTCAGATTCCCGACAGGGAGAAACATTTTCGTGAAATTTGCATTTCTGGGTTTGGGTTTATTACGTATGTTACAGTATTTATATATGTATTTTTATGTATTAAAGATCGCCTGTGGCCGAAATTCGACCATAAACTAAACAATAAAATCTCTTAAGTTAGACAACTGACTTTAGCCGTAAATGAAATAGTTTAGTATCCATGTATGTATAATGTATATGTATGTCACATGAATACTCGCCTGGGTTGGGTATCACCGCCTTACAGATTCTTATCACAATAGCGCCTCGTCATTGTCATGTTGTGGGTTGGAAGGTAGCCGGTAAACTTTTGCACAGGTCATTACCACGGATTAAATGAATACGCTTTCAAGACAATTTCTTAGTTTGTCAGCGTCGCATACATTCACACACAAAAATACAAAGTTATATTACTTACCAATGAAATAAAATCATTTCAAGGATAATTTTTAAACATTGTCAGCTTAGTCGGTACGATAAAACAGTATAACATGGTTTACTTCTATGTTTTTGCTATAAATAATAAATAAATATTCACAGAACAAATTACAGTTCTTACTGATCTAACCCCAAAGTAAGCAAATTATTTGCTTGTGTTATGGGTGTTAGTCAACGATACATTTCTATACATTTACATGTATTTCTATGTATTAGTAAATACATAGAAATACATGTATAACTACTGGAATACATTTAATAAACACCCAAACCCGGAAATACAAACATCTATGCTCATCAAACAAATGCTTGTTCCCGTCGAGGATCGAACCCGAGTCCCGTCGATTGCGTAGTCAGGGTCACTAACTACTCGTCGGCGCGCCGTCTGTCTAGTCAGTTACCAGGCTGTATCGCATAACCGTGATAGCTAGAAAGCTGACATTTTCACAAATTATATATTTCCGTTTTCGTTATAACAACAAATATTAAAAATAAAAATTTAAGGGGGTCCACATACAATAAACGTGTTTTTTTCGTATTTTTTGCTATGATGGTACGGAACCCTTCGTATGCGAGTCCGACTCGCACTTGGCCGGTTTTTTTATATCATAAAATTGAAAACAAGCAGATGGTTCTCCTGATGGAAAGAGTCAATCATCACCTATAGATACAAAAGATGTTATTTTTTTCTTTCCCACTATAATATTGAAAACAAGCAGATGCTTCTCCTGATGGAAAGAGTCAACTATCACCTATAGATACCAAAGATGTTATTTTATTTTCACACTGTAATATTGAAAACAAGCAGATGGTTCTCCTGATGGAAAGAGTCAACCATCACCTATAGATACCAAAGATATTATTCTTTTCCCACTGTAGTAATGTTGAAAACAAGCTCCTGATGGAAAGAGTCAACCATCACCGATAGATACCAAAGATGTTTTTTTTTCCCACTGTAATTAAAGATCTGCCCAAAAAGATTCTCAATTCAGCTATTTTTTTTAATGTTTGTTACCTCAGAAATCAGTCATTTATTGAACAATTAAAAATCACGTGTTCTAGTGGCCCAGTGTCAGTGTTGACCACATGAGGTCCCGAGTTCGATTTCCGGGTCGGGCAATTCAAAAATGTGTTTTTTTTTTTCAGTTTTCTGATAAAAACATTGTCGCCCGGGATTGGAAAGTGCCCGGTTGGCGATAGGCTTGTCACATATCACATTACTACCAACTAACTTTGACTAATCTTGGTTGCACCTCAGCCTATTTCTTCGGGATCACAAGATAGCAACGCACCATTAACACCTTTGGTGTCTATAGGCTATGGTTGACTCTTTCTATCAGAAGACCCATCTGCTTGTTTGCTATCTTATGATATAAAAAAAATAAAAAAAAGCTTTAAAATAATACAGCTGAATTTGATAACCTTATCTTTTTAGGAACTCGGTTGAAAATTACTATATTTTCTGTGACTTACCAATTGATATTAATTTATTATTTTAGTTGATATTAATTGCTATAAATACATACTTTAGTTACTCACATACTTTCCACTTTCTCAGATGGTCCCTCCATTTGCCCCTGCACTGTTCCTTGAGATGTGTTTCTACACCAACCCCTCAGACCCAACTTTTCAGCTTGTTCTTTCGTAAACTGCGTTAAATAAATAACTGTTTTATATTTTAACCAGCCAGCAACAACCAACCAGCAAACCCTAAATTGAGGTATAACAATTATTTATCTTGTACGAGGGTGGATTAAAAGTACTCGGCCTAACACAGATCCATTCAATTCTAAAAATCAAATCTACCCACATTATTTAGTTCAGTTCAGAGTAGTTAATTGTGTGAAGTTAGAAACGTGTGCAATAATTCTTTGTGATTTTATAAATTTTTTAACAAAGCAATCGGACATACTTTCTGCAAATGGAGTAAATCGAGCAGTGTGTTGTTATTAAATACCTCCATATGAAGGGGTATCACTGAAAGCCATACATGATGATATGGCCAGTACATTAGGGGATTCTGCTTTTTCTTATTCATCTGTCATATTAAAAACTTGATTTGAATATGGGAGATTGCAGACTAAAAATGAGAGAGATAGCCGAGATTATAGGCATCTCTTATGAACAAACTCAAAATAACATAATCAACGAATTGGGTTTCCACACAGTGTCTGCGAGGTGGGTTCCACAACTGCTTTCAGTAGAACAAAAATAGGATGCGATTGACTATTTCACATGATTGTTTGAAGTTATTTGAAGCCGATGCAGATGATTTATTGAATCGTTTTGTTACAATGGATGAAACATGGGTTCATTACTGTACGCCAGAAACAAAACAACAATCAAAACAGTGGAGAAGACCTGGTTCACCACCCCCCAAAAAGGCTAAGGCGCTTTTGTAGGCAAATAAGGTTAATGGCTTCAGTATTCTGGGACTCGAAGGTTGTGATTATGATTGATTATCTTGAAAGGGGTCAGACTATAAACTCTGATTACTACTATTGAAGGAATGCTCAGACCTTTTCTAACCTACCAATTTCCTAACCTAAAAAAGTGCTTGGGAGGTTAAAGTTTTCCGACAAACAACAAAGTCAAAATAGCAGGAGATGCATATTTTGACTCTAAGGAAGAATCTTTCTGGGCTAAAGACCAACCATATAAAGATATAGACAGTTGGACAAGAGTTGGTATACAATAGGATACCAACTATTGTTTAAGCTAGATATACAAACCTCAGAAATTATTAAATTATTTTAGTATAAAATAAGAAATTGTGTTATTTCATATTATTTTACAGTTTACTTCCTGAATACTAAGGTCAGCTTACACCTAATAATAAAAAAAATAAGTGACTTACAATGGTTAAATATTATTAACACTTAATTTTATCAACCAAAAATTTTTTAATATTATATTATATATATATATATATATATATATATATATATATATATATATATATATATATATATATATAAATCAATTGCTGTTCGTTAGTCTCCTCGCTAAAACTCGAGAACGGCTGATCCGATTTGGCTAATTTTGGTTTTGAATTAATTGTTGAAGTCCAGGGAAGGTTTAAAAGGTGAGAAAATATTTAAAAAAATAAGAGTAATATCAAAAAAGCAGAACAATGTTTGCAGGGTCAGCTAGTTGTATATATTTACAGAAATAAAATACACATTTTTTGTAGTAAAATACACATAGTTTTTGGTTAGGCACATATAATTTCTTACTATTCATGTGTTAGTTACCGGTAACTTCAGCATTTGTATAAAAAATATATGTACCTCCAAAATATACAAACATGGCAAAGGAAGTACCTTAAGAGACTTGAAATTTGAATGTAACTGATTAAAACAACATATTGTTCAAATACATTTCTTTTGGACTCTAAAAATTCATACTATTTCAACATCAGATAATATACTCTCATCATGTACATGGCTAATATTACTGGCTTCTCATTTGGGTCAGTTTTAGTGGCATATAATCATTGCTTTTTGCATTTATTTAGCTGTTGTTAGCCACCTAGAAAGATTAAGGGGACCAGAAATAATATAAGGTAAATCAGAAGTAAATATACCAGTGGCAAAGGCAGCGGCTTTGTCAGATACTTCAGTACGATCGGAGGCAAGGGCTAATAATGTTAAATTTATCTTCTTTTTCTTTTGAGGAGGTGAGCTATTTGTTTTGACAGTTCTAGTATTTTTCTTAGTTCTAGTTTGTAGTAGTTGGTTTTTGGTGGTAGACCTAGAAGACGGTACAATTAAGTTATAGCATGAGCTGCTTCTTTCAATTGGCAAGTTATTAGTTAAAGAATGAAAACAACAAAATTTGTCAAAATAACTTGTTTGTCTGTTGCACATACTTTTTTGAGGAGGTGAAGCCATTTGTTTTGACTGTTCTAGCTTTTCGTGTTAAGACCTAGATGACAGTTCAATTAATCTATTGCATGAGCTGCTTCTTTCGTATGCAAGTCATTAGTTAAAGGATGAGAGCAACATTTGTCAAATAAACTTTTCCTCTGTTTCTTGTTTTTTCTTTTTTCCTTTATGCAAACAAATCATATTTCATTTCACTCTTTGATCTATAAGAGAACTTTTATTTCTTGAAAATACGATTCTTTCATTCCTTACCTTCTTTATAAGTCCATCAGTAGTTTAAAAGTATTTGTAGTATTTTGAGTAAATTTTTCATTTTTTAAAATGAAAAAAAAAAAATGATATCAGGGGTACTTTTAGCATGCATGCACATAGCATAACCAAACTGATTTTTTTTGTCTTTATTGATGATCTAAAAGAGCAACATTTCACAGGTATTCCAAGCCAATGATCAGGTTTTAAAAAATAGCTCCAGTCTAAAGTATAGCCAGTCGGTCGCCTTATACGACCAGCCTGACAGAACGGTTGTTGGTCTACTCTTCATAGAACCGAACAACAGGAGGGGAAATATTATTGTTTTTATTAATAACTAGCTATTGCCCGCGACTTCGTTTACTCCCCACAGCTCCTCCCCCGTAGGTGATAGCGGTGACCTGACCTGTTAGTAATATTCATGAAAAATTTGAAGTAAATCCATGCAGTACTTTTTGAGTTTACTCCGGACATACATTGACTTCCCTACGATTTTATTATATGTACAGATTTCAACTCAATATCTCCACACATTACCGCGTTATACGATCTTGACAGACAGATGGATAACTTTTTATTTTTTCCTTAGAAGGTACGGAACCCTAATAAATAGAAAGGGTTTCCGCAATCCACTTGGTGGCGGAAACCCCTATTTCATCCTCCCTGTTCACCCTAAAATACCAGAATTCGTAGGTCGCTAAAGCAATAGTTTATTATATAATTATAGATAAGTTTAGTAATCCAACTTTAGCAGTTAGATGGTTAGATCTGTATGTGAAATTAAAACTTACTTTGCGAAAGAATACTCCTTGTACCCGACCATATACTTCAAAATCAACACTTCGTAAAGCCATTGTAGCAACGGTTGTATAAAAACTTCTGTTTATGTGGCAGATCACAGAAGTTAAAAGTAAGACGCGAATCATGAATTATATTAATGTAATTCCAATAGCCCTTGAGAAATTAACAAAATAAACTTATCTAGAACTACAGCAATCAACATACCTAATATAAAAATAATCACAGATTACCTATTATCAAAGAGTATGTAACGTATTTACCTATTATAATAATTTTAGAAAACGACATCCAGTGCTGCCAATAGCCAACTCTACAGCCTTACTACATGATACCAACCATAGACTAGTATATATATTATGTTTTAGTACCTACTCTAAATTCTAATTGGTCTGTGTATACATGTTAAAAAGTCGCATATAAGCTTGAAAAGTCGCTAGAAGTCGCTAAATGCTAAATAGTAGACTGAGCGCTTGAAATGGAAATTGAGCCCAATTCTTTCAGGTACCTCTAATATTGTTTTACGCACGGTAGAATGGGGCACAGTTTTTTGGTCTCTTAGAAAAAAATAAAACAATTTGATTTACTTACACATATTTGTAGTCGGTATAAAACAATTAAAAATTATAAAAATCAATTATTTAACAAACGAAAAGTCAAAATATTAATACTAAAAACATAGATATACTACACGTCTAAATTGATAATTGGGCGATAAAAAGTGTCCCCAGTAAAAGTCTACTTACATTTGGTAGACTTGAGTAACATGTCAAATAGTGTCATTTTAACAATAATAGGAGAACAAGCTGAAGGAAAATTATAAAATATGCCGGTTTGTAATGACAAAATCTTGTCGCAATTATCATGAAAAATTTTATAATAATAGCAAGAACACGTTTCATGAGCAACTTTTGTTGTACAATTACAATTATATATGAAAAAATTGATTTTTTAGTCCGATTAATCAGTACTGCCAGTACTGGGATATTTTCCAAAAAAATGGGAAACATATATGTTTTCCATTACGTTTGAAATATATTTCATATAAGTACATCTTGGTAAATTATAATAAAATGCTGCAATAACGTTTACATAGATATGTATGTATAATATTCTATCGTAATACCTAAATTAAAATAAAATCTATGAAAATTTAAATTACTGATAAATAAACAAGCAGGTAGAACTCCTAAAGGAAGAAAACAACCATCGTCTATAAACACAAAATATGTTTCAAATGCGACGTTATCCATGTGATGGGTAGGATGGTATTGTCGGATACCTTACCCTCAAAACTGTACATAATACGAAAGTGAAATGCATTGACGCTTTTGCGGCATGAATTTGTAGACAGATCTTTTGTGGCAGCTCGGACGAGGCGTTGCAGAACACTACCAACTAGATCGCCCCGTTGGTCGAGTGGTTAGTGACCTGACTGACTACGCAATCGACGGGATTCGCGATCGATCCCCGACGAGGACAAGCATTTATGTGATGCGCATAAATGATTGTGTTTCCGGGTTTGGGTGTTTATTAAATCTGTTCCAGTGTTTACGAGTATATATGTATTTCTATGTATTTGTATCGTTGACTAGCACCCATAACACAAGCAAAATAATTTGCTTATTTTGGGGTTAAATTAGTCAGTGTAATTTGTGCTGTGAATATTTATTTATTTAACTACTAATAATAATATAAGACAAGGCAATCTCGCTAAGTTTCTTCCGCTGGATCTACTCAGTGTAGGGCCGCATTTCAGTTTGGTATTAATTCTATAAATGTCCACTCGTCAAAAGTACGTATAAAAGTTAATTTTAATAATTAAAAAAAAAAGTATCTTCACGCTCATATCCCCAAAGGGGTAGACAGAGGTACAACCAGGCACTTTCCAATCCCGGGCAACTTTGTGTTTCTCAGAAAACTGAAAAAACACTTTTTTTAAGTGCCTGACCCGGGAATCGAACCCGGGACCTCATGCGGTCAACGCCAACGCTGGACCACTAGACCACAGAGGCGACAATAAATTAAAGATTGGTTTAAATCCTGAATAACCAAAACATCTACTCTCGCATGGAAATGAGCGTGATTTTTTTATTTATTAACACCTACCTACCAATTTTTCGCATGTGAAATTTAATAAATAAATAATAAATATTCACGGGACAAATCACATTTGCTGATATAACCCCAAAGTAAGCAAATCACTTGCTTGTGTTATGAGTGCTATTCAACGATACTAATATCTATACTATACATAAAAACACATATATAAATACTATAATATATTTAAGAAACACCCAAACAACTAAGAGTCCCGTCGATTGCGTAGTCGGGGTCGCTAACCATTCGACTAACGGGGCGGTAAACTTAAGTTACATATACTGCAAAAACTTCAAGTTCCAAATCGTATAATAAATTATGTGCGTTCTTTGTAATTGTATATAGGTATTTAAATTAAATCGGATGTATAATATTTACTTTAATTTTCGTTTTTTATATTGAAAGCAGGGATAATAAAAAGTAAGGTTAGGGACACCAACCACGCACACAAGCGTTGCTTGATTACTGTAAGTACACAAGTGACACTCGGTGAGATTGATCAAAATTAATAAATCTAAGCGATAAAAATAAACATATCTAGCAAGGGGGGCCAACTTAAGGGTAAACATTTGTTTAATTAATTATAAATAAATAAAAGACGAACGAACAATTTTTACAATCGAACATAAACGAACAAACGACGAACAAATAATAAAAAATACAAAAAATTCAAAAATCAAAAAAGGGGGCCAAATTCAGTGACCTATTACGTCGAACTGCTCACTGTTGAGCTTACAAAAAACTGAGCCGTCATGGGACTCCTGACAGATGTGAAAAAATCGGGGTTGCGTAGTTGGTTGCCATGGCGACACATCGCCACATTGTACACGCTACTAAATATAGACTGTATACTTCGCTGTATCCCGTCGCCACGGATGCCGTGTCGCCACGCCAGCGATCCGGTTTACACCTGCGCCAATAGATGTTTCACATCAAAAATTTATTACATATTTGTAACACATCTTTCGAGAATTTCTATATTGCAAGTTTATATTAAAAAAAATTACCTATTTTTTAAGATATATTACGATCTTAGACAAGACAAAGGCAATTGTGGTCAGCCTTATTTGGCACACAGGTAGATGGTGATCTGGAATAGCACATAGGCTATTTTTATCCCGGAAAAATTAGATGATTTCGCGGGATTCACCAAAAACTTATAATGCAGCGGGCTGCGCGCTGCAGCTAGTTTATTTAATAAACACCCAGACCGAGAAATACAAACACATATGCTTATCACATAAATGCCTGCATTGTTGAGAATCGAACCCGAGCCCCATTGATTGCGTAGTCAGGGTCGCTAACCATTCGACTGACGGGGCGGTCAAATATGAATGAAGCGTTGGCTTAGGGAAAGAATAATATAAAAAAATATATTTTACATTAAGTCTTAGTATTAACAGCTATTAACTGCTGTTATAAATTTAGGAAGTAAGACTTCAAAAACAGGACAGCTCCCTATACAGATCAATGAATTCAGCGATAACTTCTTTTTCCTGCGTAAATGTCATTTTCATGCAAACGTGCACACTCAACGGTTGCCGCTGGACAATTGCCTTTGTGACTTTGTGCGGTTTACAAAAAGCGTTTACACTGTGGAATACGTATTGCCAACGGTGGCATCCACACATGGTTTAGAACGAGCGTCCGCCCACAAATGTCACACGATTTTTTGTTACAAACAAGACTTGTTTATACTGTTGTAAACACGAAGTATTAGCTTCATGGTTGTAAACCCCCTGTGGAAAACCCATGTGTTGGGCTTGTTTCTAACAGTGTGGCTCGCGATTTATTCAGAGCTAAATACTAATGTCTATGTACTAATGTCAGAGTGACATCCCCGGATGACAACCTGGAATGTCACTTGTCAGATTTCAGGTTTTTCAGAATTCCGTCAAATTCAATATTTTGGATTAAAAAATCATATTTGTTATTGATTAGTATAAATATCGACACGATTAATAGTTGTAGTAAATTGTCAAATTAAGCTTGGTTGGAAACCTCAAAATAGCATAGAAATGGCATTTTATATATGTGGAAGGTAATTATAAGCTTTTATTATGTAATAACATACAGGTTTATCAATTTTTAAACGACATTTCGTGTTGTAGATTAGGTAACAGATCTGGACTATTAAGTTTGGGACAAATGCGGTCACTGGCAGGTAGTGTCCGATATGCCCCTGCAACAGTTCCTACTATGACTATAAAAAAATATGAGCCTCCACAAATTGAACACCATGACGTCAAAAATGAACGTTTGAAAAGGCCTCTGTCTCCTCATATGACCATATACAAGTTTCCTATGCCAGCTATGCTGTCAATCTCACATAGAGCTTCAGGTAAATATACATATAGACATATTTTGTTTCAGACTAATCTATTTATTAAATAAATGTGACAACTATGTGTTTAGTATGTGAAGCATTAAGCAATGATGCATACAGTTATAATTTTAACCCTTGTTTACTAATAAAACTGCAGTAGGTTCAGCAAGGGACTTAGTTTTTCTAATACATTTCCTGTTATCAGGGAAAGAGTTCATAAAAAGTGAATAATTGGCTCAGTTTGTCTTACTGCTAGAGATAAAACAAATAGTTGTTTGGCCAGATTCCAGGTAATAGATATTCAGCCAATGTCCACGTGGATATTCAGTGGTTAAACTGACGTTGGTGCATTAAAAATGTATGATAACACCAGCAAATGGTGTATTTGCTCAGTCTATCGGCTTTGGGTTTGTTTGTTAGCATGTTTCATTGTTTCTGCTATTTGACATTTGATTGCTTGAGCATGCACATGTTATTGTTAACAGATAATTATTTTAGGTTGTGAAAGATACTTTTTATAATTAAATAAATGATGTTTATTTATGTATCTACAGTATCATAAAGTATGTATCTACAGTAAATGTGTCTACAGTATGTATCTACAGTATCATAAAGTAAATTTTATAATAAATGTGTGTTTTTCTAAAAACCGGGTATTCGGCCAGATAGCGCTTTATTATCTAGTGTCTGGTTAGATAGTAAATATTGATCAGGTAGGTTGAATACTAAATAGTTAACAGATACCTATGTCATGTTTACTTACTACCATTGTGGCTACTAGGTGGTAGATTTTCGCAAGGTCTTGCCTGGGATTCAGTCTCACCCCCTTATGGTACTACTCCTTACCTATTCCTTTCATAATAGTATGTGCCAGAGTCATATTCTGGTTTGGAGGGTAAGGTAGCTAGTAAACTACATTTGGTATTACCATCCCGCCACACTGATAGCAACTCACCATTAACATAATTGGTTTCTATATGCTTGACTTTTCTATGTCTTCACTTGTCCAATTTAACCATAGGTTTCGCTGGGATCATGATATCTATACCTATACAGACAGGGGAGGCAAGAAATCATTATTATGAACCTAAAGTTATATACATTTTTTTGCATGGACATTAAAAAGCAAATTTCTGTTTAAAAAAACAGTTAAAAAGTGTGATAATTGTAAGTAGTGAATTTGTAAATAATTGAAACCCTCACATGGACCCTGAAACCTTTTTTTCATTTTTTTGCAGAAAAAGAAATGTTTACAACTTTAGGTTCACATTCTACACCCAGCTTTGAAATATTTACAATCATTATTTTATCAATGGTAAATACAAATAGTGGGTTGGTTAAAAAAGTATTTTAGTATTTTATAAATAAAAATTTGGCATACAATCTTTTTAGTTGTACTGTTTGTATTAGGCTGGTTTTGAAACCATTAAATAGATTGATATTTTAAAAAATGAAATTGAAGGTTAAGTTAGCTCATGTCCATATAAGCTTGTTATAAATATTTTTACTACCATAATTTTTACGAATATTTGGAAATTGATTTTTATAATCTCCAAAGTTATATATATTAATTTTCTGTTTTCATATCTAGGTTCAATTCTTGATAATATACCAGTGGGCGGGATGCACTGTGCCGCACTCCCGGCTGCTTGAGTACCACCATCTTGCTTATTTCTCCCGTGAAACAGCTTTGCTGTGTTTTGGAGAGAAGGAAATGTAATTACTGGCATCAAGACTTAACATTTTATGTCTCAGGATAGGCATCACATGAATGGTATACCTGGGCTAATACCATTCGTGTGTTGCGACATCAACCACTTACCATCAGGTGGAACGTCTGCCAGTTTGCCTATCCCAATAACAAAAAAAAATTTAACTTATAATTGCTATTCTTATAGTATATGTAGCAAGATTTGTTTTATGCTGCAGCACTGCTCCAGCCTGTAGTCTCATATACGAATACACTTAAAAACAAAATCCTAAAATTATTGTGTTTTATTTTGTATAGAGTAATTTATTTTTGTCAACTGTTACTTATGTTATTTTTTTGTAAAAGTAATAGTTATTAAGTAAAAAATCTGTGAAATAAAGATAAAAAGGTAAATAATGGACTAGTACAAGTGCATTATTTACTACATATTTTACTTTTAAATAATGGAGTTCCACTAATTTCTAACATTGCAAAGTGTAAGATGTTTGGTATCTGTTAAAAATTAAAATCCAGAGCCTCCATCAACAGCTCACCCCTGACCCACCTTGCCAACACTCTTCTAATCAAATAAACATTGTACTATGGGTTCCAACTGAGAATAGGATCCCATTTGTTGTCAACTTCATGTCATAAGTGTGAAATTAGTAATGTCAATAAAAAAAATTGTTTAAAAATTTGGGCTGATTTATTAAAGAATAAATAACATTCAAAAATTTCTATGATAATAATATTAGTGTTCCATATCATACTACATGTACCTACATAAGTGTACCTATTTAAATTATGTCATTATAAACATATTACGTAATTAATTTTAGATTAATGAGATATTATGTGTGACAAAAAAAATTACACTAATGATTATGAAACAAATTCGTTATAAGCGGTTTAGACGATTTAAAATCCGATAGACACATTTCATTAAGTATTTTGATGATAAAAATAAATCTATTTGAAATTTTTATATTTTCTACACCTTACTTTAACATATACTAGCATGGGCAAATGGGACCCTGAATAGAAAATATACCAACTAGAACATATTTTTTTAAGAATGTCTTTGTTAATAGTTTTTGCTCATTTATTTGTTGGCTTCAATGAGTATGCATCACCAATTAAATTTTTGCAAAATGCGGGGCAATATGGTATCCTGACAGTCCTATTCTCAGTTGTAACGCATAGTATGTATGTTTGGTAATCTCTGACTACTCTTTCTAAATCATGATTGTTTTATTTTAGGTATAATTCTAGGAACATATGCTTCGGCATTGGGTATTGGAGCATTGGTGCTTCCAAATGATGTTTCACATTACATTACGATCATTGAGGGATTAAATTTGTCACCTGCAGCACTATTTTTAGCCAAATTTGCCATTGCAGCTCCATTCAGTTATCATTTTATCAATGGATTAAGGCATCTGTACTGGGACACAGCTAAGGGCTTAAGTATGAAAGAAGTTTATTCCACTGGATATGCTATTTTGGGGGGAACTTTGGTTTTTACAATTTTGTTAGCTTGTTTGTAAGTACAAAATAGGGCTAAAATTTGCTGACAATATGTTGTTTGTTCTGATATAATTACAAAATAAGGATAATTATTGTAATAAAATAAATATTAATAGACTTGTAGATCTTTTATTTGTATAAAATTCATCTGAATAATTTATAATTTATCAAAAGAACTTTCTAAGTGATTTGTACATTAATTATGTTTTAAGTAGTTTATAACAAAAGTATTCATATTCTCACTCTGCTTATACAATCTAATGTTTATTAAAAATGCAAAAGTATTCTGTATTATTATTTATTAGTCACTGGTTTTACAATAATAGATGAATTTAAAATTCACAAAATGTGTTGATGACATCATGTATAGTTTTAAACTTATCAAAGTCAAGTTTTTCTGTAGTCGCAAGACCTTTTGCTGCATTCTGAAACAAAATTACATTTAAAAATTTTAACACACCAATAGTAGAAAAAGATAGCTGAGTGCCAAATATTACATCCTACAGTATCATAATAGATATTTTTGTATCATCACTCCTGGTTCCCTTGTATAGTAGGCACAAACATGAATAGACTTTTCAGTTCACCACTATTCACCAGTTTTTCGAATGGAAGGTGAGTGGCGATCGCCATCTCGAATTTATCGACTTGATAACGATTATTGACTATTTCTAGCTTTAACTGGAACCAATGGCTTTATACTTAACGCTTGTTCTTCCTGGGGCTCAAATGCGGGACCTCATGATCTGCACTGTAATAGGCTACCGCCTGGAACACAAGGCAGTCAAATTTTTATTTTATTAGGTATTTTTGTTTTTCTCGATTACACATTTTGTTGTACAATTATTAAATTAAGATACTTTCTTCAAATACCTAGAAGTAAAAAATAGTACTATATCAATGATGAGTCAGTTAGCTCATATTCATTGAGCGATTAATAAACATGCCACTATTATAGTGATAACATCTGCCACTATAATGTTGATTCAGTTCTTGTAATGTGACATTACATTCTTGCGGCCAATGCTGCTCTTCTCATGATTCCATTCCTACCTATGTATGTACCATTCCTACTTAGAAAAAATTTTACATGGTTGGTAAAGAAATTACAAATACTCTCAATTTTTCTATTGATACATATTGATCTCTATTTGCTTTCTTTAAATTTGATCTAAGTTATTGTTATCTTTCGTATGCTCATGATTTGCTTCATTTTCTTTCATCTTTGATTTTTACAGGTTATGGTTATCTTTTTCCAACAATAGAGACATTTGCTTGTTATAACTTATACTATTACAAAAAAATCCTATCCTATGTTGGTCTGGGTCATATTTTAACAAAACTATAGGCCTTCCCGCAGAGCAATTCATTAAGGTGAAGCCAATGATTGTCTAAACATGTAATCACCATCTTAATTTTTTTCCATCCAATCAATTCCATCAGGAAAACCATACATTAATTTGTTGGCTTCAAATAAGCTGTTATTCAGTAAGTGGAGGTCCTGTTTTTGTCCATTAAGTTGTACATTGGCCAACATATCTTACATTGGGTGTTGAAGATTTAGCTTTGGTTTCATTTAATAGAAAATGGTTCACATTAAATCAGTGTTCAACATTTGAAATCGCAATGTTCACCTAATGTTTCATTTTAAATTAAAGTGACCCGCAAACAGTACGATTCTAAGCGTATCCCCACAAAGTAAGGTACGTATTATCATAAACAAAAATGGGCCAAGGATCAAGGATGGGGAAGGGCTTAATCCAATCATTTGAATTCTTCTAGAAGAAATCAGGAGATATAGTATATTATTTCTTATTCTATAGTGGTGCAATTTCCTGTTTACAATGAGATGATGAACATAGTCAAAAGCTTTAAGAAGACAAATCACAAAAAAATTATTTTGATTTCTTCCAGGTTTATATCGTTGGGTAGCAAACAGGCTTATGGATCTTCTGATGAAAAGAAATAACAATCGCCTATATAGATACTAGATATGTTAATAGCGCTTTATTATCCGTGTAGCAAGGATGAAGTACCAAATTCATAAGCTCACCGGCAACCTTATCTTACAAACCGGAATACGATAGCGACAAGCATTGATGCTATAGCGACTGGACTGGGTAAGATGGTGATATCAAAATCCGGGCGAGAGTTGTAGAACTTTACCACCTAAATAGTTAGTAGTCATTACACCAGTAACAAGTATTAGCTTTTTTTTTGCGTTTTAGGTACGAGATGCATAGCTATAAGTTGATTTTTTACTTAGGTGGTAGAGTTCTGCATTGTCTCGCCTAGTCTATTATCACCGCAATAGCGTCAGTGCTTGTCACTGTCGTGTAAACTTATGCATGTGGCATTAGGTCTAGTCACAAGATAGCAACGCACCATTAACACCTTTGGTGTCTATACATATGGTGGCGATGGTTGACTCTTTCTATCAGGAGACCCATCATCTGCTTGTTTGCTATCATAAGATATTTTTTTTATTCATCATTATATTCATAAGAAGTTTTTTTTATATAAATAAAAAAAAACTTTTTTCCAACGCCATATTCAAGCGAGTTTAAAAAAAATCAATAATTCTACCCTAGTATCTACGGTTGAGAAAGGAGCCAGTGTATCTGTCACATTATGATAATCGGTACTTTGGAGATGGGCGTACCGGCTTTTTTTTGAATTTTTAGAAATGTCTAGTAGGAACTCACATTAAAGATAACGTTGTTATTCTTGAGGAACTCCCCATAAATATTGAAAAGGTCGTTCCTGGTGTCGAGTAGCTCAGCCAGGCTGAGCGGTGTGTGGGCCACAGACACGTCCGACAGGAAGTCTTTGGCGGACAGCCAGGTGCGGGAGGGCGCCGCGGCGACGTGGCAGGAGGTGAAGTGGTCCAGCGCGCCGCGCCCGCCGGACTCGCGGTTGAGACACACCAGCTCCAACTCCGACGAATCTACGCTGGACAGCTCTTCGCCTGGAAATATAATATTTGCTACATAATTGATCACGGATTAAATGGATACGCCTTTCAAGACAATTTCTTAGTGTGTCAGTGTAGCTTACAATTACATACAGAAATATAATATTTTATATATATTAATACCGGCTACCACGTTCCGCCAACGCACTACACGCCGTAGTGAGGGATTCCGCTCACACCATCTTGACGATTGGTCATCTACGACTGTTCGATTTGCAGGTACTTTCTTTATACGAACAGTCGAGCTTTGGAACAGTTTACCTCAAACGATTTTTCCGAGTAGCTACGATATTGGGTTTTTTAAGAGGAGGATCAACAAATTCCTTAAAAGCCGGCATCGCATTGGCAACTAACCCTTATGTTGTTAAAGTCCATGGGCAGTGGTGACCGCTTTCCATCAGAGTGCTAAGTGTGAGTTTTTCTTTTCAAATTCGATCGTGAGCGCGTTTCGAGTTTACTAGGAATTTGTATGTGATTTGTACAGCGCCACCTAGTGGTAAACTGATTTCACTGTTTACCACTAGGTGGCGCTGTACAAATCACATACAAATTCCTAGTAAACTCCAAACGCGCTCACGATCGAATGCGAAAAGAAAAACTCACACTTAGCACTGAGGTGGCCCACTCGCTCGTATGCCTGCAAATTCAATAAAAAAAACATCCCGTACGCTGGAATGCGACTGGCAAACGCCATTTCGACTATATTATGGCTAATCCGACGTTGATTTTACCATGGGCGAAGTCGTAGCTAGTATCTAAATAGGAAATACATTTTTTTTAAATATTATAAGATAGCAATAATACGGGATAAAAACTATCCTGTCCTTTCTCTGGTCGCAAACTACTTCTGTACCAAATTTCATTCAAATCGGTATTGTGAGAATAGTGTACCTATTTTTTTATATCATAAGATAGCAAACAAGCAGATGGTACCTACTCCTGATGGAAAGTCAACCATCGCCTATAGACACCAAAGTTGTTAATGGTGCGTTGCCATTTTGTGGCGAGGTCTAATGCCACGTGCATAACCTTACCGACTACCTTACCCATCAAACCGGAACACTTTGTGACAAGCACTGACGCTATTGCGTCAGGAATAGGTACAGTATTCTCAGTTTAAAGGGCGTGATCTACAATCGATATCGAAACCAAAAATATAGTTTTTAGAATTTTTGTCTGTTTGTCTACATGTATGTCCGGGGTAAACTCAAAAAGTACTGCATGGATTTACTTCAAATTTTGCATGAATATTATTAACAGGTCGGGTCAACATATAGGCTGCATATTATCAAGCTATCACCTACGGGGGAGAAGCTGAGCGGAGTAAACGAACTCCGCGCGGACGAAGTCGCGGGCAACAGCTAGTATATTATATATCAATAATATCAGTATCAGTATATATTATGAAAGAAAGCAAAAAATAAATAAAAAATATTGCTATTTACTGTAGAACTTTTAGGTATATTACAAAGTACTCTGTGGTAGAACTTACTGGAGACAAAGGCGACATCAGCGTTACCATCTTGCAGACATTTTAGTGCACTGCCTCCGAAACATTGCTTCTTCAGTTTGGAGACATCAGCACCTGTTACAAGTTGTATAGTTCACAATTGATTTTTGAATTGAAAACTTTTACAAGCGCATTACACATTTTTTGTCTCGAAAAAATCTTATGGGTTCGCATCAGCAACATGCTGATGAGTTATAATTTTGTAATTTTTATTTTTAACATTACAATTTGAACATTCAAATTACAGTTAGTTTACACTTCTGTCGACAGTTCTCATAACTGCTTCCGATTTTTTTAATCGGTTAAAACTACGGATATGTATTGGTTTGAGTTTTATAAGAAAAATAATCATTAAATAGCTACAACTTTGAAGGAGAGTATTCTTTTCGATTCGATTGGTAAGAGACGAATACTTTTTATACAAGGCAAAAATATAAAATGGTAAATGAACGGATTTTTTTGATTCTATTATCCAGGCGTACGGCTGGAACTCCACTAGAGTGCAATATACTTTAATACGTACACATCCCTCTCCTCCCTGCTGTTGTAAGAAATAACAAGAAATCTTTGAGTATGCAAGAAATATATACAGGTTCTTTTTTTAGCCGTGGGGCCTATTAAAGGAGTGTACTCAGTATTCGATTCTGAGCCCAAATATCTATAAAATATACATGTGACCTTAATTTTTTACCTAATTATTCCATTAAATAATTAAATCATAGTTACGGCGTGCGTACGTATTATGTACCTAAAGCTACGTACGCGCGCCGTGAATTAAGGCTATGCTAGCATAAAGATTACAGTTACTGTGGCGAGAGTCACGGAGCCCGTGAATTGCGTAGTGCCAGTGAATCGCGATGTCTGGATGTGTTTCCGCGAATGTAATAATATTCTTGTGCGTATTTGTGTGAGTGTTTGACTAATAATAACAATGTCATCGTATCAGTATTCCAATGAAGAATATTGGGATATTATAGGACGTGCCTATGCGTTACGTAACGCCTATGCGTCCCAGATCGCCAAATACAGAAGAATAATTCAGCAATTGAGATTATTGTAAAATGTTAATAATTAATTAACTAAAGTTCTATCATTGTGAAAAGGATGATTAAATTTACGCCAGAAATACTAAGATAAATATTAGTTGTGTCTTACACTTTTATTTGTGCCTAGTTTATTTTTTAAATTACAACACATTTAAAACATTTCTAATTATTTAGTGCCTAGGTATTTTTGCCTGTCCTTCCTAACTAAACCAGGAACAAAGTATGAAGGGAAAATGAATAACAATTCACACTAGTTTAAAACGGGTAGGTAGATTACATTTACATTATCTACCTAGGTAGTTACTGATATTATTATGATGATTCGTGAATTGTAAAGACTAGCTTAACGAATGCGATGACCAGAATAACCATGAGTCACGAGACTTTTGACATTTCAATTACTGTTTTCTGGGCTATTTAATACTTTATTTTTTTAATATGTTTATTCGATATGTATATACATATTATATATACGTATCATATACTATATTTATATATAGCGTGAATTATCACGGATTTGATTACGTCCCACGGCTAAAGTCTGGATCTAATAGCAAGTAACTTAATTAATGTTCAGTCTAACATTCATACACTTGCTTTGTCTGATCATGAAACTGCTCAGAGTATACAAGCCAATATAGAGTCAGTCTTAGAATTTAAACAAAAAAGAGCTTTTTGGTTTGAAACAAAGCGGATATATGGGCAGGAAAATATTAAAAAGTTTCATGAATGTTTATCAAGTTTAAGTTTTAATGAAGTTTTTACAAAGTCAAATTGTGAAGAAGCATTTAATGAATTTCATGATATTTTACTGTTATTTTTTGAGTTATGTTTTCCTAAGGTCCGTGTAAAAGTTTTAAATAAACCTATAAAAAATAAATGGTTAACTAAAGGTCTTCTAAAATGTTGCAAAGTAAAACGCCAGTTGTACCTTAACTATCGTCATGCTCAACCTAATAGGAAAGAAAATAAATGTAAATATCTACATTATAGGAAAATTTTGTCTAAATGTAAATTAGAATCACAAAAACAGTCTTCTTTGAAATACATTGAAAATTCCTCTAATAAATGTAAAGCTTCATGGAATCTGATTAAAAGTACATTTCAGAACAAAGTAAATAGTAGAGAAATAGAAAAAATCAAAATAAACAATTTAAAGTACACAAATACTCAGACAATCTGTAATTTATTTAATAATTTCTTTATAAACCAGACAAAATCAAGTAGTGTAAAAGTCAAATCTACAAATACTTCAAAATCATATGCTGAATTTTAGGAATTCATATTTTAGGAATAGTAAAAAATTATATGTGCCTAATCAAAACATAAATATTTTTACAAAAAATGTGTATTGTATGTCTATTATTATATACAATCATATTCCTGATAGTCTTAAATCATTACCTATAAATAAATTTCGCAAAAAGTTGTTTGATTTGCTGTTAGATAAAACTTATTATGATATTAAAGAATTTTTTGCCGATAAAATTAAATATTAATGGATAGAAATATAAGTTTGTTGAATTGTCCTTAAAAAATTTCAATGTACCTAGTAAAATTTTGTATATAGTGAACATTTTGTAAATTATAAAAAATTTAATTGCACAAAATATGAAACTTGTAATTATAAAAAAAATCTTTTGTAATATGACATTGTACATTTATAACAAGTACATAAAATAGAGAAAAAAGACCAGCCCGCTGAGTTTCTTCCGCCGGATCTTCTCAGTGTGTGGCCGCGTTCCGATCCGGTAGTAATTCTAAATAATCGAAAGAATGTTTTAAATGTAATATTATATAATGATAATTTATTTATATATTTGCACACCATATAATGGTAGAATATGTTGGTAACTTAATTTATTTTTAACAACTTGTAACACCCATATTCTTGCAAATAAATATTTTCTTTCTTTCTTTCTAAAAAACATTCTGTATATTTTCTATCCGCTCAACCAACTGCAATGGGGCGGTATTTCCTTATTTTAATTTTGCATATTTTTGCAAATCTTTGCAAAATATGGAAAATCTTTTTCTCCATATTTTCATCTCCTGTGACGGAGTGAGGGGTCAAATCTATCAGCTAGTATCATCGCTCAACCGACTTTCCAAAAGGAGGGAGTTTTCAATTCGGCTGTCTTTATTACGTATGTTACCTCAGAACTCGGACATTTTTAAACCGCTTTAAAACTGGAAAACCTTTAAAAACAACAAAGAAAAATATCGACACGCAGGGATTGAACCTGCGACTGTCTCCCTAAAGCTGGGACGCGCTTCCACTGAGCTAGTGTCGACAGGTTTGACGTGGCAAAATTCTTCTTTGTTATATGATCGACTTTAAAACTTCTGTTTGTTTGGAACAAATCTTCACCAAATAGGACCACTTTCCGCGTGATCCTATTTATTTGGTGATGAAGTGATGCAGGATTTACTGATGCTAGTTGGTTGGTACAGTATAACTGCGTTTTAATTTAGTCGAATGTGTTATTTGCAAAACATACCTTTGGGATTATTTTCCGGTTTATCAACTCCTGGAATACAGGAACCCGAAAAGAAATCTCCGAAGTTTTTGACGCACTGAAAAGTAAGTGTTTAGTAGCAGAAGATATTAGATACATACTATCACGTTCATGTATCTATTTGACAATGTAGGCGGAAATGCACCCAATAGGATAGGTAGCAAATCTATCGACAACTTGGGCACAGAACTATTCAATCTTAAGCAAAGTAGGTATAAAAACTTAACGGCCGGTTTCCTGAACGTAAATTAATTTTAACAAGCATTTAACTGATCATTTGTTTGTATAAATTATGTTAAACACAGATTAATTGCTTCTTAAAATTAGTTTGCGTTTCGGTAACTGACCGTAATGAAATGATGAAAGAAGAAATGTTTTGACAGGATTGGATTGGTTTTGGGACAAAGCAAATAATTATTTTATCGATTTCCCTAAGTTGGCATATACTTGATCTCGACCGAAGTTGGCATTGGCAAAGGTTATTGCAGCTATTTACGCTGAGTATTATCACTCCGTTCCATAATACCATGAAAGCGTAATTTGTTAACAAGAAAGTGTAATTTATATTAACAACCCTTCGAGGGATCCTTAGTCCATTAGTCCGTGTATCTATTATTGTTTTGTGTTTCTTTAATGCTGCGACCACACTTGCGTCTATCGACATAAAACTTCGCGCAATGATGCGATACATGCAGATGTGACCGGCTATTATCGGCTATCGTCGCAAACATACGGACTGCATGTGCTTTATCACGCGGTTGGCGGTACGTCAGAGGGTTCTAGCGCGCTAATATCTTCGGGATGATACACGCAGGAGTGGCCGAAGGGCAACAAACCCTACACTCATCTAAATCAAGCCCCTTCCAAATAAAAATCCTGGATTCGCCACTGGATAGATGCCTCCTTAAGTTACTTTTTGTAGGGTATCGTCAAGTGTATCGCCTCTGTGGTCTAGTGGTTCGGTGTCGGTGATGACCGAATGAGGACCCGGGGTTTGATTCCCGGGTCGGGCAATTCAAAAATGTATTTTTTTTTTGTTTCTTGATAAGCACAATGTTTTTGGAATTGGATAAGTGCCCGGTTGGCGATCAGCTTGCCAACTATCACATTATGAGACTAAGAATCTTTGGTTAATCGTGGGTTTACTTGTACCTCTGCCTACTTCTTCGGGAAAAGGCCATGAAGATAATTTTCTTCGTTAATTGCTGGTAAGCGACAACAGATATTTAAGATAAATACATTGGCATGAGAGAATCAAAAATATATCGTGTTAACATTTTTTGGCAACTAATATTTAAATTATAAATATTTATTTTCGTTTCCTAAATTTTCAACAGATAACCTTACCTTTGGAGCAGTTCATCAAAATACAAATTAGGTACTTTTAAAAAAGTACTTACTTCGCCTTTAGGGATCTTGTTCTTGTTGATTAGATAGTACAACGGAGCAACAAATCCACTGAACGTGTTGAAGCTGTTATGGCAGGACCTGAGTTGAAATAATAAAATCAATTATTTACATAGCAAGCACCGTTAATCGTATAAATTTAAATTCCATCAATTTTGTGCCGGAGGCAAAAACAAAATAACTTCGGTAAACGTTAAAGCTTAATAGTGGGGAGCCCAAGAGGGGATTTTGAGGAGCGCGTCAGATTTATATGGGGGGGGGGGGACCTCGCATACTGTTGAGGCTCTCTACCAAATATAAGCCCTCTATGCAGAGGCGGGTGACTAGGGCAAAAAAATAATTCCGATAACTTCGACTTATTTCCCCTGCGTCCGGGAACGGCTAAGTAAAACGTGGATAGAAATAGATCATTGTGTTGCACAGTTTCTTACTAGTCATGGTAATTTTAAAGCTAAATTATTCTCATTCAAATTAGTTCCCTCTCCATTTTGCGAATTTTCCACCAAAAACTGTAAATATGAAGAAACTGCACGTCATATTCTTTGGGAGTGTAATATCTGGCAAAATGAACATAGCCAAATGCTTGATAGTATACGATGTATATCCGGGGTAAGCTATTATTCCGACCTTGTAGCAACACGAGGAAATTTCCGTGCCTTCAAGCGATTTTGTCATACGTACTACTGGAAGCAGAATTAAGTAGGCCATTTTCGTAGGTCCTCAAATACCTAAATTACCGTGATGCAATAGCAATCAGGCTTAACCTGATTGTAAACGTCTCATTTCTTAGCAGTTTTTTGCTTTATCTCTATGCTGTCTCCTGCTATAAATGGAGGGAAACTGGATGTATTTCCCTCTTCCTCCTATACTCTTCTGATTAAATTCGATGCGGGTTCCAAGACAGCTTAGCTTTTCCCCCAAGGTACCCTGAGCTCGCAACTCAGAGGTTATCAGAAAGGTTGCCGCTGTTGATTTTGGTTTACAGAAGTTACAGTGGTGGGAACGAGAGGTGGGCCCATTGCCCTTTAAAAAAACTTCGACTTATGGAAATTGTCGATCATATTTTTTGCTTATTCTTACACAATTTCCTCTAAAATAAAAATAAAAACCAGACGCGCTCGAGAATGTCAAGGTTTTCTTTGCAAATTTATGACCCTCCCACTACCTTACGCTATACTTGAATCGTCAGATTTTCTAAATTTTAGCTGGCAATTGAACCACCATACCTTAATTTGATGCGTTTCAATGTTTACATGTCATTGATTTTTTTTCGCATTTTTTTTAACTGTAATTAATTTCCCCACCATTGAAATGAAAAATATTATATAACGTTTAGTTGTTCCCATAATTTAATCTAAAAGATTCAATAGATCCCTATGACGCTCGAGTAACTACACATTTAGTATTTTGGGTCCCCCTACGTTTCGAGAGATTTAATGCATATTAATGTTAACTGTTAACTCCTGATAGAAATTATAAAAATAACGATTATCGGTTGAAAGAAAATGTATAGCTCAACCAATTTCAATTAAATTCAGTATTAAATTCATACACTAATTTGATACAAAAAGTACCTATATGATTATGAACCTTAATTCTTCAAATTCTGTGTAACTTTAAGTTTTTGAAGAGTTAATTACATTAAAAAATGTCGTTGAAAAAAAAATTTAATGGCCGTCAGTTGATTATTTTATGTCTGGAAACACGAAATAGGTTGATCGATTTTATGAATTCATTTTATTTTATTATCAATATTATCTAATCCACTCAGAATAGATCCCTATTAAAATCACTTCATTCGGATCTGTTTTTTTTTATATAAAAAATTTAAAGAAAAAAAAAGCGTTGCGGCGTGCACTTTTGGATTTTCCAAATTTTTTTTATCTCCACTGATACAATAACACATATTTGAGAAACTACTTTGAATATAGTTATGAGTATTCACGAATACTCGAGACAGTTATCAGCTAACTCTATCATGTCACTTATTTGCTGTCGATGTGCGCACCTATCGTAAAAATGTAACACTCATATTTTTTTACAAATGCACAAAAAGAAGTATAATTTTAATATCTTATACGTATATAACTTATACGTGGTCATATATTAAATTCAGTGCTCTGTTTTCGTATCTTTTTGGTGGAAAGAGTAGACTTTCAAAAATGATATGGCCTGAAAATAAACGTAACATAAGTACAATGAGCGAGCTTATCTCTAACTACAAAGATTTCTTCCAGTCAACCCCTTTAGACATTAAAAAAATTAAATGTGTACAAAAAATATGGCCACGAAACTAAACTAAATATATATTAATAATTACATAAAAAAGAAAAGAAAATATTTACGATATCAGGAAACCTTCAATTCAGCTAGAAAATGTTTTTTAAAGACCCGCACGTTGATATTGCGATCGAACCTTGTCACAATAACAACTGCTTGACGTTATCCATCGCAATAAAGTACAGTAATTAACAAAAATATGGTTAATAAACAAAAAGTAAAGGTTATAGGTATTCAGATATGTATATTAGTATTAAATTATTAATATTTCCTATTAAATTAGGTACCTAATTAATATTATAAAAGTGACGGTATTGACAATTCGACTACGTCACCAAGATGGCCGCCAATCGCAACATTAACGTGCGGGGATACAACTCGTTTTTTAAAGGAATCAAATTCTGGCAGAAGCGAATCTCACTAAGCACAGAGTTCCACAAATTTACCAGATGTACTGTAAAGAAGTACTAATAAGCAGCAGAGTTACTAGGAGGAAAGCGCAACAAGGTTCTAATGGTAGAACGACACGGTGAACTAGGAGAGTGAAAAAAACATGTAGCGGCTCAAACAATCACAAACGCTACAAGAAAAAATAATAAAAAATGGAAAAAATGAAATTCAAAAATAAAATCCTGAATCGCGATATCACAATTATTTATCTTGTAACACTATATACAGTTTCAACGCTTCTCAAATGGACTTCGGTCCCCAGGCAGTACACCTCGCCTGGCTGGGAAGATCTTCCTTTTCTCCTTACTTGTCCTCGTGTGACGTCATCAACCTCCACAGTTATGACGCCACCTGACAAAAAGTTTGTCCGCTGGTTCCAGTACTATGACCCTTCAACGGTACGGACCAGTGGCGCCACAAACATGACTTTAAGTGCATCAAATCAAAAGAGTCGATTAAGGTTGGAATTAAAAAACGGGACCGCTGTCGGGGTATACCAATTCCAATAAAAATAATTATCAAATTCGGAGTAGGTATTATATCCCTGCCAGTTTTTAAAAAACGATTAAGAAATCACTATCTTTCTTTCTCTTTTAAAATTTAGTTATTTCTGTGTATAATTTTTATTTTTGTTATTTTTTATTTCATAGTTTCGTAAGTCATTATCATTTTTTTTTGTTTTGCTTATCTCATGTGTATTATAACTTTAAGGTAGATTGTGTACAATGTCTGCTGTTTCTTTGTAATCGCTTCATAAGCTGGGTAGGCTGGAAGAAATCTTTATTACCTTAGAGATAAGTCTACCTTTTGTACGTTTTTAGTTATATTTTTTCTCTGTAAAATCTTTAAGTTGTGTTCAATAAAATATTAAATAAATAAAAAGTTATGCATGGTCTAACATAAAAAATATACGTGTCAAATTTACAACCTCCTCTGGTTTTTCGTCTGTTGAAAAGTAGTCGAGTTGTAATAGAAAGAACTTACCGTTTCCCTCTCAAGTCATCAATGTTGTTGAAATTTGAGCTCTTTTTCACCACGGCCACAGCGTACTTGGGAGTCTTAGCATTGCCATACACCTCATGGAAAACTGGATGCAGGTTATACTGCGTTGCTGCTGCAGCCACCCTCATGTCATCCACTGACACTAAATCGGAACCATTGTCTCGAACCTATTGATTAAAGAATTTTTAAAAACCATCCATTGGTTTTGTTGAGCATGCAACCTTTAATGTACTTTATTATAAAACAGACCACATTAATACTAATAGACACGCCATCGGGAAGAAAACGTGTCGCCGCGCACATGAACAAACGCTCCTAGCACTATCAAAAATTTCATATATTTGTAGGTTATATTATATTGTGAAAATTAATTTTAACGGATTAAATGCATACGTCTTTCAAGACAATTTCTTAGTTTATCAGTGTAGCTTGAAATTACATACAGAAATACAGAGTTATACTATTTACCAATGAAACAAAATCATTTCAAGGGTAATTTTTAAACCTTGTCATCTCATTCGCTACGATAAAACAGTAGGTACATCATGGTTTATTTATATTTTTTCACAATATGATATAATCTACAAATGTATGAATTTTTTTAACAGTAATAAGAGCGTTTGCTCATATGTGCGGCGTAACGTTTCCTTCATAGTCTATTAGTATTCATGTGGTCTGTGGAAATTCTAAACTGGACACTAACTTCATACAAAAATCTTTGAAATCTACAACCGAGAAAACTTTTTATGTATTATCATTTTTTGTAGTAGAGGCTAATGCCGCCCCTGAAAAATAGCTTTAGGTACGCTAATGGCTAGAACTTAAGTATACCAACACAAAATAAATTTGTAAGCTTTTTTCATATTGTTACGAATAATCTAGAAGCGTGTAGAGTTGGAGCGCGCGCGCGGTAACTATCTAGAAATAAAAGAAAGAGATAGCTACTCCTATTGACAAACAAATATTTGACCTGGGCTATATCATAATGGACTTTGTAGGATTTGGCATAAGGTTGAAAGTAGCGTATACTAGGATTTATGACTCATAACATGTTTACGATAAGAAGTGATTCATTGTTTCCCGATACATTTAGATTTTTCTGGATCCAGCTAGGACTTTCCCCTGTCTATAAATACAGAGGTGTTGACAAACACAAGGCAGTTTTCATCAAGCGATCGAGAGCGATACATCAAGTGACCAAGTGCGAAGCGAGAAGTGTTTTATTGTGTAGTGTTCTACGTTCAGTGATAGTATAGCGAGTGACTAGGGTGTAAAGTATATTTTAGTATTACGTTGTGTTGTGTTGTGTAAATACACGGATTTAATATAAGTGGTGTTTTCCTACAATTGCGAACCCGAGTACGTAACAACTGGTGTCGGAAGTGAAATTGTAAAATGCCACTTATTCCGAAGGAAGGTGTTACCACCAGGTCTCAGGCTGAGACACAGAAGGTGTCAGAGGACACTGAGATGCGTGCTGGTGATGAATCTGCAAGTGTTGCCAGCACGTCACTATCGTCGAGCGCAGCGCCTACTGATCTCTCTGTTATACTGATACTGGAACAACTTCAGCAACGTCAACAGGAACAGCAACAGCAACAACGAAAGCTACAGGAACAACAACTGCAACTATAGGAACAGCAACAAGAAACGCTGCGTGAACAACTTCAGCAATAACAGCAACAGCTCAAGGAACATTTATCTGGTTTTGACGATAAATGACTGTTATTTTGGCGCAGCAAGACCAGTTAAAAAGCGATGTGGGCCTCGTTAAGCGCGACATGAAGGGTGTTGAGAAGAGGGTTAACCACTTGGAGGCCAGCTGCGACAAAATAAGTGAAAACGTGGCCAACTGGAAAGGGAGGTCATGAAAATGAAGATCACTGGTGTTAAATCAGGTGTTGCCATTATTAGTTGTTCTCACCAGGTAGGTCCTCGGGTAAAGGTACCCACTTATGACGGCCTTACGTCATGGAGTGCGTACCGCACTCAGTTTGAAATAGCAGCGAAGGTCAGTGGTTGGACAGATGAACATTGCCTAACAGCTCTGAGCACGGCGTTACGGGGACAGGCGCTCTCTGTGTTGGATGCAATGCCTAAAGAGTATCAGTTCGCTGATTTGATGGAGGCATTGGAAGCTCGCTACGGTGAGCGTCACTTGGAGCATGTGTTCCGTGCCCAATTAAAGGACCGTGTACAAAGGAGCGGCGAGGGACTTCAACAATGGGCCGTGGAAATTGAGAAGCTTGTAATGAAGGCGTATCCTTCAGCCGACACTAACACAGTTAATAATACCATCGTCCAGGCGTTTATTGATGGAATTAGAGACCTGGAAGTGCGTGCTGCTGTTCGCCTTCAGCACCACGTGACAATGAAGGAGGCTTTGGCTCATGCGCTGGAGGTAGAAGCTGTTCGTCACGAACCTCGAGCACATAAGGTACGCGAGGTTACAGAAGTTGTGGTTAGATCAAAGGTAGCGGAACCTAGGAGACTGGGCCCCATGTGCTACGCCTGCGTTGAACGTGGGCACATTAGAGTTAGCTGCCCAGCCAAACCTATGCCTACAGGTTCAATGAATTGGCGACAGCAATCGGGAGGAATCTCAGCAGCTGAAGAGAGCAGGCACGTCAAACAGCCTGTTGAACCAGCAGGGAAGCGAGTAACAGCCAGGAGCAAACGGCAGGTGCTGGCTGGACGAGAAACAACCCCAAAAGCTGTCATACCTCAGGTGAGCGAACGCAACAGTTTATCCATTAAGGGATTGGTTAATGGCAAGAACTGCAGCTCAACGCTGGACACTGGAGCTACACGAACTGTGGTGCGACCAGAAGCGGCTAGCAATGGTAACCTGAGATCGAGGAATACAGTACAGCGTAGTGGAAAGTCTCACTCAAATGCAAATGCATTATCACGACGACCATGTAAGGATGATGGCAAACCTTGTGTAAGGATGGAGACGAAGGAAAGGGTTCAAGTATTGCGAGCTAAGCCTACGGATGACAGGTGGGAAACTGATGAGATGCGTAAGGCCCAGTATGAAGATAGAGATTTGCGGCATCTAATAGTTTGGATGAAGCAAGACACGGGAAAGCCCGAATGGCAGGAGCTGGCTCCCTTCGGCGCCATTACGAAAAGTTATTGGGCGCAGTGGGAAAGCCTTGTGTTGCAAAACGGCTTACTGTACCGCAAATGGGAAAAACCTTCAGGAAGAGAACATCATCTACAGTTGGTCGTGCCAAGAAAACTTATCAAGGACGTACTACGTGAGTTGCATGATGGGGTTTCTGGGGGACATCTTGGAGTACGTCGAACATTGGTAAAGGTACGAGAGCGTTTTTACTGGTTGAATTGCCGAGAAGATGTCGAGAATTAGTGCCGAAAATGTACGGCATGCTCAGCAGTGAAAGGTCCGCAGGTTAGAAGCCGAGGCAACCTTAGACTATACAACGTTGGAGCCCCCTGGGAAAGGATAGCGATTGACGTAGCTGGGCCATTTCCTAAGACAGATAACGGAAACAAGTATTTTATGGTCGTGATGGATTACTTCATGAAATGGCCGGAGGTGTTCGCAATCCCTAATCAGGAAGCCACGACGGTTGCTGAGAAATTAGTCAATGAGGTGATATGCAGAATTGGCGTTCCACTGGAGATTCATTCAGACCAAAGCAGAAACTTTGAATCTAATGTATTCCAGGAAATGTGTAAATTATTAGGAGTGTACAAAACAAGAACTACACCTTATCACCCGCAATCTGATGGAATGATCGAACAATTTAACCAAACTTTGGAAAGACACTTAGCCAAGCTGGTAGAAGATCACCAAAAGGACTGGGATAAATACATACCTCTGTTCTTACTGGCTTACCGAACAGCGGAACACGAAAGCATAAAAGCGACGCCAGCCTATGCCAACTTCGGCAGACAGTTACGTATACCAGCAGACTTAATGACTGGAGGCCCGCCACCAAATGCAGAGACCCAATTAAGTATACCGGAACATGTTGAAGACATTCGTGAGAGGTTACGCGATATACACTCGTTAATAAGTGAAAACGCATTGGAATCAAGTCAGCGGATGAAGACCAGATACGATCGAAACGCCAATCATCGAGGTTTTCAGGAAGGATCTCTTGTTTGGCTACATAATCCGGTTCGACGAAAAGGAAAATCACCTAAGTTACAGCGACGTTGGGATGGGCCATACAAAGTAATCACACGGATCAATGACGAAACCTACCGAGTGCAGAAACAACCAAGAGGGACCATGAAGATTGTTCATGTCGATTAGCCATCTATAATGGAAGTAATGATGTTCGGGACGAACATAATTAAGAGGGGGGTAGTGTTACGAATAATCTAGAAGCGTGTAGAGTTGGAGCGCGCGCGCGGTAACTATCTAGAAATAAAAGAAAGAGATAGCTACTCCTATTGACAAACAAATAGTTGACCTGGGCTATACCATAATGGACTTTGTGGGATTTGGCATAAGGTTGAAAGTAGCGTGTACTAGGATTTATGACTCATAACATGTTTACGATAAGAAGTGATTCATTGTTTCCCGATACATTTAGATTTTTCTGGATCCAGCTAGGACTTTCACCTGCCTATAAATACAGAGGTGTTGACAAACACAAGGCAGTTTTCATCAAGCGATCGAGAGCGATACATCAAGTGACCAAGTGCGAAGCGAGAAGTGTTTTATTGTGTAGTGTTCTACGTTCAGTGATAGTACAGCGAGTGACTATTGTGTAAAGTGTATTTTAGTATTACGTTGTGTTGTGTTGTGTAAATACACGGATTTAATATAAGTGGTGTTTTCCTACAATTGCGAACCCGAGTACGTAACAATATCATAAGACAGCAAACAAGCATGTGGGTCTCCTGATTGAAAGAATCAACCATCGCCTATAGACACCAAAGGTGTTAAAGGGGCGTTGCTATCTTGTGGCGAGGTCTAATACCACATGCATAAGTTTACCGACTACTTTACCCACCAAACCGGAGTATGACAGCGACAAGCACTGACGTTATTGTCGCAGGAATAGGTAAGGCGGTGGTACCAGACCCGGGCGAGACAATGCAACTTTACCACCTAGTAGCCACGATGGTAGTGACACGCATAACCAGTCGCCTTTTACGAGCTGCCTGGCAGAACGGCATTTGGTCTATTCTTCAAAGAAGCCCGGGACCAACAAGGGGGCTTTAATAACTTAAGTTTAAAGCAATAATTGCAACGAAGTGTACATGTCCGAATAATCACATACTTATGACTACACTAGGGGTAGATTTTTTAAAAATCAAAGCAAACAAACAGATAGCTCTACTGATGGAAAGAGACAACTACCGTTTATTGACCCCAAAAATGTTAATGGTGCTTTTCCATTCATGTGGTTAGGTGTTAATTGAACTACTGTACCAATTTCAATGACATTTTGTACATATCTACTATTTGGTTCAACTTAATAGGATAGTTTTTTATCTTAATTACCATCTACCCCTCTTTCAAGTTCCTATACCCCGTTTTCAAGTATGAATCTATAAATATAATAAAATCGTAGGAAAGTCAAAACTGTACATTGAATATTTTTTTTAAAGAATACATGGGGCGTGATCTATAATTGATTTCAAAACCAAAAATATAGTTATTAGAATTTTTGTCTGTTTGTCTGTATGTATGTCTGGGTTAAACTCAAAAAGTATTGCATGGATTTACTTTTAATTTTGCATGAATATTACTAACAAGTCGAGTCAACATATAGGCTACATATTATCACGCTATCACCTACGGGAGAGGTGCTGTGCGGAGTAAACGAAGTCCGCGCGGACGAAGTCGTGGGCAACAGCTAGTAATCAATAAATTAATTAAGTATCCCATCAAATGAGTATGGCAAAATAAAAGTTTGCCGGGTCAGCTAGTTAATATTATAAATGCGATAGTTATGATGGATGTTTGTTACTCAACCACGCCAAAACTAGCGAACGGATTAGGATGAAATTTCATTTCATTTCATTTCATTTATTTATTTATTTATTACACAGTACATGAAAAAATCATTGTGAATGAATGATGAAAAAATCATCAATACTAGGATAACCCGTAATGTAGAGGTTAGATCCTTCCCTAAGGTTCAACAGTTTTAATAACTAATTTCTAAGTACATTAGTAATCTCACATAGGTACATTTATTCCGCATGCAGTTACTTAAATATAAAGAAAGTGTAACATTATATGTAGTACATAGTTGCTATCCTTGTGTAGTATGTGTGTGTGTGTTTTTTTGGTAGTATGTGTATGTGTGTGTGTGTGTGTGTGTGATTGTGCGCGAGAGAGAGCGTGTGTGTATGTGTATGTGTTCATGCATCTGTCTGTGTTGCATGAGAATAATGCCCCCAAAAGCTACACATATGCAAATAATGTTTTCCAAAGTATAATAATCAATTAGCTGAAGCCATTGCAAGAATTTGGCAAATAAGTAGATGAGATCGGGAATAGCACATAGACTACTTTTATCCTGAAAAAAAATTAAAATGCAGCGGGTTGTACGCTGGAGCTAGTTAATATTATAAATGCGCAAGTTTGGCTGTTTGGATCAAGGATTTATAACGTTATAATTTCGATATTTTTGCTGTTTCGTGATTGATTCCCTGCGTTTCTTGCTGTTTCGTGATTGGTTCTCCAACTAGCGCTTTAAGACAACGTCATAATATCTTATACCATAACCAATCACGACGACGCAAATATATCGAAATCATAACGTTTTAAATCCTTGGTTTGGATGGATCTTCTACCAGTTTATTTTACTATGGTTGGGATGGATGGTTGTTTGTTATTCAGTCACACAAAAACTACTGAATAGATTTGGAAGATGATGATGTACACAGCTGGATGAAAACCTGGAATAGCACAAATGCTAATTTTTATCCCCGTAAAATGAGGAAATCCCGCGGGATTCAACAAAAGTTTTATAAGCAGCTGGCTGCATGCTTCAGCTAGGAACACATAAATACTTAGTACCATACAAAAATAATTAGTTGAAAATGTATTTAAAAAAATTATATATAGATACTAAGGTAATTAACAAATTAATGTTTTACAAATTGCCTTTACATAATCAAATCACGAGAATGTTGCGAATACCTGTCAAACAATTGAATCCACTTCAGTAATTTGATATCTCAAAATATAATCTGAAATGCTTTTGCAAGTGAACACTTAAGAGCGGACTCAAGTTACTAATGAAAGTATTGTTAGACGGAGGCGAGATTTTATCTTATAAAATTTTATTTTCAGCGTTAAAACCATCTTGTTTTTATAAGATTTTCGTCCTCAAAAATAAAACAACCGCAGCTTTTCTGCGTTTTATAGTAGATAAGTTAGGTATGCTAGTGACCGTTTCAGGCCGAAATTCGGCCGCGATACATGTTTGTTGTTTTTTTTTTAATTTATTGTATCCATACTAATGTTATAAACGCGAAAGTAACTCTGTCTGTCTGTGTCTTCGTCGCGCCTGAATCACTGAACCGAATTGGAGGAAATTTGGTACAAAGATAGTTTGAGACCCGAGAAAGGATGTGGGATTTTATCCCGGAAATCCCGCAGGAACGGGAACTATGTGTGTTTTATTTTAGAAAGTTTTCCACGTGAACGATGTCGCGGGCACAGTTAGTCCTACTAATATTATAAATGCGAAAGTTTGTGAATATGTATGTATGGATGTTTGTTACTCTTTCTCGCAAATACTACTGAACCGATTACGATGAAATTTGGTATGTAGATAGCTAAAGACCCAGAATAACACATAGGCTATTTTTATCCCGGAAAGTACAGTGATCCCGCGGGATTCACTAAAAACTTTTATAATGCAGCGGACTGCACGCTGCAGCTAGTTTTAGATTTTAGTTCTTGACACGTCAACAACTCATTTTTCGGAGTGCTAAGTGTGAGTTTTTCTTTTCGCATTCGATCGTGAGCGCGTTTCGAGTTTACTAGGAATTAGTATGTGATTTGTACAGCGCCACCTAGTGGTACACTGGTTTCTCACGTTTATGTAGAAGTAGTACGGAATAAAAAGTAGCCTATGTGCTATTCCAGGTCATCGCCTGTGTGCTAAATTTCATCAAAATGTCCCATTCAGTGATTTTGGCGGGATTGAGTAACAAACATCCATCCATCCATGCATCCAAACATCCAAATTTATAATGTTAATACAGATTATGTATTTCACATTCCTAATCTTGAGCGCATATAAGAGCGCGATATTTGGCGCAGAGTGCGCTAAAATCACTGAATGGATTTTGATGAAATTTGGCACACAGGTAGATGATGACCTGGAATATAACAAGCCTGGAACCTAGACCTGGAATAGCACATAGGCTACTTTTTATCTCAGAAAAATGAGTTGTTCCCGCGGGATTCACCAAAAAAATTTATAATGCAGAGGGCTGTACGCTGCAGTTAGTACGAAATAAATGAAAAACTTACGCTCTTAAGGCAATCGTCTTCGGAGGATTCCTGCACGCAGTCCAGCTTGGGGCGAATGTCACGGCTAAAGGCGAAAACTGACATGGCCCTGCATTTTGCTAAAGCGACGCTAGAAGTGACACACAATCTGTGGGGAAAAATTATATTATACCACAAACCACATACTCGTAAATACTAAAAGACACGCCATTGACAAGGAAATGTTATGAGCAAATCTTCCTATCACTGTCAAAAATTAACATAAAAAAAACATTTGTAGGTTATATGTGAAAAAATAGAAATAAACCATGTTGTACTGTTTTATCGTACCTATTGAGAAGACACGGTTTAAGAATTACCCTTGGAGTAATTTTATTTCATCAATAAGTAGTATAATAAAATGTTGTATTTCTGTATGTAATTGCAAGCTACACTGACATACTAAGAAACTCTCTTGAAAGGCGTATCCAATTAATTCGTGTATTATACCTATATGCGAAGTTTAAAAATTTACCGCCCCGTTGGCCGAGTGGTTAGCGACCCTGACTACGGAATCCACGGGGCTCGTGTTCGATCCCCGACGGGGACAAGCATTTGTGTGATGAGCATAAATGTTTGTATTTCCGGGTTTGGGTGTTTATTAAATATATTCTTGTATTTATATATGTATTTCTATGTATTAGTATCGTTGACTAACACCCATAACACAAGTAAATAATTTGCTCATTTTGGGGTTAGATCAATAAGTGTAATTTATCCCGTGAATATTTATTTATTTATCGATCGATATAAGATCGCCGTTCTGTCAATTTCTGAGTATCTTAGAGTGATGTTATCCATAAATACTAATATTATGAAAGCGAAAGTTAGTTTGTCGACGTGTCTATCTATCTGTTCGTCTGTTATGTTTTCACTGATAAACCGTTGTACCGATTTTGATAAAACCCATACTAATATAAATGCGAAACTAACTCTGTCCGTCTGTCTCTGTCTGTCTATCTGTCTGTCTCTTCTTCACGCCTAAACCACTAAACCGATTTGAATAAAATTTGGTATAAATATTATATAGTAGGGTGGAGTGAAAAAAAAAAAATTTTTTTTTTCTTCTTAGCCTGGGGGTCAAATTTGTAGCTTATAAAAAACAAAAATTTTTGAAAAAAAAATTAAATTTTTTACTCAACATCTTGAGGCAGCCCACTCATTTTTAAAATTAATTACGAGTAAAAATATTTGGTTGCAAAAAAAAATTTTAAAAGCGTTCTAAAAACTTCAAAATATCCTCTTTTATGCCAATTAAAAATCACAAGTTAAAAAAATTTTTTGTGACTATTGTTTTAATATTTAAAAAAAATCCAAAAAAGTAACATTCCTCGTTAGGGCACTAGAATAAAATTTGAGTTGGAAATGATCATAATTGCCAATTCTTGGATGTTTTAAGACATTAAAAGACAAAAATATTTTTTTTTGCAACCAAATATTTTTACTCGTAATTAATTTTAAAAATGAGTGGGCTGCCTCAAGATGTTGAGTAAAAAATTTAATTTTTTTTTCAAAAATTTTTGTTTTTTATAAGCTACAAATTTGACCCCCAGGCTAAGAAGAAAAAAAAATTTTTTTTTTTTCACTCCTCCCTATTATATAGTATAATAGTTTGATAACTGAGAAAGCACAAGGATAGTTTTTATCCCGAAAATTCCACGGGAAGAAGAACTATGAACCGGGTAGTACCAAATACCCGGTAGATTTTGATTCCACTGATGTTTTGTTACGTGAATTGACGACCGGCCTGAGTAACTGCTTAATTTGCTTATAGGCTAATCCGGTTTTGTTGTCTCTTTCCATCAGGAGAACCATCAGCTTGTTTGCTATCCTGTGATATAAAGAAAATACGAAACGTGAGCAAAACTTTGTAAAATTCTATCATCGTGTACAGTAATATGACGCTTAATTTTCGTTTACCTTTTACGACCTGCTTTAGCGACCCTGACTGCGCAATTGACGGGGCTCGGATTCGATCCCCGACGGGAACAATCATTTGTGTGATGAGTATAAATGTTTGTATTTTCGGGTTTGGACGTCTATTAAATATATTCCAGTATTTATATATATATGTATATATGTATTCCTATGTATTAGTATCGTTGATTAACATCCATCCCATAACACAAGCAAATTTGCTTACTTTAGGGTTAGATCAGTAAGTGTAATTTGTCCTGTGATTATTTATTATTATTATTATTAATGGTGCATTGCTATCTTATGGCGAGGTCTGATGCCACATGCATAAGTTTACCGGTTACCTTACCCTCCAAACATGATGGCGACAAGCACTGACGCTATTGCGGCAGGAATAGGTAAGGCGGTGGTACCAGACCCGGGCGAGACAATGCAGAACTTTACCGCCTAGTAGCCACGATGTTAGTGACTCGCATAGCCAATCGGTCGCCTCTTACGACTTGTCTGGCAGAACGGCAGTTGGCCTATTCTTCAAAGGAGCCCGGGAGCTTCAAAGAACCATTGAGGGAAATGTTTGATATATTTTTAGTCCAAAACGAAGGAAAATATGCGGACGTCTCTGAACTAATTATTTAAAATTACTTTTATGACGAACAGTTTGTATTACAATCCTAACTTGTACAACGGTGCGCGCATTATTTACACAAAACGTACAGTACCCGGCGATAAATATTGCACATCGAACTTTGGAAAGAGACAATCGGATAATTTCGGCTTCGTAAAGCGTTATCTCTGTCCCACACTACCTATGTGACGTTTAGTCAGTCGTTGTTCAAGTACGATAGAGTGCAGTCGCGTCCCGATCAAAATATATATTTAGAGTTGATAACACCCACAAATTTAAATAATTTAAAGTTGTAATATGGCATCTTTCGGAAAAAGAGAGAAACCTTTACGAGGTCAGTCACGTGAAATTATCTACAATGTTTATAAATACTTTGTAAGCGAAGCTGATAGATTTAAAAAAAAAGTAGATGAAAATGTAAGTTGTTATTTTAAGAAGATTCAAGAGCGAGTTGCAAATGCCACTGGAATTTCAAGAAGAACTTTGAACAATATATTAAACGAAGTCAGTACTGAAACACATTCGACTGAAATTAAGTTCAGCACTCCAAAAAAAGGGAGACCAAAAAAGCAATTTCGTTTGGATATGGACGATTTTGATTACGATGTTGTTCGAAGAATGGTGTATGATTTTCACTTACGATTTAATGAACTGCCAACAATAAAATCATTAAAAGCTAAGTTATCTGAAGCTATTAATTACAATGGGTCTGAAAAAACGTTGAGAAAAATACTTCATGACATGGGATTTCAGTTCACTAAAATGGAAGATAATCGAAAAATTCTAATGGAAAAGCACGACGTTAGTCTCAAACGAATGGAATACCTTGATAAAATACGCAAATTTCGCGAAACAGGAAAAAATATCGTCTACATGGATGAGTCATATATACATGCATCCCACACTAAAGGGAAATCTTGGAGTGACGATAAGAAAAAAGGAGTAAAAAAGCCAATTTCAAAAGGTCAACGTTTGATAATAGTTCATGCGGGAAATGAAAAAGGCTTTGTACCCGGTGCTTTTTTAACGTATAAATCCACGGACACTACAGGTGACTATCACAATGAAATGAATAACGATAACTATGAGAAATGGCTGGTTAACCAATTAATCCCAAATATACCCAGTGATTCTGTTCTAGTTATCGACAACGCACCCTATCACAACAAGTATGTTGAGAGACCCCCCAACTCAAACACCATTAAACGGGAAATGATCAACTGGTTAAACAGACATGAAATTCCAGTTGATCCAAAATTAACAAAAATCCAGATTTACGCTATTATATGTCAGCACAAGGAGAGGTATACAGAGTTTTCTGTGGACAAAATACTTGCCGAACATGGGCACACTGTGTTGCGATTGCCACCATAATATCCGGATTTTAATCCAATTGAAAATATATGGTCTCAACTGAAAGGCTATGTAGCCTCTAGAAATGTGGGTATGAACTTAACTACAGTAAAAACATTATTGACTGAAAAAGTAAACATGATCGGCGCTGAAGAGTGGAAAAAGGTTTGCGATCATGCAATCAAATGTGAGAATGAATATAGAAGCATTCAACACAGTTTAGACAATTACACTGATAGATTAGTAATAAATACGGCTGATAGTGACAGTGATATTGACCTCTTTGAGAGCACAGATAGTGAAATGGAAGTAATTGAGAATTAGAATTATTATTATTTTTATTGCAATGTCTCATTTTAGCAATAGGTATAATGGTGTTTATTATGTACACTAAAGCTGTAATGTTCCAAAATAATTAAATACGTAAACATAATGTAAAAATGTTTTTTTATTTTATTTTACCCCAACCTAAAGCCATCACTTATAGAAAAATTTGTGTATTTTATACAAAGAATAAAAATATCAAAAGAAGCAAATCATACTTGTTTTAACAGCTCCTAATAGGTACCGGACTGTTTGTATTTTGTGCGACAGAGATAACGCTCTACGAAGCTGAAATTAGCCGATTGTCTCTTTCCAAAGGTCGATGTGCAATATTTATCGCCGGGTACTGTAGATGGGCTTGCGGTTGTTCGTAGCGTTGTTTACACATTGTATGATCAATCTTCAGGTTTACTCTAGCTCGTCTCACAGCGGAGCGGTGAGTTTGTGTGTGAAAGTGACAGATGATGCAGACTGAAACGTACAGAAACTAATTTGTCACTACACTTGCTTTATTTTCTTAACAAATATTCTGTTGCGAGACGAAATTACTGAAATATTCATGGTGTTTAATGCAATTTTTTGTAGAACTACTTATTATAGTAGGGGAGGAAAAATAAAAGGTTATATGGTGTTTTTCATTTAAGGTGGCGAAAAAATCTACAGATAATAAGAACTAAAAAAACTTTGACATGGAAACACTAAATCGTGTCAGATTAAGGTATGGTGGGTTAATTGCCACCTGAAATTTAGAAAATCTGACGATTCAAGTGTTTTGTAAGGGAGTGGGAAGGTCATAAAGTTACTAAGAAAATGTTGTTTTGACATTCTTAAGCGCGTCTTAATTTTCTTTTATTATATACCTAGGAAATTATGTAAGAATAACGAAAAAAATAATTTGACAATTTCCACAGGACGTAGTTATTAGTATTTTGTTTTTTTTCTGCCCTAATAACCCGCCTCTATTTAAGGGGCTTTAAAAATTCCCTTTTGGGCTGCCCTACTATTATTACTTTCTTATGTTTAAATAGCTACTATCTGACCCGGTAAACGTTATTTTGCAATACAAATTACTTGTAATGAATATTTTTGTGTGGTGTGCTTAAATGGGGTAATTAAAAACTATCTTATCTTTTAAGTTGAACCAAACAGTAGATATCTAAAATTTATAAAATCAAAAATTTATAATTACAAATTAAACACAAAATTGAATTTTGTGTTTAATTTGTAATTATAAATTGCCCTGATGATGCTTGTGTAAGCGAAACCGGTTGGAAATAAATGATAATAGCTTTATTGTGAAACAGTACAAGTGCTTAAGTGATAAAATATTACATTACAATGGTAACACTTAAATATAATGATAAAATTCAATCAAATTATAGTCTCAACATTTTTTATATGATTGTTCCTAGCGATATATTTCATTTAATTGATTTAAAAATCGTAGAAAATGATTCTAGTTTATCTAATATTCGTCACTCCGAAAGACACGCAAAGGATGTGGGTGATTCCGTTCAACTGTGATATTCAATGTCCTGTATTGTTTGTTCTCACAGGTCGTTAATTAATAATTAATTTATGAAATTTTTGTACTTATTGGAAAATAATAAACATATTTCAACATTATTTTCATATAATATAACTTGCCACTTACAGAAAACTTACAATATATCACTTAAATGTCAATACCGTGTCATGTCCATTTCTAGAATTTATTTATAAATTGTTAGTTTTTTTGTCGTAATAAATGATTTAAACTAATTACCTCATAAATTCTAATGTTTACGACAAAAAAAACTAACAATTTATAAATAAATTCTAAAAATAGACATGACACGGTATTGACATTATATCACAGTTAGAACGGAATCACCCATGTACAAAACCAAAATGGCCTGTGTTCTTTCACTGAAATCGGTTCAGTAGTTTTTAAAATAAACTAGCTGACCGGGCAAACGTTGTTTTACCATACAAATTACTTGTATTGAATAATTGAATATTTTGATTGAATACTTGACGGGAGGGGGGGTTAATTAAGATAAAACTATCCTATATTTTCAGTTGGACCAAACAGTAGATACCTATCTATAACATTTCATTGAAATCGGTTCAGTAGTTTAGGAATCCATAGGGGACTAACAACGTGACAAATCTTTTATACAATAGGTATATTAAGATAATGTAAGGCTTTATGCCCCCCTGGTGATCCGAGCCCTTTTTGAAGAATAGAGCATCTGCCATTCTGCCAGGCAGTTCGTAAAAGGCGATTCGCCTTGGTTACACGTATCGCTACCGTTATGACTACTAGGTGGTAGGGTTTCACAACATCTAGCCCCTGTTTTGGTACCACCGTCTAAACTTAAAAAATGTAAGTTAGCGTTATATCATAAGATAGCAAACAAGCAGATGGCTCTCTTGATGGAAAGAGAAAGCATCGCCTCTACACAACAAAGATGTTAATAGTGCGTTGCTAACCGTGTTACCGGTTACCTTACCCTTCGACCCGGAACACTACAATGATAAGCATTGACAATATTGCGGCAGGAATAGGCGGCGGTGGTACCAGACCCGGGCGAGACAATGCAGAACTCTACCACTTAGTAGCCACGATGGTAGTGACTCGCATAGCCAATTAGTCGCATTAGAACGGCAGTTGGTCTATCCTTAAAAGGGAACCCAGACCAACACGGGGGAACCAAAAATAACCTTTTTCTGCCGGATTTACATCAGTGCTTGCTTTTCTCGAACAACGCATCGTGTACATAAAGTTTTTATTTATTTAAATCACCTCTGTTGGTCTTGTTGTCCGGTATTAGTGTTGACCACATGAGGTCTCGGGTTTCGGTTCCCGGGTCGGGCAATTCATAATAGTTTTTTTTTAGTTTTCTTTTCAAAACAACGTTGCCCAGGGTTGGATAAGTGCCCGGTTGGGGATAGGCTTACCACCTATCACATTGTGGAGTCCCACACAAGATACTTGGTAAAGTATCTTCGGCTAATCGTGATTGCACTGATTGTACCTCTATCTACTTTTTTGGGGATATTTTCCTGAAGATACTTAGTTATATTGAGATTAAAAATGTATAATTTTAAAGCTAGGTATAATAGTTTTATTATTATTGTTAAGTTGCGGTAAATTACAAAAAGTTTAGGTTTGTATCACTTACCTCACAACAGGTTCTGGTGGTCCATGTCCACGTTCGATGACTTCAGTGTAGTTGGCTTTCTTCAAGTAGTCCACAGGTTTAATCGGGATATTGTCAGCTACGTGGTGAATTTTGTCAGACAACCCCAGCACCTTCGTGAACCAGTCTGGGTTGGTGCTCACACCTGGGTAAAATGTGTTGCTGCTTTTTACAAAGTTAATATATTGTTGACTTATCACAATTGCAACGGCATTAGTGGTCTAGTGGTACTGGTTGGTCCGTGCTCTGTTTGATAATTAGACCGCGTACCATTCTGCCAGGCGGTTCGTAAAAGGCGAATGATTGGTGATGTACTAGTCAATAATATCATCATGACCACTGGAAAGCTCAGAGTGCTAAGTGTGAGTTTTTCTTTTCGCATTCGATCGTGAGCGCGATTCGAGTTTACTAGAAATTTGTATTGTATGTGATTTGTACAGCGCCACCTAGTGGTAAACGTGAGAAATCAGTTTACCACTAGGTGGCGCTGTACAAATCACATACAATACAAATTTCTAGTAAACTCGAATCGCGCTCACGATCGAATGCGAAAAGAAAAACTCACACTTAGCACTCTGTAACGTGAAACGTCTCGCTCGGGTTTAGTACCACCGCATTTGCCAAGTCCAGCAAAAAAAGCGGCACGGCCGTTACCATCCTTTTCTCGAAGCAATTCAGGCCGTTTTCGACCCCCTATAACTTCGTTGTGGATAAAACAAGAAGCCTGAATTTTCAGTTACTAATTAGGCATTGTGTAAACAGCGTATATTTAAAATTTTATTCAATTTGAACCAGTAGTTTAACAATTGTAACTTGTCAAACTTTCTTAATTTTGTCACTGACTGACTGACCGATCATCAAAAGTCTAAGGCACTTCTAGCAAACATAGAATCTTCAAATTTAGTATATAATTAGTATTTCGTGTCTAAATCAAGGGAAAACCTAAAAATTTTAAGATTTCTGGCCAGTTCTCTAGATACACTAACTGCACGAATAACTTTGTATTCCCATATAAATGTATGGGATTATACAAAGTTATTTGCAGTTGTACGCGTATAATGGAATAATAGTTGTACGCGTATAATGGAATAATAGTTGTAGATTCTAGATATATGAGTGTGTTCAGCCTATGAGACTGTGCAACATTCCACTAGGAAAATATGACAAAAAAGGTGCAAATAAATAGACTAAATAACTCAAAATTACCAATTACCATGAAAGAAAGAACACTAATAAATAATCAAATCCGCTATACTATTAATAAATTGATGATTAATTTAAAAAACCTTTTAGTGCCAATTGACGAGAGCAAGGAACAATGTTACTCCAGGGAGGACGAGTGTGGTCCGAAATATTGCTCGCGCTAGGGACGCAAGCGAGGTACGCAAAAGGTAAAACCCTCCAGGTACACTTATCTTATGGCCCCAGTACACATAAGTTTGTAATAGCCCTTGCTTTGCAATGCACCACTGTAGGCCACGATCACTTGTGTTCACACAATGGCCCATGGCTCATTGCTGTCGTGCGAAACACTCACGATGGACGTGGAAGTAGTTACGGCCGTGGCTATTTATTTATAACATACTGCTTACAAGTATTACAGAAGTATGTACCGCCACAAAGTTATAAATGAAATGGTGCTAAGGGGGTGTGGATGCTAACCATTTACCGTAATAGGACAAGGGTACGTAGATTTTTTAATGTTTCTTAGATCTATTTCTAGTTTTTTCAGGCTTATTTTAAATACGTATGGAATGTTAACGTATATGACAGTATCTTCACGCCCATATTCCCGAAGAGGTAGGCAGAGGTACAACAATTGCACTCACGATTAGCCGAAGATACTTAGTAATGCGCTGATGGATATAGGTTCCGCAGTGTTCACATCCGGTCAAGCTTACGTGGCACTTTCGAGAGTTACAAGTCTGGGCAGTTTACATCTAATTAATGTCGACTTTGGAAGTATTAAAGCTTAGAAATCCTCAATTTGTGAATACAAAAGATTAAGAAGTATTTATCGTCCAGACTTGTCAAAAATTGTAACATCAAAGCCTCCGAGAAAAACACATCGAGACAGGGAGTGGACTTTGAGAAAAACTGTAGCTGAAGCTTAAGAAGTAATACCGTAAAAGAAAAAGAGGAAGAATACCTTTAAAAATAAGAAAAAATCATAATACAGAGAGACATAATACACACAGAGAGAGAGAGAATATTGATATTCTAGAAGTAAAAGGTACCAAAAAGGAAAAAGTAGGACTCTACAAAAAGAAGTGAGATATCATTAAAAACATCCTGTAAAAAAACCAAGTCTCGCAGCTCAGTTTTTCTACCGTAAAAAGTTGTGAGATCCATGTAATACCAAGTCGGTTAATTTATTTAGTCCCTACTTAAGGGACCTTCTGTCTTAAGTTATTACGTAAGTTGTTATCATATCAATGTTAAAAATCTTTTACGTTTTAAATAAATAGATCTACTACGCAACTACCTACGTAATATTTCACGCAAGGCAAATTATCACCACCTTACTTTTTTAATAATAAAATATTAATATCGCTAATATCACTGCACAAATTATACAAATCGATCTAGCCCCACAGTAAGCAAATTATCTGCTTGTATTATGGGTGTTAATCAAAGATACTAATACATAGAAATATTGTTACATACATAATATACACCCAACCCAGAAACACAAACAACTATGCTCTTCACACAAATGTTTGTCCCTGTCGAGAATCGAACCCGAGCCCAATCGATTCCGCTTGCTAACCAATAACCACCCGACCAACGGAGCGGTTAAATTCTAATTCAAAAGCTTTTCACTGTTGTATTCCTATCTATATACGTAGGTCACACTATAAGTTTTGCGTAACTTAAAAAAACAACATGTTATAACCAAAATATTATGTTTATTGCTTTTTAAAAGAATCTCCTTTACATTTTAAACATTTTTTCATGCAATCGAACCATTTTTTAAAACAGGAGGACCACAGATCTGAAGGCATGTTTTCTACGTGCTGATTGAACGCTATCACTGCCTCTTCGGAGTTGGTAAAAGTAAAACCTCTCATCAATTTTTGATTTTGGGGAAAATACAGAAATCACAGGGTACTAGGTCGGGGCTATGCGCAGGATGAGTGACGAGATGTACTTTTTCGGAAGCTAAAATGACTGTTTTGTTGGCCGTGTGTGAAGAAGCGTTATCATGGTGTAGGAGAATGCGGCTTTTGGGTCGTTTTTCGCGAACTTTTTCTAACACCCTGGGTAAACAAATGGTAGAATACCACTCGGAATTAACACTCTTTTGATCTTCAAGTGGAATTGTACAGATGGGACCCGTAGTTGAGAAAAAAAACGCGATCATTTTTTTACCAACGTTTCTCGCCTGTCTCACCTCACTTTTGTTGGCCTGTTCTCATTTTCAAACACCCATTCACAAGATTGCAGTTTTTTTTTCGGTTTCAAAATAATAAATCCACGTTTCGTCTCCTGTGACAATGTCATAAACAGCATTAAAATGTCCGTGGTCGTACTTCAGTAGCATCTGTGAGCACCATTCCACGCGAGCCCGCTTCTGCTCCACTGTCAGTTCATGAGGGATCCAACGACAACAAAGTTTCCGAACTTTCAATTCTTCGTGTAAAATTTTCTGAATTTGGCTCATACTAATCCCCAATAGTCCTCGAATTGTCTCATAGGTAATCCGGGGGTTTTCTTCAATAAACTGCTTAACAGTAGCTACATTATTTTCGTTGACGGCAGTTGAAGGCCGCCCTTCACGAAATTCGTCATGTAAAGAAACTCGACCTCTCTCAAATTCAGAAAACCATCGCCTCACAGTGCTCAAACAAGGTGCTTCTCTCCCAAAAGCATTTTGAGGACGAGCGGCACAGTCTTGCGGAGAAAGAGGAGTTTTTAAAATCATAAAACATCGCTCTAAAATCTTTTCAACTTAATTCCATTTTCGTTGCGTACGTAGAACTTTGATGTGTAATAAAAAAAAACAATTAACAAATCATTTCCCGACAGTTGTTTTTTTTTATTACTAAGAAGGTTGCAACGTTTTAGTAATATAACATTCGAAATTCAAATAGTTCTGATTAGCTAGAAGTGCAAAACTTTTAGTGTGCCCCATGTATAACTTGTTCCATAAAAATCTTTCAGCAGTAGGATAAAACAAAGAGCAAAATTGCGGGGAAAATCCAAGTTGATAATAAACGACCCTCCGCGGTGTCTTTTATAAAAAACGCACGAAATCTGTGACCCACATAATACATCCAACACACCACATTTAGCCTCGGCCGGGTCGTTACGCCTGATTGAACATCTCATTGAGCAGAAATATGAAATGGTTATTTCAGTCTTCTATGTAAAATCAGTGAACTGGACGAGTAGGTTTGTTTTTTGACTAATTGCTGCCTTTGATTTGATAGTACAAAATGTTTAAATGTATAAACAAATAATAATTTTAGGTTTGGGTTCCACTCTTGAGGACAAGAGTTTGTGTAATAAGCATATGGGTTTAAATATATATATTCTGATATATCTATAGTATAAGCTTGGTCAGTCTTACGATGATTCTTTGTAGTCGACGAAGCCTACACTCCAAAAAAAGCTTAGCTAATTCCATTTTTAAAAAACGTGTCACTTTCTGACTTGGAAATTCTAAGTTTGATTAACAATAGCAGAGTTCTTTTTTTATATCATAAGATAGCAAACAAGCAGATGGGTCTCCTGATGAAAAGAGTCAACCATCGCCTATAGACACCAAAGATGTTAATGGTGCGTTGCTATCTTGTGGCGAAGTCTAATGCCATATGCATAAGTTTACCGACTACCTTACCCTCCAAACCGGAACACGACACCGGAACACGACAGTGACAAGCACCAACGCTATTGCGGCAGGAATAGGTAAGGCGGTGGTACTAGACCCGGCGAGACAATGCAGAACTCTACCACCTAGTAGCCACGATGGTAGTGACCCGCATAGCCAATCGGTCGCCTTTTACGACCTGCCTGGCAGAACAGTAGTTGGTCTATTCTTCAATGGAGCCCGGAACTAACACGGGGAAAGTTTACTGATATTATTACCATTTTTTCATTAAAGAAGTTGTATTAAATGAATCACTATGAAAATGATGAATATGTAAAAGTTACATTTCGTAAAATTCGGGATACTTTCGGTCAATATTTCTTTCTGAGTCTTTCTGAGACCGATATTAAGGATTTGGTCAATAAATTGGAATGAACATGCTCAGTATATAATGTGCCAACACCAACGCGTGTTCGATCGGGTCATTCAAGTGACAACAGTGACAACATCGCAGCCGTGAGCTACATTCGAAAATTTGGCTGGAAATGCGGTTACGGTCAATGGAATGTGTTATCGAGAGATGTTTAGGAACTCAATTTTGGTCTATTATTGATAATAATATGATATCACTAACATGTGGTTTCAACAAAACGCTGCCACAAGTCACACAACCACCGAACCAATGAATTTATTTGCAATAAATTCCATCAACCAAATTTCATGGTGGCACAATTTCACGAAATATAGCTATTGAGTGACCAGCTCAATCATATGATTTAACACCACTGGATTATTTTTTGTGGGGTTATATTAAAATAAAATCTATACGGAGTTAATCGAATCGCAAATGAGATAAGTACCATCTGCATATACTAAAGATAAATCCTAATACATTAAGCAGGCCATACACGCTACCTGAGAGTTTTGCTTGCACCGTTTAACTGCACAGGTAAACCGGAGAGTGTATGTCACACAATTGTGCAAGTTTTGTTCTTAACTCAGCTCAAGTTTACCTGTACAGTTAATATGTACATGCAAACCTGTATATCTTAGCGTGTATAGTCTGCTTTACACAAACACAGAATACAAATTTCGTACAGTTTTTGTTTTCTTGACAAATTTCAACGCTCTACCACAGTATACTGGAGATTGACAGTAGCCAATCTACATACATGTGATATTCGAGCAACGCACATAGACACCTTTCACGGATGCGATATCTCGGAATGGTTTGGTATAGTTTATTCCGCACCAGTCCGAGATGTCGCGTCCGTGAGAGGCGTCAACATTGACTTCTGTTAGTCTCTAAGTATTCTGTGGCTCTACTTTACAACGCAAGAAAAATGTAAATGAGCAATATTAGAGTACCGCGTTTAAACGCTGAGCCTTTTCGTTACGAGACGACAAAGGCTTGTTTTACCTTACTGGATGTCCCTTTCAGCGTACTAGGTCGAGTACATTAAAACGGGTATGAGACTAATAGAATTTCAAAGGACAAAGGAAAAAGGACAACAGGTTTGAGCTTTATCTTATAAAATTAATGGTATCTTTATGGATAACTATTTATTTATTGTTATATTCTCCTCGTACTGTCCTGTGAAACAGTAGAATAAAATAAATTTGTATTTTTGTCTTTGTTTGTAATTAATAAACCTAAAAAAACTACTAGGCCTATTTTAAAAAGCTTTTTATTATTGGTAAGTACTCACTACTAACCACTAATATATAGGTTGACTGGTGAAAGATTGTTCATCTTGAAGGAGGGTATTTGGCACTTGGTTCATTGTTTACAATTAGCAATTTACCGATCTCATGACTACACGCGTTGGTATCGTGCTGTGACCATACTTTTTGAATGTTACTACACTAATTTCGTTGGGTTTATCATGTGGTTAACCAATATCCTCTGTTTGTTACATTTTTATTGTTTACTTATGACCATTAACTATCGTGTCCTGCAATATGTACTCTTTTACTAGTCAACCTAATTTTACTATACAAAATAAAATAATTATATATAAAATTTATTATGTTACAATGTACCATACTCCTCCAAAACAGCTTTACCGATTTTTATAAAATTTTATATGCATATTTAGTAGGTCTGAGAATCGGCTACCATCTATTTTTCATACCCCTAAGTGATGAGAATTGTCCACCCATAACATTTATTTTTATTTTTTTTGATGTTTTTTATTTTATATTTTTATAATGTGGCATTAAAAATACATACAACCCTAAATTTTCACTCTTCTATCACCAATCCCTATTTTTAATTTCCCAATACGTATGTGTATAAGGAAGTTACTGATTTTACCCCGATTTCCGAAAATCGAGCTTTCACCAGATGTCCACGTTTTGAGGTCCTAGGAACCTTTTCCGACTATTTTCACGATGACGTCAGTATATCTGTATGTATGTATGTATGTGTGTGTATGTAAACATCTCATAACTTTTGAATGGCTGGACCGATCGAAACGCGGTTGATGGCATTCGATTGGGTTCCGCTCAACTTAGACTTACTGAAAATTTGAACCGATTCGGTCCAGAAGATTTTGAAAATTTTGGAAAAACACCAAAAAAATTGTGCCGAAACAGTATTTTTTTAATATAACTTCCAGATTTATGTACTGATTGAGTACAAAACTAATCAGCTCTATTCCTTAAAAAAACTACGTCTAATACATAAATTGCATCAAAATCGGTTTATCCGTTTTCGAGTAATCGTTGACGAAAATTTTTGAAAAAAGCGTTTTTTCGACATAGTTTCGATTTTTTTTTCGTATTCTACGATATTTTAGTACTAAAAAAACTACGTCAAATGACTTTTCAAAAATCAAAATCGAATCTAATTCTCAAAACTTATAGCTTTTCAAATATTAAAACTACGTTGTTTTTAGCACACTTATTTTTTTAAATAACTTTCAAGTTAATTCACCAATTGACTCAAAAATCTTATCAGCCTTTCTCCTTTAAAAACTGCGTCAAATACCATTAATTTAATTAAAATCGGTCAATTTGTTTGGGATTTACCCATAAAGAAAATGAAAAATAATAATAATGAATATTCACGGGACAAATTACACTGATCTAACCCCAAAGTAAGCAAATTATTTGCTTGTGTTATGAGTGCTAGTCATCGATACAAATACATAGAAATACGTATATAAACACTAGAATATATTTAATAAACACCCAAACCCGGAAACACAAACATTTATGTTCATCACACAAATGCTAGTCCCCGTCGGGGATCGAACCTGAGCGGGGCTCAGGCGGGGGCGATTGCATAGTCAGGGTCACTAACCACTCGACCAAAGGGGCCGGGCGGTCGAAATGTTTTTTGACATTGCATCGAAATTTTTCAACCTATCGATTATTTAGCTAAAGCAATATTTAAGATCTCAAAAATTGAGTTAAATGCTATCATCATTTTCAAATATACAGCTTTTCAAAAATTAATATACTGCCATTTTTAACAAAATAGATGTTTTAATAGAACTGTTTTATAAATATCAACCGTAGTTGATTCCGTGGTCAATCCGTTGTATTAGAGGATAAATGTTTGTATAAAAAACTACATCGACGTCATGTTAGTTAACGAGTCAGCTATTTTATGTATTTCAAAGCACCCTAATCCAGAAGTAAATGCAAATATGCTCATCACACAAATGCATCGTTTTCAAAATATACAGCTTTTCAAAAATTAATATTCTTCAATTTTTAACAAAATAGATGTTTGACCTGAAAAATCTATGCTTATATTTTTTACTCTTTTGAGCTTTAACTACCTTAATTTAGTGGGAAGATTCAGGGATGGCCCGTAGGGTCAACCGTTTACACATTTTTTTAGTTCAATAATTTATACGGCAAAACAACGTTTGCTGGGTCAGTTAGTATTATATAAAGCTTACTTTGTTTTAAGCAAGCAAAAGAAAGCAATGTTTTGGGTGACAGAAACCAATCAGGGTAACAGCTAGTAATTCTTTTTTATATAATACTAGCTGTTGTCTGCGACTTCGTCCGCGCGGACTTCGTTTCCTCCGCACTACGTCTCCCCTGTAGGTGATATTGTGACCCCGGACATACATACTAACAGACGAACAGACGAACAGACGAACAGACGAACAGACGGACAGACGGACAGACGGACAGACGGACAGACGGACAGACGGACAGACGGACAGACGGACAGACGGACAGACGGACAGACGGACAGACGGACAGACGGACAGACGGACAGACGGACAGACGGACAGACGGACAGACGGACAGACGGACAGACGGACAGACGGACAGACGGACAGACGGACAGACGGACAGACGGACAGACGGATAGACGGACAGACAGACAAACAGACAAACAGACAAACAGACAAACAGACAAACAAACAGACAAACAGACAAACAGACAGACAGACAGACAGACAAACAGACAGACAAACAGACTGACAAACAGACAAACAGACAGACAAACAGACAGACAAACAGACAAACAGACAGACAAACAGACAGACAAACAGACAAACAGAAAAACAGACAAACAGACAAACAGACAAACAGACAAACAGACAAACAGATAAACAGATAAACAGACAAACAGACAAACAGACAAACAGACAAACAGACAAACAGACAGACAAACAAACAGACAAACAGACAAACAAACAGACAGACAAAAATTCTAAAAACTATATTTTTAGCTTCGGTATCGATTGTAGGTCACGCCCCAAGTATTCTTTTAAAAAAATATTCAATGTACAGTTTTGACTTTCCTACGATTTTATTATTTTTATATAATAGCAAACAAGCAGATAGCTCTATTATGGAAAAAGACAATTATCGCCTATAGACCCTAAAGGTGTTATTGGTGCATTGCTATCCCGTATGGCGAGGTGTTAATGCCACTTAATCAAGTTTACCTTACCCTAACTTGGAGGGTAAGGTAATAATAATAAAAATCATTGAACAAATTTTGCTTATGTCATGGGTGTTAGTCAAGGATACTAATAATATAATATTCACGGGACAAATTATACCTACCGATCTAACCCCAAAATAAACAAATTATTTGCTTGTGTTATGGGTGTTGTCATCGATACAAATAAATAGAAATACATATATAAATACTAGAATATATTTAATAAGCACCCAAACTCGGAAATACCAACATTTATGTTTATCACACAAATGCTTGTCTCCGTCGGCGATCGAACCCGGGCACCGTTGATTGCGTAGTCAGAGTCAGTACATATATAAATACAGTTACATACATAATAAACACCCAAACCCAGAAATACAAACATCTATGCTCATCACATAAATGTTTTCCATTCCCTGCCGGGAATCGAATCCGGGTCCCATTGATTGTTAGCTAGGTTCGCTAACCACTTGACCAACCGGGCCGGGAGGGTAGAGCAAAGGTAACCCTTGCCCTACCCTCTAAGGCGGAACACGAGGCTATTACGTCAGTAATAGGTAAAGTGGCGCTACCAGATTTAGGTGAGACGTAGTAAAACTCTACCACATAGAAGTCACGATGGTAGAGACTAGTATATAGCCAATCGCTCGCCTTGTACAAACTGCCTGACAGAATCACAGAGGTTCTACTCATATTATTAGATCATAATATGCATTAGAAATAAATTAAATTAATATAAATAAACATTACATACTCTACATTCGTATATTTAATAAAATCAAAGTACATATAATAAAATCGTAGGAAAGTCAAAACTGTACATTGAATATTTTTTTAAAAGAATACTTGGGGCGTGATCTACAATCGATATCGAAGCCAAAAATATAGTTTTTAGAATTTTTGTCTGTTTGTCTGTTTATCTGTTTGTCTGTTTGTATGTATGTCCGGGGTAAACTCAAAAAGTACTGCATGGATTTACTTTAAATTTTGCATGAATATTACTAACAGGTTATCGCCTCTGTGGTCTAGTGGTCCAGCGTTGGCGTCGACCACATGAGGTCCCGGGTTCGATTCCCGGGTCGGGCATATAAAAAAAGCGTTTTTTCAGTTTTCTGAGAAACACAAAGTTGCCCGGGATTGGAAAGTGCCCGGTTGGCGATAGGCTTGCCACCTATCACATTTGTGGGACCAAGTATCTTCGGTTAATCGTGGGTGCACTTGTTGTACCTCTGCTTACCTCTTCGGGGATATGGGCGTGAAGATACTTTTATTACTAACAGGTCGGGTCAACATATAGGCTGCATATTATCACGCTATCACCTACGGGGGAGAAGCTGTGCGCAGTAAAAAAAGTCCGCGCGGACGATGTCGCTGGCAACAACTAGTAGTTTATAAACGTTTTAGACAAAATGTATGTATATTAGTGTATGTGATGTTTTTGACTTACCAGCTTTAGCTAATTGTTTGATCTTCTCCCTTAAAGGTGTGAGGCTGGCTAGGACGTCGTTGTGTCCCATCAATCCCTGCCAAGGTCTCGCTGCCCATGTGCAAGGTTTGTCCCGAATCGGCACTTTAGAGCCATCGACACATAAATAAGCGAACTCATCCGGGTTTTCAGTTGATGGGCTAGCTGGTATTGTACCTACTGGAAGCTAGTGAAGAAATTTAAAAAATATGTAAACGTATTGTAGGATAATCTTAATAAATTTGAAAAACTTTAAAAACAACCCCTAAAAGGCTGAAATAGAATTTAAAATTTGTATGTAAAACTATTTAGACAACATGTTAATCTACTCGCAGGCGAAGCTGCGCGGGTCAGGTAGTGAATTAATAATACATAATTTTTATTGAATGCCGAGTTTTTTTTTAAGAGATTAAATGCATCTCGCATCCCATTGCGTTTTTTACCTAAAGCTATTTATTGTTAAATTCCACGGGAATTATTTTTACTGTAATGAAATGTTTCTAGTAAGTACTAAATTTCATATAAATCCATCTTGCCATTAAGTTGTGATTGAGTAATAACTTATAATTCTATAATTCTATGATTAAGTTAAAGTCCCAGGTATAAAAAAACTGGCCAAGTGTGTTTCGGGTTCTTACTTCCGTATTCCGTAGTTAGTAAGCATTTCGTAGTTACTTGGCAAAAAATGTTATTTCTATGACACTCACAACTATAATTGAACTAATACCGCCTTATTCCAAAACGAAGTCTAAAATATATGGTACCGAACTTAACAAAAGGTTAAGTTATAGTACTAAATAAAACGTTATTATAAAACCGGGCTTAGCGCTAGTCTGAGGAAATAAGAATGAATTTTAGTATCTACTGGAACTAAGTTTAATACCGTAACAAACCTAGACTTCTTAGTCTTGGTATAAACCTGGTACTAAGATGTTTTTGTAATAAGGCGGATAGAGTTTTTACTTTTTACGTACCAACTTATATTTAATTAATTGATAAACGATTCCTCGTTAACTTTTACACTGTAGGTACGTCTAGTACTATTATATATTCTGTGGTGTATGCACCAAACGGCCATCTGTGATAGTTTTCTTTCAACAACGTTATATTATGTAAAAATCATATTAAGTTAAAATATGTTAAATAATTAACAATTGTTAACATTTCATTAGATATTTTAATAATAAGTAAAAATTAACACTTCATCTTAATTTTGACATAACAATTTAGAAATTGATGGCCGCATATACTCATTTTAAATATGTTTGTGTAATATACTGTGTGTCACATGTCTCATATTAATCAATTTGTAAAATACTTACCCCGAAAAATTTCCGTACAAATATGACCTTAGTGAAGGCAACCTCTCCCCCGTTATGCGCGAGACAGCGCAGCGCGCCCTCGTAGCCGCTGTAGTTGTCGGGGTAGTCGCATTTGTCGGGGTGTTCGCAAAGTGCACACAGTTGACTGTATTGAGCCTCTGTAATTCATTTATTCTGTGACTAATGTGAAATTGGGTTTACCGCATTAGATATTTTACAAATGTTTAAATTTTGCTTAGATTACTTCGTTGTGGTTCGGGTCCTCTTTGAAGAATAGATGATCTGGTGTCCTTTTTTTTTTATGTCATAAGATAGCAAACAAGCAGATGGGTCTCTTGATGGAAAGAGTCAACCATCGCCTATAGACACCAAAGATGTTAATTGTGTGTTGCTATCTTGTGGTGAGGTCTAATGCCACATGCATAAGTTTACCGGCTACCTTACCCTCTAAACCGGAACACGACAGCGACAAGCACTGACGCTATTACGGCAGGAATAGGTAAGGCGGTGGTACCAGACCCGGGCGAGACAATGTAGAACTCTACCACCTAGTAAACCTGCTAGACAGTTCCTGCTCAGTGGTCCAGAGTCACTACCATTGTGGCTACTAAGTATTGGAGTTTTGCATTGTCTCGCCCTCTGTCTCGGGTCTGGTACTGGTATTAACATTTGTGGTGCTTATAGGCGATGGTCATCTCTTTCCATCAGGAGAGCTTGTTTAGTATCTTATATATAATTGGTATATAAATATTTTATGTACAAGCGTGTGTTGTAAACCTTTTTTGAACAACTCTAAATCAAAAATTTAAAAAGCCCCGACACATTCTATATTATCAGATCCCCTTTCCATTTTTTGATCTTTTTGGTATCCTGCGGTGTCAATTCAAAGCAATGTCGTTGAAGTGACAGAGTACCAAACTTCGTATCGATCAAGACTGTAAAAGTTGCATAATTCCGTTCATCAAGTTGAAAAGATGATCTTGAAACGGGCAAAATAGATTTTAATAAAATATGCCTATATTCCACCGCTAAAAAACTAGCATTCAATCTGAGTCGGTTTACCAATCCAATCCGTTTAAGAGCCTATAGTCCCACATATAGACAAACACATAGGGGTTTTAATTTATTACACCCCTTTGTGCGTCAGAAGTAACGGTATCATTAGATTAAAAGATCAAATAATTGCTATGCAAATATATTAGCTAGCTTTAACCTGCGGGGTCGATTGCGTTCATGTCTTTAGATAACTATCAAAGTCAGAATAGGATCAAAACTTACCGTTAACCTTATAATTTTTTATTATTTGAATTGCTTTTTATTTAAGAAGCCCTAATTTATTATTTTAAAAGTGCATCCGAAATAGCTGATGCTATACTTAATTAAATAGAGCGCTAAACGCCGATATTTAGTTATTGGAACTATATTTATTTGATTTCTCAGTGTCAAAAGAAGCTAGATCTATATTAACCTAATTTTTCTAACAAATAACAAAATGGCACCGCACGTAAATAAAGTGGCAAAAGAATCTCCATAATACACTTAATTTTCTAAAAAATGACAAAATGTCAGCGCATATAGTGTAAAAGGGATCTTCATAGTTCCTATGCTACTAAATTTTTCAAAAAATAACAAAATAGCAGAGTATGTCAAATAATGGCTTTTTATAGGCAAAATTTTGCTACTTCGGGTTCAATTATTGTAATTTTCGTAGGATCTCTAATTAAAAAATGTGTAAACGGTTATCCCAACGGGCCATCCCTGAAACTTCTCACCACAAAAAGAGTAAAAAACATAAGCATAGATTTTTCAGTTCAAACATCTATTTTATTAAAAACGGCAATATATTAATTTTTGAAAAGCTGTATATTTTGAAAATGATGACGGCATTCAACTCAATTTTTGAGATCTAAAATATTGCTTTAGCTAAATAATAGGTTGAAAAATTTTGATGCAATGTCAAAAAACATTTTATTTTTCTTCATTAATTAATCCCAAACAAATTGATCGATTTTGATCTAATTAACGGTATTTGACGCAGTTTTTAAAGGAGAAAAGCTGATAAGATTTTTAAGTCCATCGGTGCATTAGCCTGAATTTTTTTTTAAATTTAAAGTAAATTCGCTAAAAATGACGTAATTTTAATATTTGAAAAGCTAAAACTTTTGAAAATTTGATTCGATTGCGATTCTTGAAATGCCATCTGACGTAATTGTTTTAGTACTAAAATATTATACAATAACAAAAAATGATTGGTTGAATAATTTTGAAGCTATGTCGAAATAACACTTTTTTCAAAATTTTTCATCAACGATTACTCCCAAACGGATAAACCGATTTTGATGCAATTTATGTATTAGACGTAGTTTTTTGAGGAATAGAGCTGATTAGTTTTTGTATTCAATCGGTACATAAATCAGGAAGTCATATTAAAAAATACTGTTTCGCTAAAATTTTTTTTGGTGTTTTTTCAAAATTTCTTAATATCTCCTGGACTGAATCGGTTCAAATTTTCAGGAAGTCTAAGTTGAGCAGAATCCAATCGAATACCATCAACCGCGTTTCGATCAGTCTAGCCGTTCAAAAGTTATGAGATGTTCACACACACACACACACACACACACACACACACACACACACACACACACACACACACACACACACACACTCACACACACACACGCACACACACATACATACATACAGACATACTGACGTCATTGTGAAAATTATCGAAAAAGGTTCTTAAGACCTCAAAACGTGGACATTTGGTGAAAACTCAATTTTCGAAAATCGGGGTAAAATCAGTAACTTCCTTATTTACATACGTAGTGGGAAGTTAAAAAAATACAGCTTTTGTTACTTGCTGATAATGTTTTCTATTGATGAAATAATTATTAGAATCAGTTAAGTAGTTTAGGCGTTAAAGCGTAATAAACATACGATTTTTCCCCGTGTTGGTTCCGGGAAGAATAGACCAACTGCCGTTCTGCCAGGCAGGTCGAAAAAGGCGACCGATTGGCTCTGCAACTCACTACCATCGTGACTACTAGGTGGTAGAGTTCTGCATTGTCTCGCCCGGGTCTGGTACCACCGCCTTACTTATTCCTGTCGCAATAGCGTCAGTGCTTGTCACTGTCATATTCCGGTTTGGAGGGTAAGGTAGCCGGTAAACTCATGCATTATTATGGCATTAGACCTCGCCACTAGATAGCAATGCACCATTAACATCTTTGGTGTCTATAGGCGATGGTTGACTCTTACCATCAGGAGACCCATCTGCTTGTTTGCTATCTTATGATATAAAAAAAACGAACTTATTTTCGAATTTATAGCATTAATTAGGACTAGGATAATCAGTAGGTACTTACTCCATTGTGAATTTGTTTTCGGGTCTGGTGACCACTTTCCAACAATGCAAGATTGTTTGAAGAATGTGGATAAGGCTCGTAGCTCGTTCTCTTTAGGTGATATAGTACGATTTGTCATCTTAGGAAAAATGGATCTCTTCATTAACATCGTTAAGGGAATCTACAAAAATAATAATAAAAACTTGAATTATATTTTTAAGTGACAAATAAGATTCTCATTTCGGTTGTATTTCAGCGATAATCGCAAGAGTAAGTTTTCGCCGTGTTGGTCCCGGCCTCCTTTGAAGAATAGGCCAACTGCCGTTCTGTCAGGCAGGTCTTAAAAGGCGTCCGATTGGCTATCGAGTCACTACCTTCGTGGCTACTAGGTGATAGAGTTCTGCATCGTCTCGTCCGGGCCTGGTACCACCGCCTTACCTATTCCTACCACAATAGCTATATATAGTCGCTGTCGTGTTCCGGTTTGGAGGGTAAGGTAGCCGGTAAACTTATGCATGTGGCATTAGACCTCGCCTTGTGGCGAGGTCTAATGCCACATATATAGATAGCAACGCACCATTGACATCTTTGGTGTCTATAGGCGATGGTTGACTCTTTCCATCAGGAGACCCATCTGCTTGTTTGCTGTCTTATGATATGAAAAAAGTGTTATTTTGAAATATATTCTTTAATCGAATTTCATTTAGTATGTATCGCATCCATAAGGTTAATATGCCATTAATATAATTTTTCATACAAACTATGCTACTTCAAACGCTTAGGGGTTGATGTTAATTTGAAACAGTTACTTTGTAGCTTATGTTTGAGCCCGGGTCTTCGACTATTTCCTTCAAAAATTTTCACCGCCGCGAACTGTTGAAAGTTTCGTTACTCGCTAAATAAACATTTTGCTAGCGACGTGTTGACCACAGTAATGACGATAATAAGTATACGATAAATAATATTAACAAGAAATTAAGTGCTGGAAGAGTAAAAAATGACAAGGCAACCCTAGCAAAAGTAAGTATTATTCAGAACAAACTTAAATGTCAACAGTTCGCAGCACTGAAAATTTCAGCTACAGCACCTAATTAGCACCTAAACAGCCCCAAACTTTGCTTTTTTTTAAATGCATATCTCTAACTTTTCTTTGCTTGCGAACCGCAGCTGTCAGTATCTGGATTGAAGGCAATGACATGTATTATATACGTCATTGATTAAAGCGCAAATTGGCTAGTTGACTTGCGCTAGTGTCTTGATGTTGCAGCATTACTTACATTTAAAATATCTACAGGTTTTTTAAAAAAAATGGGACAAAGGAGCAGCAGGCTCAATTAACGGTAAGTGATCACCATCGCCCATGGACAGATGCAACACGGCGGCGGCAACACAGCGGTCTTCCAGGTGCGTTGCCGGCTTTTTGAGAACGAGAGAGCTTTTTTAATGTTAGATCCGTATATACAGACATCCGGACAGGCTCTTTTTCAATCACTTTTTTATGAAGGTGTCGGCTATATTACCATCACGAGACGTCGGTTATGTTGTCATCATTTCTTGTAATATATGCACATTATTTTTATATCATTTACGAGTAAAAGTAAAACCCAGACGATTCTCTTGATGAAACAAGATAACAATTTCAAATAGACATATCACTTCATACATCGTTAACTTACCCTCTGAACCGGAACATGACAGTAAGATGCTATTACGGCTAGAAAAAGTAAGACGGTGGTACCAAACACGCGCTAAGCGTAGCAGAGCCTTATTATCAAAAACGATGTGACATTTAGACATAAATATACTAAAAGTATTAATAAATAATTTGTTATTACGAGGACGTATACCTGCTCCAAACTTTGCCAAAATTTTCCGTTCGTTAAAAGTTTGCGTGAACTAATACAGTGTGTACTAAATCTGAGAACGTGTGTGAGTCTGCGAAAGAAAGTGCGTACTAAATCTGAGAACTTTTGTTGGTCAAATTAGCTATGTAAATTTTTTTATGTCATAAGATAGCAAACAAGCAGATGGCTGTCTTGATGGAGTCAACTATCACTTATAGACACCAAAGATGTTAATGGTCCGTTGCTATTCGTGTGGCGGGGTTGTTAATCACATGCAAAGGTTACCGGCTACCTTATCATCCAAACCAGTACAGTACAGTACATGATAGTGACAAGCATTTACACTATTGCGGCAGGAGTATGTAACGCGGTGTTACCAGATCCATGCGAGACAATGCAGAACTCTAATACCTAGTAGTCACGATGGTAGTAAATTTCATAGCCAATCGTTCATCTCTTACGAACTGTTTGGCAGAATGTCTCGCCCGGGTCTCGTCGTCAAATGGTAGAGACTAGTCAATCATATAGCCAATAGATATAGCCAATCGTTTGCCTTTTACAAATTTCCTGTCAGAATGGCAGAATCTATTCTTCAAAGGGGACAAGAACCTATTGACTACTTTACTACTTTAGCCTTATAAAGTTTATTTATCACTTAGATAAAACGCGCTACTAAGTATAGTTTTTATATATTTTTATATATTTTAAGTATAGTTATTATATATTTTATATATTCTGCAGTACGGTAAACGAATTTGAGACAACGAAATACGTAATATCGACTTTCCTAAAAGGAGGAGAATCTCAACTCGGCTGTATACTGAAAATATGTTTGTTACCTCAGAACTTATTTATTAATTTTTTAATTAGGTAAATGCGCTTGTAATGTTTCACTAAATACTTTTTATTCTGTTTATATCGCTAACCAATTTCGCTTTGTACGGCATCTTCAGGGCTACGATATTTTATAAATATAGCATTTAGTATCTACAAATGAAGATTCCCCAAGTGCTGACGTCAAAAAATATAAAATATATATTTGTTTTGTTTGGGAAGGTATACTTCCGATTTAGTCCTATATACATTTGGGAAGATAAGATAAGAAAGATAAGTCGGTTGTTCCAGTTCCGAATCTTCAGCTTAACCTCATTTTATTATTAATCAAAAGTATGGTTCCATTTTCTTTTACTTGCGTCTAAAGATAATATATTATGATTGAATACAAATTTATATTCTTAAGAAGGGTGAAATATTTCAGATTACCGAAACAAGAAAAACTATTCTAGGATTCTTGGCAATAAATACGTCGTTGTTTTTGAAACTTGGATACAAAGGAGAGAAATAAATGGTGGATGTTTGTTTGTTGCCAAGAATATTAAATAAGGCTCAAAGAAAATATATTGCTTTTTAGTTTTACCGGATGGAAGAATTTGGGATTTATTTAAGTGAAAAATGTAAAGCTTGTTTTATCAAGCTGTTCGTTTATTCTTATTATTTGTTGGGTATTCTGCTAGTTAATAGCGATTAAATTTTCTGTATTAAAAATAACAATATTGAAAAAAACGAATTTGTGGGTAATATTCGTCAATCGCGTTTTTTCTGTCACATAATCATTCTTCATCATATCATAGCTGTGAAATTTACTGACTTCTGATAAAAGATTGTACATACTAAAAAAGGGTGTTCTGTACTTGCCCCTGATAGTGAACAAGTAAAAAAATGGGTTCTTTAATTTTGACGTAATTATCCGTAAAAATGTTTATGTATTGACACCCATGCATAGATATCTATCCCCTCTCCCTACCCCCCCCCCCTCCCCTTCGGTACGCCCATGCTTGTAACTATGCCGCGCAGTGACTATACTTTTTGAATATTAGTATATTAATTTCGTTAAGGTTCACTATGTAGTTAAGTAATATACATTTTTATATTTTTAGTTGGTTACATACGACCATTAACTAACGTGTCCGTGTCCATGTGGCGGGATGGCAATGCCACATGTATAGATCTACCGGCTATCTTACCCTCCAAACCGGAATTCGACAGTGACTAATTTTGCGTTAATGCTATTAATTACGACAGGAATAGGTAACACTGTGGCACCAAATAACTTAGCGAGATGTTGCGGAACTCTACCATACAGTAGTCACGATGATAGAGACAGGTATAGGCAATTCGTCACCCTTAAGACTTGCCTGGCAGAATAGCAGTTGGTATATTTTTCATATAGAGCCTGAACTAACAAAGGACGTGATTGATACTAGAATTATAATCCGTTATTTTAACTTCTTTATAATAGAGGAGTAAAATATAAAATCGATTAACCTCCGTTGACCTTAATTAAGCAGATGTCAGCAGCTTAGCTGTTTAAATCCAAATATATTGTGTGTAACAAATTTCACAGAGGAGTTATAACGTACATAAATCATTAGTAAATGGGAAAGGCAAACACTCATTAATATCGGATAAAATAAACATTTACGTAGTAATTTGGTTCCCCAATTCTAGTCAGGGTATGTTGGAACGGATAACATACATATGTGTAAATGTGAGCAAATGTATTCGGATTGCTTTGATTTTCGGCGTTAATTATTATTGGTCGCTCGAAATTGTTGCTTAAATGGAGATATAATTTCATGAAAATGAATTCCCTTTAGTTTGTTTTCGGAGTTGTGCATTATTTAGAGATATTGCCTGAGGGTTAAAAGTAGGTCAGTGTAAGCATAACTTGTGCAATAGTTCCACGCCTTGTTCGAAATTCTAGCTGGCTGTGATGTTTCAAAAGCTAGTTCGGGAAAATGCAGGTCATATTGGATCCTGATTATAATAATAGAGATTTTGTGGTGTTGAAAAACGCATAATGAATTAAAGCGTGGAAAAGCTCTGTGTGTTGAACTATAATATATATGAATTATAATATATAATATTATACAATTTCCCCGTGTTGGTCCGTGCTCTTTTGAAGAATAAACCAACTGCCGTTCTGCCAGGCAGGTCGTAAAAGGCGACTAATTGGTTATACCTATCATTACCATCGTAACTACTAGGTGGTAGAGTCCTGCAACGTCCTGCCCGGGTATTTGGTACCACTGCCTTAACTATTCCTGCTGCAATAGCGTAATTCCTTGTCATTATCACGTTCCAGTTTGGAGGGTAAGGTACCCCACCAAAATTTGTATGGCAAAACAACGTTCGCCGGGTAATTTAGTTACGTATTATATATATATATATATATATATATATATATATATATATATATATATATATATATATATATATATATATATATATATATATATATGTATATATGTAGGTATATTACGTAATAATAATAAATATTACTGGAGAAATTACAGAAATTTATTTAAACCCAAAGTAAGCGAAATATTTTCTTGGGATATGGTTGTTAGTCAATGACAATAATACATAGAAATACATACAAAAATACTGAAAAAAATTTGTAAACACCTAGATCCGAAAATACAAACATTTGTGCTCATCACGCAAATGCTTGTCCCTGTCGGGAATCAAACCCGAGCCCGAGGGTCGCTAGCCCACGACCAACGGGGCGGTCAACAATTCATACATAGAGAAGGAATGAACTAACGGGTGGTATCGGTTTGATTCTGAACGATAATAAACTCCGGATCCGTTTTATTTAATCCGACATAAGGGCTTATAGAGGTTCTACTACAGATACAAACCGTAGTTAGGTATTATGAGGAAATATGCGTTTGTTCTTTTAGGAGAGCTTAAAAGAATAATGAGGAAAAAGTTACAAGATTCAAGCGGTAAGACTTAAAAGTCTGTATGAAAGTAGTTCGAGGTCGGTTAGTGAAATTGAGTCTATGAGATTTAATCATGAATTAACGTGATATACAGGTATTTGTCCGAATCGATCCAAACTCACTTTGAATAGATAATTCGCCTTACTACCAGAAATCTTGTAAAAGGCAAGAGAATTCTAAATAATATTATTTATTTTCATATTATATGTCACTATCATCGTGATTACCATTAGGTGGTAAATTTCTGCAATGGCATTGACATCACCATTTTACCAATTCTAGCCGTAATGGTGTCAGTGTTTGTCTCTGTTTGTTAGGACGGCACAAAAACATACATCCATACCACATGCATAAAAAAGTCTAGAAGCGGTGATTATATTCTTCCATCGAAAGAAACTTCTGGTTATTACTATGCTATAATAAAAATATGTTATGATTTTGTTAATACTTTTGTACTGTTTCACAAATCACTTTAAATTTAATTAATATCGCAAACCGGTTTCGCCTTTTACGGCATCTTCAAGGCTACGAGATTTTTAAAAGTCTCAAATCACTTTAAATTTAATTAATATCACCAACCATTTTCGCCTTTTACGGCATCTTTAGTGCTACGAGATTTTTAAAAGTCTCGTAGCCCTGAAGTTGCCATAAAAGGCGAAACTGGTCAGCGATGCTGTAAAAGGCGAAACCGGTTGGCGATATTAATTAAATTTAAAGTGATTTGTTGAATTTAAAGTGCAGTAACATAATTCCAAATGGAGTTTCACCAAGTGCCGCCAATAAAAAGTGTAAAATATAAAAATGTATAAATAGTTGATCCTACGGGCCAACCTTGAAACTTCTCACTAAATTAGGGTATTTTAAGCTCAAAAGATTAAAGAATATAAGCATAGATTTTTCAGTTCCAACCTCCTTTTTTAAAAAAAAATGCAGTATATTAATTTTTGAAAAGCTGTATATTTTGAAAACGATGATGGAATTCAACTCAATTTTTGAGATCTAAAATATTAATCGATAGGTTGAAACATTTCGATGCAATGTCAAAAAACATTTTATACTTAATTTTCTTCATTGATAAATCCCAAACAAGTTGACCGATTTTAATTAAAATAACGGTATTTGACGCAGTTTTTAAAGAAAAAAACTAATAAGGTTTTTAAGTCAATCGGTGAATTAACATGAAAGTTATTTAAAAAAATAAGAAAGTTTGCTAAAAACCACGTAATTTTATATTTGAAAAACTATAAGTTTTGAGAATTAGATTCGATTTTGATTTTTAAAACGGCATTTGACGTAGTTTTTTTAGTAATAAAATATCGTAGAATACCAAAAAATGATAGGTTGAAAAATTTCGAAGCTATGTCGAAAAAACACTTTTCGAAATTTTTCGTCAACGATTACTCCCAAACGAATAAACCGATTTTGATGCAATTAATGTATTACACGTAGTTTTTTGAGGAATAGAGCTGATTAGTTTTTGTACTCAATCGGTACATAAATCTGAAAGTTATATTAAAAAAATACTGTTTCGCTAAAAAATTTTTTTGATTTATTTCAAAATTTCTCAAAATCTTTCGGACTGAATCGGTTCAAAGTTTCAGAAAGTCTAAGTTGAGCAGAATTCAATCGAATGCCATCAACCGCGTTTCGATCGGTCCAGCCGTTCAAAAGTTATGAGATGTTTACATACACATATACACACACATACATACATACAGACATACTGACGTCATCGTGAAAATAGTCGGAAAATGTTCCTAGGACCTCAAAACGTGGACATCTGGTGAAAACTCGATTTTCGAAAACCGGGGTAAAATCAATAACATCCTTATCTACACACGTAGTGGGAAGTTAAAAAGAAGTTAATTGCAGCAAATTATTACTCTCATGATGGTAGTAGATAACTATCACCCGTAGATGTTTAAAATGTAAAAAGTGTCATAAAAAACACACGCGCAAGTCTTCTTGCAAAAACTTATTTCATCGATTTGTACATATTTTCATAAGCACATGCACTTTTTAACATTTTTTCAAACACCTTGTAGATGATACGATCAGGTACGAACTATAAATCGGCTTCACAATATTCACATTACATTCTAACTCAACTCTCACATCATATACTAATTTCACTTTGATTGACTGATGAACTCTGAGCGAAAACGTTATGAATCAGTTTCATCATCCTAATATCGTACTGAATCACTGAGTTAAAATGAGATGCGGAGCGATATAGATGAACCACTGTAATGAGCGAGAGTTGGTGAACTAACTCGGCGAAGTGAAGGAGTTTGCCCAAACTTATCCGGCAAGCACCGACGCATATGAGTGAAAAAGTAAGACAATAACGTCATTCAGCATGGAGATAAGTAGGTACAAGAAGTACCTACTCATCTCCAAGCTAGTCGCATTATTGGTGTTATTCAGAGAATGAAGAAAGCACGTATAAATTACGAGTCACGTATGCAACTTTCATGATTCATATCTTTGAAAGACCATACATGCAATCATTGTTGGAAAATGTTGTCTGTCTCAGAAATAAAATTTATAAAACCTCATATTTTATATGGTAGGAAAATTAATTACCTCACTAATCTCATATGTTCAACAATCAATTTTCTTATGAGACTATTTAGCATGTCGATTTTTTACAACAATTATACCATCGTTATTTTATACGAAAACTAATTTTTAATAATGTAATTGTTACCTTATAACCCACGTTTCTGTTGACACCAGTGTGACATGACTTCAAGCCTTTCAGCTGATCTAGGTTGCTGATGGGTAGGTCCTTGTGGACCACGATAACTGCCTCGTAACGGAATTCCGCTGAAAGATATTTAAGATTTATTTCATATAAGAGTAATAACGGTCGCATACAATAGAATTTCCAAGAGTATCAGTTAAAATTAGTGGAAGAAAAATTAAAACGCAGTAAAACTGCATTCAACTGACTTCGAATTTCTTGTATCTCTTGACCCAATAGTTTTATAAAATTTATATGAGACCGAATGGAAGGTACCTATAGTCACCCGAAAAAATCGAAATCGCTTAAGAAATGACTGAGTTCTGAATAACAAACATTAAAAAATTAGAACCAAAATGGAGAACCTCTTTTTTTGGTAACTAAGTTGAAAATATAAATAGCACCTGGCACCAAACTATTTAAATACTTTTTAAATGTATTTAACCATAGTAAAGTTATTTAAAAAGTATTTAAACAGTTTAGTGCAAGCCGTTTTAAATGCAGTAAAATGATAATTATAAGAAACTAGCTGACACAGCAAACGTTGTTTTGCCTTTTTAACTAAGTACTCTTATTTTTTTCTATATTTTCTCACCTTTTAAGCCTTCCCTGGACTTACTTCAACAATTAATTCAAAACCAAAATTAGCAAAATCGGTTCAGCCGTTTTCGTGTTTTAGCGAGACTAACGAACAGCAATTGATTTTTATATATATAGATATCAAACACCACCAGTCACCACGCTAGTATGCTCGCATGTAGGTTCAGAATAAATAAATATCATTAAGTTAGTTCCCTTGCAGGTAAGACAGAGTGAATCTAACATCAACAGACATTTAGTTTCATCAAGATTTACTAGTTTTGTCGATTGGTTATGTCTATCATATATCAACTTTCCAGAATTATCGATTCGTATTTGCAGTTTAAGTTCTTTTTCGGGTACTGCTGTAGCTGAGTTCCTACTAAGATTTTTCTGGATAAAAAACCAGTAACACTTATTCCTGACTGGCAAATCCTGGAACAGACTACTAAATTTATGCTTGTCTAAATATTATAAAATTATTCTGCTCTGTGTATATACTCGTAACATTTTTTATTATCTATACATATAATAAAATCATAGGAATGTCAAAACTGTACATTGAATATTTTTTAAAAGAATACCTTGGGGCGTGATCTACAATCGATATCGAAGCCAAAAATATAGTTTTTAGAATTTTTGTCTGTTTGTCTGTTTATCTGTTTATATGTTGTGGGCAACTCACCACATTCACATTAACGCACCACACTACTTAATATGTGTAGTTTATCCATATACACAGATATCTTAAATAATGTTTATAATATAAATTTCAGTAATATACAACACCCTATATATAGGTCCACAATTATATATTTGTTCTATATATTATATTTAATCGTCGGTCGGGGGCGGTTATAGACCCCGGCCGGCGAGAGCTTAACTACCGGTTCCCCGTGACTATGCTTGATTGAATAAATTAATTATTATATAATGTTACAATAAATGTAAATATAATATATAGAACAAATATATACTTGTGGACCTATATATAGGATGTTGTATATTACTGAAATTGATATTATAAACATTATATAAGATATCTGTGTATATGGATAAACTACACATATTAAATAGTGTGGTGCGTTAATGTGAATATGGTGAGTTGCCCACATATGTTTATCTGTTTGTCTGTTTGTCTGTATGTATGTCCGGGGTAAACTCAAAAAGTACTGCATGGATTTACTTTAAATTTTGCACGTATATTACTAACAGGTCGGGCTACATATTATCACGCTATCACCTAGCGGGGAGGTGCTGTGCGGAGTAAATGAAGTCCGTGCGGACGAAGTCGCTGGCAACAGCTAGTAAGATATAAATATGAGCTCGCATTACAATACGCATAACTTTATTAGTTACCTTACCTATCCTTCAAACGGGATTACGACAGTGGTAAGCATTGACGCTATTGCGATATGAAAAGGTAAGGCGGTGGTACCAAAACCCGGGTTAGACGTTGCAGAACTCTACCACCAAATAGTCACAATGGTAGTGACAATCGATCGCTTTTTACGAACTGCCTGGTAGAATATCAGATGTGCTATTCTTTAGAGAAGGCCTGAATCAACATTGGGAAACATTACAAGATACACGTCATAATTTAAGAAAAGGTTAAAATAACGATTGCCAAGAATGTCACTTGTTTCAGCCCGCCAACACCCAACCAACTTATTTTATTGTCCTATTAACACTTAAAATATTACGTTTAGATACAACAGTGAATAAGATGCTCTTGCAACTCAGTGCGGACGGGCTCTAAATCCAAATTTACCCTTAAATGATGACTGGGAACTTTGTTCGTTCAAAAATCTAGTGACTGAGCAATAGCCTTAAATAATCTGAAAACATCTGCTAAGTACATGACGGGCCACATGAAATGTAGGGTTCCGTAGTTGCCCATCACACTTATACGGACTAAAAAGATTATTTATGTGTGTCTAGGGGTTAGCCTATTCGGCTCAGATCATTGGGTCTCGGGTCGGCCAAAAGTGTTCTTGAGGTTTATGTTTTTTTGAGGTTCTCGAAAATCCAAAATCTGAGTAGCAGCCGGCGAGTAGGTAACACTTAAATCCTAACAAATATTAGGAATTTAAGACTTAATATTTCTCAAACGGATCCTTTAATCAAAAATTGCTTTCATACACCCGAAACTTTATTTTAAAACCTGTCCATAGATAGACCACATTATGGGATACGGGAGTATCCCCACTTTATATTTACGCCACTATAGGTACTTCCTGTACCTACTCCAAAAATAATATTTTCAAGATTTTATTTTTCCATTTTGTCGGCGTGGCTATTAGTGTATTCATTCTAAATTACAGTTTTTAGTGCCAAAATGTTCTGAGCTAAGCTGCAAACGAACGAAGGGATAACAAAACTCTCGATTCGAAACTCTAAAAAGACAAGTCAATCTTAGTAAAATACAAAAATCTAATAACTGCGCAATTTTATCTGTAATAAACACCGCATATTGTTTGAATTACCTACGTGAAGAAGCCCTACAAAATTTCATTTTTACGTTTAATTTTCTTCATTTGAAATAAATTAAATTTCACCCAATATGGAATTTTCCGTATAATAAAACAAATTTACGACGAACCTTTTTCGTTTAAAAAAAAAAATATTTTTGAAGCGAGAAATTTCTTTTATATCAAATGAGGATAGGGTCTTTCGGGCACTCGTCTGTTTCCTGTCGTATGGACTTGACGAACGCATTTCATTATCACTTTTGTTTAGATTATTTTAATTCTAGCTAAGTTTCAAATTCCGCCCCGTTGTTCGAGTGGTTAGCGACCCTGACTACGCAATCAACGGGGCTCGGGTTCGATCCCCAACGGGGACAAGCATTTGTGTGATGAGCATAAATGTTTGTATTTCCGGGTTTGGGTGTTTATTATATATATTCTAGTATGTATACATGTATTTCTATGTATTGGTATCGCTGACTAACACCCATAGCACAAGCAAATAATTTGCTTACTTTGGGGTTAGACAGTAAGTGTAATTTGTTTCGTGAATATTTATTCATTTATACGTCGGAGATTGAGATAATAGTAGTGCCTCGTTTGGCCGATTGGAGGAACAATCTTATCATTCTTATGTTTAGAAATATCATTATGTTACCATGGACAGTATTCTTATCATAATTGGTGGCGTCAAGTTATTTAAATAACTTGGATGTTTTTGATAGGCGCGCGGTTGAGAACACTACCTCTTTATAGTGATCGCAGCGTTTGATGCTGGCTGAATTCATATAGAGTAAATGTCATTGAATACAGTTAGCCAGATTGACAGATATGATGGAAAATTAATTGATTAGCACCTTAAGATTCAATTTTATTAAATGGATGGAAGATATTTAGACCGCCGGTAGACAAGTTTGGCAGTGAACCATGCCGCGCGAATTCACCGCGCTGCTAATAATAATCAATGTACATCATGGTCATCATCGATTGTTGTTATAAAATCATTATCGATTATAAGAAATATGTGCATGCGGAGGGTGTACATCATCTTATTTTCGATTTCTTGCTATGAAAAAGCCTAATAATATCCTAATAATATATATATATATATATATATATATATATATATATATATATATATATATATATATATATATAATCACCCTCTGCTCAGAGGCGTGCGCAGGGTTATGACACAGGGTATGCACTATGCATAGCCACAGCCACGCTACGGGTCTCTTGTTCTGTTGTCATAAAATATGACAACAGAACAAGTGTTAGATGTGCTACTATTCATGTACATCTTCTACGACAAAATAACTCGAATCACAGAGCCCGTAATACGTTTCATAACTTTTAACATGAAACTTACGAGTTACGTTTACTTTTTGCTGGTTCATTGTAACTCGGGTACACACCTTTAGACACAATTGGAATCTTTTGCACTGAATGACAATTGTGAGAACTTATTATTTTTAATTTTTAATAAACACACATTTTTAGCATAAACTTCACAGAAAAATAACATTTTAAGTAATCTACAATTAATGCACTAATAAAAGCAAATCACTACAATTATTACAGAAAGTAAGTAATAGACTTAAATGTACAATTTCTCAAATGTTAAAATGAAAAATATGACGCAAACAAAATAATAAACAATGCTTATCATACGAAAAAAGCAAATGGCTTCGTAAAACACAAATACATTTCTCCGATTTAAACAAATAAAACCTTACTAAACAAAAATGCATAACGTGCAACCGTGATTTATTAGATTTCCATCTATTAATTTTAGTCGGATAATACCCATTAGTAACATTTTACGATACGCAACGATTACTCTCGATAATTGCCGAACAGTACGGACTGCCGCAGTAGATTACGTCATCGCTGCTTACGAAATTCATAGATGTATGTGCTTGCGACCTGAATACAAACACAAAGATTATTTCACACATTCTAACAAATATCCTGCAGACATTAAAATGCCTTACCTACTTAGTTGAAAACTGAAGTTGTCAAACGCCTGGCAAACATAATGTTTGTGTGCTTGCAAATAGGTACCATTTATAAAATATTAGGCTTTTAATTAATATATTTTGTTTATTCATTTATTTATTATTAATTAAAGTCATGAATGGCAAGTAAAGCACTGCTTAATTGCCTTTATAGACTGCACGCCACTGCCTCCGCTAATATATATTAAGTTTAATAAAATACTTATGGCCCCCCTGATGGAAAGAGACAATTTTCGCCTAGGCGCTAGTACCAAACCCGGGCGAGCCTGCTACACTTTATGTAGTACGATGTACAACGTAGTACTAGTAACTTTGTACGATGGTAGAAAATCGTTTTACGAACTGTCAGGCGATTGCCAAATATATGTACTATTTTTTAAGGTTTAAGTATTTAAGTACTATATTAACATAAATACTTATTTAAACCTCATTATTATTCATTGTATTTTTTCACAGCCAAGCCACATTCATTGACTAAGGTGTAGAGTTTGTGATGTTAGGGCTTGTAGAATGAGGGCGTGTAGAGTCAGAAGCTTAATTTTACATGAGATTTGATAAGTTTTTGACAGTGGGAGCCATATCATCTTGTCGTGGCGATTTTATATGAAAATATATTTGATGGGATTTTAATTTCATCAACATTTGTGTCATAAATAGCCAGCAATAAATATTTTAATAATTTATAACTATTTCATAAATAATAAAAACGTTGTTTTATTTCTTTTATCGCGGCGGTTTATTATTAAATCTTCCCTTCATCCGTTTCTTGTAAACTTTACGTAGGAAATCATTTCAACACAATGAAAAGTTCATTTGTAATTATTTATACTTACAACAAAGCAGTAAATTAACAATACGAATTCGGTAATTATTGCGCATTGTTGAAATACTTTAATTATAGCCTTTGTAGAGCGCAGTAATAAAAGCCTGGCTTTAAATTTTACGGAAGCAAGGAATTTAATAATAAATCAGTTCAAATGAGATTACAAATATGAATATAAATTCAAATTATGTTACAGGTAACAGCATTCATAGTTTTGTATCAAGTACACAATGATATTATGCAAGGGTTTGTTTCCCCCCCGTTCATAAGCTACGAAACTAGTTTATGCATTATCTGGCCATAGATTACTAGCCATTTTAGCTTAGCGCATGACAGCTACAGGTAGACGTCCAAACGCAACTGGCGGGCAACTGGTACTGTCACATGCATAGGTTTCTGAACCTGGACACGAGAGTAACGAGAAGGTGGCGATGTTGTAACAGGAAAATTAGGCTGTGGTACTAAATCTGAGGGAGAGTTAGGAAAATTAGGCTGTGGTACTAAATCTGAGGGAGGCGTTATTGAATTCAATAACTTAATAATTAACTATAATTGTTGACGCGTTAAAACAACTTGTAAAAAGTTTTATTGAATAAAGTATTTCTGATTAATAGTTACGACGATAGCTTTTTACGATCTGCCTGGTAGAATGCCAGTTATCTATAGGTATATCTGATAAAAAAAAGTTATTTTAAGCTTATTAGGGTTGATTAGGAATTATTCTCCGATATGTTTAATTGTTCAGCTGTGGCTCATGTGACGTTTTATTTTATCTTATGAAACTTAGATGTTGAAGTAAGCCAGGCATGCCACTCATGTACTTACATAATATTTAATTAGAATAGCCTGCGAGGAGTTGCGGTAATGTAAAAATCCAAGAAAATAAATAAGAATCTGCAAAATGGTTGAAACCAAACCGTCTTTGGAGACCCTTATTACTGTCGAATTTTTATAAGTTCCAGATTTGTAGCTATTTTAAGCGTCTTATAGGATTCTTAAGGGTTTACGGACTTTTTCTGAATAAGTAAAATATTAGGGTTGAAGTTTTTGTTTTATAAAAATGTAGTATTTAGTCACCAATAACTTGACAGGATAGTTCTAATGTGTGTAGGTTAAGATTTTTAAAACCCGTTTGCTTGGGCCAAAATATTGTTTCTGTACAAAGCTGCACATTTTGGTACAATTATTAACCACCACCGTTATAGTCAAAATTTTACGAAATGCCGACTATTAGTCTATCGCACGGTTGTGGATTTCCAGACATTGAAATGATGACGGTGGAACTTTGAATTTAGGCCGCCACGTCCGATGATGAAATTCAACGGCAGGAATCAATCCGAACAGTTCTTTGGAACACTCTTCATGATAGATGCATTAAAATATGTCGAGCGAACCTACATCTCTGCGTAAGGCCAAGGTATCAAGCCGATTGGATTCAGCTTGGTCGTCAATGATTCGAATCGCTCTATACTGAATGCGAGCAAGAGAAAGAAGTTGATACTGCGGAGCTCCCGCTCAGAGATGAGAACAGTACTCCATGTGAGGGCGAATTTCCTCTTTGTAAAGTTGCAAGCGGTAAGCTGGCAAGAAGCACTGTCTCACTCTACTGAGCACACCGAGCTTTTTTGAGGGCAGTTTAGCCTTTCCAAAGAATTCCAATATCGGCTAAGGCTACTAGGAGAGTATTCCCAAAACGAGGTGAAAAACAAAGGCGACTTTTTAGCAGTGAACGCACACACACGCTGTGTCTTCTTTGGGTAAAATTAGACAGTTGAGTCGACCCCATTCCGAAATTTTGTCGAGCTGAGTCTCAATTTCAGAAACTAGCTTGTTCCGGTTCTCATTGACGTGTTCCCGAGAAATACCGCGTTGACCGGAATACGGAGCATCACCAGTACTGCCATCTGCATAGCAAAGAATGTTACGAATTCGCGTCATGTCATTGATATGCAGAATAAACAGTATAGGCGGTAGTAAGCAGCCTTGGAGAACACCAGCATAGTTTGGAGGAATAAGGTCGGAGCACGCACCGTCGACTACAACATTGATACTCGAAGTAGTTAAAAATTTGCTGATCCACTTGCAAAATTTCTCGGGAAGCCCAAAGAAAGAAGAGAGAAGCGCTCTGTGCCACACCCTATCAAAGGCCTTCGTTATGGCTACACCATGGAACACAGAAAACAAGCGAAAGTGGGAAGTACAAACATTTGTATCAGGACCGCGATCGCCAAACTCACACATAAAATAAGCATTATTGCATATATACTACTAATGCAAACATTGTTTCATTGGTCGTTTTCATTTTAAACAATAATAATCCGAAACACACAAACGGAACATTTAAAAATATACCAAACTGCGTTAAAATAAATTTTATTTTGCTACAAAAAAAAGAGTATTTACGTCCTTTTGTAGTCTATTCAAAACAGACTCATCTATTTGTATAATAGTGAAACTATAATCTTAATAGTTAGTAAAAAGGCGACCGATTGGCTATACGTGTCAATACCATTGTGACTACTAAGTGGTAGAGTTCTGCACCGTCTCGCCTATGTATATCGTTCGTGTCGTAACCTTACATTATCACATCATTCTTGTCGCAATAGCGTCAACGCTTTTCATTGTCTTGTTCCAGTTTGGAGGATAAGGTATCCAGTAGACTTTTACATGTGGCATTGTCATCCCGGCACTCAGATAGCAACGCACCTTTACCATCTTTGGTGTCTATAAGCGATAGTTTCTCTTTCCATCAGGAGAGATACCCGGTTGTTTGTGCCTTACAGTGCAGTGTTATAATTAGCACATGCACTTCCAGGAATTTGGCCAGTCAAGTTATTTTTTCGAAATGAACTTAAGCAGTTCGTTCAAATGACCGTTATTGCGAACAGAGCCAGAGTTGAAATTAAGTGGACTTAGAGCCCGCCCTTTCAAGTTTCTATGAAAGCGAACCTCGGCTTAGGGCAGTATCTTGATGATGAGTGGAAGCGTAAGTGGCATCAGGATTTCGACTCGTTTAAATGACTCTTGACTGACGTCTCGAGTTATTGTATATTGTCTAATTACCAATAAACCGATTAGGGGGACTTACTGATTTTTTATGATATGGTTAGAGTCTGACTGATTATAAGTAGGTACCGAGTTGTAGTAAAACTAAAGCAAAATTACAAATTATGATTTTACGTAAACTTTAATGCATAATTAAACTACGTGGCATTGTTTTTATTGTAGTATTTTTTTTATCAAAAGTACTTGAAATATTAAATTATAATCCTGCTAATGTTTATACATAATATATATGATCAAAACTTTTATTTTGATTTAATAAATTGCATTTCTCATTTCTCAAAAAACTTGTACCCAACTGTACTTAAGTATTTTAAAGTATTAATATCGGGACGAATCACCTAATAACAATAAAAGCGTTCTAAAGGCACTATTAGGTGTTTCGGTTCGCGAGCTGAAACACATGCGGGCCGAAACGCCCCAATACCCTATTTCGTAACATCATCAGTTCCAATTCAAAAATACTGCTACATATTATTTAGTAAAACTATTCAAACATTTTCTCCAACCGCCCCATCGGTCGAGTGGTTAGCGACACTGACTTCACTATCGATGGGGCTCAAGTTCAATTTTGGCAGGAAAAAACATATTTTGTGTTATTCTTAAAAATGTTTGGTTTTCTGGGTTTGGATGTTTATTACGTATGTAACAGTATTTATATGTGTATTTCTATGTATTAGTAACGTTGATTAACACCCATAACACAAGCAAATAATTTGCTTACTTTGGGGTTAGATCAACGTGTGTAATTTGAAAATATATTTGAGTATTTATACTATATTATTTATCAGTACTTATTGTATCGTTGATTAACACTAATAACACAAGCAACTATTTTGCTTACTTTGGTGTTAGATTAAACCATATGATTTGTGCAGTGATATTTATCATATTAATTATATATTATTAGAAAGAGTTTTATTTATAAGACAAAAATGCAAACATTAATTAACATAGATATCTAAATATACACAAGTCATTACATGCTAATAAAGGTCAACTATACTTCAATAAAGCTCACTTGTTTCGTATATAAATTAAAAATACTAATGTCGGCCTGGCGTTCGATTTCCGGGGATGTAATTCCTTAGGCGTAAGTTTACCAGGTAACTAATCCTCCATAGAAAGTGACTGTGATAACAACTGATGCGATATTAAAGTAATGTGATATGAAAAGGTAAGGTAAAGTTGCTAAATACTACCACGTAATGATGACGGACTTAGCGAAATGTTCGCTTTTTACGAAGTGTTTTTAGAAAAGAAGGTATATGGTTATTTTTAAACATATGATGCTCATTTTCTGGTAGAGAATAGGTACCATGTAACATTAAGTCCATCGCTATGTATGTTTGTGTGTAAATATTAAATAAAGTCTTATATAATTTAAAACCTATTAAATTTAAAATAAGATATAATCAGATTTTAGTTTCTCCTGGTCTCACTGTTCATTTGATATGAGGAAATCCGATTATTCGGGATATGTTCGCTTTTTATGAAGTGTTTTCCAGAAAAGTACATGGTCTATTTTTAAAAATATGATGCACATTTTCTGGTAGAGAATGCTTGCAGAATTATGTCCAGAATTATGTAAAATAAATTTAAAATAAAATATAATCAGATTTTAGTTTCTCCTAGTCTCCCTGTTCCTTTGATACGAGAAAATCCGATTATTAGGGACATTTTTGCTTTTTACGAAGTGTTTTCTAGAAAAGTACAATATGATCATGCACATTTACTGGCAGAGACTGCCATGTAGCATTATGTCTACCGCTGTGCATGTTTGTGTGTAAATATTAAATAAATACTTATATAATTTAAACCTATTAATTTTAACATAAAATCAGATTTTAGTTTCTCCGTATACCTGTTCCTTAGATACGAGAAAATCCGATTATTATGCTTACTTAGAAAGCATACTAATACGTCGACGTAATTAGTAAATCAGGAAGCTTCATTACACCCTTGCGAGTGGAACTCCCCAAAACCCCCTTAAATTAATCTACCGCTTTGTAAATAACTGAAGCTGCAATATGTGGCTTTAATATGAAGCGACTTTCCGCTATTTTCTTAGATTTCTATTGGTTTAATACTTTATTATGCACAGAAAATAATACAAATATGCTGTGGCCGCACTCCCGTCTATCGTCACAAAGCTTCGCGCAATGACACGATACATGCAGATGTGACTGGCTATTATCGGTTATCATGCAAAGATTTGGGCTGTGTGTGCCTTTTAGCGCGGTTGGCGTTTAGGTATATTACAAATTACTCTGTGGTTGGCGGTACGTCAAAGGGTTTTAAGGCTCTAACATATTGCACTGCGAGGTCAGAGTAGCGTTGTTCATTTCAGCTTGTTTTCGTTGATGCTGTTTTCGTTCATTTCCGACGTATGCGGGTGGTTGTGTAAAACAGAGTGGAACGATGAAATGTTACTGAAATTTATTTATAGTTATGAAGCTGAACCCATCATACGGGATCCAAGAAAAGTAAATCACAAAAATATTATTATATTTTAGTAATTAATTGTTAGCACACGTGTAGTAGTAAAGAAAGTCGTCCATAGTTACACGTTTGAAAATTATTTTAGCTATTTTGGATTATTGCAGGATAATTCGCGAAAAGTATCGTTACCGCTAATATGACCACAGCTTTTGTCGCGATAATTTTTTAGTTTCGAATCGTACAAAGCTTCGGCGTATATTACTTCGGGACGATAGACGCAAGTGCGGCCCCAGCATTATGAGAAAATAAACGTAACATAAATTTATTTTTGCTTAAAATATTTTTTTTCCAGCCAACCCGTTAATGAACATTAAAAAATCAAATGAGTAGACGTGGTGTACAAAAAATAGATATTACGGTTACATAGCTAAACCATATATGCATATTTTCTTTTTTTATGTCATAAGATAGCAAACAAGCAGAAGGGTCTCCTGATGGAAAGTCAACTATCGCCTATAGACACCAAAGGTGTTAATGGTGCGTTGCTATCTTGTGGCGAGGTCTAATGCCACATGCATAAGGTAACCGGCTACCTTACCCTCTGAACTGGAACACGACAGCAACAAGCACTGACGCTATTGCGGCAGGAATAAGTAAGGCGATGGTACCAGACCCGGGCGCGACAATGCAGAACTCTATCACCTAGTAGCCACGATGGTCATTACCATAGCATAGCCAATCGGTCGCCTTTTACGACCTGCCTGGCAGAACGACAGTTGGCCTATTCTTCAAAGGAGCCCGGGACCAACAAGGGGAAATATATTATGATAATAGAAATATATATATATATATATATATATATATATATATATATATATATATATATATATATATATATATATATATATATATATATATATATATATATATAAGTATACGATAAACATATATGACAGCGTTTTTTAAAGAAATCAAAAGTCTGAGAGGCATAGATATATATCTGCCTGAATCTCGTAAGCGGCTCCAAGAATATTCGTAAAAATTAGTATGCAGAGGTTTTCGGGGGAAGGTTTCGTTATTAGAAAACATTTTTATAAAAAAAATCCAAGCAAAGTTCTTCGTGACTACCAGGTAGTAGTCACAATGGTTGTGACACCATGTTCGCATCGTTTGCGATGGCTCGCCTTATACGAAAATATTTTTTTCCTAGTTACTTTTACGGGTTATGTATAGTTTTATTTTTCAATAAATGAGTATTCGGAAATTGTAGCAGCCCTTAAACAAGTCTTATTACTTTCGCAAAAGGAATATTTTATTGACCTAATCAGCTTTTTCTCAGCTGAAAAGGTTCACATCCGCACTTGCTACGCAGAACTCTACCTAATCTAATTTTATCATTTTCAGCACTTATGCCTCTAAATATCTGGATAATTCTTTAAGCCAGCTGCAGATCAAAATGATATATTTAACATATTTTTATGATGCAAAAAAGATGGCTCTCCTGATGGAAAGAGAATTAGACACCAAGTCTTCGGTGTTAACATCCATTAATGATGCGTTACTATCCTTGTGGCCGGGTCTCAATGTCATATGCATAAGTTTATCGGCTACTTTACCCTCTACAGTGATGAGCACTGACGCTATTCCGACAGGAATGGGTAAAATGGTGGTATCAGACATGGGCATTGGGCGAGACGTTGTGTATACCGTTAACTATGAATTTAATGCTGCGGCCTTCCATAAAGCTCGACGATCTACGATTGCAGTTTCGCGGGCAGTCCTTGACATGACAGTTTTGACAAAAGTGCCCCATGTCAAACCCTGTCAAATACCTTAGCAACATCGAGGCTGACCGTAAAAGCATCCCCCTTGACTTTAATGGCTGCAGCCCAGCAAATGCTAAGTAGACGAGATCAATAGGAGAGCGATCGCGACTATAACCATATTATTATATGTCGTGTATTAGCTGATCTTCTAGTAACTGTATAAGATTTTTATTAATAATAGACTCCATCACTATTAAGAGCATCGTGTTGATAGCTATAGGCCCGTAATTTTACGGGTCGGGTTTGTGAACAGGGGCCGTCTCCCGTAGTGTATGAACAAGAGTCTGGTTGTAAGAGAATCAGAAAAGGTGCGTTAACGCCGGTGTAAGTTCGGCAGTGCATGTTTTTAGTACAATGGCGGAAATATCAAAGCTTGCATAACAGTCTTCTGCGTAAATAAGATGTCAAGCACTGTGTTCCCACAGGTTAGTATTGTAGGTGGAAGGTTCCCGAGAGTTGCGTGCGAAGAAAATGCCCTTAAGTCCGCTTTTTCTTTGGCACTGTGGGCCGTATTAAATTATATTTTATCGAGTTTCATTTTTGAGACTTGTCTCGTATGCTATAGACGTATTTTAATAGGAGGAAGTCCATTTCCATTCTAACACTTTATTGAAGGCACATTATTTGATTGACTGTATTACACACACCTTGTTTATTGTACTATTACGGTGAAGTCGCTGGACATAATCGGAAGAAGTTTTATATGTAGCTATTCTATATCTACACTTAAAACATACAATATGTGCATGCTTATACAACTTATGCATGTGGCATTACACCAGACCCATTTGTTTGTTTGCTATCTTATGATATTAAAAAAAATTAAAATTATAGCTCAAAATGTATACCTACTATTTTATCCAGAAATAAAGCAATGCTTCCGTAATATTCTTGCTAACTAGGCTAGTCTAATGGATAGCCTAGATCGATCAATATGTTTACCTCGCAAGAGAACCGGCTTGACGATATTTGTTTGTATAGAACACAAAAATATAAGTTGATTTAAAAATAAGTAATAATACTTTTCCAGAACTGTAAATTTCTTCAGTCGTGGTTTAACGTTTATATAAACATAAATTTGAGTTAGAATTCCAGCTTTGAAATGAACTGCTTTTCGCTTATGTTAATTTGAATAGAGCTCATGAAAGAGTTTGTATTCATTACAAGAAATACGTTTTACAGGATTATGTTGGCAAAATACACATTAAAGCAGGGTACAGTCTGTTGGATATATAGTCATTCTTGTTCATAATTCTAGAATTAGCTGTTGAAAAGAATTTACTCTTTTGTTGGTTTGGTTTGGTCTTTTTTCAAATAGATTATCTGATTTACTTTTAAAAACCTGTAAAATGCGAGTGAAGACAAACACTTCCACCATCATAAACTTACCATCGTAAATATTAGTTTTTTAACGTCTCGTCCGTGATTGGTAATATTGCCTTACTTACTTCTACCACAAGATTAGAGTGCTTGATACCGTCGTATTCCTTTATGTATTGGAAAGTGACAAAACACATAAATTTACGTACGTGGCATTACATTCGTAAAATATTAATTAAATACATTTCTTAAAAACAGTATAACTCTTGTGATATTTCACTTACAAGAGTTTATTTTACTGAGTGCACTAAAGAAGTATAAAGTGTGTGGTATTCTAAACTATGGTGCGGATGGTTTTAATAGAAAGATATATTAAACCTTTGGCATCTACAGGCGATGGTTGACTTTTTCCATCAGGAGACCCATACTATAAAATACATATACTAAAAAATACTTCTTTATCACTTAAGAAGATATAATTCCAAACTATCATTATTAGTTGAGCCTGGCTTAGATAAGATAGATTGAAGTAAAGCGGTTCCGAGGTCGCATATCATAATTGATTTCAGAGGGCGGGAGGATCAAGTTGGAAGAAAACTATCTAGGTACTTGTAATTACATTTCATATATATTTTATGTTACATCGCTGTATATAATATATATATTTTAAAGCGTGTTAGAGTATATAACAGAGCTATTTGTGTTCACTAACAGTTAATGCATGGTACACAGACTTTAAGTAGGTACGCGAAATGCCATGGTACGAATGTTGTAATTTGTTACGTGTGCGTTTGGCCTAGAAATACTCGAATAGTATGAAACCATCGTGGCTACTAGGCCTGCATTGTCTCATCCGGGCCTGGCACCATCGCCTTACCTATTCTTGCTGCAATAGCGACAGTGCTTGTCATTGTCGTGCTCCGGTTTGGAGGGTAAGTTAGCCGGTAAACTTATGCATGTGGCATTAGACCACGCCATAAGATAGCAACGCACCATTAACACGCACCAGGCGATGGTTGACTCTGTCCATCAGGAAACCCATCTGCTTGTTTGCTATCTTATGATATAAAAAAAACCATTAATATCTTTGGTGTTATAGGCGATAATGGAAGAAAGCAAACAAACAGATGACTCTCCTTATAAAAGCGATGGTTATCACTATTATAAGGAAAGGAATCTGTTTGTTTGCTTTCTTATTAAATGGAATAAATAAATAAATGTCGCAGATATCATCATTTAGAGAACAAAATCATATTCGTAATTAAGTGGCTTAGATTACATTCATCTTTATTTTTATCACTGTAATTTTTAAGCAAATAAATGTAATATTTATAGACTTACTAGCTGCCGCGTGCAGCCCGCTACATTATAAAAGTTTTTGGTGAATCCCGAGGAATCACCCATTTTTTCCGAGATAAAAAGTAGCCTATGTGCTATTCCAGGTCATCATCTACCTATGTGCCAAATTTCATTCAAATCCGTTGAGTAGTTTTTGCGTGATTGAGTATCAAACATCCATCCATCCATCCAAACTTTCGCATTTATAATATCTTCTATACATATAATAAAGTCGTAGGAAAGTTAAAACTGTTCATTGAATATTTTTTTTAAATAATACTTAGGGCGTGATCTTCAATCGATATCGAAGCCAAAAATATAGTTTTTAGAATTTTTGTCTGTTTGTCTGTTTGTCTGTATGTACTGCATGGATTTACTTCAAATTTTGCATGAATATTACTAACAGGTCGGGTCAACATATAGGCTACATATTATCACGCTATCACCTAAAAACGAAGTCCGCGCAGACGAAGTCGCAGGTAACAGCTAGTTATATAACATAGTTAATAATTAATTAATAAACATATATTACTATACTATACTATACATATATACTATACTATACATCTATATAATATAGATTTGATAAATATTTTTACACCACACTAAAATATATTTTAGTAAGCAAATACATGCAAAACATGCTAATTTTCGGTGAAATAAATCTGAGTGATTAAAAATTAGTAATTTACATCGGAACAGGTAGTGCAATTTTTCGGGATTGAGTGACATTATCCTAGTATGGAAATATCTTTGAATTCCAATAGTTATAGTGAGGTAAGTCCTATAAATTGGTTTCGCGATACTTTAATAATTTACCTTACACCTTCCCATTTGTGTTATTGTTATTTGTTATCTTTTGATTGGCATAGGTTTTCGGTGACCTCGGCTATATAAATATAAACATAATCCAAAAAATGTAAAATCTTCTTCGATGAGTGAATTAGACAGGTATTGATAACTGAGGTGATCATCTCTTATACAGAATATCACTAGTTTTATTACGCCTTGTATGCCATAACTAGTGGGATAGTGGGATTCAATGGGGTATCTATACTAATATATGTCACGCGATCCCAAATAAATCGAGCGAAAAGTGAGAGGGAGAGGAAATTTTGATGTTTTCAGATCTAATATCTATTTTGTTAAAAATTGCAGTATATTGATTTTTGAAAATCTGTAAATTTTGGCAACGATTATCGAATTAGATCTTTTAAATGGCTTTCAACTCAATTTTTGAGATCTAAAATATTGCTTTCCCTACACAATCGACAGTTTGAAAGATTTCGAAGCAATGTCAAAAAACATTCTTTTAAAAAATTTTCATCATTGAACATTATCAAACAAATTGATTGATTTTGATCTTATCAATGGTATTTGACGCAATTTTCAAGGGGAAAAGCTGATAAGATTTTTAAGTCAATCGGTGTATTAGGCTGAAAGTTATTTTAAAAATATTAAGGAAGTTTGATAAAAACAACGTAATTTTACAACTTGAAAAACTGTAACTTTTGAAAATTCGATTTGATTTTGAAACGGCATTTGACTTAGTTTTTTAGTACTATAATATCGTAGAATACAAAAGAATGATTGGTAGAAAAAATCCAAAGTGATGTCGAAAAAATACTTTTCAAAATTTTTCGATAATGATAACTCCCGAACGGATAAATCAATTTTGATGCAATTTATGTATTGGACGCGGTTTTTTGAGGAAAAGAGCCGATTAGATTTTCTAATCAATTGGTACATTAATCTAGAAATTATATTACAAAAATATTGTTTCGCCAAAAATTTTTTTAGATTTTTCAAAATTTCTTAAACTCTCCTACACCAAATTAGTTACGAGTAGATTGTTAGAAAGTCTAAGTTGAGCGGAATGTAATTAAATGTCATTAACCGCGTTTCGTCAAGCCGTTTAAAAGTTATGAAATGTTTACACATACATACACACACACACACACACACATACACACACACGCGCACACGCACACGCACTCGCTCACGATCACACGCACTCGCACTCGCACACGCACACGCACACGCACACGCACACGCAACACACAAAATTGGTGTGGTGATTTTGAAAATCGTGGCAAAATCAGTTACTTTAAAAAACAGCGGGAAGTTAAAAAACAGCAACCTAGATTTAATTTCTAAATCTAACCAAACTGACAATTATGCGGGTAAAATCATGGGCAGAAAATTTCTTCAAAATGTATCAAAATATTTCTCGTCTCCAAATAAACTCATTTATTTTTGTTCATTAATAAAATATTAATTTTCGTAACCTTTAAAAGCGAATTGGAAACGTTTATTTCGAAGAAACAATTAGGCTTTTCTTTATTAAACTTGTGAAATTACAAAGCGTCTCGATGGTGAGTATACTGAGCATCATACTAAGTTATATTCAATTTTATCAGTACTTTATTTGATGTTTCTTAAATTGTTTTCTCTACAACTGCACTATCCCTATCCGATCCTTATGATCCTATTACAGTTTACAAACAGATTCGACCCAGAAAATTTTGAAAAGCTTAAAAATAAATTCGGTGAAACAATACTTTTTTAGATACCTTACCGATTTATATATCAACTGAATTGAGTACAAAATCTATTCAGCTCTATTCCGTGAGAAACTGTGTCCAATGTCGTAAATTGCGTCAAAATCGGTTTGTCTGTTCAGGAATTATTCTTGAATAAGGGCTTTTTCGACACAACTTTAAAAATTTTTTAACGAATCGTTTTTTGATCTACTGTAATATTTTAGTATTTAAAAAACTGCGCCGAACGCCGTTTCATAAATTAAAATCAAATTAAATTTTCAAAAGTTACAATTTTTTAAATATTAAAATTACGTTGTTTAAAATAAACTTTCTACATATTTATCAAATAGCTTTTAAGCTAATAAACCGATTGACTGAAAAATCTTATCAGCTATTCGCCTTAAAAAATGCGTCAAATACCGTACCTAAATAAGAACAAAATCGGTCAATTTATTTGGGATTTATCCAATGACAAAAATTTTTGAAAAAAATGTTTTTTAACATTACTTCGAAATTTTTCAATCTATCGATTATCTAGCTAAAACAACATTTTAGATCTTAAAAATTGCGTTGAATACCATTCAAAAGACCAAAATTGATCATTCTTTTCAAAATATACATTAATATACTGTCATTTTTAACAAACTTACTTCATATTTAATATATAACTTTTAGGCTAATATACCAATTTATTAAAAAATCTTCTAATCATTCGGGTTTTATTAATGACGAAAATTTCTAGTATTTATTTATTATAGTATCGTTGACTAACACCCATAACACAAGCAAATAATTTGCTTAGTTTGGGGTTAGATCAGTAAGTTAATTTTGTCCCATGAATATTTATTGTTATTATTTATTAATAATATAAAACAACGACTGTCTAATATTTGATGGCAACTGTACATATATAAGACAAACAAACTGGTTATCAATAATCGATACTTTCTCCTATCCAATTACGTAACGACAAGTTGGAATTTGTCATTAGAAGATATTTGTGGCGTAAGCTATCGCCGTATATCGTAAAAGTAATGTTTTCTGTCAGTCAATTTTAATGGTAATATTAAAAAATAAATAATGTAAGATTAGAGGAATTGGTATTAAGACACATTTAAATCGTAAAAGTTTTAAAAGTGTCATATAAATTTAGTCAAAATAATGACTTTCAATTTGTATTTTATAGCTTGACATAGATATGAGATTTGAACTTTGTACTTCTGTTCCAAGGCTATATTCACATATTCATGTATCTAGTCATGTGTTTAAATAATACAAAATAGCGTCTTCGGGTTTAAAATCTGATTCAAAATAGAAGTACCTAAGTCACTAAAATTTCAACTACCGATCATTGATATAGGAACCCAAGATACACAGTGTCTCAAAAACGTCCTCCAAAAATGAGCGCACAATTTGAAACTGTGCGCTCATTTCAAATAGAATCGCGCCAGTAGCGGCACTGTCAATTTTATTTCTTTTGTACATTGCTTTGTAAAAACAACTATAAATCTTGCGATTAAGGTCTGATATGCAAAGACATCTGTTTTCGCCATAACTGTTTAAACGAAATTAGGGACACTTTTGTGTGTCAATTTTGTTCGTGACTGTGCATCTTGGATTTTTTATATCAATGCTACTGACTTCGAATCTCCGGTATTTCTGGAACACTGATTTTTACGAAAATATAATATCAAATGGAAATTATACCCTCCAAAGAAAACATTTTTTTAAACCAATTAATAAATGATCGAGCTAAGGTAACGAATATAAAAATTACAGCCAAATTGAAAGCGTTCTCCTTTTTGGGGAGTTTGTAGAAACATTTTTTTTTATGTATGGGAACCCTCCTTAATATTTTCATTTTTTTTAGTATTTGTTGCTATAGCGGCAACGGAAATACATAATTTATGGAAATATTAGCTTTCTAGCTATCACGGTTTATGAGATACAGCCTGTTGATAGGCAGACAGACGGACAGACAGACAGCGGCTTAGTAATAGGGTTCCGTTTTTACTTTTTAGGTACGGAACCCTAAAAAACGTACAGTCGAATTGATAATCTCCTCCTTTCGGGAAGTCGGTTGATAAACATACAAACAAGTGCATTTTTTTGTCTGTTCGCTCTTTCTTTTCAATTGTCGAAAAAAAAGAGATTTTGAGTTTGACATGTATGTATGTGATATTGTTGAAATTGGATAATATTTGAGTATGAAGATCTATTTAGGCGTCTAGTAGGTATGTGTACTAAATTTCGTACGTGTGTGTATGTTTTTGTTTGTGTGCGTGTTCGCGTGTTTGCTTGTTTGTATGTTTGTCCACGAATTTCCCGGGAACTAAAAGCCACATTGAGATAATTTTGATTTAAATCAGGTATATTCCAACTTAGGGAACAGTCTAAGTTTCACTAATATCAGTTTAGTAGTTTTTGAGTTATTTGATGTCGGTTTAAATTTTTAAATAAATATTATAATACTACTACCTACTTGGTACTTTTTTATTACATAAATATCGCTGGACAAATTACACAAATTGATCTAACCCCAAAGTAAGTAAATTATTTGCTTGTGTTATGGGTAAATATTAGTCAACGATACTAATATGTATAAATACTGTCACATACCCAAACCCAGAAATACAAACATCTATGGTCATCACACAAATGTTTGTCCCTGTCAGGAATCGAACGCGAGCCCCTTCTATTCGTAATTAGGTTTGCTTACCATTCGACCAACGAGGCGGGGCGGCAGAATACATTGTTCACTTATCGTCCGTGGCGTACCTTCAATTATTATACATAATTAAATTATAACCCAAATTAATTTAATTATGTATATAATTATGTATAGTCGCCTCTGTGGTCTAGTGGTCCAGCGTTGGCGTTGACCACATGAGGTCCCGGGTTCCCGGGTCGGGCACATAAGAAAAGTATTTTTTCAGTTTTCTGAGAAACACAAAGTTGCCCGGGATTGGAAAGTGTCGGTTGGCGATAGGCTTGCCACCTATCACATTTGTGGGACCAAGTATCTTCGGCTAATCGTGGGTGCACTTGTTGTATCTCTGCCTACCCCTTCGGGGATATGGGCGTGAAGATACTTTTTTCATTACATAATTGAATTATAACCCGAGTTATAATTTAATTACGTATAATACATTGCGTACGTACGTTACGTACATATTGAATACCAAACTTTATCTGTTGAAATTAACGTAATTACTTTATGCAGTCATCTATTTTCCTCGACGGTTAATTTATCTTCATAGACAAAGTTTTCACCGAGCGTGTTATGGAATTTATTACTATAAGTTTATTATTGGATGGGCATCCCCTCAACGCCGGTATATTGGATAAGTGGTTAATAGCCAAATAATTAATTAAATCTGTTAGATACATGTTCTCGCTTACTGGGTGGTAAGTTATGCCTTGTATAACTAACGTCGAGTTATTAATACTGTAATCAATTTAGTCAATTGCGTTACCCGATAATATTTATTATATTCTGAATAGGTAATGTATTTTCAATTGAATTAATATAAAACAATGATCCTCTGTGTTGGTTTGGACCATGGATTAAATGAATACGCCTTTCAAGACAATTTCTTAGTTTGTCAGTGTGGCTTGCAATTACACACAGAAATACAGAGTTATACTATTTACCGATGAAATAAAAACACTCCAAGGGTAATTTTTAAACCTTGTCATTTCTTTCGGTACGATAAAACAATACAACATATTTTATTTCTATACTAGCTGTTGCCCGCGACTTCGTCCGCGCGGACTTCATTTACTCCGCACAGCTCCTCCCTCGTAGGTGATAACGTGATAATATGTAGCCTATACGTTGACTCGACCTGTTACTAATATTCATGCAAAATTTTAAGTAAATCCATGCAGTACTTTTTGAGTTTACCCCGGACATACATTGACTTTCCTACGATTTTATTATATGTATAGATTTTCAGGATTTAATATATGTATGTATGTATGTATGACATTTTTGACAGTGATAAGAGCGTTTGCCTGATATGCGCAGCGACACATTTCCTTCACAATGGCGTGTCTATTAGTATTCATGAATCATTTTATTCAAGTATCAATTGGAAAGAGGATGGTCTTTTCTTCGAAAAAGGTTCAAACCATCTGTGGTTTGAACCTTTTTCGAAGAAAAGACCATCCTCTTTCCTACTAGGCAGGAAGTTTCTAGCAGGAAATTCGTAAACCAGGAACGAAGGCTAAAGGTGTTATTACTCACTATCATTGTGGCAAGTACTCGGTTCCTATTCAATAAAACGACTCGTTTCAGTAAATAGTAATATTTTCGACGAGACGTAAGGTAAAACTGTTCCTATTAATTTCAAATTACCAAATGGTTTACCATGTTTGTTGCAGTATTTATGTATTTCTATTTATTGGTATCATTGACTAACACCAATAACACATGCGAATAATTTGCTTATTGTGAGGTTAGATTAATTCCCCTTTGCCCGTGTTGATTCCGGGCTCCTTTGAAGAGTAGACCAATTGCCGCTCTGCCAGGCAGGTCGTAAAAGGCGACCGATTGGCTATGCGGGTCACTACCATCGTGCCTACAGGTGGTAGAACTCTGCGTTGCTCGCCCGGGTCTGGTACCAACGCCTTGCCTATTCCTGCCGCAAAAGCGTCAGTGCTTGTCTCTGTCGTGTTCCAATTTGGAGGGTAAGGTAGCCGGTAAACTTATGCATGTGGCATTAGACCTCGCCACAAGATAGCATTGCACCATTAACACCTTTGGTGTCTATAGGCGATGGTTGACTCTTTCCATCAGGAGACCCATCTGCTTATTTGCTATTTATGATATAAAAAAAATTCGTGTAAATCGTCCAGCGATATTTATTAGCTCTGTGGTCTAGTGGTACGGTCTCGGTGTTGACCACATGAGGTTCCGGGTCAGGCAATTCAAAAAATGTGTTTTAATCTCACGCCCGTATACCCTCTTCGAGAAACTTTTTTATTTATCACTACATGGTACTTTTTTTAAATAAAAACAAAGTCGCTTTCTCTGTCTGTTCCTATGTCCCTATGTATGCATAAATGTTTAAAATTACGCAACGGATTTTGATGCGGTTTTTTTTAGTAGATAGATTGATTCTTGAGGAAGGTTTTAGTATATAAACCTTTCCGATATCCCCACAGGAACAAAAGCTAAGCGGGTGAAACTGCGGGCAGGCCGCTAGCTTTTTATACAAAAGGAAACATAACCGAAATTACTGAAATAAACATACCATCCGGTTCATCGTCTGTCCTGTATTCTTGAAATACGTAGAAGTCCTGATTGGGTATTTTAGAGGCAATGTACATGTCCTCTGGGTCCACGGGAACAAAATCCGCTTGCCTCTGCTGCACGAAATTGAGGCACTCCATTCTGTAAATAAACCCATCCCTTGAGATGGAGCTTATATTCTATAATGAAATTTAGTTTATGACATAACTAGATTGTAGAAATATGTAATTTTTCAGTAATTTTATAAAGTCGCTTCAAATTTATCAATTAAAAGGCAGTTAAAATGATATTTTGATCTGTTAAAATAAATATGTATTGAGTAACGACTTTTTTTTGCTCATAGTTGTATATTCATTTTAATTGTATGTATTTATAAACATATGTATGTAAATATGAATATGTCTATATATATATATATATATATATATATATATATATATATATATATATATATATATATATATATATATATATATATATATATATATATATATATATAAGCGTGTTGTATGTGTTATTCCTTAAATTTTCACTTTAGTTTTATTTATCGTTTTTGTTTTCTTTTAATTACGTACTACCTTCTTTAGTTATGTTTCTGTATTACATGAGGTTGGGTAGTACAGAATGCCCTTAGGCGCTAAGTTAAACCTGTGTACATTTTTGTTGTGCATGAATACAAATAATTAAAATATAGTCTGCACTACTAATTTTGAACATGAAAATGTAAACAGTCTGAGAGTCGTAATTTTGATTTATATTACGATCGTGACATCCTGGTTTGCCCGGGTTGGGAAAAAGTCTTACTGAGGTTTCTTTTGAACGTTTTCTTGAAAATCCTAAATAACAGTAGCAGCTCAAAATCGGCTTACCACATCAGTGCCTCATTTTTATTTTTAGTTATTGCAAACCTATCAGTCCTAATTATTCCTACAAATAGCTGAAAATCGTTAAGAGTTCGGTAAAATACGGCGATGGAGATTACCACTAATCACGCTAACCGACAAACCGGTGAAGCGTAATGAACCGAAAAGTCTATAGACATTTGGTTCAGTCAAAGTATCTGCCGATGTTAGCGACGTGATTTAAATTTCCCGAATCCTGACTTTAAAAATCCCTTTATCTCATGTCAAATGCCACTCAATGTTTCCTCCCCCCGATATCCAAGGACCTATATCGCGGTATTATCTATTTATGTTCAGTAATAACTTAACAATTGTAATTGTAATTCAAATTTTCGCCTTTCTTTTTTAAATAACAATCCGATTCCACCTCAGTGTACCACAGTATATTCAGTAATGGTTACTCTGTACTCCTATACCAAATCTGTATCGTATGTTTGTACATTCATTTCAGTTTGTACATAAATTTCAAAATTTAATTTGTTTGTCATACTCATTCGTATAAATTTTATGGTGTGAGTTTTGGTGGAATAATTGAAAAAAATTGAAATAAGCACAATCGTTATCACTTCGGTAATATGCTGCTTCTTTCTTTAATGCAATACTCCCAACCCCCCACCACAGAAACTTCTGTAATCAGATTCAACCGCCGCAACCTCCTGATGACCACTGAGATATAAGCTCAGGATGCCCTGGGGAAAAGCTAGGTCGTTTTGAAACAAGTACAGGAAGTATAATATTGGAGGAAGAGGATGACATAATATCCATTTTCTTTTGACGTTTTTCCGGTCTACCCCGAAAGGAAAAATCTACGTAAAGAGAAATGTGATGTCAATAGATTGGCCTGTGTCAACGTGGGGATTATGTTTTTTTATATTATTGAATAGCAAAACTTGTAGATAGCTCTCCTGATGGAAAGAGACACTCTTTGCTACTAGACGGATAGAAACGAACCATTACCACAAAAAATGTTAATGGTTCGTAGCTATCCGTGTAGTGGGATGGCAATGCCACATGCATAAATGCTTCAATAACGTGTTATCTTAAAAACACAATTTTACAGTAGAGCTTTTTTTAACTTACAAAAAAATATTTTACTTAATTGTGTAATTTCCTTTTCTTTATTGTAGATTACGTATAAACTTTAACACCTTAGCTGTCTCAAATCATAAGAATGTTTTGATAAATTAAATTAAAAAAAGTGAGTTTTAAACTTGTCACGTTAAGCAAATAAGCAATATAAAAAAAGAAATCAAAACTTATAGAGTACTTCCCGTTGACCTAGAATTATGAAATTTGGTAAAAAACAATGTCTTACAGCACATGAAAGGAAAAAAAACCGAAAACCGTAAATTTTATAGTTACATCAAAAAAAATGTGTAAACGGTTGACCCTACGGGCCATCCCTGAAACTTCCCACTAAATTAAGGTAAAAGCTGTACATTTTGAAGACGATGATGGTATTTAACTCAATTTTTGAGATCTAAAATATGGATTTAGCTAAATATTCGATAGTTTGAAAAATTTCGATGCAATGTCAAAAAACTTTTTATTTTTAATTTTCTTCATTTATAAATCCCAAACAAATTCATCGATTTTGATTAAATTAACGGTATTTGACGCAGTTTTTAAAGGAGACAAGTTGATAAGATTTTTAAGTCAATCGGTGAATTGACTTGAAAGTTATTTAAAAAAAATATATGTAAGTTTGCTAAAAACAACGTAATTTTAATATTTGAAAAGTTATAAGTTTTGAGAATTAGATTCGATTTTGATTTTTGAAATAGCATTTGACGTAGTTTTTTAGTAATAAAATATCTTAGTATATATAGTTAGTAATAAAACACTTTTTCAAAATTTTTCGTCAATGATTTCTCCCAAACGAATAAACTGATTTTGATGCAATTTATGTATTAGACGTAGTTTTTCGAGGAAAAGAGCGGATTAGTTTTTGTACTCAATCGGAAAATAAATAAATAAATAAATAAATAAATATATATATATATATATATATATATATATATATATATATATATATATATATATATATACATATATATAAATAAATAATATAAATCTGAAAGTTATATTAAAAAAAATACTGTTGCACTAAATTTTTTTTGAGTTTCTTCAAAATTTCTCAAAATTTCCTGGACCGAATCGCTTCAAATTTTCAGAAAATCTAAGTTTCCAACAACGAATCCAAAAAACGGAATTCAATCGAATGCCATTAACCGCGTTGCGATCGATCCAGCCGTTCAAAAGTTATGAGATGTTTACATACACACATACACACCTACACACACACACACATACATACATACAGACATACTGACGTCATCGTAAAAATAGTCGGAAAAGGTTCCTAGGACCTCAAAACGTGGACATGTGGTGAAAACTCGATTTTTGAAAATCGGGGTAAAATCAGTAACTTCCTTTTCACATACATAGTGGGAAGTTAAAAAAACACGATCAAAAGATATGACTGTTTATGGCGCAAATTTTAGGATTTCACAGGGGAATCAACCTATAGGATACTTCCCGTTGATCTAGAATGCGACATGTGTTACAAATTTTTACGGAACTCTCGGTATGCAAGTCTAACACGCACTTCACTAACTTTTTTATTTATTTTGTGAAACAATAGATTACTATTATTTTAATATCGTAAATAATTTTATGATGTTAATAATCCGTCTTTATCTTTTACCAACAAAATATTCATTTGTTTGTTTGCTATTACCGTAAAAAACATAAAACGTTTCTTCTTAAGCCTATAAATTAAAAATGACGGTTCTGTGTGAAAATAACAATAGTCTTCATATTTTTCCAGTCAGTAGTCTCATTTTCCACAGGAATCGGCCCGGTTTTCATCACTAGTAATGTGTTGCTATTCGCGATTGTTCGGCAAACAAAAGTGGCATAATGAAACAATGTTCATTGTATTCTGATGTGCCAATATTCGTTGTCTATCCAAGCGGATATAAGCATATGTATTCTGAATAATGTTTACACTTTTGTATGCGCCTACTTGATGAAATCCATACTAATCCTACTAATATGAATGAATCGATTTTAATGGAATTTAGGATGGAGATATTGAAGATTCGGGGTGAAAAACAATCTATTTTTCAAAAATGAACCCCTGAGCGGCCGAAAAAAAGACAGACCTTCGTGTCTTCTTTCTTTAAGCATACAACAAAACCGCTTTTGCCGTATGTTCGCTTATGTCCTTTAATCTACGCACCGAATTTAATGCACTTTTCATAAATAGACAGTGTTTCAAGAAAAAGGTTTACATGCTTAATACACATGAAATAGCAAAGAAAAACCGAGAATTTCAAAGACTTTTACAGGATATCATTAAATACCTGTGCGAAGATGGGGTGGGTCGCTAGTATAAAATCATTAATGTTACACATTGCTATATTTTGTAGGTTCTTGTAACGACAGTCACAATATTACAAATACAAATTTACACCACACAAATTACAACCACAGATTACATGTTACACTATCAAAATACATAGGTATTATATATTACTAGCTGCAGCATGCAGCCCGCTGCATTATGAAAGTTTTTGACGAATCCCGCGGGATCACCTAATTTTTCCGGCATAAAAAGTGTAGTCTATGTGCTATTCCAGATCATCATCTACCTGTGAGCGAAATTTCATTTAAGTACTATGCGTTCCAACTGAGAATAGGATCGCGCTTGTTAATCACAAGTGTAAAATTAGTAATGTCAGCAAAAAATATTTATTCAAAAAATATTGCTGATTTATTGAAGAGTAATTTTTTTTTATAAGATAGCAAACAAGCAGATGGGTCTCTTGAAAGAAAGAGTCAACCATCGCCTATAGACACCAAAGATGTTGATGGTGCGTTGCTATCTTGTGGCGAGGTCTAATGCCACATGCATAAGTTTACCGGCTACCTTATCCTCCAAACCGGAACACGACAGCGACGAGCATTGACGCTATTGCGGCAGGAATAGGTAAGGCGGTGGTACCAGACCCGGGCGAAACAGTAGTTACACCACTTACAAGTCAAGAGCGAAGGGGCCAATTTTGTTGCGATTTTTGTAGGTTTGGGTTGTCTTTGTCCAGAATAGGCTAAAATGTATTAAAATATAATATTCCTCAATAAAAAAGTAAAATATATCAGTCCAGCCGTTCATCTATATATATATAAAAACGTATTAGTTATTTAACACCTTATTTTAATACATGTTACCATCTATAAACCTCTGATGGGAATCAAAATAAAAAATATACTAATTAGAATGAAAATATTACTTTTTAAGTATTTCTTTGTAAGAATTTTTTTGCACACCTTACTCACTCATGAAGTTTTTGCAAAATGCGGAGAAATATGTCATCGTGGCAATCCTATTCTCAGTTGGAACGCATAGTTAGTCGGATTAGTAGTTATTGCGAGATTGAGGCAACAGCATTCATCCATCCATCCAAACATCCAAACTTTCGCATTTATCTTATTATCTATACATATAATAAAATCGTAGGAATGTCAAAACTGTACATTGAATATTTTTTTAAAAGAATACTTGGGGCGTGATCTACAATTGATATCGAAGCCAAAAATATAGTTTTTAGAATTTTTGCCTGTTTGTCTGTTTGTCTGTTTGTCTGTTTGTCTATATGTATGTCCGGGGTAAACTCAAAAAGTACTGCATGGATTTACTTCAAATTTTGCATGAATATTACTAACAGGTCGGTTCAACATATAGGCTACATATTATCACGCTATCACCTAGCGGCCAGGTGCTGTGCGGAGTAAACGAAGTCCGCGCGGACGAAGTTGTTGGCAACAGCTAGTAAATAAATAATACTGATAAATCATAACAGTATAAAATTATATACCCATACTAGCGATCGTCTTCTTTGATACGATCCTAATTCTATTAATGTTAACTGCTTTTTTTTAATTGGGTTGCAGTCGAGTTTTTGTTTTTGTTTTAAGCACTTGTTGTGTATTGCGTTAGATAATAAAATTTCATCAAATTTAAGCTTTCTTAAACTTGAAAATATCTTAGAATATTCAAATACCTGTCTCTGGCTGCGACACATTCCAGAATGGCTTTACTCTTCGTTGGAACTTCGAGCATCTCCTCGCAAGCCTTCAAATATTGAACGGGGACGCATATTTTGTCTATAATGGAAAATTGATTTTTTAGTATATTTTAAATCAAATTATTTAATTTCCTTAGATATATAATGGATGCTTACCAAGCATACACAGTATGTTACACCCTATTGCAATATCCACCTAAGCGCCTTACCTTGCGACAAAAGGCGTGTTTTATAAGTATAAGCGTGAAAATTTAAAATATATCCCCTTGTTGGTCCCAGACTCCTTTGAAGAATAGGCCAACTGCCGTTCTGCCAGGCAGGTTATAAAAGACGACCGATTGGCTATACGAGTCACTACCATCGTGGCTACTAGGTGGTAGGGTTCTGCATTGTCCCGCCCGGGTCTGGTACCACCGCCTTACGTATTCCTGCCGCAATAGCGTCAGTGCTTGTCACTGTCGTGTTCGGTAAGGTAGCCAGTAAACTTATACATGTGGCATTAGACCTCGCCACATGATAGCAAAGCATCATTAACATCTGCTTGTTTGCTATCTTATGATAAAAAAATACAAGTATATAATTATATTTATAATTAACAAAAAATATGTGGTGTAACTCTCGCGAACCGGGTTCGTAATGTGGAAAGTGTCGGTGTAAAGTTGAGAAAGGACATGCTCCGTTGGTTCGGACATTCGGACATGGACGAAAGAACGGTAGATGAAAGATAACAAAACAGATATACAATGCGAATGTGGAAGGATGTAGGTACCGGGGAAGATCAAGACTGAAATATTACCATGATCAGATTCATCGAGTATTACTGTCCAAAGGTAATGAATGTGGAGGAAGCGAGACAAGCCTGCAAGAATCGTGATGTATGGCACTCAGTTCTTACTGCCTAAGGTACCTGGTGTGAAGATATGTATGTAATTATATTTATTTAGCCCAAATCATAAGTTTATTATAACAATTCATATAAAAAACAAAAACCAGCTAATTGTGAGAATTATTAAGAATTAACGGGATCTTACCGCGATTATTTCATGGATTATGGTAAGATCCCGTTCGGGAACGGGAACTATGCGGGTTTTTATTTTTTAATCTTTTCCAAGCGGAAGAAGTCGCTGGCACAGCTAGTTGTAATAATTCATTTGAAAATGCCGCTAAAGCTATATTATGTTAATATAACAATTTTATTTTAATGTTAATATAACTATTTTCTTTCGGAACATACTTACTACTTGTTACTTTATTTATTATTTTTTTTATTCCTATTAACTAGTTAATATTTCGAAATCGAGTAGGTAATACGTATTTCTAACAAATACATAATAATATTCAGATTAAGTAATTAACGTTATAATTATTAGTAGGTAGATATACTGCCTTAAAATTGATTGTAACAATTTTAATTTCTATATAGTTTCATGTTTGCGCCAAAATAAAAATTCACCATTTTTAATTTATTATTATTGTCGCCATGGGACAGGCTTAGACCAATGACCATGCTGCCTTGTGTATCTGTACATTTGCTCTCGACGTTACATAAAGTTTAGGCCTCTATATGTTTTCTGTGTCTTAGGCAAAAGCACATAACAATAGGAGTGCGCGGGTTCAAGCATGTTAAGCCGATTGGTAGCACATTTTGAATTTTGTATATAATAATCTGTCATATAAAAGATAAACTTTGGTTTTGATTACATTTTAAGCAATGCAAAACAGTAACACATGATATTATTTTTTTTTTTACATATACATTTCCCCCTAAATACATTCTTAATAAAAGGTTTCAAAATTGTCAGAATAAATAAAGACTAGAAAATATAACACAGCTGCATAGTAATTACCTTGTTTCATCATTAACCTAACTGCAGTAAGGCTAAAGTTCAAGGTTTTATTTAAGCAAGAATAGTTGTTATGTAGGTATAAATAGACAAGAATGTTGTGTCTAGAATGATTTTAGGCGTTATGTTTATACGAATGAATTATAATATATCATCGTTGTTGTTTATATTTTAGTTGAGTCATTTAAAAAATGTTTTGTTTAGAGTAATAATGATCTTAACTCCTAGGTCAAAACAAAATGAAAGAAATATCTTTCAATCACAAACAAGTAAGTTCTTAAAAGTAAAGGCGCTTACGAGATAACGACCGACCTTGACATAACCTCAACACTTTCTATAATGTTTAAAGTTCTTTGAACTATTTAGGTATATTAAATTTCTAATAACAAAATTAGTAGTATTATTACACACTTTCGAATTTTTAAGATAAGACACCTAAAACACTCGATTTTAAAAGTATAAGCACTGTTATAGGTACTTACCTACTACGTATATTTGACATTAATTTAGGTTTTATCAACTAGGGAACTGTCCTGGGTAGGTGACGGTGATTAATAAGCCCAACCAGGTGAGTCTGAGTCTGAGATTTGCTTGTTATAATAAAAACAATTGGACAGAAGAACATAACTTTAGTGCATTTATATTTTATTTGTTTTTTTGTCAAATTAAAAATATAATGAAAGTAATCATTGTAATCAATAATAATTACAAAAATTTAATTATTTAACTATTTTTAATTATGTTTTAGTACTCGATTTTTTTATCTCGATAACTGTTCCAAAGATTTTTTAAAACATAAAAAAAATCTTTAGAATTTAATCCAGAATTAGGATGGATTTTAACTTTGAAAAATTAGTCTGCATTAAGGTGAAGCTTAGAATAGTTTAGAATAGAATAGTTTAATATCATTCACTATCGCGTTTAAAGCTGCTATTTAAATATTTTTCTTTAATTCTACAAATACAGATATAAATAAATTAAAACATAATCAAAATTTGGATAGTGATTAGACGCGGTAGGCGTCTAGCAAATAAAGTTTAAAATTTATCTTATACCAAATTCAGCTCATAAGACTTTTTTTAAATTCTCTAAAAGTACATAGTCACTTATCTTACTTTCCGATTGCCGGTAAATAATATTTTAACACATTTCAACAGCACTTCTAAATTTTACAAAAATATGATGAATTTAAATATATTATCAGTATGTATTGTACAGTGGGTCCAATTCCAAAATTAAAACAATTCAACATACATGATGGTTTTGCGTTGACATTTACACAGGCTAGGGCTATTAAAAATAAAAACTTCAAAGTCATGGCTACGACCGACCATACGCGAATGTAAACACAACTGGACATCAATTCGAAGATATCCGTTTTATATTCCAGTCATTATGTTTTTTAATAATACGATATGTTTGACGTCTACCATGTTGTGTCATTGCGACACGATAGCGCTTTTATTGATTGATTAAAATTTTATATGTATAATCTACGTTGAATTTTATCCGGGGAACCACGAAAAAAATAAATAAAATGTCCCTATAAAGAGCACCTTTTCCGCTTAGATATCGTATCTTCAAATAAAATCTCATATACGGTTGGTAGTAACGAAGAGTAAATTCATATAGACTGGGAGCTGGCGACGAATTTTGGAAAGGTTCTTTCAGCAGATTGGAATTGCGAAAATATATAATTTCGTCAAATGGCGACACCGGGCCTGCGAGTCTAGTAGAGCGTTCGTAGTTACTTTTTTTGCAAATTTTGTATACTGCGCAGTAGTAAAATAACCGCAAACGCTCTGCCAGACTCGCAGGCCCGGTATCGCCATTTGACGAAATTATATATTTTCGCAATTCCAATCTGTTAAAAGGACCTTCCCAAAATTCTTCCCCAGCTCTTGGACCAATAGAGCTGTATTTTCGGATTAACGTATAATTTATTGAGTTAGTATTTTGAAATATTAGGATTGAAGAGTGCAACATTTTTTTTTTAAATTCTTGCCTATGCGAACCTGCTTTATTCAGGAGTGATATAGCATATTTTTTATCCTACTCAACAAAAGGAAGGATTTTTTTTGAGTCAAGCGTCATACATATATAAACGTCTTCAGGTATAAATTTCATATTGTTTCATCAATTAATTTACCGTAAGTCAACGCTTATGCGATTGGAGATACATGTGGTGATCCCCAATATGAAATAATTAACACCATGATGAAGATGATGCGTTTTGCTTTTGTCTTTAAACATAGGATCAGAAAATAATCCAAGAATACTGTATCGGATTGTGGCTTGTGGTAAGCCTTTGTGGTAATAGAGCCTTGTAATCATTTCTGATGACACTAAATAAATATTAAATAAATAAATAACATCACGTTGGTTTCTTTTGGGTAGACTGAGTTTACTATCTACAGGCGGTGATTACATCTATATCATCTATATTACAGAATAACAAACATGCAGATAGTTTTCCTGGTGGAACGAAATAATCACCAATATTGATATCTACCTATCGCATCGCCAATAGGCACCAATAACGGTAATGATGAGGTGCTATATGTGCTATATTTCAGAAGGAATATATTGCCACGAGTATGAGTTTACCAACTACTTTACCCGCGCAAAGAAACAAATTGCAACAAGCATCAACGCAATTACAAAAATAATGTCAAAGATGTAGTAGGTAGGTACTTGCGGGTATAAGTATGCGCAAGATGTCGTGGGTTTAGAATAGAAGTCTACCATCCAAACGGTTTTAACAGTCAAAAGACACAACTCGGATGATTATGAAGCTTCACAATGAATTGCTTTATAGGCTATAGTCTATACGTATAATAACCATAAAGATAATAGGTAGAGTAGGCAAGCAATAAGATTATATGTAAATGCAAATGTCCCATTGATGCTAGAAAGAACATACATTCAGTATATGTGCTACAGAGGTTCGAACCAATACTAAATTTATTTATTTTTTCTCTCTATTCGCGAACGACTTTTTGCTTGGTTTGCCTTCTCTATGTATATTTACTCTTTGAGGGAACCGAATTCGAATTTGAATGGTACTAGTTGAAGAAACTAACCACTAATGACTAAATCAATGTAACAGACGTAAAAAAGGAAGTCAAAAATTAATAGACGCAGACTAAAATCCAGTAAGTTTATGTAATACCAATATCGTAAGTATTATAATATTAGCTGCACCGCGTAGCCCTCTGCATTATAAAAGTTTTTGGTGAATAATACTAATTTGTCCGGGATAAAAAATTAAATACATGTAGATAAAATTTGTGCTAAATTTCATCTTAACCGATGGTCGTTTTTGCGTGATTGTGTAACAAATATCCGTTCATCTATACATCCAAATATCCAAACTTTTGCATTCATAGTATTAATATAAGTAAAAATTATAATCTGTCTCGTATCTTCATTACATAGTATAAAACAAAGTCGCTTTCTGCTGTCTGTCACTAATCACTATGTAGATCTTTAAAACAACGCAACGGATTTTGATGCGGTTTTTTAATAGATATAGTGATTCAATAGGAAGGTTTATATGTATAAAAACATACATTATTTAGTAGAGAAATACTGGTATAAATATATTTAACAAAACAACGTATTACACTACTGTGCGATGCCGCGGCGGGTCGCCAGTTATCTATATACCTTGATTTCATTAGTCATAACAATTAAGTTGTATGTAACCTCTAAATTGTTTGATAGTACAATTATCCACTTTATTCTCGTAAAATTATTTCATTAAAGATGTTCACCTAAATTAGACAATTGTTTCATTCAAGAGCTATTGGTTGTATCACTTGAGTTAAGCGAATTTAATTTTATAATGAGACATCAGCGTGCACGTAAATATTTTATATCACAGTATTTAACAGGCTATTTGTAACACTAGCTGTTGCCCACGACTTCGTCCGCGCGGACTTCGTTTACTCCGCACAGCTCCTCCCCCGTAGGTGATAGCGTGATAATATGTAGCCTATATGTTGACCGGACCTGTTAGTAATATTCATGCAAAATTTGAAGTAAATCTATATAGTACTTTTTGAGTTTACCCCGGACATACATACAACGGACAAACGGACAAATGGACAAACGGACAAACGGACAAACGGACAAACGGACAAACGGACAAACGGACAAACGGACAAACGGACAAACGGACAAACGGACAAACGGACAAACGGACAAACGGACAAACGGACAAACGGACAAACGGACAAACGGACAAACGGACAAACGGACAAACGGACAAACGGACAAACGGACAAACGGACAAACGGACAAACGGACAAACGGACAAACGGACAAACGGACAAACGGACAAACGGACAAACGGACAAACGGACAAACGGACAAACGGACAAACGGACAAACGGACAAACGGACAAACGGACAAACGGACAAACGGACAAACGGACAAACGGACAAACGGACAAACGGACAAACGGACAAACGGACAAACGGACAAACGGACAAACGGACAAACGGACAAACGGACAAACGGACAAACGGACAAACGGACAAACGGACAAACGGACAAACGGACAAACGGACAAACGGACAAACGGACAAACGGACAAACGGACAAACGGACAAACGGACAAACGGACAAACGGACAAACGGACAAACGGACAAACGGACAAACGGACAAACGGACAAACGGACAAACGGACAAACGGACAAACGGACAAACGGACAAACGGACAAACGGACAAACGGACAAACGGACAAACGGACAAACGGACAAACGGACAAACGGACACACGTACAAACGGACAAACGGACAAACGGACAAACGGACAAACGGACAAACGGACAAACGGACAAACGGACAAACGGACAAACAGACAAACGGACAACAGACAAAAATTTTAAACCTTAAAAACAGCAAAGAAAAACATCGACACGCGGGATTTGAACCTGCGACCATTTCCCTAAAGCCGGGACGCTCTTCCGCTGAGCTAGTGTCAACAGGCTCGAGGCGGCGAAATTCTTCTTTGCTATATGATCGATTACGTCGATTGTACTGATCGCTAGCTATACATACGTATAACTAGTTAAATGAGTTCATCGTTACAGATGAAATTCACATTTATAATTTTGATCAGTACTTTGTCATGATGATCAGTCCCTAAAGCCGGGAAATGGTCGCAGGTTCAAATCCCGCGTGTCGATGTTTTTCTTTGCTGTTTTTAAGGTTTTTCCAGATTCCCAAGCACGGGGTGAGTGCTATAACACAAAAATAATTAGAAATACGAAAGTACTGATCAAAATTATAAATGTGAATTTCATCTGTAACGATGAACTCATTTAACTAGTTATACGTATGTATAGCTAGCGATCAGTACAATCGACGTAATCGATCATATAGCAAAGAAGAATTTCGCCGCCTCGAGCCTGTTGACACTAGCTCAGCGGAAGAGCGTCCCGGCTTTAGGGAAATGGTCGCAGGTTCAAATCCCGCGTGTCGATGTTTTTCTTTGCTGTTTTTAAGGTTTTTCCAGATTCCCAAGCACGGGGTGAGTGCTATAACACAAAAATAATTAAAAATTTTAAAAACTATATTTTTGACTTCGATATCGATTGTAGATCACGCCCCAAATTTTTTTTTTTAAATATTCGATGTACAGTTTTGACTTTCCTGCGATTTTATTATATGTATAGATTAAGTACTTGATTAAATATTTGCCGTGTCTTAGGCGCCCCATTGACCTACAATAACATTGTGCAATACTGTTATTGTGCAATAATATTGAAACCCCTTTGACTCCAATCGTTCAATAAATTCACTCAATAAAATTTACAAACCAGTCTGATAAATATTTTCGAGCGAGCAACATGTCTGACGACGTAGTTTTGCCGGCAACCATGCTGCTGATTTTGTTAAACAAATTTCTATATACTCAAGTAAAAACTCCCTTTCTTTATCTTTTATAGCATTCTTGCTCGCCATTTTGCTTATATTTACGACACGACCATACATTAAATCCCGTGACTGACCGAACGCGACCGCTCCAAACTTTGAAGTGAAAAATATTGTACAATATTAAGCCTAAACGGTCAATAATATTGCGCAATATTATGTATTGCGCAATATTATTATAGGTCTATGGGGCACCTTAGGTTAAATTATTTAATCTGTGGTTTAAATTATTTAATCTTATCATTACAAATTCTTTTTCAATGCACTTTTCTAGGATATAGTTAGGATATAGTAGTTAAGAAATGTCTTTTAAATTATTAGTAACATATTTATCAAGTCTAGACTAACGTCGACAATGTCATGAAATAAGAAAACAAAAAAAAAAAACAAATGGCGCATAGCCGTCAAGCTAAAATGTTTTATTTAAAAACAAGCTTTCATGAATAACGTTTAATAAAATTAGTTACTCAATTTACGATACATAATGGATTGGATACACTGCAACAATTGTTTTGTTCAGTTAGAACCTGGAATTACCTTAACTTTGACATCATGTGGTCATATGTTTTGTAATAACTGTCTGAGTAACGGTACGTTCAATTAAATATTTATAACAAATAACAATAATTAGTGTGTTTCATGTTTATTATCATAAAATCATATCATTTTCCTCCGGTATTTTTTTACAGGTGTAAAAGAAAGTACTTGCTTGGTATGTCGGGCACCGTGTTCCATGATGAAACTCGTTCCAGATGTTAGTATATTCTTTAAAAAGTTAGCAGTAATTAAAAATTACTTTTTTCAGTGGCAGTAACTTTCACTGTGATATTTTTCACAATGCTGATACATAATATGTATTTGATCTAACTTGAAAAACGACGCTATTTGCTTATCTTAGTGTGGTTGCTCTCATAATAACTTATTGAATTAAGAATGTCTTTGGTTATTTATAATGTAACAGTTTTTAACTTTCCGCTACGTAGGTATGTTATTAAGGAAGTTACTGATTTTGACCGAGCGAAAGATTCGAAACGTCTTGTAGAGAGTATAAGACGTGTTCTGTGTGGTTGCTGCATTCAATTGGATTCCGTGGAGATTTTAATTTTTTTTTATTTTTTCAATATAACTTCCAGATTAAGTACCGATTGAGTACAAAATCTAATCAGCTTTTTCCTCCAAAATTGCGTCCAATGTACAAATTGCATTAAATTGGTTTATCAGTTCGGGAGTTATCATTGACGAAAATTTTTGAAAAAAGTGTTTTTCGACATAACTTTGTAATTTTTTTACCAATTATTTTTCGGTCTTTTACAAAATTTTAGTACTTAAAAAAAGTACGTCAAATGGAGTTTAAAAATCAAAATCAAATCAAGTTTTCAAAAGTTACGGCTTTTCAAATATTAATATTTTTTTTTTTACAGCAAACCTATTTAATATTTTTAGAATTATTTTAATATAACGATTGACTTAAAAATCTAATCAGCTTTCCTTTGTAAAAAACGTCAAATATCTACAACCTTTTTTTTTGTACAGTTTGCGTCAAAATCGGTCGATGTATTTGTGACTTATAAATAACGATTTTTTTAATGATTTTGTATATTACTCCGACATTTTTAAGCCTCTGTATTATGTAGCTATGAAAATATTTTAGAGTTCAAAAATTACGTTGAATGCTGTTCGAAAGAACTTTTCTAAAATACCTATACAGCTTGTTAAAAATGAAATTACTGTAATTTATAACAAAGTTAAGATTTTTGAACTATGTTATTAATCAGTAAATTGTAGCCGTAAGATCTACAACTTGTGAGTTTCGGACTATAAAATGTTACCACTTTACGTGTAGGACAAAGTTACCCTTAAATTATACGAATAATTAGAAGGTGAAAAGAGGTTGTTATTAATCAATTTAAAATCTCATTATTCCGATAGTTTTAGAGTGGAGGACTCACCAAAATAACCACCACCAACCACCAAAGTCTTTCCGTGTTTGTTTTTTACTTTAATCAAGCGATTAAAGTAAAAACAAATTGTTATTAACCGATATGTTTCCTTCATCAAATTGACATATTTGTAACCGCCTAACTTTTGTCGTTACCCGATTCGAGATTTTACGAAGAGAGAAAAGATGGGCGCCTCCTCAAAACGACGCGGACGCTATTCAAGATCAGCCGTGTTGGTTGATATACATATAGATGAACAGCTTGACTGATGTTTTTTACTAATTTTTTATTTATGAAAATAATATTATCAAAACGTTATTCTTCTTCTCCCCGTGTTGGTCCCGGCCTCCTTTGAAGAATAGGCCAACTGCCGTTCTGCCAGGCAGGTCGTAAAAGGCGACCGATTGACTATCGAGTCACTACCATCGTGGCTACTAGGTGGTAGAGTTCTGCATTGTCTCGCCCGGGTCTGGTACCACCGCCTTACCTATTCCTGCCGCAATAGCTTCAGTGCTTGTCGCTGTCGTGTTCCGGTTTGGAGGGTAAGGTAGCCGGTAAACTTATGCATGTGGCATTAGACCTCGCCACAAGACAGCAACGCACCATTAGCATCTTTGGTGTCTAAAGGCGATGGTTGACTCTTTTCATCAGGAGCCCATCTGCTTGTTTGCTACCTTATGATATATAAAAAAAGTTTGTTATTAATCAAAAATAAAAATGTTCCTGGAACTACGGTCTGGTCACGGTCTAGTTATAGTTATTCATTAAATTTTATGAACTACTAGCTGACCCGGCAAACATAGCTAGCTTTCCATATAAATTATTGAATTAAAAATAGGGGTTGGTGATAGAAGGGTGAAAATTTGCAGGTTGTATGTATTTTTAATGCAACATTATAAAAAAATAAAAATAAAAAATTAAAAATAATGTTTGGGGTGGGCAACCCTTATCACTTAGGGGCATGAAAAATAGATAGTAGCCGATTCTCAGACCTAGTGAATATGAATATAAAATTTCATAAAAATCGGTCAAGCCGTTTCGGAGGAGTATGGTAAGTAACATTGTGACACGAGAATTTTATATTTAAGATTGATAAACTTACATTTACCTGCCGGCGGCGGCCGTAAAAATCTGGAACAGTTTAAACTTATTCTACTTTCTACTAAAATTATAAAGGCGAAGTATGCTGGGATGGACGGGTGGATGTTTTTTACTCTTTCACGCAAATACGACCAAACCAATTTGAATGAAACTTAGCACACGTATATTGGATGATGACTTGGAATAGCATGTATTTATTATCTCGGAAAAATAAGTTGTTGCACTTAAAACTAATATAATGCAGTGGACATCAGGTCGCAGCTAACTAGTTAATATTATTAATCGAAAAGTATGCCTTTCTGTCTGTCCATCTGTTACGCCTTAACGTCTGAACCGCTGAACCGATTTTGATGACCTTTGGCAAAGTGATACTTGAAGATCAGGGGTCAAAAGTATCTTAATTCTTTTCTATTCGCAGGCGAAGCTGTGCGGGTCAGCTAGTCTATATTTATATTTTTAAGAGATAACTTTTTTATTTTTGTATATCCGTAATGAATAAATTAAAAAAGTACTGGAAAGATCTTAAATATTCTTTTATACTATCCAGGAGTTACATACAAGGCTACTGCTTACCTGATTAAGCAAAGGAAATGATTTTGGATCACGCAAACGAAGTTGCGAATAACAGCAATATGTACATTAAAGCTTCACCGTGTATGTTGATTCCGACTATAAAGCAAGACTAGACCTATTAGAAATAAAATAGTAGCAGCCTAGGTGTAAGAATGGATCATATAAATTTAATATTAATTAAATTTCTGCTCTCTTTTGGCTACTAGGTGGTAGAGTTCTGCATTGTCTCGCCCGGGTCTGGTACCACCACCTTACCTATTCCTGCCGCAATAGCGTCAGTGCTTGTCGCTGTCGTGTTCCGGTTTGGAGGGTAAGGTAGCCGGTAAACTTATGCATGTGGCATTAGACCTCGCCACAAGATAGCAACGCACCATTAACATCTTTGGTGTCTATAGGCGATGGTTGACTCTTTCCATCAGGAGACCCATCTGCTTGTTTGATATCTTATGACATAAAAAAAAAACTTCTTTATATAAATGTTAAGTGTGCTAAATTACAGATGCCTCCTTGAGCACAATTTTTCTGACAATTTAAAAGCAATAAAACTGTCACAAACCACTTCCAATTTTCTGTATCTCCTGAGCTCTATATTAGATTTTTTACTATAACATTAAGGTATCATTAACATTTTTTCTGCCCATAAGCGATGGTTGTCTCTTTCCACCAGGAGAGCCATGCGTTTGCTTGCTATTTTACAATATAAAAAATCTGTAAACTGGTTGACCCTGCAGGCCATCCCTGAAACTTCCCACTAAATAGAGGCATTTTAAGTTCAAAGGAACAAAAATTATACCTAAGCATAGATTTTTTCACAGTACAAAAAACTAAGATTTGTTATAAATGACGAAAAATTCATTTTTGTAAAGCTGTATATTTTGGAAACGATGATAGATTTTGATCTTTCTAGTAGCAATCGACGTATTACACACCGTATCATGGTAGAATATGTTGGTAGCTATTAATTAATTTTTAATAACTTCGAACACCCATATCCTTGCAATAAATATTTTTATTTCATTTCATTCATTTCAAAAATAATGTCTTTAGATGAACCAAGAAATTCAAGATTACTTCATGGATCCGGAAGAATTAATAAAAAAATGCTGCGAAGTTTTCCAATTTCAAAAGCAACACAGGCGGCGATTACTGTCTTATTTATTACAGTCGGTAAAGTACTAAAAATCTATATTAACTGTGCTACTGTCGAAATTAGAAAACTCGTTAAAATAAATATTGCCAAGGGGCTGTTTATTTTACCGAATGTTTTCAGTAACAGTGGATAATTTAAATTTATTAATGTTCTCTGCGTTCCGATGCCTATTAAAAATTGATTTTAGAGAGATTATCCCACTTTTTGTTATTAATAAGTAGACACATAACACCACGACCATTATTTTGCGGGGTAGGCAGGGTGAACCGTTAAATGTTGAATGGACATGTTGGTTTATCACTATTGCCAGTATCGGAATGCGTATCAATTTCTCCAACCCAGAAAGATTGGAGAAATTGATACTCATTCCGACACATTTAATTGTTTCGATAACGACCAAATTTTGTTATTTGTTATAATCGGGACCCATAGCTTTACATATTTATCCAAGATACGGGGATGTTAACACATTATTACCAAAGTTCAAGATGCTGTTGAGACATCGATTTATAAAAATAGCACTTTGTAAGCGTTATCTCACGCGCGAAACAACAATAATAAATATTTTCCGGACAAGTTACATTAATGATCTAGCTCCAAAGGAAGCAAATTATTTGTTTGTGTTAGTTAACGATACTAATACATAGGAATACTAATCAATACAGAATTATATTTAATAAACAATAAAATACAGACATACAAATATTTAATTTCATCACACAAATGCTTCTTCCTCTTCTTCACCGCAACTAGAGCTCCATTGATTGCGTAGTCATTGTTGCTAACCACTTGACCAATAGACTAGCGCGAGCGAGTTTATAACATCGACCCCGACGACTCAGTATAAATTATAGTCAATGAACTATACGCATCCTTGGTCTACCGACTCGTTGGTCGAGTGGTTAGCGACCCTGACTACGCAATCAACGGGGCCCGAGTTCGATCCCCGACGGGGACAAGCATTTGTGTAATGTGCATAAACATTTGTAAATCAAAATCCTGCCTTCAGACAAGGTTCGATTCTAAGTTGAGGCCCAAATCAAAGTTAATCGCTGGCTAAGTACTCTGCTTGGTCTATGCGCCGGTAAAGCTGAGATAGTCCACAAGTTCTGGTGGTTAATTAGATAATCCGAAAGCAACGACCAGTTTTTACCTCACGGGCTATTCATCCTGCTTTTATCCAGTATCGATTAGAGCCTCGTTTTAAATTCTTCTTAAATGAGACTCAATCCAATACTGGGGTAAAATGTTTGAAATTCTTCAAAGGAGGCTCAAATCAATACTGGTTAAAATATTTGAAACTTTTCTAATAAAAATCAATTCAATACAAAATGTTTGAAAGTCTTCAGATGAGGCCAAAATCAATACTGGGTAAAATGTTTAAAACTTTTTCAAATGAGGCTCAAATTAATACTGGGTAAAATGTTTGAAACTCCAATAATTCCAATATTAACATCCATTTTCAATTTATTTTTATTCAGTATCACCTTTCCTTCTGCTTGGAAAACAGCTCATGTTATTCCTCTCTTAAAAGTTGCAAATCACTCTTCTCCATCTTCCTGTTGCCCCGTATCTATTCTCCCATTTCTCTCTAAAGTACTAGAACACACACTCAATTATCAGATTACTATGTAGCTAATAACTTGTCGAATCCTTTCCAATCAGGGTTTCGTAAGGGTCACAGTATAGCTCTAATTAACGTACTCGTATCTGAAAAATTCATGTTTCTATCAATGATAAAAACTTACTGTTTCTGTGTTTCTTGATTTTACTAGTGATTTTAACTGAATAGATTTTGACATACTGTTAGAATTTATATGCTCCCGTAACGTTTCTTCCTCTGCTGTTGCCTACGAGGGCGATCGCAATGTGTTTGTGTCATCGATATATTTCGTGGTTCACCACAACTCACTGCGGGGGTCCCCGCAGGATAAAGTCTTGTCCCCTTTACTTTTTACGAGTTTTATTGATAAATTTTCTACAAATATAAGAAGTAAATGATATGCAACTATATTGTCAAGCTGGTATTATGGATACAAAAGATGCGGTAGTGCCATCAATCGAGATTTGGACGCGATTCATGCTTGGGCAGCTTCAAACTGTCTTGTAGTTAAACACTTTGAATCGCAAGTTGTTTTTTTGATAATAGATATATGCACAAAATGTTAAGAACCGTTGATGTTTCTCTGATAGTTTACAATGGCACTCTCGTTGCTTTTTCCTTTACCGTTAAAAATGTAATCTCTCTCATCGCTCACATCAACAATATTTACATTTTCTCCACTCTTTGAAGCAATTTCAACAATTGTTACCGCTGAACACAAAGATTACGTTAATTTAAACACTGATTTTTCCAATAATCGATTACACAGATTATTGTTTCTTTGATGCTACCGAACGGTTAGTGAATAAATTTAAGAGGATGAAAAATTTGTGCATCCGTTATATTTTTGGTCTCTGTAAATAAGATCATGTTTTGGAATTCCGTGCTCAACTTAAGTAGCTACTCATATTTCTTCGCGGGAATAGTCATATTCTTTGTTTACTTTATAACATTATTTATAATCTTAGGTCCCCAATTTATCTTCGTGAGCATTTTCACTTTCTCCGAGTAGTAATTGTCGTGCTAGTGTCACTTCTCTCTCACGTTTCCCTTCTCTCTTACTTTTTCTTCAAATCAATACTGGGTAGAATGCTTGAAATTCTTCAAACGAGGCCTAAATCAATACTGGATATTATGTTTGAAATTCTCAAATGAATACAGGGTAATATTTGAAACTCTTCAAATGAGACTCACATAAATTACTGGGTAAAATGTTTGAAATTATTTAAAAGAGGCTCAAATCAATACTGAGTAAAATGTTTGAAACTCTTCAAATGAGTGATTCAAATTTCAAACGAGTGTTTGAAACTCACAAATGTTACGTGTGTCGCTTTGTAGTGTAAAAACTTTTTAGTCTTACAAAATGAGTGGATTGATGTTTCTAGAGTTTAATTAAAAGTATTCTGAAACCGCAATGTTTACAAAACTGTCTTCATTAATCGAATTAAATGACACCATCTGTTCTACATTAAAATTAAATTTGCTTACCTGCGCTCGGGCTTAATTATTTTAACCAATTAAAAGCCTGAACTTCCGTCAGGAGGATTAATCAGGGAGTTTCTTCGTAATGAAATTTTGTGAAGTGTTTATGTTTTCCTCTTAAACGTTTTTAATTTAATTCATTGTATTACAAATATATTTGTGAGACAAGATAATTGTTATTTTTTTATACCATTGATAGATATTTTTAGGAATTTAGCTTTGATTCATCATTCATATAATTTTTAATCTAGTTAGGCCGAGTTAGGCATATATTATTGCAACAGACTGTCATAAAAAGTCATCAAACAAAAGATTTTTTAAAATAAACGAATGTTTAAATAGCTTTCACACCCCTGTGATTCGGATTAGCACGTGAAGTTGACATTTCTCGTAATTTGTACCCCTATAAAAAACGGTGGAGTAGTGTATGTAATGTATATTTTTATTAATTGAATGTATTTCTAATGCATTTTATTTAAAAATATTAGGTTTGTGCAATCCTTCGCAATGCAAACTTTTATATTCCACCGTCGCGTTGGCGTAATTGTCTTAAAAAGGGGTACAGACTTTTTATTTCACAGTTTTTTTTATTTTTTTGCGGCTTCAATCTGTATTCAAAGAAAGAGTTTAGTCTATGGTCAAATTTCAACCACAGAGCGATCTCTAGTAGTTAAAAATAAGCGGTAATCGGTATTACTTCGGTAAAATACGGCGATGGTGATCACCGCTCACTTCGCCAAACGACAAACCAATTAATTGTGGTGAAACTGAAAGTCTATAAATTTCCGGTTCACTTATCCTACCCCGCAAATCTCCGTACTGATACTTTGATGATAAATACGTGATGATCATTTGTACATAAAAATATAAACACTATAAATTAAATAAAAACTTATAAAAGACTAGCTGTGCCCGCAGCTTCGTCCGCGTGGAACCCGCATGGTTTCCGTTCCCGTGGGATTTCCAGGATAAAATTTATCTTATGTTTTTTCTCGGGTCTCAAACTATCTTTGTACTTAATTTTATCCAAATCGGTACAATGGCTTAGGCGTGAAGAAGAGACAGACATACAGAGTTACTTTCGCATTTATAATATAAGTATGGATAGTAAAGATGCAGTAATCTCCCCGGAAGGTGAGACACACATAGGTCTGTAAATACGACAGATTTTAGTGATGTGTTACCGACCGCATCGCAAGGATGTAATCTGTTTGTGAATGTTTGTCAGGTACCAAAATCCTTCAACTGCTAAAAGCACTAATTTTATGGTACCTGTAATAGGTAAGACGATATCATGCTTAGCCGTCGCTTAGCGTCTTATGAATTGTCTTGTAGAAAATCATGGTATACATACGAGTAGATTCTATATATAAAATAAAACAAAAACTACTGGGCCTACCTGAATCAAATTTTTATGGGACCAATTCGAAACTATTGCGCATCAAACAAAAAAAGAATCACGTAATTCGGTTCAAAAACCTCGGAGAAATCGGTGTACATACATAAAAAAAAATATACCAGCCGAATTGAGAACCTCCTCCTTTTTTTGAAGTCGGTTAAAAATGGAATAATTTTATCAAATTAGTGTATTGTCATCGGTCCTCGATAAATCTACAAAGTTTGAACGAAATCTGGCCGTTTAAAGTGGGTCAAAATCGCGCCCAAAGAAGTCGGTTACAAACAAACATACAAACATACAAACATACAAGTGAAGCTAATAAAAAGCGTGTAATAAAAAGCGTGTAAAAAGCGTGTAATAATAAAATATTAAGAGGATTCCGCGTAAAATTAGAAAATTTAAGAATACTTAACCACTATATAACGTTAAATGGCCTTTTGGCTGCCTGGAAGGACAATCTCGTATACTTATATAAATTACGTGTCACGTTGTTTGTCCGCTATGGATTCCTAATATGTACGGAAAAACAACGTTTATATTTAATAATTTCTTTTTCTCCCCGCAGTAGCACCAATACACACTTTATAAATTTCTTTCATAAATATATCCCGGAACCCTTTTGAAGAAAAGACCATTTGCCGTTCTGCCAGGCAATTCTTAACAATTGGCTAAGTAAGTCACATCCATCGTGCCTCGTTGCATCGTTCCTCTTGCAGCGCAAGAGCGTCAGTGCTTATCAATGTGTTTCGGTTTGGAGCGTAATATAGTCGGTAAACTTATGCAATGTGGTATTTAGGCCCCGCTACAAGTATAGCAAGGAACCATTAACGTATTTGCTCTCTATAGGCGATGGTTGTTTCCATCACGAGAGCTACCTATTTGTTTGTTATTTTATGATATACATATATAAATAGTAGCAGGCTATTTCTTTTTTTTATATCTTTTCTATCTTTTCTTCTGTGGGAGACTGATGTATAAACTGGGCAATGTCAGTATGTCATACATTAAAATTATTATTACTAAGACAAGATGTAGTAGTTTTTTAATAAATGCAGTATGTTTTAATACATATATAAATAGTAGCAGGCTATTTCTTTTTTTTATATCTTTTCTATCTTTTCTATCTTCTGTGGGAGACTGATGTATAAATTGGGCAATGTCAGTATGTCATACATCAAAATTATTATTACTAAGACAAGATGTAGTAGTTTTTTAATAAATGCAGTATGTTTTAGACGAAGAAATTTTATAAAGCAAGAACCGAACTACAAAGAGTGACGGAAGTGTGCCAGAAACAACACAAACAGTTAAAGGAATATCAAAAGGTGATAAAGATGTTGGAGTCGCAGCTTTCAGCAACAAGTAAGACTATTACACTATTCTGTTTGCATTATACATTTCGGCTATCTATACATATAATAAAATCGTAGGAAAGTCAAAACTATACGTTGAATATTTTTTTAAAAGAATACTTGAGGCGTGATCTACAATCGATATCAAAGCCAAAAATATAATTTTTAGAATTTTTGTCTGTTTTTCTTTATGTATGTCCGGGGTAAATTCAAAAAGTGCTGCATGGATTTACATCTGCATGAATGTTACTAACAGGTCGGGTCAACATATAGGCTACATATTATCACGCTATCACCTACGGGGGGCAAGCTGTGCGGAGTAAGCGACATCCGCGCGGACGAAGTCGCGGGAAACAGCTAGGAATTACAATCCGCCTAAGAGTTGTGACGGATAGAATAATCAACTAAACGTTTGCATATTCTATAGGCTTCATACTTTCGATCTTAGATGAAGGAAACTACTACTATATATGAAATAACTAAGGGAAAACCGTGTAATTGACGACTTGAAGAAAGAAATGGCGGACTTAAGAACAGCTGTTTACTGTCTACATAACAATTGATAAATTATATTACAATTGGGCATGTTATTTTAATAATTAGTTAGTTTAGATTTAAGGTACACACTAAAATTATAGATAAATACCAAAAAACGCTCAAATCAATTTTATATTTTGTAAACAAAGGGTTACTTGACGTTTTACGTATATTGACAGCGTATTTTAGTAATGGCGTATTGGCCGCAAGCTGTTTAAGGTGACATTATTTTCTTAAACGATTTGAAATTAAAACACTGAATTTTTGTAGTTTTGTCTATTATGAAAATTCTAACTTGTTAGACAGAGATAAAGCCATATTTATAAGTTCAGCGTTGGAATGCATACAATTTTATAATTTTGATTGTTTATGGAAATTAATACCGAGTCCTTACCTTTCTTTTGTCAAAACTTTCGATTGGTATGGAGTTTGTCTATTAAAAAAACCAGTGAAATGTTTAAAAAAACATTCTGAACTGAAATTTTTTAGTCAACTCATTTGCAATATATTTATTAACATACTAGCTGCAGCGTACAGCCCGCTGCATTCTAACAGATTTTGGTGAATCTCGCGGGATCACCTAATTTTTCCGAGATAAAAGGAAGCCTATGTGCTATTCCAGGTCATCATCTATCTGTGTGACAAATTTCATCCAAATCCGTTTAGTAGTTTTTTAGTGGTTGCGTAACAAACGTACATCCATCCTAACATCAAAACATCCAAACCTTCGCATTTATAATCACTACATAGTATGAAACAAAGTCGCTTTCTGCTGTCTGTCCCTATGTCCCTATGTATGCTTAGATCTTTAAAACTACGCAACGAATTTTGATGCGTTTTTTTATAGATAGAGTGATTCAAGGGGAAGGTTATAAACCTTCCCCTTGAATAATAATAACATCGTTATATAGTAGAGAAATACTGTTATAAATATATTTAGCAAAATAACGTTTGTCGGCTCAGCTAGTAGTTAATACAGATTAAATTGGATATAAAATACTTTTCATACATTAACCAGCTCAGTGAAGGTCATTATTCTATAGAGGAATCTTAGACTATTAAGTACGTGTCGGGCCACGCGCAATGTAGGTTTCCCTAGTTACCCATCACAATAATGCGGACTAATAAGAGGGTTTTTATAGTTTTGTATTACGAAATTAACGTCATTGACAAATATATCCGCACCACAGGTTCAACGATCATTTCCTTGGTGTTACAAATATTCAAAGGTCAAACACCTATTTATAGAAACTTACTTGAAAAGCTTGTCTTTTCCGCCAAGATGCGTCGACTGAGGTCATGATGACTATTTTTAAATAATATGATAAATGTATTAAAGGAAATTAGTAAAACCACTGTGGTTCCGTTATTGAATGAGCAGAGTGCAGCGAACATAAGTTAATTCATCACAATTCACCAGTAGTCACTGGTGCTGGTTGTAGCGAGACAAGTGTTGATTGATGATGGCGTTCAATCAATCATAATTAGTTGTGGTATAGTATTAATTATACCATGACAATATTATAAATAGAATTTATTTGTTTTTTTTTGTTTGTTACGATTAAACTCAAAAACTACTTAATCGATTTTAAAAATTCTTTCATCTTTAGAATGCTACATTATCCAGGAATGACAGCTTTTTTAACCGCTTGAGCAAAAGGAAGTAATATTTTTTTTGGTAACGCGAACGCAGTTGCGAGTATCTGTTAGTCAACTATTCCGTTTGTCGAGTGGTTAGAGAACCTGACTACGCATCAATGGGGCTCGGGTTCGATTCCCGACAGGGACAAATATTTATGTGATGAGCATATGTTTGTATTTCTTGGTTTGGGGGTTTATTAAATATATTTGAGTATTTATACAGACTGACTAGTTAGTTACCTGCAATTACGGAAACCTGCCGTTAGTCCCGCAATGTGTTAGGTGGGAAGCCTATCGCCAACCAGGCATTTATCAACTGAAAAAACACGTTTTTGATTTGCCCAACCCGGGAATCTAATCTGGCACCTCATGTGATCAACGCCGATACTGGAACACTAAACAGCCGAGGCGACCCTGACAGGGAATTTACAAGAGCATCAGTCTATTCTGTAATAGCACCAGTTATTATGTGGATTTTTTTTTCTGTCTTATTAAGTTAAGTAAGGACTGCATCGTAGTCTAGGGATAGCCTATTCGGCTCTGACCATGAGGTCCCGGGTTCAATTCCCGAGTCGAGAAAAAGCGTTATTGTGATTTCGAAAAAAATGTTTTCTCGGAAAAAAGGTTTTCTCGGAAAAATCGAAAATCGCAGTAGCAGTGCGAAATGATATATTACTACTCCCGTGCTTCGGATGAGCACGTTAAGCTGTCGGTCCTGATTATCGTTGGAAATAGTCGACAATCCTTGACATGTCGATAAATGCGGCGATGAGGATCACCATTTATCTCGCCAACCGACACACTGTTGAATCGCGTTGAACTGGAAATTCTATAGACGTTCGGTTTACTCTGCCTACCACGCAAGTGATACTTATTAAATCGCCAGATAACTGCAGGTTTGTAACATATCAGCTATTCCTGTTGCGTATTCGAAGTAACGAAGCATGTGCATTCTAAAACTTACTTTTACACCGCCCGGCCCCGTTGGTGGAGTGGTTAGCAACCCTAACTACGCAATCGACGAGGTTTGCGTTCGATCCCCGTCGGGGACAAGCATTTGTGTGATGAGCATAAATTTTTGTATTTCCGGGTTTGGGTGTTTATCAAATCAATTCAAATATTTATATATGTATTTCTATATATTAGTATCGTTGAGTAACACCCATAACACAAGCAAATAATTAGCTTAATTTGGGGTTAGATCAGTAAGTGTAATTTGTCCCGTGAATATTTATATTATTTATAATAAAAAATATATTATACTAGCTGTGCCCGCGACTTCGTGCGCATGGAAAAAATTCTAAAATAAAAACCCACATAGTTCACGTTCCCGTGGAATTTCAGGGATAAAAACTATCCTATGTCCTTTCTTGGGTCTCAAACTATATTTGTACCAAATTTTATCCAAATCGGTTCAGTGGTTGGGCAGTGAAACCGTAACAGACAGACAGACAGAGTTACTTTCGCATTTATAATATTAGTATGGATTAAACTTGAATCTTGTTAACTCGCACAGAACAAACTTCGTTTAACGTGCCCATTTCACCTGGAGACAACATTTCACCAACTTATATCCAAACAACGCCTGCGTACAAACGGACTGCAAAGAGTACTCCGTACAATGTAAGTTTTTTTATATATATCATTAGATAGAAAACAAGCAGATGACTCTCCTGATGGAAAGAAACAAACATCCCTTACACACACAAAAGATGTATGTTGCGTTGCTATCCTTGTGGTGGGATGTTAATGCCACATGCATATAGATATTTACCGGGTAACTTACCCTCCAAACTGACAGTGACAAGCACTGACGCTATGCGACTGAAATAGGTAAGGTGGTAGTACTAAACCCTGGAGGGACAATGCAGAAATCTACAACCTAGTAGGCACAATGGTAGTGACTTGTATAGCCAATCGGTCGCTTATTACGAAATGTCTGGCGGAACAGCAGATTATACTTCAAAGAAGGCTCAACACAAACAAGGCGTAAATTTTTTATTTTTATTTCATGCGATAGAAAAGATACAGATGGCTCTAGTGATGGAAGGAATCAAACGTCGGTTAAACCACAGACCACGTGAATACCAATAGACACGCCTTGGGAAGGAAACGTGTCGCCGCGCATATGAACAAACGCTCATACTGTCAAAAATTTCATACTTTTGTAGGTTATATTATATTGTGAAAAAATAGAAATAAACCATGTTGAACTGTTTTATCGTATTGAATGAGAATACATTTTTAAACTTTAAAAATTTCCCTTGAAATGATTTTATTTCATCGGTAAGTAGTATAACTCTGTGTTTCTGTATGTAATTACAAACTAAGAAATTGTCTCTAAAGGCGTATCCATTTAATTCGTGGGTTAAACTCACTAATAGTACAATGCCATTCGTATCCGTCGAAATATCCAATGCATAAGCTTACCTTACCTTTCGAACCGGACTACGACAGGGATATGCACTAACGCTTTAGTGGCAGCCACAGATCTGACCACCTAACTTATATTAGTTACTCTTCTCCTGCCTTTTATGATATGCCTAGCAGTAAGGTAGTTGTCCAGTAAAAGCGACCAGGATCTTTAGCTACAATGTAAGTGTTGTGATGTGTTACTTACAGCCGGTTTCCGAAACGCAAATTAATTTTTACAAACAATTAGCCTGTGTATAATACAATGTTTACAAGCAAATGATCTGTTAAATACAGATTAATTGCTTTTTAAAATTGATGTGCGTTTCGGAAACCGGCCGTTAGTCTTCTCTTGCCATTTACGAGACGCCTAGTACCAAGGCGGTTTCATGTTCTTAAAAAAACAGCCATGTGCGAGTCAGACGCGCCCACGAAGGGTATCGCTTCAATATCTATAAAAATGGCAAAAAATTACGCCTATTTATGGGAGCCTCGTAACAGGGTTTCGTTTTCATCCTTCGGGTACGGAACCCTAAAAATACCCAGATCAATACGTGAAATTGGAGTAAAATCTCTATAAATATAGAATCTAATCATTTATGTTTAGCGGGTATTCCCTGAGTACACAAGCCTCGACTTTTAAGAACAGATTTACCTAAATATTATTAGATAGATAACAGTAATGATATGTTACGACACAGCAACCGTATCAGTCGACTCTGGTGACCCCCACTCGGATAAGCAAGCAGAGGTCCAACTGCTACAGCGCTAAAAGTCAGGTAAGATAGCGTTATCACAACACTTCGTCGTAGTCGTAGAATAGTGACGGATCTAACATATATTAAACTTTACAGGACAGCCATTTTAAATAGTTTTCTAAGATGTAATGCATCATTTAACGTAAAATTAAACAAACCCTATTTTTCATTTGTATGCAAAGTTTCATAATTACAGATTTAAAATTAAAAAAGTTATGTCAAAAAAAACTTAGAAAATTATTTAAAATGGCTGTCCTGTAAAGTTTAATATAATATGTTAGATCCGTCACTATTCTACGACTACGACGACTTATAACACTGTATTGTATAATATCATCCTCAGCTTTTATCAACCCACTCCAGGGCGTAAGCCTCCTCCCCTTCATATTGCATCCCTTATATATTGCAGGAAAATTTTATAATTCGTATACAAATGACGTCGTCAGATTACAAAGTTTGATACGTTTTAGAAAACTGCCTTACGCGGAATGTAAAATGTCGTCATTATATAACGTGCATATTATTTACGGCTTACGTTAACAAATTGCCGCGGCATATTGTTTAAATTACTTGTCATGTAAATGGGTAGTTTTTTTTTTTAAACTGAAACCACATCTGTCAAAAAAGAAGTAGGTTGGTTAGATTGCATTTACACCTGGGAAAAGGAGTCTTGCATCAGGGCTCCGTCGACCGTCGGCGAGTTAATACTTGGCTGACGCAATTTATGTCATCAAAAATTTGGCTTCGGCAATTTGTTGAACGCTATTTCTACAAATTGACTGTGACACATTTATTACAATTATAAAATATCTATAATAAAGCAGTCAAATTCAAATACCCGTATTGATGAAGTGTTCGTATGTATGTAACTGAAGTTGCAACTTATTTATCAGCTGGCTGCAGCGTGCAGCCCGCTGTATTATAAAAGGAGGCTATGTGCTATTCCTGGTCAACTTCTACTTGTGAGCTAAATTTAATTTAAATCCGTTCAGCAGTTTTGGCATAACTGGGTTACAAGAATCTATCCATCCATCAACCTATCTAAACATTCAAATTTCCGCATCTATATTATATTCTATACATATATACATATAATAAAATCGTAGCAAAGTTAAAACTGTACATTGAATATTTTTTTAAAAGAATACTTGGGGCGTGATCTACAATCGATACCGATGCCAAAAATATAGTTTTTAGAATTTTTGTCTGTTTGTCTGTATATCTGTTTGTCTGTTTGTCTGTTTGTATGTTTGTCTGTTTGTATGTTTGTCTGTTTGTCTGTTTGTCTGTTTGTATGTTTGTCTGTTTGTCTGTTTGTCTGTTTGTCTGTTTGTCTGTTTGTCTTTTTGTCTGTTTGTCTGTCTGTCTGTCTGTTTGTCTGTTTGTCTGTTTGTCTGTTTGTCTGTTTGTCTGTTTGTCTGTTTGTCTGTTTGTCTGTTTGTCTGTTTGTCTGTTTGTCTGTTTGTCTGTTTGTCTGTCTATCTGTCCGTCTGTCTGTTTGTCTGTTTGTCTGTTTGTCTTTTTGTCTGTTTGTCTCTTGTCTGTTTGTCTGTTTGTCTGTTTGTCTGTTTGTCTGTTTGTCTGTTTGTCTGTTTGTCTGTCTGTCTGTTTGTCTGTTTGTCTGTTTGTCTGTTTGTCTGTTTGTCTGTTTGTCTTTTTGTCTGTTTGTCTGTTTGTCTGTTTGTCTGTTTGTCTGTATGTCTGTTTGTCTGTTTGTCTGTTTGTCTGTTTGTCTGTTTGTCTGTTTGTCTGTTTGTCTGTTTGTCTGTTTGTCTGTTTGTCTGTTTGTCTGTTTGTCTGTTTGTCTGTTTGTCTGTTTGTCTGCTTGTCAGTTTTTCTGTATGTCCGGGGTAAACACAAAAAGTACTGCATGGATTTACTTCAAATTTTGCATGAATATTACTAATAGTTCGGGTCAACATATAGGCTACATATAGGCTATCACCTACGGGGGAGGAGCTGTGCGGAGTAAACGAAGTCCGCGCGGACGAAGTCGTGGGCAACAGCTAGTTTATAATAAATACTAGATGCAGTGCAGCCCGCTGCATTATAAAGGCTTTTGAAGAATACCATAGGGTCACCTACTTTTTCCAGGATAAAACGTAGCCTATGTGCTATTCAAGGTCATCATCTACTCGTGTGCAAAACTTCATTCAAATGCGTTCCATAGTTTTTGCTTGATTGAGTAACATATATTTAAACATCCAAACTTTCGTATTTATAATTTATAATTGTAATATTAATATAGATTTAACTAGCTGTTGCCTGCGACTTCGTCCGCGCGGACTTCGTTTACTCCGCACTGCCCCTCCCCTGTAGGTAATAGCGTGATAATATGTAGCCTATATGTTGACCCGATCTGTTAGTAATATTCATGCAAAATTTGAAGTAAATCCATGCAGTACTTTTTGAGTTTACCCCGGACATACATACAGACAAACAGATAAACAGATAAACAGACAAACAGACAAACAGACAAACAGACAAACAGACAAACAGACAAACAGACAAACAGACAAACAGACAAACAGACAAACAGACAAACAGACAAACAGACAAACAGACAAACAGACAAACAGACAAACAGACAAACAGACAAACAGACAAACAGACAAACAGACAAACAGACAAACAGACAAACAGACAAACAGACAAACAGACAAACAGACAAACAGACAAACAGACAAACAGACAAACAGACAAACAGACAAACAGACAAACAGACAAACAGACAAACAGACAAACAGACAAACAGACAAACAGACAAACAGACAAACAGACAAACAGACAAACAGACAAACAGACAAACAGACAAACAGACAAACAGACAAACAGACAAACAGACAAACAGACAAACAGACAAACAGACAAACAGACAAACAGACAAACAGACAAACAGACAAACAGACAAACAGACAAACAGACAAACAGACAAACAGACAAAAATTCTAAAAACTATATTTTTGGCTTCGATATCGATTGTAAATCACGCCCCAAGTATTCTTTTAAAAAATATTCAATGTACAGTTTTGACTTTCGAACGATTTTATTATATATATACTAGCTGTTGCCTGCGACTTCGTCCGCGCGGACTTCGTTTACTCCGCACTGCTTCTCCCCTGTAGGTGATAGCGTGATAATATCTAGCCTATATGTTGACCCGACCTGTTAGTAATATTCATGCAAAATTTGAAGTAAATCCATGCAGTACTTTTTGAGTTTACCCCGGACATACATACAGACAAACAGACAAAAATTCTAAAAACTATATTTTAGGCTTCTATATCGATTGTCGATCACGCCCCAGGTATTCTTTTAAAAAAATATTCAATGTACAGTTTTGACTTTCCTACGATTATATGTATAGATAATAGATATGTATGTATAGATAATGGGTGTGAACCACAACTGCTAACATAATTTACTATTCATGAAAAAATTTCATATTTTTTTTATAATTCGATATTTTTCAAGGTTTCTCTCGAATATCTAAAAAATCTTAGTAGCAACTCTGAGTATGGTGAATGATGTGTAATGTGTTGTCTTTGTGCCTTAGATGAGCATTTTAAGCTGTTGGTCTCAGTTATTGCTAGAAATAGAAATAAGTGATATTCTTTATCAGGCGGTAAGATGTGGGGTTGGGAATCACCACTTATCTCGCCAACAGACATACCAATAAGTCGTGGTAAACCCAAAAGTCTATAGACTCATTATAGTCGGTTCACTCTGTCTACCCTACAAAGGAACTGGCGAGATTATACTTAAAGCTAGTTATACTTGAGTTAAATATCTGACAAACTTACACAGACCTATCAGAGTAAACAAAAATTTATTCTGAGCATCTGAGCTTAGTGTAGCCGGTTTCGACCTGGACACACTTTCTATCTTTTAACTACTTGTATTGTTATGTATTCTATGCTTTAACCGTCAAAACCTATTCTGTGGTCAAAACCTATAAAAAAATTGTCAAAATTATATGATGGCGCCTTGAATTGCAAAGTAAACTGGCGGCGTTGGGATATGTCTTTGTATCTATAGAGTGTCCTGGCAAAATCTTAGTTAAGAATTCTGTCAATCTAATCACGTTTGATAGCAAACAAGCAGATGGGTCTCCTGATGAAAAGAGTCAACCATCACATAGTCACCAAAGGTGTTAATGCAGCGTTGCAATCGAGTGACAAGGTCTAATGCCACACGCATAAGATTACCGGCTACCTTACTTTCCAAACTGGAACACGACAGTGACAAGCGCTGACGCTATTGCAGCAGTAATGGGTAAGGCAGTGGTACTCCCCGTATTGATTCCGGGCTCCTATGCAGAATAGACCAACTGCCGTTCTGCCAGGCAGGTCGTAAAAGGCGACCGATTGGCTATGCGAGTCACTACCATCGTGGCTACTATGTGGTAGAGTTACGACCTGCCTGGCGGAACGGCATTTGGCCTAATCTTCAAAGGAGCTCGGACCAACACAGGGGAAAACTTCTGAGATTAGCAGTTGTACTGAACAGTCATTATAAGGGGTAAAGTTTGTAAGTTTGTTTAGTTGTGTAGTGTAGATTTAAGGACCCATCGACAAATTACGTCACACGAATTTAATGATTTTTTTGCCCCTCTCCCATCCTTGTTACAGCTGGTCACATTTGTGAGACCTCCCCCCCCTACGTAGTGTGACGTCACATATCTTACAATTTTACATTGGAATAATAATCTTATTCGTATATTTTTTTATTTGTACAGGTAGGTTTTTAAAGTGAGTGTGTAATACTTAAATATAAAATATTATATTTTGAAAAAATGTGATGTCATGAAATTTGGGACCTCTCCCTACCCCTTCATACAATATCACACTTCATCGACCCCCTCCCTCCCCCTTAACATGTGACGTATTTTGTGGATGTCCCCTAATCTCTGGAACTTTTTATTTGATAGGATAAAATAGCATTTGCAAATTGGTGCACTGAAACAATTTTGAAAATTTTCCAGCAGTAGAAAGCTAAAAAGAATTCCTGTGGGACAGAATTTATTACTATATTGTTATAGGTTAGATAGGAAAATATAATTTACTTTAAAAATAAACGTTTTAAACTAAAGCAGATAACAAAAAAATGAGAAGGAACTTTTTGGTGTAGAATTTTTTTCTCTACAACTTTTACTTGAAACTTTTTTTTCTATTTCCTACCGTTATTAAGTTATTTAAAAAAGGCATTTTCAACCCTTTTTTTATTTTTTTCATCCCTTTCCCCTAAATTTAAATCAAAATTTCTTTCATAATATCATTATTTACGTATTAATGAACACATTTTTACTCATTGCGCCAAAACTGGTCATATCATGGTTTCATTAAACTTTTTACTGGACTAAAACGCCTGTAGATAGTTATATCGTAAAAAATAGAAGTATGCCATATTGTGCTATTTTATCCTATCAAATATAAAGCCAAAGCTTAATGTTTACCTCTGGCGTGATTTTATTTCATCGGGATTATAACTCTGTATTTTTCTGTATAAATGAAGTGACGTTGACAACCTAAGAAATTGCCTTGAAAGGCGTATCCAGTTTAATCCGTGGTTACGCACTATTCACATCTTTGGTGTTTATAGGCGGTGATTGTTTTTGTTGTTTGTTTTCTATCTTCTGATATAAACATAAATACGCATCATGTTTTGTTTCATTTCAGAGATCCACAGCATCTAACAAAATCTCGTCGACAGTGTTCACGCCACCAACGCCGGAGTCGGCAGGGTACACCAAATTTTTACAGAATCTCTAACGGTACTTTATATGTAATTGCGAGTGGTTGAATTGCGATGGAACGTAGGTATTATAGTTCGCGGAACATTACATTTTCTGATAAATGATCAATACATACTTAAACTTCGTGAGTTACTTTCTTATGTTCTGTTATGTTGATCTTACAATATAACTTCGCAATAAAAAGGGAGATTCATCAATGAACTTCCTGCTTAAAATTTTATATCACTGCGCTTGCGCAGATATAACTTTACACAGAGGGCGATTTAAGACCAACTTCTAGGGCTTATTAATCAGTTATTTTCAAATCAAATCAGTACAAGGAGCATTTTGTAAAATCTTAACTCTATTTTAACTTCAAAAATACCGGATTTCTTTGGGCAATATTATAAGGCTTTTGAATCAATAAATCGGTTAACAGGAGTTTTAAAAAAATATTTATTTGTTGTTTGCTGCTTCCAATTTTTGTTTGCACTGTGCATGATGTGCAATCCACCGTATCGGCTTAAACCAGTTTATATGGGTTTATGAAGCGCTCTTACTTCAGAAACTTTTTATAAAACCACTAAACTCCCTTATTAACCGTTATTTTATAAAACGGTTTGAAGCCCTGCTAACTTTACGCTATAAATTTCGTGTCGCTGTTTGCACGCGTCATAAAAATTCACATTTATACATTTTTCACCAATACGTCAAAAGAAATATAAATGCAATAACAAAAGCATATTATGTTTAAGGTCTTTCGCATTGAATCAACAAAGCATCGAATCTGGTTACTCGTCCAGTGGTCCTTGGACAAAAATATCTCCGACCGTTTTGTATTGCAATGGATTCGCAAAAAAATGTACTTTCAACAATAACAAGAGTCTCGTTTAGTTTTTGTTCTGTTTTTTGTTAGCCGATTAATTCGCATGTTTTGTTATTAATTTGATATAAATGATGTAATTGATTATAATTGATTTTTATTTGTCACCTTATTTCTAACCAACTTCAAAAAAGTTTCTTTTTCTGTATGTTCCCCGTTTACTCAAAAACGCATGGACCATTTTTAAAAATTCTTCTGTCATATGAAAGGGTTTCTTGGAACTTCCCGTTTGCTTTTATGTATATTTGATAAAGAGCTGACTTAGTCTTCCTATGATATAGGAGTGGTAGTTGATTGTTACAGATTTGCATTAAAATTGTAGCAGTTCAAGCAATCTACAAACGCTACAAAAATAAATTATAATAAAATTCAATATAAAATCCTAAATCGCCATATAACAATTATTTAACTTGTAAGCACTATACACAAGTTTTAAAAGCTTAAAAATTGGTTAAGTAATATTAGTTTTTTTTAAATCTAGAATTATCTCTATAGTACCTGGGAGTTTAGTTTTAACATCGAGTGCTTCGAAAAAGCGCATAGAGTTCTTAGTGCTATGGCTCAATTTACACCGCTGTGGAATGGAATGAAAGTGACTTTTTGCAATGAAATGGTATAAAGCATAGCATATTATGCCAACTGTATAACATATGAACTAAATACGAGTCAAAAATGATCGCATCACTTTCCGGAAATCCTCGCGCGTACGCGAAAATTGCCCTAGCCACTGTCGCGCCCTCACTGGATCCATGGTGAATTGACATTAAGTTCATTACGCTATGTATAATTTCATTGCAAAAAGTCGCTTTCGTTTCATTCCGCGGCGGTGTAAATTGAGCCTATATAAATGAGAATCAATTGATAGTTCTCAAAGTTATCCAAAAAGTAATTTGCTGCTCCAGTTTGAAGGGTAAGGTAGCCGGTAAACTTATGCATGTGGCATTAACCCCGCTACATGATAGCAACCACTATCAACATGTCTGGTGTCTATAGGTTATCCCATCCCCATCTGGTGTCTATAGGTATTCCCATCAGGAGAACTATCTGCTTGTTTGCTTTATGAAATGATAATGAATGATATGATGCAGATCATCAACCATTTTGCCTGGTGGCAAACGAGTGAAGTCTATTTATTTATTTTATTTTATATCATAAGATAGCAAACAAGCAGATGGGTCTCCTGATGGAAAGAGTCAACCATCGCCTATAGACACCAAAGATGTTAATGGTGCGTTGCTATCTAGTGGCGAGTTCTAATGCCACATGCATAAGTTTACCGGCTACCTTACCCTCCAAACCGGAACACGACAGCGACAAGCACTGACACTATTGCTGCAGGAATAGGTAAGGCGGTGGTACCAGACCCGGGCGAGACAATGCAGAACTCTACCACCTAGTAGCCACGATGGTAGTGACTCGATAGCCAATCGGTCGCCTTTTACGACCTGCCTGGCAGAACGGCAGTTGGCCTATTCTTCAAAGGAGGCCGGGACCAACACGGCGAAAAGTCGTAGTGAATTTGAGCTTTTACATTTCAGTTCTAGCTTAATTCCAATCGTACCTGCGGCAAAATGAATGTAACTGCCCGCCTACTATAAATACAGTTTTATTTTGCAAATGGTTTCTATAAGTATAGCACCATGCCGGGATTTTGTGATTTTCTAAGCATATTTTTCCTTTTTTAAAAGGTTTATTTAGTATAAGTCAACTATCTAGAAAATACGTAGAACTAGATTTAAACTTCAAGAACTCGACATAAGTTTCATTAAGACTCGTAAAACTTTGACCAACTTTTGAACTTTAATGGCGACGTATGAACTTTCGAGCGTGTTCTTAAAAATTGAACGTTAAAGTTCGTAATGGAAAAAGAATTAGATAGAAATTTTCACATGTTTAGACACCCTGTTATTTACTTTTAAGATCGCACCTTTAGAGCTCTCGCCTAGATTTGGAGATAATATTATTCTTTAAGTGGATATTTCTTGATCTGTCTATGTGCATATTTATTACTCTTTGAAAAAAGTCTTAACAAGAAACATAAAGTCGTTTTAAATATTAAAATACAGTACCCGGCGATAAATATTGCACATCGAACTTTGGAAAGAGACAATCGGATAATTTCGGCTTCGTAAAGCGTTATCTCTGTCCCACACTACCTATGTGACGTTTAGTCAGTCGTTGTTCAAGTACGATAGAGTGCAGTCGCGTCCCGAAAAAAATATATATTTAGAGTTGATAACACCCACAAATTTAAATAATTTAAAGTTGTAATATGGTATCTTTCGGAAAAAGAGGGAAACCTTTACGAGGTCAGTCACGTGAAATTATCTACAATGTTTATAAATACTTTGTAAGCGAAGCTGATAGATTTAAAAAAAAAGTAGATGAAAATGTAAGTTGTTATTTTAAGAAGATTCAAGAGCGAGTTGCAAATGCCACTGGAATTTCAAGAAGAACTTTGAACAATATATTAAACGAAGTCAGTACTGAAACACATTCGACTGAAATTAAGTTCAGCACTCCAAAAAAAGGGAGACCAAAAAAGCAATTTCGTTTGGATATGGACGATTTTGATTACGATGTTGTTCGAAGAATGGTGTATGATTTTCACTTACGATTTAATGAACTGCCAACAATAAAATCATTAAAAGCTAAGTTATCTGAAGCTATTAATTACAATGGGTCTGAAAAAACGTTGAGAAAAATACTTCATGACATGGGATTTCAGTTCACTAAAATGGAAGATAATCGAAAAATTCTAATGGAAAAGCACGACGTTAGTCTCAAACGAATGGAATACCTTGATAAAATACGCAAATTTCGCGAAACAGGAAAAAATATCGTCTACATGGATGAGTCATATATACATGCATCCCACACTAAAGGGAAATCTTGGAGTGACGATAAGAAAAAAGGAGTAAAAAAGCCAATTTCAAAAGGTCAACGTTTGATAATAGTTCATGCGGGAAATGAAAAAGGCTTTGTACCCGGTGCTTTTTTAACGTATAAATCCACGGACACTACAGGTGACTATCACAATGAAATGAATAACGATAACTATGAGAAATGGCTGGTTAACCAATTAATCCCAAATATACCCAGTGATTCTGTTCTAGTTATCGACAACGCACCCTATCACAACAAGTATGTTGAGAGACCCCCCAACTCAAACACCATTAAACGGGAAATGATAAACTGGTTAAACAGACATGAAATTCCAGTTGATCCAAAATTAACAAAAACCCAGATTTACGCTATTATATGTCAGCACAAGGAGAGGTATACAGAGTTTTCTGTGGACAAAATACTTGCCGAACATGGGCACACTGTGTTGCGATTGCCACCATATCATCCGGATTTTAATCCAATTGAAAAGATATGGTCTCAACTGAAAGGCTATGTAGCCTCTAGAAATGTGGGTATGAACTTAACTACAGTAAAAACATTATTGACTGAAAAAGTAAACATGATCGGCGCTGAAGAGTGGAAAAAGGTTTGCGATCATGCAATCAAATGTGAGAATGAATATAGAAGCATTCAACACAGTTTAGACAATTACACTGATAGATTAGTAATAAATACGGCTGATAGTGACAGTGATATTGACCTCTTTGAGAGCACAGATAGTGAAATGGAAGTAATTGAGAATTAGAATTATTATTATTTTTATTGCAATGTCTCATTTTAGCAATAGGTATAATGGTGTTTATTATGTACACTAAAGCTGTAATGTTCCAAAATAATTAAATACGTAAACATAATGTAAAAATGTTTTTTTATTTTATTTTACCCCAACCTAAAGCCATCACTTATAGAAAAATTAGTGTATTTTATACAAAGAATAAAAATATCAAAAGAAGCAAATCATACTTGTTTTAACAGCTCCTAATAGGTACCGGACTGTTTGTATTTTGTGCGACAGAGATAACGCTCTACGAAGCCGAAATTAGCCGATTGTCTCTTTCCAAAGGTCGATGTGCAATATTTATCGCCGGGTACTGTACACTGGCGTTTTAAGTTTAAACATCCTTTACGTGTCTTTTGGAGTGCTAAATATTAGGTAAACTAGAATGATTTTCTATGTTTGTTAAAATAATTAAATCAAATATATCACTGGGAATAATTATATAAAAAAATTGAGATTTTAATTTGATTAACTTCTAAAATCATATTTAGGTGTTGCCATTGTAAAAAACTTTAATTTCATTCATATTAAAATATCAATAAGTTTATACATCATCATTTTCATTATAAGTCTCAAATACAATTCTCCCTGTTATTGTACTAAAGAATAGTTTAAAGCTAATTACTTTTTTGTTATTTAAAGTATTTATAAAGTGTCTTGGTAAAATCTTAGCTCAGAAATCTGTCAATCTAACTTAGATCTCTGAAATTACCAGTTGTACTGAAGGCACCCAATGACAAGATAAATCCTAAACACAGATTACTAAGGAAATAATTAGGTAAACGTTTTTCAACTTCATTTAGCTATTTCCCAATACTTTCCATGATTCTTTTAAAACCGATGAGTTAAGAAGTTGAACCTTAAGGAATATATATTAAATTTAGGGTAATACTAAAGCAAACGATGTATGGGGTTTCGCCCACGTTCTTTGCAGTACAAATTATTCAAAGATATAATTTACAGATTAGGTTAGGAAACAGTCAAAGTCAGGATTTTCTAAACAAACAGATTATTATTGGTTTCTACAACAAGCTGCTGGATAAGGCGACGCCATATTCCTATTTAGAGACCTTGGACATCACGAAGGAAATAAAAACAATAAACCAATAATTCCTTCATTTAATATGCAGTACAAATCATTATTCAAAAATCAACGAATTGAAATAGTTTTAGTGGATCGGCAGAATTCCCTTACTCTGCTGGTAGCCACCAGTTGCCTCTTGGTGGCCGTGCACTGCGTGGGCTCCCAGATTGTTGAATTTCTCCAGAAGTTCAGCTCCGCCTTTGTAACCTTTTTGCAAGAATTCTCCCTGTAAAACAATAAAGTCGATGTTTTATGTATATTTTAGATATGTGATGTATATATTATACATATATATTTTTAAAATACATGTAAGATAGCAAGACAAGCCGACGCAGCGTCGTCAGATTTTGTTTCAGGGAAAAGCGAGATTTTTGAACCTTTTTAGTAAAAAGCGGGATTATTTCGCCGAAAGCGGGACTAAATTTTATTACTTATCCATTTATTTGAGTCTTAAATAAAGTTTGATAGCTATCTCGCACTAAGATCTATATCATAAAAATCAATTGGTCGCCAAATCGGTTCAGCCGTTCCCGAGAAAACTCGGGAACGGCTGAACCGATTTGGCTAATTTTGGTTTTGAATTAATTGTTGTAGTCCAGGGAAGGTTTAAAAGATGAGAAAATATAGGAAAAAAAAAGAGTAGTTAAAAAGGCAGAACAACGTTTGCCGGGTCAGCTAGTCTATATATATAAAAATCAATTGCTGTTCGTTAGTCTCGTTAAAACTCGAGAACGGCTGAACCGATTTGGCTAATTTTGGTTTTGAATTAATTGTTGAAGTCCAGGGAAGGTTTAAGGAACAACGTTTGCCGGGTCAGCTAGTATGCAATAAAATGATAACAAATGATAGCAAATATAACTAATTCAATTTCATTCAGTGCTTCATAAAATCCCTGAAAAAAATCCCTAAAAAAGCAGGACTATGCCTGTCCCGTGCAGGACATTTATTTTGAAATATAAATAGGGACGTCCCGCCAAAATTCGGGCGCCTAGCAACTCTGTCAGATCAGCGGTTCTCCTGATTGAAAAATATAGTTATCAACTCAAGATGTCAAATTTTATTGTCCGTTACTAATTGCGTGAAAGGGATGTAATGTCGCATTCTAAATCTCAGATGTTTTTATATATACTACGAAAAATTGGTATCAACTCACAATTCAAGTCAATGTCAAGTGGTAGATCACCGACATAAGGAATACAGGGGACAGCCCTTAGCGCGGGCGTTGTTAGCCCAAATTTTAACTTAAACTCTGGCTGAACACTCTGCTCGCCCAAAAAGTCCGGTGACACAGTAACGACCCTTATGGTAAACTATAATAGTCATTTCGAAAATAAAATAAAATATAAGGAATACAGATTTTTTTATATCATAAGATAGCAAACAAGCAGATGGGTCTCCTGATGGAAAGAGTCAACCATCGCCTATAGACACTTAAGATGTTAATGGGGCGTTGCTATCTCGTGGCGAGGTTTGATGCCACATGCATAAGTTTACCGGCTATCTTTCCCTTCTAATCGAAACACGATAGTGACAAGCACTGATGCTATTGCAACAGTAATAGGTAAGGCGGTGGTACCAGACCCAGGTGAGACAATGCAGAACTCTACCACCTAGTAGCTACGACAGCAGTGACCCGCATAGCCAATTTGGTCGCCTTTTCGTCGCCAAACAAGCTGCCTGGCAGAACGACATTTAGCCTATTCTTCAAAGGAGCCCGGACCAACACGGAGGAAAAAGACCCGGACTAAGACGGTTGAAAAATCATAAAATATTCATTTGTTAATAATTATATGAAAATTATATAAAACGTAAGTTTGAATTATTAAACAACATATGAACATACCTTATTAGCTTTTGCATCATCAATTTTCTGTTCAGAGATATGGTGACCCTCTTTGCCTTGTGCATTTGCGTCGAGTATTTTTTCTTCATGAGCTCCCTTGAAGCCTTGTTGTGCATTTTCTCCAAATGACCCAGCATTTTGGCCTGCCACCCGATGATCGGCTTCATCATGTGCTTCATCGTAAAAGCTCTCAGATTTCTCTTCTTCATTTTTACTACTAGAAGATTTGAAGCCTTTACTTACATGTCCTTTTTTATGACTTTTCGCTTTCTTTAATTGCTCTTCATTGGCACCTTGAAAAGAAGAAAGCTTTATTTTTAACAAGAAATCACTAATATTCACAATTTTTTAACAAAGATTTAAACCGAAGAAAAGTTACGCGTGGTCGTGGTCATACATTAAAATCAGTGAGTAAATAAAATCTATCATAGCTGTTTTCGTATCTACGAATTTATTTTTTCAAAAATTATTTGATACAATCCTCGTACCCCGAGGATTACGGGGTTATTTAATCCAATAATAATAATATTGCTTGACAAAGTACACAAACTGATCTAACCCCAAAGTAACCAATTTTTTTGCTTGTGTTATGAGATGATGTTAGTCAACGATATCAATACATAGAAAAACATATATAAATACTTTTACACACATAAAAAACACCCAAATCCAGAAATACAATCTATGCTAATCACCAGTGATGTACAAAATACCCTGTAAAAAGTATTTGGAATACAAAATACTTTTAAATTAAATATTTCAGATACCAAATACAAAATACTTTCGAGAAACGTATTTAAAATACTAGATACAAAATAGGTATTTTATAAATACTTTATAAAATACAAATACTTTTGTAAGAAAACATCATTTGAATTTAAGGTTTTTTTTATTATAGCTCTCATTCTACGTAGATCAGCAGACCAATTATTGTAATTTTAAGTTAGACTTAAGTAAAACCAGCTCTTCAAACACCTTATCCGTCATTTTCCTTCGATGTGGCCTCATGATCATAACCCCAAATGAAAAGAGTCGCTCCACAGGGGCAGAGCACGGCAAACAGAGTACAGACAATAAATCAAATCAATCATAATAGCTTAATAGCCGATTTCAGGGAGAAAGAGTCACCATCTATCAATTTATTCTCACATTAATAACGGTACGTTCAATTCTACGCATTTCTTTTATAAATGACATCAAATAAAATATTTTTATCAGAAAAAGTATTTTAGCAGAAAAAGTATTTATTAAATACTAAAATACTAAATAAAAGTATTTAAATATAAGATACAAAATCCTTTCTAAAAAAGTATTTTAGATACAAAATGAAAATACGTATTTTGTATCTTGTATCTGTATTTCAAATACTTGTATCTTAGATAAGTCACATGCCTGCTAATCACACAAATGTTTGTCCCTGTTGGGAATCGAACCCGAGCCCCCTCGATTCGTAGTAATGTTCACTAACCACTCGACCAACGGAGCGATCGAAAATAAATAAAAAAAGGACTTATCAAAATCGGATCACTCTGTAAATAATTATGCGTAGTCATACATTAAAATCAGCGAGTGAAGGATCAATCATCTCTTATTTTACATACCCTTAAGGTTGGAATTTAAAAAGAAAAAATTAAATGGGACCACTCTCTGCGTATACCTTTGACAAAAGAAAGATAAGTTACCTTCATCTAAGGGGTATACCCATTCAAACATAAAATTGGATAACTCTGTAAAAACTTCAGCGTGGTCTATCTATGGTATTAAAAAAATATACGCGGTAATTAAGAACCTCCTTCGTTTTTTCATCGATCGAAAAATAATACTGTTTCAAAGTAACGTCGTCTAAAATAAAAAGGTTGAGATGACCTCACCACCGGAGGTTGATTAGATCACATGGGGATAGAAAAGGTAAGATCTATTTAGACAGAAAAGGTGGATTGCCTTGGGACCGAAGGCAACGCTAGAAGGGTATAAACTTGTTAATCGTTACAAGATAAATAAATGTTTCCACGGATTCTACATCTGCTTGAGCTATATGTACTAGTGAGCATTAGTGAATATTGCTTGACAATTACAAGTAATTTAATGCAATAAAATTGTATTCAACGGAATTTAATGGTCAGTAGTATTGTCCAGGGGCCCTTAAGAAGAATTGACTCAAAGTGTACCTTCTTGACCAGACTTCTTCTATAACATGCTCGGGTAAGTTATCATCGTTTTTTCTGCCAATTTCTTTCATCAATCGCTAATATTTGTTCCCGGCGTGTTTCAACTTGGAGCACGGATTAGCCGCTAAACTTACATTAATTATTAGTCATTAAGCATGCAAAAGGCCGATAACGCATATTTTGGTATTGCGGATGTTCATTGGCGACGGGGTACACTTACCACTTTTAGGTGCCCCTGCTTGTTTGTCCCCTCTTCTGAGGAACAATGAGACAGGGAAGAAAAGCCATATCTTTTGAAGATATGGCTTTTCTTTCCTGTCTCATTATTTACAACGCACCATTTACATTCGTGTCTTTAGGTGACGTTACCACCCTACTGCTTATTTTGCCTAACCACTGATCGCTATCCACTTGACCGCCCCGTTGGTCGAATGGTTAGCGACCCTGACTACGCAATCAATGGGGTCCGGGTTCGATTCCCGGTAGGGACAGGCATTTGTGTGATGAGCACAGATGTTTGTATTTCTGGGTTTGGGTGTTTATTAAATATATCAGAGTGTTTATATATGTATTTCTATGTATTAGTATCGTTGACTGACATCCATACTACAAGCATATAATTTGCTTACTTTGGCGTCAGATCAATTCGTGTAATTTGTCCAGTGATATTATTATTATTTATTATTACTGATAAACATCAAAACACGTAATAAAATATTATCCCCGTGCTAAGTATTACTTAAAATATTAATCGGAAAATGTGCCGAAGACGAAAGTAGCTGGGTCAAATCAGCAAATGTTCTTCGTTTAAAAATATACTAATACTATTCTTAGCTATAACCCACGATCAAAGACCTGCATTTAGCCAAACCCTGTAGTAGGACACAATATGTTATATTTTTTATATATATTTATAAACTTTAGATTTCTGAGTATGGTTGAAAAAGTGTATACATACATTTGCTATTTTTAACTATTGCTGATTTGAACCAGCTACTTTCGCCTGCGGCACTATTTCCGATTAATATTTTAAGTAATACTTAGCAAGGGGATAATATTTTGTAGGTCCGATACGAATTAGTCTTGTTTAATGATTATATCACTTCATCATCAACCATCAATAACCACCATCCTCCCCGGACTCCTCTGAAGAATAGGCCAACTGGCGTTCTGCCAGGCAGGTCGTAAAAGGCGACCGATTGGCTATGTAAGTCACTACCATCGTGACTACTAGGTGGTAGAGTTCTGCATTACCTCGCCCGGGTCTGGTACCACTGCCTTACTTATTCCTGCCGCAATAGCGTCAGTACTTGTCACTGTCGTGTTCAGGTTTGGAGGGTAAGGTAGCCGGTAAAGTTATGCATGTGGCATTAGACCTTGCCACAAGATAGCAACGCACCATTAACATCTTTGGTGTATATAGGCGATGACTCTTACCATCAGGAGAGCCATCCGCTTGTTTGCTATCTTATAAAAAAAAATCATCAATATTTCACATCATGACCACATAAATCATTGATCAATTCAACACTATCCAGATGATAAGCACTTCTGTATGATAACATTATTTCCTATCTTTGCCATTGTATGATTAAATCTTTTTTATATCATTAATAAGAAAGCGAACCGAATAATGACCTCCGCGATGTTTAGAGATAACCATCGCTTATAGACACCAAATATATTAATGATGTGTTACTATTCGAGTGCCTCATCGTGCTATCAGTATGGAGCATGTAATACCAATACATACTTTATATATTGGCATTACTTTACGTACCTTACCTTCGAAATCAGTACACGACAATGATAAGCACAACTTACTATGTTTTTTTAAAGCAATTGATATTGAGTAAGCTGATAGCTCTCGCTATAAGATTGATTACAATGGCCGTTAAACACCAAAGATGTTGTTGCGTTGCCATTTACGTTTTTATATTATTAGATAACAAACAAGCAAATGGCTCTCTAGGCGAAAAGAGAAACCATCGCCTATAGATACCAAAAGTGGTAATGGTACTTTACTCTCCATGTAGTGGAATGGCAATGTCACATGCGTAAGTTTAACTGTAGTCGATATATATAAAAATCAATTGCTGTTCGTTAGTCTCGCTAAAACTCGAGAACGGCTGAACCAATTTGGCTAATTTTGGTTTTGAATTAATTGTTCAAGTCCAGGGAAGGTTTAAAAGGTGAGGAAATAGAGAAAAAAAAGTAAGAGTAGTTAAAAAGGCCTAACAATGTTTGCCGGGTCAGCTATTCTATATACATATATAAAAATCAATTGGTGTTCATTAGTCTCGCTAAAACTCGAGCACGGCTGAATCGATTTGGCTAGTTTTGGTTTTGAATTAATTGTTGAAGTCCAGGGAAGGTTTAAAAGGTGAGAAAATATCGAAAAAAATAAGAGTAATTAAAAAGGCAGAACAACGTTTGCCGGATCAGCCAGTTTTATTATAAAAATGTGCTTGAGTTCATAGGCTTACAACATTCTGTCATAATTTTGATATGCAGGCAAGGTCGTGAGGATTCGGCAGTAACTCATAGATAGTTAACTGTATGCCAGTTAATTTTTCTTATACTAGCTTTCCCACATGTTTTACTCATGCGGGGGATAAATTTTCAAATATCCTTTCTTAAGTGCTCCGTTAGACTATATGTGTAACTTCTTTACAATGTTTCATATTCCTACATGGTTTTGGCTGTAGTTTTATGTGTCTGTCAATCTATTAGCGATAGTTCTTTATCACATGTCACATGGAGGGTGATATAGAGACCCGTAAATAAAACGTGTTTTCACGTCAGATTATGCACTACTAGCTTTTACTACAGTTTCGCATAAGTTAATGTCTTTAAATTACTGTCAGCCATAATCAATCTCATTAGAAAGTAAATAAAAATATATTTATTGCTTGAGTGAAACCATTCAAACTTACTAATTATAAAATTGAGTTAAGTTTAACAAACTTAAAACAGATTTTATTAGAATAATTAACAATAAAAACTGAATAACTCAAACGGTTAATGTTTTAAAAAATTTAAAGTATCTACGTTTAATAAATAATTTCTCTTCAAAAGAAATAAGTGTCAAAGATATCTATCTCTATAGTATGAAATATTAGGTAAAGCTGGAATAGCACTCGTATTAATCCATCGACCACACAGCCCAGGGTTGTGTGGTCGGTGTATTAATCACTTGAAACAAATACCTCCGTTTCTATGAGTCCTCATTCTATGAGTTCTCGCTATCTCTTTTTATATAGCTGTGTTAGAAAGAGAGGGTAAGACCTCGGAAGATGACAGCAGTATTAAAAGTTGTGTTTCATGTAGGTAATAGAAGTGTTGCCTCCAGATATAATATAGCTTCATGCTCTATAGTAAACAAATTTTTCAACCAAGTAACAAAACGGCAGGCAACAACTTTTTGATACCTTAGAAGAATAGATCCCTAATAAAAGGTAAAAAATACAGTCTATGTTATTCGCTACTAATGTCGATTTCTATTGGTTAAAAGAATTTATAAAATCTGTTATGTGGTTTAGGTGTGAAAGCGTAACAATTAAACTCATTTTCGCATTTTGATATTAATCTATATACATATAATAAAATCGTAGGAAAGTCAAAACTGTACATTGAATATTTTTTAAAAAGAATACTTGGGGCGTGATCTACAATCGGTATCGAAGCCAAAAGTATAGTTTTTAGAATTTTTGTCTGTTTGTCTGTATGTATGTCCGGTGTAAACTCAAAAAGTACTGCATGGATTTACTTCAAATTTTGCATGAATATTACTAACAGGTCGGGTCAATATATAGGCTACATATTATCACGCTATCACCTACAAGGGAGGAGCAGTGCGGAGTAAACGAAGTCCGCGCGGACGAAGTCGCAGGCAACAGCTAGTAAGGATATATACAGGGCCGTCTTAGACTATGCTGGGGCCCTTGGGCACACAAGAATTCGGGGCTCTTTTGGAATGTAAAGAAAGCAAATTATACATTTTTTTTCACTATGACCTGCTTTATTAATCCAATATATTATCATAACACAATATGTCATTAATGATATTGGTATGTATGCTGTTGTTTTTTTTTATTGTGATAACGATAATAGTTTCTTTCGAGATTTCTGTTGAACAGTTCTTCTATTAAATTCTCAAACTCAATTTTCTGAAGAATATCATTTTCTATGCTCATAATTAACAAATTACTTAGCCGTTCTTATAACATTGTTGTTCGCAATTCATTTTTTATTCTCTTAAGCTGCGAAAATGCCCGACCATTTTATTTTGATATTAAATGTGAGAGAAAATGTCGACCCTTCGGGGCCCTCTGAAGATGGGGGCCCTGGGCACTGGCCCCGAGTGCCCTTATGGTAAAGACGGTATTGGATATATACAAATAAAACCTAATTTTTAAAGCAGTAAAACTGCAGCAACCGACATCCCATTTTATGTGTCTCCGTACCCTACATCATATCTTCACCAAATTAAAATCGACCCACCCTCTCAAACAAAAAAAAATTATAATCGATTCGTATATAACCGAGTTCTGAGGTAACAAACATTTAAAAAAAAAATACAGCCGAATTGATAACCTCCTCCTTTTAGGAAGTTGGTTGAAAATAAATCTGATCACATTTGTTCATTGGCAGAGTAAACCGAAATTTAAAAGATGGTCCAGCTTATTCATTGGTTTTAACAAGGGAGTGTATACTGGCGAGATGGGTGGTGCATATGCATTGTTGCATTTTACCATTCTAATAACTACTATTGATTAAGACAAGCTTACGTTCTTAGTCAAGGCACGGCCATCAACCCATCTAATACAACACCCTGAAAGACTTAAACCCAAAAGTAGGCCAATAACGACCTCGTAAGACTTAAACCCAAAAGTAGGCAAATACCAACCCTAATAATAAACTCGAGACCCTATCATCTAAGCCAAATAAGCTAACTCCTACGTAAGTAAGTTCAACTAAACAACATTAATAAAGATTCATACGTGGTTTTAAACTTATGATTACAAAATATAGTCGCAGCGAAAACATTTTTTTAAATATAATATATAGATAAAACTCGTATATGAATATTAAATATATTTATATATTATAAGAATTCTTACTATTATCCTATCCTTAAAAAAATTATAAAGGTTAATCGTAAGAAAAATCATTGCATATTTTTATTTATCAAAATAAAAATACATACCTTTTTTGTCAAACTTTTGTCCACCTTCATAAAATTTTTCATCACCCGCAGCTTTTTTCTTTGCCTCTTCATCTTTATAAAAGCTGGATTCTCCTTTTTCAGCCTTAGCCGCTGCAGCAGCTTGTTGAAAACCTTCTTGACCATGCTTTGCTTCTTCTTCAACTTTCTTTTCAAGTTTTTCTATATTCTCATCTGCACCTTTTTTCTGTGCGGCATCGTAAGCGTTTTTATCGACGTAACCATTGCTTACTTGAGCACCAAGTACTGGATGATACAAAAGTCCATTTCCAAGACCGATTCCACCTACACCAATCCCACCTAAGCCTTGATTAATAAGGCCTACTCCATTTGCAAGCCCCACACCACCAATTCCAGTGCCAGTTATCCCAGCTCCACCGATACCCCCAATACCTACTCCACCTCCATTTATACCCCCCACTCCAAGACCACCAACACCCCCATAACCAAGTCCTAACCCTTGCCCAAGACCAATACCCCCATAGCCCCCAAACCCACCTATCCCCAGTCCTTGTCCTAACCCTAAACCACCAACACCGGCAACTGTATTAAGTACAGTTGATGCTGCTCCATTAATTTCTTCAGGATAATCTTCACTTTCTTCCACTTCATACGAATTGGATAACGGTAATCCACTTTTTGCATCAGTTCCAATTGCATCCAAACGTTCCTTTACGTAATCATATGGTGTTTTCTCTTCAGATAATTCAACTTTTTGTATAGCATGCGTTCCTGTTAACGCAATAAATATTGTAAATGGTATCGTAAACATTTTAGTGTGTATTTATATTCAACACTACACGACTAATGCTGTTCTATGATTGCGACGTTTATTTATAGTTAAGTTAAATTCAGTGGAACGAAGCGACGTTTCTATCGTGATAGTTTTCACGCGGGTCAAGTGGTCAATACCTGGTTGTTTCCTTCCTGTGTTATTGTCTTAACTAATCTTAATGAGAACACAACTGTATAACACAATGCGCGGTTTTGAGACCTTGCTTTCCAGTTGATTGAAGTCAGCAGTGGGGCGATAGTTTTACGCAATCGCTGAGAATTTCGTTTTCTCTAATATTCTAAACGACTAAACTGGCGTTGAATTTATTGGTAGGTAAATTACTATTTAGGTTATGCAGCATGGAATAGCAGATGACTGGATAGCTATTTTAATGGAAGGAGATTACACATTAACACTCTTATTAGCACCTAGGATATTAATGGTAAGGATTTTATACATGTAGTAGTCCAATTCAAAAATGTGTTTTTTCAGTTTTCTGATAAAATATAACATTGCCCGGGATTGGAAAGTGCCCGGTTGGCTTGCCACCTATCACATTGTGGGACCAAGACCCAAGTCTCTTCAGCTAATCGTGGGTACATTTAATGTACCTCTGCTTACCTCTTCGAGGATACCGGCGTAAAGATATTTTTTTTATTAAATATAGTATAGCTGTATGCCTAACGAAGCCGCTTGAGTCGAGGTTCAAGTTCGATACCCCGTCAGTGGTAGGCATTTGTGTGATGACCATATTTGCATTTACTTCTGGATTAGGGTGCTTTGAAATACATAAAATAGCTGACTCGTTAACTAACATGACGTCGATGTAGTTTTTTATACAAACATTTATCTTCTAATACAGCGGATTGACCACGGAATCAACTACGGTTGATATTTATAAAACAGTTAGCCTATGTTTGACCCCGGATCTTTCACTATCTCCATGCTACACCAAAATGTGTTTAGTGGCTTAGCCGTGAAAACGTAGGTAACAAACAGACAGATCGACGGTCCAAATATAAGGACATGTCAAAAATGTAGAAAAAAAATGTGTAAACGGTTGACCCTACGGGCCATCTCTGAAACTTCCTACTAAATTAAGATATTTTAAGCTCAAAAAAGTAAAAATATAAGTATAGATTTTTCAGTTCAAACATCTATTTTGTTAAAAATGGGAGTATATTAATTTTTGAAAAGCTGTATATTTGAAAATGATGATATCATTTAACTCAATTTTTGAGATCTAAAATATTGCTTTAGCTAAATAATCGATAGGTTGAAAAATTGCGATGCTATGTCAAAAAACATTTTATTTCTAATTTTCTTCATTGATAAATCCCAAAAAAATTGACCAATTTTGATTAAATTAGCCGTATTTGATGCATTTTTTAAAGGAGAAAAGATTTTTAAGTCAATCGTTGAATTAACTTTAAAGTTGTTTAAGAAAAAATTAAGTAAGTTTGCTAAAAACAACGTTATTTTAATATTTGAAAAGCTATAACTTTTGAGAATTAGATTCGATTTTAATTTTTGAAACGGCATTTGACGTAGTTTTTTCAGTACTAAAATATCATATAACACCAAAAAATGAACGGCTGAAAAATTTCAAAGCTATGTCGAGAAAATATTTTTTTCAAAATTTTTCGTCAACGATTACTTCCAAACGGATTAACTGATTTTGATGCAATTTTTCAGCGTATAAGGAGGTAATAATAATAAGAAAAAAAATTAGGCCCATTTTTTATTGTAAAATAAAATATCTATGACTTTGATTTTGTAAATTTAGTATGTAATATTTATATATTATCTTTTTATATTTATATACAGTATTATTTATTCGGTGACTTTAGTCAAAGAACGAACAATAATAGAGTTTTTAACGATAATATTTAAAAAAAATTACAATGACCCAAAACAAAAAAGTCAAAACCTTTGTAAATTAGATTCTACGAAGTCATAAAAGAAGAAGTCATAAAACTAAAAACACAGAGTATTTACGTCTATAATCATAGGCATATCCCGAAAAATAATGTTAAATTTTAATGAACTATATATTCACACATGACATGTATCAATACAACGTTTGTTTTTCTTAATAGAAAAACTTTGTGCTTGTTTACTCGAATTGTTTTATTATTACGATCGCTGTTTTTATGTAGTCCTAGCACACAAGAAGGCAGTTCTTCTGATGGTATGAGGCAATCATCGCATAAAGATGACAAAGATGTTCATAATTATGTTTAGCACATCTATCCCGCGGTACGTATAAACGGCAAAAACTAACATTATGGCGGGGGGTGAGAATAAGTTAAACGGTGGCACCAGGTGAGGGAGTCGTCGCTGTACTCTGGTCCAGTCTCAAAAGTCAACGTCAAGCTGATACCGGGAGATAGACAGTAAGAATAGTTATCAGAAAAATAAAAATATAAAATAAAAAATAAAAATGTTGAGATAATGTCGACCCTGTGACAGTCACGTTCACTCCTGTTGCTACAAATGTTTCCTTTTATCCAATTTTTTTTTCTTATATTATCCTGAATAGTGCTTCTGTAACCTGTTTAGAAATTAATCACCTATTGACTAGTGACTGGTCTTTTAGACTCTGATCATAAGTGTTCAATATCGCCGAGCAATAGTTTTTTCTCGTCTAAGAAAATCTCAGCAGGTATCAGCTCGGAATAAGTGGTAGTGCACTAACAGCCCCGTACCTTGAAAAAGCCGTTGGTCCCAGTTATCTCGTGTAACACGCGTCAATAATTAATTATTATTCTTAGGTATTGGCAAATGCGACAATGAATCTTCTCACCTATTTTGCCAGTCAACACACTAATAAATTATGATGGATTTGAGCGTGAATTGAGGGCTGGTTCACTCTGCTTATCTTGCGAAAAAACCGCCGCGATGATATTTTTTAATTCAAAAATTAGTAATTATTATCAATTATTTGGTACACAAGCGTATAGTGATTAACGAATAGACATTATATCACGGCCTTGTATTAGATCTATCGATTTCACGTCATTGTTTTCTTTTGCCAAAAATATATGTCGAGGGCTCCAGCAAAGGTTATCATCCAAGCATTATAATTATAATGGAAGTAGATGTCGCCTAAAATCGGTCTTTGGAAAACATGATCACGTCATGACCTTTCAGTACAGTTAGTTTAATTAATAATTGTTTCTCTTTTTTATATTGTTATTAAATAATGCTGAACAAATTACACAAATTGATCTAACCCCAACGTAAGCAATTTATCGATTAAAAAATTGAATAAATTTAATTGAAATTTTGTGACATGAATTGGGGACAGGAACAACGTAGGTCGGCTACTTTTTACCCGACAGATAGAAAGGAAGTAATGATTTTGGTGATTGGTGATCTGTATAGCTGAACGAAGTTGCCAGTAACAGCTACAAACAAATAAATATCTGCACTAAATTAGAGAAGAAACAATTCAATTTGCAAACTTCCACGGACTCTTACGTATGACCAAAACAAAAGAACACAGTACACATAATATGTGTTATAACATTATTGTACTGTGTGCCTTTGTTAATGCTAGTGACGGGGTGGAAAGTGTGGTGGACGGCGGTGGATAATTGTAGCCCTGTCAGCTGTCTTCCTTTATACGGTATGCAACAAAACCCTGTCAGGTAGTCAAAGGCATTGTTTAATATATTGCTTAAGCCAATTATATATCTATTTATTTATATACGTAAAGCAAAACCAGTCATGCAAAGTACTCAACAAACTAAAAAGATTGTATTTGATGTTATCTAACCATTTTCTTATTGTATTGTGGCTTTTTGCTTCCCGTGATGTTGTTTGTTAATTGTTCCTATGGAAATCATTGCATGGTTTAACGCCACCGGTTTTGCCTAGCGTGGGATCTAATAAGTAACTTTAAGCTATGAAAATGTACATTTAAACTAAATAGTATCTAATAATAAATCTTACCTAATCTAATTAATTTTTTTTATATCATAAGATAGCAAACAAGTAGATGGGTCTCCTGATGGAAAGAGTCAACCATCGCCTATAGACACCAAAGATGTTAATGGTGCGTTGCTAATTTATGGCGAGGTCGAATGCCACATGCATAAGTTTACTGGCTACCTTACCCTCAAAACCGGAACACGACAGCGACAAGCATTGACGCTATTGCGGCGGGAATAGGTAAGGCGGTGCAGTTGTACCAAAACTGGGTGAAACAATGCAGAACTCTACCACCTAGTTGCCACGATGGTAGTGACTCGCGCAGCTAATCCGTCGCCTTTTACGGCCTGCCTGGCAGAACGGCAGTTGGTCTATTCTTCAAAGGAGCTCGGATCCAACACGGGGAAATACAGTGACGAAGCTAGCATAAGTGTCCCCACTCCCCCAGTTGTCTGTGGTAGTAAGATACGTTGCAATGCGACCTGATAGTAAATGATAACCGCCGCCCATGGACAACCACACTATAGAAGATTTGCAGTTGCATTGCCGGCTTTTCTAAGAAACAGAAGGCTCTTTTCTTGAAGGTCCCTAAGTCGTACCCGCTTGGAAAAACCCCTGACGGTAATTGGTTCCACAGAGGAATAGTGCGGGGGAAAAAGTGCCTCGAGAGTCGCACAGTTGTGGATTTCCAGACATCGAGATGGTGAGGATAAATTTTTGAATTTTGTCACGATGTCCGATGGTGAAATTCTGCGGCAGGAATTAATCTTAACAGTTCCTCGGAATACTCCCCATGATATATCCGATATAAGATGCAGAGCGAAGCCACATCTCTACGTAATTCCAAAGAACCAAGTCGGTCAGAAATAATCCTGTTATTGACGATTCGAGCCGCTCTACGCTGAATGCGGTCAAAAGGAAGGAGCTGGTACTGAGCAGCCCACAAGTGAGCGCAGTAAAATAGAATTATGCCGATAGAAAGAGCAAACTATCGCCTATATACACTAAATATGTTAATGGCGCGTTGCTATTCTTGTTGAGGGAATTTTAAGCTATATAAATTAAGTCATTCTTCTTGGCACTATTTCTTTGTTTTTATTAATACTTAGTATCTGCAGTGTGCAGCCTGGTGTATAATAAACGTTTTTGGTGTATTCCGCAGGAACAACACATTTTACAGGGACAAAAGTAGCCTATTTGCTATTCCAAGTCATCGACTACCTGTGTCCTAAATTTCATCTAACTCTGTTTAGTAGTTTTGGCGCTATTGGGTAACATACAGCCATCCAACAAAGGATGGATATCTTTCCATACATATAAACATCCAAAAATTCGCATTTATAACATTAATATGTATACAATAATTTTTTTCAGTCACATGTTGTCACGGTCGAATGTCCCCCTCGAATCGATGACACATGGGGCGGACCGGCCATGCCGCCTTTTCCTAGCTACAGTGTACCTGGTAATGAGACTTTGCTATTCAAGTGTTTGGGTCACGGGGGTCACATATTTGAGGATAGGCTAAAGGCAGGTAAAGATAGGCTCTAATCCTTATTTGTTTGCAACAAATCCATACCTAGACTCCTGTCTGGGCGGGTTGACACCCATGGATCCGCCCTTGTTGCTATTAGGCATATTTTATGACGTAATACCTACTTAATAACTGAAATATTGAAAGAGTTTAAAACAACTTTATGTTTAAGGCAAATATAAATATAAAATAAATAAATATTCACACGACAAATTATACTGATCTAGTCCCAAAGTAAGCAAATTATTTGCTTGTGTTATGGGTGTTAGTCAACGATACTAATGCATAGAAATACTTATATAAATACTGGGACATATTTAATAAACACCCAAACCCGGAAATACAAACATTTATGCTCATCACATAAATGCTCGTCCCCGTCGGGGATCGAACCCGAGCCCCGTCAATTGCGTAGTCAGGGTCGCTAACCACTCGATCAACGGGGCGGTCAAGTCAATATATAAAATACCAAAAAAATCTTTATATTCCAAATTGCTACACAATTCCTCTTAATGAAGATGAGCGTACGCTTGTACGATCTAAAGTTAGGTAAACTTTTGATCTTTCAACTGATGAGCAATTCTATATTTCTCACGCGATTTCACACCGTTATGGCTATGAATTAAAATCCAAGCAAAATGTCTTTAATATTACATTAATGTTGTAATATATTCAGCCGGATCGGTAGATAAATCGCACGGTTCAATTCCCCGTCTTTATCTGTATGTATAAAAATTAATGCCACTTTTCGTTGTAATTTTATAACTCAAGAACGGGCTCACCTATCCAAACCAAATATTTAGGCTTTGTTCGGACTATTTAGTAGACGGTTTTTTGTGAAGTTTGCACAAAATTGGTAGAGTAGTTCTTCATTTATCACAATTTTTTGTATCAAATGAATTCAATAAATGGCGATACGTAGCGAAGCACGTAACAGGCCGCTAATATAAGATAAAAAAAAAATAGTTTAATATTTTATCACTTATACATTTGTATTTGTAGCGGTTCAAGCAATCTACAAACGCTACCAGAAAAAATAATAAAAAATGGAAAAAGTGAAATTCAAAAATAAAATCCTGAATCGCGATATCACAATTATTTATCTTGTACACACTATATACAAGTTTCAACGCTTCTCAAGTGAACTTCGGTCCCCAGGCAGTACACCTTGCCTGGCTGGGAGGATCTTCTTTTTCCCCTTCCTCGTCGTTGTGTGATGTCATCAACCTCACAGTAATGACATCATACTGCCAAGAAGCTGGCCCGCTGGTTCCATCAGTATCACCCTTCAGCGGTTCGGACCAACGGTGCCACATATTGTTTCACAATAAGGCAATTATAGTATATTTTCAACCAGTTTCGCTTACATAAGCATCATCAGGCCCAGATGTATACAGTACACGTGTGTAAGTGATAAAATATTGCATAAAATTCAAGTTTTACCAAGTGCTGACAACGGAAACAGACAATCATCGCCTATACACCAAAGATTTTAATGGTGCGTTGCTATCCGTTAGGTGGGATTGTAATTCTACATGCAAAAGTTTTTTTCCGAACCGGAACACAACAATGAAAAGCGTTGACGTTATTGCGATAGGAATAACGTCAATGCACCAAATGGCCTCAAAACCCGGGCAAAACGTTTTTTTTATATCATAAGATAGCAAACAAAGAGATGGGTCTCCTGATGGAAGGAGTCAACCATCGCCTATAGACACCAAAGATGTTAACGGTGCGTTGCTATCTTGTGTCGAGGTCTAATGCCACATGCATAAGTTTCCAAACCGGAACACGACGTGACGAGCACTGACGGTATTGCGACGGTACCAGACCCGGGCGAGACGATGCAAAACTCTACCACCTACTAGCCACGATGGTAAGTGACTCGTATAGCCAATCGGTTGCCTATTACGACCTCCCTGGCAGAACGGCAGTTGGTTTGTTGTTCAAAGGAGCCCAGGGGCCGGAACCAACATGGGAGTTGTAGAACTCTGTTATCCAGTAGTTAGTATGATAGCGACACATATGGCCCTATCATTTTTTACGACTGCTGAACTGCCGAAGATTTACTTCAAAGGGGCCCCAGACCAACACGGGGGAGTTATCTAAGTAATTGTATAAAATTGAAATTTAAAGGGAGGGTAGCAGGTTGCTTACGCTGATGATAATGCACTATTAATAAATATCATTAAGCAGCTGTTGTCCATTATCATCGAAAGTTCCATCAAATTCTTTGCTTTTCTTGATCTAATGGTTAGATTATTTGGCTCAGATTATGGAGTCCCGTCCCCAGGCCGAAAAATAATCCTCCTGTCCGATTTCTGTCACAACGACTTGGATCTGCCTATTGGAAGCATTGCTGGTGTGTTCTCAGGTGACTGACATATCCAATTTTTGCAGTGAATTTGCGTCCAGGCCGAAAGTAGTGTTACAGAGACAAATAAAAAAACCGGCTAAGTGCGAGCCAGACTCTTGCACGAAGGGTTCCGTATCATCTATATTAATATTATAAATGCGAAAGTTTGGATGTTTGGATGGGTGGATGTTTGTTACTGAATCACGCAAAAACTACCAAACGGATTTGGATGAAATTTGGTACACATGTAGACGATGACCGGGAAAAGTACATTTTATATTATGTACATAGGACATTAGTACATTTAGTACTTTGTATTTTGTAGTACATAGGCTACTTTAGCTGCAGCTAGTAATCTATAGAAAACGACAAAAAATTACGTTTATTGTATTGGGACCCCCTTAATATTTTCATTTTTTTTATTTTTAGTATTTGTTCTTAAAGCGGCAACGGAAATACATAATTTGTGAAAATTTCAGCTTTCTAGCTATCACGGTTTATGAGATACAGCCTGGTGATAAACAGACAAACGGACAGACACATAGCGGAGGCTTAGTAACAGGATCCCGTTTTTACCTTTTAGGTACGGAAAAACGCACATAAAGTATGTTGCTTTCATAGACGCTTGCTTTAAGTTTTAATTTTATATTTTGATCCAAATATACTCTGCAAATTTGAAGTGCAGCTTAGCACATAAAAAGTAGATTTGTAACAGAGAGACGGCTTGACTTATCTGATCCTTACTTATAGTTTGACACCCTTTATTTACGGGACCAAGATTATTTTTTTCTTTCAAGTGTAAAATGTCTAGCGCCTGCCGTATACAGCGAGCAAACAGAGAACTAAAATCGTAGTTAAAATATTTTTATAGGCATTTGGAAAATATGGAAAATTCTAAATGTTATTAGAAAAATACATTTCTCATATATTATATTATAAATAGCAATAATTCTGCTAGACAAATTACATGAATCGATCTAACCACAAAGTTAGCAATCTATTTGCTTTTGATATGGGTGTCAGTTAACGATACTAATACATATAATTACATATATAGCTACTAAATATAAATTTGGTATACATCCATAAACAGAAATACAAAAATAAATGCTCGTCACACAAATGTTTGTCCTTGTCGGGGATCGAACCCGAACCCAGTGATTGCGCAAGCAGGGTCATTAACAACTCAGTTAACGGGTCGCTCAAAAATAAGCTTGAATTTTTGTTACGTTACTATTATTTAATTAATTAATCTTTTGAGCAATGTATTTAAAGAAGCAGCATACAAATTCCCGGTTCCTATATGAGTATTAGTAAAATAATTCGTTATAGTTACAAGTAGTAACATTTTATACAAGGCGTAGGCTAAAACTGTTCCTATACATAAATGTCAAATTATCAAATGTCCTAATAACTTGTAGAACACATCGTTATAATTAAATTGGTTGTTATTGTTTTCGAATGACGGATTAGTGATTATAGAAACCCGGCATTAGTTACCGTTGGCCAAGTAATTCAATTTCGGCTAAATAAAGTACCGTAGGATATGTGTCCAGTTTGCCCCACATCAAAGAAATGGGCCAATATTGTTAGCTTCCCTAAACTAATTATTGCATGTGATAAAGGTTGACAGGTAGAGAATGCCATGTAGTATTGTATAAACTTACAATGTAAGTGTTGGTCTGACCGCCCTTAGAAGAACAGAATATCTTACATTCTGCTAGGTTATTAAAAAGCGAACGATTAAAAAGCTGTGTATAATTTCCATATCCAATACAAAAACAACTTAGAGACAAGAGTCGGTGTATTCTCAGGATCTTAATATAAACATAATGGAATCTTTAGGAATGTACAATACGACATTCCAAGGAAAATGTAACGCTGTTAGCAGAGCTGCAACAGAGATCAAGTCAAGGAAAATAATGAATGAAACTATATCATCTCTGCCAGTGCATCTGTCCTCGCAGCTATAAAAACCAATTGCTACAACTCTAGCATAGTGTTGGAATGCCACAAACATAAGTAGTTTATAGATACAGCAAAAATATATGTTTTTGCATATTTAATCTTAAGCGCAAGATTTATAGTTTTTTTACAATGCAATCTACAAAAAGTCATAAAATTGAGAGTACTACGACCGACGCGATTCTATTTGAAATGAGCGCACTATTTAAAATTTTGCGCTCACTTTTAGAGGACCTTTTTGAGACACTGATTGTGTAACTTTGGTTTTTTTTATATCAATGGCCACAAATCATTAAAAGCAGTATGAGAAACCAAAGACATAATCTTGCAAAAAATAAAAGGACACAGCCGATACACTGGCAAAAACGATCAGGTCCAGAACCGCTAGCTGTCTTGCCACACAGCCAACTTATGACATGACTAACTATACCAACAACTGACAACATCAAGCGTTGTGGCTAGCTAATAATGATTGTAAGCAAACAAAGGCAATTGTGCCAACCCATTCTAAACACCTAACACAAAACATCTTGAAACTCAACAGAAATGACTTAAGGAAAGTAGTGAGCACTAAACAGGACACTGTCATTTAAACCGATACCTATTTAACATAGATGTAATGGACATACTTTTATGCCGCGGCTGCATCGGAGAATCAAGAAACCACCGCTCATGTTCTCTTTGAATGCAGGAGCGTGGCCGAACAACAAGCAGGTATCCTTGATAACCCCAAAACTCCTAAAGAAGCTTGTGAAAACATAAGCTGTCTTATAAGCTTCTGGAAGGAGTTAGGATGGCTGGAATAGCTTTAGCCAGCTACGTACAAAGGGCCCAGTTGCCTAAGTGCGGAAAATATAATGGGAAATAAAAAAGGTACTTTAACACCTTTTTGGTGTTATAATTTTTTGCAAAAGCTGGTGACTTGTCTGAATTTGAATTTCGAATTCTATGAAATGAGTACAATTGTTTCAGGAAATAAATGATTTTGATGAATGTAATTTGGATAGGACCATGAAGTATTAGGTATAGGTGGAGCTAGCACTCGTATTAATCACTTGAAACAAATATTTACGTTATATCTCTGTCTATGAGGTCTCACTATCTCTTTTTATATAGCTGTGTTAGAAAGAGAGGGTAAGACCTCAGAAGATGACAGCAGTATTTAAAATTGTGTTTCAAGTAGGTATTAGAAGTGCTGCCTCCAGATATAATAAAGATTCATGGATAGGACGGACGTCTGGACGGTCAAATAAAAAGTATAACGAAAGCATGTAGTAGAATATATAGTACTTGAACACTGGTACCCAACTGAAAGCAGCCAAGCAGAGAAGTCCCTGAGGTGAAGGAGAAAGTCTTCACAGTAATACCGCTGTAACTATTCCTGTCACAATAGCGTCAGTGCTTGTCATTGTCGTGTTCCTGTTTAGAGGGTAAGGTAGCTGGTTGACTTATACATGTGGCATTACCATCACACCACACGGATAGCAACGCGCCATTAACATGTTTAGTGGTTCAGCCATGGTTATTGGGAGAGCCATCTGCTTAATTTCTATCCTATGATATAAACAAAGACGTTCCAGTTCACCATGATTTACTAGTTTGCCGGTTGGAGAACCAAACGTCAGTTAAAATTTCCATTCACCGCGATTTACTGGTTTGCCGGTTAGCGTGGTGGGTGGAGGTGGTTTTTATTCTCGTGATAAGCGGGAGTGAAAACTTTATGCTCATCCAAAACACGGAACTGTTAGGAACTATACCAAACTCCAAGTTGCTTGCGAGAAATTGTATTGATTAAGGCGTTACTATGCGGTGTATTTCTTTTCGGTGCCATCGCGGAGGTAACAGTTCGCGGATAATAGTAAATTTAACTAATTTCACCTTTTTTGCTACCGAGAATTAAATTTTCGAGGGTAATCAAAAATTTGTAAAAAATATACCATCTAATTTCCAAAGCCTCTCCATAGCCTCTCTCAATTTAAAGAGATTATCATTTCCAAACATAACCTAGTCTCTAAACCTAAAAATATTTATTTCTGCTTTTCGGACGTGTCTATTGAAAACTTCGTAAGGTAAAAATCAAACCAAAATTATAAAATTAATATTTCACCAAATTAGGCTCTAATGCTTTATCCCCGATATGTACAAAAGCGTATTTAATTCTGAAATTTCGCAATAAGGCGGCCATTTTATTTCAAGCGTGTTATTATTAAAATAACTACTAAAGAAAACCTCGCCATTTATAATGTCTACTGAAGAAGCAATCAAACGAATTCATTCCTTAATAAACGGAGTTGGGATCAAAGAAGGCCCATCAAATTCGACCCTTTGTTGTCTGATATCGAAATATATCTTAAAAATAATATCTTTTTATACACCAAGTAACATAATTTGAAACTTATAAAGGAGTAAAAATAAATCATATCTCTTTTATATCTCAGCGGTTGACTGTTTTGATAAGATAAATAACGTATTGTGCCTACTATAAATTTAAAAAAGAAATCTATCCATGGAAATATTCTTGTTTCATTCCGTAGTATGGTTTAGAACTTTTTTAGTTGTATTAAATCCGTAACCATTTCAAGTTAGCCTTTAAAAGCTAAAATGAACAATTAGTAAGTCAGTGCACATTATTTACTTACATTATAAACGGCTCTCAAATTTTGTTAAATAATGACGTACTGTGCGGTGAAGGTTATCATAACTTCACATCGTCACAACATCAAATAATTATCAGAACCATTTAAGAATTTCATTTAACGGATTAGTACTAACTGACAAAATATAATTATATACTTTTGTATATAATTATGTATATTTTCGCCTACATTGACTTACTAAGTCATGTTCGCCTATAAATAGCAAATTAATTATATGATATTATACTGAAAAAAAGACATCTTATTACAAAACAATAAAAGATACGATTCCTTAAGAGGAAGTACCCTAAAATATTATGTTTTTTTTAATGTTTAATTTTATTACTTTGTCGGCGTGACTAATTTGTCTGTTCATACCAAATTACAGCTTTCTACTACTAGGTAGTAAGTACTGAGTCTCCATTCATCACTCAGATTTTTGTAAAAGGAAATGATACTAAATAAATAATTTTAATTTTAAGTTGCAAACAAAATATGAATGGACGGGCTGTCATGGCTCAACTATAAGGGCTTATTGTATGCCACTGGATCCTAGAAATAGAAGCTTGGAAGCTTGTTTCAGCCAAAAACAAAACCTCGCCATTTTTTATTTTAGACAAAAAATCAGATGCACTTTTTTAATAAACGAGAGATTGGCATAAAACTTAAAGCCAATTTACTTTCCTTAGCCCGGCGATTCCAATTCCACGATCTCGCGTTACGGCAGCCATTTCATGAATAAATTCAACGGACAATTTCTTCACACTTTCTTTATTCCCGAACATGATCGTAATCCAACACCTTCGGGAATTCTTTTTTTAGTTTATGACACTTTTTATTGTTATTGATGTTAAACTAATTGAACATTTTGTAAATATAACCTACCTAACGTCCCAAACTTTTGTATTTAGACACATATATATTATATCAATGAATAATCCTATATTATATCCCCTTGGTCTCAGGCGCGGATCCAGCTTTCAAAAAAGTTTGTGGGCACAGCCACCCAAAAATCGCCCCTAAGTGCGAGTCGGTATATAAACTTATTCATGATAATATTATAGGTAATAGTACAAAGGATATATATATATATATATATATATATATATATATATATATATATATATATATATATATATATATATATATATATATATATATATATATATATATATATATATATATATATATATATATATATATATATATATATATATATATATATATCTTAATATATTTTATATTATAAGATAGCATAAACATATAGTTATAGCAAAAGCGTAAGCAGATAGTTCTCCTGATGGAAAGAGACAAACCATTGCCTATAGACATCAAGAATTTGAATGGTGCGTTCATATATCCTTGTGGCAGTCTTAATGTCACATGCATATTTTTACCGAGTCCCTTACCCTTTAATCCTATCTGGTCTATATTTGGCCCAATTTTTTGTTTTGTATTTTGTAAGGGCATACCTTATATTCGAAATATCATTAAGAAAGAAAATTATGATTGATTATTACTGATATGATATGATCCTACTACTAGTAGTAGTAGCTACTAAACAATGCCTTTGCAGATCGAACAGGGTTTTTTATACACTTATTATGTGATATCGATATACTCGATATAAGTAGGTATACCGTCAGAAGTCTTTTAGGTTTATGGGCATGCTCATCGTGCCTGCAACGGTGGATCCACGCCTGCTCGGTCCCCCTGTTCACACCATAAGTTGTAAACGTCTTTACAGGATTCATTTTTTTTAAATGTTGGAACGAAATATCTGATGGTACGATCTTGACGGAAGGGGGCTAGGAAAATAATTGTGCAAGAATTTTCTGCCACTAGTATTCGACTCGAGTCTTTCTTTAATATGAACGATTGTGAAAAACTCTTAAAAAAACTAGTCATAAAAAAACAAGAAAAATTAGAAAAAGAGCCTGTTTGATAGGGGGGCTCCACCTCCTCTTCCCCCTATAAGAGAGGAGGAAAGTAAGAGCGTAGTGATGAAGAGGTGAGATGAGGTGGGAAGAGGGAGAAAGGGAAGGAAAAAGGGGGAAAAGAGGAAATAGGAATAAAGACGGGGGTGAAGAGGGGAAGATGAATGAGGGAAACAGGGTAAAAAAAGGGGAAAGTGAGTAACGTGGAGGAAGCAAGGAGGGTGAAAGGGGGAGGGGGGGGGAGGCAAGGGGAAAAAGAAAATAGTTTAAATTGAGAGAATTTCGTTTTAAAAATACACTTTCACCTGTTCCGCACCTAGTTACGATGTCCGCTTTAGTGATATGCTGGTATAGTAAATATATTTTATATCATCCCTGAAACAATTTAAGCATTTATTACTGTCGCTTAAAATTTCAGCATTTATTACTGTCGTTTAATCGTTTAGTGGGGTCAAAATAGCTCTTCCGCAAAGCTATGAATTTTCGTAAGTATTTGTTTGCGACGCGATCCTTCACATAGATCCCGCATCAATGAATAGTTTGTACAATACCAAAGTTATAGAACCACCTCTACTATCTCAAAACAAAGCTGAAAATTTCAGGATTTATTGATCTCATTCGCATCGTCGGGTCAAATAGCTCTTTTGCAAAGCCATGAATTTTCGTAAACTACTGTTTGCGTTGCGATCCCTTAAATAAATGATGTGAGGTTTCGCATCAATGATCAATATAAACAACCTAGGTTTTCATTTAGAACGACTTTTGTTTATTTCTATGGATCCCCTGATATTGTTTTACCTGGGCCCTATTTAATATGAATGACTGAACATATACTAAGTTCGGTAACTTAGTTTTAAGTTTTAGTCAAAGCAACTAAACAGTTCTTTTAAAGATTTCTTTAAACAATTTTTTTTGAGTGATTCTTTAATTTCACATAATAGATTTACTTGTGAGCTGATTAAAATAAAACAGCTACTAAATTTTAAGAGCAGCTTATTACGGTATGTTAGTGAAAACTGCACTTACATCGATTATACCCCTTCTGAGATTACCACGCACAAATTTACAGATAAACATACAGATGAAAATTGCAATTGTTTTAGGTTGTATTGCGTTAATAAAGACTACAAAAACCTTTTTTATATGTCTTCCATGTACAGACAGCGATAAGTTACATTTTCATAAGGTACATACATTTATAAATTTCAATTTTTCTATTTTATTTACTAAAATGTATCCTTTACATACAGCGTAGATATCTTCGCGTCAAATATTTTACGAAGTAGGCAGAGCGAATTGAGTGTCATAAGTCATGGTTTAGATAGATTTGTGTCGCTCCCTCCACTGTCCACATTCATAACACTCTTCATACAAATACGCCGGTTTCGGACGTCATTTTCGGACTTTTGGATTTATTCTACCGCGCTAACAGTAAGAGTAGTAAGTCGTTTTTTTTTCAAAAATGAATTAAGTACATATCCTGGATTGCCACGTAAAGCTCTATAAACTGGTCTTACTCCCGTTTTTCTATATTCACTGGAACCTAAAAATATCATTAAGCATAACAGCAGTAAGTCAATGAAGTAATTTATTGTTCTTAGCTTATAATCACGAAATATACTTATTTCTTGGTAATTAGTGTACCTCCAACATATTTATTCTGTTTGGCTAACAATAAAAACAGTAAGTGAACATGCTGTTGTGTAAATGAGCTTAATCAAAAACTTATAACTATTGGATGCTTAGAATGTCGGTGGTAATCACGTTTACTGCTTTTATGACAAGCATAGTTTGCAAGCTGATTAACCTTATCTCTGAGTATATGAGCAGTAGCCCCACGTACTGCTGTTACAATAGGCATTTTTTACTCCTTTTTCACTATCTCACCAATAATATCGGCAGCAAATACAGAAACTACGCTTATAATAAATTACTAGCGAAGTTAATTAGTTCATTTATTGACAAAACATAATAACAATAACTGCAAACAACAGAAAAGGGTTTCGGTATCTGTGGTTTCGGTTAATCTTGCCGGTGTTAGAACACGTCACTAACATCGAATAGATTTTTTTAACTTCCCGCTACGTATGTAGATAAATAAGAAAGTTACTGATTTTGCCCCGATTTTCGAAAATCGAGTTCTCACCAGATCTCCACATTTTGAGGTCCTAGGAATCTTTTCCGATTATTTTCACGATGACGTCAGTATGTCTGTATGTATGTATGTGTATGTGTGTGTGTATGTAAACATCTCATAACTTTTGAACGGCTAGACCGATCGAAACGTGGTTGATGGCATTCAATTGTATTCCGCTCAACTTAGATTTTCTGAACATTTGTAGCAAATCGACCCAGGAGATTTTGGGAAATTTTGAAAAAAACCTGAAAAATAATTTTGACGAACCAGTATTTTTTTAATATAACTTCTAGATGAATGTACCGATTGAGTACACAAACTAATCAGCTCTATTCCTCAGAAGACTACGTCCAATGCATAAATTGCATCAAAATCGGTTTATCCGTTTGGGAGAAAACGTTGGCGAAAAATTTTGAAAAAGTGTTTTCTGACATATAACTTCGAAATTTTTCAACCAATTATTTTTTTTTGGTATTCTACGATATTATAGGACTAAAAAAACTATGTTGAATACCTTTTCTAAAATGAAAATCGAATCTAATTTTCAAAAGTTACAGCTTTTCAAACATTAAAATCAAGTTGTTTTTAGAAAATTAACTTAATATTTTTGAAATAACTTTCAGGCTAATACATTGATTGACTTAAAAATCTTATCAGCTTTTTCTTTTAAAAACCGCGTCAAATACCGATAATTGGATCAAAATCGGTCAATTCGTTTGGGACTTATCAATGACGAAAATTTTTGAAAATATTGTTACATTACATTGTTTCGAAATTTTTCAACCTGTCGATTATTTAGCTAAAGGAATATTTTAGGTCTCAAAAATTGAGTGAATGTCATTCGAAAGACCAAGTTCAATCAGCCTTTCATAAATATACAGCTTTTCAAAAATCTTAATATAGATGTTAGAACTGAAACATCTATGTTTACAGTTTTTTCTCTTTTGAGCTTTTAATACCTTAATTTAGCATGAAGTTTCAGGGATGACCTGTAGAGTAAATCGTTTACACATTTTTTGTAAGTGTTTTTAATAAACTGTTTGTACTGTGAGTACAACTCAAAATGTCTTAGAATAAGTATAACTCTTTTAAAATGATTTTATAATAATGTGTTTTTGATCTCAAACTGTGTTCACATGATTTAGTTTTAAAGTATTTTTAATAAATAAATAATTAATGCTAACTTTCTGCATTTAAAATAATGCCAATACTAGCTAGTTTTGATAATTTTTTCTTGAATTGTTAATATAAAACTCCGTAGGAGCATTTTATAGTTGCAGATTTTATTGCAAGACTGATTATACTATTTCAGCAACAATAGGCACAGGAGTAGGTTACTACCTATTTGCTCTAGGTATTGTTTAAAATATTTTAAGTTTATTGTGTCTGTTATTTTGATAAGAAGTTTTGAACAATAAAGTTTTGATTGTTGTATAGGTAGGTTTATTATTTTATTTATTTCTCATCGCTCGCATTTTAACAAGTACAAACACTCATTACCTCAGTCAGCTTCACTTCATATCATATCAAACAAAAATCATAAATAAATAGTTTTAGTTATAAAATATAACGATTTAAATACAAAAAAAAAAACAAAACAAAAATGCTTTAGAAATTAAACGGAATTAATTTTAATTACATGTGTAGGTACTTTCAGAGCCTTGTAGAAAAAACCTATTCGTAATTTACTACATTTTAAAATTTATATAGCTTTCTCACTATATAGTCTTTTGAATGATATAAGTAAAATGATTAGGTATTACTTTAGCTTAACATCTTAATTTTTAATCCCAAAGTGACACGTGATTTCATACAAAATTAAGATATTGTTTGTATGGAATACTTAACATTGAAGCAGTAACTAAGGTACTTACTGCGGTTATTCTAAGCAATCAGTACAAATAAATTTAACTTGTACTAGATATAATAGGAATTTTCGTCATTAAAATATATTATAATAAATAAATAGCAATTATGAACTTGGTATCATGAAAGAACTCCGTTTAAGCTATACATATTGAAAAAATCAGAGTTATAAGCTAAAGAAGTTGTAAGTAAAAATTTAATCGAAAACTTTAATCGCCATTTTCTCAACTTTGAAATTTCCGACTTACTGCTCTTACCCTTAGCGCGGCAGTATTCTCGGGCACCAATAGGACTATAGTACGCCAGTCTTAGTCTACCGTGGTTCTTATTGCCATCCACATTCGCATTGTATATATGTTTCTTTAATTGATCATCTGCCATTCTTTCAATCAGTCATATATATTTATTACAAAGAAATATTTTTTTTTGTAGAATATAAGCAAAGACAAAAGCTTATGATAATGCTAGCGAAGTCTTTCGAATTCACTTTCGTTATTACTGACAATTGAAAAAAAATAAAAACCAATTGTCTATTAATAGTCGTCACTTAAAACGGAGAAAGTTGACATTTAGAAGTTTTCATTACTTTGCAGTTCGTAGAAAGTGCAAGTGCTTAAACAAAAGTACTCCAATTACTACAATGAATCGTATTTTGTGAAAATCTTGAGTGGCAAAGATACAAATGTATACTATATACCAATTGCATGAAGAGAAACTTCTTTAGACGTGATTTTAGAGTGGGTAACTCAGTTTTTTTCGAACGGAAATAAAGCTTGACGCAGGTTTCGATTTACAAATTTAAAAATGGGAAACAATAGTATGGTTTTTTGCCTCGCACAATTATATAATTAATTACCAGCGGATGTGTATCCGAACCGACACGACTTAGGAGCCTTCAAGAAAAAGGGAACTTAAGGGCATTCCTTAAAAGGCCGACAATGCATCCGCAGGACCTCTGGTGTTGCAACTGTTGGGCGGCGGTGATCACTTACCATCAGGTGAGCCTGTTGCCCGTTTGCCCCCTATTCCATAAAAAATGATGTTAAAAATAGAACATAAGTACCACTCTAATAAAATAAAGCTTTAATTCACAATTTTGCCACTTTTTTTTGCATTTTATACATTGCAATGTAGTCTTAATAATGTAAAAACGTCATGTAAAGGTTTTTTGGTAGCAACCACAGGAAAGAGTTAAGAAAAAATCTGTAAACGGTCCCTACAATATCAAAAAAATAATGTCATAATGATTAACGCCTTTGACAATTGGACAGGTTTTTTTTAGTCACTGAGTATGTATGTTTTCGTGCCGAAGAGTAGCTAATTATCAGTAAAATAGGAAGAAATAAACAAAATGCGTGAGTGACATGGAACACTCGGTTGAAGCAAGTTTTTATTTTCCCATTTTTAATTTTTTTACTTTCCCCGCTTCCCTCTCACTTCTGCCCTATCTCCCCCCTCTCCCCCCTCTCCACACCTCTTCTCTCCTCCTCCCCTTTACCCCTCTTTCATCCCCTTTTTCAAATGAACGGCCATTTTATAACCATGTAATTTTTATTCCATTTTTTCAAAATAAATTTTGAAATAAAACATACAAAAGAAACAAATACTAAAAATACGCACTATGGATTACCGTCATCACTAAAGAAAGGATCTTGACGGAAAATTCTAACACTTTTTTTCGCCTAGCCTCCATCCGACAAATTCGTACCATACGGTTTTTTTATAAAAGAGGCGGCAAACGAGCAGGAGGTGCATCTGATGGTAAGTGATTACCGCCGCCCATGAACATCCGCAATACCAGAGTTGCGTTGCCGGCCTTTTAAGAATGAGTTAGCTCTTTTCTTGAAGGTCCCTAAGTCACATCCGTTCGGATTGGAGAAGTTCGGTCTGGAGAATCGCACAGTTGTGGATTTCGATAATTTTTCGTATTTTTAGTACCGTACGATAAGTAACTTCATTTCAAAAAGTTGTTTATACGTTGTGCAATATAAAACAATCTTTTGTACAATATAAATTTTTGAATTATTGGGTGTTGCCTAAGACGAGCTACCCTATTAATATTGTTAATTAAAACTGGCTCCAGCGTTCAGCGCGGTTCGCCGAAGAGACGGATACAAATCAGTTTCATGAAAAGGATTCTTTTTCCGCAATAATAAAAACTTACGCATTTTATCAAAGTCACTTTGTTAGATTGGGTTAATTAAATAAGCTTTCAATTTAAGGTTTCAATAAGTCGGATTTTTTTCCCCCATATCGTCTGAAGCCTTTAGTATAGAGTTAAGGCTGGCAGTGTAGCTGGTTCTACACTTTTAAAATTTTTCCAGGTTCGTTGTTGCTCTAATTGGGCGATGGACTAAGAAGTAATTGAGGTTTCGAACTTCTATATTTTGTATCATGTTTGGTTTGTTTGAAATAAAAAAGTTTATTTCATTTTTGTAATCACCATTGGGCGACCGCCAAGTTCATGTGCGGTTAGGTTTCTTTTCAAAAAACGTATTTGGGATTTTAAGTTTATTTTCAAGTGGAAAGTCAATCAGTCTCTGTCCGCTTTGGTTTCTGACGCCATATCCGTATGGTTTTATTAACAAATATTCCTCAGCTTTTGGTTGGCAAATTTTTGCGTTTAAATCATCTATAATTAGATAGAACTTGTGTGCTTCACTGATGGCTTTTGTATAAATCTGTATAGAAACGTTTAATTTCCGCTTCTGTGGCTGATTCTGGGGGCGCTTACACTTGAATTAGGGTTAGTTTTGTACTTTGTAGATTTAAATTTAAAAGTACAACTATATCACTAATACTTATAAAGCTTTCTATGCTGCCTTTATGGCATTTCTTTATTAAAAAATATTCTCCGTATATTCCTTTAATTTTTGTTCTGCTTACTAGTATCAAAGTACGCAGTACTTCAGACATTCCAATCCAAAGTTTTCACCAGATCTTCACGTTTTGAGGTCTCCTAGGACTTTTGCCGACCATTTTCACGACGACGTCAATATGCTTGTATCTGTAGTTGAGTGTATGTGTGTGTGTGTGTGTGTGTGTGTGTGTGAGTGTATGTAAACGTCTCATAACTTTTGAACGTCTTGACGATCAAAAGTTATGAGACGTTTCGACGAACGATCGAACGACGAACGATCGAATCGAATGGTGTTCGATTGGATTCCGTTAAACTTAGATTTTCTGAAAATTTTAAATAATGCAGTCCAGAAGATGTTGAGAAAATTAAAAAATCTTAAAAAATTGTTTGTATAAAATCGAATCAGCTCTATTGAAAGAAGTGTTTTTCGACATAACTTCGAAATTTTTGAACCAATCATTTTCGACCTTCTAGAATATTTAAGTACATAAAAAATTACGTTAAATTCAGTTTCAAAAATCAAAATCGAATCAAATTATAAAATTATATTTTTCAAACTCAAATATTAATATTTTGTTGTTTATAGCAAACTTAAATGTTTAAAATAATTTTCAGACTAGTACACCGATTGATTTTTAAATCAAATTGGCTTTTCTCCGTAAAAAACTGTGTCAAATACCGTAAATTGGATCAAAATCGTTCGACTTATTTGGGATTTGACAATGACAAAAATTAAAAAAAAATATATATTTTTGACTTTACTTCGACATTATTCAACCTATAGATTATGTAGCTACATTTTGTATACATTTTACAGTTTAAAAAATTGCACTGAATGTGATTCGCAAAATAGATCATCTTTTCCAAAATTTACAGCTGCAAAAATCAAATTACCGTCATTTTTAACAAAATTTAGATTTTTTAATTCCGAAAAATCTGCAAAGCATAGATTTTTGAAGTGAAAACTTCTTTAGGCGCGTTGAGCGTTTTGGTAGAGGGTAAAATCCTCGGTTCGCGTCACCGACATGCTAATGATAATAGTATATCTATAGCTATGTTTTGCATATAGTTTTAATTACTCTCAACTTAATAGTTCCGTTTTCACTTCTATCGGCAGTCCCACGACTGCTACTGTTTTTTTTTTGTTCTTTAGGGCTTAAAATACCTCAACTTCAAATTTCCGGGATGGCCTGCAGGATTAACCGTTTTAAACTTTTTTTTGTTATTTGAGAGAGTATAGTTTCAATTTGTTTCAATATCCATGGAGAGGTATTTTTTTTTCAATATTTTATTTTATTCTACATCAAAATTACAGCTTTCTAGTTCTTGTAGTCTTTGAGCTAAGCTCTGGGGATATTGCGAAACTATCCTTAAAGATACACTTACACTAGAAGAAGAGCGGAACCCTAAAAGGGGTAAAATCATTGCTATATTTAACAATAGAGAGAAAACAACGGTAAGTTAAAAGATTAATGTAGTGTTTGTTTAATTAGTGGAGGCAGTCCCGTGCTCATGTTCCGCTTGCCGCAAACACTTATTCTGGCCAAATCTTATGAAATGATAAATAATTTGTTTATTATCATATAGTAAAATAATAAAGAATTTGTTTATATTTTCTAATATTATAAATGATTTTCGGCCATAATTTTGCCGGGCAGGATTTAAAAGCCGATAAAATCTAGAAAGCAAATCAATTATGTCGGAATAATATGTCTTCCGCTTAAAAACACGTTTATCGATAAATTTCGCAATGCTTGTGATTTTGTCTTACTAAGAATATCAAAAATATTCGTTAAAATCAACTGAACATTTAGATATTGTTATATAAATAATTAAATACGGTTAAAGACGGCTCGATTGTTATTACAAATATTAAGGCCGTTGTCTCGAAGTCAGCTCAGTCATCGCATTGGTAACGGCGCAATAAATATCACTTTATAAATGTTGATTATTAGGATATTCGCGAAAATTGATCCTTAATTGTGTCTCCAACTTTTAATTTTACCCAAAGTAACGCCTGAATTTACGATATATTTTAACAGTCGTAGCAAATGTACGGTTTGAATTTCACAGATGAAAAATTATGGATGATTTTATAGCCGAAGTTTTGTTTTGGTTAGAATAAACATGTGTGTATAATACATGGATTTTGTGTGATCTGTGTTTAGTTAGGCCTTCACCGTTGCATATCAGAGCCTGCTTGCGAGATACAGTCAAAAAATATCTATTTACAATTAGCTAAAAACATTACATATCTTTTTCATTTATGCCCAATGAGGAGTAGTGCAAATAATGAAATCTGGTTTTTTAAATATTTCTTTTCTTCTCCTCTCTTCTTGTCTCCTTTCACTTAGGTTGGCTTAAATCCATAGACATACCAAGAACGCGTCGAATTCTTTATCCCAAGGAAATATACTAGTTGACCCGGCAAACGTTGTTTTGCCATACAAATTGGTGGGGTACTTGAAAGGTGTGTGTGTGTGTGTATGAGAGGGGAGGGGGAAGACATTCACAATTATCACATTAGTATGATTTTCATGTTTTGAAATATTGCTCAAATTTTGTTCGATACGATTTTGGATTTACTACAGAAATTAAGATCGGAACTGTTTTATTGTAGTAAATATGACCAATATTAATGAACTTGTTTGTTGTTTGTGTGAAATGTGTTGTATGAGATGAAATCAGGCTATATGTTAGTTTTTGTCTTTTTATATTGAAACTGGGAGACACAAAATATGTAATTAGTATTTTGTATTAGGTACCCAGTATAATTTTTTAACATAAGTTTGCAAATGTGAATATTTGATACTAATAAATCTTATTTTGAATAAAAGTTATGCCTTAGATAGGCTAATTTAGTAGGCGTAGTTTTTTTTGTTTTAATGTTAATACTTTATTTAATTTATATACAATATTAAAATACCTTACATGAATTAATTTTAAGATCTATGTGTAAGAAGATTAAGTATTAGTTTATACTAGCCCTGTGGTCGAAATTCGGTCATAGAAAAAAACAACATTTTTTTTAATGTAAAATAAACAAAATAAACGTCACAACTTACACGCATACGCCAAAGTCGCCGCCGGCGGCGACTCGGCCCTTTGTTTCGGCCCGCTAACACTCAAGACTCCGGTCAAGAGCCATTAACGTGTCGAAATCCTGATGCTACTGACTCTCCCACCAATCGTCAAGATACTGCCCTAAGCCAAGGTTCGGTCTCACAGGAGACACCCTTAGGGCGGACTCTTAGCCCACTTAATTTAAACTCTGGCTGAGCACTCTGCTCGCCCGAAACGCGCGGTTTCGCAGTAGCGGTCATTTGGACCAACTGTTTAAGTTCATTTAAAAAAAAATCGATTAGGTTTTTTAGAAATAATAATAGGTTATAGTCCGAAGCGCTACAAAAGCGACATCAAAACTACTTACATAAATGTGCAGTAGGTAACGACTTTTATGTCCTGCAGTAGGTTTGTTAAGTTGTCTTTAGCTCTGACACCGAAAGTTATGACACTGCAACGACATTTAAATGGTTGTTTTAACCTTCATGGTTAAAACCTACATGTATACTTCATGGTTTTAACTTACCGTAAACAAAGTGTCTACGTTTTACGGTTCTTTAACGATAGCGACACAGTGCTGCTAATAACAATCTATCACTTTCCTGTGATATATTTCGACCCGTTTGGAATAATATATCAATTGACGTTGAAAAGATCACTTAATCGAATTAGATGAAAAGTGAGCCTGTCCGCAGATAACAAATGTCCTGTCATTCACAGAGTATAAAATATTGATGTTACAACTTTCTATGCGCTGTCGATACGATAACTCCTCAGACATTTCCTGTTTGACAATTTGAATGTTCTTCAATTCGTTAGCTGATGCCTTGGGCGAAGAAATTCATTGCTTTGTACAATTTCAATATGATTTTGTGTTCAAATAAGTATCGTGTATTATTTTAAATATTTTTAATCTTATGAACTTTTAAACTAACTTGTTCTACTATCCTTTTTAAAAATATATAAACGGGTCAAAAACGCGTGCATATATAGAACTAACTTGTAAAGCTCGAAGTTTCGGCTAAGTTAGATTGACCGTGGTCCAGTCTGCTCGTGACCACGGTCTATGTAACTTGGCCAAAACGTCGAGCTTTACAAGTAAGTTATTTTATAATGCGCGTTTTTGACCCGTTTATACATTTTTAAAACTGACTTTTAATTTTAATAAAATTCAGAAAACAAAAACATTAACTACATTTATTTTACTTTAGTAATATTATAAGCAAGTAATTACCTGTTTTGTCGGTCAAGTAGTCAGCCTTTCTTCAGATGATTGATTCTCGGGTGGTCTAAAAAATACATATAGAAAAAATCTCAGTTGTTTCATAAAGTCTAGTGGGATAAGTAAGTACCCAAAACAGTTGCTCTCACTTAACGTAAATAAGAAGCCATAATCAGTTATGATGAAAAATAGAGATCATCGCTAGGTGATCGCATTTTTCCGAGTTTTATATCACTGTCTCATTTTTCCTGACCCAATAGCGTCAGTCGTTCTCTGTCGTTATGTTTGGAAGGTAAGGTAGCCGGTAAACATGCATACATGTAGTATTACACTGGATAGCTTCCATCGTCGGCACTTGGTGAAACTGCATTTTAAATTATGTATTACAAATAAACTCACTTGTACTTCCAGTTCACGTATATTTTTAATTTTCTACTATTCACATCCAACCGGTTTCGCTTATTAAAGCATCATCAGGGATGTTTTACACATATTTTATAATATCTTTAACATATTTTTACATTTCAATTTTACATTTCAAGTTATATTATTAGCTACTCTTTAAAGGTGCCTTTAAAGAGCATCTTTAAAGAGTAGCTAATAATATAAACTTGAAATGTAAAAAAAGTATTACATCCACCGCACTGGTGGCAATACACTAGCAACATCTTTGGTTAATAAAGGTGATAGTCATGTCTTTTCACAATCTATTCGCGGATTAAAAAAATGAAGTTTTTTTATATGGTAGCAAAGCATAAAAGTAGATGGTTCTTCTAGTATTGAAAATTACTTTCACAAAGCTTGGGACATAGTAAAGATAGAAAAGGTTTCTATAATATATGCAAATGGAACAGCAAATATCGAAGGGTTTAAGGAATTCTTATTTTCTTTTTTATAACATTTTGAGCTACTATATGATAATTCATTATATGTTTGGTATTTTATACATTAAAAGGTTAGAAAATACCACGCTTTTTCCGTTGCAAGAAAGGCAGAGTGAACCGATATTTACTACAATTCACCATTTGTTTGATGAGCTGTGCGGTAATCTTTATACCACATTTTATCGACCTCTAATGATTATTTTAAGTTTTAATTAACAATCGAGACCTGTAGCCTGACAGTTATTTGCGATGGGAGGTTTTCAACATATCTGAACAAGATTTAAATACTTATTCATATTCTTTTCCTTATCCGGGTATTGAAGTAGTGTACCATGTTGGTCCCGCGCTCCTTTGAAGAATAGACCAACTGCCGTTTTGCCAACAGACCGACTGGCTATGCTAGTCATTATCATCGTGGCTCCTAGGTGGTAGAGTACTGCATTATCTCGCCCGGTTCTGGTACCACCGCTTTACCTATTTCTCCCGCAATAGCGTCAGTGCTTTGAAAAATCAAAAGAGGCTTGAATAACATAAAAGAAAATTTCTTTTTTGAGCTTTATAATTTCGAGGAAGAGTACATTTTCAATTTCAGATTCTGTCTTGCATATTACGTTGTTTTGTAAATTGTTATGTAGACCGCCTCGTTGGTCGGGTAGTAAGCGAATTTAACTACCAATCCATGGGGCTCGGTTATATTCCCGACAGGAACAAATATTTGTGTGATGAGCGTATGTGTATATGTTTGTATTTCTGGGTTTAGGTGTTTATTGTATATGTTAACTCAATAACCGATACTCGATAACCACTCGACCAACGGGGCGGTCAATAAATAAATGGCAGAAGTTTGCTATTGTGCGTATATCAGAAAACAAAATATCAATATTTGGTTTTAATTCTACTTAATTATCTAAAAAATATTTCGGTGTCTTCGTCTACTCTAACAGTATAAAGAGGTAGCTATAGTTGTAATCTTGTGAGTAAGTTTGTAAGAAGTACTCTTTGAAACTACTGAATCGAATTTTAGAATTCTATATTATGCCTGAGTTATATAGTCTATTTTTTTACCCCTATTTACTTGCAAGATCGGGACTTACGCGGATTATACTGCTGGAAGTGGGTTTAAAATAAAGTTGTTAAAATGTAATCACTATTCGTTCAAAACAATACAGACGAATTCGCGAATATTGGCTAGTAAAAAAATAACGATGTAAACACGCCGCAGATTAAAGTTAATTTAAAAATTCGGCAATAAAACCTTTAGTTAATTACATAAAGGTAAAAGAAACAAGTATCAGCGAATACTTTCACCTTCGAGAACGAAGAAAGCGTGGTTCTTAATTAATAATCTGTAACAGACGTCCATTACGGCGATATGCACAGGCGCATTGTTTTCTCTTAAAATGTACGGATATACCGTTTTGGCAAATAATTTATATTAATATATGAATACATCTTATTTAATTACATAATTTTTGTGACTGGTTTATTTCTAATCCATACTATCTTAATATTCAGCTCATATAATATTATAATGGTGAGTCTGTCTGCCTGTCTGTTTGTTACGCTTTTACAAATAAACTGCTGCTGGACTGATGTTAATGAAATTTGGTATGGAGATACTTGAAGAATCAAAATCAGACATGAGCTAATTCTTTTTCCAAACATCAGCCTCCAAACGGCTAACACTGGGGGTAAATGTAGTATAAAAAATCTGTAAACGGTTGACCCTGCAGGTCATCCCTGAAACTTTCCGCTTAATTAAGGTATTTTATGCTCAAAGGAGTAAAAACTATAACCATAGATTTTTTAAATTCAAACATCTGTTTTGTTAAAAATGGCAGTAGATATATTGATTTTTGAAAAGATGTATGTTTTGGAAACGATGATCGATTTTTGCGATATTTGACGCTATTTTTAAGGAGAAAAGCTGATAAGATTTTTAATTTTTATTTTAATTAATCGTTGTATTAGCCTGAAAGTTATTTCAAAAATATTAATTAAGTTTGTTAAAAGAAGATTCAATTTAAATTTTTGAAAGGTATTACACGTAGTTTTTTAGTACTAAAATATCATAGAATACAAAAAAAAACATTGGTTGAAAAATTTCGAAGTTATGTCGAAAAAATACATTTCAAAATTTTTCGTCAACGATTACTCCCAAACAGATAAAATGATTTTGATGCAATTTATGCATTAGACGTAGTTTTATGAGGAATAGAGCTGATTAGGTTTTGTACTCAATCGATACATTAGTCTGGAAGTTATATTAAAAAAATACTGTTTCACCAAAATTATTTTTGAGTTTTTTCAAAATTTTCAAAATCTCCTGAGCCATTTGGTTCAAATTTTCAGGAAGTCTAAATTGAGTGGGATCCAATCCATCAATCACGTTTCGATCGGTCAAGCCGTTCAAAAGTTATGAGATGTTTACATACACACACACATACACATACACATACACACACACATACACACATCTAGGGCCTCAAATGTGGATATCTGGTAAAAACTCGATTTTCGAAAATCAGGGCAAAATCAATAACTTAACATACGTAGCGGGAAGTTAAAACTATACACTGCGGGCGAAGCAGCACGGGTCAGCTAGTAATGTTATAATTGCATGATAGTATCTAATCACGTTACGCAATTTGTCTCGTATGAGTTTTGAATTAAAAAAAACCCATATGAGATATCATTACGTTAGGTTCATCATTACACATCACAACCAAAAATTGTTGACTTACCTTTGGTGCACTCATCGTGCATCTGCATACCAGTTATAGAACATATGTATGGCGGTATTTTGAAGTTATTGTTAAAATAACCTCAATCGTAAACATATATATTATGTATATATCGAAGAAGTAAAATTTGGGATAGTGACATATCACCAGGGACCGCACGCTCTTTTAAATCAAGCCGTTTTAAATTAGAAAGAGACACACTTACATATATACATACAAAAAAAATACATATATTTTTTATAAGATAGCAAACAAGCAGACTGCGTGTTAATAGTGCGTTGCGTTGGCAGGATGGCAATAGCATATGCATGAGTCTACCGGCTGCCTCACCCTCCAAACCTGAAAATGACAATGACAAGCATTGACTGACGCTACACTGGCAGGAATAGGTGAGGCCGTGATACACGGGCGAGGCGTTGCGGAACTGTACCATATAGTAGTCATAATGGTAGTGATATTTTGGACCCATCATTATGTTTAGTGAAAAGGTGGAGAGTATGTCTTCTTCAAAATCAGCAAAGACTAACGAGACGAGACCCTTCAGATAAGGATTACTAGACAGTCAAATAAATAGTAAAATATTTTAATTAGGTGAAATTAACAAATCGCGAATAATATTTCCTCTGCCAGCCGTACTGTTACGTTATTAAACAAACTCCGATGCGATCTCGTATATATCTTAACACTAACAAGCAACGAAAGAATCAAGATAGTGTTCTTGATTAGAAGCAATTAAAGCGAAGGCATCGGCGCGCTTTGTGACCGCGTGACGGTTGTACTCGAAATCCTAGCGCGAAAATAATCCCCTACCATTGGCTTCTCGTCTAAGAAGCCTAAAATAAGCCACATAATTATTAACATGAACAAGAATTGATTTTTTTATAGAAACCAATGGAATAAAATAGAATAAGCTTTTATTAAAAATAAATATTTACCTCTTTGTGGTATAAGAGTCTATTTATCTCAAATTATAAGGTTTCGGGCTCGAATCCCGGGTCGGACAAAATTGTTATTGATGTTTTGTCAAAGCTTTTTATAGCTCGGGATCTAGTGGGTGTGTTACCACTTTAATGCTTCGGATTAGCACTTAAAGCTGTTAGTGTCGGCTAACACTAAAAATAAGCGATAATAATTATCCGGTCAATTTATAATAAAGAAATAACGGACAAAAAGACTAGCCCGCTGAGTTTCTTCCGCGCAATTTTCTCAGTGTGTGGCTGCGTTCCGATCCGGTAGTAATTTTTAAAATGTCGACTCGATAAAAGTGAGAAGATGTTAAAAATATTTTTTTCAAAAGTTATCATGTTTACAACATCATAAAACTTGGCACGTTCGCGCTAAGACATGTAAAATGCTTTTTAAAACGAATTGCTTAAGGCGCAACTAACGGTAAAAAACTGGTTTGTTTAATCACGTTTTTTGTATTGATTGTTAAATAACAATTTTACAAAAATTACACGATATACCTGAAGATATTATCTAAAGAATGTGCTAACTCATTACATGATAGAACTTATTTTACTTGATCGTATAAAATTCCGAAAACACGCTAAAAAAATCTCTAAAACAAATAATTTGTTAATAATATTTCTAATCTTCCACATGATTTTTATATGGCGATATTTAGTTAGTAAATACAAAAGAGAATGTGCTAAATTTTAGTTTTCAGCTGATGTTCTATATTTATTTATCCGAAAATTAACACGTTTCCCAGTGGTTTCTGAATATATCGCTCATTTTCTATAGTATTGACGCGCGTCGAAATACCTCGCCTTAACCCGAGACTCTAGAGTAAAGTCTAACACATTACTTAATGCTTTACGGAAGCTAAATTCGCAAGACAATACTTGTGTTAAAGCTTGTATTACTTCAAATGAGCGATAATTAATTGCAACATATTGATTCCATTAGTAGTATCTTAGATGATATCGTAAAGGCAGATTAAAATAAGTAGGTACGTATAAACTCGTTAGCGCGATAACACGACTAATGTCTAGTGTTTCTCTTTAGCCATTATATGCTATGCCTGAGAATATTTATCTTAATTAATAGGATCTCCGGAGAAACATTTAATTATTACGTGAGTATGTATGAAATTCAAGTGTTGCAATGTGTGAAAACATAACTGTATCATACGCCACTGATGCCGTTAAATTAGTGATAAGTCAACGAGTTTGTCATTGATTCTTATGATAAAACAGTGGGTTTGTTGGCGATAAAATTTATGCCAAAATCGTGAGTTTATTGTTATTGAAATTGATAATAATGTAATGAGTTTACTGTCCTTCCAATTTGTGAATTGAATGAGTTGGTATCCTTAAAAATGATCATAAAAAAAATTGATTTAAAGTTGTCCTTAAAAGTGTTTGTAAAAGAAATTGATCAGTTGCCATTAAAATGTGCGATATAACAGTGAGTTTGTTGCCGTTAAAACTGATAGTAAATCGTGAGATTAGTGTCGTTTAAATTGATGATAAAACATTGAATTTGGTGTCGTTAAAATTAATGATAAAACAATGCCCTTATTGCCGTTAAAAGTGATATGAACACTATGAGTTTCTTAGCATCGTTGTTGATAATAATAATAATAAATAAACAAATATTGCTGGAGAAATTACACGAATTGATCTAACCCTAAAGTAAGTAAATTATTTGCTTGTGTTATGGGTGTTAGTCAACGAAGATACTAATACATAGAAATACATATATAAATACTTTCACATACATAATAAATATCCAAACCCAGAAATACAAACATCTATGCTCATCACACAAATGTTTGTCCCTGTCGGAAATCGAATCCCAGTCCCTTCGATACGCAGTTGAGTTCGCTAACCATTCGACTAACGGAGCGCTCAAAATATGATTGATGATAAAACAAAAAAATGTAATTATTATTAGAAACTCATTAAAAAACATAGAACAACGAAGATATAGAAGGCTCTCTTAGTGGTAAGAAAAAGCTTCTAGGCCTCTGATGGCACGATGTTGGAGTCCGACATAGGAAAAGATAAGGCTTTGTGACCTATCGTTGAGAAGACTACCCTAAGCCGAGATTCGGTTTCACAGGAGACAGCTTTAGGGCTTGCTATAAGCCCATCAAATTTAAACTTTAGCTGAGCACTTTTATCACCAAACAGCCCGGTTTTGCAGTTATGGTCATGTGCCCAATTGCCCAATTCGAAAAAAGCCTTATGAAAATAATTTGCCAAAGTTATAAGTAAGTGGTAGAGTTCTGTGATATCTCACCGTAATTTTTTACTATCGCCTTCCCATTTCCTATCGCAACAGCGTCAGTGCTTGTTACTATTGTATTTTGTTTTAGAGTATATTTTTATGCATGTGGCGTGTACGTCACATGATTGGTATAGCATCTCGTACTCCTTTTTATTTTTATTTTTTTTATGTCATAAGATAGCAAACAAGCAGATGGGTCTCCTGATGGAAAGAGTTTATTTTTAAAAAGTTATTTATTATTTTGAACTCGATAATTGATTTTCAGAATTCGATTGTCGTCTTCACTCCAAAATGTTTTGGTTGAAAATATAGTATCGTTAAAGAAAACATTAGGAAAATCATTTTTTTCCAAATATTTTCTTAAACGATGACTCCCAAATGCCGAATCAGTTCAAATTTACCTACAGAAAGTATAAGTTTGAATGCCGCCAAGCGCGTTTTGACTGGTCAAACCGTTCAAAGTGAAGAGAAGATTACATAAAAACGTGTAAGCTTACATACAGACGTCATCATGAAAAAAGTAAGGAAAGCTTCCTAGAACATCAACATTTGAAGTTTTGATGATTTTAGGTATAAAAAAAATTAAGGTGGAATAGTTTTTGTCACTCATGTCAAGATTCATCCTGCCCTAATTGTAACTTCGATAAGTATTAGTTCCATTACCCAATTTAAGATTGCCCGCACGTTGGGTGATGACTTCCGCACAAGTAGTAAAACCTTAGGTGTTCGTAAAAATTATATCATGTCATTAAAATTTAAATCCAACTAAGTAAATTTCCACATAGTAGTTGAAAATAAGTGTCTTCACGCCCGTATCCCCAAAGAGTGTGGCAGAGGTACAACAGGTGCACCCACGATTAGCCGAAGATAGTCCCACAATGTGATAGGTGCCAAGCCTACCGCCATTCGGGCAATTATCCAATCCCGGGCAACAATATTTTTATCAGATAACTGAAAAAACACGATTTAAATTGTCCTTACGGTCTCACTCATGCAGTCAACATTGACACCGGATCACTAGACCGCAGAGGTTAGAGTTAAAAGTAAATAAACTAAATTATAATGATTGTAATAAAAATGTCTGAAATGTCCAAGATTTTCAAAAGTTTGTAGTTAATTCATTATAAATATAAAATTATTAATGTGAATAATTAAATTCACTTTACAATATAACATTTACTAACTGACCCGGCAAACGTTGTTTTGTTAACTTATAACAGTATTTCTCTATTATATAATAGATGTTATCATACACATAAACCATTCTATTGAATCACTTCATCCATTAAAAAAAACCGCATCAAAATCCGTTGCGTAGTTTTAAATATCTAAACATACATAAGGACCGACAGCGGAAAGCGACTTTGTTTTATACCATTTAGTGATTAAACTTAATTATATTGTGATATTTTTTTTGTTATCAGGAGAAGTACAAATGTTAATATGTCAAAATTTCGTTCGATCGTAATTAAAAGAATATTGCCAGCTTAGTAGAGCATAATTAAAAATAAATTAGTGTTATAAATAAACAAACGTTAATTAATAAAATCAATTTCATCCTAAAAATCTATCAAACAAAACCAACATATACAAGGATGTCATAAATCTGAATGTTTATTAGCGCTATTACTACTGGTTTTATTATGATAATGAGCAATCCTTTTACATAAATTTATTTTGCGTATTTTGGAAATGGATTTTAGAACTTGTCTGGATACTTTCATAAATTTTTTATCAATGTAGTTGTACTTTTTATAAAAACTCATTTTTAGGGTTCTATACTTAAAACTCATTTTTAGGGTTCTATACTCATAAAGTATATATATTAGGGCGTTTAAAAAAATGTTTTCTCGGAACCAGACTCAAAAGTTTCGTTTAGATGCCAAAATAGGCCTCTAAAAATATGAGCCATTAATATTAACGTTGTCTGCATCGCACTTTTCAATTTCCCATAAGAATAACACAGAACTTTTTTTATATCGGAGTATTATAAAAAAACGGCTAAATTGATAATAAATTCAACTTTGAGCTCGAATAACTTTTGAATGAGTTGACTCTTCGAAAAATGACATCAGAACTTTTTTGTAGAGCGTTCAGTTTTGTACAAAAATATTTGATGGAAATCGCAGAGCATTTGATAGCTCACTAGTTACAAAAATATGATTTTTTTCAAGCCTTATTTTTATGGAAAATCGGCAAGTGCGATGTGTTTCGAACAAAAAAATAATAAAGAGTTTCGGACTACAGGTTAATAAATTAAAGCTAAATGAACGTTTTGACTTTTATCCGATATCCCACGGGAACTGTACTGAATTTTGGGATGAAAACTATTCTATATGTTGCTCCAGCTTCTCAGCTATCTCCATGCCAAATTTCATTAATTTCTGTCTGGTAGATTTTGCGTGATTGACGCACAAATTAACAGATAGATAGAGTATCTTCACGCCCGTATCTCCGAAGGGGTAGGCAGAGGTACAACAAGTGCACCCACGATTAGCCGAAGATACTTAGCCCCACAAATGTGATAGGTGGCAAACCTATCGCTAACCACTTTTCAATCCCGAGCAACGTTGTGTTTATCAGAAAATTGAAAAAACACTTTCTTAACAGACAGACAGACAGATAGACAAAAATTCTAAAAATTAGTGTTTTTGCTTCGGTTATCGATCTTTTAACCGACCCAATTAATATTTTTCAAAAGTCTTCTATGTACAGAAATCACTTTTCTACTCTTTTATTATATGTATAGATGAGTATATGTATATATATCCGTCCGTTGGCCCGTTTGTCTATCGTCAGGCAGGCCGTATCTCATTGACCGTAACCGCTAGACAGTTGAAATTTTCACAGGTGACGCAGGTGTTGTATTTCTACTGCCGCTGTAAGAAATTAAAAGAAATAGACAGCCTGTCTTATTTGTTACTAGGAGGTTTATGAAAAGCGAATGAATGAGCAAATGTGTCACTATTATTATTACCAAGTATATAACAATACAATTCCGCAACTCCTTCGGATTAGCAATATTGCTTTACCATTTCTTGCCGTAATATCATCAGAGCGTATCAAGATCATGTTCCAGTATAGAAGATAAGGTAGATGGTAAATTTCTAAGTCTTGGGTATCTATAAGTGATGGTTGACTTTTCATCTGGAAAAATCTTTGCTTGTTGCCTATCATACGATACAAAAACAGTAGCAATCTGATTTAAAACAATAATGGGGAAGTAATCAAGCAAGGATCACTTATCTAGCCTACATGTTCTGTATTAGCTTCGTGGCGGGTCTTAAGATAGTTTAAATCCCTCGGGCTGCCTGACTTGCTAGCACAAGTTACCGTGGGCTTATATTATTATTACGTTAAGTGATAAGCATAATGCAACAGCTTATCAGACGTAATAATATCCTATAAGTTATTTATAACCCCAAGTATTTTTAACGTCTCGCTAAGGAAAAACTGGTTTTACGCCGATTGTCGTAATTCAAGTTTTCATACGTTTTCAGACGTTAGTTTTCAAACGTTTTAGGATCCTAGGAAGCTTTCTTATTTATACAGTGACGTCAGTATGTATGTTTGTTTATATGTGTGGGTATATGTGTGTTTTTGTGTTTGTGAAACTCTCATATCTTTTGAATGGTTTGACCAATCGAAACGTGGTTGTCTCATTCGATTGGGTTCTACCACTGAGACTTCCTGAAAATTTGAACTGATTCAGCTAAATAGATTTTAAAAAACTTCATAAACAGAACTATTCACAAACTATCTTTGTAACTGCCAGAATTTCTAAAATTTAAATTAAGGTGTTCTTAAAAAGTTTCTTCTTATACCGTAAATCGGATCGTAACCGGTTGATTCGTTCGGAATTATTGGTAGCTCAATTTCGCTGGACGTGAATTCATTGACGATAAAAAAGTTATGTACTTATATAATTTGCACTATCATAACGAATGAAGTCCAGTGAAAAATTCTCTTGTAAAATCATAAAATATGCGACATAAACAGTCTTTTGATCGCTTTTTTTTGTGATGTAAAAATTTAGGGTTTTCAGATTTTTCCTTTTTGGGAATAAGCAATATTTTACATATGCTGTAAGATATTGCTTCTTCCCAAATCTCATAATCCTAGGTCAGCTAAAAATACCCCATAGGTTTTGATTTCCTGCTGAAATAGCAAAATATGCGACATAATGTCTATTGATAACGTTTTAACTTACAAGTTTAATTTTTTCACAGCTTAGAGGGACCATAGATTTGAGTATTTGATATAAATTTCAACTTGATAGCTCTATGCGTTTCTGAGAACAAAGGTCGAGTTACTCTAAAAATAAGTAGTTGACACTAAAATAATAAACTTATCTTAAAACATAATTTTCGACTATAACAGTTAAAACTCTCAGACTATAGCGCCGCAATAGCGGCAGTGCTTGTCGCTGTCGTGTTCCGGTTGGAGGGTAAGGAAGCCGGTAAACTTATGCATGTGGTATTCGACCTCGCCACGAGATAGCAACGCACCATTAACAGCTTTGGTGTCTATAGGCGATGGTTGACTCTTTCCATCAGGAGACCCATCTGCTTGTTTGCTATCTTATGATATAAAAAAAAAAAACTATAAGTTTTAGTCAGACCATATATTTCCGTTATGTATATATTAATACGTAAAAGAAAAATTTGTATCCCTTTTTAAGTGAAATTTGGAAAAGTTAAAGCTTACATTTCGGAGTATTGTAGAAACTTAATATCTTTAAATAAAAATCACTAGAAATACATTAAATTATAAAAATAAATATTACACACACTACATTCATGTGACATACATGATGTTATACACACATATATACTCGTAACATTATCTTAACGGCTAAAAACAGTTATAAAACTTTTTAAATAGATTTAATCGCCTCGGTGGTGTAGTGGTCCGGTGTCGGAGTTGACCACAGAGGTCCCGGGTTCGATTCCTGGGTCGGGCAATTCAGAAATGTGTTTTTTCAGTTTTCTGATAAAAACAACATTGCCCGGGATTGGAAAGTGCCCGGTTGGCGATAGGCTTGCCACCTATCACATAGTGGGACCAAGTATCTTCGGCTAATCGTGGGTGCACTTGTTGTACCTCTGCCTACCCTTTCGGGGATACGGGCGTGAAGATACTTAAATAGATTTTATTATTTACTTTATGGTCGAATTTCGGCCACAGGTGATCGCTAGTAATCAAAAATATGTGAACGCTAACGCTCCGTCACTAGATGACACTGAGCGCTATAGGGTACACATTCCTTTGCCTATGTGGAACTCTAAAAGCCTACATGTTAAACCAAGAATGAATATGACAAAACTTTGCACACACGTATGCAAGGCCCGGCGGGGTCGCCCTGGCTTGCGGGCTTGCATTAATTAAACCGCAAGATAATTAGGTCGCCATCTCATCACATTATACGTGTGGAGTTCGCACGTACACATTGTTAGTAAAAATACTAGAGCTTCATAGCCGCAATATGACCGCTTATGATGACTGTTGTATTATTATACTAGACTTTTTAAATAATAAACCTTCCTGAAAAATAAAATCAATACAAGCTGAACGATTTTTTGACCGAGTACATGATTTTTGTGGTCTATTGGTCCGGCGTTGGTGTCTGGAACAATGTCTGGAATTGGAAATTGCCCGGTTGGTGATAGGCTTGCCGCTTATCACATTTGTCGGACCAAGTATCTTCGGCTAATCATGGGTGCACTTGTTGAACCTATGCCTACGCCGTTGGGGACACGGGCGTGAAGGTATTTTTTTTAACACGATTTGACCTAAACTGGTAAGAGTAAGAAAATGATTTGCTTGTGACATGAGTGATAGTTAAAGGTACTAAATACTGATCTATATATTAATACGTGAAGCAAAAACTTTGTTACCCTTTACGTACGTACGGTGGAGAATTAAATTTGACATAGTTAAGTTTATATGTCGGAGGCGTGCAGGAACCTAATATTTTTCAATAATATGCATTAAATTATATTAAATAAATAAAAATGAATATTACATACACTACATTCATATTTTGATATACACGTACTCAAACACGCAAAAACTACTGAACGGATTTGAACGAAATTTGGCACACAGGTAGATGATGATCTGGAATAGCACATATGCTATTTTTATCCCGGAAAAATTAGATAATCCCGCGGGATTCACCAAAAACTTATAATGCAGCGGGCTGCACACTGCAGCTAGTTTTTAATAAACTACAAAACCAAAATGGTTAAAAAAAATAGTTCTGATAAAAGAATAGTAGCCCATACAAGAAGCCCCAGAGTCGAACGACGGGGCCATGCCTGGGACATTATTGGGAAGCCCATCTTGGCAAACCTATATTGTCCTATGCCCGGGCCATAACTGGGCAATCAGCCTTGGCCATTCCAATGATTACCCAGGCTTGGGCCAAGACTGAATAACCTAGCCTTGGCCAAGCCTAGAGTCACCCTAACTTGGGCCAAGTTTGTGTAACCTAATCTTGGCCAAGAGTCTTCGCAACCGGCGTGTGTGTATGAAAAGAGTGATGAATGTGGAGGAAGCGAGACAAACCTGCAAGGATCGTGATGTATGTATGGCACTCGGTTCTCTCTGCCTACCCCGTAAGGGATCTGGCGTGAAGATATGTATATATGAAAAAAATTTTTCGATCGTAAAGCACTCTCTGATGCTTCGCATCATGAGTCGTGCAATAGCTTAAAATTAAAAAAACAAGCTATTATAAATAAACCAAACTAAAAAGTAGAAAATAAATAATAGTTTAAAAAACTAAAAAACACGCTTTTTATAGAAAACCGAACTAAAAAATAGAAAATAAATTTTAATAAATTTAAATTAAGAATAGTGTCAAAAATTTCAATAATTATAAATTAATAATAGTGTGAATAAAAAAAATAATTTTATTTTAAAAAAAGCGTGGGGTGCTTTTTAAGATATTACCGAAATGATAACCACTCTACTCATATCTGTCAATAAAATATTTATAACTATTGACACCATGCACCCTAACCAACCCAACCTAATTGTATTCTAAATTTGAAGCTTTTATGTCTGCTAGAAGCGCCTTGGAATTTTGGTGATGGGTCAGTTAGTCAGACGGTGACAAAATTAAGAAATTTTGACTATATCTATTTTTTAAACTACTGAATCAAATTGAATGAAATTTGAAATATACCGCGTTTATACAATGCCTCCTTAGTTACTAAAAATTCATACTTATAGTTTCATCCATAACGAAGTTGTAGGAGGGTCAAAATGAACTGAGCTGAACTAAACTACTTTTAGAAAAGGATGCTAAAGCCGTGCCGCTTTTTTGCTCGATTTGCTCGATTGGGCGGACGCGCGTTCCATCTTAGGCCTCATCTTAGCTTACCATCAGGCGAGGTCGAGGTCAAGCGCTTACCTATCGATAATAAAAAAAAAGCACTGCCGTGCCCCCTTGATTTTACAATAGCCTTTATTATCTATTCTTTTTATTAATTAATTAAGCTTTTTTTAAGTGATTAATTAAGCTAAAAAATCTGTTAATTGAGCTTAATAAATTAAGCATAAAATCTGTTAATTAGTAAATCTCTTATAGCTTTGGGAAGTTTTTTTTTATATCATAAAATAGCAAACAAGCAGATGGGTATCCTGACGGAAAGAGTCAACCATCGTCTATAGACACCAAAGTTGTTAATGGTGCGTTGCTTTCTCAAGGCGAGATCTAATACCATATGCATGAGCCTACTGGGTACCTTACCTTCCAAACCGGAACACGATAGTGACAAGCACTGACGCTAATGCGACAGGAATAGGTAAGGCGCTGCTACCAGACCTGGGTGAGTTAATGGAGATCTCTACCGTCTAATAGCCACGATGGTAGTGACTCGCATAGCCAATCGGTCACCTTTCATGACCTGCTTGGAAGAACGGCAGTTGGTCTTTTCTTTAAAGGAACCCAGACCAACTCTTTTTTCAACATTACTAATTTTATTGAGGAATATAATCCGTTACTTAATCGTTTCAGTGATCTAGCGAAACCGAAGTCATTATAGATGTATGAGGTCCTAGGTTCGAATATTCGATGATCCAGTTCATTCGGTAAGTAGATGGCTCTTCTGATAGAGATAACCATTGCCTTTACACACTAAAAATGATAATGGTGGGTTGCTTTTGTACGGTGAAATGTTTATACCTGATGCATAAGTTCACCGGTTTCATTATCCTCTAAAACAGGAACACGAATTACAAGCGTTGACGCTATTGAGGTAGGAATAGGTAAAGCAGTGGTACCGTATTCGTTGGTCCATACCCTCGTTTTAATTACAAGTAGTTACATTTTCTACGATGCGTAAGCTAAAATTCTTGCTATAAATTTCAAAATACCAAATGTTCAAATAAATTGTGGAATGCCTCATTATTATATTGGTTGCTAATGGTTATTGCTACGAATGACGGATCGTTGATTATAGGAACCTGGTATAAAAGAGTTTGTTAGTGTACCAACTTTTTACACATAACAAGACAAGTGAGCGTGACAGGCAATCTGTCTTGAGCTAGCTCAAAGATGCACCGACTAATATCCGATCACTTTCTCCCAAGCTCTCAGAATAATATGGCAGTGATAGATAGAAATAAGGTACTAATGCTTACGGCCTAGAAAGCAATTTGATGGAATAATTGGCCATTAGAGTTGGTTTTATTTAATTTTATAAGATAATAACTATTGATCATAATTTATTGGCCTTGAAGATTATAGCCTATATATCTTAGATCATGTGGTAATGGAATCGATCTCCGTGCCAAACAAAAATGTTACCGAGGTTTTCTTGAGGATTTACCTCGTTGGTCCATTCTGCCAGGCGGTTCGTAAAAGGCGAACGTTGGTTATATGCGACATTATCATCGTGGCTACTAGGTGGTAGAGATCTGCAATATCTCGCCCGGGTCTAGTACCACCGTCATACCAATTCTTACCGCAATAGTGCTTATTATTGTCATGTTCCGTTTTTTTTTTATATCATAAGATAGAAAACAAGTAGATGGGTTTCCTGATGGAAAGAGTCAACCATCGCCAAAGAGACACCAAAGATGTTAATGGTGCGTTGCTATCTTGTGGCGAGGTTTAATGCCACATGCATAAGTTTACCGGCTACCTTACCCTCCAAACCGGAACACGACAGTGAAAAGCACTGACGGATTTCTTCTTATTTGCTTTCTTGTGACATAAAAAAAACTCATAGATTCATCTCGGAGTCTGGTAGGAGTTTAAACACCGCGCCTCAGATAAGCACGCGAAGCTATCGGTTCTGATTAGGTTAGTACTATAAATGTTTATTTATAGTACTAAGATAATGGGAACCGACAGCTTCGGTTCTGATTAGGTTAGTACTATAAACATTTATTTGTACTACTAACCTAATGAGAATCAACAGCTTCGCGGTATTTGTTACCAGTCGATAAAATGCAGTGATGGTGAATCGAGATGAATCGTTCAGTTCACTCTGAATACTATTTGACACGGTGTTTGTCGGGGAACGTGTAGCAGCTCATATCAGAGTTTAGACGGCTTCTAAATATTCATAAATAAATATTCACGGGACAAATGATGACTGATGACGATGTTACCTGATGACGATGTTACCTGATGACTGATGTTACCTCAAAGTAAGCAAATTATTTGCTTGTGTTATGGGTATTAGTCAACGATACTATTACATAGAAATACATATATAAACACTAGAATATATTTAATAAACACCTAAACCCGGAAATACAAACATTTATGCTCATCACACAAATGCTTGTCCCCGTCGGGGATCGAACCCGAGCCCCGTCGATTACGTAGTCAGGGTCGCTCACCACTCGACCAATGGGGCGGTCAAATGTCAAACGCTTGTATTATTAGATATATTATAGTGTAAAAAAATATAAATATGCCATGTTCTACTTTATTGTACCGAATAAGAAGCCAAGTTTTAAAAAATATGCTTTTAGTCATTTTAATTCATCGGTAAATACAATAGTTGAATTTCCGAAAAAATATCTCGAGAGGCGTATTCAGTTTTATCCGTTGTCTTATCCAAATTATAGGCTTTTTTTATATCATCAAACAGTAGATGGCTCTTCTGATGTGACGAGACATACATCGTCTATAAATACCAAAGATGTTAATAGTACGTTGCTATCCTTAATTCCACATGCACAAGTTTACCGACTACCTTACTCTCCCAAAGTGAAACAAGACAGTGGCAAGCATTGACGCTATTGTGACAGAAATAGGTAAGGTAATACCAGACCTTTGCGAAACAATGCAGAACTCTTTTATAGTTTAATGTTGGGCCGCACTCTGTGTCTAACGCGCATATAATTTCGGGACGATAGACGCACTATCATCCCGAAATTATATGCGCGTTAGGGCACACGCAGTCCGGAATGTATGCGAAAATAGCCGATAATCTGCATCTGCATTTATCGTGTCATTACACGAAGCTTTGTGCGTCCTCAGCATAAATGTATAATATGAAATTATTATAGTTTTGATCAAAGAAAGCGATGCGCACGCGTTGATGTCTTTTTAGTGTTTTATAGAGTTGACTTATTATTAACTTACTTGAATGGTATGTTCTTTTTATTTCGGCTAGAAAAACAATTCTAATTGAATTTGTAAGGCTCTAATGGCTTAAAGTAACTGCGTATTAATATAGACTAGCGATTACCTGTGGCCGAAATTCAACCGCAGACGAAACAATAAAATCTCTTTTTAAGTTTGACAATTTACTTTAGCCGTAAAGAAAATTGTATACATCTGTGTATAATATCAAATATATCATGTGAATGTAGTGTGTGTAATGTTTATTTTTATTAATTTAATGTATTTCTCATGCATTTTATTTAAAAATATTAGGTTTCTGAACTCCTCCGCTTTATTTGAAAGATCTCTTTTTTAATATTTTAATAGTGATATATAAATAATTCGTGCATACATACACATATTTATCTGCACGCCAGATGTTTTTCGGGTTAGGCAAAGAGAACCAAGTGCCATTTTATGTCACGATCATTGCAGATTTTGCTTACCGCACATTCATTGCTCTCTATATACAAACACGCTGATTGTGAAGACTTTTGACACCACCATCGGATTTGTTTTAGTAAATACAAACAATAAAAGTCGCAAATAAAAATTGCGTATAATTAAAGTAAAAGTCTAAATTGACGTCAAAATAACGGGTTTTGTTCACGAAATATACGAAAAAGGACATAATGGCTACAATTATATAATAAAACGGAAAGAGAAACTTTTAGCTCTTGATAATTACTCTTAGGAGATGAAGCATTTAGAGAAACGAAATATTTCATCTTAATATTAATGAAGGATGATGATTACAATCATTTTTTTATATCATACCGTGGGTGCACTTGTTGTACCTCTGTTTACCTTTCGGGTACCGGGGATACGGTCGTATTTATCTATGTAGTTACTTACATGTATTAACATCATTGACTAGCACCCATATCACAAGCAAATAAATTGCTTACTTTAGGGTTAGATCAATTCGTGTAATTTGTCCAAAGATAAAAATCTTTATTTTAATATCATAGTATAGATAGCAATTAGATGACGTCTGATAATAAGAGATAATCACTGCTCAAATATGAAATTGAGGTTTTTAATTTGCAAATTTTAGCAGCTTTTATGAATCTCCTGTGATGAAACTGAAATAAAAAATGTGTAAGAAATAAGGTAAATTTATCCTAGACCTGAAAATTAAAGGAGATCTCAGCGACACGTACTTCTTCACGTCCACCTACATTCTTTTTTACATTAGTAGCGAAGACAGTCACACACAAAGTATGTACTTAATGCACGTTGAGTACCTACGTAAGGGTGAAGCGTTAATGGTTTATTTATTATGCTTTAAATTTAAGCACGCCAACCACCTTTCATAGAGTGAAGTGCTATTTGACTCTCCTGAAGATACTTCGTTATGAAGTGAAGCAAGCATCTACACTAATGGCACTACTATCGTGACAACTAGGCGTTAGAGGTCCGATCGTCCCGCTCGGGTGTAATACCACCACTCTCAATTCTAGTTACTGTCTACTTATACCTCCTATCGTGATATCTTTGGTCTATTTGTAGAGCAATCTGAAAATGTACAACAGCACTGCTACAAGTTGATGTTTTTTTTATAGTATAAGATAGCAAACAAGCAGATGGCTCTCCTGATGGAAAGAGTCAACCATCGCCTATAAACACCAGACATGTAAATAGTGCTTTGCTATCCACACGGTAGGGATGGAATAACCAAATGCGTCAGTTTTCCAGCTACCTTACCCTCCAAATCAGAATAAAATGGTGATACAAGCATTGACATTATTGTGACAGAAAAAGATAAGATAGTGATACAAAATTCGGGTAAAACTTGCAGAAATTGTTATATATATTTTTGTTATATGTATCATTATATATATCTTATAGATTTCTGCAACGTTTGCTGCTAACTAGGTGGTATTCTACTACCAACTAGTAGCCATGGTAATAGAGACGTGCATTAGCAGTCTATATTTCGAAAAAGACCCGGAACAACATGCGCGTAATCGCTTTCAAATAAATAAATTAAGCGATTTATGTATTAGAAACAATAAAACTGAGGAATATTGAACTAAAGTTGCCTCGAGTTTCGTCTTATGTATTTCCAAGTATCGAGATGAAGAAAAAGAACTTGAACTTCTTATGTCTGATTGTAAAATTAAATATCGGAAATTTCGGCATGCATATATCTTACTTGATTGAGAAGCAAGTGGTAAGTATTGTCACTGTAACGGTAGGAATATGTAAGACGGTATCAAACCCTGACAAAATGTTGCAGAACTCTACCACGGGCATTCGGTATTATCACCTAAAAGCTCCTCCCGCTATAGCATTAATATTTGTCATCGTTGTGTTCTAACTTAGAGAGTAAGGTAGTTAGTAAACTTATCCATATATCATTAGTATAATGACATATGGATAACAACGCACCTTTAACAACTTCGGTATCTATAGGCAATGTTTTGCTTTTTTCCATCAGGAGTGTCATCGGCTTGTTTGCTATTTTAAATATTAAATATTGACTAACCGTTCATTTTGTACAAACTGATTATCAAGAAGATAGATTATCTTCGTCCAAAACGGTGTAAGGAACAACACAGGGGATGTAACTACCACATACATCTCTTAAGCTGGTATGCTTCTATATCTATATAAGTATATTCTATATAAGTGTCTCTTAAGCTTATGCATGTGGTATTTTACGTGACTCCGATGGTAACGCATCATTTAATGTCTGTTGACTGCTATAAGCAATTATTGTCTTTTCAAGCTGAAGATCCATCTGCTTGTTTTATTTTTATTTCATATCAAAAGATAGCAAACAAGCAGATGGGTTTCCTGATGGAAAGAGTCAAACATCGCATATAGACTCCAAAGATATTAATGGTGCGTTGCTATCTTGTGATGAGGTCTAATGCTTCACCTTCCAGCTCAAAGCACGTGACGCGCACTAACAAACTTGGGCAAGATGTAAAAATGATTATTTTATACAAAAGTTGTCACATGTATTTTTAAACATTCAGTTTTTTTAATATAATATATTTTTCATTTTATCAGTTATTCTTTTATTAAAATAGTATTTTATAAAGGCAGTTTCTCTGTAACGTATATTTTTATGTCTAGTTTCTTTAATTATATTATGTTACGCTCCAAAGAAGAAAAGTCGAGAGCTCAGTAAATGAATGATAAAGTAGTGCTAAAATCTCTGTTAATTAACAGAATGTCGAAAATATGACGCATTTCCCGAATGCTGACAGAGGAAAAATTGCAATCGCAACGCATTTCGTCGTCAAACATCCCAGTGGATCATTTCACCGGCTCAGTTGCGTCCGCGCACCGGCACGCTCTACACGTGTTGCGCCATCTGTCGTCTACGGAAACAGTGCTGAAAAACATTTGTGACAGTGACATGGTTTTGTGTTATAATCGGATTCCGTTACTGTGCCATTAAAAACGTAAGTGTTGTGACTGGCAATATTTATTGTAATGTATTCATAAATTATAAATAAAATCAGATGTTAATTAAATAAACTATATTGGCTTTATGAAGTTTAAGTCAGTGCCAAATAAATCAAAAAACAAAAATGTTTTATAAATTTAAATATGAAAAGAGCGCGAAAGAGTAAATTCTCTTTGTAACTGGAATTTTATTAGGTCAGTTGCACACGAAATTTCGGATAAAATGAACGCGATAGATGATCACGCAACGTAATATACTCGAACCTAATTCTAAATGGCTTTTAATTACAGATATGCGATCGTGCACGTATTTAAATTATTTAGAAATCTGTGTAGTCACATGAAAAAAATGCACGAAATCGGCGGAGCGGCGCGCGCATCTGCACCGTTAGCCGTATATTTCTATATTTCGTCTATTTCTATAATTCTCTTTACTTAGGTTAAGTACAGGCTTATTAAAATTAACGTGAAATTATTTTTTTCCATCGCCAAATATACAGAAATACTTATGTTACAGATTAACACATCACATGTTTTATTTGTAAAGATATGAACAAGTGTTAAGTGGATACGATGCTCATTTTTTAAAAAAAGTTTGCAGATCAATTAAAATTATAAAACTTTTTAAAAACTTAAAAATCTTACGTTAAACATTTAAAGATATTTTTGAAATATATACATAATAATGTAATGTATAACGAAAATATTATTTTCTTTTTAAAACACGTAAAGAAACTTGAAAAATACAGGAAAATCTAGTTTTGCCTTGTTTTGTTTCTACATTTTATTTTTGCGTAGATTATGTAGGTATGTTGTTTCATAGGTGACAAGATAATATCCTTTATAAAAGTCGATCAAAAATTGAAAAGAAAAATGGAGAGCGGCTAAGATATTTCGGCAAATCGATCCAATATTTTATTATATATTTTCTGCATGTATCGTATGCATGTATATTGAGATTTCTACTGGCAAAATTCTCATAAATTCAGTTTTTCAAATAAATATTCTAAAGATACACAATAATTGGAAATTGATCATAATGGTATTGTATAATTGTATTCTGGTTTAAAGTATATAATTTCAAATTCATTTTCACAATGCTTTTCCCTTTCAACAAAAAATTTTAAAATAAGATAGCAAACAATATACTTTTCGTGAAGAAAAGAGACAACATCGCTTATGTTGATGGTATACCAGAGATGTTAATGGTGCTTTACTATTCGCGTGTTGCAATGGTAAAGCATATGGCATGTGACAGTAGTTTACTGGTAAACTACTACCTTATCTTCAAACTGGAATACGACAATTACAAGCATTTACATTATTTTGGCGAGACTACCTCTTTTAGAATAATACTTTGATTTATAGTAACATGAGTAGGAGTTTACCGGTGGGAGGGATGCGCTGTGCCACGCTCCCGGCTGCATGGGTACCACCATCTTGCTTGTTTCTCCCGTAAATCAGCTTAGCTGTTTCGGAGAAAAGGGCAAGACAGACAGTATCATTACTAGAACCGAGACTTAACATTTTATGTCTCAGAATAAGCAACACATAAATGAGTTACTTGAGCTAGTTCCAGGTAAACTAATTTATGTTCATTGGCGACTTCGACCATTTACTATCAGGTGGCACCTCTGCCAGTTCGCCTATCCAACTAACATGAAAAAAAAATAGTATCTACGCGCCCATGTCCCCAAGAGATAAAGGTTCAACCAGTGCACTTAGGATTAGCCGAAAATACTTAGTCCCACGATGCAATAGGTGGCAAGTCTGTCGCCAACCGAGCATTTATTCATTCTCGGGCAACATTGTTTTTATCAGAAAGCTGAAAAAGCACATTTTTGAGTTACCTGACCCAGGAATCGAAAACGGGACCGCATGTGGTCAACATCGACACCGAATCACAAGACCACTGAGATGACTTAATTACTTTAATTATTTGAAATATTACTTTAAGTTCTTACAACAGTGTTTTTTATATAAAAGAGGGGGCAAACGGACAGGAGGCTCACCTGATGGTAAGTGAATACGGCCGCCTACACACTACCAGGGGTCTTGAAGTTGCGTTGCCGGCCTTTTAATAGAATAGTTGCGAATAGAGCTCTTGAATTATTTATTATCATTTTTCATATCTTCATTTTTCATATCGTCATAAATAACATTTTGTATCCAAACTGTCAATCTGTCATTATACTTTAACTCCAATTTTATTTTCCTACAAAATATATAACTAACACACATTTTAATAATCACTCATTGAAGAAAAATAAAACAATCATATGATTTACTTTAGTTCTTACTCAAACCCAAAATTTTGAACTCTACAAAAGTAAATGTTAATCAGTTTAGTAATTAAACGTGAAAATGTTATAAACGTGCTCACTTTTGTATTAATTTTAGGTATTAGTTAGGAAGTTAGGGTGTTTTCTTAGCTTTGGAAGTAACTCTAATAGAATTCGTGTTTCCATGACAGAAAACAAACAAGTCATTTTGTTTTCCATTCGGGTTTGTAACTACTGCCTTATCTTTCCTCTCGAAATTGCATTAGTGGTAGATATTGTATTGTTCTTTATGTTATTGTTGTTTTGGGAATAAGGTAGCCAATAAAATTATGTTTGCAGCATTACATTCTCGCTACAACAATGGCAACGCACCATTAACATATTTGATGACTATTGGCAATGGATATCTTTCTCCACAAGGGCAGCTCTTTAATAAATATAAAATACTAAACTAAAGCTTAACAGATAGACAGACGGACAGACAGCGGAGGCTTAGTAATAGGGTTCCATTTTACCTTTTAGGTACGGAACTCAAAAAAGTTTGTGTCATCACGCTGGTTTTCTATTAGGGTAGGCATATTCATTTGAATGTCGTTAGATTTAAAAATGGAGCTATAAACAAAGATTTGTATCATAATGTAGCATCAATATAACTTTACCGGCTTTAGTCCCCTCCTAACCATATGATAGCATCGAAAAACAATAAAATTCTGTCTTCCGTCTTAGGTATCATATTTTTTTATGTCATAAAAAATATAATACCTTTTTTTATTATTGATAAGGAAGCGCTTGACCACGATCTCGTCTGATGGTAAACTAAGATGCGGCCTAAAATGGAACGCGCTTCCCTGGAAGGTACCTCACTCTTTTCTTAAAGATCCCCAGTTGTACTCGTCTGGGAACACAGACTCCAGAAGTATGTTCTAGACCATTGCAGTTCGAATGAAAACTACCTTATCCTCCAAACCGGTACACGACAGTGACAAGCACTGGCGCTATTGCGGTAGGAATAGGTAAGGTGGTGGTACCAAACCCGGGCGATACAATGCAGAACTCTACCACCTAGTAGCCACGATGGTAGTGACTCGCATTGCCAATCGGTCGCCTGTTAGGACCTGCTTGCAGAACGGCAGTTGGCCTATTCTTCAAAGAAGCCCAGGATCAACACGGGCTAGAATGGGGGAATGCCGAATTTCCATTAAAAACTTCTCATGCGATTTTCAAGACATTTTTTGCCCTGCAATACCATCTTTTTATAATTCATCGACATCCCTTGCCCTGCAATACCAGTTATCACAGAGGGTTTGTCGTAACCAATGTGACTTGGGCTATACACAAATAAACAATTCTCATGAAAGAAAAGTAATTATCATTACCATTCTCTAATCTGACTTGGAATGTATTACGTACAATTTTATCGTACCATTTACTAAGAATAAGATGTTAGCACATACTGATGTACTATAATTATAGTAAGATCTCCGAACCGATAAGACTTTGGTATCTATAAGAGAGCTTATAATATTTAAAGGTTGGCAACACAACTCGAGGGGCTCTGGTTATGCAAATGTTAATTGGCCAGTGATAATTTACTACCAGGTAAGCGTCCCGATAAACTGCTTCTTCTTTTGAAAAAAAAATATAAGTGTTCATAATAATAAAATTATTGTAAAAATCTTGTATTTACAACGAGTACTAACTGTTCATTGCAACACGATAAAGGTGCGTCTGATACGAGTATATCTAATCTAGAAAGTGGGAATTAATTATCATTTTCTGAAGAGTTAAAAGATTTAATATTTATAATACAGCCGTTACATAGATGTATATTACAACGGTAACGTTGAGTAATGTTACGTTAATTGTTTCGCTAAATTATTTTTGCGTTATATAACAATTTTATAGCAGTACTATAAACAATTTCAAGCTAAGGCCGTCTTGTTTGTAAACTCAGCATGGGAACAAATTAATTAATAGAAAGTCATTATGTATGATAGAATATAATTTTTAGTTTTTCGAACTTCGAAAAAGAAATGGAACCTTTATATTATCACTTGTGCGTCTGTCTGTTCGTCCGTTTGTCACAGCTAATTTGCGTCAAAACTACTACTAACTAAAACTACTACGAAGTGTGTAAAGTTGTGACTCAGATATGGATCTGTGATTTAAATAAATGAATTTTAATCATATATCTTACAGTAATCTGGCACGATTTCGCTCGCAAAATTTAAGATATCGATATTTGTATGAGCTTCCGAGTTACTGCGCGTAGTTTCCTATCGTAAATGGCTGTGTAATTTGATGTCGATGAATTATAATTAATAAAAATATAAATAAATACACATGATGGATGGATGCTTGTTGCTCTTTCACGCAAAAACGGCCAAACCTTTTTGGTATTTGGCACACATATGGGTTCATTTTATCCCGGAAAAATAAGTTGTACCCGTGGGATTCACAAAATTGTTATAATGCTTCAAGATTCAGAGTGCACCTATTATTTTTATATAATACTAGCTGCAGCGTGCATTCCGTTGCATTGTAAAAGTTTTTGACGAATACCGCTGGAACAACTTACTTTTCAGGGATAAAAGTAGGCTATATGCTATTCCAGACTATCCGTTCAGAATAATGGCGTGATTGAGTAACAAACATTCATCCAAACATCCATCAATCCAAACATCCAAACTTTCGCATTTGTAATATAGACTAGCTGCGTCCTGCAATCCACTGCATTGTAAGCCGTTTGTATACTATACATCCAAGTCGGTCTGACCATTTTTGTGTAAAAGAGTCACAAAAATTTTCCCCGTGCTGGTCCCGGGCTCCTTTGAAGAATAGGCCAATTGCTGTTCTGCTAGGCAGGTCGTAAAAGGCGACAGATTGGCCATACGAGCCACTACCATCGTGGCTACTAGGTGGTAGAGTTCTGCATTGTCTCGCCCGGGTCTGGTACCACCGCCTTAACTATTCCTGCCGCAATAGCGTCAGTGATTATCACTTTCGTGTTCCGGTTTGGAGGGTAAGGTAGCCGTGGCATTATGCTCGTGGTGTTAGATCTCGCCACAAGGTAGCAACGCACCATTAACATCTTTAATGTCTGTAGGCGATGGTTGACGCTTTCCATCAGGAGACCCATCTGCTTGTTTGCTATCTTATGATATGTAAAAAAACATCCATCGTGAATGGATGGGTGTATGTACACATACTCACGCATTTATAATATTAGTAGGATTATCTTTCTGCAGTTCTTTACTCTATACAAGACTTTATAAGTCGTTTTTTTTAGTTATTAACTTAAAGTTTAATATTTTCCGTAAACTTATTATATCAACTCCTTAACTATACGTAGTTAATAAATATTTTTTAAATTTGAGGAATAGTAGCTAAATAAAGTTGAAATTTAGGTAAGGTTGACGTAAGCATTCAGTTCTCTTCTCAGTAGCCTGTATTAAGGTGTTTATCTTGTTGTTGGGTATCTTTTGTACAACTGCTAATCTCAGAAATCTAAGTTAGATTGTCAAATTCTTAGGTAGGGTTTTGGCAAGACACTGTTTACATACTTTAAATAACAAAATGGAAATTAGCTTTAAACTATTCTTTCGTACAATCACAGATTTTTTTTAAATTTTATACGTATAATGAAAATTATGATATATATAAAATTATTGCTGTTTTAATGCAAATATAATTAATGTTTTATACAATGGTAACACTTAAATATGATGATAGAAGTCAATCAAATTAAAGTCTCAATATTTTTTATATGATTGTTTTTAGCGAAATATTTTATTTAATTTAAAAAAAATTAGAAAATGATTCTAGTTCATCTAATATGTGTCACTCCAAAAGACTCACAAGGAATGTACAAAACTGCCTGTGTTCTTTCACACACTCTACTCGTCCGACATCCATTTCGCGTAATTGTCGTGAAAAGGGATACAAAGTTTTTCTTCACGTATTATGTAGACGTTAAAATCATAACGATATCTTGTTCTGCGTAGTAGAGTAAAAATAAGATCAATATAGTAATAATCGTGATGTAGTGGTTTTTGCGCAATTCGCACTGATCGAAGTTGAAAGAAGCCGGCGGAGTCGGGCAGGTCGTGAGCAGGTGATGGCGATTACGATAATGCGAGAGCAATTGCAAAGCTACGTATCTATTTTTGACCGACTTATAAAAAGGAGAAGGAGGAAGAAAAACAGGCACCCTGGTATACAAGGTTATTTTTAAAGGTCCGTTCAAAATTTAAAGTGCATTTCAATTATTAATGAAAGATTAATATAGGATAATATAAAAATAATCTTTTAAAAATATCCCACTAAATTTAGGAATTGAATGCACCGAGACTTGTTAATGAACTCTATAATACCGGCAGTATCATCTTACATTTATCTATTATTAAAATAGTAACTATTATGTAATCAGTCACTCTAAGTACATTTTTCAAATCAGTTTAATTTGGTTCAAAACACTAAAATATTTTAGTTCGAATTTTGCGTAATATTATATCCATGCGTTTTGTTTTTTGTCTGATAAAAATAAAATTTTGAATTTTTCTAATTATTTTTTTTATTACATTAATGGAACATATTAGGTATTCTAAACAGCCTCTGAAAATTTGGTCGGACCTTTAAAAATAATCTTGTATTTAAATACTAGCTGAAGTACGCAGCTTCGCTCACGGGGAAAGTGATACGTTAACAATATAACATTTAATACAGGATTTGGCGTGAAGAATTTTTGTAGTATTTATTTTTGTGTATCTTTTTCTTAGTTAATAATTATTTGAATGTAAAAATATGAGTAACGTTGCATACATGCTTGCATAAGTACACATTTTTTATTGGTGTCCATTACTATTGTAACAGTAATCGGGACATGCAGCCAAAATATTTAAAATGAATCCACCAGGGGTCATTTTGAGGAATACAAATAGTCTGGACACAGTGACTTTCGCGTGCAAGATTTGCATATATATACTCACTCATATACAGAATCTTTTTTTTATGGAAACTCCAAACTGGAACACGACAGTGACTAGCACTGGCGCTATTGCAGCAGGAAAAGGTAAAGCGGTGGTACTAGACCCAGGTGAAACTATGAAAAACTCTACCACCTAGTAGCCACGATGGTAGTAACTCGCATAGCCAATTGGTCGCCTTTTACGACCTTTCTGACAGAACGGAAGTTGGCCTAAGTATTCTTCAAAGGAGCCCGAGACCAACACCGGGAAAATAATATTGTTTTAATAATAGATCATTTACTATATAAACAGTCAGTTTGTAAAATGCAAGCGATTGGCAAAACGTGTTATTGCTATTATTGCTATTAGGCGGTAGAATTCCGCAATGTTTCACCTGGATTCGTACCATCGCCAAGTCTATTTCTGTCTCAATTTCGGTAATGCCTATCATTGTCATAATCCTGTATAGAACGTGAGGTAGCTGGCAAAACTGTCAATGTGACTGTGACTGTCCAGTTAATAATTTTGGTGTTTATAGGAAATTGTCGTCTTTTTCCATTAGATGTCTTATTGTTTTCTTTTTAAAGTTAATCTATGATATTAAAAAAACAGTTAAATTATAGACTCTGAAAAACATTTAAAAGTGCATCAAATAGAGATATCATCTATAAACGAGCAATCAATACAGCTTGTAAAACGATCATACAAGAACGACGCAGTTCAACACGAATGGGGAATAATAGAACGCCAGTACTAGATATCTAATGCTCATGCAAAATGCATCGAATCTCAGCGGAATGGCGGAGATAACTTCCGTGCCTGGCGGTAGGGCTACCACACAAATTGATTTTTATACATTCATTGTCTGGTACTTAAAATTACTATGCTGATAATTAAGTAAAAAATCCTTGATGATGTTAAATAAGAAGTCAGCTAACCTCATAAAAGTGATTAGTACAGGTTAATCCTAAAGTTTATGAAATGTAATATTAATTAATGTTATCACATTTTGTATTGTTGATTTTAAATGTAATATGTAGGTATATTTACTCTACTCTACATAATGAGATAAAAATAATTAATATTACCTGATTATGTAGTTTATATACTAAGTATAATTAGTTATATGCAGTAGTAGCAGATATGTAATTAGTATGTACTAAGTATAATTAGTTATATGCAGTAGTAGCAGATATGTAATTAGTATGTACTAAGTATAATTAGTTATATGCAGTAGTAGCAGATATGTAATTAGTATGTACTAAGTATAATTAGTTATATGCAGTTACCTTTAAGTACGTTTAGTACCTAATAAGAAAGGGAATTGAAAAATCATCATTTTATTGTTTGAGTTGTTTAAAGAAACATTAAAAGTTGGATCACTAAAAAACAAAAAAACCACCATACCATACAAATATATTGATATCAACATATTAATTATTCGTTAATCTAAAAAAAAATTTAAGCAGAATATAAATTAAAAAATTACTTAGACATACTTCTGTCGATCTAGCTAGATATTACTATACTGCTATACATTATTCATAACGACCTAATTGAATCATGTAACAAGAAATGCAAATTATTTTGTTAGATCTAAAAGGCTGTATATTAAAATGCCTGATAACTTATATCTGTTATTTTATTTATAAACATTTTTGAGCAACACTGTAACTTGTTTTTCAATCTATGTACATACACGTGAGTTTGAAATTATGTTGGATTCCAGTGTAATGTAACATCATTTAAATCAAAAGATTTCTTTAATAATTACATATTTTTTATTAAAGTTAAAAAGGAAGATTGCTCAAGTTCAAGTTCAAGTTTTTCCTTGTGTTGGCCCCGGACTCCTTTGAAGAATAGGCTAACTACCGTTCTGCTAGGCAGGTCGTAAAAGGCGACCAATTGATTATGCAGGGAGGATTGCAGGGCAAAAATGTCTTGAAAATCGCATGGACATGTGTACTAGTACCTCCATATTAGTCCCTCGTGTTGGTCCCGGGCTCCTTTGAAGAATAGGCCAACTGCCGTCGTAAAAGCGACTGATTGGTTATGCGAGTCACTACCATCGTGGGTGGTAGATTTCTAGGTGGTAGATTTCTGCATTATCTCTTCCGAGTCTGGTACCACCAGTTTACCTATTCCTGCCGCAATAGCGACAGTGCTAGTCACTGTCATGTTCTGCTTTGGAGGGTAAGGTAGTCAATAAACTTATGCATGCGGCATTAGACCTCGCCACCAGATAGCAACGTTTTTGGTGTCTATAGGCGGTGGTTGACTCTTTTCATCAGGAGACCTATCTGCTTGTTTGCTATCTTATGATATAAAAACAAAAGAATAAAAATCAAAAGTGCAAGGTTATATAGTGAGAAGCCATTTCGTTGTTCATTAAAACAAAGATTGTACTGATGCGTTGCTCTCTGCACAGCAACGACGTAAAGCTATATCTATAAGTTTACGGAACCTTTTACCGAACACGATACTGATTAGCGCGGTAAGAGTAGGTCAGGTAGGTAAATTTTAGTGCAATGCCAATACATTGAAAGTACCTATTAAAACTTATTGGATGTTTGTACTAGAAAAAGTTATTGGATGATTGCATGTACTGGTATGTTAGTATTAGAAACATGGCAACTAAGTTGGCATGATATATATATATATATATATATATATATATATATATATATATATATATATACATGTATATTATATAACATATGTCTAATATTTTATTATTAATTTAAATTATTTTGTATAACTTTGCATGTTATATAAAAATATAAGTATTTTGTATTTCTTCTCCAACTCATAACCCTGTGAAACTTCATACTCCTTAGTCCGCGAATATTTCGTGAAAAGAGATATGAAGAATGAGTATTATTTATATAAATACTAGCTGTGCCCGCGACTTGCTTGCTAAAACCAGCTATTTTAATATTACAAACAGACACTCCAATTTTATTTATTTGTATAGAATATAGATAAGAATATATCTTATAAGTAATGTCGCTGTCGACAACCCTGGTGCACGGTAACCCTACTCGCGAGTGTGTTAGTGGCCCGCGCAGTGAGAGTTAATATGTGTATCGGCGACCTGAAACACAAGCTTGAATTAGCGCTCGTAAAGGTAATTAATAACAATAATAATCTGTAACGGGTCTGGCCGTTTGGGAACACATTTGGAAGACACCGGTTCCGCCGATACAGTAGCAATAGTACTATTGAACAGTATTTAATTAATAAATTATCATTGGAATTTTGTTTCTTAAATGGTTAGAGTATAGCATGGTCGGTCGGTCGGTCGATGCCAATCGAATTAAGGCTCGGGTTCGATTTCCGGTAGGGACAGACATTAATATTATGAGCATACTTGTTTGTTTCTAAGTGTAGAGGTATAGTTGTACTAACAATACAAATATTATAAATAGGTAAAGTTTTTAAGTTTTAGCTTCTGATCCACAATCTAGTAAAGGTGTCACACTCATATAGGCATTTTACTGAACTGGATTAAAAATTGTCTCCAGCAGCAAGCTACAATATTCCTGTGCGACCAAGGCTGCATTTTATCGTAATTTTTCTACAAGCTCGGGATCTAAGCGGGTTATATCGCGGGAAAAGGCTATTGGTTATATTTCAATATACACAAATCTATATTTTTTGATTTTTTTTTTTGAAAAAACACCAAAAAAATTTTGGTGAAACAGTATTTTTTAATATAACTACCAGATTTATGTACCGATTGATTTCAATAACTAATCAGCTCTATTACTCAAAAAAATAACTCAATACGTTGCAATTTTGAAAAAAGTGTTTTAGTGTAGCTTTGAAAATTTTCAACCAATAATTTTTTGGTATTCTACGATATTTTAGTACTAAAAAAAACTACGTCAAATGCCGTTTCAAAAATTAAAATCGAATCTAATACTCAAATATTAAAATTACGTTGTTTTTAGCAAATTTACTTAATTTTTTTTTAAATAATTCACCGATTGACTTGAAAATCTTATCAGTTTTTCTCCTTTAAAAACTGCGACAAATACCGTTAATTTAATCAAAATCGGTCAATTTTTTTGGGATTTATCAATGAAGAAAATTAAAAATAAAATGTTTTTTGACATTGCATCGAAATTTTTTAACCAATCGATTATTTAGCTAAAGCAATATTTTAGATTTCAGAAATTTAGTTGAATGCCATCATCGTTTTAAAAATATACAGCTTTTAAAAGTTATAAATATTAAAAATACTGCCATTTTTAACAAAATAGATATTTGAACTGAAAAATCAATGCTTATAATTTTTACTCTTTTGAGCTTAAAATACCTTAATTTAGTGGAAAGGTTCAGGGGTGGCCCGTAGGGTCAACCGTTTACACATTTTTTAATTGAAAGCCTGGTTGTCGGGATAGCTCTTATCTATGATTGGTGGCAATAGGAGCAACCGTCTCTAGAATATCAGTCTATCTAGCTGATGTTTTTTTTAAAACAAATATTTTTGAAATTTCTTGACATTATATATATATATATATATATATATATATATATATATATATATATATATATATATATATTAGGGTGGAGTGAAAAAAAAAATTTTTTTTTCTTCTTAGCCTGGGGGTCAAATTTGTAGCTTATAAAAAACAAAAATTTTTGAAAAAAAAATAAAATTTTTTACTCAACATCTTGAGGCAGCCCACTCATTTTTAAAATTAATTACGAGTAAAAACATTTGGTTGCAAAAAAAAAATTTTAAAAGCGTTCTAAAAACTTCAAAATATCCTCTTTTATGCCAATTAAAAATCACAAGTTAAAAAAAATTTTTGTGACTATTGTTTTAATATTTAAAAAAAATCCAAAAAAGTAACATTCCTCGTTAGGGCACTAGAATAAAATTTGAGTTGGAAATGATCATAATTGCCAATTCTTGGATGTTTTAAGACATTAAAAGACAAAAAATTTTTTTTTTTTTGCAACCAAATATTTTTACTCGTAATTAATTTTAAAAATGAGTGGGCTGCCTCAAGATGTTGAGTAAAAAATTTTATTTTTTTTTCAAAAATTTTTGTTTTTTATAAGCTACAAATTTGACCCCCAGGCTAAGAAGAAAAAAAAATTTTTTTTTTCACTCCACCCTAATATATATATATATATATATATATATATATATATATATATATATATACATATATTGTAGGCAGTATGCCTAATAATTTGAAATTGGTTACTGTCTTCGTTTTAATAATTTATTTAAGTATAAATGTAAAAATGAGTTTAAATAAAAATTGATAAAAGTTTAAATAAATATTGATTAAGCAGTAATCTGTACTCTGTAGCCATACATTTTCGTGCCATTTATCTGGCAAAATAGGTTTAAGCACACCGATATCAAAAATCAAAATCTTTTCCAACCCTATTTTGTGCAAATAAAGTATTTGAATTTGATTTCAAGCATGTGTCTTCAATCCCGTGTCTCCGAAGAGATAGATAGAGGTACAAAAATGCACCCACAATTAGCCGAAAATACTTCGTCCCACAATGTGATGGATGACAAACCTGTCGCCAACCAGTCACTTATCCCAGGCAACGTAATTTTTTTCAGAAAACTGAAAAAACCCATTTTTTATTCGCTAGACCCGGGAATCGAACCCGAGATCTTATGTGGTCAACACCGCCACCGATTCACTAGACCACAGACACGATTATTTTGGTTATATATTTACTTTTAATAGCGTACATACCATATCACTTCTTATAGAAGATTATGAAACTAGTTATGAGAAGCTACTTTTGGAAGGATTTCGGTCAATATGGTTCAAATTTTAGTTATTCTTTGCTGTGCAAACTGCAAATGATGCACTTGAATTTTGGAGGTAATCTGACGATAAAAGAATGTGTATAGATATCATTTTTAAACTTTTCATTTAAAGTCATGTGCTCCTGGACATGTACGCAGAACAAACAAACTCACAGTCACGTTTACAATAATAGTTAGGGCGTCTTCATTTATACGAACAACCCAGCCATTTTAATTAATTATCTCACATGCTCATACAATTATTCTAAGCTCATACATAATACAGTAGTGATTTAAGTGCCACAAAGGCTTTGTATGTGTCCAATGTATGCACTGATGGATTAGATATTATGAACTCGTGAATACTTAACTAAGTGGTGTTATTAACAATTAAAGGTTTCATTATTTATTTATGTTACTAGCTGTTGCCAGCGACTTTGGCCGCGCGGACTTTGTTTACTCCGCACAGCACCTCTCCGCTAGGTGATAGCGTGATAATATGTAGCCTATATGTTGACCCGACCTGTTAGTAATATTCATGCAAAATTTGAAGTAAATCCATACAGTACTTTTTAAGTTTACCCCGGACATACATACAGACAAACAGATAAACAGACAAACAGACAAAAATTCTAAAAACTTATATATTTTTGGCTTTGATATCGATTGTAGATCATGCCCCAAGTATTCTTTTAAAAAAATATTCAATGTACAGTTTGACTTGACTTTCCTAAGATTTTATTATATGTATATAGATATGCAATGTTAGAAAACAATTATTATATGTATATTATTTTATAAAATGGCAAACAAGCAGATGGGTTTTCTGATGGAAAGAGTCAATCATCGCCTATAGACACCAAAGGTGTTAAAGGTGCGTTGCTATCTTGTGGCGAGGTCTAAAGCCACATGCATAAATTTACCGGCTACCTTACCCTCCGAACCAGAATGCGACAGTAACAACTACTGACGTTATTGCGGCAGGAATAGGTAAGGCGGTGGTACCTAATTTTCCTAAGTACCTAAATTTCGTAAGTATTTGTATATTTGTATGTTTTTGCGTTGGTGTATTTATGTGTTTGAATGTTTGTCCACGAATTTCTCGGAAACTAAAATTATATATTTCAACTTAGAGAATAATTCATATTTCATCGAAATCGGTATTGTAAAAAAAAGTTTAGTTTTTAGGGTATGGTTGATACTTGAAGTTGCTTTAAATTTTTAAATTACTATTATTTAAATAGGTTCCGTCGTTAGTTTGTTATCAATATTGGTGAAGTTATACTACGCTTCGGGCGTTTCTTTGGGTTATAAATTTGTCATTATTAATTACTAACTTGGCTATAATAAGATAAATCAGTTTAGCTATCGCCCGCTGGCCGAAATTCAACTATAATTCTATGACTCCATTTAGTCCATTAACAATATATATTTTTAAGCTTGACAACTAGACTTTTAAGCATAATCAAAATATATAGCGTTCTTGTCACCATTAACATCTTTGGTGTCTATAGGCGATGGTTGACTCTTTCCATTAGGAGACCCATCTGCAAGTATGCTTTCTTATGTTATAAAAAAATACATTATCCTACATTAGAAATATGATATTATTGGAGTCGTATACAGATTAGCTTTCATTCATCCTCAACACCTCGAAAAGAAATTCGTAACTGTGCTAGTGATGCAATGCCTCCATCACAAAACATTTTTTTGTCCCTCCATGGTATCTTGAAAAACTTTATAAACAACAAAGAAAAAAAACGACACGCAGGGATAGAACCTGCGACCCTTTCCCTAAAGCTAGGATGCTCTACCACTGAGCTAGTGTAGCAGGTTCGACGTGGCGAAATTATTCTTTGCTATATGATCGATTCCGTCGATAACGTCGTTCATGGTGTCTGTAGGCGCTGGTCGTCTCCTGTTTTTAGAAGCCATCTGCTTATTTGCTGTATTCTATGATATAAAAAATTTGACATGTTTGGTTAATCGTTGACCTTTTATAACTTTCTTTACAAGAAGGTAGATAAACTTCAAAATGATTCGGGATTAATAAATTATAGTTTTCGTATTAATGTTATAGTTTTCGTAAATATTTTTTTTTACACAGTACATTCATTAAAAACATAATTTATTTTTGTACAAGCAGGTAAACAGTAAAAAAGCTGATACGCAATGAAAGTTATTTGCCAATTTAATTAAATTCCTTGTCGAATGAGAGCTAGACTCATTATCTACTGTCAGTAATAAAGTTCGTAACGGCGGTCGTACTGTTATATAGTTTCAGACTTCGTTGACGTCGAACTGAATTCTACCCGGGATACTTAAAGAGCAATATTTATAGTGAGCAATGAACTATTTTAGTTTATTTCTAGTTTTATTAAGTGGCGAAAAAACGGAGGTTATCAATTTAGTGGAGTGGCTGGAGCATTCAAAACCGTAAAACCTCGGATTGGAGTTATAGTGAATGAATTAATATGATCGATGTGGGATATTGTTTTTTAAACTATAAATTGCAATGTTTAACCAAAATTGTTTTGTGCACTCCATTGTTTCATTGTTTAAACAAATTATTATGAAAAAATAATGTTTCACCATATATTTTCACTTTAAACAGTTTTTTTTTTTATTTATATGTTAAATCTTACCTGAGTAGACATATAGGAATATTTTTAGAAGACACCTGTGTATAAAAATAACAATAGGGATCTCGAAAAGGTAGAAAAACGTGGAGGGGAGAGCGGAGCGACAGCTTTCTCGGCCACTTTAATTATAAATGAAACGTACTCCATTGTGTTCATTTAAAAAAATAAGGTAATTAATTACGACTAATGAAAAGAAAAAAAATTATTAGTACAAAATCTGTTTATTTAAACATATTACATTGTTGTCTACATCAAATATTTTCTCTTATTATTATTAATAATAAGAGGTTACTCCTCTACTCATTTTTATAATTTTACCTAAATTTGTTTCGGAAGATGAACCCAGGTGTATACGATGGTCACACTATAAGTTTTGCGTAACTTAAGAAACAACATGTTATAACCAAAATATTATGTTTATTGCTTTTCAAAATAATCTCTTTTACGTTTTAAATATTTTTTCATGCGATCGAGCCATTTTTCAAAACAGGAGGACCACAGATCTGAAGGCATGTTTTCTACGTGCTGATTGAACGCATACACTGCCTTTTCGGATTTGGTAAAAGTAAAACCTCTCATCAAATCTTTGATTTTGGGGAAAATACAGAAATCACAGGGTGCTAGGTCAGGGCTATGCGTAGGATGAGTGACGAGATATACTTTTTCGGAAGCTAAAAATGACTTTTTTTTGTTGGCCGTGTGTAAAGAAGCGTTGTAATGGTGTAGGAGAATGCGGCTTTTGGGTCGTCTTTCGTGAACTTTTTCTAACACCCTGGGTAAACAAATTATAGAATACTACTCGGCATTAACACTCTTTTGATCTTCAAGTGGAATTGTACAGATGGGACCCGTAGCTGAGAAAAAAAACGCGATCATTTTTTTACCAACGTTTCTCGCCTGTCTCAATTTTGTTGGCCTGTTTTCATTTTCAAACACCCAATCACAAGATTGCTGTTTTTTTTCGGGTTCAAAACAATATATCCACGTTTCGTCTCTTGTGATAATGTTATAAATAGCATTAGAATGTCCGTAGTCGTACTTTAGTAGCATCTATGAGCACCATTCCACGTGAGCCTGCTTTTGCTCCGCTGTCAGTTCATGAGGGATCCAACGACAACAAAGTTTCCGAACTTTCAATTCTTCGTGTAAAATTTTCTGAATTTAGCTCATACCAATCTCCAATAGTCCTCGAATTGTCTCATAGGTAATCCGGGGGTTTTCTTCAATTAACTGCTTAACAGTAGCCAAATTATTTTCGTGACGGTAATTGAAGGCCGCCCTTCACGAAATTCGTCATGTAAAGAATCTCGACCTCTCTTAAATTCAGCAAACCATCGCCTCACGGTGCTCAAACAAGGTGCTTCTCTACCAAAAGCATTTTGAAGACGAACGGCACAGTCTTGCGGAGAAAGAGAACTTTTAAAATCATAAAAAAATCATCGCTCTTAAATCTTTGCGACTTAATTCTATTTCCGTTGCGTACGTAGAACTTTGATTTGTGATAAAAAACAATTTACAATTAATTCCATACTAATATTATAAATGCGAAAGTCTGTCTGTCTATTACGTTTTCACGGCTAAACCGCTGGACCGATTTTCCCGAAATTTGGAAAATTTTTATTAAAAGCTATTTAGACGACTTATAACCGGGAGCGAAGCTGCGCGGGTCAGCTAGTTCAATATAAAAACGTCGTCTTCAATACACCTTCCAGTACAAAAATATACAAGAATTTTTTACTAAAAAACCAAATTTTCACTGTTATAGAAGCACAATATTCACAGAACACGTGTACTTGCAACTAAACTCAACAAGCCGAGAAATTCCATTGTACATAGCCGCTGTCGCTCCGCTCTCCCCTCCACGTTTTTCTACCTGTTCAAAATCCCTACTGCTAATTTTATACACAGGTATCTTTGAAAAATGTTCTTATATGTCTACTCAGGTAAGATTTAACATATAAATAAAAAATACTGTTTAAAGATTTTATAGATACTATTGATTCAATCGATAATTTAGAAGAATACAATACAATCTGCTAAGTGCAATACTATCGATACTATCTATAGTATCGTGTTTCCTAATGAAAAAATAATCGATACTATCGACAGTATCGATACTATTGAATATCTAGGAAACAATAGTAGTGATAGAATTTACAGTATCGATACCATCGATTGTTTTGAACTATCGATTGTATGCTAATTTACGATAGTATCGATAGTACCGATACTGTCGATACTATCGTTTCCTAGAAATTAAATAGTATCGATACTATCGATAGGATCGATACTTTTCTGACTGGGAGATACGATACTATCGATAGTATTAACAGTATTTTATTTTTCCAATAGTATTGTATCTTTTTGAACAATCGATAGTATCGATACTATCGATTTAATCGATACTATCGATTATAATATCGATAGTACTTCTATCGGACTACTATCGATAGAATATCGATATCCTATCGATAATCCACAATCGATCGGCAACACTAGTTGGAGGTGGCGTTAGTGCCATGTTAAACAACTGCTCCGCGTATAAAATTCGTAAATATTAATAAAAGTGATTGTTATCCAGCTAAAATTATTTAAAATCATTATTAAAGAAATAAACTATGTTTGTGAGTGTTATATAAACTTTTAAATATGTCAGTACATTCTTTTCCAAGTATTTAAAATTTGAATGGATTGATAACTGTATATGAAACGTATTATTTTACTTATCAAATTTTAAACAGTGTTTTGCGAATGAAATAAAATAACTAGACTTTTAAATAAAAATAGAAGTGTACAAATCTTACTTTTGTCTATAAAATAGACAATAACAGTGGTAAAAATTTTATTCAGCCGTTTGAAAGTTTTTAAGTAATTATGCAAAAGTACATTGAAGACAGAGACATCTCTTGACACATATTGAAAGTATCTATGTAAATAAGTGAAACCATTCATAGTCAATTGTATTTATCCAAATAATCAAGAAAAAAAATATGGATCAAAATATAACCATAGGTAAAAAATACAGACCTAATTCTCATGATTCAATAATTTCCCTAGATAGTGAAAATTCCTTTGAATCTTCGACATCGAGTAAATTGACACGTAGCTTGCCTGACCTGTCAACAGTGGACCAACAGGAAATAAATGACGTTTTCCAGTATGACAATGTCAACGATGCTTTCAATGAATTTTACAATTTTTTTACATTACTATATAATTTATGTTTTCCATTTCATACAATTAAAATAAAGCAAAAGGATAGGAAAAATAACTGGATAACAAACGGTCTTAGAGTGTCGTGTCGTACTAAGCGTTATCTAAGATTTTAATATTATAAAAAAAAGACATTTATAGATAAGAAAAACTATAAAAATTATTCAACAATATTAAAAAAATGCATACAAACATCGCATAAGATTATAAATAAATTTAAGCTATTAAATGCGAAAAACAAAACAATGTGGGATATAATAAAAAAATATGATCAACAAAAATTAGCTCAACCAAACAACATAACTGAAATGTGCATAGAAAACAAGATTGTTAGTGACCCACAACAAATTGCAGAAAGTTTCAATAGGTTTTATGTGAACTTAGCAAAAAACGAAACTAACAAAAGTAATAACTATGCTTGTAACTTAGTTTCTAAGCAAAGTCAAAGTTTATTTTTAACGCCATGTAGTGAAATAGAAATATATAAGATTATTCGGCCTCTTAAAAATACATACTCCGCTGGATGCGACGGTGTATCAACTTTTATTTTCAAAGCCGTTGCTCCTTACATATTAAGCATAATAACTTATATAATTAATATGTCATTTGAGCAAGGTATTTATCCCGATAAATTGAAAATATCAGTTGTAAAACCGTTACATAAAGGGGGAGATAAAAACATATTAAATGACTATAGACCTATCACTCTGATTCCTATTATAGCCAAAGTATTTGAAAAATCATTTCACAATCGGCTCTCATGTTACTTAAACAAATTTTATATAATAAACAAAGACCAAAATGGATTTCAAAAAAATAATTCCACCACTCTAACATCGTTTAATCTTATAAGAAGTGTAATGCAAAATATAAACAGGTTAAAATCGACAGTTGTATTATTTTTCGATATGACAAAGGCATTTGATCTACTTGACCACAAATTGCTACTACAAAAATGTCAATATTATGGTCTAAGAGGTCCACCATATGATTGGTTGAAAAGCTACATCACGTTAAGAAAACAGAACGTAGAAATAGAAAAAGTAGATAAATCATTAGAAGTGAAAACGTATAGGTCTAAATGTGAGGAAATTCAGTATGGAGTTCCATAAGGAAGTATTTTGGGACCAACATTATTTATTCTAGGAATTAATGATTTGCCCAAAGTCACAGATCACCAATGTTATCTATACGCTGATGATATATCTGTTGTGATTACAAGCAAAATATCGCAAATTCAAATTGAATGCAATAATACACTGAAGCTGATAGTAGAATGGCTTAATGCCAACAATTTAAAAGTTAATTTCAATAAAACAACATATATTCATTTTCAAAGCTATAAAACTAGTCCCATTAATCTTACTATGTCTTATAATAATACCTCAATACAAGAAACAAATACATTTAAGTTTCTTGGAGTTGTACTTGATAAAAATTGTAATTGGAAGGCACATATAGAGAAACTATGTAATAATATTAATTCACAAGTATATGCTCTTTTTAGATTGAAACAAATTTGTGGTGAAGATATAGCTTTAACTTCTTATCACGGATTAGTAGCATCCAAGCTAAGGTATGGACTTATTCTTTGGGGAAATTCTACAGATGTTCAAAAAGTGTTGATCGTTTAGAAAAAATGTGTGCGTGCAATATGTGGCATAGACCCTTTCATTTCTGGTAAACCATATTTCAAAAAACTAAAATTGATGACCGTACCTTGTACGTACATCTATGAAGCTGCAATGTTTGTGAGAAGGCATCCGAATATTTTTCCTAGATTAGGAGACTTAGCTAATTTGAATATTAGGGATAAGGATAAAATTACTATGCCAGTTTTAACTAGTTCCATTGTAGCGCAGAACTGCTATGTTATGTGCATTAAAATTTATAACAAATTACCAAAAGATATGAGAATGTTGGCAATAAATAAGTTTAAAGCAGCTTTGCAATCTTTATTAATTAACAAAGTTTATTATACAGTACAAGAATTTTTCGTAAATTATAAAGATTAATATCATTTCTAAGTTCATTCCATCAAATTGTTATTGTCTTTATTATTATTATTTAAATGGATGCTAAATTAGTTGCACGAAATTTGATAGATATTTTGCTACGTTTTTACTTTTCAGGCTATAGATATTTTGTATAGAGTAGAATAAGTTTATTATTAGATTACTAAATAATAATGTTATTTAAAAAGTTTGGAAATATTAACCATGACAGGCATATGACGATTGTATAATTTTTCTAATTTATTGTTGTTTCAAATACTTAAATTTTTGTGCTGAAGTAATATTAAATTAGTAGTTTTAATTTATAATTATATTTGTTTTAAAAAAAATGCATGCCAATTTGGTAGAATACGCGGATATATTATAACTAATGTAAACCTATAAAACTGTACCGTATTCTGAGCAATAAATAAATTTCAAATTTCAATTTCATTTTAAACAATGAAACAATGGAGTGCATAAAACAATTTTGGTTAAACATTGCAATTTATAGTTTAAAAAACAATATCCCACATCGATCATATTAATTCATTCACTATAACTCCAATCCGAGGTTTTACGGTTTTGAATGCTCCAGCCACTCCACTAAATTGATAACCTCCGTTTTTTCGCCACTTAATAAAACTAGAAATAAACTAAAATAGTTCATTGCTCACTATATATATTGCTCTTTAAGTATCCCGGGTAGAATTCAGTTCGACGTCAACGAAGTCTGAAACTATATAACAGTACGACCGCCGTTACGAACTTTATTACTGACAGTAGATAATGAGTCTAGCTCTCATTCGACAAGGAATTTAATTAAATTGGCAAATAACTTTCATTACGTAGTACCAGCCTTTTTACTGTTTACCCGATTGTATAAAAAGAAATTATGTTTTTAATGAATGTACTATGTAAAAAAATATTTACGAAAACGTTAAAACTATTAATCCCGAATCATTTTGAAGTTTATCTACCTTTTTGTAAAGAAAGTTATTAAGAAAGGTCAACGATTAACCAACATGTATGTAGTTATATTGTTGGAATTGAATAAATAATACTTGTGTATTAAAATCTGTTTCGGCGTCTATATATATTCTTTCAATTTTTTGATTTTTTGAATAGCCTGACCCAGGAATTGAACCCGGTACCTCATGTGGTTAACACCGTCACCGGGCTACCAGACCACAGAGGCGACCATAATATATACTTTTTAGAAACTGTAATAAATTGAGTTTTATTTTACCATTTGTTTATGCGACGCTTCTGATATTATGTTGATTGTCCTATGACAGGCGACATGGACATTCTAAATTTTAATCGGGCACACGTGCGTAGGAGCATAGGTTAGCGAAATATAATAGAAAAATGAGATACTAAAACTTAGAGTTTTGCTTACTAACACTACTTTCTACAATATTTATACAAAATTAAGGCATATGGCGAATTTACAATTGTTGGTATGTACCTATGGCAAATTTACAATTACTAGTATACGTATGTACCTGTGGCGAATTCACACATAGATACTTATATTAATAATACCTGTGGCGAGTTTACTTTGAATGTATAGAATCTAAATGTATATTTTATCAGCTCTATCATGGGGAATGTTCCGAGGAAATGTTTGGATTAATTCCTGTCGCCGAATTTTGCCATCGGATATCGCGACAAAATTAAAAGTTTCATCCTTACCATCTCGATGTCTGGAAATCCACAACCATGCGATTCTGGAGGTACTTTTCGCCCCGTACTACTCCTATGGGGAACCAGCTATTGGTAGATTTTTTCCGAGCGGATGTGACTTAGGGACCTTCAAGAAAAGAGCTTACTCATTCTTAAAAGTTCGGCCACGTAAATACTAGACCACGTAAATACAAGAATGGTAGTGTAGTTGTCTATGGGCGGCGGTAATCACTCAACATCAGGTGAGCCTCCTATCCGCTTGCCCGATCTTCTATATAAAAAAATCTAGAGGTGTGACGAGGTTACTACTGTGGCGAATTTACAATAACTCAAAACAACGTTATCTGAGATTAGATAAGTGCTCGGTTGGCGATAAGCTTGCCACCTCTCACATTGTGGAACTACGTATCTTCGGCTAATCATGAGTGCACTGGTTGTATTGTACCTCTGCCTATCTCTTCGGGGATACGGGCGAGAAGATACTTGTTTTTATATTTGTGTGTTTGTATGTTTGTCTACAATTTTACAAGTAAAAGCTATATAGAGATAATTCTTTTTAATTTAAATCAGGTATGTTGCAGCTTAAGAAACAGTTCAAGTTTCATCAAACTTGATTGAGTGGTTTTTGAAATATAAGTATAGTTGATATTTGAAGTGGATTTTTAAATTACTATTATATAACAATCAATCTATATATTAATATGTAAAGAGAAAACTTTGTACCCCTTTTTGCGACAATTAAGCGAACGAAGGAGAGTGAAATTTGACACAGTTAAAGTTTGCACTGCGAAAGAGTACACAAAATGTTAAATTGCTTTTTATATCATAAGATAGCAAGCAAGCAGATGGGTCGCCTGATGGAAGGAGTCAACCATCGCTTAAAGACACCAAACATGTTAATAGTACGTTGCTATCTTGTGGCGAGGTCTAATGCCATTTGCATAAGTTTACCGGCTACCTTAGCCTCCAAACCGCAATACCTCAGTGCTTAACACTGACGCCATAGTGGCAGGAATATCTAAGGCAGTGGTACCAAACCCGGGCTTGCCAATGCAAAACTCTACCACCTAATGGCCACGATGGTAGCGAGTCGCTTAGCCAATCGGTCGCCTTTTACAGGTCGTAAAAGGCGACCGATTGGCTGGCAGAACGACAGTTGGTCTATTTTTCAAAGGAGCCCGGACCAACACGGGGGAAACTTGTACACTTTCATAAAACACTTTTTAATTAGTTAATTTTATCAACCAGTTTCACTTTTTACGGCATCTTCAAGGCTTAATAAAAAGTATTCTGTGAAACAATAAAATTTTAACGTGGTGGCGACAAAAAAGTACTAAAAGTACATTTCTAACACATATATAAAAATATCAGTATTTTTCAGTTTTCTGATAAAAACAACGTTGCTCAGGATTGAAAAGTGCCGGTTGGCGATAAGCTTGCCAGCTATCACATTGTGGGACCAAATATCTTCGGCTAATCGTGGGTGCACTTGTTGTACCTCTGCCTACCTCTTCGGGGATAAGGGCGTGAAGATACTTTTTATATAAAAATATGAGCTTTCTGTGCTTAATCAACTGTGCCAAATTTTGCACTCACCCGTTCATGTAATATTCGTAAAAAAGTGTAGAAAGCTTTTACTTCTCGTATTAATATATAGATTTATATATAATTTAAATACGACATTTGTTCGTCCGGGTTCTTTTGAAGAATAGACCATGTGTCGTTCTGCTAGGAAGGTCGTAAAAGGCAACCGATTGGCTATAAGTGCCACTAGCATCGTGACTATTAGGTGGTAGAGTTCCGCAACGTCTCGCCCGGGTACCATTAGGTACCACCGCCTAACCTATATCTGCCGCAATAGTGTCAATGCTTGTCATTGTCGTGTTCCGGTTTGGAGACGGTAGTTGATAGACTTATACATGTAGCATTGCCATCCCGCCCACGGATAACAACGCATTATTAACATCTTTGGTGTCTATAGGCGATGGTTTCTCTTTTTCATTAGGAGGGCCATCTGCTTGTTTGCTATCTAATGTAATAAAAGATAGGATAAGTAGAGTGTGTTACCGGTACAATCTAAGATAATACTGTTTTTTATTTGCTGAGTCTTATATATTTCGGTATTGAACTTAATCCGTTCGATGTACAATAAAACACATATAAAAGACACGCGGTAAAACCCAACATTATCGTGACCCGGGTCAGTCGTGACTATCGCCTTGATGTCGTTTTTTTATTTAATAAATTTAGATCACATCAGCTGTGAATAGATGTATCTAGTGAATTTGGCTGCGAAAAAAGCAAGAACTTCGTAAGAAAGAGTCAAAATGATTTGACGAATTTTTTAAAGAACTTTTGGTCCCAGCCCACAACATAGCAAGTTATTTGGATTTTTTTATAAGATAGCAAACAAGCAGATGGGTCTCCTGATGAAAGAAACAACCATCATCAATAAACACCAAAGACGTTAATTGTGCGTTACTATCTTGCGGCAAGGTTTAATGCCACATGCATGAGTTTACCGGCTACCTTACCTTGCAAATCCGGACACGAAAGTGATAATTACTGACGCTATTGCGGCCGGAATCGAAAAGCGGTGGTACCAGACCTGGACGAGACAACGCAAAGTCAAATCCCGTGGGATCACCTAATTTTTCTGAGATACAAAGTAATCTATATGCTATTCCAGATCATCATCTACCTGTGTACCAAATTTCATTCAAATCTGTTCGGTAGGTTTTGCGTGATTGAGTAACAAACACCCATCCAACCAAACATCCAAACCTCCGCATTTAGGTATAATATTAATATAGCTCAAGTTGGGATATTACGTGCTTATCTGAATCGAGCCTTCGACTAAAACAATGTCTATTACAATCCATAGTCAATGAACAATCTATAATCCATAGACAATAATTACAGCCAGCCCTGTGTTTGAGACTAAATCATCTATAAACTAGCTAAAACCGGTAGTACAGGTTCGAGTCCCGGATAAAGTAATCTGCTTTATCTCAATCGTATCGCAGAATGTATAAAACTTGTTCCTAGCCAACAATTCCCATATCCGACTAGGAAAGTATTTTTTGTAGATTATTGCTATTTGTACAGTAACCTGCAATTAACTTTTATTTAATTTACCTTAACTTATTAACCTTAAATTATTCCCCATGTTGGTTCCGGGCTCCTTCGAAGAATAGACCAACTGCTGTTCTGCCAGGCAGGTCGTAAAAGGCGACCGATTGGCTATGCGAGCCACTAACATCGTAGCTACTAGATGGTAGAGTTATGCATTGTCTCGCCCGGGTCTAGTATCACCGCCTTACTTATTCCTGCCGCAATAGCGTCAGGGCTTTTCACTGTCGTATTCCGGTTTAGAGAGTAAAGTAGTCGGTAAACTTATACATGTGGTATTAGACCTCGCCACAAGATACTCGCACTAGCACGTGCCTTTAGGCAATGCTTGACTCTTTCCATCAGGAGTCTCATCTGCTTGTTTGCTATCTTATGATATAAAAAAAAAACTGTATCCATTGACAACTTTTCATCATCAAACAACAGTATCATTATTTAAGAAAAAATTACACAAGCTTTAAGGCGAGGCACCGAGACAAACGGAAAAAAACTGGTTTGCTTAATCACATTTTTATGTATTGATTGTTAAATAACGGTTTTACAGAAATTACACGACATACCTGAAGATATTATCTAAGGAATGTGTTTACTCGTTACACAATAGAATTTACTTTACTCGGTCATATAAAATTTCGAAAACAGGCTAATAAAATCTCTAAAACAAGTAATTTGTTCATAATATTTCTAATTTTCCACATGATTTTTATATGGTGATATTTAATTTTAAATACAATAAAGAATATACTAAATTTTGGACTTCCATTAGTCCTATATTTATTTATCCGAAAACTAAACCGTTTCCCAACGGTTCCAGAACATACCACGCCGCCCACTTTCTATAGAATTGGCGTTCGTCAAAAGCCCTCGCCTTAAAGAATTATGTTACCGTCAAATTGTTTTATAATTGTAATCGTAATATAATCGAACATGCAAGATTCATGACAATTGTATATCCACCAGTAGGTATGTTCAATAACATGACTATGTTATAATATTTGATTTAGAGTTTCATACAAGTATTTGTACTATGCTAGCGATGGCACGTAGTCGAAATTCGGCCATAGAGTGAACAATAAATTTGACAACTGACTTTAGCCGTAAAACATACATATGTGTATAATATCAAGTATGTCATATAAATGTACTGTATGTAATGTTTATTTTTATTATTTTAATACATTTCTCATGCATTTTATTTATTTTATTTAAAAATATTAGGTTTCCGCAGTCCTCTGCAATGTAAACTTTGACTGTACCAAATTTCATGCTCCACCTATTCTCTATACACTTTTAAATAAGACGATTTCACGCAATTGTCTTAAAAAAGTGTATAAGATTTTTCCTTCACGTATTAATATACGACCTGTTAGGTAAGTTGACCTAAACCTTGAAGGGGATAATAAGGTATCTGATTCTCATTCCAAATAAATAAATAAAAATAGGCAGTATTTACGTAACTCCCTTTTTATCTATGTGCGTTACTTGTGCGAATGTATTGGTGCTTATGAATTATGAATTTATCGGATAATTAGGTTAAAATTTAAGGGTATGTTTATTTGGAATGAGAACAAGATACCCTTTCCCCTTCAAGTTTTAGGTCGACTTACCTAACAGGCTGTATAGATACTCGTATATTATAAAAGAATACGATCATTATATATCACAAGATAGCAAACAAGCAGATTGCTCTCCTGATGGAAAGAGAAACTATCATCTATAGACAACGAAGATGTTATGCTATCCGTGCGCCGGGGCTATCAAAAGGTGCGTTGCTATCCGTTTGGAGAGGTATTAATGCCGCTTATAGTGTACTGGCTACCTTACCCTCTAATTTTGGCGATACGTGTCACTATGTTCGTATCAACTAGTTAGTATAGTTTCGCAACGCCTCGACCTCGTTATAGTACCATCGCTTTACCTATTCCTGCAGCTAAAACATCCATGCTTTTCGCTGTCATGTTCCGGTTTGGAGGGATGTGACATGAAACGCAATGTAGAATTAACATATTTAAGGCTAGCTGATAGATAGGCTAGTTCAAGTAGAATAACAACTTACCACACGTTTGGAAACACACCATTAACATCTTTGATGACTCTAGGATAGGGGAGGAGCATCTGCTGAAATGAAATAAAGTAAAAATAAAATAATATTTTATTAAAATAAATGTCACTGATAAATTTGCAACAGATTTGTAGTACGTATGAATAATCCTAATATTTTAAATGCGAAAGTGAAGTTTTTTGTTACGCTTTCGTGATTTTGCTACTTAACCGACCATTATAAAAGTTTGCATGTTGTCAGGATTATAAAAATACAAAGGTTCATTAATGGTGCTAATAATAAAAACTTATGTATATTTATTTATGAAAGTATATGAGTATTAAATATAATAATAATAAATATTCACGGAACAAAATACACTTACAGATCTAACCCCAAAGTAAGCAAATTATTTGCTTGTGTTATGGGTGTTAGTCGACGATGCTAATACATAAAAATACATATATAAATACTAGAATATATATTTTAATAAACACCCAAACCCGGAATTACAAACATTTATTTTCATCACACAAATGCTTGTCCCCATCGGGGATTAAACCCAAGCCAAGTCGATTCCGTAGGCAGGGTCGCTAACCACTCGACCAACGGGGCCGTCAAATTTATTTATAGGCGGTTACAGTGCCGTAATTGTAAAATATTAGTACATAGCTAGCAAAACAAATAGTTCAGTCATTTGGTTCGAAAATAAGGGGCGACCTGAAAAGTTTTCCGCGAGTTTTTCAAAATTAATGTACTTGAGGATTTTTATGTGCTCTTTTAACAACTTTGCCGTCTCGTATATTTACCGATCACACCACCATATTGTAAAAATACCGCTTATAGCTGATATTCGAGACTATCTCCCTTTTTATTTATTTTATGTTAAAAATACCTATACAAAATTGAACTTTAAAAAAATTCTTGCGTGTTTATTATCAAATATATAAATATTCAATCATCCGAAAATACGAACTTTCCCATTTAAAATATATATATAGGATACATTTTTACAAATATGATTAGGCCTCCTGGGGAAACCATAAAAAACGCACCGCTTACTCTCGCAAATGATGGTGTGGAAACGACTAATTAGTTATTTAGCAGAAACCATTAATCTTACAAGAAAATTGGTTGAGACATAAACTGTAGAAATTTGTTTAAAATTCAATTTTGTAAAAGTACTTTTTTGTGTCATAAGGTAGCAAACAAGCAGATGGGTCTCATGACAGAGAGTCAACTATCGCCTATAGACACCAAAGGAGTTAATGGTGCGTTGCTATCTTGTTGCGAGGTGTAATGTCACATGCATAAGTTCACCGGCTACCTTACCCTCCAAACTAGAACACGACAGTGATAACCACTGACGCTATTGCGGCAGGAATAGGTAAGCCGGTGGTACCAGACCCGGGCGAGACAATGCGGAACTCTACTACCTAGTGGTCACGATGGTAGTGATTCGCATAGAAAATCGGTCGCCTTTTACGACCTGCCTGGCAGAACGATAGTTGGCTTATTCTTCAAAGGAGATCGAGACGAACACGGGAAAAAACTTATTTTTATCATAAAATGAATAGGACCCTTCCTATTCATTTTATGATAAAAATAAGTTTTTAGTGTAGTAGTGTAAATAGTGTAGAAAAACATCTATAAAGCTACGAATTTCAGACCTCTTTTCAAGACAATTGCGTGAACGGTGAAGTATGAAATTTGGTTTTGCACTGTTAAAGTTTAAGTCGCAGAAGATTGCTGAGGCACTGAACACTTTGAGAAACATAATATTTTTAAATAAAATGCATTAGAAATTCGTCAAACTAATAAAAATATATATTACACACACTTAAATATTATTACATTCATGTGACATACATGATAATAAACACACATGTGTACTGTTTTCTTTTTTCTTCTTTAGTTACTTGTCACAATTGAGAGATTTTGTTAATAAATAAATAAAAAGAAGAATAAATTTTGTTAAGAGGCAGTTTACACTTTAGACCAACTTTTAACAAGAAATCAAAATTTTCCAACTCCTAATTATTCATATTATAAGGTACTTTTATTTAATTAAATGGTCCCATTAGATAGTTTAATCTTTTAAATATTGTCTTAATGAAACAGATTTTTTAATCATCAATTGTATTTCTTATAATAAGTGTTCTCCAAAATCAAGTTTCGACAATTACGCAAGGAAGCTATTTTTCCAAAAGGTATTGCTACTGCTAGAATCAAAAAACTTGATTGGAAAAAATACTTAATTACCAGAAACATCCAACAATTGTGCCTGAATTGATTGCTTTTTTCCTAAAAGATCTATAACTATATCTAATTAATTAAACAACTATGCCTATTTTAACAAAAATTAACGAACCATTAACTGGGTTTTTTTATCAAATAATGACATTCTACTATAAAAATTGGCATAAAATAATACAATGTTCTATTCTTATGCAAAAATAAGTCTATTAAATAATATTCAATTATTTTTTATTTCAAAAATAAATAAAAGAGAATACTATAAAATCCATTTTTGGCAAACGGACGTACCGTTTGCCAAAATTAAATTTCGCCGTGTTGGTCCCGGCCTCCTTTGTAGAATAGGCCAACTGCCGTTCTGCCAGGCAGGTCGTAAAAGGCGACCGATTGGCTATCGAGTCACTACCATCGTGGCTACTAGGTGGTAGAGTTCTGCATTGTCTCGCCCGGGTCTGGTACCACCGCCTTACCTATTTCTGCCGCAATAGCGTCAGTGCTTGTCGCTGTCGTGTTCCGGTTTGGAGGGTAAGGTAGCCGGTGAACTTATGCATGTGGCATTAGACCTCGCCACAAGATAGCAACGCACCATTAACATCTTTGGTGTCTATAGGCGATGGTTGACTCTTTCCATCAGGAGACCCATCTGCTTGTTTGCTATCTTATGATATAAAAAAAAAAAAAAATTAAAACCGCGTAGTAGTAATTAAAATATTAAAAGTATCAATACTATTTTCATTTTACCAGCACTAGGTGCACTATATGGACGACGACATCCAAAACTCGCATCAATTAGAAAATACCTAAATTTCAGTTAAGTGATATTGTGAAATGACTCTTAAGTCTATGGTCGAATATCGAACCACAGGCGATCGCTATTTGTTTATCATTCGCCCACTTCTTTTATTGATACTGTCAAAACACTACACTACACTTTTGCGACACATATTAAACTAAATTAAAATTACTACAAAACTTTCGTAATTATAATATAAAATAATATTATAATTGCGAAAGTGTGTCATAACCAACTAACTTTCACATTTCAACTAATTAATCACAGATCAGGAACTTTTGTATACACGTTGTCAGGGAAAGAACATTAGGAATCTTTCATAGACCGCCCCGTTGGTGGAGTGGTTAGCGACCCTTAGTACGAATCGATGGAGCTTGGGTGCTATTACAGCCAGGGACAAATATTTTTGTTATAAAAATATATTATGTTCGTATTTTTGAGTTTTGAGTGTTTATTATTTGCCGCTCCGTTAGTGGTTGGTTGGTCGAGTGGTTAGTGACCCTGAATACGCAATCGACGGGGCTCGGGTTCGATTTCCGACGGGGAAAAGCATTTGTGTGATGAGCATAAATAAATGTTTGTATTTCTGGGTTTGGGTTTTATTTAATATATTCTAGTATTTATATATGAATTTCTATGTATTAGTATCGTTGACTAACACCCATAACACAAGCAAATAATTTGCTTACTTTGGGGTTAGATCAGTAAGTGTAATTTGTCCCTTAAATTAATTACTTAATAATTACTTGTTAATATTAATAAGCAGATGACGTTCTTGATGGAAGGGGAAACCATCGCCTATAGACACCAAACATATAATAATAATAATTCACGGGACAAATTACACTGACTGATCTAACCCCAAAGTAAGACAATTATTTGCTTGTGTTATAGGTGTTAGTCAACGATACTAATACATAGAAATACATATATAAATAAATACTTTTACATACATAATAAATACCCAAACCCGGAAATACAAACATTTATGCTCATCACAAAAATGCTTGTCCCCGTCGGGGATCGAACCCGAGCCTCGTTGATTGCGTAGTCAGGGTCTCTAACCACTCGACCAACGGGGCGGTCAAAGATGTTAACGAAGATCCGCTACCTTACGCTCCAACCCGGAACACGACAATGACAAGTATTGACGCTATTGCGACAGGAATATAGGAGGCGAGACATTGCAGAACTCTACCATCTAGTAGTCATGATGTTAGTGATACGTATAGCTAATCAGTCGCCTTTTACGACCTGCCTGGCTGAATGGCATTTGATCTATTCTTCAAAGCAGCACCAACACGAGAGAAACTATTGTTTATTCGCTTATGAAGCTGCGCGGGTAACTTAGTAAATTACAAAAGTCATGTTTATTTCTAAGCAAAGAAAAATACGAACATTTTATTTCACACGCGATAGCTTTGATAGCGCACTAATATTTTGTAGTAGATAAGTTTTAGGTAAACATAAAACTATTATTAGATAATAAATCGTTCTAATTACAGTTACAAATTCGGTTAATTTGCTTTGAGTGTATAATTAATGAGGCTTTCTGTTGCTAGCAATTATTTTTAAATTTGTGTTTAATAAAAGAACTTAGTTATTCAAAAACTCGCTTTCAGTGCTTTAAAACAAAGAGGTTTACGAGTAATTTATATTAATACTTCGTAAAAAATGTGTATTTTTTACGGAAGAACGCTTTGTTATCAATTTTTTTTTCATCTGTCTCTGTGGTCTAGTGGTCCAGCGTTATCGTCGACCACATGAGGTCCCGGGTTCGATTCCCGGGTCGGGCACTTAAAAAAAAAGTGTTTTTCAGTTCTCTGATAAACACAAAGTTGCCGGGATTGGAAAGTGCCCGGTTGACGATAGGCTTGCCACCTATCACATTTGTGGGACCAAGTATCTTCGGCTAATCGTGAGTGCCATTATTGTACCTCTGCCTACCCCTTCGGGGATACGGGCGTGAAGATACTTTTTTTCATATGCGGAATTATTGCGGTATATTCAATTATTGCGGAATAAATATGGAATATCATTTGTCAGTTTTTTATCATAAGACAGCAAACAGGTATTTGGCTCTCCTAAAGGAAAGACAATACCATCGCCGATAGAGACCAAAATTTTAATGTTACATCGCTATTTGTATGGTGGGACGGTAATGCCGCATACATAAGTTTACATAATATGCACATAGCATAGCCAAATGGGACGTTGCTAAACTAAGTCGATCATCTTTTACAAACTGCCTGCTAGAAAGACGTGGTATATTCTGGGTCAACACGGAATCTTTAATAAACACCTTTTTACTTTTTTTTTTTTTTTTGAAATTAGTTGAAAATTTAAACCTTATAGGTACGTGATTAGATTATCATGTTCCGGTTTGAAGGGTAAGGTAGCCGGTCGACTTATGCATGTGACATTGCCATCTCGCCACACGGACAGCATCTCAACATTAATATCTTTGGTGTCTATAGGCGATGTTTTCTTTCCATCAGGAGAGCCAGCTTGTTTGCTGTCTTATGATATATAAAAATAGATATGAGGCTTACACATAGCCATTCCCCGCGACTTCGTTCGCGTGATTAACTCACATTATTTCCTTTTTCTCAATCGATTAAAAAAGTAGCCTATATTACTTGGTGATAAATTAGCTTTATGTTGGTGAAAGAATTTTTTAAATCGGCCCTGTAGTTTTTGAGTTTATTAAATATATACACACAGAGTGCCACATGTCACCTTCCTTGCAGATTTGTCTTGCTTCCTCCACACTGATTGACTACTTACTAATATTTGTTAAAGGATTGTTTGTTTTTAAAAATGAATAATAAATTTCATACTTTATTTTATAATATGTTTGATATCTTTCTTTTTTCTTAGTGGACACAAGCGTATTAGCGTCCCACAAAAACGTATCCTGAACTGGATCGTATTATTTAGATCAGGGAAACTGGATGTCCCGGTTCACCCGAGATGGTTGGTAACCCTCAAGTTGCAACTACTGTGACTAATGCATCCAACTCTTCAAATAAAACTAATATTAAACCGAAATAAAGCAAGAGATTTATAACCAAAATTGAATGCTCGTGAGATCGTTAAGTGCGTAATGTATCTTTATCCCAGAAAACCGATAAAAACGCATCTCGCAATGGTTCGTCCATCAACACATGCTCGTAAATATATATTGCTTTCTCTTGTTAACGATATTTAACGCTGTAAATAAAGGCTTCGATAAAATGTCTCTAAAAAGGGACTCGATTTTATATTTACCCGAATGCACCAGAAAGAAGATAACGGTTGCCGAGCGTATATTTTTATGTGTGTTTATTGAAGTGAAACTTCTTTAGAATCGTTGTAATTTCAAACCTGATGCAACGGAAAAAACGACAGGTAAGAGACACAAATACAAAAATGTGTAGAATGAAGCCGGTAAAGAATGAGACAGAAATATACATACTCTTTTATATTATCGGTCTCTCCTCTTTGTTCCATACTTCGTAGCGTCCCCACTCCCGTCTTCTAAGCATAGTCGCCTGTAATTAGTGGGCCAAAGCGAGATCAAATGTCGGTGTGTATGTATATTGCACACTGTTTAATACTTGCTTGTATTTGAGCATTTAACGTGTGTTAGTATATGTGAAAAGTACGTGAGCTAATACTACTTTACACTGTATGCGGCTGCGTATTACAGCTTTTTAGTAAGATGTCATCTCATTCTTTTCTTGATTTACTGAAGTTTCACTTCTATCGTGTGTGAATCGCACACACACCTTTTTTTCTTCAGAATAGACCAAAATGCTTATAGGATTAGGGGGTAAGTATTTGGGGTGTCTATAAAATTGGTGAGGAGGACTCATATAGCGGTCTTGGCAGTCAGTATTTATCGTGAAAGTTGTAGCGACAAGAATTTCAAAATAAGGAGTATTTTTTAACGTCTGATTATTTGATAACTTCACAGATTTACACTATCACACACAATCGACAAGATTAAACTAGATTAAGAGCCAATAAGTTAACACACGTCCCCCTTGTATGGAAGCTTTCAACAGAATGACGGCCGCCATTACTCGTTAAGATATCTACTACCGGGGTTACTCGCTCTTAAGCAGGCTGTAAGCGTTCAAACATGTTTGTCAAACTTTACGTTTTGTTTGTACGTTTTTATTAAATATCAGCGCAAACGTACCAACAAGTTTTTCAAACAAGACTTCACTTTCAAAGCAGTTTTAGCCGTGAAGTGACGCTCCGACGCTCAGATGAGTAACAAATAACAACACGTCTCAGCGGCGCTCGCGTCAAAATTGCGAGTTTGTTTGACAAACATGACTGTACACCTTCAAACACATATGTCAGACAGGCCGTCAATCAAATCTTTTAAACATACAGCTAAACACGTAGTTTGCTTGACAAACACGTCAAACATGACCATAGACTATCAAATAATTTGTCAAACACGTAATACACGGCCGTAGTGGTATTTCTCGGGAACACGTTAAAGACGGCCAGAACAAGCTCATGTCTGAACTCGAGAATCGACTAACCGATGTCTCAGAATGGGGTCGTCAAAACGTTGTTACATCTAACCCCAAAAAGACGCAGCTTTGTGCATTCACCGCGAAAAAAAAACACTGTTCCGAGTAATCACAGGACTAAAATAGGGCGATGCCTTCTCGCCTATGCTTTTCAATTTAGCTCTGAAACATGTCCTTAGACAAGTGCTAACACTGGAAGTAGGAGTTAAGCTGAACGGGAAGCATGAGGTAGTAAGGTATGCAGAAGATCTTGTTCTACTTGGTGAAACTAGTGCTGAAGTACAGTCGGCGGCTAAGGTCATTAAACAGGAGGCATTGAAAGTTGGCCTAAAAATCAACACTGATAAGACGGAGTACCTCTACATGAGGCGCTACAAAGACATCCTTGTCGAACCCGCTGTCTTGCTTGTTGATGGTACGGTGTACAAAGGAGTACACAAATTTAAATACCTAGGTGGCACCATCACCGACAAAAACACGCGAGATGAGGAAATAGATATCCGCTTTCAGAATGCACTGCGCTGTAGCGCCGCTCTGAAAGTGTTGGTTTCCAAGATTCTCAGTAGAAACACAAAACTTCGTATATATAAAACGGTCATAAGATCCATTTTAATGTATGGATGTGAAGCATGGACACCGACGCTTAAATAAGGAGACAAGCTTCTAGTGGCGGAAAGAAAAATCTTCGGGAAAATTCTTGGCCCACGACAAAGAGATGATGGAAGCTTGAGGATGCTAAAAAATTCAGAAATTGAAAATCTGGTGGCAGAACCCAATATAATTGGAGAGACAAAGGCCCACAGACTCCGTTGGCTCGGTCACTTATAGCGAATGGAAAAGGATCATAATGTTAAAAAAGCATACAAGGATCAACCGTCAAGGAAGCGCCCCGTCGGCCGTCCCAGATATAGATGTAGTGATGTAGTAAATGCAGACCTGAATAAGCTTGGGGCAAGTGACTGAAAGTCTACAGCGCAAGATCGGAAACAATGGTGTATTCTTGTTTCGGAGGCCAAGAAAGTCTTGGCCGCTGAGCCAGCGGAATAGTAATTAAGTAAATAATTATTAATAATTAACGGGATCTTACCGCGATTATGTTTTTTTTTTATATCATCAGATAGCAAACAAGCAGATGGGTCTCCTGGTGGAAAGAGTCAACCATCGCCTAAAGACACCAAAGATGTTAATGGTGCGTTGCTATCTTGTGGCGAGGTCTAATGCCACATGCATAAGTTTACCGGCTACCTTACCCTCCAAACCGGAACACGACAGCGACAAGCACTGACGCTATTGCGGCAGGAATAGGTAAGGCGGTGGTACCAGACCCGGGTGAGACAATGCAGAACTCTACCACCTAGTAGCCATGATGGTAGTGACTCGATAGCCATAATCACGGGTGAACTGAAGTATCGCGGGTAGTTGAACTATTATGAGTGACAAGCCTGTCTACCCTTTTTCTTATTCGTTTGCCCGTACCACTGGAACTCGCACAAAAGTCACTTTGACAATACACACTCACCACGTCACTGGGTTTATTTGGACATATCGATTGTCTTTTGTTTTTTATTGCACTGATCACTGGATTCCACGATCCCGATAATTTAAACCCGTCTTCCCAGTTGAAATTCGGATATTTTTTATTACAATTGCTTCTTTCACTAACCGTGGAATGTAATGGCGTTCCGTCGATAATACGTGTGGCCTATGTAATTCGATCCAGTGGTTAGGGCCCGACTCCAGTAGATGTTCAGCAATTGCTGACTTATTAATTAACGTCGTTATGCTTGACTGCTTTGATATGCTCCTTGACCCGACATTTATTATTAATAATTCTGTTCAAAAAAAGCCGCGAAAGCTTAAAAGTATACATAGTAAGTAAGTATTTTATGATTGAAACTAATCAATAATCAGTGCGCCGTCATATATCTGCCCGGTTGACGATAGACTTGCCACCTATCTAATGACTAATTGCACTAACATTGTCTTAGGACAATCCTAAATAGTATCCTGACACATTCTTTTTATTTAAGACAAGAAATGACAGCATACTATTTAGGATTTTCTCAAGCCAAGACAATGTTAGTGCAATTGGCCATAACCACCTTTGGCTAATCGTGTTTTCACTGGTCGTACCCCTGCCTACCATTTCGGGGATATGGGCTTGAAGATAACATTTTTTGTAACAGAGGTATAACTTAAAAAATATACCTATTAAAAAACAGAAAAAATAAAATCGTAAAAAAACCGTTCCACATAATTAGGTTTTGCTTTGCAAATTAACATAACGGTGTAACTTTACGGTTAAAAAAATAATTATGATATCATTATGAGAAAGTTCACTTAAAATAAGCTATAATCGGAAATTAATAAAATAAATAATATGCTAAATGATTTGATGAATATTTATTATTTTAACCTACATTCTATATTTCAAATACATATTTATCTTCACGTTAGCTTCACTATGAGGTATGCGGAGGGGAGCAAGTGAATAAACTATGATTCAGACAGCTGTCGTATTTCTTTAATAGTCATATCTCTCTTCTTAAAATGCCGTTTCGAAGACTTGTCACTCCTCTCTTGGTCTCATCCGTAATAAACATACATCCAAATTACCTATTTCGACAATTCTTACCATCCTTTCTTTCTGCAAAGATAAACCAACAGACCATGCCTTTTTTCATTTATAGCGTGATCGAAACGATGCCTACAGTTAGGCGTGTTTTAACATATTAATTTTTAATTCATAATTTATTTTTAAATATATTTTAAGTATAAACTATTGATAGAGTAATTTACATTTAAATAATCAAAATCATAAATATAATTTACAAACGAAATCAATAGGGAGCAAAGCTCGGTCGCTCAGGGTATTTCAGCTAATCACAATTAATTTATCTTATAATTTCAGTTATTCGCAAGAATAAATCTAAAAATAGGACTGTTAATTATTGAGACAGACAGACCGGTGTCGTAGTATTCTTCTTATACTTTTTTTTAAATATTTTTAAAATTCATTATAGAACGGAACATTGATTTATTTTATTACCATATAATAACCATTAATTAATTATGTATATATTAATTGCTTGTATATTACAAACAAATATTAAAATTTATTACTTCTTAAATAGCGTTGTTTATCTTGTTATATTAATTTTATTTAAATTTTTGATGCTTTTAACATTTGTTCTGACGTTTTTTTCTTAAAGAAATGAGTAAGATCGCCAGTACCGTAATTAGTGCTTCCGTTTATTTTTTTGATCAGTTAGGTATCTTAATTAAGACTAGCGATCGCTCTGTGGTTGAAATTCGACTATAGACTAAACAAAAAATTGTCTTAATTTTGACAACAGGCTTTAGCCGTAAAAGAATAGAATATATGTATGTCTATTATCATTTTTCATTTCACGTACCTAAATGTAGTATGTATACTTCGGTCGGTCTTAATGTTTATTTTTTTGATTAAATGTATTTCTAATGTATTTTATTTCAAAATATTAGGTTTCTGCAGTCCTCCGCAATGTAAATTTTTACTGTGCCACATTTTATAATCCACTGTTCGCGCAATTGTCTAAAAAGGTCTCCAAAGTTTTTCCTTCATTTTTAAATATCGAAAGATCCTACGTAAGTTGTTGTAACTTAAAAAACGCGAGTTTTGTTTTATTTTTGAAAATGAATTTATATGTCGACGGGTCCTACGTATGTAGTCGTAACTTAAAAAATGCGATTTTTATTTGATTTATGAAAAGGACTCCACTTTTATAAGATTATTATAGATCTTTAAATAACACGAAGAATAAAAATGAAATTTCTATTAGAAGTTGGATTTATCTAATAGGAATTCCTTTTACATTCTTCGTGTTATTAAAAGATTATAAAAGTGGAGTCATTTTCATAAATCAAACAAAAATCGCCTTTTTAAGTTACGACAACTTATGTGGGACCCGTTGATATATATAGTTTTTTTTATGAAGTCCACCTATTTTACTCTTAAACTATTGTGTTTGTATATAGCCGAAGATACTTGGTCCCACAATGAGATAGTTGGCAAGCTTGGCGACAACCAGGCACTTATTCAATCCCAGGCAACTTTATTTCTATGAGAAAACAGAAAAAAAAAACACTTTTTGATTTGCCAGATCCGAGAATACGTTAAAATAAAAAATAAAAGTATCTTCACGCCCATATCTCCGAAGAGGTAGGCAGAGGCACAACAAGTGCATCCACGCTTAGCCGAAGATACTTGGTACCACAATGTCATAGGTGGCAAGCCAGGGCACAATGTGATCGGGCACTTTCCAATCCCAGGCAACATTGTTTTTATCAGACTACTCAAAAAACACGTTTTTGAATTGCCCGACCCAGGAATCGAACCCGGGACCTCATGTAGTCAACTCCGACACCGGACCGGAAAAATTAAATAAATAAATACTGTAATGCCCATATCCTCGAAGAAGTGGGCGGAGGTAAAACTAACCTCCTATATGATCAGTATGTCCCATTTCTAATTAAGAAACCTCAAAGATTCTGAAGATAGTTGAATGAGGTATGATTTTTCAGTGTCAAGTTCTTAAAGCGCGTAACTCTATTACAGAGCCTCAGCTGTCCTTGATCTATCCGTCTGTCACGGTGTTGTATCTTTTAAACCGCTACAGATAAATAGTCCTTACAACCACAATTTTTTTTATCAAGACTACGAAAATTTTTCCTAGGCTTGGTCCACTCTTCTTTTCAAAGTTGACTATTGAAGTCTGCCATTTAGGCCTTTAATTATTAACTTTCTTATATTATAACATAGTAAACAAACTTTTGGATGTTTCAAGGAAAGGTTTGTACCTGTCCTTGGAACATCCAAAAGTTTGTTGTCCTTCTTTTTCGAAGGAAATATAAACATCAAAGGTGATGTGATTGAATTTTAATATCAATTTTGTAAACCCTTAGTGTAATTGTTTGTTGTCCTAAATAAAGAGAAAAAAGAGGAACAAAATAATAATTGTTTGTTGCTATCTGTATGGCGGGATAGAAGAGTCAAATATGTGAGTTTACCCTGCGAACCAGAGTATGATAGTAACAAGAATTGACTCTATTCTTGTTACTATTCTATATATATATTATATTCTATTGTGGCATAAGTGTACCGGCCACTTTACCGTCCAAACTGGAACAGCACAGTGACAAGCATTGTCGCGTAAGGCGGTGGTATCAAATATCCGGGCGAAACGTAGCGGAACTCTACCACCTATAATAGTAGTCATATATAGTAGTAGTCACGATGGTAGTGACAGCTATCGCTAATCAGTTGCCTTTAGTACTTATTTGGCAGAGCAGTAGTGTATGCACGCTGTCAGTGTTATATTTAGCTAATTATTCCTTCGTATAAATTAACAATATTCCTGACAAAAACTAGATACTTCCTTCTTCAAAGTGGTCCGGTCCCTTGAAAAATATATGAAAAAATAAAATAAAATTGTTTATCATTTAAAAAGCGTTCGGACTAATATGGAGTTAATATGTATTTATTTACAATTTTGTTTTATTATCATATCATAGCAAACAAGCAGATGGGTCTCCTGATGAATAGAGTCAACCATCGTCTATAGACAGCAAAGATGTTAATTGAGCGTTGCTATCTTGTGGCGAGGTCCAATGCCACATGCATAAGTTTACCGTGATCTTACCCTCCAAACTGAAATATGACAATGAAAAAGCACTGACGCTATTGCGGCAGGAATAGGTAAGGCGGTGGTACCAGACTCGGGCGTGACAATGCAGTACTTCTACCACCTAGTGAACAATTGACTGTTTTAAATCCGTATGATGTCATAAAATTAGCCTATTACAAACAAACCGACAAATCTTTTCTTTTTAATAATGGTAAAGAAAAATAGATATATAATATCCAATGGTTACTATATGGTTTCTTTTAATGACACACTTGAGAGGTACAATAGTTATTTATTTTAACTAACATTCGGAACTCTCAATAGATTAGTTAGTACACTAGGGGGTCTAATAGAAATTCGTTATTAATTTCACCTGGGTATAGAACTCGAAATATTAATTTAGATAGAATGGGCTGCCAAATACGTTAATGATTTACGTGTTAGCGATTACTGTTGTAATTAATTAGAACTTACTATGATTAGAGTTGTGACATGGTCTTTTATCAGCATTTCAGTGACAGATTACTTATTTCCTGCCGCAATGAAATATCTGTTTGTCAATGTTATTTTCTGGTTCGATGATTTATATATGAAGATGTTTTTGAGTGCTTGAGCGTGCTGATGTCTGGATAAACCAGTCGGATTTAGATTTTTTTTATATCATAAGATAGCAAACAAGCAAATGGGTCTCGTGATGGAAAGAGTCAGTCAAAAGAGCCAAGAGGTAGGAATAGGCAAGGCAAATCATTGTTTTTATCGTAACCATACTCGTATGAAAGGTTTTTTTAAATGAACTCAGGCAGTTCTGTATGAAGGGTACGTAACCGGGCTTTTTGTGTGAGCAGTGTTCTTAGACTGATATTAGGTTTGGTGGGCTTAGAACCAGCTCTAAAGGTACCTCTTGTGAAACGAAAGCTAAACTTAAGGCAGTATCTTGACGATTTGTGGGGAGTATGTGATATCAGGATTTTGTTTGCGGGCCGAAACAGTTGTATGCATCACCGCTCGCAGCGGTGTGTGTGTACCATGATACGTAAACTGTAATAGGATCATCAGTAAGAAATAGATTGAAGGCTTTAGTCTATTTTACTACCCGACTGTGCAAAAGCAAGTATTGTTTCTGGGTGACGTGAAAGAAACATAAAATACCTACTTCCTGTAGGTACATTGAAGTCATGATGTGCATAAAATAGTTATAAAATATTAACTATGAATCCGTGTTGGTCCCGGGCTCCTTTGAAGAATAGGTCAACTGCCGTTCTGCCAGGCAGGTCGTAAAAGGCGACCGATTGGCTATACGAGTCACTACCATCGTGGCTGCTAGGTGGTAGAGTTCTGAATTTTCTCGTCCAGGTCTGGTAACACCTCCTTACCTATTTCTGCCGCAATATTGTCAGTGCTTATCACTGTCTAATTTCGGTTTGGAGTGTAAGGTAGCCGGTAAACTTATGCATGTGAAATTAGACCTCGCAACAAGATAAGAACGCTCCATTAACACCTTTAGTGTCTATATGCGATGGTTGACTTTTTCCATCGGGAGACCCATCTGCTTGTTTGCTATCTTATAATTAATAAAATTCTCTGTGGTCTAGTCTGATGTCGGTGTTGACTACATGATATCTAGGGTTCTATTTCCAGGCTGGGCAATTAAAATATGTATTTTTAGTTTTCTGACGAAAATAATGTGCCCGGTTGGCGATAGGCTTTCCACCTTTCATATTCTTTTTTACTGTGGGTTTAAGTATTTTCGGCTAATCGTGGGTGCACTGGTCGTACATCTGCTTACCTATTCAGAGATACAGGCATGATAATACTTTTTCTTTTTCTATTAATTATTATAGAATAGAATAGAAATCGTTTATTTAAGACATACACAACAAAATTTACAGTAAATAACACACATAGTAGCAAAATCGAAATAAAAAAGAATAAAACACAAAAAAACAGGATTATTTAACAATATAAAAAAATAACATATCAAGTTAGTACATAAAAAGACTGCAGTGCTAGTAAATATGCACTATGTGTAATACATTTATACAAAAAAGGCAACAAATTAAGCATACCAGAAATAAAATAAAGCTATCTAAAACCTACAGAAAATCTATCTATTGTAACCTAGCGTTTGGTGTCCAATGATACATTACTGCATTGAATGGTGTGATGTCTCAAAATGGTCAAAACTCAGCTAATTTTTAGATTAGATAACTTTTTGTCACTCTTTTTAATATTTTTGTATTTAAATTTATTTGTCGTTTACAGAACATAAAAAACAGCGTAAGATCAGCATTTGCACTGATTTTAAAACCACCACATAAATCTACCGTTTTCTGAACGTGCATACCGAGCATTAACAAAAGTTATGTTACTTTTGTTGACATAGCAGTGACAATTCAAATGAATTATTCACAAAGAGCTGGCAAATAAACTAACCAGTTTTAAAATATGGCCGCATATACAACAGTTGTAATATAAATACTATTCCACGTACAAACTTTACAATACAATTTACTGTACGTAGCTTAAACATACGCCTGTTTTATTACTAAGGCTCAATTCCATCGAACAACGCAGTACATTAGAGAAACTAATTTGTGTTTAATTAGAGTATAAGTTTATGGTTTTCGAGAAATTCGAATTTCCGGTTTAGCTAGAGATGCACGTGGCTCCGGGTTTAATCGAAGATTCTTAACTGAAAAACAAAAAGCAATTTGTATTATTTTTTTCATAAAATACTTTTATTCCCTATTCCAGCACCTTAAGGGTCAGTTAAAAAAAACAGCCCATGTTCGACTCCGGGTTTTCAACTATCCCTTTCCTAAATTATATAAAAATTGGTTTAGCCGTAATAACAGACAGATTAATAGATAGTGAGACTTTCGCATTTATTACATTAAGTATTATGGTACCCTTGAATAATTTTATTTGGGTTTGGCTAATATAGGCCTAATTCATATAAAAATAATTAAACGGAATTAGGCGTCATTAATGTCCTCTATTTATTAACTGTACCAAATTGGTATTACTTTAGTGTTGATTAGGCAAAAATTATTGATAATAATAAATGATTATATTATTCCGTAGTTTAGGCGACAATAATTACGTTCATTAATTTAATCCTATGTATAAAGCTAATTATTTTTTTATATCATAAGATAGCAAACAAGCAGATGGGTCTCCTGATGGAAAGAGTCAACCATCGCCTATAGACACGAAATATGTTAATGGTGTGTTTCTATCTTTTGGGGAGGTCTTATGCCACATACATAAGTTTACCGGCTACCTTACTCTACCTAAAAAAAATTTAAAAACATCACACTTTTTTCTATGTCAGAAGAAAAGGCAGTAAAACTCAAATTATGTACCTACTCAACTTACGTTTCACTTCGTAACCGAAGCATCTTCAGGAGCGTCGATTAGCACTTCACTCTATGAAGAGTGAAGCATTAATGGTGAGCAACGTAATTTAATTCTATTTTAAAAAATAGAAGTGTCGCTGAGACAAACAACCAACCAAACAAACAACATGCTAGCTTCGTTACAATAAATATCTATTGTTTGTCCCAGCGACACTTGTATTTTTTTAAATAGAATTAAATTACATAGCTTACCATTAATGTTTCACCCTTCATAGAGTGAAGTGCTATTCGACTCTCCTGAAGATGTTTCGGTTACGAAGTGAAACGTATGTTGAATACACAATTTGTGTGTTACTGCCTTTGCTTCTGATAATGAAGAAAGTGTGATGGAAGTGGGTGGACCATTGTACCGCTGTGGTCTTTTCTAATTTTCAGGCTTTGAATAAGTTTGTCCCAATATTTACCTTTCGTTTCAGTTTCAGTTACCTTGACACTACCTTTCGTTTCAGTTGCATCAGCAGTAGCAGCACTTCCTTATAAGGTTTCGCGGAAATTTTGTAAAGTAAATATCACAATATCGTAGATGGTGTAGTGCTGGAACAAATGGATGAATTGGTGTATCTTGGATGTGCTTTTAGCATGGATGGAAGGTACACCGCTGATGTTGTAAGAAGAGTGAGTGCAGGGAACAGAGTGAATGGAGTGTTAGGGAAATTACTTAAAAGCACAATTTAAAGTCAGGGTGACCGTCTAGCCCTTCATAATTATGTGCTTATCCCAACGCTATTGTATAGAAGTGAGAGTTGGGTAAATCAGAAAGGGTATGAACATAGAATCAACGCGGTCAGGGTGAGATCACTACGAAAAATATGTGGCGTAACACTCGTGGACCGGATTCATAATGTTAAAGTGAGAGAGGGGTTAGGCTTGAAAGAAAGTGTCGGTGTAAAGATGAGAAAGAGCATGCTCCGTTGGTTCGGACGTGTAGAAAGAATAGTAGATGAAAGGTTAACAAGACAGATATATAATGCGAATGTAGAAGAATGCAGGTATTGAGGAAGACCAAGACTGAGGTGCCACGATCAGATTGATCGTATATTGTCCGAAGTTGGCGTCAACCTAAAAATAAAGAACTATTTAATAGTTCACACGTCATCAATGCACGTCATGTATTACGTTTGTCAATCAATCATTTTAGGAGAATTTGGTAATACATGTTCTTCGGTCATTTGGTAGTACTAGCAGGAAATTTTTGCAAGATTTTTAAAAAAATGGTGTTTTCCTAGGACTAAGTATGAAATGGACCAGAAATCCGAATAGAAATACCAAAAAAAAAACGTGATAAACTAATATCAAACTACCTAAGGAGAACAGAGGCAAAAATGTATTTGTCTTTGTCATTTGTAACTGTGCCGAACAGTACTAACAGACGATTTTGTTGATCGAGTTTTTAACTAAATATTCGGAAAAAATGATAAACGTCTTTTGGTGTTTTAAGTGTTTTAGACATATTAAATAAGGTGCACTTTTGTGTTTTCGGCTGAAATAGCCGTAGTAAGTGAAAATCCGAAAACATATCCTTTCATTCGTAAATATGATATTTATAATTATTTGCATATTTTAGATGAAATTATACACATGTAGGCCAATATTGTTTGACTTTTTACTGTGTGCATAAACAATAGAAAAATACATGAAAATGATTTGGGAATGATTAATTTATTTTATTATATTATCCGCCTAACTTTAAAAGTTATTGATTATCAATTTTAAATAGGTTATTAGATTTAGACCATGTAGACGTCCATTTTGTCATTTTGTATTACTTCTTTACTTTGCCGTATTGTAGTCGGTTTAGGCCGAGGGTTCAGGGATGTTTTATCCCTTACAGGTGTACACGTATGTCAAATCTATTATCATTCTTTATCTATGGTATTTTCATAGCTTTGGATGTGCTCTTTCTAAATATAATTCATCTCCTCAACCGTCACCGCCGTCTTTGCGGTTCGTGCTACCACATTGAAAAACTAGCGCCTAAAGGCAGTTTTCTGAATATATCTCCTTTCTTGCTTATTTTAAATAAAAACACTAATGGTTATATAAAATTGAGTTTTACAAAAAGTATCTTTACGCCTGTATCCCCGAAGCAGTAGGCAGAGGTAAAACCAGTGCACTCACGATTAGCCGAAGATACTTAGTCCCACAATGTGATAGTTGGCAAGCCTATTGCCAAGCGGGCATCTATCCAATCTCGAGCAACGTTCTTTTTATCAGAAAACTGAAAAAAAAAAACACATTCCGGCAGACCCGGCAATCGAACCCGGGAACTCATGAGGTCAACACCGACACTGGACCATTACACGACTCAGGCGATTAGTTTTAGAAAATTTCCTATAATTATATTTTGACAATTCTTCGAACCAAATAACTGTATTGATCTACGTATTCTATCTACTTGTTTTTATCTAATGATATAAAAAAAGATCCCGATTTGCTACTGGGGTTGAGCCATCGAATACTGGAGTCTTCAGTATTCTGTGGGTTGGGGTTGCGCGGACCTCGCTCGATAAAACCTCGATAGCCTCGATAAAAACACTTAAAAAAATAACTTTTTATCAACTTGGGTGCTGAACCTGGTACCTCACGATCTGAGCCGAATAGGCTAAAGCCATCGTTAAAGCCTAAATCACGAGGCAGTCTGTATTCAGTATACATAATAAATAGATTTTCATAACATTTGTAAGGCTACTAACCTTGGAATATAATTTACAATAGAGTATACGCCGCTATTTTTACTTACATTGATTTTAGTACACTACCATATACTACTATAATTATTTTATATAGTATTGTTTATTCGATTGTCTAGGTGATAAAAATCAATTGTAGTTGACACTATGGGAATTTACATATAGAAATGCTTTATCGTTATAGCGGCTATGAATCATTCCAACAAAGCTAACATATTTAAATTAAATTATTGTATTGATATACTTTAATTTTCTCGGAACGAAAGTTTTTTCGTGAAATTAACACAATTAACCAGACGTTCTTCTAGTATTCGTGTTTATTTTTAAAGATGTCATTTTACTAAATATTAAAGTAACCATTTTAAATATTTAGCCAGAAGGCAATTAGTATTTGTTTATTAGTATATAAAAATATATTTTATATCATACTTTGTACGTCTTGGAGCTTGGTGTATGTAGGCGACGATTCTCTTTCACAATGAGTCATATCTGATTTTTTTAATCCTATGATTTTACTCAATGTTGTTTAAATTTCGCCTTTAAAATATGTTGCGAATTTTAAGGAGTGCGCACTCTATGTACACATGTTCTAAAGCAGAAATGTGTGCAATGTACATAATAAATAGTTTTTATATTTAAGCAGCTATTAACGCGTAGTTAACTGTTGAGATAATTAAACGTCCATTAACATAGTGGAGTTTGTTTTGAATTAACAGTATAATACTGTTAAGCGGTTACGTCCGAGCGGATTTGAAAATTTCTCGTTACATAAGTGTCTTAGAGTATACTTAAAAGAGCATGCATGTATAAAATATTTTGGAATATGCTAAGCACCAACTATATAATTATACTTTTTTGTCATGTTTTGTATGTATGAGCTCATCGTTTACGCCAAGGCATAACTTGTCCTTACCATCGCTAATCTGTATGTTTGTTTGTTTTGACTTAACATTACTGCAAAGTGGTTACGTGCGAGCGGATTTGAAAAATCTCGTTACATAAGTGTGTATGTCTTAGAGTATATATACTTATAACAGAGCGTGCACGTATTAAATATTTTGGAGTATGCTAAGCACCATCTACCTACTTATACTTCTTTGTCATGTTTTGCATGTATGAGCTCATCTTTTACGCCGAGGCTTAACTTGTCATTATCATCGCTAATACATGAAGGAAAAATTTTGAACCCTTTTTGAGACCATGGCGAGAACGGTGAAGTATGAAATTTGGTACAGTTAAAGTTCAAATTGCGGAAGACTGCAGAAATGTAATATTTTTAAATAAAATGCATAGAAAATACATTAAATAAATAAAAGTAAACATTATACACACTACATTTATGTGTCGATGTACACACATATACACACATATAATGATACATATGATAATATACACACATGTATAATTACTATTTTCTTTACGGCTAAAGTCAGTTGTCAAACTTAAATGAGACGTCCTCTCGTGCTGGTCCCGGGCTCTTTTAAAGAATAGGCCAACTGCCGTTCTGTCAGGCAAGACGTAAAAGGCAATCGATTGGGTATGTAAGTCTATCCTAGCTACTAGGTGGTAGAGTTATGCATTGTCTCACCCGGGTCTGGTACCACTACCTTACCTATTTCTGCCGCAATAGCGTCAGTGCTTGTCACTGTCGTGTTCCAATTTAAAGGGTAAGGTAGTCGGTAAAATTATGCAAGTGACATTAAACCTCGCCACAAGATAGGCCACAACAAGGCCACAACATCTAAAGGCCTAAAGGCCTAAAGGTGTCTAAAGGCGATGATTGTCTCTTAGCTTGTTTGCTATCTTATGATAAAAAAAAAGGTTTTATTGTCTAGTCTATGTCCGAATTTCGGCCAAAGGCAATCGCTAGTTATTACAAATACGATAAATACCAAAATGATGGAGCTTTGCAATGACTCACCGTTCTGGATTTCAACCGCTTTATTATTTTTAAATGTCAGCGCTTGTCACTCACACATACCACTTTGAAGAGTGCAGTAGCCGATAAATTGTATATGAAGCTTTACATTCCAAACTTGAGGATGACAACACTTAATAACCTCTTAAAAAGTTAAATGTCAACTTTCCTACAAAGTAGTAAACATTTGTACAGCATACCCGGAGATTGATTGAACATAGAACTGTAATTACTATTACTGAACTTAAAAATTTTTTGAAGAATACATCCATAGTCTTTTTTTATCATAAGACAGCAAACAAGCAAGGATCTCCTAATGGAAAGAGTCAACCATCGTTTCTATCTTGTGGCGAGGTCTAATGCCACATGCATAAGTTTACCGGCTACCTTGCCCTTCAAACGGGAACACGACAGTGACAAGCACTGACGCTATTGCGGCATGAATAAGTAAGGCGGTGGTACCAGACCCGGGTGAGACAATGCAGAACTCTACCACCTAGTAGCCACGATAGTAGTGACTCGTATAGCCAATCGGTTGCCTTTTATGACCTGCCTAGCAGAACGGTAGTTGGCTTATTCTTCAAAGGAGACCAACTCGGGACCAACACGGGGAAAATGCCTTGTGTTGGTCCCGGGTTTACTTCTATGCCTAGCAGTAAGTTGTAAAAGGCGAAAGAACGATAATAATATGACTTGTCACAAACACTTTGACTACTTACTAGGTGGTAGAGTTCCAGGCTCCGGGCAAGCGCGGATCTAGTCCTCAAAAAAGGTTATAATCACGGCTACCTAAAATATCAGCCAAATGTGAGTCGGAAACACACTCGCTTACGATAAATACTCACATTCCCACAGAAGATACTTACAAATGGTACGTCCTCGCCAGTTGCATATGCGTCCAGTACATATTACAAAATAACTCAATAAAGGTTGTGGGCATGCCCAACATGCCCATTACCTTGAATCTGCGCTTGGCCCCGGGCGGGTTCATTACCACCGCCTTACTTATTCCAGACGCGTGGTGCTTGTTACCGTAGTGTTTCAGTTAGGACGGTAAGGTAGCCGGTAAACTTATGCATGTTACATTCTAACCCACCCGTAGCGATGGTTTCTGGAAGAGAACCATGCCCTCTTGATGGAAAGAGGTTGAATAAGAATATAAATAGGAATCGTTTTATTTACCACACATACTGCACATATATTTTCGCCGTGTTGGTCCCGGCCTCCTTTGTAGAATAGGCCAACTGCCGTTCTGCCAGGCAGGTCGTAAAAGGCGACCGAATGGCTATCGAGTCACTACCATCGTGGCTACTAGGTGGTACAGTTCTGCATTGTCTCGCCCGGGTCTGGTACCACCGCCTTGCCTATTCCTGCCGCAATAGCGTCAGTGCTTGTCGCTGTCGTGTTCCGGTTTGGAGGGTAAGGTAGCCGGTAAACTTATGCATGTAGCATTAGACCTCGCCACAAGATAGCAACGCACCATTAACATCTTTGGTGTCTATAGGCGATGGTTGACTCTTTCCATCAGGAGACCCATCTGCTTGTTTGCTATCTTATGATATAAAAAAAAATATATATATTAAACAAGAACAAGCATACAAATAAAACAAAAAAAAATTAATAAGCCTAAGGTTGTTTATAATTCTATGAAATAAAATAATAAATTAATAAACAAAACAACTGGGTATAATTGCTCTAAACCCCCTCCATCAAAAGTTGTGCAAACGTTGACGGAAAAGCTAAAAAATTCCTATTCACCGTTTGAAGTCCTGGACAATATGGCGTTTAGAGACGCTTTCTGAAGAGAGTGAGTATAGGCCTTTTCATCACAAAAATTTTTTGTGCGCATGCGTCAGAATCAGCCATCTTTTTCGTACTGTTTTTTGTAAACAACCATGCTAAATTGTCCGCTATCCGTGTATCAAAAATTAAAATATAAATCAAAGTTGATTAATTGTAAAAAAAGTGAAAAAAAAAATAAGTAGTAAGTCAAAATAATCGGAAAAAAATTTTTGTACTCCATTATAATTATGTTGTCTGTACGAAAAGGAACAACAAAACGGTGTTGTTATGGAGTATGTAAAAGTGATACACGATACAAATCATTTAAAACCAATAGATTCTATTTTATAAATTTTCCAAAGCCTTGTCTTGAATATCGAAAAAAAATAATCAAATCATCAAGCAAATTACACATTAAAGCATGTGTAAAATGTGCGAAATGTGAGTTATGGGTGAAAAAATGTGGCAGAAGTGACCGAGGTTTTAGATCTATTGATAATGTTACTAAGGATACTTATATTTGCTCACTACATTTTCTTGGAGAAAGTGGTCCAACTGAACAAAACCCTGATCCTTTAAGCTATCAAGAGTTTCAACATATTGATAAATCAATTAATAAGGTTTTTTGTTTTTCAAAAAAATCAAATAATAATCAATTAATTGAAAAGGTGGCTAAAATCAATTTTAGCCACCTTTTCAATTGTTCACAATTATGAGCTTCAACTGAATCATAAATAAGTGAAGCACCATCGATGGTTTTTTCCAATAATTTATTTCTTTGTGGAGATAATAGTCCTTGTCCAGCCATTGTTGATTAAAACAGTACGAATTTTTTGAATTACCGCCGTTTCAACATGGCGGCTACGCATGCGCTCATCTGATGATGAAAAGGCCTATTTATGGCTTTTATAAAGAGAAAAGTTAAAAAATAATATGCAAATGCAAAATAAGTTTTTTTGCGCGGCAGGCAGATTGAATTAAAACCGAATGAAAAAATACAGCAAACAAGCAGATGGTCTCCTTACCTTCCAAACCGGAACACAGCTATGACAAGCATTGACGCTATTGTGGTAGAAATAGGTAAGGCTGTGGTCCCATATAGCTGGGCGAGATGTTGCAGAACGATACAACCTAGTAGTTACGATGATAGTGACACAAAGCCAACCGGTTCACCGTGTTTGTCTCGTCTCCACAGAATAAGCAACTCTTTTATGGGGAAAGTATACGCTTCTACAATAATCTGAGTGCTAAGTGTGAGTTTTTCTTTTCGCATTCGATCGTGAGCGCGTTTGAAGTTTACTAAGAATTTGTATGTGATTTGTACAGCGCCACCTAGTGGTAAACGTGAGAAACCAGTTTACCACTAGGTGGCGCTGTACAAATCACATACAAATTCCTAGTAAACTCGAAACGCGCTCACGATCGAATGCGAAAAGAAAAACTCACACTTAGCACTCTGTCTGTTGCCATTAGAGATTTACCAGTTAACAAATTCAAAAAATGTGTTAAAAAAAACTATGTAAAAAAGGTTACTATAAAATATCTGAATATCTAAATGACAGGAAATTATTATTTATGTAGCAATTAGATGCTCACAAATTAAACATTATGAACATCGACATAGTATATTATTTAAAGAATGATATGAAAAAAGACAAGCCTGCTGAGTTTCTTCCGCCGGATCTTCTCAGTGTGTGGCCGAGTTTCCGATCCGGTAGTAGTTTAAAAAAAAATGTTGACGCGTCAAAATAACTTGTAAAAAGTTTTATTTAATAAAGTACTTCTGATTTCTGTTTACACTTTTACCAGGTTCGTACGAACGCCTCTACCAGGCATTCAAAAGCTGAAATTAAATAAATTTGCTATTATCCGCGAACTGTTCCATGTGACATCCGCGATGACACCGAAAAGAAAGATGCCAGTTTAATAAATGGATGAGACTCACTAATAGTCCGAACAAAAAAACGACCCCGGCGGCACCCACATCCACCATACTTTCAGCCACGTCGGTATCAAGCACAAAAGACATAATTTACGCACTCAGCGCACGTTTCACTTCGAAAGCAATGCATCTTCAGGAAAAACGAATACTACCTCAGACAACGCGAGTGTTATGGATTTGCGCAAACTGAATCAATAAAATAGCTTAGTAGGATAGCAGATGGTTTATTCTTCAAAGGTAGACCAGACCAACACGTGGTCACAGTTTTGTCTGAAGAAATGGGTAGTAAGCCTTATAGTCACCTTTTAGTAACTTTAACTAGAGCCATAGGCTTTATGCAACTGTGTTTGGGAATAACTGCGGCGTCTTTTCGATTTGCATCAAAGCTTTTGTGGGCAAAAGTTTCAATAATTTAAGAAACATTATATTTAATTTTAAACTCATATTTCCACTTTTTTGTATTCTTCCAAATTCTACAAAAGCAGTTTAATTCAAATCTAAGTTCATTAGAAAACATTTTAAAAACTATTCGTCCGTCGCAATATTTCCGCTTTTAACAATAATGGATGTAATTTGCACTCTCCGCAACCACCGCTTATTTTAAAGTGGATTCTTTTTACCTTTTACCCATTTCGCGAAATAAAACGCTCACGAAATGGCCCAATATACTAAAATTTTAAATAGATATAGATACACTTACGCGTCTATAATTTATTCTCTCTCAGTTTTATTACCAAAAGCACTTTACATAAACTACTTGTTTTTGTTAAAAATAAGATTTAATTGCAAACTTTTACAGATACATTATTTTACAGATACGATGAATGCAAAAGTTTGTGTGAGTGTGTTCACACAAACTTTCGCATTTATCCATCCAATGTCTCTTTTAGTGTGAGATCGAAAGAGATCATTGCTTATAGATAACGAAGATGTTAATAATACGTTTCTATTTGACGGCGTGTGGTTGAATTGTAATGTCATATATATAAGTTCGTCGACTACTTTACCCTTCATTCTAAAACAACATAATTACAAAGATTTATGCAAAAAAACCTGACCCAAAACCCCACCGAGATGTTACAGAACCCCGCCACCAAGTAACAACAATAGCAGTAACACGTTTGTCTAATAGCTTGCCTTTATAACTAGCTGGCAGGACGACAGATTATTATTACTAGCTGCCGAAATTCAACCGTAGACTAAATTTTTCCCCGTTTTAGTCCCGGGCTCCTTTGAAGAATAGGCCAACTGCCGTTCTGCCAGCCAGGTCGTAAAAGGCGACCGATTGGCTATGCAAGTCCTTGCCATTGTGACTACTAGGTGGTAGAGTTCTGCATTTTCTCGCCCGGGTCTGGTACAACCGCCTTAATTATTCCTGCCGCAATGGCATCAGTGATTGTCACTGTCGTGTTCCGGTTTGGAGAGAAGGTAGCCGGTAAATTACCGTAATTTATTTTAAAATTGTTTGATTCGTTCGGGATTTATCAATGGCAAAAATTTTTGAAAAAAGTTTTTTTTCATTTATTCAGCATTTTTAACCTATCTATTTTATAGTTGAATTTAGCCGTTTTCTTTATATCGAGAGAAATTGATATTAAATTCAACTTTGAGCTCAAATAATTTTTGAATGAGTTGAGCTTTCGAAAAATGATATCAGAACTTTTTTGTAGAGCGTTAAATTTCCTACAAAAATATTTGATGAAAGTTGCAGAGCAATTTATAGTTAATTAATTACAAAAACCAGAAATGTTATTCTTATGGGAAGTCTTTTAGCACGAAGCGGCTTGCCTTACTATTAATATTAAGGGCTCATATTCTCAGAGGCCTATTTTGGAATCTAAACCAAACTTTTGAGCCTGGTTTCGATAAGAAAAAATTTTTTGAAACGCCCTAATATACATATATATTATATCTATAAATACCGTTACATAAATAATACACACCCAAACCCAGAAATATAAACATTCAGGCTCATCACAGAAATGTTTGTCCCTGTTGGGAATCGAATCTAAGCTCCATCGATTCGTAGAGATTCGCCAACCACTCGACCAATGAGGCGGTCAATAATGTGAATGTCAAAAGATGTAGGTAACAGGGAAGACCAAGGACCGCATACTATGGTAAGATTGGTGCTGCCGGAAGGTAGCGTCAAGAGTATTTGCAACCGGTATGTTTGTATGAAAAGAGTAATAAATATGGAGAAAATAAGACAAATCCGCAAGAATCATGATATGTGGCACTCAGTTATCTCTGTCTACCTTGCAAGAGATCTGGAGTAAAGATATACATGTGTGCACATAATATTTAATTAAATATTAAGTACAATAGACATTTATTCCGTTACGCACAATAAATAAGTCGTTATTATCATCATATTTACGTAATGAATTCTTTAGAAAACTCAATTAACTTAGGTACTATATTATTTTAAAATTTTCATGGGAATTTGCTGAAATCGTGAAAGCGTAACCAACACTTTCGTATTTATAAGGATAAACATTATGAGATATGTCGGAAAATCGGAGTAATCAGAGCGCAAAGAAAAATTTCACCAACGCGAAGTTCATTTTAATTTTATTAGTGTAAATAATTAAAACAACAAGCCTTAACGTGGCTTAAATAAAGACGTATAATCCATACTAATAAATGAGAAAGTGTGTGTGTTTGTTTGTCCGTCTTTCACGGCAAAACGGAGCGACGAATTAACGTTATTTTTTAAGTGGAGATAGTTGAAGGGATGTAGTGTGATATAGGCTACTGTTTGTCTCTTAATTTATGCGAGCGAAGCCGCGGGCAAAAGCTAGTTATGAATATATTTGTTAATAGTTGTGCCCGCGACTTTGTCCGCGTGGAAAATTTTCTAAAATAAAAGAAGCCTAAGTTACTCATTTTTACCGTGGATTAATAGATAATCCCGGGGTTTTACCCTGATGGTTTTCGTTTCCGTGGGGTTCCCAGGATAAAAACTTTCTCGGGTCTCAAACTATCTTTATACCAAATTTTATCCAAATCGGTTCAGTGGCTTATGCGTAAAGAAGAGACAAACAGACAAACAGACAGACAGACAGACAGTTTCTTTCGCATTTATAATATTAGTATTGTTACGTACTTCGGGTTCGTAATTGTAAGAAAACACCACTTATATTAAATCCGTGTATTTAGTATACAAATACACACAAGACAAGACAACACAATGTAATACTAAACACTCTAACACTAGTCACTCACTGTACTAATAGACTTAGAACACTACACAATATCACTTTTCACTTCGCACGGGTCGCTTCAAGTATCGCTCTCGATCGCTTGATAAAAACTGCCTTGTGTTTGTCAACACCTCTCTATTTATAGCCAGGGTAAAGTACTACCTGGATCCAGAAAAATCTAAATGTAACAATAAATCATTTCTTATCGTAAACATGTTATGAGTCATAAATCCTAGTACACGCTACTTTCAACCTCATGCCGTATACCAAAAAGTCCATTATGGCATAGCCTATGTCAACTATTTGTTTGTCAATAGGAGTAGCTATCCCTTTATTTTATTTCTAGATCTCTCCAGCGCTCCAACTCTACACGTTTCTAGATTATTCGTAACAGTATTTATTATATTACAATGTGGTTAGCGACCTTAACTACGCAATCAGTGGGGTACGGCTTTAACTCCGGACGTAGATGGTTACATATAGCGACGGGTCCCAAGAACAAAATCGTATCTACAAAATTACCAAATTACATGTTTTTTTGTGTGAGTACATTGTAGATAAGATGATGTTCACTTGAGTATTTCCAAAATTAACAGACCAATAAATATAAAAGATATATTGTCTTGTAGCTTTATGCGTGTTTAATACGAATTTTATTATTATAAAACAAATTTCATCTGAGTGCTAAGTGTGGGTTTTTCTTTTCGCATTCGGTCGTGAGCGCTTTTGGAGTTTACTAGGAATTTGTATGGGATTTGTACAGCGCCACCTAGTGGTAAACGTGAGAAACCAGTTTACCACTAGGTGGGGCTGTACAAATCACATACAAATTCCTAGTAAACTCGAAACGCGCTCACGGTCGAATGGGAAAAGAAAAACTCACACTTAGCAATCTGATCTCTCCATAAGATTTTGTTCTTGGGACCCGTCGAAGTATTTGTTTGGGTGTTTATTGAATACTAGTGATCATTAACTTAGTAAGTCAATGCTAGTGATCGCTCTGTGATCGAATTCAATAATATAATAAACAAAAAAAATCTTTTAAATTTGACAACAGATGGGACATTTTCGCGACGTTATGCGAATAAAAATTTAGTAGTGACACTCTCCGAGTGTCAGGTTTAGTACAGCTAGTTGAAGTAATAAATCAATCTTATCTAGGATATAAACATGGTTTGATTTAAGCGTAAGGTCCGAAAATAATAATAATAATAAATATAAATAATAAATATTCACGGGACAAATTACACTTACTGATCTAACCCCAAAGTAAGCAAATATTTGCTTGTGTTGTGGGTGTTAGTCAACGATACTAATACATAGAAATACATATATAAATACCAGAATATATGTAATAAACACCCAAACCTGGAAATACAAACATTTATGATCATCACACAAATGCTTGTCCCCGACGGGGATCGAACCCGAACCCCGTTGATTGCGTAGTCAGGGTCGCTAAACACTCGTCCAACGGGGCGGTGGACCAACAAAAATCGTGGGTTCAAATTCCGCTCACGACTGTTTTCTATTTTCTGCTGACACTAATGTATTTTTTAATACTGTTATGATCTTTGGGGTACATATCAATATAGATAATCCTTTAACTCTAGTTTTTTCTAATATTGACTGTTGTGAAATTGTCAAATTTATAAATATTTGTGTCTAATTAAATATGGTGTATGTATAGTTGGATGAATTATGTTCATAACTGTACTTTAAGTTTTAAAACTTGATACACTCATTCTTGTAAATAAATTTTTTTTTTTCTTTTTTCTTTCTTTAGTCGCCTATGTTATCTAATGGTCCGGTATCGGTGTTGACCGCATGAGTTCTTGGGTTCGATTCTCGGGTCGGGTAATTATAATATGGTTTTCAGTTTTCTGATAAAACAACGTTGTCGAGGATTGGATAAGTGTCTGGGGCTTGCTTCCTATTACGTTATGGGTCTAAGTATCTTCGGAGCTTGTACCTCTGTCTTGGGGATAAAGGCATGAAGGTACTTTTTTACTTTTCTTTTCCTTTTTTTACAAAACCTTAAAATTTTCGTTAAGTTTAATTTTATCTCCTCACCCACTAATCGTTAAAATTTAAATAAAACTTATATTGGTAAATTAGTTGCTATAATTTAAACTGGTCCAGTTATAATCCTAATCTAGCCTCAGGGAGTCTGTAAGGCGTAGGTTATCACATAAATCTTATGGTAATCGTTTAATGACTTCGGTAGTTAATAAATTAGAACTTAATGCGTTACTAATTAATGGGTTACGGAGGTCGGGACTAATACTCTTGCATTCGTTTTAATTAAATAATAATTTGTTATGTTTAGTTTAGGTGTAGGATGTGAATTATTGTCGTAGGTGATTCTAAATAACGGTCCATTTGTTTCTTAGGAGAAATTAAAAAATAAATTAAACGGCGTTTAATGGAACCCTTTTGTCTAAAGATTAGTCTGTTTTATTGGTATTTCTTTGTTTAGAGGTTAGCCTATTCAACTCAGATTTGAGGTCCCGGCTTCGATTACTGGGTCGTGCAAAAGTGCATTGAGGTGTTTTCAAAGTTTTTCTCAAAAATACAAAGTCTCTGTAATGTCTTGAATTTTGGCGATTAGTGTGTTAACATTTGGAGCCTTACTCCAAGTGCTATGAGTACGTAAAATTATTGGTACCAGCTATCGCTAGAATAGGCGATAGTCGTTATTAGGTCGATAAAATGAGGCGATGGTGATAAGGTAATTAACCTGGAAACCAGAAATCCGGTAATCCGGATATTTTTAAGATAGACACTCGTACTGTTTCACAAATGTAATTTAAATTGTATTTATTACACAATCACTTTTAAGTTTACGGCTGTAAATTGTTTAATTGTGTAATAAATAAAATTTAAATTACATTTGTGAAACAATACAAGTGTTTATAATAAAAAATCAATAGGTATTATGCAGTTTTACCAATTGCCGACAATGGAAAGTATAAATCTAATCCGGATAATCAATAGACGTTCGGTTCAGTCTGCCTAACCTACAAGGGAATCGGTGTATTGATACCTTTTATTGGGAACAGCAGTAGTTTAGTAAATTGTTAATTCTTCAATAGACGTTAGAAGAAAACCTTTGTATAAATATTCCTTTTTACTTTTTTTTATTATGAGATAACAGTAATCGCCTCTGTAATCTAGCGAATCGCCGCCATGGTATAGTAGTCTGGTGTCGGTGTTTTCGATGATGATGTCTCGGGTTTGAGTTCGGTTAAACACTTATTTAAATTCCCGGGTCGGGCAATTAAAATTAGTATTTTTTCAGTTTTCTGATAAAAACGTCCTGGGATTTGAAAGTGCTCGGTTGGCGATATCTTGTCACCTATCATATTGTGGAACTAAGTATCTTCGGCTAATCATAGGTGTACTGTTTGTACCCAGCCTACTTCTTCAGCGACACAGGCATGAAGATAACAAACGAGCATTTGTCTCTTCTGAGAAAAACAGATAATCATCGCCATTAGACACCTTGTAATAGCACATATTATATAAGTATATCATTAACATTACTTCTCGAACCAGTGACAAGCTCTGACGCTATTGCGCTAGGTCTAAGTAAGGCGGTTGTCGAAACCCGAGCGAAATAATGCAAAATTCTATCATCCAGTTAATTAAATATTGAACATATACGGCACACTTCATCGCAAAAAAGGCATTATTAGCAAGTTATTAAAAAATATAGAATTAAAAAGTGCAACCAAGTTCATTACTATGTACAGCTATAAGCACTATAGCATTGTATGCAATTCGTTTTTTAAACGATAAATTATGCGTGAGACAGTGCAAAATTCTAATACCCAGTTACTTAATTAATTTTAAATCAAGGATTTAAAACGTTATCAAATAACATAACTTATTTTCTAATACCTAATGTTATTACTGTAGCGATACCTCAGTTACAAAATTATTTTCAAACATTATGTGTAACGCTACTCAAATAACAGAACGAAATTGTTAACGTTAAATAACGCTATAATATAGCGTTTCATGCTATTTTGTGATTGGTTCGCCGCGTTTCATGTTGTTTCATGATTAGTTAGACTACTAGTACTAGAAGACAACATCATAATACCATATATCATAACGTTAATTTGTAGTGTATAACACAACGTAATGGATAACGTTATTAAATAATAAGAAATTCTGTATCATATTTGGATAACGTTATAATTGAAAATAACGTTATGTCATACCGCGAGCAATAACGGTACCTTAAAATACCGATATTTAAATCCTCGTTTTAAATATACATACTATTTTATTCCATAGCGAAAAAAGTGTCATCAGCGAGTTATATTAGAAAAGATGTTTTAGATTAAAAAGTGCTACTCAAGTAAATCTGATGACGGTCTTTAGATAAGGGGAGTGTGTAAAATTTGTTTTTTTTTTTTTCAGACGGTACAGTACGGTGATGCGCCGCGAGCGCCCTTGTTCAACACATGCATGCCGCCCGCGCATCCGGTGAGTTAGACCAATACATAATATCCGTAATACTGTGTGTAATACTCACGAATTAAATGGATACGCCTTTCAAGACAATTTCTTAGTTTGTAAGTGTAGCTTGAAACACACAGAAATTATACAGAGTTATACTACTTAGCAATGAAATAAAATTACTTCAAAGGTATTATTTAAACATTGTCATCTTATTCGGTATATTTCTATTTTTTACGACAAATGTATGACTTTTTGACAGTGATTGCAGTGTTTGCTCATATGCGCGGCGAGACGTTTCCTTCTCAATGGCGTGTCTATTAGTATTCTTATGGTCTATGTAATACTCTAGCCAGCGCTTGCAACCGGTTAGAAATATACCGGTTAATATAGGTTTTTCGTATCTGACATGAGAGCGCTTCGGAAATCTAAGCAAACCGGCTTAAGAAAAAACCGTGAAAAGTATGTTACGTAAAGTGTAAGTGAAAATTGGCAGCGACGGGCTTTTTTTTAAATACCTCAATTAACCCTTTTTGTGTTTTTTTTTCCTGTTTGTATTTATTCTCATCATGCGTGTGTTCAGCCAGCCACGTAGTTTGCCGTAACACAACCAACGAAGATTTATTGCGATAACGCACAACGAATCTTCAGGCAATAATGTGGCCTTGACATAACAAAAACACTTTCTGATCGTGAAAACCATTGTTTGGTAGCTTAATACAATCTTGAATAGGTATTGGATAAAAAATCGGATAAAAAATGTCAGTAGTTACATAGGCTGCTACGAATTAAAGACGTTTTGTGCAGTCTAAAATATTTGCAAAATTTTCGCGAAATTGAAAAATATATACGAATATTTTAAATATTATATTATTTTTTTTTTTGTGTAATGTTATCGATTCACCTGCATGTTACTTTTGGATCGAAAAGGGCTTTTGTTACTCAACATATTATATGCTTTTATTTTGTTACTCAACATATTATATGCTTTTATTTTGTTACTCAACGTATTATATGCTTTTATTTTGTTACTCAACATATTATATGCTTTTATTTTGTTACTCAACATATTATATGCTTTTATTTTGTTACTCAACATATTATATGTTGTTATTTTGTTATATTATATGCTGTTATTTTGTCAATTTTCATAGGTGAAAATAGTTGACCTTAAATTACAATTTTATTCTAGATTGTATTTTATTCTATATTGATCTAGTTGTACTACAAAATGTTAAATAAAAAAAATTGGCAGATAAATCAGCCTATTTAAGGCTACGACATTAAAGACGCTACGGCAGTTTGACGTAATTTTGTCCAGTTTTAGCTTTTCGCGCAAACTTTTAGTTAACGTTAGTCTCTTGGGGTTCGTTTTTCATGTTAGCCTATATATGACCGCCCCGTTGCTCGAGTGGTTAGCGATCCTGACAACGCGATCGACGGGGCTCGGGTTCGATCCCCGACGGGGACAAGCATTTGTGTGATGAACATAAATGTTTGTATTTCCGGGTTTGGGTGTATGTATATTAAATATATTCTTGTATTTATATATGTATTTCTATGTATTAATATCGTTGACTAACACCCATAACACAAGCAAATAATTTGCTGACTTTGGGGTTAGATCAGTTAGTGTAATTTGTCCCTTGAATATTATTTATTTATTTGACCCCGGCTCTTCGACAATCGACTATCTTCATGCGGAAAATCATTAAAATCAGTTTAGTGGTTTACAGTGAAATCATAACATATAGACAGATAAATAGAATTTCGCATTTATAATATTAGTCTGGATATTGAAATCAGAGAAATACTATTATCATAGTGTGACCACCATGATATAATAGCAATCCCGCTTGATCGGCGGTTCCGGGCTATAACATATTGGATCAGACAAAAATCTTACTGATATTTTTCTATTTGGAAAAAAAAAGTTCAATTACACACCCATCCCTTACACAGCATGTAAAGGTTATAACAGGTAGGCCATGATATTCATTAAACATCGCTTTTTTTTTAGTGCCGATAGGAAAGCGCTTGACCATGATCTCACCTGATGGTAAGCTAAGAAGTTGCCTAAAATGAAATGCGCTTCCCTAGAAGGTACCTGTACACTCTTCTCTTGAAGATTCCCAGATTGTACTCGTCGGGGAACACAGACTCAGGAACCATAAACTCAGCTCACTTGCAAACCGATAAATCGTTATTAATATAAGTGTTTACCAACGCTCATCTCAGCTCTACTTTTCGGCAAGGAAAACAACGATTTTTATTTTACATAAGGAGTAAAATATAATTTTGTGTTATTTTAATAATTAAAAAAATATAGTAAAATGGCAACAACCGACTTCTCCATCTCTGAAAACATGGATGAGATATTTGTCAAATTTATATCGAAAGGGTAAATCGAAAGTATATGCTGGACAAAAAATGAATTACCTATATTGGTCCAGGCGTTTTTGAGTAATCGAGGAACATAAATACAATAAGATTCCGACGAATTAAGAACCTTCTCCTTTTTTAGTGGTAGTTAAATATATTTGACCGCCCCGTTGGTCGAGTGGTTAGAGACCCTGACTACACAATCAACGAGGTTCGGGTTCGGTCCCCGACGGGGACAAGCATTTGTGTGATGAGCATAAATGTTTGTATTTCCGGGTTTGGGTGTTTATTATATATATCCTATCGTATCCTATCGTATTTATATATGTATTTCTATGTATTAGTATCGTTGACTAACACCCGTAACACAAGCAAATAATTTGCTTACTTTGGGGTTAGATCAGTAAGTGTAATTTGTCCCGTGAAATTATTATTATAATTATTTTTCTAGTGATACGTACCTAAAGCCGTTAGTACTTTCAACAAAGTGAAGGGAATATTGAGAAACAGTATCATAAAATACCGGCACTTAAAACTAGGAAACATTTAATTACTTACAGTAACCGGAGATTCCGTTGAAAATAGTGCACATGTATGAAAAATAGTCTAAGAGCTCATGCCTCGAGTGTTTAAATTATAACACACGAATAGTCCAGTTTTGCATAACATTAATTACATGGTTTTGTTCAATTGTTTAAAAGATCGACAAAACAGATATTCTATGTGAAAGGAGATGAAGGTACCAGCAGAAAAAAAACAATATTAACATATTATTATAATTAAATTGACGGCGTACTGTCCGATAATAGTTTTGAGAGTCCCCATAATCTTTTTTATATTACAGGATAGCAACCCAGCAGATAGCTCTTCTGGCGGAATGAAATAAACCATCGGCTATAAAAGCCAAATACGTTAATGCTGCCTTGCTACACGTGTGATGTATTATATCTGTGTGATAATGCCAGACGCAACCTTACTTTTTAACCAGAATATATATATTTTTTCTTTTTCTGTCCTATTTATTTTATTACTGTGTTAACTTCTCTTTACTATAGTCATCAATTTGCGTTTTAGCCTTTTCTTATCTATGTGTAATCTTATCCTTGCAATGTATGAATAATTAGAATTTCAATGTAATTTATATATTTGTGTTTGTCTTTATGCTTGTGCACGATGCCTTCCACTTTCCTTTCCCAGCTTCACTTTCTGTGTTAGCTGGAAGAAATCTCTGTCGTTAGGGATAAGCTCACCTTTTGTGCATTATTTTAAGTATCGTTTAATATTTTTGTCATTATATAAGTGTACAATAAAGTATTAAATAAATAAAATAAATAAATAATTACCTACTAGCGTTGGTGTTGGTTTTTACCATTACCATTTTCCCCTTGTTGGTCCCGGGCTCCTTTGAAGAATAAACCAACTGCCTTTCTGCAAGGCAGGTCGTAAAAGGCGACCGATTGGCTATGCGAGTCACTGACATCGTGGCTACTGGGTGGTAGAGTTCTGCATTGTCTCGCCCGGGTCTGGTACCACTGCTTTTTTTTATCATAAGATAAAAAGCAAGCAGATGGGTCTCCTGACGCAAAGAGTCAACCATCGCCTATAGACACCAAAATGTTAATGGTGCGTTGCTATCTTGTGGCGAGGTCTAATGCCACACGCATAAGTTTATCGGCAACTTTACCCTCCAAACCGGAATGCGACACAAGCGACAAGCACTGACGCTATTGCGGCAGGAATAGGTAAGGCGGTGGTACCAGACCCGGGCGAGATAATGCAGAACTCTACCACCTAGTAAATGCTTTACCTATTCCTGCCGCAGTAGTGTTAGTTATTGTCTTTGTCGTGTTCTGGTTTGGTAAACTTATAGCCGGTAAACTTATGAATGTGGCATTCGACCTCCACGAGATAGCAATACACTATTAATATATTTGGTGTCTTTAGGCGATGGTTGACTCTTTCCATCAGGAGACCTATCTGCTTGTTTACTATCTTATGATATATAAAAAAAGTAGAAGTTATGTGCCATTTCGTTAACACTTGCTGCAGCGATGAAATAATGTTACCTTCTAATAGAGCCCCGAACAATATAGGTAGAGGACCTGTATAAAATCTAGATAGCGAGACACAAATGTGCCTGAACCACAATATTTGCCAACTAAGTCTCTCTGCATACCATTTAAATGGTTTTGAGTGATACAGTTTATATACTCGTATAAATGAATATAGTTTTTGAGCATTTTAATTATCAAAAAATATATTTCCTTTTAATGGCCAAATCATACGTATTTTTCTTTTTAGATAGTAAAATTTGATTAGCGTTAAGCCAGTATTATCAAATATTCAATTGTATTAAGAAAATTCCTTCATTTTTATGTTAACTGGATGAAATAAGTAAGCTTAGATCGTTTGAGATGAGAGGAAATAAGGCACAGGCAAAGAAATCTGTCCAGTCGTTTAAATGATATGAGGTATTAATAATAGGCCATTATTAATAAACATGTCTTAACAGTATTATAACTTTTATCCTGTCAATTTTAATTGTATAAGATCATTTCACTTGTTAGTTTATATTACTGACTCGAATATTAATTCACCAGAATATTATAGATTCGTGAGAATATGGATTGTAATTTTAAACCGGATTCATTAATATGGGGAAAACAGCAACAGTAGATAGGTACCTTCCAAATCCGGGGATCAGGTCAGAGCGAGGTCTTGGCGTAGAATGTACATTTTAAAGGGACAACGCAATACATGCGTTTACGTAATTGCTCATTACTTATTACAATGTAGGTATGTATATCATACTAAATGATGCCCGCATTTAGTATGATATACACTGCCCGCATTTACCCATGTATTAAAGGTATACGCTCATTTATTTATCCATACTAATATTATAAATGGGAAAGTGTATGTGTGTTTGTATGTCCGTCTTTCACAAGAAAATGGAGCCGTTGTTATCACGTTGCCGTGATTTCTTTTAAGCGGAGATAGTTGAAGGGATGGAAAGTGATATAGGCTACTTTTGGTTTTTTTCTAACCCCCCACTTCTCTAAAATAGGGCGGTGGAAGTTTGTATGGAGTGTTTGTAACTAACAAAAAATCGTGCGTCATTTTTTTGCCCCTAACCCCTTGAAAGAGGGGGTAAAATTTTATACATCAATTTATCGCGAGTGAAGCCGTGGGCAAAATCTAGTTTATTATATTTTACTAATTTATTTTCGTCTTATCTTTAAGGCTTATCGGTTTATAAATACATAGGCCTATCAGCGATCGTAATTGGATAGTAATTAATTAAAATTTTACTTATTTTTAACTGACTTGAGGTGGACAGAAAGAAATGTAAGCTTTAAAAAAAGATGAAAAATTGTGAAAATATATTTATTTAATTATACGAAATTATAACCCAAACAAAACAATACACTGTGATTTATAAGAGTAGGGTGCGATCATAAGCTTTAGAGTAAAAGCATATAGGTAATTTGAATAGATGTCTATGAATATGTATTAAGTATATTAAAAGTAAGTTGTATAAATAATATATCAAGTATACGTAAATTGTTTATTTAATAAACGACATTTGCGTTTTGTATAAAATGATCTCAGATATGAATTTTTCCTTGTTTTTGTACTAGGTTTTACTAATATAACTTACTTTTAAATCTGATTTTTTTCTTTCAGTATACAAAATTTAACTATAGCTTTTGTAAGATATCTTTCAATAACAGACTGCACACAATTTTTTGATTCGAAATTGAAAACCCAGCCTTATTTTTCGTTTGAATCATAAGGTGCGGCGCACACGGTGGGGCGGGCCGGACCGGTGTAATTCGCTCCGAACGATAGCGCAAAGGGAATCCTATACTACCAACGCACTTAGAGGGCAAAAAGACCGCGCCGCAGCTGCCCGGCACTGCCTTCGCGGCATATCCGTAGTGAGAGCAGCCGCGAGCATCGACGGGCAGATGCTGTCTTTATTACTTCGTGGTCAAAAAGACTGCCCCGCCCCAACGTTTGTAAAGCATCTAAGAAGCATTTAAATTTCTAATTTTCAACTGCCTAGGTTCAAGGACTTAGGCTAGGTATTGCTTAGTCTATAAGTATATAATATATGTATATAATATAAGAGAATAACAGTCAGTCGGGGCTTTTTTCCATATACATAAATTAGATGGTGCGGTGGATACAATATAATTGACTGTCATTTAAAGTATAAGACTTTTGAGCCAAGTTATGGTTTGAGCGTTGGTTTATAGCCCATTAATTTTAAAGTTACTAATCTTAAGAGTTGTGGGTATCCGAAGGGACAAAAGTAAAAGTGTTTTTGTTTCCCGTAACATATCTTTCAAATTATTTTAGTTAGACAAAGCTTTTATTCTCAACGATTTTTATTAAAGTCGTTATTATATCAGACACACAATACCCTAGAATCTAGTTCAGGGTATGATTTAAGTAAATAAATGTAAATATAAAATGGTAATTTTAATATTGGCACACTATACCATGGTAGATTATGTTGGTTATTAATAATTAATTTTTAATATTTTGTAACACCCATATCTTTGCAAATAAATATTGTTTCATTTAATTCATTTCATGATCGTTTCTTCGTCCATTAGATCTCTTTTCCTATGCTGGTCTGGATGCCCTTTAAAGAATAGACCACCTTATATCTTGGCAAGTTTTCGTAAATGGCGAACAATTGACTAAAGGAGTAGTTGGTATCGGTAGTGCTTACCACAGATATGTTCCTGTATATTGTAAGAGAGCCGGTAGAGCATTCAACTTGAGGACCTTTAAGAAAACAGCTTACTCATTCTCAAAAGGCCGGCCACGCAACCTCTGATGTTGCGGATGCCCATGGGCGACGGTGATCACTTACAATCAAGTGTACTTCTGCCCTCCTCTATAAAAAAATTCTCATATTGAATCAGGTCCCTTTTATAGAATAAAACTACTACTTTACTGCTAGGTATCACGTAAATTGCGAGAGAAGGCTAAATATGTCACTTCAAAAAGCTTAATAAAAAAAATTAAAAAAAACTTAAGAGGTGTCAAGGGACACCCGGAAGGAACGAAGTTCCTTTTATTATTATTTACAAAAAACCTGTGTACACTCAACAAAAATAATCGTCGCGACACCACACTGTTCAATGCGAAATAGAAATGAAAATATCTGGCTTGCTTTCTATAAGAGAGAGAGAGACAAACAGAGAAACATGCGCACGCCGCACAGCTTACAATATCTTACTATAGCAAAAAAAACAGTAGCAGTCGTGGGACTGCCGATAGAAGTGAAAACGGAACTATTAAGTTGAGAGTAATTAAAACTATATGCAAAACATAGCTATAGATATACTATTATCATTAGCATGTCGGTGACGCGAACCGAGGATTTTACCCTCTACCAAAACGCTCAACGCGCCTAAAGAAGTTTTCACTTCAAAAGTGTCGTGACAACTTTTCGTAAGAATTTTTTCCGTCTAGCCCCCTTTCACAACGCGCGATAAGGAACTTCGTTCCAAAAATAAATTTTAAATGTTTTCGCTAGTACGGGATACGTGCTAAAACACATATATATTGTTTTATGTCATTAGATAGCAAACCAGTAAGTAGATGGTCCTCCTGATGGAAAGAGACACCATCGCCTATAGATACACCAAAGGCGTCAGTGATGCGTTACTATCCGTGTGTCGGGATGGCAATGCCACATGCATAAGTCTACCGGCTACCTTACTCTCCAAGTGATATGCTTTGACATTATTGCGGCAGGAGTACATAAGGCGGTATTAACGCAAAATGGTAGGTAGTCTATTCTTCAAAAGGCGCCTGGACCAACGCGGGGGATATATAGTTAAACTAGCTGACCCAGCAAACGCTGATTTGCCATATTAATTATTTAATTTAAAAAAATGGCTTAATGGTAGAAAGGCAAAAATTTAAGTTTGTATTTATTTTTTAATGCTGAATCATAAAAGAATATAAATAAAAAAAAAAAACAATATTAGGAGTGAACAACTTTTATCACTTAGGTGTTCTCAGACCTACTAAATATACAAAAAAAATTTCGTAATCGGTCAAGCTGTTTCCGAGGAGTAAGGTAATTAACATTCTGACACGATAATTTTATATATAAAAGATGTTTAAATACCAACGTGACTATTGAATAGACAGTTATTCTTATATGTATATTTGTTCATCCGGCAACTTTGGTTAGTGAATCACAATCTATATGTTACATCGCAACTTATGTTTTGTAACAGCTTTTGCAATAGGAATTTACATTCACACATATTCTGACTAATTCCATTGTGGTTTTTCCATAGCGTGTGCTAAAAGAAACTTATTTTTTACTAGCTGTTGCCCACGACTTCGTCCGCGCGGACTTGGTTTACTCCGCACAGCACCTCCTCCGTAGGTGATAGCGTGATAATATGTAGCCTATATGTTGACCCGACTATTAGTAATATTCATGCAAAATTTAAAGTAAATCCATACAGTACTTTTTGAGTTTACCCCGGACATACATACACACAAACAGACATAAATTCTAAAAACTATATTTTTCGCATCGATATCGATTGTAGATCACGCCCCAAGAATTATTTTTAAAAAATATTCAATGTACAGTTTTGACTTTCCTACGATTTTATTATATGTATATATTTTTTGTATTATAGCGTATAAAACAAGCAAAAACAGCTACACAGCAGATAGAAAGAAATAAATATTGCCGTAATTATAAAGCGCTCTTTAAACCTTAATTTTCTATTTTTACAAGACAATTTTGAATGTTGATGTTAAAGTTCAAGCCGTTTTGAATTTTTGCATTTTTTTGTTAATCTATATTAATATTATAAATGCGAAAATTTGTATGTTTGGATGGATGGATGTATATGGATGGATGGATGTTTTTTACTCAATCACGTAAAAACTACTGAACGGATTTGGATGAAATATGGCATTCAGGTAAAAAATTACCTGAAATAGCAATTAGGCTACTCTTTAATCCCGGAAAAATTAGGTGATCCCGCGGGATTCCCAATTCCTGTTATAATGCAGCGGGCTACATGCTACAGCTAGTTTATATATATATGGCTCTCCTAATGTAAAAATACTACTATAGCTTATAGACACCAAAAAGTTAATAGTGAGTTGCAATGCATCAGGGTGTTCTTGTCACATGCATAAGTTTACCAGCTATGAGTACCTTAATCTCTGAGCTGGAACTAACACTGTCATAGTGACAAGCACTGACGCTTTTGCTTTACGAATAGGTAAAACGGTGGCATTAAGCCCGAACGAACGCTTGAGGAACACTAATCCCCCAATAATCAGGATAGAAGTGACGTTTGATCATTGTTTGAATTTATGAACTGCCCACCTGAATGTCTGTCTATTCTTCAAAGAGCCCCTAGGAGTAAGGGAGCTCAAGATGCTAAATGGTTAGTTACTAGAGCGTCGTAAAGACCTATTAGATTTTGTAGATTAAATTATAGGAAAAATAAAAGGTCATAAGTATATGGTGTTTTTCATTTCAATAGTGGAGAAAAAATCTACGGATAAAAAGAAAATAAAAAAAAAAACTGTGACATGGAAACACCAAATCGTGTCAGATTAAGGTATATATATATAGGTTAATTGCCACCTAAAATTTAGAAAATCTAACGGTTCAAGTGTTTTGTAAGAGAGTGGGAGGGTCATAAAGTTGCAAAGAAAATGTTGTTTTGACATTCTCGAGCGCGTCTGAATTTTCTTTTATTATATAGGAAATTATGTAACAATAACAAAAAAAAATATAATCCGACAATTTCCACAAGCCGAAGTTATTGGGATTTTGTTATCTTTCTGCCCTAATAACCCGCCTCTATATAAAGGGCTTATATTTGGTGAAGAGCTTTAACAGTATGCAAGGCACCCCCCCCCCCCCTATGTTAATCTGACGCGCTTGAGTAAATCCAAAAATCCCCTCTTGGGCTCCCTTACTATAGTAACACAGGGAAAATATATAATAGAGGTTGTCTATTCCTTCACTGGCTAAAACGGGCTTTCCACATTTTATGTACAAAACACGTCATGATAATCCGTTGGGGCTTGTTTCTACGACGGACTCATGAAATATGCATGGATGCACTTGCCATCGGTGCAGTGAAACGCCGCGCTCCATTGGATTATTTCGGTTATTGCTTTATTATGCTTAACGAACGTAAAGGGAAAACGTAAATTCTAACTATTAGCTCTTTTTACATTTTCGTAATGAGGAGAAAGGGGCAATTTGGCATGATGGTAAAACTGTAAAACAAATAAAATATAAAACAACTATATTTAATTATTTCATCCGAAAGTACGCACCTTTTTGTACAAAACGAGAAGTCCGACGTAACGCTTGTCCAGTTAAACATGAAACCATCTTAATTCTCCTAAACTATCTACTAACAATAGCCATTGCTATTAAAATTTAAAGTAAACTAATAGCTTGCCACAAACTACATTCAATAAGTCATAGTTTTAACCGCTCCGTTGGTCGAGTGGTTAGCTACCCTGACTACGCAATCGACGGGGCTCGGGTTCGATCCTCGACGGGGACAAGCATTTGTGTGTTGAGCATAAATATTTGTATTTCTGGGTTTGGGTGTTTATTAAATATGTTCAAGTATTTATATATGTCTTTCTATGTATTGGTATCTTTGACTAACACTCATAACACAAGCAAATAATTTGCTTACTTTGGGGTTAGATCAGTAAGTGTAATTTGTCCCGTGAATATTTATTTATTATATTTTATTATACAAATACTAATAGACATGCTGTTGGGCGGAGAATGTGCAGCCGTTCATACGAGCAAATGCTTGTAAGTGTCAAGCGCTTGTAGACGTATTGATTATGAAAAATAGAAATATGCCATGTTGTGCTATTTATTGTGCCAAATATGAAGCCAAGGCTTGAAAAATACAGCTATGGTGATTTTATTTCATCGGTAAGCCATATAAATAGCTCTGCGTTTCTAGGTTTAAACGCAAGCTACACTGACAAGCTTTTAATCCGTGGTTTTAACACAAGATTTCTCACCCCCTTTCTCCCTCTTTGGTTATAAACAGTAAATTAAAATACTTGATTATTTATTATTAGTGAAAAATTGAATTTAATAATTTTAAAATCTTGAATCTGTTCCTTCATTGATAGACGAACCGAAGTTTGCGGGCCAGCCAGTATTTTGAATAAATTGGTAAAGTGCGTGTCGGGCCACGTGCAATCTAGGGTTCCGAAGTTGCCAATTACAATAATGCGGACTAAGAAGATGGCTTTTATAATTTCATACTATAAACATTTAAGCTATTCAAAGTCAATGACAAATATATATTTGCATCCCAGGCTCACCGCCTAATTAAATTCTCGAAGTACGTAAGTAAGTCAATGACAAATATATATTGCATCCCAGACTCACCGCCTAATTAAATTCTCGAAGTACGTAAGTAAGTCAATGACAAATATATATTTGCATCCCAGGCTCACCGCCTAATTAAATTCTCGAAGTACATATTAAAAATTGGTCGACTATTACTTAAAAACTTGTAAAGTTTTCTAAGCCATGATAGTTTTCCTTTTAACTTCGCTATATTTATTTATTTATTTAACCATTTATTGTACACAAATAATAAAAGTAAAACTAAAGACAAAATTAGTACAAAAGGCAAGCTTATCTCTAAAGAAATTTCTTCCAGCAAGCCCAAAATAAGAGAGAAAAAAAACATAAGGTAGAAAAACACGTGTACAAAACTATAGAACAAAGTAAACAAAATACAACGAAACTTAACTACTAAACTAATACAACTCTTATGACTACTTACTATGTCTACAAACTAAACAAACTATGAAATGGATAAGTAGTGCTGTTTCAGGCGACTCTTAAAGGTATCTTGAGATTCACTTATTCTAATAGAATGAGGCAAAGAATTCCAGAGCCTAACGGAACGAATAGTAAAAGAAGAGGAGAAATAGGTCGTCTTATGTACCGGAACTCGCAAGAGAGCACTTACACAAGGACGACAAGGACGGTCTATTGGGTGAAGAAATTCAAATTTTTCGCGTAGGTAAGAAGGACAAGAAGGATTGAATAAAATATTATATAAAAATGACAATAACCGTAAATTCCTACGAAGGCGAATAGGAAGCCAACCAAGTTGGCTCCTAAAGCTAGAAATATGGTCAAATTTTCGTAAACCAAATACATATCTGATGCATAAATTTTGGAGACGTTCTAAACGATTGAGAAGTTCCTCTGTAGCATCAAGATAGCATGAGTCTGCATAATCTAAAATGGGAAGAATTAACGTTTGGACCAGAGATATTTCTGTTTTAAAAGGAAGAAAATTTTGAAGAAGTTTTAAAGAATGGAAAGCTCGATAAACTTTATTGTGAATATGGTTAATATTAGCCCCCCACGAAAAATCAGAACTAAAAACCAAACCCAGATTTCTTCCAGTGCTGCTAAGGCTAATAATTACTACTGCCATGATTTTATCCCCACCCTCTTAGCACTTAAAAGCTTAATATTTTACAAACGAATCCCTTAGTTAAAAATTTGTTTTCACAAACCTACAATATTTTTTAAAAACCTATTCAACGATAGCCCACACGAAAGAGTATGTGAAAAAAACAATTATCGTCTCCACTTTACATGTAGGGGAGCTTCCCTGAAAAAAAAATATATTTCAAGATTTTATGTTACCACTTTGTTGGCGTGACTAATATGCATATTCACGCCAAATTACAGCGTTCTGTTAATAAAGATCTCTGAGCAATCGTGCGGACGGACGGACATAGCGAAACTATAAGGGTTTCTTATTTACTTCGGAACCCTAAAAAGTAATAGCTTTCTAAAACCACTTCACCATGAAAACTATAACTGTGCCAAATTTGATTTCCTCCATTTGTCTAACCTCTTAAAAAGAGTACAAAATTTTGCATCACGTATTAATATATAGATAGAATTCTTAAAGTATCTTCACGCCCGTATCCCCGAAAGCTAGGCAGAGGTACAACAAGTGCACCCACGATTAGCCAAAGATACTTGGTCCCACAAATATGATAGGTGACAAGCCTATCGCCAACCGGGCACTTTTAATCCCGGGCAACTTTGTGTTTATCAGAAAAATGAAATAAACACTTTTTTAGGGCCTGACCCGGGAATGTAACCCGCGACCTCATGTGGTCAATGCCAAGGCTGGACCACTAGACTACAGAGGCGATAGAATTCTAAGTCACACCATAACTCATATTATTTATGTTAACAACTTTAGTTTCGTGGAATCATTCCTTTCACTTTTCGCGTATTTAATTGATTTATAAAATATTAGCTATGTCAAAACGTTAGATATTTAGCTTGGAGTTCTAGTTTGCTAAGTGGAAACAGTTTTATAGAGCACCATTGCAAACTTTACAACTTTTAAACCAGTATCTTCGTAGAAAGTTTTATGTCCTTTCTGCGTCTCGTAACACAACAACCATTAGGGAAACTAATTAAATAATTGAGTCGTCTTGTATGTCGTGTTATATATTATAACCACTTATTTATAATTATGGTTGCTTTCACCTCTTTATAGAGAACTAGTTGAATTCTGCGGTTTCGTTCACATGAAAGTAATCCCTATTTTATAAAATACTAGCTGACCCGGCATATATTTTGAAATACAAATTACTTGTATTGAATATTTTTGATTAGGTACTTGAGAGTTAATTGAGATAAAAAATATACTATCTTTAAGGTTGGACCAAACGGTATATATATATGTGTGTATATATATACATGTCTATATATACATATATCCATATATTAGTTACAATGAATACGTAAATTATCCAAACCTCTACGCATTGCGAAATCCGCCAGATTGATTGCTGTTTTATAAAACAAAATTAAAAAATAATATATTTAACGAAAATCTTGATAAAAACCTCAGCTAGTATCAATATAAACATTTTATATGAATACTAGTTTTATATAGTAGTAATATGTCTTCTATACAGTTTAAATACAAACTTTCATCCCCTATTTCAGCTCGGTGAGAGATTTTTATTTCTTTATTCCGGGGTCAAAGATAGGCTATTTTTTTTAAAGTTAATTAGTTATTATCGTCCTGAGTCTTCCTCTTGAACTATCTCGTCGTCAAATATCATCAAAATCGATTTATCCGTAAAAGATTTATATAGGTACTACCCGAACCCAATTGTAGCCTTGCTGAACGTGAATTTAAATCATTTTTTGCAAAATCAGTCTAGCCGGTTAGGAGTTCTGTTACATGTACACGTAGGTACAGAAGAATTATATACATAAAGATAAGCTGCAATTAATTTACTTGCCGTAATATTATATTGACTTGTCACTTTCGTGTTTTAGATTGGAGGGTAAGGTATCCAGAAAACTTATTCTTCTGAAATTACATCCATAAAATTTAATATACTACATACAAGAGACACTTTGATAAGTAAGTAATCCCTGTGTTTATCCCCTTTGAAGAATAGGCCAACTGCCGTTCTGCCAGGCAAGTTGTAAAAGGCGACCAAGTGGCTACGCACGTCACTACCACCGTAACTACTAGGTGGTAGAATTCTGCATCGGCTCGACCGGGTCTGGTACCACCGCTTTACCTATTCCTGCCACAATAGCGTCAGTGCTTGTCACTGTCATGTTCCGGTTTGGAGGGCAAGGTAGCCGGTAAACTGCAATGAATGTGGCATTAGACCTCGCCATAAGATAGCAACAGACCATTAACATCTTTGGTGACTATAGTCGATGGTTGACTGTTTCCATCAGGAGACCCCTCTGCTTGTTTGTTATCTTATAGTAGAAGTCATGTCCCATTTCGCCAACGTTCTCTGCACCACCGTGAATTTCATGACGCTTATACGTTTCATTCAACGATTTCCGACCGTCATAGTTGATAGAGCAGTCTACAGACTGCACACCCGAGCACAAGTGGCGTGGCGCATGTCTTGACTAGTACCTACGTTAAGACATAGAAGTATTTGATTGCATCCCGACAATATAAAAATAACATATTTGGTATGAATAAGAGATATTTATCTCTTTAAAGTTACGCCCGCACAGACAGGCGGCTTCCTTAGCGTACAGTGTCTCGCGTTTCGCGAAAAAACAAACATGTTTGTTTACTTGCTAAGTAATTAGCTAGGCGCCAAGCGCGCGGTGCGGCTGATCACAAACTTCTAGAACGTTCGTTTTACTAAGCTACTCACTAGATGGTTCTCTAGGCTCTAGACACTAAGCAAGCCGCCTATCTGACGACATTGCCTTCTACAGTTTGCTCTCCTGTGATAAAAAAAATTACAAAAACCTTTTAGCAAGTGAGAAAATTATAGACCGTTATAAGTTTATGGCATTTAACAGCATTATCCTGATAGAGATAAAGAATTTACTAATTTATCATTTGGCTGTTTATTTAGATGTGAAAACTTTTAAAAATAAAAATGGTAGTGGCATGCGACGAATAAAAGTTGAGCCGACATTAAAATTCAAGATGTACATCAGTCAAACCATAAAGATAACGTTTACAAAATATAGAAATTTGTTAAAAAATTATATAATGAAATAAAGTATCATCGCGCTGATTTTCTGCGGAGTAGGCAGAGTAGATTGGACGTCTATAAACTTTTGACATGAATACGTGTTTAAATTTGCATTCATAGTGAGGGACAATTCAAAAAACTGATGATAACAAAAATGGGGGATACGGTTTGGTGTTATAACTACATAACTATTATCAACATCCGAAATCTAATCATACCGTTGGATAGCTAAAGAATCAAAGAAACAAAATTGGGAGATAGAGCTTGGTGTTATAGCTATGTAATTACCGTCAACATCTGAAATCTTATCACACCGTTCGATAGCTAAAGAATCAAAGAATTTGTTAAGCCAAATGCGGACTATGATGCTTCTAGCAGGGGTGGAGGATGAAATCCCGCCAGTTTTAGGTAATTTCGCTGCGTTATAGAATTTTCATATAATAATATATCATTTGACTTGGAGCAGCTATTAAGTTTGACTCGGAGCAGCTATAAAGTTGTATCGATTGTGAAAATAAAATAATAATTTTAAATGCTTACAGTATATGTATATATACTTATATATTTATACAGTATATGCATATATTTATATATATTTATATTATTATAAGTACATATACAGTATATGTATATATACTTATATATATATATTTTCTCGTATAGCCCCCATTTACAAAATGTATATTAAGAAATCTCGTTCCAATAAAGATGTAACAATATTGAGGAGTTCAGTAATCAACTAACATGATTTTATCCACTGTCACAAAATGATTGTCAGATTATCTATATATATATATATATATATATATATATATATATATATATATATATATATATATATATATATATATATATATATATATAATCAATCTCTATTTTCCTTGGTCACGACATCACGCCTGAATGGCTGGACCAATTTTGGTATTTTTTTTGTTGTGTTTGTAATTGTAAGGAGAAGGTTTTTATAAAAGAAATTACTAAGAAAATTGCGCGGAAAATTAGAAAATTTAAGAATACTTAAACCACCACCATATAAAGTTTAATGCCATTTTGGCTGCTTGGAAGGACAATCCCGTAGTCTTATATAAATTACGTGTCACGTTGTTTGTCCGCTATGGATTCCTAATATGTAAGGAAAAACAACGTTTGCCGGGTCAGCTAGTTTATTATAAACGCAGATATAAGAGGTTAGTCGCCTCTGTGGTTTAATGGTCCAGCGTTGGCGTTGACCACATGAGGTCCCGGGTTCGATTCCCGGGACGGGCACATAAAAATAAGGTATTTTTTTTTCTGATAAACAAAAAGTTGCCCGGGATTGGAAATTGCCTGGTTGGCGATAGGCTTGCCACCTATCATATTTGTGGGACCAAGTATCTTCGGCTAATCGTGGGTGCACTTGTTGTACCTCTGCCTACCCCTTCGGGGATACAGGCGTGAAGATTTCTTTTTAATTATCGAGTTCAGAGTAATAAATAACTTTTTAAAAATTGAAACAGAATCGTTTTTAATAAATTTAAGATTTTCGAATTCTCGTGTAAAAGAATCTAAGGTCAGCTATGTATGTGACTCCTTTAAGCTTAAAATACCTGAACTTCGTAAGAAGTTTCAGGGATGGCTAACAGGGTCAACTAGTTTACAGATAATTCATTGTGTGATATAATGTGACTTGCAGCATCTGACGCATTTTTTCAAGAAAAAGAGCAGATTCGATTTTGTAAACTATCAGTACATTAGCTTACAAGGGATAGGCAGAGGTACAACAAGTGCACCCAGCACTTGTTGTACCTCTGCCTATCCCTTCGGGGATACAGGCGTGAAGATACTTTTTTTATAAAAGGCAAAAGTTACTGACTGATGTATCAACACACAGGCCAAACCCTTAGGGCTAGAAACGTGAAATTTTGCACACGTATTTCTTTTATAATGTAGGCATCCACTAAGCAAGGATTTTTCAAAACTCAATCCCGAAGGGGGTGAAATAGGAGATAAATTTTGTATGAAACTTTTTATTCCCTGGATATATTTGCATGAAATTTCGTATGCAATGAGTACAAAAAAATAACGAATCACGTGTTTAAGCGTTTTTCAAAATTCGATCCCTAAGGGGCTAAAATAAGGGAAGTACCTTATAAAGAAATGTTAAATAAGTTCTAAAGTAAATATGCGCGAGTGAAGCCGCGGGTACATCCTAGTTTATTATAAAAGCAGACAAGTATCATGTTATATATATTCATTATAACCGTGTACATGTTTTTCCCGTATAGTTCCCAATTACCAAACGTGTATTAAGGAACCTTATTCTTATAAAGATACTAGCTGACTCGGCAAACGTTGTTTTGCCATATAAATTATTTAATTAAAAAATAAGGGTTGGTGGTAAGAGTAAAAATTTAGAGTTGTATGTATTTTTCAATGCTGAATCATAAAAAAATAAAAATACTTTTTTTTTCCATTAAATAAAAAAAAATTAGGAGTGGACAACCCTTAATATTTAGGGGGATAAAAAATAGATGTTGGCCGATTTTCAGATCCACAGAATATGCATACGAAATTTCATCAAAATCGGTCAAGCCGTTGCGGAAGAGTACAGTAACTAACATTGTGACACGGGAATATTATATATAAAATTTCAATAGTATGGAGTTCTATAATTCTGTAATCAACTGACAAAATTATATCCACTCTCACAAAATAAATGATTCTGATTATGATAAAATCAGATACGTATCATGTTAATGTAAAAATTATAATATTATAGAGTTTTCTTTGAAGCATAGATTACTGACTGGTAGACATCGTTTCTTGAGTAATCTTGTAGTTTTTGTCTAGTTGTAATATTAATAAATAGTAATTAAGTGATGATATTACAGATAAGTCGTACGCAAAAGTCGTAAATACTAATAAAAAGTAATAAAATGCTATGTAAAAATGACAACCATTGCGATGATAAAAATGAAAACCATTAAACCAACTACTCAAAGTAAAGTACTTTCCTAATTATTCACTTATTTTCAACTGACGAAAATAGGAAGTTATCAGTTTTATATGTGTGAATGTAATAAAAGTATCTTCACGTCCGTATCTCGGTTAAATAAGTGCACCCACGAATGTCAGAAGATACTTAGTCCCACACGCTGTGATAGGTGGTAAGCCTATCGCCAATCGAGCACTTATCCAGTCCCAGGCAAACTTGTTATCAGCGCTATATATATATATATATATATATATATATATATATATATATATATATATATATATATATATATATATATATATATATATATATATATATATATATATATATATATATATATATATCCTCCACGAATATTTTAAAACCAAAATTAGCCAAATCGGTTCAGCCGTTCTCGAGTTTTAGCGAGAGTAACGAACAGCAACAACACCGGACTACTAATCCACAGAAGAGACAATTGTAATTGTTGTTGGATTCGGATAGTATTTGAGTATGATCTACTTCGGCACCCAAGCACGTATACTAAATTTCTTAAGTGTGTGTATGTTTATATGTATGTCCATGAATTTCTCAGAAATGAAAAGCTATATCGAGATCATTCTTTTTGTGTTACATCGGGTATAAAAAAACAAAGGGAACAGCCTAAGTTTTATCAAATTTTTTTAGTATTTTTTGAGAAATTCGTCAATATAATTTTTTAAATTCAGACTTATAAGATTGAGCACTTGTTGATTTTAGCATACATATGTAGCTACATATTTGTTAATCGTCAGGCTTACGTGGTCTTGGGCAGAGTCCGATCTAAAAGGTAAAATTTATAATTATAACTGTTTTTTCATATTTTTGCTCTAACGTTAGAATCTTCTTGCATTTTCCTCTTAATAACTCTGCTGCCTTTTGAATTTCTGAATGGCTCAAACCGTAAGTTTGTGTAAATCTCTGCCTAGTGACATTCAACGTTCACGTATCTTTTTGGGTGGATTTATTTTTTAAAACCGTTATAAATAAATAATTTATATGGGACCACAATAATTATTTTACAGTCTTTTACCTGTCAACCTGTAAATCTTCTTGTCTGCTTTATCAATTTGTTTGTCTGCTTTCATCTATCATTATTATTTTCACTTCCATCAGTTGTTTTTCTTTTTGCTGGACATGCTTCGTGATTTAAATTAACGAAGTAAGATCTTTCTATATTTAGCAACGATACTTTCTTTCAAAGTAAATCTCTACTAGCTGTGCCCTTGACTTCGTCGGCGTGAAAAATTTCTAACTAAAATTAGCCTAAGTTACTCCTATTACCGTGGTTTAAAAGATAGACAGTGTCGGAGTTTACCCGCATAGTTCCTGTTTCCGTGGGATTTCCGGGATAAAAAAAAACTCTTATGTCCTATCCCGGTCGGTCGCATGCAAATCTGTTCTATGGTTTAGGCGTGAGGAAGAGACAGACAGACACAATTACTTTCGTATTTATAATACTAGCTGTTGCCCACGACTTCGTCCGCGCGGACTTCCTTTACTCCGCACAGCTCCGCCCCCGTAGGTGTTGACCCGACCTGTTAGTAATATTCATGCAAAATTGGAAATAAATCCATGCAGTACTTTTTGAGTTTACCCCGGACATTCATACAGACAATCAGACAAACAGACAAAAATTCTAAAAACTATAATTTTGGCTTCGATATCGATTATAGATCACGCCCCAATTCTTTTAAAAAAATATTCAATGTACAGTTTTGACTTTCCTACGATTTTATTATATGTATAGACACATAGATTAGTATGTATTACGGACGCGATCTGTGAATTACATTCACGTAAATAACAATAACTTCACCACGGATTTTTGTAACACTCATTTTGATTATGTCAATTTTGCTTACGTGTTCTTTTTGACGTACTTAGCTCCCGCTTTTACCTGTGTATGTGCAGAAAAATGACAATTATGAAAGTTACCGAAAGCCTTAAAATGAAAGGAGATCTTATGGCATAATGATCTTTTCCGTGTTGGTCCGAGCCCGTTTTGAAGAACAGACCATCTGCCATTCTGCCAGGCAGATCGTAAAAGGCGATCTATTGCCTATACGACTGGCACTACTATCGTGGTAAAGTTGCGCAACATCTCGTCCGTGTCCATTATGGTACTATCGCCTTACCTATTCCTACCGCAATAGTGTCAATGCTTGTTATTGCCGTGTTTCGACTTTGAGTGTAAGGTAGCCGTTAGACTTATGCATGTGACACAACGTCTTTGGTATTTAAAGGCGATGTTTTTTTTTCCATTATCCTATGTTTAATAGACATGTCATTATAATCTGAAATAAATGGTGATACTATTGGCTAAAACCTCACTAATATAGCCAATATAATTTACTAAGTTTTGTTTGTGTAAAACTATTTATATACTATCGGCAGAAATTTTTCCAAACAGATACGACTTAGGGACCTTCAAGAAAAGAGCTTACTCATTCTTAAAAGGCCGGTAACGCAATTACAAGACCTCTGGTAATGTGGTTGTCTATGGGCGGCGATAATCACTTACCATCAGGTGAGCCTTCTGTCCGTTTGCCCCCTCTTCTATAAAAATAACACATTTTAAATGATTCTTACTGTGGTTAAATACATTTAAAAAGTATATTCTATACTTTCCACCATCGGTACTTGGCGAAATTTTATTATTGTTACATAATGAAATTAGCACTTGTACTTTAATTTCACTTCACAACTTTATTTTTAGTATATCACTCAACCGGATTCACTTTTTAAGAACTTTTTGTACATATTTGATTATTGACTGTTGTTAGATGTGTTAGTTTACATCTTACAACAGTCAATAATCAGTTAAGTAGGTATATTAGATCCTGAAGATTCTTAAAATGTGAAACCGGTGGAGTGATATACTAAAAATAAAGTTATGAAGTATTTAATTGATTATTGCCTGTTGTAAGATGTGTAAGTTTACATCTCACAACAGTCAATAATCAGTTTAGTATATTACATCCTAAAGATTCTTAAAATGTGAAACCAGTTGAGTGATATACTAAAAATAAAGTTATGAAGTATTTAATTGATTATTGACTGTTGTAAAATGTGTTAGTTTACATCTTACAACAGTCAATAATTGGTCAAGTATATTACATTCTGAAGATTTTTAAAAAATGAAACCCGTTGAGTGATATACTAAAAATAAAGTTGTGAAGTGAAATTAAAGTACAAGTGCTAATTCAATTGTGTAACATTTAAAAAGTATTTAAATGGTTTGTTTCATGCCATCTTAATGCCGAAAATTACTAAGATTGTCTGTGAAAAGCATGAATAGTACGAAGAAATAATAATACGAACAATGCCATCAGAATTGTGTGTAATTCAATTGTACAAAGATTTCTGCGGTTAACTGTATAGATAACAAGAAAAAGTTACGATAAAACTCGATCCATCTCAACACGGAAAAGGTTTATTACTATCGACTTTCCCTTAACACTTTGTAATTATCTAAACCTGTGAAAAGTAAAAGTAATTTACTTTTACTTTTAATTAAATTAAGTAACAGTACGTGGACGAGATGAAATTTGAAGTTATGAAGCTGGAACGTGGTGAATATGAGTTTATAAATATTATTTTTTATCTACACCATAAGATAGCAAACATGCAGATGGCTCCTTTAATGGAAAAAGAAACTACATGACACCAAAGATGTTAATGGTGCATATCTATCCGTGCAATATCCAGGCAATGTTGCGTACATATGTATAATGTACCTAATTTATAGGTACATTATAGCTTTTGTAGAAGGATTATATAAGGTGGTGGTACTAAACCAGGGCGGGACGCTGCGGAGCTCTACCATCAGACACGATTGTCCAGTCATTTGTCTCTTACTAACTATATTTAATGGCTTAATGACACTGGTACCACCGCCTTATCTATTCCTACCTCAGTAGTATTAGCGCTGGCCACTGTCGTGTTCCGGCTTTTAGGGTAAGGTAGCCATTAAACTTATGCTTGTGGCATTAAGACCGCGCCACACGGATAGCAACGCACTTAATGGTGCGTAATATTTGGTGTCCACTTTATTTGGTGTCCATAAGTGGCGGTCGTCTCTTTTCATCAAGAAACCATCTGGCTGTTTGCTATCTTATGTCATAACAAAAGATAGTATTATCTTCAAACGGAACGCGGACCGTCCCAGTGAAACTCAATTTATCATCCACTACAATAGTAAAATATGCTGGTAGTATAAAATTGTAATTTTAAAAACATGTGTAGTACCTACCATATTCTTGCAAAAAAATATTCCTTAATCCATTAATTAAGCTATTCATTCATTCATCAATATGCATATAAGTTATAGATTGCCTCCCTGATCTACTGGTCCGGTGCCGGTGTTGATCACAGGAGGGACTGAGTTCGATGCCCAGTTCGGGCAATTCTAATGTGTATTTTTCAGTTTTCTGATGAAAACAACGTTGCTCGGAGTCGGATAAGTGACCGGTTTAGAGGTATGTAACTCCGGAGGTACTGAATCATATGTACTGATTCCGGGACCGGATAACATAAACTTATTTATTCCTTCAAATCCTTATCGCCTCCGCGGAATTATTTATTCCGGCCGGAATGGTGAGCGACTGAGTACCACACGCGGATATATACTCTTCCTTAAACTTAAATATTCTGTGAAAATTTTAAGTGTCTACCTGTTACCGTTATTAATATTGAACAAAAAAAATACGAAAAAAACACGTTTATTGTATGAACATCCTTTATATTTTCGTTTTTTTTTAGTTTTTGTTGTTATAGCGGCAAGGGAAATACATAATTTTTGAAAATTTCAGCTTCCTAGCTATCATGGTTTATAAAATACAGCCTACTGACAGACAGGCTGACGGACAGACAGACAGCGGAGGCTTAGTAATAGTTTTACCTTTTAGGTATAGAACCGTAAAAACTATTTATATCACATAGTACTGTGGAATTGGTGGCAGCGTGGGAGCGGAAAAAATATATAGGGACAAAACGTTCATTTAAAGATACAATCACAGAATATGATACGCTGCAATAAAAAATGTCGAAGTAAGCCAAAGGAATGAAGGAATAAATAAGGTGAATCATATCCGTGCCTGGAGCCGGAATAAGAGAATAAATTCACCCTAAGGAATAAAGATTACACACCGCAAGCCCGGTTGGCGATAGGCATGCCACCTATCACATGGTTAGACTTAAATATCTTCCGCTAACCTTGGATGCACTGATGTTACCTCTGCTTATCTTTTTGGGGATACAGGAGTGAATATACTTTTTTTTCTACTTAAAAACATGTGTGGTACCATATCCTTGGAAATAAAATAGTCTTCCATTCATTAATTCTTTCATCCATCCATTTATTCGTTTATTAATATACATACAAGTTATGAATTTTAATATATTGATTCTATAAACAGATTTATGAAATAGGTCATTTAGAAAAAAAAATTGGATCACTTTTTAAGGCAACTGCTCGATCGTATTTTATGGATACAATTAAAGATTACGTTGCGGAGGACTATAGAAACCTAAAATTTTTAAATACTATGCATTTGTTATACATTAAATTAATAAAAATAAACATTATAAATACTACATTCATGTGACATATATGATAGTATACACATAAATACTATACTATTTTCTTTACAGCTAAATTATCAAACTTAAAAGAGACTTTATTGTTTAGTCTATGGTCGAATTTCGGCCACAGGCGATCGCTAGTACAATAAAATATAAGTAATTAGCTGTGCCCGCGACTTCGTTCGCGTGGTAAAAATTCTAAAACATAAACCCGCATAGTTCCCGTTCCCGTGAGATTTACGGGATAAGAACTATCCTATGTCCTTTCTTGGGTCTCAAAGTATATTTGTACCAAATTTTATCCAAATCGGTTCAGTGGTTTGGTCGTGAAAGCGTAACAGACAGACAGACAGACAGACAGACAGACAGAGTTACTTTCGCATTTATAATATTAGTGTGGACTAGTATGGATTGAACCAAGATGATAACATGAAAAAAGGGAAAATGAAATCAAGTCGTAAGTAGCAACTATAAATAATGTCACGTATGCAAATCTCACGCATTAATGTTTATTAATATCGAGAGATATCACCGGCGCGTTCGTATTATAATTGCAGATATATTGTATCGGTTGCTAACATTGTTTTCTATTTTTTTAATTTATTGAATACAAAATAAACGGATTTGCGAAGGAAAATAGTTTTTTAAGACAACGAAACACGAAACAGACAAAATACATTAGACAAGGACTGATAAATCTATATCTTAGTAATTTTTGACATGATAACGCTTTATAAATCGACGAATGCCGGCTGCACGCACGAAAAAGCATGACTCATTGTCACGTTACGCCTAAGCCGAGCGTGCAAGCAAAAGCGAGGATCAAGTGATAGAGAGGCTCGAACTTGTTTTCTTAAGATGTTATCATGTAAATTTATCGTCCGTAAACCAATTTTATAGACAACCAACTTTTTTATATTATAAGATATGAAACAAGCAGATGAGTCTCTCGATTAAAACAAACAATAATCGTATATCGCTAAACCGTTAGCAATATACCATTAATATATTTATTGGCTATAGAGCGAATGAATCTTATCTATAAAATTCTCGTGTCACAATGATACTCCTCCGAAACGGCTTGACCGATTTTTATGAATTTTTTATGCATATTCAGTTAGTCTGAGAATCGGCTACTATCTATTTTTCATAACTCTAAGGGTTGTCCACCTCTAACTTTTTTTTGTTTCATTTTTAGGACAAAATTTTTATTTTTTATTATTTTATATTATGGCATTAAAATACAACCCTACATACAATCCTAAATTATCACTCTTATATCACCAACCTTTATTTTTTAATTCAATAATTTGTATGGCAAAACAACGCTTGCCGGGTCAGCTAGTATGTTATATAAAATATATAATATGTATAACAATCCTCACGTATAAAATAAAAAAAGATTTATAACAGTAGTAAAAATAATTCTAACAAACCATAATACTTTGATACGTAATATGTCTGAATGGCGAAATGGCTTCAATAAAAAACATGTGTGGACCCTAGACATAAACCACAGATAACCCAAGATATAGCATAACATGTAGAGCACGGCAAACACCAGTTTTATTATCCACGCCAAAACGGGGCTTTGTTTAAAACAACATTCAGATAACAAGTTTGTTGTTTAGTCATGAAACTTAACTGCTTGGTAAGTAACTAGACCTATTAGGCTATAGGTTATAGTGTCCAGGGTCTGAATCTCTAATTAAACACATATTTTATTAACGTGAATTTAAATACTCTCAAAACCACTTACTATTTTACTCAGTTTTATTTACGATGCAATTTTTATGATGTTATAATTACCGTTTAATTTAAAGTGACACGCCAATAAACAAATATATCCAGTTTCATTAATTTTTAATATACAAGATTAACCCTGTTTGAGCACAAATTCCTTTTTGGTCTGTCTGACTGTTCTGGGTTTAATTTTCAAGTTGAGCAAAGTGTTATTGATTTCTTTTTGTTTACAAAAATCTCAATTACAGTCTAGATTCCAATAAAAGTTATGAGTGAAAATCGTTAAAATTTACAAAATATGAGGCTACTTTTGCCCGTGGCTTCGCTCGAGTCAAATTCATTTTGGGGATTGGAAAGAGATAAAAAGTAGCCGATGTCACTCTTCATCCCTTCTACTATCTACACTTAAAAAATCAAGTCAATTTGTCGCTCCGTTTTACCGTGAAAGACGGACAAGCAAACATACTTTCGCGTTTATAATATTAGTATAGATAAGATTTTCACCAACTGTTAAATAATAGAGTACCTATTTGAGCGTCTATTGACGTTTGTTTCACTCTACCATGCTCTACCTACGCCATAAAGAAACCAGCATGGTAATATCTTATTATTTTATCTATGCAATTAAGACGGATAGCTTTACTCAATATAGTTTACATACACCTCATTGTTTAATTTCATCATAATATTACATCAAATCAACCTGTCAAGAAACACTTTGAGTTATTTTTCTTTAACTTTTCGTGGAAAGTCGTCAAAGAAGATTGATGAAATTGACATACACTGCAAGAAGAATATAAAATGAACTCAATGTAATATAAAATAAACCCATATTAGAATTTAACAGAAACTTTTACTAGCAAATTAAACATTTTTAAAAGAAGTATACTTGGTAGTCTTAAAATTCTTCAAAAATGTATACTTTTTCTTACTTTTAAACAAGCATAATACCCGCGCGATATTGTCACCCTCGCGTTCAGCTCGGGTGACAATATCGGGCCGGTTAAAATATCCTGCTATCCTCCCGTGGCGCGAATACTATTTTTCATCATACCAGGACAAAATTATCGAAAGATTAAACAGAAAAAAATATCGAAAGTTACAAATTTTTACACAACTGTATTCACTAAATTTTATACACAAGTTTTTTTCTATGTATATTTTTTATGTAATTTTTATCAGAACCAGAAAATTTCAACTCTTAGATCAATATTACTTTACTTTATTATTAGTAAATGATAAGTTATTGCCGCGTGTATTATAATATGGGTTTGAAATAACAACTGCATGGTTACCGTTGTAATGAGGCTTTTCAAATAGTTGCGGGAAGAAAATTAAAACAAAAAATAAAAGAATGTCTGTACTGTCACTAATTATGGTACGACGAAAAAGACTTTTTAACCCCCGACGCAAACGAGGAGTGTATTAAGTTTCAGGTGTGTATCTCTGTATCTGTGTGTCTGTCCGTGGCATCGTAGCGCCCGGGAGGATGGCCCGATTCGGTTGCGGTTTTTTTTAAATGAAAGCCCTATTTTACGAGATGGTTCTTACCTATAATTCAATAGAATTTGTTTAGCCTTTTTAAGATCATCAGCTCTTTTCCAATTGATGAAAGATTTCAACGATATTGCACCATTGATATAAAAAACCCAAGATACACAATCAGTGTGTCAAAAACGTCCTCCAAAAATGAGTGCACAATTTTAAATTGTGCACTCATTTCAAATAGAATCGCGTCGGTCGCGAACCTGCCAATTTTATTTCTTTTCGTACATTGCTTTGTAAAAACAACTATAAGTCTTGCACTTAAGGTTGGATATGCAAAGACATATGTTTTTGCCATATTTATAACTACTTAAATGAAATTAGGGACACTTTTGAGTGTCAGTTTTTTCAGGACTGTGCATCTAGGGTTTTTTATATCAATGTATTGCACTGACATAGTGACCTTGACTTGATGATACTAGGCAGATCGTAAAAGGCGACCGATTGGATATACGTGTCACTACTATTCCAAATACTAGGTGTTAGAGTTCCGCAACATCGTCCCGGGTATTTGGTACCACGGTCTTACCTATTCCTTCCGCAATAGCGTTAATCCTTGTCATCGTCGTGTCCCGGTTTGAAGGGTAAGGTAGCCATTAAACTTGTGCTTATGTCATTGCCATTCCGCCATACGGATAGTAAAGCACCATTATCATCTTTGGTGTCTATAGGCGTAAGGCGATGGTTTCTCTTTCCATCAGGAGAACCATTTGCTTGTTTGCTGTCTAATGATATAAAAAAAGATTTTTTGAAATTTGATGTAAAAGATTGTAAAAAGAAAAAAGTGTTTTGTGAAACAGTACAAGAAGATTGATTTACATTAAAAGTCTGTGATCAAACCTTCAATCACTCTTTAGTTATCCTGTAATTTGTCTAATAGATATTATGGCTATTTATATATTAATATGTCAAGCGGAAACTTTGTACAATTATTATGAAATTTTTTCAAACTGAGGAATATGAAAATTGGCACAGATAATATTTATTTGGGGAAGAAATACTTAGTGTTCAAATTTGCTTTAGATTTTCGTATTTTAATATAATATGCATAAGAAATAAATTAAATTAATCGAAAAAATATTACACACACTACCGTGCATTAAACACACACACATACACACATACACACACACACACACACACACACACACACACATACACATACAGCTACAAATATATACTATTTTGTTTACGTTTCAAGTCTATTGAACAATTTTTAATACTATCTATGATCAAACTGAATCATACATTATTTATTCTAGAATTTGTCTAATAAGACTTTGAAATTTTTTGACATTTGAAGTGAATTTGTTTATTTGTCTAAATCTTAATATTTATGTAATTGAGGTTACTTTATATTTCTTCAAGGAAAATAATACAACACGTTGAATATTCAAAGTGTGATTGTTTTTTACTAAAGTGTTTCCCGGATTCTTTGTAAGCATTTAAGCTTTGTAAGCTCAGTCCAAGCAATTATTTCAAAGTAAATGAAAAATAAGTAGCAAAAAAGAAACTTTATCGTGTTCGAGCAAAGTTATTTAAAAACAGGGAAAATTGCCAACAGGATGCACTTTAAGAAAATTCTTAGCTTTTACAATAAGTAAAAGGTTTTACGATGCAAAAACGCAAATAGACACCAAAGATGTTAATTGTTCGTTGCTAACCGTATAACGAGAAGTAATACCACTTGTATATCTGGTATTCCTCCAAACCGGAACTTGATGTTACAAGCAACAACAAATTACTGAACGAATTTTGGCGTGATAGAGTATCGAACAAATTGTAATAAACTAGGGTTGTACAAAAATATATGGTCCTTATTTAATAAACTAAATATTAATGTCAAAATATTTCCAAAAATGAATTCAATTTTTTTGACGTATTTTAAATACTGAGATAAAAACGTGACATAAATAAGAAAATATATCATTAAGTTTGTTAAAGTTCAATAAAATGTTTCCTAGATATGTTTAATTAATCTATACAGACAAATAAAATTGGAGTGTCTGTTTGTAATATTAAAATAACATGATGTATACACGGTACATATACCAAAATAACATTTTTTACAATTTTTGTCTGTCTGTCTGTCTATCTGTCTGTATGTCTATTCCGGCTAATCTCAGGGACGGCTGGACCGATTTTGATGGCACTTTCACTGGCAGATAGCTGATGTGATACGGAGTAACTTAGGCTACTTTTTTATCGAATTTTTTCCACGCGGACGAAGTCGCGGGCTCAGCTAATTTTAAATAAGACTTTTACGACATGCGCCTTATCTATATTCTATACATAATATAAAACAAAGTCCCCTCCCGCGTCTGCCTGGTTACGATAAATTCAAAAACCAATGAACGGATATTCATACAATTTTCACCAATGGATTGAGGAATTCATGAGGAAGGTTAAGGTGTATAATTTGTCAAGGTTTTTTGTATATATTACCCGTGCGAAGCCGGACCGAGTCACAAGTTTAGATTAAAATTAAACAAGTATTATCTGCAAAGCTTAAAACACGAAAAGCTCGTACATTCATTTGTATTCTCTTAGTAAATTACTGTACTTAAATAATACCTTAATAGAATTTTATTTATCTTCTCATTTATCTTTGCTCTCATTACTATTTCTAATTAGCAGTGAATAATGCTGAATAACCGAAGATAAATTTTATGCAAGCGATATTGTAGCTTACTAAAACAGAGTTAAGGTAAAAAATTGCGAATATAGTTTTGCCATTTTTAACAGAAAACCATTACGTAAGTCACCAAGATGAGACAAGTTCGGAAATTGGTTTTCAAATTATTTTATGAATAGAAACACTAATTGTTATCCGCGACTTCGTTCGCGTGACATAAAGTAACTTATTTTGCTTAGTTGGATAAAATAGGTGTTTCTCTCGTGTTGGTGCCGGGATCCTTTGAAAAATAGGCCAACTGCCGTTCTGCCAGGCAGGTCGTAAAATCCGACCGATTTGCTATGCGAGTAACTACAATCGTGGTTATTAGGTGGTAGAGTTCTGCATTGGCTCGTCCGGGTCTTGGTATCACCGCTTTACCCATTCCTGCGGCAATAGCGTCAGCGTTAGTCGCTGTGGTGTTCCGGTTTGGAGGGTAAGGTAGCCGGTAAACTTATGCACGTGGCATTAGACCTCGCCACAAGATAGTAACGCACCATTAACGTCTTTGGCCTCTATAGGCGATGTGTGACTCTTTCCATCAGTAGATCCATCTGCTTATTTGCTATATTACGATATAAAAAAGGTGAGTTTCTTCATCAGGATCGGTTAAGCAGTGTTTTTGTTTATCCACGGGACTTTCTCGTGGTCTAGGGGTCTAGCATATTTGCCTCACATCATGAGGCCCCGGGTTTGATCCCCGGTTAAGGAAAAAGTGTTACTAAGGTTTTTCGAGATTTTCTTAAAATCCTAAAATCCCAGTAGCAGCTTGGCGTATGACGAAGTGATATAATATCACTCCCGTGGTATGACGGAGTGGTATATTACCACTCCCGTGATATGACGGAGTGTTATATTACCCCTCCTCTCGGATGAGCACGTAGAGCTGTCAGTCCCGGTTATCGTTAGAAATAGTCGATAGTCTTTAACACGTCAGTAAACGCGGCGATGTGGATCACCACATATCTCACCAACTGATATAGCGGTTAATCGCGTTTAGCTGAAATGTCTGTGGACGTTCGACGACGAAAAATTAGGACAGTGACGCACAAGGGTACCAAATTTGCAGCATGAAGTTAGTCGAAAATCTTTTTTGTGTTAAGTAATATCGATGGGCACACACAGCGACTAAAAAATTTGATAAAACTGGAAGCTTTTTAATAAAGTTCATTTTAGATTTGTGTGGAATGACTAATGTCATTCCACAAAATCATATTCAAGATATGTATTCCTATATTTCTACTAGTTGACCCGGCAAACGTCGTTTTGGCATATAAATTATTGTATTATAAAAAAGGGGTTGATGGTAGAAGGGTGAAAATTTAGGGTTGTATATATTTTTTAATGCTGTACAATAAGAAATAAAAACAAAAAAATTTATATAAAAAATAAAAAAAATATAGGGATGGACTACCCTTAACATATAGGGAAATAAAAAATAGATGTTCGTAGCATTACGTGTACATACATACTATAATGTATGTGGAAATGGAATAAGTGTCTTGAATATAGAAAGATAGCAATTTACACTGAACTAATCTATACATATAATAAAATCGTAGGAAGGTCAAAACTGTACATTGAATATTTTTTTAAAAGAATACTTGGGGCGTGATCTACAATCGATATCGAAGCCAAAAATATAGTTTTTAGAATTTTTGTCTTTTTGACTGTTTATCTGTTTGTCTGTTTGTCTGTATGTATGTCCGGGGTAAACTCAAAAAGTACTGCATGGATTTACTTCAAATTTTGCATGAATATTTCTAACAGGTCGGGTCAACATATAGGCTACATATTATCACGCTAACACCTACGGGGGAGGAGCAGTGTGGAGTAAACGAAGTCCGCGCGGACGAAGTCGCTGGCAACAGCTAGTGGGAAATATATCAACTAACTTTATACAAGTGACAAACTTCGTTTCGTCATACGCATGCATCGTATAAATTCACTGTCAACATTTTTTGCTTACTTTAGGATTAGATCAATTTGTGTAAAATTGTCCAGATATATTTATTTATTTACTTTTCCCTAACGCGGAACAATAAGTATAACTTAAATAACATTTACGTCGCGTAGTGGAATAAAATAATTAGTTCCGATGTGCATAAAAACATCAAATTAAACACTTTTGATTTCACTATGCTTAAAGGTCACGTGCCGGCAATGCTTGATCCAGTCGAGTCACGACCACGAAGTCAGAATTAATCGCTTCATTGCTAATGCACTGAGAACCTAAAGTTACGTAAGATATGTAACTTTTTTTGCTTTTTGTGTTATAATATATCTTTTCATCTGACTTTCCAAAATGGCGGAGATTCTAATTTCGGCAGTATTTATTATGGTTACCTCAGAACACTCTCATTTATGTACCAATTAGGAGAAATATTTTATAGCAGAGTATGAACTAAACATACACCACAGCCCCGCTTTCTGTGATATAGTATTTTTATGCTGAAAAGCGTGGCTAAGGTGGAGGGAAATGTCACACGAGCTATAAAAAGTGCAACTGGCTGAAGTTGTTTTTTTAAATATATCATTAGATAGCAAACAAGTAGATGGATCTCCTGATTGAAAGAGAAACCATCGCATATAGACACCAAAAATGTTAATAGTGCTTTGCAATCCGTATGGCGCGATGAACATGCACATGAATAATTCTATCGGCTACTTTACTCTCCAGACCGAAACACTAAAATGAGAAGCACTAGAATTCTTATAAAGAATATATTAATGTCATGTTAGTTTGTTTATACGCGGGCGAAGCTGTGTGGGTAAGCTAGTCTAAATAAAAATCATTTATCATAATACATTAAAAATTTAATAAATTATTTTTAGGTACCTACACGTGATGTCATACAGGAGAGGCGTCAGTTACTAATGAATTATATTTGCGCCAGTACTTGCTGAAATATAGTCCTTAATATATCATCCATTAAAAACGGTTCTATTATTTGGCCATCCACTCAAATTAACGCTAACCGCCAATATTTCACTATCAATCAGTAATTGGATCAGGTTGTGGTTTTAACTATTGTTGTTATAATTGAGGCTTTGTTATGCCATCAAGCTATTTAATGAGGATCTGTTAATCAATATTACTCGTATATTGAAGTACTGTTTATGCTCAAGCAACCTGATGCGTTATTCAAGTTCGAATTTCACGGGAATAATACATTTTTCCAATAAGTAGCTTTATGTAACAAACACTCACACGCACAAAACTTAAAACAAAAGATCCGCAGCGTCCCGTCTGGGTTTTGATATCACCGATCCACTTATGCCGCAATAGCTACTTGTTACTATCGAGTTGCGGTTTGAAGGGTGGATACAATAGTCGATAAACTTATGCATATGGTATTTTAGCTCGCCACACATACGGTGCCGCATAAATTATCGTCTTTTTTATCTGTACCTATAAGCGTCCGTTTCAGGATGGCTGGTGCTCGGTATCGAGAAATTATTGAAACGAAGTTCCTTATAATTGCACTGTGCGGACTTGGCGGAAAGGGGCTTAGGAAAAAAAGTGTAAAAATTTTCTGCTACGAGTTTCCGTCACGAGTTTTTTGCCCGCCGCTGACTCGCCGAGCCACCGCGTCCGTTAAAAAAGGGCCACCTGTGTTTGAGAAAAAGGTGAGATGTGAGAGAGGGAGAAGGGAGCGGCAAGGGAAGGTAGAGTGAGGAGAAAGAAAAGAGAGAAAGACAGAAATGGAAGGAAAGAGAGGGGATAAGAGGGAAGCAGGTAAGAGGGGAACGGAAAGAGGTTGAATGAGGGGAAAAAGGAGAGGGGGTAAAAAGGAAAAAGGGAAGGAAAGAGGTGTAAAAAGGGGTTGAGAACAGAAAAGAGAAGGACAGTAAAATAAAAAACGGGTAAAATAAAAACTTTGTACAAACCATTGTGTTTTATGACACTGACGAATTTTATCGATTTTATTTTTTATTTTGTTGATTAACGTTTTTTCAATCATAGGATGACATACAAGGGTCATTCTTCGATCGTAATATATTTTCAATGATTTGGTGAAAAAAATAAAAACCTCGTGGCACAACGAGTAATCAGTACGAGAACTGTTACTTGATTCAAATCTTTGATATCGGAGTAAGAGGCACCTTTGTATTATTAATATTTAGGCAGATATTCGAAAAATTTTAAAAATACAATGACGACCTTTTGAGAATAATGACGATTTAATTAGGATAAATGACTTTTGTTGAGGATAATGATTTTACACCTGTTTTATTTCACTTATCATTGAAATAAAACAAAATATTAAGAATCAACATTTTTTATTTAGTCGTAAAATCACGCATTGATAAACACAAACATAAATTCTTGTGTAATTAATATAATTTAACAATATAATGTTAATCAAAAAATTACATATTGATGAACAGAAATATAACTTCTTGTATATAATTAAAATATAACAATATTTTTATTATTTTTCAATTGTTATATCCTGCATCACATTATATTAACTAATAACTATCAGCTCAAAGAAATAAAATCGAAATAGATAACACTTAACATTGTTAAGAGTATAACACTGGTTAAATAGGAGGAAAGGATATTTATTTTTCAGAGATTTGGATCGCGGCTTTCTTCTTTATGTGTACTAGATAATGAAACGACAGGATTTGGATCAATATTCTCAGTGTACTTACAGTTATTATTTGGGATAGGGTTTTTATTATACCTATGGATACAATTTTCATCGATATTACAATCAAAACAACTAGATTTGATTGTAATATCGATGAAAAGCTCGTCTACGTTCCTGCGGAGCGTTCCTGCTGAGCGTTTCTGCGCTCCCGAATAGAAAGCTCCGTGAGTTATGTTCTGAAATTGGAAATATGGTCAAATCTTCTAAAACCAAAAACAAAGCGAATTCCTACATTCTGTACGCGCGCGAGTTATTCAGGCCTTCTTCTGTGATATCAGGATAGCAAATATCAGCATAAGCTAATAAAGGAAAGATTTATGTTTGCACTAAAATAACTCTAGTCTTAAAAGGAAGAAATCTTTGCAAATGTTTGATAGAATGAAAGGTGGAATGAACTTGTTTGCATACTTCTGATATATAAACATTCCAAGAGAAATCTCCACTTATAATTTGGCCTAGATTTTTAGCTGATTTGCTATACAGTATAACACTGCTGCTATATACGAGATCAGGAACATTAGCATTTCCACTACCTATAATTAAAAACTGTATTTTTTGGGATTTACTAATAAACCAGATGACTCCGCTCATGAGTGAATACGCGACAGATCCTCATATATAGCGCTGATTGCCTCAAGAACATCCGGAGCAGAGAAAGGACGATACGATTGCAGATCATCCGCATCCGCATATGATGATGACGAATGAAAACTGGAGGACATGGCATTGGATGTTATGTTGATAAACACGAAAAATAGGAGTGGAGCTAGAACACCCTCCTGTGGAATACCAAGTGTTAATTTACTAAAACTTGAGAAAGAATCCTCGAAATGAACATATTGAGAACGATCTCGGAGATATGAGTCAAACCAGGATACAGACTGAGGGGAAAGATTCAGCGAACGAAGTGTACCAAGCAGCACATCAAAGTCCACAGAGATAAAATCGTTACTGAAGTCCAAGAAAACCAATAAAGTAGGTTGTTTATTACCAATAGCATGTCTTATGTCGTCAGTGACTTTAACAATAGCAGTAACAGTACTGTGCCCAGAACGGAAACCAGATTGATACGGATTGAACAAATTACTATCCTGCAGGTAAGGGCTAAACTGCGTGTCCAAAATCTTGGACAAATATGGAAGAATTGGTATAGGGCGATATTTAGAGAAATTAGTAGGAGCTGAGACTTTAGGAAAAGGAATGACGTGAGCTGTCTTCTAGGCTTAAGGAAAAGTGCCAGAAAAAAGGGAAAAATTGATAATATATGTTAGGACGGGGAGCAGTGAAGCCACCATGCGCTAACTGATATTGTCGTTGCCGATGGCATCGCCGAGATCATTTAATGTGTTTGGCAAGGGAAATTACTCCTAAAGGGTTGGCAATTCTGAATGATTCGCTTCGCCTGATCTTTTAGTTTCTTAATTAATCTTTCTATTGTTTTATTTTATAGTGAGGGGGGCCAATGAGCAAAGGTACTGCACCTGATGGTAAAAGCAGTACCTTTGTACATCTGCAATACCAGGGGTCTTGCAGATGCGTTGTCGGCTTTTTAAAAATGGGTAAGCTCGTTTCTTGAAGGTCCCCAAGTCGTAATTGATTCCATAAAGGAGTAGTGCGAGACAAACAGTGCCGACAAAGGCGCACTGTTGTGGTTTTCCAGGCATCGAGGTGGTGAGGATGGAACTTTAAATTTTGACGCGATGTCCGATGATGGAATTTAACGGCAGGAATTAATCCGAACAATTCGTCGGAACACTCCCCATTATGAATGCGGTAAAAGATGCAGAGCGAACCTACATCTCTGCGCAACGCCAAAGAGTCAGGCCAATTAGAAATAGCCTGGTCGTCGACGATTCGAACCGCTCTACGTTGAATGCAATCAAGAGGAAGGAGCTGGTACTGAGGAGCTCCGGCCCAGAGGAGGGAACAGTACTCCATGTGAGGTCGAATTTGGGTCTTGTAAAGTTGGAAGCGATGGGCTGGGATAAAGCTTTACTCTGCTGAGTAATACCAAGCTTATTGGGGGCTAAGTTAGCCTTTCCTCCCAAATGACCGCTGAAATGAACGTTGTTCGATATGAGCGAGTCTTATTTTATATATTTTCTTATATAACTAGACGTAACCTAGTAAGCAAAAATCGCGCGGTGCAGCAATACTCGTCAGTTTACGCTCTTCTTTCTTTTTTTATATTCTGTCGCCTTCTCACTTGTTCTAAGGCTAGCAGTTCTAGATCAATAATCATTTGTTGATACCTCCGTTTCTGACACATTTTATATTGGGCTTTACGATTCTCATAGGATTCCTTACTTCTAGGCATGCTGATTTTTTCCCCAAAACAACTGCAGAGACATTACGAAAAAAATTAATCAATTGATGTACCAGCTTACTTTATTTTAATGGTTAGATATGCTAATAATTGTATTGACGTCATTATTCTCAACATTTGTCATTGTTAAAAATCCGCAAATCATTATTCTAACCCATACATCATTATTCTCAACAGTCATTTTCAGGATAATGATGTCAGCAATAATGACGAATTCCAGAAAACATCTCGAAATTTGTCTTAAAAGATTAGATACAGCTAATAAATATCTATGGGGAGTTATTTGCAGTTCGATACATAAATAAAGCCTTGAATAAAATCAATGAACATATTATTTACCACGATAAAGTGAATTAGGAGAATGATTATAAAGATGACAAATTTCGAAGAACCATATTCAAGCTTACCTTGAGAGAAATATGACTTGTCTAATCCGTTCAAAGTGTGTGGCCTAACCGAAGAGTACCAAGGGACATCCGGTAGGCACGAAACATGCCCCAAAATTGCAATCATCGTGGAAAAAATTTGAAAACTATTCCTGTTTTTACAATGACGCTTTTTTTGTGACAAACTTTTGAAAGAGTGTTTTACTATTTTAGAATTAAGTTAATACTTTAAATTGTTAAGAAACAGAAACAATAGACCTTTAAATACAATTTTTTACTATAAATAATTTTATTAAGTGGTATTTGAATATTTTAGAAGACCAAACAGCCAAGAACAGGTGATCTGGACACGCGAAATAATGACGTTTTCAGTAGATTTTTGCGTTTTTTTGTTAATTAATTATAAGAAATGTTTTTCTTTTACTTGCTGATAGTTAAAAAAGTAATAATGGAATAGGAAAACATTGTTTTTCTTCATCGTAGTTATAACAGTAAAGAGAAAACTGGCTGGAACCGTATTATCCTCAACATTGAAGAATCACCCACAAGCACATGGCTTGCCTGATAGAAATGAAATTGAATGAGCAGATTGATCGAGTACCGTCCGAAGGTGGTATCAGAATTCTTTGCAACCGGCGTGTTTGTATGTAGAGAGTAATGAATGTAGAGGAAGCAAGACAAATCTGCAAGGATCGTGATATGACATTCGGCACACTAATCTCTCTGCCTATCCTATAAGGGATTTGGCGTGAAGATATGTTTTAATTATTTTAAGTTAACTCTCCAGATTCATTCAGCTGCTATATAGCAGTTACGTTTTACAACTGCATATTTTTAAAGCTGGTATATTCACGTGAAAAACAAATGAACAGGACCGTGGAGGGTATGCTTTGTATTGAGATTTGCTTAGAAATAATGTGTGATAGTTTAAAAAATAAGTTTGAATTCAAGCCTAACGCAGTCATACGTTCCTTGTCCTCACGACTCAAACGGATTAGCAAGGTGCGGTCCAAATTGTGTCCCTCACGGCCCAAATGAAAAAACCAGAAAATCGACTAGTGTTTAACGTATTAAGATTGTTTTGAGGCTAACTTCGAAAATCGAAATTATTTATTAAACTACCAACAACCAACCTCCATATTGCTCTTAAAGCAATTTGGAGTTTGGTTGTTGGTAGTTTCCTAGACCAACAGCTTTACGTGGTAGACAATTTAGTTACAGTGTAAGTCAGACTACGATTACAATTCTTATTAAAACCTATTTAAAACCTAAGCACGTTGGTTTAGATCAATATTTCGTCAGTAAGTGATATGATTGTAAATTTCGTGACATAATAGATGATATTATGAATACCAATGTATTTTGTAATAGTTCAGAGACGTAGTTCAGAGGTCCTCATTGAAATTCTGTTTAGGTACAAGCGTAGTAGATATTAGTTGATATGTACACTGATAACATAAGTGTGATTTGATTCCAAACATATCATATTTCTAGCTGATCCTCGCAGCTTCATCATTCTTTCATCTCCCATTTCACCAATTAAAAGGTGAATTTAATTGAATTTGCTATTCTCCGCGAACTGTTTTATGTGACCTTAGTGATGCCACCGAAAGAACGAGGGCTGTTTAATAAATGGATAAAACTCACCGATGGGCCGGACAAAAAGAAGACCCCAGTGGCACAATTACTTGACCACATCCACCACCTTTTCACCCACATAAGCAGCAAGCACAAACATACAAAATTTATGCACTCAACGCATGTTTCACTTCGAAACCGAAGCATTTTCAGGAGAAACCTACTTATTTCTTCACTTCTTCTATAAATGCTTCGGTAAGCAAATTTAATTTGTTTTTTAATTGTGACTTTACGCAAAGTAACGAAGGAATCGATAGAATATCTTAAAAAGTGAAATATTTTAACCCTGAGTTCTTCAACTATCTTCCTTCCAAATTTAATTAAAGTTATTACACCAGCTTAGCCGTGAAATCATAACAGACAGACAGACAAACGGATAGATAGACAGAATTTCCTATTTATAACATAATTATGGACATACGGCATGAGACATTGCGTGGTCATAAAGGCGATGAGAAAAATTGCGCGAATAGAATCTAAAATTTGGCATACTAGTTTACATGAAATAAATACAGAAAGCTAAGATGTATAATATTAATATTATAATGCGAAAGTTTGAATGTTTGGATATTTGGATGGATGCATGTATGGATGGATGTTTGTTACTCAATCACCCAAAAACTACGGAATGGATTTGGATGAAATTTGGCACACACGCAGATGACGACCTGGAATAGCACATAAGGTACTTTTTATCTCACAAAATTAGGTGATCTCACGGGATTCGCCAAAAACTATTATAACGCATACTTCAGCTAGTGTATAATATAATAAATAAACATTTTTTAAGTAAAGTAAACCTTTTTATTAGTTTTTAACTGATTGGCGATTTTACAGCTGTTACCAGATCGACAACGCCGCAACATACTGAGAAGATCTGAAGTAAGAAATATGTATGTATATTAGCCAATTCCTGCGGGATAACTCGTTTAAGTCCTGATCCCACGGGAAAATTGGGACAAAATGTAGCCTATGTCATTTAGGAATAATGTAATTTTCAAAAGCGGTTTAGTATTTATAATTAATTTATACAAACTCATAAAATTTGTCACTAAAATATAAATATAGCTAATGACTAATACATAAATTATGGTCGAATTTCGACCTTAATAATTAAAGTTAATACTAATTGAAATTTGAACAACTATAGTGTATGTATATAACAACCCAGTGTTGATTTTTTTAAAGAAGAAATCAACAGCTTTACTGCTAGGAATCCCGTAAAAGGTGAAAGAAGCCTAACGTGTATCACTGTGTCACTACTAACTAGGAGGTGTAGTTCTGCAGTCTCGATCGGGTTTGGTACCACCGCCTTACCGGCAATAGCATAGCACTTGTCGCTGTTGTGTTCCGGGTGTTTATAAGCTATGATTATCTTACTATCCCGACAAATATTTGCTTTTAGCCTATCCTATAAAATAAGTAATTATACAGTAGGTAATTACATTGTCACATTATCACAATTAATCAAAACCATTACCTTTTATCACTTTTCCCCATTTACCCAAAAAGTAATTAATTACAAGAGACCATTGCGTATTAACGTAAAAGCAATTACCCCATATTTGATATACAAAAGTGCTCCACTAAACTCGTTTCAGTGGATTTGGGTGACTATTATTAGCCACTTTTCTGCTTAGCGATGAAATTACGAAAAATAATAAAAGGTTGGAATCGCTTGGACAACTTTCTATGGCGGGCGGCGTTGTTGCGGTGGGACGTGCGTCCAATATTTGTTTTTGTCAGCCGTATCAGACGATCCGGTGTTTATACACGTTTTAAGGTCGTTTTCACTTTCGTTCGTGTCGCGTTGGTGTACCCTCGCGTACACTAACTGTTTCGAATACGATTTTGTGACGACCTTTGGGATTGCGATTTTTACTTTCCGATATCGGTGCGTGTTAAAGATTTGCTTCTTTATTTTTGAAGTAAAACTTCTTTAGGCGTGATTTGAGGGTAACTCAGATTTTTTCGTACGAAAATAACGCTTGACACGCTATGTAGAAATAAAATGTTGTAACTTTATGTGACACATATAATAACATTTTATAACAAGCTTATATTGACATGAGCTGATTTAATATTCAATTTTGTTTTTAAATTATCATATATTTAATGGTTTAATAAACCGGTCATATACAAACAGTAACTAACAGTAAATTTGTATTGTATAAGTAGTATATATTTAATTTACTAAGATCTATGTTCTTATATGACGTATATTTTCTGAGGCACGGTTTCCATATTTTCTGTTTGCCCAAGGTTGACTGGAGGAGAATGCCAATAGGCGTTATGTCCACCTTTTGTACAAATTTATTTAAGGTGTACAATAAAGTTAAATAAATAAATAAACAGTACAACCTCAAAGTTTTTTCAAATACGAAAAACTCTTTTCTCGACATATTATTTGTATTTATAATTCATAAAGTTATTTATATTTGATAAAATTATAAAGACAAAATAACTCTAAAAGTGAGAATAAAAATATGGTCACCCTTGTGATAAGTCTTGCTCGTCCATCACGTCAGTAGTATGTAGATCAATATGTTATCTGTTTTCCTGTAATAAACTAATGTGCTTCATTTACCTTTACACTTTGCTTCTGGCTTAGGACAGACAAAAATACCTAGCTACTAATTAATAAAAAATATTTTAGCATGCTTTAAATAAAAAAAAGAAACTACGAAAAGAGTAAGACACAGCTGACATTTATCGAAGTATTTCTGGAGTATTTAATTAGAAAAATTAAAATTAGATTAATTGACTATTAACAAAATTATACACTAATGTTAATTTTTTTAATTACTTTTCTGAATTTGGCAATTTGGGAACATCTCTCTGTAGTAACGTATGTATAGGCACGTAACACATCCCAATATTTTGCATTGGAATATAGATAAAATTACATAGTTATTGTTATTAGTCAAACACTATCACAAAAATACGCGAGGAAGTTTTACGCGGAAATACACGTCAAGAAGTCATGGTGCATTTGCAAAAACAGAAAGCAATACAACGCCCGGCGGTTGGCTCGGAGCTAGCGCAAGAAAAGCAAGGATTTATAACGTTATAATTTCGATATGTATGCGTCGTCGCGATTTGTTATGATATATGATATTATGACGATGTCTTCTAGCGCTAGTTGGCGAACCAATCACGAAACAGCATGACATTCGGTGAACCAGTCATGAAACAGCAAACATATCGAAATTACAACGTTTTAAATCCTTGAAGGAAAGTGATGGAACGCACGGGAGAAATATCCTCTTCAGTATTATTGGTCACTGTCACTGTCTAATGACGTATGTCATATGTGTAGGCATTTTATTTTAATCGCTAGTTCGTCTCTTGCGCGCTTAATGTTTATGATTAATGTATTTTATTGGATAATTAGGTCAAAAACTAAGGTCTTTTATATTTTTCACAGATAGGTATATGAGCTCAGAATCGAATATTAAGTACTCTCCTTCAATAAGTATATCTGGTCTGAAAAAAATAGTCTGTTTATATATTGATACAGTTTAATCACTTTAAGTTGTTCATGACTGTACCGTGTAGAGTAAACGGGACAAAACGTAATGGAATATTACTTTTTTATTAATATTTGATTTTCCCTTTAACGCGATCAACTGTTCAAACTGTAAATGAAAGCCCCATTCCCAGGAAAAGGGTTTATTTTAATTTATTGCCTTATTTATAAAATGAAACTGCTTTTGTTAGGAATTTCAAAAAAGTAAATAAAAGTAAAGTAAATTCAACAATGTGACAAAAATATTGTTTTAATAGAAAAAACGATTATCTTTATATCATAGGATAGCAAATAAGAAGATGGATTACCTGGTGAAAAGAAATACCCCTTGCACGTTAATGCCAATAATTGTAAAGTAATTACCCAGTCATGCGAAAACTGAGGAACCCATAGGGAAAAACAAATGGAATATTTTCTCTATGTAAAAACCACACTAGCAAACAGTATGGAGCTGTCACTTTTTAAAATATACCTAGTAAAATATAACCCTATAAAGGAGAATCGTGGCTCTTGATTCAATGAATTATTAAAAAATATAAAAACGCATCAAATTAGTGAAGACTGAATGTTACAAGATGTTCATGCTGCATTGTAATACGTGTAGTAGGAGATTTTTTCGACATGACAATAGTTGATAGGATGAAGGGCTACAATAGCAACCACAGAAGAGCTAGTGGTAAGTACGTCATACCACTGTATACATTTGATGACTACATTGCCTTTCAAAATGGAACACGTCAGTGGCAAACACTGACGTCATTAAAATAGGAGTTTGTAAGGCGGTGGTACCAAGCCTGAGGGCCTAGCCTATATCTGCCTATTTAAACACTGCATTAAAAAAAATACTAGATCATTTTTATAGTTTTAAAATGCATTCCTTTTGAAGAAAAGTCATCTGTCTTTCTTTCTTTATTGTAAAAAGGTGAAATTAATTAAATTTGCTATTATCTGCAATCTGTAATACCGTAGTAGTGTATTACATACACTCGCGTTGAGTGTTCGTTTCTCCTGAAGATGCTTCGGTTTCGAAGTGAAACGTGCGTTGAGTGCGTAAATTGTATGTTTTTGTGCTTGCTGCTGATATGGGTGAAAGTGTGGTGGATGGGAGTGGATAATTGTGCCACTGTGGTCTTCTTTATTGTTCGGACCATCGGTCAGTTTTATCTATTAATTTTAAACTGACGTCTTTCTTTTCGGTGTCTTCGCGAAGGTCCAAAAGAACAGTTCGCGGATAATAGCAAACATTTATTTCACCTTTTTAATTATGAATTTCCGCAAACTAACGCTTGAATCAATAAATTTTTTGCTAGCTAATCAATTTTTTTATAAGATAACAAACAAGCACATGGCTCTTCTGATCTTTCCTTCCAAACCGAAACGCCATATTGACAAGTAGTGACGCTATTGCGGCAGGAATAATGTGGTGATACTAAATCCGGGAGAGACAAAAGCCGAACGACTGGCCAAATGTGTTTTTAGCATCGTGACTACCTCTGTACCTGTTCCGGTCACAATAGTTTCACTTCTTGTCTCTGTCGCATTCTGGTTTGAAAGGTAAGGTAGAAGATAAACTTTAGCTTGTGGTATATTTCGTACAGACACGAAACCATAACTATCTTCTATAGACAGCAAAAGAGTCAACGACTTCTTTGTTGTAGCGACATTCCGTTCGATATCGGTTTTGTGATAGTTATCTCTTTTCATTAGAAAACCATGATCTTGTTTTCTACCTTATGATATATTATATTTCACATTTTAACTTTAATTTATCTAAATTTCCAAAAATACAAAAGAACACTACAGAAAATTGGCCAAATGCGAATCGGACTCGCGTACGAAAGGTTCCGTATTATCTATAAAAAACGACAAAATCACGTTTGCTATATGGGACTCCCCCTTAATTATTTATTGTATTATATTTTTAGTATTTGTTTTTACAGGACAGACGGACGGACAGATGAACAAGGTTTTTTCACCGTGTTGGTCCCGGGCTCCTTTGAAGAATAGGCCAACCGCTGTTTTGCCAGGCAGGTCGTAAAATCCACTCACTACCATCGTGGCTACTAGGTGGTAGAGCTCTGCAATGTCTTGCCCGGGTCTGGTACCACCGCCTTACCTATTCCTGCCGCAATAGCATCAGTGCTTGTCATTGTAGTGTTCTGGTTTGGAGGGTAAGGTATCCGGTGAACTTATGCATGTGGCATTAGACCTCGCCACAAGATAGCACCATTAACACCTTTGGTGTCTATGGGTGACTCTTTCCATCAGGAAACCCATCTGCTTGTTTGGTTTTATGATATAAAATAACCCTTTGGATACGAAACACCTTCACTTTATGATCATTATAAAAAGGATTAAAATATACAAGCAATAAATAAATAAATCGTTAAAAATCTAATGAGAAAGAAGCGCCGAAGGTTTATGAATTATGACAATAGAATTTTCATTGTTTCGTGTTACGACTGAAAATGATCAATATATCATTCTACGTATCGTGAGAAGATATTATCGAAGGGAACGCATGCCTTATGTAGCGGCAACTGCATGCCTTCCTTACAAGACAACATGCCTTTTTTGTAAATGAAAAAGACGTGTGAAATGTGGAAGAGACGGAAGGAAAATGGAGTCTAGAAATTCCTTCGTAAATGTGTAGATAAATTTGTTAAATACATGTAAGCTTATATGTTTTGTACTTGCATAATTATTTGCACTAATGTCTGCACTAATATTATAAAGAGATTTGTTTTTTAAAATGGATAAACTCAAATCTCAATAACTTCTAAATCGGCGTAAAAAACATCAATCTATATTAATAACTGCGAAAGTTTGGATGTGTTTGGAAAGATGTTTGGATGGATATTTGTTACTCAATCACGCAAAAACTACTGAACGGATTTGAATGAAACTTGGCACACAGGTAGATGATGATCTGGAATAGCATATAGGCTATATTTTATCCCGGAAAAATTAGGTGATCCCGCGGGATTCACCAAAAACTTATAATGCAGCAGACTGCACGCCGCAGCTAGTTAAATATAAATAATCACTGAATAACATAGGCTAAATTTTAACCCAAAAGAGAGTAGGAAGAATAAATGCGTCTGCGTCACGCGAACTAAACGTGCATGGATAGCGGCACTTTATTACTATCGTTAAAGAACCGTAAGTAGTATGTACGTTGCTTATGGCAAAATTGGCATGACCTTTTATAGCACCGTGAAGTGGTATCTGCCAAGTATCATTGATATGTCACTTACGATTTTACGTTAGCTCACATGAAGTGAAGCGCAGAGGGGCTCCTAGGTGTAAGACCTAAAGGCAACCCTATATACCTACTTCATATACGTATTTATGTAAAAAGTCAGGTAGCGACTTATACAAGCTAGTTTGAACTATACGCTAATACGATACAATAAGGCACGAAGTATAAGCGATAAGGATAATATAATAATAATAATATCACTGGACAAATTACACGAATTGAGCGAACCCTATGTAAATTATGTATGTATGTATGTAAATTACTTTTGGTTGTGTTATGGGTGTTATTCAAGGATACTAATGCATATAAATACTGTAACTTACATAATAACCACCCAAACCGAGAAATACAAACATCTATGCTCATCACACAAATGATTGTCCCAGTCGGGAACTTAACTCGAGCCCCATCGTTTTGTGGTTAGATTCGCTAACCACTCGGCAAGGGAAGCAGTCACGTGCCGCTGGCGGCACTCTAGATTTATTTATTTAAGACTTAAAACAATTTACACTTCCCATCGTCAGCAAATAGTGAAATCTTAAAAAAATAGTTTCACAATTATTTAAGATTTAAAGCCAACTCCCCCCCGTTTCCCTCCGTGTTGGTCTCGGGCTTTTTTGAAGAGCAGGCCAACTGCCGTTCTGCCAGACAGCTCGTAAAATTTTTGATTGGCTATGCGAGTCACTACCATCGTAGCTACTAGGTGGTAGAGTTCTGCATGGTCTCGCCCGGATTTGGTACCACCGTCTCAGCTATTCCTGCCGCAATAACATCGATGCTTATCACTGTCGTGTTCCGGTTTGGAGAGTAAGTTAGCCGGTAATCTTATGCATATGGCATTAGATCTTGCCACAAGATAGCAACGTACCATTACCATCTTTGGTGTCTACAGGCGATGGTTGACTCTTTTTACCAGGAGACCCATCTGCTTGTTTGGCATCTTATGATATAAAACATAAACAAAAAACAAAAACACTCTCCCTGTGGATCTGGGAAATTCTTCATATCCTCCAAATCGGAAAACGACTGCGAGAAGAACCACCACTATTGCGACATGAATAAGGCCTTTTTTCCCTTTTACGAGAGGCCTAGCAGTAAAGCGTATGATATATTTAAAAAAAACGGATCAACACGAAGAAGTATCTTTTTGTTGGCTATCCTATGATTTAGAGCTGATTTCGCTAATAAGAATGCTATTATGACTTTTACTACACTTAATTAAGCGTATTATTACACTGTGTATAAACAATCACAATAATAAAAACACCAGAACAATGGCTTGACGTGCTTCACTAAATTTTGAACTTTTGTCGTTCAAGCATTCACGGTTCCATGATTTGGTGGTTTACACCACCTTCAGATAGCTCTCAACCATTGGTATTTTTGGTTACTTTATTAAGAACTAGTTACCTCACGCAGCTTCGCCCGCGAATATAATGACAATTCATCAATATTATCTTTTAACGATTGAGGCGTTACTTTGCGGAAATCCATCATTAAAATGGTGAAGTTTCGTTCCCCACCCCCACGTCACACGCCGGCACTTGGGACGTGGGGGTGAAAGTGTGGTGGATGTGAGTGGATAATTGTGCAGCTGGGGTCTTCTTTTTGTCCAGGCCATTGGTGAGCTTTATCCATTTATTAAGCCGACGCGTCTTTCTTTTTGGTGTCATCGCGGAAGACACATAAAACAGTCCGCGGATAATAGCAAATTTAAATAATTTTACCTTTTTAATATTCTTTCATAAAAAATTTCATCCCCTGTTCCAGCCTTTGGGGATTGATTTTTGAAAAACATAGCCTATGTTTGACTACAGCGCTTTCTCTCTTTTCCAAAATTTCATTAAAATGCGTGTCCTGCACGTAGAGTTTCATACCATCAAGCGATATTAACTGAGGTCTTCACTTTTTAATATTTCTTCTAATAGAAATAGGGATTTAGAATTTTTTTAATCAATAAACCTTTACATACAGTTTTGAAGAGTCAACACGATTATAATAACTGCCTGATTGGAACTTGGTCAAACACTGAATAGATACGAAATTCTGTGAAAATTTCAGGTGTCTATTTTCGTTCAAAAGAAAGAACGTTGATAGACAGACAGATCGATAATTTAATACGGTTCCATTTCTTACCTTTTATATATAAAATCCTAAAAATATCTAAATATTCCATGACCTTATGACTTAAATAGACTTACCGATAAGCGTAATTATAAATCTAATACAAAACACGCTACCCAGTGAAATACAAACCCAAATTAGCTACATCATAAATAAATAATTTATTAATATTTATTATAAGGTTATAAATTACTATGTAATATAATGCTTAATGGTCGGAAGATTTAAACAAATTATAGAAATAAGTTGTCGATACTACGTTATATGACGTGTTTCCGGTAAAAATTGAAGTTTTGTTGTTTTCTTGAACTCAGATTAGATGGGGGTCCCAGGTTCAATACATGGATTGGGCAAAAATGCTATTGGAGTTTTTCACTATGCCATTTATACTATTTTTCTTTTATCGGAATTGCAGAAGTCATATACTATTACATAAGATTTCGTGGAAACTTGCAAATCATTTTGATTTTGTATTTCATTTATAAGGTTGTCTGGTAAATGTACATAATCAAGGATACCATAGTTGATGATCATATATAATAAATAAAAATATAATTAAAACAGAATTTTGCTAAATTATATAATAAACCTTTACGAAAATAGTGGATTAATATAATAGGCGCGCGCTTTGGTCGACACGTGTCGCGGCGGCAAATCGCAATGAACTTCAATATCTGTACGCGGGTTCCTGTACTTGACATTTTTATTGGATAATTATGTCCAAATTTAAGTACCAATTATTTTTCCATAATATTCCTTATTAGAATCGAGTACTAAACGCTCTTCTGTAGTATGTAGTCTTCAGTCAACCTGTACAAGATCTTGAGGAAACTTGCAAATTATACTAATTTCGAATTTGAGCTCATGATTTTTTTTAAGTATCGACTGAATATATAAAATACTATGAAGGTTGTCAAACAAACTTTCCAGGGTTTTAACAATTAGAAAAAATCATTACGCCCGGTTCCCTTGCGGTTGGGCGATGTAAACCGAATGTCTATAGACTTTTCGGCTAACCACGTTTCAACGATTTATGGGTTGCGAGATGAGTGGTGATCTAACGATATTCGGGACAGACGGCATTACGTGCTCATCCGGGGCACGGGAGTGGTGACCCCGGCATACTCCAAACTACTGAGATTTTGGATTTTCGAGAAAAATCTCGAAAAAACCTCAATACCAATTTGCCCGACCCGAGGATCAAATCCGTAACCTCATGTCGTCTCGAAATTTCTACGTAAATGTGAACAATAGACCGTGATTCAATAAGCTACGCCGTTCGTAAAAGGCGAACAATTAGCTTAAGTGTCACTACCATCATAATGAATACGTAGATGGTAGAATTCCGCAACTTCTCGCCTCGTACTACCACCACTATAACTATTTTTCTAGAATAGCGTAGATGCTTGTCGCTGTCGGATTATGGTTTAAAGGGTAAGGTAGCCGATTTACTTACGCATGTGGCATCAATTCCCAGTCACACGGATAGCAGGAGCTTTATTAATTGATTCTAAATTGACATTATTAGATGACTTTTATTAATAATGTCAATTTATAATCAGTTAATAAGTTTCTTAGTGTTTTAGAATTTTTATAATAAGAGATTGGTAGAAATAACATACCCTTTACTGCGTAAGACTTAACTCATAAACGATCAAATTATTTAAACAGATGTTATTATAATGCTTTCAATTTTGTTAAATTATTAGCATAATGATTTAACATCAATTTGATTAATGGTAATCGTAAATTTAAATAAGGATAATAAACACGAATCCATTTCGAGTTAATTAAAATTGGGTAGTAAATTAGGCGATTAAGGATTGTTGTATTATGGTAGACTATCAGTGTCTTGTAGAGTCCGGTTTTTAGCTACGGACTATTTGTGTCATAAAGTCTTGGGTGGTATTTTCAACCGACGAAAAAATGGAAGTTATCTGTTTGACATTGTATACATCTTGTATATTATGTTTGACATGTATTATTATTGGAATTGATAATATTTGAGTATCATAATTTGATGATGGAATGATGGAAGAGGTGGCAAACGAACAGGAGGTGCACCTGATGTTAAATGATCAGCACCGCTCATGGACATCCGCAATACCAGGGGTCTTGCAGTTGCGTTGCCAACCTTTTAAAATTGAGTGAGCTCTCTTCTTGAAGATCTCCATGTCAAGAAAACCCCTGCAGATAATTGATTTCATAGAAGAGAAGAGTGAAGCAAAAAGTGCCGGGAGAATCACACGAATGTGGATTTTCAGACATCGAGATGGTCAGGGTGATGATGGAATTCAGTAGCAGGAATTAATTCAAACAACTCGTTGGAACATTTTCCATGATAGACACGATAAAATATGCAGAGCGAACCTACATCTCTGCGTCATGTCAAAGAGTCAAGCCGTTTTGAAATATCCTGATCATCAACGATTCGAACTGCTCTACGTTGAATGCAATTAAGTGGAAGAAGCTGGTACTGGGAAGCTCTGGCCCAGAGAATAGTACTCCATGTAAGGCCAAATTTGCGCCTTATAAGATTGAAGACGATGAACCGGCACGATGTATTGCTTTGCCCTGCTGAGCACACCGAGATTTTTGGAGGCTAATTTCGCGTTACCTTCCAGATGACCACGAAATTGAACGGTATTCAATATGTCAACTTCCAGGATTCTGACACTGGCTGAGGCTCAAATCGAGGTGATACGATAAGAGGTGTCTATTTTTATGGGGAGTAAATCTGTGTTTTTTTGGGGTTAAATGTGACCAACTTTTGGCGATCCCATTCTGAGACAACAGTAAGTCGATTCTCGACTTCAGACATAAGCTTGTTTCGGCTCTCCTCGACGTGTTACTGACAAATACCGCTACGGCTGGAGTGTGTAGAATCACCAGTACTATAATCTGCATAGCGCACATTAGCGTTACTAATTCGCGATATATTATTAATATACAAAAAAAAGTGTCGGTGGTAGCACGCAGCCTTCGGGAACACCAGCATTGACATGGTTCGAAGGATGTACCGTCGAGTGCGATATTGATACTCCGATCAGCCAAAAAACTGGTTACCTACTCGCACAATTACTCAGGATGCGCGTCTGAAGGCCTGAAGCTTTGCGAGAAGCGCTTTGTGCCATACCCTATCAAAGGCTTTAGCTATGACCAAACTAACTACCAATACCTCCCTCTTGGACTCAATTGCTTCTGCTACCGATGTGTCAAGTATACTAGTAGATCACCAGCTGAACGGCTACGACGGAAACCGTACTAACGGTCACTAGGTACTTAACCGGTGCTCTTCTAAATAATTCAGAAGCTGACAGTTGATGATGGTTCCTATAATTTTGGGCATTAAGGTTGTCTTCCACGATTTTGGTACCACACCGAATGCGTAGGAGAGCAGAAAAAGGCGCGTTAATACTGGCGCCAACTCTGGAGCAGGCACTTTAAAGATATGCAACCCAGCCCACTTGATTTGTGGACGTCCAAATCCAAGGAAAAAATGCTTAATGCGTTAAGCATTTTTTTCTTTCTTTTTCCTCCGCACAGAAGACTTCAAGGATCTTAGTTCCAGCATACTATCACACCGCAGGATGGTAGGCAGTGCAATCCCTTGGTCGTCCAGAGTCAAGTTGAGAGAGAGAGTCAAGTCTTCTCCATTGCGATATGGGCCTGAGAGTCATGTGTTTCGACTTTGGCTTGGCGATAGCTCTTGTGAAGAACCTCGAGGCAGAATTGTACTCCGTTGGTAACGCGCTGATTTTAACAACACGAGATGCCGACGCAGACGCCCAAGCCCGGCACCACTCCTGCTTTCGGCGTGATGCCGTTTTGCAGTAGTGACCAAGGCTGAGACTTACCACCAATCGGTACTTGAAAACATCCACGCCCTGTAGCACCACAACGAAAGAGACAGCGACGGCACTCGGATCGTCCAGGTTTAAGCGCATCCGCCTCCATGGGTAGGATGCAAAAACCGCTCGACTATCGAGTTAACCTATATTATCATTACAAAACTTTTTACCGCACTACTAAGGTTCAACTAAAACCAGTGGACAAAATCTGATGAAATTTAGCGTGTACCTATAATAAAATAAAGATCCGATGACGAGTTTTCGAAAAATTCATTCGTGAGTAACTCCTATTTGGAATATAACTGTAGTTTACTTACTGATAAATACGCCAAAATACTTTTAAATTAACCTAAATAAAAAAACGTATGAAAAGACCGGACTAGTTTTTGTTTTCCCCAAGATTATAGTTGAAAATTTAATGGTAACTTAATTTAATTATTGTGCGATGTTTTTTTTTGGAAACGGAATTATATAATATAAATATTAAAGAGTGTAGCAGTTTGTGGAATATCACACATAAAAAAGAATAAAATAGAAAAAAAATTGAGGAATTAATGTATTTTATTGAGAATCTTGGAAGTCGGCTATGGTGCTTTTAGTGACATTGCATTTTAGGTAAATATCCTGAGCGGAGACTTTTATTACCATTATGTTAAGACATAATATTCACTTATATACTCGTCATCGTCGGCACTTGGTGAAATTCCATTTTTATTAGACACTATTATTTTATTATTACAATATTAAATAGTGACATTGCTTTTTAGGTAAATATCCTGAGCGGAGCCTTTTATTACCATTATGTCTTAAGTGGATATTTACTTATATACTCGTCATCGTCGACACTTGGTGAAATTCTATTTTTATTACACTACTATTTTATTATTACAATATTAAATAGTAACATTGCTTTTTAGGTAAATATCCTGAGCGGAGCCTTTTATTACCATTATGTCTTAAGTGGATTATTACAATATATTATTATTACACTTGTACTTTAAATTCACTTTGAAACATATTATATATATTGAACACATTACTCAACCCGTTTCACTTTATTATCTCTGGGACGTAATGTTACTTACATGTAGTAAAAATATACTTATTCCTAGTTATTTTCCCCCGTGATGGTCCCGAGCTTTTTTGAAGAGTAGGCCAACTGCCGTTCTGCCAGGCAGGTCGTAAAAGCCCAACCGATTGGCTATGCAAGTCACTACCATCGTGGCTACTAGGTGGTAGAGTTTTGCATTGTCTCGCTCGGGTACCACCGCCTTACCTATTCCTGCCACAATAGCGATAATTTTGTCACTGTCGTGTGCGGTTTGGAGGGTAAAGTAGCCGGTAAACTTATGCATGTGGCATTAGACCCCGCCACGGGATAGCAACGCACCATTAACATCCTTGGCGTCTATAGCCGATGGCTGACTCTCTCCACCAAGAGACCCATCTGCTTGTTTGCTATCTTATGATATAAAAAAATGATACTTTTATGAATGAGGATCAACGGATAAGGAGATTACCTGTGTGAGTGATCGCCACTGCCCTTGAACAGCTTTGATTCTAGGGATATTATAGGAGCGTACGTCCTTAACATAGTTGGTGGAATGATAACGTACTCACTTAAGTAGAGTTCAAGTCTTCACCTCATATTACACAACTATTGTAATAACATACAGTTATTCGAACTTAAAAAATTTAATTTCTTATAGTCATTTGTTTAGATTTGTAATTTGTAGTGTTACGCACATATAAGGCTAACGTTATAGTGTGAAAAAAACGCTACATGGTATCATTCGGAAACCACATAACTGTATAATCATTGCGGTTGTAACTGTCTCTTGAAAACATTTTTAATAAACTAAATTATAAAGGTATTTAACTGTCACTGCTGTCTATATTTTTTTTTTTTCAACCGACGAAAAAATGGAGGAATTTCTTATTTCGACGCGTATATTTTTCTTGTGTTAGATCACGCACAACTTTTTACCGATTAGTTCGATTTTGATAATTATTTTTTATTAGAATGAGTTTAATTATTTTTTTATCATTTAATTAAAAAATTCAACTTTAAAGGTACGTGAATAGCATCCCTATTTTATTGCTTGTTTCTTCCACTTTTTTTATATCATAAGATCGCAATCAAGCAGATGGGTCTCCTGATGGAAAGAGTCATCGCCTATAGACACCAAAGATGTTAATGGTGCGTTGCTATCTTGTGGCGAGGTCTAATGCCACATGCATAAGTTTACCGGCTACCTCACCCTCCAAACCGGAACACGACAGCGACAAGCAGTGACGCTAATGCGGCAGGAATAGGTAAGGCGGTGGTACCAGACCCGGGCGAGACATAGCAGAACTCTACCACCTAGTAAAACAGCTTTGCTGTGTTGCCGAAAGGGCAAGACAGGCAGTGTAATTATACTGGCACCGAGACTTAACATCTTTGGGGGCGTCCACAAATGACGTGAGACATTAATGGGGAAAAAGGGGTCGAGTCAAATCTCATCTAATCTTACGTTGGAGAGGGGGGGGGGGTCTCAGAAAATATCACGTAATTTTTTTTCAGATTGAAACAAAAAATATGTACTATTTTGGTCCAATATCCAGATTGTACATGCTTAAGATATAATCTTAAGCGTAATCGTAATACGATTAAGATAATTCACTAATTCGTTCGAAAGAAAATAATTTCATTCATACTTCGACGTTATACAGTCTTAACTAGTCGTAAATAAAAGCACGAAGCATTTTTTTTTATTTTTATAATAACAACCAACGCGTTTACATATTTAAGAAACATACACATTTTGAAAAATCTCACTTGAAATTGGGGGATGAGGAAGGGGGGTTGAATAAAATCTCACGACATCTCACCAGGGCGGAGGGAGGGACAGAAAATTAAAAAAAAAACACCTCAAGTAATTTATAGACGTCTCCTTATGTCTCACGATAGTCAACACATAAATGAGTCACCTGGGCTAGTTCCAGATAAACTAGCTTATGTTCATTGGCAATGTCGACCACTTACCATCGGGTGGTACGTCTGTCAGTTTACTTATCCAACTGACATAAAAAAATCATCAGGGATTGTTTAATACCGTTTTAATATTGTACTCCATTTTTAGTACTTACTTGTAACTACAAAAAATTGGTTTAAACATTACAACTGTTTTTAGTTAGTTTTTTTATTACGCCATTTTAGTACTTACTTGTAACTACTAAAAATTGGTTTAAACATTACAACTGTTTTTAGTTAGTTTTTTTATTACACCATTTTAGTAGTTACTTGTAACTACTAAAAATGGCAAAACATAATTTTAGTAGTTATTTGTAACTACTAAAAATGGTGTAAAACATTACAAATGTGTTTAAAATTCCTGATGGTGCTATAATTAGCGAAACCGGTTGGATATATCAAATAATTAATAAATAAATAAATATTCACGGGACAAATGACATTTACTGATATATCAGTAAATGTCATTTGTCCCGGTTTAATTAGTAAATGTCATTTAACCCCAAAGTAAGCAAATTATTTGCTTATGTTATGGGTGTTAGTCAACGATACTAACACATATATAAATACTGGAATATATTTAATAAACCCCCAAACCCGGAAATACAAACATTTATGTTCATCACACAAAAGCTTGTCCCCGTCGGGAATTGAACCCGAGCCCCATCGATTGCATAGTCAGGGTCGCTAACCACTCCATCAACGGGGCGGTCAATCAAACCAAAAAATAATATAAAACGTGACATAAAACTACAAGTGAGTTTAAATGTAATATTCTAAGCTAGGTAGTCTGTTGCTATCAGAGTAAAGGAATACAATATCATATCCATAAGTTTCAGGCACAATAGCGACAACGCTTGTCATTGTCGTATTCTGGTTTAGAAGGTAAGGAAGCTGGTAGACTTACTGGCTTACTTAAGCTGGCCATAACCTGCATTTGTTATCCTGCCAAAAAAGCTAGTAACGCACCATTAACACCTTTGTCAATAGTTTAAAATCAGGAGAGTCATTTGCAGGTTTGCTATCTAATGATGTAAAAAAAGTTTACAGGCTACCGTGTCCTTTATAATATACACTACAAGCAGTCAAATTACTGCGGTAAGAATAGGTAAAGCGGTGACACCAAACCCAGGCAAACTGTATCACTTTACCATCTGGCGGAACTGAACTATAACGAATATTTTCTTGTTTTCATTGAAGTTAATTGAAAGAATAGGCATGGACTATTTTTTAAGTATTTAAGGTACGAACTATGAACACAACTACCATGAGGTAGAGTTCTGGAACATCTCATCCGGGTTTTGGTACCATTGCCTTTCTTATTCCTGCAGCAATACCGTCAATGCTTGTAATTGTCGTGTTTTAGAGAGTAAAGTAGCCAATAAACTTATACATGTGGCAATGCCTTAATAATTCATGGCCCCGCCGATCAATTGGTTAGCGATATTGATTTTGCAATCGATGGGACTCGGGTTCGATTCTAGACAGGAAATCGAACCCGAATCTTTGTGTGATGTTTTGTTTCATTTCTCATAAGAATAGATGTTAGTATTTCTGAGTTTGGGTGTTTATTAAATATATTTAGGTATTTGAATGTGTATTTCTCTGTTTTAGTACCATTGACTAACACCCATATCATAAAGCAAATAGTTTGTTTTCTTTGGTGTTCAATCATCAATCATCATCAATTCGTGTATTTTGTCCTGCGGTGTTTATATTATTATTTATGCGGTGTTTATATATTACTATACTGCTTCGTTTTGTTAATTGAGTACTATTACTCAACCAATAAAATTTTTGTCTATAAGCGATGGTTGTCTCCAATGAGGCTGTTTGTTTGCTTTTTTATGACAAAAAAAAAACTAGTGGTAGAAAACCATTTTTATTAAAAGTATTTATATTCAAGTTCAGTTTCAACTCCAGCCATGATTTACCGTTTGCTAAGCTTGCGGTTGTATCCCAACTGGACCATAAACATTACATATTAATAAGCGGCTTAACCTAACACTATTACGACATAAAACGCCATCCATCATAAAAATGACAGCCGATGTTAATTAATTACTACTATCTGTGGTTTCATTCATGTGAATACTGGCATATTTTATTTAACTGACATTAAGTGTCATTTAGATTAATTAACCAATCAGTGATCTGGATTTAATTTGTTGATAAAATTTTCTGCTTCGTTATAAGCATATTCTCAACCTATATAAATGCGAAAGTTTGGATGTTTGGATGGATGGATGATTGTTACTCAATAACGTAAAAACTACTAAACGAATTTGGATGAAATTAGGTACACAGGTAGATGATGAAGCTCAAATAATAAAATCCACGTTTTCACTTAATGTTGAGCTGAAAAAGGTTATTATTATATTTTTTTGCAAATTGAAATTTGACGATGATATATGGCCTATGTTTTAAACGAGGAATTCTTGTAAATTTGTATGTAATTGGTTAATTCGAAACTGCTGTTTTGTATATTTTGTTTCGTATGTAAGTATATTTGAATGTATTTGATTTCTCCGTAACGATTTAGAAGAAATTTTGTATTTAGATAGTTTACTATTGGAATTGATCTGGGTAAGTGTCCTCTTCGTGATAATCCATTTTCACGTAAAATTATATCATCCGTCGCTCAGCTAGTGGTGTTAATAGCCCTTTACTTAGATGAACACTTAAAGATGACGGCCCCGGCTATTGTTAGTTTTAGGTTTATTGGTAGAATGTGGCGATGGGGAATTCTAATTATGTAATCAATCTGTGAAATGGGGAACGGATTAACCAATCTCTTGATATTTGGTTCATTCTATCTACCTCACAAGGGACCGTTTTTTCGCCGTATTAAGTGCGGACTCCCTATAAAGAATAGGTCGTCTGATATTAAGGTCAAAGCGTTCAAAAATATACCTAAGCATAGTCGTTTGAGCCCGAAGGGTTCAAAAATCTTAGTTTGTCGAGACATGACTATTTTAATTTTCGAAAAGCTGTAACTTTGGAAAGCGATAATTGATTTTAAGTTATCGAACGGCATTTTTTTGAGTTCTAAAAGACCTACATGCCAGTTTATAAAATCTATCGTTTAGAACAAATTTTTGAATCTTAATAGTGTTGACCTGGTTACAAAATCGATTGGTTTAAAAATATTGAAGTTGTCTTAAAAATATTGAACAGAAGTGACTACTGTTCTCGTTTAGTTCTTGTCCATATATCAGGCCAATAGCTATAACATTGGACATATTATGTCCGCATGTTAGATATCAGGATGCTTAAACACCATCACCAGACTTCTGGCTGCTACTGAGACTTCTATTTTAGAGGATATTCCCAAAAAACCTTAAACGAACCCAGAACCTTAAGCGGCATAGGAAATCACTTTTACGAAGTAGGCACTCCTATTTAGACTGGTAATAATTTAGTATGAAATACAAATCCTTGGCGCGTGACTACTAATTTTGTTGTTTGGCCTCACGTTAGTCCCATTTCTTAACCTTTCACGAAGTTAAATCAAGCTTAAATGTAACGATACAGATTTGTTATCTTGATTAACGATATTATTGATAAAATAACACTGTGTATTTAAGGAATTAAATATATATATATATATATATATATATATATATATATATATATATATATATATATATATATATATATATATATATATATATAATAAATGCGAAAGTTTGGATGTTTGGATGGATGTTCACGCAAAAACTACTGAACAGATTTTAATGAAATTAGGCATACAGGTAGCTGATGACCTGGAATGGCACAAAGGATACTTTTTATTCCGGAAAATACAGGTGATCTCGCGGGATTTACCATAAACTGTTATAATGCAGCGGGCTGCACGCTGCAGCTAGTACCTATTACATACAATTAAACAATATATTGATGCGTGGAGCGAAATATGTATTTTTACGAAAAATTCTTTGAACGGAGGAGTATAAAATTTGGCCCAGTGAAAATTTATATGATGAAAAACTTCCCATTCTTATATAATATATTATAAGAGTTTTTGGTGAATCCTGCGAGTACAACATTTTCAGGTTTAAAAAGGTTGTGCCTATGGCCTATGTGCTGTTCCAGGATATCATCTACCTGTGAGCCAAATTTCATCCAAATCCGTTAAGTAGTTTTGGTGTGATTGATTAACTAACATCCATCTATCTATTCATCCACACATCCAAATATAGGTTGATCAGAAAATTAATAAATAATACATACACGACCATCCATTCGACACACATAATATCCTCCTTGTCCTATCCTATTTAATATTGTAAACGCGCAAGATTGTATGAATGGATCGATGGATGTTTGTTACTCTTTCACACGAAAACGGCTAAACGGCTATAGACGATAACCTGGAATAGCACAAAGGATACTTTTTATTCCAAAAAAATAAGTTGTTCCTGTGGTATTCACCAAAAATTTTTAGACTGCTGGGTGCAGTTAGTACACGCACACATATCTTATTTTATTTATAATATAACTAGCTGTTGCCCACGACTTCGTCCGCGCGGACTACGTTTACTCCGCACAGCCCCCCCCCTCCCCGTAGGTGATAGCGTGATAATATGTAGCCTATATGTTGACCAGACCTGTTAGTAATATTCATGCAAAATTTGAAGTAAATCCATGTATTCTTTTAAAAAAATATTCAATGTACAGTTTTGACTTTCCTACGATTTTATTATATGTATAGATAGATAGATAAATAATATAAATATTCACGGTACAAATTACATATTTTACTGATCTAACCCCTAAGTAAAGGAATTATTTGCTTGTGTTATGGGTGTTAGTCAACGATACTAATACATAGAAATACATATATAAATACTGAAATATATTGATTAAACATCTAATCTTTATTTGATTTTCCCCCGTGTTGGTTCCGGGCTCCATTGAAGAATAAACCAACTGCCGTTCTGCCAGGCAGGTCGTAAAAAGCGACCGATTGGCTATGCGAGTCACTACCATCGTGGCTACTAGGTGGTAGATTTCTGCATTGTCTCGCCCGGGTCTGGTACCACCGCCTTACCTATTCCTGCCGCAATAGCGTCAGTGTTTGTCACTGTCGTGTTCCGGTTGACTCTTTCCATCAGGAGACCCATTTGCTTGTTTGCTATCTTATGATATAAAAAAAACCAGAAATACAAACATTTATGCTCATTATACAAATGCTTGTCCCCGTCGGGAATCAAATCCGAGCCCCGTCGATTGCGTACTCAGGGTCGCCAACCACTCGACTAACGGGGTGGTTTATGTTAACCATAATAGTCTGTTGTCTAACTTAGAAGATATTTTATTGTTTAGTTTATGATCAAATGGAGTAAATGTTCCGCGCAACATCGACATTCGCGTGTACTACACACATTACTTCCTCTCCCTTGGTCGGGTATAAGAGTAGCTTACGTTACTCAGTGATAATGTGGTATACATTACATAATTCTTCCAAAATTAGTGAACATATTTTAACACAGGGTTCAGTATGTCTAACCAAGATAACCAGCTAAAAAACCTTATAATGCAAGAATAGAAATTTAATTTATATAAATGTGTAATGTGAAAATTAGTATATAACATTTTAAATATAATTTATTGTTTTTAACTAAAAATAATATGATTGAAATAATTTTAAGTTGATTTAAAAAATACGTGATTGTTTAAAAATATATATAATTATTGTAACTAATTATTTTTTTACAGAATCCAAAAGTGATAATATTGTGCAAAGAAAAATGAATATATAAAATATAATAATAACTTAATAATATAATAATAATTTTATAAACTTAATAATAAATTTTAAGTGAAATATGTGAACAAACTTAATTAAGAACAACTTTCTGTATACTATATTTTTTGCAATAAATGATTATGATTATGATTATTATGATTATGATTATTATGAGTGAGCAGTCAGGTAAATAACCATAAAGCATAAGATGCACAGTCCCGAACAAAACTGACACTCAAAACTGACCCTAATTTCACACAAGTAGTTATAGATTTGGCATAAATATATGGTTTTGCATATTCAACCTTAAGTATAAGAGTTATAGTTGTTTTTACAAAACAATGTACGAAAAATAATAAAATTCCGACGTGATTCTATTTGAAATGAGCGCAAAATTTAAAATATTGCGCTCATTTTTAGAGGACGTTTTTGAGACACTGATTGTGTATCTTGGGTTTTTTATATCAATACCACAAAGTGGACTATTTAGTGCAGAAAGACGTAACTCGTTATGAGACAACTTTACTACTACTGCTAAGTGGTAGAGTTCTGCGTGGTCTCAAGGCAGTGGTACCAGACCCGTCTGGTACCATTGCCTTACCTATTCCTGCCGCAATAGGGTCAGTGCTTTTCACTGTCGTGTTCCGGTTTGGAGGGTAAGGTAGCCGGTAAACTTATGCGTGTGCTTTCTTATAGTATAGTGCTATCTTATAGTAGAAGTCGTGTTTCATTTTGCCAACACTCGCTGCAGCGCTGTATATTGTCCCACTAATATCAAAATTAAGCAGCACTGCAGCGTATAATCTTCTTATATATAAAATTCTCGTGTCACAATGTTCGTTCCCATACTTCTCCGAAACGGTTTGACCGATTTTGATGAAATTTCGTATGTATATTCATTGAGTCTGAGAATCGACCAACATCTATTTTTCATCCCCCTAAATGTTAAGGGGTGTCCACCCCTAAATTTTATTTTATTTTATGGACAATAATTTAATTTTAATTTTTTAATGATTCAACATTGAAAAATATATACAACCCTTAATTTTCAACCCTCTACGATCAACCCCTATTTTTTGATTCAATAATTTATGTGGCAAAACAACGTTTGCCGGGTCAGCTAGTAGAGTATAATATACATTCGTGACCAAAACTTCGTAACCACCGTGAATTTCATGTTGCTTCCGTGTTTCATTCACCGAGCTCTGACATGGGCTGCACTTTAGTGGAACACAAGTGGCGTAGCGCATATTTTACTACACGAAAGTCTTTCTCATCAGCAGTATTTTTTATGTTTATTCATCATAAACAAACAAATCTTACATCTTTATAATATTAATAATATTATAAGCTGAGCCTGCAAACGTTATTTTGCCATATAAATTATTGAATTAAAGAATGTGGGGTTGATTGTTAAAGGCTGAAAATTTAGAGTTGTATGTATTTTCAATGCCACGTTATATAAAATAGTAATAAAAAATTGACCATACAAAATGAAATAAAATGTTAGGGATGGACCACCCCAATAGGCCTTTTCATCACAAAAATTTTTTGTGCGCATGCGTCAGAATCAGCCATCTTTTTCGTACTGTTTTTTGTAAACAACCATGCTAAATTGTCCGCTATCCGTGTATCAAAAATTAAAATATAAATCAAAGTTGATTAATTGTAAAAAAAGTGAAAAAAAAAAAAAGTAGTAAGTCAAAATAATCGGAAAAAAATTTTTGTACTCCATTATAATTATGTTGTCTGTACGAAAAGGAACAACAAAACGGTGTTGTTATGGAGTATGTAAAAGTGATACATGATACAAATCATTTAAAACCTGTAAATTTTTTATATATTATTTATTTATTTATTTATTATGTCGCATTAAACATTTTGTTTCTGATAAAAAATTTCTAAACATATTTACATTTGTCTAATTAATAATGTCATGTATAGCCTCAAAATATTAATTTAGCCACCTTAACATTAACATTTTAGCCACCTTTTCAATTTTTCACAATTATGAGCTTCAACTGAATCATAAATAAGTGAAGCACCATCGATGGTTTTTTCCAATAATTTATTTCTTTGTGGAGATAATAGTCCTTGTCCAGCCATTGTTGATTAAAACAGTACGAATTTTTTGAATTACCGCCGTTTCAACATGGCGGCTACGCATGCGCTCATCTGATGATGAAAAGGCCTATACAATAACAATAAAATGTTAGGGGTGGTTATAAAAAATAAATAGTAGCCGATTCTCAGCCCTACTGAATATGCATATAAAATTTCATAAAAATCGGTCAAAGCGTTTCGGCGTAGTATTATTATAACTAACATTGTGACATGAGAATTTTATATATATAGACATGACGTAACAAATCCGACGTCTTTGTCTTCAAATACATTATTAATGTTATTAAAATAAGTTCAACGATCTCAATAATTGGAAGCACTGGAAGCCACAATACACGTAATCCATTATCGGCTTACAATAACAATATGACCTTTAACTCTTATCTTCCATCGTAGAACGGTTTAACGGTCGGTTACAAAGTTGTGGTCTTCATAACGCAAAGAATGGCAGTGCCGTGTCACCTGGCACGCCCTCTGCTTTAATTAAAATAAAAATAGTAGTGTCAAAAAAGCTAATAATTAACAATAATAATTTATCTCAATATTATTCTTTAGACGTATGTTCTGTCGGAAATAAAAAATGTCGGACTTTAAATCTATTTTTATTCCTTATGAAAGTTAAAAAGGAATAAAAAATACATTCAAAATCTGATATTTTTCATTTTTTTTTTAAATATTTTGAAGGAAGGCAGTTAATCTATTATTAAAAAGGTGGTCAAATCAAAGTTAATATGCAGTTAAATTTAATTCAACAAAACATTAGCAAACTAGGCTAGCATGTATCTCGCAAATTTATATGCTAACTAGGTGTACAAATTACGAAAAAAATCTGTAAAGGGTGGACCCTGCAGACCATCCCTGAAACTTCCCACTAAATTAAGGTATTTAAAGTTCAAAAGAGTAAAAAATATAAGCATAGATTTTTCAGTTCGAACATCTATTTAAAAAAAATGACAGTATATTAATATTTGAAAAGCTGTATATTTTGAAATTTTTAATATTGCTTTAGCTAAATAATCGATAAGTTGAAAAATTTCGACAAAATTTTCGTCACAAATAAATCCCAAAACAATTGACCGATTTTGACTTTGAGAAAAGCTGATAAGATTTTTAAGTCAGTCATAAATCTGGAAGTTATATTAAAAAATACTGTTGCGCCAAATATTTTAGGGTTTTTTCAAAATTTCTCAAAACTTCCTGGGCCGAATCAGTTCAAACTTCTCTCTGTCTAAGTTGAGCGAAATCCAATCGAATGTCATAAACCACGTTTCAATTGGTCACGCCGTTCAAAAGTTATGCGATGTTTACATACACACATACACACACGCACACACACACACACACACGCGCGCACACACACACACACACACATATACATACACACAGACATACTGACGTCATCGTGAAAATAGTCGGAAAAGGTTCCTAGGACCTTAAAACGTGGACATCAGGTGAAAACTCGATTTTCGAAAATCGGGGTAAAATCAGTAACTTCCTTATCTACATACGTAGTGGGAAGTTTGAAACATTTTATGCTTAGTCTTGTATTATAAACTTTCCCAGTACAAAGAATTTAGAATGGAAAGCTTTATAAATGAATGAATAAATGCTTATTTGCAAGTATATCTATATATTAATATTACAAATACAAAAACTTGGATGTAAGGATAGATGTTTGTTACCCAATAAAGCAAAAACAACTAGACAGATTTGGATGAAATTTAGCACACATAGTGATGATGACCTGAAATAGCACACAGGATACTTTTTATACTGGAAAAATAAGTTGTTCCCATGGGATTCACCAAAAACTTTTAAAATATAGCGAACTGCAATGTTATGCACCCTGCAGTTCGTTACATTGTAAAAGTACCCACTAGCATAATTAGATGAATAATTACGCTAGTGGGCTATAAAACGATTATAATTAATACATACAAAATCTACAGATGTCTATAGCAGTATAGATTACACTATGTAACGTTAATTTTATATATATACATTTCTAAAACAGACAAACTTATATTCCTATAATAGATAAATAGACTAATAAATAAATAAATAACACGACCGCCCCGTTGGTCGAGTGGTTACCGAACCTAACTGCGAATCGAGGGGGCTCGGGTTCGATTGTCGACAGGGATAAACAAATGTGTGATAAGCATAGGTGTTTGTATTTCTGAGTTTGGGTGTTTATTATGTATGTAACAGTATTTATATATGTATAAAATATAGCCTATAGCACTGAATAGTGTAGTTTCTGATTGTTAAATGATTTTCATGATCAGTTCAGTATTTCCGAAGTGAGTTTTGTGTGCACGGGCTGATAAATGTGTGTATTTGTGTGTGTGTGTGTGTGTGTGTGTGTGTGTGCGAGTGTGTGTGTGTATGTTTGTGTTTGCGTATGTGAATATGTGTATGTATGTGTATTTGGGCGTGCGTGATGTTAAGGTGTGTATGTTTAATTATATGAGTATATCTCACATACCTAGCTGTTTTATTTAGGATTATGTTTACTATTTTCTTTCTGAAGGCCCTCTTAGATAGATGAAATATATCAACGATAGAAAATTTTAAGTTATAACCACTACATAATATAAAATAAAGTCGCTTTCCGCTGTCTGTCCTTATGCATGCTATGATCTTTAAAGCTACGCAACGGATTTTAATGCGGTTTTTCTCACAGATAGCGCAATTTTAGAGAAAGGGTGGAGGAGGAAGTATATGTGTTATAACATTTTATGGCAAAACAACATTTGCCGGGTCAGCTAGTTAGATAATATTCTGTAAATGATAGAAGAAAAAACATTTTATGCTTAGTCTTGACTACATAATATTAAACAAAGTCGCTTTCTCTGTCTGTCCCTATGCATGCATAAATCTTTAAAACTACGCAACGGATTTTGATGCGGTTTTTTTGATAGATTTATACTTGAGGAAGGTTTTAGTATGTAAACCTTTCCGATATTCCCACGGGACAAAAGCAAAGCGGGTGAAACCTCGGGCAGGTTGCTAGTGTATTATAAAATTTCCCAGTACAAGTGTTTGTAGGTCACCTGAATGTAGCTTGTCATCTGTCCTCTTTCAACGAATCGCCCGAATGCTGACCTCCTTTAAAGGTATCCGGGGAATTTTTAATGACGGGACTTTTTACAATGTTGCTCTCTATGAATTGTTAAAAATTCCAATGTCGAAAGCTGGTTAAATATTTTAATTTAAGTCAAAAAGTATTCCATTTTATATTCGTTCAGAAATGATAGAAATATTTATAATTAATAATATCACACCAAATCCCTTGTAGGTAGGTAATGTGTAATAGATTACGTTAGTAGGCAAACATCAATAGATTGATAGATACTAATCTTATAATGACTTATTTTTATGTTATAGCACTTACCCCGTGTTTGGGAAAACTTGAAAAACATTAAAAACAACAAAGAAAAATATCGACACGCAGGATTTGAACCTGCGACCGTCTCCCTAAAGCCGGGATCGGTTCCCGGCTTTAGGGAGACGGATGCAGGTTCAAATCCTGTGTGTCGTTTTTCTTTATTGGTTTTAAAATTATAATGACTTGTTTCTTAGTTTGTTAGTTTTTAAATAAACTTATTATTTACTAGCTGTGCCCGTGACTTTGTTTGCGTGGAAAAAAATCTGAAATGAAAGCCTAAGTTACTCCTTATTACCGTAGTTTAAAATATAGGCAGTCCTGGGGTTTGACCCGAATAGTTCCTGTTCCCGTGGGATTTCCGGGATATCCTATGTCCTTTCTCGAGTCTCAAACTATCTTTGTACCAAATTTCATCCAAATCGGTTCACTGGTTAAGGTATGAAAATGAGACAGACAGACAGACAGAGTTACTTTCGCATTTATATTACTAGTACGGGTTTCAGACAGTCTAGTAATAATTTAAACTCAAAAAAACTTCAAATAAGCGACTTCACATTTCTCGTATCCGGAACCCTGCATCAGATCTTTAGAAAATTAAAATGGAACTTCTGAGAAATATAAAAATCCTCGTAAAGGAATTGGCGTAATGATATCTATTCTTTTGTTAATTTGAATACAAAGAGGTTGTTAACTCATAAGCGCCTCCTCACGATCTCTAAACAACTCTCAACACAATCGCACTTCCAACAAGGTTAATCCAGTAGTAGATAGCGTTGATATAACTCAATGTGGGGCAGTTATTATCTCGTTGTCTGGCGTAATTGAAAATATAACTCTAATATACATAAGTGTCTTCAAGCCCGGTACCTTTCCGAGGTAGACAGAGCATACCGAAAGTCTAAACCGAACGAACTGAAAAACAAAGTCGCTTCCGCTATATGTGTGGTGGTATCTTTTAAGTTACGTTAACAGATTTTAATACGGTTTTCATCAATAGATAGAGCGATACAAGAGAAAGGTTTATATGTAGTATATGCGTATTATAAGTAGAAAAAAGCTGAGAATGCTACGTATTTGTCGTGAAAACATATTTATGTGCGCTTCCATTGCAACTGTTTGAAGTCGGGACAAGTCGCTAATCTTAATATATATAAATTATGTGTCACGTTGTATGTCTGCGATGGAATCTAGGACTATTGAAATCGATTTCAATGAAATTATGTAGATATCTAGTGTTTGGTGCAACTTACAGGATACGATAGTTTTTATCTTAACTAACCCCCTCCCTTCTCAACTAACCCACTAAAATATTCAACACAAGTTATTTGTATGGCAAAACAACGTTTGCCGGGTCAGCTAGTGATATAAAAAAATCACATAGAACAACAAACACTGTCTTTCTGTATATAGAGATAAGTATATAGGTATTACTGGCATTTATGTGAATGGTGTGTTGTCCTCTCTGCAGCAAGGATTACCTTCTAAATCAGATAAACATTGATCGCCCCATTGGTCGAGTGGTTAGCGACCCTGACTGCGCAATCAACGGGACATGGTTTCGATTCCCGCCGGGGACAAGCATTTATGTGATAAGAATAAATGATTGTATTTCTGGGATTAGATGTTTAATCAACATTGACCGCCCCGTTGGTCGAGTGGTTAGCGACCCTGACTACGCAATCAACGGGGCTCGGGTTTGATCCCCGACGGGGACAAGCATTTGTGTGATGAGCATAAATGTTTGTATTTCCGGGTTTGGGTGTTTATAACATATATTCTGGTATTTACATATGTATTTCTATGTATTAGTATTGTTGACTAACACCCATAACACAAGCAAATAATTTGCTTACTTTGGGGTTAGATCAGTAAGTGTAATTTGTCCCGTGAATATTTATTTATTATTTATTTATATATTCCTGTATTTATATATGTATTTCTATGTATTAGTATCGTTGACTAACAGCCATAATACAAGGAAATAATTTGCTTACTTTGGGGTTGAACAGTAGATGTAATTTATTCTGTGGAAAAAAAAACCACGGTGAGTATTGATGCTACTGCAGCAAGAAAAGGTAAGGCGGTAGTACTTAACAGGGATGAGATGCTGCAGAACTCTGTCAATTCGTAGTCCCGATGGTGGTAACGCGTTTAGTGAACATAATAATATCTGGTTGACCGAGCTTTGCTCGATTTTTTACATATTTTTGAAACCGATCTTTTCTTGGACCTTGAACCTTGATAAATCGATTCCTATAGAATATATATTTTCTATACTGGTTGACCGAGCTTTGCTCGATTTTTCACATACCCATATCTTGGGAACCGAGCTTTTCTTGGACCTGGAACCTTGATAAATCGATTCCTTGACCCGAAAAACTCCTAATTTATGACTTTCATGAAAATCGTTGGAGCCGGTTCCGAGATTCCAATTATATATATATATATATATATATATATATATATATATATATATATATATATATATATATATATATATATATATATATATATATATATATATATATATATATATATATATATATATATATATATATATATATATATATATATATATATATATAGTTTAAAGGTATTAGATAAGATGGGTTTGTGATCTCATACCGGCTTCAGTACAAACGCATGAAGTCTTCAAAAGGCTTGAATCACGGGTAGGACAAATATACATACGCCGGTTCTCTTGCAGATTAGGCATTGTGAATTGAAAGTCAATAGACTTTGTTATGTTATAAAAAGTGATGAAGTGGTGAAGTGAGAAAGTGTCGATCGTCACCTATAAACACCAAAGATGTTAATACTGCGTTGCTATCTTGTGAGGTCTAATGCCATATGCATAAAATTACCGGCTACCTTACAAGTGACAAGCACTGACGCTATTGCGGTAGGAATAGGCGGCGGTGGTACCAGATCCGGGCGAGATAATGCAGAACTCTATCACTTAGTAGCCACGATGGTAGTGACTCGCATAGGCAATCGGTCGCCTTTTACGACCTTCCTGGCAGAACGGCAGTTGGCCTATTCTCCAAAGGAGCCCGACACAAAGGAATCTTCGAGTTCACATAGAGTCTAAGTGATATTTTACCAGCTTCAGTATAAACAGATGGTATCATGGGCTTGAATCCTGGGTCGGGTAATGAAAAATAATACGTCGGTATCGAGCAAATGATATGCCGCGTTGCTTCCCTTGCAGGATACAGTGAATTGAAATTCAATACAGGTTTGATTTAGTATGATTTATCGGCTAGGTTGGGGATTTTTACCACACATTAGGTACCATCCTGGCGATTTTAGTCTTTGAAAATGTACGCCACAAAGCTTTGATCTGAGAGAACGACTTTCGAAGATAACCCTGAAAACACTCAACTCGGTGATTACACTTGAAATCTCACGATACGAGTCAAATAAGCTTGCTACTAGACCATAAAACATTTAAAATTACCGTTTCAAAGCTGCCTGAATGGAAATCGTATCTAGTCTAGGTGATGCGGATTAATTACGAGACGTAAAAGTGAAGCGAATTCAGATTAGCCTATTCGGTGTAGTCTGTATTGAAAACTGTGATACATATTTTTATGTATTTTTTATCATCTCTGTATTTTTTATCATCAACTGTAAACAAGCAGATGTTTCACTTAATAAAAATATAACTGAAGCTTGTGACATAGAATACATGGGGCACACTAAAAGTTTTGCACTTCTAGCTAATCGGAACTATTTGAATTTCGAATGTTATATTTTTAAAACGTTGCAACCTTCTTAGTAATAAAAAAAATTGGCGGGAAATGATTTGTCAATTATTTTTTTATCACACATCAAAGTTCTATGTACGCAACGAAAATGGAATTAAGTCGAAAAGATTTTAGAGCGATGATTTTTTATGATTTTAAAAGTTCTCTTTCTCCGCAAGACTGTGCCGCTCGTCTTCAAAATGCTATTGGGAGAGAAACACCTTGTTTGAACACCGTGAGGCGATGGTTTGCTGAATTTGAGAGAGGTTGAGTTTTTTTACACGACGCATTTCGTGAAGGGCGGCCTTCAACTGCCGTCAACGAAAATAATGTGGCTACTGTAAGCGCTTAATTGAAGAAAACCCCCGGATTACCTATGAGACAATTCAAGGACTATTGGGGATTGGTATGAGCCAAATTCAGAAAATTTTACACGAAGAATTGAAAGTTTGGAATCTTTGTTGTAGTTGGATCCCTCATGAACTGACGGCGGAGCAGAAGCGGGCACGTGTGGAATGGTGCTCACAGATGCTACTGAAGTACGACCACGGACATTCTAATACTGTTTATGACATTGTCACAAGAGACGAAACGTAGATTTATTATTTTGAACCCGAAAAAAAACAGCAATCTTGTGAATGGGTGTTTGAAAATGAGAACAGGCCAACAAAAGTGAGACAGGCGAGAAACGTTGGTAAAAAAAATGATCGCGTTTTTTTTCTCAGCTGTGGGTCCCATCTGTACAATTCTACTTGAAGATCAAAAGAGTACTAATGCCAAGTGGTATTCTACTATTTGTTTACCCAGTGTTTTAGAAAAAGTTCGCGAAAGACGACCCAAAAGCCGTATTCTCCTACACCATGATAACACTTCTTCACACACGGCCAACAAAACAAAGTCATTTTTAACTTCCGAAAAAGTACATCTCGTCACTCATCCTGCGCATAGCCCCAACTTGGCACCCCGTGATTTCTGTATTTTCCCCAAAATCAAAGATTTAATGAGAGGTTTTACTTTTACCAACTCCGAAGAGAAGAGAGAGTGATTGTGTTCAATCAGCACGTAGAAAATATGCCTTCAGATCTGTGGGCTTCCTGTTTTAAAAAATGGTTCAATCGCATGAAAAAATGTTTAAAATGTAAATCAGATTATTTTGAAAAGCAATAAACATAATATTTTGGTTATAACATGTTGTTTTTTAAGTTACGCAAAACTTATAATGTGACCTACGTATGCATGCGGTTGACAACGTACTATTTAATGTCTTCGGTGTCAATAGGTGATGACTAATGATTATCTATTTTCGGCAAGATAGATTTGTTTTCTGCTATGATAAAATAAATTATAAATTAAATTAAAAATGGATAAAATAAATCATAAATTAAATTTCATTCATTCGCCTCTACGATTGACTAATGATTGATCCATTTTCTTCAAGAGAGATCTGTTTTTTACTATTATATGATAAATTATAAATTAAATTAAAAATGTAATTCATTCACCTCTATGGTCTAGTATTCCGATGTCGGTATTAACCACATGTGGTCCGAGGTTCGATTCCCGGATGGGGCAATTTAGAAAGGTGTTTTTTAAGTTTTCTAATAAAAACAAAGGATTGAATAAAAGTACCCGGTTAGCGATAGGCTTTCCGCCTATCACATTATGGGACTAAGTATCTTCGGCAAATCGTGGGTGCACTGCTTGTACCTTTGCCTACCTCTTCGGGGAATCGGGCGGTAAAATACTATTTTTTAAATTTATTTATTTACCTGAGCTAGTGTTACAAGATCTATTACTTAATGTACCCCTCGTGTTGGTTCCGGGCTCCTTTGAAGAATAGACCAAGGCCGTTCTGCCAGGCAGGTCGTAAACGGCGACCGATTGGCTATGCAAGTCACTACCATCGTGACTACTAGGTGGTAGAGTTCTGCATTGTCTCGCGCGGGTTTGGTACCACCGCCTTACCTATTCCTGCCGCAATAGCGTCAATGCTTGTCACTGTCGTGTTCCGGTTTGGAGGGTAAGGTAGCCGGTAAACTTATGCATGTGGCATTAGACCTCGCCACAAGATAGCAACGCACTATTAACATCTTTGGTGTCTATATGCGATGGTTGATTCTTACCATCAGGACACCCATCTGATTGTTTGCTATCTTATGATATAAAAAAAATGTTCAAGTATATTCTGCTACAATTTAAATTTAAATTTAAATTTTTTTTTAAATAAAAATTTAAATTTTTATAGGATCATTTATAGGATCTTACTATGAAAGATCTTTCTTCTAAAGATTAACCAATTGAAAGCAAAGTTTAATTTCACCCAACATCCGTAGTATTTTCTAGTCAACGTTTTATTGGTGTTAAAGCTAAATTGTTATCCGGGTTATCTTTTTTCCTTGAGCTTATCGTGCACGGGTACTTTGTAACACCTCACTGCTATCGCGGCGCAGACAACGCTGTCAGTAGGCGACAGGGTAAGTAAGCAAATGTGCCGACCGGGCCGCCAGTATTTGATACTCACATCACTGTAGTTGAGTAAGCAATTAATTGCATAAACAGACAATATATATATTTTTACATACTAAAAATATAGTGTGCAAATGTTACGAAAAATAAAAACTTTTTAAAATTCATATAACTAGTATTAACATCGTTTCTACAATAAATATTTGATTTAAATTATATCTGTATTTCAGATTTTTTAAACAATATTTCACATTAGCTGTTGCTGGCGACTTCGTCCGCGTGGACTTCGTTTACTCCGCACAGCACCTCCCCCGTAGACCTGTTAGTAATATTCATGCAAAATTTGAAGTAAATCCATGCAGTACTTTTTGAGTTTACCACGGACATACATACAGACAAACAGACAAACAGATAAACAGACAAACAGACAAAAATTCTAAACACTATATTTTTGTCTTCGATATTGATTGTAGATCACGCCCCAGTATTCTTTTAAAAAAATATTCAATGTACAGTTTTGACTTCCTACGACTTTATTATATGTACAGATAATAAGAAATTTCTTAGAACATTTCAACTTGTTAGCAAAAAACATTCTAATTATAGTATGTTTTCCTATTATCAATTCCATCAACCATTTTTCACGCTCGAACTGCTTGATATATTAGCATGGTTGTACTGGTAACGTATATTCAAAATTAATACAAATGCTAATTTTTTGTTAAAAAAAATAAACCTTTAATTAGCTCTAGGGTGCTGTTGATTATATTACACCACTTTATTGACATGGAACTCCATTCTGTTGATATTATATATCTCGTTACTTATTTTGAGTTTGTGCTCAATATTTTACATAAATATCTATCCAGAGGACGTAAGTTTATATGAAAGATTATATTGATGACATCTCATTCTACTCGCGGGTGAAACTGCGGGGATCAACTATCATATTAATTGCTTCAGTAAACTTTTACTCGTTGGCTTAATAGTTAATTGTTCCTGGGACGTGATATCAAGTGAAGCTGCACTAGAGACGAAACTTCCACAAAACCGACCCGACTTTGTACAAAATGAATGTTTATTCTAAGTGCTGTGCCAACAAACACTAGAATCATCTATCCATAAGTGCGTATTAGATGATGCATATGAAACACTTGGGCTATAAAACACATTTGTGATTGACATTTTGCAGACTATTACAAACACCGAATAACACGTCCCAAATAAAATATTAGAAGATAAACGAATCGTGGTTTTTATGCTCAACTGATTGAAATATGTAGTATCGAATACCATTCAACTTTAAAGCTATAAGCTGATTACTATCACCATCTGCCAAGCATCACGTATCAGATAAGCAAAGTTCTTGTGCTCAATTAATGAATATCTGTAGTACTAAACGCTATCTAAGCTCCAAAGCCGTGTGTAGCACAAACACCAGCATCATCTGCCGAGTAGCGCGTATCAGATAAGACGCAACAAGCCTCGGGCTATGCGAGGTTACTGTGCTCGACTGATGAATATCGGTGGCACTAAATGGTTTGAGTGCCAAACGACTTGTTTTATTTGCTGAGTAACTTCGGTAGCTTCGTTGATTTCGCAAGTTCCGCATTTTATTATATTATGTATCTTGCATGTTTCTGAAATTACCGTTCGTCTACTTTTTATACCTAAACTTCAGTGAAATATGTACAATGATTTTAAATTCATACGTTGAACAGGAATGATGTAAATGACGAATTGCATTAATTATTTACCTACATTCACACAAGAAATATTACGTGTTAGTAGCCAAATTCTAGAGTTTGCGATGTAATTGAATTTGTAAATCCCAAAAGAATACATACTTCATGTTTTTAAATCAAAAATTATGTTATATACTAATCATAGATGGTATCATAAATTGTGGACCTCTGTATCCATTTTTATCCAAATTGATCTAGCCGTTGAGGTTTAAAAAGATAACAAACATGCAAACATATAGACTTTCATTTTATATATATATATATATATATATATATATATATATATATATATATATATATATATATATATATATATATATATATATATATATATATATATATATATATATATATTACATAATTCATGTTAAGTCCACGAAAGCCTCAGGTAAGCTTCTAGCTACATTACCCATTATTATTAAAAAAAGTCCATTTAAGTATTTACATAGGGGTAACAAAGGGGGCACGTTGACATTGCCCCTGGGTGGCATTTCGTCAGTGACTCGGGGCGGCATCATGGGTAAATCCGGGCGTGACGACGGTATTGATGCTTATGCCCCATTACACTTTGATTAGAGCGTCTGTGAGTGTTTAATGCAGGTAATTTTTTTTTTTAGAAAATAAACTAGGGCATTCAAAGACGGTGGTATACAATTGCCACCGTCCATGAAAGCGTCAGGTAAGCTTCTAGCTACTTTACCTAATATTATTAAAAAAAGTCCTTTTTAAATGTATTTACAAAGGGGTGGCATGTTGACATTGGCCTAGGGTGGCATTTCTTCAGTGATTCAGGGCGGCATTATGGGTAAATGCGGACCTGATGACGGTGATCAACCTTGACGCTTTTTACTGCCAATACGCTTTGATTAGAGCGTGTGTGAATGTTTAATGCAGGTATTTAGTATTAACTAAAACTCACTTGTAGAGAGCCATTGATTGGTGCGAGTGATTAGTAATCAGCGTAGTAAAAGTGAATAGATGCTTTTTACCGGCATTAAACATTCGCACTCGCTCTAATCGAAGTGTAATCGGGGCCTTATGCAGCAGGAATATGTAAGGCAGTGGTAACAAACTCGCGTCACACGTTGCATAGTTTAGCGTATTTCGTAAACTTAAATACGTGTCGTCACACAACTACCACCACAAACATTTTAATATCTATGGATGTCTCTTGCTATCAAGGAAAGATTAAATACTAGCTATAACTCGTGACATCGTTCGCGTGATCAAAAAACATTATTTAAAAGTAATCTATGTAACCTGCCCTGTAAACTTTATATTTCAGTGAAAGTTTTGACGAAATCAAAATCGGTTCATAACCGAACCCCGTACAATCAGAATGACAGACAGACAAAAATATTAAAAATGGTTGTTTAGGTGTTAGTAGTACTCGTATCGTAATAATAACATACTGCACTTGAAAAACCCTAATAATTTTGAAATCACAGACAATTCAATTTCATTTATATGTATAGATTGGAAGCTGAATGATATATATCCATACAAGCAACCGTTACATTTTTTCTCTAAAAAGTGTATCTAAAACAGATCCGAATGATATATTATGATAAATTCACAAAAGATACTAACCCTCCATATTTTGAATAATGAAAAATGTATTTAAATAAAATATTGTATCTGCTTATTGATAAAAGCTTTTACACCACTGTAGTGTATTGAGTTACGACGTATACCTAATGTGACCATTATAACCTTTTTTGTCAGGACTTTATATTTTTTGTTCTAAATGATATAGAAATCCTAGAATAGGTTGCTTGAATTTTAAAACATTATACATTTTAATTTTCCAGACCTAATGTTGTCTCTGAAGAAATGAAGTTGTCCCAATCGATGTTTCGTGACAAGAGAAGTGGCGCGGGCGTAAGGCCATATCCCTTGTTTCACTGACATTGCAAAAGTATAAAAATATTTTTTCAAGTTTTAGAATTCCACACCAAAGACAATAAACTGTAATATATCTTTATCAATATTATAAATGCGAAAGTTTGGATGGATGGCTAGATGTTTGTTACTCAATCACGCAAAAACTACTAAACTGATTTGAAAGAAATTTGGCACACAGGTAGAAGATGACTAGGAATAGCACATAGATTATTCTTTATCCCGGAAAATTAGTTAGTCCCGCGGAATTCCCCAGCAACTTTTGGGCAGCATGCGGCAGCTTATATGTTTTTGTAAATATTAATATATCTTTTCAAAATATTAACAGAAAATTTTACCAAGCGCCACTGATAAAAAGGTATAGTCCCATTTTAAGTGGAAAAAATGATGGCTACTTTAGGTATAGCCTACGCGATCAAGGCGGAACCGTTCAACACCGGCTAGGAAATATGGTCCGATGTGTCAAAGATAGCGAAACCATGTTGGCAACCACTCGATGATATTTCCCTAATGATAAAATATGCTCGCCTCGTAAATAAAGGCTGCTCAGAACACATAAAGTAAATTCCGCTTTTGTTTTACAGCTTGTCTTCATAGATCTTGTTTAGAAGCTTTGTTTTTGAATTTCAATCATAACTTAGTTGGTAGTTTGTTTTTATAGTTTTGTAGTTAGCCTATTTCGATCAAATCGGAACTTACTGGATTGATGAGATGATATTTGGTAAACATACATTAATTAATTCATGATCAGCGTTTATTCACTTTTACTACGCTGAATACTAATCACTCGCACCAATCAATGGCTCTCTACAAGTGAGTTTTGGTTTATACTAAACACCTGCATTAAACATTCACACACGCTCTAATCAAAGCGTATTGGCGGTAAAAAGCGTCAACGCTGATTACCGTCATCAGGTCCGGATTTACCCATAATGCCGCCCTGAGTCACTGAAGAAATGCCACCCTGGGCCAATGTGAACATGCCACCCCTTTGTAAATACATTTAAAAAGGACTTTTTTTTAATAATATTGGGTAAAGTAGCTAGAAGCTTACCTGAGGCTTTCATGGACGGTGGCAATTGTATACCACCGTCTTTGAATGCCCTAGTTTATTTTCTAAAAAAATATTTAAAAGCATTTGCAATAACGCGAAGACATTTTTTTCTCACCTTCCGAATTTTGCCGCGCCTGCAATATTTCACGCCCTGAGCTAGGCCCCGAGTGTCCCTAGTTTAAATCCAGGGTTGACCGTCGTGTTCTGGTTTGGAGAGTAAGGTACCCGTTAACTTATTCTTATGGTATTAAGATCCCGCCATACCACGCCACCATTAGTATCTTTCGTGTCTATCTAGGTAAAGGCGATTGTTGTCTCTTTCCAGTTGAAGATCTTGTTTGCTGTCTAATAATATAAAAGAAACTAAACTGCTGTGTCGAACTCAGACAAGACATTGCAAAAATCTACTAAGTACTAGTGATCTGTATCGTAGGTATTCTTAAGCCAGTCCGGACCAATATAGAAAAATAATGCTTTTAGTGTCCCGTACCTGAAGGGTAAAACGGGTTAGTAATAGGTACTAAGATTTCGCTGTCCGTCTGTCTATCTTTCATCAGGCTGTATCTCATAGTAAGACATTTGAAAATTTCACAAATTATGTATTTCTGTTGCCGCGTTAACAACAAATTACGGGAAAGCTAGTTATGCAAAAACTTGTCTATACATGTTTTTTGTAGGTGTCATTACATTTCTATCCTAAGTATCCTTCTACAAGAAGTAAGACATCTACAGGGAGTTAATTTCTCTATATATTAGTTCTGAAAAAAAAAAACAAGAAACGCTCGAATTAAACCCAGGACCAGGACTCATAACTTTTTTTCATTCCACGTTTGGTGTCAGAGGAAATCGGATGTCCTTAGCACACTTTTCGTGATACTGACAGTTTGAAGGGAATGCAATAATTCAATTTATTTTCCTTTTCTCCAGGGATTATTTCAGCCTGACGATAACATCGAGTAAATCTGTTTTTATCAAGAAAAGAATTTTCAACGGACGTAAATACATAAGTACATACAAAATCATATACATTTAGATTATTACCACACCAAAAGATTTCTTTTCAATTACTGAGTCATCGCGAACTGTAAATAATATAAAAAGCGGTACACAATTTGTATAGTCTACAATTAATACAAAAAGCCAATTGTGACATTAACCGTTAAAATTGACAAAAACCGTGACGGAATTTCGTTAAAACTGTATTATTTGTACTACGAAGCTTAGAGAAAAATTTTGCTCACAGGAGGAAAATTGACGACTATATAATTAGTGGTTCGCGCTAGCCTATGTATATGTCGCAGTGAAATTGTCAATACCGTTAGATTATAATCTACCTAAGTGATATTATAATTTAACTGCTAACATAACCTAACCAAATTATAAAATCCCTAGGTAGATTATAATCTAACGGCTATTGACAATTTCACTGCGACATATATATACTTGGAATTCATATGGTGTGTAATATATACTATACTTTTACAACCCATAAACATTATCAAGACATCCTTTGGACCAATCTGGCTTGTGACCAAACTTATATATTCTTTAAATGTTATTGGTTTGCTTACCAAATTGAATAATGTTCTGGTTAATGGTACTCGAGTTATTACGTGTTGAACAAACATTTAAACATACATATATACATAAATACACACATACGTTAATGCATATACACATACAATGAACATACACATATCTTTGTCTAAACTAACCAGCGATCGCACTCTTGCTGAAAGTTGACAGTTATTTTGTTAATGTTAAAGCAGATAAATTAATTATCGGACAAATAAATAAACTTTATACTTAAGTCACCCCTGTGGTCTAGTGGTCCAGCGTTGGCGTTGATCACATGAGGTCCCGGGTTCGATTCCCGGGTCGAGCACATTAAAAAAAAGTGTTTTTTCAGTTTTCTGAGAAACACAAAGTTGCCCGGGATTAGAAAGTGCCCGGTTGGCGATAGGCTTGCCACCTATCACATTGGGACCAAGTATCTTCGGCTAATCGTGGGCGCACTTGTTGTACCTCTGCCTACCTCTGCAGGGATATGGGCGTGAAGATACTTTTATACTTAAGTCAAAGTCAATTTTTTTAAATTTTCCTTTACAGGCAAGTTTGATGGGTCATCATTTTTAAGTCACTGCCGGATCGGATATTTATATTAATTTAACTAGCCGTTGCCTGCAACTTCGCCCGCGCGGCCTTCGCTTACTCCGCACAGCTCCTCCCCCGTAGGTGATATCGTGATAATATGTAGCCTATATGTTGACCCGACCTGTTAGACCTGTATGTAATATTCATGCAAAATTTGAAGTTAATAATACTTTTTGAGTTTACCCCGGACATACGTACAGACAAATAGACAAAAATTCTAAAAACTATATTTTTGGCTTCAATATCGATTGTAGATCACGCTCCAAGTATTCTTTTAAAAAATATTCAATGTACAGTTTTGACTTTCCTACGTTTTTATTATATGTATAGATTATATTATAAATGCGAAAGTTTGGATGTTGTAAGGTTGGATGAATGGAAGTTTGTTACTCAATGACGCAAAAACTATTGAACGGATTTGGATGAAATTTGGCACACAGATAGATAGTAATCTTGAATCACACACAAACTATTTTTTATCCCGGAAAAGTTAGGTGATCCCGCGGGATTCATTAAAAACTTTTATAATGTAGCGAGCTGCACGCAGCTCGTACTACATAAATTTTGAACATAGTTTTATTAAAATCTTCTCTCAGTTTGACAACAGATTCTCGGCTGGTTTCCGAAACGCAAATTAATTTTAACAAGCGATTAATCCGTGTTTAACAGATCATTTGTTTGTAAAAATTATGTTAAGCATAGATTAATTGCTTGTTAAAATTAATTTGCGTTTCGGAAACCGGCCGTCTAACATTAAACAAGGTAGTGTATGTAGTGTGTATTAAACGTATGGTAGTGTTTGTGTATTTTTATTAATTTAACATACGTCTCGCCCGGGTCTGGTACCCAGTACTAGTAGCGGGTGCCGGGTATCTGGTACCGGGGTGACAGTCTATCGCCAGCCAGGCACTTTTCCAATCTCGGCCAACGTTGTTTTTATCAATAAACTGAAAAAACACATTTTTTTATTTTATCGTGTCAACGCCGACACCGGACGACTAGACCATAGATATGATGTGAAAGTTAAGAATATCTCTTTACGTCAGAAGAATCATCTGTTTATATTTAATTTCCGTCATTTAGTGTTTCTGTAAATTGAAATTAATAAATAAAAAATAAATATTCACGGGACAAACAACACTTACTGATCTAATCTCAAACTAAGCAAATCGTTTGCTTGTATTATGGGCGTTAGTCATGGATACTAATACATAGAAATCTATATGTAAATACTTTTACATAGATAATAATCACCAAAACCCGGAAATACAAACATCACACAAATCGACCAACGGGGCGGTGTTTTTCAATTTGATTCCATCTTTAATTACTTTTCTTACGCCTTATTATTTACGCTGTCATTTTATTTTACGCTTTATTTTTACTAGTAAGTAGGTTTATATGTAAATGTTTTATCAATGTATTTAATATTCATTCGTTAATCTCAAGCAAGCCTTAGGAATTCTACAGAATATCTACCCTTCAGCAATGTCGTAAACGTCTCGCTAAAATAGAAATCTCCATTCAGAAACTTAAATAAGATATTCTAAGCATCTGATAGGCGAGGTCTTGTCACAATATAGCAAAATTGCGGATAACCTATCTAAACTCCATTGTTTGAAGGATCTTTGATTATTTCTCATGTCCATCTACGAATGGCAATTGTGGAAAGTATAGCTTGACATAATTTTAGTTTGAGTGACTTCAGTACTAGATATTAATTTACGATTTACCAGCTGACCCGGCAAACGATATTCTGCAGTATAAATTATTTATTAGTTGGAGCGTGATTTGCAGTTATAGGAATTTTGATGCGAAATAAAAAAAAGCTAGAAAATCTTATTAAAATCGACCAAGTTGTGTTGGTTCAGTGCGATCGTAGTCACGATGAGGAGAGGTTTTTTTATATTAGATTTATATGATATATATATATATATATATATATATATATATATATATATATATATATATAGATAAATCAATTGCTGTTCGTTAGTCTCGCTAAAACTCGAGAATAGCTGAAGCGGCTTGGCTAATTTTGGTGTTAAATTAATTGTTGAAGTCCAGGGAAGGTTTAAAAGGTGAGAAAATATTGAAAAAAAGACCAGTTAAAAAGGCAGAACAACGTTTGCTGGGTCAGCTAGTACCATATATTTTTATGTCATAGAATAGAAAACAAGCAGAATGCTCTACTGATGGAAAGAGAGAACTATCGCCTAGAAAACAAATATATTTTGTACGAAGGTGCAAAGGTAATGCCACACGCATACAATTATCAGCCACTAAACCATTCAAACCGGAACACCACAGTGATAAGTACAATGATAAATATAAACATAATATTTAAGCAATTATTTTCTGAACCTAGCGGTTGCCTGTGGCCGAAATTCGACAATAGACTAAACAATAAAATCTCTTTAAAGTTTGACAGTTGACTTTAGCAGTAAAGAAAATGTTAGATATGTGTGTATAATGTGATATAATACATATGTGACATGAATGTAGTGGGTGTAATGCTTCTTTCTATTAATTTAATATGTTTCTAGTGTAAATTATTTTAAAATATTAGGTTCCTGCAGGTCTCCACTATGTAAGCTTTAACTGTGCCAAATTTCATACTCTACCGTTCGCACAACTGTCTTAGAAAGGGGTCTAAAATTTTCCTTCACTTATTAATATATAGATGTAATCTGTATTTTCAAATTTCAAAGTTCCTAAAAGGAAAAGGTTGTCTATTCGACTGTATGTTTTTTATGTTTGAACTCAGTTATTTATGAACCGATTTTAAATTATTTTTTTTGAATGGGAGAGTATACTTCCCGTGTGGTACCATTTTAATCTGGTGAAGGATTGTAAAGGTACAGGAGTTGGGATGTTGGTTCTTTCAGTTTTACTGCGTGTGTAAAAATTATTCCAGAAATATGACACTAGAGATCCTAACGGCCGGTTTTCGAAGCGCAAATTAATTTTAACAAGCAATTAATATATATAAATTTACAAGCAAATGGTCTGCTAAACACGGATTAATTGCTCGTTAAAATTAATTTGCGTTTCGGAAACCGGCCGCAAGCATATACCATAATTCTGTTATCAAACTAAGAAAAGATTTTTGGATATTCTGTGATCAAACTAAGTCATAGTTCGTTTATCGAATTATTTGTCTAATAGATACTTGTAATTTTATTATTATAACATAAGGTTTATTTTAATTTTATTATTATAACATAAGCTGAGCAGATGGCTTTCCTGATGGATAGAGATAACCATCGTCTATAGACACCAACCATGTTAATTGTGCGTTGCTATCCTTGTGGCGGGGTTTTTAGTGCCACATGCATAAGTTTACCGGCTACCTTACTGTCCAAGCGAACACGACAGTGGTGAGCGCTGACGTTGTTGCGGTAGGAATAGGTAAGCAATATTACCAGACTCGAGTGAGACAATGTAAAACTCTACCACCGACAGTAAAAACACGCATAGATAATCGTTCGCCTCGTACAAACTATCTGGCAGAACGGCAAATGGTGTTTTCTTCAAAAGGAGCCCAAAGCAGCACGAGATAAAAGGGGCTTTGAGATTAATAGAATTACGATCGATTATTGACCAATAGGTGATCGCCAGTTCAAATAATCACATGGGTAATACCGCGGTCACTAAGTAGTAATGATTATATCAAGATACGTTACACATATCTTCTTGTATTTACTTCTCAATTTTATTTCTTTCTGTTTGTTTTCGTGAAAGTAGCAATTTATTTTATCGAAGTTTTGGATACATTCAATGGTACCGCCATCGCATAAGAATTTCGATTTACGACGGAAAGTTAAGGTTTCAGAAATTCGCGTGTATAATAAAGTTGAGAGGTTCTTGGAATTCTCACCCAATCTAGGTCCAGACGATTGAAACTATAAAATTTCGTCCCGAATCATTTTATGTTATTTTGTGAGAAAGTAATTCATGTGAACGTAAAATAAATAATACATAAATATATTTACATATAGGATAGAGTGCCGCTTCCTCTATAATTAAAGAGCCTTTTTTATATCATAAGATAGCAAACAAGCAGATGGATCTCCTGATGGAAAGAGCCACCCATCGCCTAAAAACACCAAAGATGTTAATGATGCGGTGCTATCTTGTGGCGAGGTCTAATGTCACATGATAGCAAAGCATGGAAGGCGGTGGTACTAGACCCGGGCGAGACAATGCAGAACTTTACCACCTATTAGCCACAATGGTAGCCATTCGGTTGACTTTTACGACCTGCCTGGCAGAACGGCAGTTGGTCTATTCTTTAAAGGAGCCCGGGACCAAGACGGGGGAAATATACATAGTTATAGATAAGGAAGAGAAACTAACACTATATATGGAAATTTATTCAGTAGTTTTCGTGTGATGTGCGCATAATGACAGACGGCTCAGTTTTTGTATAACCTCGTTGCCTGTTCCTGTTCCGGTTTGGAGGGTAAGCTAGCCGGTGAACTTTTACAAGTAACATTACCATATCGCCACAAGGATCGCAACGCACGATTAATATATTTTTTGTCTATAATCATTATCTATTTTTCAAAGTCAAAGTCAAATTATTTTATTCAAAATAGGATTTACAGTAATCATTTTTTGAAAGTCGGTTTTTACATGTTATTATGTTATAATACATGAAGACATTATCTATACCTACATATTTATAGATATATTTCTATTAGGAGACCCTTCTGTCAGTTATTTTATTATATAAAAAATATTATGAGAAAAAATCTGAGGAATAATAATAATAATTCATTTATTTCAGACTCCTTTTTTAAAATAATAGTCCATATTCTATGTTCATGAATAAAATTGGTTATTAAAATTAAATTATAAATGAAATACTGACACAACTGAAATTTGAAATAAAATAAAATTTTAAAAAGATTAAAAATAAATTTTTGAATAAGCATTAAAACACGTTTCTGAACATTAATATACTAGCTGACCCGGCAAATTTGTTTTGCCATATAAATTACTAGCTGTGCCCGCGACTTCGTTCGCGTGGAAAAAATTCTAAAATAAAAACCCGCATAGTTCCCGTTCCCGTGGGATTTCCGGGATAAGAACTATCCTATGTCCTTTCTTGGGTCTCAAACTATATTTGTACCAAATTTTATCCAAATCGGTTCAGTGGTTTGGCCGTGAAAGCGTAACAGACAGATAGACAGACAGAGTTACTTTCGGATTTATACTATTAGTATGGCTAAATACGCTTCTGAAATTTTTAGAAGAATCGCTTCATGAAGAACCAGAACCATTTGCTTGTTTGCTATTCTATGAAATAAATAAAGATAATGAATGTTCCTGTGTTTAGTCGAACTAGCTAAGCACTAAACACATGTGTTAACGTTAAATAAGACTTCGTTTTGAGAAAGTTCTGGATATAGTAATTTAAATATGAATTATGCCAGTGCCAACTTAAAGGTCTCACTCTATATGCAAATTTGCTCTTGAACACTTCCTATTCCAATTCCAATAAAACTAAATGCAAAATAACAAAACTTTACGATTTCCAGTATTCCCGCTTTATTACGAGTACAAAAGTAATAACTGTTGTAAATAAAGCTGGGACTTTAAAAGCAATATCTAAAATTAAATTTTAGGCATCTGTTTTAAAGGAGGAATTTGAAAAGTTAATTTGAGTGTACATATCTAATTAATAGAATTAAGTTGAGTGAAATTACAATGTTGACATCTGTTTTGAAGAAATAAGTTGAATTAAATTTAAAAAAGATAAAGATTATCGCCTCTGTGATCTAGTGGTCCAGTGTTGGCATTGACCACATGAGGTCCCGGGTTCGATTCCCGAGTCGGGCACGTAAATAAAAGTGTTTTTTTAGTTTTCTTATAAACACGAAGTTGCCCGGGATCGGAAAGTGTCCGGTTGGCGATAGGCTTGCCACCTATCACATTTGTGGGACCAAATTTGCCTATCACTTCGGGGATACGGGCGTGAAGACACTTAAATTTAAAAAGATATGTTTAGTTACGTTAAAATATAGACATCTGTTTGAAAGTATTTAGTTGAATTAAGTTTCATTCAACAAAAGTGTAAAACGTGTGTCTTGAAGGATTAAAATAAATTAAATTTGAAAATTTAAGTTAAAATGAAATGTAGACACGTGTTAGAATGATTTATTAAGCTGAATAAATTTGAAGTTTAAACTAAAGCTAAATTGAACTATTACACCCTTTATTTTGAAAAATAAGGTTGAATTAAACTCACGGGACAAATTACACTTACTGATCTAACCCCAAAGCAAGTAGATTATTTGCTTGTGTTATGGGTGTTAGTTAACGATACTTATACATAGAAATACATATATAAATACTGGAATAATATGAAATAATCATAAATACCCAAACCCGAAAATACAAACATTTATGCTCATCACACAAATGCTTGTCCCCGTCAAACCCGAGTCCCGTCGGTTGCGTAGGCATGGTCGCTAGCCACTCGACCAACGGGGCGGTCACTCACATATTTACGTTGAAATAGCTTGAATATTTACGTTGAAAAAGTTAAGTTTTAAACATATGTTGTCAAAAAAAAAAATTTAAATAATTTATAGAACTTTATGAAAAAATATTTCTAGCAAAATAACAGATAAATTGTTTTTCAAGAGTCTTTGTTAGAAAAAGTAACACAACAATAACAGAGAAATTGATTTTATTACCTCGTCTTAAATCAGATCAAGAACTTATCCATGTCGGATCACGATTATGGATAGCAATCAAATTTTTTGAGTTTCATCGAGTACAGTCGAGTCCAATTTTTCCCTGTGTTGGTCCTGGCCTCTTTGCAGAATTGGCCATCTGTTATTCTGCTAGGCAGTTAATAAAGGGTAAACTATTGGCTATAGGTACGTGTCACTACCACTGTAAATATTAGGTGGTAGAGCCTTACTTATTCTTGTCGCAATAACGTCAATGCTAATCGATGTCGTGTTCCGAAATCAGAAACCAGAAGTTTTAGTTCAATAATACTTTTTAGAGGTAATTTTGACGCGTCAACATTTTTTGACATTACTACCGGGTCAGAAATGAGGCCACAAGAGTTTGGTTTGGAAGGTAAGGTAGTTGGTAAACTTGTGCGTGTATTATTACCTTTTTATATATATTATAAGATAGCAAATAAGCAGATGGGTCTCCTGATGGAAAGGGCCAACGATCGCCTATAGACACCAAAGGTGTTAATGATGAGTTGCGATCTTGTGGCGAGGTCTAATGCCACATGCATAAGTTTACCGGCTACCTGACTCTCTAAATCGGAACTCGATAGTGACAAGTACTGACGCTATTGCAGCAGGAATAGGTAAGGCGGTGGTACCAGACCCAGGCGAGACAATGCAGAGCTCTACCACCTTGTAGCCACGATGGTAGCGACTCGCATAGCCAAACGGTCGCCTTTTACAACCGATCTGGGAGAATGGCAGTTGACCTATTCTTCAAAAAAGCCCAGTACCAACACGGGGAAACTAAACCAACACCTTCCCGCCGCATCTATAGAAACGCACTATTGACATATTTGCTATGTTATAATATAAAAAACCATTTATCTGCCCTGTAGGCTTGTACCAGGAATACAGATGGCATATATTTAATTATGGGTTGGACTAAAACAGCGAGCTTACACTCGCTTTAACTCAATATGAATTATTGTTACCAATATTATACGTCGTTCAAACACTCGCGCGAACTGGTTTTTTTATCAGATGACATATTGAACTACATCGGGACTACATAAATACGTAAAGTTTCAATACGATGGCTTTACAATGAACCATTTATTATTGGTCAGTTGTAGGGTTTGAATCGATAGACTGTACTTAGACTTCGAAGTGGTAAAAGCTTGAATGAGCACTAGTGTTACAAACAGGTTTCAAATTTCTGAAATTGACTTCTGAGTCACAACTTTCATTTAAATGATTCGGTACCGACTAAAATGTTTGTAAATAGATTGACCCTGCAGGCTATTCTTGAAATTTTTCGCTAAGTTGAATTCCTTAAAGGGCAAACAAATCCTAAATACACCTATGCATAGATTTTTGAGGACGAAGTGTTCAAAATCTTTATATCTAAAATCAGTACAGTTTTAATTTTAAAAAACTGTAGTTTTTCAAAATTGATTACCGCTTAATTTTGATCTTATAAATAGTATGCAACATCGTATTACGAGATCTTAATATGTTGACTGCGTTACAAAATCAATAGGTTAAAAAATGTCGGAGTTATGTTGAAAAATACTTCTTCAAAATTTTTCCTCAAAGGTCTCTCTCTCTCTCTCTCTTGACTAGTTCTTTAGACCATTTGGTAATTTGATATTTAAAGTAACAGATTTAGAATGTGCCATAGTAAATGTTACTGCTCGTATATATAACGAGTCGTTTTATTTATAAGGAACTCGGTATAAATCAATTTATAATTCACTGATACCCCCCGATTTCAAGCGTTACCCAAAAGCATTATTTTGTTTTTCTTAGTCAGGTTAATAATCGGTTGTTAAAATTAAATATTGCAGCTTTTTAATAGTAAAGAAATGTTAAAATCGATTCCGTAGTTTATTAGTCATCTTAATTACACAAACCAGAGAACGAATATTTTTTTCTGTGATATTCGTAAGTATAGACTAGCTAGCACTGACCCTCTTCGAAGGGCGTACATTTTTGACGAATTCAAAACTACACGCTTCAAATAATCAGTTTTCGTAATTATCCTTATATGTGAAATACAATTTTTTCAAAGTAAGAAATGGTCGCACAGTTCTGATTTAAACCAATAAGTAATACAGCTAAGAATCAAAATTAAAGTTGGCTGCTTCTAAGTTACGTATATGGTCGGCTGTTTGTTGAAACATTTGTGGTCATAAAATAAAACATCACAAATTAAACCAAGTAATGTCAATTATATGAAAACTCCTCATTTTTTTTAATATTTTATTTTATTCATTTTTTTTTAAATTAAATTACACCAAATTACACAGCTGTTTGAAATAGGAAACTGCGTGTTTTTTTAATTATAGAGCTAATAAAATAAATCTCAATCTGTGTAATTTTGCTGCCATAATCGTACCAGATTCATACATGCAGGATCAGAAAAATGTTGTCAATTAGGTTTTTATTTATAATTATTATATATAATACAATACATGTATTTTAAATAAATCAAATTTTGGAACGTATTTGATGTCCTAATGTATAATATAAATAAAATGGAGACATTTTTACTTCAAAATATTGCTTGATTTTGGAGAGTGTGGAGCACCATCTATCTTCGCGGAGGCGTGCAATAGCCTTTTATTTTCAATCCAATATCTTTACTTTATACCAATTTATATCAAGATCAACCAAGCCATTCTTGAGTTATGTGGTAAATTATTGTCAGTGAGGTTTTACTTGTAAAACAAATAAAAAGCATCTTCACGGCCGTTCCCCTGAAGAAGTAGGCAGAGACAAAATCATACCCACGAGTAATTGAAGATGCTTCTCGCAAGGCTGGCAAGCCTATCGCCAATCGGAGACTCATCCAATTCTGGGCAACGTTGTTTTTATCAGAAAACTGAAACACAACATTTTTTTTTTAATTTGCTGGACCTGGGAAACGAACTCAAGACCTCACGTGGCCAACACCGATACCAGATAACTAGGCCATAAAGGTGACTAAACGAATAAAAGAAATATATCACTACATAGTATAAAAGAAAATCACTTTCCGCTGCCTGTCCCTATGTATGCTTAGATCTTTAACTACGCAACGGATTTTGATGAGGTTTTTTTTAACGTAAGGAAGGTTTATATGTGTTATAACATCCATTATATAGTAGAGAAATACTGTTATAAATATATTTAGTTATGCAACGGGTCAGCTAGTCTATATATATAAAAATCAATTGCTATTTGTTAGTCTCGCTAAAACTCGAGAACGGCTGAACCTTTGGCTTATTTTGGTTTTGAATTAATTGTTTAAGTCCAGGGAAGGTTTAAAAGGTGAGAAAATATAGAAAAAAATTAGAGTAGTTAAAAAGGCAGAACAACGTTTGCCGGGTCAGCTAGTTTATAATAAAACTAAAAAAATAACGGATACTACAAGTGCATGTAGGAGTAGAAGTACATACAGACAAAATTGAAGTATATAGTAGTAAGGAGAATGGCTATACCTGTTACAATTTTATATATCTGAAATTGTAGTACGTGCCTCCATCGATTCTACGGCGCTGATTCTAAATCCTTTAAGCCTATCAAAATGCAGCAGTGAATTCACTTTAATGCAGATACGAAGCGTTCTTTAATTAATTGCTTTCACAGTAAGCAAACTGGATCGATTTTGGCGTCTGCCATAAATGGCAGTAGATAGGATTCAATGGGGTTTTAATTAATTTGGTCCGAACTCCGGAACGACTTTCTAACGTTCCAGCTTTAATCAATACGTTCACCTTTTCGAATTGCGTAGAATCGAATATTCTTGATAATCGGGAGGTACTACTTATTTATGGTAATATTATATCACTACCTTGAGAACTTAGTTTAATTTTTTGTACTTTTTGTAGATTGTGAATGTGTTGGGATCGAATTTCTAATAAGGTATCTTCGAATACCTCAAAAGTAACTCGGTTTTTTAAAAATTGTATATTAATATCTCCGAGCTTCGGAGACCATGGGATACCGTCGATTCTAGTTATAAGAAGTAAAAGTAATAGTCGTAAAGGATAATTCGACAGTCACGACGTAAGACCATCGGCATCGGTTATCAAAAGTACTCGTGAAAAAAAAAGATCGCTAGACAATTTACACGAATAAATCTAACCAACAGTAAGTAAATTATTTACTATTGATGTTAATGATAGTCAACGATACTAATTTCGTTGTAAGGCTACTGTTTGAATAAAAACCAAAGGCGTTAAAGTTACTGTCTACATACGTCAGTAACAATGATATAAAAAAGTATAAATGTATTTTTCGCATTCCAAAATGGCATCATGCTAATGCTATCTTACCTTCCAAACCGGAACATGGCAGCGACAAGCACTGATGCTATTGTGGCAGGAATAGGTAAAGCGGTGGTATCAGACCCGGGCGATACACTGCAGAACTCTACCACCTAGTAGCCACGATGGTAGTGACACTCATAGTCAAGCTTTCGCCTTTTACGAAACTGGCTTGTAAAAAAATATATATTGACAAACTGGCTTTTACAGTGGCTCCGATCGCATTTAAGACTTCTTGCTGTAAAAAGTATCCTATGTTATTTCTGATACCTCCAAGAGTATCTGTACAAAGCATGATGATCGGTTAAGTAGTTTTCGTGCGAAAGCCTTACAAACAAACTGACATTCGCATTTATAATATTAGTAGGGATTAGCTAAACATAAGTTTGGTTCTCTTTAGTGCGAACGCATTCCTTTTTTATTTGTTTTATTTTTAGATTCTAACATATTATTCGGACTCTACGAAACCATCTTAGTGTTAGGCATTTCGTAAAAGGCCAAGTAATTTAGTTCAATGTGTCACTGCTATCGAAATTACTAGGAAAGAGCGAGAGTTCTATCCATTTATTAAACCGTCATCTTTCCTTTCATTAGCATCGCGTAGGTCTTTCAACAGTGCATGGAAAATATATTTTTTTAGTTAATTTCACTTTTTCATTATGGATGTCCTCAAAAAAATATCATTTATGTTTCTTTGCTATCTTATAATTTAAAATAAAATATTTTTAACTAAAAATAAACCGACGAAATTCGTGGTCATACAGCGAGTGAGCAATCAATCATCCCTTGTTTACGTAAGCTTATCGGCTTTTTAGGCTAGCAACCCTAGACGTGTCAGAAGTGATTTCAAACAGCTGTGTCAAAACTAGTTTAAATAAATATCAAAAGTGTGTAAAATAACTAATAATTAAAGTTTAATATCGTAAATAATAAAGACTTTAGTAAAAAGTAACACAATTACAAGAAATCGCATTTGTAAAATTGACGTCACCGAGAGAGAACAATTCAAATTCAAAAACGGAAAACCGGGGAAGTATTAGTTTTAAATCCTTACCTCTTAATAAATTCCGAAAACAACTATTTGATTTACCACTATACAAATCTTATTTTAATGTAAATGAATTTTTGTTGATAAAATTAAATATTATCTAATAATAACTCTTTTATTGTATCATTATAAAAAAACGTTGTAATTAATAAATTTAAACTAATATGAATTAGAAATTACTCTTGCTAAATTACATGTATGTGGATTTATAAAATTGTATATTAAAAAATGTAATTTATGCATGATATATGGTAGATTGTTAACTAAATTGTTACAAATTATCTATTATCTTTCTTCTGTCTTTAAACTTTGTAAAATGTCAACATTTTAAATAACCAAAAAATGAATTTTGTAAATTATAGAAATAAATATTGTGATGTGAAATAATGTTTGTAAATTGTATTATGTAACTATAATTGAAAAAAAAAACAAACACAAGCTCGCTGATTTTCTTCCGCCGGATCTTCTCAGTGTGTGGCCGCGTTCCGATCCGGTAGTAATTGTAAAAAAAATCGAATAACAACATTTTTAGTTTAATAATAAATAATTATTATTTTAAAATATTTGCACACCATATCATGGTAGAATATATTGGTAACTATAATCAAATTTTAATAACTTGTAACTTCCATATTCTGGCAAATAAATAATTTCTTTCCTACTTTCTTATGGTTGGAATTTAAAAAAAATCGGATCACCCGTGGGGTTTATCTAAAAAAATATATTATAATCGGACTACTCTGTAAAAAATTATGCGTGGTATAACAAAAAAAATATATGCGTCGAATTGAAAAAATGCTTCGTTTTGTTGTCTGCTAAAAAAGGAACATAGCATATGTAAAAATCGACGAGTCCTACGTAAGTTGTCGTGACTTAAAAAAAGCGACTTTTTTTTTACTTATGAAAATGACTCCACTTTTATAGATCTTTTAATAACACGAAGAAAAAAAATGAAATTTCTATTAGAAAAATCCAAACCCAATCCAAATAGAAATTTCATTTTTATTCTTCATTTTATTAAAAATCTATAAAAGTGAAGTCATTTTCATAAGTAAAACAAAAGTTGCATTTTGTAAGTTACGACAACTTACGTAGGACGCGTCGAAATGTTTCATATTAGAGAGGTTTGCTACCATTAATAATAAACGAATACATTCAGCAAGCTCAGATATAATATGGGCGATACCGTTTAGATAATTAGAGGATAGAAGAAAATGCATACCATAAAATTATAATGCAACAAACGCAGATACGCATGAAACTATCGAACATGGAACGATTAGCTAATTTCGCTTTCTAAGATATACTCCTCACTCCCTATAGAATTCTTTCTATAAGAGTAACAGAGACTTCCGAACATATAAATGTTTTGTCTGCGGTATAAGCTAAGCGTGAAGATAAAAATCGAGTAGAAACGCGTTCTGCTTCTGAAGCTATGAAATCAAAAACTTTAACGCGGTCGTAAAGTTTTCACTATGCTTTATTATGAGTACGGTCGGCATAATCGCGATAATGTTAGAATATTCACACCTATTTGCGAGACTTTCTAATAAAAGAACGTACATGTTACTCACATAGAAAATAATTATTGAAGATTTGTTATGAAAAAGAAATAATGGAAACATATTAGATAAATAAATAAATATCAGTAAGTACACCGAATCCCTTTGGGTATTCAGTATAGACTGAATATGATTAGAATTGAACATTCACAACGGTTTTAGGAAATTGACGTTATTGAGACGATCTTCAATGGTGCCGATTCCCTTTTTGTGCAGGCAGAATGAACTGACCATCCGGTTCACCACGGTTAACCGATTTGTCTATCGGCAGGTGAACTGTGATCCTCGTCGCGGTATTTTATTGACCTGATAACAATTATTGTCTATTTTAGTAATAACCGAGACCGATAGTTGTACGTGCTTATCCAAGGCACGGAAATGGTGACACCACCTGTTGACTTCAAGCTGTTACTGAGATTCTGAATTTTCAAAAAAAAATCTCGAAAAACATTTTTGTGTGACTGCTCCGTTTGATGCCCGTTACCTTATTATATGAGCTAATTAGGCTAGACCTTTGGTTCACGAAGAAAATTTATATATTTCTAGGTACTCTAAGATTATGTAAGTTTTTCCTCACTTTGAAAACACTTCCACCAATACTAAATTATAATAAATACAAAGGGAAATTACTTTATCACACGGATGTAGCAGCAGGCATGAGCAAATAATTCTTACTGAATCATTATAATAGTAATTAATACAACTTATAATTAATATGGATTATATATTGATAGAATAGTATTTACTTTGGTGATTAATCTAGTCATTATATTTATCAGAAATGTCTATAATTGTAGCTATTTAATGGTTGTGGCTGTTAAATAAAAATATATAGTGCATATGATATTGGTAAGGAAATCGATATCGAAATTGTACTTATTTTTGAATAAATTAAGTCGATGAATGTTCTTGATACCACAAGGATATTCATTGTCGTTATTGCACGCCACGGCGTGGATATACATTGTTATCGATTGAAAGAAAATGTATGGCTCAACCAACTTCAATCACACTCGGTATTAAATTCAAACACTAATTTGATATAAAAAGTATATGATTATAAAGAGAAACCTTAATTCTTCAAATTATGTGAACTTTAAGCCTTTGAAGAGAGTTAATTACGATAAAAAATCGCGTTGAAAAAAATTTTTAATGGCCATCAGTTGATTATTTGATGTCTGTAAACACGAAATAGTTTGATTACTTTTATGAATTAACTTTATTTTAGTATCAATATTATTTAATCCATTCAGAATAGATTCTTATTGAAAACCACTTAATTCGGATCTGCTTTTATAATAAATAATTTAAAGAAAAAAAAAACACATTGTAGCGTGCACTTTTGGATTTTCCAAACTTTTATATTTAAAAATATTGCGAAATGTACATATGACAAACAGGTCAATTATTTTAAGGTAGCCGGTAGACTTACACATGTGTCGTTGTCATCTTGCCACACGGATAACAACCTATCATTGAAATCTTTGGTGTGTATAGGCGATTTTTTCTCTTTCCATCAAGACAACATCTGCTTGTTTGTTATCTTATGATATAAAAAAATGTAAATTAAAGTATAAAAAATATAAAATCTAATTGATGGATAAAATAAATAAATTAATATAAAATTGTGTCAATGACAAATAGAAAAGAATAGAATACACGTTATGACCAAATTAGGAATTTTAATGACTCGAAAGTGATCAATAATTATACTTAAAACAACGTATACCTATTTGATGAATCAGAGAGCTTTTAACATAAAATTTGATGTTCTGCACAAATATTTTAAAAGTCAACCTAATTTTGTATAGTAATTTAGTCACTAGCTATAATTACGTGGGTGGGTATATTTTTTTGCGAACACTACAAGAGATAGAATTATTAGAATTCGAGAATATAGCTCCGTTGATTGGGTTGTTAAGTCTCGAGATACTAAACATATCATTGTTTAGTGAGTTAAATGCCAATCAATGAAACGATATTACGACTTTCTTTATAATTTCTAGTATTAGTATCCAGTTTATTGCGATGGAAGTTAATAACTTAACCATCTTTATATTTACTATCTTGTTGTTTAGGAATTATAGCAATATTCATTCATTTATAACCGATTTTAACGGAACAGAATTTTTGCTCGTCATCGTGTATTTTTTTATTTATTTATATACAAATTTCGGTCCTCTATTTCAACCAATGAGGGTTTGATTGTTGAAAAATATTAGCTTATGTTAGACCCCGAATCTTAAACTATCATCTTACCCAATTTTATTGAAATCGCTTTTGCAATTTATCCGAAAGCGTGTCAGGCAAGCTGACAGATATTCAGACACAACAACAAGTTTTTGCATTTAGAATATTAGTTAGAATTTTATTGAACGTGTCTTTTCGTTTGAAAGAGCTGCTTTACTGCATTTATGAAATGTTTGATTTTTTTTATAGATACTAGGTATTTAATTTAATAACAAGTACAATTTCAAAACTATAACCTGATGCTTCGAAATAAAAAAGCAACTTATTCTTTTTAGGGTTCCGAAGTAAACTAGGAACCCTTATATTTTCGCTATGTCCGTCCGTCCGTCCGCACGATAGCTCAGAGATTCTTATTACTAGACAGCTGTAATTTGCCTCGAATATATATATTAGTTACGTAAACAAAGTGGTAACATATAATCTTGAAAAATATTTTTTTTAAGGTAGCTTCCCTACATGTAAAGTGAGGATGTTAATTTTTTCTCACGTAGCCCATCGCGCAGGGTATCGTTGGATAGATTTTTAAAAAAATATTGTAGGTTTGTCAAAACAAAATTTCGATTAAGGCACTCGTTTGTAAGATATTAAGCTTTTAAGTGCTAATTTTTGTTACAGTCAAGTGCCCCCCCCCCCCATCCCCGCCCCCGTCTGCAAGCTAAACGGTTGATTTTGGGGGTGGGAAAAAATCACGGTAGTAGTAAATAAAATGAAGTTAAAAGAAAAACTCTCACGGCTTAGAAGGCTTTACAAGTTTTTGAGTAATAATCGACCAACTTACAAAATGTACTTAGTGAAGTTTTATAGGTGGTGAACCTGTGGTGCGGATATATATTTATCATTGACATTGAATAGCTTAAATGTTTACAGTATGAAACTATAAAAGCCTTCTTCTTAGTCCGCATTATTGTGATGGGCAACTTCGGAACCATACGTTGCTCGTGGCCCACCACGCACTTTAGGAATTTTTTTATATCATAGGATGACAATAAGCAGATGGTTTGCCTCGTGGAAAAGGCCGGTCGTAAAACCGATTGGCTATGCGAGTCACTACCATCGTGACTACTAGGTGGTAGAGTTCTGCATTGTCTCGCCCGGGTCTGGTACCACCGCCTTACCTATTCCTGCCGCAATAGCGTCAGTGCTTGTCATTGTCGTGTTCCGGTTTGGAGGGTAAGCTAACCGGTAAAATTATGCATGTGGCATTAGACCTCGTCACAAGATAGCAACGCACCATTAATACCTTTGGTGTCTATAGGCGATGGTTGACTCTTTCCATCAGGTGACCCATCTGCTTATTTTTTATCTTATGATAAAAAAACAGAGCATTTGACTTTGTAGTCATCAATATTGTGATTATTAACTAGGTAGTAGAGCAATTGACTTAGTGATTATCAACTTCGTGACTTCTAACTAGGTAGTAGCGTTTGCAAAACGCTACTACCTAGTAGCGTTTTGCAAATTCTAGACAGGATTTTGTTACCACCGCTTAACGTAAGGTAGCTGCCAAACTTAGGCATGTGGAATTGTAACCCCGCTTTTTTATAGCAAAAGGGGGCAAACGGGCAGGAGACTCACCTGAGGGTAAGTGATCATCGCCGCTCATAGACAACTTCACTATCATTGGCGTTGCCGGCCTTATTCCGGCGTTGTCCCTAAGTCGTATCCGTTTGGCAAAAACTCGGTTTGTTACCACCGCTTTACGTAAGGTAGCTGCTAAACTTAGGCATGTGGAATTGTAACCCCGCTTTTTTATAGCAAAAGGGGGCAAACGGGCAGGAGACTCACCTGAGGGTAAGTGATCATCGCCGCTCATAGACAACTTCACTATCATTGGCGTTGCCGGCCTTATTCCGGCGTTGTCCCTAAGTCGTATCCGTTTGGCAAAAACCCGGTTTTGTTACCACCGCTTTACGTAAGGTAGCTGCCAAACTTAGGCATGTGGAATTGTAACCCCGCTTTTTTATAGCAAAAGGGGGCAAACGGGCAGGAGACTCACCTGAGGGTAAGTGATCATCGCCGCTCATAGACAACTTCACTATCATTGGCGTTGCCGGCCTTATGCCGGCGTTGTCCCTAAGTCGTATCCGTTTGGCAAAAACCCGGTTTTGTTACCACCGCTTTACGTAAGGTAGCTGCCAAACTTAGGCATGTGGAATTGTAACCCCGCTTTTTTATAGCAAAAGGGGGCAAGCGGGCAGGAGACTCACCTGAGGGTAAGTGATCATCGCCACTCATAGACAACTTCACTATCATTGGCGTTGCCGGCCTTATGCCGGCGTTGTCCCTAAGTCGTATCCGTTTGGCAAAAACCCGGTTTTGTTACCACCGCTTTACGTAAGGTAGCTGCCAAACTTAGGCATGTGGAATTGTAACCCCGCTTTTTTATAGCAAAAGGGGGCAAACGGGCAGGAGACTCACCTGAGGGTAAGTGATCACCGCCGCTCATAGACAACTTCACTGTCATAGGCGTTGCCGGCCTTATGCCGGCGTTGTCCCTAAGTCGTACCCGCTTGGAAAAACCCCTGCCGGTAATTGGTTCCACAGAGGAATAGTGCGGGGAAAAAAGTGCCTCCAGAATGGCATAGTTGTCAATTTCATTTCTGCTACACATATAAGAACACACTTTTGTCATCCTTGGTATCTATAGCCGTTAGTTATCTTTTTCCATTAGAAGAACTTGCTTGGTTTTCTTTGAAATAAAAAAATTATAACCTAGTATTTATAAATACAGTTGTTGTTAACTCCTCAAACCAGTATATTATTAATATTGCGTCTAGTATGTATCTGCCTTCCTTAATATCGTAAAGGCGTGGCCAAGCAAACGCTGAATCGATAATATTAAATTTGAGTATCACTCAAGATGCTTTTAGTATAATGAAAGCAGCCTTTCAAAGCAAAGACACTTCACTTGAGATTAATATTTAGTCTTGCAAATTAGAAATAGGAAGTCAAGTTGTAAAATGTAAAAAAAGCAGCCCATACTAATGTTATAAATGCGAAAATATAGGCGATGATTTTCTCTTTCTGTCAAGAAAGCCTTTTGCTTGTTTGCTATCTTATGATATACATATATAAAAATAAATAATTTATCAAGTTTGATAAAAACCCTAGTATAAACATTGGATAGCGTATGAAATAAACATGTTCTCCGACAGACGGCAATTACTCCTTCTTCAGGCCGCTCTGTAATGTGTTCACTTACTGTTTCCATAAAAGTTTATTTTAGTTAAAAAATAAATATTTTAAGAATATATTTTAATTCGAATCTCTTAAAAGTGAAGTCAATAGAGCGTTGTATAGTTTTATTGTGTTATAGTCCCAGATTCAATAGAGATTTCTGGATTTTCATCTGATATGATGGAAACCACCATCCATCACCTACTCGTGGTGCTCTCAACGTTAATATAAGTGTATCGGATGAGTACGTAAATCTGTCGGTCCGGATTATCGCATCAAACAAGCGATATTCGTCATCAGGTGGTACAATGCGGCGATCACCCAACCTGTCAGTATTTGGTGAAATTCGGCAAAAGCTTTTCCCCATGTTGGTTCGGGACATTTCTTCATAAAGAATATACCATTTGCCGTTTCGCCAGGCAGTTTGTAAGTGGCAAACGATTGGTTATAAATCTTGGTCACTGCCTTATCTATTCCTGAAGTAATAGCGTCAATACTTGTCAATGTCGTGTTCCGGTTAGGAGGGTGGTGGTAGCCGATAAACTTGCGCACGTGGCATTACCATCCCGCCACACAGGCAGCAACGCACTATTCACATCTTTGGTGTATATAGGCTGATTGTTTCTTTCCGTCAGGTGAGTCATCTGCTTGTTTGCGAACTAATGATATAAAAAACTTAGCCTCCAAACTACCTACAAACCAAACTGGGACACGACGCTGCGATGCTTTTGCGGCAGACATAGGTAAGGAAGTGATACTCATGTGAGAAGATGTAGAATTCTACAACCAACTTAATAGAAATAATGTTAGCGACACCTATTAGACTTTTCTCGCCTTTTGCAAGATGCTTTGCAGTGAGGTGGTTATTGTATCTTCAAATCGTATCCCCGAATAGGTAGGCAAAGGTACAACCAGTGCATCCACGATAACCACGATTAGCCAAAGATATTTAGTCCCACAATGTGATAGGTGGCAAGTCTGTCGCTAAACGAGCACTTATCCAATCCCGGGCAACGTTGCTTCTATCAGAATTTGATTTGCCCAACTTGTGAATCGAATCCCGTACCTCGTGTGGGCAACACCGAAAATTTAAGTATGTATTTATTTTTTTACATAAGTATTCGGCATCAGAATCGACAACTGAACACCCTGCTTCAGTACGTACATTGTACAGTACCCGGCGATAAATATTGCACATCGAACTTTGGAAAGAGACAATCGGATAATTTCGGCTTCGTAGAGCGTTATCTCTGTCCTACACTACCTTTGTGACGTTTAGTCAGTCGTTGTTCAAGTACGATAGAGTGCAGTCGCGTCCCGATCAAAATATATATTTAGAGTTGATAACACCCACAAATTTAAATAATTTAAAGTTGTAATATGGCATCTTTCGGAAAAAGAGGAAAACCTTTACGAGGTCAGTCACGTGAAATTATCTACAATGTTTATAAATACTTTGTAACCGAAGCTGATAGATTTAAAAAAAAAGTAGATGAAAATGTAAGTTGTTATTTTAAGAAGATTCAAGAGCGAGTTGCAAATGCCACTGGAATTTCAAGAAGAACTTTGAACAATATATTAAACGAAGTCAGTACTGAAACACATTCGACTGAAATTAAGTTCAGCACTCCAAAAAAAGGGAGACCAAAAAAGCAATTTCGTTTGGATATGGACGATTTTGATTACGATGTTGTTCGAAGAATGGTGTATGATTTTCACTTACGATTTAATGAACTGCCAACAATAAAATCATTAAAAGCTAAGTTATCTGAAGCTATTAATTACAATGGGTCTGAAAAAACGTTGAGAAAAATACTTCATGACATGGGATTTCAATTCACTAAAATGGAAGATAATCGAAAAATTCTAATGGAAAAGCACGACGTTAGTCTCAAACGAATGGAATACCTTGATAAAATACACAAATTTCGCGAAACAGGAAAAAATATCGTCTACATGGATGATTCATATATACATGCATCCCACACTAAAGGGAAATCTTGGAGTGACGATAAGAAAAAAGGAGTAAAAAAGCCAATTTCAAAAGGTCAACGTTTGATAATAGTTCATGCGGGAAATGAAAAAGGCTTTGTACCCGGTGCTTTTTTAACGTATAAATCCACGGACACTACAGGTGACTATCACAATGAAGTGAATAATGATAACTATGAGAAATTGCTGGTTAACCAATTAATCCCAAATATACCCAGTGATTCTGTTCTAGTTATCGACAACGCACCCTATCACAACAAATATGTTGAGAGACCCCCCAACTCAAACACCATTAAACGGGAAATGATCAACTGGTTAAACAGACATGAAATTCCAGTTGATCCAAAATTAACAAAAACTCAGATTTACGCTATTATATGTCAGCACAAGGAGAGGTATACAGAGTTTTCTGTGGACAAAGTACTTGCCGAACATGGGCACACTGTGTTGCGATTGCCACCATATCATCCGGATTTTAATCCAATTGAAAATATATGGTCTCAACTGAAAGGCTATGTAGCCTCTAGAAATGTGGGTATGAACTTAACTACAGTAAAAACATTATTGACTGAAAAAGTAAACATGATCGGCGCTGAAGAGTGGAAAAAGGTTTGCGATCATGCAATCAAATGTGAGAATGAATATAGAAGCATTCAACACAGTTTAGACAATTACACTGATAGATTAGTAATAAATACGGCTGATAGTGGCAGTGATATTGACCTCTTTGAGAGCACAGATAGTGAAATGGAAGTAATTGAGAATTAGAATTATTATTTTTTTTATTGCAATGTCTCATTTTAGCAATAGGTATAATGGTGTTTATTATGTACACTAAAGCTGTAATGTTCCAAAATAATTAAATACGTAAACATAATGTAAACATGTTTTTTTATTTTATTTTACCCCAACCTAAAGCCATCACTTATAGAAAAATTAGTGTATTTTATACAAAGAATAAAAATATCAAAAGAAGCAAATCATACTTGTTTTAACAGCTCCTAATAGGTACCGGACTGTTTGTATTTTGTGCGACAGAGATAACGCTCTACGAAGCTGAAATTAGCCGATTGTCTCTTTCCAAAGGTCGATGTGCAATATTTATCGCCGGGTACTGTACAGTCTTTCACCACTCCGTCTATATTCTATAAACACATATGTTCTGCTGGTTCTCGTCTTTATATCAACTAGTTTTATTACAGCCAACAGGTTTTGCTAATAACAGTATCAGAAAGGATGTTTTATCTAAATAGTTAAGACTTAAGACCGATTACTTTCCATTTGTAAATATTAACATAAAATATTCAGCCGCTTAACAACATTATCATAAAATTAAATTGTACTAGCTGTAATAAAGATTTAGTAAAATAAATTTTAACGTCGGTTCAGTGCTTTTCAAACGACGAAAAATGGATGTTATCATTTTGATATGTATGTGTGTAATATTTTGTGAAATTGGATCATATTTGAGTATATGATTTATTGAGCGTCCAAACACGTAAATCAAAATCGTTTTTTTTATATAATTAGATAACAAACAAGCTTGTGGCTGCGCTGAGTTACTTTTCTTTCTTTCCTTTTCTTTGAATCAGAGCCCCATCGATCGTGAAATCAGATTCACAACCACTCTTGTTCCTAACAGAACATGTACCTAAGTTCCTGTTCCCAATTTTTAACTTCCCGCTAAGTATGTAGCTAGTTACTGATTTTGCTTCAATTTTCGAAAATCATGTTTTCCCCAGATCTCCACGTTTTGAGGTCCTAGGAACTTTTTTTACATACTAACCTTCCTTTAGGCGCTATTTTTACGATGGCGTCAGTATGTCTCTAAGTATTTATGTGTTTGTATGTGTGTATGTAAACATAACTTTTGAACGTCTTGACCGATCGAAACGCAGTTTATGACATTTGATGGGATTTTACTCAACTTAAACTTCCTGAAAATGTGAATTAATTCGGTCCAGTTGATTATGAGAAATTTTTAAAAAACTTCAAATACATTTTGGCGAAACAGTATTTCTTTAACATAACTTCTAATTAAATATTCGGATTGAGTACAAAATGTAATCAGTTCTATTCCTTAAAAAACCAGCGTCTAATACATTAAATGCATCAAAATCAGTTTATCCGTTCGGAAGTTAACGTTGACGAAACATTTTAAAAAAGGGATTTTTAGCTAGCTTATCTAGCTTTGAAGTATTTCAACAAGTAATATTTTGTTATTCTACAATGCCTTAGAAACTACATCGAATACCGTTTCAAAAGTTAAAATCGACTTAAATTTTCAAAAGTTATAGCTTTGTAATGTTTCACATTAAAATTGCGTTATTTACAGCGAACTTATTTATATTCTTAAAATAACTTTCAGATGGGTTTAACTCCCTTGTCTCGGATGAGCACGTAATGGCGTCGGTCCCGTTTATACAAATAGCCGTTAATCGTTAACATGTTGGTAAAATGCGGCAATAAGGATCACCACCTGTCTCGCAAATCTACAAACCGGTAAAACGGAAAGTATAGACGTTCGGTTTACTCTGCACACCTCGCAATGGAACCAGGCGTGATGATAGATTTAAGTTTAAAACAAAAAAACAAGCTCTATAATCAAAGTAAAAGATTTACATTGACCAGTCCAGTATACAAGAACGCCTCATATGGAAACTAGTAACCATTGAATCGTATCATTAGAAATGGACCTCGAAGAGGCCGACCCATTTTTATCTCTCATGTTTTTCTACTCCGATTTGTAATTGCAATTCACCTTATGAGGATACCGCCTTCTTTATAACCTTTCTCTGCTAGCTAGGTCGTAATATATTTTCACTCATCATTTATGTATTTATAATGTATGTATAATGTACATGTAATTGAATAGAATTTTTATCTTTTTTACATATCGTAAAGATATGAATTGTTTTTTAGAATAAACTCCTGTGCTACTTTTCAAACAATGTACATACATATTTATTTTAATGCCAGCTTATTTCACTTATCTTTTTATATTTTAAGATAGCAAACAAGCAGATGGTTCTCCTTATGGAAAGAGTCCACCATCGCCTATAGACACCAAAGATGTTAATGGTGCGTTGCTATCTTGTGGCGAGGTTTAATGCCACATGCATAAGTTTACCGGCTACCTTACCTTCCAAACCGGAACACGACAACGACAAGCACTGATTAGCATCAGTTGCGGCAGGGTTAGGTAGCGTGGCCAGTAGCCATGATGGTAGTGACACGCCTAGTCAATAGTTCGCCTTTTACGATTTGTTTGGCAGAACAGCAGTTGCCATATTCTTCAAAGGAGCCCGGACCATACTGAAGGAGGGTAGGGGAGGGTTCAGTACCTGATTCTGATGCCGAATGTTTAAAAAATGGGTTCACAAATTTTGACCAGGTTTTCCAATAAAAATGTTTAATACGGACACCCGCGTACGCCGCATAAAAGTTCATAGTTTATTTATTTATTTTATTAAGGACCAATAAAAGTTTATCAACAACACAAGTAATAAAACAGTAGGTACATTGAATTCTAACAGATAGATGTAAAAACTACAATCGGCCCAAAACATGCTTAAAAATATAAATTGAAAAACGGCCAAGTGCGAGTCGGACTCGTTTATTAATAGCAAAACATACGGAAAAAACACGTTTATTGTAGAGTCCCCATATTATTTTCATTTAATTTATTTTTAGTATTTGTTGTTATGGCGGTAAAGGAAATACATAATTTGTGAAAATTTCAGCTTTGTAGCTATCGCGGTTTATGAGATATAGCCTGGTGACTGACAGACAGACGGACAGACAGACAGCGGGGGCTTAGTAATAGGGTCCCGTTTTACCTTTTAGGTACGGAACCCTAAAAATTTCTATTAATATAATATATTAATATTATAAATGCAAAAGTTTGGATGTTTGGATGGATGGATGTTTGTTACAGATTCATGCAAAAACTACTAAACGGATTTAAATATTTGGCACACAAGTTGATGATAACCTGGAATAGCACATAGACTACTTTTTATCCCAGAGAAATTAGATGATCCGCGGGATTCGCCATTAAATTTTATAATGTAGCGTACTGCAGTCTGCAGCTAGTTTTATAATATTTCGTGAATAAAATATAATACAAGCTTGATATTTCTTTAATGTACTTGCAGACTATTTTAACTATACAAGTATAGACTTGGGTGTTCACAAGTTGTCGAGCTCATGGCTCAGAACCGTCTGTCGCTGAATATGAGGTCTCTCATATCGTAAGCCCCACTACGCGCCATCTTGCCGCGTTCTGTCCCGCCATTTAACTTTTAAAACTTTAACGAATAGGAAGATTACGCCTAGTGTTGCCATATTTTGTCACTTATTCTAATATAACACAATTGAAACATATTCTTTTGATGAACAAAATCATTACAAATAAGTTAAATCATTACAAATATAAATTCGCTTATCTAATTTGCGAATTTATAAACAGCGATTTACCGAAATCGCGACTAGACTCATTAGTACAGCGTGTTAACCATAATTTTAAATATCAATACACCAATTTCGTTGAGATTTTAAGCAATATTTTCTTTTTATTATATTTTTATTGTTTATAACCAACAATCCTTTACCAACACTAAAGTCCTTTTGCACAACTGACTAATAACGTATTTGCTGGCTATATACAAAGATTATCTCTTTCCATTAAGACACGAGAGCTATCTGCTAGTTTGAGATCCTATGATATACCTACAAAATATTCCTATACATAATATTGGTAAGTTTAAAAATTAAAGACTCCCCCCATTTTATACTGAAATATTAATTATAAGCTTAGCAAATTACTGGGACTTAAATTAGCGCCTTCAAAGACTTGTAGCATAATTATTCGTTTTAGAGCGCTAATAACAGTGATTAAATTCCGTACGCTGAGTAAGACCGAGATTAGTAAGGGTGCCATTTATGTAATTTGCAAAAGCTGTTGCCTGTGGTTTTATTCAAATTATTTCTTTTTTTTCAAATTTAACAAGCAATCAAACAAGGCCACTGGACGTTAAGTGTATAAGTAAGATTCTTACTATAATGTGAATGAATTTTTTGCTGATAAAATGAAATATTAATCTAAAAATGTTTTATCGTATAGTTTAAAAAATATATAATATTACTAATTAAATTAATTGCCTCTGTGGTCTAGTGGTCCAGCGTTGGCGTTGACCACATGAGGGTTCGATTCCAAGGTATGGCACATAAAAAAAAAGTTTTTTTAGTTTTCTGAGAAACACAAAGTTGCTCGGGATTGAGAAGTGCCCGGCTGGCGATAGGCTTGCAACCTATCACATTTGTGGGACCAAGTATCTTCGGCTAATCGTGGGTACACTTGTTGTACCTCTGCCTACCCCTTCGGGGATATGAGCGTGAAGATAATTTTTTATAATATTACTAGCTGACCCGGCAAACGTTGTTTTGCAATGTAAATTACTTGTATTGAATATCCATATATTAATACGTGAAAAAAAAGCTTTGGATCCCTTTAAAAGATAATTGTGTGCACGGTGGTGTATGAAATTTGGCAAATTTACATTACGGAGGACTGCAGAAACTTAATATTTTAAAATAAAATGCATTATAAATACATTAATAATTAAAAACATTACACATACTACACTCATGTAACACACATAGTACACACATAAGAATACTTACTACTTTCTTTACGGCTAAACTTAGTTTTCAAACTTAAAAAAGATTTTATTGTTAAGTCTATGGTCGAATTTCGGCCACAGACGATCGCTAGTTTTGATTACTACACTACACAACAAACACACATACGTACACACACATATTATTCATTCACCTCAAATAAGCCACTCCCATGAAGTAATGCTTAGCGGCGATTCCATGGGGGAACTCGTGGCAGTAGTCACGGAAGAAGATAGTTTAGTCGGTAGGGGCCTGTAATCTTTCTTTACACGAGGAGTTCGGCACAACGTGCACGTAGTGCGTAAATGCATTCTCCTATCTCTTACAAAAAAAAAACATATACTCATACACAGACTCATACCACACACATTTATGTTCAAAATGCCAGTTTAAAATTGTACCAGGGCACGCGAAGTTGCAAAGAGGCGTATGGAAGCACGATGCAGGGAAAGTACAATCGCATTGATACGTCCGCGTCAATCATCCAAGATGTGAAAGCTGGGACCGCCACAAATTTACTTGTCAAAACATATGACGAAATTAGAGAATCATTGCATTACATTTTGTGGTGGGCTGACTGTTTTCACTTTAATATGAGCTTTACTGCGAGACATGGATCAAACTTTTTGTCTTAATACAATAAGGTATTGTGTTGGTTGAAATTGACATTAAGGGGGTGGAGCTAATCTCTCCTTTTTTCAGTAAAACATGTCCGCCTCAGTAGTCGATTGGCAGGCGACCCTGACTGCACATGAGGCGCCCTGATTCGATTTTCGGCAGAAATAAACATTTAGGTGATAAACATAGATGTCTTTATTTCTAAATTTGAGTGTTTATTAAATGAATACATTGCATTGCATTGCAATGTATAAGGGCGCATATTCGATTCGTAACGAAAACTTCATGTTTTCAAGTTTTCTCCAGAGCAATATCATAATAATGTGATCAGATTATTCGAAGGATATTACAGTTTTTGCAAGATTGACTTGATTTAGTGCACTACAGAGCAAGAATATAATTTTTGATAACGGTTTTTTTAAAACGAAGACAATCTCTGCATAGTGTTTTACGAAAATAGGCGTCAGAGTTATCTTTCAGGACGAATACAACCATTGTAACGTACGGCTAATGTAGAACTATACGGAGGATGCATCAACACATCCCAGCCAAGCTCTCACAATTGTTGCTGCGTGACTATAAATGCAGATATTCTATGAAAAAATAAAAAACAAACATACCTATCGTAACTAGAACTTTGTATTACATTCTTTGTAAAATATTTTAAGGCATATCTGTGATCTGTATTATGAACAAGATTTGTTTCATGTAAATTAATACCAATTTTAACCAACCCTACCTTATTACGCAAATCATAGCGCCTGCAACAATCGTATTCGCGCCACTCAGCTTAAATATCACATACCACATGTTGACAGGGCTAGCACTCGAAAATTTTGACGAGCATTTTCTCATACATTTCCTTCAAACATTTTTTTACTAATAAGTGTTTATTATTATTTATGTGCTGCCTTAATACTGCTTCGATAAATATTAGTCATAATCTATTCATTGTTCTTCTGATATCGACAGTGCCGAATTAAGACTACTTGATTCATAAATCTTTTTTTTCCCTATGTTTTCTCACCTTTTAAACCTTCCCTGGATTTCAACAATTAATTCAAAATCAAAATTAGCCAAATCGGTTCAGCCGTTCTCGAGTTTTAGCGAGATTAACGAGCAGCAATTGATTTATATATAGATATAATTTGCTTATGGGCTTCGGCATTGGATATCGAAGCAAAAACACGAGATCCGCATTTGACTCTTTAGTTATGGAAACTTATACCGGAAATCATATGCACCTAATATACTATTATGTTAATGAATATAATTTCATTAATGTTTTTCAACTTTCACTAAGTGGCGAGTACATGAATTTATATAAATGGACACCATTAATATTTTTAGTGTCTATAGCTAATGGTTTACATTTCCATCAGAAGAGCCATCTGCTTGTTTATTATCTTATATATGTTATATATGTATATAAAAAAACATATAAATAAAAAATAAAAAAGACGTAACTACTAGTTGCTAGGGTTTCGCTCGGGCATTTGGTACCACCGCCTTACCTATTCCTACCGTAACAGCGTCAGTGCTTATCATTGTCGTGTTTCGGTTTGAAAAGTAAGGTAGCTGGTGAACTTATGGATTTGGTATTAAGACCCCGCCGCGCCGCAGGGATAGCCATTAACATCTTTGGTGTTTTTAAGTGATGATTGTCATTTTCCACGGAGAGACATGTGCTTGCTTGCTATCTTATGATATGAAAATAAAACTATAAATAATACATCATTACATTTCTTTTACTGTTACTTCGAAATTTCTAGGTAAATGGGAACCCTGTATGTAATAGTGTAAAACAAAAAAGCAGAACAAATGTCAGTACCAATGGTTGGTACTCACAATCGTCGGTAATAAGACTAATGACATACTATCTAATATTCCGTTCCGACTAATAACACATGTGCGGTTGGTTTATTTGTGCTTAAATGCTTTCGATTTCTTCCCGTTTGTCAATATCAATGCGTTTTCTATTCGAATGTGTGGTCTGTTCTAGTGTTAAATGTTGTTCGCGATTTTGCTCACGATGAATTCCATTTTATCCCCTAAGGGGGTTTTCAAATAGGGTTATATTCGATTTTTTCATCCGTGTTATACTGGATGTTTAGTGGATAGACTAGCACAATTTATCGGAGATTAAGGAAGTCTTTTGCTTTGCGACACAGTTATAACCAATTATCATAAGTCCAATTATCATAATTATCATAACCGTGAAATAATCTACTTTTGCTATCAAATTTTGCTATTGTTTTTTAAGATAATATGATTAATACAATCTATATCTTGAATTTAATCTATGTTTTAATAAATATTATTTTGTTAGTATTATTCCAACTTCATTGTTGCAAATTTTGAAAAATAGCATCTTAATTATTTAGTCAAATTTCCAAAAACAAATAAATTTCATTATCAAAATTTTTTTCAATATAATTAATACCAAAAAAAATTAAACCGAAAAAAATTGATACAACTAGCTTTGAACCAGCAATAATTTTGTATTACAGCTAGGCAACACTCTTCTAAGATACGAGTGGATGCTTCAATGTGACGAAATTATCTTTGCTTTGTGATATAACCCGTCGATTATTCAAGTGACTAGATATACAACTATATATTATGAATATATAAGTTAAATGCGTGTATCTTTGTAGATAAAATTAAGATGTTCGTGTTTGGACTCCGCAATAGGTGAATCCTTTTATACCTTAGATATATTCATAGATATCATGACATGGTTCGCATTGGCACAATTAACTAAAAATTCGGCATAATACCGACAAATTACATTTAAAGGAATTGACTTATAACTTTTAATCCAGCTAATATGAAATATTGCCCCCCAATATACAAAATAAATAGTGCAAATACCTTCTTAAAGAAATCAACAAGAAAACAACAATCACAAATAAATATGGCGGCAATTATGTAACAAAAATTTGTAAACGGTTGACCTTGCAAGCCATCCCTGAAACTTCCCGCTATATTAAGGTATTTATAAGCTCAAAAAAGAATAAAAACTATAAGCATACATTTTTTCAGTTCAAACATGTACTTTGTTAAAAACGACAGTGTATTGATTTTTGAATCGCCTCTTTGGTGTAGTGGTCCGGTGTCGGAGTTGACCACATGAGGTGCCGGGTTCGATTCCTGGGTCGGACAATTTAAAAATGTGTTTTTTTTCAGTTTTCTGATAAAAACAACATTGCCCGGGATTGGAAAGTGCCCGGTTGGCGATAGGCTTGCCACCTATCAGATTTGTGGGACCAAGTATCTTCGGCTAACCGTGGGTGCACTTGTTGGACATCTGTCTACCCTTTCGGGGATACAGGCGTGAAGATACTTTTATTGATTTTTCAAAAGCTGTACATTTTGAAAACGATGATCGATTTTAACCTTTCGAATGGCATTCAAATCAATTTTTGTGATCCAGAATATTGCTTTAGCTTTTTAGCTAAATAATTGCTAGGTTGAAAAATTTCGAAGCAATGTAAAAAAACATTTTTTCGTCATTGATAAATCCCAAACAAATTGACCGATTTTGGTCCAATTATAATTAAAACAGTATTTAACGCAGTTTTTAAAGAAGAAAAGCTGATAAGATTTTTAAGTTAATCGGTGTATACGTATTGGCCTAGAAGTTATTTCAAAAATATTAAATACTAGCTGTTGCCTGCGACTTCGTCCGCGCGGACTTCTTTTACACCGCACTGCTCCTCCCCTGTAGGTGATAGCGTGATAACATGTAGCCTATATGTTGACCCGACCTGTTAGTAATATTCATGCAAAATTTGAAGTAAATCCGTGCAGTACTGCATTTTTGAGTTTCAAACTTCAGACTTATTTATTTTGCATAAATCATGGTATACATGCGATGTTATTTCTAAATACAGTAACTTAAGCCTGTTTTACCAAATAAATGGCGTGCAAAATCTTATTACATCATCTACATCCACATTATATATTTTTCTACAAAATTATAAATAATATTTTAAGCCTTTCAGAATAAACCCGGACATACATACAAACAAACAGACAAAAATTCTAAAAACAATTTTTTTGGCTTCGATATCGATTGTAGATCACGCCCGTAAAGAATACTTGCTTTTAAAAAATATTCAATGTACAGTTTTGATATTTCTACGATTTTATTATATGTATAGATGTTTACTAAAAACAACGTAATTTTAATATTTAAAAAGCCGTAACTTTTGAAAATAAGATTCGATTTTAATTTTTTGAAACGGCATTCGAAGTACTTTTTTAGTAATATAATATCGTAGAACACAAAAAATGGTTGGTTGAAAAATTTCGGAATTATGTCGCAAAAACACTTTTTTCAAAATTTTTCGTCAACGATTACTCCCATACGGATAAACCGATTTTCATGCAATTTATGCATTAGACGTAGTTTATTGAGGAATAGAGTTGATTAGTTTTTGTACTCAATCGGTACACTAATCTGGAAGTTATATTAAAATACAGTTTCGCCGAATATTTTTTTGGGTTTTTTCAAAATTTCTCAAAATCTCCTGGGTCGACTTGGTTCAAATTGTTAGGAATTCTACTAGTTAGTTGAGCGGAATCCAATCGAATGCCATCAACCGCGTTTCGATCGGTCCAACCGCTCAAAAGTTATGAGATGTTTAGATACACATACACACAAACACACACACACACACACACAGAGAGAGAGAGAGAGAGAGAGAGAGAGAGATACTGACGTCATCGTGAAAATTGTTGGAAAAGTTTCCTAAGACCTCAAAACGTGCAGATCTGGTGAAAACTCGATTTCCGAAAAACGGAGCAAAATCAGTAACTTCCTTATCTACATAGTACGTAGTGGGAAGTTAAAAATTAAAACCAAACGCTATTTGTATTTATTGTATCAATTAAAACCATATAGAAAATACAACGCCCTATTTTGCATATTCTGAATTCTGCATCTGATGTTCAAATTTAATAAAAGATAGCTTGTTTCTATGTTTATATGAGTTATATATTTTTATGAGTGCAGATTATTAATAAATATTAAATTTTTGTTGCTGGACATATTCTCACCTTTTAAACCTTCACTGGACCTCAACAATTAATTCAAAATCAAAAATTAGCCAAATCGGTTCAGCCGTTTTCAAATTTTTTTTTTTAGTCATAACATACCTAGCAAACAAGCAGATGGGTCTCCTGATGGAAAGAGTGAACCATAGCCTATAGACACCAAAGATGTTAATTAATGTTTTAGCGAGACTAACGAACAGCAATTGATTTATATATATATATATATATATATATATATATATATATATATATATATATATATATATATATATATATATATATATATATATATATATATATATATATAGACTAGCTGACTCAGCAAACTTCGTTCTGCTTTTTTAACTACTTTTATTTATTTTTCATTATTTTCTCACCTTTTAAACCTTCCCTGGACTTCAGCAATTAATTCAAAACCAAAATTAGCCAAATAGGTTCAGCCGTTTTCGAGTTTTAGCGAGACTAACAAACAGCAATTGATTTATATACAGTACCCGGCGATAAATATTGCACATCGAACTTTGGAAAGAGACAGTCGGATAATTTCGGCTGCGTAGAGCGTTATCTCAGTCCCACACTACCTATGTGACGTTTAGTCAGTCGTTGTTCAAGTACGATAGAGTGCGGTCGCGTCCCGATCAAAAATATATATTTAGAGTTGATAACACCCACAAATTTAAATAATTTAAAGTTGTAATATGGCATCTTTCGGAAAAAGAGGGAAACCTTTACGAGATCAGTCACGTGAAATTATCTACAATGTTTATAAATACTTTGTAACCGAAGCTGATAGATTTTAAAAAAAAGTAGATGAAAATGTAAGTTGTTATTTTAAGAAGATTTAAGAGCGAGTTGCAAATGCCACTGGAATTTCAAGAAGAACTTTGAACAATATATTAAACGAAGTCAGTACTGAAACACATTCGACTGGAATTAAGTTCAGCACTCCAAAAAAGGGAGACCAAAAAAGCAATTTCGTTTGAATATGGACGATTTTGATTACGATGTTGTTCGAAGAATGGTGTATGATTTTCACTTACGATTTAATGAACTGCCAACAATAAAATCATTAAAAGCTAAATTATCTGAAGCTATTAATTACAATGGGTCTGAAAAAACGTTGAGAAAAATACTTCATGACATGGGATTTCAGTTCACTAAAATGGAAGATAATCGAAAAATTCTAATGGAAAAGCACGACGTTAGTCTCAAACGAATGGAATACCTTGATAAAATACGCAAATTTCGCGAAACAAGAAAAAATATCGTCTACATGGATGAGTCATATATACATGCATCCCACACTAAAGGGAAATCTTGGAGTGACGATAAGAAAAAAGGAGTAAAAAAGCCAATTTCAAAAGGTCAAGGTTTGATAATAGTTCATGCGGGAAATGAAAAAGCTTTGTACCCGGTGCTTTTTTAACGTATAAATCCACGGACACTACAGGTGACTATCACAATGAAATGAATAACGATAACTATGAGAAATGGCTGGTTAACCAATTAATCCCAAATATACCCAGTGATTCTGTTCTAGTTATCGACAACGCACCCTATCACAACAAATATATTGAGAGACCCCCCAACTCAAACACCATTAAACGGGAAATGATCAACTGGTTAAACAGACACGAAATTCCAGTTGATCCAAAATTAACAAAAACCCAGATTTACGCTATTATATGTCAGCACAAGGAGAGGTATACAGAGTTTTCTGTGGACAAAATACTTGCCGAACATGGGCACACTGTGTTGCGATTGCCACCATATCATCCGGATTTTAATCCAATTGAAAATATATGGTCTCAACTGAAAGGCTATGTAGCCTCTAGAAATGTGGGTATGAACTTAACTACAGTAAAAACATTATTGACTGAAAAAGTAAACATGATCGGCGCTGAAGAGTGGAAAAAGGTTTGCGATCATGCAATCAAATGTGAGAATGAATATAGAAGCATTCAACACAGTTTAGACAATTACACTGATAGATTAGTGATAAATACGGCTGATAGTGGCAGTGATATTAACCTCTTTGAGAGCACAGATAGTGAAATGGAAGTAATTGAGAATTAGAATTATTATTATTTTTATTGCAATGTCTCATTTTAGCAATAGGTATAATGGTGTTTATTATGTACACTAAAGCTGTAATGTTCCAAAATAATTAAATACGTAAATATAATGTGAACATGTTTTTTTAATTTATTTTACCCCAACCTAAAGCCATCACTTATAGAAAAATTTGTGTATTTTATACAAAGAATAAAAATATTAAACAAGCAAATCATACTTGTTTTAACAGCTCCTAATAGGTACCCGACTGTTTGTATTTTGTGCGACAGAGATAACGCTCTACGAAGCTGAAATTAGCCGATTGTCTCTTTCCAAAGGTCGATATGCAATATTTATCGCCGGGTACTGTATATAGGTATTGGTTATTATTTGTGGTCGCCACACAAACACTTGTCTTGGCCAGGAATTGAGCCCTAGCCATCGATTGTATAATCTTAATAACAAAGTGGCGAGGTGAAAGCGTATAATCTAATATAGGTTATATTATACACAAAGAATCACGAGATTCAGACCAAATGTTTCAGTTTCAGTCGGTATAAAACTGAAATTAATTTCTGAAGATAAAACATAAATGACTTAGTAAGTTACACGCTGAGGAGCTCTAAAGTTTTAACTCGTTTTGTGCGCGAAGCGGAGCAGTAAGAGAAAATAGGTGTCGTGTTGTGGTTTCGTCATTTTATTGTTTTAAAGCACAATTGATAACTTTTACTATAAAATTCTCTGACTAGTTCGTAGTCGTTAGCTTAAGTCAGATTTGAGGTTTAAACCCGCGAGTTTGTCAAAGTTTTTTATACTATTACAGTTTCAATACAGAATATCTTCTGCACTTTGTAAAATTCCATATAAATGTATATTTATATACTGTTAATGTAGCGGTTTTCCTGGTCGGATAACCGCCACTGCTGTGTGGGTCTGAGTGAAACGACTGAAATCTTAAAGATATTCGTGTATTTCATTTACATAGCTTGAATACATATAATCGAACTATATATACCTACGGCAATCTGCCTGAATTATCCTGAAATTTATTACATTTTCTGAATAATCTGAACTCTGAAGGGAGAATTTTGTATATTTATTTAATTTAAAATATCTTGCTTACCTATAATATATAAATATATATTATAGGTCAAGCAGATGGTCCTTATGATAGAAACAGACAACGATCGCCATCTAGGCGTGTGTATCAACAAATACTACCCAGGCAAGTTTGCGTAAAAGATTTGGCCCAGTGTGTTTTTAACTTGCAAAAAACCGGTTAAGTGTGAGTTGAACTAGTATATCGAAGGTTCCGTACAAGCTTGTGGGTAGGATTCTAGGTTAACGAGAAGTACCTACTCTATACGATTTGATTTCCTTGTAAAATCGCAAATTTTATGACATAAGCGGTTATATATTTTGATCGAATTTTTTTTGTGATGTCATTAAAAATTTACGGTTTCCAGATTTTTTCCTTTACATGTGTTACAAGAAATTTATTGTTTCTTGCCAAATTTCATAATTCTAGGTCATTTGGTTGTACCCTATAGTTTTTGATTCCGATTGGAAAATCTACGACATAAATATATAAGTTAAATTTTTTTACAGCTGAGAGGGACCGTTGACGTAAGTATTTTATATAAATTTTTACTTGATATCTCTACGCATTCCTGAGAAAAAAAGTCTTGACAGAAGAACAACGAAGTAATCCTATCAGGGTTCCGTTATTATGAGGTACGCAACTTAAAAATAAAATTTTATGCAATAGCTACAACATTTACAATATTTTTTGACCCTTAAAAACAATTTTTGCTCTTAACAAACTGCGCCAACAATTATTCATGTAAGTACTAATGGCGCGTTTCAAAAATATCATGTTTTAGAAATTTTGCAAATAATTTTTTTGTAATGTCTTTGAAAATTTTCATCCAATTAATTTTTGACCGCTTATGACAATTTTTCCTCCTGAAAAATTTCGTCGAATGCGACCAAAAACATTTTCAAATCAAACTGCCTCTGATAATCTGCAGGGTCAATCAAAAATGATCTGCCGGGTCAATCGTTTTCAGCATTTGTCAATGGAAAAGTGATTTTGTACGTATAATACGTGTATTTTTGTACGTATAAATAAAATCCTGTTTTTCGAAAATTTGTTAAAAATACTTGTTACATTTGAAAGCTTTTAAAAGAACATTTCGCTTAAGAGAGGGATCAGGAGTTTTGGATGTAGGTCGGGAACTTAGACCATTAGGATTTTACCTTTATCAAACCTTCCGATTACACATAACCATCTAACATACAACAACGTTATATTTTAATTTGTAGAGTATATAATATATTATTTGTTCGATTTAAAATAAAAGATATTTTATTTAAATTTAACTTCACAGGCACCTTTGATTACTCAACTTACTTATAATAATTATTACTAGTTCGGAACGCAGCAATATCCGACATAGAAACTAGCGGGAAATTGTGTATCTAGTTTTTTTAAATTAGATTGTTATACGTAATTACAGTTATATATTATAGGAGTTATTTCATATTACAAACACATCATAAGAGATTGGTATGAGGTGCAAATAATCCCAGACTTTTTCTATCTTCTAAATTATCTAATATTTAATAGTACCCTTTTTTTATATATGTATAGTTTCATTTTAACGCATTTTTGAATTTGTTTATTGGTACATCTATAGCTTCCACAATTAATGATAAAATGCCGATAAAATTGCAAAATTTTATTGGCATTTTATCCCATATTACTTAAACCTCTTCTAACAAATTGTTTTAAAATGACTTCATGATTAATAAATTATTTTAAATATATATTTTCCAATGCATACTTTAACTATAGACTGTACTTTTTGCCACTATCCAAACTTTTTACTTGCAAAATGATAAAAATTATATATGAAAAGGAAATTCGAAATAATGTTTCTTTAAGCCAATCCCCTGTGTGAAAGCGCTTTCAAACCCATGTTACGCGTATATGTTAGTTTACGTAAAATATACTTTGTCAATAAAGTTACCAACTATGAAATCCTTACAGTAGGTAACTAGATGTTTGAAAAACATATAAATAATTTGATTTACTACTTATTGATTCATGTCATGGTCAACATAGAGCACTTTGAATTTGATCATGCTGTCGATTTAAGTAATGAGACATTTACATACAAATACGTGAAAGGAAAATTTTGCAATGCTTTTCAAAAAAAAAATTAGTATTGTTAAAGTTTAGATAAAATAGTAAAGTTTTCAACTTCATTAGATAGCAAACAAGCCGATGACTCTCCCGGTGGAAGACAAACCGTCGCTCAACAAACATGTTAATGTTGCTTTGCTCAACAAATACCTTAATGTCACTTTCCTATCCGTGGCTGCTATGGTTATGACACACGCATAAGTCTACTGATCACCTTACTCTGTACACCAGAATACGATAATGATAAGCATTGACGTTATTGCGACAGGAATAGATAAGATGGTGTATATGGCCACATGCCTGTACCATATGCCTGAACGAGGTATAGATAGAGAGATATAATGTAAAAAAATATAGATTTAGCAAACATATTTAAATGTTGTTTAAAATAGCAATGTCGTCAATGGTAAAAAAAGTCTCGGTCATTTGAGTTTCAAAGGAGATTGATGAGGCCCCATACATATTTGGCCTAAAATTCAACACATGATGGCTGCTTACCGTATTGTAATACATACATTATTAATTTCTTGTGAAATGAAATGTAAATTGTATCACTGACACTTTTTATAATACTAAAATTCACGAAACTCCTTCAAAGATTAATAATACTTGATTTTACAATTGTTACATTCCATTTTACGCCACTCACATTGCAATATATCGTCAACACAAATATAATTCATTTTTGTATTACTTATGAAGATTATTTGATTTTAACCACTTAAATGTTGAAAAACGATAAAATTTTTGTTTATAATAAAATGTTTATTACTCGCTCACAGCGTAAATAGATGACACTTGTTGTTTTTTTTTGTTTCGAAAGATACTAAGAGTACTTGTTTATAAAGCCTCGTATGTTGTAGATTTCGATTATAATAAATATTTTTATTTTTGTTGCATTTTATATAATAGTTGGTTTAAAGTTTTGCATCTCATCTTTCCATCATTTTTATAATTTTTTGGTTGGTCAGAAATAAAAGAAAATGTTAAATAAAAAGTTGACACTTTCTTTTATTTCTGACCAAGCAAAGATTTTTCTATTCTGTCATAAAGATGGCAGAATAGAAAAATCTTTGCTTGAATTAGAAATAAGAAAAAGCGTACAAGTTTGATTAGTTTCATGACTTTCCGACTAAAATCATTTTAAAATTAAAAAGTGTCCGTTGAATTCTAATATTGAGTTATTGTGAATAAAATTAATTTAATAATTTCGGCTGACGCTATATTTTTCTAGTCCATTTAGGCCGATTTCATTACTTTCTTTTGATACAAATTAAGTGTGTTACAATATGTAGAACGAATATGAATAAGAAATAAATTGAATTTAAACAAGAACATTACACACACTATCTTCTGCTTGAAACACATATAGTTACATGAATTTGTTTGTGGTTAAATAGTTACTTATTAAATGAAGCAAAATCTTGAATTTCTTTTTCTGAAAATTGCGGGCGTAGGTGTCAGCCTTGCCATAATTTGTATGTGTTAAGTTTATATAGAAATTTGTAGATAACAGTACCTAATGCATAAAAATATATTTGGAATTCGACCGTCAGGCCATCATCAGAATGAATAAAAGTGAATTTTCTTCGAAATGGCTATTACAGTTAACCTTATGGGTCGCTACTGCGTCACCCGGCTTTTTGGGTGAGCAGAGTGCTCAGCCAGAACTTAACTTAATATTGGGCCTATAAACGCCTGTGCTAAGGGCTGTCTCCTGTGAGACCGGACCTCGGCTTAGTGCGACGTTCGGACTAGTTCTCTATTGCCCCGTGTTAGGCGCAGAGCGATAGAGAAGTCTTCGTCTAACTGTTACACTGGGCCCCGAGATTGATGTTTTAAAAAAAGAGTTTTTAATTATTTAATCGTTTATTCACTTTCACTCAAAATAATATAGTTTATTAATTATCACAAATTATAATATATCTAGTAAAGAAATAGTAGGGGATGAATTGGAAAGTCAAGTGATCTGGTAGGAATCTGGACGGAGACTGACTGATGCGGACTAGGGAATAGAATAATTTTTAACTTTGGCCTATTGTCAGGGGATATAACAGAACGATTAAAAGTGAAATTACGTTTACTTGATATAAAAGGAATTTTTAAAGTCAACGTTCCATCCTGTGGTTCACCTTGAGCCTAAGAAGTTCTTTCAAAGTAACCAAACGTTTGATAGATTAATTTCCATTTACAATTCCCGACCCACGTTACATTCAGGTGACACGTAATAAAATTGAGTAAGAGCGGCTACATTATTAAATTACAAACCATTAGCCTTTGTAACATTGGGCATGTTTAAAATTAATTATTCCTTTTCCTTTTTATCAAAATCCTTAACGTCACAGCCTAAAATTAAGGTTTCGTGTTTGCATATTATATTAGATACTAGCTATTGCCAGCGGTTTCGTTTGCATACACTTTTTAGACATCGCAACAAATAAATAAATTTACTTTCGCATCATCACATCGTATTTATAATACTAGTTGCAATCCGCCCGCTGCATTGTAAAAGTGTTGTAAATTGCACAGAATATATTTACTTCTACAATGTAAAAAATATCCTATGTTCTATTCAAGGCCATCATCTACTAGTGTGCCAAATTTTATTTAAGTCAGTTCAGCCGTTTTTACGTGATTGAGTAAATAACATCCAAACTTTCTCATATATAATATTAACTAGCAATTAATCGTGACTTCTTTCGCGTAAGCAAAAATCATTATTTAACTTTGCTCATTCAGGTAAAAAAGTAGCCTATGTCGTTCCTGAATAATGTAGCTTTCTAAAAGTGAAATCAGTCGAGTTGTTTTTTTCGTTAAATTTTAACAAGCAAACAAATAAAAATTGTAATCGGTCTTCTTTATATTATTAGCTTTAATATAGATTAGTAAGGATCTACGGTGTATTCGTATACGCTATACTGCAGTGCAGAATGAATTTATTTTCTTGGAAATCCACAAGTCGAATGATCTTGATAGCATCCCTCCTATATTGTGCTCAGAATATATGCTTTAGAGTTTACGCCAGTATTGATACACTTCTTCTAGCTCTCTTACTCAGCACGGTATCGAATACATGGAAGACAGCTTAGTGCAGCTATTATGGCATAAAACTGAACTTCCAAGCATGTATTGAACTTGAAATACAGGTTTACTTTTACAAGTCCATCCAAATTTTCAGAGGCTCTTTAGAATCGATAATACGTTCGACCTATTTTATCAATATTATATGTTTACATTATCATAATATTCCACCCATTTCTCTCATACAGAAATTTTATTTTAGTTTCAACATTTTTACAAAAGTTGCAATTAATTTATATCTTTAAATCTTTCTCTCTTTAACATAAAACAGGGCCGAAAGGAAAACATGCGATTGAAACGAAGTAAGAAACAATTTTCCAACGTTTTCCGTAGAGATGTCATCTTCAATAATGACAGCAGGATATAATAGAATCTGAAAAGTTTTGAACAGTGACAAATAATTTTCCTCTAACAGGTAAAGTTTGCTTGGTATTTTACCTATAAATATAATAGCAAAAGGAGTATATCGAAATCAAACATTGTAGAATATAGAGTGTGTCTTTATTTGTTTTGGTTTGAATAAACCAATTTCTTTTGAGAGAATCATAAATATATAAATAAAAAGATCAGAGGCGTCCTTTGAAAAAAAAAAAACAGTTCAAAGGTGGATGTCATGTTCCTGTTTAGACAGTTTTTTTCAATTTGTAATTAGATTTCCCCGTTATTATATTAATGTATAAAATGTAAAATAATAAAATCCCCGTTATTATATTATATTAATATATGTACTAGCAGCTGTTGCCCGCGACTTCGTCCGCGCGGACTTCGTTTACTCTGCACAGCTCCTCCCCCGTAGGTGATAGCGTGATAATATGTAGCCTATATGTTGACTCGACGTATTAGTAATATTCATGCAAAATTTGAACCAAATCCATGCGACCTATTAGTAATATTCATGCAAAATTTGAAGTAAGTACCATCCACCCCGTTAAACAACGGGTCCCGCATTACCGGGGTCGATGAATCAATTTTTTCCAACCGTCCCGTTACCGGGGCGAGACGACCGGGGTGGATGGGATGCACCAAAAATTTAAAAAATTTCGTATTTCATATTAGCGAATCGAATGAGCAGGTGCCGTGACAATTTTTAAAAACTCCAAAAATAAGGACCACCCTAATATATGTAAAGATGGCTCTCCTGATGGAAAGAGTAACCAACGCTTATAGACATCAAAGACGTTAATGGTGCGTTGCTATCCGTATTACGACATGGTAATAATAATGTGTAAGTCTATCAGCTACCTTAGCCTCCAAATCGGAACATAACTATGACAAGCCTTGACGCTATTGCGGCAGGAATAGGTAAGCCGGTAGTACCATATACCCGGGCGGGAGGTTGCGGCACTCTACTACCAAATAGTCACGATAATAGTCGTATAGCCGATAGTAGTCCTACAACTATGAACTATGCTTCATTTAATTTCGGAAGAAATCTCGAAAAAGACCTAATTCCCTGCCAACAAAAGTTGATAATTTTAAAATAAATTTTTCATTGAAATGGTATTTTTAAGACAATTTTAATAGCGAAAATTTGTTAAAATTTTTTTATATATACATAGAATAAAATCGTAGGAAAGTCAAAACTGTACATTGAATATTTTTTAAAAGAATACTTGGGGCGTGATATCGAAGTCAAAATATAGTTTTTAGAATTTTTGTCTGTTTGTCTGTGTGTATGTTTGTCTGTTTATCCGGGGTAAACTCAAAAAGTACTGCAAAGATTTACTTCAAATTATGCATGAATATTACTAAGTGGTTGGGTCAACATATAGGCTACATATTATCACGCTATCACCTACGGCGGAGGAGCTGTGCGGAGTAAACGAAGTCCGCGCGGACGAAGTTGCGGGCAACAGCTAATTTCTTATCACTTTACGTTTATGAGTTATTTCCAAATATTATATTGCCCCCGAGATACAAGTAAATTTATTGTTTTAAAACAATTTCCATAACAAAAGTTATTCATATTTTTACCCAGTTTAGCGATTTACTTAATTTTATGCCTTATCGCAATTAGGATGGTGTTATAGTGGAATTCAAAATATTAAATCCTTTACCAGGTGGTAGAGTTCTGCATTATCTCACCCGGTTCTGGTACCTGCTGCAATAACGTCAATGCTTATCGCTATCGTGTTCCGGTTTGGACGGTAAGGTAACCGGTAAACTTAAGCAAATGGCATTAGACCTCGCTTTCGTTGGTGTCTATTGGCGATTGTTGACTCTTTCCATCAAGAGACTTGCTTGATTGCTATATTATGATATAAAAAAAAACAAAGTTTCTTCACATTCATTGCCGGTAAAAATTCCTGAGCGCCAGCTTCTTGTATGTTCCTGCAATCTTACTGAAAAAGACCTTCCTGTCTGACCAATGTATTTGCTACCACAATCTTGGCACTCCAACTGATACACACCACTTTTATTCATGTTGGGCACCTTTTGTTTGTTATTAAAAAGTAAACTTTTTAATGATCTAGTACTATAGAAAACAGGTTTATGGTCTCTAAGCAAACGTGAACACTTGTACGTGATTTCGCCCAAGAACGGCAACCTAACATAATGTCAGTGCCATTTAGTAAAGATGATTATCAGCTAGAATTATCAACTATTAAAGAAATAGCCACGAATAACGGATATGACGCCAGGGTGATTGATACCATAATAAAGAAAAATTTAAAAAAGTAAGTGAGGTCCTTATTATACACACCAGGTGCAAGTAACGACCAAGAGATTCCAAAATATGTTAGGTTGCCTTTCTTGGGCGAAATCACGTACAAGTGTTCACGTTTGCTTAGAGACCATAAACCTGTTTTCTATAGTACTAGATCATTAAAAAGTTTACTTTTTAATAACAAACAAAAGGTGCCCAATATGAATAAAAGTGGTGAGTATCAGTTGGAGTGCCAAGATTGTGGTAGCAAATACATTGGTCAGACAGGAAGGTCTTTTTCAGTAAGATTGCAGGAACATACAAGAAGCTGGCGCTCAGGAAAAAGAGATTCTGCCTTTGCTAGACATTTAGTGGATGAAAAGCATAGTTTCAATCCTATAGAACACTTTAAACCGATCCATTTTTTGTAGCAAAGGCAGAAAACTCAATGCCTTGGAAGCGTTGGAAATTAAGAAACTAAAGGATAACCTCAATCTACTGAATGATCAATTAGATCTTAATAATTCTCCACTCCTGAATATTTTTTAATTATAGATTTAAAAAAAAATTTGTAAATAATTATGAGTGTTGTGGTTTTCTGTGATCCTTGAATTTATTTTTAGTGGGTTGTAGTTGATAAGATATTTTATATAATTTTATTTTATATTAGTAAATTTTAATTTTATTATTATAATTTTTAACTATTATATTTAATTTTGATTGGTAACTAATATTTGACATTTCAAAAATTTGTTTTGACATTTAATTTCACAATATGTTTAAGTTTGTTAAATTCTAATTACGATTGACATTATTATTTAAATTAATTTAATTTATAGTGAAATTATATAAAATCGTACCTTCACTTATGTTTCCCTCAATTATGGGGAAAAACATATGCACATAGGGTGACAACCCAACAGTTTAGATTTTACAATGACGATGTTATTGAAGGTAGTATGTACTATGCTGTCATACTATAAAATGTTGAATCAGAACGGTTAGATGTTGTTTTTGTTTTTAGTTTAAACTTATAATTGCCCTGATGATGCTTATATAAGCGAAACCGGTCGGATAATATATATAAAAGTTTATTGTGAAACAGTACAAGTGTTATCGATATAAAATATTGTTTGAATAAAATAGTATACATGTGTGTATATTATCGTATGTCACATGAATAGTATGTGTAGTGTTTATTTTTATTAATTTAGTGTATTTTAATGCACATTATTTAAAAAAAAACAGCTTTCTGTACTACAAAGAAGTGAAAACTTTTCCTTTACATATTAATATATATGTAGATATTCAAATACAAAATAATCAAAAGTCGATCCACCCATAAAATATTTGAAGGAATCAAAATTCATTCTGACTACCTTAGGTCTAATAAGTTTTATCTATCGAACAAGCAGGTGGCTCTCCTGATGAAAAGAAATAAGACGCTAACAGTGCATTGCTTAATCTATATATACAGTACACAGTTTATCTGTAAAGAGTAAAATCCATTTCAAAAGTTTATCGCCTATCCTACCCTCCTAACTGGAATAAAACATCCTTGAATTTGTTATTAGTAGGTTGTAGTTGATACGATATTTTATATAATTTTATTTTATATTAGTAAATTTTAATTTTATTATTATAATTTTTAACTATTATATTTAATTTTGATTGGTACCTAATATTTGACATTTCAATAATTTGTTTTGACATTTAATTTCACAATATGTTTAAATTTGTTAAATTCTAATTACGATTGACATTATTATTTAAATTAATTTAATTTATAGTGACATTATATAAAATCGTACCTTCACTTATGTTTCCCTCAATTGTGGAGAAAAACATATGCACATAGGATGACAACCCAACAGTTTAGATTTTACAATGATGATGTTATTGAAGGTAGTATGTACTATGCTGTCATACTATAAAATGTTGAATCAGAACGGTTAGATGTTGTTTTTGTTTTTAGTTTAAACTTGTAATTGCCCTGATGATGCTTATATAAGCGAAACCGGTCGGATAATATATATAAAAGTTTATTGTGAAACAGTACAAGTGTTATCGATATAAAATATTGTATGAATATGAAGTTTCACCAAGTGCCGACGATAAAGAGTGTTGAATATATTTTATTCAAGGTTAAAGTCTGTTGTAAACTTTAAAGAGATTGTATTGTTTAGTATGTGGTTAAATTACAACCACAGGGCGATCGCTAGTAGGTAGCAATCAATTCATCCGCTTCTCAAGACTAACCAATACCTACAAATTTTCTCACAGTTGAAATTCTTAATGAAATATGGCATTACATAATCAACTCACTGTATCACAAACTTTACTTTGCTGTAACTATTTAAAGTAAACAGGTGCTTTCTACCTTATCGGTCGGCAAAGCTAATAGCCCCACGACCGTATTTTAAAACTAGGCCAACAAATATGGGCACTTGAATAAGGAATAAGTCACCTGCGATGTTATGGGCTTGGGAGATTACGATTTTAACGTAAAGATACTATATTTTATAGCTTTATTTAACGTTTAATTAGATATTTTGTTTTAAACAGTTTTTTTAATGAAATGTTTTTGTTGATACTTCTTTTGGCGAGCAGGGCTCAAATTATGAGAGTAAATTTTTATGATATACTTGCAATTTACAAAATGGAGTTAGCCGTAAATATCCTTTTAGAAAGATATGATCGTTTTTGGTTATTTCTCCCTAACGGTTATGTAATCGATATTCAGTTTGTATATCGATATTTAAAGCGGTTTTCAAATGCCGATATCAGTTTGGACTTGCACATAATATTAACGTGATATTTAACGTGTTATTAAGACAGCAAATATGAATTTCGATTCCATATCGTTTGTGAAGTTTGCGTTTTTTGTTCGTACTTCGTCCGTTCCCATTGTTGCAGTTTTGATAAAACTTATTTCTAATTACAGTCTACCAGTAAAGTTTTAAATTTGATAAAGTTTTTGTGATATTGATTTATATTCTATACTTTCCATCGACGGCACTTCCATCCATTACTGTTAGACAAAATTAACAATGCACTTGTATTTTACATCCTGATGATGCTTAAAAAGTGAAACCGTTCGAGTAATATACCAAAAATATATAGTTGTGAAGTGAAATTACAGTACAAGTGCATTGTTTATTGTGTCTAACGATATCGATTTACTTTAATTGAGATATCGATGTGATATTATGTTGTTTAACACATATCTGAAAAAACTTACGTTTTGGTATGTCGAACTCATTTCTACCCATTAGTGTGAATTTATTGATGTTTATATTTGTGAGACACGTATTACTTGAGATGTTATGATCCCAAGACATTGCAATTCTCATTAAAGACTACATAAATAAAGTACATACATAAAGTATGTACTAACATACGTACATTAACCTCTCTGATCGTCCCGTTGGTCGAGTGAGCTGAGCGAGACAAACATTTATGTGATGAGCATAGTTGTTTGGATATCTAGGTTTGGGTGTTTATTTATTTGAGTAGGTATTTAATCTATTAGAGTATTTATATATGTATCTCTGTATATTAATATCGTTGACTGGCAACCATACTATAAGAAAATAAATTGCTTACTTTGTGGTTAGGTCAATTTCTTTAATTTGTCTAGTGATATTTATTTATTATTTTTTATTTATTTAATAACGTAAAGATACAGTAATAATGTATTTTACGGCCTTATAATTGTATTTGTTTAATAGTATTATTATTATTATTATTATTTTTTTATAGAAGAGGGGGCAAACGAGCAAGAGGTGCACCTGATGGTAAGTGATCACCGCCGCCCATGGACATCTGCAATACCAGAGGTTTTGCAGTTGCGTTGCCGGCCTTTTAAGAATGAGTAAGCTCTTTTCTTGAAGGTCCCTATGTCGTATCCGTTCGGAAATACCCCTGCCGGTAATTGGTTCCACAACAGAGTAGTGCGAGGTAAAAAATGTCGGGAGAAACGCACAGTTGTGGATTTCCAGACATCGAGATGGTGAGGATGGAACTTCAAGTTTTGACGCGATGTCCGATGGTGGAATTCGGCGGCAGGAATTAATCCAAATAACTCGTCGGAACACTCTCCATGATATATACGATAAAAAACACAGAGAGAACCTACATCTCTGCACAATGCCAAAGAGTCAAGCTGTTTCGAAATGGCCTGGTCGTCAACGATTCGAACCGCTCTACGCTGAATGCGATCAAGAGGAAGAAGCTGGTACTGAGGAGCTCCGGCCCAGAGATGCGAACAGTACTCTATGTGAGGCCGAACCTGTGCCTTATAAAGTTGAAGGCGATGGAACGTCAAATAGTACTGTTTCGCTCTGATGAGCACACCGAGCTTTTTGGCGGCTAGTTTAGCCTTGCCTTCCAAATGACCGCGAAACTGAACGCAATTCGATATGTCAACTCCCAGGATTCCGACACTAGCTGAGACTGTCAGAAGAGTATCCTCAAATCGAGGTGATACGACAAAGGGCGTCTTTTTTGCGGTGAACACGCAAAGTTGTGTCTTCTTGGGGTTAAAAGTAACCAGGTTTTGGCGACCCCATTCCGAGATATCGGTAAGTCGATTCTCGACTTCAGACACAAGCTTGTTTCGGCACTCTTCGACGTGTTCCCGAGAAATACTGCTTCGGCCGGAGTATGTGGCATCACCAGTATTTTCATCCAATGTATGTTGCTAATTAGCATCATATCATTGATATGCAGAAGGAACAGTGTCGGTGATAGCACGCAGCCTTGGGGAACACCAGCATTGACAGATTTAAGATCGGAGCACGCACCGTCGACAACGACCTTGATGCTCCGGTCAGCCAAAAAACTGGTGATCCACTCGCATAATTTCTCAGGAAGCCCATAGGAAGGCAGCTTCGCGAGAAGCGCTTTGTGCCATACCCGATCAAAGGCCTTCGCTATGTCCAAACTAACTGCCAATGCCTCCCCCTTGGACTCAACTGCTTCCGCCCATCGATGAGTTAGGTATACCAGAAGGTCACCAGCTGAGCGGCCGCGACGGAAACCGTACTGACGGTCGCTAAACAGCTGGTGCTCTTCTAAATACTTGAGGAGCTGAGAGTTTATGATTGTCTCCATAATTTTGGAGAACAAGGAGGTTATGGCTATGGGCCGATAATTAGACGGGTTAGAACGATCTCCTTTTTTAGGGATGGGATGCACCAAAGCTGTCTTCCACGAATTCGGTACCACGCCAAGTGAATAGGAGAGCCGGAATAGGCGTGTTAATACTGGTGCCAACTCTGGAGCACACATTTTTGGCACAATCAGAGGGATGCCATCCGGCCCACTCGACTTGTGGATGTCCAAGGAAAGTAGTGCTTTACGCACAGATGATTGCCGAAATTGTAGTTCTGGCATACAACTATCACACTGCGGGATGGTAGGCGGTGCGTTCTTTCGGTCATCCAGAGTCGAGTTGGCCGCAAAGAAGGAGCCCAGGAGATCGGCCTTCTCCTTTGCGGTATAGGCCAGGGAGTCATCGTCTCCGTGCAAGGATGGAAGAGAGGGCTGTGAGAAATTCCTTAAGACAGCCTTGGCGAGAGACCAGAACGCACGAGTGCCCGAAGGAAGGCGAACTAATTTCTCACCAATTCTGCCAATGTGTTCCGATTTTGCCTTGGCGATAGCTCTTTTTAAGTACCTCGAGGCGAAATTGAACTCCTTACGTAATGTGCTGGTTTTTTCATCACAAGATGCAGACGCTGCAGCCCAAGCCCGGTAGCACTCCTGCTTGCGGCGCGAAGCCGTTTTACAGGAGCGACCAAACCAAGGCTGAGACTTACCACCAATTGGTACCGCAGAAAATGGAATGAAAAGTTCCATGCCCTGCAGCACCACATCGGCAATAGAGTCAGCGACGACATTCGGGTCATCCAGCGAGAAGCACAACCGCCCCCATGGGTAGGACGCAAAAAAAGACCGCATCCCGTCCCAATCTGCTGACCTAAAGTGCCAAACGCGACGACAGCCTGCTAAAGGAGGCCGTGATAGGCGCGAAACCGGCACTTTACTCTGGATCAGGCAGTGGTCTGACGAACCAAGTGGGACGTCCACCGATACCTGATAATGGTCCGGATGAGAGGTCAGCAGAAGGTCTAACAGTGAAGGCATATGGTCATCCACATCGGGAACTCGCGTGGGCGAAGTTACCAGATGTGTAAGACCATACGCCAAGGCAAAATCGTGAACAGACCTCCCCGTATGATCGGTGGTGCGCGAACAAAGCCATTCGGCGTTGTGGGCATTAAAATCGCCCAAGATCACGATCTCTGTGGAGGGGGTCTGCTCTAACACGGAATCTACAGCCGTTTGTAAGTGCTCAATGAGCCGGTCAACTTCAGTATTCCCGCCATGGGACCTGTATAGGCACGCGTAGCTGCGTGGATGGTCGTCGCAAGCTACGCGTAACTAGAGGATGGATAGGTCCTGACCTTCAAGTCTGCCGAGGCGCCGGTAACAGATATCTTCTCTGACGTATGCGCACACCCCAGCCCGCGGTACAAAGGAATGTTCCAGTTTGTACCCCGGGTGGGAGAGGTAAGAAGTATCAGCCGGAGAAGATATCTGCGTCTCGGTCAAAAAGAGCAAAGTTGGCTTCGCCGTCTCGAGATGGTAGTGGACGGCGTTCAAGTTGGAATGAAGCCCCCTAACATTACAGAAATCCACAGGAAGCGTGGTAGGGGGTGCCATGGCTTTCTTGCCCTGTTTGCCCCGGACAGGATTGTCTATGAGCGCAATTTTGCCCCCCCCCAGAATACGCAGGGCAGCCTGAGCATCCATGACCTGGCTGGAATCCAGAGCACGGACGCTCAGGGGGGGATTCTCCACTGCTGGTGCAGGTGGTATCCCCCTGGGGTAGATTCTCTTTTGATTGCGCATTCATAGTGTGCGGGGGGGGGGGGGTTAGGCCTCCGGGACTCTCACAAATCAAACGAAACGCAGCAGCAGGGCTGCTACTTTACGTCGGTGTCAAGTGAGAGAGTGGTGTCTCCCCGGGCGTGCCGGCCTATTCAGTTGCAAAAGCAGTATGGCACTACCACTAATTTGGTTGACTGACTGCACCGGTGTTAAATAATTTTTGTCACAAAAATTATTCCACCATTTATCAAAAGGTAGAGCGCGGAGCTGCTTTTTCCATTTATACATGCTAATTAGTGTTGCCGATCGATTGTGGATTATCGATAGGATATCGATATTCTATCGATAGTATCGATACTATCGATTGTTCAAAAGGATACAATACTATTGGCAAAATAAAATACTATTAATACTATCGATAGTATCGTATCTCCCAGTCAGAAAAGTATCGATCCTATCGATAGTATCGATACTATTGAATTTCTAGGAAACGATAGTATCGACAGTATCGGTACTATCGATACTATCGTAAATTAGCATACAATCGATAGTTCAAAACAATCGATGGTATCGATACTATAGATTCTATTGCTACTTTTGTTTCCTAGACATTCAATAGTATCGATACTATTGATAGTATTCATTATTTTTTTAATTAGGAAACACGATACTATAGATAGTATCGATAGTATTGCACTTAGCAGATTGTATTGTATTCTTCTAAATTATCGATTGAATCGATAGTATCTATAAAATCGATACAATCGATGGTTGTATCGATGGTATAGGCTTTTTTAGATTAAAACTATCGATGGCGGAACTATCGATAGTTTGGCAACACTAATGCTAATATTATAAATGCGAAAGTCCGTCTGTCTTTCTGTTACACTTTCTGTTACTCAAGCCGTGAAAATATTGATGAAAGTCTGATATTTGATATTTGATCGATAGAGACAATTGATTTGATAAGATCATGTTAAGTAATCGTAGTAAAATATAGGTTACATTTTTATGAAACTGATTTTTATGAAATATGGCAATGAAAAAGTTGAAAATCATAAATAAAGGTTGTTTTGTATTGATAAAAAATGAAGCCTCAAGGGATTGAAATACAGGATGAAAGTTGGTATGAGATTATATTGACTATAAGGTGGTAGAGTATTCCAGTCTCATCTAGTTTTGTTACCACCCTACTTTTCCCTGTCGCAAAAACATCAGCTTGTCATTATTGTGTTTTGGTGTGGAGTATAATCTTACACACGTGGCATGATTACTATTTTCATTCATGTGTCTGTGGGTGATGGTCACTTCCTCCGTCAATAAAGACAGCCGCTTGTTAGCTATCCTGATGTTAAAAAAATCTGTTAAACGATAATATTTCAGACGTAAGTCTAACTTTGATATTAAACATTTTGTGTAATTTAAATTTAGCATAGCTGTGATGATATAATTATCATCAAATGAGATGATAATTAAGAGATACTAAAACATTTAAATGTAGCCGAAACTTCTTATTTAATTTTTGTATGGGAAAGAGTGTTCAACTTTCCAGTTTAAATTACCTAGCGTTGCTAAAAATGGTTAATGAAATGTGAATTGCTCTTGATAAAACTAAATAACCACTTTCAAATGAAAATCAGTATTTCAACAACTCTCAAAATTATTTAATCAAAGTAACATTTTATTATAAATCATGTATTCGCAGAATAAAATATTACCTAGAAGCAGCATCTTATCAAAATATAAATCCAAGAAATATTTATGAGGACTAGTTCCGTAGAGCATTCCTAGTTGAATATTTTATCGCGCTAGTATCGGTAATGGTTAACATAAGTTTAGTAGTTACCAGGATAACATATCTTCTAAGTGATTTGTTTATACTGCTTTAGATTGTGTAACGAAGGCAAACGGCTACTGCATGTCTGGACAAAGTAACTATTTACAGCAGATTTTCACATCTACTGCAACATTGTAGGGAGTTTTTTATACACAATGCAATAGTCAATTTTAAAGATTGGATTTAGTAGTAGATTTATGTTTTGAGTGATTTTCTGTAGCTGGTTATTAGTAAAAGCAGGTTCTCTTATTTACTTCAGCTATGTTTTAATAAACTTGCTAAGGCATTGTTTATATAATATAATTTTAAGTTAAGGAAATTTAAGAAAGTAAGAACTTACGACAGATTTCTAAATTTCAAGCAATATTATGGTTTTCAACAATTTCTTGATTTGATATCAAAAACATTTATAACCTCAAATGTTGACCCTATTACTAAGGATATTAACTCCTCTTCCCTTTTAACCTCAACACCACCAAATATTCACTACAATTAATTTGTTATAAATTTATATGCTAATCTCTATTTGATCTAAATTTGTGGCCTTTTGATAGTTTTATAATTGGTTTAATGTTTTTTTTTTTGGCAATAACAAAATGGAATGTGCAATCCGAATTGAAAATTTCTTTAGCTGAGACAGATGATTTTTGGTAGGGGAAATTCAGAAGCGTTCGGGTCAGTATTATCAACATGCTAAAAGTATATTTAGCTTTATAAACAGTGCGCGCACACTATTGATATATAAAATCCAAGATGCACAGTCCCGGACAAAACTGACACGCAAAACTGTCCTTAATTTCAAACAAGTAGTAATAGATTTGGCAAAAATTTATGTTTTTGCATATCCACTTTAAGTACAAGATTTATAGTTGTTTTTACAAAGCAATATACGAAAAGTAATAAAATTGACAGTATCGCGACCAACGCGATTCTATTTGAAATGAGCGCACAATTTAAAATATTGCGCTCATTTTTAGAGGATATTTTCAAGACACTGATTGTGTATCTTGGGTTTTTTATATCAATGGCGCGCACTTACTATGTACGTAAACTAGTGTTTTATAAACTCAGTAGATGTCACTACAATAAGTCTATGCTTGTAAATACAGTACAGTTTTAGGTTTACACTTTTGTCCACAGTCCTCAAGACTGCCTTCGATTTTTGTACCTACTGTAATACCTACTTAGCGGCCAAAATGTGCCATACATTACACAAATAGCATGTGAAATTTTATATGAAATGCATTTTCATAATTCCCATTTGCTAGCTCTCTTCATTAGTCTGTGAAATTTCACATTCAATGAAATCTCCAATTCATAAAGGAGCAATATAGTAGTTATAATTCATATTTTATTTTTTATAGATTATTATTTTCTGGCTGTGCATTCTGCTTGCCCCGCGACCGGTGAACCTGTGTCGGCTCATAAGATCAGCAGTAATTCAGACATTCCAAAAAAAAAGATTATTATCAATTGACGTCCCGATATTTATACGGGTGAAATATCACGTGTGAAATAATTGCGTTTTTTTTTGTTTCATTAACTTCAATTGAAATGAATTAAATGTTGCAATCATTTCCATGCCTAGACTGTAAGTTGTTAGTACTGTACTGTAATACGGACATGTTGTTTCAGGTGTGGTTGTGATGTCATGGTGGTGGATGGTAGCGCTGCTAGCGCTGACTGCGCCCGCTCGGAGCGCGCCGCGGGCGGGCACCGGTGAGCTCTTTTACAGTAAGCATTATTGCACTATTTCCTACCCGACACAGCAAAATATACAAATCGCAGTTTATTTCTAATAACCAGGTTCTACTACTTAAAGAGTTTATAAAAAATGCGGCTGACAGAATCAATTTAATTTTGCACACGGGTTTCACTAGTCCATACAAATACTTAGTAATAGTAAAAAGTATTTTCACGCCCGTAACCCCGAAGAGATAGACAGAGGAACAAAACATGCACCCACGATTATCTACAATGCACTTCTGTTGTACCTCTGTTCACCTCTTCGGGGATACGGGCGTGAAGATATTTTACTAATATCTTCGACCTATCTATATAGGGAGATTAAAGAAATTATGAATACGCATTTTAAGTCCGATAAATTTTTTGTTACACACCGTATAAAGTTTTTTAAAAACAGAGGCTATATTTGAATATATCAACACGTCTGATCACATCTTAGCGTTGACATTATATCTAATATGTGGATCAGAATCGTGTGATAGATAAATGAAAGTGTATGAGATATGCTTGATGTACTCAGTGCTATGCAAGATTATCCGAATGTTAGAGGGTTAATACTATAGAGCAATATGTTTTTGATTGATTGATACCACGATTGCAAGCAAATTATTTTTGTTTTGGTTTTTAATGTGACTTAGGAAAAACTTGACACTCCGATCCAAGAATCGACACGGATCTTATGATATAAATCTAATAGCCCATCTGATCGAGATCGATCGAGATAACACTTTAATTTTATTTTATCATCATCATATTTTATCGTATCATAGGATAGCAAACATGGAGGTGTTTTTCCAATGGAAAAAGATGACTATCCCTAATAGATGCTTGAACTGTTTATAATGAGTTACCACCAGCAAGTTAAAGATGTAATGCCACATCCATAAGTTCGCAAGTAAATAAAACTGGATCATGACACTGTCAAATACGAGTAGGCATATTGTTGTGTTTTGCGCTTGGGCTTTTATGATGCAATTTTTGTCACGTTAGCAGTACAAATGTATTATTGTTAAAAAATGCTAATAAATGGATATTTATAGTATATTATATTGTTATAAATTATAATTGACTGTGCCATGAAATATAAAAGAATATGATACGATTCTTATACACGATAGATAACGTTGCATAACGAATAAATCAATTAATTTATTACGTATTTCTATACCTCAAATATTAATCAATGTTTTGCACGGAGCATTATTAATAACTGTACAGTACCCGGCGATAAATATTGCACATCGACCTTTGGAAAGAGACAATCGGCTAATTTCAGCTTCGTAGAGCGTTATCTCTGTCGCACAAAATACAAACAGTCCGGTACCTATTAGGAGCTGTTAAAACAAGTATGATTTGCTTCTTTAATATTTTTATTCTTTGTATAAAATACACTAATTTTTCTATAAGTGATGGCTTTAGGTTGGGGTAAAATAAATTAAAAAAACATGTTCACATTATATTTACGTATTTAATTATTTTGGAACATTACAGCTTTAGTGTACATAATAAACACCATTATACCTATTGCTAAAATGAGACATTGCAATAAAAATAATAATAATTCTAATTCTCAATTACTTCCATTTCACTATCTGTGCTCTCAAAGAGGTCAATATCACTGCCACTATCAGCCGTATTTATCACTAATCTATCAATGTAATTGTCTAAACTGTGTTGAATGCTTCTATATTCATTCTCACATTTGATTGCATGATCGCAAACCTTTTTCCACTCTTCAGCGCCGATCATGTTTACTTTTTCAGTCAATAATGTTTTTACTGTAGTTAAGTTCATACCCACATTTCTAGAGGCTACATAGCCTTTCAGTTGAGACCATATATTTTCAATTGGATTAAAATCCGGATGATATGGTGGCAATCGCAACACAGTGTGCCCATGTTCGGCAAGTACTTTGTCCACAGAAAACTCTGTATACCTCTCCTTGTGCTGACATATAATAGCGTAAATCTGGGTTTTTGTTAATTTTGGATCAACTGGAATTTCGTGTCTGTTTAACCAGTTGATCATTTCCCGTTTAATGGTGTTTGAGTTGGGGGGTCTCTCAATATATTTGTTGTGATAGGGTGCGTTGTCGATAACTAGAACAGAATCACTGGGTATATTTGGGATTAATTGGTTAACCAGCCATTTCTCATAGTTATCGTTATTCATTTCATTGTGATAGTCACCTGTAGTGTCCGTGGATTTATACGTTAAAAAACACCGGGTACAAAGCTTTTTCATTTCCCGCATGAACTATTATCAAACGTTGACCTTTTGAAATTGGCTTTTTTACTCCTTTTTTCTTATCGTCACTCCAAGATTTCCCTTTAGTGTGGGATGCATGTATATATGACTCATCCATGTAGACGATATTTTTTCCTGTTTCGCGAAATTTGCGTATTTTATCAAGGTATTCCATTCGTTTGAGACTAACGCCGTGCTTTTCCATTAGAATTTTTCGATTATCTTCCATTTTAGTGAACTGAAATCCCATGTCATGAAGTATTTTTCTCAACGTTTTTTCAGACCCATTGTAATTAATAGCTTCAGATAATTTAGCTTTTAATGATTTTATTGTTGGCAGTTCATTAAATCGTAAGTGAAAATCATACACCATTCTTCGAACAACATCGTAATCAAAATCGTCAATATCCAAACGAAATTGCTTTTTTGGTCTCCCTTTTTTTGGAGTGCTGAACTTAATTCCAGTCGAATGTGTTTCAGTACTGACTTCGTTTAATATATTGTTCAAAGTTCTTCTTGAAATTCCAGTGGCATTTGCAACTCGCTCTTGAATCTTCTTAAAATAACAACTTACATTTTCATCTACTTTTTTTTTAAATCTATCAGCTTCGGTTACAAAGTATTTATAAACATTGTAGATAATTTCACGTGACTGATCTCGTAAAGGTTTCCCTCTTTTTCCGAAAGATGCCATATTACAACTTTAAATTATTTAAATTTGTGGGTGTTATCAACTCTAAATATATATTTTTGATCGGGACGCGACCGCACTCTATCGTACTTGAACAACGACTGACTAAACGTCACATAGGTAGTGTGGGACTGAGATAACGCTCTACGCAGCCGAAATTATCCGACTGTCTTTTTCCAAAGTTCGATGTGCAATATTTATCGCCGGGTACTGTAATAGGATTGTTAATGATCGAAATTTGGCACGATTTGCGTGCTCTATGCTAAATTATACTCTATAATCCAAATTATTCAGAGCGAAAGTGAAGTGACGTTCAGAAATTGCCTACCGTGATAAGAAATATGTACAGGTGGATTAAATTTTACTGTCACAAGCCTCGTGAACCAGTTTACATTCGTTTGATTGATTTAGAAAACATGAAACTTATTTAATTATTTTATAGTGTACATGTTTTTACTCTTGGTTTTATGCCGTTTTTATCTAGACAGAACTTAATATAAATGCATCTTTTATTGAATTTATCACGGGGAGTGTTCCGATGGGTTGTTTGCACTATTTCCTGCCGCTAAACTGGATCATCGGACATCGCGTCAAAATTTAAAATTCCATCTGTGACTGAAAAGCTTACACTGAACCTCTGCTTGTTGTTATGTCAGCGCATCTGAGTAAAGACTAAACTTACCATTATGACATCTATCATGACTCGCCCGGGTACGGTACGCCTGCTTTTTGCGTTTTTGTTTATACAGTGGCAGGGTAACATGGGATGGCCGTTTAGTTGCGTGTTACGACATGGCTACGTGGATATGATGATGGGATCAGGCTGCTGTCATATAATCGTAGGAAAGTCAAAACTGTACATTGAATATTTTTTTAAAAGAATACTTGGGGCGTGATCTACAATCGATATAGAAGCCAAAAATAAAGTTTTTAGAATTTTTGCCTGTTTGTCTGTTTGTCTGTATGTCTGTTTGTCTGTTGGTCTGTATGTATGTCCGGGGTAATCTCAAAAAGTACTGCATGGATTTACTTCAAATTTTGCATGAATGTTACTAACAGGCTGGGTCAACATATAGGCTACATATTATCACGCTATCTCCTAAAGGGGAGGAGCTGTGCGGAGTAAACGAATTCCGCGCGGACGAAGTCGTGGGCAACAGCTAGTATGGAATAGAATTGAAAATTCTTGGACGTGTAAAAATTATTGGCATTTATAATTTGACGATTCAAAACTATGCTAGTTGACTGAAAAAAGCTATGCATACTAAAACACGGTGTTCAGTAATCGATTCTGATACAGAATATATAAAAAATAGATATTTAATACCTAACCTATTTATATAATGATCTAATTATTTATCTATGACTTAATCTTCTATACAGGGTGTCCCAGAACTCAACGTCAAGCCGAAACGGGGTGACAGGATAGATCATAACCATCACGAGAAAAATCAGAAAAAAAATCTATCCCATGCAGTTTGAAAATTATGGGCATTTTAAGAAAAACCTAGAAATTTGGTCTAACTGTACCATTTTTCGGTTATTGTGGTTAATTTTTATTATTTTTGTTCATTTAAACTTTGGAACCGTAACCCTAAATAACATCTCGAGAATCACAGTCTAAAATAATGACACAATTACCCCAAGTTTCCTAGAATTTAGACTATTTGTTAAACTATGAATTTAAAATTTTCAAACTTTGTCAACTTTGAAACACCCTCCTTTAAAAAAAATGTACTAGAGTGCCTTGGCAAGTGCCATTAAGAGTTGGCGCATTTAATCAGGATTGTAAAATGGTACAATACTTGTTAGTTTCATACTAAAAAAACGAGTAAAAAATAAAAACCTCAAGTAACTCGATTTTTGCTAACCCATTTTACTCAGTTAAAATGTTTTTTATTCGCACAAGCCCTTGGTAGGTTTTTATTTTACGGTAAAATGATGAGAGATATGGATAGTGGACATGTTTGCCATGAGCGAGCGAGACAGATAGTGACGCCACTTTTACCAAAGCAACAAAATACTAATAAAATAATGAAAAATGTTGACCTTGTTTTGTTTAGGTTTATTAGAATAAAAGTCAGATTTGAAAATAAAATTTTTTATTATAACAAATGTTCAAATTGTTTACCATCAGCTTCAACACACGCCCTACATCTTCTTAAAAAAGATCTACTTATTAGCCGGGCATATCCTCGAGAGTTGATGTCCTCAGCAGCTTGAGAAATTCGTTCACGCAGCTCGGCTACGCTCTCAATGGGCTTAGAATAAACTTTTTCTTTGAGAACGCCCCAATAAAAAAAATCCAGGGGATTTAAATCTGGGGAACGGGCTGGCCACGAGATAGTGCCTGAACGTCCAATCCACCTTCCCGGATAAACTTGGTCAAGGAAATCTCTTACTTGCACTGCGTAATGCGCTGGGCAGCCATCTTGTTGATACCACATGTGGCGACGATCTGTTAGTGGTACGTCCTCTAACAAACTTGGTAAATTTTCTCGTAAAAAATTTAGATAATTCGTGCCATTCAAATTCTCAGGCAGCTCAAAAGGCCCAACAATTTTGCCGTTTAAAATTCCTGTCCACAGGTTAACTTTAAAGCGATATTGGGATCGGTCTTCTCGCATTAAATGTGGATTCTCCACATGCCACTCATGAAAATTGTGTAAGTTTATGTAGCCATCTTTTTTAAATGTAGATTCATCTGACCAGAGAATTTTTTGGATGAATTGGGGATTTTCATTATGCCTCTGTAGCATTGTTCTACAAAATGAAATCCTTTCAGGATAATCTCGAGGGAGAAGACTTTGAACTCATTGTACGTGAAACGGATGCATTTCAGCTCTTTGTAAAATACGATGTGCTGTGCTTTTGGGTATTCCCGTTCTTTCTTCAATTCCACGAACGGAAATACTTGGGTCATCTGCGACCTCTTCCAACACTTCTTCTTCGTAAGGAAAGCGAGGTCTACCTCCAGCCCGTATTTGATTCGGAAAATGGCCGCCCTCTGTGAGTGAACGGTGCACATTAACAAACACGCGGTGATCCGGATAGCGCTCTAAATTTGGATATCTTTCACGATAAAGTCTAGCGGCGGCACTTGCATTGCATCTGCATTCCCCATAAATGAGATGCATGTTCGCATATTCTTGTGAAGTGTAGCGCGTAGGCATAGTGATGACAAGGATGTCAACACAAAAGTCCAATTCCAAAAGAGAGAAGCCAAAGTTGCCGGTATGTAATCAACAAGTCCAATTCACAAAAATCCAAGTCCAAAAAGAAAAGTCAAAGTTGTCAGTACTAAATTAACACAAGCGAATACGGAAAGGTGCGCAGTAGACGAATGAGCGAAATGTACTAACTGGTGTCAGACTGGCAGCGTAGCTATTTGCTTGGTATGGCGTCTGTATCTGTTTCATTCGCACTCGTTTAAACGACGCATCTCCGTCTCACTGCGTGGCGTCACTATCTGTCTCGCTCGCTCATGGCAAACATGTCCACTATCCATCTCTCTCATCATTTTGCCGTAAAATAAAGAATCTACTAAAGGCTTGTGCGAATAAAAAACATTTTAACTGAGTAAAATGGGTTAGCAAAAATCGGGTTACTTGAGGTTTTTATTTTTTACTCGTTTTTTTCGTATGAAACTAACAAGTATTGTACCATTTTACAATCCTGATTAAATGCGCCAACTCTTAATGGCACTTGCCAAGGCACTCTAGTACATTTTTTTAAAGGAGGGTGTTTCAAAGTCGACAAAGTTTAAAAATTTTAAATTCATAGTTTAACAAATAGTCTAAATTCTAGGAAACTTGGGGTAATTGTGTCATTATTTTAGACTGTGATTCTCGAGATGTTATTTAGGGTTACGGTTCCAAAGTTTAAATGAACAAAAATAATAAAAATTAACCACAATAACCGAAAAATGGTACAGTTAGACCAAATTTCTAGGTTTTTCTTAAAATGCCCATAATTTTCAAACTGCATGGGATAGATTTTTTTTCTGATTTTTCTCGTGATGGTTATGATCTATCCTGTCACCCCGTTTCGGCTTGACGTTGAGTTCTGGGACACCCTGTATATAAAAATCAATTGCTGTTTGTTAACCTCGCTAAAACTCGAGAACGGCTCGATCGATTTGGCTAATTTTGGTTTTAAAATATTCGTGCAGGTTCAGGTTAGGTTTAAAAGGTGAAAAAATGTAGAAAAAAAGGGAAAGGTGGCACAAAGTTGGCAGAACAACGTTTGCCGGGTCATCTAGTTGTTTAATAAAAATATTTATTTGTAGAAATTCACGCCTAAATATCAAAGTTCATTGCTTACAAACAGCGGTTTGCTGAACACATGTCTTTAACCGTTAGTGCTGTGCTACTGTCGTTCGTGCGTTGATTTAATTTCTGAATACTACTTTTTTTATAAGAGAGTAAACAAGCAGATAGGTCTCCTGATGGGAAGTCAACCATCGCCTATAGACACCAAAGATGTTAATGGTGCGTTGCTATCTTGTGACGAGGTCTAATGCCACATGCATAAGTTTACTGGCTACCTTACCCTCCAAACCGGAACACGACAGTGAGTAGCACTGACGCTGTTGCACAGGAATAGGTAAGGCGGTGGTACCAGACCCGGGCGAGACAATGCAGAACTTTACCGCCTAGTAGCCACGATGGTAGTGATTCGCCTCGCCTTTTACGACCTGCCTGGCAGAACGGCAGTTGGCCTATTCTGCAATGGAGCCTGGGACCAACACGGGGAAACAAACTACTACACTAATGTCGTTGAGGTTTACTATGTAGTTAAGTAATATTCTCTTTTGACCGCTCAAATTCTACTTGTCGATATTTTTCTTTGTTGTTTTGAAAGATTTTCAAATATACAATCTTTTACCTGTCTACTTGTATAATGTATAAATAAAGTAAATAAGTTAAGTAAAGTAAGTAAGAATCTCCACGCCCGTATCCCTGAAGAGGTAGGCAGAGGTACAACAAGTGCACCCACGATTAGCCGAAGATACTTGGTCCCATAATGTGAAAGGTGGCAAGCCTATCCCCAACCGGGCACTTTCCAATCCTGGGCAACATTATTTTTGTCAGAAAACTAAAAAAATACAATTTCTTAATTGCCCGACCTGGGAATCGAACCCGGGACCTCATGTGGTCAACTCCGACACCGGACCACTAGACCACAGAGGCGAATAAATAGTAAATAAATGAAAAAATAAATTAAATTAAAATACTATTTTAAAATACTTATGCTTTTTAATAATTAACAAAAACTCGTCCGGAACATAAAATGAACAATTGCTTTATCCAGTAATATCGGGTATTGAAATCACAATTGAATTGCTACCGTTACGTCAATGTGCAATCATGAATATCATGTTATCTGGTTCACTGGTTTATCATCAATCAAATGTTGCAAACTGCCTCGTCTTGAAAGTAAATATTGAAATATGAACACCTGAATATTAAAATCGTGCTATTAGATTTAAGATATTAAATTATTGAAATGATACTAGGAATTTAATAGAAGTAAACTAGAAATTTCAACAACTTTCGATTCTCCTCCATTTAATCTTATTTCTGTATATTAGTAACGTCAATAAATAAATATTCACGGGACAAATAACACTGACCTAACCCCAAAATAAGCAAATTATTTGCTTGTTTTATGGGTGTTAGCCAACGAAACTAAGACATAGAAATACATATATAAATACTGGAATAGATTTATTAATCACACAAACCCGGAAATACAAACATTTATGCTCATCACACAAATGCTTGTTCCCGTCGGGTATCGAACACGAGCCTCGTCGATTGCGTAGTCAGGGTCGCTAACCACTCGACCGACAACGGGACGGTCTATAAATATCTACATCACAATCAAGTAAATTTGTTACTTAAGGGTTAGATCAATTCGTGTAATTTGTTCTTGATATATATTATCATTAATATGGACGAAACTAGGCATGGCTCATTTAACAGTTAACATATTAAATATCGTACTAAATTTTTTTAACAATTATCAACTGTTATTTATATTAGCTAATACTGTTAAAAGTAATTTTTATGCATCACTAACATTACCAATAACTTGATTTACCAATTACCAATAACTATGATAATTCTGTTTAATGAAAAATATTTCGAGAGACCGTGATAACAATAACTGTTAAAAGTTATCAAAACTATTCTATAGGACCTTTTTTGGTAGCTTCGTGTTTTTACTGCTTCTAATACTTATTATATATAGGCTACTGATATAATATAACGTAAATAAATAACTAATTAAATAATAATTAACTTTAACAACATAACAGTTAATCTGATTTAACAATAATTTCCATGCCTAAACGAAACAAGTTTAGACCTTTGCTCAACGAGAGGACAATTGATGAGTAAGTGAAAAAATATTTATCACAAAATTTTTACAAAAAAAAAACAAAAAGTATTTTAATAATATATATCCTTTTAAAAACTTGTTTTCTTGTTAAACCGTGATAGTACTTCACTCTGCTCTTTTAAGAAACAATGAAACAATTGAGATTTCATTATTTATCGTCTGGTCAAAACAACTTAATTCGTTTTTATTTTGATTTTCTGCAAGTTAGAATTGGCATCCATGAAACTAAATTATTTCTTAATTTTGTTTTATATGTATATGTATGTGTATATATATATATATATATATATATATATATATATATATATATATATATATATATATATATATATATATATATATATATTTGTTTTATGTTTTATTTAATATTGTACATTGTCTGCCTGTTCTTTTTTAACATTATATTTCACTGGCTTGGGTGAGCTGAACGACGACAAAGTGTTAAATAAATGGATAAAACTTATCTAAAGTGATAACTAAGGTTAGTAAACGTAGCGGCAGCAGTAATGAGGTGAACAATGTTGGAAATATGAGTACTTCAATTTGCCGCTAATTATACATGTTATTTTCATATATCTTTGTAACTTTAAGTGCTATTATCATTTTGTAAATTATAAGTTGTCTGAATTATCAAACATTAACCATAAAATTTACGAAATATATACCTATATATTCATATATTAAAATATTATTAGAAATTGAAATTTCGGTCAACTGCGATTTGTTACATTTTGCTGTCAACTCGGACTTTTTCACGAACTTTTATCTTTTAATCTGGAAAGTAGTGGGTTTTATTTGGTTTTATATATTCAAATACATGTGGTTTATTTATTTCCACTTATTCATATATTTAGCATAATTTATTATTGTAGCATGACATTCAATTCAATAAAAAGATTTATAGAAATTTTAAATGAATAGATAGAAATATTAAATGAATACCAAATAAGAAGGTGAGTTTTCCACACAAGGACCGTCTGCAGATCTTACTATGTCATCAATAATAGTATTGCACTATATTTTTCCATCCTCACCATCTCCATGTCTGGAAATCCACAACTGTGCGATTCTCCCGACACTTTTTACCTCGCACTACTCTGTTGCGGAACCAATAAAAAAATGTTAGGGGTGTACAACACAACACTTAGGGGTATGAAAAATTGATAGTAGCCTATTCTCAGACCTACGGAATATGCGTATAAAATTTTATAAAAATCGGTCAAGTCGTTTTGGGGAAATATGGTAACTAACATTGTGACACGAGAATTTATATTTAAGATTAACCTTTACAGGCGCTTTTGACGGCTCGTCAAGTTATCAACTACATTTCTCTCAAAACCGGAACACGACAATAAAAAGCATTAACGCTATTTCGATAGGAATAAGCAAGGTGGTGGTAACATATACCCAGATGAGACGTTACGGAACTCTTCCACCTAGTAGGCACGATGGTAGTGACCTATAGTCGATCGTTCGCCTTTTACAAACTGCCTGGCAGAATGACAGATGGTCTAATCTTCAAAGGGAGGCTGGATAGGACAGGGGTGTAGTCACGGGTGGGCAAAAAGGAGATTTGGATTTTTAAAAATCTCAAGTAATTTTTTTGTTCGAGCCTAGGGTTGAATCCGAGACCCCATCATTTGAAATAAGCTAACACCTAGAATACGAAGTATCTAATTCATAGTTTTATGTCACGAAAATACGGCATTTTGTTACAAAGACGATGTCTCTTATCCAAACCATAAACAGGGTTTACGCTTGGAGCTTTTATTATTAGCGGACCAGCTTCAGGGAATTTGATGGCTCCTTAACACCTTGAGGATTGAATTAAATACTAAGACCAGGGTCGAGAATCGTGCTGAGATTCACTACTTAAAAGATTAAGGAACGAACTTTGTTGCTTCTAGTTTTATGATACGACATGATAAAGCATGAATGATCAAATAATTTAAGAGTGTGATATGGCTTAATTAATTTATGATTAACGTACAATTACTGTGGTACAAATATTTTTTAATTTCATAGCACAGCAAACTAGCATATAGTTCTTTTGATGGAAATAGATAATCAATCATCGCTGGTAGACGTCAAGGATGTGTTGGTAACTCTTGTTGGTCCAGTCCCTCTTTGAAGAATAGACCATCTGTCATTCTGCTAGGCATTTCGTAAAAAGTGAATGAGGTGGTAGAGTTAACACTTTATATAATAATAATTACTATTCCATTATTGTTTCTTACACGATTAATCATTGCTTGTCCAGCAATGTTTTTAAACCAATTTACAGTGATTTTTTTTTTAAAAAAGCCGGTTTTATCTTCAATACGCTCTTCTCATTATTTTTCTATGGCATAAGGTGTTCAAGTTTCGTATAATTTGTCAATTAATATTAATATTTATTCATATATCTAGCCTTAGAGGAAAACAGTTCACCGCCTTTTATAGACACACGGTTAAGATACTATAATATTTTATCTTAATATACTTTAATATAAAATATTTTAGTATCTTAAGGTATCACACACAGCTAAGATACGATAATATTAAAATTTGTTCATTTTATTTCGAGTCTTCGTAGTTGCCACACGTATTCTTTGTAGGAGTTCTATATACAGGTTGATTAACTATGAGTTCTTGATTTGTTAGACAGCTTTTTAGACGACGATTTTGTTATAGAATATAAAATGAAAATTGCAGTAGCACATACCTAACAAAGTTAACTTTGAATGAAAAACTATCAAGACATGTGAATCGTTTGCGGGCGGACTTATTGACCTAGCCTATTGACATAAAAGACAACAGCTTTCGTGCAAAGTATTCCCCCCTCTCCCACTTGCCTGGATGCGGCACGGAGCTGGAAGCACCCCGCACTGCTTACAGTAGTAACTATTATATAATACTAGATGCAACGTGCAGCCCACTGCATTATAGAAGTTTTTGGTGAATCCCGCGGGATCACCAAATTTATCGGAATAAAAAGTTGCCGAAGTGCTATTTCAGGTTATCGTCTACCTATGTGCCAAATATATATTTAAATCCATTAAGTAGTTTTTGCGTGATTGAGTAACCAACATCCATCCATCCAAACATACCAACTTTCGCATTTATCATATTACTAGCGGCAGCGTGCAGCCCGCTGCATTATAAAAATCTTTGGTGAATCCCGCGGGATCACCTAATTTTTCGGGATAAAACCATGCCGAAATGCTATTCCAGGTCATCGTCTACCTATGTGTCAAATTACATTCAAATCCGTTCAGTAGTTTTTGCTTGATAACCAACATCCATCCATACAAACATACATCTATCTAAACATCCCAACTTTCGCATTTATAATATTACAATATAGATTATGAGGTCTACTATCGCGTATATCCCGAAATAAAAACATCATGACTGTATTTATATTAAGTGCGTGTATTTCGTATCTTAAGATAGTATCTTAAAATGTGAAATAAAATATATTATATTTCGTATCTTAAGATATGAAATATATATTTTAATATCGTTCGGTATCTTAAGATACTAAAGGTAAAATATATATTATCTTAGTCGTGTGTGATGGTTCATACGATTTGTACGGTGAACGATTTCTAAAATATGCTTTAAGATATTAGGGCATCTTAAGATCAAATATTATAGTATCTTAACCATGAGCTTAATGTTCAATGTGATCTTGAATTTTAAAAATTATGTTGAAATTCTTAGAAATTCCAAGATAAAAGCTCTTCGATCTTGGCTCAAACACAATATAAATAATTTATAACATCTCGTTTAAGGGATATCTTAACAACACTTAATTTTAAGAAAACGATAAAGTAAATTTAACGTTTATTTTCGAAGTTAACAAATACAGGTTTAATTAACGAACCGCACGACCTTTGTCCTATAACGCCAGAGATAATGGGATGCTTTTACTTTTTAATTCTACCCATAGGCGATGCCCTTCGGGCCTTTTCTCACGAACTGTAATAACCATTCGTCACAAAACGAAATAATTTACTGTTAAATTTTTCTTTTAGCAAAAGGTATATGCACATTAGGGTGGAGTGAAAAAAAAAATTTTTTTTTTCTTCTTAGCCTGGGGGTCAAATTTGTAGCTTATAAAAAACAAAAATTTTTGAAAAAAAAATAAAATTTTTTACTCAACATCTTGAGGCAGCCCACTCATTTTTAAAATTAATTACGAGTAAAAATATTTGGTTGCAAAAAAAAAATTTTAAAAGCGTTCTAAAAACTTCAAAATATCCTCTTTTATGCCAATTAAAAATCACAAGTTAAAAAAAATTTTTGTGACTATTGTTTTAATATTTAAAAAAAATCCAAAAAAGTAACATTCCTCGTTAGGGCACTAGAATAAAATTTGAGTTGGAAATGATCATAATTGCCAATTCTTGGATGTTTTAAGACATTAAAAGACAAAAAATTTTTTTTTTGCAACCAAATATTTTTACTCCTAATTAATTTTAAAAATGAGTGGGCTGCCTCAAGATGTTGAGTAAAAAATTTTATTTTTTTTTCAAAAATTTTTGTTTTTTATAAGCTACAAATTTGACCCCCAGGCTAAGAAGAAAAAAAAATTTATTTTTTTTCACTCCACCCTAATGCACATACACCGTTTTAATTCGCGTTGATTGGGATCCTTTTTTAAGAAAAGATAATCTGGCTTTTTATTAAGGCGTTTGTAAAAGGAACGATTTGCTAAACATTTCTAGAATTATGTATTGAGCTTGGTAACGTAAATATTATAGCCGAAAAACGTACTGTTAGGGTGTCCCGCGTTGTAGTCTTAAAAAAACTAATTTACGAGACAACCACTTTTATTCGACTTTACTTGTTACACTTCACTTTTATTTAGCACTCAGATCGCACTACTACTATTTGTGCACGCGGTTAAAGGGGGTTACGACGCGGATGTTACTATGCCTAGTCTCCTCACTGAAGGCTAGCCGACGGGTAGAAACCAGGTCCGTTGCTGGGCAGCGATTTATCTAGATCAAGTACTGATGGCCATGCATTGGAAATGCACGGCTTATATAGTAAAATAAAATTTGACTCAGCGATTTAGTATAGCAAAGAATTAAGGGTTGTAACAGTACCTTAAATTATTTATGAATTTGTTTTCTGGCAAAAAACAATTATTTTATCTGTCAACAAATAACGTTTAAATAATTTATAATTTTCATTAGAAATTTAGAAAAGGAGAATAGATATATGAAAATTAATGTTCGGGTTGAGTTGTGAAGTAATTAAAATTTGATTACAATTCTAAAATTCTAAAATTGACTATCGTAACGTACGTTTGTTCTCCTTTTACCTATTTATTAAATAGAAAGAACTAAATGCTAAAATTTGCCAAACATCACATTTATAAGTTTATCATAATAATGTCCATTTTAAAAATACTACTTCTATTAATATAAAAATATTATTTTAAAAGATATTTATTATTATTAATAATAATAATATCGCTGAACAAATTACACAAAATAAGCAAATTATATGCTTGTGTTATAGGTGTAAGTCAACAATACTAACACTTATAAATACGGTTACATTCATAATAACCATACAAACCCAGAAATGCAAACATCTACGCTTATCACACTAATGTTTGTCAGGAATCGAATCCAAGCTCCTTCGATTCGTAGTCAGGTTCGCTAACCACTCAACCAATTTTAAAAAAATAATATGAAGTGTAATAATAATGAATTTCATTAATTTATTTTTCCTAGTTGTCTAAATACGTTATCGTATCATTAGCGTTATTGTCTTTCCGTTCGTGGGAATAGACCCTAATAATATCACAATACTGAATTTTGAGGTTAACTAAAGAAGCATTGAATAGTCTCGAACGAAACTCGCTGTTTCACTTTCATGTAAATTACACGGTAATTACTCGGATAAAAACAACTTACTATCAGTTTAATTGCTAACACAGTTTGTTTTCTGATAACAACTCGCTATTGAGCTCATTAAAACTGAATTGACAGTTACAGAAAACTAGTTTACTCATAAATCTGTGTTACAGAAAATATTAGAATTAGTAAATACTAATTTTAACAAGTGTGAAAATATAAAACTATTATCTAAATAAAGCCTTAATTTTTTTTTGTTATAAGATAAAAAAACACGCGGATTGCTCCATGGATGGAAAGTGGCAACCATCGTCTTTAGACTCAAAAAAATATAATGGTGTTTAGCTTTCCATGTGGTGGGATGGTAGTGCCACTGGCCATAAGTTTATTGGCTACCTTCTATCTAAGCCAGAATAAGACAGTGACACACACAGAAGTTGAAAAACTTTAAAAATAACAAAGAAAAATATCGACAAGCGAGACACGAACCCGCGACCATCTCCCTCAAGCCGGGACGCTCTGCCGATGAGCTAGTGTCGACGACATAGAATTTATTGCGGCAGGAATATGTATGACCGTGGTACCGAAGCTTGACGAAACGATTGTAGTGACGCGTAAATCCAATCGTTCGTTTGTTATAAACTGCCTGGCAGAATAGTTCGTTGTATAAATTGTCCTTTAAAGGGGACGCGAAGAAACACGAGGAAAATTTCTAAAATAGTTTACTAAAACTTAATTTTATAGGTTTTAAAATCTTGGTTACTAAGACATAACGGTCGACACGTTTTTTACATATTGTGATTTTCGATAAGTAACTCATTTATTTGTTCTACTCTTAAGTCAACATTTAAGTCAAGCATTTTTCTGGACTTAATCTGTATCTATTGTATTCATATTTCATTCATATAATAATATGACTTTTTTAATTGTAAAGAATAACCCTTTTCAAACAAATTTAATACTTTAAAAATTTTTAAGTTTAATATTTATAAAAAAAACAGCCAAGTGTGATTATCGCGCACGAAGGGTTCCGTTCCCTTATTTATAAAAAAACGGCAGACAATCACGTTTGTCTATGGGAGGCCCCTTTAATATTTATTTTATTCCCTTTTTAGTATTTGGTGTTAAATAGGCAACACAAATAATAAATCTGTGAAAATTTTAACTGTCTAGATATCACGATTCATAAGACGCCTGCAGACAGATAAACGGACAGACGGACGGACAGCGGAGTAGAGACAGTTTCATTTGTACAATTTGTACTTCTCCCAAATAAAACAAACGGTCAAGTGCGGTCTTCGGTCTTGCCCCGTATTGGTTCCGGGCTCCTTTGTAGAATAGACCAACTGCTGTTCTGCCAGGCAGGTCGTAAAAAGCGACCGATTGGCTATGCGAGTCGCTACCATCATGGCTACTAGGTGGTAGAGTTCTGCATTGTCTCGCCCGGGTCTGGTGCCACCGCCTTACCTATTCCTGCCGCAATAGCGTCAACGCTTGTCACTGTCGTGTTCCGGTTTGGAGGGTAAGGTAGCTGGTAAACTTATGCATGTGGCATTAGACCTCGCTACAAAATAGCAACACGCCATTAACATCTTTGGTGTCTATAGGCGATGGTTGACTCTTTCCATCAGGAGACCCATCTGCTTGTTTGCTATCTTATGATATAAAAAAATTGCGAGTGGGACTCGTATATCGAGGGTTCTGTATAAACTTGTATTTTTTGTGATGTAACTAAAAATTTACCTTTTTCGGATTTTATCCTTTACATCTGTTGTAAGACATTGTGCTTCTTACTAAATTTATAATTCTAGGTTAACTAGTCTCGGTTATAATTCCCTTTTGAAATTATTGCAATATATGTAACATAAATGCTCATATATTTTGATCACGTTGACTTACAAGTTTGATTTTTTTTTTCAGCTGACCGTAGATCCGAGTATGCATATTACTCGTAATATTATAAATGCGAATAGTTGGATGTTTGGATGAAAGTTTGTTACTCAATCACGCAAAAACTACTGAACAGATTTGAATGAAATTTGGCTCACAGGTAGATGATGATTTGGAATAGCACATAGACTACTTTTTGTCTCGGAAAAAGCAGGTGATCCCGCGGGATTCGCCAATAACTTTTATAATGCAGCGGGCTGCACGCTGCAGCTATTTTGATATAAATTTCAACTTGATACCTCTACGCGTTCCTAAACAAAATATGTCTTTACAGACGAACAGACGAACAGACGCACAGACGGGCAACGAAGTGATCTTATAAGGGTTTTTTTTTACTTTTCAAGTAAGGAACCCTAAAAGTAAAGAGTTTATCGCCGTGTTGGTCCCGGCCTCCTTTGTAGAATAGGCCAACTGCCGTTCTGCCAGGCAAGTCGTAAAAGGCGACCGATTGGCTATCGAGTCACTACCATCGTGGCTACTAGGTGGTAGAGTTCTGCATTGTCTCGCCCGGGTCTGGTATCACCGCCTTACCTATTCCTGCCGCAATAGCGTCAGTGCTTGTCGCTGTCGTGTTCCGGTTTGGAGGGTAAGGTAGCCGGTAAACTTATGCATATGGCATTAGACCTCGCCACAAGATAGCAACGCACCATTAACATCTTTGATGTCTATAGGCGATGGTTGACTCTTTCCATCAGGAGACCCATCTGCTTGTTTGCTATCTTATGATATAGAAAAAAAAAACTCCTTTTTGTGAAGTCGGTTTAAAAATATAAATAAAAGGATAAATTTCATCCTTTAATGCCTCATAAAGAGAAAAATGTTTATTTTATGGGTTACAAAATTTCGGATGGCTTGAGTGGGGCGAGTTTCAAATACGTAATTCACATTATGTTGATTTGACAGCCGTTAACTTTTAACGGTTTATTTTACACCTTGCTTTATTGGTCAAGACGAGATGTTTAAGGGCTTATGAGATTTTTAAACTGCGTACTAATATTATAAATGCGAAAATCTGTTTGTATGTTAAGCTTTTCCTGGTTAATTGACTTTGATGAAGTTAGACAAGGCGGTATTGAAAGGCTCGGGGATAAACACAGGGTACTTTTGTGTACAACTACAAAAACTATCCCTTAAGACTGACTCGACTGCCTCTTGGTCTATGGCAGGTGTCAGCAACCTTTTGAGTCGGAAGAGTCAAAAATTTACAGATTTTATAACTTTTAAAAGCCACAAAATTTTTAGTCAAAAAGTTATTTGATAAAAAACTACTCTATTTATTTATATACTAGCTGTTGCCCACGACTTCGTCCGCGCGGACTTCGTTTACTCCGTACAGTCCTCCCCCGTAAGTGATAGCGTAATAATATGTAGCCTATATGTTGGCCCGACCTATTAGTAATATTCATGCAAAATTTGAAGTAAATCCATGCAGTAATTTTTGAGTTTACCCCGGACAGACAGACAAACATACATACGGACAAACAGACAAAAATTCTATAAACTATATTTTTGGCTTCGATATCCATTGTAGATCACTCCCCAAGTATTCTTTTAAAAAAATATTCAATGTACAGTTTTGACTTTTCTACGATTTTATTATATGTACCTATATAGATAAGTAGTGTTGTTTTACTATTTGTATTTATGTTATTCAAGTACAATTGTTTTTAATTTTTTTAAATAAAAAAATAAATAATATTTGCGAATGGAACTAAATACCCGCAGCTTCACATCCAAAGAGCCGTATGTGGCTCGCGAGCCGCAGTTTGCTAACCCCTGGTATAGGGGTTAGCCTATTTGACTCAAATTTGGGGCCGTTGTTTTACGTGATTTAAGTGGGGTTTACTCACCCCACTGTTTCCTAGGTCTCTAATATATATCTAAAAAGCCCCGATTTGGGAACAGAACCTGACATCTCATTGTCGAAACTGAATAGTTTAATCACTATAAAAACGAGGCAAATATGTATGCAAAATATGAATTCAAAACACAAATATATATGAGAAAGCCAACGTTGTAATGTTTTGCAGTCTGCGTAAATATATTCGAGGATAAGTAGGTTAAGTACGCACCAGGTCAAACGACACGACAGGTACATTACTTTGGATGGCAGTATACACTGACCCTTTTTGCTTTCAATTTTTAAATATCTTCACGCCCGTATCCTCGAAGAGGTAGGCAGAGATTCAGTGCACCCAAGATTAGTCGAAAATACTTAGCCCCATAATATGATAGGTGGCAAGCCTATCGCCAACCAGGCACTTATCCAAACCCGGGCAACGTTGTTTTTATCAGAAAACTGAAAAAACACATTTTATATTGCCTGACCTAGGAATTTCACCCGGAACCTCATGCAGTCAGCTCCGACACCGGAATACTAGACCGCAGAGGCGACTTTATAATTTTTCAATTAAATTTCGTATAATAGAATAACATACAAACTGAGGCCTGTAAAGTTAACCTCCCATTGTAAAAATAAAAGATAAATAAAATGAATTCTAGTCACCCCCTACATAGTTTCGGAGTTCCTCATATTTTTTAAACTTGAAAATGATGGAGGGCTAACTTCACACCTTGTTAAGCCTTGTAGCAAAAAAATGATTTATCTTGTCAAAAATTGGCATAAGCATAATGTGTAGTGCTCTTTGGAGAGCCAAAAGAACATCCGCTGAAAAATTAATTTTTCAAAAAAAAAATGGTTCACACAACAAATTTTCGATTTGCGTCAGAGGCCTTTCTAGCGGATGGTTCTCCTGATAGAAAGAGACAACCATATCCTATAGACACCAAATATATCAATAGTATGTTCTATCCATTATTAGAGTAGGATAGTAGGATTAGTGTGCCACATTCCTAATAAGTTTACCTGCTATATCAAACCTCAAAACTGAAACACGACAAGCACACATATACACCGATATATACGTCATACTTATAACACTCCTAATTTTTGCGTCGAGGGTTAAAAATACGTTTCAACGTGCAAAATAAAAAGCCGGAAACATATTTATATACCAAACTCTTGACGAAGATTAAAACATACAGTAACAACACTCGTATGGTTAAAACAACGAAACCATTTTTTCGAAGCGGATGGTTTTTGCTTTGGCAATCCTCACTCCTTGTTTTGTGCTGATTTATGTAAACACATTTAATATGGAAGCTTCGGGTTCAAAAGAAACATCAGAATTTTATGTAATGTATTAATCTTGTTTATTTTAATTAACAATTTATAAAAAAAATTCATTTTTTTTATAATGAGATAATTTTGGAAGATAATGGATGTTTGCGACAGCGTTATGCGCTCTACACCCAAATTAATTTTATATACCGCCTTGTCTAGTGGTTAGCGAACCAAACTTCGAATCGATAGATTATTTGTGATAAGGACAAACATTTGTGTGATGAGCATTGACGTCAGTGTCTCTGAGTTTGGATGTTTATTATATACTAGCTGGTACCCGCGGCATCGCTTGCGCATATATACTTTGGAACTTATTTAACCTTGAAAAACTTTAAAAACAACAAAAAAAAATGTCGACACCCGACATTCGAACCCGCGACCATCTCCCTCAAGCCGAGACGCTCTGAGCTAGTGTCGACGGGCTCGACGTGGCGAAATTCTTCCTTGTTATATGACAGATTACGTCGATTGTACTGATCGCTAGATATACATACGTATAACTAGTTAAATGGGTTCATCGTTACAGATGAAATTCACATTTATAATTTTTTTGATCAGTACCTTCGAGTCTCGCGTGTCGACATTTTTTCTTTGTTGTTTTTAAAGTTTTTCAAGTTTCCCAAGCACGGGGTGAGTGCTATTAAAACAAAAAATAATTATTTAACCTTTCTTTTTAAGTTACTTCCCATATTTTACCCCTTAGGGATCGAATTTCCAAAAACGCTTAAACACGTAATTACTTATTTTTTTGTACTCAATTTATACGAAATTTCATGGAGATATCTCCAAGAAAAAAAGTTTCATACAAATTCTATCCCCTATTTCACGCTCTTTGGGGTTGAATTTTGAAAAATTCTTCCTTAATGGATGCCTACATTATTAAAAAATGCGTGTACGAAATTTAAAATTTCTAGCTCTAAGGGTTTGGTCTGTGCGTTGATACATCAGTCAGTCACTTTTGCCTTTTATTTATTAAATGTATGTTACAATTTAAAAAATATATTTTTATGTATTAGTATCTTTTACTATTACTGACTTTCATCCTTAACACAAGCAAACAATTTGCTCACTTTGAGGTTAGATCAGTTTGTGTAATTTGTCCAATGACATTTATTATTATAATGTATATATTAATACGTAAAGGAAAATCTTTTTACCTCTTTTTCTGTCACTTGCGCAAACGGTGGAGTATGGGCACAGTTAAAGTTTACACTGCAGGGGACGACGGCAGAAACCACGGATTAAATGGATACGCCTTTCAAGACAATTTCTTAGTTTGTCAGTGTAGCTTGCAATTACATACAGAAATACAAAGTTATACTACTTACCAATGAAATAAAATCATTTCAAGGGTAATTTTTAAACCTTGTCATCTCATTTGTTACGATACAACAGAACAACATGGTTTATGTCTTTTTTTCACAATATAATATAACTTGTTATATTATTTTTCCTATTTCTTGTCTTTTTTCACAATATGATGTAACTTGTTATTATATATTATTATATGTGTTTCGAAACTGATTTATGGTTGGTAACGAAGTTTAAATTCAGATGGATCCAATTTAATTAGAAGAGCGTTGCCTGGCCTGAAGGCAAGTTTCAAAGCCAACTCCGTCAAATATTTTTCTTTGTTTAACAAGTTATCATGTTATTGCATTTAAATGTAATTGAATAAAAATTCTGTTATTATGCCAATTAAGTACAATTTGTAAATGTTTGTGTGTATATGTGCATGTGCGTTTATTACTTCTTGTTGTTATTTTCCACATAGATTAGAGTAAAACTTGGTATAGGGATCTATGTTTATTAACATATTAAAGACTATTTTTTATAATTCATAAATTCATAATTCGCGTAATAGGTGTAAAATGTGACTATATTTGCATGTTACTTTTAATGTTATTTTCAACATACAGACGTAGCATATCGAGTTAGATATTGTGACAATCGGTACCTACTATTTTCATTACAAAAAAATAATTGTTTTCAACAAATTCACAAAAACCATAGTCACGAAGTCTGTTGCGGGTTGTCATCCATACTAATATTATAAATGCGAAAATCTGTCTGTCTATCTGTCTGTCTGTCTGTTACGCTTTCACGGCTAAACCCCTGAACCGATTTTCATGAAATTTGGCATGGAAATAGTTGAAGATCCGGGGTCAAACATAGGCTAATTTTTTTTCAACAATCAGCACCTGAAGGGCTCAAATAGGGGATGAAATTTGTATTAAAAACTATTTCGATGACATACTCGTGAGCGAAGCTGCGCGGGTCAGCTAGTTATTAATATAAGCGGTCAACAATTGTAGGGCATAATATGAAGATTCTCGTGCAAATAGTTTCACCAACACGAAAGTTGACGCGGACAAGATTACCGGCGAAATGGCGAGGCCGTGTCGTGAGCGTTTAAAATTAGTTTGCTTAGGATGCAGCTATATGGGCGTGTGTGAAATGTAAATGCGTATTTAAATGCAGTTAATTCAAATATAATTAGTACTAGTCCCACAGCCGACTGCGTGTTGTGTGTTAATTTGTGGTGCATAACCATGTGGTGGACGTTCCATGCACCCGGCCAAAGCGGTTCGACTCGACATTCTTCAGTCGAACTGCGTGGGACTGGAACATGCGTCCTGGGTCTGTATTCTCCGACGGATACAATCTAGGGATCTTCAAGAGAAGAGTAAACAGGTATCTTCAAAGGAAGCGCGTTACATCTTACGCCACATCTTAGCTTACCATCGAGCGAGATCGTGGTGAAGCGTATATCGGGCGCTTCGCGCATTTTTGGGGATGAATATACCAAATTTCGCTCAAACACGTGTAGTCGTTGTTGCAAGAAGACATAAAAAATGCATATTCAAACAAACACAGACACATACAACTATTTTGCGCTATACTAGGACTTTGTTTTTTTTTTGTATTTGTACTTTGTATTAGACGTAGGTAATTTAACATTATCGTAAACGTAGATGATCATAAGTTGAAGAATGCATGAACTGAATGATGTAGATTAGACTGTTAAGTCTGAACGTAGACTACAAGTATACCAAATTACATTAACATTCTTCTCCTTCCATTTAAGCATGAAGAAATACCAAAAGCATATAAGCGCACTCAAATCATACTTTTTTGCATTTGTAATTCTGTTAGGAATATGTTTAAAAATCTGCGCTTAAGTGTGTTTCATTAAATTGAATCTATATAAATAAATAAATAAATATTCACGAACTGTGGACAAGTGTGAAGTGGACAAATTACACTTACTGATCTAACCCCAAAGTAAGCAAATTATTTGCTTGTGTTATGGGTATTAGTCAACGATACTAATACATAGAAATACATATATAAATACTGGAATATATTAAATAAACATCCGAATTCGTAAATACAAATATTTATGCTCATCACACACATGCTTGTCCCTGTCGGGGATCGAACCGAGCCCCTTCGATTGCGTAGTCAGGGTCGCTAACCACTCAACTAATGGGGCGGTCAATCTATATGGATGGATGGATGTTTGTTACTCAATAACGCAAAACTGATCTGGATGACATTTGGTACATAATAGTTGTTGACCTGGAAAAGCACATACATGTAAATACTGTTTATTCTTGAAAATTAGGTTGTTCCGAAAAATTTACCAAAATCTTATCGTTACGGGTGCAGTTACTATTTCATCTCACGGTCTGGTTGCATTTGTGATGTCTTTTATCAGGGAACTACGTATATACTAACCTGAATTGGTATTTACTGCCCCGTTGGTTGAGAGGTCAGCGACTCTGACTACGCCATCGACGGGGCTCGGGTTCTATTTTCGACAGAGACAAGCATTTGTGTAATGAGCATAAATGTTTGTATTTCTGGGTTTGTGTGCTTATTATATATGTTACAGTTTTTATATATGTTTTTCTATGTATTAGTATCGTTGACTAACACCCATAACACAAGCAAATAATTTGCTTACTTTGGGGTTTGATCAGTAAGTGCAAATTTGTCCTGTGGATATAGTTGTACCGTTTCCCGTGAATATTTGTCGTCTTACATAAATTATACCTGCCACCTTAAAGTAAGTTTAACTTGTAACTTGTAACTTTTGTTCTAAAGGTTCCGAAACTTTTTTTCTCGTAGATCACTTTTGCTGTTTCTGCCATACTCCCAAAACTTAAGAAAAAATATGAAGATTAGATCTAATTATGGGAATTTGCGTTGCAGTTGAGTTCCAAACGTGAATTAACAGTGAAAAAAAGTGAGAATTGAATGGGTAATAATTGATATTTTTTCATATTATTTAGATATTATCTGTCTACATTGATAAGAATTCAAGCCAATATTTTAGTTCTTCTCTATTAAAACTAGATAAATTTTCATGTACCTTCGCTTACGAATTGTGAACCCCTCATTTAGGCCACGTCAACGTAGACCCCCGTCGAGTATAACTGTCGAACCCCACATGGAACACTTTGGGAATCAGTGGTCTAGACGCTCTTTGAAGAATAGACAATCGGCCATTATTTCGTAAAAGGCGAATTTACTATTGGTCCCACTAACATCGTGACTACTAGGTTGGAGAGTTCTGCAATGTCTCGCTCCAGTACATCGTACCACCACCTTAACTATTCTTGCCACAATAGCTTCAACGCTTGTGTCTGCCATGTTCCGGTTTGGAAGGTAAGGTAGCCTTATGCATATGAAATAGATATCCCTTTATACGAATAGTAACGCACCACTAACATCTTTGGTATCTATATGCGATAGTTTCTTTTTCTAAACTCTGTTTATAGCTAAAATGATACTAAAAATGATAATAAATACAAAATGTACAGATAACATTAAATATTCAAAGGTCATGAGATATTTTGCGGTGAGTCATAAAATTATATCCGACTCATTAATGGCATATAATTTAAGATCATTATCTATGCCATTATCAAAAATAATGAAGTAAGTCCATTTATAAAAATAAAATCGTATTTTAATAAGCTCCAGGTTAGTACCGAAGTTAAGCACATTTTCCTTAAATTAAGTAAATATTTTAAAGAATTTATCTCAATATTCATCAAATATTACAGATTTTTGTTAATGGAACATGGGTTTGGTTACTAATTGGATATAAATTAATATATTTATTTCCATACTCCAAAACGAGCTAAACACTTGACTTGAACTGGACAGATATTCATTCAACATTAGTATAAACATCGTCTTCATCCGTCATACCAGCTAGGCAAGACAGAATATAACTCCCATGTGAATACGTCTTTAGTTGCTTAGTAAACAAATCACATATTCGCTGTCCTTCGTCTATGCCCTTAATAGAATTTTAAATTGTAAATAATAACATACGGTTACTCTAAATTATTAATAATAATAGATAATTTGAACATACTTGTTACATTCTATGAGTAAATACATTCGAAGATCACGATAACTGGATAATAATTAGCGTAGATGTATGCAATCGTGATATGTGTGTCAGGGCCTTTACGTCTGCTAGTTTGCTCGAGGCTTAATAGTAATAAAATTGATGTTCACCGCAAGTTATCCGTGTAGGATCCGGATAAAATGTAGGTTATTTTTAATATCAAAGAAAGCTTTTATATGATGATTGCGTTAACCCAGCAGCAATCCGGTAAGGAGTACATACTTTTTATAAAGGTTTTATCGTCTCGTCGTGTAATATTTAAGTTACATAGATCATTATAGAACCAACCGTAACATTTGAGGACTATATTTTTATCTTATTATATTTTTATCTACAATAGTAGATAGTTAGTAGAGAGTTAAACAAATTCCAGGGGGGGTGACAGCTGAGCTGCCCCCCCTCGGTACACCCATGAATATAATATGTCTATTTTTTTTATATCATAAGATAGCAAACAAGCAGATGGGTCTCCTGATGGAAAGAGTCAACCATCGCCTATAGACACCAAAGGTGTTAATGGTGCGTTGCTATCTTGTGGAGAGGTCTAATGCCACGTGCATAAGTTTACCGGCTACCTTACCCTCCAAACCGGAACACGACAGCGACAAGCACTGACGCTATTGCGGCAGGAATAGGTAAGGCGGTGGTACCAGACCCGGACGAGACAATGCAGAACTCTACAACCTAGTAGCCACGATAGTAGTGACTCGATAGCCAATCGATCGCCTTTTACGACCTGCCTGGCAGGTCGGCAGTTGGCATATTCTTCAAAGGAGGCCGGGATCAACACTGCGAAAACTATTCTACCGAAAAGGAGCAGTCATGGCGTATAGTCATCAAACGGCGAATCCGTGTGATGAAATTATATTATTTTATAAACCGTAATACAAAAGCAACAAGCATTAATGCCATTGCGACAGGATTAGGTAAAACGATAGTATCAAACAATTGTGAGATGTTTCAGAGCTGTGGTACCTTGTAAAGATAGAAAAATCAATTAACACTTTCAAAGAAACAGAAATTCTTTTACGGTGGAGCATTGAATTACTAAAAGGTAAAGTTGTGAAAGGGTATTTAATAGGAAGTGTAATGAAAATTTTAATAATCGGAGATCTGTTCGTGGAAGCAATTTCAGATTTCCGCTGCAGTCCCCGGCGACGATTGGTTTTAAATTAACATCTATAAAGAATCTACGAGTCGTGTTTTTATGTCTTTTAATTTTGTTATAGGGTATTTTATGCTTAAAATATACGTTCACCGAGGTTTAGCTATTGCGAGAATAGTTAAATTTAATTAAGGGACTATTACTTTTCAATTAATCCATCATGACTATTGCACAGTTATCTAACAGGTGACACAACTGTACAATATACAGTGTGCTACAAAAAACCCTGTCCCACCCACTCAAAGGAGCATATAAAAATAAATAAAATAAATATAACATGACAAATTACACGAATTGATCTAACCCCAAAGTAAGGAATCGAACTCGAGCCCCATTGATGGGTAGTCAGGTTTGCTAAACACTCAACCAACGAGGCGGTCATATATAGGTAAGTGGATGACAGTATCAAATAGAAAAATAATTTAATAAAAAATTAAACCGACTTTAATTATAAACTAAACTACTTGACCGATTTGATGAAACCTAAGCAGTTCCCAAGTTGGAATTTACCTGATTTAAATCAAAAGCAACTAACTATATATATATATATATATATATATATATATATATATATATATATATATATATATATATATATATAACCTAATGTTGGAATATATCTGATTCAAATAAAATTAATTATTTCAGATTTTAGGCCTGGGAAATTCGTGGACATATATACCTATATAAACATACAAACGCACACATACAGACATATCTACATACATACACTTACAAAATTTTGTTAATGTGCTTGGATGGATCAATAGTATAGGTACTTATCTCTTCTGTTAAGCCTTGTATACACATTTTGAAGATGAAATCCCGGGGTAAAAAAATACAAGAGTCGATTGTTGCAGGTTTACAACGTTTACTTTATTTGCTTTAATATTTTTATTGTGAGTTTAAAAATCTCAGTTAAAAAACGCGATATGAGCTGTTAGAACAGATACAAGATACAGTTTTCGCAGTTTTACAACGTTTATTTTCTTTGATATTGTTATTTTGAGTTTAAAACAAATCTCAGTTTAAGCGTGATATGAGCTGTCAGAAGAGATACAAGAGTCGGATGTTGCAGTTTTACAACGTTTACTTTATTTTCTTTAATATTGTTATGTTGAGTTTAAAACAAATCTCACTTTAAATGCGATATGAGTTGTCAGAAGACATAAAAGAGACGGTTATTGCAGTTTTACAACGTTTATTTTCTTTAATATTGTTTTACAACTTTTACTTTATTTACTTTAATATTTTTATTGTGAGTTTAAAACAAATCTCAGTTGAAGCGCGATATGAGCTGTCAGAAGAGATACACGCGACGGTTGTTGCAGTTTTAAAAAAATGTATTTATTTTGAGTTAAAACAAATCTCCGTTAAAACGCCATATGAGCTGTCAGAAGAGACAGAAAAGTCAGTTGTTGCAGTTTTACAACGTTTATTTTATTTTTTTAAATATTGGTATTTTGAGTTTAAAATAAATCTCATTTAAAACGTGGTATGAGCTGTCAGAATAGGTGTTTACCACCCATCTTGCAATCATAAGGCATGTCATTGCAGATACTTAAGAGTTATTACTTTGCATTTCTCAGAAAATGCACTTGTGAAGTGTTTCTAACGCTAATAAGCTAAAAGCGTGTCAAAAATCACTTTCGTTGACCGCCTCCAACACGAGGTGCGGTTTATTTGTTTGTGGTTATTATCATATGTGCGAGTACTTTCACTATGTTTGTAATGTTTTTAAGATGCGATAGAAAGATTAAGTATGCCTTAGGGCCATGCAATTATTGATTTTGTCTGTTACTTAGTTGCTACACGCGACTTCGTTCAGTTGTACGAAGAGTAGTTTATAATACATTTGGAAAGAGTATCCTCTGAAAAGGGAAAAAAATTGGAATTGCCCCGGTAGGTTATGAGTTTATTAATTTGATTGATGACGACATTTGCTATATTAATTAGCGTTTTTTTTTAAATTCATACATAGTTAATTAAAGGTACACCCATCTACGATTAGCTGAAGATACTTATGGCGAATTGCAGTTACCTTTGCTTAGGATAATCTTTAGTGATATGCTGTCACATTCTTTTCATTTGAGACAAAAAGACACAGCACACTACTTAGGATTTTCCTAAGCTACGACAATGTTAGTGCAATTCGCCATTAGTCCCACAATGTGATATGTGGCAAATTTATCGCCAACCGGCCACTTATCCAATCCCAGGTAACGATGTTTTTATAAAGAAACTGAAGTAAACACATTTTTTATTTGCCCGACCCAGGAATCGAACACAGGACCTCACGTGGTCAACACCGATACCGGACGATTAGACCATAGAGGCGATTGTCATATTACATAATTAATCATTTTATTAAAAATTACGAATGTTCATTCAAAAAGCATAATGGTAATTAATTACTAGTCATTGATTGCTATTAAAAACACTTTAAATATTAATATTTTTAACAGTAACCTTAAATTTAAAAACAACTATCAATGTTTCATTCTCGCACCAAATTAATTTATTTTGTCAATAATTTGAACTGAACAGGTCTGGTAACACCACCTTACCTATTCCTGCCGCAATGGCGTCAGTGCTTGTCAATGTCGTGTTCCGGTTTGGAAGGTAAGGTAAACTTATGCATGTGGCTATGGGCGTACTGAGGGGGGAGGCAGGGAGGGGCAACTGCTCCCCCTCGAATTTGTTTACCTCTCTACTAACCATCGACTGTTGGAGATAAAAATATAATAAGATAAAAACAGTCTTAAAATGTTATGGTTGCCCCCCCCCCCCCCAGGCCCAGAGCCTGGGTACGCCCATGCATGTGGTATTAAACCTCGCCACAAGATAACAACGCACCGTTAATATGTTTGGTGTCTATAAGCGATTGTTGTCTTTTTCCATCAGGAGACTCATAGTATGAGTCTCATTATGTTATCCATTATGCTGTTTCGCTATCGTATTATAAAAAAAAAGAATGGAAAATTTCAGCGAGTCAAAAACTCAGTTTCGTAAAAGTATCGATTCTACTTAAATCTACATAAGGTCGCTGGCCTGTAACACCTTGCGTCGAAATATTTACTTTTTGAAAGTTTTATTTAGAGTATACACTAAACCAAAATCACTTTCGTTAACTAATGCACAGCAAATGTTTATTTCTCTTTATTATCACAACAACTACTTTCACTCGTATTTACGCTGAGATTGTTTAAACACTCCACCTTCATGGTCATAAGAGCACAATATTATGACTAGTTATAACAGTTACGAGTTGTAATATAACATTTGACCTTTATAGCTATTTATACATGAATAAACATTTTATATTAAATAGCGATCGCCCTCTGATCGGAATTCGACCATAGACTAAAAAATTTCTTAAGTTTGACAACAGCTTTAGTTGTAAAGAAAATATCATATACATGAATGAAATAGCGATCGCCCTGTGGACGGAATTCGGCCATAGACTAAAAAATCTCTTAAGTTTGACAACAGCTTTAATTGTAAAGAAAATGGCATATACATGAATGAACATTTTATATTAAATAGCGATCGCCCTGTGGTCGGAATTCGGCCATAGACTAAAAAAATCTCTTAAGTTTGACAACAGCTTTAGTTGTAAAGAAAATAGCATATACATGAATGAACTTTTTATATTAAATAGCGATCGCCCTGTGGTCGGAATTCGGCCATAGACTAAAAAATATCTTAAGTTTGACAACAGCTTTAGTTGTAAAGAAAATAGCATACATACATGTGTGTATATTATCATGTATCCATACTTCACTACATAGTATAAAACAAAGTCGTTTTCTCTGTCTGTCCCTATGTCCCTATATTGTATGCTTAAATCTTTAAAACTACGTAATGGATTTTGATGCGGTTTTTTAATAGATAATTGCAGGTTTTAGTATATAAACCTTTCCGATATTCTTACGGGAACAAAAGCTACGCGGGTGAAACCGTGGTCAGGTCACTAGTATATTATAAATGCGAAAATCTGTCTGTCTGTTATGCTTTCACGGATAAACCGCTAAACCGATTTTCATACAATTTGGTATAGAAATAGATGAAGATCCGAGGTCAAACATAGACTAACTTTTTTCAAAATCAACCCCTAAGGAACTGAAATATGGATGAAAATTGTATGAACAACTATATCGACGACATGTTAATCTGCTCGCGGGCGAAGCTGCGCGGGTCAGCTGGTGTAACTAAAATTTATCGTGTGTTAAATTAATTTTTATTAATTTTATGTATTTTTAATGCATATCATTAAAAAAATTTTTGTTTTCTGCAATCCTCCGCAATTTAAAGTTTAACTGTGCCAAATTTCATATTCCACCGTTCACGAAATTATCTTAAAAAGGTACGTTTTTACTTTAATAGACATTTGTTTAAAATATTGTTGTTAATCTATACATAATATAAAATCGTAGGAAAATCAAAACTGTACATTGAATTTTTTTTTTGTGTATAATGTGTAATTATGTGTAATTTATGTCCGGGGTAAACTCAAAAAGTACTGCATGGATTTACTTCAAATTTTCCATGAATATTACCAACAGGTCGGGTCAACATATAGGCTACATATTATCACGCTATCACCTACGAGGGAGGAGCCGTGCGGAGTAAACGAAGTCCGCGCGGACGAAGTCGTGTACAACAGCTAGTAATAAATAAATAAACATCACTAAACATCACCCCGTTGGTTTAGTGATTAGCAACCCTGACTACGTAGTCGATGGGGCTCGGGTTCGATTTCTGACAAGGGCCGACATTTGTTTGATGAGCATAGATAGATATTTGTATTTCTAGGTTTGGGTGATTATTAAATGTATTTCAGTATTAATATATTCAAGTACTTTTATATATTAATATCATTAACTAACACCCATATCACAAGCAAATAATTTTCGACAGGAATAGATAAGGTGGTGGTATCATATACCCGCGTGAGATGTTGTAGAACTCTACCACCTAATAGTCACGATGTTATCGTCATGTATAGCCAATCGGTTGCCTATTACGATCTGCCTGGTAGAAAGGCATTTGGTCTATTCTCCTAAAAGGACCTGGACCAACACGGACATGTATGTTAGTGAATACATTGAAATACATTCAAAAATACATTCACAAATTTGACCGCCCGTTGGTCGAGTGGTTAGCGACCCTGACTATGCGATTGACGGGGCTCGGGTTCGATCCCCGATGGGGACAAGCATTTGTGTGATGAGCAAAAATGTTTGTATTTTCGGGTTTGGGTGTTATATTAAGTATATTCCAGTATTTATATATATATTTCTATGTATTAGTATCGTTGACTAACACCCATAACACAAGCAAATAATTTGGTTACTTTAAGTTAGATCAGTAAGCATAATTTGTCCCGTAAATATATTTATTTAATGCTGCCTCGTGGTCCAGGGGTAGCCTATTCGGCTTAGATCATAGGTCCCGGGTTCGATCAGGTCCTGGGTCAGGTTTTTTTTTATATCATAAGAAGATAGCAAACAAGTAGATGGATCTCCTGATGGAAAGAGTCAACCATCGCCTTTAGACACCAAAGATGTTAATGGTGCGTTGCTATCTTGTGGCGAGGTCTAATGCCACATGCATAAGTTTACCGGCTACCTTACCCTCCAAACCGGAACACGACAGCGACAAGCACTGACGCTATTGCGGCAGGAATATGTAAGGCGGTGGTACCAGACCCAGTCGAACCGATGCAGAACTCTACCACCTAGTAGTCACGATGGTATTGACGCGCATAGCCACAAACACGGGAAAATTTGTTTAAATGTATTGTATTTTCGTAGCTTTATACATGTAAAAGTGGAAGAATTTTAAAAATCGGTAGATTAGTCTTTGAGTATTGCCTCTAAGGTCTAGTGGTCCCGTGTCTGTATTGACCCATGAGATCGCGGGTTCGATGTCCGGTTCGGACAATTCAATTGAGTTTTTTCAGTTTTCTGATAAAAACGTTTTCTGGGATTGGATAAGTGCCTGGTTTGCGATAGGCTTGCCACCTATCACATTGTGGGACTAACGGCCCGTTTCCGAAACGCAAATTAATTTTAAGCAATGAATCGGTGTTTAACAGATCATTTGCTGGTAAAATTATGTTAAACACAGACTAATTGCTTGTTAAAGTTTATTTGCCTTTCAGAAATCGGCTTTATTTATCTTCGGCTAATCTGAATGCACTGGTTATACCTCTGCCTACCTCTTCTCAGATACGAGCGTGAATTTTTTCCTTTGCGTTTGTATTTTACAAATTGCCTGTCAGAATGGCAGGTGATCCTTTATGGGGGCTCGGCCCAATACGGAGGAAAATATAACATAATGAAAATACCACAAAAAGTTTATCATTTAAGAAAGAAATTTCATCGCATTTGGAATCTACCGCTGTTTTATCTATCTCATTAGACCCTCATTCATCTCCCGGTAATCTGACTGCTCAATTGTTTTGTTCATTAAAGTGAAAAAGAGAAAATGGATGGTTGGGCAAAATGGTTAGTAGTCAAACTTACAGGCGTTTTAGTGGAACAACTTCTTTAGTGACGAAACAAAGGCAAATATGAACTGTGACATTTTTTTGGCTAGTAAAACAAGTGATCAAGTCAGTCATTTGTTTATTCAAATTAATTTTACAGGCATTTAAGAGTAATCTTTGATTACATTGTTGAATATATTATATATACACATACACACACGTACACAGTCTCACAAACACACTTACACACACACATACATACACGCATGTTAATATTAGTTTTACATTTTTTTTCCTTAAGTGACTTAAGTGTAATAAGTTATCTATCTGAATATTGTAACTATACTTCAGACTTACGTACCGATTTAATTCACGACAATGTAAACAAATATTTATAAATGTAAAAACGAAAAGCCGCGGTCGGTGAGCAATCTCAATCTACCGTCACACAGTGTAAACTAGTACAAAGTAGAGATGGGTTAATACGGATATTTCTCAAGATTAGGTGATACTAATATATTCACTTTGAAATATTATAATGTCTTAACTAATATGTCAGTATTAACTAATATTTCACTGTAATTTAGACCTTAAAGTAACAGTAATAAGATCTGATACTGATACGACAGGAAAATATCTTAACTAATATTTCACTGTAATTTGGACCTTAATCAACAGTAATAAGATCTTATACTGATACGGCAGGAAAATATCTTAACTAATATGTCAGTATTAACTAATACTTCATTGTAATTTGGACCTTAAAGCAACAGTATACTGCAGGAAATTCGTTTGTCTTATTCGTACGTACGACGCGGCGTATCGTGAAAATATTTTAATATTTTCACGAATCCGACGGGCGCCAATCTAGTGAATCCGAACTATTCCGAAGACCGAATGATATTACCCTATTCATTTTGGATAGCCGTTACAGATATTAGGCGAATATGAAATATTAGTATATTACAGTTCGCCGGATTACTAATCCACGAATCCTTTTAATATTACTAATATCTTAGCGAATACTAATATATCAGTCACACCATTAGTACAAAGGCTGAAGTTAATCGTTCATGTGTTAGTCTTTAGTTCATATCATTATTGTCAGATAACTTTCTATAGTTTCTTTGTAATAAACACAACTTATAATTATTGTATATCACCACTACAGGTTGTATTAGACTAACTTTATTTCGTGAAATAAACAATTCGAATCGACTATTTTATAGACATTACCGGATCGGAACACTGTCTTGCACTAAAAAGATCCGGCGGAAGATTTCAGCGAGCTTGTCTTTTTCTCATTAAAAATTAAATTACAGTCAATTACAATAAATATAGGAGATGGGTTATACCCATCCGAACTATTCCGAAGACCGAATGATATTACCCTATTCATTTTGGATAGCCGTTACAGATATTAGGCGAATATGAAATATTAGTATATTACAGTTCGCCGGATTACTAATCCACGAATCCTTTTAATATTACTAATATCTTAGCGAATACTAATATATCAGTCACACCATTAGTACAAAGGCTGAAGTTAATCGTTCATGTGTTAGTCTTTAGTTCATATCATTATTGTCAGATAACTTTCTATAGTTTCTTTGTAATAAACACAACTTATAATTATTGTATATCACCACTACAGGTTGTATTAGACTAACTTTATTTCGTGAAATAAACAATTCGAATCGACTATTTTATAGACATTACCGGATCGGAACACTGTCTTGCACTAAAAAGATCCGGCGGAAGATTTCAGCGAGCTTGTCTTTTTCTCATTAAAAATTAAATTACAGTCAATTACAATAAATATAGGAGATGGGTATAAGGAACAATTAGTTCCAGGCTATTTTGTCTTCTAAATAATTTGTAATTTGATATAATAATCTTTTTGGTACAATTTTGTTTTAATACATTTTTTTAATTTATTTATTAGTAATTCTCTTATGTCTATCTTATTGTAAAAGCCACAGAATTAAATTTGTTCTGTGGCATAAGCGTATATACTGCTCCATAAATGAGTGATTATAATATTTATGTCTCCTGGTCTAGAGGTCAGTGGTCGAAATGTGTTAATTAGAGGTTTTCTTGAAAATAGAAATCTCAGTATCAGCTCGGAGTCTAGTGGTGCCTAACAACTTAGTGCCTCGAATGAGATTGATTTAAGCTCTGAATTCCGTTAATTGCTAGAAATAATAATAATATTAATAATGAAGCCATTTAATCCACATCTCTTCAACGAATTTACAATTTTTAAGTGTTGTTAGTTTTAATAATAAATATTTGCTTAATATAGGTTGTTAATACAATTATTTTTTGGTTCCGAGATCTAGATTCCAGATTGGGTAAAGATCTCCTCCATCATCATCGCCAGAAATAAGTACTAATATTTATCAGGTCGGCCGAATACGGTGATGGGAATCACTCCCCATCTCGCTTACTAACCAACCGGTCAATTGCGGTGAACCGGAAAGCATATAAATCGTTCGGTTCACTCTGCGTACCTTACGAAAACTCGCTGAGTTTCATCTGCGAGTAGAGAAATATGTCGTCGATTTAATTTTTCTAACAATTTATTCCCTGTTTCAACCCCTTAGGAATTGATTTTTCAAAAGTAAACCTATATTTCACCTCGGATCTTCAACTACCTCCATAACAAGTTTCATCAACATCAGCTCACTGGCCGTGAAAGCGTAACAGACAGACAAGTAGACAGGCAGACAGGCAAACAGACGGACAGAAAGACAAAATTTTCTATTTATGTATGCATTGTTAATTATAAATAAATAAATAAATAAATATTCACGGGACAAATTACACTTACTGATCTAACCCCAAAGTAAGCAAATTATTTGCTTGTGTTATGGGTGTTAGTCAACGATACTAATACATAGAAATACATATATACATACTAGAATATATTTAGTAAACACCCAAACCCGGAAGTACAAACATTTATGCTCATCACACAACTACTTGTCCCCGTCGGGGATCGAACCCGAGCCTCGTCGATTGCGTAGTCAGGATCGCTAACCACTCGACCAACGGGGCGGTTGGTTATCATTATTATTCATTAATAATTCTTATTTATAATGTCAAAAAGTTTAAAGAGCTTACAGTGCGTTAACTGACCGCCATTTGATTACGCATTGTTAAGTTTTTATTCATTAATTAAACAACGATCATAAGCCTGATCCGGGAATTGAACCTAAAAGATCTAAGCTAAATAAACTAATCAGTAGATCCATGTCGCAGTTAAATAAGATTAAGTATTAGCTACGTCTCGCTTCACGCTCTAATAACTGTTATCATTGCATGTGACATTTTCTTTTAAATAACTATATCATTATCTTTTTATACAGACTGTAATTTACAAGGAAATGTCTCTCTGAATATTATATTCGTAGATATTCTATATTTTTTAATCCTATGAATGTCCTTGTTTTGGTCTGGGTCATTTTTGAAGAATGGACCATCTGCCTCTCACACGCATCTCATCTTCACACGGTTCATAAATAATTTTTATCCCGGAAATCCTACGTGGAAGGGAACTATGCAGGTTTTGATTTTAGATTTTTTTCCACGCGGACGAAGTCGCAGGTACAGCTATTTTGTTATAAAACATAAAATACATTAACATAGATTTTTAAGGTATAAATTCGGCAAAAGTAGACATTAAGTTACGTGACAATAAACGCCCGGAAGTATTACGTCATACCGTGGTAAGAAGATGATCTTGAAGTTGTCATTTTCATAGAAACCACAGAGTATGTAATGCAGATATAAACACGATGTGATATCATTAGGACGCCATGGCAGTTTAGAGCGCTTTTGCGATAAATTTTAATTTCAATTTTAGGACCCCACATTTTTTGTATAAATGTACGTTATTTAACAAAAAATAATAATGTATTGGTTGAAATACCTAATAAAGTAAACTATTAAACAGTTTTTTCAATTTAATCAACTAGCCTTTTGATCAAAACTATCACTGCCTTTATTACTACTAGCTGATAGGATTTTATTACCACCACTACCTATTTCGGTTGTAATAGCGTCGGTACTTATTACTACCGTGTTCTGGTATGGAGCATAAGATAGCCGGTAAACTTATTCAAGTGGCATTACCATCCTCGGATATGGATGGAGGATATGAGCACACGGATTTCCTAGTGCGAAGATATATATATATATATATATATATATATATATATATATATATATATATATATATATATATATATATATATATATATATATATATATATATATATATATATATATATATATATATATATATATATATATATATATATATATATATATGTGTGTATATATATTGTCGGCTACCTTATCCTTCAGATCGGAACATAATAGTGGCAAACATTGATGCTACTATGGCAGCAAAAGTTGTTTTCGAGTGAGACAAAACAGAATTCTACCACCTATTAGAAACTATGGTAACTGGCGAACGGCAAGTGGTCTATCCTTCAAAGGAGCCTGAGCCAACAAGGCGAAAAACATAACAAGACTACTAGACTTTGAGCTGCTATGGAAACCACGATTTTCAAGAATTATCCTGAAAAACTTACAACACTTTTGACCCTGAATCCTAACTTTGAAACGTCTTGATATAATACAAATAGGTTAATCATTAAACCGCGAGGCAGTGTTTAGAAATGTTATCCATTTTGAGTAACCGCTTTTGTGCTAAATGAGATTAGACAAGCGACGAGTGCTGACTGCTGCTTCCAGCTTTTTGTTAGTTCCTGAGTAATCAAAGACTAAATTAAGGCAATTTTGTTAATTGCTTTTTAAGTGCTAACTATTTATATAATTAATTTAATTAAAGCTTAATTAAAGCTTTTAACTTATTCACTTTAAACTTTTTTCATTATAGAAAATCAAAAAGCTTTGCTGATGAAAAGAAACAAAGTTATTTTTTAGATTATCTGTTTGTATGTGAAACAATGTCAGAGTTTAATCTAAGGAAATCGATTTCATGGATTTCAACCAAGTGCTGATTATGTATGATATAAATCCTATCCTATCCTAACCCTCGTGACTCGTTCACGTGACTCATAAACATGATCTCTATTTACTCAGTCGGGTAAAGAAGTTATTTCAGTATTATTGTGGTTTTATAATGGTAAGACATGTTTAAAATCAGTCTAATAATGTTTGAGTTTATCCATCACAAACAAACAATCAAACCCCGTGTTGATCCTGGGCTCCTTTGCAGAATAGGCTAACTTCCGTTTTGCCAGGCAAGTTGTAAAAGGCGACCGATGGGCTATGCGACTCACTACCGTAGTGGCTGGTAGAGTAACTACTAGGTGGTAGAGTTCTGCATTGTCTCGACCGGGTCTGATACCACCGCTTTACCTATTCCTGCCGCAATAGCGCCAGCGCTTGTAACTTACGTGTTCCGGTTTGGAGGGTAAGGTAGCCGGTAAAATTATGCATGTGGCACTAATGCCACAAAATCGCAACGAGGTCTAAACTTCGCCACAAAATAGCAACGTGCCTTTAACATCTTTGGTGTCTATAGGCGATGGTTGACTCTTTCTATCAGGAGACTCATTTGCTTGTTTGCTATCTTATGATATATAAAAAAATCAAATCTTACCTCTACTACAGACATACAGAGGTAATATCGCTATACTATCAAATATATTATCTATCAAATATATTAATAGTCAATGGCTGTTAATGTAAATAAAACATAATAGCTAGAAGTTTACCAGCTACCTTTCACTTCAAAGCGGAAAACAATAGTAACAAGCACTGACGTTAATGCAACAGGAAAGATAAGACGATGGAAAGAAACTAGGACGCGTTGCAGAAATCTACAAATCCTGTTGGCCTAGGCCTCCTTTGAATGATAGACGGTTACACTTTGGAGAGTGCGCTGCGCAACTGCACCACTTAACTCCACCATCCCCGTTTTTCTATTGATCGTCCAAGCGCACAGATTCTAGGCATCGCTATATGGTGGACATTCCATGTACCCGGACAAAGCTATTCGACTTGACATTCTTAATTTGAAGCGTAAGGGATTGGAACATGCTTCCTGAGTATGTGTTTCCTGGCGAGTACAATCTGGGGACCTTCAAGAGAAGAGTAAATAGGTACCTTCTAAGGAAGCGCGTTCAATCTTACGCTACATTTTAGCTTGCCATCAGGCGAGGTCGTGGTCAACCGCTTCCCTATCGAAAATAAAAAAATACCATCTGCCATTTTGCTACACACTTTGCAAACTCATAACAGCCGAACGATTGGATATATTATGTATCACTACTATCGTGACTACTAAGTGATAGAGTTCCGCAAGGTTTTGCCCGGCGGGGTTATCACGTAACTCGCAATACGAAATTATTGTAATTGTTTAGTTATTGCAAGACATATAACAGCCTTGTATATTAATGTCAGTCGTTGCCGCCTGATTAGTTTTGGTGCTGTGACATAGCAAAAAGTGCATTTAGTGGCCAGCAAACAATTGGTGACGTTTTTGATGATTTTTTTCTTTACGTTTAAAAGTCATCAATGATGGCTGGCGGATTGCAAACGTTCGGTGATACGCCTGCGGGTATTACCACCGCCTTAACTATTCCTGCCGCAAAAGCGTCCGTGCTTGTTACTGTCGTGTTGCAGTTTAGAGAGTAAGATAAACGGATGCAAGTTGCATTGGCACCTTGTCACAAGGATAGCAACGCACTAGTAATATATTTAGTTATACGCGATAGATTTCTCTTTCCATCACTGAAGTCATCTGTTTGTTTGCAATCTTATAAAATAAATAAGCCGGCCAAGTGCACCATCATCTTTAAAATAAAATTACATTTGTTGTATGTATTAAGAATACATACAACAAACGTAATATTTATTTTATGAACGAGTATTATGTATTTGTTTTCATAGGTAATATAATTTAAAAATATTCAAGTTTCTACCTCTTTATTAAAATCGAGTAAAAGATTGCCTAAACATTAAGTTTGTTGTGTGGGATTTTTATAAATAAATATTCACGGGACAAATTTTTATAATTTTTTAATATTTACTTTAATTTTTATTATTTTTTTTTTAATTTTTAGTATTGGTTGTTATAGCGGCAACGAAAACACATAATTTGTGAACACTTTCTAGCTATCACAGTTTATGAGATACAGCCTGGTGACAGACAGTTGAGGCTTAGTTATGGGGTCTCGTTTTACCTTTTAGGTACTCAATTGCGTGGGTTTTACCTTTTAGGAACGTGTCATTCAATTCATGGGCGAAATTGCGCGAAAAAAGTATTATTATAATTAATACTAGCAGCTGATCCGGCAAACTTTGTTCTGCCCTTTTAACTACTCTTATTTTTTTCTATATTTTCTTACGTTTTAAACCTTCCCTGGACTTCAAAAATTATTTCAAAACAAAAATTAGCCAAATCGGTTCAGCCGTTCTCGAGTTTTAGCGAGACTAACGAACAGCAATTGATTTTTATATATAGATTATAATAATATTTGTTATTTACATTATATTAGTCAAAAAACAAAAAAATATATATATATTTACTTATATTATTGAACAATAATGTTAAAAGGAAGAAAAAATATATATTATATATTTTAAAAGCAATCAAGAGTTTATTTATGTCATGCAATAGGATACTGTGAAAGAGACTGCATATTATGAGACTGCATATTATGTGACTGCATATTATATTATCAGATGAAGTATTATGCTACTGAGCCAACTAAGTGGCTATCAGATAAGCTCATTTCGATGTAGGTAAAATATTTTCTTCAAATTACATATTTTTTTTTTTTTTTTTTTTTTTTTATATCATAAGATAGCAAACAAGCAGATAGGTCTCCTGATGGAAAGAGTCAACCATCGCCTATAGACACCAAAGATGTTAATGGTGCGTTGCTATCTTGTGGCGAGGTCTAATGCCACATGCATAAGTTTACCGGCTACCTTACCCTCCAAACCGGAACACGACAGCGACAAGCACTGACGCTATTGCGGCAGGAATAGGTAAGGCGGTGGTACCAGACCCGGGCGAGACAATGCAGAACTCTACCACCTAGTAGCCACGATGGTAGTGACTCAATAGCCAATCGGTCGCCTTTTACGACCTGCCTGGCAGAACGGCAGTTGGCCTATTCTACAAAGGAGGCCGAGACCAACACGGCGAAAATCTACAAAAAAACAAACAAGTCCATATTAGATTAAGATATTGTTCCGAATATATATCCATTAAATCCAAATTGCCAAGTGAATAAAAACGACCGCATCTTTTATGGGTATTTTCACTTTCGTTTCTGTCGATCAGCTATGTTGCTAGATTGAGTGAGAGCGTTTTTAAAACTGTTCAAAATCTGCAGCTTTGTTATAACGTAACTGTTTTGGTTCACATTACGTTTTTAGGGTTCCGTACCTAAAAGGTAAAACGGAATCCTATTACTAAGCCTCCGCTGTTTGACTGTTCGTCTGTCTGTCTGTCATCAGGCTGTACTTCATTAACCGTGATGGTTGGAAAGCTGAAATTTTCACAAATTATGTTTTCCTTTTTGCCACTATAACAAATACTAAAAAAATAAAAAAATGAAAATATTACCCCCATACAATAAACGTGTTTTTTCGTATTTTAAAAGATGACGGTACGGAACCCTTTGTGCGCGATTCCGGCTCGCACTTGGCCAGTTTTTACATTATGAGCCCGTTGTTTTCCATTTATAAAGGAAACTTGCAATACCAAATATATTCATAATTTATTGTTATAAATACCTAAAACTAAGATTTTAAGCCAAATATGTTAGCTTATTAGCCAATTTACTCTTTTCATTAAAACTTTTGATAAGAGAAACAAGGTATAATACGCAGATGATGTCAACATAAGACAACGTTTTGAATCATTATTACCTTAGACCTTAATTCATTACTTTAGTAAGTTACCTAACATTTTTCATGTCCTAATCTCAGCCTTAGCTTATTTTGTCTCAAAAGTAAAAATATTTTAATCTTTAATTAGTTATACGACTGGATGACAAAACTGTTTTTTTTTATTTTTTTACCACCTTTTTTTGTACTAAATAGTTGTGATTGTGAGCACGGGAAACTAGTCGCCATAAGATTTTTTACAATAATTTGCTGGCGATAAAGGTAACGTTCATTAGTCTCCTGCACACGAAGGCCTTAAGATAATTTGGTCCCAATTTCACTAACTTAAAAAATAATGAAATAAACGACACACTATCTAGTAGTTTATCGACGCTCGCATCGGACATTGTTTTAATAATCCATAAAAGAGGTTAATGTGTTTCGCAATAAGGTTAGTTGAAAGCCCCGGATTAATTTCATTACCGAAAATATTTTACGGTTTTTCTAATAAAAATATGTATTTCGTTGTGGTTTATAGCTGTACATATAAATTTAAGTTATAATAGATGACGGTTTTATCGCAAGAAACAAACGATATTTGTTACAAGTAAAACTGGGAAGAGAATCACCTCGCAATAAACTACAGATTTGTAGTGATTCACTAAACCTACTTTGCAAGTGAATTGACCTGGGGTTGTGACCCACAAAACCACATTTTACTAACCTTAGAACAATAATCGCATTTATAAAAGAAGGGAAAAATGAGCAAGAGGTTCAGCTGATGGTATAATCTGATGATAAATGATCACCACCGCTTATGGACATCTGCAATACCATAGGTCTTACAGTTACATTACCGACTTATATTCATTTATATATATAAGCTCTTTTTTTGAAGGTCACATTCAATCAGATAATAGGTTCAACAAAGAGAGAATTGCATGGCTGTGGAGATCCAGATATCAATGAGATGAAGGTAGAATTTTGAATTTTGTCGTGATATCCGACTAAATAAACGCGATAGACCGATAGAAATTCCTGCCAATATTAATCCGAACAATTCCTCTAAATACTCTCTATGATATATGCAATAAAACACGGATTATACGATATGAATACGCCTTTCAAGACAATTTCTCAGTGTGTCAGTGTAGCTTGCTTTTAACCATTAAAATACAGAGCTATATTACTTATCGATGAAATAAAATCACTTCAAGGGTAATTTTTAAACCATGTCATCTCATTCGGTACGATAAGAGAGTACAACATGGTTTATTTATATTTTTTCACAATATAATATAATCTACAAATGTACGATATTTTTGACAGTAATAGGAGCGTTTGCTCATATGCGTGACGACACGTTTTATTCCCAATGGCATGTCTACTAATATTCATGTGGTCTATGCAATAGAATATGCAGTGCGAACCTATATCTCTAAGCCATTTAGAATATCAAACTAATTAGAAGAAAACCTGGTTTTTAGGGTTCCGAAGTAAAGTAGAAACCCTTCTCTATTTACAAATAGCAGCAGAAATTAATGGTTATCTAATATACCTTGTTTATGCAATAAACATTAGGTAATGTTCTTCTGTAGTTCCAAATTAGGTTTGAAGAATAGCAAGAGAGAGTTAAATATGTCAGTATTACGTGCTATTACCATGACTAACCATAAGATATACTTTAAGTCCTGAGTACTTATTTTTTTATATCATAAGATAGAAAATAAGCAGACGGCTCTCCTGATGGAAAGAGAAACCACCACCTATAGGCACCAAAGATGTTAATGGTGTATTGTTATCCGTATGGCGATATGGCAACGCCACATGTGTAAGTTTACCGGCTACCTTACTCTTCAAATCGGTGCATGACAATGACAGACATTTACGCTATTTCGGCAGGAATAGATTAAAGGTGGAATAGATTAAATACCCTGGCGAGACGTTGCGGACATCTACCAACTAGCCGTCCGCTGGTAATGGTGTGCATTTAATTATATTTATAAATGTATATTTATTTTTATTAGTACTGTTGTCTAACACCCATAACATAGAACATAGCTTGCCTACTTTGTGTGATTTCTTTAGCGCTATTTAAAAAAAAATATAACGATTGACCACGTGATTAACCGCAGTTTATGTCAATCCAATGCCAGACATCGAACTGTTACTGAGATCTGGATTTTCGAGAAATATCTCGAAAAAACGATGACCCGGGATTCAAGTCTAGAACTTCATGATCTGAATCGAATAAGTAAAACCCTAAACTACGAATTGCAAATGTACTCTACTAACTCCATAAAATATTAGAAAAGCAAAAAAATAAAGCGTAAAAAATACATTAAATAAAGTCATTGAACTGTTTTCTTTTCCTGTTAAAAACCATCGCGTGTAACAGTTGTCATAGTACTGATGTATCTTATTTCCGTGGTATTTCATCTTGATCGAGAAAGTAGACACGAACAACCTGATGTACGGATAAAATTCTATAATGATAGCAATTTTTCGAAACATTCAGCGTGGATATATCAAATATTTTGTCGTTTGAAAGTAAGATAACTCGGAGATATGACACGATAAGCTAATTATGTTCTTTGATCAAAACATTTATTGTACTTTTTATAAGTCATATTAAGACAGCAAACAAGCAGATGGCTCTGTTGATGGGAAGAAATAATCATCACCTATACATATTAAAGATTTAAACGTGTGTTACTATCTCTCTCTCTCTCTCTCTCTCTCTCTCTCTGTGTGTGTGTGTGTGTGTGTGTGTGTGTGTGTGTATGTGTGTGTGTAAAGCACGGATGTGTGACGAGATGAAACGAGGCGATAGATACTTGAGACGAGACGAGAGAGAACACATGTTTGTATGTGTAATAAGATTATATGTCATAGGATAGCAAACAAGAAGATGGTTTTATTAATAGAAAGAGACAGCCGTCACCTACATATATTAAAGATTTCAATGCTTCGTTGCTATTTGTGTGAAGCACAAATGTGTAACGAGATGAAACGAGACAGAAAACGTGCTTGTGTGGGTATAGAATAGGATGTTATAGGATAGCAAACAAGCAGATAGCTCTATTGACAGAAAAAGACATCCATCACTTACACATATTAAAAATTTCAATGGTGCATTGCCTTCTGTATGACGCTCAAATGTGACGAGATGAAATGAGACGAGGGAGACTTGAGACGAGACGAGAGAGAAAACGTGTTTGTGTATGTAATAAGAATCTGGCAAGATCACAGTGACAAGTAATGATACTTTTGTAGCAGAAATATGTAAGGTGGTTGCAGGATTATACTACTGTTTAGTTACGATGGTAGTGACATGTTCAGCCAATCGCTTACATTTTACTAACTGCCTGTCAGCACATTCTTCAAAAAGGGCTTGGATCAGCAACGGAGAGTTAAGTACCGGGACAGAGCCTAAGAAAGATAAAGGAGATTGATGAGATCGGCCTAACAGGACTATAAGAACATAGCGTCAGCCGAAATTATAAAATTAATTTAATTTACAATAAGACAAGATTAGAATAAAATGGACAATTTTTATTAGGAAGTTAATTTTAGTTGGAAAGTCATGAAACTAATCAAACTTGTACGCTTTTTCTTATCCCTAAATCAAGCAAAGATTTTTTTGGCATAAAGTTAACACTTTCTATTATTTATGACCAACCAAACAAATTATAAAAAGTCGGGAAGGCAAGATGCAAAATTTTAAACTCTATTGTTTAAAATGCAACAAAAATGAAAATATTTCCCTTCTATGTTGTAGCTTACAACATAGAAGGCTGTATAAACAAGTTACACTTAGTATCATCTTAAAGAAACAAAAAAAAAAGTATCATCTATTTAAACTGTGGACGATATTTTTCTATATCATAAGATAGCAAACAAGCAGATGGGTCTCGTGATGGAAAGAGTGAACCAGCGCCTATAAATACCAAAAATGTTAATGGTGCGTTGCTATCTTGTGGCAAAGTCTAATATCACATGCACAAGTTTACCGGCTATCTTACCCTCCAAACCGAAACGCGGCAGCGACAAGCACTGAAGCTATTGTAGAAGGAACAGATAAGGCGGTGGTATTAGACCCGGGCGAGACAATGCAGACCTTTATCACCTAGTAGCCACGATGGTAGTGAATTGTATAGCCAATCGCGCCTTTTACGACCTGCCTGGCAGAGCGGTAGTTGGCCTCGTCTTCAAAGGAGCCCGGAACCAACACGTAGGATACAAATCTTTTAACGTAACTAAAAGTTGTTCATTTTTTTAACTTTTAAGTGGCTAAAACCAAAATAATCTTCATGATGAAAGATACAAAACCTAGTATTTCTATGTTGACGATATATTTCGACGTGAATAGCTTAAAATAGAAAGTAATAATTGTGAATTTAAGTAATATGAATCTGAAGATTTTTTTTGATTTTTAGCATTATAATAAGTGTCTGTTATACAATTCACGTTTCAGAAGAAATTAATAATGTATTACGATACGATAAGCATTTATTAACGCGCGTTGCATTTTAGGCCAACTTTATATGAACTCTCATTATTCTCATTACACTATTTAAGTTTCAAACTTACCATAAACATCAATATACAGATTGTCTGGTAAGAGACTGATAACATTGAAAGAGGGTGTTCAGTACAGAAGGTGGTGGTAGAGTTCCGCAACGTCTGGTCCCGTAAGGTCCTATAAGTTACGTTACCAATTTAACTGTTTCTGTCATAGAAACGTCAATGCTTGTCACTGTTGTATTTTGGTAAAGTAGTAGGTAATCATATGTATATGGCATTGACATCCTGTCATACGAAAATCAACACGATTAACAACTTTGGTGCCTCTAGGTTGCCTTTTTCGTACCCGTACGTACCCGAACAAAGCGGTTCGTCTCGACATTCTTGATCCGAACCGCAAGGGACTGAAACATGCTACCTGAGTCTGTGTTCCCCGACGGGCACAACCTAGGGATCTTCAAGAGAAGAGTGAACAGGTACATACTAGGAAAGCGCGTTCCATCTTAGGCCGCATCTTAACTTACCATCAGGCGAGATCGTGGTCAAGCGCTTCCCTATCGACAGTAAAAAAGAGGCCAACCGCTGTTCTGCCAGGCAGGTCGTAGCACGAGACCGATTGGCTATGCGAATCACTACCATTGTGGCTACTAGGTGGTAGAGTTCTCTGCATTGTTTCGCCCGGGTCTGGTACCACCTCCTTACCTATTTCTGCCGCAATAGCGTCAGTTTGTCACTGTCGTGTTCCAATTTGGAGGGTAAGATAGTCGGTGAACTTATGCATATGGCATTAGACCTCGATACAAGATATCAACGCACCATTAACACCTTTGGTGTCTATAGACGATGGTTGACTCTTTCCAACAGGAGACCCATCTGCTTGTGTGCTATCTTATGATATAAAAAAAGAATAAAACATGAATTATATACTAGTCATTTTGGAGTGAAGAGATGATGAAATGCAATCATCTGTTTTTGTTTCTTGTCTTCTATTTTCTATAATCAAATCAGTTACTACTTACTACCATTAAACCTAACACTACTTGTGAATAGAGTTATGACACGGAAATCAGCTCTCATAATAATATCTCCGCGGTCAATCATAACCCGTACGCTCACGACAGTCGTCGATGTGTTTTCTTGTTCTCATGATATGTGCGATTATGTATAACAAATAGGTCTTATAAAATCCGGCCAGTGCTTCTAAAACCAAATAAAAAATAGATCCAATAACAAAATACCTGGGAAGCCATATATACTACAAATTGGTAACAGATGATTTATTCTACCAGGCAGTTCATAAAAGCTAACTGATTGGCCAAATATTTTACCACCATCGTGACTATTACATGGGAGAGTTCCGTAAAGTCGCGTTCTAGTTTGGTCTTATCAGCTCTTGCCACAATAGTGTCATTGCTTGTCAGTGTATGATCTTGTTGAAAAAGAACAACGTGCTATTAATATATTTGATGTCTATAGGCGATCGATAGAGCCATATGCTTATTTGCCATCTTATGATATAAAAAGGCCATGGTTGCTCAAAAGTTACATTATTAATAAAACATAGTCATAAGTTTAGTGTTACCAGCCTCATTTAAAACGTGTTTCAACCTTAATTTTAGTATCAGATAAGGCAAGCACTAAACTAGTTTTTTTAGTTTTAATTTTTATGATAAAAGTAATTGTCTGAGATGGGATATAAATTCAACATCTGCCATATGATAGAATTTTATTGGCTTAAGGTAAGTACACTAACTATACCTTTACTTACCTTATTGGTGGCAATTAAAGTCACAGCGTGTCATGTTGAGGACATAATATAAAACAGAACATAATATATGATGAAGTTCTAAGTTAAGAGGTTGTAGAGTACTTAAAATACGTTTAGTTGAATACGAAGAATCGAATACTTCAATAATAATATCTACAAACAGCGATTATGTCTGACGATCAGCAGATCTGTATTGACAGTTGGTCATTGGAACAAGATACTTGTGCGCTAAGTTATAAATAAACACCATTACACATATAACTTCTACAAGGTAGCCAGGTTGCCTACCTATGGGTGTACTTGCTGTACCTAGCAGCTACAAAATCTATAGGTAGCCAACCTATGCACAACTAGGATACTTATCCAGTTTCGGGAAAGTTTACATTTTCCAGCACAATTAAAAAAGTATTCAGCACGTCATAAAACATACTCGTTACTTTAATAAAATACGTTAATAAAAAATTGTTGCTACCCGGTAGGGTTTTAAAGCTGAATGCGCAACTTCGCCATATTGCTGTCTCACCCAATGAAACTCAATCACGTAAACGACGACACTCAAGTTTAGGCAGATCGTTTGTCAGTCTACTAGTTTGTACACAGATATATATTACAGGTTGATAACGGTGATTATTTATATACTACGAATAGTTCTGTAAAATGCATCTAGAGTTCTGTAATATCATTTCAAATTATTCATAGACAATATAGCTTCAGGTGTTATAGGCAGCTCATAAAGTTTGAGAACCGCCGTTTCAATATGACCATAAATACATCTCTCTTGATAGTAGGAATAAAATAGTTTTATGATGGTTATCACCAGTAATGTATACTCAATGCAAATTCATTGCTGGTGTTTGTTTAATAAATATGATGTAATTTTCTCATATACATGCTAATAAATATCTCCTGGCTATCTAACAAGATATTAAGATATATTTATTTGAACGGAGATTATAAGATTTACGAATGTTGTTTAAATATTATAGTGTAATTTAGTTTGACAATATTACACATCCTGACTTATTTAATACTAGCTGACCCGCGCAGCTTTGCCCGCGAGTATATTAATAAGTCGACCAAATAGCTTTTAATAAAAATTTCATCCCCTATTTCAGCTCTCCAGGGACTGATTTTTGAAAAAAAAAAAATGTTTGACCCCGGATCGTCAACTATATCCATGCCAAATTTCATGAAAATCAATTCAGCGGTTTAGCCATGAAAGCGTAACAGACAGACAGACTTTCACATTTATAATATTAGTATGGATATGGATATTAGTATGGATTAATAGTACCTTGGTGACAGAACATTGTTTGGTTTTGTTGTGTAAAGTCGTGTTTTTTTTAAAAAAAAACATATTTAAATATGAATTATTTACTGCAATATCTGACCATGGGGATAAATTGCTTGGTTTATTTCTAAGACCTAGTTTTTTCCGCTTCCCACGTTCATTCTGGGATAACGGCAGATGGTCTAAACTTCAAAGGAGTTGAAGATTAGACCATTTGCCGTTCTGCTAAGCAGTTCGTAAGAGGTAAACAATTGGCTATGCGAGTTATTACTATCGTGGCTACTAGGTGGCAGAGTTCTGCATTGTCTCCTCACCTGGGTCTGGGACCACCGCCTTACCTGTTCCTACAGCATTAACGTCAGTGCTTATCTCTGTCGTGTTTTAGTTTGCGCGGTAAGGCAACCTGTTAAGTTGATGTGGCACAAAGAGCTCGCTACAAAGATAGAAACGCACCATTAACATCTTTGTTGTCTTTAGATGATGCTCATCGATGTCAGGAGGGCTATCAGCTTGTATGCTATCATTTGGTTTAAAAACACCATGCATAATTGAGTTTTATAAAAAATCAAAAAAGTATTAAAATAACAAAATATTTACTATTAAAGTTAATTATTCCTTTAAATAAGTCGCCTCTGTGATCTAGTGGTCTAGAGTTGGCGTTGACCACATGTGATCCCGGGTTCGATTCCCGGGACGGGCACATAAAAAAAGGGTTTTTTCAGTTTTCTGATAAACACAAAGTTGCCCGTGATTGGAAAGTGCCCGGTTGGGGCAGGCTTGCCACCTATCACATTTGTGGGACCAAGTATCTTCGGCTAATCGTGGGTGCACTTGTTGTACCTCTGCCTTCCCTGTGGGGATACGGGCGTGAATACACTATTCCTATAAATAATGAAATATTTACTCAAAAGAAGAAATAATAATTGACTATTAACCTCTGCCTTCCCTGCGGGGATACGGGCGTGAATACACTATTCCTTTAAATAATTAAATATTTACTCAAAAGAAGAAAAAATAATTGACTATTAACTATAACATTATCAAAAAAGCTTGTCCATAGATGGCATTGGAAATTGCAGCATTCTGCAAGGCAGTTTGTAAAAGGCGAATGATAGGCCAAATGTGTCACCACCTGCATGATTACAAGGTGGTAGAATTTTGCGATTGTTTGGTACATGGGCGTACCGATGGGGGCAGGGAGGAGCAGCCTTCCCCTTGAAGTTGTTTACCTTTTTATCAACTATTTATTGTTCTCGGTAAAAGTATCTATTACGTATAATAAAATCGTAGGAAAGTCAAAACTGTACATTGAATATTTTTTTAAAAGAATTTTTGGGGCGTGTTCTACAATCGATATCGAAGCCAAAAATATAGTTTATAATTTTTTTGTCTGTTTGTTTGTCTGTTTTTCTGTATGTATGTCTGGGGTAAACTCAAAAAGTACTGCGTGGATTTACTTTAAATTTTGCTTGAATATTACCAACATGTCGGGTCAACATATAGGCTACATATTATCACGCTATCACCTACGGGGGAGGAGCTGTGCGGAGTAAACGAAGTCCGCGCGGACGAAGTCGTAGGCAACAGCTAGTAATAAGATAAAAATGTAGTCTTAAAATGTTACGGTGTCGGTTTCGGCTGGTATCGGAACAGAAGCTGATGTTTCAGTTTCAGTTTCGGCTGATAATCCAGTTTCGGTCGGTCACTATTTCTTAATCCTGATGCCACTTACTCTCCCACTAATTTTCAAGAGACTGCCCTAAACTAAATATAGAAAAGAACCTCTGTCTTAATAAAGACAACCTTCCAAGTAAAGTTCTTCACTCAGCTCTTTTTATTTTTTTTATTTTTTTATATATCATAAGATAGCAAACAAGCAGATGGGTCTCCTGATGGAAAGAGTCAACCATCGCCTATAGACACCAAAGATGTTAATGGTGTGTTGCTATCTTGTGGCGAGGTCTAATGGCACATGCATAAGATTACCGACTACCTTACCCTCCAAACCGGAACTCGACATTGACAAGCACTGACGCTATTGCGGCAGGAATAGGTAAGGCAGTGGTATCAGACCCGGTCGAGACAATGCAGAACTCTACCACCTAGTATCCACGATTATAGTGACTCGATAGCCAAACGGTCGCCTTTTACGACCTGCGTGGCAGAACGGCAGTTGGACTATTCTTCAAAGGAGGCCGGGAACAACACGGCGTAGACGTAGACGTAGCGTACACGTAGCTCTCCAAAAAATCTGGTTTTGCAGTACAGCACCCTGATAAATTCGTTTCAAGAAAATAACCAGTCTTAGCTTTATAAAGTTGTCCAGAAAAACTAAGAACAATCTATCCATATCGAATTCTTGACCTCATGCGTTTATAGCAAAATTGCTATCTTTAGACCACTGCATCTTTTATCATCCTTCTTTATTGCAAGTCTGTTTAAAAATATGTTACTACTAGTCATCGACCACACAGCCCATAGCCACGCCTAATGTTCGATTTTCCGTATTGAATGTATTCTGGCAACTAGCTGAGCTGAGCTGCAACATCGTGATTGGCTTACTCAAGGCCACAGTGAAAGATAGTGATGTACAGAGAATCTGATTGGTCGACACTGATTGGGTATTGGTGCATGGACATTTACATCGGAACTATAAGTCAGATGTGTTGGCAGAAGCCATTCGCCTGTTATTAGGGGTCTATGGGTTGTGTGGTCGGTGCTACTAGTTGACCCGCGCAGCTTCGCCTGCGAGTATGTTAACATGTCGTCGAAATAGATTTTAATACAAATGTCACCCCCTATTTCAGCCTATCAGAGATTGATTTTTGAAAAAAAAAATTAGCCTATGTTTGATCCCGGATCTTCAACTATTTCCATGCCAAATTTCATGTAAATCGGTCCAGTTGTTTTGCCGTGAAAGCGTAACAGACAGACAGACAGACAGACTTTCGCATTTATAATATTAAGTATGGATAGTATGGATTATCCTTAAAAAACACATTTATCTATAATAATATTGACTTAAGTCTTTAACGTAGACTAAATCTGAAAATCTATCGTTCCTAAGAGCTAGTTAAAGGTTACTAAACGCGATTCGATCCCGAAATAAACTGTAATAAAATGGAGAAAACGCCACATAGAATACTGAATAACCACACACGCTGGTTTGTTCGTAAATTAAATATGTTACGAGCGTCGGTTCATATTTATTCCCTGGATAAGCGCAAAAAGTACATTGAAAATACATTTTAGTCTGTGAGATTATTTATTCAAACAGTACAACAGGTGTTGGCAACATTTTCCGGTTGATACAGATTTGTTTTTTCTGAATTCTATCTGTTTGTTTTTACAAAACATGGTATTAAATAAATACGGTCACGCCAGTATAAGCGAAAAGGTAGCCAACGCTATTTGTCAACGTAATCAAGTCTCATGATGTGGTTAAGAGCTTATCCACTGACATTGATAAACTGGCATATTTTGAATTATAGGCAAGTGATATTTTGCAGAAAAGCAGAAAATATTATTACTTTTTATATATTATGAGCAGGCAGACGAACAAATGGGACGATGGAAAGTGGTCTCCGAGCCCTTGGACATCTGCAACATGGGAGAGATGCGCTGCGGACTCTTAAGAAATTCAATAATCCGCTTTTTTAAAGATTTTGCTCAGGAAATATAGACCTAGGGTGTTCATTCCATAACTTGGTAGTACAAACTAAAAAGTTCTTACTGAACTGCAATGATGATGAACGCCTAGGCTTATAATAAATTGCCTAGGCTGGAAATCAAATTCAGAATCTGATGCTTCTTTATCGAAATTAGTGCCACTGGTGCAACGTATTATTAAAGATTTGTATTAATTGACGAGACGTTATCAATGTTTATTCTAGCACAGAATTAGAAAAGAATGGCAATAATACAATAGATATGTTATAGCTGAATATGTTTAAGGTTTTTTGAAGGGCAACGGGCTCATCTCTCATTACTACCACTGTAACTTCAGTATACTAGAATCAACAGCAGCGACCGTCCTAATAACCACTGAGTGCAAGCTCAGGGTGCAATGGGGAAAAGCCAAACTGTCTTAGAATGCGCAACGAAATTAATCAGAAAAATATAGGAGTAGGATAATACATCCTTTTTTTCTCCTTTCGACAGGAGACAGCATGTTTAAGGTTAAAGGTAGTAAGATTATAAAAAGTATCTTTTCGCCCGTATCCCCGAAGTGGTAGACAGAGGTACAATCAGTGCATCCACGACGACCAGAAGATGTCATAGGTGGCTAGCCTAATCCCAATCGGGCAGGTATCTAATCCTGGGTAACGTTGATTTAATTAGAAAACTAAAAAATCACAATTTTCTATTGCCTGACCCGGGAATCAATTCGGAAGCACATGTGATCAACACCAACACCGGACCACTAAATCACAAAGGAGATAGTAAGATTATCATTATTAAAAGCATTGAAATATCACTAAATGTTAATTTATCTATATGTAAAGTAATTACGGTCAATTAATATTCACAATTTTCTAGAAACATTACATAAATTCCAGACTAATAGTTTTACTTAAATATCATCAACTTTCAAAATAAATTAGGTACAATAAAATTTAGCAAACATTGCACTAAGCACTGAATATTCATCCATACATGCAGGTTTGTCCGTAAATTAAACATGTTACAAGCGTCGCGTTGCTCTATATTTATTCCCTGGAAAACGCAAAAAAGTGCAAAGAAAATACGGTTTATTCAAATGGTGTAACAGGTGTCGGTAACCTTTGCCAGATACTATAGATATATTTCCAAATTAGATTTTATTTATTTTTGCAAATAATGTCTCGCGTTAACAGATCTGTTTGATAATATTTAATCTTGCTGGTCTTTCTATTACAGTTAAAAAAGTTAAATTAACAGAACTTATTTTTGATTTTATGAGAAATAACTTTTTAACAAAAATAACCGGAATTTGCAGCTTGGATAAATATTTTTTCTAAATCTTAAGTTTAATATCAAACAAGTAGATGACTCTTCCGATGGAAAGAGAAATCTATCGTCTATAGGTATATGTATGTACTAGGTTTCGCAACGTCACGCCCGGGTTTAACATGAACTATTTCTACCATAAAAACTTTAACGCTTGTCACTGTCGTGCTTCAGTCGACTTATGACTTATAAACCGGGCTTTACCATGTCGCCACATGGACAGCAGGGCCTTGTTAATATCTTTGATGTCTGTAGATGATGGTTATCTCTTTTTACCAGGAGAGCTATCTCCTTGTTTTCTATCCTATAATTTTGATTTAATAACTACCTAAGTTTAGATAAAAGTGATACTTGGATGGAATTCCAGGTTGAGAAACTTAAAATATTATTCCAAATTTTTTTAAATTTGAAAAAATATTTTATTTTATTCTGAAACCAAAACTAAATTTGCCAATTGGCTTAAAATGTTGATTGGTAATTAGCTTAAAAGTGATTAACACTTGTCAAATAACGAAAATTTATACCGGAAAGAAACACATTTTGTTAAGGTTTACTTATTATTATATAATACATTTTATTCATTGTAAAGGACTATTTGCGCTGTCTAATTATGTACTTGTTCTGATTCATAGTATATTTTTTTATAAATATTGGCCTACTTATTTCGTTTACTGCAATGTTTTCAAGGTTATAAGTTACAATAACGCTTAAATTATTTATTGAATCATTTTTTTTATATCATAAGATAGAAAACAAGCAGATGGATATCCTGATGGAAACCAACAAAATATGTTAATGGTGTTCTGCTATCATGTAGCGAGGTCTAATGACACATGCATAAACGACACATACATAAGTTTATCGGCTACATTACTCGCCAAACCGAAACATGACAGTGACAAACACTAACGCTATAGCGACAGGAATTGGTAAGGCGATGGTACTAGACCCGGGCGAGACAATGCAGAACTCTACTACTTAGTAGCCACAATGTTAGTAACTTGCATAGCCAATCGTTCGCCTACGACTTGCCTGATAGAACGACAGTTGCCCTATTCTTCAAAGGAGCCCGGACCAATAAGGGGAAAACATTTCAAGAAATTGAAGGTATCTCTGAAACCCTGGATCAAATCTTCATCAAATTTATATAGAGCTAAAAACAAAGTATAATCTAAACAAAAGAAGAATTTTCCTCGTCTGAATAATTGGGAAACATAAAAAAGAATTAGACGAATTGAGAATTTCGTTTTTTTTTGAAGTGGATCAAAACTAAGATTAATGCCTCATAAAATACTAAATTACCTTACATGCTGTTTAATTTGTAAATACATACTTTTCTGTACTTATCCATACTAATATTATAAATGCGAAAGTAACTCTGTCTGTCTGTCTGTCTGTTACGCTTTCACGGCCAAACCACTGAACCGATTTGGATAAAATTTGGTACAAATATAGTTTGAGACCCAAGAAAGGACATAGGATAGTTCTTATACCGGAAATCCCACGGGAACGGGAACTATGCGGGTTTTTATTTTAGAATTATTTCCACGCGAACGAAGTCGCGGGCACAGCTAGTAATATTATAAATGTGAAAGTCTGTCTGTCTGTCTGTTACGCTTTCACGCCTAAACCTCTGAACCGATTTTCATGAAATTTGGCATGGAAGTAGTTGAAAATCTGGGGTCAAACATAGGCTACATTTTTTTCAAAATCAACTCTTAAAGGGCTGAAATAGGGGATGAAATTTTTATAAAAAAAAATGACGACATGTTAATCTACTCGCGGGCGAAGCTACGTGGGTCAGCTAGTTAAATATAAGGCAAGCATGAGATCATATTTATTCCCTGAGTAAGCGCAAAAAGTACTTTAAAAATACATTTTAGACTGGAAAATTATTTATACAAACCAGTGTCAGAAACCTCTTTTTTTGATGTTGTTGTTGTTGAAAATACGTAAATATTTCAAAGTTGGCGTGTGTTTAGGTTCATTTATTTTTATTGTATCCTACGAAAAGCGTGGTTTATTTATATAATAATAATTTCTTTGTTTGCATTTGCATTTGTTGTTACTCTCTTTTAAATAAATTATAATTAAAAATATTTAGAAATATATTTTTGGGGCGGTAGACTTAATTCACCTGGGGCAAATCACCTGGATGAATTAAGTGCTACGCACGGTAAGCCTAATGCACCTGGGTGAATTAATCACAGCTCTCCATTACGGCAAACCCTCGATCCGGTAGACTTAATTCACCTGGGTGCATTAAGTACCAACAAGGTTTCTAGACTTTATACACCTGGGTCAAGTAGGCACAGCTCTCCATAAACTCATGTTATAGTGAATAAATAGTATTATTTTGTATGACTATCAGACATCCGAGACTTGTTTGCGACACCTAAAAATTAATCTAGGTACGAAAGCTAATATACGATACTACTTGACAATTTTCATATATAAAAATGTATTTTGCAGTTTATTAAATTTTTGCTTATATACCTGTAGATATATATTTTTAAATAATTTAGTTAATAATCTAAACACAGGCCTTACACATAAACAACTTGATGTTACTCGTGACTTAGTGCGCGTGACTTCAAGCTCAGTCGGGAAAAAAGGTAGCCTATTTACTCCTGGTACAATGTTAATTTTTTTAACAGTCCTTCGAAAATTTTCAATCTATCAATTACATAGCTAAAACAATATTTTAGATCTCCAAAATTGAGTTAATGCCATTGAAAATATCAAAATAATCATTGTTTCCAAAATGTACAGCTTTTCAAAAAAAGGATATACTGCCATTTTAACAAAATAGATTTGAACTGAAAAATCTATGCTTATAGTTTTTACTCCTTTGACTTTAAAATATCTTAATTTAGCGGGAAGTTTCAAGGATGTCCTGCAGGGTCAACCGTTTACACATTTTTTTATATTAGAAAATTGGGGTAGGGTCAAGACGTTAAAATTTTGAGTTTTTGGAGAGCTGTGCCTACTTAATCCAGGTGCATAAAGTCTAGAAACCATGCAGGTACTTAATGCACCCAGGTGTATTATAGTATGCCGGTTCGAAACTTTGAGTTTATGGAGAGCTGTGCCTACTTAACCCAGGTGTATAAAATCTAGAAATCTTGTTGGTACTTAATGCACCCAGGTGAATTAAGTCTACCGTGCGTAGCACTTAATTCAGCCAGGTGATTTGCCCCAGGTGAATTAAGTCTACCGCCCCTATTTTTTGACACAGTATCATATAAAATGAATATGATAATCCCAAAATTAAAATTAAGCTTATACAATATATAGTTTTAATATTGTATCCACGTATTTATGGAAAGCGAGTCTATATAAAGAATATTTTTTGCGATGCTTATTGACAACCAATCTTCATTACTAAATCTTAAACTACTATTTTTCTAGCCCTTACTATTTAATTCCATAATTTGGCTGGCCTCTAGTTTGAACATCAAAATCATTTACCATATTTTTTAAGAAAATAGAATTTCTACTAACCCAATAAGCTAGCAATTGTTTAAAAATAAAGCTGATTTTTTAAAAACCCTCTAAAAAAATTGACATGAAATACATATTCAGCGTATTTAAAAAAGCGTTTAAGTTAAATATTACTATTCTAATGATAAAAACTATTTTATTTCTCAAATTTCGCCGTGTTGGTCCCGGCCTCCTTTGTAGAATAGGCCAACTGCCGTTCTGCCAGGCAGGTCGTAAAAGGCGACCGATTGGCTATCGAGTCACTACCATCGTGGCTACTAGGTGGTAGAGTTCTGCATTGTCTCGCCCGGGTCTGGTACCACCGCCTTACCTATTCCTGCCGCAATAGCGTCAGTGCTTGTTGCTGTCGTGTTCCGGTTTGGAGGGTAAGGTAGCCGGTAAACTTATGCATGTGGCATTATACCTCGCCACAAGATAGCAACGCGCCATTAACATCTTTGGTGTCTATAGGCGATGGTTGACTCTTTCCATCAGGAGACCCATCTGCTTGTTTGCTATCTTATGACATTAAAAAAAAATCTGTCTTTATACGTTTTATTTTATACAATCGTTATTCTTTTTAATACCACAAGAGCTCGCGGGAGAATCACCACGGGTCAGTTCCTAATTATTAAGTGATGCATGCATATATACATACATATCTTCACGCCAGATCCCTTTCGGGGTAGGCAGAGAGAACCGAGTTCCATACATCACGATCCTTGCAGGCTTGTCTCGCTTCCTCCACATTCATCACTCTCTTCATACACACACGCCGGTTGCGAAGACTCTTGACACCACCTTCGGACAGTACTCGATCAATCTGACCGTGGTATGTCAGTCTTGTTCTTCCCCGGTACCTACATCCTTCCACATTTGCATTGTATATCTGTTTTGTTAACCTTTGATCTACCATTCTTTCTACATGTCCGAACCAACGGAGCATGCCCTTTCTCATCTTTACACCAACGTTCACTGGATCTCCATGCAGCAACTCTGTCCTGCTCGTTCCGACTCATTGCGAACTACAGCGGAGCGCATTCGTCCCGACTCATCGAGAATCGCGCATATTCTGCTCGTCCCGACTCACCGAGGACCGCGCATATTCTGCTCGTCTCGACTCACCGCAGACCTGAGCACTCAAGGCACATACGCTTCACTGGCATAACCAGATGCATCAGGTATAACACCTTTTTCGAAGGGGGGAGTGATGTACCGAGGGCGCGATAAAATACGCTCACACTTATCGCGCATCGGTTATTGCAGTTTTGTTTTGTTGTTGTGATGTATGAATATTATTAGATAGGTACCTACTATGTGATTAATCATTAATTATGTGACATCAAATATTACATAAGGATATAACTTAGATACTACTAAATAATTTTAATACTGAATATATAACAATATTATACATTCCACAATAATAATATTTATGACTAATATTATTATTCAAAGTGAACACGTTCTTGCGTAAGCTTAATTTATAATTTAAGTTTTCAAAGTTTATGTTTAGTTTAAGTCTGTTCAAAACACTGATATTCTGTGGAAGAGTCACAAAAATTTTATCAGAAAAAATTCTGTTCACGTCCAATTACATAATTGTATAAGATTATTGTATAATAAATAATAATATATATAATAAGACACTTTCTTTCAAACCTAACCTCTCTCTCACTTCGACATTACGAACCCGTTCCGCGAGTGTCACACCACATATTAGGTGATGTATTATTGTAAAGACGCGTTGGTCCACTCAGTGTTGGTTCAGGCCCTCTTTGAAAAATAGACTATCTGCCGTTTTGCCAGGCAGTTTGAAATAGGCGAACGATTGGCTATGCGAGTCACTACCATCGTGGCTACTAGGTGGTAGAGTTCTGCATTGTCTCGCCCGGGTCTGGTACCACCGCCTTACCTATTCCTGCCGCAATAGCGTCAGTACTTGTTACTGTCGTGTTTCAGTTTGAAAGGTAAGTTAGTCGGTAAATTTATGCATGTAGCTTAAAGACCCCACCACCAGGACAGCAGCATATCATTTTTTTTATATATATCATAAGATAGCATACAAGCAGATGGGTCTCCTGATGGAAAGAGTCAACCATCGCCTATAGACACCAAAGATATTAATGGTGCGTTGCTATCTTGTAGCGAGGTATAATGCCACATGCATAAGTTTACCGGCTACCTTAACCTCTAAACCGGAACACGACAGCGACAAGCACTGACGCTTTTGCGGCAGGAATAGATAAGGCGGTGGTATCAGACCCGGGCGAGACAATGCAGAACTCTACCACCTAGTAGCCACGATGGTAGTGACTCGATAGCCAATCGGTCGCCTTTTACGACCTGCCTGGCAGAACTGCAGTTGGCCTATTCTTCAAAGGTGGCCGGGAGCAACACGGCGTAAAATTTAATATATGGACTATCATTAACATCTTTGGTGGCTATAGGTGATAGTTGTTTCCTTCCATCGGGAGAGCCATCTGCTTATTTGCTATCTTATGATATAAAAATCTAACTGTAATAAAACTAAAAGGAAAAGTGTCACCTCACCTCATGAGGCCACTCAATTTTAATTTAAATAAGTTTCGCATATTCATAAAACTCTGTAGTGTGGTAGTTAATTTCATGAATATTAATTTTTAAATTACAAAACTTTGCATGACGTACAACCTTTATCCCACAGTTTATTTGTACCCTACTGTGCAAAAGACGAGTAATACTTTACCTTAAATCATCAGAGTGCTAAGTGTGAGTTTTTCTTTTTTTCACCTGGTGGTAAACTGGTTTCTCACGTTTACATACGTACGTGGCGCAGTACGAATCACATACAAATTCCTAGTAAACTCCAAACGCGCTCACGATCGAGTGCGAAAAGAAAACCTCACACTTAGCACTCAGTAATGTCCCAAGAAACGTCTGGTACTGCGTCCATATATTAAGTCATTTTGTCTTTTTTCTTTCTTCTTGAGGGATGTTTTGGTGCGTATATATATACAAAAATAAGATTCTTCATTTTTACTTACTTCTAATTTTTTACTTTACAACAGATGTATGTTAAGTACTTATTCTAAATAAAGGGCATATTATGCTAACGTACTGAACGTTGCTTAACGAAAGCGATCGAGTAAAAAGACTAAGTCTCACTATACTCTGAGTACCTTATTATTATAGTCTCTTTTTTTATTTATGTGTAGTATTCACCATAATCAAGTAATGGAACAAGTACGCTAGATTAATGTTTAATAGAACTCGGCAGTGAGGAGCGTGAAATTAAACGATGCGATTCACGATGACTCCTGCGAAAAGGTTAACAGTTCTAATCTAGATGTAACTACGTTAACGCGGTGAACCGTTGCGAATGCATAGGTACTTTGAAACACGTGCTGCCGCTACTTGGCAGTTGCTGTTAATTACGTAAATGTCTAGGTTTCATAGGTTCAAGATAAGTATATTTAGATAACCTTCAATTAAGAGAATTTTACTTTTTACTCAATTTAAAAGCACCTTACATTAAAATAAATTAAAATACTTTTATTTATTTATTTAACCATTTATTGCACACGAATAACAAAAAGTTAATATAATGACAAAATTAGTACAAAAGACAATCTTTAAAGAAATTTCTTTCAATAATCCCAAAATAAGAGAAATAATAAAACATGGTAGAAAAAGAAAATACACGTGTACAAAAACAAAAACATAACTACTAAAATAATAAAACATATTATGGCTATGCAATGAATAAGTAATGCTATTTTAAGCAATTCTTAAAGATATTCAGTGATTCACTTATTCTGATGGAATTAAACAAAGAATTTAAAGCAGAAAGGCACGGACAGTAAAACAAAAGGAGAAATAATAGGACGTTTTAAGCATAAGAACTCACAAGAGAGCTTTTACACAAAGACTTTTACTTTTAGTCAATTTAAATGATGTTTTTTATATATATCATAAGAGCAAATAAGCAGATGGGTCTCCTGATGGATAGAGTCAACCATCGCCTATAGACACCAAAGATGTTAATGATGTGTTGCTATCTTGTGGTGTTACTTCATAGTGAAAGAAGCTTTTTAACATACTTGTAATCACTATTAGGTAAATAACCTTCCTTCCTTTTGAGTTTAATTCTACGAAAACTAGTCTTCGTATGTAAATTCCATTATAGTACAGGCAATACTACATACAGGCAATACTGCCTGAATATGGTTTTTTTATATATAGAAGAGGGAGCAAACGAGCAAAAGGTGCACCTGATGGTAAGTGATCACCGCCGCCCATGGACATCTGCAATACCCGAGGTCTTGCAGTTGCGTTGCCGGCCTTTTAAGCATGAGTAAGCTCTTTTCTTGAAGTCTCTATGTCGTGTCCGTTCGGAAATACTCCTGCCGGTAATTGATTCCACGTCAGAGAAAAAAAACACTTGTTTTTTTATTTTTTTCACTTTAATTTTTTCACTATAATATAAATATAAAAATATAAAATAATATAAAAATATAAAATAATAATAATAAAATATAAAATATAAAAATATAAAATATTTTTTCACTATAATTTTTCTTTTTTATTATCACTATAACTTTTCTTTTTCTTTTGTATATCATAACGGACAAGCAGATGGCTCCCTGATGAAAAGAGGCAATCTTCACCTACAATGTTAATTGTGCGTAACTACTCGTGCTACATGCACGAATTCACCTACAAATTTATCTTTGAAACTGAAACACGACAGTGACGAAAATACGACATTGACGCCATGCGGCAGGAATAAATACAGTGAAGAGGAAGTGAGAAAAAAAACCGGGTGGCACGTTGCGACGATCTACCAACTAGTAGTAACGATAGTAGTGACATGTTTAACTAGTCCTTGAATTTATTTGATAATTAACGAATTTGTGAAGACTACGTCCACTCATACAACTCACCATTTTGTAAATTTAAATTTTATTATAACACTAGCCATTTATAAAAATGACCTTCACAAATATTACCCGTGGCTCATTTAATCGAGGGATAAAATAATTAAGCTACATAAATGATGAAAGTTATTCGTGCGTAAATCAGACGTTAAAAGCACGTTTCCCTAGAGATCCAGGGATGGAGTTACCCTTCGCCCGCATCGTGGTTTTCTAATTTCAATGACTATTAAGATTTAAATTAAATACGGGTGTGTTGTGTTGCTTTCACGTTTTGTGAACTAATAACTCTTAATTAAAAGTTTCATAAACTTTCCCCGGCACGTTCCTTTATCATTAGACTAGCTGTGCCTGTGACTTCGTCCGCGTGGAAAAAATGTCTAAAATACTAAAATAAAAGTCCCAAAGTTTGAAACATATAGTTCCCGTTCCAGTAGGATTTCCAGGATAAAAACTATCCTATGTCTTTCTCGGGACTCAAACTCTCTTTGTACCAAATTTCATCCGAATCGGTGTAGAGGTTTAGGCGTGAAGAAGAGACAGACGGATAAAGAGACAAACAGAAAGAGTTACTTTCGCATTTATAATATTAGTATGGATGACATTCTGGTTTCATGTGTATCATTTGCAGAGTAAAACATGAAAATAGCTTATTATTTTTGAGCAACTTCAAGGTACATCATTACAACATCATTGAAGTAACAGAATACCAAATTTCGTATGGACCAGGCCCCATCAAGTTGCTTAATTCCTTTTATCAAGTTGACATGAGCTGATGATCTTGAAGCGGCTTAACAGATTTTATTGGATCTTAACTTAGAACCATCTTAACTGACAGGGCTTCCGATTACAAAAATAGCACTTCAAGGCGGTTGATCCGTTTGGAAGCTATGCCAACAAACAGAAACACTCAAAAAATGTTCTAGGTAAGTGTCATCAAGGTGATAACCCGTTTTCCCATGAAGCAATATCATTGAAGAGAAGCTTGGTCACCCAGCTAGTATCATTCTTTAATACTCTAGCTTTCTAGAAGTAAAAGAATTTATTTGGGGGGTCATTGGCCAGAAACGTGCTCGTCGCGACCCCTGCCAGTCCACTGGACTGCAATTCTGGCCCGAATAAGTACCGCAGTGCGGATTAGGGCGTCCCCTGGAGGCGACGCGTACCGATCCGCCCCCGTCGGTACGAAAAGCGGCGGATGCGGCGATGGGGGCCGCCACCCATCACGCCAGGCCCGAATAGGCGAGTCGAGGGGAGCAGAGTGCCAAATAGGCACGTGGAATGTAAGAGGTGGGTTGGAAGATAAGATGCATGAATTGATAGATGTAATGAATGAGAGATGCCTAGATGTTTTGTGTGTAACAGAGACTAAACGTAAAGGTAGTGAAACCACTGATCTCCCCGGTGGCATGATGGCTCTGTGGTCTGGTGTGCCCCAGAGCGATCATGCTGGCGCCGGAGTAGGTATTCTTCTATCGTCACGCTTAGTCTCTGGTCTGAAAGATTATGGGATGGCTGGCTCGAGACTTCTCTGGGTCCGGATCAAACTGGGAATCACGAGAGTCTTTTTGGTCGCATTATATGCACCGGTAAGCTCTTCGTCGCCCAGTGACCTGGAAAAGTTTTGGGATTCTGTAAGGGATGTTCTGGATATGGTTGATGACAATGAAAGAGTCATTTTGTGTGGTGATTTGAATGGATGGGTCGGGACTAAGCGGCCCGGTTTCGATGCCGTTCTTGGTCCGTATGGTGACAGTAGAGTGAACGACGCCGGTAAGCACATTGTGGATTTATGCATGGAAAGGAATCTTCTTGTGGCTAACACAATATTCCCTCATAAGGACATACATTTGTATACATGGAGAAGGAATGACCAAAAGAGTGTGATAGATCTGATTTTGATTGATAGTAGACTCCGCAGTTGTTTAATGGATACGCGCGCCTACAGAGGTCCCAATCTGGAAACGGACCACTATTTGGTAATAAGCCGATATAGGGGTCTGTTTAAGAAGTGGAGACATTGGCGACAACGTGTTCCATTCGGAGAGCTTGAAAGGATAAAGAGCGAAAAGTTGCAAGACCCGAGTATAAGGAGTATGTATGAGATTCAGGTTCGAGATAGGTTGGCGAAAGTGAACCTACCGGACTTGGATGTAGACGAATGTTGGAAAGTTTTGAAAGATAGTATGATAGTAGCCGCGAAAGAAGTATGTGGTAGTGCAAAACTGTGCAAGTCAATGGAAGGAGATGCATGATGGGATGATGAAGTGAAAGCTGCGATTGAGAGAAAGAAGAAAACATGGCTAGACTATGTATCATGTTTGCAAGCGAATGATGGTATGAAAGGCAAGAAGAAAGAATTGTATCGTTGTTGTAAGAATGCCACCAAAACCTTAGTGAAAGAAAAGCGTGAATGAGAATGTTTGAAAGCGGAAGAGAGACTGGCGAGCAACTTCGAGGCAAACACCAAACTTTTTTGGAGGGAGGCGAAGAAGTCTGGGAGTTGTTCGGCAGCCTCCAGAATGAATAGGATTAAATCTAAGGATGGTGACATTCTTACAAGCACAGAAAGCGTGTTAAAACGATGGAGTGAATATTTTGGAGATATGTATGATGCTGTTCAGGACGCTGCCTCCGTCTCTGACTCAGTAAGTGACTCAGAGACGGTGGAAGCGTGCCAGGACATTACTATGCAAGAGATCGTATGGGCGACAAAAAGTATGAAAAACGGAAAGGCTGCGGGAATAGATAAGGTGACTGCTGAGATGATCTAATACGGTGGTCCTGCCGTCTGGGACTCTTTTTGGGTCCTCTGCAATACATGTTGGAGGACCGGTAGAGTACCCGAATACTGGCGGCGCGCGGTCATCGTGCCCTTGTATAAAGGCAAGGGCTCACGTATAGACTGCAATAGCTATAGGGCCATCAGTTTGATTAGCTTAGCATCGAAGGTGTATGGTAAGATCATTGAAAGGAGAATGCAAGGGAAGTCCGAGGGAATGTTGTGGGAGGCACAAGGGGGTTTCAGATCTGGAAGAGGATGTATGGATCAAGTTTTCTCACTCCGCAACATCGTAGAGAAGCATCTGGCTGTCGGCCAGAAGGTTTTCTGCGGTTTTGTGGATTTGGAGAAAGCGTTTGATAGAGTTGTGCGAAAGAAACTTTGGGACATTTTACCCAGTTATGGGATAGATGGGCGTCTGCTGCGTGCTTTGCAATCCATGTACTGGGATTGCAAAGCATGTGTGCGGGTGGACGGCAACATATCGCCCTGGTTCGATGTCAATGTCGGCGTCAAGCAGGGTTGTGTGTTGTCAGCTCGTCTGTTTATTCTATATCTGGATAAGTGTCTCCAAAGATTGAGGTCATTGAATCTGGGAATGCGCATGAGTGATCTAGTGGTGAACTGCCTGCTTTATGCAGATGACGCTGTACTTTTAGGCTCAACTCCATCTGAGCTGCAAACACTGGTCACAGTTATGAATGAGGATTGTAAGAGTATGGGCTTACATTTGAATGCGAAGAAAACTAAAGTTTTGGTATTTGAAAGAGAAACAACCAGAACGGATGTAAGAGTTGTGGTCGATGATGTAGTGCTGGAACAAGTGGATGAGTTTGTATATCTTGGATGTGCTTTTAGCAGGGATGGAAGGTACACCGCTGATGTTGAAAGAAGAGTGTGTGCAGGGAACAGAGTGAATGGAGCGTTAGGGAGATTACTTAATAGCACAATTTTAAGTCAGGGTGCCCGTCTAGCCCTGCATAATCATGTGCTTATCCCAACGCTATTGTATGGAAGTGAGAGTTGGGTATGTCAGAAAGGGCATGAAAGTAGAATCAACGCGGTCGAGATGAGGTCGCTAAGAAAAATATGTGGTGTGACACTCGCGGACCGGGTTCGTAATGTCGAAGTGAGAGAGAGGTTAGGTTTGAAAGAAAGTGTCGGTGTAAAGATGAGAAAGGGCATGCTCCGTTGGTTCGGACATGTAGAAAGAATGGTAGATGAAAGAATGGTAGATGAAAGGTTAACAAAACAGATATACAACGCGAATGTGGAAGGATGTAGGTACCGGGGAAGACCAAGACTGACATACCACGATCAGATTGATCGAGTACTGTCCGAAGGTGGTGTCAAGAGTCTTCGCAACCAGCGTGTGTGTATGAAGAGAGTGATGAATGTGGAAGAAGCGAGACAAGCTGCAAGGATCGTGATGTATGGCACTCGGTTCTCTTTGCCTACCCCGTAAGGGATCTGGCGTGAAGATATGTATGTAAAGAATTTATTAAGTAAATGTAGACGTTTTTAAGTTTACTTGCTACAAACATACAAAACTATAATTCAATTCTGTTAAAAAAAATAGTATAAATAGTAAATCCAGAAATTCAACTTAGTGTTTTAAATTTGAAAGTTCAAAAGTTTGAAATGTGTCGCCTGTAGGATAGCGTGCCGATGAAACACGAACGATCAAACAGTAACCTTAGATAAAATACACTAAAGATAGAGCACTGCTATTTGATGCCACTGTTTGATACATATGATATTTGATTATCGTACATTGAGTGAACAGAATAGAGACCTAATAACAATCCAACTGTTTCGTCAACACATCAGACTAATAGATCTTATAATAATCCGAAAGGGTTAGTTCTGACTAATCCAGTGAGCTGTAAACACGTGCGATAAAATACTGATTTTGGATTAACCAATTGGAACACCGTGTTCCATTTCCCCGCGCATCAGATTATTCACAGAATTAATTGATGTAAGAAATCAAACATCATTAGTCTTGTGTCAATTGTCAATGACATCGTATGACGCCTCACTATGCACTGACAGGGATCAGCTTGATTTGAAGTAGTGAGTGCGTAAGCGTATGCACACGGCCCAATCTGGTTTTGAGATTTAAATGTTAAAAGCGCTCTGTCTTTATATTCTTTGGTCTGAGACTGTAACAGATGGCGAAACAAATTCAGAACTGATTTATTTCTTCGTTTACCTAATGACCCAATGACCAAATTTGAAAAGCACGATCAATTAATTATAATAGATGATATTTATTTTGAGTATAGTTCGTAACGGGATAATTGATTTTAATTATTTATTTACATATTTTATTTTATCGTGTATGGTGAATAATAAAATTATAAAATCTAAATAAGGAGTAAAAAGGCAAATTAAAAAAAATATTTTAAATCAAGTAGATGATTCTTTTGATGGAAAGAGAAAACCATAATTTATAGACATCAAAGATGTTAATTCTTTGTTTCTATCCTTGTGGCAAGATGACAATGCCATCAATATAAGCTTACTGACTACCTTACCTTCTTGTTAAGACCAGAACACGACAGTGACATTAGCAGTGACATTAACATTAGCATGACAGTAGCATTGATTGTATTGTGGCAGGAGTAGGTAAGGCGGGTGGTACCAAAACTCGGACGATATGTTGCAAAACTCTACTACTTAGTAGTCGGGTGGTAGTAAGACATATAGCCAATTGGTCGCCTTTTATGTGCAGGACGGCATTTGGTCTATTCTTTAAAGGAGCCCGGGCCAATACGGGGGAAAATTTATTAGCTTCGATATAAGCATATAAGCTCCTGGGGTTAAATCTGTAGGAACGTAATTCGTTTTGAGATTGTTTTTCAATTTTGACAAAAAATATATTTCGTGATAGAAATGTTTCTAGAGATTTTTGAATAGAAGTAAGTTACTTAAATCTATAAGTACTTATAAAAATAGAAACAATTTGTATTTTATAACGAATAAACTCGAAAACTACTGAACCTACAAAAGCTACGCCATTTAGAAATAACATAGGTAAATTTTTACCCAACCGAGTAAAAAAGAGTAACGATTTATGGTCAAACGAAGTCACGAGTAACAGCAAGGTAAAAATAAAAAGGTAAAAGAATCATCACGCATATTTCTTTTGCGGGTTGGGCGAGTGAATAGTGAAGTAGAGTGAACGACACTTCAATAAATGATACGGTTTATCACGATTCAGCGATTTTGGATATGGCTGGTGATCTCATCCCCATCTTTACCAAACTGATAAAAATGTTTATATTTGTGGCTAGCTGTTACCAGCGAATTCGTCCGCGCGGACTTCGTTTACTCCGCACTGCTCCTGCCCCGTAGGTGATAGCGTGATAACATGTAGCCTATATGTTGACCCGACCAGTTAGCATATTCATGCAATATTCATGCAAAATTTGAAGTAAATCCATGCAGTACTTTTTAAGTTTACCCCGGACATACATACAGACAAACAGACAAAAATTCTAAAACTATATTATTGGCTTCGATATCGATTGTAGATCACGCCCCAAGTATAAAAAAAAATATTCAAAGTACAGTTTTGACTTTTCCACAATTTTATTATATGTATAGATAATAGAGCTTACTGCTTTAATGTTAACGCACCATCACCAGACTTCGAGATATTACTTAGTACATAGATACTATGTGTGTGTGAAACTTATGGCAGTGTGTGGTGTTCTTTTTACAAAGAATATGCGAAGCTATCTCTGCGAGTCATAAGTCATCGCTGACACCCACAGCTTTAATTCCGTGCAAAGTAACATATCATCGACATAATTTTTAATTAAAACTTTCATCCCCTATTTCAACTTTATTTTTTATTAATAGTTTTTAAAAAAATAATAAAGTTATATTGCAGCCCGGATATTTAACTATTTTTTTGCCGAATTTCACTAAAATCAGTTTGGAGGTTTAGCCATTAAAGCGTAAAAGGCAGACAGATAGATCGACAGACAGGCAGATAGATAAACATTCGCATATAATGTTAATGGATGTAAATGATTTTTTTCATTAATACTATTATACAATATACATATATTTATCTTTCTCATAAAAACTTTAACTGTGTTAAAGATCACAGGCCATTTTAATTTTGTACAACCCTTGCATGTCTTTTGGAGTGACGAATATTAGATAAACTAGAATAATTTTCTACGATTTTTAAATCAATTAAATAAAATATATCGCCAGGAACAATCATTTAAAAATAATTGAGACTAACATTGATTGAATTCTATCATCATATTTATCATTCACATCATCATTTTATAAAAGTTTAATTATATTTTCATAAAAACAGTAATAAGTTTATATATCATAATTTTCATTATAAGTATCAAATAAAAATTCTCCCTGTTTTTGTGTTAAAGAATAGTTAATGCTATTTTATTTTTTTGTTCTTTTAAGTACATATAAAGGGTTTTTTCAAAACCTTAGCTCAGAATTCTGTTAAACTTATTTAGATTTCTGAGATAAGCAGTTGTACTGAAGACACCCAATGACAAGACAAATACCTAACCACAGACTACTAAGGAGAGAACTTATTGTTTACGTTAAACTTACCTAAATTCCAGCTTTATTTAGCTACTATTCCCCAAGTTAAAAAAATATTTATTAAATGCGGATAAGTTAAAGAGTTGATATAGAATCTTAAGGAATATATTAAATTTTAAGATAATAACTAAAAATAACGATGTATGAAGTCTTGCCCGTGTTCGTTAATGCTCCTCGTTCTGCGCCATTTTCATGACAACACCCTTTTTATAAAGTTTAATCTTTACAAATATAATAAAAATGAGCCATATCTTTTTTGATATCCTCTTAAAAACATTTTACCTGTTTTTCTTATGAATATTTGTATTGAAAGTTAAAAGGTTAATATTGTTAAGAAATTTAACGAGTTTTTTTAGATATATTTTTTCCTTTCAGTTTTCCATCTAATTATACTTTAATATTTTTCTTTTATCGTTGAGGTTTTTATGTTTGTTAAAGTAATTTATTCATAATAAAGAAGTGATTTTATGGTGCATTTAAATTTATAACTGGAAGCTCCGATTTTACAACTTTATATTACACGTGCTTAAAGTCAATAAAATTTTAATTAGTACAAATAACTTACATAAAAGCTAATAAACATGCTTATCATTTTAAATAATTGACTTTGAATAGTCTCTCGATGGTATTAATCTTATTTAAATTATAAGAACTTTGTAACAATTTTCTTATAAATATTTATTTCAAATATAAAAATAGTTCTATGTAAAGTGAACATGATTTTTTTTAAAGTTTGTTCCTTTTGTAAAATTCTGTATCCACAGAGTACCAAAGAATCATGTAAGGAAACGTCCATGAATTACAAAAGACGTTTAGGGGAAAGGGGAGATTATGACGCGAGTAGGCAGAGCAAACCGAACGTCTATAAACTTTCCAGTTCACCACGCTTCTCGGATTTGTCAGTTGGCGAGATTAGTGGTGACCTAATGACTATTTCCAACGATATCCTGTTTTTTTTATTAATACAGTGTTTCTTATAATTTATATGTCTCAAACTGTTAGCCAGTTGGTCGGCATCATCCCATACATACCTCGCGAAACCTGCTCCGTACACACATTCTTATATTATTATACTTACATCTGAGACCGAAGGCTTTACGTGCTAATCTGAAGCACGAGAGGGAACACACCACCCCCCCAGATTCAGCTGTTACTGAGATTTTAGGCTTCTTCAAGAAAAATCTCGAGAAAACTTTAATAACACTTTTGCCCGAATAGGGGATTGAATCCAGGACCTTAGGATTTAAGGCAAATAGGCTATTCCCTAGAACACAAGGTAGTCAAAATAGCGTTAAAATAATTAACAAACGTTTATACACTAAACCACAGAATTGTAGAAAACTGTTACGTATAATTAGTATCATTACGCCTGGTTCCCTTGCGGGGTAGTCAGAGTGTATTGAACGTCTATAGACTTTCTAGTTCACCACGATTCACTGGTTTGTCGGTTGGCGAGATAAGTGGTGATCCTCACCGCTGCATTTTACCAACATGTTAACGATTATTGAATATTTCTAGCGATAACCGGAATTGACAGCCTTACGCGCTCATCTGAGGCAAGGGAGTAGTAATAAACCACTCTGTCAGACTCCGAGCTGCTACCAAGGCATTAAATTTACAAGATAAACCTCAAAAAGCCTCAATAACTTTTTCCCCGACGCGCGCGGGGATTGAACCCGGGAACTCCCCGTGTTGGTTCCGGGCTCCTTTGAAGAATAGACCAACTGCCGTTCTGCCAGGCAGGTCGTAACAGGCGACCGATTGGCTATGCGAGTCACTACCATCGTTGTTACTAGGTGGTAGAGTTCTGCACTGTCTCGCCCGGGTCACGTACCACCGCCTTATCTATTCCTGCCGCAATAGCATCAGTGCTTGTCGCTGTCGTGTTCCGGTTTGGATGGTAAGGTAGCCGGTAAACTTATGCATGTGGCATTAGACCTCGCCACAAGATAGCAACGCACCATTAACATCTTTGGTGTCTATAGGCGATGGTTCACTGTTTCCATCAGGAGACCTATCTGCTTGTTTGACTGAACCAAATAGGCTAAGCCTACTAGGCTAGCCCACTTACATATAAATCCATTCAGTTTAATCTAATTATAGCGCAAAAAATTTGGGAGCTGATATTTTTAATACATGGCAACCTGTAAGATTTAACAAAAGAATAATCACCTACGAAGGCAAATATAAAACCAATAAGGAGCCTTTTATTGGATTCAGATCTGAGTTCACTTCCAATATATTGAGGGGATGCTTTGTGTCTTTTATTACAAAAGAATTGAGCAATTACTTTTCATACGGAGAACACATCACTACATAGCAAAAAACAAAGTCGCTATCTCTGTCTGTCCCTATGTAAGCTTAAATCTTTGAAACTATGTAACGGATTTTGATGCGGTTATTTCAGTAGATAGATTGATTCTTGAGGAAGGTTTAAGTATATAAACCTTTCCGATATTCCCACGGAAACAAAAGCTACGTGGATGAAACCGCGGGCAGTTCGCTAGTTTTATATAAGTAAGTAAGTAATTATCTTCACGTCCGTATCCCCGAAAGGGTAGGCAGAGGTACAACAAGTGCACCCACGATTAGCCGAAGATACTTGGTCCAGCCTACCACTAACCGGGCACTTTCCAATCCCAGGCAACGTTGTTTTTATCAGAAAACTGAAAAAAACATTTTTGAATTGCCCGATCCAGGAATCGAACCCGGGACCTCATATGGTCATCTCCGACACCGGACCACTAGACCACAGAGGCGATCAATATATTAAATCATCATTATATATTAAAGAGAATTCTATTTTTATTTCTGAATAAATTTTGCCTCCTGATTTAGACGTATATACGAATATGTGCAGAGAATAAGGGTCCAAAACAAATAGGCACAGAAGAATATCTATATACAAGTGGCGCTTGAGTAACGCCCACATAGACATATATACTATGCTATGTCTAACAGCACACATAGACAACTCTCACGGACGCGATATCTCGGAATGGTTAGGAATAGCGCAAACGCGAGTGCCAACCGTTTGAGACACGCGTCAGGGAAATTTTTGTGCAGAAAATTTAGGTATAACAATAACATTAAAATATTTTACTTATTTATGGGTTACATTTCCGTTCTTCCAATTTCATTGGCAACAATAAACCAATCACCTAGATACGAGTGCCACTACCAGTTTTTTGTGCATAAGCCAGAATTGATAACTTTGATACCTACGCTACCCTAGCGCGACTGCCGGACGCGAAAGTCTATCAACGTGAAGTACATACATGAGTTTGAATTCGGTACTTGTTTGTTTTGTGCTAGGGGGTAATTATTAGTTACTGAGATGAAGTCACGGAGATAGTGATGAAGTCATCTCTGTTAATGTTGATGACGTCACGTGAAAAAGCATATTTTCCGACCGAAATCTATCTGAGAAGCTTTGAAACTTGTATATTGTGCTACAAGATAGAATTTACTGGAATTTTTATTATGTTTTTATTAGTACTCTTCCCACGTATTGGTCTGGTATCCTCTTCCTGACTCCTCTATAGAAAAGACAAACTGCTGTTTTGCCAGTCAGGTCGCAAAAGGCGAAATTGGCTTTACATGTTACTACCATCGTGGCTGCTAGGTGATAGAGTTTTGCAACGTCTCGCCCGTGTATGAGGTACCATCGCCTTACCTATTCCTCCAATAACGTCAATGATTGTCATTGACGTGTTCCGTTATGGAGACTTATGCATGTAACATTATTATATAAACCACCATATACCAACGCACCATTAACATCTCTGGTGTCAATTTTCGACGGGTTCTCTTTTCTTTACGAGAGCCATCAAGCTGAAAAAAATAAGAGAAGTTAAAAAAGCAGAACAAAGTTTGCCGAGTCAGCTTATATATATATATATATATATATATATATATATATATATATATATATATATATATATATATATATATATATATATATATATATATATATATATATATATATATATATATATATATATCAATTGCTGTTCGTTAGTCTCGCTAAAACTCGAGAACGGCTGAACCGATTTGGCTAATTTTGGTTTTGAATTAATTGTTGAAGTCCACGGAAGGTTTGAAAGGTGAGAAAATATTGAAAAAAAGAGTAGTTAAAAAGGCAGAACAACGTTTGCCGGGTCAGCTAGTTTTTGATAAAAATGCTTTAGAAATACGTACATTACATACACTACATTCATGTGACATACATGATAATATACACACATGTATACTGTTTTTTTTACGGCTAAAGTCAGTTGTCAAACTCAAAAGAGGTTTCATTATTTTGTATTTAGTCGAATTTCGGCCACAAGCGATTGCTAGTATATAATAATGGATGCCAGATAGGATAGAAGATGTAGAGCGAACAAACATCAGACTGTAACTTTAAAAAATACGTCGTCGTAATAACTGTCTTAAGGATTTAATTAGAATCGCCCCTATGGTCAAGTGGTCCCGTGTCGGAGTTGACCACATGAGGTTTTTCAGTTTTCTGACAAAAACATTGCCTGGGATTGGAAAAAGTTCCCGGTTGGTGATAGGCTGGCCACCTATTACGTTGTGGGACTAAGTATCTTCAGCTAATCGTGGATACACTTGTTGCATTTCTGCCTACCTTTTCGGGGATACGGACGTGAAGATGTTTTAATTTGTTTTTTAATTTGAATCGCTAAATATGAAGAAGCTAATATTGAGGAGTTTCCTCATAAAAATCAGAAAAATACACCGTCTCTACTACTTCCAAGTGTGTCAAGGTGTTTCTTTGTTGTAGTTCTCCTAGCACGAGGTAAGTGCTAAAACACAGACATTGAAATACCAAAGTATTGCTATATATATATATATATATATATATATATATATATATATATATATATATATATATATATATATATATATATATATTTAATTCAATATATGTACCTACACCAAAAAAATAAAATAACTATTTAAGAAAAATTGAAATTATATGCACATTATACTTTCTATAAATCTTATACTTACCGTTAAACTAACCATAAAATATCAAATACATACTACCTTAAAGTGCCAAGCCGTATCCAGTCGCTTATGTATCCGTGTAGTAAGAATATGCGTAGTCGAAGAAGTATGTGTTGTTATTGTATTTCTACCCTCTTTGTCTTTGTGTTTGTATAAAATCGTAGTACTTTGTGGATAAAATACAAATTGTTTATATTGCTTATGTTCTTATGTAAGCGAATTTGTAATTCTTAGTGAGAATAAAGTTCTTTTATCATGACCATAATTTCATGTACTTGCACGATATACTCATTTAAATAATATCAACGTATGTAAATCTAATGATTGGTTGAAAAAAAAACATTTTTGATTCGCTCGACCCGAAAATTGATCCCGGGACTTTATGTGATCAACATCAACATCGAAAGAACATCGAACAGAGGCGATTACAGACAAATTATTAAAGAAAGTAATTTTTGACAAAAGCCTATTTTTCTCCCCAGTTCTTGAGTTATCTTATCAAATTTCATATAAATCATTTCATCGGTTAAGTTGTAAAATCAACAGACAGACAGAATTTCACATTAATAATATTGGTAAGTAGACTAGAACGTAAAACATTCGAAAATCACAGCTAAATGAAAATTTTATATTGCCTGACTACAAACACCCAGAGAGCAAACTCCATCGCAATCAAATAGCGAATCAATGCACAAATTTTTATTGGATTCGAATCGGTGTTCACTTTCAACGTACAAAGCTCGTGCCTCGTGTTAAGTTAGAAAAGAACTCCACAATATTTATTTAGAACAGACGTTTTAATTAGCCGTAAGCAAAGTGCATACGATTAACGGTTTTTACGACAGCTATACAATACCTCTAGTGGCATTCTATAACATTACTTTTGCACGTCTCAGCGCATGTTAAGGGGTGTACTCCAGCGGTACCAAAATCCAGCAACTTTTTTAAGTGAAAATGTCTCTATAATTAATACTTCTTGACATACTTGTATAATTAATACAAGTATGTCAAGAAAACACTTGTTTTAACGTGTTTATAATTAAATATAACAAACCTGGGAAGACTGAGTGTCGGAAGTATGTGGTAAAAAGACCACATACTTCCGACACTAAAGTTTAAAATACTGAAGCGAGGGAGAGATTAGGTCTGAAAGAAAGCGTCCGTGTAAAAATGAGAACAGATTGCAAAGCGAATGTGGAAGAATGTTGGTAAATTTTATATCATGTCCCCGTGTTGGTCCCGGGCTCCTTTGAAGAATAGACCAACTGCCGTTCTGCCAGGCAGGTCGTAAAAGCCGACCAATTGGCTATTCGAGTCACTATCATCGTGGCTACTAGGTTGTAAAGTACTGCATTGGCTCGCCCGGGTCTGGTACTAACGCCTTACCTATTCCTGCCGCAATAGCGTCAGTGCTTGTCATTGCTGTGTTCCGGTTTGGAAGGTAAGGTAGCCGGTAAACTTATGCATGTGGGATTAAACCTCGCCACAAGATAGCAACGCCAAAGGCGATGGTTGACTCTTCCCATCAGGAGACCCATCTGCTTGTTTGCTATCTTATGATATAAATTGAAATTGATTGAAAGAAATTGTATCATGAGATACCAAGCAGAAACTGGAAGGTTTTTGCAGAACATCCGGAAGAGTTTTTCTAACAGTTCCAAGTAGGGATGGACCGAAATTCGTTTCACATTCGGTTTAACCGAATTTCGGCAACTTGAACCGAACTTCGACATTCGGCCGAAATTCGGTTTAAATGCCGAACATTCGGCACTAGAAGAAAGTATCTTCTTTGCTCTAATTTGCTTGAAATCTATGCTAATGTTATAAAGAGGAAAAATTTGTATTCTATATTTTTGTATATTGTATCATCTAAACTCAAAAACTACTAAACCGATTTGAAAAAATCTTTCACCATTGGAAAGACATTAAATCATCCCCGAGTAACATAGGCTATACTATACTTTCGAAAAAAAAATCCGTAAAACAGTTGACCTAGCAGGCCATCCCTGAAATATTCCGCTAAATAAAAAAAAATAAAAAGAAAAATGAAAAAACTTCAGCATAGATTTTTGAGTTCGAAGAGTTCAAAAAATCTGTAAAACGGTTGACCCGGCAGGTCATCCCTGAAACTTTCTGCTAGATCTTTATCTATATCTTAGCACATTACAGATTTTTTTCAGAGTTCAAAAATCATAAATTTGTTACAAATATTCGTTAGTACGAAGTCGTTGTAAATGACAGTAATTTCAAAATTTTTGAAATGCTATATATTTTAAAAGCGATGACTGATTTTGGTCTTTCGAATGGCATTCAACGCAATTTTTGACCTCTAAAATATTTTCATAGCTACGTAATTTACAGACTCAGAAATGTCGAAGCAATATCAAAAGTTATTTTTTGAATTTTCGATATTACTAAATCCCAAATAAATCAACCGCTTTTGATGCAATTTGCTTATTTTACGCAATTTATAGAAAGAAAAGCTGATTACTGTTAAGTCAATCGGTATATTAGTCTGAAAGTCATTTTAAACATGCTAAGTTTGCTGTAAACAACAAAATATTAATATTTGAAAAGCCGTAACTTTTGAAAACTTGATTTAATGTTGATCTTTGAAACTGTATTTGAAAAAATTTTGAATTTATGTCGAAAAAACACTTTTTCCATATTTTTCGTCAACGATAACTTCCGAACGGATTAACTGATTATGACACAATTTATGAATTAGACGCAGTTTTTTGACATAGGATACTTTTTTCTCTTACTTTACACGAGCGAAGCCTCGGACAATATAATAGCTAGTAGTAAGTAGTAAAATGGGTAAATAGCTAGTATAAAATAATTAAATTTTAAGCAAATTCGTAAAAAAGTCACGACGTGTCGCTTTTAAGAAAGCGCCCCAAAATTAAACCGAAGTTCGGCCGAAATTCGGCCGAATTTTTCTATTTTCACCGAATGTTCGGCCGAAGTTCGAATTCGGTTCAAACCACATTCGGCCCATCACTAGTTCCAAGCAAACCAAAAGCCGAAAGGAGAGCATTCATAACACATCTAAATATTTTTAATAGATAAAACACTTTTAGTAGCAAAATGGAAGAAGTTCCCATCATCTTTTTTCCAACCAAGTGCGTCAGGAGAATGCACGATTCAAACCAAAGCAGGCGTCGAGTGCAGACCAAACGCCAACTCGGCTCTGCGCCAAATTTTGCACCACATCATCTAGGCATGGATACGCGTTTTTAATGGAATTATGAAGACAGGTAACTTTTCGAATGTCAAGATTTTTTTTCAGATTCGTATGCTGTAAAAGTAGTAAAATAGTTAACTACCATTAAACTAGTATTAACATACCCATTACACTTTTAAAATAAATGAAAAACCCTCACAACCCTCACCCTGTACTAGAGCTCGAATTATGAGAATCTTTCTACAGATACATTCACCAGATACAGGTCACCAGAAACGTTATAAGGATTTTTTTTATAATATAAGATAACAAACAAACAGATGGACCTCCTGATGGAAAGAGTCAAACATTGCCTATAGACATCAATGATGTTAATAGTGCGTTGCTATCTTGTGGCGAGGTCTAATTCCACATGCATAAGTTTACCGGCTACCGTACGCTATTGCGGCAGGAATAGGTAAGGCGGCGGTACCAGATAGGGGAGACAATCCAGCACTCCACCACCTAGTAGCCACGATGGTAGTGACTCGCATAGCCAATCGGTCGCCTTTTACGACCTGCCTGGCAGAACGGCAGTTGGCCTAGTCTTCAAAGGAGCCCGGAATCAACACGGAGAAAGGAATTCATGTATTATAGGCAGTAATAATTAAAGATTGTAATAAAAAAACATTACAACGATTTCATGTATTATAGACAGTAATAATCAAAGATTATAATAAAAAAATCATCAAAGACTATAATAGAAGTAATTGTTGCACCTTGTTGTTTGCCTTTCCTTTTCATAAACCCATTCCTGTGAGAAGAAAATCTACTAAGGTTGCAAAGACTTACGACTTCGTAACAAAAGAATCGTTACGAAGAATCATTGATGTCACTTAGACGATTTCAATATTTTTAAGAATTGGGCGTAGCTCGAGAGAGGGGGGTGAGATCAATTTCACCCATTGCCCCTTTTCCATATTGAATTTGTGTCTGGGTAAAATACATAAATAACCCTTCTTTTGAGCTTTGTCATTGTCCGGAAAAATTAAAGTTGGTTTCAACGAAACAACCGTGGTTTCAACGTTCAGAAAGTCTAAAAGGCCAAGTGAAGAGTTATAAAGTAATAAAAATATTTAGCACAGTTATAAACACGAAACCGCGGTCTTTTGGCGTTGTAAAGCTGTTTAAATATTTATCCTTCTTAAATAATTTATTTAAACTAATCTGGCAAGCTTATTACCTAAAAGGCTATATCTTTAATTGAATTTCACGGCTCTTATTTTGAGTTGAAAGTTATTTAGAAATATTTTTGTTTGCGAATTTAAGTGTTAAATTAATAAATTGCGCCGTGTCTTTTAAATTTAAGGAATCTATTTTGTACTAGCTGTTGCTCGCGACTTCGTTCGCGCGGTCTTTGTTTACTCCGCACAGCTCCTCCCCTGTAGGTGATAGCGTGATAATATGTAGGCTATATGTTGACCCGACCTGTTAGTAATATTCATGCAAAATTTAAAGTAAATCCATGCAGTAATTTTTGAGTTTACCCCGGACATACATTGACTTGCCTACGATTTTATTATATGTATAGATTAAAAATCTTCTTATGCATGACATTTTCGTGTCACAATGTTAGTTACAATACGCCTCCGAAACGGCTTGACTGATTTTTATAAAATTTTATATGCATATTTAGCAGATTTGAGAATCAGTTACTATCTATTTTTCATACCCCTAAGTGATAATTGTTGTTCACCCCTAATATTGATATTTATTTTTGGACAACATTTTTTTTATAATGTAGTAGCAATAAAAATACCTACAACCATAAATTTGCACACTTCTATCATCAACCTCTATTTTTTAATAGCGTTATTAGTAATTTAATAATTTATACGGCACAATAACATATGGCGCGTCAGCTAGTGAATAAATAAATCTCTGTTAGTCCGGCAGGTGCCAGGCAGTTCGTAAAAGGTGAACGATTGTCTATACGTGTCACCACTATCGTGACTACCAGGTGGTAGAGTTCTGCAACGTCTCATTTAGGTTTGGTACCACTGCTTTACCTTTTTCTGCCGCAATAGTGTCAGGGTGTGTCATTGTCGACTGTTGTGTTCTAAGTGTTCTTATTTAGAGGTTAGAGTAGCTAATAAAATTCTGCATGTAGCTTTACCACCCGGCCACATGAATAACAACGCACCAATAACGTCCTTAGTGTTTATAGCCGATAGGTTGTCTTTTCCCATGAGAAGAATGATCTGCTTGTTTGCTATCCTATTTCATACATAAAACGTTCATTACTTTGTGGCAGATAATCCTGAGATTTATTCATTTTAAAAATTATCTCACCGATAGAAAGCTACACTATTATTAAGTGCCACAGACTACAATTTTCCAGCAGGTCGACATCTACGCCGTTTATACCGTGAGAAACGGCTGGTTTATTAAAGCTGAAATATATTTTAATGAGATCGACTTTTGTGCCTACTGTGTTTCGTCGTTAATTTATTTGGCTACCTTTTTAAAGTGAAAACTTTTTTAGGCACGTTGACATTTTTTTTTGAGATAAGTAAAAATCGTTGAACTTGCGACGTGATGTAACCAAAAATATATATACTGTATACCTACAATATATATATATATATACATATAAGTTTGTACAATGTACATATATTGTGCATGTATGTGTACATATACAGGTAAGGGAGAATTTAGGGGGAAAGTAAGAGGTAAGATGGTGGGAAGATAGTAGGAAAATAGTGGGAAGGTAGCAAGAAGGTAGAAGGAATGTAGGGGGAAATAACGATGCGAAACTCGAATTCGTCCTAAGTTCGAGTATCGTTAATGTGATATTCTTTAGTCGTCTGAAGTCGGTATCGTTAGACTATAATAAAAACTAACATAATCGGTTAATTTGCGGGACTGATGGATAAATCATACGTTAGTATATCCACAAGTTCCACCAAGACTCACTACTTGATTCACCATTTTATCATTTTGTGGAATTAAGGGGTGATATGTGCATTGTTAACTTTATCGATATTATTTTTACCTAGAGTCTAGACTAATATTATATAGAGTTTGTAGCGATTGAGCAGAGAGAAGTTTGTATGTTTAAAGTTTGTTTGTAGGAAGCATTTCTGATATTACTGGACTGAATAGGCTACATGGTATTTCAATTTTCCCGTAGGTTTGGGGTGTACGTAAGTAGGTGTACCAGAACTTTAGTTTTACACGCATGTTTACATGCCACTGTGAGACTACCATTTTTGTGTGAGGCATTGTATACATTTTTACAATAAACTTCTCAATGCTAATAAGAGATCTACCAATAAAAAAAAATATAAAATGTGTTAAACAAACTATGCAAAAAAGGGTATTATAAAATCTCAGATTATTAAGAAGACAAATAAGCCTTCGATAAATTGCTGCTGCTCATATTAATCTTGTATATATTTTTTGTGACTCGAAATAACTCCTGTAATATTATAAAATTGTGCATTTATGATATACGAAAATAATAGACAAAAAACAAGCTCGCTGAGGTATTGCCGCCGGATCTTCTCAGTATATGGCCATGTTCTGATCCAGTAGTAATTTTTAAAATGTCGACTCATCAAAAGTGCCTGTAAATGTATATTTGGATTAAACATTTTAATTTTTTGATTTAGATGGCGGGATACCATCCCCAGACATCGAATTCAAAAAATTAAAATTTAGATTTTTTTGGACAGAAAAACATCAATACAGCTTTACCAGGCCGAGAAGTGAGCATACCAAGAGACCAAGTCAGATTATGTAGAAAGTATCTGTCATCCATTAATTATAAAGGCAATAGTAAAAATGATGAGCATGTAATAAATTGTTTTAGAGTCGCTATAAAAGCAAAACAGGTCGTTTTCGATGTTGTTAAACTGTTTAAAAGTTTATCTTTCTTAAATAATTTATTCAAGCTAATTGGGGCAGATAAACTTTAGAGGAAAATTGCTTGGTTTCATTAATAAACTAGAAGAGTTGAGTACACTCACTTTGTTTCTTTCGTCATCATATATTGCTACGTTTTCAAGGATGCGACAGAAGGAGCTCTAAATTACACGCATGATCAAATAGGTTTATTAACCGTCAACCATTGATATAAAAAACCTAAGATGCACACTCAGTGTCTCAAAATCGTTCTCTAAAAAATGAGCTCATTTCAAACAGAATCGCGTCGGTCGCGACACTGTCAATTTTATTATTTTTGGTACATCTATACAAATAAATAAAATTGGAGTGTCTGTTTGTAATATTAAAATAACCGCTTTCACTATATGCATATGGATGTAAACACGGTATATATACCAAAATAATTTTTTTTACATTTTTAGTCTGTCTTTCTGTCTCTCGGGAACGGTTGGACCGATTTTGATGGGACTGTCACTGGCAGATAGCTTATGTGATAAAGAGTAATTTAGGCTAATTTTATTTTCGAAACTTTTCCACGCGAGCGAAGTCGCGGGCTCAGCTAGTTGTTTTGTAAAAACAACTATAAATCTTGCGCTTAGGGTTGCCTATGCAAAATCAGTTTTGCCATATCTACAACAGCTACTTATGTGAGATTCGTGACAGTTTTGAGTGTCAGTCTTGTTCGGGACTGTGCATCTTGGATTTTTTATGTCAATGCCGTCTACCCATCATCAACAATACTGAGTTTATTAGTTTGACATGTACGTATATATGTAATATTGTTGAAATTTGATGACATTTTAGTATGATGATTTTCCCTGCGTTTCCCCTTTGAAGAATAGACAAACTGCCGTTCGCAAAAGGACCGATTGGCTATACGTGTCACTGACATCGTAATTACTAGGTGGTAGTTCTCTGTAACATCTCGCCCGGGTATTTGGTACCACCGCCTTAACTAATCCTACCGCAATAGCGTCAACGCTTGTCATTGTCGTGTTCTGGTTACGAGATAAGATAGTCGTTAAACTTATACATGTGGCATTGCCATCCCGTAACACAGATAGCAACGCACCATTAACATCTTTGATGTCTATTGGCGACAGTTTCTCTTTTCATCAGGAAAACCATCTGTGATTGTTTGCTATTTTATGATATAAAAGAAATTTAGGCGCTCAAGCACGTGTACTCAATTTCGTAAGAATATATGTATGTGTTTGCAAATTTGTATGTTTGTCCACAAGTTTTTCGGAAACAAAATGACATGTCAAGTCGATATTTTTAATACAAATCAGGTTATTAATTCAAATTATAACTTAGAGGCGAAGGTGCGGATGTGCTTCTCGCAGGATGATTTGAGTGTCATCGTTGACTCTATTGCCGATGTGGTGCTGCAGGGCATGGAACTTTTCATTCCATTTTCTGCGGTACCAGTTGGTAGTAAGTCTCAGCCTTAGTTTGGTCGCTCCTGCAAAACGGCTTCACGCCGAAAGCAGGAATGCTACCGGGCTTGGGCTGCAGCGTCGTCATCTCGTGATGAAAAAACCACGCAAGGAGTACGATTCCGCCTCAAGGTTCTTCAAAAGAGCTATCGCCAAGGCAAAATCTGAACACATTGGCAGAATTGGTAAGAAATTAGTTTGCCTTCATTCGGGAACTCGCGCGTTCTGGTCTCTCGCGAAGGCTGACTTGGGGAATTTCTCACAGCCCTCTCTTCCATCCTTACACGGAGATGATGACTCTCTGGCCCATACCGCAAGGGAGAAGGCCGATCTTCTGGGCTCGTTCTTTGCGGCCAACTCGACTCTGGGTGACCAAGGAAATGCACCGCCTACCATCCCGCAGTGCTATAGTTCTATGACGGAATTAAAATTCCTGCAGTGTTCCGTATACGTAAAGCACTTTTTTCCTTGGACGTCCATAAGTCGAGTGGACTGGATGGCATCCCTCCGATTGTACTTAAATCGTGTACTCCAGAGCTGGCGCCGGTTCTAACACACCTATTCCGGCTCTTCTACTCACTCGGCGTAGTACCGATTTCATGGTAGATAGCTTTAGTGCATCCCATCCCTAAAAAAGGAGATCGCTCTAATCCGTCTAACTATCGGCCGATAGCCATAACTTCCTTGTTCTCCAAAATTATGGAGACAATCATCAAATCGCAGCTCCTCAAGTATTTAGAAGAGCACCAGCTGATTAGCGACCACCAGTACAGTTTCCCTCGTGGCCGCTCAGCTGGTGGTCTTCTAGTATATTTAACACATCGGTGGGCGGAAGCAGTTGAGTCCAAGGGGGAGGCATTGGCAGTTAGTTTAGACATAGCAAAGGCCTTTGATTGATCGGAGCATCAAGGTCGCAGTTGACGGTGCGTGCTCTGACCTTAAATCTATCAATGCTGGTGTTCCAAAAGGCTGCATGCTATCACCGACACTGTTCCTTCTGCATATCAATGACATGATGCGAATTCACAACGTACATTGCTATACAGGTTGGTGATGCTACATACTAAGGCCGAAGCGGTATTTCTCAGGAACACGTCGAAGAGAGCCGAAACAAGCTTGTGTCCAAAACTGCAAGAATTTCTTCTTCAAACTTCAAATTTACTGTATCTCTAAAACTCGGCATTATATAATCAACATAAGAGATAAGCAGAGTTATCTTGTTTATCATGAGGAGTGCTCCGACGAGTTGTTTGGATTAATTTCTGCCGCTAAATTCCATCATCGCACATTGCGCTAAAATTTAAAGTTTCATCCTCATCACCACGATGTCTGGAAATCCACAACTGTGCGCTTTTGTCGACACTTATTGCCTCGTACTACTCCTTTGTGGAATCAATACCTACCCGCGGGGGTGTTTCCGAACAGATACGACTTGGGGACCTTCAAGAACGAGCTTATTCATTCATTCATTCATTTTAAAGGCTGGCAACGCTGTTGCAAGACCCCCGGTATTGTAGATGTTCATGGGCGGCGGTGACCAGTTACCATCAGGTGCATCACGTGCTCGTTTGTCCTCTCTTCTGTAAAAAAAGGTACCTACAAGCAGTGCATTCACGATTAGCAGAAGATACTTACGACCGGTTTCCGAAACGCAAATTAATTTTAACAAGCAATGAATGTGTTTAACATATTCTTTATAAGCATTTATTTATGATCTGTTGAACGCAGATTAACTATTTGTTAAAATTAATTTGCGTTTCGGAAACCGGCCGTTAGTCCCACAATGTGATAAGCAGCAGCCAACCGGGCATTTATTCAATCCTAAGTAACGTTGTTTTTATGAGAAAACTAAAAAAAAAAATATGTTTGATATGCCTGAACCGGAAATCAAATCCTGAACCTCATGTGATCAAAACCGACACCAGACCACTAGACCACAGAGGCGACTTTATATATAGAGAAACATAAAAAAACACTATTTAAAACCATCCATTTTTTGTAAGTCGGTTTAAAAATATGTGTGAAAAAAGAGTACAAGAAGATATAACACACTGAAGATAGTTTAAAAAGTGAAACTTATTTAGTGTTAAAAAAAATGCGAAGTAAAATAAAATTACGATTGCTTTTTAACTTACGAATCTAGTATATTAAAATTCATGAAAATTCACTCAGCCGTCGAAACATAATTGAGTGTTTAACAAACATTCAGATGTCTAAACTTGCAAATATTTTCACAAGCTTTCGCATTTATAAATAAATGGAATATCGTGATTATTAAGATTGACGCATTTTTTAAACAAATGAGAGAAAGTTTTTTTTTTGTGTGGTTGCGTTGCGTATTATTTTTCCTTTTATTTGTCTCCAACAAGGTCTGAACAATCTCTGCAAAGTACTTACGTTTCAGATTGATTGATTTAAAAAATATTTGTTACAACTTGATCATAATGTCTTTTTAGGCTTCCGTGTACAAGGGATAAAAAGGTCTAAAAAACCCTAATACTAAGATTCTGTCTCCGCTGTCCGTCTGTTTGTCTGCCCGTCTGTCTTTCACCAGGCTGTATCTCATAAACAATAACACTTGAAATTTTCATAGATGATGTATTTTTGTCGCCGCTGTAACCAATACTAAAAGAATATTTACTAGGGGCTCCCATACAACAAACGTGATATTTTGCAATTTTTTTTCCATCTTATCGACAACTGGTTAACTTGAAATATTCATAAAATATTTAGTGACATATTCACATTAAAAGTAAATGTAATTAAACACACACAAAAGAAACATTCACTGACTCATACGTAAGTCACACAGAGCATTCAGCAAACCAAAATTATTGTACATGAAGTTATCATTTTTTCTTTTTTCTTTTTTTTTTCTCAAATTGTCTTTTTGATTTTCTCCTTCTTTTTTTGTATAATTTTATTATCTCCCGGGAAATTTTTGTTAATTGTATCTACGGAAATCACTGCATGGTATCCACGCTACAGGCCTTGCCTAGCGTGGAGTCCAATAAAAATTTAAGTAATGGTACTGTACTTTTGAAATAAGAAATAATAAATCTTATCTTATCTAAAACAAAATAAATATTTAAAAATTAAACTAAAATATTTATATTATATTTGAGGGAAGTTCCCGTACAACAAACGTGATTGTTTTGCATAATTTTCTCGATCTTAATAACGACAACTGGTAAACTTTTGACATATTCACAAAGTATTATTTAAAAATAAATATTAAAATTAAAATACAATAAATATTTAAGGGGGTCTCCAACAAACGTGATTTTTGCCATTTTTATAGATGATGGTACAGAACCCGTCGTGTGCAAGCCTGACTCTCACTTGGCCGGTTTATTTTACATTCCTGGTACATAAAACATTTATGTGAAATATTTTTTATAATTTAAAAAACTTCTATCATTCATCTTCCTATTGTAGTTTGAAATCACGATCTAAGGAAATCCTTTTTTAAACTTTTTCGCCTTTGGTTTTTACAAATAATTGTAAAAAACAATCACGTAACAAAATTTATTAATACAAAATATATAGCAAAAACCTTTGACCGCCCCGTTGGTCGAGTGGTTAGCGAACCTGACTACGCAATCGACGAGGCTTGGGTTCGATCCCCGTCGGGAAGCATTTGTGTGATGAGCATACATGTTTGTATTTCCGGGTTTGGGTGTTTATTAAAATTATTCTGGTATTTATATACACTGCCGACAGAAAGTTTCCGGACAAGGTGAAAATTTATTAAAACAATTATTAAAAGTAAATTAAATCAAGTTAAAACTAGTTTTATTTTAAAAATATTAAAAGATAACATTCTAATATTAAAACCATCAACATTTTTTATCTCTTTCATTTTATACTGCTACACTTTCTTTTCATTACGGAAACCACCTCTGACCGCCACTAATTTTTTAACTACACGTGGCATTCTTTTTATCAGTTTTTCTAACACACTTTTTGGTATATTATTCCAAGAAGTTTGAAGAGCCCTCCAAAGATCATCCGAAGAAGTGGCATTCAATTTTCTAACTTTCCGATCCAGTTCATCCCACAATAATTCTATTGGAATTAGATCCGGAGACTGTGGGGGCCATTTCATTATTTTTAATTCTCCACTATTTTCTTTCTTTTTTAAATAGTTGAGACAAAGCTTAGATGTGTGCTTTGGGTCATTATCTTGCTGAAACACAAACCCACGGCCAATTAGGCGCATCCCAGACGGGTTAGCATGCGTTTTTAATATGTGGTGGTAACCATTTCTGTCCAGGGTTCCTTTAATTCTGTAGAGATCTCCTACTTCGGCATATGAAAAACACCCCCACACCATCACAGAGCCACCTCCGTGTTTAACAGTTGGAGTTATAGTATCGGGATGCATTTTTTCTGAAGATCCGCGACGAACATAAATTCTTCGCTTTCGTCCGAACATTTCGAATTTGGACTCATCAGTACACAGGACTTGTTTCCAGTTTTCTACTGTCCAATCTTTATGTGCAAGGGCCCATTCTAGTCTTTTCTTTCTATTTCCGCGTCGCAAGAGTGGTTTCTTTGTAGAAATTCTACCATTTAGGCCAGCTTTTTGTAAGCGTTCCTTTACTACACTTACTGATATCTGTTTACTATAACTCATTGAACCGCATTTGAATTTCCGGTGCTGTAAGCTTCCTATTCATTTTAGACATGATGATTAGGGACTTATCCTCTACTTTAAAAGTTACACGGGGCCTCCCACTGCGTTTTCTGTCTTGATTTGAACCAGTTTTTTCAAAACGAGTGATGGCATCTCCGACTCCAAATTAATGAAAAAAAAAATAATTATTTTGACCACAAGATTACTGGGAGTAATACCACAAAACAAAGAAATTTACTTACCTTAAAAGTATTATAATTATGTGGAAATAATAAAATCGCTACTAAAAAATCAAAACAATACAAAAATAATCCAATTTTTATATAAAATAGCAAATAATAATTCAAATACGTTCACTTTGTTGCATGCCAAATGCGTACTAAATATCACGGATGACGATTTTATTTTGTTTTTTACAAACAGTACGGTAGAGCAGGGAGAAAAGTCGAAGACATGATCGTACACACTTTGTAAACTAACATAGCGTTTTCGTTATATATTAAGTTAACGTGTTTAGGCATCATATTTCAATTAAAAGGTAAACAAGCGGCTTGTCCGGAAACTTTCCGTCGGTAGTGTATGTATTTGTATGTATAAGTATCGTTGACCCATAACACAAGCAAATAAGTTGCTTACTTTGGGGTTAGATCAGTAAGTGTAATTTGTCCCGTGAATATTTATTATATATTTTATTTATAATCTAGGACGCAAAAAAGTCCGCATCCCGTCCCAATTAATTTATTTAGAAACAATACAAGTGTAACTGTATATTTAAATACGTGAAAATAAAACTTTGTACCCCGTTTTTAGACAAATACGCGCAGCGCTGGCATTTGGGGTAGAGCGAGAGGAGCGGTCGCTCTAGGCGCCAGGCGGCAAGAGGCGCTAAATTTCTAAATTCAAGAAACATATAACAGTAAATAATTAAATTTTGATAGTGCCCTTACAAAAGCGCTAGGCTTCGTGCAGGAGTACATTTAAGTCATGTGTAAATAATAAAAATATCGAGCAAAGGGCGCAGAACCACAATCTTGCTCTACCTTAATTAGGCTAGAGACGGTATTGATGACGCGAAGGGTGGTATGAAATTTGGCAAAGTTACTGATAATACTGCGAAGTAAGGCAGAAACCTAATATTTTTAAACAATATGCATTAAAAATATATTAGAATAATAAAAGAAAACATTACACACACTACAATCATGTGACGTACCTACATGATAATATACGCACATGTACCTATACTATTTTCTTTACGGATAATTTTTGACCACCCCGTCGGTCGAGTGGTTTTTCCGTTTTTTTGTATTTCCGTTGCCGCTATTAAAACAAATATTAAAAATAAAAAAATAAAATTATTAAATAATTCGAAAAAACACGTTTATTGTATGGAGGGTCATACAATAAACGTTTTTTTTTCGAATTTTTTGCTATGATAGTACGGAATCCTTCATGCGCGAGTCCAACTCGCACTTGGCCGTTTTTTATATTAATATTATAAATGCGAAAGTTTGAATGTTTGGATGGATGGATGTTTGTTACTCAATCACGCAAAAACCACTGAACGGATTTAAACGAAATTTGATACACAGGTAGAGGATGACTTGAAATAGCATACAGGCTACTTTTTATCCCGGAAAAATCAGGGGATCTTGCGGGATTCACAAAAAACTTTTATAATGCTGTGGGTTGCACATTGCAGCTAGTTTAATATATATTTAGTTTAGATCCAAATTTATGCTTTATTACCCGACTGGAAGAGGAATATGTTTTTTTTTAATTATAGTTCAGCATTTTATTTTATAAAATATATCATTTTTCATGGGAGTCACAAAGAATAATCGCGCAGCAGGCTATGGGACAGTCCTACTCGTACTTCGTAATAAACTGGCAATTTGTGTTGGAATCTTACTGACCGGTCTTTGTAAATATCAACATTGTGTGAAATCTGTGACACCTGGCTATTTGAATAGTTGATTTTTATAAACAAATGCCAATTTCTCTTTACTTTGTACTAATATATATTTTTTACACTTTATTTTATTATTTAAATAATACAGAGATAATTTAATTTATAGCATTAAAATTGTAACCATTGACTTCCAAACTTTTGTATTCCTGAGACCCTGAATCAGATCTTTACCAAATTTATATTAGATGCCAAAAATAAATATTATGGCGTTTCAAAAATAAAAACAATTTTTTTCCTCCTGAAACTCTGCTTAAAAGTTTCGTTTAGATGCCAAAATAGGCCTCTAAAACATGAGTCCTAAATATTAATATTAAGGTTGTCGACGTCGCACTTTTCGGTTTTCCATAAAAACCACGCAGGAAAAAAATTTAGTTTTCTTCTTATTTTTATAATTAATAAATAATAAATTGTACTGCAATGCCCATCATAGATTTTACAGCGAATTTAATGCTTTACAAAAAAGGTCTAATGTAATTTTTCTAGAAAATGGAGCAATACAATAATTGTTTCACCAAAGATAAGGAATAACGGCAATACTTATTACAAGTAGAACGCAAACATCGGCAGAGATATCTCGACTACAATAAGACAACTCTTCAGCAAGATAGAGAAAAAAAAGATGTTTTTAATTTGTTATAAGTTATTAGTTTTTATTACTCATAAGTTATGAATACACGTATACCTTGCTCGAAAGCTTTGTTTAAAATCTTAGTTATTTTTGAGCGCGAATTATTTAAAATATTTTTCCAATAAAATTACAGAAAGAGGAAAGAAGTTGTAGTTCGATTTTTAAGTGTTTAAAGCTGTGAGTGCTTAGGAATAAACTTTATTAAAAAGGAAACGGTTTAATTAAGAATGAATTTAACTTATATAACTTTCAACTGATATCGAAAAATGACATCAGACCTTTTTTCCTACAAAAATCTATGATGAGCATTCCACAGCAATTTATAGGTAATTTAGTAGCTGCAAGGTGGAGTCCGCTGCATTATTAAAGTTTTTGGCGATAAAAAGTAGCCTATGTATTCCAGATCTTTACCTATTTTTGAGCCAAATATTTATTCAAATCCGTTTAGTAGGTTTTTCGTGATTGAGTAACAAACATCCATCCATCCATCCAAACATCCAAACTTTCGCATTTATAATATAAATATAGATTAGCTATAAAAATCGAATGAAAAAACATTTTTAGCTGTGCTATTCTTATGGAAAATCGGAAAATGCGAAGCGGACAACCTTAGTATTAAAATTAAGAGATAATACTTTCAGAGGCCTATTTTAGCATCTAAACGATAATTTTGAGCATGGTTCTGAAAGAAAAAAAAGAGAGCCTTCTACTTGAATGCTATTCCATGATGTAATAAAAATATTTATCTGAATAAATTATCAATAAAATTATCAATGAATGCAAAATTTATTGACAATCTTTATTTTGTTAATATCATGGTTAAATGTTAAACAAGTAATTATAAATACGCAACAAAAAGAAAAATGTGCCATAAATATAAGGAGACATAATGAGGAAGTGATATTAATTGACAGAACCTGTATAATTATCTTGGAGAACTGGGCTAATGAAGTTGTAAGGGATAACACAATACTTGACCATAAAACAAGAATACTCGTAAGCTGAAGTAGACTTGACTTGAGCATATTTTAATATGTGCATATAGCATCAAGTAATCATTGTATAATGATCTATGACTCTGTAGCATGTGGTTAGAATATCATTCGAATTGAATATTTTCAGTTACCTTTTGATTGGTAATTTTGATTTTATCATTGCATGTTTTATTGTACTATCAACCTTATTTGTATAAAAAAGAAACATTCATTTTAATTATCATCCGCAGAAATTACATGAAAGCGCATAAAGTAAGTAGTTGGTGTTTTGAAAGATATTTTTTTCAGTTGTGTATCAAATATATTTCAGTTGTAGTTAAGCTAAATAATATCAACAATAACAGACTATTTTGATTAAAAAACAACCCTCCTTGGTAGTGATTTCAACAGTTAAACTATAATAAAAAAAATTGACTACATGAAACTATTTACTTTAGTAGCTTCTATCAACATCGTTTGTTGTAGTTCTTGTTTTAAGTACTGATGTCCATTTTCTGTATTAAACTAACATTTTTTGAGATTTTGAATTTGTTAGAACTAATGACAGCTACTACAGGATGGATAATCTTTTCTTTGGTTTGCTATCATTTTTTTTAAACTTAACTCACCAACTTTTTTAAACTTAACTCACCACGAAAAAAATATAGAACAAGTTAATAATGTAAATAAAACCCAACTGCGATCCGATCTGATAATATATACCCTGTCACTCTTACAATGAAGACGAATCCAACGACACCTCTACTCACCTCTACAGAGATGTACATACAAACAGTCAAAAAATAAGCCTTTCTCTAGCACAGTTGGTGAAAACAATAGTAAAACTGGAGATACTAAAAGTTTAAATTAATTAAATGTGCTATCTCCGTGATTTATATATGTTTTTTTTTTTAATTATGGTTTTTTAATTATGGATTTTATATTTGTGGATTTCTGAAAGCCTGAATCAATAAAAAATAAGAAATATTTTTTGGTGTCTGGATTAACAAGGAAAAAAACAAGACAATTATTATATTATTGATAAGTGATTGAAATGATAAATTTGTTTAATGGCATGATAAAACGTATTCTTTGCCTACATGTTATTATAAAAAAGTTATGTTAAACTATTCACATCCAGATATGTCTAACTCGGTTGGCACAAATCTTTGCCACAACTGGTCCCGAGAACGGTTTCGAGTAACTTAAATATTTTAATCATTTAACAGACGAACGCATTGCGTATACGTTTTCGCTAATAAAATAAAAGTTTATAAGCCAAGAGTGTAACTGTAGTCCTGTTTTGCAATTAGTCGTTAATAAAGAACTATTTATACCACGAATTTAAGTTGGAAATTTGTTCGTTGTGAAGTGAATTGTTAATTTCATTAAGTGAATTTATTATTACTAGCAAATTAAACAACATTGAACTTTGATTACTGCTTTGAAAAAGCATCTTCACGCTGGTATCCTTGAATTGGTACAACCAGAGCACCCACGATTAACTGAAGTTACTTAGTCCCACAAAAGAATGGGTGGCAAGCCTATCGCCAATCCCTGCCCAGGATTGGATAAGTATTCGATTGGCGAGCGAACGCTATTTTTATCAGAAAACTAAAACAAAACACATATTTGATTTGCCCTATCCGAGAATCGAACGCGGGACCTCATGTGGTTAACACCGACACCGGACCTCTAGACCAGAGAGGCGATTAACATCGACAGATGAATTATAAGTTACGCCTGATTTTATAAAAGACTAAATCAACTTGAAATTTATATTATATATACCTAAGCTTTATTTACTGAACTGAACTTTTTTGATAAATCCATCGAAGTCCACAACACTGCTTTCCTAAGGTCGTATTCAATAAATTGATATTCGAATCAATGTGATGGCGACATGGATTCAAATATCAATAGAGCGCTAAAACCAAAATTCCATTTACTATCACACCAGCAACATATTGTTTAGTTGTTTTTGCTGTTATTTTGTTGTTTGTTGTTGTAAACTGTTTTTTTTCAATAATGTCATTATAATTTAATGTATAAGTTGTTAGTTATTTTAGTGTATGTAGTACCAATAAATCTCATCTCCGGCCAAATGTATGTACAGTGGAATCCGTTTATAATGACATCGAAGGGAATGGACAAACACTTCATAATAAGCGGACGACTGACAAAGAGTTTAATAAAAAAAATATTTATGTAAATACTTATGTATTTTAATAGTGGAGCAAAGCATATAAAATCAAAATAAATATTGCACATAACAAGTACGATACATGTATGTATGTGTATATTATTCATCTTTTAATTAAGAAACCAGTAATTTTTGTCTGCTTTTATTTTTTCATTTTATTGTTACAAGAGTCTGAGTCTAATATATATATATATATATATATATATATATATATATATATATATATATATATATATATATATATATATATATATATATATATATTACTTACTGATTACACTTACTGATCTAACCCCAAAGTAAGCAAATATTTGCTTGTGTTATGGGTGTTAGTCAACGATACAATACATAGAAATACATATATAAACACCAGAATATATATATAATAAACACCCAAACCCGGAAATACAAACATTTATGCTCATCACACAAATGCTTGTCCCCGTCGGGGATCGAACCCGAGCCCCGTTGATTGCGTAGTCAGGGTCGCTAACCACTCGACCAACGGGGCGGTCGATATATATATATATATATATATATATATATATATATATATATATATATATATATATATATATATACATATGAACAATTTTGATTCTCTATTATGTAACCTGCATATTATTACACCTTTCTCCTCAATTGTAAGTGCTTTACGGCACTGTGATGACATTTTTTAAAACATAGCACACATATTATCTCTAAAAACAATGCGTGACCTTCAAGAGTCAGTTACACACTGAGATACGAAATAAAAACAAGCCACATGCTGAACGTCGTCTAGAATAAGCTGAATGTGTAAAGAATCATATCAGTCACTATAAACGGACATAATTTTTAATTATGTCCGTTTATAGTGATCAATTTATAGTATTATCAAAAAAAAATGAGTCATAATAAGTGACATGTCACTGTAAGCGAAGTCATTATATCCAACTTTTATACAAATAATTTTATATGAAAACCAAACTTTGTTGTTTAATTACGTCATGATGAGCGGTTGGTCAATATAAACGGAGTCATAATAGATGGATCCTATGTAATTTAAATAAAAAATATTTTTTTCTATATTTAAAGTTAAATGTTTCCTATAGGGGACGGTTATCTTTTTACATCTAGACATACATTTGCTTGTTCGTCATACTATTATACGAAATAAAAAGAATAAGTTTAGAATATTTATGTATACATGCAGTAGGCAATTCTTCCCGTCGATAAAGAGGGTAAGAAAGTGAAATTTGGTTATCGTTTCTCTATCTAACGATGTAAATACGTGAACTAAATTTTTTCTCTTTCTATCAATGGGATATTTTCACTAATGCTGGAGCCGCACTTGCGTCGATCATCCCTAAGTTATATGCACGCTAAGGCACACGCAGTCCGAATTGTATGCGAAAATAGCCGATAATAGTCGGTGACATCTGTATTTATCGTATCATTACACGAAGCTTTGTGACCATAGACGCAAGTGCGGTTCCAGCATATACGAATATGCTTATGGCTCAAGCGAGGCAATGCAAAATAGACTAGGCACTCTATTTTTATATAATCTCTATGGCTTGTATCGACGTATATCTATCTATCATTGTATCGACGATTGACTCAACTGTCAATCGATTATAAAAAATATAGACCGTGATCGACAATTACTTGCTCAGTTATAACGTTATCTGCCATTATTACGCTTTACTGATAGGCTTAAGTATATTATGAAACAGAGCCAGACAATATGATGGCCCCCATAATCGTTATCTCTACTACAATGTTGGCAAAAACTTTGTTCAACACGTGTATTGCGATATTTCTTACACTTCCGTTGAAATAACTTTTTATTAGAATCGTGATTGACAAACATGCATTGCAATAAATAAATTCGGAAGGAATCGCGTTCCTTAGCGTAAGCTAAGATGAGGCCTAAGATGGCAATGGTAAGATGGTGATGGTAAGATGGTGATGGTAATGGTAACATCAGGCGAGATTGAGGTCAAGCGCTTACCTATCGATAATAAAAAAAAAAACATTAATGTATAGGATTAAGGTGGCGACCGATTTAGATAGGATTAAAGGTATTCTATGTGTCAAGTCATTATCTACCTTGTGCTAAATTTCATCAAATCGGTCAATCCGTTTTTGTTTAATGTAATGAAGTCCCGGGTTCGATTCCCTAGTCAGGCAATTCAAAAATGTTTTTTCAGTTTTCTGATAAAAACAACGTTGCCCGGGATTGGAAATGTCACCGGTTGATGAAAGGCTGGCCACCTATCGCATTGTAGGACTAATGACCAACTGCACCAACATTATAACATTGTATACCGCCCCTTTGATCGAGTGGTTAGCGACTCTTACTACGCAATCGACGGGACTCGGGTTCGATCCCCAACGGGGACAAGCATTTGTGTGATGTGCTTGTATTTTCGGATTTGGGTGTTCATTACGTATGTAAAGGTATTTATATATGTATTTTAATGTATTAGTATCGTTGACTAACACCCATAACACAAACAAATAATTTACTTACTTTGGGGTTAGATCAGCAAGTTTAATTTGTCTCGTTAATATTTATTTATTATTATTATTATTTATTATTGTCTTAGCTTAGGAAAATCCTAAGTATTATGCCGTCCCTTTTTGTTTTAAATGAAAAGAATGAGAGCATGTCACCAAAGACTGTCCTAAGACAATTTTGGTGCAATTATTATACTATTGGTGCACTTATTGTATCTCTTCCTACCTCTTCAGGGATGGGCGTGAAGATACTTTTTAAGGTCCGGATCAACAAGAATACCAAAACCGCATTAAGAAATTACGTTCCGAAAATTTAACTGTACAAAAACAATTTCGCTAAATGGTCTTTTACGTAATCTTTTGTAGAGTAGCAGCTATTTCTCTTCCAAAATACCGTACGATAATTTACGATAGATTACGTTCCTATTACATTAATTGCATATACAATTAATTTAATGGTCGATGGCGGAAACAGTAATTTGTTAACAAAAAATAACACACGATGACAACAACTACGACTTATTATATGATACTAAGGTGGTTACAGTAACGGTTCGTCGGTCTGTTTGAAAAAAGGGCAATTGTACATAAAATGGATACTATGCTTATTTTTAAAAAGTAAACGGGTCGTAAACGCGTACATATAGCTATTTCTGTCTAGTTATGATGACCATTGTCAATGTTCTTAGCTTATCATAAGGCGAAATCGTGGTCAAGCGCTTCTCTATCGAAATTTAAAAAAAAAATATTACACGGTGGAAACATTGAGCTTAACAATGTTCTGTACAGGCTGGCTGGTAAAAAACTATATATATATTGTTTTTTTCGGAATGTCTGAATTACTGCTGGCCTAAAGGATAGTCACAGCTTCATCAGTCGCGGGGACGAGCAGAGTGCCTAGCCAGAGATATCCATATATGATTGGAATCTCGGAATCAGCTCCAACGATTTTCATGAAAGTCACAAATTAGGGGTTTTTCGGGTCAAGGAATCGATTTATCAAGGTTTCAGGTCCTAAAAAAGCTCGGTTCCCAAGATATGGGTATGTGAAAAACCGAGCAAAGCTCGGTCAACCAGATATTGTATTTTAATAGTGGACTATAGCATATAAAATCAAAATAAATATTGCACATAACAAGTACAATATATGTATGTATGTGTATATTATTCATTTTTTAATTAAGGAACCTGTAATTTTTGTTTGTTTTTGTTTTTTCATTTTATTGTAATAAGAGTCTAATACAATTATTTACAGCAGATATCGCCACTAACAAATTATTATTGTCAATATTTCTATGAACAATTGTGACTCTCTATTATGTAACCTGCATATTATTACACCTTTCTCCTCAATTCAAACCTTCTCCTGGTCAACCAGATATTATATATATTATATACGCAAAAAAGAGTTAAATGAGTTCATCAGGTTGAAATGTTTCTTTGCTAAATTCTTCATATACGAGTATAATGCTTGATTACATTTCTTTAATATGTCTGCCTTGTCTCTTACTGTCACATACATACATATAATCTTCATGCGAAATCCCTACAATGGAGGTTAATGTACAATGTAGGTAGAGTGATCTGAGTGCTATATATCACGAACCAGATTGGCAAACCATTCTTCCTCCAATTCATAACTCGCGTAGGTGGCGCTGCGATCAAATTCGGGGAGTATCCTATATAACACTTTTATGGCTAAATCGATTTTAATAAAATTTGGTGACGGAGACAGATTAGGACCCCAGGTCAAACAAAGGATATTTATTTTTTTAAATCGACCTCTAAAGGGCTGAAATAGGAGATAAAATTTTGTATGGGAAACTATATCGACCACATGTTACGCTACTTGGGGGTGAAGTTGCGAGGGTCAGTTAAACTCATAATATTTAAGGCTATTTTCATGTTATTATTATAAATGCGAAAGTTTAGACGTTTGGATGCACAGAAAACATATACGTGTTTGGATGGATGGATGGATGTTTGTTAATCAATCACGCAAAAACTACTGAAAAGTTGTGAATGAAATTTGACACACATGTAGATGATGATCGGAAATAGCACATGGGCTACTTTTTTATCCCGGAAAAATAGTTGTTCCCGCGGGATTCACCAAAAACTTTCATAATGCAGGGCTGCACGCTCTAGCTAGTAGAAAGATAATGGCATTAATTTCTTTATTTATTGATGGTATAGCTTTATCAGGTTTCTGCTTTTATAACTGGTTTAATGACATAAATTTTCTAATCTTATCTTTCACGGTACGCTTCTCTTCAGAATATTTTAAATACAATGGAGGCAAAACGTAATACTTTTACGTCGAGCACTGGGAGGTAATTAGTTATCCGATAAAATGTCAAAATTAATTTATCTTTGTCAGATTTTACTTAAATGGGCTGATAACTTTAAGATTGATTGTTGTAAAAGACACTTTACCTTTAAATCGCCGAAATTTAATATCTTGGTACGAGACCCTATTATACATAATTTCTAAATTTCAAATTGCTATAATAATAGAAGTCAATTATCAGAAATGGATGTCTTCCAGTTGATGTATTAATATATTTAATTTGTGCAAATACTTAGAGATTTATTAGTATTACATTTCAATTTTTATGGTTAAAATTGCAAAATACGAGTATATGCCTACTACAGTTGTCTAAATGACTAGATAATATTCCAAGCATATAAGTGTACAAAACGGTAATATTAGAAAATATTACAAACGTGAAAATCTGTCTGTCTATTACGCTTTCGCGGCTAAACCGTTGAATCAATTTTATTAAGTTTACCTTGAAGATCCCAGGTCAAAGAGCAATTTTTTTCAAAAATCAACCTCTAACAGACTAAAATATTGGATGAAAGTTTGAGCAACAAAACTATTATGGACAACAATATGATCTAGCATGTGGTCAGCTAGTTTTAGATAAATTTAAATTAGAAATATTAAAGGATGTGGATAAAATTCTAATATTATTGCGTAAGAAGTCATAACCACAATAATATATGTTCACGCCAAATCCCTTACGGGGTAGGCACAGAGAATTGAATGCCATATATCACGGTCCACAGACTTGCCTTGCTTTCTGCGCCTTCATAACTCTCTTCATACAAACATGCCGGCTTTGAAGACTCTTGACGCCACCTTTGGATAGCACCCGACTGATTTGATCATGATACGTCAATCTTAGTCTCCCCCGGTACCTATGTATATCCATCTACATTCGCATTGTATATCTGTTTTGTTAACCGTTCATCTGCCATTCTTTCAACATGTCCGTATTGTAAATTTATTTACAATAAATACCCTCAGAGATTGGTTTTAACTCTTTGGGGAAACCATAAAAAAAACCAACGGAGCAGGCTCTTTCTCATTTTTACACCGATACTTTCTTTTCCGGTCTCACAGGGGACAGCCCTAGCGCGGGCGTTTATAGGCCCAATTTTAATATTTTAAATGCTGGCTGAGCACTCTGCTCGCCCAAAAAGCCCGGTGACGCAATAACGACCCATAAGGTCAACTGCAATAGCCATTTCGAAAAAAAAAGAAAAAGATACTTTCTTTCAATCACTTCAGTATTACGAACGCGATCCACGAGTGTTATACAACAGATTTTCTGTAACGCCCTCATTTCGACCGCGTTAATTTTACTTTCATACTTTTTTTTTACATACCCAGCTCCCACTTTCATACAATATCGTTGGGACAAGCACAGAATTATGCAGGGCACAGCGGGTACCTCGACTTAGGATAGTGCTTTAAAGTAGTTTTCCTAACGCTCCATTTACTCTGTTCCTCGCACTCCCTCTTCTTTCTATATCAGAAGTAATAGTTGATGAAAAAAATCTCTTATATATCAAGTAATTCAAATATATTTTTATAAGATGTATTAGTTTTTTTTAGTTTTATCAAGACCAGGTTGTAGTATAAATTAACAATATTCACTTAAATATTTTCAAAAAATCCAGAAGTTTAATTTACCTGCTAACAAATTTCGATAAATATGATAGTTATCCACTTTTTCACTTTTTTAACTCAAACATTTTGCCTTAAAAATAAGAAAAATTTACGTTATTGCTGTATTTAAAACTAAATAATTTAAGCTTTTTGTAATTTTTTTTTATCAATTTATCCGTGAATCACAAACTTTTTTGTGTCTATGTTATATTATTTTTGTATAATATACAATCATAATTCACAAAGTGGATTGATCCTAATTAAATTATTAGTCCATGGAGGAAAAAAATTGTATATACATTTCACTTTTTACACTTTTTGTCGTCGGCACTTGGTGAAACTCCATTTGTAATTTTATTAACAAAATTGTATAAAATTATAAGTGATTTATGAAACAGTACAAGTGTATTAACAAAATTAACAATAGGTAAATTTGTTCTAATCCCATTACATTATATTATATACATTTAATATTGTATATTTAGTGAAAGTATTATAATACATTTCTTCGATAAAAAAGTGGCTATTTGTGAAGTTTTATTATATTTTAATGTTTTTTTTTTTATATATCATAATATAGCAAACAAGCAGATGGGTCTCCTGATGGAAAGAGTCAACCATCGCCTATAGACACCAAAGATGTTAATGGTGCGTTGCTATCTTGTGGCGAGGTCTAATGCCACATGCATAAGTTTACCGGCTACCTTACCCTCCAAACCGGAACTCGACAGCGACAAGCATTGACGTTATTGCGGCAGGAATAGGTAAGGCGGTGGTACCAGACCCGGGCGAGACAATGCAGAACTCTACCACCTAGTAGCCACGATGTTAGTGACTCGATAGCCAATCGGTCGCCTTTTACGACCTGCCTGGTAGAACGGCAGTTGGCCTATTCTTCAAAGGAGGCCGGAACCAACACGGCGAAAAATTGTTGTTATATTGTTGTTGTATTGTTGTTGTTATATTCTAATACTCTCATTCCCTGTTATATGAATGTATCTTCAGTAGCAATTGTATATATTTGCTTAAAATACATCATACGTTATTGTTTCGTTGTTAGTATATTCGGTATACAAAGCACAGTCATTTCTGTTTTTCTGCATGGAGGTCCGCAAGTCATCACATCTAATTTGAGAGAAAACCAACAAGCTATCATCAACGCAAAATCAACCATAACTTAATGAAACTAAGTTTGTTTTTAATTAATCAAATACATCGAATTAGAAATATAATTATTAATAAACCAAGTCGGATTCGTTTCAGCAAAAACATTTATCATTGATGAGTAATTAGTTCAATGATGTTAGATTGGCGTACCTATCGCATCTTTTGTAATTAATATGCTAGATGATTAATTAATTGATATAGTAATTAATTTTGGGATATAAGGGTTGTATATTCATTAGATAGTATAAAGGTTTATTATATTCTCTCAGATTATGAGGTCCCAGGTTAGATTCCCAATGATGAAAAAGGAAAGAACAATGTAAGTATTTTTTATTTTATCTTATTCCTTTAGTTTATAGGATATCGCCTCTGTGGTATAGTGATCCGGTGTTGGTGTTGATCACATGAGCTCCAGGATGTTTTTTCGGTTTTTTGATAAAAACAATGTTACCCGGTTATCGATAAGCTATACGACTAAGTATCTTCGGTTAATCATGGGTGCACTGGTTGTACCTTTGCCTACCTCTTCGAGGATATGGGCGTGAAGATACTGTACTTCACAGTGGTTTTTCTGATGGAAAGAATTCCTTCGCCTATAGACCCCAAGTGTGTCACTAGTGCGTAATTTTTATGTAGCAGAGTAAAAATGCCACTTAGATAAGTTTATTGGTTACCTTACCCTCTAGACTGCCAAGCGTCAACGCCATTACGGCAAGAATCGGTAAGGCGGTGGTACCGAAACCCAGACGAGACGTTGTAGAGATCTATAACCTAGTTAGTAGTCACAATAGTCACAAGTCACACAGTCACAAGTCACATAGTCATAAGCCACATAGTCACAAGTCACATAGTCACAAGTCACACAGTCACAAGTTAGATAGTCACAAGTCACATAGTCACAAGTCACAAGTTACATAGTCACAAGTCACATAGTCACAAGTCACAATGTTAGTGACACGTATTTGCCTTCTCTCGCCTTTTACGAAATGTCTAGCAGTAGGATCTTTATTTCAAAAAGAGACTCGCATAAACAAAGGAAAAAGAAGTCCCTGAAATTACACTAATGGTTGGATTCATATATGATAACATCTGTTTAAATTAAATTTTATTCTAGCTAGCATCCTGCGCGTTGCTGCTGCAAAATGCTCTTTCAAATATATTTACTGAGATGAGTCGCGCGCCACCTATTGTAAGTTAATTGCACTGTTTCTAAACTTTCCGAAAGTGAGAGCGATAAGATAACAAAGTTTCCTTCCACTCGAAAGAACCACACAGCAAATATTTAGTCGAAGGAAGTCTTTTTCATTATCTGTAAAGAACCAAGCGTGCCAATTTTCGTGACAAATTTTTATAGAAAGTTTCATCCAACGTTTCATAGAAAGACCTTTTCAGTTCTTTAAAACAAGAAGAAAAGGCCGACCTCTGTTCTGCCAGACAGTTCGTAAGTGGCAGACTATTGGCTATGCAAGTAACTAACATCGTGGCTAGTAGGTGGTAGAGTTCTGCATTGTCTTTGCGGGGTCTAGTAACACCGTCTTACTTATTTTTGCCGAAATAGCGTCAGTGCTCGTCACTGTCTTGTTCTGGTTTGGAGGGTAAGGTAGCCGGTAAACTTATGCATGTGGCATTAGACCTAGCCACAAAATAGCACCGCACCATTAACATCTTTGGTGAGTATAGACGATGGTTGATTCTCCATCAGGAGATCCATCTGCTTGTTTGCTATCTTATGATATAAAAAAATCGATCTCACCGTGCAACATTTTTCATTTAAATCCGTCTAGCCGTTCGTGAGGCGTAATGAAAAATACAAATAAACACAAATAAAAATTTTGCAAATGGTAAAATTGATGTTAGTGAGTTATAAACTGAGTTTTAATAGGAAAGTTTATAAAAAGATTACATAAATATGATATGCACTACAGGTTAAAAACTACAATTGATTAGAATCTTCCGCTATATAAAAAAATATTTTTTGACTTGAATTTAACTTGACGAAACATAATATACATAGTTTCGTCAGGGGCATCCTTCTAAGCATACAAAAATTGCTTCCAAATCAACTGCACAATATTAATAACAATTCATATTAATATAATACATGAAGTAAAACAGATAATCTCGCAAACAATGAAATATAAAATTTGGCACAGTTAAAGTTAATATTCAGAAACCTAACATTTTTAAAGTATTATATTTTAAAAATACAAATAAACATTACACACACTACATTCATGTTGTGTTTGTATTAGTGTTTATATGTGTACCTATATGTGTGAACGTGTATGTATGTCAGTAACGGCTACCCTAAAGCAACGTAATTTAATAATTTAACAATATTTTTTCACTTTTATCACTTATACGCTTGTACTGTTTTACACAGTACAAGTGTATAAGTGATAAAATATTGCATTAAATTAAAGTTTCACAAAATGCCGATGAGAACATGTAATTTTAGCAATTTTAATTTTCAAACTGCCTATGACGGATAAGTGTTTTAAATTTTTTTTTTTTGCTAAAAATCAACGAAATAAATTCCTCATAACCCGACATATGTTTCGATTTGAGATTTTCCTTTTACGTACGAGTTTTACTATAAAAAGTGATACTGATTTTGAAATTTAGCTCTTAACTTAAAAGGATAAAGCATATTTTTAAGTGTAAACAAATACCTGCAATATTTTCTGGTTAACTCTTAATTGATACATTCGCGTTCCTTTTTTTTGTTGACGTGCAGATTATCTTTCTTTTATTAGGGTTCCCTAATGGTTTTCCATTAGCTTTGGTTTTCTAGATAAAATTATACCTGCCTTTCTCTAGAACTTTAAATAGTTTACACCGTATTGATCTGGGTCCACTTTGAAAAATAGGCCATCTGCCGTTGTGGCAGGCAGTTCGTAAGAGGCTGACTATTGGCTATGCAAGTCACTAACATCGTAGCTGCTAGGTGTTAGAGTTCTGCATTGTCTGCCGCAATAACGTAAGTGCTCGTAGCGTCACTTTTTTGTGCCGGTTTGGAGGGTAAGGTAGCCAGTAAACTTATGCATGTTTCACTAAAAACCCGCCACAAGTATAGCAGCGCATCATTATCATGTTTGGTGTCAATAGGCGATGGTTGTCATTTTCCATTAGGAGAGCCATATGTTTGTTTACTATCTCATGATAAAATTTTTATTAATTTAGTATTTCCTCCTGTCGCAACGGCATTAGTGCTTATCACTATCGTGATTTGGTCTGGAGGGTTAGATAAAATCTGATAAACCTATGCATGTTAAATTTCGACCTGTCAAATGGATTCAGGTGATGCTCAATCCATCAGCAGATCTTTTTAATGATATGGTCCTATAAAGTCGAAAAATTACATAGCTGTAACGTATTACAGCAAAAGTGTTTCCTGTATAGCTCCCATCTACTAAACCGAGGTTAACGAATTCATTCTAAACAAGAACCCAGTTATTTGAGTAACATTTACACTTTTTAACATCTCACGGTATATACTGTGCTGTGCTGCGCTGCTATGCTTGCCGTAACCGAAGTTAATTGATGATTACATTAAATTTAAATCTTATTTTTACATGCCTTTTATGTTTCAATAAATATGACCGTCCCGTTGGGCACCGACCGACGCAATGGGGCTCGGGTTTTATTCCCGATAGGGACAAGCATTTGTGTGATGAGCATAGATGTTTGTATTTCTGAGTTTGGGTGTTTACTAAATATATTTAAGTATTTATGTATGTATGTTATTGGTATCGTTAACTTACTAACAATCATATACCAAGCAAATAATTTGCTTTATTTGGGGTTAGATTCATTCATCAAATTTGTTCAACGATCTTTATTTCTCAATATTTAATGCAATATTTTATCACTTATACACTAGTATTGTTTCACAACAAGAATTCTCATTGTGAAACAGTGCAAGTGCATTTATTTATTTTATAATTTATATACACAATATATACACTCATCTCCATTAGTAAATGCGTACAATATTCACTATTCTTTTTTATCTTCGACCGCCCCGTTGGTCGAGTGGTTAGCGACCCTGACTAGGCAATCGACGGGGCTCGGGTTCGATCCCCGACGGGCACAAGCATTTGTGTGATGAGCATAAATGTTTGTATATCCGGGTTTGGGTGTTTATTTAATATATTGCAGTATTTATATATGAATTTATATGTATTAGTATCGTTGACTAAGACCCATAATACAAGCAAATAATTTGCTTAGTTTGGGGTTAGATCTGTAAGTGTAATTTGTCCCGTGAATATTTATTTTATTTATTATGTATTTATTATCTCCAACGCAATCGCGTGAAAATGAATTCGTTACAAAGAGGAACCCAATAATTATTTTAAATAAAATTTACGCATGTTAATAATTAGTAACATGCGTAAATTTTATTCAAAATAATTATTGGGTTTATCTCACGGACTATGGTACATTCTTAGCTGTGTTTACCGCAACCAAAATTAATTGATTTCCAAGTATAAATTAATCTATTTCGTTACCTATTATCACAGCTATTATGCTCAAATTACTATTATGTTATATGATATACGGTTTGTAACAAACACCTTATCCAATCGTCACGGGCATTGTTTGGTTTAGTAGCTAAATTATTAATTATTATTATAATATATATTTATTATTAAAATTAATTCCCCGATCAAAACAATTAACCTAAAGTTATATTTCAAATACTGCTATGACAGTTCAATGTGTCGATCAAAAAATATCGACAGACGACGGATGACCGCTATTTCGACGTGGTGTTGTTTAGTTTAAAATATTCCCCAAATTTTAGAGAAATTGAGAGGTATATACGAGCAGTTTAAAATTCCATAACATTTTATTTGTATAATAGCATAATTTCATTACTTTTTTGATAATGTTACCGACCTACCTATATGTCTATCTGTCATTCGGTTCGGACAGGATTTTTGTCACTCCCTATACCTAGGGTAAATCCGGGATATATGCCCACCTTTTTTTATTTTACTCATACGTCCTAATATACAAATAACACATTATTTTTATATGTGAACTATCTTTGGTTTTTAATTTAATCTATTTTCATTGTTTTTTGGAGACTGGCCAATAATTAAATTGTATATTTTGAGTTGAAATTTAAACTGCATAGAGGGATATATGCCTTGAATCAAAAATCGAAAAATCAAAATTCAGCACTGTCAATTGTTACTCTAAATTGTCTGCATTTACTAAATTATTTGCAGGTTCCAGGTTGTATTTATTCATCTGCCAAATTTGTTATGACTGAGGTATTATCTGTAACAATAGAATCCAGTTAGTAAACATCAGAGTGAAATAGGGATATTTGCCCTTAGAGGCATTTATCCTAAAACACATTGGGACAAATATCCCTTTTGACTAGAATAAATGCCTTCGAAAAGAATATTACAATACGTTTATCTTTATTTTAATAATTAATAACAATGCACACACCCTATTCCTAATACAGAAGTAAAAATAAAATAAACTTACCTGTTATATCCAAAGTTATGGACGGCCGAAAATCATTCACAAAGTAAAATCATGACTGTTTATCCCTCCACTGTCAATAACGCTCCTATGCATAGCTGCATGCACCAGTGTTTTATGGCAAACTGTAGTGGAGGATGGACACATTCGTGTTATAGGACATTCTTTTGCTCACGCGTTTTATATTTCTCATAATTGTAATGATGCGTCTATCCCGCTTAGGCGTATATCCCGGACTTACCCTACACTATTCCACATTATTTTTTACATACAACATCGCTATGCTATATTCTATACCCGTATATATCTTAACTACTACTGACTATACAAACGCGCGATATGGAATCCATTCCAATCAGGAACCCATTTATTTAAAAAAAAATTACGCTTGTTGATGTCTCACCGACCATGGTACATTCTTAGCTGTGTTTACCGCAACCGAAATTAATTGATGCCCAACTATAAATGAATCCGTTCCGTTACCTATTATGTTCCAATTTACGAATCCGTACGGTCATTATTTTTAAATGCTAATGCCATTCTTTGTCCTAGTGTTTTTACACTTCTTTGTTTTTTTACTGAGTTCTTAATGATTTTATCGCACAAAGGTACAATTGCGACGAAACATCGTTAAAGCTCGGCACAGATTATCACATGTGTCATTTTTATTTATAATGAGAGTAATCTATAGAGCGTTATCTTCAATGGCAAGATTGATTTCGATCGAATAATGCTGAACATTCATTTTCAACTGACTTTTTTTTTATTATTATCGATAGGTAAGCGTTTGACCTCGATCTCGCCTGATGGTAAGCTAAGATGAGGCCTAAGATGGAACGCGCTTCCCTAGAAGCAAAGAACTTCCCAGAAAAGAAGGAGGCTCTTTCTTTCTATTCTAAATTAGGCTATATTTTTGAAGTAAAAACTTGTTTAGGCCCTGAGCATTTTATTTTGTGGGTATTGAACGAGATGCCGTCACGTTTTACTATGTAACGGTCGTCGGATGTAGCCGCTTCGAGTCGACTACAAGTTTGAGAGAGATATATCAACGCGTCTCTGACAACTTCGCAAGTGCGGCTGTATGTCTCGGCCGCACTTGCGTCTATCGTCCTGAAGATATTAGCGCGTTAAGGCACATGTATGCGATAATAGCCGATAATAACCGGTCACATCTGCATTTACCATGTCATTGCACGAAGCTTTGTGACGATAGGCGCTAGTGCGGCCAAGGCATTTTACTCGTTGTTTTTATTATTAATGAATATTCTGTAATTCTAGACGGCATCTTGATGAAGTTTGTTTAGTTTTCGGTCAAATGATCATAATAAGAATCCGGCGTAGGGATGTGACGACCCCATCGCCCACTGGTGGGATAATATTTCAAAAATTATCTAGCACCGGTGCAGTCAGTCAACCAAATTAGTGGTAGTGCTATACTGCATTTGCAACTGAATAGGCCAGCACGCCCGGGGAGATACCACTCTCTCACTTGACACCGACGTAAAGTAGTCCCGGAGGCCTACACCCCCCCCCCCGCACACTATGAATGCGCTATTTAAAAAAAAACTACCCCAGGGGGGTACCACTTGCACCAGCAGTGGAGAATCCCCCCCTGAGCGTCCGTGCTCTGGATTCCAGCCAGATCATGGATGCTCAGGCTGCCCTGCGTATTCTGGGGGGGGGGGGGGTGGGCAAAATTGCGCTCATAGACAATTCTGTCCGGGGCAAACAGAGCAAGAAGACCATGGCACCCCCTACCACGCTTACTGTGGATTTCTGCAATATCAGGGGCCTTCATTCTAACCTGAACGCCGTCCACTACCATCTTGAGACGGCGAAGCCAGCTTTGCTCTTCTTGACCGAGACACAGATATCTTCTCCGGCTGATACTTCCTACCTCTCCTACCCGGGGTACAAACTGGAACATTCCTTTGTACCGCGGGCTGGTGTGTGCGCATACGTCAGAGAAGATATTTGTTACCGGCACCTCGGCAGACTTGAAGGTCTGGACCTATCCATCCTCTGGTTACGCGTAGCTTGCGATGACCATCCACGCAGCTACGCGTGCCTATACAGGTCCCATAACGGGAATACTGAAATTGACCGGCTCACTGAGCGCTTACAAACGGCTGTGGATTCCGTGTTAGAGCAGACCCCCTCCGCAGAGATCGTGACCTTGGGCGATTTTAATGCCCACCACGCCGAATGGCTTTGTTCTCGCACCACCGATCATGCGGGGAGGTCTGTTCACGATTTTGCCTTGGCGTATGGTCTAACACAATTGGTAACCTCGCCTACGCGTGTTCCCGATGTGGATGGCCATACGCCTTCACTGTTGGATCTCCTGCTGACCTCTGACCCGGATCGTTATCAGGTATCGATGGACGCTCCACTTGGCGCGTCGGACCACTGCCTGATCCGGAGCAAAGTGCCGGTCACGCGCCCATCACGGTCTCCCTTTGCAGGCTGTCGTCGCCTTTGGCACTATAGGTCAGCAGATTGGGACGGGATGCGGTCTTTCTTTGCATCCTACCCATGGGGGCGGTTGTGCTTCTCGCTGGATGATCCGAATGCTGTCGCTGACTCTGTCGCTGATGTGGTGCTGCAGGGTATGGAACTTTTCATTCCGTTTTCTGCGGTGCCCATCGGTGGCAAGTCTCAGCCTTGGTTTGGTCGCCACTGCAAAGCGGCTTTACGCCGAAAGCAGGATTGCTACCGAGCTTGGGCTGCTGCGTTGGCATCTCGTGATGTAAAAACTAGCGCATTACGAAAGGAGTACAACTCATCCTCGAGATTCTTCAAAAGAGCTATCGCCAAGGCAAAAGCGGAACACATTGGCAGAATTGGTGAGAAATTAGTTCGCCTTCCTTCTGACACTCGTGCGTTCTGGTCTTTCGCCAAGGCTGTCTTAGGGAATTTCTCCCAGCCTTCATTTCCATCCTTGCACAGAGACGATGATTCTCTGGCCCATACCGCAAAGGAGAAAGCCGATCTTCTGGGCTCGTTCTTTGCGGCCAACTCCACTCTGGATGACCGAGGGAACACACCGCCTACCATCCCGCAGTGTGATAGTTCCATGCCAGAACCGCAGTTTCGGCAATCAGCTGTGCGTAAAGCACTTCTTTCTTTGGACATCCACAAGTCGAGTGGGCCTGATGGCATCCCTCCTGTTGTGCTTAAAGTATGTGCTCCAGAGTTGGCACCAGTATTGACGCACCTATTCCGGTTCTCCTATTCACTCGGCGTGGTACCGAATTCATGGAAAACAGCTTTAGTGCATCCCATTCCTAAAAAAGGAGATCGCTCTAATCCATCAAACTATCGGCCAATAGCCATAACCTCCTTGTTCTCTAAAGTCATGGAGACACTTATAAACTGTCAGCTCCTGAAGTATTTAGAGGAGCACCAGCTGATTAGTGACCGTCAATACGATTTCCGTCGTGGCCGCTCAGCTGGTGATCTTCTAGTATACTTGACACATCGTTGGGCGGAGGCAGTTGAGTCCAAGGGGGAGGCACTGGCAGTTAGTTTAGACATAGCGAAGGCCTTCGATCGGGTATGGCATAAAGCGCTTCTCTCAAAGCTGCCTTCCTATGGGCTTCCCGAGAAACTATGCAAATGGATCACCAGTTTTTTGGCTGATCGGAGCATTAAGGTCGTAGTCGACGGTGCATGCTCCGATCTTAAACCTGTCAATGCTGGTGTTCCCCAAGGCTGCGTGCTATCACCGACTCTGTTTCTTCTGCATATCAATGATATGTTGCGAATTAGTAACATACATTGCTATGCGGACGACAGTACCGTTGATGCTACATACTCCAGCCGTAGCGGTATTTCTCGGGAACACGTCGAAGAGGGACGGATCAAGCTCGTGTCTGAACTCGAGAATCAACTAACTGATGTCTCAGAATGGGGTCGTCAAAACCTTATTACATTTAACTCCAAAAAGACGCAGCTCTGTGCGTTCACCGCAAAAAAAACACCCTTTGTCGTATCACCTCGGTTCGAAGATACTCTCCTGACAGCCTCAGCCAGTATTAGAATTCTGGGAGTCGACATATCGAACAACATTCAGTTCCGCGGTCATTTGGAAGGGAAGGCTAAACTAGCCTCCAAAAAGCTTGGTGTACTCAGTAGAATAAAGCAGTACTTCATGCCAGCCCATCGACTCCAACTTTACAAGGCCCAAATTCGACCTCACATGGAGTACTGTTCTCACCTCTGGGCCGGAGCTCCTCAGTACCAGCTTCTTCCTCTTGATCGCATTCAACGTAGAGCGGTTCGAATCGTCGACGACCAGGCTATTTCTAATCGCTTGACTCTTTGGCGTTACGCAGAGATGTAGGCTCGCTCTGCATCTTTTACCGTATTTATCATGGGGAGTGTTCCGACGAGTTGTTCGGACTAATGCCTGCCGCTAAATTCCACCATCGGACATCGCGTCAAAATTTAAAGTTCCATCCTCACCACCTCGATGTCTGGAAATCCACAACCGTGCGCTTTTGTCGACACCTTTTGCCTCGCATTACTCCTTTGTGGAATCTATTACCCTCGGGGGTGTTTCCGAATGGATACGACCTTCAAGAAACGAGCTTATTCATTCTTAAAAGGCCGGCAACGCAGCTGCAATACCCCCGGTATTGCGGATGTCCATGGGCGGCGGTGATCACTTACCATCAGATGCACCATCTGCTCGTTTGCCCCCTCTACTATAAAAAAAAAATAAAAAAAAATACCATTTCTTAAATCTTTGTTTCTTCAAAATTCAGTCATTTATTAACTGATTTGAAAAATAATATTTTTTGTTTAAGAGGGTGTACGTCCTACTGAATCCCATATTAATTTGGTAAGTAGTTGTATATTACTATTTTACTGCATTTAAGTAATAACTGAGTCGTGCGATTGAGTACAACACAAGGAAGTTACCCGGAATGTCTACACGGGCTTCATAATCGTTCCGAAGAGTACCACGACATTGGTGGAGTGTGTCTCTTTCTACTAAATAAAGCGCCAATCGTCATATATAAGTGCGGCCATGCATAGTTCGCAAATTACTACTAAGCAATTCTACTCATTTTAGAAACAGCTTTGCATTGCATAAGTAATTACGTAATAATTAAAATAAGCACATTTTAGAACTCACTATGTTAATTACAATACAATTTATGCAAATGTATTTATCGACGTGTATGAATAAAAGGGATTTAACGATTAGCGAATATATAAAAATCTACCATCAGGTAGTTTTATTTACACTGGCAATTGCAAGAAAGGGCAATTGCAACATCCACTCATGTCATTGTCTTGCTCAGAACGTTTTTCCCCTGTGTTAAGTAAGAAACAAATGTCAACTTTATGACTAACGAAATAAAGTAAATTTTTATTTTTCATATATTTCTTCGTAACAATTTCAGTTATCATATATAAGTTCCTTGGTACAACATAAATAGAGATCGCCGCATTTGTCAATAATAATAAAAACATAATTTCCTCCGCGTTGGTCCGTGCTCCTTTGAAAAATAGACTAACTGTCGATCTGCCAGGTAGGTTGTAAAAGGCGACCGATCGGCTATGCATGCGTTCCACTACCATCGTGACTACTAGGTGGTAGAGTTCCGCAACGACTTGCCTGGGTATTTGGTAGCACCGCCTTACATATTCCTGCCGCAATAGCGTCAATGCATGAAATTATCGTGTTTCGGTTTGGAAGGTAAGTTATCCGGTGGACTTATGCACGTGGCATAGCCATCCCGCTACATGGATATCATATACATATATCTCATAAGATTGTAAACAAGCAGATGGCTCTCCTGATGGAAAAAGGAGCCATCGCCTATAGATACCAAAGTTATTAATGGTGCGTTGCTATCCATGTGACGGGATGGCAATGCCATATGCATAAGTCTACCGGCTACCTTACACGGATATAAAAAAACAGAGTAGAATACGAAAAGATACTGACGTTTTACTGGAGAGCAGAAATGTTGACGATATTGCCTTCTTCCACAAAAACGGCTACTTTTTTACGGATCACTAAGAATCCGTTATCCGTCCGTCTGTGTGTCTGTCTGTCACCAGGCTGTATCTCATGAACCTCGATAGACAGTTGAAATTTTCACATATGATGTATTTTTGGTGCCGCTCTAGCAACAAATACTAAAAACTGAATAAAATAATATATTGAAAAATTAGGAGAAACCTATTTTTATTTCTTACCAAATACTATAAATAACAAAGGGAAACATTCCTTTTTTCGTACCATATAACTTCTGTAAATCTGTGCATTATTACACCAATAAATGTAATAAAATGTTAAAACATTGTAATATAAAGGGCCATTAAAATAAAATATAGCTACTATTTATACAGCCACTCTATTTGGACAGAGTATTAAGAATAACAGATGGAGTTCAAGCTTTATAAAACACTACGGGCTTTGGTTACCAAACGTAGCCTTGTGGATTTCAATTACGTTACAAAAATATTTTCAATCTACAGAATTTACATTACTAGCAATCGCTCGCTGTCTGAAATTCGACCACAGACTAAACAAATCTCTTTTAGTTAGACAACAGATTTTGGCCGTAAAGAAAATAGTATACATGTGTGTGTATTATCACAGTATACTGAAGACTAATCGTAGTCAATCTACATACATGTGATATTCGAGCAATGCACTCATAGACACCTTTCACGAAAGCGATACCTCGGAATGGTTCGGGACAGTTTATTCAGCATCAGTCCGAGATATCGCGTCCGTGAGAGGTGTCTATGTGTGATATGCTCGAATATTACTTGTATGTAATATTGACTTCTGTTAGTCTCTAAGTATTCTGTGGTATTATCGTGTACATGCCAAATGAATATAGTGTATATGTTTATTTTTATTAATGTAATATCTTTATTTTGCCCGTGTTGGTTCCGGCCTCCTTTGAAGTATAGACCAACTACCGTTCTGCCAGGCAGGTCGTAAAAGGTGACCGATTGGCTGTGCGAGTCACTACTATCGTGGCTACTGGGTGGGGTGGTAGAGTTCTGCATTGTCTCACCCGGATCTGGTACCACCGCCTTGCCTATTCCTGCCGCAATAGCGTCAGTGCTTATCGCTGTCGTGTTCCGGTTTGGAGGGTAAGATAGCCGGTAAACTTATGGATGTGGCATAAGACCTCGCCACAAGATAGCAACGCACCATTGACACCTTTGGTGTATATATATATATATATATATATATATATATATATATATATATATATATATATCATAATTTTTTTATAATCAAAGTAGAAATCATTTAGTCATCATAATGTGATTCTTGTAAGAAGATATTTTAACTAACTGATGAAGTTTAGAATAAAACAATGGCTTTAAGTACTTACTAAAATACTATAATAATCCTAATTAGTAAACTTCAATTCTTATGAAATTCACCAATTTCAATACTGTGTGTGAATGAAGTATTTTCGTTCTAGTTAAGGATGCTTTGGTAACTAAATGAATTATACGTTGAATATTTATTCTGTATTATTTTATTTTTGCTGCTGACGAGGTGAAAAGTCTGGTGGACGACATGGAAAGATAATTATGCCTTTGAGGTCTTCATTATTTCCCGGACCTACGATGATTTTACGTCATATGCCATCCAGCAAAAGAAAAATTATCAGAATCGGATAATTTTGTAAAAAGTGATGTGTAGTCATGCTTTAAAATCGATGAGTGAACAATCAATCATCCCATGTTTCAATGACGTGTATAATAGTGATAATATTATACACGTCATTGCTTGTTTGCATGTCCTTTTGTTTGGATTGTTGAAAAAAAAATTGGACCGCTTTTGGGGTATTCCTATAAAAAATAATTATTTAAATCGGACTTCTCTGTAATAAGTTATAGGTACGTGGTCTGACATAAAAATATACGCGTCGAACTGAGAACATCCTCGGTTTTTTTTTTTTTATCGATTGAAAAATTTAATTTTTGCACGTGACTGTACAAATATTTTTTACACTAAATATAATATTTATAATGAAGAAAAAAATAATTAAAAACAATGACTGTCCCTGAATCATTTTGCTTCTTTTTTAATTTCTTTTGTTTTTATTCTTCGCAAGTTTTAATTGAGGTTTAATTTGTCATTAGTGTCAGCATTATATGGAACCAAATGTTTTAATGTTTGATCATTTACATAATTATTCATTAATTTATAGATACTAGCAATCGCTCTTTGGTCGAAATTCGACCATAGCCAAAACGAAAAATCTACTTTGAGTTTGACAACCGACTTCAACTATAAGCATAATAGTATACTTACATGTGTGAATTATCATATATATGAAATTAACGTAGTGTGTGCAAAGTTTATTTTTATTAATTGTATGTATTTCTAGTCGTATTATTTAAAAATATTATTCTGCATTCCTACGCAAAGCTGCCAAATTTCAAACCCTTTGGAAAGGTTTTCCTGGCGGAAATTTTTTTCTTAGTTTAAAAAGTATATATAGTTAGCCGATTCCGAATACGATCTTTCGGTTTTCCTAAATAAAAATTACAATTATAGATGATGGTAGTTTATTAACACTTATGCCCCAGATAGACACGTGAAGCTGTTTATCCCGGTTATCGTAAGAAATGAACGATAGTAATTTTTAATACGGCCAAAGTCAAACTTAAAAGAGATTTTATAGTTTAGTCTATGGTCGGATTTCGGTCACATGCGATCGCTAGTTCCTATTAATATATAGAAATTATTCATAAGAATAACACTTTTATTAATATATCGATATAAATATACATAGAAATATATACCTATATACAGAAATATATTCTAATAAAAATGTAAACTACTATTTCATCACACAAACGCTCGCCCGAGTCTTTGAGACTTTTACGCATTTGGCCATAGTTAAATTCGGTCAAAAGCGTCGTCTGCCTAACTATATAGAAAGTATATTGACTATATCAAGTAATGTAAGCTTATTTGCATTATAATATAATTAGAGAATATCCTGGAATCCATTAAAAATCCAGACATGGAATTTTCCCCACTGGTGTTGCATTCCTGAGGTTTGAGATGCTGTAATTTCGCATTACTACGAGTTCGCGAAGTCTATACGAAGATTTTAAATAATAAAATATTATGTTAATTTTGTTATTTTGAGTAAAAAGGCAAAATTTTCAACTTTCTTCCCAAAAGTAGGAGGTTTTCAATTCGGCTGTAAGATTTTTTGTCTGTTTAAAACTCAGTCATTTATGAATCGATTTTAAAAATTATTTTTTTGTTTGAGAAGCTATACACTATTTAGTCCCATTTTAACACGGATTAAACTGGATACGCCTTTCAAGGCAATTTAACACCGTGTATTAGTATTTGTGTGGTTTGTACACTTTAAAGGATAAAGATTTGATATTGCGCAAAAAGTTGCAAAACTGTAGCATCTAAGATAGTGACGAGAAGGTTACAAACTGCCTGGTAAAATGGCAGACCGTTTTTTCTTCAAAGACGAAAAAGGTCCCTGCGGCAAAATGTTTAAAGCAATATTGCTAAACAAAATTCGCACGTTTCATTTTCTAATACACATTCTTGCGAAAATGGAACTGTGCTGCATAGTACAACACTACTGACATAGCGCAGGCACAGATTTTTTAAATTTATTTGCTTATTTTTTGTAACCCATGTGGCGAATAAATCATATATACACCGAATACGATTAAAACACAAATGCTGGTCGTTCATACCAATATATTCACATTTTACAACAGTTTTCACATTGTTCTGAAGAATTTATGGAGCATTTAAGAATGTTCTGTAAAATTACAAAGAACTCAGCGTAATATTGTCAACTATACAAACATGCGGCTATGCGGGCATTTTCATTTTCTCCTTTTAAGATATTGTCGAACAAAAAATGATTTATTGTATCGACAAAAAGATGAGAACTGTTGATAAGACCCTAGTGATCCTAGAATGTACAAACCGTCCTTGGTATTTAACGGTAACCAGGATGTTAATGGCTACTGGTTTTGACTCATCGAAATTATTACTAAGAGCTTGCGGGGATCGCTCGAGTGCTGAAGATTTCCCGTTTACATGGTATGCTATAGAAAATGTTGGACCGCTTATAAAATATTTCCTAGAACGTTATACTTTGTTGGAACTAATGATTTAGAATGTAGTGGGGAGTCCATTTGTCATTAGTAAATTGTGGAGCCGAGTGTCAACACAAATAATTCATACTAGTAAAATAAATGCAAAAGTGTGTCTGTCTATCTGTTTATCTATAATACGCATTCACGGCAAAGCCGCAAAACCGATTTTGACAAAGTTTGGCAAGGAGTTCTTATATGTTAGGTACTTACGAATTCTTATATGAAATTATTTCATTTATACCAGTGAAACAATACAGTAAACAGTAGTATAAAAAATTCGAATAAGGTGCTAGTAGAAGAAAGGAAACAATCTTAACGAAAGTATAAAAATAAAGAAGATTCCAGCGTCACAACTGTCTTCCTCCACCACTTTCTTTTTTTATATCATTAGATAGCAAACAAGCCGGTGGCTCTCCAGATGGAAGGATACAATCAACGCCTATATGCACAAGAGATGTTAATGGTGCGTGGCCGGTCTTATAATATCTTAATGCAACATGCACAAGTTTACTAGCTACCGTAATCTCAAAATCGGCACACGATAGTGACAAGGTGAGACATTTGTTAACACGAAATAGACGAAACTATTTGACGAATTTGCGAATTACTTATGTTAAAGATTTCTCGTTTAATTTGCATGAAAATGTTTGAACTTCCAGTTCAAATAATTTTGATCGTCGAATTGGCTATTTTGATGTTGGTGCTATTAAAAAAATATTAGAGAATGCGTATAGGTTAGTGTTTATTTTATTAAATATATAACTATATATGACATGAAGAAATATTGATACCACATTTGATAATGAATGAGACAAGAAGAGCATTGATATTTAAGGGAGCATGTCTGTAAAATTTGAATACTTAGTATGATATATAAAACAACAGAGATAGTCGTTAAGATCTGCGGACAGAACAGACAAATCAAATAATGAGATAACTATGTTTTGTTTTGAATTTTTAAATTACCTCAAATCTTGTTGTAATCTTGTAATCTCGCCGTGTTGGTCCCGGCCTCCATTGTAGAATAGGCCAACTGCCGTTCTGCCAGGCAGGTCGTAAAAGGCGACCGATTGGCTATCGAGTAACTACCATCGTGGCTACTAGGTGGTAGAGTTCTGCATTGTCTCGCCCGGGTCTGGTACCACCGCCTTACCTATTCCTGCCGCAATAGCGTCAGTGCTTGTCGCTGTCGTGTTCCGGTTTGGAGGGCAAGGTAGCCGGTAAACTTATGCATGTGACATTAGACCTCGCCACAAGATAGCAACGCACCATTAACATCTTTGGTGTCTATAGGCGATGGTTGACTCTTTCCATCAGGAGACCCATCTGCTTGTTTGCTATCTTATGATATAAATATAAAAAAAAACCTCAAATCTGAATTATTTAAATTTGATAACTTGTAAATTGAAATTGTTAGCTTCAGTTTGGTTTCCACATCTATTCATATTCTGAGCAATAATTATATATATTTTTATACAGTTTATTCATTAATCAAACATATGATGGGCTTTACAAGCTCAATCTAAATATTAAAATTTATACCGTATTTATCGAGCTATTTCCATCTTTCATTAAATTTACCTAATATTTATAGCTATTTGTATACTCTACAAAAACAAAATTTAAGATGATACGAATTTAAGCATCATTTGTAACTATAAAATAATTTATTTTTCGGTAATGACGAATTGGGAGCTGTATGGAAGAAAATTGGAAGAGGCAGCTACCTCTGGATTTTTTTTATTTCCTACTATCTACTGTTGTTAATTAAAAATGTTACGGTTTCAATTTCAGCTGGAACTGTAACAAAAGTTGAAGTTCTGGTTTCGGTTTCTATTTTATTATTCTCTCTTTTTGGTAGGTCAATATTTATTGTCTCATTTGCCCTCCCCCCTGGCCGAGAACCTGAGTACGCCCACGCTCACGGCTAAAGAAATTTACTTTTATATTTATATATTACTAGCTGACCCGGCAAACGTTGTTCTGCCTATTTAACTACTCTTATTTTTTTCTATATTTTCTCACCTTTTAAACCTTCCCTGGACTTTAACAATTAATTCCAACCAAAATTAGCCAAATCGGTTCAGCCGTTCTCGAGTTTTAGCGAGACTAACGAAAAGCAATTGATATATATATATATATATATATATATATATATATATATATATATATATATATATATATATATATATATATATATATATATATATATACAGGGTTTGATTTGTCACTTTTTTGATACGGAACCGTAAAAAGCGTTCGCCTAAAATATGAGTAACGCCCATAATACAGTTCTCACAAGTACACGTTATATGAACTTATATTACTTATATAACTGTCTTTGTTGCATGATAGTTCCTTGTCAAACAATGAGTGGAAGTTACACGGTTGGAAGAACCCTCGCTTACATGGAACTGCGCAATATGATAGAGAATTTACTGCATTTAGAGAGAAATACGGAAATAGCCCTGGAGGTAACGACATTCCCGATATTTATTTCATACTAGCTGCCCCGGCAAACGTTGTTCTGTCTTTTTAACTACTCTTATTTTTTTCTATATTTTCTCACCTTTTAAACCTTCCCTGGACTTCAACAATTAATTCAAAACAAAAATTAGTCAAATCGGTTCAGCCGTTCTCGAGTTTTAGCGAGACTAACGAACAGCAATTGATTTTTATTATATAGATTCAAACGTTTTGAATTCATATTTCAACGTTTGTATTCATAAAAATGTGTCGTATCCAGCTGTATTGTTAAACTTGTGTGTGAAAACTACGGAAATAATTTGTTTATATCATCTATAGTCTATAGAAATAAATAAAATTGGAGTGTCTGTTTGTAATATTAAAATAACCACTTTTTAATAAATGCATATTGATGTATACACGGTACATACAACAAAATAACATATTTTACAATTTTTGTCTGTCTGTCTGTTTGTTTATTCCAGCTAATCTCTTGAACGGCTGAACCGATTTTGACGGGACTTTTCCTGGCAGATAGCTTATGTGATAAGATGTAACTTAGGCTACATTTATTTTCGAAATTTTCGAAGTCGCGGGCTCAGCTAGTCTAAAATATTATTACAAAAAGCGTTACTCAGAGGTTCCCGGTTAGTTTTTTCTACGAGCTCCATCAAAAACTATCTCGAACTTGCGCCACCAAAATGCCAACTATTGAACCTGACCTCAGGGCACTTTTGAAGAAATAAAATATATTTTACTATCAAATACCTCGAACTCGCTTACCTCATATGTCGCTAAGAACTGTTAAAGAAAAAGCCATCTATTTTCCTCTCAAGCAGTTCATAAAAGGAGTTTTTATATATCACTTCCTCGTGTTGGTCCCGGGCTCCTTTGAGGAATAGGTAACTGCCGTTCTGCTAGGCAGATCGTAAAAAGCGATCGATTGGCTATGCGAGTCGTGCGTCGGACGAGACAACGCAGAACTCTACCACCTAGTACCCAGTAGTTGCCAATCGGTCGCCTTTTACGACCTGTCTGGTAGAATGGCAGTTGGCCTATTCTTCAAAGGAGCCCGGGATCAACACGGGGGATAATACATAGAAATACATATATAAATACCAGGATATATATAATAAATACCTAAACCCAAAAATACAAACATTCATGCTCATCACACAAATGCTTGTTCCCGTCGGGGATCGAACTCGAGCCCCGTCGATTGCGTAGTCAGGGTCGCATACCACTCGACCAATGGGGCGGTTAATTTAACAAATACATAAATCTATCCTATTAATATTATAAATGCGAAAGTTTGTGAGTATGTATGTATGGATATTTGTTACTCTTTCACGCAAATACTACTAAACCGATTAAGATGAAATTTGGTATGTAGATAGCTGAAGACCCAGAATAACACATAGGCTATTTTTTATCCCGGAAAAGTTAGTTGGTCCCGCGGGATTCACTAAAAACTTTTATAATGCAGCGGGCTGCACTGCAATGCGAAAGTTTGGATGTTTGGATGAATGTTTGTTACTCAATCACGTAAAAATTACTAAACGAATTTGAATGAAATTTGGCACACAGATAGATGATGACTTGGAATAGCACATAAGTTACTTGTTATCCCGGAAAAATTAGGCGATCCAGCGAGATTTGCCAAAAACTTTTATAATGCAGTGTGCTGCACGCTACAGCTTGTAGAATATATGTATTTGTTACCTCAAAACACGGTTATATATAAACTGATTTTGAAAATTCTTTGAAAGATTTTTTTTTGTTTGAGTGGGCAAGCCCATTAGGGCAAGCCCCATAGGTCCATTAAAATGTATCCCCACGTGGTTCCAATTTAATTTCATAAAGTCTCATATAGGGTTTCAGAGACATACGAAATGGGAAACCAGTTGCTGCAGTATTTGTCATAAAATATTGTATTTCTACATATTACTATTATCATCATAACTATCACCTAGTAGTCACGATGGTAGTTAGATGTACATAGACTTATAAACCTTTTATAAACAGCCTGGCACTATTGTAAATTACCTATTCTTCAACTGGAACCCGAACTACTAGGAAACTTGTATCCTAATACAAACGCCTAGTCAATACCTCATAAACCGGTGGGAAGGATGCGCTGTGCTGCTGCTGCATGGGTACCACTACCTTGCTTATTTCTCCCGTGAAACAGATTTGCTGTGTTTCGGAGAGAAGGGCAAGACAGGCAGTGTAATTACTGGCACTGAGACTTAACATCTTATGTCTCAGGATAGGCAACACACGAATGGAATACCTGGGCTAGTTCCAGCCCAGGTATCCCATTTTTGTTCATTGGCGACCTCGCCCACTTACCATCAGGTGGCACGTCTGCCAGTTTGCCTATCTCAGTAACATAAAAAAATATAATTTATTATATTATTTACGAGGCACATTATTACTGGATATTGCCCAACAATGTCTAAATATTTATATTGTTTACGGAATTTGCATCCAACAGCCATTATTACGGAGAACTAGGGTATGTATAAAATATATGATAAGCTTGAATTTAACTTTAAATTATTCTCATACTCGAGATCCATTCCATCTAAAATTATAAAATCTATAATATGAATACGTATAATAATCTATAATATAATAAAACGACTGGAGAAGTTTGGATAAAATTTTAACCAGTCCTCAGATTAGTTATTTTCATTCTGACGAGCTAGGGGAATTGGTTTTTTTTAAATGTTTACAAAAGACAAATATTGTTGTGGGCTTTCGAGAAGCGAGTGCTCATGGTAACGTTACTTACGAAAACAAATTTTTTGAGGAGTCTAAATTCTAACATAGACTGAACACCATACCCTTATATTGTATATGCTAAACAATAATATCCTTGATAACAGATTTTAGTCGTAAAGCAAATAGCACCAATACTTTAACCAACTTTAACTGGGCAAAATTGTACAAAGTAGTTAGCGAACAAGCAGATAACCGACTTTACGTGGCCTTTATCCACAAAGATGATAATGTTGCCAAATTTAGAAGATTTCCTGTTTTCCAAACCACTTCCAAACAACAAGCACTCACGCTTATTGTGACGGGAATAATTAAGGATGTGGCATCATTGATATATAAAAACCCTATCAATGTGTGGCATCCAGTTTAAACGACATAATGCGGAACTCTACCACCTATTAGTTACGATGATAGTGCCACCTTTATCTTTTACAAACGACCTGGGATATAGGCTGATAATATAGTATTTAAAAGGACACGTACCAAAGATTTTCGTGTATATCTGGGGTCTTTTCTTGAATAAAAGACTAACTGGCTTACTGCTGACATCTTGACTACTAGATTGTAGAGTTCCACGACTTGATCGGGTTTAGTATTACTACCTTACGTATTCTTCCTCATTAGAGTGTTTCTGGCTGTTGTATTTCGGTGTGAAATGTAAGGTGCCCACCCACTTTGACATGTTTAATGGCTATGGTCTATTTTCTCTTTCTATCAGGAGAACCAGAAATATACTAGCACTACTATAACTAGAAGACTGATATCAAAATGCATTAGCCCAAAAATTGCACATAAAAAAGAAGGAAAATTATTAGAGCATGATAAATTTACCCTCAAAAGTTGCCGTGCATTTATTTTCATATAATATCCTTTGTCTTGGTTACACAATGAAATGTACATTTTTGGCAATTGTTGGGCTTAGAACGGTAACAATAGAATGATGTATTTGTAATATTTTTTACATCTTTGTTGTACAGTTGCGAAATGCGATAACTTTTGTAAATTATCGTTGCTCTTTGTTAGTTTTTTTTATAGAAAAAGGGGACAAACGGACTGGAGGCTCACCTGATGGTAAGTGATCACCGCCGCCCATGGACAACTACACTATCAGAAGATTTGCAGTTGCGTTGCCGGCCTTTTAAGAAAGACTAGGCTCTTTTCTTGAAGGTTCCTAAGTCGTATCCGCTTGGAAAAACCCCTGCCGGTAATTGATTCTACAGAGGAATATCGCGGGGAAAAAAGTGCCACGAGAATCGCACAGTTGTGAATTTCCATACATCGAGATGGAGAGGATGACATTTTGAATTTTCTCGCGATGTCCGATGGTTGGATGGCGACAGTTTATGTTGTCATTATTAAAAACTTATACGTATTGTAATAGGTTGGTCCCTCACGTAGTACTAATGGCTTTAAAAAAGACTATCGTGTTGATTCTCACAGACCACACAAACTCTAATAGACACGGTGTTGAGCGCAAATCGCGTAGCCGCTAATATGAGCAATGCATGTAAATGTCAAACACTTTTAGATATACAATATCTTAAAAAAATAGAAATATGCCATATTATACTATTTTATCGTGTCGAATAAAAACCTAAGGCTTAATACTCCTGGATAGTATTTCATCGATGGTATTATAACTCTGTATTTTGGTGTGTAAATGCAAGTGACATTGACATCCTAAGAAATTGCCTTGAAAGGCGTATCCAGTTAAATCCCTGGTGATTATAATTAGTAAAGTTCTACTAACATTTCTCTTGACTAAGCCCGAACTTATAATTTACCTTTCAAACTGGAACACGATGGCGAAAAACACTCACGCTATTGTGGCAGGAATAGATTTGGCAGTAGTATCAAGTTCGGGCGAAATGTTACTGAATCCTAGTATTTATGATGATAGTGACATATTTGGCCAAACATTTGCCTTTAACGAACAACCTAGCAGATATGGCGTGACAACTGACAGATATGGTGTGTGATGGTCAGATCCTGGCGGTTGTTCAAAGGTTCAAAACACAGTTTTTTAAGCACAATAGAGTCATTGTTGAACTTTGTACTAAACTAGTAGGTTTAAATCAAAATAAATTAAAGTATTTTCATGCCCGTATCCCTGAAGATGTAGGCAGAGGTGCAACCAGTGTACCCACAATTAGCCGAAGATACTTAGTCCCACAATGTGTGATTGCCACCTGCATGCCTATGGCCAACTGGGCACTTTCCAATTCCGGGAAACGTTGTTTGAAAAGTTGTGTTTCAGAAAACTGAAAACAATTTTTTGAATTACCCGACCCGGGAATCGAACCCGGTACCTCATGTGGTCAACAACGACACCAGACTACTACACCATAGAGGCAACAAATATATTATTTGATACTAGCGACCTGCTCCGGCTTCGCACGAATATATACAAAAAACCTTGATAAATTATACAACTAAACCTTCCTCGTGAATTCCAGTATCCATTGGTGAAAACTGCATGAAAATCCATTCAGTGGTTTCTGAATTTATCGCGAACAGAGAGGGGACTTTGTTTTATAATATGTATAGTCATAGGCGTACCCAGGTTCTGGGCCAGGGGGGGCAACCATAACATTTTAAAACTATATTTTTGTCTCATTATATTTTTCTCTACAACAGTAGAGAGGTTAAAAAAATCCAGGGGAAGGCAGCTGCCCCACCCTGCCCCTGACTATAGCTATAGATTAAAAGTCTGAGATTTTGAGCCTAAGGACCGTTTCCACCAAACTACAATTAGGTATGTATTTAAATATATTTTAAATGAATTTTACTACGGTTAAATAACATGTGACGTCAAAACTTTGTATCATTTTACATCATGGTGGACTGCAGAAATCTGACATTTTTAAATAATTCCATTACATTAACACTACACTTAATTAATGAAAAGAAACATAACCCACTCTACATTTATGTGATGTACACTATAATATACACACATATATACTTTACAGCTAAAGTCTGTTGTCACACTTAAAAAAATATATTGTTTAGTCTAAGGTCGAATTTCGGCCACAAGATGATCGCTAGTTTAAATAATTTGGTGCAAGCGGACCTAATGTTAGATATAATATAGGTAATTATTTACCTTTTTAAGAAACGTATTCACATAAGCTCCATCTTTTTTTATAAGCGTAAACTAAATTCGGATAACATCCGTGATTCCAATGTTTCTATAAAGTTGAGATAGATGGCGCGGTACCAGAATTTAAAACAATAACATTGTGTACGTGCGACAAAATTCGTTTGTGATTAAAATCATTAAAGATTAGCCGAAAACGTAATGGTACGTATGTCAAGATCGTTGACGATGTTGGTTGACCCGCGGGGTTATCACGTATTTCGCAATGCGCAATTATCATAATTGTTTAATTATATATTAGTGGCAGTCGTTGCTGCTCGAATGTTTACGGTGCTGTGACATCCGAAGAGGTGCATCCAGTGACCAGCCAGAAATTGGCAACTTTTTTGTTGATTTTTTCATTACGTTTAACGATTAAGTCATCGCTGATCGCTGGCGAGTTGCAAATGTTAGCTGATACGTGTATCGACCGTCTGGGGGACGATTTTTCTCGACAAACACAGAATAAAATTCTAAACTGTGTAGCTGGAACTTTTTTTGACTTCCAAATTTCAAGTACCTAAATTGGCTTTATTTGTTTTACTTCTTTTCTGTTAAGTTTCAATTGAACACTAGCTGGTGAATATGACTTTAGTATACATACTACTAGTATACATACTAAAGTCATATTCACCAGCTAGTGTTCAATTGAATTAGAATATATTCTAAAGTCATATCAGATAACTCAGACATTGATATCTATCTATGGGCGTACTCAGCCCCTGGGCCGGGGTGAGGTGGAGAAAACCGTAACATTTTAAGACTATTTGTATCTTATTATATTTTTATATACAACAGTAGATAATCAGTTGGGAGGTAAACCCCTCCCCCCCTCGGTACGCCCATATCTATCTTACATCTGCACCTTAAATCTAAATTATCAAAGTGATTAGTATATAAATTATATTCTATGTATTCCTGTGTTAATACTTAATATCGGTAACTAACAAACACGTAACATTCAATGTTTTTTCTTTAGATTTAAATCAATTAACTTAATTAAATCTAAACTAAATAATAAATAAAATTATTGGTGAGTACCACGAGAACAGTAATATCTATTTTGGGAAATTGTATCTTCTATGGTTTTGCTAAATTTTTTTAACTTCCCAATACGTATGTAGATAAGGAAGTTATTGATTTTACCCCGATTTCCGCAAATCGATTTTTCACCAGATGTCCACGTTTTGAGGTCTTAAAAACCTTTTCCGACTATTTTCACGATGTCAGTATGTCTATATGTATGTGTGTGTGTGTGTGTATGTGTATGTGCATGTGTGTATGTAAATATCTCATAACTATTGAACCGCTAGATCGATCGAAACGGTTGACGGTATTCGATTGAATTCCGCTCAACATAGACTTCCTGAAAATTTGAACCCATTCGATCCAGGAAATTTCTCAAAATTTTGAAAAAAACACCAAAAAAAATTTTGGCGAAACAGTATTTTTTTAATATAACTTCCAGATTTATCTATCGATTGAGTATAAAAACTAATCAGCTCTATTTCTCAAAAAACTACGTCTAATACGTAAATTTCATCAAAGTCGGTTAATCCGCTTGTGAGTAATCGTTGACGAAATATTTTGAAAAAAGTTTTTCGACAGAGCTTCGAAATTTTTCAACCTATCATTTTAGGTATTCAATGATATTTTAGTACTAAAAAACTACATCAAATGCCGTTTAAATAATCAAAATCGAATCTAATTCTCAAAACTTATAGCTTTTCAAATATTAAAATTACGTTGTTTTTAGCAAACTTACTTATTTTTTTTTTTTTAATAACTTTCAAATTAATTCACCGATTGACTTAAAATCTTATCAGCTTTTCTCCTTCAAAAACTGCGTCAAATATCGTTAATTTGTTTGGGATTTATCAATGAAGAAATTTAAAAATAAAATGTTTTCAACCTACCGATTATTTAGCTAAAGCAATATTTTAGACCTCAAAAATTGAGTTGAATGCCAAATAGATGTTTGAACTGAAAAATCCATGCTTATGTTTTTTTACTTTTTTGAAATTAAAATACCTTAATTTAGTGGAAAATTTCACGGATGGCCCGCAGAGTCAACCGTACACATTTTTTAAAAGATTTTTGATGATAACACTGCTGTTATATGTAGACGATCGTTATCTTTAACAAACAAGCTTAGCAAACAAGATGCTTTTCTTGCTGAAATAATTTTGCACCAGGGAAGTCCAGTGACTGTACTTAGAATTCTTTGGGACTATCATTGACGCATTGGCCGACTTTGGCCTTTGTTTTCTACAATTTTGTTAAATTATTTACTTATATTCATTGCACACCATTTTTAAGGTGTTTTTTTTCATATCATAAAATAGCAAACAAGATGATGGATCTCCTGATGGAAAGAGTCAACCATCGCCTAAAGACATCAAAGGTGTTAATGGTGCGTTGCTATCTTGTGGTGATGTCTAATGCCACATGCATAAGTTTACCAGCTAGCTTACCCTACAAACCGGAACAAGACAGTAACAAGCACTGACGCTATTGCGGCAGGAATAGGTAAAGCGGTGGTACCAGACCCGGGCGAGACAATGCAGAACTCTAACACGTAGTAGCCACGATGGTAGTGACTTGCATAGTCAATCAGTCGACTGCCTGACAGAACGGCAGTTAGCCTATCCTTTAAAGAAGCCCAAAACAACACGGGGTGATAATCATCTAAATTCGTTCAGCCGTTCTGGCTTAATTGAGTAACAATTAATGTTCAACCATCCAAACTTCCGCATTTTTCATATTGGTAATATTAGAGGAAATGGCTGCGTTGGTATTAATTTATTTGCTTGTTATTTTCAGGTTATCAAATGTCGCGCAAATCGTGTTCAGTGGGAGGCGCGCGCGGTGCATGCATGTGGGTACAGGAGTGCAATCGCATGGGTGGGATACACGCTGGCGTGTGTGTGGATGGTTTCATGTTCGGCTCATGTTGCCGGTTGCCAGAGAAGCCTTTGATAGCCGAAGGTAAGGAAACTACATTAATAAAATATTTATTCGCCTGATTCGATCACCTCTGTGGTCTTGTGGTCCGGTTGGTGTTGACTGAATTAGGTCTCGGATTTAATTTCCGGGTCAAAAATGTGTTTTTTTCAGTTTTTTGATAAAAAACAACGCTGCCTGGGATTGAATAAGTGCCCGGTTGGCGATAGGCTCACCATCTATTACATTTATGGGTCTAAGTATCTTCGGCTAATCGTGGGTCAACTTATTGTACTTCTGTCTACCTCTTCAACGTAACGGGCGTGAAGATACTTTTTTTATATACCAATTTTTGTTTCTTACATTGCTACTTACATGTCATAACCGAAACCGACAGGTTTTCATATTTTTCAGAGATAAACGTTATGAGCATGCATGGTTGTGTTTCTTGGGTTTGGGTATTGAACAAATATATTTGAGTATTTATATAGATATTTCTAAGCGTATTCTTGACTAACACTCATATCTTATGTAAACATTTTGCTTACTTTTAGATTAGATTATTTCGTGTAATTTTTCCAGCGATGTTTATACATGCTTCAGATATTCTACATGCAATCGTAGTAATCAAAACTGAGATGGATGGATGGAATACATGTTATATAAAAAAACTGTCATCGAAAACAAACAGCCGTTTCATCAGATGGAAAGAGATCTATCGCCTATAGATACTAATGATGATAAAAATGTTGCGTTGCAATACGCATGGCATGGATGTAATGCAGCATGCATACATTGACCAGCTACTAAAATGCTCTCAATGCCTTAAAGCCAACTATTAGTCAATGTCAATTTTTACCAAAAACTCAATGATTGTAACTAATTAAGTGATAACAAGAACAAAATAAACCTTTTGTCGTATGAAAGTATGAAGGTATATATCACAAATAAAACTGAATCTGCCTTTAAAGGCATTTTTTTTCGGTTATCGGTGTCGCTTGCATTGATACCTTACATTTGATTGAGTCACAGCTTCTGTAACCTTACCCACCTTATATGCTGTAGGTTCGTGGCGAACAGCGCATAAGCGCATAAGCCAAGGCTTCCTTCATCGTCAGATGGTGCTGAAAACGAACAAAATACAGAGTTATAATACATACCGACGAAATAAAATCACTTCAGGAGCATTCCTTAACAGCCTGCGCAGACGACGGATTTTTGTCCGCTAAAATAGATCACTTACAACTGTATCAAGTATAGCAAACGAGAGATTAAAAGTACCGAGTACAAAAAGTCCCCCAAATAACCGAGGACATGCAGTAAGCGGACCGGACAAAAGTACGGGGGAGTTCCCGAAAAGAATAGAACACGTGTGACTAGGCGAAGCAACGCATACGGTGGACTTTAGTCCGCGTTGTGCGGGCAACAAATGATCGCACACCGTGTGCGTTGAGTTCGCAGTAAATTCGCGTCAAAAGATAAACTTCACCACGGAGAAAAGTCCGTCGTCTGCGCAGGCTATATGACTGACCTTTTTATTTTATACGATAAAATAGTACAATATGGCATATTTCTATTTTTCACGATATACATAGGTAATATATCTACAAGCGTTTGACATTTATATACATTTGCTCTTATGAGCGGCTACGCATTTTGCGCCCAACACCGTGTCTACTAGTATTTGTATGGTCTGTGGTACCTACTTTTGTTAATGTTTGGCCACGATACCGATCTAACATTATCTTATCCTGAAACCAAAATTCATGTATCTATATGGCTTTCAATTCTCGAGAAATTTGTGTACAAACATACAAACCTATAAACATACATGCACTTAACAGACATACAAACCTATAAACATACATGCACTTAAGGCGAGGTATTTTGACGTGCGTCAATTCTATAGAAAATGGGCGGCGTGGTATGTTCTAAAACTGCTGGGAAACGTGTTAATTTTCGGATAAATAAATATAGGACTTCAGCTGAAAACAAAAATTTAGTACATTCTTTTTTGCATTTAAAAAATCACGTGGAAGATTAGAAATATTATTAACAAATTATTTGTTTTAGAGATTTTTTTAACCTGTTTTCGGAATTTTATATGATCGAATAAAGTACATTCTATTGTGTGATATGTTAGCACATTCATTAAATAATATATTCAGGTATATCGTGTAATTTTTGTAAAATTGTTATTTAACAATCAATACGAAAAATAACGTGATTTAACAAACCAATTTTTTCCGTTTGAACCGATGCCTCGCCTTAAGAAATTTAATACATGTACTTGGTGCATAAAAAGATCCAATTCCAACAATCTATATAAATATTATAAATGCGAAAGTTTGAATGTTTGGATGTTTAGATGGATGGATGTTTGTTACTCAATCGCAGGTAGACAATAAACTGAAATAGCACACTGGCTACTTTTTGTCCCAAAAAAAATAAGTGATCCTGTGGGAGTCTTTATAATGCAGCGGGCTGCACGCTGCAGCTAGTATTACATACATACATGTCAAACTAGTAACCGACGTGTTTTCGATGGTTGAAAAAAGTTTAGGTTTATGTAAATAAAAACACTATAATAAACCATCAACCCGCTGTTTCCTTTGCGGGGTAGGTAGAGTATATAAACAAACGTTAATAGATAGATTTTATTAAATTGTCGTACAGAAAAAAAGTCTTAACGGAATGAGATATATGTGCATTTATCAGTGATATAATACCACATCCAAAAGTTTACTGGCTACCTCACCTCTTACCGGAACACGCCAAACAAACAGCTTCGAGACGAATTCTAAACTAATTTTACCTATTTACTTTATTTTCCCCTTTGAAGAATACATCATCTGTCATTCTGCCAGATAGATCGTAAAAGGTGAACGATTGACTATACGTGTAATTACTACCATTTACATCTTTGGTGTCTATAGGCGATGGTTTTTCTTCCCATCAGAAGAGCCTTCCATTTATTTGCTATCTAATGATATAAAACAAAATTTGTTCGTATGCGTGCATGTAATTCTATTTTATGTGCTATAAATTTACTGTATCCCTGTAACATTTGTTTCAGAAACACAATCACCAATCACTGTGACGGATCGCCCATATACAGCGCCCTCCAGTGGAACTACAACAAACTTACCTGTCGAGATATCTACTCAAACCATTTCTCGGCCGAGCTTACAAACGCAGCGACCTTCGTTCATGACCAAGCCAATAGATGGCGCGCCTACATATAGCTACCGGCCGCCTGAAATAAATTTACCCTCATTAGGCAACTTAGACGCTAGTAGCGAACAAAATAGTGATATAGTTAATAAAATTACATATAGCAGTGTAAATAAGTACCAAAATGTACATAGGCCGAGCAGTGAAGTGGAAACTAGTCCCCACAACAAAGTCTCGTCTAGTCTTAGCATAATGCCGGGTGCGCGACCAATGGCTATTTCTAGCCAACATACGGACAACAGCATTTCTTCAGGTAAGATAACTTCAGTTATTTTTCAGTAATAAGTTATATATAGATTCTTTTGAAGAGAATACAAATACATTACGTACAAATATTGAGTTGACTTAGGGACTGTTTACACGAACGCATCTTTAAAACCACTACCGTGAGGCACACTGATGACTGTTATTGGTATTGTTAAGTATATGAATTCCAATTTGATACCAAATAAAAAAAACAAGCCAAACATGTGCTAGGCCACGTGGAATGTAGGTTTCCGTAACTGCTTATCGCAATAATGTGAATTAAGAAGAGGTTTATTTTGTTTCATCCTTTTTTTATAACATAAAATAGCAAAGAAGAAGAAGGCTCTCCTGATGGAAAGAGACCACCCACACACCAAATATTTTAATGTTGCGTTACTATCCTTGTGGCGAGGTCTTAATGTTTTACATATGTATATTCACCGCCTACCTTAGCCTCCAAACAGGAACACGACAGTGACAAGCACTGACACTATTACGACAGAAAAAGGTAAGGCGGTGATACTCGACCCGGAAGAGACAATGCAGGACTCTATCACCTAGTAGCCACGATGACAGTGATTTGCATAGTCAATTTTTCGTCTACTCTTCAACGGGATACCCCGACCAACACAGGGCAAAACTATGATCATTTATTTTCAACACTCATGACAAATATATCTGCACCGCAGGTTTACTGCTGATCTCTCCTCATCAGTGTATCTATATCTATATTTAATATTAAAAATGCGAAAGTTTGGATGTTTGGATGGATGTTTGTTACTCAATCACGCAAAAACTATTGAACGGATTTGAATGAAATTTGGCATACAAGTAGCTGATGACCTGGAATAGCACATAAGCTACTTTTTATCCCGGAAAAATTAGATGATCTGGCGGGGTTCACCAAAAACTTTTATAATGCAGCGGGCTGCATGCGGCAGCTAGTATTTTATAAGTCTTACAGAGACTATTACTCGAAAATTTGTTGGTCCCGGGCTCAAGCCCGGAATCAACACGGGGAGCCCGGAACCAACACATGTTCAAATATGTCAATACCGCTTTCGCCGTGTTAGTCCCGGCCTCCTTTGTAGAATAGGCCAACTGCCGTACTGCCAGGCAGGTCGTAAAAGGCGACCGACAGGCTATCGAGTCACTACCATCGTGGCTACTAGGTGGTAGAGTTCTGCATTGTCTCGCCCGGGTCTGGTACCACCGCCTTACCTATTCCTGCCGCAATAGCGTCAGTGCTTGTCGCTGTCGTGTTCCGGTTTGGAGGGTAAGGTAGCCGGTAAACTTATGCATGTGGCATTAGACCTCGCCACAAGATAGCAACGCACCATTAACATCTTTGGTGTCTATAGGCGATGGTTGACTCTTTCCATCAGGAGATCCATCGGCTTGCTTGCTATCTTATGACATAAAAAAAAACTACTGTGTAGTTGAGCTCGAGGACATCTCCGAATTTGGTATCACCGCCCTACCATTTTTTGTCGCTAAAAACCAGTATTTGTCCTCTTATATTTCGACTTATGGTGTACAGTAGGCGCTCAACTTATGCAAGTTGATTCAATATCCTATATAATATATAATTGCTATACAGATAGCAATCCACCTTTGACATATTTGGTATCTGTAGGCGATGGTTATTCCTTTTTATTAAGAGAGCCATCTTCTTATTTGATATCCTATAATTTGTAATATCTGTCGTTTGTTTCTCTTCATAATTGTGACTTTATGTGCAAATACATCGTCACAAGACTTTAATCCGGAACACCACAGTGACAAACCTTGAAGTAATTGTGGTAATGCAGTAGTTCTAAGCCCGGGCGAGATATTGTGGCCCTCTACAACCTAATAGCCACGGTGGTAGTGTCACGTATAATTAACCATTCGTCTTATTATTATTTTTATTTCCGTATTGTTTTAAAAATGTTTAAGTAAATATGGATGCTTGGATGAAATATGGTTGAATTGACAAATAAATTTTAGTACGTTGACAATTTATAATCTGGATTATCATAAAGAGTACGTTTCATCTAAAAAAATTTAAAATTTCTCAGAAACATTAAAATATATTGCAAAACAATAAAGAAACTTATAAAAGTGCTACGTTAGTTGACACTGTCATAAATAATTTTAAGATATTTTCAAGAATTTTATCAGTTACAAACCGTCTGCTTTAATGTGGTATGTCATACCGGATATGTACCTATGTGGTCTTGCGTTTGAATCACGGGTTTGGCAAATGCCAAATCTCTATAAAAAGATTTTCTAAAAAACTGGCGTCTGCAAGATTGCTTGCGAGAGTTGTCAATATCCAACAATGGCCAACTGTCACAATATCAGATGTAATACCGTTAACTTACGACTGTATATACGTTGCATCTTCGGATTATGTCTTTCAAGACAATTTTTTAGTTTGTCAGTGTAGCTTGCAATTACATACAAATATACAGTTATACTACTTACCATTGAAATAAAATCATTTCAAGTGTAATTTTTAAACCTTGTACATAGTTTGAGACACGAGAAAAGATATGGGATAGTTTTTATTTCGGAAATCCCACGGGAACAGGAACTATGCGGGTAGAAATTTTTTCACACGGACGAAGTCACGAGTACAGCTAATTTACAATTGCTAATACGATACTAGCGTCTAGAGTGTTTGTTTATAATATATTACGTGACATATTCTGTCGTAATTCCTCAGGAACATCTACAAACTAGAAAGTTTATATGGAGTTATTTATTTATTTAACTTTTTTATGCAGCTTAAATAAATTTATGCAAAAGGCGGAATTAATGACAGAGTTGGAAAAAAAAACGAGTAAACGAGAAAAAATATACGTGATAACTTAATAATTACCATATCTAGGTGATTCTTTACACTGGCGAATATTTAGTTAGTGAAATGCTACTGGAGAAATTAATTAAATAATTTTTCAGAGCTCTTACTGTTTATAGAACAAATTTTGGCATCCAACATTTCATTGAAGAGGCTAAAAGCCACCTAGTTTCTTGTAAGTGAAGGGCTATCTATAATACTTGTATGCTTAGCTTGACTTTGGATTTTGATAAATTGGAGAGTTCATTACAAGTCTGTGACCAGTCATGTAATACCGACAAATATGGCTAATTATCCAAAGCTTCTCTAAAGTTAGTTTCACTTTGCATTTCAAGTGACCGCAAACCTTGTTGACTGCTTGAAATATCGGCATTATGTTTTAACTTCGCATGAAATATGATGCTTTATAAGATGAATGGAAATTAAAAAACTATGTTTAAATGTGCTCTTTTTGGCTGTTATGCATTTGTGTGTTATGGTGTTGAAATTTACTAAATTCTGCTTATCTCATTTTGAGATTGATTTAAACAATGCCTATATTTCAGACACATTCACTTTTACATTTACTTGTGCTCGCGAAATATTTGCTCTATATACGTTGTTTAATCTATATTATGAACTTACAGCATGTAATTTTTAAGGCATGACAAACAGTTTAGACTACAACACAAAACCTTGGGGAACGCGAGAACTGTAAAATACTGACTTTCGTATCGTTCAACCGGTTGTCATGAAAATTAGTATGCAGATGTGTTTTTTCAAGAAGAAAACGATTATGCGCTTCCCATTGATACGAATCACCACCAGGTAGCGCTGCAATGAACCGACTACTGTATCATTCAACCGATTGTCATAAAAACCGCTTGCGCATCAGAGCACACTCATTAGATTTGATAATTGGTTTTACGATTACGAAATAGCAGAAGTTTTCTCTGTGAAGTTATTAATGTATTACAAAAACGAGAAGCTTTATTCCAACATCATTTTTCCTGTTCTGTGAATGGATTTGATGCTGCATATTTTCACCTTCCATTTCTTCGCATCATTTGTCATTTTACACTTAACCCTACATTTTTATTCTTCTATGCAATTTATGATTTACGGTGGTTTGCTTTTATATTTATAAAGGCGAAAGTACGTCTGTCTGTTGCGCTTTTACAGCAAAACCGCTGCCTGTACCGATTTTGATGAAATAAAGAGAAACGGCATTTAGATACGAGGGTGGATTAAAAAGTACTCGGCCTGACACAGATCCATTCAATTCTAGAAATCAAATCTATCCACATTATTTAGTTCAGTTCAGACTAGTTAATTGTGTGAAGTTCGAGACGTGTGCAATAATCTGGTGTGATTTTATAAATTTTTTGACAAATCAATCGAACATACTTTCTGCAAATGGATCAAATCGAGCAGAGTGCCGTCATTAAGTACCTCCATAAGAAGGGCTATCACAGAAAGCCATCTATGATGATATGGTCAGTAAATTAGGGGATTCTGCGCTGTCTTATTCATCCGTCAAAAAATGGATAGCAGAATTCAAGTGTGGCAGAGAGTGTGAAAGATGAACCCCGATCTGGAAGGCCTTCGACATCCACTACTGACGAAAATATTAAAAAAGTACTTGATTTAATTGTGGGAGAGCGTAGATTAACAATTAGCTCGCGAAGATTATAGGCATCTCTTATGAACGAATTCAAAATATCATAGTCAACGAATTGGGTTTTTCCCAAAGTGTCTGTAGGGTGGGTTCCGCAAACAGAACTTTCAGTTGAACAAAAAAGGAGGCGATTGACTATTTCACGTAACTGTTAGGAGTTATTTGAACCCGACGAAGATGATTTTCTGAATCGTCTTGTTACAATGGACAAAACTTTGGTTCGTTACTATACGCCAGAAACAAAACAACAGTCAAAACAGTGGAGAAGGCCTGGTTCACCACCTTCCAAAAAGGCTAAGGCGCTTTTGTCGGCAAATAAGGTAATGGCTTCAGTATTCTGGAATTCGCAGGGTGTGATTATGATCGATTATCTTGAAAGGGGTCAAACTATAAACTCTGATTACTCCTGTGTCTTATTACGTAATTTACGAGAGGAAATAAAAGAACAACACCCAGGAACGCTCAGAAGAAAAGTCCTGTTTCATCAAGATAACGCCTGTGTTCACACGTCTGTACAATCAATGGCTGAAATCCACAATTGTGGCTTCGAACTATTACCGCATCCGCCTTCTTTCTGTTCCCTAACCTAAAAAAGCACTTGGGAGGTCAAAGATTTTCGACAAATGACGAAGTCAAAACAGCAGTAGACGCATATTTTGTCGCTAAGGAAGATTCATTTTTTTTCAACAAATCAATCAGTTCGATGCGATTTTGCCATCTCCCCTTCAATTTTTTTGAATGGGAGATAGCAAAATTGCATCGGACTTGATGGTGATTATTAAGAAAAATAAAAATATAACTGATTTAGTATGTGTTTATTTTCTTGGTAAGGCCGAATATTTTTCAATCCACCCTCGTACATAGTTGTTTTATTATTAATTGTAACAAGTTTTGTTTAAAAAGGTATTAATTAAATAATATTTTGACTTTTTATAAATTACTGACAATTTGTAATATGCGATGGTAATATGAGTTGTCAGTTTCGTCATAGTTCTTGTCACTAAATTTTAAGTGGTTCAAATTATGAATATCTTTTGTCACATTAATTGGATTAAAAATAGTGCCGGTTTTTAGAATTGTAGGTTTAAAATAATCAAATTCCGATGAAAATTAATGAGCGTACTTATGGTAAAACAAATAATCAAATCATTTCTATCTACAGTAATATTTTTATAAACATATCTAAAAGTATAATATAATCACAAAGTTTTAGAGCGTATAATTATCGTTTTTACATAAAAAGTTCAAATATTAATAAAGTAGATAAAACTTGTTCTGTCATACCAAATTAATAGGACAATGAGCCAAAATATACTATATTTTTATAAATTAAATTAAATAACAATATTTAATTACTTTTACCACTTTTTTCTGAAAATTATTTTGCAACGGTAGCGAGACCACTGTTTGATGCTTTTTGATGGACGCTTCTATTCACAAAGGTGGCACAACTTCCTCTACACCTCATGTGTAAAAGAAGAACATGTTCAACATGGCGGAATTGATTCTTTTAAGTACGTCGAAACTGCTCACTATGGAGACTTACAAAAAATGTATTACATTTTTTAATACATCTTTCGAGAATTACTAATATAGTTTGTTTATATTGACAAAAAAAACTATTTTTTAAGATAAATACGATCTCATAAAACACAAAGTTTATTTTGGCCAGCTTTCTTTATAATTTTTAACTAATGATTTTAGCAAAAAAAGAGTGTGAGGATTTATTTATCCGGTTAAAAGCACAGAACTAAGTTGGGATGCCCGTCTTGCTCTGCATAATCATTATGTGCTTTCCCTGTCGCTATTGAGTGGAAGTGAAAGTTGGGTATCTCATAAAGAACATGCAAGCAGAATTAACGCGGTAGAGATGTGATCGTAGTTTCAAGGCCATATTCCCCAAATCACGTGATATAACATCAATCAAGTTGAAGCATTAAGGGCTCTTACACACATTAAAACGATTCAACTTCGGGTCGTGCTACGACATAGCACATAATATGTATAAATCATGTCAAGGAGTCCTTAACACGTTGACTCGATTGACGTTTTGTTTCATAATTCGGGCCTATGATCGACGTGCGAGCCTATCCGTTAACATCACCAGCCATTTTCGCATTTTTTTCTAAAAAAGCACGGACCGTTACGCGCACACGTTTCGAGTTCGTTCCGGTGGACCGTGGTCACACAAATGGTTTATGAGTTTTTTAGATTGAATCCGATACTGTAAAGCGTATATTTTTTTATACTGATGTGAGAATTATTTAATTTAAATGGCTTAATCTTAAAAATAATTCCAGGTGTAACACGACACTTTGAGAAAAATATGACTACTTGTTAGTCGAGGATTTTTAATTCAAAAAGTAGGTAAATCGATGACCTACGCTTTTTAAATTTTTTAATAGAATTGGTAAACATATACATACGGAAAAAAATAAACAACATATATTATAGTACAAAAATATTTATTTACATAAATGTTAATGTTGTTTTATTTTTCATAATTCATACGTAGTTTTTTTTCGTAATTTTTAAATAATTTATTTCTTTTTTAATTTTACAGCTAAGTTAATTTTTTTTTAATATCGTAGATAAATAAGATATTTTACTTTTACATCATTTGATTTTTTTTTTAAGATCATAGATATCAACACTAAAATTTACGAAAATAAATAAAAATAGGTACCGTCATACCCAAAGCGCTGGTATCATTAAGTTGGTCGTTAACGAAAAATATGTTTTATTAATTGATATCTACGGTTTTTTGACAAAATTATTATCTAAATTGTCAGATCTTGAACTTATCTTGATTATAAATAGAGTTTACTTGTTGATTAATACGCCAAAACACTTTTAAATTAACCAGTATCATAAACTGCAACCAACGCATAACACACAGCACGAATCAAAATGGCGGACTGAATTCTTTTATTTTTCCCCAAGAGCGTACTTAAAAAAATAGTGCCAATTTGATGTTTTTCTGTACAATGTTTCGTTCGAAAACGATAAAATATCATAGAGTATTGTATTAAAACTGGTAAATAGTGAAAATATTGTATTCTTTTGATGAAGTTAGCGTTGGTCCCTGTGGAGACCATAGTGTATTAACGGAATTCTCTCGGAGGTCTCATTAGTTACCAAAAAAACTACAGTTTTACCTGGGCCAAGTTCAATATCTAATTATTTATTACTTATTTGTTTTAAAGACCAATGCAAAGAATTACTCGATGTAATTAAAACTTTGCTATAACATTTTATTCATCAAATTATACGTACAATATTGACCTCATTACCTTTTATCATTAAAGCGAGCCAGTTTTATTAAGTTTTAAACGGGTTGAAAGGCAACTTTCCGGGTTTATTATAAAGAACGCCCCTCCAATTAAATATAGTGGCTTGAATTTAGATGAAATCAGAGTCACGTTTCTCAAAAGATATTATATAACTAAATTTATTTGGGTAACTGTGTTAATCAAGGATTTTATTGGTGGCCATTGCTGGGGAAATGTACATACGACTTAGTTATTATTAGAAACTGCCGAAGAAATGAATAAAGAGTAAGAATAAATAAATAAATAAGAGAAATAACTCATTTTTATTATGCTTAACATTATCATTGATAATTTTTTTTATAGCATAAGATAGCAAACTAGCAGATGGCTCCTCTAATGAAAGAAAACCATCGCCACCACCAAAGATGTTAATAGTGTTAATGTCACATGTATAAGTTTACCTGCTGCTTTACACTCCAAACTGGAACACGATAGTGGCTAGCAATGACTCTTTTGCGACAGAAATAGTTAAAGCGGTTGTACCTGATTCGGGTGAGACAATGCAAACATCTACCACCTAGTAACGACAATAGTTTTGATTCGCATAGACCATCGTTCGCCTTTTATAAAATGCCTAGCAGAAAGGCAAATGGTATTTTCTTCAAAGAAAGCCTAGATCAACACGAGAGAGAATTATCATTTCCTCTTTAGGCACAAAATTATTAGCAGCACATACGGTTGTTTACTTGAAGAGGTAAACATCGACCCACATAACAAATCTGTATTGTATCATCATTTCTCTCTCCCGTTTTTCTTTTTTAAAACAATCATTTATTCAATCATGTTGGAATTGCCATCACCAGCATTGGTACTAGTCATTTTCTCTCTAGAATATAATGCATTGCTGGTACATACTAGCATTATTTTTTGTCATAAAACATAAGCAATTGACTCTTGGTGAACTGGACCCTTTCCATCGCCTGTCTTGTAAAGCCCCATCGATTGTCGATGGGGCTCTATAAGACAGGGTCGTTGTTAGGTTCTCTAATGGGTAGAGTCTAACCACTCGACCAACGGGGTGGTCAAATAATATATACACATGAACTAAAATAAATTTATATAGATTTATAAATAATCGCCCTGTGGTCTAGTGGTCCAGCGTTGGCGTTGACCACATGAGGTCCCGGGTTCAATTCCCGGGCCGGGCACTTAAGAAAAAAAAGTGTTTTTTTCAGTTTTCTGATAAACACAAAGTTTCCCGAGATTGGAAAGTTCCCGGTTTGGCGATAGGCTTGCTACCTATCACATTTGTAGGACCAAGTATCTTCGGCTAATCGTGGGTGCACTTGTTGTACCTCTGCCTATACCTTCGCGGATACGGGCGTGAAGATACTTATAAACAATATAAAATATGTACACAAGAATTGATTGTTTAAAGGTATTAGATACATTATTTTAAGCTTTATTTATTTATTGAAAGCTTTGGTACAACTACAAAAAAATAATTTTTAGCATTTAAATAATTCTTAAAGTAGTTTCACAATTAAATTGAATTCCGATAAGTGTTGCACACATCGTTGATACAGAATTTAAAAATACTGAAAAAATAGGGGAACATAGAAGATACATTTTGGAACGAAGTTCCTTACGGCAGGCTTGGAGGGGATAGGGATTTTGCTGCGCGACCGAACTGAAAAAAATGTGATAGTAAAACCGTAAGAAAAATGCGTGGAATAAAAGCGTTAAATGAGACGTGCGCAGGCGCGACAGTCGCGTACACAAGCGAGTAGTGCCGTTTAGCCGAAGGAAGTTCGTTCCTACCTGGTGTCCCGCGACACCACATCATTTTTTGAATACATTTTTAAGATTACTACTACTAATATACGGTACTAAGTTGTTTGACAGAGAGATACAGACAGAGTACTTATCCTTATTAGCAAATCTGGGTATTTGATTATTCGTATGCTCGTCAAAACATTTGTTTATTAATTCAATGAGATTAAAAGTATTTCTCATATAGGTGAATTGTAAATTATTATGGGAATAAAGATTCTTAAACCATGCTGCTATGAAGACTTTTTTAGATAAGGGATTGCTAAAAAAATTTTGCTTCACCCAAAAATCGGAATCACACCCTTATGCTTTAGAAATTAGAAGGACAATCATTAGACTACTGAGACGGATTTAATTTATTTGTTGACTAGCTAACCCGCGTATTTTCGCCCGTGAGTATATTAACATGTTATCGATGTAGTCGTTTTTATAATCTCCCATTTCAGCTCCTTAGGGGTTGATTTTTGAAAAAAGGCTAGCCTATGTTCGATCCGGATTTTCAATTATATCTATGCTAATTTTAGCGGTTGTCGTGAAAGTGTAACAGACAGAAAAACAGACATACAGATTTTCGCATTTATAATATATTAAGTATGCATTTTTAAGAATTATTGTTTTAATCTTTACAGCACATATGATGTCAAGGCCAAGTAATATGAACACAATTCATTGGCAAGTAACAACAGAACCATCGTTCATTACGAAACCGAAGCCAAACTGGGAAAAGCCAGCTGGGAAACCTACTAAGAAATTCACTACCACGACGACTAAACCTCACAAGAATTACCTCAAGCCCAAAGATCCGATGTTAAATATGATAAATAAAACTGAGGAATCGATTCCCGCTAAAATACAGACTACTGCAGCCACTACTACTACTGGTAAGATCTTCCAATTAGCAAACTTGGTAGACGAGAATCGCCAATGCTCGCTGCCAAGTCTGATTCGTTGCTACTAAATTAGAAGTTGAAACAGCTCTTGTAAATAACATGACCTTCCAAATGAATAATCATTTACTGCCATTATTTAATTAATTATTGTTAATTTATATATTTAATTTAAATTTTATAATAAAATTAAATTAAATTAAATTTCATCGATCAGTTATTGATTCATAGATTAGGTAGTTTATTATTGAAGTGAAAACTTCTTTAGGCGCGTTGAGCGTTTTGGTAGAGGGTAAAATCCTCGGTTCGCGTCACCGACATGCTAATTGTTCAATGCTTTCCCAAAAATTTGCACGACTCACGAAGGTGTAAATAAAACTTCGTTACTCAGTGGCTGGTTATAATTCTTAACAACGACAACAAAGACATTTATTGCTAATACAAAGTAATGATAAGCAAACGATAACGCGATGTAATATTGTATAGCGACATCTGTTATCTTAACTCTTAACTAAATACTTCATCATTATATTTACTAATACAAAGTAACTTTATTCAAATGCTATCGTGATTTAATTCGGAACAGCGACATCTATCATGGTGTTCCAGAACTAAACACTAATGATAATAGTATATCTATAGCTATGGAGAGCCAGACTAGCGCACGCGCAGTAGCCTGTGTACACGTATACACTAATACATCGACTATTTCTGACTGTGTTATGTGCGCGTTGGACGCTTTATATAGTTATATAGTTTTAATTACTCTCAACTTAATAGTTCCGTTTTCACTTCTATCGGCAGTCCCACGACTGCTACTGTTTTTTTCATTTAAGGGGGCGTCCACAAATTACGTGAGATGTTTGAGGAGGAGAGGGGGTCGAGTCAAATCTCATCTAATCTTATGTCGGGGAGAGGGGGGGTCTCGGCAAATATCACACAATTTTTTTTCTGATTAAAACAGAAAAAAATATACTATTTTGGTCCATTATCCAGGATGTACATGCTTAAGATTTAATCTTAAGCGTAATCGCAATACGATTAAGATTATTCACTAATTCGTTCGAAAAAAAATAATTTCATTCATACTTCGACGCTATACATTACTACTGACTCATATATCATATTTGTTTTATACCAAATAGTTCAACTTAATCTGAATTTACGGTACAGTGTAGCCCGTCCTTTGTTTTCGCGCCACTGTCAGAGAAGTAGACATTCTTTTTTTAATCGCAGTAATTACGATTTAAGTATTCTATTGTTAATTTTTTATGGCATAACTCAGCAATATTGATTACTAGTCTTAACTAGTCGTAAATAAAATCACGAAGCAATTTTTTTTTCTTTTTATAATAAAAATCCAACGCGTTTACATATTTAAGAAACCCAAATTTAAAAAAAATCTCACGTGAGATTATGGGATGGGGGAGGGGGTTGAATAAAATCTGACGACATCTCACCAAAGGTGGAGGGAGGGACAGAAAATAAAAAAAAACACCTCACGTAATTTATGGACGCCCCCTAATCAAATCAATTATTTAGTAATTATTGCATACATTTTTTCATTTGATTAATTATTCATAAACTTACTATTTCGCTCACTTTTTCGTTTATTTAACATTATCCCTTATTGGTCCAAGCCCCAAGATGGAACTGTCTGCTTTTCTGCCTACTATGCCATTAACATTGTGACTGCTAAGTGGCAGAGTATTGCAATGTTTCGCTTGGGTTTTTCTAACCTTAACTACCTATTAATGCCGGGTTAGAAGCGCCCCCCTATCCCTTGCTAAGGAACGTCGTAAGATACAGTAATTCGGAAACTTCCGTGAACTTTTATATGACCCCTGTGATGGCAAAGACAGAAAAATTAAAAGCAGTGTAAGAAATGGAATAAACTCAACGTAGGTCTGAAAAATGAGGATGACTCAACTGCACAATTATCCACCCTCGTCCACCACATTTTCACCCCGGTGAAAACTAATGTTTTCAATACGGCGTTCAGTTCGCGGCGCACTTGATAACATACGCGAGTAATAGAATACATGTGACAAACATGTATTTATAATATGATACGTAAGTAATAGAATACACGAGACGTACATGTACTCAAACTATGAAACGCGAGTAATAGAATACACGCGATGAACTTGTACTTATAATATGATACTTAAAAAATAATAATATGATACTTAAGTAATAGAATACATGAGACACACTTGTACTTATAATACGATACGTGAGTAATAAAATACACAAGGCAAACTTAAACATGTAACATGATTTGCAAGTAACAAAATACGTTGGACAAACTTTGCTTAAAATATGATACGCAAGTAATAGAATACATGAGACAAACTTGTACTTGTAGTATGATACGCAAGTAATAAAATACTTACGCGAGACAAATTCGTACCAATGATACGCGAGTACTGATGCTATAATTTATAAATTATATATTTGTTTACAGAATGTGGTGTCAGAGCAATTGGGCCACGGCCCGAAATGAGAATAATGGGCGGGAAGGACTCCAGTTTCGGGAGGTGGCCCTGGCAAGTATCCGTCAGACGGAACTCTTACTTTGGTTTCTCTTCCACCCATCGCTGCGGAGGCGCTATCATTAATGAAGGATGGATCGCAACAGCTGGACACTGTGTTGATGAGTAAGTTTATTATGATTTACAGTTAAAGCATTGTTTTGCAGCTATCCAGCTTTAAAATCTGTCATCTCCAGCAAAATGAAGTTATTCCCAGTATTAATTAGTTAAAGGATATTATCTCGGAACAAGTAAAAACAAACTACTATAATTGTAAAGCTAAGGTGTTAGAGGTCTTCAACGTCTCGTCCTAGTTTAGTAACTTTTGTAGTCACAGTAGCGTCACTAAATAAGAAACGTGAACAAATGGATGAAATAAGTTTTATTAATAAATAAATAGTATTATGAATATAAACAGTTTAATTTTATTTATTTATTTAATACAGTAAATATTAAATAAATTAAAAACGGCAACATCCACGTTTAATCGGTATAGGTTCCGAATTGACTAGACTAGTTTTCGTATTTAGTTGCAAACGGATATGTAACCAATATTCAGTTTTCATATAGATATCGAAAATCGTTTTCAGATATCGATATCAGTAACGAAACGAACGAAACGCAAACTAACGACAAACGCAAACTCACACTTATACCGTCGATGACATATCGCTCGTGATGTGAAGTTTGTATTTGTTCGTTATTCGTATTTCGTTCTCGTGTTGTTGCGTTGGGCTTTGGATAAACCATAACATGATGAAGTTTTTATGAAAACGGTTATATATATTTAGATATCCGATTTAAGTTACGTTTTGATATATCGAACTCAAGCCTAGAACTGATTGTTTGAGACTGACTGACAGGTTGAGACGAGTCGCTACCGAACGAACGTTGAACTCACCCTGAGGAAGGATCTCGTATAGGTTCGAAACTAGTAGAACCTACACCGATTAAACATGAGTGTAGCTGTTTTTAATTAATTAATTTAGTTTATAGTGTGTCCCGAAAGTTTTGATAATTTTAAGGTAAATATATTTATTGTAAAATTTGTATGTTTTAAAAGATAAAATCAGAAAATACTAACTAATTTTAAAAGTTCTTTAAACAATAAAACTATATTACCATTAACATAGACTTTTTCTCCCGATTGAATAAACGAAAGTACATAGTATGTGTGGGTCACATTGGTCACAAACAAAGTCGCATCGAACAGAAAGTCATGTGTCATCGATGAGTTACAACATTGATATTAAATCATCGATGTATCGTTTGAATTCATAAAGACGACACCAAGTAATAAAAAAAAGGAAAATATAATCAGTATTTTTATTTTTCAGTCTTCTAACATCTCAAATAAGAATACGAGTGGGGGAATATGACTTCACGTCAGTAGCTGAGCAATACCCATACACAGAAAGAGGGGTAGCCAGAAAAGCAGTCCATCCAAAATACAACTTCTTCACCTACGAATACGACTTGGCGCTGGTCAAACTGGATTCGCCGATTCAATTCGCACCACATATTTTGCCAATTTGTTTGCCAGCCAGCGATGACTTGTTGGTGGGAGAAAATGCTACTGTAACTGGTTGGGGTAGACTATCAGAAGGGGGAGTGTTACCGTCGATCTTACAAGAGGTACGTATTAATTGTATACTAGTATTTTGGATCGGATTTCCTTGTTGCACTTTATCGTTTGCGGGCTAAAAGGCGAAAAATATGTAACAATAAAAAACCGACACCTTTTTGCAGTATTTTTTGGGGCGCTTTGTGATTACCTGAAAAGTTAAAACATTTTGCAATCGATTTCACTTGCCATTTATTTTAAGAATATGCAAAAATATTTTATATTAGTAAATATTTTTAACGATTTTTATTAATATTATTATATTTTAATTAGCACAAAAGCGGTCAAAATTCGAGTGACATGGATGATAATGGATATAGTGATGATATTGAAAAAAATTTCAAACACAATGTATAAAGTAAATGTTGGTCACAAGAAAGAAAAATCAATTTTGTACCACATATCAAAACTCACACCCTTATCGGTTGACAGAAGAACAATTACGTGCAATCACACTTGTAATTGTTTTTCTCCAGGAGGGGAGATGTAAAGAAAACCATAATAAGGTTTTATTTAATTATGTTTTTTTATATTGCCGCGCTATGGCCAGTTTCCATAGCGGGCCGTGATAGCTTCTGTCAGCGGATTTGTCAATGAGTTGAAATTAGAAGGAAATTATATTTTATTGTCAAGAATTTTGTAAAAAGATAGACCCGAAAATAAGGGCTTCAAATGTTGTTTCTTTTAATTACAGAAACGCAATTGAGTCTTTGTTTTACTTATAAAGAGAAATAATATCGTTATATATATATATATATATATATATATATATATATATATATATATATATATATATATATATATATATATATATATATAATAAAGGCTCCACGAAGCGAAAATTTTTTACGATAATTATTTAAACATTTTTTAAGTAAAATTTTTAACGGAAATAATTCATTTATAGTATTTAGAATCATCATAATTTTTCCAAATTTAAAAAAGAATATTCAATACCTTAAATAAATTAATTTATGTGTCGTACTCGCTTTTGAGGCCGTGTGCGACCTAAAAATGTCGTGCGGAGACCCATTTTCAGCGTTAAATTAAAATTATAAATAATGGAGATAGAGTTCCGAGATCTGGAACTTTTTCTTTGTTTTTCCGAATCATTTTTTGAAATTTCTTAAATATTAATAGTTTAGGAAATATTGGCAAAAAACCAAATACCCTTTTTTCTCATCTTTAATTGTTTATAACTATTGCAATTTTTTATGTGCTAATACACGATTTCCAATGAGGTATCGCACATAATTTTAAGTGAAGTATCTCTATTTTAGCCACTTTTCAACTTGTCGCGCAGACTAAATAGGTTTATTGGTAGTACCATTAAACACTGCTTTGTCTTTTATTTTGTAGTTTATGTACACATGAGACACTCAGGCTAAGCACACTGCTTGGCTAAATAGCTCGGTTTCGCGGTAACGGTTATTCCGATCAACTGTTAAAATAGGTCATTAAAAAACATGAAATAATGAAAATATTAATCATGTAAATGCTTGTCCCCATTTTTTGGACTCAGGATTCGAACCCAAGCTACCTTAATTTCATAATATGTTTCCTATTCAGTTATCCAACGTAAGCATGTTGCTGACGCGAATCCATTTAATTTACCCCTACTTAAATTCGTATAACACGGCTAAAGAAGAGAAGAGATTTTCACTTAAAAAATAGAACAGTTCTCTATGTCAGTGTCGAACAATTTATTGCACCTTATATATTACAGGTACAAGTACCGATAGTGTCAAATGAACGATGCAAATCGATGTTCCTACGGGCGGGCAGACATGAATTCATCCCTGACATCTTCCTTTGTGCGGGACACGAGCGAGGTGGCCATGATTCTTGCCAAGGCGACTCGGGGGGACCATTACAGGTAATATAACGATAATAGAAAATGCTAGTAGACTGTTACAGAGCTTAATAGATAACTCGTTAAATTGACTTCAATTACAATAGCGCCCGTTTAGTCATCGTATTATTAATATTAGCTGTTAGCATTGTTGGTTATTTTCCGTCCCTAAAATTTTATAATTTTGTACGGCTTTTTTTATAATTCATAATTAAAGTCATTATATTTTCTTATAATAATATAGTTATTATAATTTAGATATTCAGCTTTTTTCATGCAATTTGTTTTTTAGTCTAATTGTTTTTCTGTAATATGTTATATTTTGTTTTTTAATTTTTCTTTTTTTTGATATATTCATTTTATAAGATCTATATAACAAAAGAAAAACAAAAAACAAAAATCCTTAATATCATGAATTTCATAGACAAGATTTTAATTCGTAGTGAACGGAAATTTTAACTTCCTTGTCATCTCGCCTTTTACTACTTAATGTTTTACTCTAAAATGCTGTAAAAGTGCCGAATAGTATTTATTATTATGCCGAATAGTATTTGGTATTCTTCGCCGTGTTGGTCCCGGCCTCCTTTGTAGAATAGGCCAACTGCCGTTCTGCCAGGCAGGTCGTAAAAGGCGACCGAATGGCTATCGAGTCACTACCATCGTGGCTACTAGGTGGTAGAGTTCTGCATTGTCTCGCCCGGGTCAGGTACCACCGCCTTGCCTATTCCTGCCGCAATAGCGTCAGTGCTTGTCGCTGTCGTGTTCCGGTTTGGAGGGTAAGGTAGCCGGTAAACTTATGCATGTGGCATTAGACCTCGCCACAAGATAGCAACGCACCATTAACATCTTTGGTGTCTATAGGCGATGGTTGACTCTTTCCATCAGGAGACCCATCTGCTTGTTTGCTATCTTATGATATAAAAAAAAAAAAAAAAAATAGTCCAAAATAGTTAACAAAATTTAAATTCCAACAGTAAACATAAACAGTTTAAATAATGTTGCCAGAACCCATTATTTAAAGTTACCTCCGCTAGCCAACAGAAGTTTCATCAACTTCATTGATACTTTACAGGTCAAAGGCAAAGATCAAAGATATTTCTTAGCTGGGATCATAAGTTGGGGAGTTGGATGTGGTGAGGCGAATTTACCGGGAGTTTGTACAAGAATATCAAAGTTCGTCCCATGGATATTACAAACAGTGAACTCCTAACCGTTTATATAAAAACTTGAGACTTAAAAAGTGAAGTGTATGATAGACTTTAAAAGTGATGTATAATATTTAAATGATTCAATTATATTAACGATTTATTTATACTGTAAATCGTTATCGAAACAAGAATACTTAATTAAAATTACCGCATTTATGTTAAAACTTGTTGAATAGGTAATTAAGCACTAATTAACTAATTAGTATCGACGTGAATTCATTCATTATTTACATTAACGAACAACGATCAAATGACTAAAATTGATGAAAATTTTACTAGAGAGCAAATAATTTTCTAATAATTTTATTCATTGTGGTTTCAAGTTTCGATATTGATGTTTGAATTTAAAGCTAATGTATTATATAGTAAAATACATAAAAATGTTATTATTTACAAAAACAGGTAAGCAGATAACATCGTTAAAGATAGGAGAACTACGTGGCTGATTCACCGTACCACCGTATTTCTTAAATACATATTGATTTAAAAAAATAATATACGGTGAGGAAAACCCCATCCGATCGTGAAAGGCATTGTTTGGTAACTTTATATGAACATAGATAGATGTGCATATAGATAGATAAATTTTCCCCGATTGAAATAATTTATCTTAAACGATATTTCAAATATTATTACGTCAACAAAATGACTGTTAAAAATGTCAGGAAACTTAGAGGCATCTTTCTATATTACAGGCGGTGTGGTCGCTTACTTGACATTATGTTGCCCAGTTTAAAATATTTGATAATTCATTTTAAAATACCGAATGTTTTAATGAATAATTATTTCTTTTTTTTAATATCATTAACCTACCTATACGCCATTTCGGGTCGGACGGTTTTTTTACTGTATAAATTGTATAGGATGCTTTTTACTTGATACAGAGGCCGAGAATAGATTTTTCAATATCAGCAGTAGAATCGATTGCAATAGTTTTTAAAGTACGGTATATTTTATTTCAAAAATCTATAAAAATTTATGTATGGATATTGGACACACTAAAACGATGCTGGGCGCTAAAACAAATCAGCGTGTATACATTAATAGTTATGTGCCTACAAAGAGTTGGGTTCATTGACGTGTAGGGCGACAATAATTGTTCGAGGTCATTGATACAACTTATTCTACTGATAACTCAAAGAGAATTTGTTATTTCTGTTTTATTAGTCGTTCATAAAATAATACGCTTGGGGTATTTCGGCTTTTGTACGAGTAAGAAGTATTATGTATAAAAAATAGTTTAGTGCAGACTCGGTGGTCGGTGAGTCCGTCTTAGTAAGTTACATATAGAGTGCAAGTTACCTTCAAAAATGTTGATTTGATTCAACGTTTTGTGAGGCGTTTTATTAATGGAACAGTCCACTCAGAAGCTATACAGAAGTCGTTTATACGATTTTCTGTATAAAAGCTTCAAAGGGTGATAGATTATTCTTCAACTTAATAAACGCCCTTAAAAGCACCGCTTACGTTGATGCTTTAAACCTTTTGCACTTTATAATAGGTTTTTGTAAATAATCAAAACATTTTTCATTACTTTTCTTCAATTTAATGTATTTTATCATTATATCTACCAGCTTGTATATTACGCATTTGGACTTATATGATTAACAAAGTATAAATAATTTAAAGCATCTTTGTTTCTTGCCGTGACAATTTAAAATAAATACCAGTATTAATAATTCCTTTAGTGTGTGTATGTTTACTTTGCACTATTGTAAATAATCACAATGCATTACTTTTTCTCATTTTATCATATAAAGATAGACCTTATAAATCTAACGGTATTAAAAGCTCTTTTGTTTCATTTGCTCTTCAAAGGTCGCATCTTTTCTTATTTGGGTTAATTTAAATTTCTCCTCATCTCGTGATTCTTCAAAAGCAATTGAAGAAAAGTCCTTTATAAATAAGATCAAAGTACTTTAACTAAGTATAGGTGTATAGCTTAGAAGTAAGATATGAATCAAACAATAATGTGAAAATTACCAAATCACAATAATTTGTATTTATTTGTAGTGCATTTATTTAATGTATATTCCAGTGATGTTTATAATATTGTATATTCTATAATTTTGTTGGAATGGATAGTTTATGAAGTCGTTGAAGTTTGTTCGTTTGCACAGTAATCTTGTTAATGATTAAATTTTGATCCAATCTCTTTTCGTTTATTTACAATGTAACCTATACACCTGCTATGTGTACATCTTTTAAAAACATAATAATGACCACAACAGAACATGTTAATGAATCTCATGTTATTATAAGTTTTTGCATTAGGCTCCTTGCTGGCACTAAAACTTTTTTTCCGTGTTGGTCCGGCCGTCTTTGAAGGATAGACATAGCTCGTAAAGGTAAAAAATAGGCTAAATATGTCGGCACCATCACGATTACTGGGTGGTAGAATTCTGGAACTGGAACCACATGCTTAATATATTTTTTATGTTAGTTGGATAGGCAAACTGGCAGACTTGTCACCTGATGGTAAGTGGTCGACGTCGCAAATAAACATAAACTAGTTTACCTGAAACTAGTCCAGGTGACTCATTTATGTGTTGCCTATCCTGAGACATAAAATATTAAGTTTCGGTGCCAGTAATTACACTGCCTATGTTGCCCTTCTCTCCGAAATACAACAAAGCTGTTTCACGGGAGAAACAAGCAAGATGGTAGTACCTATGAAGCCGGGAGCGCGGCACAGCGCATCCCTCCCACCGGTTTTTTCTTGAACAGCGTCAGTGATTGTCACTTTTGCGTTCGAGTTTTAGGGATAGGGTAGCCTGTAAGGTATTAATGTGACATAAAGTCCCTGCGACATCAAGTTCCCGCCATAACGATAACCATGAATGATAACACATCATTAAACGTTGTTTATAAACGACTAGCTGACCCGGCATAAGTTGTTTTGGTAAATATATTTATAACAGTATTTCTCTACTATATAATGAATGTTATTATACACATAAACCTACTTCTTGAATTACTCTATCTATTAAAAATACATCAAAATCCGTTGCCTAGTTTTAAAGACCTAAGCATACATAGACAGACAGCGAAAAGCGGCTTTGTTTTACACTATGTAGTGATGGTTTTCGCTTTCTATCATAAGAGCAATCTACTTGTTTCCAATTTTGTAATATTAAAAAAGCTCAAATGAAAACCCAATTACATTTTTTTTCAATCCAAATTTGAGACCTTATGATCAAAAGACACGAAAAAGGCAAGTCTAGTTGAGTCATGATTTGATGAACTATTGGCCTAGGTAACAAAAACAAGTATCGGTTAACAAAAAAAAAGGTTAAGAGGTGAGTAGTAGTAGAAGAAGGTGTGAGTACCTACCATTACACGTTTTCTTGCAGGGTAGAAAGAGTGAACTTAACGTTTACGTGATTTTTCAGTTCACCGCGATTCACCGATTAGTTTGTTGTGGAGATTGGTAAAAAACTACATCGCCACATTTTACCAACCATATGTGTTTACCGTTAATACACCATCTCCAGGCATCAAGCTGCCATTTACAATTGGATTTTCGAGAAGACCTCGAATACACCTTATCATCACTTTTGCTCGATGAAAGGATAGAACCCAAACCTCATAATTTTGAATAGTATAACTCCTAAACAGGTAGAGTTCTGCATTGTCTCGCCCGGTTCTGGTACCACCGCCTTACCTATTCCTGCCGCAATAGCGTCAGTGCTTGTCGCTGTCGTGTTCCAGTTTGGAGGGTAAGGTAGCCGGTAAACTTATGCATGTGGCATTAGACCTCGCCACAAGATAACAACGCACCATTAACATCTTTGGTATATATAGGCGATAGTTTCTCTTTCCATCAGGAGACCCATCTGCTTGTTTGCTAACTTATGACATAAAAAAAATCCTAAACTACGGCGTGAGAACAAAGTATAAGAGCAATGTTGAATGCATTATAAATTTATTTGTTACTAGCTGACCCGGAAAACGTTGTTCTGTCTTTTTAACTACTCTTAATTTTTTTTCTATACTTTCTCACCTTTTAAACCTTGCCTGAACTTCAACAATTAATTCAAAACCAAAAATTAGCCAAATCGGTGCAGCCATTTCCGAGTTTTAGCGAGACTAACGAACAGCAATTCTTTTTTATATATATAGATGTTCTAATTTCTGTTAGCCTAAGAGTTGACGGGTTTAAAATGTCACAAATGTGAACTTAAATGTGTAGTACATTAAGTTTGCCTTTTGTACAACTTTATTCTATATTACGATACTTAACTTTATTACTGTGACCGCCCCGTTGGTCAAGTGGTTAGCGACCCTGACTATGCAATCAACGGGGCTCAGGTTCGATCCCCGACGGGGACAAGCATTTGTGTGATGAGCATAAATGTTTGTAATTCCGGGTTTGGGTGTTTATTATATATATTCTGGTATTTATATATGTATTTCTATGTATTAGTATCGTTGACTAACACCCATAACACAAGCAAATGTTTGCTTACTTTGGGGTTAGATCAGTAAGTGTAATTTGTCCCGTGAATATTTATTATTTATTTATTATTATTTAATACTGTAGCGCTACCTCAGCACATTGACATATTATTACTATGGACGTCGGGTCCGCGCTAAAAATGTACAAGGCAAATGAGTTACAAAACGCATAAAGAGCTACAATTCTGCGTTAGTCGAAATTAAACCTTGATATATTGATTTAGTTTTTAAATTACCTTGTTAACATATCTATTCTTGTGATGTGTAACTGGGACATTTTTATCGCGATTTTATAGTATCCATGGTAATAATATGTCAGTGCCTCAGGATCAAAATTATTTTCAAACACTATATGTATCGCTATCCAAATAACAGAACGACATTGTTAACGCTAAATAACATTAGAATATCGATTTTTATGCGCGTTTCATGCTGTTTCGTGATTGATTCGCCACGTATTATGCTGTTTCGTGATTGGTTCGTCAGCTGGCGTCAGAAGACAACGTCATAATACCATATACCACAATGTAAATTCGTAGTGTATAACAACGTAATCAATAACGTTATTAAACAGTAAGAAATTCTGTATTATTTTTGGATAACGCCATGCTTGAAAATAACGTTATATCATGCCGCGAGCAATAACGTTCCCACAAAATACGGATATTTAAATCCTTGCTACACTAACAACGTTTTTTATATCAAATAATATAAAAAACATTATTAGTGAGTTTCACGAATTAAAGGGATACGCCTTTCAAGACAAAGTCGTAGTTTCTCAGTATAGCTTGCAATTTCACACAGAAATACTGAGTTATACTACTTACCGATGAAATAAAATCACTTCAAGGGTAATTTTTAAACCTTGTTATCTCATTCGGTATGATAAAACAGTACAAAATGATTTATTTCTATTTTTTCACGATTTAATATATCTATAAATGTATGACATTTTTGACAGTGATAGGAGCGTTTGCTCATATTTTCGGTGACACGTTTCCTTCCCATTATAGTGTTTATTAGTATTCATGTGGTCTGTGGTGAGTTTCTTCCTTTTTTTTTTGAAAATGGCTCTGTGATGGAAAGATAAACCATCGCCTATAGCTACCAATGATGTTATTGGTGCATGCTATCTGTGTAGCTGGATGGCAATACCACATTTATATGTCTTCCGACTACCATACCTTACCCTTCAAACCGGAGCACTACAATGACAAGCATTGACACTATTGCGGCAGGAATAGGTCAGGCGGTGGTAGCGAACCCAGGCGAGACAATCCGGACACTGGCTACCTTACCTTCTAAACCGGAACACGACACTGACAAGCACTGACGCTATTACGACAAGAATATGTAAGGCGGTGGTATCACACCCGAGGTGACAATGCAGAACTCTATCACCTAGTAGCCAGGATGGTAGTGACACGTATAGCCGATCGGTCGCCTCTTACGACCTGCCTGGCAGAACAGCAGTTGGGCTATTCTTCAAAGGAAACCCGACCAACACGAGGATCATATAAATAGTACAACCATAATAGAAATTTAAAAATTTAAACCGACTTCTGATATCAACTACACTCATGTCTTAAAAACTACTAAACCGAATTTGATGAAACTGGGTATTGGAATATACCTAATTTAAATCAAAAAGAATTACTTCGATACGGCTTTTGTTTTCCGAGAAATATGTGAACAAACATACAAACACACAAACTTACAAAATACATATACTTACGAAATTTAGTACTCGTGTTTGGACGTGTAAATATAAATACGGGATTCACGGGACAAATTACACTTATTTATCTAACCCCAAAGTAAGCAAATTATTTGCTTGTGTTATGGGTACGATACTAATACATAGAAATACATATATAAATACCAGAATATATATAATAAACACCCAAACCCGGAAATACAAACATTTATGCTCCTCACATAAATGCTTGTCCCCGTCGGGGATCGAACCCGAGCCCCGTTGATTGCGTAGTCAGGGCTGCTAACCACTCGACCAACGGGGCGGTAGATCATCAAATATACGAATATTATTCAATTCCAGCAATGTAATATTCATGCATGTCAAATTGATTACCTCCGTTTTTTGTCGGCTCCGTTTTTTATCGGCACCAACTATTTTATACCACTTTATAGAATTAAAAATGCATGTAAAACAAATTTCCGCATCATTTTAGTACGAAAACTTGGCAAAAGCCTAGAATTTTCCATGTTAGTTTTTTATAATAAATGTAAAAAGTCTTAAGCTATTATCAACCATCACCTATCGAAATAAGCGTGAAAATAGTATACACCAATGCTAACCAATTTTAACTTCAAATTTGCGTTGAACATACAAATTTGTTAAGTAATTTCTTTTTCACAAAATTGTTTTCTACATTCCAACTAGCTCTACAATGGCGTAGTGCAGTTTATTTGGTATTTCTATAGAATTTTATCAAATTTTCATGTTAGTTCATGCGCCCATTTAAGAATAGCTTATCTACATATTTATTTTTATAAGATCTGTAAAACATGTCAACAAACTGGATGATTTGCCCGACTTCGATCTTTTAAACACGTCCCCTGGTCATCTAAAACATAAAATCACCAATTACTGGTTCTGTGTGCCACCATGACCCAACGTGCTTGTCTGTTTGTAAATAGATTTAGTTTTAGTTAAGTATAGATGTTGCATTTTATGTACTATTTTTTCTAGTACTCAAGCTAACGTAGTAATAATATGCGAAAGCAAATAAATGGTGCTTAGTTAATCACATTGTAATATAAATTAAGTATGTACACGGTATGCTTTCCAAATAAAATAAAATAAAATAAAATAAAATAAAATAAAATAAAATAAAATAAAATAAAATAAAATAAAATAAAATAAAATAAAATAAAATAAAATAAAATAAAATAAAATAAAAACACATTCTTACACAGCAGCTTGTATAAGGCAAGAAAGAACTACATGTGTTATACTGTTACTTGTGTCGATCTAGGCTTCTTTAGAAGCATAGACCACACAAATACTAATTAGATACGGTGTTGAGCGCAAAATGCGAAGCCGCTCGTATGTGAAAATGTGTGTAAATTTCAAACGCTTGCAGATATATCGTTAAAAATAGAAATATGCCGTATAGTGATTTTATCGTATCGAATTAAAAGCTCCTGGATTATATTTCATCGGTAAGTATAACTCTGTATCTCTGAGTAAATGCAAGCGAGTTGACGACCTAAGAAATTGCCTTGAACGACGTACCTAGTTTAATCTGTGTTTAGAAGAATAGCACAGCTTTTTTGCTTATTTGCTATATCTATCTTATGATACATAGCAAACATGCAGATGAGTCTCCTGATGGAAAGAGTCAACCATCGCCTATAGACACCAAAGACGTTAATGGTGTGTTGCTATCTTGTGGCGAGGTCTAATGCCACATGCATAACTTTACCGGCTACCTTACCTTCCAAACCGGAACATGACAGTGAAAAGCTTCAGAGCTTTAGCATTTAGCATAATAGCATTTTTAGCATAATAGCGTCAGCGCTATTGTAGCAGGAAATAGCGTCAGAATAGCTGCTTATTACTAGGTATTTCATTAAAGGCTAGAGAGGCTACATATTGAAAAGGGTGTTCAGTATTCATAATTGTTATGTACCATCGCAATGCTTCAGATGTAACGTTGTTGTTTTTTCCGGGCTCCTTTGAAGAATAGGCCAACTGCCGTTCTGCCAGGCAGGTCGTAAAAAGCAACCGATTGGCTATTCGAGTCACTACCATCGTGGCTATTAGATGGTAGAGTTCAGCATTGACTCGCCCGGATCTGTACTAGCGCCTTACCTATTCCTACAACAATGATAGTGATTATGGTGATCTAGTTTCGAAGGTAAGGTAGCCGGTACTTATCTATGATAACACAACTCTGATAACAACGCGCAATTGACATCGGTGTTGTCATGAAGGTTTCTCTTTCCATTTAAAGGGCCATCTACTTGTATGCTATCTAATGATGTATAAAAAATTAGGAAAGTCCATGTCCGGCTACGCGCAATGTAGGTTTCCGAAGTTACCCATCACAATAATGCAGTCTAAAACTTTTAAAGGAATGTTTCATACTATGAACAGTAACCTATATTACGTCGACGACGGACATGTCCGCACCACATGTTTCCCGCTTATAAAAACTTCTCTAAGTAAATCGTATAAGTTGGCCGACTATTACTCAAAAATTTGCAGTCTTCAGAGCCGTGATAACTTTCTTTTAATTTCATTATAATTATTAAGATCGTGATTTTTTTCTCACCTCTAAAGCCAATCGTAAATGATTGCTGCGATTACAGCTAAAGCTGGCGGAGGAGGGGAAGGAAACTTGACATTAACAAAATTTAGCATTTTAAAGCTTAATATTTCATAAACGAGTCCATTACTTAATCGAAAAATCGTTTTCATAATCTATATATACACATAATAAAATCGTAGGAAAGCCAATGTATGTCCGGGGTAAACTCAAAAAGTACTCCATGGATTAACTTCAAATTTTGCATAAATATTACTAACAGGCCGGGTCAACATATAGGCTACGTATTATCACGCTATCACCTATTTTTTTCTCAGCTACGGGTCCCATCTGTACAATTCCACTTAAAGTATAAAAGAGTGTTAATGCCGAGTGGCGAGTTCGCGAAAGACGACCCAAAAGCCGCATTCTCCTACACCATGAATAACGCTTCTTCGCACACGGCCAACAAAACAAAGCCATTTTTAGCGTCCGAAAAAGTACATCTTGTCACTCATTCTGCGCATAGCCCTGACTTAGCACCCTGTGATTTCTGTATTTTTCCCAAAATCAAAGATTTGATGAGAGGTTTTACTTTTACCAACTCCGAAGAGGCAGTGATAGCGTTCAATCAGCACGTAGAAAACATGCCTTCAGATCTGTGGTCCTCCTGTTTTAAAAAATGGTTCGATCGCATGACAAAATGTTTAAAATATAAAGGAGATTATTTTGAAAAGCAATAAACATAATATTTTGGTTATAACATGTTTTTTTAAGTTACGCAAAACTTATAGTGTGACCTACGTATAGATTGTTTCCAGAGTTTCAAAACCAATATTTGTAGTATTTTAAGTTTATTATTTACCAATAAAAATAAAAAATCTTCTTTAATATTAGTTTAATTTCGGTACAAGACAATGTTCAAGTCGACAAATTTAGAAATTTTACGTAACATTGAGTACAAAGTAAGGTTGATGGAAGACTAATTGGACTCTTGCGAAATACCTATTAAAAAGTTTTTGTGATTCAACTCTAAATAGAACATTATCTCCAGAATTTTACAACCTTAATACACTTTCCTTAATGAAGCTTTTTGGTGACTTATTTTCAAAAATGTTATGCAGTAATGAAACTTTTTCTGACAGGTGTTTTAATACTACAACTAACGGTACTTTTAGTTATCATAAGATAGCAAACAAGCAGATAGTTTTCTAGATAGAAAGACCATTGCCTAAAGATACCAAAGATGTTAATGTATGCTGGTCATTTTCGGATTAAACTGAGACAGTAAGTTTTTAGTAGTAATTCACTATCAGCCATGGTAGAAGTGATATTTTCAACATTTGCTCATCTTTTACATTATGCGTAGTTAAGAACCTATAGTCTATTTATTATAAGGCCATACACGGGAGAAATCTCTAATGAACTTATTATCAAGTACTTTACCACGATTTGTCTGAAAAATCTTTAAAATATTCATAATGGACAGTGAATGTCCATATTCACTGTCCAATTCAAATACTAAAACAGTTATTTTCTAATATAATAAAGTATCGTCCATTCGGTAGAAAAATTTAAAATTATGCACTGGATAAAGTTAAAAGAATCCTTATTTTCTGGGAAAATATCTAAAATGTTCGCATAAAACTCTCCTTTGACCGTTCCTAGCGTACGAGACCAGTTCACCGCAGTTTAATGTCGAAAGCCTCAAAACACAGGAGGTAGCCTTTTAGCCAATAGCTTTTTAAGAACTGTCTACATGGCTTCCTCCTGTATAATAAACATTTATTACGAGTTTTTTTATCATAATATATAATACAGTTATATATTATAATAAAAAACATTATAATACATTTATTATAATTTGCATAGAGGTACAAAAAGTTCTTAATTAGCTAAAGTTTTAATGTCGAAAGCCTCAAAACACAGGTGCTAGCCTTTTATTCACTAGTTTTTTTAAGAAACTGGCTCAAAGGCTTCCGCCTGTACTCACCTTTCTTTCTTTCCACGAAGTAGTAACTCGTAATAACAGTAATAACAATCATTTAAATTTGCGTAAAATAGAGGTACACAAAGATCTTAATTAGCTAAAGTTCCTTTATACTTCACAGTTAAACGGCATGCAAATTTTCGTTTTTTATTTAATATGCACTTTCAGTTAAACTATATTTTACAAAACACGTAAGCCTTAGTAACTCAAATATTGTGGAGTTTTCATTAATACCCGAAATATTTGAAGCAGCTACTATAAATATTTATAGTAACTGCTATTAATATTTCTCGTCATGACTAGCGACTTTGTCTGACATTTAATAAATAATAGGTATAAATCATAATCTTAAAACATGCAATAAGCGTGTTTTAACATAAATAACAAAATATGACCGCCTCGTTGGTCGAGTGGTTAGCGGCCCTGACTACGCAATCAACGGGGCTCGGGTTCGATCCCGACGGGGACAAGCATTTGTGTGATGAGCATAAATATTTGTATTTCCGGGTTTGGGTGTTTATTATATATATTCTGGTATTTATATATGTATTTCTATGTATTAGTATCGTTGACTAACACCCATAACACAAGCAAATATTTGCTTACTTTGGGGTTAGATCAGCAAGTGTAATTTGTCCCGTGAATATTTATTTATTTATTATTTATTTATGTACTATTCTATGTATATTATGTATTTGTAACATAATGTTTGCATAAAAGTTTATTTAATGACATTATCCCTAAACGCCAATATTTTGTTATATGCTAATATCAGAAATGAAGCTCGAAAGTGTTTGATGATTAAAAGAATTTACCTGTTTGTGAAGTTTAATCACAATTACTAGAGGAATTTCGTTCCACGATATTAGTATCCCTCTCTCACAAGTCTAGCTATGACCCCTATTCATGAAATATTCGCTTAGCGATTCTCTAAACTAAATGATGGTGATCGCGACATACGGGAAAAAACCGATTTGCTAAATCACGTTTTTTTTTGTATTGATTGTTAAATAACAATTTTACAAAAATTACACAATATACCTGAAGATATTATCTAAGAAATGTGCTAACTAACTTATTACATGATAGAATGTAATTTACTTGATCATATAAAATTCCGAAAACAGGCTAAAAAATCTCTAAAACAACTAATTTGTTAATAATATTTCTAATCTTCCACATGATTTTTATATGATGATATTTAGTTGTAAATACATCATATGTATTTACAACTAAATATCCAATAATATATACAATGTGCTAAATTTTAGTTTTCAGCTGATGTCCTATATTTATTTATCGGAAATTAACACGTTTCCTAGTTGTTCCAGAACATACCGCGCCACCCATTTTCTATAAAATTGACACGCGTCGAAACACCTCGCCTTAATAGGAATATATTTATATTGATCATCAACTTAAATATGTAAGTGATTGTATCTGTTTAAACTTACAATGAATAAACCACTGTTTTTTTTCATAACTTGGAATCTTAGAATGACACATGAGAGCTGTTTTGTGAATTTACTAGAAAAGTAATTATGGGTTAAATATCACCTGACATTTGACAAAAGTGATAAAATTGTTCAAACGTGCTTTAATAAGTTTAGAGATTAATGCCAACTAATTAGATTACTATCAGCGCTGTCAGCTTATGATTTAAGCCATTTAAAACTCCAATTGTTCGTACGTTCTTTGTCTCCAAAGCGTTAGAAGTTTGCAGACGAAAAAACTAAGACCTCATCCTGAAATTTGGTAGACTATTGGCTATTTGACAATTTAAATTTAAATCCTAATGAAAATCGTATGGCACTATTCGATAAAGGAATCGTGAAAGTTGAATTGAAAATATTGTAGAAATGGAGAGAAAATTGTTTTAAGTTTTTTGTTAGTAAAGACATAGATAGCACTTATGTTTTAATATGGATCAGAAAAATATTTATATTATTACTTGCAAGTGTTTTATATTATTTTAAATTACATTCAGACTAAACAACGAGATTTATTTACTATTAAGGAATTAAACTGGTCTTATAAATTTTGACGAAGTTCTTGAACATAAAATTCATAATATATCCTGTTGTTAAGTTGTTTATCACAATTACAGTAACAGCATAGCCACCGGCTCCATCGAGGTTGCTTGTTTTAAACTAGCAAGTAGCAACACCCGAAATCTCAGCTGTGAAACGGGAAAAGTCCATAAACCTCGGTGCTACATATTTTCCCGCCAATAATCGAAGTAATGATCGTGGTCAAAGTCCGGTTTTGCAGGATTTGTCCAAAGGACGAATTTTTTGGCAAAATTTAACCACACATTTTTGAAAATATCATCCTTGATAGAATATAAATTTCAGTGTGCCGTAAAATCTATCTGGATATAACAATTAATATGTATATTCGCTGCAGATTGTAATGCAAAGACAGTGACCAGTGTATAACTTTAGTACTCAATGAATATTATAAGTTAGTAAACTTATTTCTCGCCTGAATTACCTGTGGACAAACAACAAAAATGTTAATGCTAAATAATTTATTGATTGTCAATACCATAATTATTATTTTTATAATACAACTATTACATTTATTAGTTTTTTAATATTAATTTTGTTCGCATGTCCCGAAATCACTGCTTCTTTTTGCTCAGTCGGGTTAAAGTTTTCCAATGTTAAAAGAATTTTAAAGATCGGTCCGCTAATTTTTAAGTTTATGCGTTACAAATATACAAAAATACGAATACTTTTCTTTACAATATTAGTATAGATATTATAATTTTATCAAATAATTTATATTATCAATTTCAGAATTATGATTTAAAAATAGTCTGTTGACACTTATCTTTTAATATTAGTGGTTATACTGATAATAAATAAGAATATTCTTTATCAATATTGTATTCATTGTCAATATCACATTTATCATTTATTTTTTATTTATTATCATTATAATTATCATTTATACAATAAGTAGTCAATAAGAGTAGAAACAGCAGTCAATATAATTATATTATCAATGGTGATATTTATGATGAATAAAAAGATTGCATCATTTACTCATTAAAAAAATCAGAATTATTCTATATTAACTGTTAATATCACAATTATCATTTATACATAGAAATATCACATACAGGTTACTTTTATTATCAATGGTTGTATTAATAATACATAAATAAGAAGATATATCATTGTAATCATAATTATCATTTATAAAAATTATTATTTTATACTATAATACTAATGATCATAAAATAAAATAAATGGGCATATAATAAAATCGTAGGAAAGTCAAAACTGTACATTGAATATTTTTTTAAAAGAATACTTGGGGCGTGATCTACAATCGATATCGAAGCCAAAAATATAGTTTTTAGAATTTTTGTCTGTTTGTCTGTATGTATGTCCGGGATAAACTCAAAAAAGTACTGCATGGATTTACTTCAAATTTTGCATGAATATCACCTACGGGGGAGGAGCTGTGCGGAGTAAACGAAGTCCGCGCGGACGAAGTCGCAGGCAACAGCTAGTTATCAATATTATTACAATTATTTCATTAAATCTCATCTCGTGATATCGTATTAATATACCCATACCATGTGAACATAATATACAACTATTTCAATAACGTATTCAGTATATCGAAGAGCCATTAGACACAAGTGGAGGCACTTGACAAAGCTACCCATTGGTTATAAGCTTAGTACATACTAATGAGTGTTTGGGGACTCAGTCAGTACTTACACGCTTCGTTAAATTAATGTATATTGTGTTCAAAGAGCTTGTAACTTGAAATGTTTATATGATTTTTAAAATAAAAATAAGAGAGATCAGTAGCTGATTTAAAACCAGCTATCATAAAATTACAGGCAGTTTGTAAAAGGTGAACGATTCGCCAAACGTGTTACCATGTTGATAGGTGGTAGAGTTCCGTAATGTCTCGCCTGGGTTTTCTTCCACCTATTCCCGTCACAACAGATTTAACGTTTATCAATGCCGTGATCTAGTTTGGAGTAAAAGGTAAGGCAAACTTGTACACATAGGGTCTATTCCCAGTTAAAATGGATATATAAATTAAATAATATTTCGGGGGAAGATAGCACAATTTTGTTCCCAGTTTCCCCCGATTATGAATTCGGGGGAAGATACGACAAAAATTCTTAGTTTCCCCCGTTCGGGGGAAAGCATTCGGTTGAATCTGGGAATAGACCGCATATAGCCTATTCCCTCATACGGATAGCAACGCACCATTAAAATCTTTGGTTTCTATTAGACACAGTTATTTCTTTCCATCAGGAAAGACACCTGTTTGTATAAAATTACAAAGAAATCATAACACAATACTCTATAGATAGTATTTTGTTGCAAGTTCAAAAAAACTGTTGAATTCTATTCCTTAGGAAATTCATAAAGCCAAGAGTTTAAATTCGTCAATACTATGTTAAAAACGATATTTACACGGTAAGTACTTTTTAAATGAATTTATTAACATCTAATTGGTATCTAACATCCGCCTGCTTTGCTGGAATAAATTCACTATATTACACTATATGTCCTATCATTTTGTGTGTCACTAGGCAAGCTGCTGAAGTATAATAGGATATACACACAAAAAAACATATTTTTAAAATACTAAAATTTTATTTGTTTTATATCATATCATTGTACGAGCACTTTTTAAAATGTCAGAACACTTAATTTTGTATATGTGTGTATTTTATATTATGTTAATGTCTGTAAATGTTATAAGTAAAGTTCTATAATAATTATTGAAAACGGTGTATATATATTTATCTTCTATGTAAGTAGTCTATCTATAAAAAATATTCAATGTAAAGATTTGACTTTCCTACGAATTTATTATATGTATAGATAATTTTGTATATTGTATTGCATACTTTATCTATACATAAGTTATATATACATAAGTATATATAACATATTTTATATATACATAAGTATGCTATAAAATATTATCTATAGGGGAGAGTCGACTATTGTACTGCCATTTAAATCGTACCACCTTGAAATTTTCTACTAAACAATAATATTTTTATACATCGGCTATACTAATAGATGCCTCAGTCGCGCCACTAACCACCAATAATTTCCAAATATGGCGTTTGCCCAACATCGCTGCAGTGCATAGAATATCAAAATTTATCTCTTTTTAGTCTAAATTTGACTATTGTTTCTTAAGGGTGTTACTAATTACTAACTACTAACTAACTTAAGGTAAGTTGAATGATACGTTTTGTTTACATTTGAATTGTCATTTGGTAAAGTTTTGTTTGGGCAAAGTGCTTACAAGAAAAAAGTGAGGTCATTTATAATAATTTATTTTTTCGCTCTTAAGTCAAAGTTCATTAAATTGTACCGGGTAAAAGTTACTAAATTGTACCGGTACAATTTAACGAACAATTTTATTTTGTTAACTTTTAGTTATTTTTTTTTTGCTTATACCAACTGTGATTTTATCTTTCAAAAAGTGATTTTGCGTGATCTGATTTTAATTTTATAAGATAAATATAAATGGAAAAAATAGTTGAAATATAAAAATAAAAAGAAAACATCTGCTCAAAAGGCTCTAGAAATAACGTCAAGTCCTTACAGATATAAATTAGAAGAGCAAGTTATAGTAAAGCAAAAGAAAATATTAAAAAATACAGAAAGTAGAGAAAAGAAAAACAAGATACCTACGTTTAAAATAAGGCTGTTAAAAAAAGGAAAATATTTGTTCCTACATTCTTCTTTTTTGTTACTTCATTTTAATAAATGAAAAAACAAAAAAAGCTGACGAAATGAAAAACATATTTTAAAAAAAGAAAATTCTGCTCTTCTTCTTGCAGCAGTAGCTATGATGAAGATATTGTTATAGAATTAGATGATTACTCAGATGACGAAATCGAAGATATAACTTTGTTTAGGAATAAAGGAAAACTTTTAATTTCTTATTTTGAATTTGTTTATTTTTGAATTCAGATACCTATTAAAGATTTAATTTTGCTATAGGTAGTTTTTTTAACAACTTTGATAGGAATATATATATACTGTACAGGAGGACCTTTGATTTGATATCTTGATTGTTTATTTTAGAATTTAGATAAGTAGTTTTTTTATATCATAAGATAGCAAACAAGTAGATGGAACCTCTGATGGAAAGAGTCAACCATCGCCTATAGACACCAAAGATGTTAATGGTGTGTTGCTATCTTATGGCGAGGTCTAATGCCACCATGGTCTAATCTCTGAGCTATCATGTGGACGGACGGACGAACGGACGACCAGACTGACGGACGGACATAGCGAAACCATAAGGGTTCCTAATTTACTTCGGAACCCTAAAAATGAACCCAAAATTCAAAAGTTTATTTGCAATTTACCGCTAAAGTAATAATATCACGAGATTTTCCGTAGAACTGATTTCGTATTTTCCTTCGAAATATCTAATTACAGTTGGACTTACGGTCGTTACTGTGACAGCTGAATTTGGGGCCAGCAGAGTGCTTAGCCGGAGTTTGTTTTATTTGGGCTACTAACGCCTGTGAATGTCACCTACGAGACTGGACCTCGGCATAGTGCGGCGTTTGTACTAAACGTAGAGGGCCGAATAGTGACACTGTGTCTCGCGTTGAGCATTAAAAAAGTATCCATGATACAACTTACATTTCAGAAGAAATTAATAATGTATTATAATACCTACTATAAATATCTAATCACTATTCAAACCGTAATTCTCTATGTCAACAAAAATAAGCGAAGCAAAGATTCCCTCCCCTTTAGATCTTACGTAATTCTTCAATTGCCTGCTCCATAGTCTTGCAGAGTATGGACGTGGCTGAAATTGGTCTATAGTTGGAGGGGTCGGCACGACTGCTTTTTTTGGGCACAGGCTGCACGTTGGCAAGCTTCCATGATTTCGGTAGTTTTCCAGTCGTCATCGAAAGGCGAAAGAGGCGTATCAACACAGGAGCGAGTTCAGGCGCACAAGTTTTATGTACTATGGCTGGAATCCCATCGGGGCCACTGGCTTTGCTCACGTCCAGATTCCGCGTTTTAAGAACCTCAATCTCACGGATGCGAATTTCCGGCATATTCACCTCGCATCCATATAGGCTGGGTGGTTCCGCGTTGGTGGGATCCAGATGCGAGTTTTCCGCGAATAGAGTAGCGAATAGGTTTACTTTCTCTACGGCAGTATGAGCCAGCGTCCCGTCCGGTTTCAGCAGTGGAGGAAGTGAGGGGTGGCAGAAATTCGATTCAAGCGACTTTGCCAAGGACTAAAAAGCTTTACTTGAGGGGTATGAAATCAGTTTATTCCCAATACGGTTGACGTGGTCAAATCGAGCTTTCAATAGAGCCTTTTTGCCATTTTATAACTGTTGCAGACGTTTGCGTTCATAACCTTGTAACTAAAAGAAAACTATTTGTAATCTATATTAATATTATAAATGCCAAAGTGTGGATGTTGTGATGTATATATGGATGTGTGTTACTCAATTACGCAGAAAGGAATTTGTTACACATGTAGATGATGACATGAAATAGTCTGGAATGGCTAATTTTTGTCACGAGAAAATTTAGTGATCCCGCGGAATTCACCAAAAGCTTATATAATGCAACGGGCTGCACACTGCAGCTAGTACTTATTAATAAAAATACGAAAGTTTGGATGTTTGGATGGATGGATGTTTGTTACTCAATCACGCCAAAACTACTGAATGGATTAAGATGAAATCTAGCACACATGAGGACGATAACGTGGAATAGCACATAGAATACTTTAAATCCCGGAAAAATAAGGTGTTCCGTTGGATTCTTGAAGTACTATATTATAACTTCATGGTTGGATTCACCTAAAAGTTTTATAATTGCATATAACACGTGCAGGTAATATATTAAAAAACAATCACTATAATCGTACCAGAGCCCCGTCGATTGTGTAATCAAGTATTAGACCGTGTTCTCAGTAACAAACTTTTTTTCTTAATAACCAGCTGAATTTTTGTAAACAGCTTCGTTTTGATGAGTCGCCTATCTTTTCTATATAAACTAAAAAAAATATATATATTACTAATAAAGTTAGTGGGCTTCAAAATTTCATTCGGTGAAGAAAAAGTATTTATTAATAACAATAATTATTTTTCTACTTTACTCGCTTAATTATTTTATGAAAAACACGAAAGAACTTTTGTTCTACACATTTGATGGTTTTTCTGACGAGTCCTCTACTCTAAAGTTTTGGAATTATGAGATTCTTAAATTGATATTAATCAATTTAAAGCAACCTATTTTTTTCCCAACCGCTTGTTAATTATTATTATAATTCAAAGGTTAGTTTGTCCTACATATAAAGTGGAAACTTTTCTTAATCCAAGACTCTAAAGTTTTCTTTTTTATCTATCTTTATTAGTTATCCGATTCAAGATTTATCGAAGATATAAAAGATAGGCTTCTCAACAAAACGAAGCTCCTCGCAAAAATTCAGCTTAATATTAATAAAAAAAGTTTGTTCCTGGGACCACTGTCTAATAATCTTTATGTAATATTTTCATCATCATCCATGTGATTGCTGTGATATAAAAAACTAAGTGAAAACAGCACGTAATATAAACAATCACGTTTGTTTTTACTACACAATGTAGGAGTACAACAACGATTACAGGCAACCATATGCACCCAGCCCATCCGCAATATCCATTACACTAAAACTTCATGTTCAGCCCGGGAGCTCGTTGATAAAACAACGCACAACTAATGTTATCTCGCTGATAACTTTTCAACTTTAACAAGGTAATGGGTTTATAGAAATTAATTTATTTTTTAGTACCAAATTTTTTAATACCAAGTGCTGCTGACAAAATAAACCTAAGTTTATACAAGGTTCGACAAGTCCATATAAATACTTAGAAATATTAAAATTACTAGCTGTACCCGCGACTTCGTTCGCGTCGAATTATTTCAAAAATAACATTAGCTTATTATATACGATCTTTCAGCATACAAATTACTTGATGTTTTGAATATTTTGGTGGGGTTCTTAAATGTGGGGAGTTAATTGAGATAAAAACTAGGCTCTTTAGTTGTTTCGCACCACGAGAGGTTCAGACCGTGGTGTGAATTGACCAAGAGCTCTTTTGGCATGGGTAATTTCGGACCGCAATGGTGGAGCGGTGCGAATCGCCCAATCTCTTATTGTATTGGGTTGATTTGCACCGCTGTGCAGTGGATGAATATTTGGGATCTTTAAATTGATATAAGTAGAAATCGAACCAAGAAAAGAGAAAGACCCATTTCAAAAAATACCTTGGGCGATTCGCACCAATCCATCACATGCCAAAAGAGCTCATGATCAATTCACACCGCGGTCCTAATCCCTCGCGGTGCGAAACAACTAAGGACCCAAAAACTATCCTATCTTTTAAGTTGGACTAAAGAGTAGATATGTACAAAATTTTATTGAAATTGGTTCAGTTGTTTCGGAGTCCATCGCGGACAAACAATGTGACACTTAATTTATATCCATACATACAAATGGTGAACGCGTGATGATTTAAAAACTATCAAAAACCAACAAAAACACAAAAAGAACCGGTCTTAAATAAATTTCGCAACAACATTTCGATTAACCGCAAAAGTGTTTTATCCTCGTTCCTAATGAATCGGCTGAACCCCCACTGGATCACGTGTAATTAATATGAGGCAACCTTTACGTAATCATGATACTTTTAATTAGCCAAGATTTACGTAATGCTCTCGTCGAGAAATCACTTAGGCTGAATGTTTTTTACACAAACTCCGTCGTCTGCACGTAGCTTAATTAGTTAAATTGGAAAGGAAATCCTGGAAAGTTTTTGGAATAACATTTTCTGTTTAATCTACAAATAGTTGTTTTTAGCGAGGCCAACTTTTTCTGTTTATGGAATGGAAATGGCCCAGCAATTTGTTGTCTTATGTTTATCAGTATCTATACAGGCTGACTGGAATAAAATGTACACACTAAAGGAGTATACGAAATGCCTGGCAGTACGGCAGATGGTCTATTCTTCAGAGAGAGTCCGGACCACCACGGGATAAATCTTCCTATCTGTGTCAGAGTCTAATATGCTTGTAAGAAAGAAATTATTTTTGGAACGAAGTTCCTTACGGCAGGCTTTAAGGGGATAGGGATTTTGCTGCGCGACCGAACTGAAATAATGTGATAGTAAAACCGTAAGAAAAATGCGTGGAATAAAAGCGTTAAATGAGACGTGCTCAGGCGCGACAGTCGCGTTCACAAGCGAGTAGTGTCGTTTAGCCGAAGGAAGTTCGTTCCTACCTGCAGGCTTAGGATAAGCACCACGAGATATATATCGATCGAGAAAGTGACGTTTGCTTGACATTTATTAATATCTCGATGGACGTTATTAAGCATGCCACGATAAACATTTAAAACGTCAGAGATAAATTAAACAAAAAGTTTACTCGAATAGAGAAATAAATGTTGTCACTAGAAGACATAGATATTATACTAATTCTGATTTTTAAGATACACCTTTGGTGCATTTAACTTGTGTTAATCATTATGAGCTTTGTTTACATTTATAACTTCCTGTCATCATTTCTCTTCTTTGTCAGAGTCGAAGGAAATATAACCAAAGCCTAGTGTAGCCGTACCTATTTACAATTGTAATTAAATATATTTTACATGTTTTTGAATTATTCTCTTTTTTTAGTTTTGACCATCAAAACTAGTTTTTTTATTCTATAAAACTGAAACAATGAATTATGATTCATAAGATGTTTTAATGTAAAGGACAATTAAGATGCCAGCGTGTATTTATTTCTGGGTGTATAACTGCGTAACTAATTATGCGTAAAAGTGCGTAACAATTATTATTAACAAGCTATTTTTTTCCACTATAATTATTCCTTTCAATTATAATTCTAACATTATTGAGTAAATTAACATCTTCTTTTAGACTAATCAATCAACATTTTTGATTAATTTTTTTGATGAGAAACTTCCATAGAATTGTTGTGATTTGACAATGACACGAAAATGCATTACGATAAACAAACATAAATGTATAGTATTATGCCAACTAGAAAATAAGATAGAACAGAATACAATTCACAGTATTTTATGTTACAAATAATGTTATCTATTAATGGCTCCAAAAATCAGCCAGATGCAAGCAATCCAACCTAAGACTTACTGTTAGACCGTGGTCTCCAAGAACAAACTGAATTTTTGTGAACAGCTTCGTTTTGACGAGACAACCATATTTTCTATCTTTGAAAAATCTCGAATCGGGTAACTAATAAAGATAGATAAAATAAGGAAACTTTAGAGTGTCAGACTAAGAAAAGTTTCCACTTTACGTGTATGACAAAGTTACCGTTGAATTACAATAATAATTAACAAGCTGTTGTGAGAAAATTAGTTTATTTTTAAATTGATTAATATCAATTTAAAAATCTCATAAGTGGGATTGTCAGAAAAATCATCAAATATGTAGGACAAAAGTTTCATCGTAGTTTTCATAATATAATCAAGCGATTAAAGTCGAAAAATAATTATTGTTATTAATAAATATTTATTATTTACCGAACCCAATGTCTTCGCAGCATTAATTTTATTAGTTACCCGATCCGAGATTTTTCGAAAATAGAAAAGACGGTTGTCTTGTCAAAATGAAGCTTTTCACAAATATTCAGCTTGTTGTTAATCAAAAAAAAGTTAGTTTGTGGGACCACGGTCTGTGATTTACATCTCAAGAACGAAAAACATTTTTCTTCGACTTTTCAGTTTATCTCTCTTTGATTCAAAGACTTACTCAAAGAGTATATAAATTTTATTTTATTTTGTCTTCTTACATTTACTTCTAACGAAAAAACGAGTGTGAGCTACACTCGATTTTTTTGTTATTTTTGATTGATTAATTAATATTTTGATTATTATAATATGTTTTTATGTATTATTTTTCCTGAGTATATGTTATTAATAGTAACATTAAATAATACAAAATAAGCACCAGCTTTAAATTAACCTTTTATTTTACATTTAGTTTTCTACTGAATTTTGTAGAAAACTTTGTAAGTAGTTGTAATTTTGAATAGAGTTGGTAACACTGAGTAGCACGAGAATTCGTAGAATTATTTTCTCTATACGAAAAATTAAAAGTTTGTTTACATTACGTCAAAAAGTATTGTACTTTAACTAATTTGTATTTTGTAATTAATTATAAATTAATTAATTATCTAACCATTACATACAAGGAATTATTGATTTATACTGTTTGGTTCTCACATCTCTTAAATCATCATCATTCTTCCGATTCTAGCACAAAAATAAATTGTGTTAGGTATGTGAAAAACACAAAATAAAACGTAAGTAGTGTACTTCTTTATACTTATATTTTTTAAAAGCCTATATAGGTTATTAAAAATAATTATGATTTTCTTTTTAGGATAAGAAGTAATAAGCATAAATTAACTTTGTCGCCATGGTGGATTCATGGACTAGACTTGTAGCACCAAAGATTAAAGTCTTTAATATTGGGAAAGCATAATATAACACCATATATTCTACAAATACTTCATACATTATAGTTTCTAGAGGAAGAAAGGAAAACATTAGAACACTGTGTAAGTATTTATTTACATACATATCTCCATGACAAATCATCTAACAAGGTAGACTGAAAGAATCAAATTTTAAACATATTTTAATATATTTCTTTCATTGTAAAAGTTGTGGTTTTTTACAAAATTAATATCATAAATTCAAGATTATATCAAAAACTTGATTCTTGTAAAAAAATCCTGAATAATATGAGCTTTCTCTGGAGAATAGTGTAGGCTTCTTTCACTCCCTTTTATAAATGTAACCAATTGTTTTTTCGACCCCATTATATAATTTACAATGCAAATCTATATAACACTACACAAAATGCAACATGCAAGACTGGAGTCATAAGTCCTGAGTTAACTGACAAAAAAATATATTAAGTAAACATATATAACAACATTTTGATAAGATATATTTGTTTACAGGTTGACTAAACAGCGAGTAATGGAAATAGAATAAAGAAGCCTTTCTATTTATTACATTTTTTGAAATTGTTGATTAAGAAGATTTATAAGTTAATGCTGAATATTATATTTTTCTTGCTGTTTTTAATGGTTGTGCAAGATTGAAAAATAAATTTTAATTTGTAGAAAACAATTAAGTTTATAACATGATAGTCTTAATGTACCTAATATGTGTAGTTTTTAAAATTTAAATTAATAGAAAGTTAATGTTACCTTAGGAAAAAATATTTTACTTGTTGATTTTTTATTTTCAAGTGAAATTCCATACTACTCATACTATATAGTAAACTAATTTTTGATATTGAATTTTCATTACTGATTAATTATGCGAGATAACAAGAGATATTTAAATTGTAGAAAACATTTAAATTTAAAATATAATAGCTTTAATATAGTGTGTGTAATCTTCTATAAGTTTGTTACATTAGTGAAAATTCAAAGATACATGTTAATAAATTTAAGTCATAAGGTGATAAATTGTCAAAATTATTTATCTATTCTGAGAAGTACAAACATTAATAATAATTGTTAGTTTAGTAAAGTAGATGTGTTTGTATATTTTTTAAAACTCAAATTTAATTTTCTTTACAAGACTGCTTCATATTACACACTTTTTATAATTATTCATTTTGTATTTTGTGTGATTTATTCATTTTGTAACTTTATTAAAGAAAATAAAAATTATTTCTCAAGACTTTTCCATATAGTAAAATCTATGTTTGGCATTAAAACATTAAATACTATGAATAGTGTGTCATTAAACTTATACTTAAAATTAGCCATTGATGACTATAAGTTTCATTTTTATTATATAAAATTATTTAATACTTAGATAGAAGGTTTGCCTAGAGCATATATTTTTTTAAATAAATCTTATACAACACTAAAGTATTTTATTATACCAATAATCCACTAAGTATTGTTACTACCAAAATCACTTCGATTAAAAAACAACAACAAAAGTAACAAAGTTAACACTTCTAAAAGAAAATACTTGTAATTATCATATCGAAGGGTCCTACGTATAGTTGTGCAAGTGCAATGACACAACTTTACTGGAGGCCGGATTAAATGTTCTGTAGCTTGTAATCTATACCTTCATATAACAAAATCGTAGGAAAGTCAATGTATGTCCGGGGTAAACTCAAAAAGTACTGCATGGATTTACTTTAAATTTTGCATGAATATTACTAACAGGTCGGGTCAACATATAGGCTACATATTATCACGTTATCACCTACGGGGGAGGAGCTGTGCGGAGTAAACAAAGTCTGCACAAACAAAGTCACGGGCAACAGCTAGTTTTGACATAAATCAATACACTTTATTACATTAGGACAAATATAAGGTAATTTTAAAGCTTTTGAGGCAAGAAAATGGTTTCCGTTGTTTTGCAAGTTGCACCAGTATACATAGGATCCATCAATATCTTCTATTATGTAGTCTTCGCATTTCATCCATTTCAATTATGTCATATGAGGGCATCATTTGTTCTTCTAGGATATTTGTCAGTAATATCAAAAATTCTACAGTTGAAGTCTTATCTGCAAATAATAATTATATTTTTTATTGACATATATTATTGTAATAAACAATAATAACAAGAACTGACTGCCTTTCTGTATGGTAAATTATCTTTAAATGTAGACAAATATAAAATAATAATGTTTACACATGTAGGTACCTAGGTAATTGAGAACTACATGTGTCATATTGGATATTTTAAGTTATGAATATTACAGAAAATAATTCGTCATAGTAGTATGTTAATCATACATGGAACTTGGTCTGAAAACAACTGATTAAAACAAATACTTTTTTTGACTAAATATAACCTGAATGGGTAGTAAAAACTCCTTAAATACATAATCAATGCAAGCCTTAGAGGAATAACACATTTGCATCATTATTCTATGATGTAAGCATTGTTGTTGTTTGTTGGTATGTGGCTGTAAGTATTGTGAAAAGTTGACCACCAAGAAAAGGATTATTACTTGTATCCAGCTGAAATTTAACATACACTTGACATGTATATGTAACATATTAACTGTTTAAAAAAGAAACTCGAAAAACTACAGATAACTTTTGAAAAAATATAACTTTATTGAGTTCACCTAAGTCAAATTAGTATTTACTACAAAGATATTCTGTTATTACAGTTAATGAAGTTGGATGGCTGTCATATCTACTAGAAACTGAATTACAAGTCTCTTATGTTCACTTACCTTTAACTAAAGAGACATGCCTTGATCGGTGTGTGGCTCTAAACCTCAAAATTCACAAGGGTCTATATTATTTAGAGAGCCATGGTTATTGGGTTTATTGAAGCGCTATAGTGATTGGAATGCTCCGTCCGTTGTGTAAAAAGATCACACAAATTTCCTATGTGCCTTCTTTGTATTTTGCAGGCTTGCCGTTAACCGTAGATATTTAGCACATAATAGGTATAATATGGAACTGCCACCACTATTAAATACATATATGCCATACTGCCTGCCTGCCTGCCTGCCATACATACTACTGCCAACACTGGACCGAAATCTATATTTAATAAAATGAATAGAAATCAAAAAGTTTTGTAATTATTGTATAATTAAAGTATAATAATATGAAATAGTGGATAAGGTTATCAACATTTTAACCAAATTTTAACGAAGTGTCAAATGACAAATCGATAAAATGACAGCAAGACGTTTCGATCGATAGAGAAAATAACTACCGTCGAGTAAAATTGATCATTTTCTCTTCCTTTGAAGTATCATGTCGAATCAAGTGTCAAATGCGTTAGCGAATCGAGAAAGTGACATAAAAGTCGAGAAAACGAGGTCGATAAAATTTTATCGTGTTGCTTATCCTAAGCCTGCTGGTGTCCCGCGACACCACATCATTTTTTTATTAATAATATTTACTAGCTAATCCGTGTGAATATTTCGCACGGTGCCATCTACCAAGTACCAAGTATAAAACTCTATTAAGATATTTGATGTATCTATATTTTTCGCCCAAAGAAGAAAACATAAGCTTTGACCGGTATTTGGGGTTTTTTTGTGAAGTAGTTAAAGAGATCAAGCCACTCCAGAAAAAAAAATACATTTAGAAATAATATATTAGTAATAAGTATGATGATGATGATTATTTTGATTGGCAAAAATGTACCTACTAATTTTGAAAAAATAAATACACTTATGATAGCAGATTTTGACGATGGACTATACTCGTATAAAATACTAGCTGTTGCCAGCGACTTCGTCCGCGCGGACTTCGTTTACACCGCACAGCTCCTCCCCCTTAGGTGATAGCGTGATAATATGTAGCCTATATATTGACCCGACCTGTTAGTAATATTCATGCAAAATTTGAAGTAAATCCATGCATTACTTTTTGAGTTTACCCCGGACAGACAAACAGACAGACAGACAGACAGACGGACGGACGGACGGACAGACAGACAGACAAACAAAAATTAAAAACTATATTTTTGGCTTCGATATCGATTGTAGATCACGCCACAAGTACTCTTAAAAAATATTCAATGTACAGTTTTGACTTTCCTACCAATTTGTTATACAATCTGTATATATCTGTATTAAATTTTATTTATAAATGAATAAGCAAAGTTTGTTTTTACACCCTAAATGAATAAATATACCTATATTTGTTACTACCTAACGGTACACATTCAAAGCTATATCAGCGGATGAAAGACAAAACATTCATGTTTAAGCGAATGCATTTATAGTAAAAAGGAATTATTAGAGTGACTTTCTTATTACCATTCAAATAACCAAAATGTTTTTATTATTTCCAGAAAATAAGATCAAGATTTACCAAACAGAATGTATGAACATATAACACTAGCTATACCTGCGACTTCGTCCGCGTGGAATAATTTTTAAAATAAAAGTTTTGCTGTTTAGTTGTAAAGTTCCCGTTTTCGTGAGATTTCCGGGATAAAAACTATCTTATCTTCTTTCTCGCGTTTCAAACTATATTTGTACCAAATTTCATTCAAATCAGTTCAGTGGTTCAGGCATGAATAAGAGACAGAGAGGCAGACATACAGCCAGAGTTACTTTCACATTTATAATATTGTTATGCATTTGCTATGGCTACGTTCAATACTACTATCATAAGCAAATAATTTACCTACAGATCAATTCCTGTGCCATTACCATACCCATTTATTATAATTATCCCTTATTTACATTTTTCTTCTTATTTTATATCTATATATAGAATCAATTGCTGTTCGTTAGTCTCGCTAAAACTCGAGAACGGCTGAATCGATTTGACAAATTTTGGTTTTGAATTAATTGTTGAAGGTTTAAAAGGTTAGAAAATATAGAAAAAAATAAGAGTAGTTAAAAAGGCAGAACAACGTTTTCCGGGTCAGCTAGTACATTTATACTTATAACATTTAAAAAAATACAATATTATAAAAATAAAATATAAAAATAGGTTTTCCACTGACCGACAGGATCGAATCCTAGTCTGAAGGATAAGGTAGCTAGAAGACTAATGCAGGAGGCATTGCTAACCCGCCACATGACTAGCAACCCACTATTAACATTCTTGGTGTCTATAAGCGATAATTTCTCTTTCCATCAGGAGAGCCATTGGCTTGTTTGTAATCTATTGATATAAAAAAAGATGGCCACTTTACTAGTCACATAAATATCTATAATTCGCCGTGTTGGTCCCGGCCTCCTTTGTAGAATAGGCCAACTGCCGTTCTGCCAGGCAGGTCGTAAAAGGCGACCGATTGGCTATCGAGTCACTACCATCGTGGCTACTAGGTGGTAGAGTTCTGCATTGTCTCGCCCGGGTCTGGTACCACCGCCTTACCTATTCCTGCCGCAATAGCGTCAGTGCTTGTTGCTGTCGTGTTCCGGTTTGGAGGGTAAGGTAGCCGGTAAACTTATGCATGTGGCATTATACCTCGCCACAAGATAGCAACGCACCATTAACATCTTTGGTGTCTATAGGCGATGGTTGACTCTTTCCATCAGGAGACCCATCTGCTTGTTTGCTATCTTATGACATAAAAAAATTAAAATTCACATTCGCTAGGTTGCCTTTACGTACCTACAAAAGAACGATGCAACATCCCCTTTGACTAGGACCTTACTTAAAATTGTGAGTAAATCTCACCTTGTTGGTTCCGGGCTTCTTTGAAGAATAGACCAACTGCCGTTCTGCCAGGCAGGTCGTAAAAGGCAACCGATTGGCTATGCGAGTCACTACCAACGTGACTACTAGGTGGTAGAGTTCTGCATTGTCTCTCCCGGGTCTGGTACCACCGCCTTAACTATTCCTGCCGCAATAGCGTCAGTGCTTGTCACTGTCGTGTTTCGATTTGGAGGGTGAGGTAGCTGGTAAACCTATGTATTTGGCATTAGACCTCGCCACAAGATAACGCACCATTAACATCTTTGGTGTCTATAGGCGATGGTTGACTCTTACCATCAGGAGACCCATCTGCTTGTTTGCTATCATATTATATAAATAAATTACACTTCAACACTACAGTTTTTTAAATATTCTGACTTTAATTTCTATTTTTACATTAATTTAATATTAATACAACAGACATAATATTATTTGACTTTAAGATGCTCCAACCCTTTTCAAACACGTAACATTTGAAAACCAGAAACTAACAAGTCTCAAGTATTCCAGTAAAACGTAAACATTAATTATTGCATTAGGGCCATGTCTACGTCGCTACGTGAAACAGATGTTGCCGGCACGTGAGCTTTATATAACGTGAATAGGTCGACAGTCGACACTCACAGTCAGGATGTTTGTATAAGGGTGGGGTGCGCCTTACAGCGTGCAACCAATAACCATTTTGTTCAGGATAGTATCATAAATAAATATTTATAATCAATATTTTACACAAACATAATATTATAAAATGCGTCCATTAATTACAGAGTCCATGGGGCTAAAATCATAGAAATATTTTTGGAGTATCACGCTCAAAGAGTATACAATACTTGATCATGCTTTTGAAAATGAGGTAAAATAAGGTAATAGAAAATACACGAGTACATAATTTTATGACAGAAAATAACTGGTGGCAATGTAAATAAATTTTGTCGTTAATTTAAAAAAAAAAACAGAGTAATATTTGTACAAAAAGAAGTTTATATTATTAAAAACATTAATATAGATAATAAGCTACATGTTATTCTTGTAAATTTACTCACAATTTTAAGTAAGGTACTAGTCAAAGGGGATGTTGCACCGTTCTTTTTTACGTAAAGGCAACCTAGCGAATATGAATTATAGATATTTATATAACTAGTAAAGGAGCAGCCATCTTTTTTTTATATCAATAGATTACAAACAAGCCAATGACTCTCATGATGAAAAGAGAAATTATCGCTTATATACAGCAAGAATGTTAATAGTGGTTTGCTATTCATGTGGCGGGATAGCAATGCCTCCTGCATTAGTCTACCAGCTACCTTGTCCTTCAGAGTGGGATACGACAATGACAAGCATTGACGCTGTTGCGGCTGAAATAGGTAAGGCGGTGGTACCGGGCGAGCAGTCACGGAACTCTACTATCAAGTAAAATTAAAGTTATTTAGAGCTAGATACTAATATAATGCAATTTATGGTAGTAGATCTGCAGGAACAAATTGCCGCTAGCAGTATTCTATCCAGTTCTTAAAATAAATTGATTTATTAAGATAATTCATACAAATTTCTCATATCTTCGAAATCATCTATGAAAACATTAAGAATCACGAATAAAAGAAAAACCATCACGCCCAAATCCACGGTCAAATAGGCAGAGGTACAGCTAACCATCATATTATAGTGTATTCACCATTAACCAAAATTATTGCGTCCCGTGATATTACCGGTGGCCAAACTTTTAGGCATACAATAATAATAATAATAATATTCTGGATCAAGGGCCAAATACAGAAGGTGGCAGACAGTGTTAAGAACGGTGCGTATTGTGAGGACGTTTATTTCTCTGTCGCTCTGAGCACCGGTGACTTAGCTATAAGGCTCCAGTCGCGCGTCGGTCAGTGGGTAACCTATTTTTATATATTTATTTTTATGATATTGTATTTTTTTAAATGTTATGTTCTGTTTTAAATGTTCTGCCTTTTTAACTACTCTTATTTTTTCTATATTTTCTCACCTTTTAAACCTTCCCTGGACTTCAACAATTAATCTAAAACCAAAATTAGCCTAATCGGTTCAGCCGTTCTCGAGTTTTAACGAGACTAACGAACAGCAATTGATTCTATATGTAGATATAAAATAAGAAGAAAAATTAAAAAAAATGGATAATTATAATAACTGGGTAAATCACAGGAATTGATCTGTAAGTAAATTATTTGCTTATGATAGTAGTATTGAACGTAGCCATAGCAAATGCATAACAATATTATAAATGTGAAAGTAACTCTGGCTGTCTGTCTGCCTCTCTGTCTCTTATTTATGCCTGAGCCACTGAACTGATTTGAATGAAATTTAGTACAAATATAGTTTGAAACGCGAGAAAGGGCATAAGATCGTTAATATCCCGGAAATCTCACGGAAACGGGAACTTTACAAGTAAACAGCGGAACTTTTATTTTTAAAATTATTCCACGCGGACGAAGTCGCAGGTATAGCTAGTGTTATATATTCATAGCTCCTCTCTGACCTCAAAAATTTATGACAATAAATGTGATGGTATTTTAATTTTTGAAAAAACTGTTATTGAATACGATCATCGATTTTAATCTTTCCAATGGCATTCAATGCAATTTTCGAACTTTAAAATGTTGTCTGAGCTATAAAATTAATTGATTGAAAATATATTATAGTAAAAGCAAAACACATTTTTTACCAACATTTTCCCGTAAGTACTCAATTTTAATCCGATTTGGGATTTTGGCGCAATATTTAAGAAATTACGTCATCGTGAAAATAGTCGGAAAAGTCCTAAGATCTTAAAAATCGAGTTTTCACCAAATCATGAGGATTTGGTGACTCGATTTTTGAAAATTGTTGCGAAGTCAGGGAAGTAAAACAATATAAGTAAATATTGTTATATTCTATCTAGTTAAGCATTTCAGAAAAGTACGTCAATCGTATTACGTAAGTCAAAACACACAAAAACTGCCGAAGTGCAAGACTAAAATCTTTGTTTCTTTTAGATAAGTAATTTTGTAAGTCGCTAATAATAATCACAACAAGCATGATAAAGAAATAAACATGGAAACTTACTTAAGTTAAGTGCTATGATTTCCAGTTAGAAATAGACAATAAGTGTTCTAGAAAAAATATTTATTTAACTCCCACAATAATTATATATGTCACTTCTGCTGACTCTGTTGAGTATATTAGGAATGCGAAGATTTTAAATATGCTATAATAATTTAGTAAACATTTTTGTAACAAAGAACTTTCATTAAACTTTAGTTCATCTTTAATAAGTATTCTGGTAAGTCGCTTATACTCAGAACCAACCATTTCCTTTTAACATACATGGAAACTTACGCAAGTATAGTGTTATGATTTCCAGTTAGAAATAGACAGAAATGTTCAGGAAACAATTATATGTTTAACTCCCACATGCTTTCCCTCGTGACTCAGTTATGCAGATTAGGAATATTTAATACAATACTTAAATAGTTACGAACTCGAATGCTTAGACAATTTATTTACACCGTGTGTTAAAAATGTGCAAAAATATTGTTTGTATGTGTGTTGATGTACCTACACGTTTTCTTCCTTCACGCTATAATAACTAAATTTGGTACAAAACTTCTTTAGGTTCAGTTTCAGAACATAGAATTATTTCTTATCCCGGGAAAGTTTGTAGCGTAAAAATGTATTTTGAAAAAAAAAAAACATAATTTATATTATGTTTTACTTAAACTTCAGAAATAATCCTAAAATAATTTTTAATTTCTGACAAAGTAAATGATGAAGGTGCATTGTTGTCTTATGATTGAGATGACGATAATGTTGATAATTAGTGGCAACGCTACTAGTAGCTAAGAGCAAGGAAGAAATCAGGGCCGGCCGAAATACCGGTTTTGTGTGAAGTTTGTGTTTTATGATTTTTTCTTATTTTCACGCCACGAAATGTACACTGTTCCGACATGTCGCGTCTCTTCCTCTTTCACATGCATAAGTTAACCGTTTTCATTACCGGATTAAACCTGAACACGACGATGACAAGCACTGACGCTATTGCGGCAGGAAAAGCTTAGACGATAGTACCAGGCCCAGGCGAGACAATACAGACCTCTGTTACCTAGTAGCCACGATAGTAGTGACTCGTACAGCCAAACATTCGGCTCTTACAAACTGCCTGGCTGTATGGCAGATGGTCTATTCTTCAAAGGAAGACCGAACCAACACGAGGATAAACACTTTCACAGTTAAGCCGTTAAACCGATGTAGATTCAATTTGGCAAGAAGATTGTTGAATATCTAGGATCAAACACAGGTGAGGACAGATCAAACGACAATCCTTAAGTGGCTGAAACAAGGGGCAAAGATCCGGGTTTTCAAAACTCTACCCTTAAAGAGTTAAAATAGAGGATCACAGTATGTATGAAAAACTATATGGACAACATGATAATCTACTCTTTTATATCAAAGGATAGCTAACAATAAGATGGCTTTCCTGATGGAAAAAGAAACCATCACCTATACAACAGAGATGTTAATGGTGCGGTGCTATCAGTGTGGCGGGATGGCAATGTCTCAGTATCTAATCAATATATAATCAATCGTCTTTAACGACCTGCCAGGCAGAACGGTAGTTGGTCTATTCTTCAAAGGAGCTCGGACCATCACGAAGGCAAAACGGCAGGGTACGTTAGTGTTGTTATAAATTATTATTTTATTTTACATGAAACAATATTTTTATTTTATATGAAATATACCCTTAAATAAGAAGTTACAAAACGTATTACTCTTTTTCTCATTATGTCGAGCTTTTAAATACATATTTAAAATCGGTTACACGACCCTCACGTCCATGATGTTATCCCACACATGCAAAATATTATTAGCTTAGATTAAATATTTCTATAGAGCACGTGCATTGTACATTGTAATAAAAACGCACTGTAAATAACAATAAGCAACTTATTCAATAGTTTTTCTACTTGATAGGTGTGCCCCAAAGATGTAATTCAATATAATTGAGTTTGTGATGTTAAAAATAATAATAAAAAATAAAATTGACATGAAATATGAAAGAAAGTGCATGTCTCGCCGAAAACGAATATTCAGCCACTTTAATTGTGATCAAAAATGAGTGATATGGTCATACTTATGCAGTCCGAAAATATATCGTATGCATAAATGAAATGACAGATAAAGCTGCAAATCATCTGCATACAAATGGTAAGAACAGTGCTGTTTGTAAGAAGTGATTACATTTATAAAAAGTGAAGGAGATAACACATCGCCCTATGGTACACCGCTAGCAACATCACACCAGTCCGACTGCATTAAGTCCGGGTCTGTTGTTGTCGCCCACTGAGATACGATGTGAACCAGGCTGTTGCCGATTGAGGCGTATTTAAAGAACGAAGGATAACTGTTAAAATATCATGAGTTTTAACCAGTATTATGATCATCAGTCATCACACATCAGTCTTAACCAGTATTATGATGAAAAAATTTAAAATAAAACTAGTAACTAAATATTTCAACATATATAAAAAATGTTACATTTAAGTTTTTTAATGATGATGTTTTACCATATATAAATGTAACATTAAGAAATAACATAGTCAAACATACATGTATATGTTACTTTGAGTTATACTTAGTATATACAATGACTAATTTTTATTATAAATATATAGTCAGTACAATTAATAATAAGTGTCCCTGAATATAAATATACTAAATTTTTGGCAGAAAAAAAGAAAAGAGAGTAGTAAAATACTTATAAGTCCTTGCTCTCACTCACAGTATAAAACATATCGATACTTTTGCTATGAAAATTCGATCTTTCTACTATTTATTAAACATCGATCAATTATAAAAAATTGCTTTTATATATCCTAGTCATTTATTTATATGCTGTGATAAAAATTTCCTACAAGGAGCTTCCTAATGTTAGTAAAAGATTTATTCGTTTAAGAAAAATTGTCTACAGAACAACGTTTGGAAGAATCATTTCCTCTATTGAGCGCAATCTATAGAAAATAGAAATATAATCTCGTATTGTTAGCTTTTGGAACCACGCTTTTTTGACAGACCACGTTGGAAATGTCACACCCTCGTTATTTATGTAAATGTGCGAAATGTGTTTAGGGTTTGTGTAATGGGCAGCGTTATGAATTATTTTATGATTCTACAGTGGCCCGTTCTTCTTATTTGTTATATTCATGTTTTTTGGCCAGTTTAGATTTTTTGAAGAATAAACTATTTGATATTCTTCTAGACAGTTCGTAAATACCGAATAATATGCTAAATATGTCACTGATATAGTCACTAAAGGTTTCGACCGGGTCTGTTATTAAATTCTTGCTTTACTAGCGTCAAAGCTTGTTACTGTCGTGTTCTGGTTTGAGACAAGAAATAGCTTATACATTAAAATATCTGTCGTTAAGAATACATTTTTGGCAGCTGTTCTTGGCATCCTTTATCTAGGTTTGAAAACTTTTTTTGAAAAAAATAAACTGTTCTCAGATCTGAGGAGTAAAATAAACGGAATTTTGAAAAATATAAGTGTATTTTATTTTTTATATTTTAAATACATATATTTTTGTGCTTCTCTTATAAATTATCAGTTTAGTAGCTATTATTTTTGAAAGCTTGCTATGCCTCATCATCCAGTGATGCTGAAAATATTATGTTGTATATGTGCTCTATTTTTTGTTTATTATTTCTATCTATTGTTGTTTTATAACAGTAAAAAGTCTAATAATGTTAAAAACAGTTTAATAATATTTACTATTATTACTATGGCAATGTTATCAATTTCTCGTATCTGCTTCAAGGACAATTGAACCCGTCATTTCGAAAAGTAAAGCATTCGTCATTTAGTAAAGTGTAACTCATGCTGAGTTACACTTTACTAAAAATATTTTTGGCGCCATTCTATTTTTAAAACATGTTACATTTTTTTTTGCAAAAAGGGCATATCTTTAAACACTACAAGTGAAGGGCATGATTCCCGGCTTAAGCCTGAACAAGCATTATTTAATTATTTAAGCATTATTATTTCATGCATATTTAATTTATGAATTATTGTAGTGGACCCCCAGGGGTCCACAGGAGACCCGACGAGGATCTATGTTGGCGTAAGCGAAGTAAAAATATCAATTAATTACCCATCCAGTTCTCACTTTTTTCGAAAACTGTTAATTTACGGTTGGAACTCAGCAGCAGTAAGATCTAATCTTCATATTTTTTTTAAGTTTTGGAAGTATAGTAGAAATTTATATTCAGGGGACTGGAACCAGCCCGATCTGAAAAATTTTGAAAGTGTTCGATGAGGAAATAAGTTTGGGAACCTTTGCACTAAAGGAACATATATTTTGATTGCATCTTTTATGGAACTAAAAATTTACGGTATTCGGATTTTTTCCTTCATATGTGCTGTAAAATATAAGTTCTTGTTAAATTTCATAGTTATAGGTCAACGGGAAGTAACATAAAGGGAAAACATTCTCTTTTAAAATCATAAAAATTCTCAAAATATGCAAAGCAAATGTTTTATTTTCTATCGAGAAAATCTTTTGATCGCGGTAGTTAACAAAACTTGATTTTTTCATAGCTAAAATGGACTGTAGGCTTAAGCTTTTGATATAACTCTCAACTTGATACTTCTTTGTGTTACTGAGAAAAAAGATCATGACACACAGACGAACAATATAGTGATCGTATATGGGTCCCGCTTTTCTTTTTCGGCTAAGAAACTCTGAAAATCGATTTTGTTTGTTTTTTATAAAATTACAAGTGAACGCATTTGTTCGAAGTATTCGTTGGTAGTAGTTAGTAGAAATAAGAATTAATACCACCGATTTAAACCTATTTGATGAAATTGTTGATTCTACTGTTTAGAATTATGGATGTGGCATAACACCCCGCCACACGGATAGCAAAGCACAATTAACATCTTTGGTTTCTATAGACAATAATTGTATAGGTACCTATTTGCATCAGGAGAGCAATACAGCTAGTTTTCTATCTTTAATATAAAAAAAAACGAAAAAGAACTGTAAGTGCAGTGATTATTACTGTAATTATTTTAACGAAATAACATTTGCCTATCTTATAATCTACGCCTAATGGAGATGTTTAACAATCATGATGACATTAGAAAAACTACATATTTATGTAAATACTTTTTTAAATTTAGATTCTTAGTTATATTGGTTAGTTTTATTATATTATTATTTACTTAAAAAAAATAATTTCAACTATAAACACAATACTACAACTATAAACAAAAAATAATTTTTTAAAGTGTGTGTTTTGGGTTTTCGAAACCATTTTTTTTATTTTTAACACAGTTTCGTGTTTTGTCTTGAGATTTTAAAGATACAATTTAGTTTCCATTCTTTTAATACGATGTTTCGGTCCTCGGGCACAGGTACATTACTGTTTCTAACTTCAGAAGTCTTGTATTTCGTGCTCCATTGACGCAAACACGGGTGCGCGAAGATGAGATTAGTGTTCGCAATAGTTTGAAAGCTTTTAAAACTACTTCGCACTGGTAAGAATGTTTTGAGACAGTTACTAAGTGTACCAAGCATAAGATATTTTTAAGAAGAGTACTTCAGATATTTCTTTTCTTTTTTGTTGCATTTGCGAGCCTTTCATACCGTATGTAAGCTCGCAAAAGTAACAGAAAACCATAGAGCCGATAACATTTTATGATAATATATTTTTAGACAAAAATTAAACTGACGAAAAGTTATGCGTACCATACATTAAAATCAGTGATACATGTGACAAATAATCAATCATCCTCTATTTTCGTACTTTTCGTGTGGTTTTTTTTTCAAAAATTATATGGGGCAAACCTCGAGGTTTATTCTATTCAAAAAAGAAGGATTATCAAAATCGGACTTTTCTGTTACAAGTTGTGCATGGTCTAACAAAAAAAAAATATACGCGTTGAATATAAAAAAACGGAGGAGATACGTATATAAAAATATACGCGGTATCTCCTCCGTTTTTTCGTCGGCTAAAATTGATTTTATTCATAAAAAAGTTTTTCGAGTGGAGTGAAAGATCTTAACATCAATAAATATGTTATGTATCTCTACTTGTAGCGCAATACTAATACTCCTTCCTAGTAGGAACTATAAGTCAAAATTCATTTCGTCATTTAAAAAAAATGTCTCTTGAGATAGCATCCTTAATTTAGTTGTTATTGATAAAATCCCTCAATTTTGCTATTTTGATGAAAATGCAAAGATTGAATGATGTGGGTTTTCCGGGTAGTGACATTTTGTTAAAAATTATATAAAAATATACACAGATAGCAGAAAAAGTATTATGAATAAAAATGACACTTTTAATACATATATACACAACCGTCAACCTTGGTCACAAATTCACATTACAAGACGTAACGTGACGTGTTTAAAGCTGAAAGAACGCCATGTATGAAATTAGTTCTTTTAAATGTTATAACGCAGGTTTTATGTTGGGGCAGGTAGAGTAAACGTGACGACAATTATAGGATTTGTGACTCATTATGAGTAATCGGTTCATAGAGGTGATCTCCATATCTGCAATTCACCGGCGTAATGACAACTATAATTTGATTATAGCAATAACCGAAACCGTACGAATAAAGTACGAAGGAATTAACACACCACTGTTAGTTACTGAGATTTTGATTTTCAACGTTCACCAAAAAAAATTAATAAATATTTGGTGGACCACAATATCGAATCTAACGCCTCATGAGTTATGACGTATGCAACTACTCCTAAAACCGACCTTCCGAATCTTGCTGCTTGCTTGTTTCCATCAGGAGACTCCTCTATTTATGAGCTATTTTATGATATAAAAAAATATACTTTACTTAAATTTCCCACAGGGTTTTAAAATATAATAAATAATGCACTTATACTTTTATTTCATTTGAAATATACAGATATTTTGTTACATTAATCAACCAGTTTCATTTTTGAAGCTAAATCTAAAATTGCTTAAAAAGTTAAACCGATTGATTAATTGACCAAAACACGTGTACGTTTAAACAAAAAAAAAATCCAAGTGCATTTTTTAGTATATTTCAAATTAATGATCCTTAATCCATCGCTTTAACAATATTGAATGTTGTTTGCCTTCAGTAATTAATTAAAATTAAGTACAGCTATAGTAAATACAAGCTAAATGAGCTAACTACTTAACCGTTCATTATATAGGTACAATTTCTCGGATTCCAAGTATCTTTGTAAAATTGTCTGTCATTTCGTTCTGAAGCAGATGTACAATCTTGTTCAAACTTGTTAATTGAATTGGCTTAGTCTTGGACACGGCGTCGTGTTTTTTATTTAGTTTGTACCTAAGTGTACTTTAGGCTATGAGTGTACTGGGTTGGTGTAAAATAATTTAATATATTCACATTTTCAACCGATTTCTCAAATGGAGGAAGTTACCAATTCGGCTGTATGTTATTTATATTTGTTTAATCAAAAACCTACACAATATAAAGGCCCCGGGGCCTGATAAAATCATTAATAAGGTAGTTAAATTCCTCCTTCCCTCTCTTGCATATGAACCAACTAGTATGCATCTTCAATACACTCCTAGCCTGTTAGGCGTTTCCGGACTAGTGGAAAGAAGCCACCATTATAGGAATACACAAATCGGTCAAACCCTGAAATAACGTCAGTAGTTATCGTCCCATTAGCCTAATCAATATGTTAGACAAAATCTATGAAAAATATGATCCTATCTTGCCTTAAGGCATTTGTTCACGAGAAACTTCTCTTAATAAATGAGCATTTTCGGTTTTTGAACTGCTAGCTCTTGCACTCATCAAGTGCACCGACTTACAGAGTACATTTTAAGCAGTTTAAATGCAGTCCCGAGGCTACAAATTCCTATAGGTGCTCTAATTTACAATGTCACGAAGCCGCTCGACAAGGTCTGTCACAATGGCCTAATATACAAGCTATACAAAGTGGAAGTCCTTACAGTCTCGTACTTATAATTCGAGAGTAACTATCTAACCGCTGATTTCAATTCCGCGTAGAGGGTTCTCCCTCCATCCATAGGCCGATCACAGTAGGCGTCCCGCAGAGATTTTTTTGTCACCCCTATTACTCCAAGAACCTCGTGGTGACGCTTGATAGTAAAATGTCATTTAAACCGCACATACAAAGAGTGAAAGCTAAGGCTAAATTCGTTGTAAGTCGGTTATGTAACTTCATCAATAAACGCAGTAAAATGTCACTTAGACACAAAGTGACACTTTACAAGATTTGCGTGAGACCCATCTTATCATACGCCAGCGTAGGGTTTGCCTATCTCGCCCGAACGGAATTGCATCCGTTGTAAATCCGTTCCAAGTAGTACAGAACAAATTCTTGCGTATTGTCGCGGGTACACCGTGGTATATGCACAAGGGCAAGGATAAGCCGATAGACAAAACCATGTCACTAACCCTCTTCCCGCAAATCATGACCCCACCCTAAGCTGAGGATTGGTCTTACAGGAGATAACCCTTAGAGCGGACGGTATACAGCCCCACATCTTTAAACTCTGGCTGAGCTTAAAGATGCGGCACTGTATATACTCTCTCGCACCCACGACCGGTCAAGGTGTAAAGGCCCTTAAGGCTAGCAGTAATTTAGACATTCCGAAAAAAAAAATTCAGAACTCGATCATTTATGAACCGATTTTGAAAACTATTTTGTGATTGGGAGGTATCCTTATCGAGTGGACCGATTTTGATTTGGTAGATATTTGATGCAGGGTTTCGGAGATACAGGAAATGGAAAGTTGGTTGTTGCAGTTTTACTGTGTTTTATGTTTTGTACAATTCTCTTACACTCATCTATTTTGCATATCCAAGGATAGTAAAAAACTGTCGTCTACAGACACCATTGGCATGAACAGTGCGTTGCCAACAAAACAACGTAAGGATTGTGTAGTGTTTGCCGGCTATCCTGATGCTATTGCAACAAATAAGGCTGTTATAGATACTTAACTCCAGCGAAACTTAAAAAAAGGTGTAGAAAACTAAGACAATATGATAATATAATTATTCCGTTTTGATTGATCTATTTAAAAACAGATGAAAAATACCCAATGGAAAAGTTTAAAATTAATCAAATTACCTTTAAGCTTCCAACTCGATATGACCCAGAGGATATCAGTATAATAATAAAAGTTTTTATATTGTCATATCAAATGGGGGTTTTACGACTCCGCGAGTATAGCAGTACTATCGCGTTCAATAGTTTTATTCAAATATAATCCACTTGAGGGACATTACAGAAAATAAGATGTTTAGAAGAATCCTTTATATTCGACTCTTGAGTACTTTCAAGGGATATTATGGAAGGGCCTTACATATAAGGGCCTTAATATTTTTGTTCTGGTGTAAGTTAACAAAGTAGAAATGTTAAGTGCTTGCGCGTGGTGTTCTTATTAAACTGTGTTACTTCGGACTTCTTTTAACAAATAGACCATTTGCCGTTCTGCTAGGCAGTTCATAAGAGGTGAACAATTGGCTATGCATATTACTATCATCGTGGTCAATAAGTTGTGGAATTCTACATTAACTTGCCCGGGTCTGGTACCACCGCCTTACTTACCTGCAACAATAGCATCAGTATTTTTCACTCTCGTGTTCCGGTTTGGAGGGTAAGGTAGCCGGTAAACTTACGCATGTGGCATTAAGACCCCGTCATAAGGGTAGCAGCGCATCATCAACATCTGTAGGCGGTGGTTGTCTCTTTCCATCAGGAGGCCCATTTGTTTTTGGCTATTTTAAAATATAAAATACTTTGATCGTCGGCGTAAGTCAGAATTCTTCTATCTCGTTTATTATCACGTCTTGCTAAGTCATAGTCGATGTGATAAAATGATCGCATTCTTTGGTAAAACAGGTTCACTAATAGCAATACTAGTCATTAGCTTACGGCTTATTAAAAAAAACTTTACACGTAATATATATAGTGATTTAATTTAAGCCACGAAATAAAGAAAAGGGGAAGTGAAGAGTGGGCGTGCCGCGTGCGTCACTATTATGCGCTTTTACTCTAAATTGCCTTAGTGATACTTACCATATCATTAGGAGATAGTCGTCGTGCGAAAATCTATTATACACTGAATTATGCCGTATTGTGCCATCCTTGAATGCAGAAATGATAGTAGAATACAGATGATTAAAAATGGAGATATTTCATATCATTCGAAAGTACAATTTTCATTTTATTTTAATTAAATTCCTGATTTAATATAATCTCTAATGATATAATAGAAAGTCAAGCTAAAATCAGCCGTACACCTTACATATAAAGTTCATTTTAGGTTGACCTAATGTTCCTAGAAAGATATGCGTAATGACAGTCATTACGTATATCGTTCTAGAAAGTTCTCTACTCAAATATGATCAACTGAAAACTACGGAAAAATCAATGCTGCCATCTATTGTAGAATAGCGAAACTATTACGATCTTAAGTTTCACTATTGTACAAATAGATGAGTCTATTTTGAATAGACTACAAAAGGACGTAAATACTCTTTTTTTTTTGTAGCAAAATAAAATTTATTGTAACGCACTTTGGTATATTTTTAAATGTTCTGTTTGTGTGTTTCGGATTATTGTTGCTTAAAGTGAAAACGACCAATGAAACAATGTTTGCATTAGTAGTTTATATGCAATAATGCTTATTTTATGTGTGAGTGTGGCGATCGCGGTCCTGATACAAATGTTTGTACTTGCCAATTCCGCTTGTTTTCTTTAATTCGTGATTTAAGCTGTGACTTTGTCATCAAGCTCAGAATGAAACTGGCCGATAAAACCACTGTTTTTTCAGGTATGTTCATTCCTAAGGCATTATATTTTTTAATTTCAAAGAGAATAAAGAAATTAAAATCACTGGTTTATAGATAGGTGTAATTTAAATTTATATAGAAATAGAATAAGAGTAAGTAATACTCAAAATACTTTTTTGAGTATTTACAAAAAGTATATACAAAAAAATATATTTTTGTCTTACCAACGAGTGACTTTTTGCGATGGAAATTTAATCCCAACCTATTCTCCTTATAGTTGGGCTGAAATAGAATATCAGCTTATCGATGAACATTATATCAAATATGTAACGCAAATTGATTCTAATCTTATTCCAAAATATTAACTAAAACTAATTTTTCTCATCAAGCTATTTTTTCTTTTCAACCATACAAGCTATTGTATGGTTGAAAAGAAAAAATAGCTTAGAAAAAATAGCTGACGCTAGTCAGTGCTTACCACTGTCACGTTTCGGTTTGGAAGGTAAGGAAGCCGGTAAACTTAAGCATTTGAAGTTATCAACCCGCCACATGGATAGCAACGCAATATTAAAATCTTTGGTGGCTACAGGCTCTTTCCATCAGGAGAGCCATCTACTTGTCCTATAATGAAAAAAAACTTTAAACTTTTACTTCGTAACTAAAGTATCTTTAGAAGAGTCGCATATCAGTTTAGAGGTTTCCAAATAACAAAAAAAATATGTTTATGATAACTTACTTTAAAAATAATATCAAAAATAAGTTAAAAAATATATTGTGGTAAATGTTTTCCAATAGAACGGAACCTTTGTCAACAAGTCCGACTCCTACACTACTTCCAATATGATGGGTCCATTCACAATTAGATTAATAAAATACTTAACAAAACAGGAAATCATTCAAGATAGCTTTTATTTTTCCATTTGATATATTCGAAAAGTTATGTGAATATAACAAAAATAGTTTTTAAATTTCATGTGAGATAAGAATATTATTACACATCGTTGATAAAAACGAGAGGCATTAATTAAAACCACATAATTTGTATATCATTATCAGGCTACAGAAGAAAAATTAGATCAACTTAAGCAATAGTTTAGTCGCAGGAATTCTATTTAGTTTTTTTTTAGTTCCGAGTGGTTGCGACCGCTCCACTGTGTAGGCATTTGAGCCCGCCGCACGAAATATGAAATACAAATGCGATGTTGCTGTTTTGTTTCGCAGGTTACGGTAGGACAGTCCAAATCTTTATAAAGGAAGTTTACATATTAACTCAATTATTAAGCTATTTAATTTCTTCGAAAAAAGTTATTTCGTATACTTCTCGTAAACTTTTTTATAATAGGTTCGGATTAATAGTAGGCACGTGTATACGTGTGTGTGTAGTATACGTGGCTTCATTTAATGCCTCTCGCTTTTATCAACGTTGTATAATGAGATTCGCAGAACTGCCAAGTTTAATAATAGCATTCAAATATAATCCACTTAAGGTGTAATACACAAAAGAAATATCTAAAAATTCTGATGATATTAAAATGCCCTGCAAAATTATAATGAAATTTTGTGTGGAAAAAAATATAAAAGAGCAATTTTCCTAAATAGTATCATCCAATACTCTGTAAATACAAATGTGTATCTTGACTAGCAGACGATGAACAATTGCGGGTTTATGAAGATAATCAAATTTCTCTATAATTTGCCAAAAAAATATAATAATGTCGATGATATTTAAATATCTGGGGTTCAGTTAGGGATTTTTAATTCAATTTTATTTCATGAGCCTAGAGGTTTAGAGTTGCTACATTCGAAATGTCTATAACGCCCATCATTTACTTCGCACTTTCATCTAAACAGACTACCATTTTTACCTGAATTTTGACAATGTTTTCCAAGATATTTTTAATTTCCAGTATGGCATTACAAACTGATTTCAAATATTTGATTGATTCTACTTTCCATCATTTTAGTAAAATAATCGATAAACTACCAACAAAACGGTTAAAATGCATAGACAACAATGGTTCATACTTTGATTGATCAAATATGTTTTCATTTTTATTTTACCATATAAAACGCGCAATTTATATATATATATATATATATATATATATATATATATATATATATATATATATATATATATATATATATATATATATATATATATATATATATATATATATATATAGAGAAATATTAAGAGCTCTGTTATATCTATACTGTCAACGTTAAATGTGTTTGCTTATTGAATTAATTCAAGTTAATCAGATAATGGTTTATTAAATATATCTCAAAGTTTAGGATTTTTCCACAGCATGGTTATATATATATATATATATATATATATATATATATATATATATATATATATATATATATATATATATATATATATATATAGAGAAATATTAAGAGCTCTGTTATATCTATACTGTCAACGTTAAATGTGTTTGCTTATTGAATTAATTCAAGTTAATCAGATAATGGTTTATTAAATATATCTCAAAGTTTAGGATTTTTCCACAGCATGGTTCGTAAAAATTAATTTAATTGAATAAAATAAAATGATGTAAAATAAAACTAAATGAAATAAAATAACTTTACAATGAATTAAACTGACACAAAATAAATTATTGATATCATAAGATATTGCAATTTTTATGGTTTAATGTTTAAATTAAAACTCCCAACACATTAATCCTGTTTAACCTAATGTGTACAAAAATACACTTATCTCTCTATTTTTAATACTTTAAGGTGAAAAACATAAAAAAACGACTTTTATAAATAATATTTTAATATGTTATAACTATTTCTTTAAAATCTAAATAACGAATAACGTGTAAAATCCTTACAACGAATCTTAAGGGACCGAGCATTTATTTTATTACTAGCTGTTGCCAGCGACTTCGTCCGCGCGGAGTTCGTTTACTCCACACAGCCCCTCCCCCGTAGGTGATAGCGTGATAATATGTAGCCTATATGTTGACCTGACTTTTTAGTAATATTCATACAAAATTTGAAGTAAATCCATGCAGTACTTTTTGAGTTTACCCCGGACATACATACAAACAAACAGACAAACAGACATACAGACAAACAGACAAAAATTCTAAAAACTATATTTTTGGCTTCGGTATCGATTGTAGATTACGCCCCAAGTATTCTTTTAAAAAAATATTCAATGTACAGTTTTGACTTTCCTACGATTTTATTATATGTATAGATATTTTTTTATATAAACAGTTTTCGAAATATGAAGGAAAGAAAAAAATTACTACATTTCACCAATTACAATAATTTCTTATGTTCTTACTTATCAAATGTTTTTAAATTATTCTAATCACACATATTTTGTTAACTTTGTCTGATATTTTTTACCTTTTTAGGGTTCCGAAGTAAACTATTATAGTTTCGCTATGTCCGTCTGGCGGCGTCCTTCCTCAGGCTAGCGCTGAGATCCTTTGTACTAGAAAGCTGTAATTTGGCATCAATTAGTCAATCATTATATTAATCACTTCAACAAAGTGGTAACATAAAATCTTAGAAAATATTTTTTTACGGTAGCTCCTCTCCTTTACATGAAAAGTGGGGATGTTATTTTTTGTCTCGTGTACCCTATAGTATGGGATGTTATTTGATAGGTTTTTTTAAAAAATACTGTAGGTTTGGGAAGACAATTTTTCTATTAAGGGACTCGTTTATGAAATATTAAGCTTTAAAGTGCTAATTTTTGATACAGTCAAGTGAAGAAAAAATCACGGTAGTTGTAAATACAACGAAGTTAAAAGGAAAAATATCAGGGCTTAGAAGGCTTTACAAGTTTATGAGTAATAGTCGACCAACTTATAAAAGCCCTGTTCTTGGTGCGCATTAATGTGATTATCAACTTCGGAACCCTACATTGCGCGTGGCCTAATACGCACTTTACCAAATTTTTTGTATTCTAAGTATTTTATGCACATTTTGAAATGTGGTGGAATCATCTTTTTGGAATAAAAAAAAATCGGTAAGTTTAGAGGCGTTTTCTTTTCCTTTTTTCTTTTTTTTATCATACGTCTCAAATAAACTTTTTCGTTAAAGGTTTTCTTTTACTGCCTATTTTGACGGCTTCAAAGTTGATTTACGACTGATAATACACGATGAGTACCTAAAGTAGCATTGCAAAATTCGGAAATTATGTTTTTTAAAAATTCGAAATAATGAAACTTAATATCTTCGATCGCATATTATTACAAAAACTTATGAATTCGACTCTCATTTTTTATACTTTTCCGATAAAATTATGACATTTACATCACTACTGTAATGTGTCAAAACGGCCTACATAGCGTGACGTTTGTATTATGTTTAATGACTAAGACTCAAAATTCCTAGAGACAATGCTATCCAACGGCAATAGCACACATGTTCGAGGTATTGAACAATAACAAAAGTAAGGCGGCCATTTACGACCTCAGCTGTCGTTATTAGAAATTTCGGCACCTTAAAGATGTAGTTAAAACTTTTTGTAAGCTGATTATAAGTGTAATTACATTGTAAAGTAATTATGTAAATAATTGCCGACATCTAAGTAATAGGAATATATTTCTTCGTAATAAAGAATGGAGTTTGCAATATAATTAGTGAATGTATATATAGATTTTGACGTAAACAAACCCAATTGCAGTAACTTCTAGGTTATATGAATGTTTTTGTAATAAGAAACGAATGGTCTAGCGGTAAACTTTCATCAGATTAGTGACCGAATCTTGGATTGACTATTTATAAAAATATCTATAACAGCTAGCGCTAAGAGCCTGGAAATACTGTTGAAGCCCCGGTAATAGCAGCGAGCAATTTAAAAATGTGTTTTTTCAGTTTTCTAATAAAAACAACGTTGCCAGGGATTGGCAAGTGCCTGGTTGGCGATAGGCTTGCTACCTATCACATTGTGGGATAAGTATCTTCGACTAACCGTGGGTGCCCTTGTTGTTACCTCTGCCTACCCTTTCGGGGATACAGGCGTGAAGATACTATAGAATTGAACTAAATGAGCAAAAATAAAAATTTAACACGGTTAAATAAAATTAAACTTTATTAAATCGAATTATATGAAAGTGAATAAAATTTAATCGAATAAAATAAATGTATGTAAAATAAATCAAATTGAAATAAAATAGCTTCAGAATGAATTGCATTAACATTAAATAAATTATTAATATTACAAGATATTGCAACTGATTGAAATTAATGTTTGAATTAAAATTCTAAACGCATTTATCTTGTTTAACACGTACACAAAATTCATTTATCTCTCTATTTTTATTACTTTTTTTTGTTTTTTCCAACAAAAACTTGGCAAAAAGAATCACAGATAATGATACAATTTCTTAAATGTAAATGCAATTATTTATCTCCGAGGACAATAATTGTTACTTCACTTTAGACTTTTTCACTTGACTATCTATGCGAAACATTTACTCTGAATGATAACAGTCTGCCAAACATTGCCAAATATTGTCCAGCATTTTAATGTCTTTGGCATGATTCACATTGGTACATTTTAATAAGAAATTATTTCAGTTACGTTTGTATGATATAAAATGGGTTTAGACAAATAAATCATTAATCCAATTTGTGCTGAACCGATTAATTAATAGCCAGGTATACTTTTGTGTTTATTAGCGATGACCATCTCTTATTTTTACGTCACAGAATAGAAAACAAGCTGATGGATCTCTTGGTGGGAAAACATAATAAACGCCTACATACAATAAAAACATTAATGGTAAGTTGTAGGGCTTGAAACCGGTTTAAAAGTACCGGTTAATAGAGGTATTAACCTTTATATTTTTGTAAAATCTCTAAAAACCAGTTTATTGATCCAAAACCCTTACAATTTTCCTCCATAAGGAAACCGGTATTTTTGAAGGTATCGTAGATCTAAATCCTCACAAAACGTTCCTTACGTAACAGATGGCTCTCCTGATGAAAATAGAAACCATCGCATACTAAAGATATAAATAGTGCATTGATATCCGTACGGCGGGATGGCAATGCCACATGTATAAGTTTACCGGTTACCTTACTCTCTAAAGCAGAACTCGACAGTGAAAAGCAATTACGACACACGCTATTGCGACAACAATGGGTAAGGCGGTGATACCATATACGCACGGGGCATAAATCCACCACCTAGTCACGATGGTAATGACACGTACAATCAAACATGTGCCTTTTACTAACTGTCTTGCATAATGGCTGATGGTCTATTCTTTAAAAGGGCCTGGACCAACTAAGGGAAACTTTTTTTGGCCTAATAGTTAACCTTTTCGTCACTATCATGAAGTCTCTTGTTCGTTTCACGTTCACGGTTTGGGATGAGTGATATTGTTTTTAGTTATAAAAAGCTTTGTGTGTGTTATGCTAAAATCAGATAGTGGGTTAACATAACCCGACCTTGACGAAGAACGTAAAATAAGCGAAATTTGTTAATATTAAGAAATACTGCGGCAGACTACCAGCCGACTCACCGGCGAATCTTGGTTAATCAGGAACATCTGAGAAAATTTACTTCATCGTGTTCGCGTTCCGATTTTCTGGTAATTAGATCACTCAGACTAGAAGAAACCTCTAGTCTGAGTTAGAACATAGTACGTCGTCAAAAGTGCCTACATCGTTTTGTTTGAATAACTCACTTACTTCTCTTGAATAGACGTTTACTTCTCTTGCACCCGTGCGATACTATGAGATTGCATAGTGTTTGTGAGCCTATACTGCATAGGTTAGTTTAAACCGATTGATAAACAATACTTAAGTGCTGGTCGCCACTATGCGTCCTTTCAAATCTACGCACAGTAAAGTTAACCGCCGAGCTATTTTACAGGACACATAGTGGCCAGTCTTGGAGTCTGGTGCCCAGATGTTGTCTCATAAATAAGTATGTATTGTCCAGAGCGACGGGAGAGTTAGTGTTAATATAATTAAAATTGAAATTTGTGTTTGTAATGGATTACGGAAGTGAAGAAGAATTCGATAATTATGTAAAGGGATATTACAAGAACATATAATAATCCGAACAAAATAAGTTATTCATGATTCCCAAAATATTTTCCTGTCTTTCAAAATATTTACACCAGATAATAATATATTTATATTCCAAAACGTAGACATATTGATAATACTACATTAATAAAAATATTAAACAGAAACAAATTGAAAATAACAACATGAAAAAGAAAATAGAAATATAGGTTAGAATTTTGCTTAAAACGTTTGGATAATTTGATCTATTGACATTTGACATTGGTCAAACGTACAATGTGAAATAAGCTGCATTAAGCCAACCAATCACGGCTGGGTATTCGATACTATAATATCTCACAGGCAACAGGCAAGTAATACTTAAGTGTTGTTTATGAAACAGATGGTTTGTCATATGAATTGCATAGTAAATAAGCGTTCTTTGCATAGCGTTACTACTGTACTTAGGTAAGGGTTGTTTATGAATACGGGCGTTAATCTCTATCTACTAATAAGTAATTTAAAAAATGTTGACACTGTTGAATGTGTCTTACAAAACTATAATGCAATTATTTGCACCGCATTTTTGAGATTTGGACTTGGAACCTAAATCCAATTTGTGCTAAGCCGATTAATTAATAACCAAAGGAAATTTGGTGTTTTTGGCGATATCCATCATTTATCTTTATATCTTCGATCATAGTAAAAAAGTTTACATCACAGAATAGCAGACAAGCAAATGGATCTCTTCGTGGAAAAATGATAAGCAAAGTCTATATACACTAAAGACGTTAATGGTACGTTGCTCTGTGTGGCGTGAACAGAAGTGTTCTAATGATATAAAAATACATGCATACTGTAACAAACTCTCCCGAAGACCCTCTAAACTCACATTTTAAATATAACAAAATTGTCTGTTATATTTCGTTTATAAAGGAGTCAACAGAATTATAATCATATTATCTGGCCAAATGATTCATCTAGTGTTAAATTGAAGACCCATTTTGTGTTATATAGTTTACCCATTCATTCTTTTCAAAGGTACATTTCATCTCTTATAAACAACCATACTTTATCAGGAAATATAAGGACTAAAATTTAATATATTGAAGATATTTGGCTTAAGAAAGGGAGTAATATATTACATAAATACATAATAAAAAATATTTGAATTAAGAAAAGGAGTAATACATTACATAAATACATAATAAAGATATTTGACTTTAAGGAAGGGAGTAATATATTAAATATATACATAAAATACATAATAAAATATATAGCTTAAGAGAGCAATATGATGATATTAATAATTACATTGACTTCATCTAAAGGAAGGAATTTCAGTAGTATGAATATATGGACAAAATTATTGTAATATTTTGGTTGGGAGTTGTAAAGCACTTTAGTGCCGCAATTTTATTATTGTGGGATATGTAAGAGGCGCCGCCTCACCTCACATGTGTGAATACCAAGCCGGCTGAAGGCCTTCCTAGCGTATTCCCCAGAAATATATTGAAACTAAAAGGAACTAAAGTCCTTAATCTCAAAGAGAAAATCAATATATTATGAAGAGCCAAGTTAATGGCAGATAAGCATTACTGTTGTGGGGTCACAAAGTGATAGCCATATAGTTTTAATGTCCAAATATGTAAATACATTGTTTGGAAGTTGATGAGTATAGGCATGACCAAGGTGCATCATTAATATTGAGCACAGCCAAAAGGCCAAATAATAAATATATTTCTCAAGTATACAATTAAGCATTGATTTGAAGTAAGTAAATGTTGATAAAAATATATACTGTTGCTATTTTTGTAACGAACAGTTTAATAAAATAATAAATAAATATTGGCATGACCAAGGTGCATCATTTGTATTGAGCACAGTCAAAAAGCCAAATAATAAATATATTTCTCAAGTATACAATTAAGCATTGACTTGAAGTAAGTAAATGTTGATAAAAATATATACTGTTGTTATTTTAGTAACAAACAGTAACAAAATAATAAATAAATATTGGCATGACAAAGGTGCCTCATTTGTATTGAGCACAGTCAAAAGGCCAAATAATAAATATGTTTCTCAAGTATACAATTAAGCATTGACTTGAAGTAAGTAAATGTTGATAAAAATATATACTGTTGTTATTTTAGTAACAAACAGTAACAAAATAATAAATAAATATTGGCATGACAAAGGTGCATCATTTGTATTGAGCACAGTCAAAAGGCCAAATAATAAATATATTTCTCAAGTATACAATTAAGCATTGACTTGAAGTAAGTAAATGTTGATAAAAATATATACTGTTGTTATTTTAGTAACAAACAGTAACAAAATAATAAATAAATATTGGCATGACAAAGGTGCATCATTTGTATTGAGCACAGTCAAAAGGCCAAATAATAAATATGTTTCTCAAGTATACAATTAAAGTTTGTGCAAGTTTGTTTTAACAATTACTTGACAACCCTAAGACAAGATAATATATAGTCTTCAATCACAATACCGAAACATTATTAGCCGGTACGCGATAAATAAACATATATAAAAGTAATCATTGCTCCCAATGAACTTTAAATAATCCAAATCATAAAAATTTCATAAGTAAAATCAATTAAGATAATCCTTATGACGAAAGTCAAATGAACTCAGGTTAATGTATAAAATACATTAAAACAAGCAATTTAATATATCCAGCTCTGTGATGTAGCTCATACCTGGTTGAAGATTTGATTAGTTATGTAAATAGATCAACTTTGCTAGGCGATAGATAGTTGGTGTTTATCTGGGTTAACCCTCTGAATACACTGTTTGCGGTAGGACTTATCCGAGTACCACGCACTGGTAACGAGGAGATAACCATAACGACAACATTACATGTGTGTCTTTATATAGATATACACAATGCATGCGACATGCATACAACCCTGATGCCTTCGCAAAGCCGACACTACCTTGTGACGAAGGTATGGTCCAATCAAAAAGCCAAATAATTAAAATAAATTATTACTGAACGAGAAATTAACCTTTGTTCTAAAGATATTATAGTCAAATTTCCTCCTATAACCCTAATAATTTATAGTCACCACAAGCAATAAAATATTACTTATTAATCGAATTTGAAGTTATAGATGAAATTTAGTAAGATCTTTGAACTCTTTAATATTGTGATTGAATACTCAATACATCTTAGAATCCAAACAATTCGTCTTATACTCGTTTTCTAATGAAACTAAGTTATTTATGTCTTCTCCAGATTATTAGAGTTCTATTATTCTTATTTCAATTACTCTTTAATCAAATGTCAGAATTTAATAAGGTCTGAACTTTTAGAAATCAACGCTTATTAGATCTATTGTTGCTTTAAGTGAACAGTATTATGAAACATCTAGCCACCCGAATAATCATAAGTAAAGTTCATTTGTACAATCCTCATGATGTAGAGATTCAATCATGGAATCTAGGTTAATACATGAATATATACAGGTAAACAATTTAGACAAATAACTCTAGTTCTGTAAAATAGTTCATGTCTGAGATGATTAGATATGAAAATGGATCAACTTTGCTTGGCGGTATAGTTGGGTGTATATCTGGGTTATCGCCCCAAATACCATGCTCGCGACAGAGGGGCATATGAACCGTGTGTCTGCATTGGTAAAGAGAAGATGACCATAATGACAACATTACATGTGTCTTGATATAGATATACACAGCACAACTTGTTGCCTTCGTAAAGTCGATACTCCCCAGAGATGAAGATGACATGATCTATTTACCAAGGTAAAAGGTAAAAATATCTAATCCAAAATTAGTAATTAACCTTAATTTCAGATTTATTTAGTAAACTTCCTATCTTACTAAAAGATCTGTTATGCACTGTCACTATAAACAATAATATTTCAATTATCCAAAAGAATTAATTTGATGAAGAAGTTTAATATTATAATTCCTATCCTCCTAAATCCCTATATAAATAATATAAAATAAGAATACAATAAATAAATAAATAATTAAATTAAGTAAATAATTTATACAAAATATGGTTAAATAAACATAATACGTTTGGACTAAAGTTCATTCATTCCTCTCTTGCACTCTAACTCCCTGAAGCTTTATTAAAGTCATTTAAGATTTTCACTCCAAATTTAATTCAACAATTCAGTTCATATTAATTATTCCTTTATTAGACACGAAGAGAGTAATTTGTATTAGTTTGTGATTATCTCGTTTAATATTTGTACTCGGTTTTAAATTTGATTGTAAATAAAATAATGTTTTATGAAGATTTGATTTTAAGAGACTGGCCTATGCAATTAATTTACGTATTAGTTAATATTTAGTTTTATAATAGGATATAATAAATCGTAATAACATTTCATAATTTTAATAATTCATATTAAGGTAGGTTTTAATATGAATTTTATGTAGGTTTATGCCCCCACTTATTGGTTGTAATATATTATTCCTACAATGACAGACCTTCTGCTTTCAACTCCTAAAGATCCCATTTCCTCCTAACAATATTTCCAATTTGAAGCAGAGTCATTCCATCTAAAATCGTCTAATTAGCAAAGTCGACTCATTTTAGATTTTGGTGTAACTTTGAGAAACTCTTCTCTAGGGTCCCAAAGAACAAAATTTACACGAGTTTCATTTTTACAAGCGCTTGTTTTCGCCTATTTAAATAAAGACTTTTAAAAATCGATATTTTTAAGCCTTAACAACTTTTACTGTGAAATTTTTCTGTTTGAAGCTATCTGCATGATCAAGATGGATTTCACAGTGGGAAAGATAGTAGTTTAAGGGTAAATGAAGATAATTGGCTCGGACGAGTCCTTTGAATATAAGCAGCGTGCTGAAAATGAGTGTTTTTTAGTCATTTTTCGTGAATTTCAATCAACTCTAGCCTCTTAACTGTTGAGAATTAAAAACTCATGCTCCGCGGGAATTAAGTATATATGTCATAGACAAAATTCAGCCACAAGTTGACTTGAGCTGCCCGCTCTTCATAGAAGAAAACTTTGCTCGAAGTTTTGAAATTTAAAAAAAATCCAATTTTCAGGTTATGAAACGATCGTGTTGACTGCGAGATAAAAATCTGATACTCACAGAATCTATTGTTCTTACCTTCAACATTAAACGACTACATCATTTGTTTTGTTATTTTCATTTTTAGTGCATGTGCGAGCCGTTTTTTTTACAGCAAAAATCTGGACGTTTTTACAAATGGATTAAAATTACTTACCATCAGAAACAATTATAAATATGAACTTTTTTTCTAGTTTCAATAAAATTATGGATATTTGGGGTATAAAAGTAAGTGGTAAGTAATTTTAATCCATTTGTAAAAACGTCCAGATTTTTGCTGTAAAAAAAACGGCTCGCACATGCACTAAAAATGAAAATAACAAAACAAATGATGTAGTCGTTTAAAGTTGAAGGTAAGAACAATAGATTCTGTGAGTATCAGATTTTTATCTCGCAGTCAACATGATCGTTTCATAACCTGAAAATTGGAATTTTTTTAAATTTCAAAACTTCGAGCAAAGTTTTCTTCTATGAAGAGCGGCCAGCTCAAGTCAACTTGTAGCTGAATTTTGTCTATGACATGAATACTTAATTCCCGCGGAGCATGAGTTTTTAATTCTCAACAGTTACGACGCTAGAGTTGAATGAAATTCACGAAAAATGACTAAAAAACACTCATTTTCAGCATGCTGCTTATATTCAAAGGACTCGTCCGAGCCAATTATCTTCATTTACCCTTAAACTACTATCTTTCTCACTGTGAATTCCATCTTGATCATGCAGATAGCTTCAAACAGAAAAATTTCACAGTAAAAGTTGATAAGGCTCAAAAATATCGATTTTTAAAAGTCTTTATTTAAATAGGCGAAAACAAGCGCTTGTAAAAATCAAACTCGTGTAAATTTTGTTCTTTGGGACCCTAGAAAAGAGTTTCTCAAAGTTACACCAAAATCTAAAATGAGACGGCAACAATTTTTTTTTTTTCAGACGATTTCATATGGAATGACTCAGCATTAATTCAAGTAATCATTTTAACTAGAGAAAGTTTCTATAATAAATATTTCCTAAGCTTGAATCACCTAGTTTTAATTGAAAGTCAATAATAAACAAAGTATTCCTTAAATTCCTCAATATATTAAAGCATCAGTTCTTCCACCTAATATCTACACGCCCTACCCTATCATTTAATTGTTCCTTCATAAAAAAGATTATAACTGCCCAAAATTATAACAATGCAGAAATTAAAATCGTATTTGCCATACCTCCAACTCTGCAACAAACCTACAGTAACTCAGCATTCAGCTCCGACGACAGCTAAGAAGTCGCCCCCACGCGGCCTCGAAGACTCCAAAGAAATCAGCTCTCGATCCCTAAAGTTTAAATAACAAGCAGGATCAACTGTACTATGGAAATTATTCTAAGAACTTCTTTAGCCGGTTCTCATCTATAAAGATATGTGGTAGCTATCACCAGTTAGTAGATTTTAAAAGATAAAAACGCACGCAAAACTACGAAACGGATTTGAATGAAATTTTACACACAGATAGTTGATGACTTGGATTAGCACATAGGCTATTTATTATCCCGGGAAAATCTAGTGATCCAGCAGGATTCGCTTCTATAATGTTGCGGGTTGTACGTTGAAACTAGTTGATAATATTAATTCAGGTGCAGTAGTATTAGTATCTAATAACAATGGAATCCCTTCAAATGACGATGATGAAAAGTATAGTATAAAGTAGTTAAAGCACTTAAATCTATTCCTAATTAATAAGCTATTTAGCCAACATGCTTTTGAATTTAGTAATGCAAAGCCATTTCTTACTCCTATGAAAAATAAACAAACATAGCAATATCGGCCATTTGTAAGGTAAAGATGCAATAATGATAGTCCAAACGCATATGGTAAAAGTATAGTATAAACAATTAAAGCACATAAATCTATTCCTTGTTAGTTAATAAGCTATTTAGCCAACATGCTTTTGGCATTGGATAATGCAAAGCCATTACTTATTCCTGTGAAAAATAAACATAGCAATATTAGCCAATTGTAAGGTATAGATGCAATAATAAGTGTCTAGAGACAACGGGATTCCTCAAAATGCCGACGATAAAGGTATAATATAAAGTAATTAAGTCATTTATTTCTATTTCCTAGTTAAATAATAAACTGTCTTGCCAACATGTCCTGAAATTTGATAATATAAAGCCTTTTCTTTACTTATATGAAAGTTAACAAACATAGCAATCTTAGTCACTTGCAAGGTATAGGTATAATAATAATAGTGTCTAAAGGCAATGGGTTTCCTTTAAATACCGATGATGAAAATCTATATACATATAATTAAGTCCATAAATCCATTTCCTAATTAATTAATAAACTGTTATCCGTCAAGCACTGAAATTTGATAAAGTAAAGCCATTACTTAGTCTTGTATAGTTATACAAACATAATAATCTTAGTCACTTGTACGACTCTGCTAAAATAAAATCAAAATGAGTTATTTATCACACACACTATCATCATTCACATAACATCATTCACAATAATTTAATTTAAATTGGAAAAACTACATCACCTGTGTTGTTTAGAATTCCGATTTATCCTGCGTCTTGATTAGCAACCCTGCTGCAACACTGTAAGACAGCAATTGCTCCACATCCATTGCTCACATTTTTATGGAAAGAAAAGAACATTTAAATAACAGCATAAATTATGGTTTTATTTTCCTAAAATCAAAATAGACTTCCCTAACAATAGGATCACACAATTTCTATAAATCAAGCAAGTCCACGTTTCTTCCATGTTATTAAACATCTTTTCAACAGCTATTCCTCAAAATAAATAATTTCCTTTCTTCATACAACAAACATTCTTCACTCAGCCAAGGATCGATCCACCTTTACACAACATTTTGCACAATTTCATTCTTGTAAACCTAATCACATATTTATCGGTAATATGTTTATTAAAATTGTATAGTCAACATTCAAAAGATTTACCTTCTAATAAAACTACATTCTACCAATACTGCTAGATTTAAATAAACTCAACGACTACCATATCAAATACGAAGTTGCATAAATACATACGTAATCCCTGAATAAATCTCTATTCTACATACTCACGGTTTTTGATCAATAAATTTTTTACAATTATCTTTTCTCACATTAAGAGTATTTCTATTATTATTTACACTCCGGAATATCCCTGATATATCTATATTATTGTCTCAAACGAAGAATCTCTTTTATAATGTCCAGAACTTTAAAACAAAAATCCCCCGTCTTCTTTCCATTTTTCCCTTTTTTTCAAATCCTGTCATTATCTTTCCATATTCGTTTCCCCCTTTTAAGGTTTTATATGTTTATATGTTAGGTCTTATATATTATTGAGAATTAGTTTTTTTATTTATTTTCATCTTTAATTCCATTGATATTATTTATTAAACATAATTCAGACATATTTTTAACAAAAAAAAAATAGTATAGATTCTTATTATTTTCTTTTATTACACTAAACCTCTTAAGGGATAGATGAAGTCTGTTACACATACATTTACACATTCTTACGTACAGGTACTCCAAAAACGTAACTCTAAGCGCATTTGGGTGAAAAAAGATAAGCTTTTTTTCAAAGAGGTCTGTTAAAAAATTCATATTACAAAAGCAATGAGGTTTATATATTCAAAGGCCGTAATATAAAATTCCCCATGCCTTTAACTTTCGACCAAATGCAAGAAATAAGTTGAGAAATTTATTGCTAATTGCTATCAGATAAACGATATTGCAGGAGGCGGGACATTATATATACCTATAATAATTTATATATATTCTCTGGCATTGCGCAGAGACCTAGGCTCACTCGGTCACTCGATCACATTTATCATAGAGAATGTTCTGCAGAGTTGTTCGGATTAATTTTTACGGTTGAACTTTAATTAAAGTTCCACTCTCACCACCTCTATCTCTGGAAATCCATAACCGTATGATTTTCTCGGCATTTTTTGCTACACGTTACACCATCGCGGTTGTGGAAACAATTACCAGCTAAGGTGTTTTCGAACGGTTAAGACATAGGGACTTTTAAGAAAAGAGTTGAATTATCAGAGAAAAGTCGGTAAAACAACTGTAAAACTTTTGGTATTGTGGATGTCCGTGGGTATTGGTGATCATTTATCATCTGGTGAGCCTCCTGACACTTTGATCTCTCATTTATAAAATTTTATCTTGTCTGTTTATTGATATTTAATATTTTCTCATTTAAACTTTGACATCTAAACCAAAAAACCAAGACGAACATTATGAGCACAACAAATATTTATTAAAGACTGTCTGTAATTATCAAAGGCAAAGTAATTACAGGAGTTTGTGCGGTAGTTTGCGTCGGAGAGAAGTTTTAATGAAAATCTTTAAACTTTATCAAAATAAATCAAGTGGCACTGTTCTTGGGAAAGCATTTGTGGGATTGATGTTGTCTCAAAGTTATTACGCAGTAAACAATATTTTTAATTAAAAAAATGAAAACTCTAGCAATTAGTTAAATTGTATTGAAATATATAGATGGCTGACCCGCATAGCTTCGCCCGCAGGAATGCCCGCTAAATGTGTGACATGCTTTATTTACATATCGTCCATATAGATTTTCGGTCAAATTTTCATCCCCTATTCAGCCAGCGCTGCGGCATTATAAAATATAGTAAAAATATCGATAAATTGGATTGTATTGATGTTTATTGTAGTTTCAAAATACCAGTATTGTCAATTTACTAAATGTACACTTTAGCCTTTTGATGTTAATTTTTGAACAAAAAAGTTAGTCTATGTTTTACCCCAAATCTTCAACTTTCTTCATACCAAATTTAATTAAAATCTGTCTGTCTGTCTGTTACCGTAAAAGCGTAACAGACGAACAGACAGAGTATCTCATTTCTAATATTATTTAAAGTACGTTATATTATAGATTGAAACGATGTCTGATGCCTTATACCGGGTAGGAGATATTCCGGAAAAATGTTACGTGTTGCGACGGATGCAATTAACTATAAACAAGAGATACCCACCTGTATTGGTCCGAGTTCCCTTTGAAGAAATGACTATCTGCCATTCTGCTATGCAGTTACAACTACCAGAAAGTAGAATTCTGCAACGTGTCAACTAAGTATGTAACCACCGGCTTGCCTATTCCTGCCGCAATAGCGTTGGTGCGTATCCTTGTTGTATTCTGATCTGGAGAGTAAGGTAGCCAGTAAAGTTATGCACGTGACATCTACTTGTTGCTATCATAAGATGATGGTTAATAGTTAGACTACAAGTGCCATTTTACTAACGTCTCATTTCGCATACCAGGATACGATGATAATAATATATTCACGTTATAGTGGCATGATGCAAAGTCAGCAGAATGATTTCTGGACTGGTTCTGAAATTTACTTACCCATTTTATAGTCACGACGTTAATCATACTTTTAGCTGTTGCCTTTGTCTTAGTTGTAGCCTTGCAATAAGACGGGTGGTCTTCGTAGGAAGGATGGACCGATAAGGGGAAATTGTATAAAATCTTTGTTTTCTATTAACAAACTTAGAAAAGTATACTTTAGCAAGCTATTGGAACAGTAATCGCAAAACCCTAAAGAGAAAACTTTTATAGAAAAAAATTTCCAGTATAATATTATTGATGTGATGATTGTAAAATTAATACCAAGTAATATGTAATTGTTTATTTCAATTAAATTTAAGTTTTATATAAAAAATAAATATGTGTTAAAATTATAATTTAATCCACAATGTTTACTTTCACTTGACTCAAAAGTTTTGACTTTGTTCTATTTATTTTCTTATATTTAGGATTTGCTTTCACTGATCTTCTGATGCTACTTCTAGCCATGACTCTATCGAAAATTTCTTCACTGGTGTCTTCACTTCCATCATCTGAGAAATGGTTATTCATACTGTCATTTAGTTTCTTGGGCTTCAAAACTAAAGGTTCTCTTATTTCATCTGATAGTAAAGTATCTTCTGGAGTTCTATCGTCGTCACTTGTTACTTTATCAGTACTATATTGTCGCGATAGAAACCTTGAATTCATAGATGGGACTTCCAGACTTTTCTTTTTATCTTCTTTCTTTTTTGTAACTTCTCTAGGTTTATATTTCATTGGAGAAAAATCAACTCTTCTCAAAAATTTTATTGAATCAGCAAATCTTTTGTTTCCTTTTCTTGAGGTTGTGGATTCATTTTTCATTTGCTTGCTTTTGTCCGAGCTATCTTCATTATCCATAGCAACACCAGAATCAGAATTAGATTCAACTTGAAGAACTATATCCGGTACAACAAAACCTTCTCTGCTTTTCAATTTTAAGTTAAGTTCATTTATTGTTTCTAGTTGCTTTTGAATTATATCATCCTTTTGAGCTAATTGTTTTCTAACTGCTTCTGTTCTTAAAGCTAAATTTAATTCGTATTTTTCGAGTTCACCTGATAAATATTCTAATTCATTTTTTCTAGTATTTTCTAACACTTTAATCATTTCTGTTTGTTTTAAAAGTTCTTCTTTTATTTTATTTATTTCTTGCTTATGAGATATTTTTAAGAATTTTATCATATTTTGTGCTTCTTCCAATGAAGTGGGTTGTAGTAGCTCCTCTCGAATATTTCTTGACATCTTCTCCATGATCTGTAACAAATAAAAATGCATTTAGGAATGTTTGTCTCAGATAATAAGATCCCTGGTTTGATCCCTTGGTCAGGTAATAGTGTTGTTGAGGTTTTTGATAGTTTTTTTTTACAAAAAACTAAATGTAACGCGTAGTTGCTCGGGTGAGCACTCACGCATGACAACTGTCGATCTCTGTTATCGATAGATATAAACAAGAATCATCACTTATCCGTCAATCGACTAACATGTAAATTGTGCTGAACCTAAAAGAACATTCACTCTAACTCGCGAGGAAACCAGCGTGGTATACAGCGTGATAGTTAAAAAAACAGGGCGGGAGTAAATTCATGAATTAGTAGTAAATTAAGACATCACGTTAACAATACTACTACAAAAAATGGGCTGCAAAAAACCTCTTATCATTATGTAACATTTTAAAACTATTTTATCTATAAAAGGATAGGCTAAGTAAACCATATAAGACTCATTAGTTCACCACCATTCGTCAGACTGTAATTTGGTGTTATTTAGGTAGTGGTCCGATTATCAATGCTTTTAGAAACGCATTATTTTTTTAACTTCTAACATGTTTCTATACAATATATTTCTATATAATATAAACATAATTTATGTATTCTATTGACCGCCCTGATGTCAAATTTTTAGCGAGATTGGCTACCCAATCGATGCGGGTTGGGTTCAGTTCTTAACAATGTCAAGCATTTGGGTCATAATTAAATATATTTAAGTATTTATATACGTATTTTTGCAATTTGCCTGCTTTGCCTGGGATCAATTCATGTAACTATTATATACACTATACTTACATAATGGCTATCACTTTCTAACAGGACAAACATCTAAATTTTTAACCGACCTCAAAAATAAGGAGATTCTCAATTGATCAGGATATTTATAACTTCCTGCTACGTAATTTTGCCCCGATTTTCGAAAATCGAGATTTCAACAAACCTCCAGGTTTTAAGATCTTAGGAACCTTTTCCGACAAATTTTATGATGCATTCAGTGTGTCAATATATATATATATATATCATGTACATACGTACAGACATGTGTATGTAAACATCTCATAAATCATAACTTTTGAATAATTTGATTGATCAAAACGTTGTATCATGGCATTCGATTAGGTTTTGCCAAGCTTAGATTTTCTGAAATTCTGAAATTCGTCCTAAGAAAATTTGAGATATTTTGAAAAAACTACATTTTGAAAATATAGAGCTTTTTGAAAATTAATATACTGTCATTGTTAAAAAATTTAATTTTTGAACTCTATGTTTAAAAATCTATGCTTAGGTGTAGTTTTTGCTTCTCTGTATTTCTGCATTGTCTCGCCCGGGTCTGGTACAATCGCCTTACTTATTCCTGCCGCGATAGCGTCAGTGCTTGTAACTGTCGTGTTCCGGTTTGGAGGGTAAGGTAGCCGGTAAACTTATGCATGTGGCATTAGACCTCGCCACAAGATAGCAACGCACCATTAACACCTTTGGTGTCTATAGGCGATGGTTGACTCTTTCCATCAGGAGATCCATCTGATTGTTTGCTGTCTTATGATATAAAAACAAATTGTATAATTTCTCAGAGAATTAGTAGATGGTACTGACCGATTCTCTGAAAATTTTCATATGTGCTATTAAATGACGAAATGTTAATTTATTTGTCTTTAAAAAGTTAACGAAAGTTATGCAGTTTTTGCAAAATGAAAAATACTGCCAAGGAAATAAAAATTGCCCTAATCTTTACATAGTTTAAAACAAAGTCGCTCTCGCTGTATGTTCACTTAGATCTTTAAAGTACGCAACGGATTTTAATTCAGTTTTCGTCAATAGATAAAATTATTCAAAAGGACGGTTTATATGCATATTATCGTAGAGAAAAGGCTATAATTCCAAAGATTTGTCGTAAAAACCTATTTTTGTCCTGATACAATGCACCCGTATGAAGCTGGCGCGGTCGTTAGTATAATATAAAAACTTTTGTTGTCAATAATCAGAAAATTTGCGTGTTTAAGCACCAGTTGGTAAAATATGTAAAATTCGAGTTATCTAAGCCTATAGTCTATATTTCACAATGTTATGAAATCATTAAAATAATGACAGCGATTAAACAATCTAAACAGTTTATCGTTCCTTGATTTAATTAACGTAATTCTAATTACTTCGGTAATAAAGTGCTGAATCTTAATGATACTTTAAGGTTTTTTATAACTTTGTACAACTTAGGTACATTAATTAATTAACTACTTAATTCAATATTGCGAAACGTGTCTTAAATTGTTTGTCTGACCTCAGACCCATCTGCTTGTTTGCTATTTTATGATATATAAAAAAATGATTTAAAACTAACAAGTGCTTAACTTAATTGATCATAACGCAACAATATTTAATTTTGTTCGCAATAGGCCACTTGACTAAATTTGAAAAGCTGTTTAATTATTTACTAAGTATATTAACCAAAAAAATATTAATTTTTGTGAAATAATATACCTTTATACTTAATAAAAATTTCGCGTTTTAAAATTAAAATTTACCGTGAAAACGCTCTGAACTGTCATAGCGTCCTAATGACATAATGCCATGGTAATATCAACATTACATACTTTGTGGTTTCTATAAAAATTACATCAAGATGTCGTTTTACCACGGTATGACGTAAAACTTTCAGATCCTTTACTGTCTTGTGACTTAATGTCTATTTTTGACGACTTTTTTTTAAAATGTCATTAATTCTTGTCTTTGATAACAAAATTTTACTACAGATTTGAACGAAATTTGGCACAGAGGTAGATGATGACCTGAAATAGCACATATGCTACTTTTCATCCCAGAAAAATTTGTTTTTCCCGCGGGATTCACTAAAAACTTTTATAATGCTGCAGACTGCACGGTGCAGCTAGTATCTAATATGTTTACATAATAACATAATATGGATTAGAAAATAAATAAAATTATTACAAAACATACATACTACTATTCGTTTGATGCTCACACACACACACACACACATATGTGTGTGTTGTGTGATTTACTATTTTATTTTATTTAAATAGTTAGTGTGTTGGCAAACTTAAAATAGATTTTCATCTTGTCTATGGTCAAACAAAGTCATAGTTTGTTTATTCTTTATTTGTCTATTATATTTGTACTTTAACATTAAAAGATTTACTGTCAAGTTTCGACGAGAGGGCCCTCGATAGTTTTGACAATTAATTTATTTCATTACTTTCGTTAGTTCATTCATCTTAGATTATGGGGAGAATTATTTCGATACCTGGATCAAACAAAATTGTTTATTAAGGTATTCTGAGATAATTTCCTACCCTGAAGTAAACCTCGGCATAGTTCGGATAAGCATTTATAGTCAGAAATAGAATTCGAGATCAAAAATGTAAGCATGTCAATGTCACTTCCAATTGCCGCCAAATCGGTAATTCAAGTAAGTCAACATTTTTCTAATTATCATTATGTTTTGATTTATAATAAAAATAAAAAAGTGACTGTTTGATAGCCATTTGATAGTATATTGGGTTCTGTTGTGGGTTCTTTAATGAACAAACAAAATAGCGACAAGTCATGCACGTCTTCTATAATAGACGGTCATCGAATTCCTTTAACAATTTTTCCATTAACAATTTTTATTTAATGATATTTATAGTTTGTAAAAAAAGAGCCTAATGTTTAGAATTATTTATTGTCTGTATCATAAAAGAAATTGCACAATAACATTTCAAACAATTAACTTTTATCATTGGTTCGTTTTTTTTAGGTATATTATATAAAAACGTCTATGTGAAATATTTAGTGTTGTGAATGTAATACCTTATAATTTTTCGAGATATTTAAATACATTTTGACAAAATAAAAAAAAACACAGCTGTTACTTTAAATCGGCCAAACTTTTGTGTACATGTTTGATCTTGAATTGTATAACAGTCGGTCCTGCCTTAGTACGCGTTAAAAATTTCCAAGTATTGTGTAAAATGGAAAATCCTTAGTAAAACAAATAAAATGTTTAAAATGACCAATAGTGAAACTCAGTGAATTCCACGGATACCGTTAATGTTATGCCGGCAAACTATACACCAAGCCGGTCGCATCGGTACAATAATATGGTATTGTTCTGAGTTCAAATGGTCTTTTGTAACAAAACAACTGCTATTTTCATTCACGCTATTGTAATATTCAAGGCAAGTTTGTATAAAATTTCAAGGGCTTTGTAATGTATTTCATTGAAATTGAATTATTTTGAATACATTTAAAAGAAATAATTTATTGTTAATCTATTCTTGTGAGGACGTTCTGCTCTAGTGGATAAAGCCGTTTTGGTTGATCATGAGGTTCCGCTTTGTCCCCCCTGGTTGAATATAGTGGTTTTCAGGATCATAAATAAAATGTTGGCGGTGCTGTGTTAATATTCCTATGCCTAAGATAAGCTCGTAACGCTATCGACGTTACAAGCTGAACTTACTCACTACCAAAATCCACAGGATCACACGCTAGGCTAATATTAATATTGCTTTTTTATAGAAGAGGGGCAAACGAGTAGGAGATGCACCCGATGGTAAATGATCACCGCCGGCCATGGACATCCACAATACCAGAGGGCTTGCAGTTAGTTGCGTTGCCGGCCTTTTAAGAATGAGTAAGCTCTTTTCTTGAAGGCCAAGTCGAATCTGTTTGGAAACACCCCCGCTGGTAATTGGTTCCACAACAAAGTAGTGCGAGGCAAAAAGTGCCAAGAGAAACGCACAGTTGTGGATTTCCAGACATTTAAATGGTAAGGATGGAATTTCAAATTTTGACGTGATGTCCGATGATGGAATTCGGCGGCAGGAATTAATCCAAATAAACTTGATAATAATATCAATTTTTTATCAAATGCAAAATTTAAGAACATCAAACAAACTAAATGCTTAAAAACGCAACTAGTTCAAAATTAGTTACTCAACAGCTTTTAGTGTTTTTTTCCCAGAGACGTTGTTTTTTATACACATTAATAGCATACTCGACTGCTACTCAATTTTGTTACATTTTTTATATCATAGAATAGAAACAAGTATATGGCTCTCCTGATCATGAATTATTAGGTATAGGTGGAGCTAGCACCCGCATTAATCACTTGAAACACATATTTACGTTATGTCTCTGACTATGAGGTCTCTCCGTCTCTTTTTATATAGCTGTGTTAGAAAGAAAGGGTGAGGAGAGACCTCAGAAGATGACAGCAGTATTTAAAATTGTGTTTCAAGTAGGTATTAGAAGTGCTGCTTCCAGATATAATACAGCTTCCTGCTCCTGATGGATAGAGATGAAAATTGCGTATAGGCACAAAAGATCATAACAATGAAATCATGTGACGCATTGAAATGCCACATGCAAAAATTTACCGGCTACCTTATTCTCTTATACGAAATATGACAATGACATGCACTAATACATATACATAGCAGCAATAACAACTAATGGTGTCATTCACAGACAAATGCTTCTATCACTGTCAAAGGTGTCAAACAAAAATGACATCTCCACTTTACATGTAGGGGAGTTACCCTGAAAAAAATATTATTCAAGATTTTATGTTACCACTTTGTTGGTGTGACTAATATGCATATTCACGCCAAATTACAGCGTTCTATTAATAAAAATCTCTGAGCAATCGTGCGGACGGACGGACGGACAGATATAGCGGAACTACAAGGATTCCTAGTTTACTTCGGAACACTAAAAATAGCCGAATCGATAACTTCCTCCTTTTAGAAAGTCAGTTGATTATATAATTTAACAACTATATTTCAAATAAAATAAAGAAAATTCGCAGTAAAATTATACGGGGTAGCATAATAATGTATTTCCGCTGCATAAAGTCGAGTTCAATGTGTACAGTGAATTATAATTTAATTCCTCTCGGACTTTGTGGTAATGAAAATTTAAGCATTTATTATATAACAATAGCAGCTCGTTATACACTGTACCTAATAAAACATTATGGTCCAAGAGCTGGTGACGAATTTTGGAAAGGTCCTTTTAGCCGATTCGATTTGGGAAAATAGAGAATTTCGTCAAATGGCGATAGCGGGCCTGCGAGTCAGGTAGAGCGTTTGGGTTATTTCACAACTGTGCATAACACAACATTTGCAAAAAACCCCAAAAAAAGATATTTTTAGCAATTTGAGTTTTACTTCATTTTTTAATTAGATGTTTTTGTTTTTTGAATTCTAAACAAAATATGCCAGACATTTTTGTCGGTTTTAAAGTACTTCCAGACATCTTCGAATACATTTAACGAAAGTTATCAATAAATTTATTTTATATTTATTTATTTAACATTTTATTATACACAACAAAATATATAATAAATAAATAAATATACCCTGTGTTGGTCCGGGCTTCTGTCTGGCATATTTTTTTTTCGAATTCTAAATAAACATAATTAAAAGATGAAATAAAAGTACCTTTTTTGCTTTTCTTTTTGCAAATGTTGTATACTGCGCAGTAGTGAAATAACCCCAAATGCTCTACCAGACTATGCTCTACCAGAGTATCGCCATTTGACAAAATTATATATTTTGACAATTCCAGTCTACTAAAAGAACCTTCCTAAAATTTGTCGCCAGCTCCCAGACTATTACGAGATTCCTGCGACTTCATACAAGAAGTTTCTGAAAAAAATTCTACGAAACTGGAAATTAAGCATATTTAAATTTGTTTGATTCTTGCATTTAATGTCGAAAGGCTCTTGTTAGAATGGGATCCAGAATAAGATAGCCTCCAAGTTTATATAGGGCGGTATCCAAATCTGAAGCATACTTCGTTTAAATTTGGATATGGTTCACAATTTACATGGGACAAACATACTTAAGGCTACATTTAATTATTTTTACGATTTGTAATAACATGAATATTAAAATGCAAAATATATTAAAAATTCAGTATTATTCCACATCGCGGCTCTGAGCTGGTTTGATGTTTCAAACCGGCTGTGACGATGCTAATAATTGTCACATTTCGACAACCTTAAAACACGAGTGCCGTACATTTTGTTTTATATGAAGAATTAATTTAAATAAAACTTAGCAAACAATTCTAATTACGCACACTCTGTAAATGTATCTCTATTATAAATACGAAAGTATGTCTATTTATTACGTTGAAATGATTTTAATGAATATTGCCCGATGAATTTTTCCCCGTGTTGGTCCCGGGCTCATTTGAAGAATAGACCAACTGCTGTTTTGCCAGGCATGTCGTAAAAGGCGATCGATTGGCTATGCGAGTCACTACCATCGTGGCTACTGGGTGGTAGAGTTCCGCATTGTCTAGCCCGGGTCTGGTACCACCGCTTTACCTATTCCTACCGCAATAGCGTCAGTGCTTGTCGCTGTCGTGTTACGGTTTGGAGGGTAAGGTAGTCGATAAACTTATGCATGTGGCATAAGACCTCGCCACAATATAGCAATTAATAGCATCTTTAGTGTCAGAATAGTAGTAGTGTTTAGTGTCAAAATAGCATCTTTGGTGTCTATAGGCGATGGTTGATTCTTTCCATCAGGAGACCTATCTGCTTGTTTGCTATCTCATGATATGAAAAAAAGAATTGGCAAAGATATAGTTGAGCTTGGATCAAACAAAGAATCTTTTTTAAATAGAGGATGAAATTTTGTATTAATGATTATGTTGATCACATGTTATTCTACTAGCGGGCAAAGTTGCGCCGGACAGCTAGTATTTATTTTATAAAGTCATTGATAACCGCATTTCACTATAATGTTTATTATATTATCACACATCGCTGAACAATTAGTGATATTCGTGACTTCGTCTGTGATGTTGATTATATAATAATTCATAATATTATATCACTGAATAGGAAGTTCAACCCGCGACTTTGTATACGTTTATTATAATACAGCGCTGAATAGGCAGTATATAGCATAGCATATCCTTGAGTTTGCTTGCTGTTTTTATATCACAGCTGAACGGTTAGCGATAGCCGTGACTTCACCAGTGATGTTTGTTATATTATTAGACATTGCTTAACGGGTAATGGATACCTGTGACTTTGCCGGCGATTATGTAACTGAATAGGGAGTAATATATATATATATATACCTGTGAGATTATCGGCGTTATCTTTTTTTAGATTATTACATATCGATAAACGGGCAGTGACTTCCTTTTTTTATAATATATTTGGTAACACTACCCGTTGGTAGTAATAACCATGATTGAGTCTGCGTTGTTAGTCATATTATTATATCACTGTATAGGATGTTAGAGCCATAACTATATATCTATACCTATGTTGTTTCTTATATTAATCATACACTGATGAACGGGTAGTGATGTCCGTGATTTCACCTGCGATGTTTCTTACATTATCTGACGGATATTATAGTGCTTTTGGCTAATCATTCTTCTTTTACAATCTTCTTGACACTATAGTGTATTCTTTGAAAGAACCAGATTAAGACGAGAAAAAGAATGTAGAATTATTTTTCTTGTTAAAAATGCCAAAATCTGTGCTACCTATTAAACTGGCCGACCTACGCAACAAGTTAAAATGGATAATCTCAAACGCTTATTCTTTCACAATAACAATATAGGTACTTATTTTCAGCGGTTTCATATATTAGGATACCGTCAGTGATTTTAGTATATATGTTACCGACCAAACCCGATTTCAGGCAAAACTATTTTGTTCTAGGACAAATCGTTTCATCCTAAGCGTGTAGGATATACTAGTATAGCCTAAGACAATCAATCTAGTTTAGCTTAATAGCCTAGGCCGAACTTTTTTGAATTATTCTGAACTGATTATTAGATAATAATTTGAATCATTGCAAGTGGTAAAATGAACACGTTGTTACCTCTGAAGGCGGGGATACCCCTTTCATGTCCCTATAAGTACGCTGTCGTTATATATTTATATTGAATCTCTTCCATGTTTTGTTAGTGTGCTCGTGTGCTCGTATGCTCGAATATTTGTATGTTGAGTGTGTTTGTTTTGGTGTGTGTGTATGTGTTTATTTGTGTATGTGTGTGTGTCAGTTTAATATTAATTCAAAAAAAATCTGCCTAGGCCAAACTAGTTTAGCCTGAAGTATTTAGGCTAAACTAGATTGTCCTAGGACAAACCTAGGACAATCTAGTTTAGCTATATCCTGACACGCTTAGGATGCACTGGTTTGTCCTAGGACAAACTAGTTGAGCCTGAAATCGTTTTTGGCCGGTCACATATATAAGATTAAACAAAATTTTAAGACCCTGTTCTGAAATTAATAATTTCGACTAAACAATCAATAGGTCTTGGTTTGGTTTTTCGACTAAAACAAAAAATTTGTGATGAGCATAGACATTTATATTTCTTTTTTGAGTATTAATTATATACTAGCGATCGCCCAATGTCGAAATTTGACCATAGACTTAACAAAGAAATCACTTCAAGTTCGACGACTGAATTTAACCGTAAAGAAAATAGTAAGTACCTATACATGTGTGTATATTAGAAATTATAACTATAATGTATGTCACATGAATGTAGGATGAGTAAAGTTTATTTTAATTAATTTCTTATGCGTTTTATTTAAATATATATATATATATATATATATATATATATATATATATATATATATATATATATATATATATATATATATATATATATATATATATATATATATATATATATATATATATATTAGGGTGGATCGAAAAAAAAAATTTTTTTTTTCTTAGCATGGGGGTAGAATTTGTAGCTTATAAAAAAAACAATTTTTCAAAAAAAAAAATTTTTTTTTCGATCCACCCTAATATATATATATTAGGTTTATGGATTCCTCCGTATTGTAAACTTTAACTCTACCAAATTTCGTACTCCACCGTTCACACAATTGTTTTAAAAAGGGGTCCAAAGTTTTTACTTAACTTATTCTATATCTATATATATAATAAAATCGTAGGAAAGCCAAAACTGTACATTGAATATTTTTTAAAAGAATACTTTAGAATTTAAGAGAATCGATATCGAAGCCAAAAATGTAGTTTTTAGAATTTTTGTCTGTTTGTCTGTATGTCTGTATATCTGTTTGTCTGTATGTATGTCCGGGGTAAACTCAAAAAGTACTGCATCGATTTACTTCATTTTACATGAATATACTGCATGGATTTACTTCAAAATTTGCATGAATATTACTAACAGGTCGGGTCAGCGTGATAATATGTAGCCTATATGGCTACATATTATCACGCTGTCACCTACGGGGGAGGAGCTGTGCGGAGTAAACGAAGTCCGCGCGGACGAAGTCGCGTGCGACAGCTAGTATAGATATATAAGAGTTTTTGTGTATGTATATCTATATGTTATTTAACTAAAACTTATATCACAAACAAATAATTTGTTTACTTAAGGGTTAGATTAGTTCAATTCGTTACTTTTAGTTATAGTCCAGCGATATTTATTACTAAATTTATTTATTTATAAAATTGTGCATTAAAATAATAATAACCAACTCAAATAAATAATTCAAATTGCTCTAATAAGCGAAACCGGTTTGCTTTAAAAGAGGTAGGTATATCCTAATTGTGAAACAATACATGGGTTTTGTTTAAAAAATGTATAGACGGTTGACCCTACAGGCCATTCCTGAAACTTCCCGCTAAATTAATGATGATCAATTTTGATGTTTCGAATGGCATTTAATTCAATTTTTGAGATCTAAAGCTACGGAATCGATAGGTTGAAAATTTTCAAAGCAATGTGAAAACAAATTTTTTCAAAAATGTTCGTCAAGTTTGTGATAGATGTGAAGATATTCTACACTTTCTGGCGGAATGTGACAGGCATAAAACTGGGAGAGAGACAGCAATGAGAGAACTAAACCTTGCAAAGTACAATGTAGGCAATTTTCAAACTGTGTTGGCAAACCCTGGATCAACTGAATCACAAATATTGTATTCTTTCATTTCTGCCTCTCTCAAGAAACGGAAAAATGGTGTTAGATTAGACTAGAGTTAAGTTTTCGTGTTAAGTTAGATAAGAATGTGTAAGACGAAGTTGACATATACATTATTGTATAAAACCTCAACAAAATAAAGATTTAAAAAAATATATTCGTCGTTGATAACTCCCAAACAAATTGACCGATTTTGTTCTAATTAATGGTATTTGACGTACTTTTTGAGCAGAAAAGTTTAAAAGACTTTTAAGTTAATTGGTATAGGTATTAGCCTGAAAGTTATTTTAAAAATATCAAGTAAATTTGCTAAAAACTACAAAATATTTATGTTACAAAACTGTGACTTTTGATAATTTAGTTCCATTTGTAAAAGTTTGAAGTTCCACCCTCATCATCTCGATGTCTGGAAATCCACAACTGTGCGTTTCTCCCGGCAATTTTGCCTCGTTTCGCACTACTCTGTTGTGGAATCAATTATCGGCACGGGTGTTTCAAAACAGATACGACTTGTAGGCCTTCAAGAAAAGAACTTATTCTTAAGGCCAGCAACGCTACTGCAAGATCTCTGGTATTGCGGATGTTCTAGGGCGGTGGTCACTTAACATTAGGTGCACTCGTTTGCCCCCTCTTCTATAAAAATCAATCCATTTATCAATGACGAAAATTTTTGAAAAAAATATTTTTTAACATTGTTTCGAAATTTTAAAACTTATCGATTTTGTAGCTAAAGCAGTAGGTATTTTAGATTTCAAAAACTGAGTTGAATGCTATTCGAAATCCATACTTATATTATAAATGCGAAAGTAACTCTGTCTGTCTGTCTGTTACGCTTTCACGGCCAAACCACTGAACCGATTTGGATAAAATTTGGTACGAATATAGTTTGAGACCCAAGAAAGGACATAGGATAGTTCTTATCCCGGAAATCCCACGGGAACGGGAACTATGCGGGTTTTTATTTTTTCCACGCGACTGAAGTCGCGGGCACAGCTAGTATAAATATAAATCAATCATCGATTCCAAAATATACAGCTTATGAAAAATCAATATACCTTCTGCCATTTTTAACAAAATACCTAGTTGTTTGAACTGAAAAAAAATCAATGTTTATAGTTTTTGAGCTTCAAATACCATAATTTAGCAAAAAGCTTCAGGGATGGCCTGCAGAGTCAACCGTTTATACATTTTTAAGCTATCTATTAATATTTCCGTAGGTGGGAGTGTTTTGGGGAGGAGTAGATCCTGCCTCCTCCTCCTTAACCCCAAATTCGTACAGCTCATTTATAATGCAATCCCGATAATAAGCTTGACAGAGAGGAAAATTATAAATACTTATATCGTTTTTCATCGGTTTTATAATAATAGGAAACTTTACTTTTCGGCCGGAATATGAAAGTACTATTATAATGAGAGCAGGTAAAGGTAAGATAGCCTCCTTTAAAGACTAGACCATTTTTTATATCATAAGATAGCAAACAAGCAGATGGGTCTCCTGATGGAAAGAATCAACCATCGCCTATAGACTCAAAAGATGTTAATGGTGCGTTGCAATCTTGTGGCGAGTTCTAATGACACATACATAAGTTTACCGGCTACCTTACCCTCCAAATCGAAACACGTTAGTGACTAACACTGACGCAATTGCGGCAGGAATAGGTAAGGCGGTGGTACCAGACCCGGGCGAGCCAATGCAGAACTATACCACCTAGTACCATCCATCATTCTGCCAGGTATTTTGTAAAAGAGAAACGATTAGATTACTCGGTAGCTGAGATATGCAACGTCTTTCCCGAGACCCGAGGTTTGTACCTATATTTTACTTAGTTCTTCCGCAATAGAGTCAATGCTTTTCATGGTCGTTTTCCAGCTTAGAGGGTAAGGTAGTCGGTAAACTCATAAATGTGAAATTATCCACCTACAACCACCCAATGTATCATTAATATTTTTGGTGTCTATAGGCTCTCTCTATTCGTAACGAACGTATATATATATATATATATATATATATATATATATATATATATATATATATATATATATATATATATATATATATATATATATATATATATTTATATTTATATATATAAACAAGCATTTGGGTCTCCTGATGGAAAGAGTCAATCATCGCGTCTAGACACCAAAGATGTTAATGGTACGTTGCAATCTTGTGGCGAGGTCTAATGCCACATGCATAAGTTTACCGGCTACCTTACCCTCCAAACCGGAACATGACAGTGACAAGCATTGACGCCATTGCGGCAATATAAAAAAGAAATAATGCAAATAAAAATAAGAAGGCATTTACAATTATTAACAAAAAATGTTTTTACCTTAATAAACTGACCCCAGAATTAAAAACAGTTCACTTCACAAAAACACAACTTACTCGACCAGTACGGACAGACTGAATGAATAAATGGCAACAATAAATCGACAAGATACCTAATTGAATGCCCTTCTTGTTTTTACAACACTATTCATTATCATTTTACAATATACATACTTATTACAATGGTGCTAATGGCCAAAATCCTGTTAATGCCTTCTCTATTGTGTAGGATGGTTGCTTGGGAACTCTATCTGCGTTCCTCAGGTAAACCGGACTGTTCGGACCTGTTAGTTATTAATAGACTTGGAGAAAATACCGTTTCTTAGACCTAAGTTATATATCAATTTCAGTAGTGCATTCTTAGAAAGCTTAACTTATTTTAGGAATAGTTTAAATTAGAGATAAATATAATATTATAATAAAGAGATAAATGTATAAAAATGACTGGACGAATTACATGAATTCACTCTGGCACTCTGTCTTTGTCGTTTATAATATCGTAAATTGCGTTATATTATTAAATAGCTTGTTGTAACAAGTTAGCCGAAACCCGATGTTTTACATAAATATGAAGTAGATTTCTTTACGGATGTCGGAAATACAATAAGGTATCGATACATATCGATATCGATATTTTTGAAAAAATCAATATCGATATCGATATTTTTATTTAAAAATATCAATATATCGATGTATCGGTACGATATAAAAAAAGAGCTTAATCTCTTTCAGTCTTTTAGGTACATTACTAGATAAATACTAATCAATAGACATCAATTTTAGTAAATCAAGAACAACGATAAAAAATATTAATTATTTAGTTTAAACCAATATTTATCTAACATTGACATAGCAAAAAACAAAGGGATCTGAGTCCATACAGCCTAGTCAGATACACTATTGAATTAAATTACTGAACTGAACTGACATATGTCATATGCGTCATTGTCCTAAGACAGAGTTCCTAACTTAAAAACTAAGCAAATTAAAAAGCAGTTAAGCAGCAAATTGAGACGACCAAATAAGAACAAAAAAAAATGTCGTTTTTGATACAATTTTCGATATTGGATATTTGATATCGATGTATCGATATATCGTTACAAAATATATCGCCCAAAAATATCGATATATCAAATTGAAAATACCAATATATCGATGTATCGATATTTATTCCACAAGCCTAGATTTCTTAGAAACAGTAGCTCCATCAATTAGGATACTACAAACTTTAATGTTAATTTATGGTAAGTGAACTTAAAAATACTTTTGCCTCATTAACTCGCCTAATTTTCCCCATGTTGGTCCAGGCTCCTTTGAAAAATATATTATTGCCGTTCTGCCAGGCTGGTCGTAAAAGGCGACCGATTGGCTATGCGAGTCATAACTGTCGTAGCTACTAGATAGATAGTGATAGAGTTCTGCATTGTCTCGCCCATGTTTGATTCTTTCCATCAAGAAACCCATCTACTTTTTTACTATCTTATGAAGGGGAAAAAATTTACGGCTTTCCAATCAACAGGTACCGTAAGAAACGTCAATTGAATCGATCCGTTTAGGGCTCTTACACATTGTATTACACATTATGCCGCATCTAACATGACGCGATTTTGAATCGTGTTTATATAAACACATACATATATGTGTAAGAACTTCTACTAATACGTAGTACGTAGTCACAATGGTGATAAAATCTTATTAAAATAGTAATAAGAGTCCCTTTGAAGAAATGGCTTAAAATGTTATGATAAGATGTTAAGCCATTTCTTCAAAGAGACTCCAGTCCCAACACAATATAACAGCGTATTACAAAAGACAATGAATGTTCATCATAAATTCTTATATTTTGTAAATCGTAAAATTCTTTATTGTAGAATTACGTATGTACCTAAAAAAAAGAACAATTGATTTTAAGACCCTTTTATGTCAAAATGAGTAGTAGATGTTTCTTATCACTGGCTTAAACACTAATAGAACACGAGCGAGACTTCATACATCGTTTTTTTAGTTATTACCTTAAAGTTTAATATATTTCATAAGATTCTATATCATCTTAACTTATCCGCATTTAATGAATATTTTTTAAACTTTGGGAATAGTACCTAAATAAAGTTGGAATTTAGGTAAGGTGAAAGTAAACATTGAGTTCCCTCCTTATTAGTCTGTATTTAGGTATTTATTTTGTCTCAGAAATCTAAGTTAGATTGAAAAAATTCTGAGATAAGATTTTGCCAAGATACTTTTTAGATACTTACTTAAAAAACAAAAAAGAAATTAGCTGTAAACTATTCTTTAGTACAAAAACAGAGAGAATTTTATTTGATAATTATAATGAAAATTATAATATATACATACGTTTTAATGCAAATGTAAGTAAAGTTTTATACAATGGTAATACTTAAATATGATGATAGAAGTCCAACAAATTAAAGTCTCAATGTTTTTATATCATTATTCCTAGCTATATATTTTATTTAATTAACTTTGAGACCTTGGAAAGTTATTCTAATTTACCTAATATTCGTCACTCCGAAAGACATACAAGGGATGAAAAAAAAAACCGAAACCGACTGTGTTTTTTGTTACTGTTATTCTGCAACCAAAGAGGCTGAAATGTTATAAATTAAGAGTAAATTCGCTAGTTACAAGCCTAATCTTTTTATGATTTTAACGAAGAAAACAATTTTATTTACAACTTGTTCTTTTGTGATGGCACTGAAAGGAAAAATGAAAAGTGGTGCAAGAAATGGAACAAACTCGGCGTCAGTCTGGAAAAAGAGAAGTCTCTAGCGGCACATTTATCCACCTTCGTTCACCACACTTTCCAAGATAATGACACCTTCACAGCAAGCACAGAAGCACACGGTATATCGCTCATTTGCAACAACTTCGACATTTCTAACAAAACATAATTTTACAGGACAGATAACCATTACTCTCGCAAATCACCAAAACGAAAGAAACAATACTATAATATAATAGCATAACTGTGAAATTATTGTCTTTTTCACTTACTATGAAGCCTCAAAAACGACGTTTTCGTAGTAAACGGAGCTCTATTTTTTCTACATGTCTGCAACATTAACTCAAAAATCTCTAATTTTCAGATATGAAAGATGGAAACCTTTTAGCAAATGAGTGACATGCACTACACACACGTTTTACTTCGCAACCGAAGCATCTTCAGAAGAAGCGAACACTACTTCACTCAATAAAAGCCGAAGTAATACTTTGCAAATTACTTTTTTATCTTCGTTGAGTTATGAATTTCCGCCTTAATCTAGAAATTATTTTTATACATATTTTTATTAAAGGATAACAAACTAGCGATCTGAGCAGTCTTCATTGAAAGAGTTTAACCATTGCTTCGTAACGCTAAAGACGTTAATGGAAATTAAATGAGACGGTAGTCTAGTAGTCAAAATCTTATTGACACGTTTGGCTCATCATTAATCTTTTATGAACTTTTATAAACTCTCTATTCATTAAAATTCAAGAGAATGTGATTGTGTGTTTACATTATAAATGAAATTAACACGTCTTGTTCCCTCTTTTGTTGTTGCCTCTTTTGAGGAATAGACTCTCTGCCATTCTGCTAGAGGTTAGCTAATCGTTCACTATTTATGAAAATAGCGAACGGGGAGCTCATATGTGTCGCTACAATCGTGATTGTTAAGTGGTAGAGTTTTGCAACATCTTGCCCGGTTTCAGGTACCACCGCCTTACCTACTCCTACTGCGATTGCGTCAAGTCTTGACATTGCCGTATCTGGTTTACAGAGTTAGGTACCCGGTAAATTTATACATGTGTGATTATCATTCCGCCATATGTATAGCTTCGTATCAATAACGTATTTGGTGGCTACAGGCGATGGCTGTCTCTTTTTATCAAGAGAGCTATTTGCTTGTTTGCTTATGATATTTTATTAGTTCAGGCGTTACTTTGCGGAAATCCATAATTGAAAAAGGTAAAATTAGTTAAATTTGCTATTATCTGCAATCCTTTCTATGTATTCTCTGCGATGGAATTGACAAGAAAGACGTGCTTTTGTATGTGTGGTGGATGAGGATGACTAATTGTACCGCTGGGGTCTTCTTTGTCCAGACCAAGTTTTATCCATTTATAAAAGCTATGTCTTTTTTTCGGTGTCATCGCGTAGGTCACATAGAACAGTTTGCGGATAATAAAAAAATAATTTATTTTACCTATTTTATCATAAGATATATATTGCAATATTTCATTAATAAATAGGTATCTTGAGGGTTCGAAACTTCAAAATACAAAAGGAACTCTTATAGAATCATTGTGTGTCCTCTAGTCTGTATGTCAAGGCCCTTTATCTAAGAAACGCGTAGGAGTATCAAGTTGATTTATATCAAATATTTATGTCTTCAGTCCCTTGGAGCTTTGAATAAATCAAACTTGTAAATCAACGCGATCAGAAGATAATATGAAAATCTTTGTTGTTCACTTTCGCATACATGCTTAGATTTCTCAAAACAATCAAAACCGCTACTTTCTGTTGACTTAGCATCATGACACTTGGTAAAAAGGATTTCCTTTTCATGTCTCGTAGCATATGTTAAGGAGACACTTAGATTGAGGTTTTCTATTAGCATATATTAGGCATACCATTAATTAAAAAAAACTCATTTTTTTAATCCAATCTGATTATTTAAATTTAGTACAATAAGCGAAATCAGATTTCAGTTTTCAGAAATTTTTGATATACTTACAAAATTTTTACGTTCTTATTAAAAAATAAGATTTTTTAATTATTGTACCTATGAACAATAAAAGCTAGAGTGAATACAATTGGTATGATATATTTATTTAACGTCATAGTTATTTTCGCCCGTGGACTCAAACCTTAGCGAGCCAGAACGCGGTTATACTCCAATTTTTTTTCTTATTTGTACGCCTGTTCTTGTTATTTACTGTTTTTTTATATCCTAAGATAGCAAACAAGCAGATTGTACTCCTGATGGAAAAAGCCAATCATCGCCTATAGACACCAAAGATGTTAATGGTGCGTTGCTATCTGGTGGCGAGGTCTAATGCCACATGCATAAGTTTACCGGCTACCTTACCCTCCAAACCGGAACACGACAATGACCAGCACTGACGCTATTGCGGCAGGAATAGGTAAGGCGGTGTTACCAGACCCGGTTGAGCCGATGCAGAACTCTACCACCGAGTAGTCACGATGGTAGTGACGCGCATAGCCACTCAGTCGCCTTTTATGATCTGCCTGGCAGAATGGCAGTTGGCTTATTCTTCAAAGGAGCCCGGCACCAACACGGGGTAAAACTGTATTGTTATAGTATTGTATGGTAAGTAACAGCTCTTGTTCTTATTCAATAATGGTATCCAGAGATTAAACGTCAATTTGGGTTGTATTGTAGTGACAGCATTTACGAGGTGGTAGAGTTCCACATCATCTCGCCCGGGTATTTGGTACCACCTCCTTATCTATTTCTGCAGCAATAGCGTCAATACGTCTTATATTCCGCTTTGGAGAGAAAGGTAGCCGGTAGATTATACATGTGGCATTATCATCAAGCCACATGGATATCAACGCACCATTAACATCTTTGGTGTCCATAGGCGATGGTCTCTCTTTCTATCAGGAGAACCATCTGCTTGTTTGCTAGCTAATGTTTTAAAAATATATATGTATATTATAACTACAATCTTATCTACAAGTTTGTACAACACCATCTGTGTAATTCCGATTCAAAATATATATATTTATCAATCAATCAATCAATTCTTTATTAGCTTAAAGTAGAGTAACAATCTGTTAGATGCATATTAGATGTTATTTAATTACAAATTATGAACTTAAACCTACTTTGCCAGACAAATGGCGTGCTAATTTTAAATAGAACAGGCTGCACCAATAACAATATGGTTCTTTTAATATCCTATTAATTATAAAAATTATTAGTGAAGTAATAATTATTCATTTTTAATACATTATAAACGCTTATTAAAAAAATCCATTTTAATTATTCAAATTAATAATCAAATCTATATTAATATTATAAATGCGAAAGTTTGGATGGATGTTTGTTACTCAATTACGCAAAAACTACTAAACGGATTTAAATTAAATTTGGCACACAGGTAGACGATGACCTGGAATAGCAAACAGGCTACTTTTTATCCCGGAAAATTAGGTGAAAAAACTTTTATTATGCAGCGGGCTGCACGCTACAGCTAGTACATATATACATATATATATATATATATATATATATATATATATATATATATATATATATATATATATATATATATATATATATATATATATATATATATATATATATATATATATATATATATATATATATATATATATATATATATAACAGTGACGAATTGCAGCAGGAAAGCGTAAGGCAGCTGTACCAAACCCCGAGCGAGACGTTGAAAAATCGATCACCTAGTAAGCAGAACCCTACCACTAGTAGTAGTAACAACAAGTTTGTACGGAACCCTCGCTGTGCAAGTCTAGCTCTCACTTGGCTTTTTTAGTTAGATTTAACTTCAATTTAACTAAAAATGAAACTCAGCTAGTTATTTGCATAATGGTGTCTTCGTACAGAAATAACAAGGAAAGAAATTAACTAAGTGCTTACAAAAATAATTAGTGCAATTCACACCTTGGAAAGAACAATTGAATTTAACCAAAATTTATGTCGGCGTTAAGGCGTGCGAAGTTGTACTCGTAATTGGGGAACTTTTGCATAAATGCACAACTATTTATTATCCGGCTTAGAGCTTGGCTATTTTTGCCCTGTTTTAACTGACTTAAAAAATAAAATTTGTTCAAATCTTGCTTTACATCCGTAACCAAATTACGGTCAAAAATTATTTAAACATACATTTTTCAGACATCGTTTATTTAAAAATGTCAATTCGGTTATACTAGACGAGGTATTTTCCTTAAAGCTCAGAGCTTGACTGTTTTTGCCCTGTTTTAACCAACTTAAAAAGCGAAAGAGTTTAAAATCCTCCTTTAAATCCTTAACCAAATTACTTCTTCTCTCAAAGCTTGTTATGTTGTGACAACACCCTGTGACTCTGGTAAGTACGGATAAGTGTCGGTTCCGGTTATCTTAAGAAATAAGTGATAGTCGTTGCTAGGTCAGTGTCCAGCGCTACGCGACCAACCACTGATTTGGAAAGTCTATTGATATTCGATTTACAATGCTTACCATGCAAGGGACGTGAAGATTTTTAATAATTTTAACTTCCCACTACGTATGTAGATAAGGAAGTTACTGATTTTACCCCGATCGATTTTCAGAAATCGAGTTTTCACCAGATTTCCATGTTTTGGAGTTCTAGGAATCTTTTCCAACTATTTTCACGATTACGTCAGTATGTCTGTATGTATGTATGTGTGTATGTGTGTGTGTGTGTGTGTGTGTGTTTTATGTGTGTATGTAAACATCTCATAACTTTTGAACGGCTGGACCGATCGAAACGCGGTTGATGGCATTCGATTGGATTCCGCTCAACTTATATTTCCTGAAAATTTGAACCGATTCGGTCTAGGAGGTTTGGAGAAATTTTGAAAAAACACCAAATACCAATTTTTCAAACTTTCAAAATTTTTGAACCAATAAATTTTTGGTGTGCTACGATATTTTAGTGCTAAAAAACTACGTCTAATGCCTTTTCAAAAATTAAAATTGAATCTGATTCTCAAAAGTTATAGCTTTTCAAATATTAAAATTACGTTGTTTTTAGCAAACTTACTTTAATTTAATTAAATAACTTTCAAGTTAATTCACCGATTGACTTAAAAATCTTATCAGCTTTTCTTCTTTAAAATCTGCGTCAAATACCGTTAATTTAATCAAAATCGGTAAATTTGTTTGGGATTTATCAATGAAGAAAATTTAAAATAAAATGTTTTTTGACATAAGCATCGAAATTTTTCACCTATCGATTGTTTAGCTAAAGCAATATTTTAGATCTCAAAAATTGAGTTAAACGCCATCATCGTTTATAAATATACAGCTTTTCAAAAATTAATAAACTGCCATTTTAATAAAATATATGTTTGAACTGAAAAATCTATACTTATATTTTTTGTCTTTTGAGCTTAAAATATCTTAATTTAGTGGGAAGTTTCAGGGATGGCCCGTAGATTCAACCATTTACACATTTTTTACTTTAAATTTCAACAGCAATTTTATTATGTTAATAAAATGCTAGATGAAAACTAAAGTTAACATTTCTCCCTTTATTAGTATCGAAGAGGTAAGAATTGTTCTTGAAATTCTAAGTAAAATCCTTTGAAATTAGAGTTAGTTCATTATAAACTCGTTGTTATTTAAAGCAAATTCTCTTTCATTTCAAAGCTAGCTGAGACAAGTCACTTTAAATATGCAAATAGTATAAATATGTTCAAGGTCTATAATTTATAACAAAGATTATAAAATGTTGAAGACTCAATATTTTATTCAATTGTTAGTATTTGTATATTGTATACCAATGGGATAATGCCTTTCGAAATGTTTCTTTTATTTAAGCTCATGACCAATGTAGTTTTTAACGATAAGTATAACAATATGAAGATAGCAAAAAACTGAAATATTTATTTTAAGAGTTAAGGATTAATAATATTTTTGGCATATAATTTCGGCAAAAATAAACATTAAGTCACGTGACAGTGAAAATTGATGGTACCCGGTATCCGGGCAAGAGATGGCGGAACTCTACCTAATAATCACGCTAGTAGTGACAAGAATAACTAATCGTTCGCCATTTACGAACTGCCAGACAGAATGGCAGGTGTTCTCTTACTCAAAGAGTGCCTGGACTGACACGTTGTGTAAAAGTGTCTAAAAATAAATAAAACACGTTGTTAACATTAACCGTTAGATGGCACATATAAAAGCCTTTATTGCAGTGTATAGTAATGTTTCTGGTAGGGTTAAATTAGATATTTCTTCAGATCACTTCCCAAAGCCCTGTTTATCGAGATTATTCTTAGCTATGATTCAGTAGTTCAACTGTTCCAAAGACATAATCTCATTTTTACTTCATTTAAATTGTACAATACGATTTTTTTTGTTACTGCAGTGATATCGCAATGATATGGTAACCATGACTTGATACTGTGGTATTTCCTATCGAAGGCACGAGTTAACATGTCGGTTAAATGCAATGATTGAAATGAGCACTAATCCCGCTGACCAACGAACCGGTAAATTTTGGAGAACCGTAAAGTTTATAGAAGTTCGGTTCACTCTGCCTACCGTGCAAGGGAACCGGCGGGGTGATATTTTACAAATATTTAAAAAGAATTATAAGACCACATGTCATTAGCGAAAACTGTATTAAGGCGAGGGTATTAATAATACGTTAATTGTCATTATAATAAAAGTAACAACGATCGCAGAACAAATACAGTAATACCTATGCCGGGTCCCTATAACCTACAAACTGTCATTCGTAACAGTAACAATTCGTAACTAGCTTAGTAATAAAACGGTCTGTCATGCTGTCCCACAAGTTTTTTGGACTATGTATTTACGACAAGCATCCGTAGCTTGACTGCTTACCGATGGCCCTCTCGAATATAGTGTGTTATCTGTGGATGGCCCTCACTGCGTTCCATTATTCAGAAAGTTTTAAAATAGTCTCGAAAAAATTAAGCCCTATTTATAAACTAATTGATGTATAGTATAGAGCTAGATACAATGGATAGCCGTGTATGCATTTAATGCGAAATATAAATGATGTATACAAATAATCAATGGAAAATTTTTATCATTCAATATCAAAGAAAGTGTCACAAGCGTGAAATGGTTCACAATACTGACGTTAGCCGTCATTAAAGTTCAAACTGTTTTTTTCAAAATAATTTATTAATTATAAAATTGATGCGACCTACTAATGTTATAGACACATTTTTACAAGAAGCACAATTTTTAAAACCAAAATGGAACAATTTAAGAAAAACAAAACCAGAAAATGTCCCAGCAAAATTCACTATAACTAAAGGTATAATATATATTACAAGAATTACTTTGTTTACATTGTAGAATGGCAGATATCTCTTTGGATAATCTCAGATGGCTCAGAGACAGCCACCACCAAGAAAGTAACAATTGCATTACAATCCATGTGGCAGGTAGATGTGCCGAATGCATACTTATTAGCTATTAGCTACCTTACCTTTCAAACTGGAACATACGTTACAAGCACAACGTTAATGCAGCAGGAATCGGTGAAACGACGGCACAAAACCTAGGTGAGACGTTGTAGAACTCTAATCTCGGAAAAATTATTCAAATCATTTTTTATTTATTCATTACTCAACCATTTAGATCTGATTTTATCAGTTCTTATACATTATGAATATTGGGTATGTTCTATAGTCTATACAGTACATGGCTTCGGCTGAAGGTATACTTTATTTTATTGTGTGTATATTTTTAAATTCTTGTAGTCAATATTTATGTTAACTAATTCACTTTTTTTAAATATACGATAGCAAACAAGTAAACGAGTCTCTAGATCAAAAGAGTCAACCATCGCCTATAGATACCACATATGTTAGTGGTGCCTTGCTATCTTGTGGCGAGGTCTAAGCCACACGCACAAGCTTACGGGCTACCTTACCTTTCAAATTGGAACAGGTCATTGACAAGCACTCACACTATTGTATACGCAATATGTAAGGCCTAGTAGCCACTATGGTAGTGACTCGAACAGCCAATCGGTCCGCTTTTTACGACCTGCCTGGCAGAACGGCAGTTGGCCTATATTTCTAGGGAGCTCGGACCAACACGGGGAAACGTCAAATGCATGACTGTGTGGCAGTATGAGCCAAAACTTACAAACTAGAAAAGATGCTATCTACATTTAAAATTTCTATCTAGTTTAAATTAATTTTAAAATAACTATGTCTCCTTTAATAACACAGGAGAGAACTACAAAATGAATGATGGACGCCAGGAACAAAACTTTGCAATAGCTAAATATGGCCACCGAGCAAATACGGCAATTTTGGAATAGAATTACTTAAAACTGAAATAGCGAAATCGCCATGACTAAGCTTAAAGCGAAGAAATTATAATAGTTGAAAAATAATGCTTATGCCGTGGAAGAGTTTGTGTTGGAGATCTAAGCTGCTTTTTAGTTGTGCTTCTTTTTTCCAATTTTTTGTTTCCTTGCTAGTTCTTAAGGCCTAATTATAGTTTCTTCGCATGTTAAACTTAGTATAAGTTATAAAATAAAACTTCAAATTTAAGCACTTTGGTTTTATTCATAATGAGGTGATAAACAAAATCCTATAAATAACCCCACTTTTTGTCTCAAGGCTGTATATGAAATAGAAATAAATGAGCCCCTGAAATATTCACAGAACGTCTGCCGTTGTGGTCGCTAACACGACAAACAATAAGGTAAAAAAGTTAGAATCCAAAGGGGTTCCTATACAAGAAACATTAAAAATCTGTTTTCTTCGTCTGCCTTCCTGCATTCTTGTACGGACCGTATGCGTATCCAGCTTCATTGTTGCAAGCTGAAAAATAAAGAATTAATGATAAAAAATACAATGTTATTAAACATTTTCAACGATTTGTCCAATCACGTATAATAAATTTCGCAAACAAGCAGATGGGTCTCCTGATGGAAAGAGTCAACAATCACCTATAGACACCAAAGATGTTAATGGTACGTTGCTATCTTGTGGCGAGGTCTAATGCCACATGCATAAGTTTACCGACTACCTTACCCTTCAAACCGGAACACGACAGCGACAAGCACTGACGCTATTGCGGCAGGAATAGGTAAGGTTTTTTGTGATATGGGTACAGTTGACACATATTTGAAGTCAGTTTAATTTTTAAATTGCTATGATCCATATCTTTGAGATAACCATTGCCTATAGATACCAGGTACCTATATTATTGTTACCCAGATAGGTATTTTAATGGTGCTTTGCTATCCATATGGCAAGGGTTGAAGTCAAATTTATGGTTCATTTCCGTAAGATTACTAGCTACCTTACCTTCCAAACTGAAACAAGACAGTGACAAGCATCGACACTATTACGACAGGATTAGGTAAGTGCGGATGTTGTAGAACTCTACCATGTTAGTGATTATAGTTAGCCTGAAATTATTATTATTTATATTTCCCATATTGTTCAATACCACCTTTGAACAATAGACCATCTGTCGTGCAGTTCGTAAAAGACTCGAAAAAGATTGATTTTCAGGTCATGACTATGGTGGTAGAGTTCCGCAACTCCTCACCAGGGTATATGGCACCACCGTTTTACCTATTTCTACCGCAATAGCGCCAATGCTTCTCATTTTCGTTTCTCGGTTCGGAGGGTAAGGTAGCTGGTTCATGTGGCATTGCCATTCCTCCAAACGGATAGCAGTGCATCAGCATCAGTAAGAACTTTGGTCACTATAGGCAATAGTTTATCTTTTCCTCGGGTGAGATATCTGCTTGTTTGCTTTACAATGACAAAGATTGGCTGGCTTGTGAATTAAAGTAATTCGTAGGCGAAGTAGGTGACCAACATGACTTATATTTATTTAAATTTGCACAAATTATAGGAGATTATATTCTAACGTGTTTTCCATCAATTGCAACTAGTACTCGAGGAAAGCGGGCTATTTGGCAACGTCCTTGTTATGTATCATTTTTGATTTTTATGTAGTCCGATTGCAAATGTGCTATTGCAAAGCTGATATCACGTACTGTCCGCCTGGCGCAGGACTGTCACACCAATAAAGTCTTCTGTCAACAACACTGTGCCTATCGCATGCAATCGGAGGGTCAATAGCAGCTGGTGCAATGGAGATTATTCCAAGATTTTTTGAACAAATACGAAGAACTATGAAAGTTTATTTATCTTGCAAGAGTCTACGAATAATAATTAAAGTTTGTCAGCTAGGAAATAAGAAAAATATCTACCTGGCTCCTGTTATTCGTAAATGGGGATATATTTCAGACAATAATTGCTCTTCTGCCGTTATATCAAGCTGAAACCGCAGCTGGAATTATATGTAGTTTCCACTCTTTCCTTTATACTCTGATTGTTGATTTTTCGTCGGAACTAGACGTCACATACCAGTCTGATAATATGTAAAGCATTTCCGTGTCACTTTCTGAGCTTGAAGTGGTAAATTCACGCTAAATATTTTTTAAATTATTGTTCAACCGGCCGAAATCCGGGGGTTTACGAATAAACTATAAAAAAAGCTATACGAATGACGGATGATGAAATTTTGACAGATTAATGACATTATATTTTTTATAGGGACATACCAATCTGTCATTTCCATACAATACACAGTAAAACCTTAACTGGCAGCCCTCCCACCCGTTAGCAACGAACCTTTGGTAATTTGACATAAGAGTCGTGCTTTTTAGGAACAGTTTTAGCTTACGCCTTGTAGAAAATCCTACTATTTGTCACTAAAACGAGTCGTTTTGCAGATATAGGGACCGGGCATTAGTGACGCATTGGGTAGGTATATCGACGGTCGGTACGTATAAATGGACATGTCAAAAACTGAGGTTTACAGGAGAGCGTAATTAATGTTCAAATCTCTCTTGAAATAATTCTATGCATATTCATTAATTTAACATTTTTTTCCTGCGATGACTTGTTAGATAGAGAGTTCATAATAGTATTTAAGTATTTAATTTTTTTTAATATTGTCCCGCAAAAACTTATATGTGGTTGTTTTTACATTGACGTTAATATCAGACAAATCGGAGATACCTCTTTATACGCTGAAAACATAATTCGATGAATTCATCGAATATGTTTTATGAAAAATAACTACTTATTTCAATTTAAATACCATAAAGATCACTACCCAAAAATATTAAAAATACATTCCAAAATTAATATACTGCCATTTTTAACAAAATAGATGTTTGAACTGAAAAATCTATGCTTATATTTTTTGTCTTTTGATACCTTGATTTAATTAAATTAAATAGATATATTTAATTAAATTTAATAGATTAGATTAAATAGTACCAGTGTATGCTTATTTGAATAAAACGTTGTTTTTGATTCGATTTTAAATATACAAGAAATATACATAATTAAAATTATTCAGATCTTTCATTGATACCTTTTACATAACTTGTCCACTTTGACAACTTCTACCGCCCGTCAAATTGTCGCACTTATTCATTTCATTTGTCAATAATACTATTTCCAATTTATAGTTCCAGTGCGCTTAGCGACCAATTAGCGACGAGCGTCGATAATAGAGCCAATCATTACTGCGTGATATTAATAGAAAACAAACTAACTATTAAAAGAAAATAGACATTGTAGAGATGTTTCTCAAAGAGATTTTGTTTGCAGTTACTATTCTGTAGGTTTTCCGTTCGCCGGCAATAAAGCAGATACGGCAAAATTCTAAATATGAATGTAGGAGAGTACTGTGCTAGCAAATAAAACAATGGATACACCCATATGTTCACGTTAACTTGTCTGACTTAAGTCTAACTGTTTACAAACTTACTTAGGCCAGACAGAGTAACCAAACTTAATCTAAGTTTAGCCGGTTTCTTTCGGACACACTTTCTATATTTAACTGCCAAAACCTCTAGAAAAACTGCCAGAATTATGCAAAAGCGCTTTGACATATAATGTAAAATGGCGGTATTGGATTATGTCAAGGAAGTTACATTCTACCCGGAATGCTTACACCATAGACTAGTATATAATATTATGCTTTATAGACCGGAAACTTCAACATCGTTAAAAGGACGTCAGCGCCATCTATAAATCAAGCGTAAACTATGTAACGGAAGCCTCTTATCATATCTATTTCTTAACTTTTTACTAGATCTCTGACATATTATTATGTAAATAAAATAAAAACTTTACGTCGTAGAATAGATTTATTTTGTCAAATTACAAACCAAATTATAGCAAAGTTATGAGGTTTAATAACTAAAAACTGAGTCGATACTACTAAACACAGAGTACTTATTAATTCAACGTTTAAGAGACACAGAAACAACTAAAATAGTTAAAACTCATTTGTATAACTTGTAGACGCGGAAGATAGTTGTTAACTTGCCGTAAATATCACGAAAACAATGCAAATAAATCAAAATGAAACTAGCACAAAACTATGTAAACAATCTGGCAGCCATATTTAAGAATGGAATTTAAGTTTTAGTTAGAGATGGGCGACCTGAATCGATATCGTATTGTATCGATACCATGCTACGCGAATTATACGATATATCAACATTTTGTGTTGATGCATATTTTTATTGTTGATTATATATACAAGAATAATTGATGATCATATTTTTTTTATTTTTTTTTATATCATAAGATAGAAAACAAGCAGATGGGTCTCCTGATGGAAAGAGTCAACCATCGCCTATAGACACCAAAGATGTTAATGGTGCGTTACTATCTTGTGGCGAGGTCTAATGCCACATGCATAAGTTTACTGGCTACCTTACCCTCCAAACCGGAACACGACAGCGACAAGCGCTGACGCTATTGCGGCAGGAATAGGTAAGGCGGTGGTACCAGACCCGGGCGAGACAATGCAGAACTCTACCACCTAGTAGCCACGATGGTAGTGACTCGATAGACAATCGGTCGCCTTTTACGACCTGCCTGGCAGAACGGCAGTTGGCCTATTCTACAAAGGAGGCCGGGACCAACATAATATTAATTTTATTAGTAATAATTATCATAAATTAGTTTCATTAGCGTTATATATTGCATTATTGTTGTGTTTGTGAGCTACACGTAGTGTCTGATTTAATTGTTTTTTGTTTATAAAATATAAATTCTACCAATATGATATCAAATATTCATTTAAGTGGCATTAAATCTATAAAAATTAATAAAATTGGACAGTCTGTTTGTAATATTAAAGTAACCGCTTTTTACTGAATGCATATGGATGTATACACGATACATATACCAAAACAGCATTTTTTACAATTTTTGTCTGTCTGATTTTGACACGACTTTCACTGGCAGATAACTGATGTGACAGGGATTAATTTAGGCTACTATTTCGAAATTTTTCCACGCCGACGAAGTCACAAGCTCAGCTAGTATTCTATATAGGGACAGGCTTCAGTGGATGCAAAACGATCTCATCAATTTGATGAACCATTTAAAAAGACCATAAATATACGTTGGAGTAATCAAAGTTTGAATTCTTTTGAACAAGTAAATATAATTAATACGAGATACTATTGTTAAACGAATGTAACAAATATCTTTACAGCAGTTTAATATATAATAAGCTTATGCTAAGTTCATTGTCTTATTACATTGGAAAGATCAAAATAAAATAAAACAAATTAGTCCCACGTTACACGTCAGTGATTGTGACTTCAGTGATCTCTGAACGCTTACTTTATTTGACAGGATCTACACCTTCAGATATCTGCAATTGTATTAACTTGCAACGGATCCACAAGATATTGTTTATAGTCATAAAAGTGTAGTCAAAATGCCGTTGAATGAAAATAGTGACTTTTAATATTATTATTAAATACCAAAATAGCATTGAAATCTTTTTATTCCAGAAATATACCTTTCATATTTTACCTCATAAAAAATATCATTTTGTTTCGATACGAAACGTTACATACATCGAATTATGACTCATATCGATACAGTGTATCGATTCAAATCGATTTTGAATTTGACATGTGGTAGAAATGATGATGGTAGTGGATAGTAGACATTTCAATTTCGACTAGAGATTAGTTTCGTACGAAGTTTGGTGTATGTGGCTCAGGTGGAGCCACCATTAAGTTTTGTAAAAGGTCCAAATGTATTAACATTCCACCCCGTGGCTTACACGCGCTTCAAAATCGTTCCGAAGAGTACCACGACATGAGTGAGTGTGTCTCTTTCTACTAAATAAAGCGCCAATCGCCATATATAAGTGTGGCCATGCGTAGTTTGCAAATTACTACTAAGTAATTCTACTAATTTGAGAAACAGTTTTTGCATTGCATAAGTAATTACATAATAATTAAATAAGCACATTTTAGAACTCACTGTGTTAATTACAATCCATTTTATGCTAATGTATTTATGGACGTGTATGAATAAAAGGCATTTAACGATTACCGAATATATAAAAATCTACCATCAGGATAGTTTTATTTACACTGGCAATTGCAAGAAAGGGACAACATCCACTCTTGTCGTTGTCTTGCTCAGAACATTTCTCCCCTCTGTTAAGTAAGAAACAAATGTCAACTTTATTGGGAACGAAAAAAGTACATTTTTATTTTTCAAATATTGCTTCGTAGTAATTCCAGTTATCGTATATAAGTTCCTTGGATTATGTCTTACCACAGATTATATAAATATTATTATCGTAAGTTTAATATCTATAGATGTCCTGGAAAAATCTTAGCTAATTCATCTGTCAATTTTGTGAAAAGTCTAAGTTTAGACATTCATCAAGAACACACCCTTCCATGCTTTTCAGAAAAAAAAAGAATACACCCACTATCTGATATCTAGTATACTAAAATTACGTCATATTCGTACTCAGGTATTTACACCAAAATCGTATTAATTTTCGATAGATACTCATCGACATAGACTTTTTATATTCATGTAGATGCTATTATATTAAAGTTAAAACCCAATTTGTGGTCGTTTGTAAAGGGTTGAACAAAGCGGGACCAACACGGTCATATCAAAACTTTCTCCGGACAAGGACTTTGTCACGAATTATCCGATTTAACATAGGGTTGTCAATTTTTTGTTTTTAAGGTGGACTACTTCGTGATTTAATGGTTATTATATTCGGCTCAGATTATGAGATCGTGGGTTTAAAGGAGAACTTCGTAACGTGTAATCGTCGACATTGGCAACAGCAGTCAAGCATAGTCTGGCTTTAAGGCAAGGTCACTGTTTCAAATTCAATCCTGGTAATTTTTTCTTTTTTTGCATGCATCCGTGAAGCGAGGTAGTGCTCTATTCTGAACATGTCGAACTGTTTTCTGGATTTAAACTGTATCTATTGTATTCATATTTCACTAATACAATAATACATGGATCCATGTGTAAAGAATAATCCATTTATAAACACATTTAATACTTTTAAAAAGCATATTTGTTAAGTAAGTATAATAGGTCTATAAAAAACTGATTAAAAAATTGTGTAAATGTGCCACGATTACTCTCAAAATATTTTACGTATCGGTAATCTAATGTATGTGTATATAGATAACACATCATAGATCATAGAATACGTTATCAGTATTGTGTGTGCGAGTTGGCGGGAGTGCGCGGTATTGTAAGCAAAGTGTTGTTTTGTATCCCAGCTTGATATGGATCGTCTGTAAAAGCAGATATGCATACTGTCATACTGTAAGCTGTGAAATACTACGAGTAGACCAGTGTATTACAGGAAACACTGCAGGTATAATTTTTTTAACAGCAGTATGTCACAGGAATGTTTCCTATTGAAAATTACTAATTCAGTGTCTTTTCAATTTTAATTATATTTTGTATTTTTTTATAAGATGGCAAACAAGCAGATGGTTCGATCTTTTAAGACCTGCCTGGCAGAACGGCAGTTGGCCCATTTTTCAAGCAAGCCCGAGACCAACACAGGGAAAATGATAAAAGAATTTTCGTGCGTATGAGTATGAGGTATGGGTGTGCGTAAACATGACTTGTAAAAGACTGTACATACTTTTACATACGTCAGACACAACTGTTCAGTATTCGATTCTGGTACCGAAATGTTGGTTTTTGAAATTCTACCCTCACAATATCGATGTCTGAAAATCCATAACCGTGCTGTTCTCCCGGCACTTTTTGCCTTGCATTACTCTTTTGTAGAATCAATTACCGTTAGGGGTTTTTCCAAACAAATACGATTTGAGGACCTTCAAGAAAAGAGCTTACTCATTTTTAAAAGGTTGGCAACGCAACTGCAAGACCTCTGCTGTTGCGGATGTCCTTGCGCGGCGGTGGCAACTAAACTGTTCATTTGCCTCTCTTCCATAAAAAAAAAATAAAAAAAATTGTGTGTCAGCTCCAACGCACGACTGGAGTTTACTCCCTAAGTACGATTGTCAAAACAGACGCAAAAAAACGCACGATCTAGCTGCACTGCTCACACCAAATTAGAAAGTTACGCACGATAGGTTGCGCACCAAAAACGTAACGAGGTCTTTCGTTCAATAGATTTTACTCCTCACATTTTTCTCATACCGAGCGCCTTATATCAAAAAACCGATTCTTAAGGAGTAAACTCCAATATATATAAACATTGAGTAGGAAATTTTGATTTATTTATCCAATAAAAAATGTTTAGTATGCCCGGGTGCGCACGGTCCATAGAATTTCATTGTTAACAAACGACGTTTTACCGTGCTCGCGGCTTACGAATGTCTGTATACCGTGCAGAGACAACAGTTTTTGATAATGATTACACTAATGTTATACTAATTATTATTAAAAATTAATGTATAATTTATTATTACACTTATTTTGACCGCCTTGTTGTACAATGAGAATGAGGTTATGATTTTTTGGTATTTATCGGTATCTATATATGTATTTCTATGTATTAATATCGTTGACTAACACCCACATCACAAGCAAATACTTTGCTTACATTGGGGTTAGGTCAAGTTGTGTAATTTGTCAAGGGATATTATTATTATTAATGTGGTTAAGCCATATTTTCTTTTATTTATGTCCATTAAATATTGTTTACTTCAATATTTATAATATTTTATCAGTCAGCCTGTAAATCGGCAACCCTAAGCAGGTGCTTACTGAAGTTTCGGTAGCCATATTGAGTCGTTGTTTTAAAGTTGTATTAAAGTGCTGTAATCAGTTTTCTTTGAACCAGTGAAACGCGTAGCCGTTTTCTGTTCAGACGGAAATTAATTTTGATTTATCTACGTTTACATTATCTGAGTAAAATTTAAACCCGTTTCGTCCTACGACGTAAAGAAAACTAAGATTGGAATACAATTATTTGTATTTTCAATTGATACCTTATCTATGTACAGGTTGACTGGTAAAATAATAATAAAATCAGTGGAATAATTGCACAAATCGGTCTAACCCGATAAAAATAACGGCTCTCTTGATGAAAACTAGCCCTTGCCTTTAAATACTATTTGATGTACGCTCAATTTATTTTTTTAGCGATCGCCCTGTGGTCGAAATTCAACCATAGACTAAACAATAAAATCTCTTTGAAGTTTGACAACATATATAAGCCAAAAAGAAAATAATACACGTGTGTGTATATTATTAATTTATTTAAAATCTTTTTAAATTATTGCCAACAATGCGTGCATCATAAACACACACACACATGAAAATTTTGTATCCCTTTTTAAGACAATTGCGCGAACGGTGGAGTATGAAATTTGGCACAGTTAAAGTTTACATTGCGGAGGACTGCAGAAACCTAATATTTTTAAATAATATGCCTAAGAAAAATATTAAATTAATAAAAATAAACATTACACACACTACATTCATGTGACATACATGACATTATACACACATGGATACTAAACTATTTTGCTTTACGCCTACAGTCAGTTGTCAAACTTATAAGAGTATTTATTGTTCAGTCTATGGTCGAATTTCGGCCACAGGTGACCGCTAGTATGGGAAAAAATTTGGACTTCTTTTTAAAACAATTGCGCGAACGGTGGAGTATGTAATTTGGCACAATTATAGTTATTTTTTTATATTTTAATGATGATGTTACTTTGCGGAAATCCATCATTAAAAATGTGAATTTGTGAATTTCAAATTAATTTCACCTTTTTACAATTATATTTCACATTGCGGAGGACTGCACAAAACTTATATTTTTAAATTAAATGTATTAGAAATATTTTAAATTTATAAAAATTAATATTATACACACTAAATTCAGTGACAAATGAAAGTGTAAGAAATGAATGAATCCCGCGGAAATACCTCATTTTCCGGGATAAAAAGCTATACTAATCTATGTACTATTTCAGGTCTTTATCTACCTGGGTGCCAAATTTCATTCAAATCCGTCCAGTAGTTTTGGCGTGATTGAGTAACAAACATCCATCCATCGATCCATCTAAACTTTCTCATTTATAATATTGTTATATGTGTACCAGCTGCACCGTGCAGCCCGCTGCATTATTACAGTTATTGGTAAATCCCGCGGGAAATATTTTTTTTTCGGGTTATAAAGTAAACTGGGTACTATTTCAGGTCATAATTACCTGTGTGCTAAATTTCATCCAAGTCCGTCCAGTAGTTTTGGCGTGATTGAGTAACAAACATCCATCCATCGATCCATTTAAACTTTCTCATTTATAATATTGTTATATGTTGTTGTTGACCATCTTGATAAAGGGAATAAATGCCTAACAGCTTTCTTAGATTTAAAAAAGGCCTTTGACACCGTCTCTATACCTCTACTTCTAAATAAACTTGAAAAAATCGGAATAAGAGGCAAACCTTTAATGTTACTGCAAAGCTATCTTAGTAATAGAGCTCAAAGAGTTAAAATTGACTCAAGGTTCAGTGATGAAACTGACATAACTTATGGCGTTCCTCAAGGAAATGTTTTGGGTCCAACGTTATTTTTAATATATATAAATGATTTATGTCAACTTAATTTAAGAGGAGCGAAACTATTTTGTTATGACAATGACACGGCTATTGTTTTTTTATGGAAAAACGTGGGATACTACACGTAGGAACGCAGAAAATGGGCTAAGAGATGTTGATATATGGCTAAAAAGTAATCTATTAACACTCAATATATCTAAAACAAACTACATATGCTTCTCTATTTATAATAGTTCTCAACCTCCTAATGATTTCAAAATTAAAATGCATAATTGTAACGACAGAACCAACACTTTATGTTCCTGCCCATTTATTGAAAAAAATAATGTAGTAAAATATTTAGGAATCATGCTAGACCAAAGATTATCGTGGCATCCTCAAATTGAATTGATATCTGGGAGGATCAGAAAACTTATTTGGATTTTTCGAAAATTAAGAGACGTTACATCCAATACACTTCTAGATAGAATCTATTTTGCGCTAGCTTAATCAATTATTTGCTATTGTATACCTGTATGGGGTGGTGCCACTAAAATTAAAATGTTGCAAGTAGAACGAGCCCAAAGAGCATTATTAAAAGTAATGCATTTCAAAACCAGTAGATTTTCCACAACTGAACTATACTCACTGTGCGAGTTACTATCAGTTAGAAAACTATATATACTTTATGCCATACAAAAAAGACATAGATTGATTACATATGATAATAACCAAAAAGTTAAAAGAAGGAAGGATGCTATTTTACAAAACTCAACGGTAAAAACACTTTTTGCCAATAGATAGTTCTTAAATCAGTCTACTATAATATATAACAAACTTAATAAGAAGTTAAATATTTATCCACTAACCGTCTACAACCTTAAAGAGGTTTTAGTGGGCTGGCTTAAGTCACTGTCTTATGACGATGTTGAATCAATTATTTTTAGCAAGATAATATAAGAAAACGTTATTAACTGATGTATCTGTCTGTTAGAAACTGCTAGTCCTAAGATTAATGTAACACATGTACTTACAATTACCCGTGCTGACATAACATACTCGTACACACATACACACTCATATACACGTACAGACTCATACACATACATAAATACACACACGCAATAGGCACGTATATTACTTAATTTACACATATGCTAATAATGTTCTGGAAGAGCGGTGTATCCTGACACAAGCATTTCTGCTTAAAAGGATGCGCCGGACAATGTAATATTATGTAATTAGTGTAAAATAAGTTGAGAAATAAACATTTGTATTTATTTATTTATTTGTATGTATACCAGCTGCACCGTGCAGCCCGCTGCATTATTACAGTTATTGGTAAATCCCGCGGGAACTTTTTTTTTCGGGTTATAAAGTTAACTGGGTACTATTTCAGGTCATCATTACCTGTGTGCCAAATTTCATCCAAATCCGTCCAGTAGTTTTGGCGTGATTGAGTAACAAACATCCATCCATCGATCCATCTAAACTTTCTCATTTATAATATTGTTATATGTATACCAGCTGCACCGTGCAGCCCGCTGCATTATTACAGTTATTGGTAAATTCCGCGGGAATTATTTATTTTTTTGGGTTATAAAGTTAACTGGGTACTATTTCAGGTCATCATTACCTGTGTGCCAAATTTCATCCAAATCCGTCCAGTAGTTTTGGCATGATTGAGTAACAAACATCTATCCATCGATCCATCTAAACTTTCTCATTTATAATATTGTTATATGTATACCAGCTGCACCGTGCAGCCCTCTGCATTATTACAGTTATTGGTAAATCCCGCGGGAATTATTTATTTTTTCGGGTTATAAAGTTAACTGGGTATTATTTCAGGTCATCATTACCTGTGTGCCAAAGAACACGGGCAATACTTCATACATCGTTTTTTAATTAATATCTTAAAGTTTAATATATTCCTTAAGATTCTATATCAACTCCTTAACTTATTCGCATTTAATAAATATTTTTTTAACTTGGGAAATAGTAGCTAAATAAAGTTGGAATGTAAGTAAGGTTAACGTAAACAATCAGTTCTCTCCTTAGTAGTCTGTGGTTACTAGGTATTTATCTTGTCATTGGGTGTCTTCAATACAGCTGCTAATCTCAGAAATCTAAGTTAGATTGACAGAATTCTGAGCTAAGATTTTGCAAAAACATTTTATAGGTACTTAAAAGAACAAAAATAAATAAGCATTATTCTTTAATACAAAAACAGGGAGAAATTTTATTTGATACTTATAATGAAAAATATGATATATAAACATTACTGTTTTAATGAAAATGTATTTAAAGTCTTATAAAATGGTAACACTTAAATATGATGATAGAATTCAATCAAATTATAATCTCAATTATTTTTAAATGATTGTTCCTAGCGATATATTTTATTTAATTGATTTAAAAATCGTAGAAAATTATTCTAGTTTATATAATATTAGTCACTCCAAAAGACGCGCAAGGGTTGTACAAAATTAAAATAACCTGTGTTCTTTCACCCAAATCCGTTCAATAGTTTTGGCGTGGTCATCTATCCTTCTATCCAAACATCCACACTTTCACGTTTACAATACAATACAATACAATACAATACAATACAATACAATACAATACAATACAATACAATACAATACAATACAATACAATAAAATACAATACAATACAATACAATACAATACAATACAATACAATACAATAACTCTTTATTGTGCACCAAAATATATGACAACATTATAAGTTACAACATAAAAATAATACAAGTAAGATACACAAAGGCGGTCTTATCACTAATAAAGTGATCTCTTCCAGACAACCTTTATAATAAGGATAACAATATACTAGAAAAAAGTGGTGCTAACCACAAGATAATTTATAGTTTTTATGCTCTTAAATAATAATAATAATAATAAAAGTAACATCCGGTTATAGTTACACAGAAAAGCAAAACATAACAAAACAAATAAAACAGTGGTAATACATAAACCTAAATAAGAAAAATTAAACAAAGTTACTAGGTACATAGAAAGTGACGTTTGACCATACTTTTGAAAGAGTTTAAACTTGGCGCCTTTCTGATATCTACTGGAAGAGAGTTCTAAAGCGTAACAGCTTGTGAGGTAAAGGAACGACTGTAATAAATAGTGTTCTGCGTTGGCAATAACAGGGAACGATTATCAGGTTGTCACGGAAAATGAATCTTTCTTTCAAATAAGATAGAGATTTCAGATCATAGAGAGTGGAGTATAGCTGTGAGAGAATATGAGTATACCGACGACGATGAATAGGCAACCACTTGAGCTTGGCACGAAATTCGGAAACGTGGTCATATTTGCGCAGACCAAATATGGACCTTATACAAAGATTTTGAAGTCGCTCAAGTTTATTGATCTGGTCTAAGGAGAGATTTACATAACTAGCGTCAGCATAATCTAAAATAGAAAGTAGTAAGGAATCTGCCAGCAAAATTTTGGTAGAAATGGGAAGCAAATACCTAAGACGTTTTAATGAACTCCAGGCATAGAAAACTTTTTTACTAAGCTCCTGGATCTGCTTAGTCCATGATAAAGTATTATCAATGTAAATGCCAAGATTTTTGACAAAATCGCTGTAGGGAATAGTGACGCCATCAAGCTCTACTGCGGGAAAATTACTCCAGTTAACTTTTTTAATTAGCCCGGGACTACCAATTGTAATAGCCTGCGTTTTAATTGGACACGTTTATAATATTAATATAGATTTAATACTTGAATTTTATTGTGGGTAGAAATGTTATTGCCCAGAAATAATACAATTCCATCCAAACAGAAACAGGGCAGACGATACGTCATTTTTATGTGCGTCCCTGGTGCTTCAACAAATATTTATATTGTTTGTAAACGACGTAGCTGGTTTTGCTTCAGAGATACACGTAATAGATTCAGCCTCCTAAAAAGTATACGTTTGATTATATTTATTTTAATTTACAACCGATGAAAAAACAGAGAAGGTATCAATTCGACGTGTATTTTTTTATGACCACGCATAATTTTTAACAGAGTATTAGTTTTTATTGAAATTTATATACCTCGAGCGTGATCCCATTAAATTTTGTAAATCCATACTAATATTATAAATGCGAAAGTAACTTTGAACCGCTGAACCGATTTAGATAAAATTTGGTACAAATATAGTTTGAGACCCAAGAAAGGACATAGGATAGTTCTTATCCGGAAATCTTACGGGAACGGGAACTATGCGGGTTTTTATTTTAGAATTTTTTCCACGCGAAAGAAGTCGCGGGCACAGCTAGTATTTCATAAATAAATCCAACCGAAAGGGTATGTAAACAAGAGGTGATTAATCCTTCACACACTGATTTTAATGTATGACCAGGCATAACTTTTTACAGAGTAAAGTATTATCACGCCCGGTTTCCTTGCGGAATAGGCAGAGTAAACGGAACATGTATAGACTTTCCAGTTCACCGCGACTTACCGGTTTCTCGGTTGGCGAGATAAGTGGTGATCCTCATCGCCGCAATTACCGACATATTAACGATTATCGACTATTTCTAGCGATAACCGTGACCGACAGTTTAACGTGCTCATCTGAGGCACGGGAGTGGTAATGCACCACTTCGAGCTGCTATTAAGGGTTAGAATTTTCGGCAAAACCTCGAAAAAACCTCAATAACACTTTTGCCCGACCCGGGGATTAAACTCGGGACCTCATGGTCTGAGCCGAATAGGCTACCCCTAGAGCACGAGGCAGTTATCATCGATATCGCTTTAAGTTCAAAGTTCCGTCCTCCCTATTTCGATGTCTTAATATCCATAGCCGTGCGTTTCTTTCGACACTTTTGTCTTTCATTGCCCATTTGTGGAATCAGTTACTGGCGGGGATGTATCGAAATGGATACGATGGACGTCTGGAATTGCGGATGTCCATGGGTGGCGGTGAAGACTTACTATCTGGTGCACCTCCTGCTCGTTTGCCTCCTCTTTTATAAAAAAGTCACATGATCAAATCTAGAATAATTTTTGTTCAAAAATTAACCCTATAAGCGGCTGAAATAGGAGATAGTAGTTTGTATGAAAAACTATATGGACGACATTTTATTTGCAGATGAATCTGCAAATAAAATATTCGTAGTGTGGAATAATATTCAAATAGAGAAATTCAATAAGATTCTCGGTGAAAATTCATTTAGTCTCATAAAGAACGCATATTATAATGAATAAACTTTATAGAATATCGTTAATGATACTATAATATATATTGATATAAAAAATGATGCACAGTTCCGAACAAAACTGACACTCAAAACTGTCGCTAATTTCACATAAGTAGTTATAGGTATGACAAAAATATATTTTTTTGCATATCCAACCTTAAGCACAAGTTTTATAATTGTTCTTACAAAGCTATGTACAAAAAATAATAAAATTGACAGTATCGCGACCGACGCGATTCTGTTTGAAATGAGCGCGCTATTTGGAATTTTGAAGTTTTGGGTCTGGTACCATCACCTTACATATTTTTGACGAAATAGCGTCAATGCTTGTCATTGTCATGTTCTAGTTTGAAGAATAAGTTAGCCAGTAGATTTATGCACGTGGTATTGTCATCCCGCCTCACGGATAAAAACGCACCATTAATATATTTGGTGTCAATACGCCCTTTCTGTCAGGAGAGCCATTTGGTTACTCTTTACCCTAGGACATAAAAGAGTAGATCCGTTAGTTTCCTTTTAGGGCCTACACCTAGAAAAATTCCGTCGATTAGGACCTTACCTGACTTGTAACAAAAATGGGTGATTACCATCACGCCAGGTTCCCTTGCGGGGTAGGCAGAGTAAACCGAACGTCTATACTTTCCAGTTCACCGCGATTCACCGGTTTGTCGGTTGGCGAGATAAGTGGTGATCCTCATCGCCGCATATGCCGACATGTTAACGATTATCGACTATTTCTAGCGATAACCGTGACCGACTGTTTAACGTGCTCACCTGAGGCACAGGAGTGATAAAACACCACCCCGCTTGACTCCGAACTGCTACTGAGGATTAGATTTCCGAGAAAACATCGAAAAAACCTCAATAACACTTTTGCCCGACCCGGGGATTAAACCCAGGACCTCATGGTCTGAGCCGAATAGGCTACCCCTAGACCACGAGGCAGTTAGTAAAAATGATTAGTTTATTTAAATATAGAACACTTTATTATTATTAGTATTATTATCGATAGGGAAGCGTTTGACTATGATCTCGCCTGATGGTAAGCTATGATGTACACTACTTAAAATTTTATACAAATATGCATTAAATTTGTACTTTTAAGTCTGATACCGAAAATGATGACACTGCAATGAAAAATTTTACGCCACTTTGATTGGTCATATTAATTTTTTTAAGCAACATGCATACGATTTACGGTTCTGTTACTAATACCGATGCAATGCCAGTAGCTGCAATTTTTGTCAAGCTTCAACTTTTAGGATATTAAGTATCTAATAGGTACTTACACAGCTTTTCCCGTTCGTCCCATCTCATCATTGTCTTTTTTAATGCTTTATTGAGTAGGTTTTTAACGCTTTATCCAACAGAATGCGCACCGATTTATACGGATGTTCAAATAGGTGTCATGCATAAATCTATCGGTATCTTACCCTCAAAACTGGAACACGACAATGACAAGCAATGACGCCATTGTGCCAGGAATAGGTAACACGGTGGCATCAAATGCGGAAATCTGCTATCTAGTAGTCAAAATGGTAGTGACACGCACAGCTAATCAATATCTTACTCTGTACTCAGATAAGAAGGTAATCTTAACGGGGACGAGAGGTTACAAAACTCTGTTGCTGAATAGTAATATATTACCCTTTTTGGAACTAAATAAATCCCAGGAATAAAATAACACTTGAATTATATGGTAGCCAGAAGTGTTATTGTCCAGAAATAATGTAATTCTATCCAAACAGAAACATGAAAGACGATACGTCATTTTTATGTGCGGTCCTGGTGTTTTAGAAAATATTTATATTGTTTGTAAAAGGTATAATTGCATTTGGCTTCAGAGATATACGGAATGGATTCTGAATCCTTAGCGAAGCTGCAGATTTCATTACTCTATTTAAATTTTTATTTACTTACTTGAGTTCGCAACTTATTTAATTTTTAATGTATAATTATTTCATAGATTTTTATATTATCAGGTACCACAGGCCATGTATCTGAGACTTTTTCTGCTGCTTCTTATATAAAGTGTATGTTTTGGTTACAATGTTCTTAAAAATACTGATAGATTAGTAGTTATGACAGGTAATAATTATGATATAGTGCATCTTCTAAAATATTAAGTTTGTCTGCAAGGAGATAATTGCACTTATAAACTAAGATTCTTCAATCTAATGAGGTCAAAAGAAATACAAATTTGTAATCATCTCGCCAATTCATTTTTTCTAAATAAATATGTAAAAGTAGCCTTGTTGTTGTTCCAGGTGTGCCAACGCATAATAGCATCGCTACAAAAAGTCGCTATGGACGAAGGGCCTAAATTTTAAATAAAACAAATAGCTAGTTATTTCAACTGAATAGAAGGCCTAATAAGCACTAATTAATGTGAATAAGGATGTTTGCTTTCATTTAATTAGCAAATTTAAAGTCAACAGAGACTTAGCAAGCGGAGCGCTAGAGCGGTGAGGAATTAGGCCATATGCCAACTCTTTATCGATTAGTTGGAGCACGGAAACAGTCAAGTGCAGTTCTTTTACAATTTGATGATTCAAAAATAAAGACAGATGATAGAAGATATGATAGAATAGAACCTTATCCAATGGAGCTTGAATTACAACTAAACAAATGAAATATAATTATTTTAAGTATTTATTTAGTTTTAAATAAATTAATAGTTAGCCACAGATTATTATACATTTCAATTAAGCATAGGAAAAATATAAAAATATAAAAAAGCAGTATACAGTTATCATAACTGATGGTAGCATACCTTTCATTTTTTATATTCTTTCAAAATCTATATATTAATAAACGAAGAAAAAATGTTGTACCATTTTTTTATGGTGAAGTATGACATTTGGCACAGTTAAAGTTTAGATTGCAGAGGATTTTAGAATTCTAGTATTTTTAAATAACATGCATTAGAAATACATTAAATTAATAAAAATAAATATTACACACACTATAATCATGTGATATACACGATAATATACACTTGTATACTATTTTCTTTATGACTAAAGTATAAAGTCAAACTTTCAAAGAGATTTAAAGTTTTATCTATGGTCGAATTTCGACCACTGGGCAATTGTTAGTTTATATAAAAATGTGAACTAAAAATTTTGACACGAGACAATCAATATAAATACGAATTTCGTTAGAAAATAAGGTATTATTTAAGTAAATAAAGACATCGAATATATTCTTTCCAAAAATATGAATTCAAAATCTATTGCCGTAAATTCCAGTATTTAATAAAGCTCATGTCAAGAAACAAACATCGTAATAAAATGGATTTAATCCAGACTGATTTTCATGAGGGTTCTAGTGTAAATCAAAGTTTTGGAAATTACTATTTTATTGTCCTTTTAATATCATGAGATAGCAAACAACCAGATGGCTCTCCTGACGGAAAGATAAAATATCGCCTAAAGACACCAAAGATGTTAATGGTGCGTTGCTATCCGTTTGGTAGGATTGTAGTTCCATATGCATAAGTCTACCGGCTGCCTTATCCTCCAAACCGGAAAAGGACAACACCAAGCATTGACTGCATTGCGGTAGAAATAGGTAAGGCGGTAGTACCAAATATACGGATGAGACGTTAACGAACATACCACCTAGCAGCCACAGTAGTAGTGATATGTATAACCAATCGGTTGGCTCTTGCGACCTGCCTTGTAGAACGGCAGTTTGTCTATTCTTCAAAGGAGCCAGGAAAAAACAACAACGTTACATCTGAAGCATTGCGATGGTACATAACAATTATGAATACTGAACACCCTTTTCAATATGTAGTATTTTAACATTTAATCTGTGTATATGTTTTAGCTATTATCCTGTCGTGTCCAAATTTTTATTTATTCAGCTTAATTTACTGTACAAAAACTATTACTACTAGATTAGGAAAAAAAATCATCGCATAATATTGTAATTGTTTAGTTGATTAAGTAAAACATCCCTGATAATATTGATAATGTTGTGATTAGCGAAACCAGTTGGATCTAATAATAATAAAGTTTGAACTAGAAGCCTAAGTGATGCTACGAATCCTTTAAAAGACAGATTGTAATTTCCGTATAAATTCTATTGTTTACAATCTCTGAACTTACTATACATATTTTTTTTCATTAATTTTAAATAAAAAGTATAAAATCAAACATTTAACCCTCAAGCATTGCAAAAACCAGTAGGTTTGTCCGCAACGTATACGTACTTAGCACTTATCCTGTCGTGTCTAAATTGTTATTTGTTGAGTTCTTAACTTCCTACTAACATTATTACTATTATATTAGCAGAAATTACATCATATATAACTATTATAACGTTTAGTTAATTAAGTAAAACATTCTTTATGATGCAATAATTGGCGAAAGTGGTTGGGTATATTAATAATAAAGTTTGAGTATAATTACTGCTTAGAAACGCACTTTTCCGCGTTAGCTCGAATTTGATTGAAGAAAATTCACTAACATAAAAATGAAGGTTTTTGTAACAGGCGGGAACCGAATGAGCTATTTTTTGGCGTTACTCAAGGTTATTTATATAACAATGCCCTACAAACTCATACCTTCCTTAAGTGCTTTGTAACTTTTAGGAAGCTAAGGTAGCTTCCTAGCACCTTTTCAAATTAAAAAGCTTAAAATATTTTTTTTTCCTGGTCCTCCTCTATTTTTTAAATTTTAGAAAATTAAACAAGCAAATAGCTCGCCTGATGGAAAGAGATATATCGTTTTTAGTGACCATCCATGAGACGCTATTTCAGGAGGAATCGTTCAAAGCAGTAATACCAAACCCACGCAATACGTTGCGGAACTCTACTTTTAGTCACGATTGTAGTGCCACGGTCAGCTAATAGTTTGCCTTTTCTAATAGTTTGTCTTTTAAGAATGAGTAAGGTCTTTCCTAGAAGTTCCACAAGTCGTATCCGTTCAGAAACATCCTTTCCGGTAATTAATTCCACAAAATATTAGTGCGAGGCAAAAATGTCGAAAGAAGCGCACGGTTGTGGATTTCCAGACATCGAGATAGTGAGAGTGAAATTTTGCCATGATGTCCGATGATGGAATACGGTGGGGGAAATTAATCCAAGCAACTCGTTGGAACACTCCTTATGATAAATACGATAGAAGACGCAGAGTAAACCCAATTTTCTGCAAATGCCAAAGGATCAAGCCGTTTCGAAATAGTCTGGTCGTCAACGATTCGAACCACGTAGAATGTGAATGCGATCAAGAGGAAGAAGCTGGTACTGGGTAGCTCACGTCAGATATGAGACAAGTACTCCTTGTGAGACCGAATTTGTGCCTTATAAAGTTGAATCCGATGGGCCTATAAGAAGAACTGTCTCGCTCTGCTGAACACACTAAGCTTTTTGGAGGCAAGTTTAACTTAACTTCCAAATGACCGCGAAACTGAACGTAATTAGATATGTCGGCTTCCAGAGTTCCAACACTAGTTTTAGGTTGGTTAGGCACTAGGTTGTCGGGAGAGTATTCCCAAAATGAAGTGACACGACAATGGGTGACTTTTTAAATATGAACATGCAAAATTGTGTCTTCTTGGGGTTAAAAATGCTCAATATTTTATGAGCCCATTCCAAGACATTGGTAAGTCGATTTTCGACTTCGGACTTATGCTTGTTTCAGCATTCTTGCACTTATTTCCGGGAAAAGCGCTACGGTCGGAGTATGTAGCATTACTAGTACTATCTTTTGCATATCAATTTATATTGCTAATTTGCATCATGTCATTGATATGCAGAAAGAACAGTGCTAGTGATAGGCCGCAGCCATGAAGAACACCAGCTTTAACAGATTTAAAGATCGGAGCACTTACCGTCGACTGCGACATTGCTGCCTCGAGTAGCTAAAAACTGGTGATTTATTGCATATTTTTATCGGAAAGTCCATAGAAAGGCAGTTTCGCGAGAAGCGCTTCAAAACCCTTCGCTGTGTCTAAACTAACTGCCAATCGGGAGGCCTTTGTACTCAACTGCTTCCGTACTCTGATGTGTTAGGTATACTAGAAGATCACCAGCTGAACGTCCACGACGAAAACAATACTGAAGGTCGTTAATTAATTGGTGCTCTTCTAGTATACCTAACACATCGGTTTCTAAATACTTGAGGAGTTGAGAGTTGATGATTGTCTCCATAATTTTGGAGAACAAGGAGGTTAGACGAATTAGAGTGATCTCCTTTTTTGGGGTGGGATTCTCTAAAGCTGTCTTTCATGAATTCGGTGAATGAAAAATACATTATTTTACACGAAAACAGCTTAAGATCACAGCTATATTGTTTATGCTTCACAATATAATCTCTCCACTTTAGGATCTTCAAATAACTTGATGCCTGCAGTAAAATTATTCGCATCACACGCATTGTAAGTTATTTTTTATTTTGTAAGGCGGATTGTTAGTTTTAAGTTTGAAGTCCTGCTAGCGGAAATGCTTGCTAACATTGCCGCTAGTGGGGCCATGGCCGGTACTATAACGTACCGTAAATTCAGAGAATCGACGAACTAGTGAATTGTGATAGACTGAAAAGTACCGTTCCATTTTACTCTGCCTATCACGCAAGGGAACCGTCATACTTATTTGACTGTTTACTTCATATATAAGCAGGATAAAATGTCAATAGGATCTGTTATTTTGTTTAATGATATGGTAAAAAGCAAATACCAGAAAAGAAAAAAAGCCATTAACATTACCCATGATCTTTAAATCACGTTTAATTATAACCTGATGACAGATGCTCTGCAGGCTTGTAATTTAATATATTCATTTGCCAATTTTTATTTACTGGCGATCGCCCTCTGGTGGTATCTCTGCGGCAATCCAAATATATATTAGGCAAATTACAGGACAAGCAGTCTACGACACAGTTTAATTACAGACATATTAAAATATTAATAAATTAAATTATTAAAATTTATTAATAATTATAAATAATAAAATAATAATAAGAGTAAAATTAGGACTATGAAATCCTTTTCTGAGTTTGACCACAGACTTGGACCATTAACAAAATAGTACCTGTGTGTATACTACGTGTGTGTCAAATACATGTTAGTATGTAAGTGTAGTGTTTTTTTTTTATTAATTTTATTTCATTCCAATGCTTATTTTATGAGATACTAGCTGTTGCCCGTGAGTTCGTTCGTGCGGAATTCGTTTACTCCGCCAGCTCCTCCCCCGTAGGTGATAGCGTGATAATATGTAGCCTATATATTGACCCGGCCTGTTAGTAATATTCATGCAAAATTTGAAGTAAATCCATGCAGTAATTTTTGAGTTTACCCCGGACATACATTGTCTTTCCTACGATTTTATTATATGTATAGATACTGTCTAATTCTACGTATATAGGAATTATATATATTATAATTGTAATCTTCAAGATGACCGGTCGCGGTAAAGGTGGAAAGGGTTTGGGAAAAGGTGGAGCGAAGCGTCACAGAAAAGTGTTACGTGATAACATCCAGGGCATCACGAAACCCGCGATCCGTCGTTTGGCTCGCAGGGGTGGCGTCAAGCGTATATCTGGTCTGATATACGAAGAGACTCGTGGCGTGTTGAAAGTGTTCCTCGAGAACGTCATCCGCGACGCCGTCACGTACACGGAGCACGCCAAGAGGAAGACCGTCACAGCAATGGACGTTGTGTACGCGTTGAAACGCCAGGGTCGCACCCTGTACGGTTTCGGCGGTTAAACGAGTAACGTTTAACGTGTATAACGTCGTTCGTCGCCTGTGCCTGTGGTGTTTCTCTTTTTGTGTGGTGTTGTGTGTTGTGTGTGTGAAATGCAGCGCGTACCGTACGTAAGACCGAAGACCGTACTATGTCCGCTGCACACGGCCGCCAGCGTCACCTACCACACCACCGTCGGCCAGTCGACGACGTTACACACAATAAATAAAAAATAATAAATAAAAAAATAACTGTGCCAAACTTCATACTTCTTAGTAAGCACATTTTTTCCAAAACGTATACAAAGTTTTCGCTTCACATATTAATCTATATTAATGTTACAGGTGCGAAAGTTTAGATGTTTAGATGTATGAACGGATGTTTGTTACTCAACCACGCAAAATGGCTAAACTGATTTGGATGCACATAAATAGATGATGATCTAATATAGTAGGTATATAGGATAAGTTTTATCCCAGATAAAAAGTTGTTCCCATGGGATGTACCAAAAATTCTTATAATGCAGAGTGCAGCTAATAATCTATATATTGTGTATTAGAGATGAGCCAACAGGCAAAATTCTCTTAATAAAAAAAGACGATTCGCTAATAGCAAAGATGTACCAACGTACTATACAATACATGCGCCACGTCACGTATGTTCCACTTAAGTGCAGTCCATGTACTGCGACGGCGTCAAAGCTTGTTGAATGAAACCCGTAGGCGCCGTGGAATTAACGGCGGTTATGAGCTTTTGGTCGCGAATATATATTTATTACACCATGCAGTGCTGCTTAAGTTTGATTTTGGTTGGACGATTTGTTATTATTTCAGCGCTGCAGCGAGTGTTAATGAAATGGATCACGATTTTTACTTAGCATAGCTTCTCTAGTGTGTAGTATATTGAATTCTCTGGCTTATAATTTTGACAACAAACAAACAATCATTTCTCTCCTTAGTAGTCTGTGATTATGTATTTATCTTATCATTAGGTGTCTTCAGTACTACAGCTGCTAGATTAACAGAATTCGAGCTAAGATTTTGCGAAGACACTTTATATGTACTTAAAAAAATTGGCATTAACTATTCTTTAACACAAAAACAGTAAGAATTTTTATTTGATACTTATAATTAAAATTATGATATATAAACTTATTGCTGTTTTAATGAAAATGTAATTAAAGTTTTACGCAATGGTAACACTTAAATATGATGATAGAATTCAATCAAGTTATAGTCTCAATATTTTTATATGATAGTTCCTAATGATATATTTTATTTAATTGATTTAAAAATCGTAGAAAATTATTCTAATTTATCTAATATTCGTCACTCCGAAAGACACGCAAGGGATATACAAGACCAAAGTGGCCTGTATTCTTTATGATGACAAAAATACAAAAAGTAATGTTTATTATGAACATGATATAATGCTTAACTAAAAATATTTGAAACGCACTGAATATAATAGTTCAATTTTAATGTCAAAATATTCGGCGGTTTCCACGTGATGTTCTTTAGAAAAACATCTATATTTTTATAGATCTAGATACATTGTTAGAAATAACATAGTATTTGAGTCAAAAATTTTATAACACGTTCAGTTAAAATTGTGATTTATATGCAACGAACCAAAAATTTTAATCAATTCAACAAAAGAATTGCATCCAAACAAATCTATTCACAAATCCTGCCACAAACATCGAATCCTACTTATTTACTCCATTCGCAAAGAAGTATCTATTCGCTTTTGAAAAATTTGTTTGCTCTGCGAACGTCGGTAAAACAGAAACTTTTGCCAAAACTGAAATCCAGCTTTTCCATTTTATTTCTCCGAATGTAAAAGTCAAGTACACAATGTTATTTACGTGCTGGAGGAATTTCTATCGTCAAGATCGTAACACGTTTGTGCAATGGTCCGTAAAATTTCCGAAAGAAACTTTTATTGGGATTCCGCTAAACCGAGCGAAACCGAACATTTATACTGCCTACGCTTACAAATACAGCCATATTTTCAAACGTCCGTCGTCGAGGTAAATTATTTTACGTGTCCATAATTTTGATTCGAAGACTTATAATAACATCACTCAAGCACGTACACAGTATTATTATTAAGACATAAAAGCCCTAATAAATTTCTTTAGGACGGAAGATATCTTACACTGATTTATATTACTATCATCATCTTGTATATTTTATACGGATAAAGATAGGTTATAAATTTCAAACCCTGACAGAGTGACAATATAGGTAGTAATTTTATTGTTAATTATACTAAATTGAATTTTACTATGACGAAAAATATTAAATTTGCAATTTTCCTTCACGTGTGCCTTTACAATTCCACCGAAGGACAAAATAAAAGGTGGTGTAAGTAATTGAACAAACTCACCAGAAAAATAAAAAATACCACAGGGGCACATTCGTTCAGCCTCCTCTATCACAATTTTACATCATGACAATAACAAGTACAAAATCACACACTTTACAAATTCAGCGCACTTTTCACTTCGCAATCGAGGATCTTCAGGAGAAATGAACAACTACTTCAACAACTCAACATGAGCCGAAGTCATACTTTTTCCTACGGCCTACTTTGACTTTTTTCAAAATTTTGACCGTTTTTTTTATTTTTCAGTGGCATCGTAAGGGCACACGTGAAAAATCCCGAATCTTTGCAAATAAAATAGTTTTTTTTGTTGAGTCATGAATTTTCGCAAACTAATGTATGAATCTATAAAATATAATAAATTTTATTAAGAAACAAAATGTAAAGTTGAAAAATGCAAAATTTTATTAAGAAAAACTAAGTATTATTTTTTATCTGCTTTGTTTTTCAGTAGGAAATAGGAGTCTGGGCTAAAATGATAGCCTATATTAGTAGCTAATTAATGCTAGTTTAGACCTTTTCTATTCCTGCTCGCAACAATTCTACTTCCTTACTTCATTATTACAAATAAAATATCATCAGGGTCGTATAACAGCTTTTTTTCTGTATATCCTTTTCACCGATTTTCCGGAAGAAGGATGATATTATCCGGCTGTAATTTTTATTCTTGGTGATTCAGAACTCATATTTTTACTTTGGTTAGATAGAATATAATCTGCTCCAGGGTTCTAGAAACATAAAAGATTGAAAATCATTTGTTGCGGTTAAATTGTATTTAAATTATAACCACACTAAAAATACAATTGACCACCACACTAAAAATGACAATGGTGCTGTTATAGCCAAAGTCGAATGGGTTAATGTGTGTATTAAATATGCTAAGTTTCCATTTGCATTCTACGTAATGTAATCGGAAACTTATGTTGTTTCCTCAATTCTATTCACGAGTTTTAAAATCAGATTGAATTGGACATTCGTCGGGTGCAGGTCTCTCTCTTATAATAAAATTCAAGCAATAAATTCTTTAAAGTGTTTATAAAAGTTTATTTTTAAAAAGTCAAACCTGAACCACCCCGTAATAGTGCGTTACCATTCAAACGGCGGTAATGTGATGCTACATAATTAAATAACACGAGGGTTTGTTTCCGATTCTATGATAAAAATAAACAAAAGAAAGGTATATCATTCCATTAATCCATTTGACATTTAGCTTAAAGATAAAACATCTCTGTTGACCAAGTACCGCAGTCATTTAATAACGTTAAAATAGATGGAATCAACTAATTTATTAGCAGTGGCTAGTGGTCTGAACTCTGAGCTATCTATCTGTTCACAGCTCATTAGTTTTAGGAAGCCGATGCATTTCGTTGCATAACCTGCGAAAGCCGCAAATATCGATATCATGAAATACCTATATTGCTCGTAAATTCGCTGGCAACTAGTTCATGGTCCCAATATTTTATTCTTTTTTGTGTAGCTTGGAACACTGACTACGTAATCGTTGGTATGGACTCTATTTTTGACAGCAACAAATACTTATTTGTGTAATGAGCATTGATGTTTTTATTTCTAAATTTAGATGTCTATTATACAGTTAGTCCCTGTCGGATCGTTAAAGAGTAAAGACATTATCTGGTAACTTAAAACGACCATAGTATATTTGTAATAAATTTATGTACATTGATGGATATAATTTAATCTTAAATAAATATTTTAAGCACATAAGCCTATTGCAACAAAAATCACCGTTTCTTAAACAAATGTATATGTCGCATTGTTTATAGAGAATGTACGCAAAGCGACACAACGGCGCGACGACTTCAGCATCAACATTCAGATCTTCTTAAGCATTCAGACGCTAACATAACCGGTACTGCTTAGTTTAAAAATATTAGCTTATTTTTTGGAAATTGAAGGATAAAGGAGTATTTTAAAATACGATTATATTTTTATTTGTATGCATAGAAGAATTGAATTTTTCTTTTAATTATGTGATCAACCGTTTATATGCCCTTGGCCAATTATTGTCAATGGCATTGTTTTACGGCCTGGCCACGGGAAATTCGCGCCTGCGAATTTTCGCGCGGCACGAACGGCGAAGCATGTCACACGGCGTAGCGACCGGCGCGGCGACGGATTGATCGTCGAATTTTCGCCGCGCCCGCCGCGCCGCCGCCGCCGCTGCCGGTTCGCGTGACCGGGCGGTTACAGCACAATACGATTACAAATTATGTATTTGGATAATTATAATTTATAAGTAGGTATTAGCGATCGTCTGTGACCGATATTCGATCATAGACTAAGCAAGGAAATTTATTTTAAGTTTTATAACTGGCTTTAGCCGTAAATAAAATAGTATACATGTGTGTATGTCGCATGAATGAGTTTTGTTTATGTTTATTTTCATTAATTAAATGTATTTCTAATGATTTTATTCAATCATATTAGGTTTCTGCAGTCCTCTGCAAAGTAAACTTTAACTGTGCCAAGTGTCATACTCCACCGTTCGCGCAAGTGTCTTAGAAAGGGGTACAAATTCTTATTTTGCTTGTATCTATACATTTTTGTAATTTGTCCTAGCAATATTATATATTGACCGCCCCGTTGCTCGAGTGGTTAGCGACCCTGACTACGCAATCGATGGGGCTCAGGTTCGATCCCCGACGGGGACAAGCATTTGTGTGATGAGCATAAATGTTTGTATTTCCGGGTTTGGGTGTTTATTAAATATATTCTAGTATTACTTTGGGGTTAGATCAGTAAGTGTAATTTGTCCCTTGAATATTTATATTTATAAATATTTACATTTTTTAAATTTAGACTAGCTAATTTTTCTACAACTGTTTCTACATTGAAGCATATTGTAGAAAAATTAGCTAGTATGACTATAATGGACTTTGTCCTCCTTCCTTCGAGAAATATGCCGATTAAAGAAAAACATCACGTTGGTCCCAGGTGTTATAGAGACAGTAGACCGAACTTCAGTAGATGCCGTGTTGTTCCGGGCCTCTATGAAGAAAATATCATCATGCATTATGCCAGCGCCAGACATAACTTCAAATATTTGAACAAATGTTTAATTGCTATGTGCGGCACGGGACTTTGACAATGTGTTCAAAGTTTGAACAAATATTTGTATTTGCTACGCGTTTTCGGTTTTATAGCGCACATCAAAGCGTTCAGAGTTTGAATGTGTTCAAACGTTTGCGTAGCCTGCCACACTTGTGCAAAGTTCACTTCGGTTGCGCGACCGCCGCTAACCTATATACATATTAATTTATGACCGCTGCTATGGTGAAAGGTCATGTCGTACCGCGTACGTGCTAGGTCGATATTATTTATTTCACATCCATTTCCGTCTTTTTTGTCGAGGTATCATATAATTACAAGCACTTATATGATAAAGCGTCCATAAAATTGACGTCCATCTTGTTTGTCGTCTACCGCCATACTGTGGAGAAAAATGTTTGCAAAACATGTCTGACAGGTTGCGACAATATGTATTCAAATACGTTTGCAAAGTCTTCAAAGATGTGTTCAAATGTTTGAAGCTATGTCTGGCGCCGGCATTATACCCAGGCAGTTCATAAAAGGCGAACGAATGACTCGTCGTGAATCATTACCTACTAGGCTGTAGAATTCCACAACGTGTCGCCCGAGTTTTGGTCTTACGTAGTCCTATAGCAATAGTGTGAATACTTGTCACTATCGTGTTTCAGTTTGGAGGGTAAAGAAGCTGGTAATCTTCCTGTGATCTGATCTGTGAGCTGGACATCCTGTGATAAAAAATTTTTATATGAAACATATATTGTGAAAAAAATATATATGAAAAAAGACAAGCCCGCTAAGTTTCTTCCGCCGGATCTTCTCAGAGTGTGGCCGCGTTTCCAATCCGGTAGTAATTTTAAAAAATTTTGACGTGTCAAAATATCTTGTAAAAAGTTTTATTGAATAAAATTCTTCTAATTTCTGATTTCTGTCACATGGATAGCAACGTGAAACTAACATATTTGGTGTCTAAATGCGATGGTTTCCTTTTCTATCAGGTAAATTATCTGCTTGTTTCCAATCTTATTGATATAAAAATTAGTTAAGCGCGTCTCGGGCCTCGCACAGTATAGGGTTCCGAAGTTGACCATCACAAAAATGCGGACTAAGAAGAAGTTCTTTCATGTTACAAGCTTTTAATATAAATTACGGATATGTTATCCTCACCGCAGGTTCACCTATATTATAATAATTTCTACAAGTACATTTTAAAAGTTGGTCGACTATTACTCGTAAACTTGTAAAACCTAACCATGATAGTTTTCCTTTTGAATTAATTATATTTACTACCACCGTGATCTTTTTCCCACTCCCAAAACAAACAGTTTAGCTGGCAGAAGGGGGACTTTCTGCTTGCTTTGCTTCTAACAAAACTTAGCACTTTATATTTCACAAACGAATCCCTTGATCGAAATATTGTGTTTGTAAACCTACAATATTTTTCAAAAACCTGTCCAACGATACTCCACACAATGGGGTTCGTGAAAAAAAAAATAACATCCTCACTTAACATGTAGGGGAGCTACCATGAAAAAATATTTTTCAAGATTTTATGTTACTACTTTGTTGGCGTGACTAATTCGTGTCAAATTACAGCTTTCTAGTAATAAGGATCTCTATGTAACCATGCGGACGGATGGTCGGACATAGCGAAACTATAAGAGTTTCTGGTTTACTTCGAAACCCTAAAAAGGACGTTAAAACTCTCTATAACGAACCAATTTGTTGGTTGGTGAGACGGGAAGTTATCTCGATTGTAAACCTACAACGGTTACGACGTTAAACGAGGTAGTATAGCTGATTAAACTACTTAATACAGATAATCCAGGTTTTATTCTTACAGTATAATATTATTATCTTTTACAACTACAGTTTTCGCCATGCATTTACGTATTTGCATGTTATTTAGCATAAAAAAGCGAAAATTTCTTGCTTCCAGCTATCGTGCGCTCGTAAGCACTACGTTATAACACGTCTTATATTTTTATAGAGAATTTTATTTTTGGATAAGTGCATGTATATTGCATGAATCGTGTAGAAATTACCTGTTTTTTATATCATAAGATAGCAAACGAGCAGATAGCTCTCATGATGGAAAGAAATAACAATATATACACCAAAACTATCTGATCCGTATGGTGGGCTGGTAATGCAACATACATAAGCTTACCGACTGCCATAACTTTTAAATTGGAACATGACAGTGAAAAGCTCTGACGGTATTGCCAAATGAATGAGTAAAAGGCGCTGGTACCACATCCCGGGGGAGATGTTGCAAAACTCTACCACGTAGTGGTCACGATGGTAGTGACATGTATAGCCAATTATTTGCTTCTCATGAACTACCAAAATTAGCAGATGATCTATTCTTCAAAAGGGAACCGAACCAACACAGGGGAAAAATAAATACCTATTGTATGAATCATATTAAAAAAGGCTGAAATATTTTAGTTCAGTTTTTCAAAATAAATCGGTTCAGTGGCTTAGCCGTGAAAGCGTAACATAGAGACAGACATACAGAGAGATAGCTATTCGGCACAGATCATTAGGTTTCGGGTTTGATCCCCAGGTCGGACAAAAGTTTTAAGTTTTTTTCGAGATTTTTCTCGAAATTCCAAAATCTCAGTGACAGTTCGTAGTCTGCCGTAAAGCCGCCGATCCCGTAGGCGTATCATCTAACGTTTGCGATTCGCCATCGATCAGCGATGACTCTTAAACGTAATGAAAAAATCATCAAAAATGTCGCCAATTGCTTGCTGGTCACTAGATGCACTTTTTGCAATGTCACAGCATCAAAACTAACCAAGCGGCAACGACTACCACTAATGTACAAGGCTGTTAATTGTCTTGCAATAACTAAACAATTTCGCATTGCGAGTTATGTGATCACCCCGCCGGTTATTGTTAGAAATAGTTGATAATCATAATCAGGTCGGTAAAATGCGGTGATGGAAATCACCACTCATTTCGCCTATCGACAAACCAGTTAATCGTGATGAACTGGAACGTTCGGTATACTCGGCCTACCCTCCAAGGGAACTTAGTATGATGGTACTTTTAGATGGACAGATTTTCACATTCATATTATACTGTAAAGTTGTGCGTTATTATTCTAAGGTATATAGTATGAATAGTGTAGAATGCGGACTCGCCTTTGTTTTATAGTAGGTATAGTGGTGATCATAATACCTCATCCAGTTCCTTTAATATTTGTTTTTTTTTTGTAAATATATGCTTAAATCGCCGGCTGCTTCATTGCTATAAGATGTGTTTTACAAAATATAGTATTCGGTAGACGCTAGACCTATGCGTCTGGCACTGCCATTCCACAACAAAAGTAGCAATGCACCAATAACATATTTTGTGTGTTGGTTGCTCTTTCCACCAGGAAAGCCATTTGATTGTTTATTATGTAAGGATATAAAAAAATCTCAAGTTATACATAGCAAGACAGACAGCAGGGTTTGTAATATGCTGTGATGATATTGAAACCTCACACCGAATATGAATTTATCAACCATGAAAAGTTACACCAAGAACCATCTGCTTAATTGTTATCTAATTATATTTTTTTAAAAATTCGATTGCGAAATAACTTACGATAAGACTCTACCTTAGCCCGTCCAGCTCTATTAGGATAATAAAATTAATGTATCCGTTGTAAATGTTCTCTGTGCCTCCTCCATCTAAAGGAGTATAAAGACAACTTCAGTTAGTAATTTGTTACTCAAAGGCAGTTTTTTCAAATTAAATAGATCTAAGAACTATTTACTTTTACTTTTAATATATAGGATTACATTTATATAATTCGAATTACATTTTAGCTAATATATATATATATATATATATATATATATATATATATATATATATATATATATATATATATATATAGGCCAATTGCCGTTCTGCCAGGCAGGTCGTAAAAGGCGACCGAATTGCTATCGAGTCACTACCATGGCTACTAGGTGGTAGAGTTCTGCATTGTCTCGCCCGGATCTGGTACCACCGCCTTACCTATTCCTGCCGCAATAGCGTCAGCACTTGTCGCTGTCGTGTACCGGTTTGGAGCGTAAGGTAAGGTAACCGGTAAACTTATGCAAGTGGCATAAGACCCCGCCACAAGATAGCAACGCACCATTAACAATCTTTGGTGTCTAAAGGCGATGGTTGACTCTTTCCATCAGGAGACCCATCTGCTTGTTTGCTATCTTATGATATAAAAAAATTGATTTTGATTTCAAATAAATTACTTTTAATTTACACACAAATTAAACTTAATGTAAAGGAAGTTCTCAAATTAATTCCACTCTTTAGTTATTTACTTTTGAATTACTTTGCTATAATATTTGAAATTTAAGCAAAGCTTAGTGAAAGGCAATGGTTCTCAAATTAATCCTACACTGTTAAAATTTCTGTAGTAATTTTACAAAAAAAATGTTGGAAGTTGTTACGCACTACACTTTAATGTAATAATATAATTCCGTTTTGTAAATTTACTACAAACAATTTTGGTAAATTTACAACGTTCCCTTCGAAATTTACTAATAACTAGGATAAATTACAATACGTGTAGGGATAATACAAAAAGGTTTCAAAATTACAACTCATTATTGTAAGTTCCTTCACATGTCTTGTTATTTTACTCGAATTGTTTTATATTTTGTATTAGAATACGTTGATTTGGAATTTTACTCATATTTGTTTCGTAAAACAATTGTAAATTTACAAAAATTTTTAACAGTGTAATGTAGAACAATTTTGTTTAAAATTACATATAAATTGAACCTAAATTTCTCTAATTAACCCTAGTTTTGAATTATTTTAAAGACAAGCCCCGTTAATAATTTTGAGTTTAATTTGCAAAAAAAGCAAGAATTATTACTTACTCGTACGCTTAAATTTTAGAAGTGAAAATCAATCATCGTCTAAATTTTATAATGTTGTTTATAATTTTATTCTCCGTCTAGCCTGACCAGTATCAAATATTATAAATTTTCTCTTAAATTTTTTCTCTTTATTTTTTCTCTTTAATTTTCATTATATTCTACGGATTTAAGGGTGCATGCGATAATAATAATAATACTTTAATATCATCTTCTTTTCGTAAAAACAATAATAGTCGTTTTATTAACACATCATTATGCGATGTGACTGATTGATTTTGAACGAGAATATTATTATAACTGCATTTATCATTTATCTAGATGAATATTTTTCACAAGAAAATAATTCTATGACTGATACTAACAACTAGGAATAGCATTTTGATACTATTATATTAACACTTTATTGTTGTTATTTAAAGCCTGTGTTAAATATTTGAACACTATTGTAAAATATTTGTAACTTTGTAAAAAAACTGTATAAAAATGTAAAAAAATTAAGCAAATGTATAATAACCCACAGTTGGAATCTGTGGGTTATTATACATTTGCTTAATTTTTTGAATGAATGATAATGATATAATACTGAAACTAATGGCAATTATTATTTTGTTTTCAGGGGATGACGAAATATGTATATAGATAAGTGAAATCTGAAGGTAAAATTAAAAATGTCATCCTCACCATCTCGATGTCTGAAAATCCACGACTAGACTGTGCGATTCTCGAGCAAAATTTTACTTACTCCGCTATGAAATCAACTACCGACAGGGGTTTTTCCGAACGGATATGACTTAAGGACAGCCTACTCTTTCTTAAAAGGCCGGCAATGGAACTGCATGTCATCTGATAGTGTAGTTGACCATGGGTGGCAGTGATCACTTACCATTTGGTGGGCTTCCTCTCCGTTTGCCTTTTTCTATATTAAAAAAAAATGTAACATAACTACAAATACAAATATCTAGAATCGAACTCGAGCCCCATCGTTTGCGAGGTCAGTGTCATTTACCACTCATCCAGTCGTATTTTATATCCTGTTCACACACAAGCAACTTATCACATCCAGGAACATAATACTACTCATTAATAATATTGTGTGCTCAAGACACAAACTTCCATATCCATTATAATGGACATACATAAAAAATACCACCCGTTTTCAATTAAACCAGTATAGGGACAAAGACACTTCGGTTAATTGTTCAAATTTGATTACCTCCCATGCGATTTCAAATTTCAGTGTACCTTTATTCGTTAAATCCCTCTTTTAATGAAAAACCAACTCTGCATCTTCGGAAAAAAGATTAAAATAACTTGAAATATCTGCAGACTGTAGGTCACAATGGAAATCGCTCGTGATGTAACACCTGGCACGAGTGCACTAATTCTGTTAACATTTCCACTGTAACCGAAAATCGACGGGAACTGGGAATTGAACAAGTTTTCATCGATTTTTAAAATGGGATTCCGAAACATTCTTTTTTCCAGTAGACAGGTGTCATTTATTGTATTTTATCTGTTGTTTCTAGGATATTTAAGCTACTTGTAGTTTAATACAAAAGAGTTATAAGATAGTAGAAAAAGTATCTTCACGCCCGTATCACCGAAGAAGGTAAGCAGAGGTACAAAACAAGTGTGCCCACGTAAAGCCGAAGATACTTAGCTCCATAATGTGATAGGTGGCAAGCCTATCACATGTTTTTACCAGAAAACTAAAAAAAAACACATTTTTGAATTGCCTGCCTGAGATCGAACCCGGGATCGCATATAATCAACACCGACACCGGACCATTGGACTACAGAGGCACAAGGTGATACTTGCTTATTAATACGTGTTTGTGGCTAGTGTTTATTTGTTACTATGGAAAAATAAACTTGTACTGTTTCACAAAATAGTTTATTTGGCGAAACCGGTTGGCGGTAAAACTAAATAAAAAGATTTTTGCTAAGCAGTACAAGTGTGTTTGTAAAGTTATATTCTGGCTTGGTTTAGAGTAAGTAGGTGGTGCATCAGCACCAGGACTCGGAAACCGGTCAATTTTCATACCTAAAATGAGTGCAGAGGTTACTGTTACCTGTATTTAACCGGTTAAATTCAGTAACCACTGATTTATAAATTTTGCTGCTGTTTAACAAAATGAGTCGACACAAACTCGTCGATTTGGGAAAGACAAAGTAAGCTCCTGATTGGACTCTCGGGGTTATCACGTAACACGCAATGCGAAATTATCGCAATTGTTTAGTTATTGCAAGGCACATAACATTCTTGTATATTAGTGGCAGTCGATGCCACTTGATTAGTTTTGCTGCTGTGATATTGCAAAAAGTGCATCCAGTGACCAGCAAGCAATTGGCAACGTTTTTGATGATTTTTTTTGGTTACGATTGAGAGTCATCGCTGATCACTGGTGGATTGCAAACGTTAGGTGATACACCTGCGTATTCTATAAAAAACTAAGTATTCGCTCGCGCGCTGCGTTACAACAAATAATTATTCCAGTTAATTTAACTGACGTGTGAGTAGAAATTTATACTTTCTGCATTAACCAGTAATAATAAAAAATTAAAATTGCAATTAACCATTCTTTTCATGAACGGGTTAATCAATAAGCTGAATTCAAAGTCAATACCGGATCCATGTCTTGGCTAGCACACTGGTGCCAAGTATAAGACCGTAACGCATGTACATAACGTTGTCGAGTTCGGTTATCGAAAGAAACTTTGCAAGCGATTGTCGGAAGCAAATCGGTAAAATGTGGCTATCACTTAGCTCGCCTAGTGATAAACCTATCTCAAATATCATCCTAGAAGAATATCATCATGCTTGTTCCTTTGCGGAATAGAGTGAAACGTTGTGATGATATTTAACCTATATCCTCATATCACACTCAAATATGTCATTTATTTATTTATTATGTATACATACAATAATCATTACCATAAACATAATATATGTTTATGGTTATGATTATTACGTATATAATAACATATGTTTATGATTATGACATATTATAAATGTGAAAGTTTGCATGTTTGGCTGTTTGTTGCTTAATCACGCGAAAACATTTCGACCGATTTAAATGAAATTTAGCACATAGGTAAATATATTTTTTATACCATAAGATAACAAGCAAACAAGCAAGCAACATGGGTCTCCTGATGCAAAAGAGTCAACCATCGCCTGTAGACATTAGACACCAAAGATGTTAATGGTGCGTTGCTATTTTGTGGCAAGGTCTATTGCCACATGCACAAGTTTACCAGCTACCATTTCTCCAAACCGGAACACGACAGTAACAAGCACTAACGCTTTTGCGGCAAGAAAATCTGTTAAATGGGTCTAAAAATAACTCACATTGTAAGTGATCGAGGATTTTAGTTTTTGACAGGCTTTCCAAATTCCATCAATTCGGTCAGATTTCAAAAAATATTGGACATCCAAAAACATCATACCACGTTAATAAGATTTCTATTTAAAAAAATCAAATCAGTCCATTCATAGAGAACTATAACGCCACAGAAAGACACGCAAACTCATTAAGTGTATTTTCTTATATGCATATATAAGCAGATATAGAAGTTAAACTTATAACAATTTCAATCGACTTAAAAAATTCTATATTCCTCTGTAAATTTTTATATAATTAAGTAGGTAATCGTTTTCACAAATTTATACTAATAATGGAAAATTTTTTTGTTTGATCGAAACAGTAAAGCAATTGAAGCAGTTATTTTTCCACCAATATAAAATATTAGTTCGAGAATAGTCCTGGGTACATATATACCAGTATATTTTAAGCCTGGATCTCCTAGTCTTTCTGCTAAGCATCTAGGCAGATAGTAGATAGTAAAGTCATGCAATATTACTCATGAGTTTGATATCATCACATTATCTATTTTTGCTACAATAGCATCAAAGTTTACAATACAATAACTCTTAATTTTGCACCAAAATATAGGACAACATTATAAGTTACAAAATAAAAATTATACAAGTAAGATACACAAAGGCGGTCTTATCACTAATAAAGTGATCTCTTCCAGACAACCTTTATAATAAGCATAACAATATACTAGGAAAAGGAAAAATTTGTAACTATCGTGTATCGGTACAGTGAGTAAATTATATGGTAATTTTAGTGGTATTACATTCTCCATCATGAATAGCAATCATTTTCTTCTTTACCCTTCTTCTTCTGTAGTCGATTCTTCGGAGAGAGGTTCTTGCAGATGTATAAATCAAATAAATTATACTCACTCTTAAACTGTAATATGCTTACATATTTATAATAAGGATAAGATTTTCTTCTAATTTTTCCGCATGGGAATAAAGGCTTTTTATTTTTATTTTGTTTAGTTTTACACAACATATACCCTAGTACATTGGTAAAAACTAGTCGCAAGCTACCGGAAAAACGGAAATAGAAATAGGTGGATAAACTATGACATACATCTGGATATAAATTTCCTGAATTCAAGTCCAAATACTATGTATTTGACTCTACACCAAATTGTTAGGAAATCTTATTTCGTAATACTGACTTCAGCGTTTCGTAATATCACAAAATGTTATTATCTGGATATTAGTTTTACCAAACCGATAGTTTGTCTGGCAGGTTGGCTGAAATCCAAATAGATTCACAAGCAGGGATGCTACATAAGCTTGGACGTGATGCCAGCTTGATTATCCTGATTTACTTGCTACATTGCTTTTAATGATATGAGATCAAAAATAATCTACGATTTAATAGCGTGTAAGAATAATTCTTCTACAACAAATAAAAAGATTACTAATTTTTTTTATATCATAAGATAGCAAACAAGCTGATGAGTCTCCTGATGGAAAGAGCCAACACCATCGCATATAGACACCAAAGGTGTTAATGGTGCGTTGCTATCTTGTAGCGAGGTCAAGATAGCGACCAGACCCGGGCGAGACAATGCAGAACTCTACTACCTAGTAGCCACGATGTTAGTGACTTGCATAGCCAATTGGGCGGTTAAATACATTATTTAATATTAATGGTTTTGCTTATTATATATAAAGAATTATTATATAAAATATTTAAATATCTCTAGTCAACACGATGATAGAGTTTATTTATACTCACTAGGGCATGGTATAACTACTTTTTTACCTGCAGGTATAGCGTCAATATTTAGTTATTGTAGTCCTTCGGTTTTGAGCGTATGCTAGTAAAGTTATGCTCGTGACACTAATCCATGACATACGAACGGTAACATGATGGTAACAAGCTATTAATATTGTTGATGTCTATAAGCGATATCGACATTTAATCCATGACATACGATCGGTAACATGATGGAAACACGCTATTAATATTGTTGGTGTCTAAAAGCGGTATCCTTTTTTTCTTTATTTTAATTGTAGATAACGTTTTGATATATTATAATTTAAATTAAATTTTATTTGTTGGAATACCAACATGCACAAATATTGTCCAAAAGTCATGAAATTGCAATGTGTTTGTATGTATAAAATTAAAAATATGAATCCAACAAACCAAGCTTTTTTTGATCCTCTTTTATGGTACTTGGTTCTCTCCGCCTACCTCATAAGATACTCTAAATTTAAATATATATGAATATGAATGAATGATGAATGAATAAATGAATGAATGAATGAATGAAAATGCCAAATAATTACATAACTCTTTCTCTTCTATTGAATTAATTTGAAAAACTCGATTACAGCATGAATACAGCAACTAATCTCACCCTAAAGAACGTCGGCAAACTCTCATACATAACAATATCTGACTAGCGTCTTTAAATGGCAAATATATATTAAAATACAGAATCTATTTCTGAGCATCGATCAACAAACGCTTTCTTCTTTGATTTTAAGAACTTAAATAAATTTGATTTTAAATGTCTTGGAGGTTGCCTTTTGTGGCGGTAGTAAGTAATATGACAATTTAAGTACTTATTTCCAAAACAGGGTATCTGTTGATAATATTGACAAATAAACATATTGTAGCTTACGAACAAAATCTGGGCTTTACATTCATTGAGATTGAAACACTACTTAAATACAAAAGATACGCGGAAATTAAGCAAATTAGGTAACAGTTTTAAACGATGTCTATGTCGCGTGTCCACAAAATACTTTATAATATTATCTATACGACATTGACCAGAACACACGTTTTAATTACTTTTATAGATGTTGGCTTCTGTAAGTATTTTTTGCATTACAAATTGTTTGATAGCTAAAAAAAAATTTATAATCAGTCGTCATCATCACTTTATTTGATATGAGATAATTTAATTTGCAACTTTTCTAGTTATATGTGAGTTAACTGACTTCTGTAAAGCCACTTAAAAGAGAAAAGCGGTATTACAAATGGAACAAATTTACTGAAAGTTCGAAAAATAAAAATAATTCCCACTGCTGTACAATTATCCGCCCAATTCCAACACACTTTTCACCACGTTAAGCTCCAACAAAAATACACAGATTACATAGCAAACGAGCTTGATACACGCTTTACTTCGTAATCGAAGTGTCCTAAAAAAAGCGAATAAATAATAGATAAATTCAAGTAGAAATGAAGAAGCCAGCGACGCAGTTTAAACTAATATATAGTTTTTATCCGTGCCATCTATACTAAATTAACAAATGCGAAAATCGGTTTGACTGTATATTATGCTTTCAGGGCTAAACCACTGAATTGATTTTAATGAAATTTGGAAAGAAGGTAGTTTAAGATGATATTTAAGAGGCTGAAATAGGGGATAAAAGTTTGTAAAAAAATTAAATTAAATTTGTCACCCCTGTGGTCTAGTGGTCCGGTGTCGGTGTTGACACATGAGGTTCCGGGTTCGATAGGCAGACAATTCTGTTTTTTCAGTTTTCTGATTAAATCAACGTTGTCCGAAATTGGAAAGTGCCTCGTTGGCGATAGGCCTGCTACTTATAACATTGTGGGACTAAGTATCTTCAGCTTATCGTGGATGCACTGGTCTGTTTACCTCTTCGAGAATATGGGCATGAAGATGAAAAATTGTATGTGTAATATGTTAATCTTGCTAGATAGATAGACGTCATCCATATAGCGGGTGCTCTCGTCTGCGTCTCATCTGCGTGGTCAGCTAGTTATAAATAAGCGTTGCATTATGTAATATCGGCGAATCCGTTAAATTTTTCAACAGATAATTCAATTTGTGAAATTGCAAAGTTATTTACCTTTTAACGTGCTTTTCTTGGTCAGATGATATCCAAAAACAATGTTAAAAGTTTCCGTATTATGTTTCACGTGAATTATGAATAACTTTCACTTGATCGAGATTTGATTTGATTTACACTGCCTTGTATGAAGGAAACCGGTGTAATGATATATATTTTACAAGTCAGCTTAGTTCGATCCATTCTAGATGTAGATTTCCTTGAAATGATCCATTGTTTGCTCTCTACTTCGATTTGAATTCGTTACCAACTTTTAAGCATCTTGACGAGATCATCCATCCTCTTTGAACGGAAAAAATATTATTAATATCAATTATTTTCTTTTGTTTTATCTGTTCAAAAATTCTATTTATGAATATAATAAATCCGGTTAATCTGCAAACAGACTTTTTCGAATTATCCTATTTCTATTGCAACCTGCATTCAATTTCAATCGAGTCTAGCTACTACATTTTTAATATATTAGACCGCCACAATTACACGTTTCATATCGTAAAAACTACAAAACCCATTTTGATGAAACTTAACTGTTTCAAAAATTGAACTGTACCTTATTTAAATCTTAAAAAGTAATCTCAATGTATATTTTAGTTTTCGTCAAATTCGTAGATAAACATACATACACTTATGAATTAGCACACGTGTTTGGAAGCTTAAATAGACAATTATACTCAAGTATTATTAAATTCCAACAATATTACATAGCTACAGGTCCAACTGACAATGTCCATTTTTGAAAACGATTAAACATACTTATGATTAATAAACTTTTATTATTTCAACTTAAACAAATATTGAACAAAAACTTCATCCAAAATATATTCAGTTTAAAAATATTGTGCTGACCTCGTCCGTATAATTTAAAATTGTGATTGTACGAAGTTCCAAAGTCCTCTTGAGTTTCTTTTGTTTTAATGTCAGTTAACGAAAATTAAATTGATTTATTCAAAGATTTAACAAGGTGAAGAAAGTTTTCGGGTTTCGATTAAAGAGAAGGGACATTAATTTAGAATTATAGCTGTTTGCTTACGCTTCAAGTAACTTACAAAGGGTACGAGTTACATAAGATTTTACCAGGTATAAGGATTAATTATTAATATACCTTCCAGCATTACACAGGTTATTGTAGTTTAGTGTGTGTAAGTATGTAATGCTAGATACTTTCCATCGTCGCCACTTGGTGAAACTGTATTTTAAAACAGATATTACAAATAAACTTACTTGTACCTCTTGTTCACTTCGGTTTCGCTAAATATAGCATCATTAGCGATGTTCACAGTTATAATATCTTGGAGAAAGTGTATTTTATTTTTTATTATTATTATAACTGTGCAAGACATCTCTGATAATGTGGCTTTACATATTTGCTTTTTTATATCATACTAGCTGACCCGGCAAACGTTGCTTTGCCGGGTCAGCTAGTATAATATAAATTATTTAATTAAAAAATAGGCGTTGATCGCAGAAGGTTGAAAATTAAGGGTTGTATAAATTTTTAATGTTGTATCATAAAAAAATAAAAACAAAAATTGTATCTAAAAAATAAAATAAAAAATTTGGGGGTGGACTACCCTTAGCATTTAGGGGTATAAAAATAGATGTTGGCCGATTCTCAGACCTACTCAATATGCTCACAAAATTTCATGAGAATCGGTCTAGCCGTTTCGGAGGAGTACGGGAACGAACTTTGTGACACGAGAATTTTATATATAAGAAGATAGCGAACAAGCAAATAGCTCTCCTGATGGAAAGAGAAACCATCGCCTGTAAACACCAAAGATGTTAATGTTGCGTTGCTATCCATGTGGGGGGGGGGGGGATAAGTTTACCGCCTACCTTACCCTCAAAACTGGAACACTACATGACTATCATTGTCGGTATTGTGACAGGAACAGGTAAGGCGGTGGTACCAAATACCCGGGCGAGACGTTGCGGAACTCTACCACCTAGTATTCACGATGGTAGTGGCAAGTATAACCATTCAGTTGTCTTTTACGACCTGGCTGGCAGAACGGTAGTTGGTTTGTTCTTCAAAGGAGCATGCACCAACACGGGGTAAAAACGGCTTTTCAGGTAGTAACATCTTTAGTACCTGTAGGCAAGAATTATTTGCTTATTATCAGAAAACTGTTTGTTTATCTTTATTGGAACGAAGTTCCTTACGGCAGGCTTGGAGTGGATAGGAATTTGGCTGCGCGACCGAACTGAAAAAAATGTGATAGTAAAACCGTAAGAAAAAATCCGTGGAAAAAAATGCGTGGAATAAAACCGTTAAATGAGACGTGCGCAGGCGCGACAGTCGCATACACAAGCGAGTAGTGCCGTTTAGCCGAAAGAACTTCGTTCCTACCTGGTGTCCCACGACACCACATCATTTTTTTAAATATTTTAAATGCGAGTTTGGATAGATGGATGTTTGTTACTCAATCACGAAAAAATTATTGGTGTGAATGAAATTTGGCACACAGGTAGATGATAACGCATGGAAAAGCACACAGGCTACAATTTATCGCGGAAAAATTAGGTGAAAGACTTTTATAAATCGGATAGTTTCTTTTTTGACTTTTATAATGCAGCGGGCTGCTGCAGCTAGTTTTATGTAAAGAAAGGTTTTAATTTTAATGCTGGTAGCAGTTACGTTGGTATATTGTTATTGTCTTATGCATTCATTCATATTTCAGCTGGAGGCTGGGATAGGCTACACTCAAATTTCAGCCAAGGAGTTTGTTCCTTTCTTTTTGCAGTGCCATTGTAGTTGCCGTTCTTCTGCCTTATTTTTTTTATAGGCACCTACAGTTACTATTAGCTAGAAAAGATAACCGGTTGTGAATATCAACAGGCATTTTTGTACAGACTTACTTTAACCAATTCGTTGTGGCGCATATTTTTAAAAACTTATAGTAGTGGCTGCGTACAAATATTTGACCGCCCGATTAGTCGAGTGGTTAGCGACCCTAGGCAATCGACGGGGTTCGGGTTGGATTCCCGACGCGGACGAGCATTTGGGTGATGAGCATAAATGTTTGTATTTCTTGGTTTGGGTGTTTAATAAATATTTTTAGTATTTACATAATATGTATTTCTATGATTGATTATCACCCATAACACAAGCAAACAATTTGCTTACTAGAGGTTAGATCAGTAAGTGTAATTTGCCCCGTGAATATGTATTATTTCGTGACACGGCTGCCGTGTCAAACGCCATATAAGTTGATGACACGGTTACCGTGTCTCACGCCATTTTAAAAGGTTTAAAAGGTAGAATCTTTTAAAATGCAATTCGAGGAAGATATAATCAATTTACAAATGACACGACCTCCGTGTCATACGCCATACGTTAAAAACAATCATGACACGGCTGCCGTAACAAATCAGTTAAGGTGTGCAATAAAGCTCAATAAAAAAAGAAATAACAAATTGAAATATGTAGATTTTAGTATGGTACTATCATGTTTTCATCTTTAAGCCTTGAATATCTGTTTTACGAGTTTGCAAAAAACTATTTAGAATAAATTTAAAAATATTAGTTTTTTACAAACATCGATTGTCCGCCATCATACCGATTGGCGGCACCTATATCTATATTTTCTTTGTACCTACACACTACTATTTCTATTAGCCCAAAGGTTGACTGGGAGAGAATGCAACTAGCATTAAGTCCGCCTTTTGTACAATTTTACTTATGTAAGTGTACAATAAAGTATAAATAAATAAATAAATAAATACTTCCTTGCATGTATCTACCAGATTATTCTTATACCAAAGTAAATCATTAATTTCTCGGTAAGCGAACAAATTTCAGGTTTGAGAACTTGAAATTAGTATTAGTTATTTATTTGGAATGTTTTTTCGTATCATAGGATAGCACATAAGCAGAGGATTTTAATGAAAATTGACAACGATCGGCTAAACACTAAATGTGTTAGTTTTTGTGTGTTTCTATGAGCTTAGCGTGATCGTAGTGCCATATGCGTACCGGAAAACGACAGTGACACATCGACACTTGCGAGAAATAGGTAACGGGTACTGAAATGGTGAACAAAACTTTGTAGAATTCCTAGTAATCTTGATTATAATATATACGAATTAGTATTAAAAATTAAGGGTATGTATGTATGTGAAAAGATTCTACTTGACGAATTATGTACGGAGAAGCGCTAGAAATATCACTGATACTGAAAACACCATCAAAAATACAACGAAGTAGTCGGTTACAGTTCGATTGTTGATTTTCGTTTGAATCAAAATGTTGACATTCTCAATCGCTGTGTTACCATTATCTAACAAGGAAAATTAATGCTGACAACTCTATGACAAACTCACTTGTACGTACTCGTACGTACGACTGTATATGGATTAAGGTAAGCTTAGATTAATGTAAGTATTAACCTTCTGTTGTCAAAGCTAGATAGGTTAGCAATTTACTTCACACTACAACGGATTAAAACCTGTTTCCGTTTTTGGCGACAAGTTAATGTTTTTTCGATTTACTTGAACTCAATTTTGAATCAATAAATATATCGACGGGTCTAACATAAGTTGTCGTAACTTGAAAAATGCGATTTTTCTTCTCTTTATTAAAATGACTCCACTTTTATAGATCTTTTAATACTATACAAAGAATAAAAATGATATTTCTATTAGAAAAATCCAACTTCAAATAGAAATTTCATTTTTATTGTTCGCGTTATTAAAAGATCTATAAAAGTGAAGTCATTTTCATAAATAAAACAAAAATCGTTTTTTCTTAAGTAACGACAACTTACGTAGGATCCGTCGATATACGTATATTAATAAATGTATTACTCGTATAAATGCAAAAGTTGCCAGCCCTCCACACGGATAGCAACGCATCATTAACATCTTTAGTGTCTATAGGCAATGGTTTCTCTCAACATCATAAAAAAAATTTGCTATCTGATGATATCAAAAAACAATGAAATAAAAACAAATAAACATAATTTAAGTCTGAGAGCAAATGTAGAGGACGTGTGTATCCTTTATTTATAGGAAACATAGCGTGCTAGTTGTAACTGGCATGTTTTGCTTAAAATCTGTATTCCGACCATGAAGCTGTATTATATCTGAAGTCAGCACTTCTACTTGAAACATAATTTTAAATACTGCTGTCATCTTCTGAGGTCTTATCCTCTCTTTCTAACACAGCTGTATAAAAAGAGATGGCGAGACCTCATAGACAGAGATATAACGTAAATATGTGTTTCAAGTGATGAATACGAGCGCTAGTTCCACCTATATCTAATACTTCATGATTCCGACTGACCTAACTGACAGCGTCAGTTTTAAAAGAAGTCCTTTCCGTTTCAATATATATTGGCGTCTACTATATATCTGTAATTTTAAATAATAAATTTTAAAATCAAAAATTGGTCGCCACTACATTGACTGTCGTATAAATCAATTGGAGATGGGTTTGCAATTTACGTGACGCGGCTGCCATTATCGGTTAGAGACTGATGTTTCCTCGATTTACCTGAACCGTATATTTAATTCAAATAGTTAAATTTGATTCATGGTATCGATTTCCCTATAAGCACCTAGCTAGCGCAGTCTAGCTAGCTGATACGCGCAGGTTTAGCCGCGAGCTTTTGTTTTATTTAAAAAGAAAAAATAACGACTGATGATCAATAAAGTATTTAATGACAGAATTGAGAAATAAAATAGTTTTCATCATTAAAAGGATAATATTGTTGAGCTGAAAACCTTTTATAAAACATGAATATAATCATGTCCAAAGCAGTTTTCATTTGATGCGCGTTCAAAAAAACATACCCGGGTTTTATCCCCGGGTCGGGCATAAGTTTTATTGAGGTTTTTTCGAGGCGTTCCTCTAAAATTCAAAATCTCAATAGCATCTCGGGGTCCGACCGGTAGTGTGTTACCTTTTCCATACCTCGGACAAGCACAAAAATCTGTTGGTCCCAGTTGTCGCTAAAATGGTTAATAATCATAATTGCGTCGGTAAAATTCGACGATGGGATCATTCATCTCATAAATCGACAAACGGGTGAATCGTGGTGAACTGGAAAGTTTATAGACGTTCGGATTACTCTACCTACCTCGCCAAGGAATCGGGTGTAATGGTATTTTTTTTACAACTTTCGAAAAATATTGTACTAAAAATAAACTTGATCTTGACGTCAAAAAGTGCTAAGATGTCATCACTTTTATTCGTAAACTGAAATATATATATATATATATATATATATATATATATATATATATATATAAAATCCCTATTTTCCTTGGTCACGATATCACGCCTGAATGGTTTGTAATTGTAAGGAGAAGGTTTATAAAGAAAATTGCGCGGAAAATTAGAAAATTTAAGAATACTTAACCACCATATAAAGTTTAATGCCATTTTGGCTGCGTGGAAGGACAATCCCGTAAACATATAAATTTCGTGTCACGTTGTTTGTCCCCTATAGATTCCTAATATGTAAGGCAAAAGAACGTTTGCCGGGTCAGCTAGTTACATATAAATATTTTCAACATGAGCTTCAAAAAACAAAGAAGTGACGTGACCTCGGCACATGACTTAAATTGACATAGAAATGCATTTTGACCATACAGTAAATAAGCTAATATAGTGATGTGTTTTATTTTGAGATCACGTTTTCAATTAACTAGTACAAAATTGTCAAAATTCTTTACTACTTATTTGTGTCATCTTTGAGTATTGTTTGAAAATATACTGATTGACATCTTGTCATTCACTGACAGGAATCAGCTTGGTTTGGAGTAAAGTACGCGCATAAACGTTGCATTTAAACAGATCAGCTTGATTTTGAGATGTAAATAAAATATGTACCTATAGGGCGCCCTGTCTGTATATATTTTATGGTCTAAGTACAAGAAATGTCTTTTTTGTTATTTTTCACCGGATTTTCGTAAAGTAAAACTGATTACACATAAAATTAAGATGAATAATAGAATATAACAACAAATGATCAATTTCCCAAACCCTTGAGAATAAGTAATCCCTTTGAAATTCCTCGTTCTCGTTTCTCGGAAGTCTAACTCGTTAAAAACACCCCTGCTGTTAATGCTAGTAGTTTTATAATAAATATTTAAAATTATAAATTTTAGTTGCAAAAATCGATTGGCCGCTAACACACTGATTGGCAGCTATAAATCAAGTGGAGATGGGTTCGCAATTTACGTGATACAGGTACGAATTGAAACCGATTTCCATTATCGATCACAGGTCAATGTTTCTCCGATTTACCTGAATATATCAAATATATTTGAGATACCTTTATCTATACGTAGTAATTCTAAATGCTTCTAAGTGATTACCATGGCGCGTTCTTACAAACATATATTCACGTTAAATCCCTTACGTAGTAGGCAGAGAGAATCATTCAAGATATCATAATTCAGACAGATTTGTCTCGCTTACTCCGAATTCACAACACTCTTCATGCAAATTCGCCGGTTTTGGACACTCCTACGCGTCATTATTTCTTCTTTTATATTTTGTTACTTCTCTTTTACACTCGTGATAAATCACATTAGTAAAATTTGATGCAGAGTTATAAATTAAAAAAAATTAAGTAACTTCTTGCAATAATATAAAAAATTTCATAACATACAACTGCAGCATGCGTACACCCCTGGCAAATCAACACAGTCGGCCTAGCACCGGTTTGTATTAAAAATTGAACAATCTCTTCACAATAAAAATACGTGTTAAGGCACCTTCACTTTCCAACATAAGCATGGTAGTCTCAAACCATAGTATTAATAAAACACTCATTAAACTTGGATCGACAACTTGCTCCGAAAAAGTACGGTTAGTTTTATCAAAAACTCAAAAAGCCGTTTCTGTCCTCAGGACTGCGAACTATCACCACTCATATGGAACCTCATTATTAATATAGTTATTAAAATGCTAAATGACAATCACTTCTATACGGCAGTGTTAACCTCAGGTAAATTTGCCGACACTGTCTGCGATCTCACACATAACGCACCCCGTATTACGTATACGTAGGTATATCCCGTTACTCTAAAAATAAAATTAATCCTCGGTAGTAACTTACTACCTGAGGATTTCATTCACATCACAGAGTTGCTGAGCTTCCTGGAAGAGATGGAATGGCAAGAGTAGAACCATCCATAACCATACGTAAAAAATGCGCCAGTCGTCAATTTGTCGAGATCCGCCATGCTAGAAAAAGAAGAACTTCTTGCAAATTGTCGAAGATTTAATTATTTTTAATGTTCATGTTAGGTTTTATTTATGACGACGATCCATGGATCAGATAAAACTTGAAAAAAAATTCTTTTGTGAGTGAGATGAAGTCATTAAATGGTAGTAAGTCAGCAAATATGGTCACTGTAAAATGGATTACAGTCAAACTTATGCAAGCAGAATATAAAATGAATAGATTTTTAATTTCAAAAGAAGGCAAGTAGAAATGTTGATATATTAACAACTACTTATTCGTGAATAACCAGCAACGCACCTGCAAAAACTCTAATAACTGGCCGCTGGTGACCACTTACCACCAGGTGAGATTCCTTTAGGCTTGCCCTTATTCTGAGGAAAAATTTGTTTATTATATATCCTAACGGTCAAAGTCACGATAGCACTGAGTTATAAAATAAGCTGTAAGGGCTCTACTTCTAATGAGCATAAAAATCCTTCGTATTTGAAAGACGAAATTACATTCTGATAAACAATATGAATGTGCAGCTTCAACATAGATATGAAGTAACTTTACAACTGTTTTTGTTTTTGACTCTTATAGTAAATTTTTCGCGAGAAATTTGATATATCCCACACATTTGTTGAATTTTGGTTTCAGTTTATCTTAATTGAAAGATACTAAACGTTTTGTTGCACCTTAACTTCAATAAGGTACTTTGTTTTCTATAGATACAAATTAGTTAGGGAGAATCATCACTGAACTCTACTACCTAGTCATGATGGCAGTGACAGGTGTACTTAAAATTTACTCATCCCTGATGAATTTGCTACTCAATAGCGGGTATGGTGACATTCTGATATTTGAACAAAAGTCTTATAACCATTGCCTAATTCGATTTCTTTACCGTGTTTTAAAATCTGAGGCTTTTTCATACTCCTCGCGCTATTTTCGAGAAAAAAAACGGATACAAATTTTTTGCTTCACGAATGAATATTATATATATTATATTATCTTATTCACTTTATAGTTAATGTCACTTTATAGTCGTAGTACCTTTGTTATAAGATCTGAGAAGCTGTGAAATGTTCTGCCTTTGTCGAATTGTTTTGTACCTAATCTGTAAAAGATATGTCTAAAGCAAGGATATCTGTATCCAAGTGCACTCCGCCACATTTCACACGTCTGAGAAAAATTAAATCTATGAAAAATTAATAAAATATCGCATTAATCAATATTCTAATTCATAGTATGTCTGCTTATTATTTTTTGATATTATGATAATTTCAATGCACGGTTTATATATGAATACAAATTATTGTGGCCACCAACAAATCCATAACAATTAACTAGGCTAATTGATTCGATTGACAATGACCACGAAAATTTTCGCCTACAATTAATTTGCTGGTTTTACGGCAAATTTATACAATTTAAATTGTCACAATATTTGTTTCACAATATAAATGTTCGAATATTGAAGATCATAAATAATGAATGTCTTTTGACGTTGATTGAATCAATCCATACGTACATAGAAGTATCTTATTAGCGTTCATAAACATATACATGATAGTAGCGTTTTTAGAAATTGAAATAACAGCCAGCACCGATGATATGGTAGATAAGTAGTACCTATAGGAGTATTTATAAGTCGGTGGGCGTTATAGAACACTAGTTACAATAATAACTATTATATAATCTATGACTTTACTACTCTCTCAATGAAATATGAACAACCAATGATATAAATGACAACACCCATTTTCATACGAATTCTACTAACGCCGCGACGCAGTGAATGCTTAAAAAAACACTAATAATTAATTCAAATCTACTTTATTTCTACTCCTATAGGTCAATTGAAATATACGTAGTATTGACCGATTTCTATTCTAGGACACCAACGCAAAGCCAGATTATTTGCAGGCCTCAACAAAACTAGTGGAAAATTATTTGAAAAATATTTTTGACGTGAATACGTCTTTAAATTTGCTTTCATAGTGAGGGACAGTTCAAAAAACTGATGATAACAAAATTGGTGTTATAGCAACATAAATATTATCATCATCCGAAATCTAATTACACCATTAAAAGAAATTGATAAATTGTGTAAAATTAATTATATAAACTACATTTGAATTTAATCAACACAAACTATATGAAGTAATTATAAATTAATTATTTATAATAATAATTTTTAAATTTTTTATCAATTTAACTTTAATATTTCATCTCATTTCGTTTAACACTTTTTAAACTCAAACATATTCAAATGCTATCCATGTATTGAGTTATTATGAAGCCGCATATAGAGGGGTCAATCTTGTTCTTATAAATTGATTAATTATAAATTGTCATACATTACTAATTTCTGCTGTAATTTGGTGACGTTCACACTCCTATCAAGCATCCCTCCTATCTGCACTGTGAATACAGATTGTGTTTATATCAACACTTTAAACAAAATAAATTTAGAAAATATTACAAAAGAATATTAAATCGGTAATGTACTTATGTAATATGTTAATCTTTTATATAATTAAATCATATTGTCATATTATCATAGACAATAAACTAAACATTCAAATAATAAATCAGTACTTCTTAATCGCTGTTATATGAGGAGATTTAAAAGCAATAAGCCTTGTAATTAAGGTAGTGACCGTAAAGTAATTATACCGTTAGGGGATAACAGCGGACCCGGCCGTCTGACCTAATCTCAACAGAATTAAATGGGCACCCGCTTACTCAAATTACGTATATTACTAACCTAAAAAGCGATCATTAGGATAGCGACCCATTTGACATAATATATAAAAGGCGCTATTAAATTAAGTAAATTTGAGAAATGGAGTACAGTCCACTTTATAAAGATGAAAATGATAATTTGTGAATGATAAATGCTTTTCAAGTATAACATTTGGAGCAAGTTAAATGTTTTACGCCTTTGGCCACTTGAATATTAGAATTTCCTTCAAATTTGATTTATATGATTAGGTGATCATTTTTTGTTATTACGTGATACATAATTTTCCAGGATTCCAGGAAATCAATAAAGAAATAAATCACAGTATTTATTTAGCTAATCGATTTCTAGCATATTATAGATTTATCGCAAAAAACGTTAAGCAAGATGAAATGTTCCCTTAATTAATTTTTTTCATGTCCAAATAAAATATAAGTAATATATTTATCTAAAACCCACTTTCTTTACATTTGTTGAATTAAATGAACGAACATAAACTTTAATTCATTATGTTTCAAGGTATTGATATGATTCGTTATAGTTCTATGTCTAAATTATTTTCTGCGTCTCTTACATAACTTAAACGCTTAAAATTATAATCTGTATTAATTATTTTAGACAGGTACATAGGTTTCTGAGAAACACCATTAAGGTAAAAGCCCACCTGGCTTAACACCTTGTTGATACTATTTCCCGCCAGATTAAATTTAGACGTAAAGCGTACTTGAATTAAATCTTGATAGATTTTAGTATCGTATATAGGTAACGAACCAGGTGAAAATCTAAGGGTTTCAGATCAGGGCTATGTAATGGATGCGTAATACTCTCCAATTAAGCTTTCTCCATATTTGTTGTGTATACATACATACCTACATATCTTCACGCCAGATCCCCTACGAGTTAGGAAGAGAGAACCGAGTTCCATACATCATGATCCTTGCAGGCTTGTCTAGCTTCTTCCACATTCATTACTCTCTTCATACACACCCGTCGGTGGCGAAGACTCTTAATACCTTCCACCACCTTCGGACAGTACTCGATCAATCTGATCATGGTATATCAGTCTTGGTCTTCCCCGGTACCTACATCATTCCTTATTCGCATTATTTATCTGTTTTGTTTGTATTTGTCTCAACACATATCTTTAATTACTCATAATTAAAGACATGTGTGATCTGACATTATTGTGTGATCATTGACATATGTCACACAAACGGCTAGCAACGCAACATTATTTTTGGTGTTTATCTGAACCATCTGTTTATTTGCTATCCTATGAAATAAAATAAAATAAATAAAATTCATCTTTGTATTGTGTACTTAAACTCAGGATCTTCATATCGCGAGCTGTCGTTGCATGACTAAGCGGCTAAAGCATGAGTGATATAATAGAATTCATATTATGAAGAGATCATGATACTTGATGATTTCAGGCTATATCGATTGGCTCATAGACATATCTAGTGTCTTCGCCTGGGAATCAAAAATGCTTTTACATTTACCTTACACCTTGTCAATTAGAACTTTGCGTGTATTGGGGTTTTAAAATGGACCAACAACATTGGCAACACCTAATTCATAATTATGCCAAAAAAGATATTTGCTGGATGTTAGCAATTTCATTTCGCGGGAACTTACTTTATGTCTGTTAGTGGTATCTCTGGAAGTATCGGGTATTCTGCTTTCACTCCCTAGTAGAAGGCCTGTAGGAAGTCATACTTTGGCTTTTCCAGGAAGGGTAACGATAACACAATCACGGAATAAAACTACGATTTTAATTTGCAACTAATTTTTAAAATTTAAAATAAATAAATCCTTAAATCCTAGTTTCTTTAACTAAATTTGTAAAATTTAAAATAAATAAATCCTTAAATTCTAATTTCTGGAAATAAACTTTGTACAAGATTAAATTACAACTTGCTTAACGGAGTTTTTTTTTTTTTGTGTAAAATACATAATTTATTTATAAAACTTTCTTTGAAAAAAATAGTTATTCGTCCACACATGGAGGAACGTAATAGTTCCTTATAGCTTATTCGCCTAAAAATATGTCCAAAGATATCCAGATATTATAAAATTTTACCACATTTGTTCAATAATTCCAGTAATATATAGAAGATGTACCTAGTATCACTATTGTAGATTCTTATAGCACTTAATTTATATTATATGCTCTAGGAACAAATTCCTTCGCGATATTACAATTATTTATGGTATAAGCACTATACAAGTTTCGACGCTTCTCAAATGGTCTTCGGTCTCCGGGCTTGCCTGGCTGGGAACTGGGAAGATCATTATTTTCCACATTTTTTTGTGAGTTCATTAACCTCCACAAATATGACGTCACAATTGTAGTTAGCACCCTGGTCAAATTAATAGAAATAAATTATTTTAACCAAAATTGCCAAGTTTTGTTAAAATAATATAATATTTCAAAATTAAACTAGCGTATAAGTGATTTTTGTGATTGTGTAATATCTTTGTATAAATTTCGCTAATAATTCTAATTCTCTCGTAGCAGCAGCTGCGAAATAGCTCATACATCAATACTAAATATTTTATAGGTAATCAAGCGATGTTCGAGAAATTCCTGTAGGATGTCGATTTATACGGGCAACAAACTGCGTAAATTGGGTTACGCGTTATCGGATAAAAGGTGTGGGCTTCTTAGTCGAGAACTTCGATCAAAAATACAATTAGAATAAGTTTCTTATATAATAAAATAATAATTGATTTAGCCCTAAAGTAAGCAAATTATTGTTTGCGTTATGGGTATAAGTCGTCTATATTAATATAAAACATATATGTAACTATTAAAACAGAATAAATAAACAGAAATATATCTATGCTCATCACACAAATGCCTGTCTCTATCGGGAATCAATCCCGCGTCCCGCTGTTTGCGTAGTCAAGGTACCTAGCTAACCATCCGATTAATAAATAGACCGATGTTAAATTGAATAGTCTCATATTACATCACACGTTCATTTCTTATACAGAAAAGTAAAGTTTATATTTTTATATCTAACTAGCTGTTTCCCGCGACTTCGTTCGCGTGACCCAAAAATATTACTTACTTTTGCTCAGTCAGATAAAAGGTTAGCCTATAGCCTTCCTTGTGAATGTGGCTGTCATACAGTGCATCCAGAGAATTAGTCCGTTCAACCAAATAAACAAACACTTCAGTTTTATAAAATTAGTATAGATTTATTGTCACAAGATTAAAAAAAAATGGTACATTCAATTATATGCTTTCTTATCAAATTTCAACAATCTTAAAAATTAAATAACTGATATGAATTCAGTTATTTTAAATATTTTTAGAATAGTTAAACCTTAGTAAAAATGTAATGTAAAAATGTAAGATATCGGAATAATGATTTAATATTTTTAAATAGTAACTTTAGAAAAAGAAAAAAAAACAACTTTAAAATGCTAATGCTTAATCTAAACATTGAAATGGTGATCGAAGGTTTTGTCATATTGGACAAAGGTGCGGATATGTTCTTCATATTCTAGCAAATACTGTTATTTTATTTGAAGCAAAGGTTCGTTTAAAACTGTTCCGTAACGAAATTATATTTCATGTTCGTTTTCGTAGCAAACAGCTAGCAAAACACAATTCACTAATTGAATACCATAAAATATCGGCAAGGATCGTGATCACTTGGTGAAATGAAATTTCACCAAGTGATCATGATTGAAAGTTAAAAAAAATACTATAAAATGTTTGAGATATAATATGCTGAACCGTTAAATCTTTTTTTTTTTGTTTATCATATTAAGATAGAATACAAGCAAATGGTTCTCCTGATGGAAAGAGACAACCATCACCTATAGACAGGGCCGCGCCGCCCCTATGTGCGAAGTGTGAGGCGCACACTGGAGCCAAGACAACATGGGCCCCGCCATCGCTTTTTTTTACACTTACATGTAACATATTTCATCTTATAGGTACATTTCGTCTCATAGGTTTCATAGGTATATGGGTTTCGCACACAGGCGCTATAGGGGCTCGGCGCAGCCCTGCCTATAGACACCATAGATGTTAATGGTGCGTTGTTATCCTTGTGGCGCTGTATTAATGCCACATGCGTAAGTTTACTGGCTAACATGTCCTCAAAACCGAAAGATGATAGTGACAAGCACTACTAGTATAGGTAAGGCGGTAGTACCAAATCCGGGTGAAACGATGCAGAATTCTACCACCTAGTAGCCACGGTACTGTTTTATAAATCTAATTGTTTGCCTCATTAACGAACTGCTTAGCAGAACGGCAGGTTATCTATAATTCTTCAAAGGGGGCCGGACCGATACGTATATTTTGGGGCTCTACTGAATTGAATATTGCACGCCTCTGCGTAAATGCGAGGCTGCTTTTTATTCTCGATATGCCACTCTGTGTCGATTTTGCAAATTTTTTTTAATCATAAGTTGGGTACTAAATCAATAATAAATTTATATTTCAGAAACTACATGTAGTAAATTATAAATTAGTCAGCGTATTTTTTTATCTAACTATATTATATACTGCTTACTATATACTAAAGAAATGTTTAGTATATAGTAAGCAGTAAAGGGAAGTAACCACAAAGTGAATTATTTTATGCAAAAAGGCGTAAATTGTTATGAAGAAAAAATATTTTGTTTGTAAAAATCAAAAAGTTTTACGTTCGAACGTTGTGTTAAAATATGTTCTCCTATTTTGGAAGGACCATATATATTACAAAAATGTAGTCAAAAGATTATAGCTACAGCTGTCCGTTGGTCTATGCACCTTTTTGTTGTCTTTACGCTGTAGAAAAATATAGACAACTGATTGCTATATTTCCTTTTAAATAATCTTTCACTTATTCCAAGGATGAACCCTATTTACTTTCATGACTTAACTCGTACTGTTTTGAAGAAACCAATGAAATTCGATGAATGTTTACAAGTTTTTATTTTTTATTTAACTTACAATGTTCGTATGCAAGTAACAGATTTTTAGAAATTTGTAAAACCATCTTTCAACCACTTTCCGATATTTTGCAGACTTATATAAGTTTGGTGATCACATGATGGAGCATGAATATAGGAACTGGATAGGAGTGCTAATACAGTATAAACTCATTGTTTTGTTATGATGAATAATTTTTGTTATTCAAAATGACAAGGGGCTGAAAATACAGCCTAAAGTGGGAAATATAAGGAAATGGTGAAATAGTCACGTGTAAGATGTGTTAAGATAATCGAGTTAGATCAAATTGGTTTCATTTATTAAGTACTTTCTATTGCTTATGATGATGAGTATCTGAAGAAGAACCGGAAAGCAACCATTGACACTCACGTATCGAACTTACGAGCCCCATCATGTTTATTCTGGAGAATAAGAACAACTTTTTATGTGAAGATACGTATGATATGTAGTATCCAATGAATAAAATAAGAGCTAAATATTTTAAAAAAAGTTTTTTCTTTTCACTGGAATTAAATCTGAGTTCTTATTGTGACAGAGATGAACTGTTGTAGATGAGCATAGTATTTTGTATTACCTGGTCTGGATATTCCTTTTTACCTGGTCTGGCATAATACAGATGTACAATCTTATCAAAGGTGAGACATTAGACTATAGGTAAAATGTGATATATTAAAAAGCAAATAAATGAGTTAATATTAAAAAAACAAACTACGCAAACTAAACAAAGAACACGCGTAGTTTTGAGTTTGAAAATCTTTGTGTGTCTTTTGACAAATACTAGATCAATTGGAATAATATCCTACGTTTTATAAAATAATTAAATAAAACATATCGCTAGACACTATTATAAAATGTCTATTTAAATGTTATGAGTGTTCAATACTTTAATTTTTCTTCAGTACAAATCATGTCATCTTCATTATGGAATAAAAATTTTCACTATTATTGTGTATTTACAAAACACTTTACATATTTACTAATTACGGTACTTTCCCCTATTAATATATATTTATGTAACAAAAAATATGTTTTAATATAAAAGCTTTAATTTGGTCGCAGCTATGAATCCAAAAGAATTCCAGTCAAATGGACATCAAACAGTCTGAATGCATGCGGAACAAAAAATTGAGCTCAATAAAACCGGAAACAGACGGTATTTGGTAAACCGTGCAAATAGAACGAAGCAATACTTTCGGGAATCTGATTTTTTCGAATAAATATCCCTGATATTTTATAGTTTTAACATTTTTCCTACGATAATAAAATAGGATGAACTCATCATGCTGTTTCTCTTGCAAAGTAGGGAGTGTGAAACGAACATTAGACTTACTGGTTCACTGTTTCGTTAGTTGACTAAATGGGTGATTATTCATAGCCGTATTTTACAGACCTAATAATTGTCCAATCGGACGCGCGACGGGAATTGTCGAATTTTAAATGTTTTTGTTATTATTGTTGCTCAGATTTGTAGTTAATTACTTTTTTTGAGTTTTCAGTTTTTTAATTATCATAAGATAGCAAACAAGCAGATGGGTCTCTTGATGGAAAGTATCAACCATCGCCTATAGACACCAAAGGTGTTAATGGTGCGTTGCTATCGCGTGGCGAGGTCTAATGCCATATGCATAAGTTTGCCGGCTACCTTACCCTCCAAACCAGAACACGACAGTGACAAGCACTGACGCTATTGAAATTTATTTTTAAAAGCTTTAACGTGTACTCAATCACTGAAATAAGTTATATGTAAATTTATTACTATTGATTTCCATTTTTTCTATAAGTAACATTTGACTGTATATTATGATTATTTCTTGCCACCTGGACAGCCATCTGCTTAAATGTGTGTGTATATATTCTATGATCAAAACATTAATCTCAACCTGCACTTGCCCTAACGGAATCTGAATAAAAATATATTCCTGTTTGTTTACTGAATGATATATCACTATGGCATAGGCAGCCACGGGAGCAACTAGTTATAAAGCTCTAAAGGCTTTTCTTCTAAACTACCATAAATGTGTTTCATATTTCTTATATGAAAGAAGATAATAAATTCTAATAAACAAGATCTAAAGCAACATGAAATAATTTACAAGTGTTTTTGCTTAGAACGAAGTTAACTTTATATTTTTCGAGTCGTTTAAGGAGCATTTGAGATAAAAAGAAGGAACCTTTTGTTGTATGAAAATACGCCAACTTTTTAATTATTTAAAATTATATAATTGGATATATTGATTGCAATATCTTAATATATATAAATTACGTGTCCAGTTGTTTGTCGGCGATGGACTCAGAAACTACGGAACCGATTTCAATGAAATTTTGTAGATATCTACTGTTAGATCCAATTTAAAAGATAGGATAGTTTTTATCTCAGTTAACCCCCCCACCCCTCTCTCAAGTACCAAAATATTTTGTATGGCAAAACAACGTTTGCCGTGTCAGACAGTATGTATTTATATGTATAAGTGTGTTTGATGTATTTAATTAAGTTACTGATTATATTTTCTACGTGCGCGCTGGAAATTATCATGCTTATTTTACAAATAGGGTCCCTTTTTTACAATCTTTCTTTCGGCTTTAATCGGGACTTTACACTGAACTGCTGTACGTAAGCATATTGAAATCCATCATAGTCATGAAATCTATTTTTATACCAACAATAATTTTATTCCTATTTTTTAATATATTGTGTAAATTATAAGATAGTAAGCAACTAGTTAGATTTTATTACGGAAAGAGACAACTATCCCCTATAGAACCAAATATATTAATGTTGTTATTCATGTGATAGAATGATAAAACCACAGGCATAAATTTATCGCAACAATTCCCTGCATCTACATACATAAAAGTGCATCTGTAATATTACCCTCCAAATCAGAACACGACAGTGACAAGCATTAACGTAGAAATAGGTAATGCGGTGGTACCAAACCCAGGCGAGGTTTTGCGGAATTCTATCACCTAGTAGTCATGATGGCAATGACACTATACATTTGTATCTGGCAAAATAGCACATAGTCTATTTTTCAAACACCTATTGATTTAGATCGTTTTATATTTATAAATATAAATAAATAAATATTTACGGGACAAATTACACTCATCTAATGATAGTTAAAGTAGAAAGTTAAAGTTTAAATTTTGGAGAACTGCATCAATCTAATATTTTAAATAAATTGCATTAGAAGTACATCAAATTAAGGGGGAGGAGTAATCGGAAAGGATGGTAACCCGTATTGTAAATACTACCGTATTTTATAACGTATGGTATTGCAATAGCGTTAATGCTTGTCACCTGTAGTGTTCCGGTTTGGAGGTAAGGTAGCCGGTAAACTTAAACATATGTTCTATACTTTCCATTGTCGGCACTTGGTGAAATTTCATTGTTATTAGATAATATTACTATTGCACTTGTACTTAAATTTCACTTCTAAATATAAAATATATGTTTTAATAATAAATTACTCGACCGGTTTCACTTTTTAAAGAATATAATACAGTTAACTGATTATCGACTGTTGTAAGATATAAACAAACATAAAAATTGATTGTAAGATTGTAAGCTTATGCATACTATGTCATTGCCTGTGGTTATTATATTCCCACCAATAACGGACCATTAACATCTTTGGTGTCTATAGGTGATGGTTTCTCTTTCCATGAGGAGAACCATCTGCTAGTTTGCTATCTAATGACATAAAGAAAGACAGGCTTTCATTTTATAATATTAGTATGGATAATTAGTTTCATCGTAAGAAAAGCAAACAACTTAAAGAGATTTAGGATTGTTTTCCCAGCGGAATGTTTTTTGTAAACAGGATATCTCTAAATTAAAACAAACATGAAAAATCCAAAAGTTCGCGTATTCTCGCGTAATGCCTATTGTGTAATATAATAAATAAACCACTTATTCAAATGATGCTCCAGCAACTCGGGGAATATAAAGCTAAAGATAGGAGTAAAAAAACACTTGTAAAATATTTGATTTGGTTAAGCAGTATGGTTTGTATGTTGTTAAACAGAATTTAGTAATGCCTTGTGGAAAATTAGGTATATTTTTTCTTAGTTTAAGTATTAAGCTGTCTTTCCATATCATAAGATAGCAAACAAGTAGATGGCTCTCCTGATGTAAAGGGATGACCATCTCCTATAGACACTAATGATATTATGGTGCATTATTATCCCGCGTCTTAATACCTAATGAGTGAGTTTATAAGCTACCTTTCCCTCCAAACCGGAACAAGACCACAAGAACATCTGCCGATACTATTGCAACAGAAACAGCAAAGGCGGTAATACCAGACACAGGTGAGCCAATACAGAATTTTACCACTTAGAAGCCAAAATGATAGTGACTTGCGTAGTCAATCGTTCGACTTTTACGAATTTCCTGGCAGAACAATAGATGGTCTTTTCTTCAAAGGAAGCCCGACCAACATGGGGTCTACCAAACAGTTCGTCAATAACAGCGTTACTTTCTTAGCGTCGAGACTATATTATTAAATAACAAAAATTAAGAGGTGTTTTAGGGACAATCAGTTGGAACGAAATTCCATTCGCTATATTTAAGACCATAACTTAAGTTTCGAGTTTAAATTGACAATGATTTATTTGTATGAAAACTTCGATGCATGATCAAGGAGCAAGACCCCCGTTATTCTACGATTATGTTTTATGTATAATATATAATATTAATAAAAAAGGGTATTTAAACGTTAAAATTACGAAACATTTTGCTTATTCTCAAAAGGAAAGCTGAATCGATGCAAAAATTTTAGTTTCCTAGGTGAACGGCATGTGCCTTAAACGTTACTGCAAAATGGTTGGTTTTTGTATGTCATTTGAAGTCGTTTTATTAGATGTTACACATTTTTTTTATTTAGCCCCTCAACCCGCAAACGACGACTTGCGATACGGAACTTTGTTCCAAAATTCTAATAAAGTATGTTTTTTGGTCATAATGGAGAGAAAAATTAACGCCTGATCATACTATCGTACAAGTAGCCGGAACTTTTCTCGCGCAAGGTTTTAGTAAGGGAATAATAGAATGCGAAAGCTTATATACATAAGTTAATAGAATAATAGAATGCGAAAGCTTATATACATAAATCTATAGATATATGTATATAAGCTTTCGCATTCAATTATTATACTACCATATAAATTTTTAGCTTCTATTACAGATAGATAATATAAATTTTGTGATTTAACATTAATTTTAAGATTTAGTGACATAAATATTACCATTCTGATAAAAATCTTTCTCTCTAAAATCTTTCTGTATGTCCATTTAAAAATCAAGAAAAATTTGATTAATCTTGATAAAAAATCGTATAGAGACACACATTTGCGGAAATGAAAAGCCATGATTGTGTCTTTCGTCCAACATGCATTTCTTCATGTCTTCCATTCATCATACACGCAATAGCGTATAGTTCCCGTTCTCGTAAGATTTTCGGTATTTCCTATGTCCTGAGTGTTATTATTAGTTTACATTTGCGCTCTTCCTGGTTCATTCTCAACAATATATCAAACACTTAGATACGAGTTCCACTGCCAGTTTTATGTACATAAGCCAAAATTAACAACCCCAGTGCAACCGCCGAGCGTAGGGTATGAGAAGTTAAGTACATACATGAGATTGACTGCTGTACATATTTGTTTCGTGATCTGGACGATAAATGAAAGAGCAAGTGGCATCTGAATTTCGACTCGCTAATAACTCTTGACCAGGGTATTTGCAGGTCGAAACTGTGATGGGATCATCAGGTAAAATGTTAAAATGTAAAGTGATATTTGTTTAGTGCCCACACAAATATCACGTCACATTACCTCTTAATCTAACCAAAAATCTATAAATCTGTGGTTGAAGTAAGACAAATCTGCAAGGAACGCGACGTATGGCAATCGATTCTCTCTTCTTACTCTGTAAGGGACCACGTGAATATAATATGTATGTTCCTATTAACATTTTAAAACCTATAGTAAATAAATAAGATAAATAAATCATTACACATATTGGCTAAATTAACAAATTAGTTTCAAATTATCTTCAAGCAATATTAAAAGAAAACAAAACAAAAATAATTAGCCTTGGTTGTTGGCTTACTGGTAAGTGATTCAGTTGTAGATAATAGCAACCCGGAATTTGGTAGTGGTATACCCCGGTCTTTTGCCCCGTTTTGGTCCACGCTCTTGTTGAAGAATTATAGACCATCGACCATTATGCCAGGCAATTCGTAAAAGGCACGTTTTTGACAAACTGCCGAAGAAACGAGGCGAACGTTCAATGGCTTTAAGAGTCAATACCATCGTGTTTAGGTGAGAGTTTTGTAACGTCCCGCTCGGCAGGAATATCACCTAACGTTTGCAATCCGCCAGCGATCAGCGATGACTCTTAAACGTAACGGAAAACTCATCAAAAATGTCACCAATTGCTTGCTGGTCACTAGATTTGCTTTTTGCAATGTCACAGCATGAAACTTAATAAAGCGGCAACGATTGCCACTAACATACAAGGATGTTACGTGTCTTGCAATAACTAAACAATTACTATAATTTTGTATTGCGAGTTACGTGATAACCCGCGGGTGTGATACGACCGCCTTATCTATTCGTGCCACAATTGGATCAATGCTTGTCACTGTTGTGATCCGGCTTGGCGGGTAAGGTAGACGGTAGACTTATGCAATATGCATGTAGCATTGCCATCCTGCCACACTGGTAGCAACGCACCATTAACATCATTGACATCTATAGGCGATATTAAGTTCTTTGCATCAGAGAGTCACATGCTTGTTTGCTATCTAATAAAAAAGTATCATCACGTCCAGTTTCCTTGCGGGGTAGGTAGAGTAAACCGAACGTCTATACTTTCCGGTTCACCGCAGTTCACTGGTTTGTTGGTTGGGAAGATAAGTGGTGATCCTCATCACCGCATTTAACGATATGTTAACGATTATTGACTATTTCTAGCAATAACCGAGACCGACAGCTTAACGTGTCCATCCGAGACACGGAAGTGGTAATACACCAGTACGCCAGACTCCGAGCTACTACGGAGATTTTAGATTTTCGAGAAAATCCCGAAAAAACCTCGATAACACTTTTGTCCGACCCGGGATCGAACCTGGGACCTCATGTTTTGAGCCGAATAGGCTATCCCTAGACCACGAGACAGTCTAATCCAATCTAATGATATAAAAGTTAAAGTTTACATTTTTGAGAATTGCAGAAATCTAATATTCTTAAATAAATTGCATTAGAAGTACATCAAATCAAGGGGGAGGGGTAATCGGAAAGGAGGGTAACCCGAAAATAAGTGGTTGTCGCCACTCATGGATAGCTATACTACCAGAGGTATTGCAGTTGCGTTGCCGACCTTTGAGAATATATATATATATATATATATATATATATATATATATATATATATATATATATATATATATATATATATTCTATACACTAATTTAATATAAATTGAATTTTTATACAAATTTTCTTAGTTATTTAATATACTTACATATAAATTTTCTTAAATTACAATGTAAATTAAATTCACCAAAGCTAAATATATTATTTTTATTTTATATTTATTTTTATACTTATAAAGTAATTTTGTGCTATAATCAAGTTAATAAAGTGTACATATGTATATGTGTATATGTATATATGTATGTATATGTGTACATATATTTTATATGTATTATTACATGAAATTTAAAAACTGATTAATATTAATACAAGTTATCGGTTTTCTTTTTCTTTCTTTATCGTTATCGTTCACTAAAATATTGTATGAAATGGCGTGAAATAAAAGGCTTTTTTATTTTTATTTTTTTATTTTTATTTTATTTATCTACAACAGTAGATAGCTAGTCGAGAGGTAAATGGATTCCAGGGGGGGGCAGTTGCCCCTCCCTGCCCCCCCCCCCCCCATGAGTACAATCATCCACATAACTGAACTGAACTTAATGTTGCCTAATTGTTAACATGTCTTTTATATTTAGAAGAGACAGTGAAGGTGATAACGTCAGAGCATGTGTCATCAACAATGACCTAGTTGCTCTGATCTGCCAAAAAACTGATGACCTAATTGCATAATTTTACAGGAATCTCATAAAAAGGAAGCCCTGAAAGTAGTGTTTTGTGCCTTACCCAATCGAATGCCGTCTCTTTATTCAAACTAACTGTTAAAGCCTCCCCCTTATTCTCCACTGCCTCTGCCCGCCGATGTGTTAAATAAACTAAAACAGCACCAGCTGAGCGATCGCGACCACAACCATGCTGACGATCACTAATCAGCTGGTACTCCTCTAGATACTTCAAAGTATGGCTGTCAATAATGGATCCTTTTATTTTGAAGAACAAGAAGGTTATCGCTATAGGTCGATAGTTGGAGGGATTTGAACGATTACCTTTCTTAAGGAAAACTAAATTTGAATTCCAAGTCTTTGGGACAACGTTAGTTGTATATGAGAGGATATTTTGTCGGTAATCATGCCATGTTCACAAATTTCTGTAGGATGTATATTTATACAGGCAACAAACTTCGTAAATTGGGTTACGTCTTGTCAGATGAAAGGTGTTGGTACCTTCCTCAATAGTTTTGATGAGCAGTATAATTAGTAAGGTGTATTTATTTAGTTACATTTATTTTCTTTACTAGCTGACGCGCGCAGCTTTGCCCGCGTAGATTAACATGTTGTCTAAATAATTTTTCGTATAAATTTTATCCTCTATTTCAGCCTTTTAGGGGTTGATTTTTGAAAAAAAATGAGCCTATGTTTGACCCCAGATCTTTAACTATTTTCATGCCAAATTTCATGAAAATCGATCCAGCGGTTTAACCGTGAAAGCGTAACAGACAGACAGACAGACTTTCGCATTTATAATATTAGTATGGATACATACTCCCTGTATTTGCCTGGACCACATTTGATAAACGGACTCATTCTTCCAGGCAGTTCATAAAAAGTCAACGATATACTTATCAACTATATGAAGCCATACATGTCACTATCATCGTGAATATATGGTACCACCTGTCCGCCTTACCCATGCTTGTTGCAATAGCGTAAATGCTCCGGTTTCAAAGGCATGGTAGCTGGTAGACTTATGTATATGGTATTGCCATCAGGCTACACGGATAGACAGGCTGCATTAACATTTTAGGTTTATAGGCGATAGATTCTCTTAACATTAAAAAGTTATCTGGTTGTTAGCTGTCTCATGATAAAAACTTACTAATATTTCAAATACGTGAATAATATCTTCAGCAATATTATAAAAGTTATGATACTCCGTACTCTGTTAATTAATTAATTAATTTATTTATTTATTTGAGGAAAACATACAACTGGTTTTACAAACATAATATATGACGATATGATTATAAAGGCCAATTAAAAGTTTTCAAAAATAAAACAAAGAAAATGTGGAAAGAACACAATCCTACATTAAATAAATATCTACACATTAAAAAAGTTAAGGCTCAGCTTGCGCTTTAGGTTGCATACGTTGGTGTTAAATAAGTCTAGTCTAAGTTACGAGAGACAATGTTGAGAGACTTGCTCGCTCTAATAAAGAAAGAGTTTGTCCGGTACTTTGTCTTTGCAACTGGTACATATACAGGCGCAAAAATTCTCAATAACAATGCCACCTACACTTTCCCGATATAAATAAGTAGCAGATACAGTAGGTAAGTAACGAACAAAGATTTGCCTGACCGTAGGAGACCGACACGAAACGAAATGAAAATAAAATGAGATTTTTAATTATTTTAATAGACTGTATAGAAATATTAAACAGATAAAGAAACGTTACCTTAAATACAAAATCTTGTTTCTCTTTTCAAAGTGCAGAACATTATCACTATTCACTAGCCAATGATGATGACATGATGATGACCTTCTTATTTAAAACTGTTACTTACAAGATTGTGTACGATGTACATTGGTATAGGATGTACATTGGTCACAATTTCGCATGTATATTTTTTGAGAATATAGTTTAAAAAGCACGCACTTCTATCAAAATAAAAATAAACTAAGATCCTACCAGTAGATAGACTCGTGAAAAATCTGGTTAGTAATATCAGAAACTAGTAGTGTGTTAGTTTTAAGCAAAATATAACCTGCATGTAATTTAAATTGGATCTCAGATTAAAAATTGCAATATTGTAAATATTTATACAAAAGTAAATGTCATGCCGACGAAGTTGCAGTCTTACTTATATTTGACAGCAAAACTAGAAACAGCTCCATTGTCTGGTGAGACAATGCAATGCATAGCTGTAAAGCAGTAATAAATTGACGCCTTAACGATTAGGCACATAACAAATCAGTGTATTGAAAAAGTAGGTAATAATAACGGTATAGCAAATTTTCTTTGAAATGATTCATTTCTCACAATAGTAACTACAGTCAAAATCTCTTATAACGACATCGAAGGGACTACTCATATTTATTTGGTCGTAAAAACCGATAGTCGTGAGAACCGGTGATGTTTTCGAGATATGTAGTTATATTTTTCCTCATGTCCCAGTCCCATAATAAATGCGATAAAAAATGCAGAGAGAACCTACATCTCTGCGTAACGCCAAAGTCAAGCTGATTAGAAGTAGCCTGGTCGTCGAGGATTCGAACCGCTCTACGTTAAATCATTATCACGATTTTTGCTGTCCTTATAATGAATATCGTTTATTTTTTGTGATAACAAGACTGTGGCGTGGTGATCCAAGGCAATGAGGTGATAATACACCACTGTCTGTGTCAGATTAATGTTGATCCAAGACTCTTTTGAAATATAAATTAAGTGCTTTACTATCTAGCGTCTCTTAAGAGGTGGCAACTTAGCACTAACATTATGACTTCTTACTAGGTGGTATACTTTTGCAATCGCTTTACCTGTTCTTGCCGTAATACTATCAGTGCTTGTTTGGCGGGTAAAATAGCCCGTAAACTTATGAACGTAGAAATAGATCCTTACTACACGGAAGGCTAGTAATCATTAACATTTTTGAAGTTTATAGGTGATGGTTATCCCTTTTTACCGAGACCAGTCATGTTCGATTTTCTATGACACAAAAAACTAAATTTACACGATAAAAAGACTTCGAATTTCGAGGATAGCCCTGATAAATATTAATTAACTTTTATGATCCGATTTGATTAACTTGCAGAACCGAACATAATAGGATGACTACGAGATTAATTTGTCCGAAGTATCTGTATAGTTTGATTTGAATAAATTTGATGTGATGATATGTTCTGAAAATCTAATTCAAAGAGTATATCCCGCTACGCAAATTCATGCCAAAAAACAATGTACCTTATTTTATAAGCATGTTGCTACCCTTATTTTTAAATTTCATAGCTTATACGCACTTCGTTTTCCATAAGAATTGACCCTCACAAAAATGAAATCACTCACATTTGTATGTATAGTCACGTTTACAAATGTTTGATCATAGTTTGTATTACCCAAATATTTTCTAAGCTAGAAAAATGACCAAAATATTAAATCAATGTCATTGAATAAGTTACAATATTGTATGACAGGTTTTTTAATAAAATATAATGAATTAAATATATATATATATATATATATATATATATATATATATATATATATATATATATATGTATATTATGTATATATATATATATATATATATATATATATATATATATATATATATATATATATATATGTAGGAAGTGGGTCAGATACGATAAATAAAATGAGGATGTGGTGATATAACAACTCTTTGTATTTTGTTCAACTTGTATCAAATATCAAAAATAACATAAGCTTAAAGCTTTAAAGCTTTCCATTATTTAATGACTAGTTCTCGTTCAACAATTCCAAGTAACTTAATTATTACTTATTACAAATAAGTCATAATTTAAGCAATAGATAGTCCATTATAAATTGTACTGCGACTAATTTATAGTTGACAATAATAATTAACTTGTTTGCACAAATTTAATTATCCGAGAGTCAAGGATAAGCGACTAGCGAGATACAACAAGTGTACCGAGCCACATTAGAGCCAAGACTGCCCGAACGGAGGGCGCTCTGAGCCTTTTATACAGGTAGCAAAACAATTTGAGTAGTAGGGATATCGAACGATGCGCTCGGTGGCTTTAGGCGTACACCTGTTGTTTACAATATTCTTGCTTTTATGACGCGGACGCCGTCACGGCCATACTGACATGCACACGTCCTCGTGTGCGCATCTTTATACATCTGAGGACAAGGAACGCCTCGTTCATCCTGACATATCTTTTAGAAAGCTAAACGTAATCTTATTTTTTACAACTCTATAATTAGCGTGATCTTTAGCAAAATTGTACAATAGTGTGCTGGTCCGGCAACCCCTTCAGCAACTACAACTATTAAACCCCTCTCTCTTTTCTTTTTGAAACCGGAGACTGGATTCTAACTAAGCTAGGAATCCCTCTCATCAATTAAAAAAACCGGAGACTGGACTGTACTAAGCTCCCTCTCATCAGTTAAAAACCGGAGACTGGAGTTTATTAAGCTCCCTCTCATCAGTTAAAAACCGGAGACTGGAGTGCACTAAGCTCCCTCTCATCAGTTAAAACCGGAGACTGGAGTGTACTAAGCTCCCTCTCATCAGTTTAAAACCGGAGACTGGAGTGTGCCGTCATCTTCCTACATTTTTTGATATTTTTTTTTATTTTTTCAATTGATTTATTTTCATAGTTTTATAAAACTTTATTATTTTTTTTTGCTTTTCTTTACTTACATTTTTAGTGATATTTTTTTTTTATCATCATTTTACTACATTTTTTCGTTTACTTTATATCGTATTTTTTTGCTGATGATGCAGCCTTATGAACAGAGGCATTAGTTATTACAAGATTAAAGAATCTCATTCGCAGGTAGTTCGAAGATATTAAAAACTCTGACTGTTTAACTATTTACAATATACACTGCATTTCTATCAATATTGTTTGGACCAGTTTTATGAACAAGATTATTATCATGAGTATACGCCGTCACGTCATCCTTGTTATAATTTTCATATAGGTACCTCAAGAAACCCTACAGGAATATGGGGAACTTTGCAGAGGCTATCATGGGCGCACTTGTTTTCTAAAATTGCGGTAACTTTTATGGAGCCCTTATATTTTGAATCAAGTTTAGTTTAGTGTCGTTCTTCATTTCTAACAAAGACAATGTCATCTACACTAAAAGGTCTAAAATATATTTTTTAACTCTACTCAACCGTAAAATGTCCGATTGGGCTGATTTTTTGATTCTATTGGATACACTGGATCTTCAAAGCTTGTAGATACTTTTGCGAGTTTTTGTTAGTTGCCGAATGTCAAACCTAATGCTGCTGAGCACGTGTTAAAAATTACCTAACCGCTCTTGCCATGATTTGTCAGAGAATTATACTGCGCTATCATTATTAAACCCTACAAGATTCGCATCACATATTCGGACCGATTGTTAGCTCTATATGTGCCTGTCGCAAGAAGATGTAAATCTGTATTGTTTTTTTTTTTAATATTAGTTTGAGTTTTAGTTGGTAATAAACTTTAAGATTGCTTATTAATGATCTTCAAAGGGTCAACTAATTCGACTTCAGCTCGACGAATTTAAGCCCGACGGTTTTAATTCAATTGGTTGTCAATTGTTTTTAAAAATATCTACCAAGCGCTCTCTATCTTTATCTACAAGGTCAGTGTTTACCATACTCTCGCTAGCAGATTTTGAAATTGAGCACGATTAAGTGTTTAAGTATTGCTAAGCATTAACCTGTTGTTGCTTAGTTCCTATTCTACCTTGCTCCAAAATTTTGCGACCTAACGAAAAATTTTTATTAAGACTCATTAGGTCAAACGTGAAATATGACCTCCAAATTTAAATTTTGCCCTGTGGTTAAACATTTGATCTGTTGAGTGGAAATTACATTAGGACAAGCGACTACTGGGATTCTTGTTCATAAAACAGTTCTCTTACAAAGGAATCACAAGATATTTGTTAGATATGGCCTTCTGAACCAGAGTCAAATATAAAAAATAATTAATTTTCACTTAGTGTAATACACCATGTGACGCTCTGGAACAGATGTTGACTGGTTTTCTGTTTTCGGAACTTGATGTGGCAACTTCTTTCTTCTTGTAGCGCTTCGGACAAATGGAAGCTATGTGGCTGGGCCGGGGTCACAACATACATAGCAGACCACTGTTGGTCGGCCACTGGACACGCCACCAGAGATAGTGGTAGATGACCTGCTGTCGCTGCAAGCAAAAATTATTTGAGATAAGTTTCTGTTTATCACGGCAATAGTTGTTACGATGTTCGATTCTATCACAAAAATTTCTACTTCCTCGAAATGCAGTGGCGCTCTACGTCTAAAAGAATATAGTTTGCCAAAATAGTAGTTTGACTCTTAAGTGAGTGAGTAGGTACAATGATTTTATCTACCCCGTCTAATTGTTTCTTTTCTATAATAATTTTACTTAAGGCACACCATCTAGTAAGGTACACCACAAAAATGCTATGAGACAGATGAAGTGTCTTTGAAACGACAGAAGCATCTCATTAAAAACCAATCAGAGGCTGGTTCGTACGCTGGTGTTCTCCATATTTACGTACGACGCAGAGTCATGGACACTAAGAGCTGCAGACAGACGTCGCATTGATAAGTTTGAAATGGTGTGCTGGAGGAAAATGTTACGTATCCCTTGGACAGCACACGGGACCAACGTCTTCATACTAAAACAACTTGGAGTAAAGACCAGACTGCCTGCTACGTGCCTTCAAAGAATTCTACAATACTTCGGCCACATCTCTAGAAAGCAAGGAGACAATCTCGAAAAGCTAATCGTGACCGGAAAAGTAGAAGACAAAAGACCACGTGGTCGTACTCCTATGCGATGGTCGGACCAGGTTTGCACCAATCTTATGTTTAAAATGTTTTATGATGCTCTGCACGTCGCTGAAGATAGAGTCCAATGGCATAATATTGTGCTATCAAGAACAATCTAATGAGGAGGTTACGACCCTCAGTAATGAAGAATACGAAGCTAGGAGGAGGACACCAGTTAGTCATATCGTCTGCTTCATCAGAATCAAAGTATATCAACTTAAGGGGAGTAGATGTATTTACAGAACGTGAATTAATATTTTCTGCTATTTTTCAAAGAATAATTTCCATACCACAAGTGAAAAGAGACATTTACTGCTCTACATAATTAACCGAAATAGTTTGATGCTGAAGTGGGAGTGAATCCGATCCCACTTCTGATGTAGGAAGTGGGTCAGATATGATAAATAAAATGCGGATGTGGTAATATAACAACTCTTTATATTTAGATCAGAATAACATTAGATCACTATTAAAGCTTTCCATCACTAATGACTAGTTCTGGTTTAACAATTCCAAGTAACTTAATTATTACTTATTACAAATAAGTCATAATTTAAGCAATAGATAGTCCATTATAAATTGTACTGCGACTAATTTATAGTTGACAATAATAATTAACTTGTTTGCACAAATTTAATTATCCGAGAGTCAAGGATAAGCGACTAGCGAGATACAACAAGTGTACCGAGCCACATTAGAGCCAAGACTGCCCGAACGGAGGGCGCTCTGAGCCTTTTATACAGGTAGCAAAACAATTTGAGTAGTAGGGATATCGAACGATGCGCTCGGTGGCTTTAGGCGTACACCTGTTGTTTACAATATTCTTGCTTTTATGACGCGGACGCCGTCATATATATATATATATATATATATATATATATATATATATATATATATATATATATATATATATATATATATATATATATATATATATATATATATATATATATATATATATATATATATATATATATATATATATATAACAAAATTAATAAATTAATAAAGGAATTATGTTATTATCTTTATTTTTTGGTGGATAATGGATATACCTACGTAGATTGAAAAAAAATCCTCGATAATGATAAACGCGTAGTCTCGACGTTGTGCTTCGTGTCAAAAATATTCCCTTACTCAAGAGAAATCGAAGGATAAAAACAAGCATTTTACAATTACATGGTATTTTTATTATTATAAATAGAATAATTTAATTCAATTTACGAGTATATGCAACTTTGACAGAATGTCATAAATGGGACGATCAAACCAGCACATGTATGTAAATATAGTTAAGAGGTATTTATAGCATAGAATACAAGACAATCAGATGTATAACTGGTGTGACATAATTATTAATTACGTATGTAGGTCAAAGCTAGTATTGATAATGATTTATAATAAAATATGAAACGACTAGTAGTAGGGGAGCCCAAGAGGGGATTTTGGTATTTACTCGAGCGCGTCAGATTAACATAGGAGGGGATACCTCGCATACTGTTAAGGCTCCCCACCAAATATAAGCCCTTTCTGTAGAGTGGAGTAACTATAGCAGAAAAAAACAAAATTAAGATAACTTTGGCTTATGGACATTGTCAGATTATATTTTTTTCGTTATTCTTACGTCATTTCCTATATAATAAAACAGAATTCAGACGCGCTCGAGAATGTCAAAACAACGTTTTCTTTGCAACTTTGTAACCCTCCCACTCCCTTACGTTACACTTGAATTGGCAGATTTTCTAAATTTTAGGTGGAAATTAATCCGCCATACCTTAATCTGACGCGATTTAGTGTTACTATGGTAAGATTTTTTTTAAACATTTTTTTTATGTGGAGTTTTTTTCCCACCATTAAAGTGAAAAGCTTTATATAACCTTTTATTTTTCCTATAATTTAGTCTACAAAATCCAATAGGTCCCAACGACGCTCGAGTAACTACCCATTTAGCATCGTGGGCTCGCCTACTATAGCGTTACAAGCTTATAAAGCATAGATCAAGAAACCTTTGGGTTATAAACGTTGTCGCCACCTTAGAAAATTGAACTTCTTAAAGTTTTTGGGCTTTAAGTAGCTGAACTGGCATTGAAAACTTGATAATACAAAGTTTTCAATGTCAGTTCAAGATTATAAAGCATCAAAATATCAATTTTTTTCCGATATTTTCATGCTCATATATTTACGCGCTTTACGCTTCTGTGATCATGAATTTTAACGTAGGTTACTTTATGGTATGAATTTGTGAAATATTTTAATTAAAAACACTATTTCCTAATTCCACTATCTCACCAACCTATGAATAGTGGTTTTAAATGAGTAGGTACTTAATATGAGGATCGTGCCGTGAATACCTATGAATATTTGCAATTATCTCACGAAAAAAAAGAAAACGAACCGTAACAGGCCCAAAATTTTTTTTTATTTTATAGAATAGTAAACAAACTGACGGTTTTTCTGAAAAGATAACTGTTGTTTCCTTGATTAATCAAATGAAAGCGGACTGTGTGTTTTATTGTATATTTAGCTGGTAAAAGTACAGACAATTGCAACGTAGTTTCGCCGGTCGTATCGAGAGATGGAGTAAGTGGCGCGCGCCGCGCACCGTATTAGAGGGGACCGGGGACGCGGAGGGGGTCGCGGCAGCGGGGTCGACGCCCGATCGCGCACAGGTGCAGGCGTAGACAATAACCATCACCTATAGACACCAAGAAGTTCATGGTACGTTGTTATCCGTTTTGCGTTGGAATGTCTCATACATAAATTTACCAGCTACCTTATTCTCCAAACCGGAACGCAAAAGAGAAAATCACCGAGGCTATTGTGGAAAAATAGTTTACGCGATGGTACCACACAAACTGGAGACATTTAAGAACTCTACAACCTAGTCTATAGTCACGATGTTACTGACACGTATTTTTTTCTTGCCTTTTCAATACAAACTAACAGTAAGGCAAGTAGCTGATCTTTTCTCCAAAAAGCGGCCCGGAACAATACGGGGAAAATATTTATTTAAGTTTTTTTACTTTTAATTACCGAATCAAAGGTTAATGAAAAATGCTCAATAAAAGACCTAAAATAATTAAATAACACATTTATTGTATCATAAAACTCGCAATACAAAATGTAATACAAAAATATTATCACAAATACAACTCGAGTTTATCCTTTATAACTTTAAATAAAAAAAAAACAATCTTATATAATCAAACCACTTCTTCAGGTATACTGTTTGCAGAGTAACATGATTAAAATGTGGTAAAACTGACACAAACGACTTCCATTTCCGTATCTCCAAAACTCCAGGAACTTACAGGAGTAGGTCACTTCCGTAACTTTAGGAAGTATATGCTTTGAAACAAAAAAATAATTTTTAAAATCGGTTCATAAATGACCGAGTTCTGGGATATCAAATATAAAAATTGTTGAATTGGTAACCTCCCCCTTTTAAGAAGTCGCTTGAAAACCTATCTATTGAGCTTAGACATGGCATAGTCTAAGCGGGAATCCACATAATCCCTTGAATAAATCCCTTGATGTACTACCCAGAATAAAAACAAAAACGGAAGATATTGGTTTTTAGATTTTAGGTATATAATAATCTATCGGTCTGGCGATCTGTAATTAATAGTTAAATATTTTTGACTGTTACTAGACTACCCTCAAAATATTTATAGTAATTATAAAATTTCTACATAAGGTGTAAAAAAACCAAAGCGTCAAAATTGGTGTTTTTTTTGGTCTTTGAATGGAATTGCTTTGGTACATTAATAGGGAAAGAAAAAAGAAAAAAAAAACTGAACAAACGATTAATAAGTTTCATATCACCAGACTGATGGTTATTATTTGTGTAACATTAAAAACAATAAAGTTCATTTTTTATTATTACACGCTTTTTATTAGCTTCACCTGTATGTTTGTATGTTTGTTTGTAACCGACTTCTTTGGGCGCGATTTTGACCCACTTTAAACGGCCAGATTTCGTTCAAACTTTGTAGATTTATCGAGGACCGATGACAATACACTAATTTGATAAAATTATTCCATTTTTAACCGACTTCAATAAAATGAGGAGGTTCGCAATTCGGCTGGTATATATTTTTTTATGTATGTACACCGATTTCTCCGAGGTTTCTGAACCGAATTACGTGATTCTTTTTTGTTTGATGCGGAATTGGTCCCATAAAAATTTGATTCAGGTAGGCCCAGTAGTTTTTGTTTTATGAGCATTTTTTTATTTATTGTACCTATCTCGATGTCTGAAATCAAATCTCGCAAGTAAATTTGATTCACTTCCCGGTTACCGATTGAGCTGAAATGTTGTATACGTATGTTAATTGAATGACAATGAAACCTTATTATGACATGGAGCTGATCTGATGAATCTGAATCGGAAGGTGACCACAGGAACTTAATAATTAAATGGTTAAAAATCGGTTAATGATAAGACTATTGAGTTTGGATTCATTTGATTTATGTTGACGAGTACTTTGATGCTTGGTGGTGACTAGGATCCTGCAGGGTCCGATGATGTAGCTAGAAGATGGTCATAGGAGCTCAGCAATTAAATGACACAACTCTATCGAATTTGGGCTCGTTTGATTAGTGTTGACGAGCACTTTGGTGCTTGGTGCTAACTAGGATCCTGCAAGGTTCGATGATGAAGCCATAAGGTGGTCATAGGAGCTCAGTAATTTAATGACACAACTCTATCGAGTTTGGGCTCGTTTGATTCGTATCGACGAGCACTTTGGTGCTTGGTGCTAACTAAGATCCTGTAGGGTCCGACGATGAAGCTAGAAGGTGGCCATAGGAGCTCAGTAATTAAATGACAGAACTCTATCGAGTTTGCGCTCGTTTGATTGGTGTTGACGAGCAGATTGGTGCTTGGTGGTAACTAGGTTCTTGCAGGGTCCGATGATGAAGCCAGAAGGTGGTCATAGGAGCTCAGTAATTTAATGACACAACTCTATCGAGTTTGGGCTCGTTTGATTCGTATCGACGAGCACTTTGGTGCTTGGTGCTAACTAAGATCCTGTAGGGTCCAACGATGAAGCTAGAAGGTGGCCATAGGAGCTCAATAATTAAGTGACAGAACTCTTTCGAGTTTGCGCTTGTTTGATTGATGTTGACGAAGACTTTGGTGCTTGGTGATAACTAAGATCCTACAGGGTCCGATGATGAAGCCAGAAGGTGACCATAGGAGCTCAGCAATTAAATAACACAACTCTATCGAGTTTGGGCTCATTTGATTCGTGTTGACGAGCACTTTGGTGCGGGTGGAAACTAGTTATAAAAGCGTGTAAGTAGTTCCGTGCTTCTACCGCGGCACTCGACTAGGTATGCGCATTAGAGTTTGCAAGAGTGTCTGCGCATATAACTTAGATTTCACGAGCCACGAAGAGTCCGCCACCGTCTCTGTGACTGAGTTTAATTGACTGAGTAAAAAAACAAAAAAGAAACAAAAAAAAAACAAAATAAATGTACATAATATTTATAGATATAGATATATCACCATCCATGTTAATTTTACATGGATATATATCGATATACAGTCTTATAGTTTTCATTTTTTATTAATTATAATTAAACGACACTGAATTAATTAGCCATTCGCATTCGATGATCTACAATTGCCGATTAGAATTTAAAAAAAATAACTCAAATAATTGATTTTTTCATAAGTTACAGTGTTTCCGGAGTTTCATACATGACAGACAGTAAATTTTTTTGACCTATTTTCATATTTTTTTCCGTTTCTATTGCACTAAATTCATTTTTAGCAAGTATAGAATTAAACTCCATTAAATTATCTCGACAATAGTATGCAAAATATCTTGATTCCGTTAACTAACAAGGCTATAATACTAAAAATAGTTGCCAAAATAAGGCGAAAAAATTTCCGAAGGTGGTGTCAAGAGTCTTCTTAACCGGCGTGTGTGTATGAAAAGAGTGATGAATGTGGAGGAAGCGAGACAAGCCTGCAAGGATCGTGATGTATGGCACTCGGTTCTCTCTGCCTACCCCGTAAGGGATCTGGCGTGAAGATATGTATGTATGAAAAAAATTTTTCGATCGTAAAGCACTCTCTGATGCTTCGCATCATGAGTCGTGCAATAGTTTAAAATTAAAAAAACAAGCTATTATAAATAAACCAAACTAAAAAGTAGAAAATAAATAATAGTTTAAAAAACTAAAAAACACGCTTTTTATAGAAAACCGAACTAAAAATAATAGTTAAAAAAAACTAAAAAACACGCTTTTTATAGAAAACCGAACTAAAAAATAGAAAATAAATATTAATAAATTTAAATTAAGAATAGTGTTAAAAATTTCAATAATTATAAATTAATAATAGTGTGAATAAAAAAAATAATTTTATTTAAAAAAAAGCGTGGGGTGCTTTTTAAGATATTACCGAAATGATAATCACTCTACTCATATCTGTCAATAAAATATTTATAACTATTGACACCATGCACCCCACGCTTTTTTTTAAATAAAATTATTATTTTTATTCACACTATTATTCATTTATAATTATTGAAATTTTTAACACTATTCTTAATTTAAATTTATTAATATTTATTTTCTATTTTTTAGTTCGGTTTTCTATAAAAAGCGTGTTTTTTAGTTTTTTTAAACTATTATTTTTAGTTCGGTTTTCTATAAAAAGCGTGTTTTTTAGTTTTTTTAAACTATTATTTATTGTTATGTTGAATCACCACCTTATAAATATCGATCGAAGATATCGAGGAGTCGGGGTGGTGACAGATATTGTTGATTATTACAACATCAGATAACAACGTCAGATTTACTCTAAGAATCATCTTCCTTCAAATCAATCCATTCATTTGAGAGTTATAATATTGTATTTCCTTTGAGAGCTAGACGTACTGATTTGAGATAGAAAAATATACATTATATATATTATTTATTTATGATTCAAAATCCACAGCGCTTAGTAATAAATACAGTTTAAAAAGTAGTACTAAACCTATGGCCAATTTCACATTATGTAACAACAGCTAACTTTGTTGTTTTCAAAAACAAAGGATGATATGTTAAACTAATAACGCCATTCTTATAATGGTCGAGGGATAAAAATAATAACACTCAATTATTCACGTATTTTAATTCAGCTCGTAGAGGAGTAATTAATTTATTTTTAAAACAAATGTCAAACCGCAAACGTTATGAATATCTATTTTAGTTACAGAATCGGAAGCATATTCAAACGTTTGACATTAATTTAATTAACTTCTACGACACTGAAAATAAAATAACAACTGGAGAAGGGGAAAATGAATATAGAACATTATATTAACTCGTTATGTTATGCTTGCTTGGCTGAACTAATTCCTTAGTAAACCTAGTTATTTAAAGTACTGAGCAAAGTTTTTGGCCGGAGAATTTGTAGATACTTAGAAAATGTTTTTATGTCACAATTTAAGTAGATTCACGGTGCTATTATATATGTAGTTACATTACTAAGTAGTAAAAGAAAGTGTATTCAGACCAAAACTAGCAACGCTCAAAGCCTCAGATTCTGACAGCTTGCTAAACTTACTAAAAAGTTATTAAAGATTTTAGTTTAGCCGGAAAGGTTCGTTGTAAAATATTGTTATTGTCTTACAACTTGATCGAAGTTTTACTTCACAAAATAAAATATTGTGATTGATCACAATATTTTAAATACATTGAATTATATGAATCTGTTTTTTTACACACAACATTAATCTTAAATATATCATTGACATATTTCATGTATATTTACTTACATTTAATACACTGTGTTTTATTAAAATTATGATTTGTTAATCAAGTCCATGTGATAAAAATGAATTTTTTGAGTGTCTTGTTTTTAACTAATGTAATAACTACTTTTGTACAAATTAAATGTATTTCATAGTCACCTCTGTGGTCTAGTGTTCCGTGTGTGTCAACTCCGATGACCACATAAGGTCCTGGATTCGATTCCCGGGTCGGGCAATTCAAAAGTGTGTTTTTTCAGTTTTCTGACATGAAAACGTTGCTTGGTATTGGAAAAAGTGCCCGGTTTGCGATAAGCTAGCCATCCATCACATTGTGGGACTAAAGAATCTTTGGCTAATCGTGGGTAAGCTTGTTGTACCTCTGCCTACTTCTTAGGAGATACGGGCGTGAAGATATTTTTTAAAATGTATTTCATGTCTTTATTGCAAGAAATATTCAAGTAGTCCACTTTTGTGTGGAAGCTTAAACACTATTTAAAAAACTTTTAAGAAAATTAGGAACGGTCCAGTAGGCTAATCAAATTATTTGGGTCCGTGTGGATCTATGTATGTCAAGTTTTTTAGGGTCAAGTGTGTGCAAGACCTCTAAATCGATGTATAACACTTAAATACATTTTTATTTGTATGGTAAATTGTAGCGGTCAAATAAGATTCACTGTGTTCCCTGTTTCCCTACAATACCATTTCAAGGTGCCCACTCGCCCCAGAGAGGGAGCCAGTTAAATATTAAATATTTATTTAATATATTTGAGATACCCATCCCTAAGCTGAAAATTAAACTATTATTACTTAAAATAATACAAGCAACAACAAAAAGCATTCATTTTCAATCGACTTCCTAAACAAAGAGGAGAGGAAATTCGGTTGTAAGTTTTTTGTTTGTTATTAAGAACCAAACTTTGTACGTACATATTTTTAATTAATATTAACCTTTTCATATCACGATTCTAATTAATATACACACAATCACTATATTAATCAAAATTGTGATTGATCATTTCCAGAAGTTTCTTAATGTTTAGTACTATTTAGAATAACTTTCGATTTATAACGGTTATTTTATCAAAGCTGGACAGTGTACTTTTTTCATATTTGCCCCACGTTCGTCTGGGTTTGTACTTTTTTTTCATATTTGCCCCACGTTCGTCTGGGTTTGTACTTTTTTTTTCATATTTGCCCCACGTTCGTCTGGGTTTGTACTTTTTATTTCATATTTGTCCCACGTTAGTCTGGGTTTCTTTTAAAGAATAGATTATTTTTGCTAGGTAGATCATAAGAACTACTGTCATTGCCATCGTGACTACTAGGTAGTTGCAGGATAAAGTTCTGCAACATTATGTTCTTCTCACTGTCTTGTTTCGATTTAGAAAGTGAAGGCAGAAAACTTATGCGTCTGGCATTATATCTTTACAAATCGGAGTGCAATGCGCCAATAACATGTTTGGTAGGTATCTATGTGAGGTGAAAAAAAATTTTTTTCTATCAAAAGAGCTATATACCTAATTGCTTACTTGCAATATTAAAAACGTTTACATTACTATTATAAGTAACTAGCTGTGCCCGCGACTTCGTTCGCGTGGAAAAAAATCTAAAATAAAAACCCGCATAGTTCCCGTTGCCGTGGGATTTCCGGGATAAAAACTATCCTACGTCCTTTCTTGGGTCTCAAACTATATTTGTACCAAATTTTATCCAAATCGGTTAAGTGGTTTGGCCGTGAAAGCGTAACAGACAGACAGACAGACAGAGTTACTTTCGCATTTATAATATTAGTATGGATTATACTGTGTTTTAACTATGATTTGCTAATCTAGTCTATATGATAGAAATTTATTTTTGAATGCCTTGTTTCTAATGTAATAAATACTTCTGTACAAATTAAACGAATTTCATGTATAATTTATTGCAAGAAATATTCTAATAGTCCACTTTTGTGATTATACACTGTTTAAAAAACTTCTAAAATAAGTTGTACATTGTGAAAGGTCCAGTGGGCCTATCAAATTATTTGGGGGGCGTGTGGTATGGTTAGGTATTAAGCATCAAGATTTCGAGGGTCAAGTAGGAACTTTCTAAATCTAAAATATATTTATCTTTTAACAGTATATACTAGTTTTAACGCTTTTAAAAATAAAATTATGGCAGCGTCAACATCAGCTTATTGTTTATAATGAAATCTTTTTCTCAGAAAATCCTTTCGCATATTTATTCAATGTTATCAATGATACAAAAAATGTTTTACCTGAATATAGTTTTAATGCATACCTACTGATAAACGCAATCTTATACAAATTTCACATTAGCTCCGGCCATATAATAAAAGTCAGTATAGTATAAGATTTTATAGCAGCATCAACCTCTAGATGCAATAAATTGAAGTTTGTCACAATAATTACAAATCGAGTCTAGAAGCTATATATATTTTTCCCCGGACGATTCTAAACTACGTCTTTATTTACAGAATCACTGAACAGAGCTCAGTTAAAGCTTAAGTTAAAGTTGAGATACTAAAGGTTTATGTTTAAAAATACACACTTAATTTGATAAGATTTCATTACAATACCAACGTGAGTACTAATTCTTTTGAACAATTAGTTCACTCATTTCAATTATTCATGGCTACGGCTTTTGTGATTATACACTGTTTAAAAAACTTCTAAAATAAGTTGTACATTGTGAAAGGTCCAGTGGGCCTATCAAATTATTTGGGGGGCGTGTGGTATGGTTAGGTATTAAGCATCAAGATTTCGAGGGTCAAGTAGGAACTTTCTAAATCTAAAATATATTTATCTTTTAACAGTATATACTAGTTTTAACGCTTTTAAAAATAAAATTATGGCAGCGTCAACATCAGCTTATTGTTTATAATGAAATCTTTTTCTCAGAAAATCCTTTCGCATATTTATTCAATGTTATCAATGATACAAAAAATGTTTTACCTGAATATAGTTTTAATGCATACCTACTGATAAACGCAATCTTATACAAATTTCACATTAGCTCCGGCCATATAATAAAAGTCAGTATAGTATAAGATTTTATAGCAGCATCAACCTCTAGATGCAATAAATTGAAGTTTGTCACAATAATTACAAATCGAGTCTAGAAGCTATATATATTTTTCCCCGGACGATTCTAAACTACGTCTTTATTTACAGAATCACTGAACAGAGCTCAGTTAAAGCTTAAGTTAAAGTTGAGATACTAAAGGTTTATGTTTAAAAATACACACTTCATTTGATAAGATTTCATTACTATACCAACGTGAGTACTAATTCTTTTGAACAATTAGTTCACTCATTTCAATTATTCATGGCTACGCTTTGTAACTCCATAAAATGGAGGTGATATTTAATCCTATAATGTATCTGAATATTGAATATCACCCATTTGCACTAGGGCTACCAGCCACGATATGGCCGAATAAAAAATAAATTTTAGAACACTTTATTACTCTAGATTTAAATAAATATTAAATACTATCATTTTATAAGTAATAGGAGTTGAATGGCAAGGAGTTACTACCTTGAGCCTTAACAGACGTATACAACTGTTGGTCTAAGTTTTTGTACCAAGTAAAATTCCTGAATTTAGTAATTGTAATAATAGTGGAGATTACAATCCATTGCGCCTAACGACGAACTGGAAAATGGTTGTAAATCTAGGTATCTACGCGGATTATTACGCGGACGGTGAAGTAATATGGAATTTGGCACAGTTTAAATTTACATTGCAGAGGAGTACAGAAACCTAGTATTTTTAAATTATGTACAATAGAAATACATTAAATTTATAAAAATAAACATTACACACAATACATTCATGTGACGTACTAGATAATGTACACTCATGTATGCTATTTTATTTACCACTACGGCTAAAGTCTGTAGACAAGCATAAAAGAGATTTATTATTTACTCTATAGTTGATTTCGATCACAAGACGGTCGCTAGTTTGTTATAATATGTCATAATATCCTAAACATGTTATTTTTCACATATTTTGTTAATAAGCTAATTCAATATTGTTATTATTATTATTATTCATATATTCGTGGAATAATTTAATTTTTTATGCTAAGTATATTTTTTGCAAAAATGTGGTAACCCTAAATTGATCGTAACATTCGCTCAACAAATGTTACTTCACTTACTTCACATCTCGAAACTATTTATAAGGATTCGTTTCTGAATTAGTAATTCACTTGTCACTTAAAACATAAAACTTGTTAACATAGTAATTTGCTTAATAGAGGTACGAGAGTGCCTAATGATTTAGCGTAGTAATCTGGTTGGATTGTTGGATGTGCCAACATTTTTTCTACTGATGTATTCGTTAAGACTAGAAGTGTCTTAAATCCAGTTGCCTTTCCCAAACCTATATCTTGTTCTATCCTGTAAAAAATATTAATTTATTCATTAGTCATCGTCAGTTAATTAAGAGATGTGGACTATTCTAGAAAAGTTGTAATCTTCGTGATGTTCAAAGGCCGCTTCAAAAAATAGACTATTTAGCAAAGCACTTCAAAAAACGCGAACGGTTGGGTAAATGTATCACTACTAACGTGGCTATTGGGTGATAGATTTCCGTAACATCTCGACCAGGTTTGGTACCACCATTTCACCTTTTTTTGCTGCACTATCGTCATCGCTGATCATTATCGTGTTCCAGTACAGAAATTAAAGTAACTTTCCTGTTTTTCCTGTATCGGCCTAGGCCATCTTTAATGAATAAATCGTATGTCATTCTGTAAAAGGCAGATGATTGGCTCTATGAATCACTACCATCGTAACTATTAGGTGGTAGAGTTCGACAAAGTTTCACCTGGTACCACCAACTAACTTCTTTCTGCAGCAGTCGCCTTAATGTTCGTCACCATCGTGTTCCAGTTTGGAAGGTAAGGTATTCCATTCCCTATTATAGTTCCATAAAGAGCTTGATTATTGAAAAAAATATCCTATATTTGACTCCGAGTCATTCACAATATTTTTGCCACATTTTGTTTTAATCAGTTCATTGGTTAAGGCGTAACAGATAGAGTTTCATGAATGAAATGAAATGAAAATATTTATTTGCAAGAATATGGGTTTACAAGTTGTTAAAATTAATAAAAGATACCAGCATATTCTACCATGACAAGGAGTGCAAATATTTAAAAAATATTTAATAGATTATGTCGGTACTTTGCGGAAATCCATAATTTAATGAAGCAACTATCAATAACTATTAATGCTTCACCCTTCATAGAGTGAAGTGCTATTCGGCTCTCCTGAAGATACTTCTTTGGTTGCGAAGTGAAACATGCGTTGAGTCTAATTATAAACAAGTTATGATAAACAAGTCCTAGTACACGGTATTTTCACCCTTATCACCTAAAACAGAAGATCCATTATGACTTAGCTGTTCGGGTAACGGTCAACTATTTGTTTATCAATAGGAGTAGCTATCTCTTTATTTTATTTCTAGATCTCTCCAACGTTACAACTCTTCAAGTTTCTAGATTATTCGCAACAATACTTTGTGTGTTATTGCCTTTGCTTCTCACGTGGTAGAAAGTGTGGTGGAAGTGGGTGGACTATTGTGCCGCTGCGGTCCTCTTTAATTTCAGACCTTGGATAAGTTTGCCCCATTCCTTACTAGAGATGGGTTAATACCGATATTTCTCAAGATTAGGTGATACTAATATATTCACTTTGAAATATTATAATGTCTTAACTAATATAATATTTCAAACATATGTCAGTATTAACTAATATTTCACTGTAATTTGGACCTTAAAGTAACAGAAATAAGATCTTATACTGATATGGCAGGAAAATATTTTAACTAATATATCAGTATTAACTAATATTTCACTGTAATTTGGACCTTAAAACAACATTAATAAGATCTGATACTGCAGGAAATACCTACGTCCGTCTCATTCGTACGTACGACGCGGCGTATCGTGAAAATATTTTAATACTTTCATGAATCCGACGGGAGCCAATCTAGTGAATCCGAACTATTCCGAATACCGAATGATATTATCCTATTCATTTTGGATATCCGTTACAGATATTAGGCGAATACGAAATATTAGCATATTACAGTTCGCCGGAGTACTAATCCACGAATCCTTTCAATATTACTAATATCTTAGCGAATACTAATATATCAGTCACACGATTATTCCTTACACTACCTTTCATTTCTGTTTCATCACAGCAGTTCCATTAACATTTCGGGGAAAATTTGTTAATTAAAGAGGTGCCATAGTTGCTTATTTAAAAATATTGTTTTCCTGTGAATCAATGGTTTTAGAATTACTACCAGATCGGAACGCGGCGATACACTGAGAAGATCCGGCGGAAGAAACTTAGCGAGTTCGTCTTTTTTTATCTATATTAAATAATGTTATATTATTATTTCATAATATTAGTATGAATTTATTTTCAATTAATTTTGTTATCTCTACTAAAGCCGAAAAGTTTTTGTTAGTATGTTTAAACGCGCTAATCTCTGGAACTACAAATTTCAACTGAAAAATTCTAAAGTGTTAGATAGCCTAATTAATGAGGAATGCTATAGGCTATGTACCATTACGCCACGACCAGTAGGAGCAGAGTAAACGAAGTCCGCACGGACGAAGTCGCGGGTGACAGCTGGTTAAATAATAAAAGTAATTGAATGTGTTTAAAATATTAGTAGGATTTTAAAACAACTTACATATCACCAATGAAAAGAACTCTGCTTGCATCTGTGACACCAGCTCGCCGCATGGCGAACTCTCCAAACTGCTTTGACGGCTTACCCAGTACGATTGGCTCACGATTGGTCTCCTTGCTTACAATATCACCGAATATACCAACACCTAAAAATATTGAGTATTGTTACTTCACCATCGCATGCACCATAGCAGCTGAGTAGCGCAGCTTCGCTCGCGAATAGATTACCACGCAATCCACATCGTTTTTCGCACAAATTTGCATCCCCTATGTTTACACCTTAGGGGTCGATTTTGTGCAAAAAATTATATATAAGCTTATGTTTGACCCTGGATCTTCAACTATCTCTAAGTCAAATTTCATTAAAATCGATTCAGTGGTTTAGCCGTGAAAGCATAACTGACAGACTTTCGCATTTATAATACGAGTATTAATGGATTACACGACTTGATCTAATTTTAAGTTAAGCGTTCGTGATATTGGTGTTAGTCAATTATATTAAACAATCTATACATATAATAAAATCGTAGGAAAGACAAAACTGTACATTGAATATTTTTTTAAACGAATACTCGGGGCGTGATCTACAATCGATATCAAAGCCAAAAATATAGTTTTTAGAATTTTTGTCTGTTTGTCTGTATGTATGTCCGGGGTAAACTCTAAAATACTGCATGGATTTACTTCAAATTTTGCATGAATATTACTGACAAGTCGGGTCAACATAAAGATTACATATTATCACGCTATCACCTACGTGGGAGGAGCTGTACGGAATAAACGAAGTCCGCGCGGACGAAGATGCGGGCAACAGCTAGTACATAAATTAAACTGAAATATATATATTGATAAACACTTTAAATTAGAAATACAAACAATAATGTTTACCACACACATGTTTGACTCCTTCAGGCATCGAGACCGAGTCCCACCAATTGCATAATCACTATCGCTAACTACTCAGACCATAAGGTCAATGATATAAAAAAAAAACTATTAAAATGCATTTTTCCTAATCATGGATTCGAACCTGGAATCTCATAATTTGCAGCCACAATTTATTTGAAATAAATAACTAATAATAAGCGTTAACGTTACATCAAAACGGAACAAAGGAATCTATTCGGTATGGGACAAGAAATTCTTTTTATGATATGATAGACTGGATAAAGCATTAATTTCCACCTGTTATTTTAGGCCGTCTATACAGAAACGATCATCTGCCTATCTGCCAGGTAGTTTCTATTAATTTACTTATTGGTTTGACCAAATGAGCCACTACCATGGTCACTAGTAGTTATGAAACTTCTACCTTAAAACTGGTATCACCGCCTTACATATTCCTGTCGCAATACCGCCTATGCTTGTCACTGTAGTGTTCTGATTTCGAGGGTAAGGTAGTGGGTAATCTAATGCATGTGACATTACCTTTCCACTACGGGGATAGCAACGCAAACATCTTTGGTGTCTATAAGCGATGGTTATCCCTTTTCATTAGGTGAGTCATTTGTTGGTTTGTTCTATGATATAAAGAAATAACTTAACATGCTATAACCACTGTGAATATTAGATGAGTGAGTTTTGCAACAGCTCACTTTGGCCCTATTGTGTTTCTCCTTCCAGATGCTGTAACACCAAGGTAGTGACAATCATTTTTTATTTTGCCCGGTAGCCTAATGCGCACATAGCTATTATATAAAAAATATGTACCTAACTATTGCTCTAATTGTAAAAGCCTTGCAAATTTGTTTTTCTACACTATAAAAACATATATCGCTAAAAAGAAAAAAGAATAGAATAGCAGTAAATATAAAGTTGTTTTTTTATATCATAAGATAGCAAACAAGCAAATGGGTCTCCTGATGGAAAGAGTCAACCATCGCCTATAGACATCAAAAGATGTTAATAATGCGTTGCTATTTTGTGGCGAGGTCTAATGCCACATGCATAAGTTTACCGGATACCTTACCCTCCAAACCGGAACACGACAGCGACAAGCACTGACGCTATTGCGGAAGGAATAGGTAAGGCGGTGGTACCAGACCCGGGCGAGACAATGCAGAACCTAGTAGCCACGATGGTAGTGACTCGATAGCCAATCGGTCGCCTTTTACGACCTGCCTGGCAGAACGGCAGTTGGCCTGTTCTTCAAAGGAGGTCGGGACCAACACGGCGTAATAAAGTTTTGCCTTTACTTGAGTATAGTGTATGTACTTTTAAAATTATTCGTTATATAATATCATGCGTGGATGTATGCGTGCGTGCGTGCGTGCGTGAGTGCTTACGTGCCGGTGTGCATGCGTGCATGTGTATGAGAGAAGTTATTTTTTAAGAACATAATATATATAGACTGACTGGTGAGCTACCTTCGATATTTCTTGAGAGTACTCAGTACTCGATTCTCGTTGAAATGAAATAATAAAATTAGGGGCTTAATTTTTGATCAATATTTCTCTAAGCGCGCCACGCTAGTCGCCATCAAGGATAGGCCGCCGCCAACCCCCGCCCTCAACCTCACTACTTGCGCGACACGTTCGTCCGCGCGGTGTTCCAGTATGACGCAGGTAAATATAGAATTCTCGGTGTACTGTTTACTAAGTTTATTAAGAAGTATTTTAGTATTTATTTTTAATGTTATTTTTTCTCATCATATATGACCGCCAACTATCACGTCCTTAAATATTGAAGGCAACACACCAGTCAGTCTGTATATATATAAAGTATTGAGTTTTTGATAAATATGATATTTCAATACTAAGACTGTCACTACAATTTTTATTACAAAATTACAATGGAATGACAATACGTAGCAAACCGCACAGTTGTTATCTTGAAATACAAAATTATGTTGCTTCAAAAAACTCTGTTTATCAATTGTTTGTTTGTTAACCGGTTTCGCCTTTTACAGCATTTTTAGGGTTATAAACTTCAAACTTAATAAACAAGTTTTAATCTTGATAAATGATCCTCTTTGATAAATGTGCAAGTTATGTGTAAAGTATGTGATAAAATGCAAGCACATTTCAACATAATAAAAATTGCGTTTTACCAAGTGCTAACGGATGAAATTATAAAATAGCTAGCCCGGCAAACGTTGTTCTGCCAACTTTGTGTCTACTTTTCCGTTTTTTATTTTACATTTTTTCACCTTTTAAACCTAACCTGAACCTCCATGAATATTTTAAAACCAAAATGAGCCAAACCGGTCCAGCCGTTCTCGAGTTTTAGCGAGACTAACGAACAGCAATTGATTTTTATATATATACTAGCTGACCCGCGCAGCTTCGTTCGCGAGTAGAATAACATGTCGTCAAGATAGCTTTTCATTCAAATTTCATCCCCTATTTCAACCCTTCAAAGAATGATTTTAAAAAAAATTAGCCTATGTTTGACCTCAGCTCTTCACCTACTTCCATGCCAAATTTCATGAAAATCGGTCCAGCGGTTTAGCCGTGAAAGCGTAACAGACAGACAGACAGACTTTCGCATTATGGATAAAATCACATATGTTAAATCTGTCATATTATTAAAATTATTGCAAGTCTACTGATCATACATGTCCTTGCTGAAATATATCTAAATTATTACCTAAAGATAAAGTGCCAGGCTTCAAAGGAACGTATCTATCTGTCGCCCCGTTAACGTAGAGTACATCTGGCCGTTGCAAGTAAGTAATTGCCTTGTACATCTTCGGTAGATTTACTTTGAAGTCGCTGTCAAACACCACCGCACCTATCTCCTCGTCATCTTGTAGATAGGTCACGTAATCTGCATAGAAATACGTGCCTACTTCAGGCTGGAATATGGATTAAACTATAAATTGTAACTTAATTTGCGATGGACTGCCTCGTTGGGGTTAGCCTATGTGATTTAGATTTTTTTATATTATAAGATAGCAAACAAGCAGGTGGGTCTCCTGATGGAAATAGTCAACCATCGCCTATAGACACTAAAGATGTTAATGGTGCGTTGCTATTATGCAGCGAGGTCTTATGCCACATGCATAAATTTACCGGCTACTTTACCTTCCAAACAGGAACACGACAGTGACAAGCACTGACGGTATTGCGGCAGGAATAGGTAAGGCGGTGGTACCAGACTCGGGCGAGACAATGCAGAAATCTACCACATAGGAGCCACGACGGTAGTGACTCGTATAGCCAATCGGTCACCTTTTACGACCTGCCTGGCAGAACGGCAGTTGGCCTATTATTTAAAAGAGCCCGGGACTAACACGGGGAGTTAGATCACGAGGGATTCGATTCCTGAGTTGGGAAAAATTGTTATTGAGGTTTTTCTCGAATATTTAAAATCTCAGTAAAATCTCGAAGTTTGGTTGTGGTATGTTAACACCCCATGCCATGAATTAGCACGTAAAGTTGTTAGTTCCGTTATAGCTATAAATAAGGGATTATAATAATTATTAGTTATGTTAAATGTGGCAATGTGATCACCACGGATCTTGCATGATTTGGGCAATCGTGGTGAGCCTAAAAGTCTAGACATTTGGTTTCTTTACTTACTCCATAAGAGAACTGACGTAATGATACTATTACGTACTCGGGTTCGTAATTGGACGTAGTTAAATGAAAAGGATCCAATCCACAATATGTTCAAAAATGAGTTAAGCTCACCAAACTGATGCTAAACATCAATATTATCGGCCAGTAAAATACATTTAAGCAAAAATAACTCTCTATTACTTTATTCAACATCAGAATTAGTCCTCATGTATGGCAGGTTAAAAATTAAAAAATACCCAACTTCAAACTTCGATATTTCTAAAGTGATTTTGTGTGGATTGGATCCCTTTCGTGTAACTACGTCCAATTGTAAGAAAACACCACTTATATTAAATCCATGTATTTAAAATACAAATACACAAGACAACACAATGTAATACTCAAATACTCTGATTAACACTAGTCACTCACTGTACTATCACTAAACTTAACCGACTACACTATAAAACACTTCTCGCTTGGCACTTGTCGCTTTAAGTATCGCTCTCGATCGCTTTATAAAAACTACCCTGTATTTGTCAACACATCACTATTTATACCCAGGGTAAAGTTCTAAAACAATCGCGAATGTTCCGCAACCATCTCGTAAATAATACACAAATATTGTAATCAACTTATGATAAACAAATTATGACTCATAAATCCTAGTACACGCTACTTTCAATCTTATGCCCTATACCACAAAGTTCATTATGGTATAGCTATTTCGATATCCAGCCAACTATTTGTTTATAATAGGAGTAGCTATCTCTTTCTTTTATTTCTAGATCTCTCCAGCGTTCCAACTCTACACGTTTCTAGATTATTCGTAACAATACTATTTGCGTGAATAGGCAAGCAAAAATTTGCTTAAGATGAAGTCAACGCATTCTAATGTAATTGTAAAATCTTTATACTGAAATCACCGAAGTCCTATTTTAAGCCTTTTTAAGGATCCACTCTTCTTAGGGTTCCGAAGTTAACTAGGAACCCTTATAGTTTTTTTTATGTCCGTCCGTTCAACCGCCCGTCCGTCCGTACGATTGCTCATCTTTCCTTAATATTAGAAAGCTATAATTAGGCATGAATATACATAATATTATGAACGGCAACAAAGTGGTAACATAAAATATTAAAAAATATTTTTAAAGTGGGAATGTTATTTTTTCCCCGCGTACCCTATAGTGTGTGTAGGTATTTTTGAAACGTACGTTTCAAAAAAATATTATTGGTATGCCTAAACAATTTTTCGATTAAGGGACTCTTTTGTGAAATATAAAGCCCTAATGTATTAACTTTTGTTGGAGACAAGTGTGGGGGACACCTGCCAGCTAAACGATTGGTTTTGGGGGTGGGAAAAAATCACGTTAGAAGTAAATATAATGAATTTAAAAGGAAATCTATCAGGTTTAGTAGGTTTTTACAAGTTTTCGGGTAATAGTCGACCAACGTACAAAATGTTGACTTACGAATGATTTTAAATTGTATGCAAAACAGTTCGTTATATTGTCCATAGATGGTGTTACACGACAATTAGATCACTCAATGGTGCCTGTAAAATTTTTGTATTAAGAGTTTCTATGTTCCGAGACTTTTCAAAATCCCTTGGCACAGGCTACCCTGTGAAGCCCTTGGCTAGATATATTTGGAGAAGTTACTATAGGCAGTGAACCTGTGCTGCGCCCTGCGGACATATAGATCTTCGACGTTAAATAGGGTTAAATAATCCTAGTAGAGATAGGTTGTATACCTAGAATATAATAAAACAATAAAAGTCTTCCTCTTCTTAGTCTGCATTAATAATCATCGTGAAGGGCAACATCGGAACACTTTACCAATTTTATTTATTATGTAAATAATATAGATTTTAATGTTATTGAAATTATATTGCAAGTGGTTTGACTTTAAGGAAACAAGTTGAAGTAGTTCACTAAAGTAGCGGCATGCTACGAAAGCCGGTTTGACACATTACAATAGTAATCCGAAATCAGACATACCTACTTGAGGTCATAGCTTGAGGTATACCTCGAAGCGCTCCCATTTTCAAGCGCTCCTAACGGAGCGCTCCTAAAGTATTACCTACCGAAATAAATTATAATATTATTCCTCGAAGCGCACCCATAGGGAAGGGTGTAAAGCAAGTGGTGTAAATAATTAAAAAGTAATTATTATCTGAATATTAAATTTATAAAAATCACATGTTGTTTCGTTATATCGAAAGTAATTGTTGATTAATTATATATATTTTAGGTACATTGGATCCCAGTCATTGTAATAACAATGAAAACAATGTTAAGTCTTAAAACTAACAGTTTGTAGTAAGTTCTAAAAGAACTTACTTTATTTTTAGGTACATTGGATCACAGTCATTGTAATAACAATGAAAACAATATTAATTAAAAGGAGCGCTTCAAGGCATACTTTAGGAGCGCTCTAATAGGAGCGCTTGAAAATGGGAGCGCTTTGAGGAATACCTCACCTACTTGATTTAACAAAACATTTAAAAGTTATTGGATCGGAAACGCGGCGACACACTGAGAAGTTTCGGCGGAATACCTCCTTGAAAATCACGTAAAACAATTGAGATCGGTTATCAGAAATAATAGCGACAGTTATATTAAAGTTAACAAATGCGGTGATAGTATGATCACTCATTTTGCTAGCCAAAATACTAGTGAATTCTCATCAACTTGAGCATTTACTAAAGTTTGGTCTTATTATTTGCCCTACAAAGGGCCGTATGAAATTTATTTTTCAATTATACTTACACCTTCTTTGCACTGAAATCCGTGTGATTCCAATATCGAAATGGTTTCAGGACATGTGACGCAATACACTTTCTTGTTGAAATTTACTGATTTGAGGTACTCTGCAATTGCTGTCGATGGTATTGTTAAATCTTGCTAAAAATAATAAACTCAGTTAGGTGGTGTTTTACAAACTTTATTTAATTAAGTGAAGTTTAAGTTTAGTCAGTGGTAAAGTTTTGGGAAGTTTCAACCGGATTTGGTACCACCGCCTTGCTTATTCTTACCAAAATAGCTTCGAAGTTTGTCACAGTTATGTTCTCGTACATAGCCATGAGATATGGAGGGTAAGGTAGAGGCTAAAGCTATGTTGGTAGCATTACCATTCCGCCACACGTATAGCAACGTATCCCTCAATCAGACCCAATATAGAACAATGTTTTTGAATATATTTGAAGAATTGTCAAAGCCATCTGCTAATTTGTTTTCTGTGACGAATACATAAAATAAAAATAGTGATCGTAAGATAATTTCCAGGAAAAAATTTCGTTAGAGTTTCACATTGACAATATTATAAGAAAAAGTCAACAAAATGTGTATGTAACAGTATTATATGTATATGTGGCATTCTTTGATCCGGATGTGTTGACAAAATTGGCAATCAATGAACACAAAGACAGTAAATCCGCTTCCGTAATATTATTTCTGGTACAATAATTTTCTTTCTTTGTTGTGTGTATAGCCTTAAGCCGCAAGTGAATAATCTCAAGATGCTGTTATTATGTGTCTGGAAAAATTATTTCGTTTGTATTTGTGGCTAAGGAGAATACGGAGAAGATTTTCGTTTTATGCTTATTCAAGGGTTGATTAACGATTTTATGCTTTTGTAATGTAAATATTCAGAAAATTTATAAATTTTGATGAGATTTTTCTTATGTTACAAAAAATAAATATTTACTCGTGACATGATACATAATAAAACTTAAGAATTATTTAATTTATTAGAATTAAAGCATTTTTTTAAAATTGTTTATTAAGTATTTTGGAATAAAGCTCAATATTCAAATAAATCTTTGGTGTTTTTGTAATAATGCTTTATCGTTAATATGTACCGTACTTTGAGTATATAACCCTCTATCTAGAGATAGTATTCCTAATAAACTGACAATTAAAAATTTCCTCAGAAATATCCGCTTGTGTGAAATATCAACGAGTGTTACTTATGTACTTATAGAAATCAAACCATGCACCGATCCGCCGTGTTGGTCCCGGCCTCCTTTGAAGAATAGGCCAATTGCTGTTCTGCCAGGCAGGTCGTAAAAGGCAACCGAGTTTGGAGGGTATGGTAGCCGGTAAACTTATGCATGTGGCATTAGACCTCGCCACAAGATAGCAACGGACCATTAACATCTTTGGTGTCTATAGGTGATGGTTGACTCTTTCCATCAGGAGACCCATCTGCTTGTTTGCTATCTTATGATATTAAAAAAAAATGCACGTGCACCGTGTGGTGTGTGTGTACTCTAAAATTTTGTAAATAGAATTGGACGTGTAATGTATATATGGATTGGCATTATTTAGTTTCATTGCCAACGTACGCCTCCATTAGTATTTGGACAGATAAAACTCACTAAGTACAGTTTTAGGTGATTTTGTGTTTTTGAAAGTATGTTGTCAATTTAATCTCTATCTTGACTTGAAAAAGTCACCAGTTTTTAAACATATTTTATAATGAAACTAGCGACCTGCCCGCGGTTTCACCCGCGCAGCTTTTGTTCCCGTGGGAATATCGGAAAGGTTTATACACCTTAACCTTCTTCAAGAATCAATCTATCTATTAAAAAAAACCGCATCAAAATCCGTTGCGTAGTTTTAAAGATTTAAGCATACATAGGGACATAAGGACATAGGGACAGACAGAGAAAGCGACTTTGTTTTATACTATGTAATGATATAAAGAGAAAAAACTCATTTACGATATTTCGTTCAAAAACCTTTGAAGAATAGACCAACTGCCGTTATGCCGGGTAGATAGTAAGAGGCGGCCGATTGGCTATATACATATAGCTACTATCGTGACTACTAGGCAGTAGAGATCTGCAACGTCTCATCCGGGTATTTGGTACCACTGCCTTATTTCTGCCGTTATAGCGTCAATGCTTGTCATTTTCGTGTTCCAGTTTGGAGGGTAAGGTAACCGGTGGATTTATACATGTGTTATGGCCATCCCACCACACGGTTAGCAAAGCACCATTAACATCTTTGGTTTCTATAGGCGATGGTTTCTCTTTCCATCAGAAGAGCCATTTGCTTGTTTAATATCTTATGATATAACAAAACGGAAGGAGAAAAACTTTAAAATGTCTGTCTCAAAATGGTAATTATGTGACTTAATGAGTTTTTCCTGTCATATGACGATATCATAAAATAGCAAACAAGCAGACGGTGTCAAACAGCATACAAGCACATAGATCGCCTGATGAAAAGAGACAACTATCACCTAGAGACACCAAAGATGTGGTGGCATATTAATGGCACATGTATAAAAAACACGGGCCGTTTTAGTTTTGAACATCCATTGTGTGTCTTTTGAAGTGGCAAATATTAAATTAAGTGGAATAATTTTATACGCTTTTAAATCAATAAAACAAAATATATATCTAGGAATAGTTATATCAAAAAAAAATAAAGATTTTGATTGACTTTTGCTGTCTTAAATGTTACCATTGTATAAATACAAAACATTTTATTTTATGTACCCACTTTAAATGTAAATAAGTTAATATACAATCATCTTTATTACATATAATAACCAAATTAAAATGCTCACTGTTTTATACAAAGGAATAGTTTAAAGCAAATAGCTTTCTTTATTATTTTACAGCAATTACAATCGACGAAAACAGTATGTGTAATCTAAGGTAGATGGTTATTGGGTATGTCAAGTCTACACGTCTTGTCGTCACTCGTCGCTAACCTACCTACTTAGGTAAGTTAGCGACGAGTGACGACAAGACGTACGTACCTACCTATTTTGCATCGGACAAGTGACAATTTATCATTTGTCAATAAGAATCGTAAATACAGAGTATTAAAGAGAGAACTAAATGTTTACGTTAATCTAACCATAAATTCCAACTTTAACGTAATCTATTATTCTCCAATTTTAAAAAAATATATAAAAAATGTGGATAAGTTAAGGAGTTAATATCGACTTTTACGGAATATATGAATTTTTAAGATGATTAGTAAAAATAATGATGTATGGAGTCTTGCCCGTGTCCTTTATCGACTAACTTTCCTTCCACACCGGAACACGATAGTGGCAAATGTTGACGCTGTTGCTACAGGAATAGGTAAAATGGTACTAAGCCCGGGTGAGATGTTACGGAACTCCAGCACCGGTGAAGCTGTGAAGGCTCTTAAGGCCAGCAGTGATTCAGACATTTCGAAACAAATAACCACTTAGTAGTTACAATGGTAGTGACATTTGGGTAATCATTCGCCGTGAATAAAATGTCTGACAGAATAAAAGATGGTCTTAATTTGATTTTTAAATATAAAACACTTGTACTAGCTTCACCAATATAAGAGATGGTCTATTTTACAAAGGGAGTTATTTATTTCTTTAATACTTTTTTGTACATTTATGTAATGATAAAAAAACGAAACAAACTTTTATACTTATTTAAAAAACAAACGATGATATACATATTCTATACTCACGAATCCATTTTCAATTCCTGCAGCTTTAAACATCGCCTCATAATTTTCTTTAGTCCGTATACTGTTATTTGACACATAATGGACAGATTTGCCCAGTTGTTTCATTAGTTCAAAGAACTTTCCAGAGCCAGGCAAAGGCGACTTTTCCCAAATAACACCTGGAACCAAAACAATAGATTTACCCTAAAGGCGGTGTTAAGTTTGTGGTGTAACAATTTTTTTCGAAATATTATTAATTCTTATGTCTTGGAAGAGATATTTTAGTTTCTTGTTATCTCCATATCACAATTAATAATTAAAAATTACTATATATCCGATTCGTTTTTAGTGGACACAATCCTATTATAAAAAACTAGCTGTGCTCGTGACTTCGTGCGCGTGGTAAAATTTCTAAAATAAAAGTCCCGGGGTTTTACCGGCATATTTCCTGTTCCCGTAGGATTTCCGTGATAAAACGTATTCTATGTCCTTTCTTGAGTTTCAAACTATCTTTGTACCAAATTTCATCCAAATTGGTTGCGTGGTTTAGGCGGGAAAAAGAGACATCCAGACAGATAGAGTTACTTTCGCATTTATAATACAAGTATGTATTAATCTAAAATTATGCTACAAAAAATACTTAGGTATATGAAAATCGTGTACCACAGCTCAGGCGCGTTACTTTCTGAATAATCAGAAATAATAATAACATTTTTTCTTCCAGTTATTTTTATTACTTAAATTGTTAAATTTATTAGCTGTAAATATTTTCTAGCTTTAAAAAACTTATGGAAAAAGCGCATGTGTTCCATATTATTATTTCAGTGTCATATTAGTTCAGTTTCATATTATTAATTCAGTGGAGGCGAGATACATTCACAACTATTTTGGCTTATATTTATTGTACTTAGTGAATGAATATCACTGTTATTTATATTAACCATATGAGCAACAATATAATTAGTATAATCCGAAAATATCGACTACTGTTCCTACAAGGATAAAAACGTAATATCATCAAAAATGACGCACGCGTATAAATTTGGATTTGGCTGACACATTTAGCTAATTACTAACAAAATTCAGTATTATTTCCTAGTGATGGAACACTTTTAGTTATATATCTAATCATTATGTATATATTTTCCTTAAATATAAATGAGCAAAATGTAAATTAGTGTACCTATATAATTATTAATATATATTATAAAGGATTGTATGCACTGATGGACTCGATTCTAATACTGAATATGTTCCCCGCGTTGGTCCCGGGCTCCTTTGAAGAATAGGCCAAGTGCTGTTCTACCAGGCAGGTCGTAAAAGGCGACCGATTGGCTATATGACTCACTATCATCGTGGCTACTAGGTGGTAGAATTCTGCATTGTTTCGCCCGGGTCTGCTACCACTGCCTTACCCATTCCTGCCGCAATAGCGTCAGTGCTTGTCACTGTCGTGTTTCGGTTTGGAGGGTAAGATAGCCGGTAAACTAATGCATGTAGCCTTAGACCTTGTCACAAGATAGCAACGCACCAATAAAACCTTTGGTGTCTATAGGCGATGGTTGGCCTTTTCCATCAGGAGACCCATCTGCTTGTTTGCTATCTTATGATATAAAAAAAAGTAAAAAAATGGTACTTAAATTTTGATCTAATTACCCAATAAAATATTTAGTAAGGAAACCCACGCATGTTGCATAGAAGTTCATTGTTTACAAACAGCGAGTAACCGAACTAGTTTCATTAGTGCTATGTGCGGTGACCATACTTTTTGAATGTTACACTAATTTCGTTGAGGTCTACTACGTACTTAAACAATGTTCTCATTTTGTTATATTTTTATTATTTACTTATCAATAACTTATCTTGTTCTTAAATATCTTTTACCAGCCAATCTACCTATCTATTATACCTGTTTATATATAACCCATCGTTTGCGTATTGACAAAATATTCTTACTAAAAAAAAGTATCTTCACGCCCGTGTCCCCGAAGGGGTAAGCAGAGGTACAACAAGTGCACCCACGATTAGCCGAAGATACTTGGTCCCACAAATGTGATAGGTGGCAAGCCTATCGCCAACCGGGCACTTTCCAATCCCGGGCAACTTTGTGTTTATCAGAAAACTGAAAAAAACATTTTTTTAAGTGCCCGAACCGGGAATTCTTACTATGTACTAATTTTAATAGAGATTGGACAAGTCGTTCATAAGATATAACATGATAATACAGTCGACAATTTTCAAAATGGAAAAAATTATATCAGTGTGTCTTTAATGCAAACTTGAGTGTTGGTCCCGGCCTCCTTTGTAGAATAGGCCAACTGCCGTTCTGCCTGGCAGGTCGTAAAAGGCAACCGAGTGGCTATGCGTGTCACTACCATCGTGACTACTAGGTGGTAGAGTTCTGCATCGGCTCGACCGGGTCTGGTCGCGTCAGTGCTTGTCGCTGTCGCGTTCCGGTTTGGAGGGTAAGGTAGTCGGTAAACTTATGCATGTGGCATTAGACCTCGCCACAAGATAGCAACGCATCATTAACATATTTGGTGTCTATATGCGATGGTTGACTCTTTCCATCAGGAGACCTATCTGCTTGTTTGGTATCTTATGTTATCTATATATTTCAGACTTACATATGATATAATCTTACATATTTCAGACTTAATAAACAGGCTATTTTATCTCGTGAAAATGATCCGATGTGAGTGAAAAATCTTACGAGAAGTAATACTTCTGAATCACGGTTCCTCTACATAGTACATAGTAATTTAAAAAGTTAATCCGACTAATTCTAATATCACAAATTACTCATATCGTAAAAACTACTATCTAATCTAATCTAAATTAGAATATACATACCTGATTTAAATGAAAAAATTATCTCGATATGGCTTCTAGCTAGAAATACGTGGACAAACATACAAATATACAAACATACATGTACTTACGAAATTTAGTACACGTACTAGGACGCGTAAATAAATTATCATACTAAAATATTGTACAATTCCAACAGTATTACTTACATACATCATGTCAAACCAAGTCAAACAAAAACAAATTTTTTCGTCGGTTGAAAAAACTGTAAAACGTGTTTGGCGTGAAAATGAACTTATAAATAACTTAAAATTATATACGACTTCTCCGTTCTGGTTCAGGGTCTATTTTAAACAATAGAACGTCTAGACCATCTAGTTTATAATTGTGCAAGGTACATCTTAAAAGCACTTAAAAGGCATATTATTGAACAAAGTTATCACTCCTACCGTGATTTCTAGGTGGTAGACTTCCGCAACGTCTCCCCCGGGTTTGATATCACCACTTTACATATTTTTGCCGTAACATAGGCTATGCTTGTCACTTTCATGTAACGGTTTGGAGGGTAAGGTAGCCAGCAAACATTTACATGTAGCTTTATCACCGAACGTCTCGGATGCTGCTATCCGAGAAGTTTGGTGATTATATAGGTATTATTAACATCTTTGGTGTATATAAGCGCTGCATCTCTTTCCGTCTGGAGTCTTCTTCTCATCTGCTTGTTTGCTATTCTATGGCATAAAAACAGTGACTTAGTGTGTAACATTTATCGTTACATTGTAATTAAAATTACTCTTGTCTTATCATTCCATGTTTGCATTGGCATTGCATTGCATTGACATTTTATAGATCTGTGTCATTATATATACATTCTATATATTATATAAAAATAATATATATACTTTTTATACTATATTTTATTAAAAATATATAGTATAAAAAAGTAACAGAATTATTTGAACTATGTTTGTGTTCCAGTTTGGAGGGTAAGGTATCCGGTAGACTTATGCATATGGCATTGTCATCCCGCTATTCAGTTAGCAACACACTATTAACATCTTTGATGTCTATAGGTGATGTTTCTCTCAGAAGAGCTATTTGTTTGCTATCTTTTGATAAAAAAAGTTTACCAGCTGTCTTACCCTTCAAACCGGAACACGACAGTAACAAAGCACTGACGCTATTTCGACAGGAATAGGTTAGGCGGTGTGGAATATAATGGCGTCCTCTCAGTCCTATTCTTAGTTGGAACGCGTAGTTCCTCTTGTTGTTCAGTCAGACAAAACATTAGCATATAGCCCCCACATGAATGTGACTATTATACACGAAAACTCTATTTATAAATACGCGCACAAAAATTTCGTACCCGTTTCTACGACAATTACGGGAACGGGAAGTATGAAATTTGGCACTGTTAAAGTTTACATTGCAGAGGAGAGAATAAACCTAATATTTTTGTATCTATATTATTTATACTAGCTGTTACCCACGACTTCTTCCGCGCGGACTTCGTTTACTCCGTACAGCACCTCCCCTGTAGGTGATAGCGTGATAATATGTAGCCTATATGTTGACCCGACCTGTTAGTAATATTCATGCAAAATTTGAAGTAAACCCATGCAGTACTTTTTGAGTTTACCCCGGACATACATACAGACAAACAGACAAAAATTCTAAAAACTATATTTTTGGCTTCGATATCGATTGTAGATCACGCCCCAAGTATTTTTTTAAAAATATATTTAATGTAGTTTTGACTTTCCTACGATTTTATTATATGGTATAGATAGATTTTACTTTTATTTATATATTATACATTTATGAAATCAAGCTGCTCATTTAGACGTAATAAATATGTGGAATATAAAATTACTATCAATGAAATAATCTGGAGTAACAATGACCTTATAATTATCAAAAATGATGCAACTTTGATTATACATAGTACATACCATCACAATCCGAAAACACATAGTCAAACGAGTCTAAAAACTCTTTCAATCCATTTACATCTAAATCCACAAGATTCACTGGTGCCATGGCAACGCAAACCGTAACTTATCTGTCAAAAACTTCAAAAATGGCAGAAAATTTTACACACACGTGTTCTCTTAACCTATTTAACACGAATACTGCGCTCGCGTCGGCGTCCGCCGAATAGTATATATGTAAATACTCGTAGGTACCTATTGTAGATAAAACTGTTTCCATAAACTCGTTCCAGCCGTGACGCATGCCGCGCGTCGTATTATTTTGGTTTTATACTCATAAAATCATGTGACATGTTAACTATTAATAAAAATGTACACGGAATACCTAGATCCAATCTATGATTTTAGGTCTTTGTCTTTCATATACTACAGTAGAAATGTGTTATTGACTTAAAAAATACAAGCACTCTTGTTGAACATAGGCATTTAGTTCAAACCCTTACTATAAATACCCCGTGTTTATATCTGCCACTTTCGAAGCACATACTTATATGCCATTCAACCAGGCAGTTCAAAAAAGGTAAAAGATTGGGCAAAGGGGTCCCTAACGTCGTTACTACTAGGTAGTAGAGGTCTAGTACCACTACCTCCTGTCGCAATAGCTTCAATGCTTTCTACAGCCGCGTTCCAGTAGGAGGATATAGTAGTCGGCAAAGTTATATATGTGGCGTAAACACTTCGCCATATGGAAAACAACGCACTTTTTTATATCATAAGATAGTAAATAAGCAGATGGATCTCCTAATGGAAAGTGTCAACCATCGCCTATAGACACCAAAGATGTTAATGGTGCGTTGCTATCTTGTGGCGAGGTCTAATGCCACGTGCATAAGTTTATGGCTATCTTACCCTCAAAACCGGAACACTACAGTGACAAGCACTGACGCTATTGCGGCAGGAATAGGTAAGGCGGTGGTACCAGACCTGGGAGAGACAATGCAGAACTCTAACACCTAGTAGTCACGATGTTAGTGACTCGCATAGCCAATCGGTCGCCTTTTACGACCTGCGTGGCAGAAAGGCAGTTGGTCTATTCTTCAAAGGAGCCCGGAACCAACACGGCGTAACTACTATTAACATCTTTGGTGTCTATAACCAATGATTGTCTTTTCATCAAGAAGACAATCAGCTCATTTGCTTAAAAAAGATTAGATTAGATTAGAATGACTTCTGTTAATTATTTAATATACATATAAAATAAATTATTGTATTGTTAGTAACAATTATAGTTTCATATGTTACTTTGGTTATTTTTGTAGTCATGTCAAATAAAATGTTTTTATTTCAAAGCTATTTAAGATTTCCTTTGTAATAAAAGTTCTTTATTTCCTAGAGAAAACTAGCCATAAAAAGCGGACACTTGTAATATCTCGCGGGAGTTCTCTAGAGATCACTTAAACATTTTAGTTCGCGATAAGTCTGCACTTGTAGGGCTGCCATAAAACATTGTACAGCATAAATTCAAGCTTTCATAATTAACATAATTAATTGTTCTTTTATGCATTTTCATAACAAAAGCAGTCTAGTGTTAGTACTACGCCGTAAATACATAATTAAGATACTTAAAATGTTACTTGAAAAATTACTAAATAGGTAGATTTATTTGTTTTCTACTTAATGACACTTGACGTTTAGATAGACATTACCACCGATTTCAATTACAAAAATATCCTGGAAACCTATGAATCGTTGCAACTCTCTCAAATATTACACAAAACGGCTCCATTTAGTTTTTTGTAGAATCACCTTCTCCGAGGCGTAAGCTAAAATTCTTCTTATAAATGTCAAATTTCCAAATATCCAAACAACTTATGAACGCCTCGTTATTATTAAATTGGTTGCTAATGGTTACTGCTACGAAACATGGTTCGTTAATTTATAGAACACGGAATTATTTACATTGAGTTTACTAGTCCAAACATGCTTTTTTCATGGAAGAGGGGGCAAACGAGCAGGAGGTGCACCTGATATTGAGTGATTACCGCCGCCCATGGACATCCGCAATACCAGAGGTCTTGCAGTTGCGTTGCCGCCCTTTTAAAAATGAGTAAGCTTTTTTCTTGAAGGTCCTCATGTCGTATCTGTTCGGAAAAACCCCTGCTGGTAATTGATTCCACAAAAGAGTAGTGCGAAGTAAAAAGTGCCGGGAGAACCGCCGGTTGTGGATTTCCAGACATCGAAATGGTGAGGGTGGAACTTCAATTTTGACGCGATGTCCGATGATGGAATTTAGCAGCAGAAATTAATCCAAACAACTCGTCGAAACACTCTTCATGATAGATACGATAAAAGACGCAGAGCGAGCTTACATTTCTGCGTAATGCCAAGGAATCAAGCCGTTTCGTAATAGCCTGATCGTCAACAATTCGAACCGCTCTACGTTGAATGCGATCAAGTGGAAGAAGCTGGTACTGGGGAACTCCGGCTCAGAGATGAAAGCGGTACTACATGTGAGTCCGAATTTGCGCTTTATAAAGTTGGAGACGATGGGCCAGCAAGAAGATGATAATGCTATCTATGAGGTGGGAACTGTTAATGTTACATGCATAAGTTTTAGCTTCCAAACCCAAACGTGGTGATAATAAACATTAACGCTATTGCAGCAAAAAAGTCAGATGATTGTCATGATAATAGAGATAATGCTTACCTTATCAGAACTTCTTGGTAGTCAATTACCCGTGTTTTACAAATTCCATCTCTAGGTTTTAAATATATGATGCATTATAAAAATCTAGAACCTTTCATATTTTTTATTTTGCGTATTTACCATTTGTCGGCAGGATACTTTTGAAAGTGTAAAGATTATTAACGTTTTAATAGATTCTATTTTACTATAAGCCGAATAGTAATCAAGATTTTAGCGCACACCCACGATTACTTCACGTTCCATGCGTTTAAGGTTGACAGTTATTTAAAGATATCGATAATAAAATTTACATTACTTTTCCAAGTTGTTTTGAAGAATTTCAAGTAATATGAGATACCATTTACAAGTAAAATACTAGAAAAAAATATTAAATAACAATTTAGGAAAATAAAAATTCCAGAAACACTTTCATGTCTTCATCTAAAATTTCTCATTTTATTAAAATGTTGATGATAATAGTCATGTTTCTCATAACTTCACTCATCAAGGGTAAAAATATAAGCTCGTAAGGATTTGAAGTTTTTAAAGGATGCTTCAGTTACATTTTTATAATATTTTATCTTATATTTGCTACTGTTTGAAACGCACACAATAATGTTACTATTTCCCAGTAGCGAAAATAGTTTGAAGTTTTTAACTTTACAGTGTATAAAACAGTCATTTCCGCTGCATGTTCACTTATATCTTTTAAATTACGTAACAGATTTTAATGGGATTTTCGTCAATAGACAAAGTGATTCAAGAAAAAGATGTATAATACAAGCACATTAGAAAAAAGCTAAGAATTTCAAAGATTTATGACAAAAAAATCTTTGAAATTCTCAGCTTTTTTCTAATAAACATAGAAACATAGAAATTCTAAAAAACATATGTTTGTGCGCTTACATTGAATTCATGCGAAGCCGGGGCGAGTCTCTAGTATACCACAAAATACAAATGAGCTAAACGATTTTTGCAGACCGGTTTTCTATGAAATATATACGTATTTCTGATAGACAAGTCGTAAGAGAGAAGACAAGTAAGTACGTCATGATATGCATGTTCATGCAACGATACGCCAGTACTGCAGTCATATTAAATCCTAAAGGTTTTGAATCCTACGAATGACAAAATTTCTTTACATCAGTTTGTTTTAGGTCTATTTTTGTTTTCAACCGACTTTTCAAAAAGGAGGTTCTGAATTCGGTTGAATTTTTATTTTCGATACCTCAGAGCTTAGTCAAACTAACTGATTTCGATATTTTTATAGCATAAGGTAGCAAACAATTAGATGGCTCCCCTAATAGAAAGAGGCAACTACCTCTTATAGATATCAATATGCCATCCTTGTGGTGAGTTCTTAATGCCACATGCATAAGTTCACCGACATCTTTACCTTTTAAACCGGAACATGTCAGTGACAAGTAGGTACTGACGCTATTTCGGCAGGAATAGATTTTTGTTTTAAAGGTTATACTTTCCGTTGGTTCCATATAAACTTGATGAATATCTGATATAGAGATTACAGAAGTATAGAAACAGGCCGGTCTGAATAATCGATCCGAGTCAGAGAGTTTTAATATCTTTCAATGAGATAATTTGATTATGCAACTTTTTTATTTTTATTATAGAACTGTTTAATATTGCAGATATTTTTATTCACACGCAATAGTATAATGGAAACAGTTCGTTAAATGTTAAAATCGATTCTTCGCGTCATCCGTAACCATGGCAATGGCCTTGGTATTCTTTCCCTCATTAATCACGCGACTGTCATGGGTTTTACACACCCTTAACGGAAAATATTTTTCATTATGGTAGGTATATCCATAATCTAACTAATTTACAAATATTTGATTTGGATCGAATTCTTTTCAACTAACTTTCCTAAAATTAGGTTCTCAATAGACCTGTTCTATCCGCGTTGGTTTCGGGCTCCTTTGAAGAACAGACCAAGTGCTGTTCTGACAGGCAGGTCGTACAAGGCGACCGATTGCCTATGCAATTCACTACCATCGTAACTACTAGGTGGTAGAGTTCTGCATTGTTTCGCCTGTGTCTGATACCACCGCCTTACCTATTCCTGCCGCAATCTGCGCGTGTTCAGTGACTAGCACTAACCTGCAGCATCAGTGCTAGTCACTGTCACGTTCCGGTTTGGAGGGTAATGTAGCCGGTATACTTACGCATGTGACACTCGATTTCGCCGCATAAACGTACCATTAACATCTTTATTGTCCGTCTGGGATATCAATCCGAAGCCTCATATCGTTAAGCTTTCGTAGTTGACTTAAGAAATATTAAATTATTTTGAATGAATTTCAAGGCTGTGAATTGTATGTGTATGTCGTTTCGATATTTTTCTCTCAGTAATTCTGCTGCCTATTGGCATAATTGTCGGTACATGATTTAATTTTACTTAGTACGATTCTCTTTTGCTAGATTTGAGATTCCTTTAAGATGTCATAAACAACATTTTCCAGCTGGATTGTAATTTTTTTTTACATATTATAAATATTGTGTATATTTGTTTATGAATGATCATTATTAGCCATTGATATAAAAAACCCAAGATACACAATCAGTGTGTCAAAAACGTCCTCCAAAAATGAGTGCACAATTTTAAATTGTGCACTCATTTCAAATAGAATCGCGTCGGCCGCGTCACTGTCAATTTTATTTATTTTCGTACATTGCTTTGTAAAAACAACTATGAGTCTTGCATTTAAGGTTGGATATGCAGACATATGTTTTTGCCATATCTATAACTACTTAAAAGAAATTAAGGACACTTTTGAGTGTCAGTTTTGTTCGGGACTTGTGCATCTAGGGTTTTTTATATCAATGTTATTAGCGGTATTACCGGCTATCTAACCGAAACCCAGCAGTGACATAGCTGGTGTTTAATAAATAAATATGAATACGATTTAAAAATTTATTTCTACTAGCGATCATCGTCATCAAAATTCGACTGTAGTGTAGTCGTAAAAATTCGACCTATAATAAAATCTCTTAAGTTTGATAACAAAAATTTTAGACGTAAATAAAATAGTATTCATATGTGTATGTACACTATTATCGTGTATATTACATTAATGTAGTGTGTAATGTTTATTTCTATTAATTTAATGTATTTCAAATGCATATTATTTGAAAATATTAAGTTTCTGCAGTCCTTCCCCATGTAAACTTTAACTGTGCCAAATTTCATATTCCATCGTTCGCGTTACTATTCTAAATATATGTATAGGTATGTGTAGATATTTAGGTCTGTGTATTTATTAGTATCTACTATCAATACATATACATGAGTCATCAGGTAGACGCCTCAGATACCTATCTTGGATGCCGCAGGTATCTAGGTACCTAGCTTGGGATTGATTCAATTTTCATGTCTCATTGATTCAATAGTTACTGTAGTTAATACATAACTTAAAGTAATTTAATTTATAACAGTCCGCTAAATCTTATACATGCATACAAATAAGTATATTTTCGATCCGGTTGTAACATAAAAAAAATTTAACTCTTCAAAAGTGTCTGGACAATTTGTATAAGACAATTTTGATTTTGACTTTGACAATATCTTTTGCAATGTCACTGAAACAAGAAAAATAATTAAGAAACGTAATAAACTTGCGAAGCCCTGAAAAATAAACATTCAGAAGTCGTGGGCAGGTCCCGTTATAATATTTAATATTAATTTTATCCTTCCATTTTTTTCTTTCTTTCGTAGCTCTAATTATTTACATTTTATTTCTTTTTCACGCTTTTTTTTCTATTTCTTTTTCATAAGAAGTTAAACACCCAATTGTTTAAATTTACAATTTAGTATATTTTTTATTTTAATAAAATATATAAGGTATATTTAATTCAATATTTTTGATTTGTTGGTCTGAGCTAATTAGTTCAATAATATAATCTATCAAGAATCAAATCCGATAAAACATATTCTAAATCTATTCTTTTAAACTAATATCGCTATTTTTGACCAACAATATATACAAAGGCTTAGGTACACTAGCTGTTCTCACGTAATTATTTCCGAGTATTAGTCATAATAATTATACCATGGTTGATACAATTTAAGGTCAGTGATTGTCTTTTGTTTTTGTGCTGTTTAAAAAATCTATAGGAAATTAAATAAATTAAGTTTTAATTGGCATAACTTTCTATTAGTTTCCTGTTTGCTCCAATTCCTGATTTTTGTTTACTTTAAATTTTTGTGGCGATTTTTCGTTTATGGGCAAATGGGCTCATGTGTACTAAGAATGAATCGGATATATTATTGTAGTTTTTAATTATTAATTATTATATGTAGATATAAAAAAATATAACGATTAATAATATTTTTAGGATATAAGTTCGGCAAAAATAGACATTAAGTCACGAGACAGTGAACGCAAATCTGAAAAGCAAAGGAAGATGGTTTATTATAAGAATAAACTATCTTCCTTTGCTTTTTTTCTAGGTACTGGACCAACTTTGTGTTGATAGAAATGCGTTTGATGGATCTCATCTGTTAGTAAGCTTAGATGTGACCTAAGATGGAACGCGTTTCCCTAAAAGTTACCCGTTCACTCTTCATAAAGGATAAAGGATAAAATAAACCTGAATAGCAAAAGAAAATATTTTTTCATCATAAATTCACGATTTGACGTAACATGATCAAATGTTAAACATATATTTGGATTAGGTACCATAAACGTATACTTTGCTGAAAATCCTCATATTAACATTCAGCTTTATACAGCAATTAATTTTAGTATAATAATTGCTTGAAAGCAATACAAAGTTTCATACCGCAACTTTTGCAATTATGAGAGCAAGAAAGTAGACAAATTTTCTCACTCACAGACATATTAATCTTCCACTTTTATCCTCTTAATTTCTTGAAAATTTTTAACCTAAAATGTTACAGTTGTAGTCGTTTTTATCTGTACTAATGTCATAAAGATAATTGTCAAAAAATATTAGTTTAATAGGCATCCAAGTTTATCCCCATAGGCCCCTAGTACATTTCGATTATCTTAATTTAGTTAATAGATTAGTTGTTGTTAGTAGTTTATATTAAATGATTCAAAAGAACAATTATTTTTGAGGGTACCTTTTTATTTTTAGTATCAGATTGTTACTATTTTTTTATATTATTATATCATAGATAGGAATTAAGCAGATTGGTCTCCAGATGGAAAGAGACGCCTATAGACACCAAATATGTTAATGATGTATTGCTATCCGTGTGGCGGCAATACCACATCTATAAGTCTACCGGCTACCATATCCTCCAAACTGGAACATGACAATGACAAGCATAGCACAATTGCGGCAGTTGACACTATATCGAAACGTTACGCAACTCTACCATCTGTAGTTAGTGACTGATATCACAACGACTCAAATGTTCCTTGGCATCCGATAAAGAAGACAACCTATTATTGACCGCTCCGTTGGTCGAGTGGTTAGCGACCCTGGCTACGCAATCGACGGGGCTCGGATTCGATCCCCGACGGGACAAGCATATGTGTGATGATTATAAATGTTTATATCTCCGGGTTTGGGTGGTTATTAAATATATTCTGGTATTTATATAAGTATTTCTATTAGTATTACTATCATAGGCTAACACCCACAACACAAGTAAATAATTTTCTTACTTTGAGGTTAGATCGAGAGCGGTTTGCTTGTTTGCTATCGTGATAACAAAAAAATATAGGTATACTTCATTTATATTGTAGGAAAGAGCTGTAAGAAAGATGTACAATCTCAGATTAAGGGTTTTCCTGGAGAGAATAATTTAAAGTAATTTATATTATAACTGTAATATCCCAATATGTATTTAAAAACTCTTACTCACTCAACATATAAGAACATTATCTTGTATGTTTCTAAAATATTTGCTCGTTGAAAAATGTTGATGTGCACTACTTAAATACAAGGAACAAAAACAATTTTGTCGTGCACTCACCTCGCCGCCACAGAATTAGTTTCGAAATGATTATCGATTTTGATTATCGAGTGAAAAAACTTCTTACGGCTCGGCCACAGCTACCCGCGGCGCGACCTGCGACGCGAAAAGCGGCGCGGTGAGTTGCGCGACCATCTGGGTATGCCACAGCTCGATTTGTTGCGACTGCGGCGGCGTGCCGCTTTGAGCTGTCACACCTCGATACTAGCTAGTACCAGGGTCGGATTTTCTAATACTATTTTTACTATATTCTTTTGATGCGTAATATATATTATCGTAACGTTAGGATTGTTCGCAAAAATACCATTATTGTTGATACTTACATATATTACCTTTTCATTGATCCCTCCATTCGAGATTTTTGAAGTTTAATTTCTTGAGGCACCTAATATTTCTTTAGGCAGCAAGTGAAATTTTAAGATGCACGCGTATCACCGTAACGCAAAAGTTACAGGTTGAAGTTTTTGTTAAGTAAGTATTAAGTCCTGAAATCCTTGACTACCCTTTTCCAGTCCTTTTATTATTTTAATGTTATTAAGTATTTGCATGCAATTAAATTCTATCAGCTATGCTATGGCTATTCATGGTTTACAACAGGCTATTGACAAACCTACAAGACAAAAATCATGCATTGATCATTTTTTAATGAAAACTTCACATGAATGGCGTAGTTTTGTTTTTAATGAACTTACAGACCATTGCCCTATCCTTTTAATAATTAATGATTTAAAATCTGCGTGCAAACTAAAAGAAAATTATTTAATAAAATACAACTTAAGTGAAATGGATTTAGAATTTCAGAAATTAGATTGGACACCATTTTACATGTTGAGTGATGTTAATTTAGTAGCCAGTTATTTGGTTGAAAGTATTACAAACGTAATGAATCAAAACATAATCACACAAAAATTATCTAAAAAATTTACACCTCTGAAACCTTGGATAACTCATGGCGTTCTTAAATCAATACATATGCGAAATAAATTACATAAACAGCTTAGAAATGACTTACATAACACTGAAATACAAATATATTATAAAAAATACAGAAACATATGTAACAATCTTATTAAAAAATTAAAAAAACAGTATTATGAAAATCAAATTAAATTACATTCTAATAATAATAAAGAAATATGGAAAATAATTAAAAATATATGCAACATAAATAAAAGTAAGTCAGCTACTTTAGAATTATGCAAAATGAGTAACAATCGAAAAGATTCTGCCAATGAAATAAATAAGTATTTCACCTCAGTAGGAAGCCAACTCGCTACATCTATATTAACTAAACTTAATAAAACAGACTATGAATTAGCAAAATATGAAAATCTAAAGTCAGCTCCTTTACAATCACTATCTTTTTATCCCACAGATACAATAGAAATAAAATCTATAATATCAAATTTAAATAACACATCTTCTTCAGGGCCAGATAAGATACCTTCTTGTATTATTAAGACATTTCAAAAATATCTAATTGAACCAATAACACACATGTGTAATCTCAGCTTAGAGCAAGGAGTTTTTCCTAATATATTTAAACAAGCTTTAGTTATACCAATATATAAATCTGGAGACAAATCAATACCATCAAATTATAGACCTATTTCATTATTGTCAACATTATCGAAAATATTAGAAAAATTAGTTAACAAGCGCCTATTATCCTATTTTGACAAAAATAACATATTTTCTGATAAACAGTTCGGATTTAGATCAGGTCGTTCTACAGCTGATGTGGTACAAAAAATAACATCAACTATTAGCTCACATCTTGATAAGGGAAATAAATGTATAGGGGTATTTTTAGACCTGCAAAAAGCGTTTGATACGGTTTCGATTCCTATCCTTTTATCAAGACTGGAGTCTTACGGTGTTAGAGGCATACCATTAAAATGGTTTTCCGATTATCTTACAAAACGCAATCAAAAAGTGAAAATTGATACAGTGACAAGTGATGAGCAGTTATGCAGTTATGGGGTACCACAAGGAAGCACTTTGGGTCCTACCTTATTTTTGACTTACATAAATCCTCTATGCGAATGTCCTCTCGAAAACGGTAATGCACTTATGTATGCTGACGATACGGCTTTACTATTTTATGGGTCTACATGGGAAAATGTCAGAGATATAACTGAAAAGGGCCTACGTAAAGTAGGTATCTGGTTAGAAAATAATTTACTATCTCTTAATGCAAATAAAACAAATTTCATGTGTTTTGATAAAACTGATAAAACTAATATAGTCCAAAATTTAAAAATACATGAAAATAACTGTAGGGCCATAAAACGAGACAGAGTATCAAGTTGCCTATGTCCGTCTATTAAGAAGACAAACACTGTTAAATATTTGGGAATTACACTTGATCACAGACTTAACTGGATGCAACATATAGATGACACATCAAATAAAATAAGAAAACTAATTATATTATTTAAAAATTTAAGAAATATACTAACTTCTTCTCATATTATTAATGTGTACAAGGCTCTCGCTGAATGTATTATAACATATTGTATCACGTCATGGGGTGGCGCTGCTAAGTCAAATCTTATAACTCTGGAGAGAGCTCAAAGAGCCATACTAAAAGTTTGCTTACATCTACCCTATAGACATCCTACTGAAGCAGTATACAAACAAGCTAAGGTACTTAGTGTCCGTAAATTATTTATTTATAATGTAATTAAGAGGTATCACGCATCAGTTACATCAATAAGTAGACAAACAGAAAAGAGAAGAATAAATTGTCCAATTAGCAAAACAAACACTGCGTTTGCACAAAAATACTATGATTATTTAGCTCCTATATTATATAATGCTGCAGATAAATTCATGCCTATTCGGGAAAAAAATGGTTACGAATTAAAATTAGCTGTGTTAGATTGGCTAAGTAGATATGACTACAATAATTGCGAAAAACTAATAGTTGGTACAAAATGCTAAATACCAATAAAACTTACACATCAATTACACACACATAAACACACACACACGCACTCGCACACGCGTTCTCGTGCACACGCACATAGACAGACACACACACACACCCACACACACACACACACCCACACACACACACACACACCCACACACACACACACACAAACACACACACACACACACACACCCGCATAAACATAGACACACACTTATGTACGAACACACTTGAAAATATATACATTTTTTGTAACTGTAATTAGAAGGGGGGCACTGGCTTCTACATAACAGTATCAACTAGTGTAGAGGTCAGCGGTCAACCTAAAATAAGTAAATGTTGGAACAATAAAGATTATTATTATTATTATTGTTACATTTTCTTTAAATTTTTCTCCTTTTTATAAAGGGTTTTAGAACCTTCTTCTACGGGTTTCGACCAAGCAGAAGTAAGGTGTATTGTATGAGTGTATTGTGTTCAGTTCTGAGAAGATAAAAATTTACGAACGATTCTACAAGTATTTAATATAACTGCTTTCTGCATGAGGATATAAGTAAGTGGGTGTATTTGTAACTGTTCAAGACTATTGTGTAGTGTTTTGGGAATCACCCCTGTTGTAGAAATAATGATTGGAATAGTTTTAACTGTGTTCACTCTCCATTGATTTTTTAGTTCAATGGCAAGATCTGTGTATTTTGTTATTTTTTCCGTGAACGTTGTCTGGAGGTTATGGGTATTAGGGACCGCAATATCGATCAGATAGACTACTTTGTTAACTTTGTCATGGAGTGTAATATCAGGTCTATTAAAATGTATAGTTCTGTCGGTTAAAATTGTTCTATCCCAGTACATTTTGTAACATGAAGATTCTAAAATTACTTGAGGAGTATATTTATAATAGGAAGTTTTTTCGCTTATTAATTTGTATTTGTATGCTAGGTACTGGTGGATAATTGCAGCTATTTGATCATGCCTATGTTTGTAGTCCGTCTGAACGATAGCTTTGCAGGCTCCTGTTATGTGCTGAATTGTTTCAGAATTATTATGGCAACGGCGGCAGATATCGCTATACAAGTTCGGGTCGTGAGTTATGAACTTTCTGTAATTTTTAGTTTCAATGACCTGATCTTGTATAGCTATCATAAACCCTTCTGTTTCAGGGAACAATTCCCCGCGTTTCAACCAGATGTTTGACGCAATTTTGTCAACATTTTCGTTGAGTATATCGAGGCGGTGTCTTCCGTGAAGGGACTTCTTTATCCATGCGTCAAGTTTATCGTGTTTATTAGTAATAGGGAAATTAAATTCACTATTTTTTAGTTTTAAAGGTGAATAGGTTAAGTCAATTTGGACTATAGCTTGATGAAGTGAGGATTGCTGTGCTTTCTTGTAGAAGAATGATCTAAGATTTGTTACAATTTTATTGTGTAGATGTTGAATGTCAATAAGTCCTCTACCGCCTTCTTCTCGCGGAAGAGTAAGCCGCTGGATGCAAGAACGCGGATGATGTTTACAATGTTTGGTCATGGTTGTATTTATATTCCTTTGGAGATTTTTTAACTCGGTTTGCGACCAGTGTATAACTCCAAAGGAGTAAGTTAGGATGGGGATGGCATATGTATTAATGGCTTTGATCGTGTTTCGTGAGTTTAAGTGCGTGTTAAGAATTTTATTTAGCCTGCATTTAAAATTTTGTGCTATTGATATTTTGGTTTCCTTAGTGTGAATTTGCTGTGACTGTTGGTATCCTAAATATTTATACCCTTCTCTCTCATCCACAGGGTCAATTTGGTGGTATTCATTGAGCTGATAAGTATTTTGTTGCACTTTGCCTCTTTGCACTGATTGAATTTTGCATTTATCGATTCCAAACTCCATTTGGATATCTGAAGAAAATGTCTGTGTTATGTCTGCAAGTCTTTCTATTTCTTTAAATGTGGCACCGAATAGTTTAATATCATCCATGTACATTAAATGATTCAAAGTTTGTTTTACACAATTGTATGATACTTTGTAGCCATATTGAGACTTATTAAGAAGCGTTGACAATGGATTAAGGGCAAGACAGAACCAAAGAGGACTCAAAGAATCTCCTTGGAATATACCTCTTCGTATGTTAATGACTTCGGTCTGTACGGTTTCATGATTTATATTTAATTTTAACCTAGTAGTCCAGTTTGACATAGTATTTTCTAAGAAATTAACAATGGTCGGATGAATTTTGTAATGTTTGAGAATGAATAATAACCAGCTATGGGGGACAGAGTCAAACGCTTTCTTATAGTCAATATACATGGTGTAAATGTTACTACATTGTTTAAGTGCATGTCTAGATATAACTGAATCTATTATTAGCTGTTCTTTGCAACCCTGACTTTGTTTTCGACATCCTTTCTGTTCCTCAGACAATATATTATGTTTGTCAACGTGTTTATAAATGGACAGGGCAAGACAGGCAGTGATGATTTTATATATATTTTGAAGGCAAGTAATAGGTCGATACTTGGCAGGATTGCCAAGATCAGTTTTTTCTTTTGGCAGCATATAGGTGATGCCTTGTGTTACGTATTTAGGTAGTTTATCGGGATTTAATATAAAGTAGTTAATATGTGTAACAAGTATTGAATGTATACTGGTGAACTTTTTATACCAGTAGTTGTGTATATTATCTGATCCACCTGTCTTCCAGTTGTGAGTTTTGGCTATAACTGATTGTAGTAAATCTAAATCTATTTCATCAAATTCCATTTCTGGCAGTTTCTCTACATCTTCCGTTTCAATCCAGTTCCTATTTTTGTGCTCAACAGGCTTAGACCATATGTGTGACCAAAAACTGTAAAGACTCTCTGGTGATGGTTTTTCCGTTATGGTTGGATTATTACTGTGGTTTTCGGTCAGCTGTCTGTAAAAAGCCTTTTCATTATTCCCAAATAACTTATTTTGAGTTTTGCGAAGTTCTGCTTTCTTATATCTACGTATTCTATTTGCGGTGACATTTAACTTTTGCTTAAGAGTATCTAAGAAGTGTGTAGTATCTGTGTTATGATTTTCGTGTCTGCTATGTATAAAATGCTGATATTTAATTTGAATTATTTTTCTTTCAAGCGATGGGCTTTTATTTCCATTAATGTATTCGGTTAACTGAGCAATTTTACTTCTGAGAACGTTAACTTTGTCTTCAAGGCGTTTCAACCATCGCGGCGTTAGTTGTGTACGACGGCTTCTAGCACATCCTTCAGTGATTCGGGCCCCATTTTGCTTACAGGCTGCATATGCACCGCAATATATTATTGTTTGTATCCTGTCGAAACTCATTTCAGTACTTACGACCTCAGGTATAAGGTTACAGTTTATATATTCAACAATATTTGCTAGCTTTTTGGATGTCCTTTGTTTTGGAAGGTATGGTCTAGATGTTGGATCAGTATTTGCAAACATTTCCATAGCATGCCGAAATGATTCTCTAATCTGTTTAAATTCCGTGTCATCAGATATTATTCTTAAACTTTCCCCATTTTCTGTAGCACTTACTTGTATAATCTCAGTTGTTTGAGATTTTGAACAGCTTATCAAACTGACATTTTCTATAGTGCTGTCAGTGGCTGTAACATTACAGTTGACAGTTGCCTGACTTGATGACAGTTGTGTTGAGTTTGGACTATTTGATGGCAAATCTACTTCATTACAGACGATGGTTCTACCTAATTCAATTGCTACCTCTGCGCAGATTTGCTGCAGTCTTTCTTCAGAAATATACCTTTTATTTACAATAAGACGTCTTTGATCGGCGATTCTTTGGACAGAGACATGAGCTAACTGCGGAAATAAACTAGTGACCTCTTTGTGCAATAGCGAACGGTAAGCGGTGCAATTAGTTTCCAGATTTGTGACCCGGTAATAAATTCTCATAATAGTTTCATTTATATCTTTACTCCATCTAATTCGATGGGTGTTGCGAACATTGTCAAGGTGTGTTGCTGTTTGTGGAATGTTTGGTAAAATGTTTTGTATTTCCTGTCGGATACTATTTATCTCTTCTATTGGTAGTAGATTTCTGTACATAATAGCACGACGTTGATCGCCGATTCTTTGTCGAGTCATTTTCATCTCTGGGAATTGTTCACAAAATTTCTGGTGTAAAGAGGCAAGGTAGTTTTTTGTGTTTTTTGATTCTAATTGTGTTATAATGAGGTACGTGCGCAGTATAAAGATATTCATTTCTTTGGTCCATTTATTTCGCGCACGATGAACCTTCTTGGCGGGTGCAGGGATATCGGCAATATTAGCTTCCTGCACAACATCCTTGAAGGAATGAGAAAGTGATATGTTAGATAGCTCTGATGCGGATGATGACGAAGAAGATGATATATGAAGGTTTGAAGAAGGTGAAGAATAAACAGAAGCAAAAAGAGAGGATGATGGGGATGAATTATGATTTTCGGCTGTAGCATATTGTTCTTGGGAAGCCCGCCTGTTCGACTTCCCTATTTCGGCTGTAGTATATTGTTCGAGGAGAGCCCGCCTGCTCAGCCCCCCGTCGCCCACGGATCGTATGCTGCTACATCCAGCGTCGGCTCCAGATGTACCCCGGCGACCCCCGGGCAGCGACCGCAAATTATATATTCTTCGAGACATTACTTCATTGTTGTTGTTTGGGATCGTTAGTTGGGAAGGTAATTATACAAAAGAATAACCTGATGAACTGGCATTATTATACATATGAAATAGACAGAAGCCGCTTCCCGTAAGCCCCCCCACCGCGACAAGGTGATCCCTTGGGGGGGTTATTATTATTATTATTATCAGAAATCAGAAGTACTTTGTTCAATAAAACTTTTTACAAGTTATTTTGACACGTCAAAATATTTTTTTAAAACTGCTACCGGATCGGAAACGCGGCCACTATTTTTTATATTATTAAAGAAGTATAACTTCTCACGCGCGTACATAAGTACACGCATCCATTTTTTTAATGTGTGGCAACGTAGACATTTTCCGTGCAATCTTTTGAGTTAGTGGGCTGTAGAAAGAATGTATTTTTTATTAATATGAGTGAGATGAAGTATGGTGGTCTCCCCGTGTTGGTCCCGGGCTCATTTGAAGCATAGGTCAACTGCCGTTCTGCCAGGCAGGTCGTAAAATGCGACTGAGTGGCTATTTGCGTCACTAGCATCGTGACTACTAGGTGGTAGAGTTCTGCATCGGCTCGACCTGGTCTGGTACCACCCCCTTACCTATTCCTGCCGCAATAGCGTCCGTGCTGGTCACTGTCGTGTTCCGGGTTGGAAGGTAAGTTAGCCAGTAAACTTATGCATGTGGCATTATGCTCTGCTATATATTTATATATAGCGAGCCACATATAATGTATAGCATTATGCTATATATTACATGTGGCTCGCCACAAGATAGCAACGCACCATTAACATCTTTGGTGTCTATAGGCGATGGTTGACTCTTTCCATCAGAAGACCCATCTGCTTGTTTGCTATCTTATGATACAAAAAAAATAAAAAAGATGAATGTATAGGAACAAATTTTGTTTTAATAAAATTGAGAAAATTTGTGAAGTTTTTAGGTTAAGTTTAAGTTTCGGTGTATAAACTAAATTAAGTTAAATATAATTTTAAGTATGATATTAAAATAATGTGTCAATAACCAATTATTTATATAATCAATAAATCGTCTCAAACCGATACTTTTTTTATCGTCAGCCCAGCATTTTACTTCATTTCCATAATTTTAAGTGTAAAACGTAAAAGGAGCTGATGATCTTCGAAAGGGGATCCTGCAGCATAAAGTTAAAGGTAACCTTAATCTATGGTTCCTTACTCAATGAGCTTAAGCTGTTATATTGCAAAGCTCCCGAGGCCTCCAGCTCCGCCATGTAATTCTATCAAACCATGTGAATCTTCTAGCAATAAAGGCTATATCAGCCCAAGTTCAAGTGTCCACTTTCCAGTTCCATCGTTATATTTTAAAAAATATCCAGCATCTAAGTGTTTGCCAAAACAAATCGAAGTAGCCTACACTCATTGGATTTAACTGGTCAAGCTTAGAAAGTCACATGGACTTCCTTCCGCTCCATCATCAGATACTGGAAGCTATCCTATTTCACATTCCTTAAAATAAAAAATCAAACGGGTCCAAAATTGATGGTGTTGCTCAATTTTAATCAAAAGTTTTGATAACCTCCTTCCTGCTTCATCATAAGACCCTGTAAATCATTTAGCACCAGGATATTTTTCAAAACAGAACAACTGAGTCCAATCTAAATAGGTTTTTCTTGTTTAGTTTATAACTTACCATGGCCACCTTCGAGTTCGATCGTTAAATCCTAAGTAATGATGAGGATTAGATCCTAGAAATCATCCAGCATCAAAATGTTTGTCAGTACAAGACAATTGAGCGCTAACTCAATAAACTTGTCTTGTTGAGTTTAGAAGTTTATTATCTAAGCATTCTGCATCTGGATGCGAGAAGTTTCTATATTACTTTTTTCGGCTCCATCTTCAGAGTCTCGTAATAATGAAAAATATCTTATTGCAACGAAACGATCGACTCCAAACTCTACTATCTTAACACTTTCGGTCTGTGAGTTACAATGACAGTCTAGTGGCTCCATGATCCATTTCTCGTCGTTATGAGTACTAATTAAACTTAGTACTTATAGCAACAAAACCAATGACCCAAAATTTGGTTACCTCGTCAAAACTCTACATCTGAAAGTTCTATTCCCTACAACCAATCTATATCATGATATTAGCTGGATAGTACCATAATATTGCATTGTCATTGAACTTACAAAAGTTTGCCAAGTTTCAGTACAAATAAATATCAGGAAGTCGATAAATATGGTTTGCAATATTTAGAAAATCTTTTATTTACATACAATATTGCTAGTTAAATAAAAGATATCTTCGAGTGAAGATATTGTCGCATCAGGTCTAGGTCACCATGTCATTGCAATTATGTGAAGTAATAAAATACAAAATTTAGCATCGATAAAGCCTTTACAAGTTGCTAAATTCCTTTCATCAAGTTGAAAAGAGCTGGTGAGCTTTCAACGGCTGCACAGATTTTATTGAATCATAGCTAAGAACCATCTCGCAAAATAGGGCTTTCAAGTAAAAAAATCGCAACTAAATCGGACTATCCGCCAGGGTGCTACGATCCACAGACAGATACACAGACACACCTCTGAAACTTATAGCAACCCTCGTTTATGCGTTAGAGGCTAAAATTAGTAGTAAAAATTTTAATACAATATAGTATCTATATCATTTGCATTGGTAATATTTTTGTGTTATTCTGATTCCAACCCTAGCATACTAGTGAATAAAACAAAAGTATTCTTTTGTTTTATTCGCTCATCACACCGCGCATCACGGTCGCGCGTTTTTCCGCGCCGCAATTCGCGTTGCCGGTAGCTGTGGCATACTTTATACAGTTTCCTACAGTACCCGGCGATAAATATTGCACATCGACCTTTGGAAAGAGACAATCGGCTAATTTCGGCTTCGTAGAGCGTTATCTCTGTCGCACAAAATACAAACAGTCCGGTACCTATTAGGAGCTGTTAAAACAAGTATGATTTGCTTCTTTTGATATTTTTATTCTTTGTATAAAATACACTAATTTTTCTATAAGTGATGGCTTTAGGTTGGGGTAAAATAAAAAAAAAAACATGTTTACATTATGTTTACGTATTTATTAATTTTGGAACATTACAGCTTTAGTGTACATAATAAACACCATTATACCTATTGCTAAAATGAGACATTGCAATAAAAATAATAATAATTCTAATTCTCAATTACTTCCATTTCACTATCTGTGCTCTCAAAGAGGTCAATATCACTGTCACTATCAGCCGTATTTATTACTAATCTATCAGTGTAATTGTCTAAACTGTGTTGAATGCTTCTATATTCATTCTCACATTTGATTGCATGATCGCAAACCTTTTTCCACTCTTCAGCGCCGATCATGTTTACTTTTTCAGTCAATAATGTTTTTACTGTAGTTAAGTTCATACCCACATTTCTAGAGGCTACATAGCCTTTCAGTTGAGACCATATATTTTCAATTGGATTAAAATCCGGATGATATGGTGGCAATCGCAACACAGTGTGCCCATGTTCGGCAAGTATTTTGTCCACAGAAAACTCTGTATACCTCTCCTTGTGCTGACATATAATAGCGTAAATCTGGGTTTTTGTTAATTTTGGATCAACTGGAATTTCATGTCTGTTTAACCAGTTGATCATTTCCCGTTTAATGGTGTTTGAGTTGGGGGGTCTCTCAACATACTTGTTGTGATAGGGTGCGTTGTCGATAACTAGAACAGAATCACTGGGTATATTTGGGATTAATTGGTTAACCAGCCATTTCTCATAGTTATCGTTATTCATTTCATTGTGATAGTCACCTGTAGTGTCCGTGGATTTATACGTTAAAAAAGCACCGGGTACAAAGCCTTTTTCATTTCCCGCATGAACTATTATCAAACGTTGACCTTTTGAAATTGGCTTTTTTACTCCTTTTTTCTTATCGTCACTCCAAGATTTCCCTTTAGTGTGGGATGCATGTATATATGACTCATCCATGTAGACGATATTTTTTCCTGTTTCGCGAAATTTGCGTATTTTATCAAGGTATTCCATTCGTTTGAGACTAACGTCGTGCTTTTCCATTAGAATTTTTCGATTATCTTCCATTTAAGTGAACTGAAATCCCATGTCATGAAGTATTTTTCTCAATGTTTTTTCAGACCCATTGTAATTAATAGCTTCAGATAACTAAGCTTTTAATGATTTTATTGTTGGCAGTTCATTAAATCGTAAGTGAAAATCATACACCATTCTTCGAACAACATCGTAATCAAAATCGTCCATATCCAAACGAAATTGCTTTTTTGGTCTCCCTTTTTTTGGAGTGCTGAACTTAATTTCAGTCGAATGTGTTTCAGTACTGACTTCGTTTAATATATTGTTCAAAGTTCTTCTTGAAATTCCAGTGGCATTTGCAACTCGCTCTTGAATCTTCTTAAAATAACAACTTACATTTTCATCTACTTTTTTTTTAAATCTATCAGCTTCGCTTACAAAGTATTTATAAACATTGTAGATAATTTCACGTGACTGACCTCGTAAAGGTTTCCCTCTTTTTCCGAAAGATGCCATATTACAACTTTAAATTATTTAAATTTGTGGGTGTTACAACTCTAAATATATATTTTTTTTCGGGACGCGACTGCACTCTATCGTACTTGAACAACGACTGACTAAACGTCACATAGGTAGTGTGGGACAGAGATAACGCTTTACGAAGTCGAAATTATCCGATTGTCTCTTTCCAAAGTTCGATGTGCAATATTTATCGCCGGGGACTGTACATTTGTTTTCGCTCGTCGCGTCGCCGGTCGCGCCGCTCGAGTTGTGGCCGGGCGGTTAGAGCTAAAAAATTGCGTTGCATCAATTCAGATTTTCAGCTCTAAGAAGTTTTTGTAGCTACAAAATCATTAGGTTGAAAAATGTTAAAGAAATTTTAATGTTGCTTTTTACTTATTTACGGTATTTGACTCAGTTTTTTTAAAGAAAGGAGCTGATTAGATTTTGAAATCAATATTCAATAGGTAGGATATTAATCTGAAAATTATTTTAAAAATGTGAAGCAAGTTTGCTGTAAATTAAATACTTCGTACTCTGATATTATGATTACAACAGCCTTATTGGTCGAGTGGTTAGCAAACCTAACCACGAATCGATGGGGCTTGGGTTCGATTCCCAACAGGGACAAATATTTATGTCTTTATTTATCTACTTATTTCATGCTTAAATGCGTGCAAAGGGAAACAATGAATTGAAACCCCCGTCCCAGGGAGAACTTGATGGACGATATACTGTTACAGAGGGAGATGCAGAGACATAATAAACAATTTTAAAATATATTATAAAAAATCAGACAGATTATTGCATCTCTACATGCTTTATAATTGCTTATATTGTTTTTTGTTTTATAAAATTGTCGACTGGAGCGCCTTGTCAAGAGCCCCACTCTTACTAATGGTCTTGAACCCCTTAGCCACCGGAGAGATGTGGGTTCTCTATGTGTTTTCTACCGCTTATATAATGGGGAGTATTCTAATGAGCTTTTTAATCTAATACCGGCTACCACGTTACGCCAACGTACTACACGCCGTAGTGAGGGATTCCACTCACACCATCTTGACGATTGGTCATCTACGACTGTTCGATTTGCACGTACCTTCTTTATACGAACAATGAAGCTTTGGAACAGTCTACCTCACAAGGTTTTTCCGAGTAGCTACGATCTTGGGATTTTTAAGAGGAGGATCAACACATTGGCAACTAACCCCTTATGCTGTAAATGTCCATGGGCAGTGGTGACCGCTTTCCATCAGGTGGCCCACTCGCTCGTATGCCTGCAAATTCAATAAAAAAAAATTGCTTATCTTATTTGTCACAGAAAAATCAATATCATTGATATAAATGCAATGTGTTCTTCTAACTATTTTGCTACATAGAATTCGTAAGGCGTTACATTTACTGTATTTAAAAATTTTATTAATGACAACAATTTTTTCAGTTCCAAGAAAAAATTTTTAATTACTAGTTCTTCAATGTCATCATTGATTATTGACATTAAAATACGACCATTAAAAATTTAGAAGAAGAAACCATAAGCCAAATTTATTATGGACTAGCAATAATTTCCGGCATCTAAATTCCGCCATCGCCTACACGTCGCACTTGACTCTTGACAATTGGTTATCCAGAAATGTTTGATTTGTACATAAAGTGTTTATAAGAACGGTCTAACTTTGGAACAGTCTACCTCACACGGTTTTACCGAATAGCTGTGATGTTGGGATTTTTGAGAATCGACAAAGTGTTTAGAAACTGGCATCGCATTGACAACTTACCCTTTGTATTGTCAATGTCCATGGGCAATGGTGACTGCTTTCCATTTCCTAACTAATCGAATTTCCCAGTTTAGCGATCAGCGTGTCTTGTGACACATAGTCCTCTTTTAGTAATTATGTTCTTCTTTATTCTAATCTTTTCTGGACCATATTATTCACGCAATCATCTTATTATCATCAGTTCATCTTTTAGATTGTCTGCCTCTTTTTCTTTTGCCATCCTGTGGGTGCCATTTTGTTAAAATTCTTGTGCATTTTATTCTACTGCCTCTCGTCATGTATCATATCCATCACCATTTCAGCTGACTAGTTTTAACTTCCCGCTACGTAATTTAATTAACTACTTGATTTAACGAACTTGAACGAACGCGAATCTTCAAAAGCTTTAGTTCTTTTACATGCAAGCCTGTTTTAGCAAAATACAAACTCTACTCCTTTTCTGTTACTTCTACAATAATGGGAAACCAGATTATACTCAGTCAGTGTTACATTATTTTCATTACCTGAGTTTAGAAAAAATTCGGAAAAACATAATATATCTGGTTCTTCTGTTACTTCTCAAATAACATCACATAATAACACGTTTAATAAATCTTTTTTTACGGAGTATTCCTGCTATATTTTGATGAAATATTTGAAAGTCTGTTCTCTGTTACTTATTAATTTCGGAACTTTTCTAGTGTTTAGTGTTTGCTTATTCAATTTACCTTTAACGAAATAATTGAGAATTTATATTTTTTTCCTGGACAGGAAAGTAATAAGGAATACTGCTTTTCTCAGGTATTGAATGTAGACTTGATGTAATAAAACTTTGTGATTTAAATTTCTTATTTGCTATGTTATTTTTAAAGGATAAAAACTTATTATTATACTCAAATTTCTCTAATTCAAGATTGATACGCTCACACATACAAAAAACATGACTTCACAGTTATGTTCATAGACTGTTATACCGCATTGCGAAATATTGTTTAAATCTACAAATCTATTTTTTTTTTTTATTTTTACATACTGACTTTAATATATTATTTAATTTTGTCTCATTTAGTTTAAATTTATTGTTGTAAAAACTTAATAAAAAGACCGGACAACGTACAGTGCTCAAAAAAGGAAATCAGTTCAGTCATTATTTTCATAGGATTATTGTCATGTTCATCTACACAAATTATTAATTTATCTTTTTCTGTGTATTCATATATACTGCTTGTCCTAATTATTTCTTCTGTAGATGCTTGGGGTTTTATACAAGAAATGAATTTATGTTTTTTATATTGCGAATATATTCTGATGGTATTCGATTGGGTTCCGCTAAACTCAGAAACTTATAGTATTGCAGGATTGCAGCAGGATAGTATTGAAGATAGTATTGCTTCACAAAACTTCTGCAAACTATTTGCTTTTAAAAACTTTTCATAATTTATTTACATCCAAGTCCAGTAGACCTGTAAGTGTGGTCAGGGTGATCAGCAGGCAGGAACGACATGTGATGGTAGTGTTATTAATGGTTGTGGGAAAGAAAGAAAGAAAGAAGGAAGTCTTACGACCATTTTATTTTAGACCATTTTACCACCTTTATATTTAAGAAATATCCATAGTGATCACGTATAAAGTGTTCTTAAACTAATTGTTACACATATATTTATTATAACTAAAGCCATGCATCAGTATTAAGTGATGTTACAGTAAGATACTAAATGCAACCGTTAAATCTGTAATTAAGATAATTTAACATTACACCAGATCTCCTCAGAAAGTTCACCATTACACCCCCGGATTAAGAGAACAAAAATGTATGACAAACGGAGTTAAATTATGCATTTTTGTATAACTATTTTTATTATATTATCATACTTTTAAAATTAACAAACAGTATTAAAACATGAATATAAAATAAACATTGTCTCTTAATTATAAGTAATGTATTGTTCTTATGAACTACATATTATGGTTAATTATTTTTTAATATTTCTTTATTGGGTGATAAATCTTTCAATACTTAACCGGGATCTAAATACATTTTAACCAGTCTATATGACCACTTGATGGTAATAAATGAAATTCATTATTAAATTGTTTTTATTTTCGCTATTTATTTTGCGAACGTGTTTTGTAAAAGGAAACTTCGCATCTGCGTAACTTTTATTAATTTTTATAATTAGCTAATAATTCGATAACTTATCGATTTAATTTATCGTTTACTAGCTGACCCGACAAACGTTGTTCTGCCTTTTTAACTACTCTTTTTTTTCTATATTTTCTCACCTTTTAAACCTTCCCTGGATTTCAACAATTAATTTAGAACCAAAATTAGCAAATCGGTTTAGCCGTTCTCGAGTTTTAGCGAGACTAATGAACAGCAATTGATTTTTATATATAGATAAGAAGATAAACCTACTCCTGAGTGCTAATTTGTTTACAGAACATTAGCAATGCTTTTAACCATTCGTCTCGCGATATTGCCGATCAAATATTTTTTTTGGAAAATAAGTACAGAGGATCTACTAGTTAAAATATAATTATAATTCTTTTCATTTTATATAGTTAGCTAACAATTCGATAAACTATCGATTTAATTTATTTTTTATGATTGCCTATTCATCAATTTATTTTGTTTACAAAAGATTACCAATGATTTCAACTATTCGTCTCGCGATATTGCTGATTAAGTGTTTGGCAAATTAGTAATGAGGGTCTACTTATTAAAAATACACTTATTTTAGCAGTCGACCAAGTTATCGTTTCTTTACTAAGTTTTTCAATAATTTGCGCAGATTTATATGAGGTATAATACTCAATTCAAAGTCTTTTTCTCGTTTTGAAAATTTCTACGAATCTTGGTTGATCAGACCTAGAACTTATCGAGTCGTCAGATAGTAATTCACTTCCATCCGTCTTGCTTCCGCTCTAGTCTACACACGCTAGCCTCTCATGCATCTAATTCCTTTAATTCATTCAAAGTAACAATTATCCTGAATAATGCGCCTGCAGTCGCATTTTTCTTCCATTAATTCTTTATTTTAAATGACATAATAGTAGTTCACTTTAATAGGTACATATATTCATACTTTAACATTTCGCACCTCAGTAAAATTATCATAGAGTATGAATAGTCATAGAAGTGCAGTGGCACACAAATACCGCTTTGTTCTCCCAGAGACAAAGTATTGTCATGTAATTAATTATACCTAAATGTTTCTTAATAAATCTTGTCCTATAATACCCATAGCATTACGTGGTAAATTAAGAAATACATGAAACTTATATTCAAAATATTTATTATTATATTCCACTTCAAATAAACCAAACCCTCGGCACGTAAACTTCCTGTTATTACACTCATTTCTAGATTACTATAAGTATTAATATTATAAGCATTAATATTCTCTACAGATTCATATTTTACTGCTGATAATGGTACGGAGCCTCCTCAACCAAATATTCTAATTATCTATTATCCATTCTTAGATTAACATAATTAATACTATCGCAAGTTTATATTTTATTACCAACGAAAAGATTCGCTTTTATTTCTTTTTGTTTATATTGCCGCTTCTGGAGCTACTAATCTTTGACGACGGATTTTTTCTACATAATAATGTAATGGCCTCCTAGCATAATTATTGTTGCTACACAAAACCACAAACAAAACTCTTTCAGCGGAAACTCGATGTGTTTGCGTCACTAGCTTGTCGTTATACTGTCCATATGCTGACCAATACTTATTTCTATAATTACGCAATAGCGCATGTTCATTAGTATTATAATGGTAATTACTATGATTTTTGTTTAAAAAAATGTTTTGACCGTTCATATGTTAACGTTAACTTTGTAAACCAGATGCAAACCTTTTTATAGCATTTCTTCCGTTGACCGGACGGAGAAATAGTAATCTTACGATCTCTTCAACAAAGTCCTTACTATATAGATAGATATATCACCTTCTTCAACTTGCTGCAATCTAGCCTATAAATCTATAAAGCTAAATTATTATTATTATAAATCTATAAAGCTAAATTATTATAAGCAAATATTACTATTTAAAATAAATTGTTAATTATTCTTATACCTTATTACAGTTTTATAATTTAAAAAACTATGACCTAAGATACCTTTCACTGACAAAGATACAAGACTAAACGTTAAAAACATTTTTTTAAACATTAATTCCTTAAAATATAAAATACTTCATTGTTTGGATATTAAATTCCCATTAATTTATTTCATAGTCAGCTTTTCTAGGCATCTCTACATTTATAATAATTATTAAATTAGTCTTAGTTTGTAGCGATTCATATTTTACATAATCTGTCTTGTTAAATTTGGTGCGCAATAAAGAGTATTCATTCATTCATTCATTCATTCATTCACTGCTACTTATAAGAACATGTAACGGATATTTATTATTTACGCAAAATTGAATTACACTAGTATTCTTATAGCCGTTTTTAAGTGGAACTCTGACGTCTTAGAGTACTTTTATGTCTGATTAATGTATAAACTGGACTAAACTTTGTGTTTTACAGTAAAGTACTTGCATTTCATTTAAAACTTTTTTATTTGAGTTGACTATATAGTTTAATGTATATCTATATTAATATTATAAATGCGAAAGTTTGGATCTTTGGATGGATGTTTGTTACTCAATCACGCAATAATTACTGAACCGATTGGAATGAAATTTGGCACACAGGTAGATAATGACCTGGAATAGCACATAGGCTAACTTTTATTCCGGAATAATTAGGTGATCCCGCGGGATTCGCCAAAAAACTCTTATAATGCAGCGAGCTGCACGCTGCAGCTAGTGTAATATAATGGCGAAATTACCTAGAATAAATTACAACAATTATAAGTTGTAGTCACTAAGCGGGTGGTACGGCATTCTTACTGCTGTTGCTGGGTGTACGATGACCGGTGATACGATGTCGGTACTCGGTGTCACGAGCCTCGCAGCGAACGCCACGTGCGTGGTTTGCGATGACATGGGATGACTCGAAGCTACTGTTTGCACTGGGCTATACCCTGGAATATAAAATGGGCCGAGATTTCTTGTATACCGCTCGTTCTGGCCAGACTATTTATACCCTGAACTCATCTTCGTTTCATCAACTTTTCTATAGGGTTATGGAGATTCTTCTATAGTGGTATCAAAGTTTTATAGTAGTTGATACCTTGGTCTCCATTCGTTCTCGTCTCGTTTTTCTTTCAGGAGCTGGTTTATAATCTATAGGGGAGCTCTTCTATAGTGACACTCACGTTGTATTCTCTTTTTAATATTCATGATCTTTAAATCCTTTTGGCGGGCTTGGCTGGAAGGGTCGGTTGACAGGTTTGGCAGGCAAGTTCAGCTGGTAGATTCGGCTGGCAGGTTTGATTAGCAGGCTTGGCTGGCAGGTTCGGTTGACAGGTTTGGGAGGCAGGTTCGGCTGGCAGGCTCAGCTGGCAGGCTCAGCAGGCAGGCTGGGCAGGCAAATTTGGCAGGCAGATTCCTTTGGCAGGGTGGTGTGGTTGTGATGGTCAACAGGCAAGGGCGTTATGTGGTGGTAGTGTCGTTGATGGTTGTGGGAAAAAAGAAAGAAGTCTTACGACCGACTTTATATTTAACTAGTATCCATAGTGATGAAGTATAAAGTATTCTTAAACAAATCATTACACCTTTTTCCCGCGACGTCGCTCGCGTGGAGAGTGGGGGGTTAGAAAGAGACAAAAAGTAGCCTATGTCACTCTTCATCCCTTCACCTATCTCCACTTAAAAAGTCAATCCGTCGCTTCATTTTTCCTTGAAAGATGGATAAACAAACACACACATACACTTTCACATTTATAGTATTATTAGTATGGATAACCTAAATCCATGCGTCAGTATATTGATGTTACAGTTTTTTTGATATATAAATGCAACCGATAAATCAGTAATTAAGATAATTTAATATTACACCAGAGACCAGCCTATTTGACATATAGGTCTTATGCAGACTTTGCGCAATCGGATCTTGCAAAATACGCTTGCACTTAATATTTTCAAACAATTCAAGTTTTTCTATTCTAATTTGTTCTTTGTTCTCGCCAATATCACATGTGTAGATAAACAGCCAATATATCCAATTTTGAAATGGAGATCTCTACATCAGCTAATAATATTTTTTAATAGTGGTCCATTTCAAGACGAGGATTTCATTCCTTCATTCATTCATTCACTGATTCATTCATTCATTTATTTATATTTTACTAAAAGACGATATGTTAAAATAATTTATTGTGAATACTAAATCAATTCATAGTTGTTAACTGTATGTTTTGCTTGTTATTGTAACTAATAAATCTAATATTTATAAATAAAAAATAAACTTACATTAAAAATTAAACTGTTAAAATGTTTACTTTTATTTGTAGTTTCATAATTTTTCTAGTTTTGTCCACAAAAATGAATTCTCAATGCATTTCCTTAACAGAGGTACAATGCTGGATAACGATTCCGCGTAATATTTTGGGCGAACCATTTGAGGTGTAATCATTTTTTTAACAAATACATTTGTTAGTATGAGGAGTGTTTTGAATCCTAGCACTTCTCCTAACTTAAGGTCCTGTTCTATCCTGAAAAATAAAATAATTCACATTTTACACTTGATAAAGGTTTAGATGCATCTTGCACCACTTTATTGAAATACTTTTTGTGAAGTTCCGTACCCAAAGGATAAAACGGGACCCTACTACTAAGACTTTTCGCTGTCCGTCCGTTTGTCTGTCTGTCCGTCTATCTGTCTGCCCGTCTGTCATCAGGCTGTGAAACGAAAATCTCATGAAACGTGTGAATGATTAGTTAGAAAGTTGAATTTTTTAAGATGATGTGTTTCTGTTGCCACTATAAGAACAAATACTAAAATCCAAATAAAATAAATATTTAAGGGGGCTCCCATACTACAAAGTGATGATAATATTTATAACGACAACTAGTAGGCGCTTGAAATATTCACTTTAAAAATAATAATTCACTTAAAATAAAAATTTAATGAGGGCTCCCGTACAACATACGTGATTTTTTTGCCGTTTTTTATAGATGATGTTGCCTTTCGTGCCCCAGTACGACGCGTACTTAGCCGGTTATTAATGAATTTGACCATAGTAGGAGTCATTTAAAAAGTATTTAAATTCTGGTGCAAGCGGACCCAAGATTAATAAAATAAAAACGATTTTATAACCTTGAGTTCATATTTTATTAAATAGGTATATATTCTCAAAAACAAAAACACCTTATATATAGACTATCTAATAGTATAGAATAATAGATCATCTGTGGCTATGCCAGACAGTTCTTAAGAAATGAACAATTACTATATGAGTTACTTCCATCTTAGCTAATAGAAGAAAGAGTTCTACTTACAGTTTCTCTTCCGGATTTGATACCACGGCCTTACCTATTCCAGCCGCAATAGCGTCAGTGCTTGTCACTGTCATGTTATGGTTTGGAGAGTATGGTAGTAGGTAATCTTATCCATGTGGCATTAAGCATAAAGCATTAACGTCGTTGGTGTTTGTAGACGATGGCTGTCTCTTTCCATCAGGAGAGCTATTGGCTTCTTTGCTATAAAATATAAGATATTTTATAATATCATAAATTTATTGTAGTAGCGAGTTTTTGAATTTAACTAAGTTATTGAGTGAAATACATGATCTCAGAATATTTCGAGAATAAAACATCATATATAACGCGCACAAGCTTACTTGCTAGACCACTTCAAACAAGGTAACAGTGACATACAAAAAAAGGCCATGTTTTGTGTGTGTGTTTTACGTGACGCTGTGGCCATGACAGCCGTGTGTGTTTTACGTGAATACGTCAATGTAACGAGTAATATTTTATGGTAATATTCATTCGCCGTACATATACCTTCGGATGCCTACATCTTTTTGCGTTTTTGATACTTCTTCACTCTTTTATATGGGGGTTCATAGGTACTATTAAATTGTTTTTATAATTCCGTTTAGACGGTATACGTTTCTTGTATTTTGATTTGGCTTTTGAAAGAATTTTTTGACCGATAACAATTTTTTTTCTATTTCTTTTTTCATTTAAACTACATAATATACATTTACTATAAGCATTTACAACTATTTTTTTACTTAAGCAATCTAGAAATCTTTGATCGATCGAAAAATCGATAAAGTTGTCGAACTAAACTTAATCCAATCTCATAACTGCTCCGACTCAAGATATATTGCTTATAACGCAATTCTGTAACGTAGCAAAATTACTTAAAAATGGCAGCACTTCCTCCTTAGTCCCCGCGAAGAATCGTAGTTTGTACTTGTCTCAAAAAGTTCTTTAATTATTTCGCAATCCAACGGTATAATTAGATTCGGATGTTGATGATAATTATGTAACTATAACACCAAACTGTATCCCCTAATTTCGTTATCACCAATTTTTTTAACTGTCTCTCACTGTGAAAGAAAATTTAAAGACGTATTCACGTCAAAACTAAGGCGGTGACGTAAAGCCCAAGATAAAGTCAAAGTCAAAAGTCAAAATATTTTTATTCAAATTATCCTTTACAGACACTTTTGACGAGACAATATTTTTTGAGCTACTATCGGATCGGAAACGCGGCCACACACTGAGAGAACGAACATTATTAATCTCAATTACAAAATACTTCTTATAATCAGACGAAGAAAACAAGTTATTTTGCATTTTCCTGCGAATTTTTAAGTGTACCTTTGCGATGTTACTGAAAAGGAAAACATATAAAAGCGGTGTAAGAAATAGAACAAACTTACCGGAGGTCTGAAAATAATGAAGACCCCAGCAGCATAGTTATCTACCCTTGTCCACCACACTTTATACCACGCACAAACCTTTTTTATTTGTGGACGAGGGTGGATAACTGTGCCGATGAGTTCTTCATTATTTTCAGACCTCCGGTAAATTTGTTCCATTTCTTACACTGCTTTTATATGTTTTCCTTTTCAGTAACATCGCAAAAGTATACTTAAAAGTTCGCGGAAAATTGCAAAACTTGTTTTGTTCGTCTGAACAATGGATTTCCGCAAAGTAACGCCTGAATCTATAAAATAACTTCTTATGATAATATTTAACAAACCTTTTACAAACGGATTAGTTTAAATCTGCTTTAAAGAATAGATCATCTGAGTCTATTCTTCAAAAGGAATTTCGACTAATACGGCTCAATTATAAATTAATTAGTTCATTTTTCTTAATTATCTCTTTAACATCCGTTTTAGGTTGATTTATCGTCTCTAGTCTTAAGACAGTCTTATTATTTTATGATTTCAAGGCAAAAAACTTAGATACATACGATACATACGATTGTAATAAAGTTTATACATATACAGAGAATTTTTGTCTTTTTGTGCGTACGTGTCCATACGTATTAGTTTCAGGGCAAGACTAGTAATTACGAATAAATGTACATCTTGACTAAATATTACTTGAATAAATAGCAGCAACAACTAAATACGTTAACTTGTTGCTGGTATATTAATGACTTCACTTGATATTTTTGTCCGGGTTTCTGCAAGCTTGAAACTTTTCATAAATAAGAAAGTTATACTTTAAAAAAAGCGTCAAATTGTCAAAAGTCTCTTTTAATTAAATACCCTATAATTAATAGGATTTGTCAAAGCATAGATAGTTAATATCAGGGAATTTGACGTTGAAAGAGCTGACATTTTTTGGATAATATATGAAATGTAATACATACGTATCTCCAATAAGAAGGACACGGCTTGGATCCGTGACTCCAGCACGTTGAATGGCAAATTTTCCGAATTGTTTTGAGGGTTTTCCGAATAATATAGGTTGTCGATTAGTCTCCTTGCTTACTATGTCAATGAAGTATCCAAGACCTAAAAAAAATTAGTTAGAAGGATTATCTTTCATGTCCGTAACTAGTAACCCATAGAGCGAGCGACCAGAATGAAAGGTCACATTGACTGAAAATTCTAGATTTAGTACTAAGAACGATAAAGGTACTCGTATGTTCCGACAGTAGTACGTGATACCAGCTCACATTTCCCAAATTGACCCAGGTAGGTTGTTTGTTCGTGACCGGTGGGCGTGGGAATCAGAGAGGCCTGATAAAACAGATGTCCGCTTGTCTCCCGTTGTAGGGATCTCAAGACTAGATTAGGCTTAGGAGGTTAAGATGGGATACTGGAATAGAACGCAGCAAATTTTAATAAATCGGGTAGTGGCCATTCTGTTAGTTTCTTTCTTTGCGTACATATCCTTTCCTTTGCCTTTTTCTAGAGATACATATCGCGATTCTTTTGCATTTAAAAAAAATTCAATTTATTGCAATAGTCCAAATTTCTATTGGACTTTTTCATTACAAAAAAGTTTATCTGAAAGCTGTTCCATTCCAATTAGAAACATCGTAGCCGGCACCACTCTTATTAACTGAGACACATATCTTATTTGTTGGGTGTTGCTTATTTAAAGTACCTGAGAGTCAACTTGGAGCACAGTTTTTTCTTTGAGCTGGCGTTTGCGTACTAATTCGTGACTTCGAAAAACTGTGAGACTTTATTAAGATTTTTAAGAAGAGGGTCAAATTAATTCTTAAAAGCCGACGTCCTTGGTCATGTAGTCACATTGTCCATTAACTTTTGTAGTTTTTTTTTTATAAGATAGCAAACAAAAAGATAGCTCTCTTGATGGAAAGAGACAACTATCGAAAATAGACACCAAAGATAGCAGAAGATAGCGTGCGTTGCTATCCTTGTGGGTCTTATTGTCACATGCAGAAGTTTACTAGCTTATTTACTCTCTACACCGGAACGCGACGGTGACGGCTCATATGACTGCAGATACAATAACAAAAGAAAACAAAACATCCGACATTTTATAATATAATACATCTAGTTCACGGTAATTTTTAGATATACGTGGTGTAATCATTAGACAATATGATTGTGTTGATGTTAATAATTTTAACGAAAGATTTTATTTTGATTTGTCTCACATCACATATTGTTTACTGTTTATTCTACACCACCACCTGCTTACTAGTCCCATCAATAAAATTAGTGGCCATGATAATTGCTTTGGAAATCTATAAGCACAAAGTACGCATATCGTTGAGATGTCGCATCACATTTTAATCTATACAATAGTCTCATGATATTGAAGCAATCATATTTACCTACTGCCTGTTTTGCCTCGTTATAAATTTATGGGATGCAATATTCAATAAGTGCAACAGATCCGCCACATGGTAATTACCTAAAGATGAAGTGCCAGGTTTCAAGCAAATATATTTGTTTGCAGCCCCGACTGTAAAAAGTACATCAGGTCGTTTTAAGTAAGTTATTGCTCTGTACATCTTCGAAAGATTTATATTAAAATCGCTGTCAAACAACACAGCGCCAATCTCTTCATCATCCGTTAGATACTTTTCTGCATCTAATATATTCCCAATTTCTGGCTGTTCAAATAAAATAAGTAACTTATTAAAAATGTTAAATACTTCACTTAGATTATAGAATAAGTAAATAAAGAGATACTTTAATGTTTTTATTTACAAGAATTTAGGAATTATTCAAATTTACCAGTTAATAGTACTAACTAATTAAGTATTATCACGCCAATCCCTTGCAGATTAGCCAAAGTGAATCACCCATCAATCGCCAATCCAAACCCAAACCCAAATCGTTCCTGACTCCAGTTCATAATGATTGTGAGATAGATGTCAGATGCAAATCATCTATGTACAAAATATTTTTTATTTGAGTTATGGATATTTTAAGTGCAGAATTGAAGATGAATAATTATAATTTTGATGTAAGATTTTCCCTTGGAATTATTCTTCTTTTTATCCCTAAAGCAATAAAGGGGTGTAATAAGTTTGCCCGTCATCTATGTGTAATGTAGTTTTTAAACCTGATAAATCGGTTTAAACGCAGTTTTAATTTAAAGCTGATTTTCTAGCGGTGGTGCTTAGTTACGTTTTATCAAAATCAGTTCAACCATTTCAGTGTTTGCGGCTCTTTTCTACTCGATAAAAGGAATAAAACAAGTGGTATAGTGCTGATCGATACAAAATTTAGTGTTCTGTTACTTTAATGATGTTGCAAAGACATAGTAACTTCAACCGACGGCTCCAGGATTCACATTTCGAAATCATCAGCTCGTTCCGTGTTTTGCTGCGCTAATGAATCACATGAGACAGAAAGATGATCATGATGAATGAATATTTTGGAGGCTATTTATATTTTTAAATTACAGTTTTATTAAAGTGAAATTGAAGTATTGTGCTTTATATTTCCTGTCGGGAGAAAGAAATTTGCGCACCGTTATTACCTTCCATGGATGAATTATTAGTATTGATAAAAATATTGTTAATCCGGACGATCTCGATGAGAATATTGGAACTAAAAAAGGAAATAAAAAAGTATGTGAAAATAAAGTTCAAAGATTGCGATACATACATAATATGTACATACAAGTGAAATTAATATGAAGAGTGTAATAAAAATAAATCTTATCACTAATATCGTTAAGTTTACTAGGTGGTAGAGTTCTGCATTGTCTCGCCCGGGTCTGGTACCACCGCCTTAGCTATTCCTGCCGCAATAGCTTAAGTGCTTGTCACTGTCGTGTTCCGGTTTGTAGGGCAAGGTAGCCGGTAAACTTATGTATGTGGCGTTAGACCTCGCCACAAGATAGCAACGCACCATTAACATGTCTATAGGCGATGATAGACTCTTTACATCAGGAGACTTGTTGACTGCTTGTTTGCTATCTTATGATATAAAAAAAATTAAACAGCTTCTTGCTTGTTAATTTTATTGACTCCAATTTTAAGAAATATCTTTTTCTTTACAAAGTAAAAAATAAAATCGCTTCCAGTTTATTTTCACTTATATCTTTTGAATAACGCAACAGACTAATGTGGTTTTCATCAAGAGACAGAGTGATTCAGGAGGAAGGATTCAAGACTTATGTATAATACATGCATATTATAATAGAAAAGAGCCGAAAATTTCAAAACTTGTCGTAAAAACATGTCTTTTGCTTCAATTAATCTGTGCGAAGCAGAGGCTGGTAGCTAGTAATTATACAAATTTACACATATTCCTACGTAGTTAGTAAAGTTGTTTTGATTCCACTGCCTTACCTGTCACTGCCGCAATAGCCTCAGTGTTTATCAATATATTATTCCGGTTTAAAGGGTAAGGTAGCCGGTTAACTTATGGATGTGGCATTTAATTTCGGCACACGGTTGGCAACGCACCATCAACATCTCAGGTGTGTATGCGGTGATTGTCTCTTTTCATCAGGAGAACGATTTTCTCGTTTCAAATAATACATGAAGAATACATGAAATTTTAGTTACTTAAAATCTCATACTTACGCCATCTTCACATCGAAAACCATGTAATTCTAATACCTTAATAGTTTCAGGGCATGTAACACAATATATTTTCTTTTTGAAGCTTATTGATTTGAGGTATTGAGCAATTACAATTGAAGGAATAGTTAAATTTTCCTGGAACAAAACTGTAATTAAAATTGATCTTATGTATCATCTTCGTACTTTAATACGAGTATTATGATTACAACCGCCCCGCTGGTCGAGTGGTTAGCGAACCTATCTACAAATCGATGGCGTAAGAGTTCGATTCCCGACAGGGACAAACATATGTATGATAAGCATAGATTTTTGTATTTCTGGGTTTGGGTGTTTATTATGTTTCTACTATATGTATATCTATATGAATTTCCATGTATTAGTATCGTTGACTAACACCCATAACGCAAGCAAATAATTTGCTTACTTTGGGGTCAGATCGATTTGTGTAATTTTTCCAGATATATTATAATTATTAAATAATACTATGTTTATGTTATTTCTGGGTTTGGGTGTTTATTATGTAAGGATATATATAAGTCTTTATATATGTATTTCTATGTATTAGTATCGTTGACTAATACCCATAACGTAAGCAAATAATTTGCTTACTTTGGGGTCAGATCGATTTGTGCAATTTTTCCAGATATATTATAATTATTAATATAATACTATGTTTATGTTATTTCTGGGTTTGGGTGTTTATTATGTAAGGATATATATAAGTCTTTATATATGTATTTCTATGTATTAGTATCGTTGACTAACACCCATAACGCAAGCAAACAATTTGCGTTTTGTGTAATTTTTCCAAATATATTATAATTATTAATAACATGATTTTATATAATAGTAATAGAAAATGACATCTATACATATAATAAAATCGTAGGAAAGTCAAAACTGTACATTGAATATTTTTTTAAAAGAATACTTGGGGCGTGATCTACAATCGATATCGAAGCCAAAAATATAGTTTTTAGAATTTTTGTCTGTTTGTCTGTATGTATGTCCGGGGTAAACTCGAAATGTACTGCATGGATTTTCTTCAAATTTTTCATGAATCTTACTAACAGGTCGGGTCAACTTATAGGCTAAATATTATCACGCTATTATTACCTACGGGGAGGAGCTGCGCGGAGTAAACGAAGTCCGCGCGAACGAAGTCCGCGCGAACGAAGTCGCGGGCAACAGCTAGTAAAATAATAAAAAAGTACAGCATTAAGCACTAGCAACCAAAATAATGTAAGAGCAATTATAATAATTTGAGAATATCAGTGTTTCAAAAAGCACCTTAATTCGGTCCCAGTTGTAATGTAGGTAAGTAATGAAATGTTATTAAATTAACTTTAATTAAATAGTTATGAAAGTAAACTATTTTAACTTTATACAGGGTTTTACCAATGGTTTATAAACTACAAATTCTTCTTCAAAAGTATTAAAAATGGGTAAAAATAATCCTATACTTCTATATTTTTTTAATTGACGTACCACTTTGTAATAATATTTTTTTAATTTGATCATGTGTTTTTATAGACAGAAGAACAATTTATTTTTCTTTCTAAAATGTATTTGCTATAGCTCACCAATATAAATTATAAACATATGGGTTCCCATTAGATGACTAAAATAATAATACTTACATATCCATTTTCAATTCCTGCCGCTTTGAACATCGACTCGTACTCTTTTTTAGAACGTGTACTGTTATTTGATACAAAATGTACTGTCTTTCCAAGCTTTTTCATTAGTTCAAAAATAATACCAGAGTCGGGTAATGGCGATTTATCCCAAATAACTCCTAAAATAATTAATGAATAATCTTATGTTATTGTATTGAAGTGAATCGATACTTATGGTTGAAACTGAAGCGACTAAACTGGTCATCTACATTAATCTATATTAATATTATAAATGCGAAAGTTTGGATGTTTGGATAGATGTTTGGATGGATGTTTGGATGGATGTTTGTTACTCAATCACGCAAAAACTACTTAACTGATTTGAATGAAATTTGGCACACGGGTGGAATAGCACATAGGCTACTTTTAATCCCGGAAAAATTAGGTGATCCCGCGGGATTTGCCAAAAACCTTATAATGCAGCGGGCTGCACGCCGCAGCTAGTATAATATAATTCCCTAAAGACACAAAGGGTTACCTTTCCCTGTAAACCGGAATACAATAGTATCGAGAAGTTGTGATACTAGACGGCGATCAAACCTAAGTTCCTGAATCGGATCCAATAAAAAAAAAATACATTGTACAAAAGGCGAACTTAATGCCTGTTGGCATTATCCACCAGTCATTGCGCCAATAGAATGTAGCTGTTGAGGTGTCACTGAACAATTTAGATTGCATGCAATTAATATATATTGCCATACATATACAAACATATTATAATATTTATATACATATATACATAAATAAATACCTCAACATAAAAAAAGTATTTTCACGTCCATATCCCCGAAGGGGTAGGCAGAGGTACAACAAGTGCACCCACGATTAGCCGAAGATACTTGGTCCCACAAATGTGATAGGTTGCAAGCCTATCGCCAACCGGGCACTTTCCAATCCCGGGCAACTTTGTGTTTCTCAGAAAACTGAAAAAAAAAACACTTTTTTTATGTGCCCGACCCGGGAATCGAACCCGGGACCTCATGTGGTCAACGTCCACGCTGGGCCACTAGACCACAGAGGCGACCTGTACCTCAACATACATACATAAATACATACATACACTTACTTAAACATAAAAATACAAATTATTTAACTGACCAGAGGGCCTACCATGAACTCTTATAATACTTGTCAAGTTCCAGGCAGTTCAACTATGAGTATTAACCTGTCAGGTTTTACTATCGTACCATGAGCTTATTTTTGTTGAACTGCAATGCGTCGTCTTCTGGCCGGTTACATGATCTCTAGCATAACATATCAAATTAACGTTGAGAAACACATAACTTGCCGATTTTTAAATTTTAGTATAAAGTTATTATTATTATATTTTAAATTATATAAGCTCCTTTTATACAAAACAATTCTCAAGCAAAGACGTCTATGTACTAACGTACTACACAAGGCATGCGCCACGTCACTTGTGGGCCACTAAAGTAGAGTCCATGGACTGCACCTACTTAATAGCTTGTCGTCGGCTGACTTGAAATGTGTTGCGTGTTCCAAACACTACACTCAAAACATTGAATTGTTTCACAGTATAGATTTATCACTACGTTTTCTACCAATATATCACAAATTAGTTCACGCATATTGGTTTACACTGTTAACGAAATAGGGACCCAGCTTTTACTTAGCATAGATTTTCTAGTATGTGGTACATAAGTTCTTAGTTCTCAAGCCTATTTGTGCATATGGGCTATGATATAAAGCTCTAGGGATTAACATAAATAAAGCCATAATGCAATGAGAAGTAGACTATATTATTAAACCAACAAACAACAAAACTGACACTCAAAACTGTCCCTAATTTCACATAATTAGTTATAGATATGGCAAAAAACATGTAATTTTGCATATCCAAACTCAAGCCAAGATTTTTTTTGAAATGGGCACATAATTTAAAATTGTGCGCTCATTTTTAGAGGACGGTTTTGAGACACTGAATGTGCATCTTGGGTTTTTTATATCAATGCTGAAATATGATGTCCCAAACATTTTAATTAGAAATCTTGAATTTAAGAATACAAATTGGCTAAAGACATCAAGTTTTAAGTTATTTAAAGTCTACGTAAAATATATGGAACATAAAGTAAACCACGTAATATTTGTTACGCGGCATCCATTAAAGAACGCAACTCTGGGAATATTACACATGACCTTGAACTGTTTAATAAAGACATTTATGTTATGAGCGCGGTTTTTAAATTTCTTGAGTACGTCTAGATTTTTTGAGATTAGAGTTTTGGAATAGTTTGTGACTATTTTAAAGCTTAAAATTACACATTGATTTCATGAACGTGATTGATGTCGGAAGCAAAACGATCGTATGATATCAATATATTCAATGAACAATTGGAAGTTTTATGAGATATTTTAAATACTCATAAAGATATTGCAACGGGATTCAATAAAAGTGCACACTCAAAACATTAATTTTCATCACACAACTAAATTTATGTGTATCTCCTCTGTGGTCTAGTGGTCCGGTGTCGGAGTTGATCACATGGGGTCCCGGGTCGGACAATTCAACAAAATGTGTTTTTCAGGTTTTCTGACAAAAGCAATGTTGCCCGGGATTGGAAAAAGTGCCCGGGTGGCGATAGGCTTTGGCTCATCGTGGGTATACTTGTTGTACCTCTGCCTGCCTCTTTGGAGATACGGGCGTGAAGATACTTTTTTTTATCTAAAATTAAAAATAAATTAAAAAAAATTAAAAGTAAGTAAATATTAAATAATAAATAAATAACTTTATTTAGAAGTAATGAATTAGGTACTATATTTTATACCAATATCAATATTTTTCTAAAACGCAGTTAATGTCAAAAAATATACAGTATAAATTCCTTATAGGACTAGGGCTAGGAATAGCAGTAATAATAAAAAATACCTACGTTTACAGTATATTTAAGACAAAGCAATCCAATAAAAGTTACTTTTTTCCACCTGCAAGTGACCGGCAATATTATGACACTTTAGTAGTTCAAATATCGATTTCGGTCTGACAAAAACACTTCATGGTACGCTAACGCAGGGCAGAAGTTGGTTTGAATAGTAAAACGATCGCTCGCCGGCATAGCTCACGTGGTCACTGACTGGCCTGTTAGATAACGCTTTCATGGTACGAAATAGCAGGACAGTTTAATTATCGGCTAAAATTGACCTGCTATAAGAGTTCATGGTAGGGCCGCAGATAACGATTACCATTTAAACTTAGCCAAGAACGGGATGGATTGCGCGAAATTGACAAATTGAATATCTCCCTGAAGATCCAGAAAATAAAAAAGACCATTCTTTATTTTTTTAAACATTAAATGAGTCGATTCCATTTGCCTGATACTACTTCTTTGCTAGTTTTAGTACCATTATTTTAGTACCATTACAGAAATAACGTAAGTCCACAGGAAGTGGCGATTTACCACCACCAGAGACCATAGGTACAACCAGTGTAACTACGATTAGTCGATGATATTTAGTCCCACGATGTGTTAAGTGGTAAACTTATCGCCAACCGGGAGTTTATCCAATCCCGGCAATGTTGTTTTTATCAGAAAACTGAGAAAACACATTTTTGATTCGCCCGACTCAGGAATCGAACTGGATTACTAAACCGTTTACTGTATTTACAATAATTGTATTATAAGCTTATTATTATGTCAATACTTAGTTGTTCAAGACTTAGTTGTATCAATAACCCGCAGGGCAATTGCCCAAAAGTTTAATATAGGTACGTGACCTCTCGAGGGCACATGCAAATGTTGGTTTTATTATTTTCCTCGCACTATTTGAATTTTTTTTCACTATTAAAAACTTTCTGAAACATTAAGGAATATTTAAAAAAAAGTTGCAGTTCACGATTTTTGCGCTTAGCAACAATTATTTTTAATTTTAATTTGTTAAATCTGATATACAATAAAGCATTAAATAAGTATATAAAACTAATATAGATATATTTAAATAGCAACCTTATAAAATACACATACCATCACAATCCGAGAAAACATGGTCAAAGGAGCTTAAAAATTCTTTAAATCTATCCGAATGTAACTCTGCAATATTCACTGAATCCATTGTTAATTAATTGGTTTAATAGATACGTGTACACTTTATGTTGTTTAAACAGAAAATGAGCTGACGCGAGGGCTCATAACTCTTTATAACCTAAGTTAACATAAAATAACGATTATAAGATAAACAATAAATAATGTATGCATGTTCATGGAGAAGTTTAATTGTTTACAAAAAAATGTTCTTATTATTTATTCACTGTACAAACATATTATAGAATATTTTAAATGTTTCTGTTTTCAGTTCTAGAGCCTTTTTAAGAATATACAACAGGCATTTTCAGACTATTCCAACTGAGTTTCGGGTTGCTGATTGATCAATGTGGCGAAATCCTGTTTAGTTATTGGGTCGATTTCATCGATTGTACTGATCGCCAGCTATATAATATACATATTATATCTGTATATTATGCTAATAATATGAATACTGTTTTATAAGTACAGGCAACGCTATTCCAACTGAGCTTTGTCTTGCTAGTTCAATATAGTAATTCTAGTTCAATGTAGAATCGATTAAATAGTTAAATAGAAGATGTTATACATAAGAAATGCTAATAATATGAGTACTGTTTTGAAAGAACACACAACAGTCAATGCTATGCCAATGGTACTGATCGATGGCCATACATGTTACATCTGTATATGCTAATAATATGAGTACTATTGTATAAGAATAGGTAACAGGCAACGCTATTCCATCTGAGTGCTAAGTGTGAGTTTTTCTTTCCGCATTCGATCGTGAGCGCGTTTGGAGTTTACTAGGAATTTGTATGTGATTTGTAAAGCGCCACCTAGTGGTAAACTTGAGAAATCAGTTTGTTGAGAAGTCAGCCTTGTGTGGTCAACGCCGACATTGGACCACTAGTCTACAGGGGCGATTATGGATGAGTAAACTTAACAACAACAATGTTAAGGGGTCTATAAAAATAATTATCTGGAGCAATCGATATTTCCTTCTCACTATTTCTACGATAATCTGCTTCGAAAATAAGCGGTTATCTGGAATGTTTTCCGGGGGTTTTGGAAATTTGTATTTTTATAGATTTTTATGACTTTTCGAATTTTAACTTTGCCAACTCGTAACTGTCGCTCGGGGGTGAAGAAGGCATATGAGAAAATGGCGCCTATTAGCAGTTTTTGACAATACTCATTGATTCTACGATAAAAAAACTCATTTATAAAATTAAACCTGAAAAAAATTCCTATATTTTACGTCTTAACAATTTTTTGATTTCTCAATGGGCCTAATCTTATTTATCATAATATAGGTATATTATATACAGCTTACACCCAGATGGTCTATCGAAAATCAAAACCATAGTTTCGGACCACAATTTTAAGATAAAAACCATAGGAAATTTTTTTTTTGACGGTTTCTCTACCTTCTGTGTGTCTTAGCGACACACTAGGTAAAACTGATGTTATATGTCTTTCTGAAACTTTTCTTAAGCAAGGTTCTGAACTTCAAACTTGACGGTTACACTATGGCATCTCATTTTTCTCGTGATTGACTTGATTAGACAAAATTTTCAAGTTCCACCCCTACGTTGATTACGTAGGGGTGGAACTTGAAAATTTTGCCTAAATGTATATTAGAATCACAATAAGAGTCTTCTTTGAAATATATTGAAAATTCCTCTAATAAATGTAAAGCTTCGTGGAATCTGATTAAAAGTACATTTCGGAACAAAATAAATAGTAGAGAAATAGAAAAAATTAAAGTAAACAATTTAAAGTACAATTTTTATTATACACAGTAGATGAGTATTATGTGAAAAAAGTTATTCATTCATGGAAAAATACTTATGCTACTAGCTATGATAATATTAGCACAGAATTATTGAAAAATGTTGCTAGTGTAATATCAAGACCTCTTAGCCATATAATTAATTTGTCATTTTTGGAAGGTAAATTTCCGGAACGATTAAAAAAGTGTATTGTCAAACCATTATTGTTTAAAAAAGGAGATATGTGCGATATGAACAATTATAGACCTATTACTTTAATTCCAGTCATTTCAAAAATCTTTGAAAAAATTATGTATGAAAAGCTCTATAATTATTTACTTGATTTTGACCTACTAAAAAATAATCAATATGGATTTGGGAAAGGTAGGTCTACTACATTAGCATGTTTTGATTAAGTAAAGAACATAACTGAATGTCTCAATAAGAAAATGTATCCACTTTATGTATTTTTGGATATGAATAAGGCATTTAATTTTGTTTCACACAATATTTTATCATCAAAACTTGAAAAATATGGTATTAGAGGGAAGGCTTTAGATTGGATAAAGAGTTACTTAAAGAATAGGAAACAATGCGTTGAAATATCTAAAATATGCGGAAACCGTAAAAAAATATTTATTTCAAACTACCGTGTTAACAACTGTGGTGTGACACAAGGCAGTGTTTTAGGACCCTTGCGATTTTCAATTTACATCAATGATCTTCCTGATAGTATACAACATGATTGCTTTTTTTTTGCTGATGACACTACCCTACTTATTAAATGTAAAAATAAAAAAGACTTGGTAAATGAAACAACTGAAACCTTAATCCAAGTTTGAAAATGGGTTATTAATAATAATTTAAAAGTAAAATAAAAAAGCACCAAAAGTTATTTAAAACGAATGCTGATGTCACTGGTAACTCATATTTTAGGAATAGTAAGTAATTATATGTGCTGAACCAAAAAATATTTTTACAAAAACGTGTATTGTATGACTATTATTATTTACAATCATATTTCTGATAATCTTAAATCATTACCTATAAATAAATTTCGCAAAAAGTTGTTTGATTTGCTGTTAGATAAAACTTATTATGATATTAAAGATTTTTAACCGATAAAATTAAATAAAGTTTAAAATTAAAATAAAGCCGATAAAATAAAATTAATGGAGAGAAATATAAGTTTGTTGAATTGTCCTTAAACAATTTCAATGTACCTAGTAAAATTTTGTAAATTTTGTAAAACATTTTATAAATTATAAAAAATTTAATTATACAAAATATGAAACTTGTAATTATAACAATAACTTTTGTAATATGAAATCATCCTTGTACATTTATAATAAGTACATAAAATAGAGAAAAAAGCCCGCCGAGTTTCTTCTGCCGGATCTTCTCAGTGTGTGGCCGCGTTCCGATCCGATAGTAATTCTAAAAAAATCGATACAATATTTTAAATGTAATATTATATAATAATATTTTTTTTTAAATATTTGCAGACATATAATGGTAAAATAGGTTTGTAACTTGATTTATTTTTAACAACTTGTAACACCCATATTCTTGCAAATAAATATTTTCTTTCTTTCTTTAATTTTTTTATTGTATTTTTTCATATTTTTTTATTATATTATAATAATTATAATTTAATTTATTATAATGTTCTATAGTGCTATATCAAAATGCTAATGATCAAACTATTCTCAAGAATACAAACATAAATATTATTCTTCTGACACTAAAAAACCTTGTAGTAATTTTCCTGTTAAATCCTAAATTTTCCTGTTCCAATTAAAAATCAGTTATATAAGTTAAGTTAAAACACAAAATGTCTTTTTACAATCTATATCTATCTATCTATCTATCTATCTATATATATATATATATATATATATATATATATATATATATATATATATATATATATATATATATATATATATATATATATATATATAAATCAATCCCTATTTTCCTTGGTCACGACATCACGCCTGAATGTCTGGACCAATTTCGGTAATTTTTAATTTTTTTTTTCTTGTGTTTGTAATTGTAAGGAGAAGGTTCTTATAAATTAGAAAATTTATTAGAAAATTAATTATTAAATTAATTATTAAATTAATTTATAATTATTAAATTAGAAAATTTATTAGAAAATTAATTAAAAAAGAAAGCGCGGAAAATTAGAAAATTTAAGAATACTTAACCACCATATAAAGTTTAATCCCGTAGACTTATATAAATTAAGTGTTACGTTGTTTGTCCGCTATGGATGTAAGGCAAAACAACGTTTGCCGGGTCAGCTAGTTTTATTATAAATTTCAATGTTAAAGTCAAAACTGTATTCATAAACACAACTTAACACATCAACTTATAAAAACTAGTCAAGTGCGCTTTAGATCGCACTCTTGGGATTTCATACCACAAGGCATATTGTAAAGCACTCTGTCCGTACCATACCATCAACCGGTATTATTTTAAGGTTATCAATTATATATGGTAATGTTAACAATTGTTTTACTAGTTTTCAAGATGTGGACTAATATTTGTGTAAATGTGACTGAACTGATTGACTTACCAAAGTGTAGGTAGGATGCCAAACATTTTGTGTGTGTGTGTATATATATATATATATATATATATATATATATATATATATATATATATATATATATATATATATATATATATATATATATATACATATATATATATATATATATTTCCTCGATAATTTGAACTTGTAATAAGTAAATTAAAATAAAGTGGAATTTATTATTACAGGTGATCTCCAAACAAATATCTACGATGTTTTAAGTCGTGCTTATAAATTGTAATAATATCTAGACACTTTAAATTTTATGTATACTAAGACCGTTTAATAAACAAATAATTATTACAGCATAATAAACGCAGTTAAATTGCAAAACCGACTGCAATTCCGCTGTATCTTTAAACACTAAATTCAATTTCAGTCAAGTCAAGACCTTCGCAAGACCCAAGAGATCGCAAACACAATATATATGTGTAGCAAATATTTTGAAAATTTGTGTACATTGTGTACACATATACATATATATATATATATATATATATATATATATATATATATATATATATATATATATATATATATATATATATATATATATGTTTATGTTTATGTTCATTGGCGACGAGGACCCCTTACCATCAGGTTGATACCAGCAATGAACACTACGCTAACTTGAAAAAGTTAACTATACAGTAGAAACGATTAAAGACAAAAATGAGATAACTTTTATAATTTTAGAGCTTTCTTAATGAAATTTTTGTATTAAGTAGTTTGTTTAGTGTTACTAAGTAATATTACATCTTTTGATTTATTGTTACTTTAAGATTTAGAGTTAGTTGGCGGAGTGTATTACCAGAATACCTTGTGGAGAGAGCAGTCAAAACTACGCCAACTGTAGTTAGCGTAGTGTTTTATGGAAAGCTTGACTTTCGATGTATTTCGATTAAAGAGATTTTGGAATCAAGTAACATAATTATGAGTATGTAGATTAGATTTATTGGTTGGTGTGCCGCAAGGTGGATTTTGTCACCACTTTTGTTTGCAATTTTTATTAATTTTATAACTGTCATACTGTCCACTTCGTACTATCTTTATGCTGATGATTTACAAACCTATTCACAAGCCACGCTTTCTGAACTGCCAAATGCGATCCATTTAATAAATAATATATATATATATATATATATATATATATATATATATATATATATATATATATATATATATATATATATATACGTCCGAACGTGACATTTTTTATTATTTCTTGTCATAATATGATTGCTGAAAAATATGTATACCTAAACGATAAAATTTGTAGCTAAAAGTAAAGGTGTAAAGATGATTTTGATATAAAATTGATTTCAAATAACCCCAAAATTATTAAAATACTATATTTTGATACATGTGTTAGTCAACGCTACGTTACATATAAATATATATTTACTAATATGTGTGGTGATGTCATTTTTTCGCCGTGTTGGTCCCGGTCTCCTTTGAAGAACAGGCCAACTGCCGTTCTGCCAGGCAGGTCGTAAAAGGCGACCGATTGGCTATCGAGTCACTACTATCGTGGCTACTAGGTGGTAGAGTTCTGCATTGTCTCGCCCGGGTCTGGTACCACCGCCTTACCTATTCCTGCCGCAATAGCGTCAGTGCTTGTCGCTGTCGTGTACCGGTTTGGAGGGTAAGGTAGCCGGTAAACTTATGCATGTGGCATTAGACCTCGCCCCGAGATAGCAACACACCATTAACATCTTTGGTGTCTATAGGCGATGGTTGACTCTTTCCATCAGGAGACCCATCTGCTTGTTTGCTATCTTATGATATAAAAAATAATAATAATAATAAATAAATGCTAAAGTCCGTCTGTTATCCTTTCACGGCCAAATAACTAAACTGATTTTGATGATATGCGGCATGGTGGTTGTTGTGGCTTAGCACACCACAATATACATTAGAGGATTCCGGTGTGCGGGGCGCGGGCGCAGGCCAGCGGCGAGCCGTCCGCAACGCACGCCGCACTTCACTTGCCGCCAACAATCCACACGAACAACAGGCTACGGTCGCACATTTATAATCGTCATAATTACTTTGGCTATCGCGCATTTGAGACCACCAGCTAGTTCTTCCTAGTATTATACCAGCGGAGGAATAAAAATACAGTCCACTATAAAAAGAGTTTTAATTTCGATGTACAACAACCCAACCAACGTAAATTTTGGTCCAACTCGCCGAGAAATTACTAGAAGAAAAAACTGGACTTCGGACTCAACGCATCGCGCATCTTTGCCATTCTACGAATTGAAGGTCTTCAAAAGGGAGAGGATCGTAACAGTGAGATCGTTTCAATTTTCTTACTTCCTTTATCCCACGCTTTCAATTTCCTAAATAATTACATTTTTTATTTAATTTTAATCCTTACCACAAAATTTTTCGCCTTAAATTGAATTGTGCACGTAGCTAAATCATTTCGTTTCTTTAAAAACGCTGTAATATTCTTATTCAATATAATAACTTACATATTTTATGCTTGCACACTTGCAAAAAACCGGTTAGCCCGAATACCGAGCGGCCGGCTGCTATTGTTCGAACGCAAGTACTTAGGTACATCGCTTATCGCTGTACATTGAATGAACTACCTTGCTTTACTTTAAAACCATAATTTTAATTTCGATTACATTTATTTACTTTTTTTACCTTTCAAATATTGTCATTGTTTCATCTAAGTGCTAATATCTTAAAAATGGCTGATCGCTTAATAAAACAACGAAGCTCAATGAAAGCCAAGCTTACAACTTTCAATAATTATTTAGAAGTGCTTAAAAGTTGTGAACAGTTGTCTGATTTACAACGCATCGAACTAGAAGGCCGCCTTAGTAAATTTGAAAATCTTTATGGTGAATTCGATCAATTACAGACGGAGATCGAAATACTAGCAGACAAACCCGAAGAAGCCTACGCAGTGAGGGCCCAGTTTGAAGAGCTGTATCATTCGCATTTGGCGGTGGCGCGAAGCTTGCTGACCCCGGTGGACAACAGGCGTCGTGACTCTGCAGGTTTCGTAACGGGCTCCGAAAGGTCTGATTCAGGTGGGAACCAGAATAATTTTGTGCGCTTGCCTAAAATAGATTTGCCTCATTTTAGTGGTAGTTATCAGCACTGGCTAGAATTTCGCGATACATTCATATCATTGATTCATAATAATAATTCTATAGACGACATCAATAAGTTCCATTACCTGCGCGCTTCCCTACAGGGTGCCGCAGCAGAAATTATTAAAAATATCGATTTTAATAGCGAAAATTATCGTATAGCATGGGACTTATTATGTGAGCGCTATAACAACAATCGCCTTCTCATTAATAATCATGTACAAGCTTTATTTAACATAAGTCCAATTTTGCATGAATCTCATATAGCATTGCGTCACTTAATTGACGTAACGAATAAAAACCTTAGGGCACTTCATTCGTTAAAAGAACCCACCGATCATTGGGATACATTAATTATTCATCTCATATCATCAAAGTTAGATAGTATTACTAGTAGAAATTGGGAGGAATATCGCAATAATTTAAGTAAATCACCTACTTTATCTCAGTTTTGTACATTCATAAGAAACAAGGCAGATTTACTTGAAATGTTGGGGGAAACTGAAAAAATTAATACAAATAAAAATGATTCATCAAAATATCATAATCGAAACATTTCACACTCAAACAATAATAATCATCATTCTAGTAATCATCAGTGGCTTAAAAATAATCATAATAATACACACTCATCTCATAAAAATTCATTATCATGCCCATTATGTACAAAAAATCATCATCTTTTTAATTGTGATAATTTTAGAAACTTGCCTGTAGAAAATAGAATAGCAAAAGCAAAAGGGTTAAATGTGTGCATGAATTGCTTACGTTTAGGTCACGCAGAAAAAAGTTGTAAGCTTTCGCATTGTAAATACTGTAAACATAGACATAACACGCTTTTGCACTTAGAAAACTATAACCCACTTCCGCAAGATCCTATGCCCAACACAGCTGACAATGTAGTATTGTCTGCTAATTCTTCCTTTTTACAGCCTACTACTCATTATCAAATCTTACTGTCCACAGCGCTTGTGCGAGCAGTGAGTAGCAGCGGTCAGCTGTTTAACGCACGCGTGCTACTGGATAACGGCAGCACTGCGAACTTCATTAGTGAGAGCCTCTGCGACAAATTGGGTTTGTCTCGACGCGGTGCGTACTCCACGGTATCAGGTATTAACAATCAATTTTCTCAAAGCACACAATCTTGCAGCCTTACCATCTTAGCCCACAGTAGTCAGCATAAAATTGACTTAAATTGTCTGATTTTGCCTGAGATCACGAAATCTTTGCCTGTTTCATACATAGATCCTCAAAGCATTAAAATACCTAAGCACGTTAAACTGGCTGACCCTACTTTTTACAAACCGTCACCAGTCGACATTTTGGTAGGCGCGGAAGTGTTTTGGGAAATATTAGGTAATTCTTCCATAAGGCTAGGTAGAAATCAACCGATTTTGTATGAAACGAAATTAGGTTGGATTGCGTCAGGGTATGTAGCACAAATAAATACACAAGATATTCAGTGTAATTTTTCAAAAAACGAATTCAACCCAGATTTAACGAAATTTTGGGAATTAGATAGCATACATCCAAAACATCATTTATCGGCCGAAGAACATGCTTGTGAACAAAGCTTTTTATTAAATACAACGCGTGATAAAGATGGCTCTTTTATAGTCACCATTCCACTTAAAGCTTGTCCAACCGAATTAGGTGACTCTTACAATATAGCTAGGAATCGGTTATTATCTTTAGAATGTCGTTTTAAACGCGACAAAATTTATAAAGAAAGATACATTGACTTTATGCGTGAATATGAGCGATTGGGTCACATGAGCTTAAACACAAACCTAAATTCTTGTAATAATCATAACGTAAAGCACAATTATTTACCTCATTTTGGTGTAGTACGCGAATCAAGTACTACAACGAAACTGCGCACTGTTTTTGATGGTTCGGTTAAAACAAGTTCCGGAAAATCCTTTAACGACATACAAATGGTAGGTCCAGTTGTGCAAAATGATTTGTTTTCCATTTTACTAAGATTTAGGCAACATAAATACGTTATTTCAGGTGACATAGAGAAAATGTACAGATCTATATACATAAACCCATCACAAAGACATCTACAACAGATTTTGTTTAGGTTCTCTACCAACAATTCAGAGCCAATAAAAATGTACACTTTAAATACTCTCACTTACGGGACAGCATCTGCACCGTACTTGGCTACAAAATGTCTAGTAAGCTTAGCATCTGAAGCTTCAAATAGTGCAGTAAAATATTCAATTGAAAATGATTTTTTCGTTGATGATTATCTTAGCGGTTGCGATAATATTACAGATACAATCGAACTTTGCAAAGAGGTGAAATCAATATTATCTAAAGCTAATTTCAATTTAAGAAAGTTTCAGTCAAATAGTCCTGAAATAATAAAACACATAGTCAGTGAAAATGATTTTTCAGAAAATTACTTAGATTTTTCCCGTAGTGACATTAACATTTGTGCAAAAACATTAGGTTTAAATTGGTTCTGTCAATCCGATACTCTATCATTTTCAATCAATATAATAAATCATAATAAAATCACTAAACGACATATTTTTTCAGTAATTAGCCAAATTTTTGACCCATTAGGTTTGGTAGGTCCATGTACTATGGAAGCAAAATTAATTATGCAAAAGCTGTGGATAGATAAACTTGATTGGGATACTGAAGTTTCTCACGAAATTCAAAAAAATATGGCATGACCTTGTTAGTACTTTACATTTGTTAAATAATTTAAAAATACCTAGGTGGATATTGTGTGATAATTCCATCATTAAGGAAATTCATGTATTTACAGATGCATCTGAAAAGGCATACGGTGTCTGTCTGTATGTGCGCTCCATCAGTAGCTCTAAAGAAGTCAAAGTTCAAATCTTAACTTCAAAAAATCGTATTTCCCCAATCAAACCCATGAGTATCCCACGTCTAGAACTTTGTGGAGCCTTACTGGGTGCAAGATTGTGTGCAAAGGTAATGGATGCTCTCTCTTTAACCATAAATAGAATTTATTGCTGGTGCGATTCCACGATTGTGCTGGGATGGTTATCTATGCCCTCTACGCAACTTTAACCTTTTGTTAGAAATCGTATTCATGAAATAAAAGAGAGTACCCATGGATGTACCTGGAACTACGTGCCGTCTCGAATTAACCCGGCTGATCTTGTTTCACGTGGTCTAAAAGCTGACGTTATTAACGAGTCCAAATTATGGTGGACTGGCCCTCCATTTCTTCTACAAGATGAGCTTAACTGGCCTAAGCCTGTTACAAATAAAATGAAACAAGATCTGCCAGACACATTGTCGCATTTTACTGATTTTAATTTGTCTTATTTTAATCACGATTACAATAATTACATGTCTATAATTCATAATTTAATCTTAAAATATTCTAATTTGTCACGTTTAAAAAATATAGTTGCTTATATGTACAGATTTATTTACAATTTAAAACAAAACTTGCAAAAAGGTAGGTACACTTTCCACTACAGAATTAGAAAACGCATTAACACATATATTACACGCTACACAAATTAATACATTTCCAAATGAATACAAAACCCTCAAATCTGGAAAGTCCTTACCCAAAAAACATCGGTTATTATCTCTTACTCCATTTTTAGACAATAATAATATCATTCGTGTGGGCGGCAGGCTTGGTAACTCACCATACGAGTATAATATTAAACACCCTATACTTCTGTGTAGTAAACATCATTTAACAAAAATAATTTTCGAAACTCTACATAAAACTTTACTTCATGCAGGACCACAACTATTATTAGCTCATATACGACAACTTTACTGGCCCTTAGGTGGTAAAAACTTAAGTAAACATATTGTAAATAAATGCATTAAGTGTTTTAGATACAGAGCACAAAATGCGCAACCTATAATGGGGCAACTCCCTTCCTCTAGAAGTAGTCTTGAGTATCCATTTCCAGTGTTGATAGCTGACCGCAAAGGTCGAGGATGTAAGCTCATCAAAGCTTATATTTGCATTTTCGTATGTCTCTCTATAAAGGCAGTGCACTTAAAGCTCGTTACAGATCTCACTAAAGAGGCTTTTAGGGCTGCTCTTAATAGATTTATTTCCCGTCGTGGTAAACCGCGAAGTTTGTTGTCAGACAACGCTACTACTTTCATAGGCGCTTGTAATGACCTTAAATCATTTTTAAAGAAATCAAACATTCAAGCAGATCTAGCGCAGGTAGGAATAGAGTTTATCTTCTCACCAGCCTATTCTCCTCATTTTAATGGTGTAGCGGAGGCAGCTGTAAAATCGACTAAACATCACTTAAAACGACTTTTGCAGCTGACTCACTTTACATACGAAGAGATGGCTACATGTTTGGTTCAAATTGAGGCTGTTTTAAATTCTCGTCCTATTACCCCTCTTTCATCTGATCCCTTGGATTACTCTGCTCTTACTCCTTCCCACTTCCTCATTGGGCGCTCATTGTTACTGACTCCACATCCACCATTGTTAGAAGAAAACATTACTTGCCTTAAAAGATACCAAAGAATTGAAAAGATAAAGCAGCATTTTTGGCATCGCTTTAGCATAGAATACGTGTCTTTACTTCAACAAAAGACAAAGTGGAGAGCAACTACTAGTTCCATAGTTGAAGGGGCCTTGGTCTTAGTGAAAGACAAAACACAGCCACCACTCTTCTGGCTACTTGGAAGAATATCAAAGATTTTTCCAGGTGGTGATGGCGTAGTACGGGTGGCAGAAATAAAAACCAAAAAAGGGACCATCCGTAGAGCCTTTAATAACATCTGCCCACTTCCAGAATTTTGAAGATACCTTCAACGGGGGGGAGCATGTTGTGGCTTAGCACACCACAATATACATTAGAGGATTCCGGTGTGCGGGGCGCGGGCGCAGGCCAGCGGCGAGCCGTCCGCAACGCACGCCGCACTTCACTTGCCGCCAACAATCCACACGAACAACAGGCTACGGTCGCACATTTATAATCGTCATAATTACTTTGGCTATCGCGCATTTGAGACCACCAGCTAGTTCTTCCTAGTATTATACCAGCGGAGGAATAAAAATACAGTCCACTATAAAAAGAGTTTTAATTTCGATGTACAACAACCCAACCAACGTACAGTGGTAGTCGAAAATCGGAGCCAAAAACTTAACCTGAGTTTTAAAAAAAAAATACAATTTTAAACAGGGGATGAAAATTTGCAAAAGTATATCGACATGTTAATCTACATGTGGACCAAGCTGCCTCAGGTTAGCTATTATTATTATAAGCACTGAAATATATTTAATAAGTGTCGAAACATAGGACTATAAATATTTATGCGATTTAACATAAATGCTTATCACTGTCAGGAATTGAATTCGAACTCCATCGATTGCGTAGTAAGGGTCACCTCTCACTTCTTACTCACTTGACCAGTAATACAAACCATGTTAAAAATATCAAGTTCTTTGTGATAGACAGATGGGTAGTTGAGATTCAGTAAAAGCAGTTACTTGCCAAATTTTCTGTGCGGAACCCTAAAATGTATGTATACTTACATAATAATAGTACATGGACGTGAAACAACTACGTACTAAAACCGTGTGATTGTTTTTTTTATGTTAGTTGGATAGGCAAACTGGCAGACCTTGAAACCAGCAATTAACACTACATCACATTTAGTGTTAATTGCTTTTGCTAATTTTGCTTGCTTTATTTGCAAAAGCAATTAACACGAAATTTAACAGTTTTGAGGTGCTAGGAACCTTTTCTGACTATTGTCATGATGTGTGTGTGTGTGCGTGTGTGTATGTATGTAAACATCTCATAACTTTTGAACGGTTAGACAGATCGAAACGTGGCCGGCGCTCGATTGGATTCCGCTCAACTTAGACTTTCTAAAAATTTGAACCAAGTCAGCCCAGGAAATTTGGAGAAATTTTGAAAAAACTCAAAAAAATTTCGGCGAAATGTTTTTTTTTTTAACATAACTTCCAGATTAATGTACCAATTAAGTACAAAAACTAATCAGCTCTATTCCTCAAAAAACTACGTCTAATGCATAAATTGCATCAAATTCGGTTTATCCGAAATCATTGACGAAAAATTTTGAAAAGGGTGTTTTTTCGACATAGCTTCGAAATTTTTGAACTAATCATTTTTTGGTATTCTACGATATTTTAGTACTAAAAAAACTACATCGAATGCCGTTTCAAAAATCAAAATCGAATCTAATTTACAAATGTTACAGTTTTTTAAGTATTAAAATGACGTTTTTTGTATCAAACTAAATTAATATTTATGAAATTACTTTCAGGTTAATACACCGATTGACTTAAAAATCTTATCAGCTTTTTCTTTTAAAAACTGCGTCAAAGGCCGTTAAGAGGCAGTTTAACACTTTAGACCGACTTTTGGCGAGAAATCAAATTTTCCAATTCCTAATTTTTCATTATAAGGTATTTTTATTTAATTAAATGGTACCATTAAATAGTTTAATCTTTTAAATATTGCCTCAATGAAACAGATTTTTTAATCATCAATTGTATTTCTTATAATAAATGTTCTCCGAATTCAAGTTTCAACAATTACGCAAAGAAGCTATTTTTCCAAAAGGTATTGCTACTGCTAAAATCAACAAACTTAATTATCCCCATACTGTCCTGAAATTCTGGAAGGAACTGAGTTGGCAGGATTAGTCACTATACGAAAAACGCACAATGGCCCGTAGTGCGGCTAACTACGATATTGCCCGCTTTGATAGACAGATAGATAGATAGCATACCAAAAGAAACACGGAGTAAAATGAATTCATTACAATTTATCCATTACAAACAAGCAAATTATTTTATTTTCATATAATTTATTGAAATTATGAATGTTATAAATATATGTGAAAAAATACCATATTTTCACACTCATATCTCTGAAAAAATAAGCAGAGGTGCAGCCAGTGTATCCACGATTAACTTAATGTATTAAGTCTCATGGTGTGAGAGGTGACCATCCTATCAGCAAATCGGGCATACATTTTGTCAGAAGGAAGTTAGGTGGCCAAAAAAAACGGACCTCAAAACTTAAAACGAATTGTCCGGCCAGAAATTCGAAGCTAGGTTCACCTATGCAAAAATCGGCACCGTTTGAGGCGACAATTATGATATACATATTTTATTTATAAACAAAAATATTTTCAACATTTAGCATTAATTGACTTTTGACACAATTTCGTTAAACGTCTCGTTAACTTCAATACAAATTTAAAAAATGATAGAAAAACATTTCGATTCCCACATTTTTTATCGAAAGTCCGTGATCGAAATTTGCAGTTAGCAAAAGCAAGCAAAATATCGATCGAAATTGCTAAAATTTAAAATAGTAATCGATACCGAAAAATTTACTTAATGCCGAATTTAAAAATATACATGCAGTCTCGAATATATCGTCAAATGAACATGCAGATCGTAATTTAAAGGAGAAATGTATTTAATACACATTGATATAAAAAACCCAATATGCACAGTCCTGAACAAAACTTGACATTCATAAGTGTCGCTAATTTCATTTAAGTAGTTCTAGATATGGCAAAAACATTGTCTTTGCATATCCAACCTTAAGCACAAGATTTATAGTTGTTTTTACAGAGCAATGTACAAAAAGAAATAAAATTGAGTGTTGCGACCGACGCTGAAATGAGCGCAAAATTTTAAATTGTGCGCTCATTTTTGGAGGACGTTTTTGAGACACTGATTGTGAATCTTGGGTTTTTTTTATATCAATGTTAATACGACATGATGATAACGAGTGCAATCTTCAACACCCAGGTTACGTGTACAAGCAAGACTAATCTCGTCTGGCATTTGCTTTGGCAGCTAGTTTTAGCATTTCATGGATGTCAAGGTAGCCATGGAAGCCCTGCTAGCGTCAATGCAATGGAATCCTAATGAGATATGGCCTCTATAGATAATGTATGAAAATATGCTATCTATTAAATGAATTCTAATGATTTTTTTGTCGCCTCTGGGGTCTAGTGGTCCAGCGTTGGCGTTGACCACATGAGGTCCCGGGTTCGATTCCCGAGTCGGGCACTTAAAAAAACGTGTTTTTTCAGTTTTCTGATAAACACAAAGTTGCCCGGGATTGGAACATCGATATTTGGGCATTATTCGTTTTAAGTGCCAATATTGTTATTTCTTAATCGTTTATAAGCCCACAACGTTGTAATATTTTTTGTAAAGTAAAGTTTTGAATTATACAAAACGCTAATTAATTGTACTTTTTGCATACCCGCTAACTAGGATTAGCCGAATGTACGGGAGGCGCGGGCAGGGTGATCGATCCTTTACATAAGTCTAATGACTGATTGCACCAAAATTGTTTTAACTTACGTCAGTCTTTAGTGACATGTTGTCACATTCTTTTCATTTACGACAAGAAGTGACATCATACTACTTATATTTTTCTAAGCTAAGACAATTGTTGGTGCAATTGGCCATAAGCCCCTTGTCGCTGTGTTTACTGTGATTGCGCGTTTAATTGGTTTGAATGTTTAAAGACGTCTTAATTGTAGGTTATACTTTTTCTATAGCTATAATTAGTGTTGTATGATTTATTATTATAAATACAAATATGTCCCGAAAACGAGCTCAGTATTTAGAGAAATTAAGCAGGTAAACTATATAATAATAGCTGCAAAATAATTTAATATTAACATTTATCATTACTTCATGGAAAAGGGTCACATCTAAAATGAGAGCGACTCAGTACATGCTCTAATTGAAAAGACTGCCAAAGGGAAATCCATATCCATACTAATATTATAAATACGAAAGTCTGTCTGTCTGTCTGTCTGTTACGCTTTCACGGCTACACCACTGGACCGATTTTAATGAAATTTGGTATGGATATATTTGAAGATCCGTGGTCAAACATGGGCTAATTTTTGTCTCATAAATCAGTCCCTGGAGGGCTGAAATAGGGGATGAAATTTTTATTAAAAGCTATTTGGACGACTTATTAATATACCCGCGGACGAAGCTGCGCGGGTCAGCTAGTAAATATATATACCAGAATGGTTTTCCTAAGGTGGACCAAAGTCAATAAAATACCCTATACTGTGATAGAATTTAAGCAAAACATGATTTTTGACTTTAAGACATCAATAGCAAAAAGAAAACTGGACAAAAAATTTAAACAATAACCTTTTATCGTGGAATAAAATTAAAGAAATTATGGCCCCCTCATAACGACGGGTTATTAGTATATAAAGTAGGTATATACAGTTTAAGTGATACAGAGATCCTACAAATTCAATGTTTTAAAAAGTCGAACACTAGATTATGTCGTTCCAAACCTTCTCCTGGACTATTTTAGCTAAATACAACGATTTAAATAATATTTTTGCGACACTAATATTATACCTGAAAAATACCATAGTTTCTATAATACTCTTAAATTAATGGAAATGATAATGCCGATGCAAGTGATTAGCAAACAGACAGATGGCTCTCCTGATGGAATGAGAAACCATCGCCTATAGACACAGTTAATGCTATCGGTGTGACTGGATAATAGTGACACATGCATAAGTCTACCGGCTACCTTACCCTCTAAATTGAAACACGACTATGAAAAGCATTAATGGTGTTGCGGCAACAATAGCTAAGACCACCAAGTACCAAATACCCGGGCGAGTCGTTGCAAAACTCTACCACCTAGTAGTCACCATGCTAGTGACACGTAAAGCCAATCCGTCCCTTATACGACCTGCCTGGTAAAACAGAAGATGTTCTATTCTTCAAAGGAGCCCGTACCATCACGGGGGAATAGTTTTATTTTGTAAAAGTTAACAGATAAGCAAAAATATAACTTACGCGGTTACAGTTTTATCCTAATACAGATGCTGAAGTATTATAATACTCTTATAAATGTAACACTATTTGACCTGATTAATGTAGAATTAGATAAGCAGATTAACAGTTCCTCCTCAATGAGAATATTACTATATCACTGGACAAATTACACGAATTGATCTAATCCCAAAGTAAGCAAATTATTTGCTTGTGATGTGGGTGTCAATCAACGATACTAATACATAGAGGTACATGCATATATAAATACTCAAACAGACTTAATACACACCCAAACACAGAAATATAAACAGCTCATCACATAAATGTTTGTCCCTGTCAGGAATCTAAACCGAGCCCCATTCATGCGTAGTCAGTCGCACTAACCACTCGACCAACGAAGCGGCTTAATGAGAATTAGCTGTGATTTTATATTATTAAGATTTTTGTTTCAAATATTTTGTTATTGATTCAAATTAATGATTCATTATGTTTTGTTAGTGTTTATCTTTTTGTTACTGTTTATCTTATTTTGCGTTTTATTTAGTAAGTTGAAAACTCAATTTTGGTAAAGAGTATATTAATTATCTATATTTTTCTTATAACCATATACTTTATGATTACGTAAATTATATAAATATTAATTAATTCATTACTATTTATTATGATAAAATTATTTTTAACAATATTTTACTTGACATTATTCGTTATACAAAACGCTATATTCTATCATTAATCAGCACACAAACTGACAAGTAAACCTTGGCGTTATATGTAATAGCTCCTCTTCAGATTGGGCCATGATGGCCCAACAAATGATCGTCCAACATCGCCGCCATGATCAAACAACTCTCCACACAATCGTAAGGGTGCAGCTACATATATCGGGCTACGGCGAAGGTTCGTGCTATCGCAATATCCCGAACTGCTTCGCGAAGGGCCTTGGGCGTCAAACTCCGGTCCGCGGAGTGATATATTTAGCGGGGCCAATACAATATAGATCATATAATTATGATAAATAAAAATAATAATAATAGCAAACTGTAATTTGCACTTTGCAACCGTCGAAGATTGGTTTGCCTTATGACTCGGAATCAATAGAGTCCATTATGGCCGCTGTACACAAGGACACTGTGTACAATTATTTCGCCAGTAATTTTCTGGGGAATGAAATAAGAAATTCATACTAATATTATAAATGCGAAAGTCTGTCTGTCACGCTTTCACGGCTAAGCCGCTGGACTGATTTTCATCCATACTAATATTATAAATGCGAAAGTCTCTCTGTCTGTCTGTCTGTTACACAGTCACGGCTAAATCGCTGGATCGATTTTCATGCAATTTGTATAGAAATAGTCGAAGAGCCGGGGTCAAACATAGGCTAATTTTTTTCTTCAAAATTCACCCCTTTTAGTACTAAAATAGGGAATGAAATTTGTATTAAATGTTATTTCAACGACATATTTATCTATTCGCGAGCGAAGCTGCGCGGGTCAGCTAATAGTTACATAAAATTAAAGAGTTTAATGAACGACCTCTTGTAATTTGTTTCCTTTGTCGCGGGGCGTACAAATATAACCTGCGGGCCGCGGTTTAACGACCAGTGATAATACGACGTCATTATGACGTAAGCAGGTATCGCGATGTAGTTCGGGCTAGCGCAAACCTTCGCCGTAGCCCGACATATGTAGCTGCACCATGACACACTTACACATTGTCTACTCTTATATTATGACGTCTATCGAAAATGGATAGCAAAGTGATCACGGCTGCGGAAATACTTTTACTTAGCTCTTATAACCATTTACATAATGCTCGCGACAAAATAATGGTTAAAGTATGCTTGTGTTATGGGTGTTAGTTAACAACAATATTAATACATAGAAATACATACATAAATACTTTAACATATATAATAATACTTTAACATATATAATAAACACCAAAACTCAGAAATACAAACATCTATGTTCATCGCACAAATGTTAGTACTGTCGGAAATCAAACACGAAACTCCTCAATTTGTAGTTAGTTTCGTTAACTATTCGACCACAGGGCGGTTTAAATAACATAGTGTTGTGTTATTATTTTAAAGATTAGACCTGACGCTCTGCTAGGTAGTTTGTGAGAGTCGAGTAATTAGCTACACGAGTTACTACCATCGTAGTTACTAGGTGATAAAGTTCGTCTAACCCTTGTCTGGTATCACCGCCTTACGTATTCCTACCGCAATAGCGTCAGTGCCTATGCCTGTCGTGTTCCGATCTGGAGATTAAGGTAACCGGTAAACTATGGAAATGTGGCATTCAGATCTTGCCACAAGTATAGCAACGTACTATTAACATTAATAGTGGCTATAGATGATGATCGTTTCTTTCCATCAGAAGAGCCATCTGCTTGTTTACTATCTTATGATATATATGGAAAAAACAGAAATTCAATTACCTATCTATATATAATTCGGGTTAAACAGTAACGGCTACCTTTATTTTATTTTTGTGATGCTTATTTTTTGGATACCAAAAGCATGCCTCTTTTTTTAATAGCTCTTTGAACAAAAAGTTTTGTCATTCGTCCACGCAACCATTATTTTGAAATCGTTAAAGTATGTCTGCACTGTACCAGACACAATGACATACTTATTAATCGGCGATTGTGTGGTCGCGCACGCAATCATGGGCCAACTTTCCTTTGATGGACCGACACCACAGCGATTGCGCTCGATCATACCCAATAATGGCCCAACATTGACATTTATGCCCTCTACACTATCATGTTTGCCTTTATTGGGCCATCATGGTCCAATGTAAAGAGGCAGCTTAACGTAATGTCTGAATCTTATTTCACCCGCTAAAAGACGCCATCTTTTTTGAAAAGCATATTATTATTCACACAGTTGAATGTAACTAATACAATACAATAACTCTTTATTGTGCACCAAAAGTAAATGACAAAATAAACAACACACATGACTATTTCTACACAGATACACAAAGGCGGTCTTATCACTAAGAAAGCGATCTCTTCCAGACAACCTTAAGGATAGGATAATAATATATTCTAAAAGTGGTGCTAACCACGAGTACATTTATGGTTTTTGCTTCTAAAAGAAATAAAGTCAACATTCCAATAATAAAAAATTACAAAAAATAAAAATAAGCAAACAAATTTCTGGTAATACGTAAACTACTTACATTACAAAAATTTAAGGGTAAATTGAAATTAGGTATATAGAAAGTCACGTTTAATCATATTCTTGAAAATTTTTAGAATCGGCGCTTTCCTAATATCCTCAGGAAGAGAATTCCAGAGTGTCACAGCTTGAGAAGTGAATGAACGGCTGTAATAATTAATATTTTGAATTGGCATTAAAAAAAAGATTGTTAGCCGATCTCAGATATTTGTCTTGGTTGATACGGAAAGTGAATCTTTCCTTCAAATATACAGGAGAATTTGGATCATAAAGAATGAAGTAAAGCTGTAAAATAATATGTGTATTCCGACGAAGATGAATTGGTAACCATTTGAGCTTGATGTGAAATTCGGATACGTGATCATATTTGCGCAGATCAAATATGAATCATATACATAGATTTTGAAGTCGCTCAAGTTTATTAATCTGTTCTAAGGAGAGATTTAGAAAACTGCCTGAGTTTTAATTGGATTCAATTTGAGGTCAAATGATTTGCACCATACGTCAATAATGGGTAGGTCATTATTTATTGAATGGATCGCATTTGGCAGTTCAGAAAGCGTGGCTTGTGAATAGGTTTGTAAATCATCAGCATAAAGATAGTACGAAGTGGACAGTATGACAGTTATAAAATTAATAAAAATTGCAAACAAAAGTGGTGACAAAATCCACCTTGCGGCACACCAAATAAATCTAATCTACATACTCATAATTATGTTACTTGATTCCAAAATCTCTTTAATCGAAATACATCGAAAGTCAAGCTTTCCATAAAACACTACGCTAACTACAGTTGGCGTAGTTTTGACTGCTCTCTCCACAAGGTATTCTAGTAATACACTCCGCCAACTAACTCTAAATCTTAAAGTGACAATAAATCAAAAGATATAATATTACTTAGTAACACTAAACAAACTACTTAATACAAAAATTTCATTAAGAAAGCTCTAAAATTATAAAAGTTATCTCATTTTTGTCTTTAATCGTTTCTACTGTATAGTTAACTTTTTCAAGTTAGCGTAGTGTTCATTGCTGGTATCAACCTGATGGTAAGGGGTCCTCGTCGCCAATGAACATAAACTGGAAATATTATATATATATATATATATATATATATATATATATATATATATATATATATATATATATATATATATATATATATATATATATATATATATATATATATATATATATATATATATATATATATATATATATATATATATATATAACGGTGCGTCACTATCCGTGTGGCGGGATGAAAATGCTATGTACATAAGTCTCCTAGGTACCTTACCCTCCAGTCCGTTCGGCGGGTCCGGGCGAGTCGTTGTGGATCTCTACCACTCAGTAAAGTTGTTGTTCTTTGTATATTACTTTAGAAACCTAAAAAAATTATATTCAAGTTATATACAGATATACGCTTTTATGTTATATTTACGTATCAAGTACACATATCTGTCGACAATAACGCCAATTAAAAAAAAATATGAATGCTATCAATTAAAATTTAATACCCATTATAATTTTTTTATTCTCATACAATACATCATCAAACATCTATAACAATGACAAGAAGTAATTACTTTGTTTATGAAGCGCTAAACAAAAAACTATTGAATATTAATTATTTACTTCTAAAGTTCCTCGCATGTTCTACGTTTGTTTAGTGACTTGGTTTGGCTCGTTTGGTTTAGATCATTTGGTTTTAGATTTGATTACTAGATTTTATCTAAAAATCAATTGGATTCTTATATTTTGAAAAACTCAGTTGTCAATAAATATTCGCTTTCAGAACCACTAACTAGACTTCGTAAAAATATAAAGTTATTAAACAAACTCTTGTTCTTGAACCAATATAAAACTTATGAAAAATATGTGAGTAATTTTACCTTCATAAAACAAAATTCTGACTACCATTAAATTCGAATTGGATAGGTGTTGGGTAATCTTTCGCATTCACTGCTTATGGAAGATGAAGTTATGGCGAAGGGCGTAAAATTTTGATGAAATTTGTGAATGTGTCTTACTCAATGATAGGGATAAAAATGGTAAAATACACTTCTAGAAACGTCATGGGCAAGCGATATATTCTTAAATAGTCTGTACTAAATTTAGGCTTTTACCTTTTGCTATAATAAAAACATGCTCTCATGCATTTCACGCCTTATACAAATTTTGCTTCTATTAGGATTATTTAAGTTCACTTTACCCGTCAGTTAATAAAACCATCGAAAAGAAAATTGACCCCTTTGTACTTCGATATTCTGTGTATGTAATTATTAATTAATTAGTAATATTAGTAGTTTTTACATATTTTTATTTATATTTTGGAGCAAAAATAATATTAAAAATGTTAAAAATATATTCTTTTTAAAACTGGAGTGGAATTAATTTTTCTTTTTTAAACTAAAAGGAAAATAAATATATTTAAAATTGAATAATTAGGAAAAATAAAGTATTTGTAAGATGATGACTGCCTTTTTTACATTGTAAGATAGCAAACAGGAAAATGTAAATAGTCAATCATCGCCTATATATTGCTAGATACATGGGCGTACCCAGTACAACAGTAGATCGTAAGTCGCGAGGTAAACCAATTCCAGGGGAGCAGCTACCCCCCCACCCCCTCTCTATCCCCCCCTACCCCCTCTCTATCCCCCCCCCTACCCCCCCTACTCCCCTCAGTACGCCAACAAATGAAATGAAAAATAGATATTTATCTGCAAAAATATGAGTGTCACAAGTTATTAAAAATTAATTAAATTACCAACATATTGTACCATTCTGGTGTGCAGACACTTAAAATTCGGTCGATTTCCTTATAACGTGGCCACATACTGAGAAGATCCGGCAGAAGAAACTCAGTAGGCTTGTTTTCTTTTCTATTTCATGTATAAAAATTATTTTATGTATTACAATATTAACAAGATTTATTTCACAATAAAAAGTTATTTTTACAATTTTCAAAATATCATCTTTTGTTCAATCCAAATTTTTAAAATTCACAAAGACATTTTATCATTTACAAAATTTACAAATAATTCAGTTTTTATTACATTTAAATTTTAACCACTCGACTCTCGCGGAGACAAATATTAGATATTGACCGTTTACTCTCAGAGCAAAATTTTACTCCGCTTGCATTTGAATTTGAACTTTAAACTTATATTTATAAAGACTAATGTTGTATGAAAAAGCCTTTGACGTTTATTCTATGATAAAATATCTGTCATGTCAAATTCGTAAATTGAAGTCTACTATTGTCATTTATTTTGAACCAGTCATTTTAGTTCGTTCGACCGGACCGCGCGTGTCTTTGCGGTTTTTTAGTGGTATAAAATTCAATTTTGTGTTGTTTTACGGTGCATTTCTCTCATGCAAGTACTGTTTTTATTAGAAAGGCCGTATATTTTTTCTATTTGGATAATTTGTTGTAAGAAAGTTAAGGTGAATTGTAAACTTATATTTCTGTTTATTAACATTTAATCTTATCGGCTAAAATATATATATATATATATATATATATATATATATATATATATATATATATATATATATATATATATATATATATATATATATATATATATATATATATATATATATATATATATATATATATATATATATTAGGGTGAGCCAAAAAAACTAACCTATCGATTTTATGGGTTAAAATGAACCTATATATCGAAAAAAAATTCCCCTGCAAGGAGAGATTTTTAGCTTAATTTTGGTGTCGGTGAGCATTCAAAGTTTTCCATTTAAATAACACGTAAAAAAATCTTTTTTCATTAAAAATAATGTAACTTTAATTTTCATTAAAAATAATTTAAATGGGAAACTTTGAATGCTCACCGACACCTTTCAAAATTATGCTAAAAGTTTTTTTCGATATATAGGTTCATTTTAACCCATAAAATCGATAGGTTAGTTTTTTTGGCTCACCCTAATATATATATATATATATATATATATATATATATATATATATATATATATATATATATATATATATATTCCTGATAGTCTAAAATCTAATCTAATCTAAAATCTTTTAATGTACAAATTAATTTAATCAGCTATTTTTCTTAAGAAACTCCGAATATCTATTCTCGTAAAATGTTTGAAAAAGTATTTTTCGACATTTTATTAGCATTTTTCAACCAATTCATTTTGTAAAGAGGTCAAAAAATATGTTGAATGCCTTTTGAAAGAACAAAATCTGCGTTGTGCTGGTGATTTGGTTTCGATTTGGTGATGCTGCGTTGGCTAGATAGATATCAAATTAATATTAAAGGAAACATTACATAAATTGATCTAATCCCAATGTAAGCAAATTATTTACCTATTATAATATGATTTATTGATATTAGTCTACAGTGCTTACTTTTACATTGAAACACATATATAAAAAAATAATTTTAAAAAGTATTTTAATCAGAACTACAAATATCAAAAAAAAGTTTTTTCCTATCGGCATGGGCGTACCCAGGTTCAGGGCCAGGGGGGGCAACCCATCCAAGTACTGACCGCGCTCGACGTTGCTTAACTTCGGTGATCGGACGAGAACCGGTGTATTCAACGTGGTATGGACATTGGCAACCGTAACGTTTTAAGACTATATTTTTACCTTATTATATTTTTATCTACAACAACAGATAGTAGAGAGATAAACAAACTCTAGGCCCCTACCTACCCCCACCCCCCCCACCTCCGGACACGCCCATGCCTATCAGGAAACGATTCTATCACCCATTAATTGCGTAGTAACAACTCGGGTAACGGGATGGTCTTTAATAACACAACAAAAGCCTTTATAATAATATAATAGCAATTAATTTTGTTTGGAGTTCAAAAGTTGCTCAGGCGACATCTAAAGGTTTGAGTTAACCTCCAAAATCACGAAATAAACTCGAAATAAGACAGGAATTAATATAAAGTCTTATTCATCTTGAAGTAAAGAAGTAATACCAAGGTATGAAATTCATAGTCTAGTCCCAAACTATATTTATTTTATTTATTTTTTATTTCTGAAATATTATCATAGCTTGGCTCGAAATAGTAAAATGCAGATCAAAGCTACATAAGTTTATAATAGTTTTTATAAGACAGCAAACAAGCAGAGGGCTCTCTTGATAGGAAGAAACAATCATCGTTTATTAACACCAAGGATGTTAATGGTTCGTTGCTTTTTGTATGACATGATGGTAATGCAACATTTATAAGTTTACTTTAGGGTAAGGTAGCCTTACCCTCCAAACCTGAACGCGACAGTGACAGATGCTACAGAAGCATTGACGTTATTGCGGCAGAAATAGTAAGGCGGTGGTACTAAACCTAGGAGAAAGTAAAAGAACTCTGCCACCTAGTAGTCACGCTGGTTACGTTAATCGTTCGCCTTTTACTAAACGCACGGTAGAATGGCAGTCTATTCTTCAAACGGGGCCTAATCAACATGGGAAAAAGTAAATGCGAGACTAGCCTGCGAGTAAAGTCGATATATTTTTATTTATCTAACAGATGAACAGTGGAGATATGTATACCAATAGATTTCCATTTGTCACTCTTTCGGTACAAAAATTTAAAATTTAATATTTACAATAAATATTTTTAATAAAAAAATTATGTATGGTCATACATTAAATCAGTGAGTGAATATAATCAATCATCCTTTGTTATTGTACCTTATCGATGTTTTTTATTTCAAAATTATACAGGACCACCATCGAGGTATATACTATGTAATAAAAAAGAATTACTAAAATCGGATCACTCTTCAAAAAGTTATACGTGGTTAACATTGAAATCAATGAATGAACAATGAATTATCCCTTGTTTGTGAAAATTCTAATAAAAAAATATAATAATCGAACATCTCTGTAAAAAGTTGTGCATGGTCTAACATAAAAAATATACCCGTTGAATTATTGATAACCTTCTTCTTTTTTTCGTCGGTCGAATAGACATTTTTAATAAAGCTTTAAGGTGATATTCTAAGCGACACAAATAAGATTTTATCAAAAATATTTTTAGAACTCCATTAACCTTTCCCCTCGTAAGATCTATTTGCAGAGACTTCTTTGGAGCTGAGAAATCTTAATGCTTTTAGCGTCTGAATAGCTTTTATGTCACTTAGAAATCAGACTAAAATAATAATTCATCTGCGACTAAACGATATTCTAGGGAGAAAAAAAATCTATTTTACGAGAAAAAGATTGAGTATTTTGAGATAGTCATATAATATTTTAAGCTACTTGGTTTTCGATATCGACAATTTTTTCTCGTTTTTAAATTACGTTAATTAAAAATTACGGTTATTTTTTTCATAGTTCGGTTATCTCCATACAAAGTTAAATTATAGAGAGTGGTACTGAACTTTATTTCAACGCGCGAATTACCTTACGTAAAGTATTTTTAATACACGTTTTATGGTTTTATACTTCAAAATAAAAAAAACTGAAAACTCATAGGAATACTTGTGTCTCTGTCTCTGTGTACTACCTTATGTTATAGCCAATTTGCTCCAAAACCGACCAATTTCAATTTTAATATTTTTATGTCAGTCGATAACCTTAATACGAACGATTAACGTAAATAAAAAAGTTTGAAATATGGAGGCACTTTTGGAAAATATATTTGAAAGTATAAAAAATATTTTTGCAAACTGGAATCTAATTTAAATCGAAAGAAAATATAATTAAACAAAATCGAATGAAAGACATCGTTGTGAAAACTCAAACATATATAATCTATTTAAAAATAATTTCGAAGTTATTTCAGAGAATCTAATTCTTAAAATATAATGAAGACACGCCGCCCGTAAAAGGAAATTATCCATCCAGTGAATGGAATTCTCTCAAAGAGGTGAAACCGTACTGGTTCTCTTGACTACAAGCCCTGTCTGTCTGTCTGAATGTCTGCTTATATACAGATTGTTCTACTAACTAATGAGACCGAGAGAGAAGAGAAATTCCGTTAATACACTATGGTATCTATAGGAACCAACGCTAACTTCATCCAAAAAACAATATTTTCACTATTTACCAGTTTTAATACAATACAGTATTTTATCGTTTTCGAACGAAACATTGTACAGAATAACATCAAATTGGCATTCTGTTTTCAAATACGCTCTTGGGGAAAAATAAAAGAACTTAGTCCGCCATTTTGATTCGTGCTGTGTGTTATGTGTTGGTTGCAGGTTATGATACAGTTTAATTAAGAAGTGTTTTGGCGTATTAATCAACAATTAAACTTTATTTATAATCAAGATTAGTTCAAGATCTAACAGTTTAGACAATAATTTAAAAAAAACCGTAAATATCAATTAATAAAACATATTTTTCGTTAACGACCAACTTGATGATACCAGCGCTTTGGGTATGACGGTACCTATTTTTATTTATTTTCGTAAATTTTAGTGTTGATATCTATGATCTCAAAAAAAATCATATGATGTGAATGTGAAATATCCTAAGCAATGTTAAAAAAATTAACATAGCTGTAAAATTGAAAGGAAATAAATTATTTAAAAATTACTAAAAAAATTACATATTAATTATGAAAAAAATATATATTAATATTTATGTAAATAAATATTTTTGTACTATAATATATGTTGTTTATTTTTTTCTGTATGTATATGTTTACCAATTATATAAAAAAAATATAAAAAGCATAGGTCATCGATTTACTTTTTGAATTAAAAATCCTCGACTAACAAATAGTCATATTTTTCTCAAAGTGTCGTGTTACACCTGAATTATTTTGTAGCTTAAACCATTTAAATTAAACAATTCTCACACCAGTTTATTGCAGTGCTCAAGACCTCTTATAAAATATACGCTTTACAGTATCGGATTCAATCCAAGCAACTCATAAATCATTTTTGAGACCACGGTCCACAGGAACGAACTCGGAACGTGTGCGCGTAACGGTCCGTGTTTTTTAGAAAAAAATGTGAAAATGGCTGATGATGTGAGCGGGAATGATCACTTCACAGACATTTCATTTCACTTTTATTCACCAGTTTATTTAGTCAGAGTGGAGAGATTTACCAGTTTAGTCAGAGTCAAAGTAGAGAGAATCACTTCATTTACCAATCTTGCAATTACTGTGGTTTATATCTTGATATAACTGAAATATAATCACTCATAATAGCTTAACATCATAATCATAAGAAAAGAGGTGTTTGTTGATACACTACACAGCGGTGCTAGTGAAATTAGGTTTTTCAAGGACACTCAAAATAAATCTCAATAGTCTTTCTTGCATAACCTCAAAGAATTTACAATCTTTGTCAAAGAGGATATGAAACAATGTTATAAAAAGTAAATAAAAAAATTTAAATCACTTGTGAGCATCTATAGGATTGCTATAATCTATACATATAATAAAAATCATAGGAAAGTCAAAACTGTACATTGAATATTTTTTTAAAAGAATACTTGGGGCGTGATCTACAATTGGTATCAAAGTCAAAAATATAGTTTTTAGAATTTTTGTCTGTTTGTCTGTATGTATGTCCGGGGAAACTCAAAAAGTACTGCATGGATTTACTTCAAATTTTGTATGAATATTAGGTCGGGTCAACATATAGGCTACATATTATCACGCTATCACCTACGGGGGAGGTGCTGTGCGGAGTAAACGAAGTCCACGCGGACGAAGTCGTGGGCAATAGCTAGTATGTTATTAAAATCTGAATTTTTGCCTCCTGGCCTTAAGCAACAGCTTTTGATGAAATCATATTGCGCAAATACCCCAAATAATTCAGCTCTTGCTATAGCTATATCTTCGAAATTGATTGTGATTAAAATTCTGAAAAAATATTAAAACAATTCTTTATCTTCATATTAAAGGAAAACGTATAAGAAATTTTTTAAATAATTTTACAACAAACAATTTTTTTTTACTGTTGATAGGGAAGCGCTTGACCACGATCTCGCCTGATAGTAATTTATGCGGCCTAAGATGGAACACGCTTCCCTAAAAGGTACCTGTTCACTCTTCTCTTGAAGATCCCCAGTTTGTACCCCTCAGAGAACACAGACTCAGGTAGTATACCCTTGCGGTTCGGATCAAGAATGTCGAGTTGAACCGCTTTGTGCGGGTACGTGGAACGTCCACCATATGGCGACGCCTAGAATCTTTGCGCCTCGACGATCGATAGAATAACGGGAATGGCGGAATTAAGTCCTGCTATTCCACAGCGCACTCTCCAAAATGTATCCGATAAAAGACCGATAAACTAGCCACTCTGCGGCGATGAGCGAGGCTCTGGAGTTTTTTGCCTACCAGATCATCGTCGTTTATGAGCCTCTTGGCACGCCTCTCTATCGCCTCAAGCATCTCCAGCTGGTATTTGGCGGATCTATCCCAGAAGTGAGAGCAGTATTCCATGCACGAACGGACTTGTGCTTGATAAAGATTGAGCAACTGTCCTGGGCTGAAATACTGTCTCACCTTGGCCAGAATACCAACCTTTTTGAGGCAACTTGGGCTTTCCATTCGATGTACGAACCGAAGTTAAGAGTAGGCGTTAAGGTGATACCAAAGAGCTCGAGATGGTCAGTTATCGGCCCAGACACACCCTGAAAAGACAGAGATAGATGAAATGGACTCCGTTTAGCGGAAAATAGACACGCATTAAACTTGACCAGATTGGCATCGCCCCAATCGGAGACTGCCTGTAAGGACAGTTTCATACGATCGACCATCGTCTTTCTGAGGACTGGATCTGTGCCGTACTGGCTCGCTGGATACGTAACTCTCCACACACAAATTTGGTCAGATTTTAACAAAGGTAGATTGAGTGATATAATTTATTTGCCGTGCACAGAGACATAGCAAAAATGTATAAGTTTTTATACATAGGTACACCAGGCCTAATATTTATTCAGCTTACTTCTTAAAGCAAGTAAGCAAGTATTTAAAAAAAGGTAAAGTCCAAAACTTTTTCATATGTAGTAAAACTTTTGAAACGTGTCGCTTAAATTGCTTTTTATGTAATGCAAAAATATGAAAATTAGTACCAAAAAAGTTTCCCGTTAATCTTTATTAATATTATCAATACGAAAGTATGTCTGTCGGTTACGATTTTTGCAGCTTAATTGCTGAAACGATTAAATTCAAATTTAGTTACTTGGTAACCAGGGGTCAAACTTAAGCTAACTTTTTTATGAAATCAACTGCCGTTCTGCCAGGCATACCGTAAAGACGTTTGACTATACGTGTCACTACCATCGTGCCTACTAGGTGGTAGAATTCCGTAACGTCTTGCCCGAGTATTTGTTATCACCGCTTTACGTATTCCTGCCGCAATAGCGTCAATGATTGCCATTGTCGTGTTTCGGTTTGGAGGGTATAGTAGCCGGTAGACTTAGGCATGTGACATTGCCACCCCGCCACACGGATAGCAACGCTCCATTAACATGTTTGGTATCTATAGGCGAAGATTTCTATTTCCTTCAGGAGAGCCATCTGCTTGTTTGCTATCTTAAGATATGAAAAAAGCAAGTTACTCTACTGTAGGTAAAGTTGTGTGGGTAAGCCTGTAAACTATACATAGTATGTCGACTTTATGGCGTACCTACTTGAAAGTTAGCGTTTTCTTCAGTGATCTTATAATACGGATTTCACCTTAATCGGTTTACTTGAATATTCTAATACATGCCAAAATTAATATAGCGAAATCCTTAAGAGCCAGACAAAGCAGTGGCTGTTCCTCATGACATCTCTAAGGACTTTGACAGGGTTTTGCATAACGGCAATCTTACAAAGCTTTCATTATTTATTCAGCTATGTGCACATGAATTGCCGTTTTCTTAAGGGAACAGAACCCTTGAATGACCTTCAATGGCAACTCATCGGATCTTCTGAGTTCTGCTCCATTAATGCCACTGTTCTTCTGTGGTTTCCTTTTTTACAAAATTATTCATGATTCATATTATCCTTTTTATAGCACCTTCATTGTCAAAGATAAAAGTTCGCAAAATTCACGCCATATTCTCATGCCTTAGTCCGCGGGACAATGACGAACACATAATTCGGGAGTGGATTCCTTTTGGCGAGTCTAACAAACTTTCCATCTATGATTTTTTCGAAAATGTTGCGACTAAGTTATCCCATAATAATATCAGATATAAGTAATATTAATCTGAACCACCGCAACAAGAAATTTGTCGGAAACTATTACCATTAAATAATATTTATAATTCAGCACAAATGAACTATGTAGTATTGATTTCTGTCCCAAATACAAATGCTTAAATGCGCCTTTTTCGCGTTTTAAAACTAAGTATTACTTTTTCCTTTTTTTTTATTATTCTATCAAAAAAGAAAAACTTTTTTTTATTATCGATAGGGAAGCGCTTGACCACGATCTCACCTGACGGTAAGCTAAAATGCGGCCTAAGATGGAACGCGCTTCCCTAGATGGTACCTGTTCACTATCCTCTTGAAGATCCCCGGATTGTACTCATCGGGGAATACAGACTCAGGAAGCATGTTTAAGTCCCTCACGGTTCGAATGAAGAATATCAAGTCGAACCGCTTTATTAGGGTCGTGGATCGTCTACCATTTCTAAAATCAAAAAAAAATATTAAAACATATTTATTTAGATAAATAAATGACGCATTACATTGAATTATAAGATACTTAAAAACTCTCTTATGATCTAACTTAACATGTATCTGCCAGAGCTAGGTTCACCAGTGTTTCAGGCAAAAGGGGCTAGGAATACTACTATATTCAAAACAAATAGCTGTCGGACTGTTAGCACTTTACACGATGTGAAAAGCTGGTTAGTATGATATAGGAAGGAGCGGAATGTCTAAATAGTTTTTCATACAACTTTTATCCCCTATTTTGGCCTTTCAGGGGTTGATTTAAATAAAATAGCCTATGTTTGACCCCAGATCGACCGGAATGTACTCATCGGGGAATACAGACTCAGGAAGCATGTACCAGTCCCTCGCGGTTCGAATGAAGAATGTCGAGTCGAACCGCTTTACGGAACGTCCACTATATCAAAAATCAAAAAAAAATCTTAACATAATATTTATTCAGATAAATAAACTGCGCATTACATTGAATTATAAAATACTTAAAACAACTCTCTTATGATCTAACTTAACATGTATCTGCCTGAGCTAGGTTCACCTGTGTTTCAGGCAAAGGGGCTAGGAATACAATAACTTTAATAATCACTGATAAAAATTAAGTGAGCATAGTTTACAATGTTATTAAACTCTTAAACTTAAGACATAATATAATTAATTCTTTAAAACTATCACAAATTACAACAAGAAGAGAAAAATTAAACGTACCTAGTTAAAATACATAACTCTATGTTTCGTTTATTTACAAATTAATAATAACTTCTCAGTGTCATTATAAGACATATTTTGTAAAATGTCAATTACAATCTTTTTGCAATTACAAAAATGTTATAATAGTGAGTAAATATTTGTTATTGCATTGATTCTATTATACATAAGTGAACCAAAAATACGTAAAATTTTGAAGAAAAATCAAATTTAGTTACTTCGTTATACGGACAAGCTCTATTTTTTGGCCTTGTATTTTCATGATCAGATGAATAAGGAAGAACAGAGTGTTTTTTTAATACTATATTCAAGACAAATAGCTGTCGGACTGTCAGCACTTTACACGATGTGAAAAGCTAGTTAGCGGGATATAGGAAAGAGTGGAATGTGACCACCTTAGGAATAGCTCTTTGTGCTCTTTCTACTCTAAGAAGCAGAGTCTTGCCTAATCCACCCGAGGACGTAATGCAGTACGTTATTGTTGATTGACAAAGAGAGGTATACTTGTCTAATTAATTTTTGGTCTAAAATATTGCGCAGAACCTTAAAACTAAAAATTAACTTACGTAATCTATTTGTAAGCGTCTTGATATACTGTTTAAAGGAAAGGGTTTCGTCTATAATCACACCCAAGTATGTACTTTACTTTGTTGATAGGTAATATATATGGGCATGTGCATTGAACGGTGTTATTACAATGGTGGGCGTATAAAAATGAATCTGTCCGACTGGATGATACCTTGCGCTTTGTGAACCGAATAAACTGAGTCTTGTTGGAATTTAATATTAATAGTTGTTTGTTAAGCCATTTGTTGACTAAAGTAAAACCTTGCTGTACAAAATTATAAACATCAGTTTCCGAATCAGCTGAAAAGGTAGAGCTGTGTCATCGACATATGATACAATTTTTTCCATTTTCTAGTATCATATTGCAGAGATCATTAATATATATCAAAAATAGCGTTGGCCCTAGGACAATACCTGCGGAACCCCGTAAGTAGTATTATTTAGGTCATCGCTAATTACATTACCAATTTTGACACATTGTGTACGATCTTTTAAATAGCTTCTGAAAAGGTTGTATTGAGTACCTCTTATACTAATAGAGGATAGTTTTCTTAGAAATATGGGGATAGAAACTGTGTCAAATGCTTTAGACAGGTCTAGGAATAGGTATACTATTTGTATGCTTTCCATTATTTATTTTCCATTATAAGTTCTTAGGCCAGATGGTCTGTTAAAGTATGTACTGCGTCTGCAGTAGAAGTTTTACTCGCGATGCCTAGAATCTCTGCGCCTTGACGATCGAATTATACCTAAAAACTGCTTTGAGTATCACTCTATTTAAATTTTGTCATTCCTGTCTGAAGTTTAAGAATGTTCAGTCAACTATCAGCTCTCTTATTTTTTGAGCGCTAACAAACATTTAGGCGATTTTCAACCTGGTTTTCGTGCTGGTCATAGCACAGGTGACGTTGTTTACCCCGTGTTGGTTCCGGGCTCTTTTAAAGAATAGACCAACTGCCGTTCTGCCAGGCATGTCGTAAAAGGCGACCGATTGGCTATGCAAATCACTAACATCGTTGCTACTAGGTGGAAGAGTTCTGCATTGTCTCGCCCGGGTCTGGTACCACCGCCTTACCTATTCCTGCTGCAATAGCGTTAGTGCATGTCACTGTCGTGTTCCGGTTTGGAGGATAAGGCAGCCGGTAAACTTATGCACGTGGCATTAAACCTCGCCACAAGATAGCAACGCACCATTAACAACTTTGGTATCTATATGCGATGGTTGACTTGATGATTGATGGCTGAAAGAGTCAACCATCGCCTATAGACACCAAAGGCGTCTATAGGCGATGGTTGACTCTTTCCATCAGGAGACCCATCTGCTTGTTTGCTATCTTATAAAAAAACCTATGTACAATAAAAAACTTGCAGTTTTAGCATTGTTTATTTTCAGAAATGTGCTTGATGCTGTAAATCATGACATACTGTTTGGCCTTTTAGGGTCTTTTAACATATCTGCACTCGTAATTGGAATGATTTAGTAGTCATTTAAAAATTTGTGTTAAAACAGTGTGATGTGATGTTACGCGGTCTCAGAGTGTTTTGTGAATTTTATGTACTTTGTCTCTAGCACTAAACCACACTATTCTACATCAATCTACATGACTAAGAATGATAGGTGCTATAAATAGGGTGATGTGTATCATAAATAACATTGCAGATATATCAAATCTTTGGGGACCAAGGGCTCAGAACACAGAAGGTGCGTTGAGTTGTCGTTGACGGCCATATTTTCAAACAATGATTTTGCTAGAAGAATGACAAATTATATTAATCTGCCTTCTCTTTAAATGCAGGAAAGAGAAAATTACATTTTTAAAAGTGATATTATCATTAAAATCATAGACACCACACCATAATCAAATACGGTATTTGATTCTATACATGTAACACCTACTTTATAAACCTGAAACTAAGAACCACCTTTAACTACGGAAGGGTCAAATGTAAATGGGAATCCCAACAACCCTTTGGAGTTTAGACCAGTGACCCAATGCGGTTTGTTTGGAGCACGTAGCCGTTCCCAGAAACTTTTTGTTACTGATTGGCGCAAACATTGACTTTCCACTTGTTAAACAGAACATTGATTGAATTTGCATTCCGATTCTTATTTTCATTCAAATTAATTTAAATTTTATCTTTTTTCGGTTTCAACAAACTACACACTTAAGGGGTTGTTGTAGATCGATTCGATTTTGTTCTTTTAATTTGAAAGATGAGATTTATCTTTTTACCTAACTGAAGAAGGGTAATGTTTTTCGAGCGTATGTATGTATGTATGTATGTATGTCCATTTCTTTGGTATGCCCTACATCCCAAACGGCTGGACGATTCTTGATATATGAGGTGTCGTTGGATTTGTCTAAATTGTAGTGGTGTCATAGGCCATATAAATTTTCAAAATAGCGCCCGCAAATGGCAGAATGGGGGGAAGAATAGGTGATTTTTATTATAATCCGACGCAAGGAAGGTAATGTTTTTCGAGCGTATTTAAGTATCCATTTCTTTGGCACGCCCTACAGCCCAAACGGCTGGACGGTTTTTGACATATGAGGTGTCGTTGGATTTGTCTAAATTGTGTGACAGTGACATAGTCACTACTACAATTTAGACTATGAGCTATACAAATTTTTAAAATGGCGCCCGCAAATTGCGGAATGGGGGGAGCTAGCAAAAAGTCCAGTTCAGAAATATATATTTATACTATGTTTATACTGCTGTTTTAACACAAATATTCATAAAGTGTGCCTTTTATCGCCCTGATGCCCAAATTATTAAGACACCGCTTTTATTCATAATTTTAAATAGGTACCACAGAGGTATAGAGACATATTATATATAACAATTTACATTTGTTTAAAACTATACTTGTTTATTTTCCTACTTATAACAAGTACTTTATAAGTATACCTAAATTAGTGTTTCGTTATTCTGCCTTTACAACAGGGAGATTGATGTAAAATATAAATAATATATGTAGATTGAATATTATATTAAGTAATGGGAGTTATATATGATATTAGAGTGGCCAGCTCTTCGAAGGGACCAATTGAAACCCGGAAAATTGTCACAGGCTCTTTATTTAGAATTTGACGACAACGCAATTAAAATCAATGTTCTGGAGTGGGAGTCATACCATTGACGACAGAATTCGATACACTTCATGGACAGGGTTAAATAAAAACGAAAAGTGCTGCCATTGATATTGTGCTGGGGTCTAACTGTACACAAGCTCCAAGGAATTACTTTAGACCGAGCTGTGGTTGAGTTATATTCACAGATTTTTTTAAAGGTCAAGCATGCGTTGCTTTGAGCTGAGTTAGATCTCTAGAGGGGCTAATAATAAGAAGTTTAGACTACCATAACTTACTTAATAATCTCCACGATATTCACTCTCTGAAGGAAATGACAAGATTGCGTAATTTACTATCATATAACCCTAACGTCGAAGTTAATGAATCCTAACCAAGGAACGTTACGATACGATATCTGGAATTATTACGAAGCAATATTTGAAAAATAAAAACGCACTTTATTTCGGTACCCATAAAGTTGACATTTGTTTCTTACTTCAGAGAGGCGAAAAACGTTCTGAGCAAGACAACAACAAGAGTGGATGTTGTCTCTTTCTTGCAATTGCCAGTGTTTAAATAAAACTACTGATGGTAGATTTTTATATATTTGGTAATCGTTAAATCCCTTTTATTCATACACGTTGATAAATACATTAGCATAAAATGTATTGTAATTAACATAGTGAGTTCTAAAATGTTCTTCTTTTAATCTATATTAATATTATAAATGCGAAAATTTGGATGTTTGGATGGATGTTTGTTACTCAATCACGCAAAAACTACTGAACGGATTTGAATGAAATTTGGCACACAGGTAGACGGTGATTTGGAATAGCACATAGGCTATTTTTTATCTCGGAAAAATGAGGTGATCCCGCGGGATTCACCAAAAACTTATAATGCAGCGGGCTGCACGCTGCAGCTAGTTATTACATAATTACTTATGCAATGCAAAGCCGTTTCTCAAATTAGTAGAATTACTTATATATGGCGATTGGCGCTTTATTTAGTAGAAAGAGACACAATCCACCCATGTCGTGGTACTCTTCGGAACGATTTTGAAGTGCGTGTGAACATTCCGGGTAGAATGTAACTTCCTTGATCCTAACTAAAAAGTATAAAATAAAAAAAAATATTGAAAACAAAAAACCCGACTGCATCTTGAAAAAAGATTCATTGCCTTAAATGAAAACTAAAAAGAAAAAAATAAGCCTACTAGTTTAGAATCATGTTAAGTAATAATAAATAACTACACCACTAAAGTAGTTCTATAATCGATGTACATATAAAACAATCCATAAATTTTAATTCATGACAGAACAATTAACAGTCGGGGTCCATTTAATTAAGAATGAAAACACTTTCTTTTACTCGTAAACTGGCATTACCATCCTGACAAGTAAACAACAACGCACCATAAATATCTTCGTAGTGTATGGGCGATGGTTATCTCTTTTCATCAGAAAGTCCATCTGCTGTTCTTTTTTATCAGGAAGTTTGGCAGTCGCTTTCTATAACCGAGAAGCAGTTTGGCCGAATAAACACTTAAATCACTTTTACTCACATAGTATAATTTTTGGGCAGAGTAACGCCCCCTCAAGAAGTAATAGAATTACAATGTCACCAAAATATTATCTTATGCCCGCCTATTTATATTTGTCCATTTTTGTTTATAATGACGTCATTATTGCACAATAACAGGTGCATATGCAATGCATGCAATCACACAGCTACACCACACTTGGGCGGCTAGTGCTTGTCGTTAAGTGCAGTTGCTAACACTTTGTAATATTGTAGATATTACCAAATTATGTGAAGCCGCGGAAAATTGTCCGAGTTTTGATAACTGGTATAACAATTTTTATAAGGTTTGTAAAAAATTTTTAAAAAACACACACTTGGGAAGCCATTATCTCGCTCACTATACTTGAATGTTTTATCTTCTTGCATGAAATATCAACTTTACGAGTTTAAGCGTCGGTTTTTAACTGCGTGAAAGATGCATTTCTTTTTCGTTTTTTAATAATTTGAGTAAAATAATTATTACAAACTTAACATAGAAAATATTTGATAACAGGATTTGAATCAGCGACCTTGCTTATGGCCGGCACGCTTTATCCAACTAAGCCACGTGTCTAATGGTTCAATGTGGCGTAATTCTTCTTTGCTTTGTGATCGATTCCGTCAATTTTACTGATCACTACATAGCATATACATAGCGATGGCTCAGTTTGATACAGCGTACCGGCCAGAGAAAAGGTCGAAAATTCAAATCCTGCTGTTTAAAAATTCTTACTTATTAAATTTTTTCCTAGCATGGGGTGAGTGCTAAAACACATGCAGTTACAAACAAGAAATATAATATTATACTTGACAAGAAACGGATAAAGCCATAGGATATGTGTTCTAGATATTGTGGTGTCAAAAATCAGGTATTTTTTTAGTTTCATACAAAGATGTTTTTTGTAATCTTATTGTTTAATTATTATTTTTTAACAAAAGAGTTGCTAGCCAAAAGGCTTAAAGGATAGACATGTCTGATAGAGGATTTAGATTAAAGGTATGTACGGGTTTCCATGTATATTAGAAATGTTATTTCACGAAATTTGCAGGGAAAATCGATGTCTTAATGAAGGATTCGGACCAATAACATAATTATATTGTCATTGAGAAGCAAATTTGTTCAATTTCATTAATTTGCTGGGTTTTACAGCGCTCCGAAGTTGACTGGGTTCTTGAACACAGAGGAAGAATACAATAAAAATCAACTATTAGGCTTAATTTTCAATTGTATATTTCTTTATTCATATACATTATCATTTTTTAAAATGTTACTATTCATTTATTACCAACCCTCTTTTTCGCTACCTATAAGGTAGAGTCTAAAGGCGCGATTTTTTACGTGGTATCCCAAGTAGGCCTAATCCACGGATAATTTCTAAGGGAGATAATATTGAGCATAAGTATAAAATATATTTAAGCATGTATCCCGGAAAAGGTATGCATTAATTTATTTCGACCCTTTTTCCCACCACAAAACTTAGAATATCATTAGTTTTTAAAATATTTTCTAATCAGAGTGTTAATTTATACAAATCCTAAGCAGGTAGAAAAAGCCCAAGTTACTGCTTGGGGATAAATGAAATAAAATGAAAAAACAACACCTGAAAAACAACTTTTTAAATACGTTTATTGGTCCGGTATTGGTTGACCACATATTGAGGTCCCTGGTTCTTTTCCCAGATCGGGCAATTCAAATACTTGGTTTTTTCAGTTTTCTAATAAAAACAGCGTTGCCTGCGATTAGATAAGTACTCGGTTGGCAATAGGCTTGCCATCTAATACATTGTGGGACGAAGGATCTTCGGCTAATCGTGGGTTATATATATACTGGTTATACCTCTACCTACTCCTTCAAAGATACAGGCGTGAAGACACATAAATATATAATTATGCTCAATATTATCTCCCTTAGAAATTATCCGTAGATTAGGCCTACTTGGGATACCACGTAAAAAAACGCGCCTTCAGACTTTACCTTATAGGTGGCGAAAAAACGGTAATAATAACTTGTTAAGAAAATGATTATATATATATGAATTAAGAAATATAAAATTGAAAATTAAGCTTAATGGTTCATTTTTATTGTATTCTTCCGCAGTATTCAAGAACCCAGTCAACTTAATAACCCAGATAAATTGATCAAATTGAACAATTTTGTAGTGGGTTATTCGTAGAAAACCCTCTATAAAATTACTCTGATATCATTTTACTGAAAATGAACAGAAAAAAGTTATAACGCCCAGAAAAAAACTTGTTCAAAAATTTCAGTTACTTTTATTTATAACTTTTTTATTCCCCATCTTACGATGAAATTAATAGGAATAAAGTTGTAGTTAATTTAATTTGCTACTAATAATATCCTAGATAATTTTCTGTAGGGTTGCTAGTTTACAAGATACAGCGCGAAAACATTTTGCACCCATTTTTCCAGGGTAACGATCCCACATACTTGAACTTAAGCTTATATTAACCCCTACACATCAAAAAATAAATTGAAACGCATGCTGAGGCCCAAAAACGTAACATTTTAATAGTGGGAGTAGTATGATACTTAAGTTGGATAATTAAGAGGGTTCTTGGGTGTGATAATCCTATTGTTGGTTTAATGAAATAATTTTATGGAAATGATTACCCCTCCTCCACGCCAAAAAAAACGAAATAAAATTGCGTCCTTTGAAAAACGCAATCCTAAATGTAACTTTTCAAAATCAACCATTTCAAAAATAATATATTTTGTTTAACATAAGCTGAACCGCCTTAGAATAGATCTAAAATCGTTAAATGTTCGACATCTGGGAACTGTTTCTATAGAAAAACATTACCCTCCTTGAGTCGGGTAAAAAATAAAAGTGTTTTTTTTTATTATTTTCTTCGCATTTTTTTTCAATTTTTTCTCTCTATAAAAATCCTCCTCGGACTTCAACTCCACATATTCAATATTTTCGACACAATAGAAGTCTAAAAGCTGGTTGACATTTATTTTCTCTCTATAAAAGTCTTGCTCGGATTCAACAAATATTTAAAAAACATTACACGAATTGGTTTAACCGGTCTCTAGTTTTGCGCTTAGCAACACATTTAGCGACACATTTTTATTTATATAGATATATAAACAATTTCACTCAAGAAATATTAAATATATCTCCAAATATTCAATATTTTCGACACAATAGAAGCCTAAAAGCCGGTTGACATTTTATCCTGAAATATTCCAAAGGATGTATGATAAATTTGAAAAAGGTTTTCTCGATAGTGCCTAATAATGGCTTCCGTCCTCGTTAAATAGTGGTACTGTATGAAAATGGACAGGAACGTGCGGTCCTCTCAGTTAAGTGGGCCACATGGCATTTTAAGCTTGAGAGCCCTTCAATGCAAGATATGGTTACTTTGATATATAAACGAAAGATGATGACTAAGGTCTGACCCTGCACTATTCTTTCTTTTCACTACAGTGACTACAAATACAATATTACTGTGAAAATGAGTGCGGACCTGAGTCCTTTTTTTGCAGAATAAATCACTTATTTGGCATTCTGATGGGCATTTCGTATAAGGCGATTGGCGATTAATTTTAGGTTTAGATGACTACTAAATTATAGACTCCTAAATTGTGATGGTTTCTGTGGTCTAGTGGTCCGATTTCCCGAATTGAACCGGATTGGGTAAATTTAAAATGTGTTTTTTCAGCGTTCTGATAAAAAATGCGTTACTCGGGAATGGATAGGTGCCCGGTTGGCAATGGGCTTGCCACCTATCGCCTTGTAAGACTACCATCTTCGGCTAATTGTGGGTGCACTGGTTGTACCTCTATCTACCTCTTTGGGGATACGGGCGTGAAAATACTTTAACTATTCTTGCCGCAATAGTCTTAATGATTGCATGTGTCATGTTCTGGTTTAGAGGGTAAGATAGCCAGTATACTGAAGTATTATGTGCTTTTGCATTTCAGAACATATAAAGCGACACGAAACTAAAATCTTTGGTGGTTGGTTTTTTCTATATTTTCAATTGTTAGGAAAAGATTTATACAAAAGAAATCGAAATTATTAATAATAATATCATGTAATATTACAGGTATTGTAGAACTACTGTTCAAAACGACAATGAAATGATATTTTTGAAGCCGTACTATTTTAATTGAGAACACGTTTTATATGCTAAATAAGATATTCGGGCTCTATAAGCCTTAAAATCAGCGATATAAAAATAATTTTGGTTACCTTTATACAACATTTACAAAAGTGAAATGAATAAATTTACGGATTGGCCACGTAATTACCGCTATGAGCGTTTAGTTTAACCACGGTAGTGATTGGCAAAAACATTGGTAAGAAATCTTGTAAAGTTAGCCGAAAAACAACGTTGTGCCAAATACTCCAGCATCCTGCTGGTCGCGCCGCTAAGCTTAAAGACATAACCTTTATTCATCACAATATTGAAATGAGATAGAAAATAATATATAGGTATATTATTTGTCCAGTATTATTTTTTTATATAAATTTTATAAATTTTTACGGAACAAATTACACTTACTGATTTAACCCCAAAGTAAGCAAATTATTTGCTTGTGTTATGGGTGAATGTCAACGATACTAATACATAGAAATACATATATAAATACTAGAATATATTTAATAAACACCCAATCCCGGAAATACAAACATCACACAAATGCTTGTCCCCGTCGGGGATCGAACCCGAGCTCCGTCGATTGAGTAGTTAGGATCGCAAACCACTCGACCAATGGGGCGGTCATTATGGAAGAACAAACAGTTCAACCTTAAACAAATTAAAAGTTGAACAATTGTTGAGTAGTGTTTCTACTTGTCTGTTTTGGCTAACAAAACACTACTACAAGTACTCTATGTTTGAGTGCTTTACTTTCGAAATAACAATCCCAAAACTTGTAAATTACTCTTTACAAGCACTAAGAACTTCATCTGAAACTTTTCCGTTACCAATAAAACCGGCCTCAATTCACCAATAAACTCAAATTAAATCAACATTAACCCAAAATTCACAACTTCTTTTAACAAAATACTTTGTTAATGGAAGGCGCAGTCAAATTATAATTAAGACGGATTGTGGAACATTTCTATGATGAATTTGAAGCGAGAAATCTCTCGCTATCCGTCAAACGAAAGTTAGTATGGCTGAACACATCAGTGCAAACGAGAAAACTTTTATTGGTGATAGCTACAGAAATTCATTAACGTACGCGGCTTCAAATTAAATTACCGTGAAGAGGAAAGTAATAAAAAGTTGGGCAAACTTACGCCTGAAATACAGCGAGGATGTAGAAATAGATACGATTAAATATACAAGTGGATATAACCACTTATAATTACGTGTTACTTTATCGGTACAAAGAAACTTTATTTATACTTTGTGTATTTGTTACAATATTTTTACGATAATTGACTATATTTTCAAACAAAATAAAACTACATTAACCAACTTCAAACAGTCTGTTTGAATCTCTATGATCATAATATTTTTAGACGTAAAATAGTAAGAGATGATAACATTGTTATACTTAAAACAAACCACTACACGCATATTTCGACTTAGTGGCTTCTTATATCTTTACTTATTTATTTATTTATTTAACTTTATTGTACACCTTAAATAAATTTTACAAAAGGCGGACATAATACCTATTGGCATTCTCCTCCAGTCAGCCTTTGGGCAAACAGAAAGTATATCTTTAATTGTATACTATTATTTAACTATTTCTTAAATAACTTAATTTTAGTAATGTTAAATATATTGTTAAAAATAGTTTTTTTAGAAATAGAAAATATAAAGAAAAATTTAAACGCAATTTGTATTGTCGTGTTGTACCATCGAATTTTATCGTTTATCATTCCATTGAATTGGTATATTGGTACAGGAATTTCAATTAGATCCTACCACTTGGAAGTTTCGACGCCACAGACAAACATACAGATTTACAGATACAGAACTTACTTTTAACGCTTCTTGTTTGGTGCTGGGGACTTGAAAACGTCGAGATCTGACGAAAAGTTCCTTAGAGTGAAATTGAAAATGCAAGCTCACTGAGTTTTTCCACGAGATCTTTTCAAATATGTTCAATCCAGAAATAGCTATAAAATTGTTGACCCATTAAAATCGCCTGTAAAGGTTTGTTTAGAGAAAAAAATTCTCATTTCTCATTACAAATGATACTTGTTAAGGCTGAACAGTAATGAGGTTTTGGCATGAAAGCTTACATTATGTTGCAATTTCGATATAACGATTCAATGGAATGATTAACGGTATGATTTTGATTATTACGATAATGACCGAAAGCATATTGGTACAACATATAAATTGACTTTTAAATTTTCTTTATAATATTTTATGTCTAAAAGATATCTAATTTACTTATATTACGTAAATTAAGTTTATCTAAGAAATAGCTTATACAATTAAAGATACAAGAAGCCACTATAATATGGCAGCATGCTTGCAGTGGCTTCATGTAAGTATATAAATATTGTTTTCTAATTTTTCCCTTTTATATGTATTAAAAGTATAACGATATTAGAGATTCAAACAGCACATTCAAAGTCGGTTGCAGCAGTTTTAATATATTAAAAATATAGTTGATTATCGTAAAAATAACGGAATTAAATATACATAATATTAGAAAATATTTTGTAAAACAATTGTATTTGTTATTTTTACCTAAATATTACAAAATACAAAATATATTATCAGGTATTTTTTCTAAAGGAAATTCTATAATCCGCAACGTTAAAATATATATTCCGGGAAAGCAAAATACAACAGCGGAAGCTTTCGTGCCAAAGGATCATTACAGCCGGGACTATAAATATACGACGCAATATATTTAGTAATTAGAACGTTTCTTATGTCTGTTTTGTTTGCATTCCAGTTTTGAGTTAGTTTAGGATTGGGCTTATTGTTTGCGTTGCCAAGTATTAAGATGATGGGCCGTATTAAGTTATTACGAATATTATTATGGAGTGAATGATATTTGTAGAAAAACTAAGGTGACTAAACAGGAAATAACAATATAAAGACAATCATCAATAATAACAATATAAAGACAATTCATGTACACACACACTCACATACACATCTAGTTTTGAGTTAGCTTAAGATTGGACTTGACAGCTTATGATTGGAAGACTGTAATAATATTTTGAAGTGAAGATATAAACAAAACAAAGGTCACCTTTGCTTTAAATAGGAAATAATAATATGATGATAATTTAAATATGTGTGTGCACACAAACATACACATTCACACACACACACACACACACACACACACACACACACACACACATACACACACACGCACACACACACAGACACATCCCAGTTTTTGAGGATTGACGTTGAGGATTGGGGATAGTATGTGTGTTACCAAGTATTTAGGATAAGGTCGTATTATTACAAATATTACACCGGCACACAAAAAAAAAGTTGTCTGTGCACCGGGCGCCACCTATCTACGGGCATGTTTTTCGACCCGCTGAACACGAATTTCAAGTCAGTTTAGGCCGTCTGGACTTCAATTTCGAGTAAATTGCAAAAAACCCCGAAAAATAGGAATTTTAGGAAATAATAAAAGTGAAAATTACAGGACAATAGTCGAAAAATTAGTGACAAATTACAAAAACTTAAGATGCTTGTTAATAAAAAATTCAAGAAATTTATTGAATTGTGTTTAAAAGATTTTTTTCTATTTTTATATCTTTTTATTTCTTTTGCGGGTCAAGGAATCGATTTATCAAGGTTCCAGGTCCAAGAAAAGCTCGGTTCCCAATATATGGGTATTGGAAAAACCGAGCGAAGCTCGGTCAACCAGGTACAGAAAAAAATATTATTTATTCTATAGGAATCGATTTATCAAGGTTCCAGGTCCAAGAAAAGCTTGGTTCCCAAGATATGGGTATGTGAAAAACCAAGCAAAGCTCGGTCAATCAGATATTATAAACTAAAGTGACAATTCAAGTCCACCAATAAACAAAAACAAAAAAAAAAAACAATTTAATATAGCTCTTAAATCACATCATCTTATTTGACGGATTATTAAAATTTGATCAGTTTTAACCTATATTATTAGTTAAGATGCCTTTAGCATATTAAGTTATTCTAATGTACTAATACATTAGGACAATAAATTAGAAAGGAACCTAATATATGGAACTTGCAAGGCGCTTAGCACTAAATCTTACTAATTGGTGCGGTGTGGTGAGGGCTATTTTATGGTTTGCTTTGAGAACTTAAAGCAATGATGCCAAGAGTTATGCAGTGTATGCTAGAATCGTAATTTATACTTACCACTGTAAGGATAAACTATGAATATTTAATGAAAATCTAGTTTTTTTTATTACTAACAATCCCATGCAGTGATCTTCAGCCTACTGGATGAACAATAGTTCTCAGATCAAAAGTAGATGTTCATGGAGATTAAATATTTAAATAAAGCTCATCACAAACGGTTAAGATACTATAATATTTGATCTTAAGATGCCTTAATATAATATATCTTAAAGCAAATTTCAGAAATCGTTCACCGTACAAATCGTATGAACCATCACACACGACTAAGATAATATATATTTTACCTCTAGTATCTTAAGATACCGAACGACGTAGAAATATATATTTCATATCTTAAGATATGAGCTTAAGATACGAAATATATATTTTTTCGTATCTTGATATAAATACAGATGTTTTTATTTTGGGATACGCGCGGTTGCAGTGCCTCATAATCTATATTAATATTATAAATGCGAAAGTTGGAATGTTTGGATGGATGGATGTTGGTTACTTAATAACAATAACAACAAACAAATAACTTTTTAATAATATCATTTTCATCAATAAAAAATGTATAAAACATCAATCTAGCTGTTCATCTATATACGATATACATGTTATATGTATACATATATAAGTCGTGTTAGTAATTTTACACCTTATTTTGATTCATGGTAACATGATCTAATGGGAATTTACGTAAAAAATATACCAATTAGAATGAAAATTATTCGTTTTAAAGTATTTCTTTGTTAATATGTTTTTGCACACCTTACTCATAATGTCAGTAAAAAAAAATTATCAAAAAATATTGCTGATTTATCAAATAACATATAATGTTTTAATATTTTCATCATTAAAAAAAATTGTAAAAAATATATATATATATATATATATATATATATATATATATATATATATATATATATATATATATATATATATATATATATATATATATATATATATATATATATATATATATAAAAGTCATGTTAGTTGCACCACTTATAAGTCAAGAAGGATATTTCATATTATTCTATATCAAAATCGTTGTCTGAGGAGCTGTCTAACAAATCAAGAAGTACGGCCGTATCACTCATGGTTAATCAACCTGTATATAGAACTCCAACGACTAATATTATTGTATCTTAGCCGTGTGTGATACGTTAAGATACTGTAATATTTTATATTAGTGCATCTTAAGATCAAATGTTATAGTATCTTAACCGTCCGTGATGAGCTTAAAGATCTGGACATTATGATATTCAAAGAATTCTGTTTTTCACGTAGAACTCCAATGATCACTATAATAATATAGCTTGTATAGTTAAAGATGAAACAAATTTAGGTTTAACCCTCGGCTTGACATGCGTAATATAAATATATTATGCATGTCAAGCCGTATTATATATGAAATAAATCGTTATTCTTTATATCTCTGTAATTATATTATTGTATTATGAAATATGAATACAAAAGATATAAATATGATATATGTCCTTAATAATGTTTAAAATAAATAAAATATCACTGGACAAATTACACGAATTGATCTGACCCCAATGTAAGCAAATTATATGCTTGTAGTATGGGTGTCAGTCAACGATACTAATACATAGAAATACATATATAAATACTCTAATATATTTAATAAACACCCAAACCCAGAAATACAAACATCTGTGCCCATCACACAAATGCCTTTCCCTGCCGGGAATCGTACCCGGACCCCATTGATTGCGTAGTCAGGGTCGCTAACCACTCGACCAACAGGGCGGTCATATTTGTTTAACCTTAACACGTTGAGAGTAGAGCACCCCGCTTGTGCAGCGTGCAAAAAATACAACTAGATCTTACAACCAGATCTACATCTTATATATAAAAATCAATTGCTGTTCGTTACTCTCTCTAAAACTCGAGAACGGCTGAACCGATTTGGCTAATTTTGGGATTGAATTAATTGTTGAAGTCCAGGGAAGGTTTAAAAGGTGAGAAAATATAGAAAAAAGTAAGAATACCTAGTTAAAAAGGCAGAACAACGTTTGCCGTGTCAGCTAGTAGCGAATAAATCTGTGAACTCTTTTTCTTGTTATCTCTCAGTAAAGATAAAACATACTAAAAATACGTTTTGTTAGAAACGCATTGTAATAGCACTAATGTATGTACAGTTGGCGCAAACGAATTAGAATTGCAAATGTCAGAAGCCAATTCCTTGTCACTAAATGCCAGTGGTCTAGCTGCAGCCCTGTTCTACAGAGAAATGTGTTTTATATTTCAACTACTACTTTTATAATATGCTAATTCATATAAAGCGTTACACACTTCACAGTGGTCCATATAGACCGTGATCCCACGGACAAACTTTTTCTTGATTAATATCAAGCTGAATTTTTGCGCATAGCTTCATTTTGACGAGAAAACCATCTTTTCTATCTATGATCATCAATAAAAAACAGTAAAATGTACCAGTCTAGCCATTCATCTATATATTATATCTATATATAAAAGTCGTGCTAGTTATTTTAAACATTATTTTATACATGGTAATATGATTTGTTGGGAATCTAAATAAAAAATATACCAATTAGAATTAAAACATTTTTTTAAACATTTTTTATTGGTTAGAATTTGTTTGCACATCTTACTCGTCACTTGTGAAGTTTTTGCAAAATGCGGAGCAATATGTCATGCTGATAGTCCTATTTTCAGTTGGAACCATGAAGTATTAGGTATAGGTGGAGCTAACACTCGTATTAATCAATTAAAACAAATATTTACGTTACATCTCTGTCTATGAGGTCTCCCTATCTCTATTTAGTTATACAGCTGTGTTAGAAAGAGAGGGTTAAAAATTTGATTACAAGTAAGTATTAGAAGTGTTGCCTCTAGATATAATATAGCTTAATGGTTGGAACGCATAGTAGTACAACATACAGAAAACGCATTAACGTGCATTGCTGCAGATTACGCGCTAACACGAAGAGTAACACGCACCCCGCGTGTGGGTGCGGGGCAAGATGCAAGGTGCGGCATACCGAGTTCTACAGAATGGTGCGTGATCTTGACAGAACTAACTGTTAGACGTGTAATATTTTGAAATGGATCTCGATATCGATCGATTTATATTCGAAATCAAAATTCGTGGAGCAGTTTGTGTTATGTAAAGAATACAGCGATAAAGTATCGATAGTGAAGCAATTGTAAGAAATGCGTCGGTTGAAGAGAAAGCTATTGAGTAATAGTTTAAATAATACCTATGCTATTGAATAATAGATAGTTTAAGTACAGTTAAAGAAAATCAATATTAATAATATCTATCGATAGTCTATATTACATATATCAATAATATTGATACTATTGACAGTTTCAATATTTTAGTAAGTACTACACCATAATTAAACAGAAATAAAGTCGATAGTATCGATAGTATTCATTATTAAAAAATACTAAAGACTAAATTATCGATAGCATCGCTACTGTCGGTAGTATTGTATACAATATTCCATGAATCATAATTAGACATATTATCGACAGTTTTGTACGATTAATTGTCATTTTTATTCTAAAATTAACCGATACTATTGAATTATGGATTGTACTAACTACTAAAAGTATTAAATATATCGTTAGTATTTATAGTTTACGCATGCTGGTATTTACTTGCAATACTATATTCAGAAATACAGAAATCACAGGGTACTAGGTCAGGGCTATGCGCAGGATGAGTGACGAGATGTACTTTTTCGGAAGCTAAAAATGACTTTGTTTTGTTGGCCGTGTGTAAAGAAGTGTTAGCATTGTGTAGGCGAATGCGACTTTTGGGTCGTATTTCGCAAACTTTTTCTAACACCCAGGATAAACAAATGGTAGAATACTATTCGGCATTAACACTCTTTTAATCTTCAAGTGGAATTGTACAGATGGGACCCGTAGCTGAGAAAAAAACGCAATCATTTTTTACTAACTCTCACTTTTGTTCTGTTTTGTTTTGTTTTGTTCTCATTTTCAAACACCCATTCACAAGATTGCTGTTTTTTTCGGGTTCAAAACAATAAATCCACGCTTCGTCTCCTGTGATAATATCATAAACAGCGTTAGAATGTCCGTGGTCGTACTTCAGTAGTGAGCACCATTCCACGCGAGCCCGCTTCTGCTCCGCTGTCAGTTCGCGAGAGATCCAACGACAACAAAGTTTCCGAACTTTCAATTCTTCGTGTAAAATTTTCTGTATTTGGCTCATACCAATCCCCAATAGTTCTCGAATTGTCTCAGAGGTAATCCGAGAGTTTTCTTCAATTAACCGCTTAACAGTAGCCACATTATTTTCGATGAGGGCAGTTGAAGGCCGCCCTTCACGAAATTCATATCTCTTCTTCTTTGTTCTTTTTTCTTTGGTCTTTGTTTTATTTATTTAACACTTTATTGTACACAACCACAAAAAATATACATAACAGAGAATAATGGTTTAAGAGCCCACGATACTAAACCTAGTCCCATAAGACTACCGGATGGTATATATATATATATATATATATATATATATATATATATATATATATATATATATATATATATATATATATATATATAGTTAAATTCGTCGTTAATTGGAGAAAACGAAATGGCTATGCTGCAATGCGAAAAACCGGGTGGCGCTATTAAAAAAAGAAAAAAAGAATGAAAAGGGAGGGGAAGGACTATACGAAAATGCGGTGCTGCATGTCCCCATGACTGGCCTTATCAGTGGCAGCAACATTATAAGTGACGCCTTGTACCTAGGTATCTAGTACCATCGGACTACCGAACGAACCAAAGCTTTTCTGAAAGATCATCAATTTCTATGTAAGAAAAACCACTGCTGCATCTTCGAAACAGTGGATGAGGTGGTTGCTGCAGCGATTGAAGGTCGCCCACTGCACAGCTTAAATCGGCGTTTATGCTCGGTTTTGAAGGCAATTACCCGGTTTCTTTCGTCTGGTACTGATGGAATACCCATGCCACGATCAGGTACGAATAATTTGACTGGTCATTAACTGTTTAAACAAATGAAATTACATATTTTATGGGAAATTGTTGGATTTTTCAATCGTTTTCACTAGGATGTTTTAATTTTATGTCCTACTTAGGGATTTATAGGGTTCTGAAGTCAACTGTAAACCCTTATAGTTTCATACGTCCGTCCATTCGTCTATCCGTCCGTTCGTCCGCACCTTAGCTCAGGATTCTTAATCTTTCCTCATTTAGTTAAATTAAATATTAGGTACTGTATAATGTAGGGGTGGGTGAGCTAATCTCTTCGTACGAAGCAACTCGTATAACTATGATAGAACTTCACGACAGGCATGTTCGTTTAATCATTAATTTTTTTCGTGTCGGTCCCGGGCTCTTTTGAAGGATTGGCCAACTGCCGTTCTACCAGGCAAGTCGTAAAAGGCTACCGATTGGCTATACGAGTCACTAACATCGTGGCTACTAGAGCTCTGCATTGGCGTCTGCATACGTGGCGTGGTAGAGCTCTGCATTGTCTCGCCCGGGTATGGTACCACCGCCTTACGTATTCCTGCCGCAATAGCCTCAGTGCTTGATCTCGCCACAAGATAGCAACGCACCATAGACGTCTACAGGTGATGGTTGACTCTTTCTATCAGGAGACCCATCTGCTATTTTTAAAAAAAAAAATGTTTATAGCAAAAAAATTTTTTTATATCATCAGATAGCAAACAGCTATCTGATGATATAAAAAAATTTTTTTTCTTCTTTTGCTTCGTATTTGAGATTAGGTACATACTTATAGATTCTGAAAGCTAGGCCGAACAAATATATTTAGAATTTTATAATTTTACATCATGACGATATATGACTTTTTCTCTTACGACAAATATTAACCGGGTTAGAGAGGTTTTAAGTTTAAGGGAAAAACGTAACTTTAAAAATCTTATCTAGTAGAAGTAAGCGATTTTTTCTTATTACTGAAAAAGTCTTCAGAATTTAATTTAGAATTACAATTTTGCCGTTTTATTACTACAAAAATTATCGTATACCGGTAACAGAAAAGCAATGAACTGTAAATACATTTTTCACCTTACTTGGGCATGTGAAGTAACGGTAGCGAAACGGCTAAGCTACGAGTACATAATTTGACTAAAGTATAGAGTTTGTGATGTTAGGTCCTGCGGAGTGAGGAGATTTAGAATTAGAACTTGGTTTTACATAAGATCTTAACCGCTCGAATAACCGGTAATTTTTTTTTTTCTTAAAGCACGGACCGTTATGCGTTGACATATTACGGGTTCGTTCCGGTAGACCACGGTTATAAAAAGTTATTTAGGAGTTATTTGGATTAAATCCGATACTGTAAAGCGTATATTTTTGAAGAAGTCTTGAATACTGCAATACACTGGTGTAATACTTGTTTAACTTAAATGGTTTAAACTACAAAATAATTCAGGTATAACATGATACTTTAAATATATGACTGTTAGTCGAAGGTTTTAATTCAAAAATTTATATATATATATATATATATATATATATATATATATATATATATATATATATATATATATATATATAATGGTTATGGTATGTTATGGTAAAAATTCCAAACGGTTTTTTGACAAAATTATTATATAACTGTTAGATCTTAAACTAATCTTAATTATAATTAGAGTTTACTTGTTAATTAATAAGCCAAAACACTTTTAAATTAACGTGTATCATAAACTGCAGCTAACACATAGCACAGCACGGATTAAAATGGCAAAGTAACTTCTTTTATTTAAGAGCATCCCCAAGAGCATATATGAAAAAAGACTGCCAAATTAATGTTATTTTGTACAATGTTTTTTTTTATATAAACCCTAGAAGTTGGAGTTGGTTCATATAGAGACCATAGCGTAGAAACGGATTTTTCTCAGTAGTCTCGTTAATTACCAAAGTGAGGCAGGCGGAGAACTTTTTGACACTGTTAGCCATATAGTCCTGTCGTGGTAACATTTTACTTGAAAATGTTTTAGGTGGGATAATATTTTCTTTACGGACAAAGTCTTTTATAAAACTGAGAAGAGATTTTAGCGTTCATTCAATTCGAATTTCAACCAGAGGGCGTCACTGACATATGGATACACACAATGTTTTTATAACTACCTAGATATATAAACATCTTTGCTCATCACGCAGAGCCTGCCCTAACGGTGATTGAACTCTTACGTAGTCTAGAGGTCGTTAAGTCATAAGTTTACTTCCAATTACATTTGTTTAAAGTTCTCTATATTTATGAATGTTACATCGACCTTCATATTCAATTTAAGTAACCGTTTCCAATCACTGTTACCTTTAATGGAAATTGATTCTTTTAAAACTTGACGAAGAAAAATTTAGACAAGACAGGAACAAACGTTTCTCTGTCAAGTTTTTAAAGTTTTTCCAAGCACAGGATAAGTAATAGAGTTAGTAATTGCCTATCAAATATGTTACTGGTGCATTACTATTCGTGGTTCAGTTTACCATGTGGTATAACCATCCTTCTGGTATGGTAATACCACATGGTAAACCAAATATAAAATCGTAAAATATCATAATACGCAAATTTTTGCAGTTAAGATTCGTTGTTAGCCACTGGAGTTTATAGTCTAAGCTCGATGCCCCGAGCTAAGTTCACAAATCGAATGCAAATTTTTAAGCCACTATAAAACTACAATATAAACTAAGCCGACAATTTTGTAATATTTTTGTCATGTTTCATTGTGATACAACGTTGTGACAGGTTCGGATAAGAAAACTAAATTTTTAAGTAAATTTGTAAATTGTTGTAAATCTGTATAATAATATACATATACACGAAAAAGAAAAACTTTGGACATCTTTTTAAGACAATTACGCGAACGGCTCCACCGTTCGTGTAATTGTCTTAAAAAGGTGTCCAATGAGGTGTATGAGGTGTATGAGGCGAGCGGACTGCAGAAACTTAATATTTTTACTAAATAAAATACATTGGTAATACATTAAATTAATTAAAATAAGCACTACACACACTATAATCATGTGGCATACATGATATTAAACACACATGTATATTATTTTCTTTACCGCTAAAGTCTGTTGTCAAACTTAATATATATATTATTGTTTAGTTTATAGTCGAATTTTGGGCTGGTGATCGCTATAAATATACTCATAATTTTGTATAAATTGTGTATGGTTCTTAAAAAAAACAACTCAGGGAAAGCTAGAAGGACCTTAGAAGAAAAAAAAAACACTTGGTTTGGCGACACATCGCAGGTTTTGGGAACATTGGGGCAGAGCATCCCGTCTTCCCAAGTAAAGGTAAATAGTTTCCTTTATGTAACGTCTTTTGACGTTATAACATTGATATTTTGTATATGCATTTTTTTAAACTGATTATTATGCCCGGTCTAAAAAAATGGCGATGTAAATTAGCGAAATGTAAATTAGAAATTAGAATTGAAAAAAAAAAAACACCAAAATTTGTTGCTTTTTTGTTGCTAATTATTTGCTAAAAAATTATTTTTTTAATTTTTTTTAAACCAATTTTTTCGTAAACCGATCTCCAACTTCTCTAACTTCCGATTTTTATTTTGTTGCTGACCCTGTATACTCAGATTAGCTGCAGTATTTTTATTATAGTTTTTTTGCGGAAAAATCGTCAGTAAAGCTAGCGTAGCCGGTTTTTTTGTAAACTGATCTCCAACTTCTCTTGACTTCCGGTATTTATTTTGTTGCTGACCCTGTGTACTCAGACTAGTTGCAGTATGAGCAGCAACAAATTCTTACTATAGTTTTTCCGCGGAAAAATCGATAGTTGAGCCAGCGTGGCCAATTTTTCTGTAAACCGATCTCCAACTTCTCTTGACATCCGGTTTTTATTTTGTTGCTGACTCCTTCCGCTAAAACAAGCTGTACTATAAGGAGCAACAAATTTTTACTATAGTTTTTCAACGGAAAACTCAAGAGTTAAGCTGGCGTGGATATTAATTTTTTTGGCATACCTAAAAAATATTTTTTTAATTTTTAAATTTTTTTTCTTCTTAGCATCTTTCAGCAACAAATTAGCAACAAATTGACCCCTATTCGCTTGATCGATCAGTCTACATTCAGTGATTTCGACCACGCTATCTTAATGTAAAGTTAGCGTTATTGCCGATTTTTTGCGATCGGTTGGAGCAAAAAAATTAATTTTTTAGCAATAAAAAAGCAAAAAATTTTGGTGTTTTTTTTTCAATTCCGCTAATTTTACATCGCCATTTTTTAGACCTTATTATGCCAGTCTCCTTGCGTGGCAGGCATAGTGAACCGAACTTTCATGTTCACTATGATTCACCTTTTCCGATAGGTGAGATGGGCTTAATTCTATAATTTTAATGCTCTTAATAATTAATAAAATCGAAATAGGTTATTATTTTTACGTTCTTTATAAATGCTATTGCTAGACGGGTGCAGACTTTTGATTCTAATTTAAAGAAAATGTAGTGATAGTGGTAGTGTAGTGGTATATAGTTTTCGTCGTTATGCGTATTAGACGTTTTACGTATATATATGTCTTTAAGCGTATTAGTCGTTTTGCGTATGAGTCAACGCATGTATTTTGAATAGCTCATTTTACGTATTGGTCGAAATGCGTCAGAACGGTGGGAACGAGATTTGGGCCTATTGCATTTTTTAGAAGTGACCGTTTTTAATAAAACATTGCTCACCAACGATGTTAGTTTATAGTGGTGACATCCAATGCCAAAATGTTCAACAACGAATGGGAATAACAATCAAATTCAATGCGATGTCGAGTATCAAATAATACCGACCGTAACCGACAACAACCGATGTCAGTCTTAATACAACAACGCCCGATGGTCGATACGAGCGAATGAATCCAATTGTGAATAAACAAAGGATGCGCACAACGATACCAATTACAAGTACTAAATAAACTGCGTGCTTGAATAGACAATCTTTTTAAATGCAAATAAAAATTTTTAGCCCCCGTGTTGGTCCTGGGCTTTTTTGAAGAATAGACCAACTGCCATTCTGCCAGGCAGGTCGTAAAAGGCGACCGATTGGCTATACGAGTCACTGCCATCGTAGCTACTAGGTGGTAGAGATCTGCATTGTCTCGCCCGGGTCTGGTACCACCGCCTTACCTATTCCTTCCGCAATAGCGGCAGTGCTTGTTACTGTCGAGTTCCGGTTTGGTAGCCGGTGAACTTATGCATGTGGCATTAGACCTCGCCACAAGATAGCAACGCACCATTAACACCTTTGGTGTCTATAGGCGATGGTTGACTTTCTCCATCAGGAGACCCAACTGCTTGTTTGCTATCTTATGATGTAAAAAATTTTCGCTTACTAAATAAAAGCTTTATATTTTAATATTTTGTTTATTTATTTACATTAACTTTTACATAATCTTATAAATGTTTTTCGTTGAAATACGATGGTATCACAACGTTTATGAAAACGTTTACTTTAAATATGTTTGACGTTCCCCAGACCGTACTTCAGTTGGATATCTAACACCGTTGTTGGAAACAACGACGTTGGCAACGGATGATGCTAAGGTAACAACGATATGCATCGATGACAAAAAATAACAAAACGCCCATGTCTACCTTTTTTATTGCTCATGCTATAACGGGTATACAGTAATCGCAAATAAATTAGAATTGAAATTGTTGAATCCAAATCATTGCTGTATAGTAGACACTGGTCTGCCTACTTTTGCCTTTTTTACCTTATTTTATTTTATTTATTTTATTTATATTATTTTAATTACCTTAAATTTGTCATACCAAATAACCCTTTATATTTTTTAAATCGCTACTTTTATAATATTGAAATTCGTTTAAAACGTTTAAAATTTTAATGTGGTGCATACGGTCGGATTACCGTGTTTAATTTAAAATGAAAAATATTTCACTATTCAGGTTTTGTAGCAATCGATTTGTTTCCCGATGAATTTGAAAAATCAACGCTACTACTGCTTTTATGAAAATTAAAATTACAATGTCTAAAGCTGCCCAAACATTTGAAAGTGATAGTACTAAATCCAGGCATGACGTTTTACACTTTACCACCTCATTAGTAGCAAGGGCCGATCCAGCCTTTCGGTTCAGGGGGGGGGGGTCACATATACAAGGGCAGATCTAGTCTTGGGTTCGGTGGGGGGGAGGGTCACATAATTGAGGTTCAGTCATGATAGGCTCTAATCCTAACATATAATACCTAGATCCCTACCTAGGGGACGTCATGACCCCCATCCCCTCCTGGATCCGCTCTTGATTAGTAGCTATGAAGATCTACTATTTTACGGTTAGGCATTTCATAAAAGATCAGAGAAGCTCAAACGTGATGTGGCCTATTGTTATCTTTTACTAGATGCCAAGTAGTAAGTAATTAATGTTTTCTTCAATAAAGACTGTATTGTACACAGGAGCTAGATTTATAAAATGACTAGTCACCCGCCATCTGATTCAATCAGCTGGGTGATTAAAGTTTTTTATGGACACCAAAAAAGAATGCATTTTTCTAAATACAAATTACATATTATGTTTTAAGCCAGAATAAAAAACAAGGTAAGTTGAAAATTCCATTTAAATCCATCATCTATGTAAAACATACATATACCTACAAGCAGCATTCCAACAGACTCAGATTTATTAAGGATTGGTTCTCAAGACTAAGCAGCCCGCCGCGTGTTTAAATTTTGTGAGTTTTTCACAAACAATACACTATTCCCGTATAAAAAGTGTATAATCTAAGTTTGAACTACCTGTAGGACGAATTTAGTTTTAATTTGTTTAGCCGTTTTCTAGAAATGAACACTACCCCGTGTTGATTCTGGTTTTCCTTAAAGAATAGATCATCTGCCCTTTGGCCGAAAAATTTGCAAAACATCTCCCTATCATCGTGACTGCAAGATAATAGAGTTCCGCGATGTCTCGCCTGGGGTCGGCATTACCATATTACATATTAGCTGAGTCCGCGACTTCGTCCGCGTGGGAAAATTTTCGAAATAAATGTAGCCTACGTTACTCCCTAACACATCAGCTGTCTGCCAGTGAAAGTCCCGTCAAAATCGGTCCAGCCGTTCCAGAGATTAGCCGGAACAAACAAACAGACAGACAGATAGACAGAAATTGTAAAAAATGCTTTTGGTATATGTATCGTGTATACATTTATATGCATTTAGTAAAAAGCGGTTATTTTAATGTTACAAACAGACACTCCAATTTTATTTATTTGTATAGATTCCTGCCGTAATAGCGTCAGTGCCTAACACTGTAATTTTTCGATTTTGAGGGTAAGGTAGCCGGTATATTTATGCATGTGGCATTACAATCCCGCCTCACATATAGCAACGTACGATGTTAATATATTGGGTATCTATAGGCAATGGTTTTTTTATTTTCTTTAGGAGAGCCGTCTGCTTGTTTGTTATGATATAAAAAAAATTGAAAATACGTGTACACACACAAAGTTTGGCTTCGCTATAATGTTATAAGTGGGATTAGTTTCCTGATACTATGATTAGATTGTTCGGGAAAGGTCCGCAGGTGATGTCAAGTCTTCGTAAACAGTGTGTTTAAGTATGAGAGTTGAGGAAGCAAGTAATCTCGGTTCTCTCTCTCTATCTCGCCTGGGATCTGGCTTGAAGATTTACATGTATTCATTTTTTAAAATACATCGCAAACAAGCAAATGGCTCTTGATAGAAAGAAATTCCATTGCCGATAGACACCAAAGATGTTAAGGGTGCATTATTGTCCTTGTAGTGGAATGGCAACGCCAGATGCATATATTTACCGGCTACCTTACCCTTCAAACTAGAACTCACTATTGACAAGCATTGGCGCGTTTGATTTAATTAAATGAAAGTGAGGTAAAATGCAATACATTGTACATGGGTAAAGTGGAGATTTATCTTAAAATAAACTTACACCCACCTTATGAAAATTAACCTTATATTAAAACAATGATCAACCGACATCACACACTGGCTTTCCTAAATCCATGAATAATCTTACTAATGAACACAATGCGGTTATTATGAGACAAGGGTCTTCGGTTGAATCCCAGCGCGCTAGTGCATAACCTATGTGTATAATTTATCACTAATGTCAGCAGGACGGAATAATATATTCCTTTGAATATCTTAAGAGGTGTCTAAAGGATACTCGGGAAATATGGACCATTTATTCTAAAATGCGAGGAGCTTATTATATTAAAATTTATTAGTTTGTCTAACAAACAGTACCGCATTTTAAAATACGTGAAGCAGGTTCTAGTTATTAATTTTAATGAGATATAAATATGTAAAAGGGAAAAGTGACTGACTGGCTAATCTAGCTTAACCAATTTTGTTGCTTGTATTTCAATTCAAACATTGATGTTAAATAATTAATAATGAAATAGGTACTATCAAGCCTTAAATTAAAATGTAATACACAATTTTATCATTCTCTAACTTCGATCAAGAATGTCAAGATTCAGAGTTGCATATAAACGCAGCACAAAAATATGGCGTGAGTTTGCAATGGTTACCTACTTGTTCTATATTCAAAAGCTTATAAATATCGCAGCGTCATATAAGTATCTGTCATATATAATAAAATGTTTTTATTTATTTCATCTTGCCTTGAGAAAAAAAAATTAGAACAATGAATTCATGAAGTCGCATTGTTGATAAAATTTATAACACTTATTTAACTCTATGAACTAGTTTCATGGAAACACATTTTAGAACCCTTGTTTTTTTAAAATTTATATAATTAACCTTCCGGAAACTATCCAACATAAGTCATTCTTATTTGCAGACTGTTAGTTAACTACACTACTAGTTAAATGTAAAAATAAAAATCATCAAACCTTACTTGAAGTTCCAGAATAGTAAAAAAGTGACTTCACTAAAACAAAAATTGTTGAATTTCAAACATGTTACAACAATAAAGTTGAAAAATCAAATATATTATTTAACAATATTAATATAGAACATTACTAAAACACAAAACTTCTAGGAATATTAATGGACAAATATTGCAATTGGAAAGTGCACACTGATTCCCTTTGTAAAAAAAACGATAGATTTTCTAATTATTTTTATGTTATAGCATTCACCCCGTGCTTGGGAAAACTTGAAAAACTTTAAAAACAACAAAGAAAAATATCGACACACAGAAATTGAACCTGCGACCCATTTCCTAAAATCGGGATTCTCTACCGCTGAGCTAGTGTCGACAAGCTATAACACAAAATAATTAGAAACGCGAAAGAACTGATCAAAATTATAAATGTGAATTTCATCGTTACAGATGAACTCATTTACCTAGTTATACATATTTATATCTAGCGATCAGTACTATCAATGGAATCGATCATATAGCAAAGAAAAATTTCGCAAGATATATCGAATTTATTAAAATGTATCGAACATATTGTAGATTTTTTGCAAGGCTTATAAAGCTCTTCTTTCTTGGGAGACTATGGATATCCATTCTGCACAGCGAAATGGATCAGTCGGATATCTACATTTTTTTTAATTTTATATAATTACTTTTCTTGTTCCAGGCCAACCGCTACTTGACAAGATTGGTCATTTGATTGTGAATATAGGCTAAGCGATATAATATTTGTTTAATAATGATTTTGTATCGCAAAATATAAACGGAAATGTATTTACCGAAAGAAAGACACTCCTTCTGAAATTTTACTGTTACAGTGATTATTTTCGCAGATTTTAAAAGCACACCGATTTTTGACACGTCCGCGGCTTGTCAGTGATTGGACGATACTAAACTCAAATAAGACCACACATTTATTTGTGCTCTTATTTCGTTAGCCACAACTTTGTCCGCGATCTTGAATCTTGTTATTCTTGATCGAAGTTCTCTAAATAAAATTTACACTAAATTTTAAAGCAACTTATATTAATAAATAATAATACTACATATGATTATTAGGAGAATTCATACTAGTATTATATATGCGAAAGTAACTCTGTCTGTCTGTTTGTCTCTTCTTTACGCCTAAACCACTGAACTAATTTGAATGAAATTTTATACAACGATAGTTTGAGATCCGAGAAAGGACATAGGATCGATCCCATGAGAACGGGAAATATGTGGTTACAACCCCGGGACTATAACTTTTAAACCACGGTAATAAAAAATAAGTTTTTTTAGAAATTTTTCCACGTGGATGAAGTCGCAGGTACAGCTAATATGAAATAATTATTCCTTCGAATATCATAAACCACCTGTCGCCGATGCTAAAAGTAACATGTGTGCAGTCACTTTAATATCGAAAATGTAATTCGGGGTCAAAAATATAAACAATGGTGTAGCAAACGCAAAGCAAAACAATCAAAATATTTTTAACGCAGTAAAACTGCAACTGTCTTCCCATTTCCTACACCTCTGAAACCCTGCAACAGATCCTTGCCAAATTAAAATGGGACCACAGGAAGAGTATACCCTTTTTTTATATAACAAGTGGTCCCGCCGAATGTGGAGGCGGGGACACTAAGATCCCGGGGGCGCCGAGCTGTAGCAAGTGGACTGTATTTGTGGGGTTTGCGTAGTGTGTATGTATATTATACTATTGGTTCCCGCGAAATCAATTAAGCAGCAAACAAGTAGAGGGCTCTCCTGATGGAAAGAGAAACCATCACCTATAGACTCCAAAGATGTTAATGGTGCGTCGCTGTTCGGGTGGTGGTATATGCATAAGTCTACTGGCTACCTTACTCTCCAAACCGGAATATTACAATGACAAGCATTTAGGCTACTTTGCTAGGAATAGGTAAGGCGGTTGTATCAAATATGCGGCAAAACGTTGAAGAACTTGACCACCCAGTAGTCACGATGGTAGTTACACATATAGCTACCTAGTTATGACCTGCCTGGCAGAACGGGAGTTGGTCTATTCTTCAAAGAAGCACGGACCAACACGGGGGAAAAAGTAAGAACATGGGTGTTACAGGTTGTTAAAAATTAATTAAGTTATTAAAATAGTACATCAAACTATTTTTTTTGCAAAATTTACTTATAGGTCATGATTTTAGACTATCAGGAATATTACTGTAATATTAATAAACATATAATACACATTATTGTTAAAAATATTTAGTTTTTTGGTCAGGCACATATAATTATTCCTTAAATATGAGTTACCAGTGACTTTATTTTAAATGAATGATGAATTTATTTTAAATTACTTTTAGTGCATTTTTAGAAATACGCATACCTCAAAAATATACAAACACGGCAAGGGACTTGATAAATTATAGGAATGTAACTTATTAACACCACATATTATTATTATCTTTTGGACTCTAAAATTTCGAATCAATTCAATTGTTTCCCCAAACAGGACTTCCATATTGTAAATTATTTAAAAAATGTGAAACATATCCATGATATGCTAATAGGGAAGCCATTACGTTTCCTAATCCATTAGTCTTCTTAAGATGCAGACAAATTTTATTACGTTATTGTATGTAATAGAATTGTGTAACTTTTTTTACGACACAGGCAATAAAGAGGAAGCCCAGAAAAGAAGCTAAGCAATTATTGCAAAAATGGAAGGTTATAATTCGGTTTTTATTAGACGTCTGTAGAGGACATGTTTGATGGATCGCCATCTTGTTTGTTCATTCGGTATTGTGATTGTCGTGATTGATTTTGCTAATCTATTATGTTTGTAGTTTTCGTTTCTTGTTAAGGTTTTATTTATTGTGTTTTATATTTTTATATTATTTTGTTGTCAGCTATGTTTGGTAAAGTCATGGTTATAAATATCTACGAACACATTCAGGGAAATGTAGCACATTTCACTGAATGTGTTCGTAGGTATTTATATATTTTGCATTGGGGTTTAGATCATACTCATTGAGTAAAAGTGCAATAAAGTCAGTGACAGTTTGGAAAATAATAAAAGAAATAAAGCCAATGAAGAATTCACAGCGCTTAAAAGGATATATAAGACAAAATTGACCAATTTACCCTTTCAGCAATTAGATGGAAAACGTATTCCTTTTTAACTCCCGAAGCAAACTAGGGGTGTTATAAGTTTCATGTATGTATCTGTCCGTGGCATCATATCGACCAGGCGGATAGTCCCATTTGGTTGCGATTTTTTTAAATTAAGCTCTATTTGCTAGATGGTTCTCAGCTCTTTTCGAATTGATGAAAAAAAATTAAGCAACTTGTAAAAGCTTTATCGACAATAAATGTTGATTGTAATGACATGGTGATCTTGATCTGATGTTGCTAGATCCTCATTCGAAGATCATCAGCTTGTATTCAACTAGCAATGTTCGTATGTAAATATATTTTTATGTCATAAGATAGCAAACAAGCAGACGGGTCTCCTGATGAAAAGAGTCTACCATCGCCTATAGACACCAAAGATGTTAATGGTGCGTTGCTTCTCTTCTTGTGGCGAGGACTAATGCCGCTTGCATAAGTTTACCAGCTACCTTATCCTCCAAACCGAAACATGACAGGACAAGCACTGACGCTATTGCGGCAGGAATAGGTAAGGCGGAGGTACCAGACCCGGTCGAGACAATGCAGAACTCTATCACGTAGTAGCCACGATGGTATTGACCCGTATAGCCAATCGGTCGCCATTTACGACGTGCCTGGCAGAACGACAGTTGGCCAATTCTATAAAGGAGCCCGGGATCCACATAGGGATAAACAAAAATAACAGAATTTCTAAATATTGCAAACCATTTTTCAGCGACTTTCTAATGTGCGTTTGCACTAAAAATTGGCAAACTTGTTTAAGTTCAGTGGCTATGCAATCTTATGGTAGAGGTATTATAAGATTATCAGTATATAATTAATATAATCGCTGCAAGCAAAGTAACAAATCCCCCTGGAGAACGAGGATCTCCACAGTTCCATCCAGCTGATCTCACAATTTAGCCTGCATGTATAGACTAGAACTCGCAGATGCCAAGTTTTGACGAAATAACCGAATTTTGGCTTAGCGGCTATAATGCTTTAAGTACATACTAATTAAAATTACTACACATGATGACAAGAATCTGAAGATGGACTTTTTCTCTATGTGATCTGATGTGATGATCTTTCTATCTTTGACTTTCAGTAGAAAGAGTTCTACTGAAAGTCACGGATAGCATTAACACAGTGAAGTTTGGAAGCAATTATTTTGTTGCAATAATCTCTTTCTCATGATGCTAAGATTGTAAAGTTAGAAAACGTGAAAAAAATGAACAGTGAACTGTTAAAATCAACGAGGTAAATTTATTGAGTAACACTTGTACTTCTTGTACTATTGGCTAACATGTTGGCGTTGGATCTAGGATATGATGATGGAACTGAAAGGTCACCATGGGAACTCCTAAACTAAACAAGATAAACCTATCTAGTTTGGACTTATTTGTTCTATTTTTACAAACACCCTAGTGCTAGACAATTTCCAGTGTATTATAATGAAGCTGGTAGGAGATCATTTGAACTTGAGAATAAAATGGAACAAAATCATCGACTTTAATGTCATTTGGTCCGTTCTTTTAAAGACTTTTAAGCAGGATGGCTTCCAGAGTCTGATGCTGATGCTGAGCTGAAAGAAGTCTATGAGAACTCCCAAGCTAATCTAGATAAATTCAGAATGTGGACTGATTTGTTTGGTTTTGACATGCACCCTGGTGGGAACTGGAAAGTGACTATGGGATTTCCTGAATTAAACAAGACAAAATTATCGAGATTGGACTCATTTGCTCTGTTTTGACAAATATTGTGATGGTAAATGACCTCCAGGGCCTTATGATGAAGCAAGAAGGAGGATATTGGAACTTCAAATTACAAATGAGTAATATCATATATTTTGGGCTTATTTATTCAGTTTTTTTAACGACTTTGGTGCCGGATAATTTTCAGTCTTTGATGATAGAGCTGAAAGAAACATTTTTTTATAAGATATCAGACAATTAGATGGCTCTCTTGATGTAAAAAGAGAAACCGTCGTTTATAGAGATCAAAGACGTTAATGGTGCATAACTATCCGTTTGGCGCGATGGCAATTTCACTTGCGACTGGAGTTAAGCCCATCTTTCATAAAATTCCGCCTTACCCTCCGTGTTGATCCTGGGCTTGTTTGAAAAATAGGCCAACTGCCATCTGCCTGGCAGATCATAAAAGGCGACCGATTGACTATGCGAGTCACTACCATGATGGCTACTAAGTGGTAGAGTTCCGCATTGTCTCGCTAGGGTCTGGTACCAGCGCCTCACCTATTCTTGCCGTAATAGCGTCAGTGCTTGTCACTGTTGTATTCCGGTTTAGAAGGTAAAGTAGCCGGTAGATTTATGCATGTGGTAATAGACCTAGCCACAAGATAGAAACGCACCATTGGCATCTTTGGTGTCTATAGGCGATGGTTGACTCTTTCCATGAAGAGACCCATCTTCTTATTTGCTATCTTATGATATAAAAAAAGATCTTCAGCCTTAAGGTCCCATGGTAGAAAACCTATCAGGATACACGAAACCTCAACGGAGACAGTGTGGTACGGTCAGAAAACGGTAATAAACATCACATACTGTGATCTTCGCAAAAAGGTGATGTCTGCCGATAGCAATACGTCGACCCTTACAGATTGGGCTCCTTACGGCCATTAAGCTTAATTCTCGACATATAGATGATATGCATCGCTTAATCCCAAGATTCGGCAGCAACCTTCTAAGGGAGGCAGCCACGATCATCAGTCGGAGAATCAAATTACAATAGTGTACCTTGAAATTCCAAAATACCTCACTTTGAATCACACCTCAATGCGATACCGCTCATACTACTACAAGGACACCCACAGGAGATGCAGACTTCGGTCCATGAAAACAGAGGGACTCAGCATTTTTTAACGCTGTATGAAGATCCAGCGCACGATTATACCCCACTACAGTTTCCAAGCCATGGCAATTGTTCCTCCGGGAAGTAACTAGAGTGTAATCGGCATAATAACAAAGTCAAACTTACCGTTACTAAATTTAACCTAACCGTTTGCCACATTCGTCAAGCTATCCGCTAATTGCGTATTTACTATTCATGATTATACTGCCTGGCAACTTTTCAAACCCTTTGAAACAACCGTACCAGATTTCTACCTGCTGTTGCAAATAAATCTTATAGATTTTTTTTTCATCAACAATTAAACATGATCGTCACAATTAATGAAGCCGTCATACCCCGTTCCCCGTGTTGGTCCCAGGCTCTTTTGAAGAATAGGCCAACTGCCGTTCTGTCAGGTAGGTCGTAAAAGGCGATCGATTAGCTATGTGAGTCACTACCATCGTGGCTATTAGGTGGCAGAGCTCTGCATTGTCTCGCCCGGGTCTGGTACCACCGCCTTACCTATTCCTGCCGCAATAGCGTCAGTACTTGTTACTGTCGTATTCCGGTTTGGAGGGTAAGGTAGCCGGTAAACTTATGCATGTGGCAGACCTCGTCACAAGATAGCAACGCGTCATTAACGTCTTTGGTGTCTGTAGGTGATGGTTGACTCTTACCATCAGGAGACCCATCTCCTTGTTTGTTATCTTATGATATAAAAAAAATAAAAATATAAATCACCTCTGTGGTCTAGTGGTCCGGCATCGGAGTTGACCACATGAGGTCCCGGATTTATTTAGGTTACCGGATTTGGGTTGGGCAATTCAAAAATGTGATTTTTCAGTTTTCTGATAAAAACAACGTTGCCCGGTATTGGAAAGTGCCCGGTTGGCGATAGGCTTGCCACCTATCACATTATGGGACTAAGTAGGTATATTCGGCTAATCGTGGGTGCACTTGTTGTGCCTCTGTCTACCTCTTCGGGGATATGGACGTGAATATACAAAAATAAAAAGTCTTAAACGTAGAACGTAAACCAAGTTTACATTAAATACAATTGAAAACCAACACAAAAGTTTTTTTTTTCATTCAGACGGAATGTACGAAAAGTATATAAGTTCGTCCGTGTCAGCATGGAATTCCTATTTGTTGCTCTAAGATGGGGACTAGATGAGATTCTCTGAAATTCTCACGGTAGAAAAGATTTGATTTCACCGGCGCTGCTGCTGACGGCAGTATATACGAGCTAGCAGAAAATATATAAAATAGCATGTTAGCGCTGTTTGATGTATTTCTAACTCAATGGAAAATATTTATGGGTAAATGAAATTCAGCTTTATTAAGTAGTGCATTTTATTGATTTCAAATAATAATACTATTTACGTACTCATACTTTGTAACGTCAAAGTCTCATAATCTAGTTAGTGGCTAGCCAATTTGGTTCAAATTCTGTGATTTCAGGTTCGATTAAAATATAAAACAGCATGTTAAGCGCTGTTTGATGTATTTCTAACTCAGTGGAAATATTTATGGGTAAATGAAATTTAGTTTTATTAAGTAGTGCATTTCATTGATTTTAAATAGTAATGATTTTTTCGTACTCACACGTCAAAGCCTCATAATCTAGTTAGTGGCTAGCCAATTTGGTTCAAATTCTGTGATTTCGGGTTCGATTAAAATAAAAAACAGCATGTTAGCGCTGTTTGATGTATTTGTAACGCAATGGAAAATATTTATGGATAAATCAAATTCAACTTTATTGTAGTGCATATGATAAATTTTAAGAAATAAAAGTGTTATTGTACTCATATCTTAATGCCTAATGATCTAGTTAGTGGCTAGCCAATTTGGTTCAGATTATATGATTTCAGGTTCAAGTAACTGGTCAGGTAAAAAAAAAACATACTGCAGTGCATTATTATCGGATGTTAAAGGAAATATATGGCTCAACGAACTTCAATCACACTCAGTATTTAATTCAAACACTAATTTGATATAAAAAGTATAAGATTATAAAGAGAAATCTTAATTCTTCAAATTCTGTATAACTTAAAGCCTTTGAAGAGAGTTGATTATTCTAAAAAATGTCATTGAAAAATAATTTAGAATGCCGTCAGTTGATTAATTTATGTCTATAAACACGCATTCACTTTATTTTATTATCAATATTATCTAATCTACTAAAAATAGATCCCTATTGTAAATTACTTCATTCGAATCTTTTTTTTTTATAATAAATGATTTAAAGATTCTCGACTTGAATCTTATAACACAAATATTTTCTATTCTGTTCTATACTTTGTACAGTTTATTTTAAAAAAACGTTGCGGCGTGCACTTTTGGATTTTCTAAACTATCCATATATCCGTACTAATATTATAAATGCGAGAGTATGTCTATCTATCACCTTTCACAGCTAAATCTTAGAACCGATTTTGTTAAAAAAATGGTATAGAGATAGGTATAAATTAGAGGTAATTGTATATACTATATATATAATATACATAAGCTAAATTTTTTCTAAAATCAATGCATTAATGACTGAAAATTTCTGTAAGAAACTGTATTGACGACATTTTAATCCAATCGTAGGCGAAGCTGCATGGATCAGATAGCTATTTATAATGCTATAATATAGCATTTTCGGCACTTAATATTATTAAGTGCCGGAAATAATATTAACTTAAATGGTACATACTGGGTAATATTTTCTGATAGTACGCAAAAAGAACTTGGAAATTCAACAATTCAAACATGACATAATTTTTTTCGATTTCGTAATTTTTACTAATGCTTTATATTCTGTCGAGCTGTACCGCGACTTAGTCCGCGCGGAAAAAAATCTAAAATAAAAGGCCCGGGGTTTACCTGCATAGTTTCCGTTTCCGTGGGATTTATGGGTTAAAAACTAATATCTGGTTGATCGAGCTTCACTCGGTTTTTCACATACCCGATGTGAAAAACCCGACATCTTGGGAACCGAGCTTTTCTTGGACCTGGAACCTTGACCCGAAATACCCCTAATTTGTGACTTATATATATATATATATATATATATATATGTATATATATATATATATATATATATATATATATATATATATATATATATATATATATATATATATATATATATATATATGTATATATATATATATATATATATATATATGTATGTATATATATATATATATATATATGTATATATATATATATATATGTATATATATATATATATATATATATATATATATATATATATATATATATATATATATATATAAGAATTGCTCGTTTAAAGGTATTAGATATGGCTATATGGCCGTTCTCGGGTCTCAAACTGTCAGTCTTAAGTAACTACCATATTGCATCCAAATCGGTTTATTGGTTTAGCCATGGCGAAGAGACAGACAGAGTTATTTTCGCATTTATAATATTAGTATGGAGATATTAGACTATGTTGTCATTTAATTGTAATTCATTCACAAACAATCTAGTACTACGCCCGCTAACCAATGGTATCATTGATGATAACGGATGGTGAGCGACATCGCTGCATTTAAAGTTCGTATTCAACTTTTTAAGTTGAACACAAATTTTAAGTGCAAAGTTGAATACGAATTTTGTAGAGAATATGTTTCAAGTTTTAAGTGATACAATTTATATTTATTCTATTTAATTTTTTTTTAAGTTATAACAAATATTTGACTAATAGTAGAAGTATTTATACGGATAAGAGAAAGCCTTGTATAAAATTAAATTGGTAGTGCTAACTGCATTCTGCACAATATGTAGATTCTGTTTATTACTCATTGACTGTTTCAGGATGAAAAAGAAAAAAATACCTACATAAAAATGTTCATACATGCTCATTCATGGGTCCCTGTTACAAGGGATGTCAACACATCATAAACATCTATAATATAATCGATGGTTATCTGAAGCATCTGCATGTTTTCTATCCTATGATAAAAACCCCAAAACTAAGTTTTTTTAAAAGCAGCACTTTTAGTATCGGGTATAAAACGAGCAAGTTCAATTTTATTACAACCGTTTTCATTGCAAACCTCAACTTGAGTTGTCCATAATGACATTACAGTAATGACGTCATTACGGGGTGCAGCAAATGAAAAGGCCTTTGCAATTAAATTTAAATGCGATACCCGTTTTAGTGCACTCACAGTTGGGTGCTTAACAGCGTTCTGAGCTTTTTGTTTGATGTTTCGTTTTTTAAATGCACATATTTCAGGCTTTAACAGATATATGGAATTTTTAGCCTTTTCTTGAATGTTTTTAATTTATTTGTATAATAGGTAGCATTTTTGTATTTTAAATATAAAATAGGATTTTCCCCAATGTTAGTCCGGACTCCTTTGAAAAATAGACCAACTGCCGTTCTGCCAGACAGGTCATTAAAGGCTACTTATTGGCTGTACGTACTACTATCGTGACTACTTGTTAGGAGTTCGGCAACGTCTCGCCTGGGTTTGTTACCTCCGCTTTACGTATTTCTGCATACCTGCCTACAATAGCATCAATGCTTGTCATTGTCATGTTCCGGTTTGGAGGGTAAGGTAGCCGGAAGGCTTATGCATATGGCATTGCCATCCCTCTACACGGATAGCAACGCACCATTAATAACTTTGGTGTATATAGGCTATAGCTGTTTCTTTCGATCATGAGATCCATTTTATTTATTTATTTATTTAATACTTTATTGTACACAATTAAAAGAGAAGTAGTACATAGAGAATTATTAAAAACAGACTGTACAATGGGCGAGCTTATCCCTAAAAAAAGAGATTTCTTCCAGCTGACCCGAATAAGAGTAAACACAATAATTATTGAGATGTTAAAATAGTGTACAATAATCATAAAACTAGATACATATGAATATAACAGTCTCGATACATTAAAGGAGACTGATACCGTCCCATACAATCTTGGGCCCTCTTGTAATAGGATGAAAATTATATTAATTAATAGCAAGTTTAACATTATATAAATACTGAAAGTTTTAAGATTTTAGCAATCTGAAAACAGAGATATAAAATATTCACTACGTTACGATACTACGGTATAGTTTAACCGTTTACTATTATATGAACAGCTGATACTTGTAACACAGGCAACTATATTTCACATTTATAAATTGACACAATACTAAAAGTCTAAAACACAGATTTTTGGAAATCACAAATTAAAGGATGCCTCCCTGACCCCTGTAGGTACGTAAAATAGCGAAGAGTGAAGTCCGCGACTTGCGACTCTTGCACGCCGTCAGTGACGTCAGTTGTAATTGTCACTTTTTACTGTATTAAATTCACAGACATTAAATCGTATTAAATTCGATGTAATGTAATCAATCAATTATTTAAATTGTATCGATTATATTTTTTCTTTTTATATTATAAATGATTTGTAAAATAATTATGGTACTTACTGTTGATTAAACTAAATGTTAATCAAGAATACACTTTTACATATACTTACGAGCTTCTGTTTCGATTAAAATTATTTACATAAATCGATTATAATTTTATCAATTAAACAAATTATAGTGCCACAAACTTATTTTCGTGATTTCTTTTTTTTCAGAAAGCGGATGAAGCTAATATTTTGAACTTTGAAATAGAAAAATTGTACCATTTTTTTGATCCACACCTTAACCCTTTACATTTGGGCCCAAAAATCCCCCTCTCCTTTATCCACATAATATTTAAAAGTGAACAACAATCGATGCAAATGAAAGAAAAAATAAAATAAAAATAAAAATACTATGTAGACCCAGCAAGAAAATATTCTCTTAGACTTTTTTTGAAAATTGGAAGAGATTGACTTATACGAATCTTGGGCGGTAGTGAGTTCCATAACCTGACAGCTTGAACATGGAAAGAATTTGATAAAAATTTTGAACTGTGTGGGGGACATTTTAAAAGGGCAGTAACACTTAATCTACAAGGTGATCCAGGTGGATGCAAGAAAGAAAACCCATCACGCAGATAGCTTGGTGCATTAGGATTAAACAGAATATTAAAAAGAAGACAAAGAATATGAGTGTTCCTACGCAGCCGTATTGGAAGCCATTTAAGTTGAGCTCTAAAGTTAGAGACATGGTCATACTTCCGTAAACCAAAAATAAATCTGATACAGAGATTCTGCAGCCTCTCTAATTTGTTCACCAGTTCTTCAGTAGCATCAATAAAACAAACATCCGCATAATCGATGATAGGTAGTATGAGACTCTGCATTAGTAATATCTTTGTTTTAAAAGGCAAATAATTTTGTAAGTGTTTTAGAGAGTGCAGAGCAAAGTGAACTTTTTTACTTATGCTGTTAATATGCAAATCCCATGATAAATCATTTGAAATTGTTACACCCAAGTAACTGACCGAGTTTGATATTGGAATAACTGTGTTATCATAAACAACCTGAGGAAGGTTTATGTTACCAAGGATTTTGCACATATACCTACTGCCTACAATTAAAACCTTGGACTTCGATGGATAGACAGTAAGCCCAAAAGCTTTTGCCTAAGCGTGATTCCTTTCAAGATCCAAATTTATCGAGTCAATAGCCTTGGCCACATCCATGACACTGAAGTGGCGATAGATTTGCAAATCGTCTGCATATAAATGAAAGCTAGAAGAGATAACTTCAGTAATTTTATTTATAAAAGTAGAAAAGAGAAGGGGAGAAAGCACTCCTCCTTGAGGGACACCTGCCAGTAGATTAGCCCAATCTGAGGATAACTCATCCACTTGAATACGCTGAGAGCGACCCCGGAGATAGCTGTTAAACCAGTTAGCCGCATCGTTAGATATGTTTAGTGATTTGAGGATAGCGATAAGAACCTCAAAGTCCACTGAATTAAAAGCGCTACTGAAGTCAAGAAGCACAACAATAGTTAATTGTTTAATATCCATAGCTGAACGAATATCGTCATCTATCTGCTTTATTACTATCTAATAATATGAAAATAAATTTGGTAAGGTGCGTATCAGACCACGAGCAATGTGGGGTTTGGAAGTTGCCCATCACAATAATGTGGACAAAGTAGTCGACTTTTATTGTACCTATTCGACGCCAATGACAAATATACATGGATCTTTTAAAGTCTTTAGAGCAGGATGTCTTACCGTATCAGATGGTAGAGTGAAAAAAAGTCCATGAGGAATCCTAAGCTAATCCAGAAAAAACTATTAAGTGTGGATTGTTTCGGTTTGTTTTGGCATATATTTTTGGTGGTCGATGAATTTTTGAATTTAATAAAGAAAATTGAAGGTGGCTATGGAACCTTTAAACAACGTACTACAAATTAAGCCCATCGTGTTTGGACTCATTTGCTCTATTTTTAGAAATACCCTGGTGATATATAATTTCTATGGTCCCATGATGAAGCAGGAAAGAGGTTGTAGGAACTTTAAATTTACGACGAGCAACGCCATCGATTTTGGACTCATTTGGCTCGTTCTAATAAGGACTTCGGAATAGAATAACTTCCAGTTTCTGAAGATAAAACTGGAAGAAGTCAATGAAATTTCGCTAAACTAGATAAATTCATCGAGTATGGGCTAATTGTGTTTGTTTTGGCATACTATTTGGTGCTGGATGATTTTAAGAATCTATTGATGTAACTGGAATGTGGCTATGGGATATTTTAAACTAGTATGTTCACGCCTGTATCCCCGATAGGGTAGGCAGAGGTACAACAAGTGCACCCACGATTAGCCGAAGATACTTTGGTCCCACAATGTGATAGGTGGCAAGCCTATCGCCGACCGGGCACTTTTCAATCCCGGGCAACTTTGTGTTTATCACAAAACTGAAAAAACACTTTTTTTAAGTGTCCGACCCGGGAATCGAACCTAGGACCTCATGTAGTCAACGCCAACGCTGGACCACTAGACCACAGGGGCGATTATTTTATACTAAATGAGATAAAAACATCGCGTTTGGACTTGTTTGTACTGTTTTGACGAATAATCTGGTATTGGATAAGATGATTTCCAGGTTCTCACGATAAAATGGGAAGAAGGTCATGGGAATGAAACGAACAAATGAATCAAAATTAAGCAGAACCATCGATTTCAGTCTCGTTTGATTCGTTCTTTTAAGGACTTTGGAGCAGGATATTTTACAGTGTCTGATGATAGAACTAGGCGATTTCCATGAGAACTTCTACGCTAATCTAGATAAACCCATCGAATGTGGGCTAATTCGGTTTGTTTCGGCAAACACTTAGATGCCGGATGTTTTCTTAAATTGATTTGTGATTCGCAGGGTTTGATAATGGAACTAAAAAGTGGCCATGAATCTCCTGCACTCAAGAAAATAATTACATTGAGTGTGGTCTCTATATATTTTTACATATACATATTTTTACATATATTTCCAGGGAGCTGAAGATGGATGTGGAGCTGGAGGCTATATGACCTTTGTAATATAACAACTTAAGATCATTGAGTAAGGAACCGTGGTAACCTTAATCTGATGCTGCAAGATCCCCTTTCGAAGATCATTAGGTCCTTTCACGTTTTGCTCTCAAAATTATACATATGTAGCAGAAATGCGGTCTGAGAATGTGTCGGGGGTTATTAAAATTTTTAATTTTTTTCTTGTCACTTCATTATATTTACTATTACCATGATTTTTTTAGGGAGTTACCCTGAAAAAAATATTTTTTAACAATTTTATGTTGCCACTTTGTTGACGTGACTATATGCATAGTCGTGCCAAACTACAGCTTTCTAGTAGTAAGGATCTCTGAGCTATCGTGCGAACGGACGGACAGACTGACATAGCGAAACTATAAGGGTTCCTAGTTGACTTCGGAACCCTAAAAAGTTGTATGTTCTTAAATATTATACCTTGGTAATAATTTGTTATTGATAGGTTTAATAATAATAAAAACTGTGATTGTGATTTTTAATTAATAATAATAGTTACTTAAACAATTGTTGATTTTTTTAAATATACTATCTCATGTTAAATGTTCTCTTAATATATATTTTTTTAATAATTTGTTTTAATAATTGGAACGACAAGAACTGTGATTTGATTGTGATACTGTACTCATACAATTCTTTCAATTTTTGTTATCATAATTTAAAAGACAAGACAATTAAAAACTCAAAAATCATAACCCTAATTTTAACGTATTTGAGTTAAAACGATCAATTTTCTAACGGTTCCTTCTATTAACATTACTTTTCGGAGTGATTTCGCTCGTATACGGAAGTTGTGTCTGATGAGGTTTTCAAGTGATTATCATCTATCAAACTGTCAAGTTAACATTCTAGGTATTGTTTTGGTGGTACTACACTCAAACTTGTTCAGTGTATCGAAAATGAAATTGATGTGGAAGCTTTATTTGGAAACATACAGGACAACATTCGTAAAGATTTTGTGATTTCTTTTTAGTCAGTCATGCCATCATCATGATTGATGTCATTAATCATCATGTCATCGATCAAATAAAACGAGCATAAGAAAGTTTCTCATTTTAGAGTGTTAGTAGAGAATTCTGACTCAGACAGTCAGATTTTTTTCAGTTAGAAATGTACAGAACGCACCCAAGATTAGTACTGTCGCTATTGCGGTCGGAATTAGTAAGGTAGTGGTACCGAAAACGAACGAGACATTGCAAAACTCCCTCGCCTCGTCTATTCGGCTTAGATTAGGAGGTCCCGGATTCAATCCTCAGGTCCGGCAAAGTATTATTGAGGGTTTTTAAGGTTTTTCTCAAAAATCCAAAAAAAATCAGCTCGGAGTTTGGCGGGTGGTGTGTTACCATTCCCGTGTCTTGGATGATCATGTAAAACCGTCGGTCCCGTTTGTCGCTAGAAATTGCCGATAATCGTTATCTGGTCCGTAAATGGGTAATGGGGATCCTACTCATCTCGCCAAGCGTCAAACCGTGGAATCGTTATGAATTGGAAAGTATTGAGACGTTAGGTTTACTCTGCCTGCTCTACAAGGGAAGGTGTGTGAAGGTGTGATGATACTACTTTTTTTAAATCCGAATCCTATATTAGTTTTTCGATCAAATGATACCGGCTGTGTTTCTTGTTTATCTTTGATTCGTTTGGGATTGCCACTATCAATAAAATTGACATTTGTGAGAATTTCACTGGCAATTATTGATAAGTGCTGTTATAGATACACATGTTATACTAAAATTGAATTTACTTATACTACAATTCAACCACTATGTTACATCTAGCACAGACATTATTCTGAAAGGTAAAGGCTGCTTTCAACTACTATTTATCTAAGTGTTGTCGAATCACAATGTTATTCATCATAGGATATAATGTGATCAGCGTCCACCTATCGACAATTCTATATATTTTAAATGTTTACATTAATATAGGTATATAAATTTCGTGTCACGCCCACGTTGGACTCCGAAACTACTGAACCAATTTCAACGACATTCTGTAGAGATCTACTATTTTCGAACTTAAGAGATAGGATAGTTATTATCTTCTAACTAGCCCTCCTCCTCCTCTCTCAAGTACCTTACCAAAATATTCATTGTATGGCACAACAACCAGATCAGCTAGTTATCTATATTCTATATTATTATTATTATTATTAATATTATAAATGCGATAGTTTGGATGTCGGTTTGTTACTCAATCACACAAAAACTACTGAACGGATTTAAATGAAATTTGGCACACAGATAGATGACCTGGAATAGCACATGGGCTACTTTTCATCCCGGAAAAGTTAGGTGATCCCGCGGGATTCACAAAAAACTTTTATAATGCAGCGGGCTGCACGCTGCAGCTAGTATTAATATAAAATAATTTGTAATGTATTTTGTGAATATTGTCCCGTGTTTCTTCACGTACTATATGTAAAGTTACATACTCCAAAAGCTTTATGTTGATCCTGCGTCTTAACAAACTATAACCATGTCGCCTTTGTAAATGTTTCTACTTGTAATAAATGGATAAAGCTATGTGATACTAATTGTAGTTAAATATTATAATATTATATTATTTCATATCATAGAAAAACAAACAAGCTGCAGGTTCTCTGGATGGAAATAGATAACCGTTAAATAATCTCTCCCACATTTTCTACCACCTTAACTTTTTCTGCTAAATTAGCGTCAATATTTTTCACTCTCGCGTTCCAGTTTGGAGGACAATATATTCGGTAAACCAACGAATTCAGCATGACATCATTGCCACACACATTATTTGGTGTCTCAGCCAAAGATTACCTCTTTTTATCAGTAGAATCATCCGTTTTTTTTTTGAAATTAAGTAATTGTTGCATTATTTAAAACCGAGATACAATGATCGGTGTGAAATATTTGATCGTGCTACTTAATCATATATACATAATATACATACGTTACTTCAGGCCAAATCCGTTAGGAATAGAAAAATAAGTGTACATCACATAACAATCCAAACAGACTTGCCTTGTTTTTTCTACATTCATAACTCTCTACATACAAGGCATTCTTTTAAATAATAATATTAATCAACACATACTAAAACCTACTAGGAAGAATGGATGTTTAGATGTAATTGCTAGCAATTTGGAAAATGTCCAATCTCTCACTCATCCACTTGGTTTATCTGACCATGAAATGGCACAGAGTATAAAAGTAAATATTGAATCAGTCTCAAACTATAAAGCAAGAAGAGCTTTTTGGTTTGAAACGAGATGACTCTTCAGTAAGGAAAATAAGAAAAAAATTTATGAATGTTTATCATCTTTAAGTTTTAGTGAGGTTTTTGCAAATACAAACAGTGAAGAGGCATTTAATAATTTTCATGACATATTCTTATTGTTTTTTGAGTTATGCTTTCCAAAAGTTCAAATCAAAGTGACAAATAAACCAATAAAAAATAAATGGCTCACAAAAGGTCTTCTTAAATGTTGCAAAGTCAAACGTCAGTTGTACTTGAATTATCGTCACACTAAGTATAATAAAAAAGAAAATAAAAGTAATTACTTGCGTTAAAAAAAAATCTATCTAAATGTATATTAGAATCACAAAAGCAGTCATCTCTGAAATTTATTGATAAATCATCTAATAAATGCAAAGCGTCATGGGATTTAATTAAAAACACTTTTGAGAATAAAACAAATAATAAAGAAATTGAGAAAATAAGAGTAAATAACTCAGTTTATACAAATACTCAAACAATATGTGAACTATTTAATGATTTTTTTATAAACCAGGCAAAAACAAGTAATAATAATCATACACTCACAAATATTCCAAAATCACATACATTCTCCAATAGTAATAAAACTATGTTTTTAAGACCAGTAGATGAGCATGAAATATTTAGAATCATACATTCTCTAAAAAACACTAGTGTAACTGGTTATGATAATATTAGTACAAAATTACTCAAATATGTTGCTCCAGTAATATCAAAACCACTCAGCCATATTGTTAATTTGTCATTTTTAGAAGGGAACTTCCCGGAACGACTAAAAAAATCTATTGTAAGACCATTGTTTAAAAAAGGAGATAAGTTTGATTTGAATAATTATAGGCCTATTACTTTAATTCCAGTTTTCTCAAAAATTTTTGAAAAAGCTATGTATGAAAGACTTTATAATTATTTACTGGAATTTAAATTACTAAAAAATAATCAATATGGATTTAGGAAAGGTAGATCTACAACCTTAGCATGTTTTGAGTTAGTAAAAAGTATTACGGAATGCCTGAATACAAAAATGTATCCACTTTGTGTATTTTTAGGTATGAGTAAGGCATTTGATTTTGTTTCACATAGAATTCTGTTGACAAAGCTTGAAAAGTATGGCATCAGAGGAAAATCATTAGAGTGGATACAAAGTTATTTAGATAAAAGGAAACAATGTGTTGAAATTTCAAAAGTATATGGCAATCATCAAAAAATATTTACTTCAAGTTATTGCTGTAGTGACTGTGGAATACCACAGGGAAGTGTTTTAGGGCCCTTGCTTTTTCTAATTTATATTAATGATCTCCCAGAAACCAGCGAACATGAATCATTTTTATTTGCAGATGACACAACCCTCCTTATTAAATGTAAAAACAAAAATCTTTTAGTAAAGGAAACATCTGAAACCTTACTTAAAGTTTCAGAATGGTTTAAAAGCAACAATCTTAAAATTAACCTGAGTAAAACAAAAATAGTTGAATTTCAAACATATTACAGTAATAATATCAAAAGTTCAAACATATTTTTTAACAATACCAATATAGAAAATACAGATAATACTAAATTTCTAGGAATATTAATTGACAAACATTGTAACTGGAAAGCACACATTGATTCCCTTTGCAATAAAATTGATAGATTTGTGTATGTTTTAAGAAGAATAAGAGAAATAGCAAACTTAAACGCTACCTTGTTAGCATATCATGGATATGTCTCATCTGTATTGCAATACGGAATCCCTATTTGGGGAAACTCAGTAGATTTAATAAAAATATTTAGAATACAAAAGAAATGTATACGTGCAATATGTAATGTGAATCAACTTTATTCTTGTAAACCACTTTTTAAAAAACTTAAAATACTACCATTACCTTGTCTTTCTATCCTGGCGGTATGCGTATTTGTAAAAAAACATCAACACTTGTTTAAAACAAATGCTGAAGTATTAGGTAATACATATTTTAGGAATAGTGAAAAACTACATGTGCCCAGCCAAAGACTCCACATTTTTAAAATAAATGCCTATTGTATGGCAATTAATATATACAATCATATTCCTGATAGTCTTAAATCCTTACCTCTTAATAAATTCCGCAAACAACTATTTGATTTACTACTAGACAAATCTTATTATAATGTAAATGAATTTCTTGCTGATAAAATTAAATATTAATCTAATAATAAATCTTTTATTGTGTATAATTATAAAAAAACGTTGTAATTAATAAATTTAAACTAACATGAATTAGAAACTACTCTTTTTAAATTACAAGTATGTAATTTATAAAATTGCATATTAAAAAATTTAGTTTATAAGGTAGAACATGTTGATAAATATACATTAAATTGTACAATTTAACTGAATTGATACAAATTATCTATTATCTTTCTTCTGTATTTAAACTTTGTAAAATGTCAATATTTTAATTAAACAAAATTTAATTTTGTAATTCATAGAAATAAGTTGTGATGTCAATTAATGTGTGTAATTGTATCATGTAACTATAATTTAAAAAAAAAACAAGCCCGCTGAGTTTCTTCCGCCGGATCTTCTCAGTGTGTGGCCGCGTTCCGATCCGGTAGTAATTGTAAAAATCGACTCACAACATTTTTAGTTTAATGATAAATAATTATAATTTTAAAATATTTGCACACCATATCATGGTAGAATATGTTGGTAACTTAATCAAATTTTAATAACTTGTAACTCCCATATTCTGGCAAATAAATGATTTCTTTCTTTCTTTCTTTCTCTCCATGCACACATAGCGGTACTTTTGATACCATATACGGCTACAATACTTGATTTATTATGAGTAATCATCGATCTTATTGTAGTTTTAAAAATAATCTATCTATATTATTATATATAATATTATAAATGCGAAAGTTTGGATGTTTGGATGGATATTTGGATGGATGTTTATTACTAAATCACGCAAAAACTACTGAACGGATTTTAATGAAATTTGGCACACAGATAGAGACCTATAATAGCACATAGGCTACTTTTTATACCGAAAAAATTAGATGTTCCCGCGGGATTCGTAAAAAACTTTTATAATGCAGCGGGCTGCACGCTGCAGCTAGTAGTATATAAATATTACTTACAATAGTTTCAAAAATAACATATTATGTATAGATACGTGTGACATTAACATCTAGCTACTTGTATTAAAATACCAGTTATAATTGTCTTGTTTAAGTATTCCAACTTTCAAATCAATAATTTCAATGGTAATAGTTACAATAGTAATTGTTATGTAAATTGTGGTAATGGTTTAATATAAAAATTCATTAGTACTATTCTTGAAAAATATAATACACTAGATGCAGCGTGCAGCCCGCTGTGTTTTAAAAGTTTTTGGCAAATCCCGCGGGATCACCTATTTTTTCCACGGTAAAATGTACTATTCCAGATCATCATCTACTTGTGTGCCAAAGGAGAGTGATAAGATCGGCCTAAATGGACTACAAGAATATAGCGTCAGCCGAAATTATTAAATTAATTTTATTCAAATAAGTCAATATTAGAATTCAACGGCCAGTTTTTAATAACAAATTAATTTTAAAAGGATTTTAGTCGGAAAGTCATGAAACTAATCAAACTTGTACGCTTTTTCTTATTTCTAATACAAGCAAAGATTTTTCTATTCTGCCATAAAGTTAACACTTTCTTTTATTTCTGACCAACCAAACAAATTATAAATATGTTAGATAGGTAACACAAAATTTTAAACCAACTATTGTATAAAATGCAACAAAAATGAAAATATTAATTATTATATTCGAAATCTACAACATACAAGGCCGTATAAATAAGTACTCTTAGCATCATCCGAAAGAAACAAAAAAAAAAACAAGTGTCATCTATTTACGCTGTGAGCGAGTAATAAACATTTTATGTAAACAAAAGTTATATCGTTTTTCAACATTTAAGTGGTTAAAGTCAAATAATCTTCATGATAAGTAATACAAAAATGAATATTTTTGTGTTGACGATATATTGCGATGTGAGTGGCTTAAAATGGAATGTAACAATTGTAAAATCAAGTGATATTAATGTTTGAAGGAGTTTCGTGAATTTTAGTATTATAAAAAGTGTCCGTGATGCAGTTTACATTTCAGAAGAAATAAATAATATATTACGATACGGTAAGCAGCCATCGTCATGTGTTGCGTTTTAACCCAAATTTGTTTGGGGACTCATCAATCTCCTTTCATTTACATTTTGCGTGATTGATTAACGAACATTCTTACATCCATCGAAACATTCGAAGTTTCGTATCACTACATAATATAAAACAAAGTCGCTTTCCGCTGCTTGTCCCTATGTATGCATAGATCTTTAAAACTACGCAACGGATTTTGATGCGGTTTTCACTGTTGCATAGACAATTTATTCTTGTAGGTTTATACATAAAAACATTCTAATTAAGTATTTTTATAAAAGAGAAAACTCCATACTCTTTAATGAAGCCGTCAAAAAAATATAAATAAATTATAAATATTCATGGGACGAATTACATTTACTGATCTAACCCTAATCAATAGTATATATATCAGAATAAAAATCAATTGCTGTTCGTTAGTCTCGCTAAAACTCGAGAACGGCTGAACCGATTTGGCTAATTTTGGTTTTGAATTAATAGTTGAAGTCCTGGGAAGGTTTGAAAGGTGAGAAAATATAGAAAAAAAATAAGAGTAGTTAAATAGGCAGAACAACGTTTGCCGGGTCAGCTAGTCTATGTATATAAAAATCAATTGCTGTTCGTTAGTCTCGTTAAAACTCGAGAACGGCTGAACCGATTTGGCTAATTTTGGTTTTGAATTAATTGTTGAAGTCCAGGGAAGGTTTAAAAGAAGTGAAGATATAGAAAAGAAAATAAGAGTAGTTAAAAAGGCAGAAAAGCGTTTGCCGGTCCAGCTACTTTTAAATAATAGTTTTGGACGTCACTTACTTTTTACATACCTATAGGTATACCTACTTCAGTATTCGTTATTCGGTCTTCATTACATAAATCAGTAGTTAGACAATATTTTCAACCAACGAAAAAACGGAGGTTATCAGTTTTATATGCATGTATATAATATTGTTGGAATTGGATAAAATTTGAGTATGATTATATATTAATGCGTCCAAGCACATGTACTAAAATTGCGTAAGTGTATGTATATTTGTATGTTTTTCCGGGAATTTCCGGGAAATAAAAGACATATCGAGATAACTACTTTTGATTTAAATAAAGGTATGTTTCAACTTAGGAAATAGTCTAAGGTTCATCTAAATCGGTTCAATAGTTGGTCCAGGCTTTTTTGAAGAATAGGTCAACTGCCGTTCTGAAAGACAGATCGTAGGTAAGAGGCGATTGATTGGCTATTTCCGTAACTACCATCGTGACTACTAGGTGGTAGAGTTCCGCAACGTCTCGCCCGGGTATTTAGTACCACCGCCTTAACTATTAGACGCAATAGCGTCAATGATTGTCATAGTGGTGTTCCGATTTAGAGGGTAAGGTAGCCAGTAGACGTATGCATGTGGCATTGCTATCCCGTCACATGGATAGCATTACACCATAAATATCTTTGATGTATATAGGCGATGATTTCTCTTTTCGTCTTTCTATCAAGTGAGCCATCTGCTTACAACTCTCAATCATAATAAACAAATAATACGTGATACGATTAACTCCGAACTCGCTAATGAAACAAATACGTTGCTAAATATTCGCCAAAATCACTCACTATTCGTATTGTCTCTAACTTAATACTGAGTTAGGTGTTTTTATTTAATGAACATTCAAACCCTGAAATACAAACCTACCTTCGTGCTTTTCAAATAAATGCTTATCCCTGCTGGGAATCAAACATAAGTTTCGGTAGTAACCATTGTATGTTCCCAAGCCCTGTTGATTGGTAGTTAGGGTCGCTAACAACTCAAGCAACAACGGGGCGGTCAGAGTTAGTTAATTGGTTTTATTAAATACCTACTTATTTAATGGTGCGTAAATACTTTTACTTTAGAACCCCATTCTTAACTTCCCACTGGAAAAGTGAAAATTTTCAAAATTTGAAACGTCCTTGGTTTCACCTCCATTTACGAAATTTGGGTATTTATCAGATCTCGAGCTTTGAAATCTTAAGAAGCTGCTGTGTTTTTAAGATACCGGTTTCATTCATAATTATAAATAGGTAGGTATCTAATAGTTTAGGATATAGGTACATATGTATAACGATTTAAATTTGTTTTAAACTATGCTCGCTTATTATCCTACTTATAACAAGTACCTACACGTATAGTTTAATTAATGTTTCGTTAATTCTGCATTTACAACGAGGGGATTAATGTAAAATATAAATAATATAGGTAAATAGAATATAATATTATACAAAAAGAAAGAAGCAAAGGGATTTATAAGGACAATAGAGTGGCCAGCTCTTCGAAGGGACTAATTGGAACCTGGATAATTGCCACATACTGTTTATATCTATAGAATTTGACGACAAAGCAATTAAAAACAATGAACCTGGAGTGGAAGTCAACAATGCTGACATTGATATTGTGCCGGGGTCTAACTGTATACAAGCTCCGAATAACTACTTTATACCGGACTGTGGAGTGTGGTTGATTTAAGTTCACGCATTTTTTCTAACGGTCAAGCATGCGTTCATTAGCTGGGTTAGGTCTCTAGAGTTAACCACTCTAGAGACCTAACCCAGCTCAAAGAACTAAATAATAAGTTTTTTAGACCACAACAAGTTACTTCATAATCCCCACGATGTTTATTTACTTTCTGTATGAAATGACAAAATTGCGTTATTTACCATCATATAATCCTAATATCGAAGTTGAGAAACCCTAACTAAAAAGTAGAAAATAAAAAATTATTGAAAACAAAAACCCGACTGCATTAATCTTAAAAAAGATTTATTGCCTTAAATGAAAACTAAAAAGAAATTTTAAAAGTTTTAGTTTTCATTTAAGGCAATAAAGAAAAAAAGAGGGTAGGTGTCTAAACTGAACAGTAATAGCTCCCGATTATAATTGCAATATTAAAATGAATAAGTAAATAATCTATAAAACTTTGTGATTTATTGTGTTAAAAGTGTATTAGTACATACAGTGAAATAATAATTTACAATCATAGCAATGTTATAAACAGGTTTTAGCACTTACATTGTCCTGCCAGTTATAAAGGATCTCTTGTTTAAAATTCTCAGCATTACTACCTAATTCAAGAACTCTCACTAATAAAAGATAATATGGCAAACTTAACAAGCATCCTGGATAAACAAAATAGTGTGGAAGCCTTACTTGTTCAGCGTATGACTGATTTCGAGCAGCATCTCAAGGCTGCTAAGGATGAAGTCAGTTTGACTAAATTGTCAGCAGATTTCTCACTTTTCAAAGAACAAGTTTGTGGTATTTTACAACTATTAAAACAACAAATAAGTGAGCTTAGCAAAAACATTGACTCTGTGGAAATGAGGCATCGGAGGAAATTTCTCTTAATACATGGCGTCGCAGAAAACTCTTCGAATTCTTGTACGGATGCGTTACTGGATATACTTCAGTCCAAATTCGGGTTGAAAGAGGTATCGGACACGGACTTCAAGTCTGTAACTCGATTTGGCAAGCAAATTGAAGGCAAGACTCGGCCGCTATTAGTTAATTTCGCCAACTTACAACTTAAAGCTACATTATGGAAGCGCAAAGCTTGTCTCAAGGGAACCCCGGTAGTCTTGTCCGAGTTCCTTACACGTCGGCGACAAGATCTGTTTATTGCAGCTCGTAAACAACTTGGAATAAAAAACTGTTGGACGCAGAATGGTGACATTATGTTTAAGTCTAATAATATTATTCAACGCATATTTTATGACATTGAAGATCTTTCGTTGTGCAAAATTCCATCCGCAGAAAAGGCATCTGAATTGAGACCGCAAGAACAATCGTGTAGTCAAACTACTGCACCGTCCGCCACACAAAAACGTTCCACTCGTACTCGTAAATAGGTAGTTTTACTTATTTTTTCGCTCCTTTGTAAATTTCACTAGATACCCTTCACTTTAAACTTATTCCTGTTTATATATATGTACATATTTTCGCCGTGTTGGTCCCGGCCTCCTTTGTAGAATAGGCCAACTGCCGTTCTGCCAGGCAGGTCGTAAAAGGCGACCGATTGGCTATCGAGTCACTACCATCGTGGCTACTAGGTGGTAGAGTTCTGCATTGTCTCGCCCGGGTCTGGTACCACCGCCTTACCTATTCCTGCCGCAATAGCGTCAGTGCTTGTTGCTGTCGTGTTCCGGTTTGGAGGGTAAGGTAGCCGGTAAACTTATGCATGTGGCATTATACCTCGCCACAAGATAGCAACGCACCATTAACACCTTTGGTGTCTATAGGCGATGGTTGACTCTTTCCATCAGGAGACCCATCTGCTTGTTTGCTATCTTATGACATAAAAAAAAAAACCATATTTACAATTTGTTATTAATACTTTAAAATGTCATCAGTCCACTTTAACAAAATTTTATATTTCGTTAAATGTCACAACTGAAGTCATGATATTGACAGTTGACACTTGTCACCAGTGATGTGTAATGTCATTTGGTTAACACTCAACAGTCTAAACTTATTGATCATAGACAATTTTTCTTTGTTTTATTTGCTCTTTTATTAATGTGCAGTCTTAGTGGGTAGTCTAGTATTTTTCTTTTTTTAACCTATGGTATAGACTACGAGTGGAATATCCAAGGAAGTTACATTCTACCCGGAATGCTTACACGCGCTTCAAAATCGTTCCGAAGAGTACCACGACATGAGTGGAGTGTGTCTCTTTCTACTAAATAAAGCGCCAATCGCCATATATAAGTGTGGCCATGCGTAGTTTGCAAATTACTACTAAGTAATTCTACTAATTTGAGAAACAGTTTTTACATTGCATAAGTAATTACGTAATAATTAAAATAAGCACATTTTAGAACTCACTATGTTAATTACAATACATTTAATGCTAATTTATTTATCGACGTGTATGAATAAAAAGGATTTAACGTTTATAGAATATATAAAAATCTACCATTTAGATAGTTTTATTTACACTGGCAATTGCAAGAAAGGGACAACGTCCACTCTTGTCGTTGTCTTGCTCAGAACGTTTTTCCCCTCTGTTAAGTAAGAAACAAATGTCAACTTTATGTGTTACAGAATAAAGTACATTTTTATTTTTCAAATATTGCTTCGTAGTAATTCCAGTTATCGTATATAAGTTCCTTGGGAATATCAGATAAATTAATATGTTTTTTTTTTTGGTATAATTTTAGTTAGTAATCAAGTAAGCATTGTAACAACTGGCAGGACAACAGTCCTGTACGTTTCATTGTTGCCAGTGAATTATTTTTAATTCCAAATTATAATATTTATTATTAATATATAATTTTAATATTATTATTTTATACGAATATTTAATAATATTGTATTTTATTATTTATTTTTGTCATATTTTTTATAAACATGTCAGATTTTTCCTTTCATACAGCTTCTGATGGTTTTTCATCTGACGATAGTTATGATTCGATAGTTTCAGCCGACACGCTTTCTGATACATTACGCATTAGCTTTTGTGACAGTACTTCATCATTTAATGTCTGTCATATAAACTGTCAAAGTATACCATCTCACTATTCGGATTTACTCGAGGCTTTCTCTCCGGGTGTAGCACATGCAATCTTGATTTCAGAGAGCTGGCTCAAACCAAATCTTAATTCCACTTGCTATTCTCTTCCCGGGTACGTCCTGATTAGGAATGACCGCATTGGTAAGGGTGGTGGTGGAGTCGCGGTGAATCTGCGTAGTGATTTTAAATTTAGAATAATTTCATCCTCATCAAGCACTTACTCGGGCTCAGCAGAGTATTTTTTTATCGAGATTATAATAAATAGTATCAAAATCGCACTTGGTGTAGTTTACTGTCCTCCTGGCATAGATTACTTTACAAGTCTCGAAAACGCATTAGATATGATTTCTATAGATTATACCCACACCATCATAATGGGCGATTTTAACACTGATTTAATAAAAAATTGTTCAAGGTCTCAACGGCTCCGTGATCTAGTTATGTCAGCTCACATGTCAATCCTGCCCTTAGAGGCAATACATAGGAATATTCATACTGCGGATACTTGGCTAGACTTGATCTTGGTATCCTCTCTCAACCATGTCATCAAACATGGTAGCATTATTGCTCCTGGTTTTTCGTTACATGATCTGATTTTCGTTTCATATAAAATTAAGCCTCCCAAACGTGTCCCTGTAACTGTGATGATGCGCAACTTTAAGAAAATTAACTGGGAATCTTTACAGAACGATGCTGCGTGCATTGACTTTAAAAGTCTTTATGAGGCAAGTGACATTGACACTAAAATCACCATTCTAAATTCTGCTATAATGAAGTTATTCGATAAGCATGCACCTCTTAAGCTGACTAAATTAAAGCGACCACCTGCTTCTTGGATTACAACCGCAGTTCGTTCGGCGATGACTAAACGTGACAGGGCTTTCAGAAAATTTAAGAGAAATAAGACCGATATAAATTGGGAAGCTTATAGAGTTGCTCGTAATAGATGTAATCAGATGGTCCGGACTGCAAAGCGTAAATTTATTCACGATAGCATAAATGATTCTTCCACACCAGAAATTTGGAAATTTTTAAACTCCATTGGCCTAAACAGCAAAGTTTCTTCATTTGACGTAGATCAATTTCCTCTAGATGTACTAAACAAACCATTCGCTGATATAGAGCCACTAGACCTTAAAATAAAATGTAATACTATATCTGAAATAAACTCAATGAACCAAATTCTGCCTTCTGGTGATAACTTTTCATTTAGCTTAGTTAGTGAGGATGATGTAGTTAAATCAGTCAGGGCTATTAAATCTAATGCTGTTGGTTGTGACGGGTTGGGGCGAAATCTGATTGTTCCTATTATAGATCACCTTGCTGCATGTATAACCCACATTATTAACTACTCTCTCCAAACTGGCGTTTTTCCTGCAGCATGGGGTCGAGCTTTCATTATTCCTCTTCCTAAAATAAGTCATCCATCCCTTCCATCTCATTTCAGGCCTATCTCCATTTTACCTTATCTTTCCAAAATCCTGGAAGCAGTTGCTTATAAACAAGTATCTGCTTATATTTATAACAATGATATTCTTAGTCCCTTTCAATCCGGCTTTCGTCCTGGTCATTCCACCGCTACTGCTTTACTGAAGGTAACAGAAGATATCAGGGAGGCTATGGAAAATAAGTTGGTCACAGTTCTTGTTTTGATTGATTTTTCTAACGCCTTTAATACTGTTGACCATGACATCTTATTATCCATACTCCGCCATCTGAAATTTTCATCAACAGCATTTAATTGGTTCTCTACTTACTTCCGTAAACGTCGTCAGGCTACTCGTAGTGGTCAATCTCTCTCTGGATGGCTTGAATTGGTAGCTGGGGTACCACAAGGTGGTATTTTATCCCCACTGCTCTTTTCTATCTTCATTAATTTTCTTACGCGGTTGCTACATTGTCCATTCCACTTTTACGCTGACGACCTGCAGCTCTACGAGCATACCAACGTAAATGATTTGGGGCGTACAATATCTAAAATGAATGGTGTCCTGGAAGAGTTAAGGATCTGGGCCACTAAATTCGGAGTTAAAGTCAATCCATCGAAGTGTCAAGCGATCATAGTCGGTAGTCAGCGACAGTTGGTTAAGGTTGACATGGATGCGATTCCCCCAATAACATTTAATAATAACACAATTAAATTCAATTCTATTGTTAAGGACTTAGGCATTCACATTGATAGTAATCTCAATTGGTCGTCCCATACTGCTGAACTATGCCGAAGGGTTATGTGTACATTAAGGTCCTTAAATCGTCTCAGAAACTTTTTACCTTATAAGACTAAAGTTTTATTAGTTCAAACTCTTATATTACCCCTTATGGACTATGGAGACGTTTGTTTAACGAATATCTCTACCGACCTTCTTTTAAAATTTGAGAGGCTACTTAATCAATCTATTCGCTTTATATTTTGTTTACGTAAGTTCGACCGAATCTCTTTTTACCGTAAGCAGCTTCAGTGGTTAACAATTGCTGAACGCCGAGAACATAGGATCTTGAGTACCTTGTATACCATACTTTTCAATCCTCTCTCACCGCAATACTTAAAATCTAAATTCCAATTTCTCTCCAACACGCATAATTTAAATCTTCGATCTGCCGATACGCTGACTTTAGCCATTCCCCTACATCGCTCTAATTTTGTATCAACATCATTTACAGTGCACGCGTCGCGGCTGTGGAACAATTTACCAATGTCGTTGCGACAGGCCGATAATAAGTTCCAGTTTAAAAAGCAACTCAAAGCTCACATGCTGAATCGCAAATAATTTCATGTTACGTAGTATGGTTTATAAGCATTCTATTCTATTTTTAACTCCAATAACTGAAGTATTATAATCTAGTATATGCAAATATGACATGATTTTATATATTTGTATATGTATGTATATGTATATGCTTATGTGTGTATGTGTATCTATCTATATATGTATATGAATATTTAAATATGTATGTATGTGTATGATGATAATAATAAAATATATAAAGTTCAATGGCACCTTCACACCTTCATTCTGTTGGCCCAAAGGTTGACTGGTGGATAATGCCAATAGGCATTAAGTTCGCCTTTTGTACGAAAATGTATGTTTTTGGTGTACAATAAAGTTAAAATAAATAAATAAATAAATCTTTTTTCAAGATTAATACAGTCGGGTTGTTTCGTTTTCAATATTTTTTTATTTATAGGATTATTCTCTTACTTGTAGCGTTGACATTTGGAAAAAATATAGAGAAAACTATGATTTTTAATCAAAAAGATAACATACCTACTTTTTGATTAAAAATCATAGTTAAGATAATAACGACTATTATAAATTACTATCGATCTCATGTGTCTGATATAGATTCTACCATTGGCTAACAATGGAATATATATATATATATATATATATATATATATATATATATATATATATATATATATATATATATATATATATATATATATATATATATATATATATATATATATATATATATATATATATATATATATACATATATATATACGTATTTCAGAACAACATTACTTAGTTAAATTTAGGTTTCTCTTTGTATCAACGAAACACCAAAAACAAAGAAAAAGAAAAATATCGACACGCAGGGTTTGAACCTGCGACCATCTCCCTAAAGCTGGGACGCTCTACCACTGAGCAATTCTTCTTTGCTATATGATCAATTCCGTCGCTTGTACTCATCGCTAGATATACATACGTATATATAATTTTTACGTATTTATAACATATATATAAAAAATGTTTTTGGCACCATAAATTAAATTTAAAATTTTCAATAGGAATTTGAAACTATTTATCATAAACCAAAAGTCAAAAAGCCTTAATAATAAAACATATTAAGTGTGTAAAAAAATATCAACAGTCGTAAATACATGGCCGCAGCCTGTACTAATGGCTTTAACTTAGACCATTTGTTAAAAAACACCAAACAATTTCGGCATATCGACAATTTCTCTTGACACGCCTGAATTTCTGGATTTCTACATTTTGTAAAATTGTACCTTATGATTATAGCATTAAGAAAGAAAAATTAACATAACTTACACACAAGGATATCCATAAATACACGAACCGCAATATTGAAAAACTGAAATCGCACTTCGGGTTTTTTAACTTCCCGGTACGTATGTTAATAAGGAAGTTACTGATTTTGTCCTGATTTTCGAAAATCGAGTTTCCACCAAATCTCCATATTTTGAGGTCCTTGGAATCTTTGCCGACTACTTTAACGATGACTTTAGTATGTATGTATGTATGTATGTATATGTATGTATGTATATGTATGTATGTGTGTGTGTGTGTGCGTGTGCGTGTGCGTGTGCGTGTGCGTGTGCGTGTGCGCGCACGCGCGCGCGTGTGTGTGTGTGTGTATGTAAACATTTTACAACTTTTGAACGGCTTAACTGATCGAAATGCAGTTGATGGCATTCGAGTGAATTCCGCTCAACTTAGATTTTCTGAAATTTGAACCAATTCGGTCCAGCAGATTTTGATATTATTGAAAAAACCTCAAAAAAATGTTTGGCGGAACAGTATTTTTAATAGATCTTCCAGATTATTGTACCGATTGAGTATAAAATGGAAACAGCTCGTTTCCTAAAAAAAAAAACTACGTCCAATACGTAAATTGCATCAAAATCGGTTTATCAGTTCGGGAGTCGTTTCGTCGCGTTCAGTCAAAATCGCAATCGGTCAAATGACTGAAAAACCGTCAAAGTAGCAAACGGTCAATATAGCGATTGGTCCATATCGCAAAATTGTCATTATAGTAATTGGTCCATGTCGCAAATGGTCAAGTGGACATAATTTTCTAATCGCAAACAAATTGGCAAATAGTCAAGATCGTAATTGGTCAAATATTTTACTTTACATAATATAATTTGTGGTAATATGTTAGTTGATGTGTACCCTACTATCTAGCGTTGTCTACTACTTGTATTACAGTAAAAATAAAAAGCATTAACATTGAACATTATTTATTTAAGATACAACACTTTGTATTATATCAATTCGTTTGCTATTTTGACGGGTTTTCAGTCATTTTACCGATTGCGATTTTGACCGAACGCGACGAAGTCGGGAGTCGGAAGTCGGGAGTTATCATTAACGAAAAATTTAGAAAAAGGTGTTTTTTCGACTTAACTTCGAAATTTTTAACCAACAATTTTTTAATCTTCTACAATATTTAAAAAAACTACGTGCAAATGCTGAATATACAATAAAAAACTTTCAATAGTTACAGCTTTCAAATATTAAATTTTAATACGACGTTTACGGCAAATTTAATATTTTCAAACTTTCAGGCTAATATGTCTACGGATTTACTTAAAGATCTAACCAGCTTTTCTTTGTAAATAAACTCTGTCAATCTGTAAATTGGATCCAAAACAGTTGATTTATTTAGGATTTATAAAGAATGAAAATTTTTGTCAAAAAATATTTTTTTACATTACTTCGACATTTTTAGTCTATATTAGTAGCTAAGAAAACATTTAAGAGCTCAACTTGTGTTATAAGCCATTCGGAAGATCAAAATCAATTATCATTTACAAAATTTACAGCTTTTCAAAAATGTTATTAGCGTCATTTTAATAAAATTAAGATTTTTGAACTCTGGAAAAAATCTATGCTTATGGTAGTTTTTGTTCTTGTGATCTTAAATTCCTAAATTTAGCGGGAAGCTTCAAGGATGGCCTGTAGGGTCAACCGGCTTACAATTTTTCATAATACGTCATATTGGTTTTGTTTTGAAATCAAAATCACATGCATTTAGAACACTGACATTGAAGTCCACCTGCACCCTACTCGTATTTAAATACATTTTAAATTAGATTTGCTAAGGTTAAATTCCATTAAAAGATCCCCCATATTGGTCCGGGCTCCCTTTGAAGAATAGACAAACTGCTATTCTGCTAGGCAGCTCGTAAAAGGGAACCGTTTGGCTACACGTGTCAGTATCGTCGTGACTACTAGGTGTTCCGCATGTCTCGCCTGGGTATTTGGTATCACCGTCTTACCTATTCCTGCGGCAATAGCATCAATGCTTGAAAAACCTTAAAAACAACAAAGAAAAATATCGACACGCGGGATTTGAACCTGCGACCATCTCCCTAAAGCCGAGACGCTCTTCCACTGAGGTAGTGTCGACAGGCTCAGGCGGCGAAATTCTTTTTTGCTATTTGATCGATTACGTCGATATTATTCTTTGTTGTTTTTAAGGTTTTTCCAGTTTCCCAAGCACGGGGTGAGTGCTATAACACAAAAACAGCATCAATGCTTGTCATTGTTGTGTTCCGATTTGGAGAGTAAGGCAGACGGTAGATTTATGCATGTGGCATTTTCATCTGGCCATATGAATAAAAACCTATTCAATGATACCCCACACAACAGGGTACGTGAGAAAAATAATTAACGTTCCCACTTGACATGTACGGGAGCTACCCTAAAAAATATTTTTCAAGATTTTACGTTACCACTTTACGTGTAGGAGAAAGTTATCCTTGAATTACAATTGTTTTTAAATTGATTAATATCAATTTAAAAATCTCATAATTTCGAAACTTTATAGAGGACTCGTCAGAAAAACCATCGAATGTGTAGGACAAAAGTTTCATCGTTTTTTTCGTAATGTAATCGAGCGATTAAAATCGAGAAATAATTATTGCCATTAATAAATATTTTTCTTTTACCGAATCAAAATTTTGAAAGCCTCATAACTTTATTAGTTATCCGATTCGAGATTTTTCGAATATAGAAAAAATGGTTGTCTCGTCAAAACGAATCTGTTCACAAAAATTCAGCTTTTTATTAATCAAAAATTGAGCGATTAAAGTCGAAAAATAATTATTGCTATTAATAAATATTTTTCTTTCACCGAATCAAAATTTTCAAAACCTTATAACTTTATTAGTTATCCGATTCGAGATTTTTCGAAGATAGAAAAAATGTTTGTCTCGTCAAAACGAAGCTGTTCACAAAAATTCAGCTTGTTATTAATCAAAAAAAGTTTGTTCGTGGGACCACGGTCTATCTATACAGGTCACTAAAATGCGAGAACTAACATAACTACATACATAGACCAGGAGATGATGACACAAAATATTAAATCACTTGTACCAGTATGTTTGTAGGCTATTCTTCTGGGGCCGTCGGTACCAGCACTATGACTATAATTTTCCTTTTTGTCATTACGCAATTAGACAAGACAAGAGAAACACCATACTGGTGCAAATGATCTAATATTTTGTGTCGCCATCTCCCAGTCTAACTTTTTTATTAGATAATCGGAAAAATCGGATCGTCTATTAACGTTCAGTTTACTCTGCCTTTTTTCTCTACAGAGTGTTGTCTTTTAGTCCAGAAAAACACATTAGTGTTGAATCATCATTTATTACATTGATTCTTATGTATAATATCCTCCATTTACATGCGATTATTCTCAATTCTCGTTTTAAAGTAGTTTTCTATATTTTCAACATAATCAAATATTCTTATCCATTTCATTACATTACATTCAACATAACGACTCACATTTTCGACAAGTATCAAATATAGAACCGTTCTCGTGGACTGACCGATATAGAATGGCAGAAATGAATGTCTTACCCCCGTCAACCGTTAGGTTAAGGCGGGAATCTAATCACGCCACAAACAGGTGACAATTGGCGCGATTTAGTTTAAATTTTAACGGCCTTACCGTTAAAATTTAAACATCCGTTATTATTAAAATATTAGTTAATGTATTTACGTAATAAATCATATGCATTTATACACAGTTATTAAAAATATCCCAACAAAAGATCAAGCGTATTTATTTTATTTTAAATCTTAGTGAATTTATTAATTTGAACATTTTTATAAAGATGTTAAAATGTTAAAACATATAGTAATTTCGTTTTTGTTTACTTTTAATTGTCAATTCAATTAAAAAATTCAATTGAAAAAATGTATCTGATAAATATTTGTACTACGTTCATAGTACGTATGTAGTTATTAAAAAAATGATAAATTGGACTCACTTTTTATAGCTTCATCTCAAATACATAACTTCCAAATATTTTCACACACTTCTGACATGGCGTCCGTTTTCATTTACAACTCTTAAGCTCACCACACCCTTCACATCTTGTAGTAAGAACTAGAGAAGTGACGAAGGGAAGGGTTCCTTTTACAATGTAGAGTATATTTTAAAAGGTACTTCATGTTTAACAACAAATGAATTAAATTTCTTAATTTATACTATGAATAAAATTGAAGTGTATGTATATAATTTCACAAACGCAAAACAACGTTTGCCGGGTCAGCTAGTTAGTTGATAAACACGACATCGAAACTAAACTTACTTGCTGTCGCCACAATAATATCAGTACTTGTAACTGTATCATTGCAATTTGGAATATGGACATTCATAGGTTAGTCAGTTGCATTTTGCGTATGGCATTGTTTTGTGTAAGATACCATTAATGGCATTTTAATTTATATTCCTATTCAGGTCACATCATGAGTTTCCGGGTTCAATATCCAAATTCCTCGGAAATATTAGTATCAGCACGTAGTATGAAGTTGGTTTTAGAAGTTGATTAACCCCTGGCCTCGAATGAGCACGTAAAACTAACGGCGAATTCGGCTATCGTTATTAATAAGCAGTAATTGATATCAGATTGATAAAATGCAGCGTTAGGGATGTATCCATCTCGCATTTCGATGAAACAGTGGATCGTGGTGACCCTCCCTCCTTCGTGGTGAAGAATAACTCTGCCTACCTTGCAATTAAAAAGTATCGTCACATTGGCAACTTTTTATATGTAATTTTGTAAAAAAGACGTCAATAAACCGAATATGACCAGAAGTAGGAGAATGTAATAACAAAATTTAAAATAACCAAATAGAGAAACAAATATTTAAAAAAAAAAATATTAGTAACTTATTTTAAATACCAAAATCTTTCTCAAGTAATTTTTTTTGAAGCAGAATATTTAGTAACATTAGAAGTTAGTAAATTAGCAATTCTCTGTTTACGAACTGCTCTATGTTGTAGTGACGGTATTGTATTCCAGACGTAGTTTCGGATAAGGGGCTTGGAAATTGTTTTACGTGATACGTTATAACGAGCAGGAGAGCTCTTCGCACGCGTTCGGAATTACAAGATTTCAAGCTTTCAAATGTTCACATAATTTAATATGTAAATGACATAGAAAACATTTAGAGACGTCGGAATCGAATCTTTGCCTCATCTAGCATCTATACTCGGGTTTCAAATAACAAATAAATGAATTACTAATACTTTGGTGACAGCACTAACGAATTACATATTTGTATCGGCTCAACTCACATCCAATATGTAAAGTTTTAATTAGTTTTGTTTGTAGACGAGTTTGTGATCACGTCCTGTCTGGTACTGTTTCAATACAGAAATCACCCAACATGACTTCATGTAGAAGCTCATATAGATGCAAAATCAATCGGAATCTACACAGATAAAACGAAAATTTAGTCGTTTTAGTTACTTAGTCAACTAATAAACACTTTTTACCAAAAAATCTAGTTGTTTTCCCGATTTGATCCAGGTCCTTTCTTGATTTATTCCTACCGCAACAGTGTCAATGCTTATCATTATGCTTGGAGGCAACACCGGAGATCTTGCAGATGAGTTGTCGGCCTTTTAAGAATGAGTAAGCTCTTTTCTTGAAGGGCCCAATTCGTGTCGGTTTGGAAACACATCCGCTGGCAATTAGTTCAACCGAGTAGTTGTGTGAGGTCAAAAATGCCTTGAAAATCGCATTGTGGTCGACTTCCAGGCATCAAGACGGTGAAGGTGGAATATCGAATATCGGCGTGATGTCCGATCATGTAATTCAGTGGGTAAAGCCGAACAACTATGTAAGTGGTAGCATCATCTCAACTTACTGATAACAACACACCATTAACATGTTTGATGCCTATAGGCAGTAATTATCTCTTCCATTAGAGAGTCATCTGCTTGTTTGCTATTTTATAAAAAAGAGCATAAAATTACAAATATGTCGAATAAAAATATAAAACGAAGAACTGGAAACGAAATAATTATGACATTTGTATAGTGAATGGAACTAAATGGTCGTGTATACTCTTAATTTGATTACCGGAGTTTTCGCGGTCGAACGGTTGGGAATTACCCGATCAGTGGACCGTTGCACCACGGCTTGTGACCGAATGAACTCTTTATATCGTTATTCGATGAAATCGAGTGAAAGCCATATACGGATTCCATGATATATTTCACTTATTACAATACTGCCAACAAAATGCGGACGGATAAATACGTTATACTTTCAAGTATTTACCATATCTGTGGTATTTACTATTTTTTATATTATTAGACAGCAAACAAACGGATGGCTCCTGGTGGAAAGAGAAACCATCGCATATAGTTATAAATGGTGCGTTGTCATGGCAATGCCACATGCATAAATCTATTGGCTACCTTACCCTCTAATTCAGACATTACAATAGCAAGCATTTACGCTATTGCGATAGGAATAATTTCTACCCGTGTTGGTCCCGGACTTCTTTGAAGAATAAACCAACTGCCGTACTGCCAGGCAGGTCGTAAAAGGCTAGCGATTGGCTATACGAGTCACTAAAATCATGGCTACTAGGTGGTAGAGTTCTGTATTGTCTCGCCCGAGTTTGGTACCACCGCCTCATCTATTCCTGCCGCAATAGCGTCAGTGCTTGTCGTTGTCGTATTCCGGTATGGAGGGTAAGATAGCCGGTAAACTTATGCATGTGGCATAAGATCTCGCCACAAGATAGCAAAGCACCATTAACGTCTTTGGTGTCTATAGGCGATGGTTGACTCTTTCCATCGGAATACCCATCTGCTGGTTTGTTATTTTATACTATAAAAAAGGGAAAATGCAAGATGGTGGTATCTCATACCCCGGCGATGCATTCGGAACAAGGGTGGTAGACCACGATTATGATGATAGTAGCCAATCATTCGCCTTTTACTATCTGCCTGGTAGAATGGCCGATGGTATTTTCTTTATAGGGAGTCCGGACCAACGGGGATCAGTCGACATTCCAAAAAGGAGAAGATTTTCAACATAACAGTAATTTTGTTTGTTATCTTAGACCTCAGTCATCTAATAACTGATTTGAAATTTTTCGTAAAAGTATTTCTCTCATTTGTTTGAGTGATTTAGTGAAAATCTGATGCAGGGTTCCAGATATTTAGGAGATTGGAAATCGGTTATTGCAGTTTTACTATATTTTAAATTTTTAATCTGGTTTGTACCGCACGCGGAACGCGTTCTTAAATTTAAGGTGAAATAAAGACTGGTTTTGAAAGACAATAGTGACTGACTATTCATTTTCTTATCGCGAACAGACATAAAGTAAACAGATAGATAGCCCTTCTGAATAAAAAAAAACCATTACCTATGGATACCTACAATGTTAATGGTGCGATGTCATCAGTGTGGCAGTAATGCAATATGTATAGGTATCCAGCTGTCTTACTCTCCAAACTGGAATAAGACAGTGACGAGCATTAACGCTCTTGCTACGGTAATAGGCAACATATCATAACATAGCAAACAAGTATGTGAATCTTCGAATGGAAAACGTCAACCATCGCCTATAGATATACAAAGATATTAACTATACATTTCTATCCGTTTGGCGGAACGTTAATGTGACAGCAATAGATAAAACGGTTAAAATCGAAAGGTTGTGGAACTCTACTACCTAGTAATCACGATGGTACGGACGTATTTGCTGCCCGACAAATGACAGCCTATTTGTAACGGGTTATTATTTTTATATGAAATAACAGTTTTAAACTTCCAGAGTTTTATTTTTATTATACATAAAACACAATGTGAATTCCAACACATTTATAGCAAAAGCGTGGTATAATTGACATATAACCAGAGAAAATAAACTGTCTTAGTTTTTTTTTTAATTTTATAGGCATTGGATACTAAGCTAAAATTACACTCTCAACATTATTCAGGGGTTATCCTCTTGCATTTAAATTCTGCGCCATCGATATACAAAGAACTAGATTGTATTTATCTGTTTATACGAATGTTAGGTATATATGCACCTTTGCCGTTATATTTGGAAGTAAAAAAATGCTTCAAAATAAATTCAATCATGGCCGTTGCATGCTGCATTTGCTTTATAATTTAAGTGCTATTTTCTGAATATTTGTGCCTAATCTCTCTGAAGTTGACTACATCATCCGTATCCGTGGAAATCTTAACTTTAAACCTGGCGTTGAGTAGACCCAACTTGTGAAAAAAAATCCTTGAAAAATAGATTTAAAATATTTATTTTAATCCAATTTGTTTTCCAAGGGATCTAGTTGATTTATTTCATAATAATGTGAAATACTTAACACAATTAACATATTAATATAATATAATATCTCCTAGAAAATGTTAGGACTACTTAAATATCAGCTATGTTACATTACTATAAAGCCGAGTTTAAGAAATCAGAAAAAAACGACCTTGAAAATCCATCCATCCTAATATTATAAATGGCAAAGTGTGTTTGTTTGTTCGTCTTTCACGGAAAAACAGAGCGATGAATTGACGTGATTTTCTAAGTGGAGATAGTTTTTTTGAAATGAAATGAAAAATATTTATTTGCAAGAATATGGGTGTCACAAGTTATTAAAATAAATTAAATTACCATCATATTCTACCATAATATGGCGTGCAAACATTTTAATTTAGGTCGATTTCTTTATAATTACTACCGGATCGGAACGCGGCCACACACTGAGAAGATCCGGCGGAAGAAACTCAGCGGGCTTCTTTTTTTCTATTTCACGTATTACAATTGTATGTATTACAATTTACTAGAATTATTTCACATCAAAAGTTGTTTTTACAATTTACAAAATATGATCTTATGCTCAATCCAAATTTTTACAATTTACAAAAAATTTACCATTTTACAAAATTTGCCGTTCAGTTTTTATTACATTTAAATTTCAAGGTAAATTGTACAAGCTTATATTTCTGTTTATTAACATTTAATCTTATCTGCTAAAAATTCTCTAATATCATAGTATGTTTTATTTAACAGTAAATCAAACAATTTTTTGCGAAATTTATTTATAGGTAATAATTTTAGACTATCAGGAATATGATTGTATATATTAATTGCCATACAATATGCATTTTTTTTATAAATATTTAGTCTTTGGCTTGGCACATGTAGCTTCTCACTGTTTCTAAAATATGAGTTCCCTAATACTTGAGCATTTGTTTTAAACAAATGTTGATGTTTTTTTACAAATACGCATACCGACAGTATGTAAAGACAAGGTAAAGGTAGTATTTTAAGAGTTTTAAATAGGGGTTTACATGAATGTAGTTGAAGGGATGGAGAGTGACATAGGCTACTTTTTGTTTCTTTTTAACCCCTCACTTCCCTAAAATGAATTTAACGTTAGCGAAGCCGCGGGCAAAAGCTAGTACATTTTATAATTGTAACACAAGTTATAGAGAAAGTTATAACAAAATTCTATTTTCAGATTTGAAATACGTTAGAAGATTAATTAGCGTATTTCAAATCTGAAAATATACTTTGGATTTCTGGGAATAGTACGAAAGTAATGAAAATAAGGAAACATATATGCAAATGTCATACAAACGCACACACATGGACAAGTTTTAATTACAGTGTCTTAGACACATATATCTATAGTGGACAAAGTTGTACCAAAAATCCACGCAAGATGGCTCTTTAAATAATTACTATTTTTAAACTCTGGGTCTATTCTCTAAAGGGGCCCCGGACTAACTAGGAAGTATAACGTATAGGTGGAGCTAGCACTCATATTGAAACAAATATTTATGTTATATTTCAGTATAAGAGGTTTCGCCATCTCTTTTTATACAGCTGTATTAGAAAGAAGGGGTAAGACCTCAGAAGATGACAGCAGTATTTAAAATTTGGTTTCAAGTAGGTATTAGCGGTGTTGCCTATTACATAAAAAAATATGCAGGTGGCATTAAATTATTTTTATAAAAAAAAATTAATCAGATCGTAAATGAAATTACGCCCAAAAAATTAAACTTAATAAGCCAGTTTTTTTAACAATTTAATTCTTAACACACAAAAAATGGAGATACCATAAAAAGTATAAGTCCACAGGATTGTCGAGTGATTATGATGTGTTCGCACGGTATAGGTCCATAGTTCAGAATAAAATTATATCTACTTATGATCTATATATCTGGATATATAGATCATAAGTAGATATATCTATATATCTGGATAGACTGCAATCGCATATAAAGAGTGATCCGAGACCTTTTTGAGTCACATGAAGAGTAAACAATCGAAACGTAGTAAAGTTCGTGTTAAGGAAGATGGTATTGTGTTGAATGAGATGGAGAGGGCGGAGTATTTTGCATCGTATTTTCACTCTGTATACACTATACAGCACAGTGCGGCCTGTCCTAGATGCGCTAGAGGCTCAGCGCGCGGTGGGTCCACGAGCGGGTGCGGCTTGCGTGCACGTGGAACAGTTTGGCTTGAAAGAAGTGCGTTCAGTCCTTGAACGCCTAAAACGCCCTTTATTATCAAGGATTACCGGGAAGTATTGTACAAACCTTTGTTACACCTGTTCAATCTAATTTTGCGAGACGGAGAATACCCGGACCAACGGAAAATTACTCGAGTACCACCAGTCCCCAAAGGTAGTCCGAGTGATGATGTCAGCGGTTATAGACCGGTGGTGGTGTTATCGGCGTTCGCCAAGGTATTTGAGTCCGCATTACACGCATATATTTATACACAGGTCAGCCCCTTTCTTTCTGATGAGCAACATGGTTTCCGGCCAGGTCGGAGTACAAGTAGTAACCTGATGTCATTCATGACATACCTTACGCCAGTCATTGATGCTGGGAGACAGGTGGACTTGACTTCCGGAAGGCGTTTGATACCGTCGATAACGACATATTACTATCTAAGATGGCAGCACTGGGCTTCACCCCGCAGCTACTTAAATTCTTTGCAAGCTACCTTGGCTATAGCCAGCAGTATGTGATATACGCTGGGTCCGAAACCATATTTTACGTTCTCGGGTATAAGTCAGGGAAGTAATTTAGGGCCTCTTTTTTTTCCTGTAATGATCAATGATTTGCCTGTAGTTGTTCGGAGTGGGAGGTGTCTGCCGTTTGCGGATGACCTTAAGGTATTTCTGACAAATGCGGATGCATCAGACGAGCAGATGCAGGCAGATATTGATCATATCGTGCAGTAGAGCAATACTAACAAGCTGTACTTTAACGTGATCAAGTGTGACATTATGAGCTACAGTAGGGGGTAGGGCTCCACTGCATTATCCATATGAGATGAATGACGCAATTATTCCGCGGTTGGAGACCGTACGTGATTTAGGCATCGAAATGGTTCCTGAGTTGACGTTCCGTAAACACATTGTTATTATGTGCGGGAAATCGTTTAAAAATAGGATTTATTTTAAGAAATTGTAAAAACTTCAGGAGTACATCAGCCATAAAGATTTTGTATAATGCATTAGTCTAAAGCCATCTCGAGTCTACCGCTCTTAATTGGAATTCCCACAAAGCTAAATATAGCCATATTCATGGTGGAAAAGATCCAGAACAAATTTTGTCGATTTTTATATTTATTAAGGCAATATGGGGTCTATCCCTTTTTTCCATTGACGTACCCCAGCCTGTTCGTTCTGGGTATTGTGGGGTACAATCGATTGAGCGTGCGGCGTGACGTGTCACTGGCATGCGTGGCGTGGCTCGTGCTGCGCGGGCGGCTGCACGCGCCCGAGTTGCTGGCGGAGCTGCGGCTGCGCGTGCCCGCGCACCTCGCTCCGCGCCGCCTCGCGCCCGCGTTCGCTGTGACTCCGGCCAGGACTTACTTAGTCAAATTTGCCCCTATGTCGCGTGTCATACAATACATTATATGTCATGTAATTTCGCGGGATGTCGATATATAATGCTGCAGCCTTCAGAAATTCACAGAATGTGCATTGAAACGTGTAGTAGACTTTCTTCTTCTTCTTCCTTAAAATTATGTGTTCCTGAATTGTATTGGGTAACTGTAAAGATGTTTTAGGGTCAATCAACTTTTATTTGTCCTGTAAGTACTATGTTTTGTCCCTGACCAATAATCGCAGTTCTAAAGAAAATTAAGTGTTTTTTTGTTATATGTCGCATTTATCTTATTATTAAGCAAACATACGAGTGAATTATTTAAAAAAAATCACTATTAAACTGGAATTTTAATGGTTGTCCAGGTGACAAAACATCTGAATGTAGTGTTTTTTATTTGTCCCCCAGTACCTAATTACAATGAAACATTATTTTATACAAAAAAATACTATATGGCAATTAATTACGCTTGTACATAACTATTTATTACAATGTTCACTAAGATGCTAGCATATAGATTTTTGTTTGTTTCATAATTTTACTGAATTTTTTGCATGTTCGTATTGGTCCCTATTATATTTTATTATTCCGACTTCCACCGGACAACGATAAAAAGTTTTGAAACCAAAACATAGGTGGAGTGATCAGTGCATTGACAATAAATCGGTCGATTTGGTGACAACACTCATCCAACCGCCATTTTGATTTCATCATTGCCGCGCTGTCAGTCGGCCGCGCGCGTTTTGAAAAAATTGGTGGCTTTTTTGTGTGTCTACCGGACAACCAGCACAAAAACGTAAGTATTTGATGTATCATAGTAAATAAAAATGAAATATATTCTATTTTATCTATATTTTTCACTGCGCGTAAGACCTAACTCAAAATATCATTATTTATTATCAGGAAGCGCAAAGACTGATTAATGTCACTTGGACAACCAGTCACTTGGACAACCAAAACCGTTGTCCGTGGGACATTTTGGTTGTCCATAGGACAATTAATGATACAATCAGAATAAAGCAATATTTTTCTATCAATAATTAGTCACTGAAGAGCCTCTTACAAAGACAATCTTTGTTACGAACAATCAGGTGGTTTTAACTTGCTATGTCCTAACCAAACTCGGCACAATCTTGTGAGTGAAAGTGATAAATTGACAAATATTAATTTTACGTGTTCCTTTCCCGAGAATCGAACCAGGGAACTCCGGATCCTAAGACTAACGCTCAAATCACTACACCACGGATGTAGTTAGCTTACTTACTTAACACATTTTTGTCATATCTAATAGTTCTATATTCTAAATTATATTCGTTATTATTTTTAGATAATGGGTTTGACGGAAAAAGAAAAATCAAGACGTTATAAGTGCAAATTAGAGTCAAAAAAGTATTTAAGCTCATTAAAGAGGCTGTTAATGTTTGTAAGTTAATAAGTAAGAGTTGTCACGTTTATAGGTCTGTTCATTATTTAGTCATATATTGTAATGTTAATTCTTTCGTAAAAAAATATAATAAAACTGAAAATTATTGTCATACAGTTGTTTTTTTTTAAATAATAATAACAAATACAGGCGATTTCAATCCTAGTATCACCTTTGAACTCCTGAGTATGTCTTATGGATAACCGTATAAGTCCACTGGACAACCATTTTGTCCCTGTCTCCTAAAGACACATTATCGTCAATTTTATTTAAAAAAAAAAACAGTGAGGTTTACAAAATTTTCAAATATGCATGTAACAATTAAAAGTGAAACAAACAGTTTTAAATATCACGTATGAATTATTACTTTACAACTTAATTGAATAGTTCGTTACATTTAAAGTTTGTCGTTGTCCAGGAGACAATATAATTGGAAATAACGTATCAATTAAAAGCCACGTCTTTTATTTATGGAAGACAAATTTTAATCCATCCTATATTAAGTGAGAATAAAATAACGGTTCACAATTCGACTGAATTTCAAATAGTTCAGAAGTCTATTTAGTTAGTTGACCAAGGGACTATCTTAACTAGAGTCATGTGGATTTTGGAGTCCATTTTACTATTTTATTTAAATAAATCGTTCTGCTCTATGTAAATTCTTAAAATATATATAATTATCTAAAGAAAAAACGTTAAAATATAAAAAAAATCAAATAAAATTTAAAAAATTAAATTTGTCATAGATGTACACTTAAAAGTTGATTGACCCACGGGTCAATCAACTTTTATTTGTCCTGTAAGTACTATGTTTTGTCCCTGACCAATAATCGCAGTTCTAAAGAAAATTAAGTGTTTTTTTGTTATATGTCGCATTTATCTTATTATTAAGCAAACATACGAGTGAATTATTTAAAAAAAATCACTATTAAACTGGAATTTTAATGGTTGTCCAGGTGACAAAACATCTGAATGTAGTGTTTTTTATTTGTCCCCCAGTACCTAATTACAATGAAACATTATTTTATACAAAAAAATACTATATGGCAATTAATTACGCTTGTATATAACTATTTATTACAATGTTCACTAAGATGCTAGCATATAGATTTTTGTTTGTTTCATAATTTTACTGAATTTTTTGCATGTTCGTATTGGTCCCTATTATATTTTATTATTCCGACTTCCACCGGACAACGATAAAAAGTTCTGAAACCAAAACATAGGTGGAGTGATCAGTGCATTGACAATAAATCGGTCGATTTGGTGACAACACTCATCCAACCGCCATTTTGATTTCATCATTGCCGCGCTGTCAGTCGGCCGCGCGCGTTTTGAAAAAATTGGTGGCTTTTTTGTGTGTCTACCGGACAACCAGCACAAAAACGTAAGTATTTGATGTATCATAGTAAATAAAAATGAAATATATTCTATTTTATCTATATTTTTCACTGCGCGTAAGACCTAACTCAAAATATCATTATTTATTATCAGGAAGCGCAAAGACTGATTAATGTCACTTGGACAACCAGTCACTTGGACAACCAAAACCGTTGTCCGTGGGACATTTTGGTTGTCCATAGGACAATTAATGATACAATCAGAATAAAGCAATATTTTTCTATCAATAATTAGTCACTGAAGAGCCTCTTACAAAGACAATCTTTGTTACGAACAATCAGGTGGTTTTAACTTGCTATGTCCTAACCAAACTCGGCACAATCTTGTGAGTGAAAGTGATAAATTGACAAATATTAATTTTACGTGTTCCTTTCCCGAGAATCGAACCAGGGAACTCCGGATCCTAAGACTAACGCTCAAATCACTACACCACGGATGTAGTTAGCTTACTTACTTAACACATTTTTGTCATATCTAATAGTTCTATATTCTAAATTATATTCGTTATTATTTTTAGATAATGGGTTTGACGGAAAAAGAAAAATCAAGACGTTATAAGTGCAAATTAGAGTCAAAAAAGTATTTAAGCTCATTAAAGAGGCTGTTAATGTTTGTAAGTTAATAAGTAAGAGTTGTCACGTTTATAGGTCTGTTCATTATTTAGTCATATATTGTAATGTTAATTCTTTCGTAAAAAAATATAATAAAACTGAAAATTATTGTCATACAGTTGTTTTTTTTTAAATAATAATAACAAATACAGGCGATTTCAATCCTAGTATCACCTTTGAACTCCTGAGTATGTCTTATGGATAACCGTATAAGTCCACTGGACAACCATTTTGTCCCTGTCTCCTAAAGACACATTATCGTCAATTTTATTTAAAAAAAAAAAACAGTGAGGTTTACAAAATTTTCAAATATGCATGTAACAATTAAAAGTGAAACAAACAGTTTTAAATATCACGTATGAATTATTACTTTACAACTTAATTGAATAGTTCGTTACATTTAAAGTTTGTCGTTGTCCAGGAGACAATATAATTGGAAATAACGTATCAATTAAAAGCCACGTCTTTTATTTATGGAAGACAAATTTTAATCCATCCTATATTAAGTGAGAATAAAATAACGGTTCACAATTCCACTGAATTTCAAATAGTTCAGAAGTCTATTTAGTTAGTTGACCAAGGGACTATCTTAACTAGAGTCATGTGGATTTTGGAGTCCATTTTACTATTTTATTTAAATAAATCGTTCTGCTCTATGTAAATTCTTAAAATATATATAATTATCTAAAGAAAAAACGTTAAAATATAAAAAAAATCAAATAAAATTTAAAAAATTAAATTTGTCATAGATGTACACTTAAAAGTTGATTGACCCTTTAAATGTGTAAATAAATAAATAAATAAAATAAAAATACAGCTTCTTAGGACTAACAAGGTATTATAAACTTATACTTTTTGAATAAAAAGAGTCATAGGTAATTTAATATTAAATGTGACGTAATGTAAGTATATAATGAGGTAACCATAATAAATAATACACTTTTTCAATTTTAATGTAATAAATACAATGTACAAGTGTAATATAATTCGATTATAATATGATTGTATATTTAACATTTAGTTTAAAATTTAAAAAAAAAATATTTCTACGGACGACGACCCATTTTTAACTCAATGGGTATTTAAATATAAGTTACAAATTTTATTTAAAATTTATTCATATTGTGTAGTTTATAATTTATTAAGAATTTTGTAAATTTTTAATTTAATAAAATTGCTTATAAGAACAAAAAAAAAATAGAAAAATTTTAACAACACCAAACTATTTAAATAATATGGTTAATTCATTTAAAATATTAAAGTTATTTATTTGGTCAAGCGGATTTGACCTTTTAAATTTAATTCACGTTTTACCGATGAAAAGTGTAAAAAATTAAATCATATTATGTATAAAATTATGTCGTGTTATTTTCCAGCCTAACAAAGTGAATACAGTTAAATGTTTAGATCAGGATGGTCATCTCGAGCTTAGCCATTACGAATCAACAACGTATTTTGCTATCAATCATCATTTGTGACAAAATCTTTATCCATATTTACCACCAGGCAAGTCATAAGCTTCAAGAAGTTTTGAAAAGCAAACAAGGTACTTTAAATTAAATATTAACTTGCAAACTATAGCGTCCTTTGTATCATAAGCGCTCGTCTTTGTTTAGGAGCATCACAATTTTACACAGTTGGTAGCGCAGGTGTTTCGCTAAGTCTTTAAGTTGGCAGTGAATTAGAACTTCATGTCCACCTGTGCTCCAGTGCGCATTTTATTTTTATTAAATATTTGGAAATATAAAGAGCTGAATGTTGACAATGTTTACAATTACATGTTAGTTTTATGAAGCAGATGGATCTCTTTGTGGAAATATATAACCATTGCCTAGGACTCTAATAATATTAATAGTGCGTTGCCATCTGTACAGTGGGAATATACTGCTCGAATGTATAAGTCTGATGCCTACCTTATCCTTTATTCGATTTATGACAGTAATAATACCAACAATAATGTATTAGGATAATATAAGAAGGCAGTACTTAATATCGGCGATACGTTGCATATTATGCATACGCGATATTACTTAAGTATATATATATATATATTAGGGTGGATCGAAAAAAATTTTTTTTTCTTAGCATGGGGGTAGAATTTGTAGCTTATAAAAAAAAAAAAAATTTTCAAAAAAAAAAAAAATTTTCGCAACATTTAGAGATAGCCCACTCGTTTTTTAATAAATTAATGGATCAAATGGACTTATTCTAGCGAAAAAATTTTTTTTCCGTCAAAAATCGTGGAAAACATGAAAAAATAATTGCATATGATTTTTTTTTCACTTACCTTTTACTTTAATACAGATAAAAGGGCTGCTTAATTCTTTATTTTTCGCTGAAGTTACAAAAATAATAGGAAAAAATTTTTTTTGACTTCTGATTTCCATTTGGCTTTCAAAAAGACATTCCACAGATTCTAAAACATCGTTTAAATATTTTAAAATTTTTTCGCTAGAATAAGTCCATTTGATCCATTATTTTATTAAAAAACGAGTGGGCTATCTCCAAATGTTGCGAAAACATTTTTTTTTTTGAAAAATTGTTTTTTTTATAAGCTACAAATTCTACCCCCATGCTAAGAAAAAAAAAATTTTTTTTTCGATCCACCCTAATATATATATATATATATATATATATATATATATATATATATATATATATATATATATATATATATATATATTTGCTGTTAACGTGTGCGAATGTGTGTGCTGTACTATGTGTGTTCAAAATATTACACAGTTTACATTACTTTAGTTTCTCTATTATATTACTATAGTGCGCGCGGAACTAGTTGGCCGCGCCATACGTAATACGTAATACGTATGGCGCGGCCAACTAGTTCCGCGCGCACTATACTTATATTTTTTTAAGTTAGCCACCACACCGCAATCAACCTCTCAATTTTAAAATCACAACACAAAAGGGGTCGGTACTTCGACTACAGGGCGATACTTAGTACAGTAGAGCGTCGATTATCCAAACTAATTAGGGGACATGGGTGTTCGGAAAACCGTTTTTTTCGGATAATCGAACTGTATTGATATAGCCATACATATTTATTCCACGGGTGAATAAAAGCCATATTTACATACCTTCATAATATTTATATCTTTGTTGAGAAAAAGGAATTTAAAAACAAATAAACTGCAGCTTTCGCAACAAAACATTCTACGTACAATATTGACGAAAATTTAAGAGATTTTAAGTGTTAATTAAAAAAATCTTGAATTTTCGTCCGCTGAAGCAAGCCTACCCGTTTACGAGCGACTAGGTCACATATTTTTCGGGGCGTGGGAGGTGGTAGGCACGCGCGAGTCGGGAGTTCGGATAAGCGGTCGTTCGGTTGATCGACGTTCAGATAATCGACGCTCTACTGTATTACGAAATCTTCATGTCCTTGTAAAATTAGAGTCATTGAAGTTCATATAACAACATGTTGCTCAGGACGTATACGATATCTAATCAAACATCACCTGCTTTATTCGATAATCTAATAACGATTACGACTGAGAATTGATATTGCGAATAGATTTTATCTCTTGTACGTGACTTGTTCGAGTCCCAGGTCGGCTTATTTTATGGAACTACATACATATGTATTTTGCGCCGAATCTTTTGCCGAGAAGCACAAGGAACCAAGGGTCATTCTTAACTCTCTTCATACAAATCACCTGTTTTGGAATCTCTTGATATTATCCGCATATATACTCTCTACTGACGGTATCCGCATCTACATCCAAATATAGTTATTTATTAACTCAATTATATATTGTAAACAATATAGAAACATTAAACAATCTATATTAATATTGTAAATGCGAAAGTTTGGATGTTTGAATGGATGTTTGGATGGATGTTTGTTACTCAATCACGCAAAAACTACTGAACGGATTTGAATGAAATTTGGCACACAGGTAGACGATGACCTGGAATAGTACATAGGTTACTTTTTATCCCGAAAAACTGAGGGGATACCGCGGGATTCAACAAAAATGTATAATGCAGCGGGCTGCACGCTGCAGCTAGTACAGTAATAAAAACTTGCAGAAAAATACAAAAAGCAACACGAACGCAAAAAACAATACTCGCACACCGTAGGGTTCCGTACCATTTAGTAGGGTGGTGGTTTAGTAGGGTAGTGGTGGTTGGCGTAGGGTGAGATATATTTACAGAGGTTATTTATATGGGGACCTTCTGTGTTACTTTTTATTTGTTGTAATAAGAGTCTTAGGAACTCGCATTTTCCAAAAGTTTCAAATATATACGTGTTTCTATTCAAAAGATAGAGGCATATGGAAATAGACAAACTAAATAATAAACAAAAATAGGCAGACTAACAGAAGGACATACAGACAGTGGATATAATGTGATATATTATGGTAAAATTGAGGTTAGATCGGTTTTGTCCGTTTGGGTTTGTAATATTATTATTACTATAAAAATAACAAAAAATATATAAATCCGATTGTCACCTTTGAATACGAAACCCGGATACTATGCTTATAATTAGTTATGAGTATTTAGTTATGGTTACTTTATCACTGTCTAAAAACCCTATTTCCATGGCAGCAAAAATAAGTTTGTATTTCTCCAAGACGCTATAAAACAAATTAATTTTGTACGGTTAGTGACATGTTTAATGCAACTATCGAAATTATTTCACATCTCATAACCTACATGATCGATTTAAAAACTGTACATTGAATACTTTTTTAAAAGAATACTTGGGGCGTGATTTACAATCCATACAAAGCCAAAAATATAGTTTTTAGAATTTTTGTCTGTTTATCGGTTTGTCTATTTGTCTGTTTGTCTGTTTGTCTGTATGTATGTCCGGGTAAACTCAAAAAGTAGTGTATGGATTTGCATGAATATTACTAATAGGTCAGGTCAACATATAGGCTACATATTATCACGCTATCACCTACGGGGAGGAGCTGTGTGGAGTAAACGATGTCCGCGCGTACAAAATCGTGGATAACAGCTAGTTTAAAATAATTTGCGTTTGAATTTTTCCTTGAACCCTATATTAACAACTTTGTTTACAATTTTTCACTCGATGATTCACTAGTTAAAGACTTTATTAAATACCTATTCACTTCTGAACTGTTAAAAACATGTTTATATCAGATCATAAACGAATATCTTACAAAATATTGGCAAAATCAAATTTTTTTGGGAAACATCCATATCAATTACGATTTAAAAGACCTGTGACACTCTACAAGGCTATGCACTCTTGATTTTGTTTTAATCCCTCCGTTACATGTATGGAGAGCTATCCTTAATAATTTTATTTCTTATGTGCCCCATAGACCTACAATAATTTTGTAAAATATTTATTTTATTTTTATTGATAAAAAAATCATAATAAAAAATATATATTCGCACAATTATTTTCATTATATTTCCAATAAAAACTTGAAATTAATATTTTTATAAATGGAACTTCGATCCTATCGGGTATCCCATGACACCACACGGTTTTTTTATTATACGTGTACTAGCTGAACGGGCAAACATTGTTCTGCTATATAGATAATTTGCAAAAGTATTTTGGTGGGATAGAAGTCCATGGGAATGGAGGTAGGAGATTGAAAATTGGGATAGTGGAATTTTTGTTTTTCACACAAGCACCGTCACTGCTCTATTAGGAGTCACCGATGACATCCGTCAGGCTATAGATGACAAAAAGCTTACTATTATTGTTCTTCTGGATTTTAGCAGTGCTTTTAATTCAATAGATCTTGAATTGCTAATAAAAGCTCTTGCTTCTCTCAATATTTCTACTGCTGCTCTTGACTGGTTTAGATCTTAATTACTTAATCTTAATTAATCTCTTGGTAAATTTTAATCACACTGGTTTGAATTACATGCTAGTGTCCGGCAAGGTGGAGTTCTTTCTCCACTGTTATTTTCATAATTTATATATATATATATATATACATATATATATATATATATATATATATATATATATATATATATATATATATATATATATATTGGTCTGTTGGTAAATCCAATTAAGTCTCAGGCTCTAGAAAGTCGACCCATGAAAAAGTTGATAAATAGCAGTGATATTCCCTCATTAAAGTATTATAACACGTTTATACCTTTCTCATTTTGTGCTTTTAATCTGGGAATTATTTTCAATTCCAACTTTTCTTGGGATTCTCATGTTAATAACTTGAGCCGTAAAGTTCATCAAGCATTTCATTCCCTTAGACCACTTCAAAATTTTCTACCGTTTAATACAAAAAAAATATTAATGCACACTCTCATTCTTCCAATTATAGACTATGCAGATTCTTATTACCTTGATGCCACTGAGGACATAGTAGACAAACTTGAGAGGTTGCAAAACTTGTGCATCCGCTTTATCTATGGCATGAAAAAAATTGACCATGTTTCTGGTTCTCGGGCAGAATTTAAATGGCTTCCAATTAGACAGCGCAGAAAAACTCACATACTTTGTTCATTATTTAAGATTCTTTTTAATCCACAATCTGCTAAGTATCTTCGTGATTCCTTTGGATTTTTATACTCTCCTGAATCCCCATGTTGCTCTAGCGTAAGAATTTTGTTGCATTTTCCTCAGCAACTCAGCTGCTTATTTGCACTCATTTACGGTACATGCTGTAAGTCTGTGGAAGAAATCTCTTCAAGTAGAGATAAGCTCGCCCATTGTACTTATGTTACGTTAATATTGTCTTTTTTGTATTGTATTCTGTGTACAATAAAGTATTAAATAAATAAATAAATAAAACTTTCATCCACTATTTCAGCCTTTTAAAAATTTGTAAAAAATATAACGTCCTGAAGGTGCTTTAGACAACGAAACCAGTCAATTAATTTAAAACAACTTTGTCTATACTTATCTATACATATAAAAAAATCGCAGGAAAGTCAAAACTGTACATTGAATATTTTTTTAAAAGAATACTTGGGGCGTGATCTATAATCGATATCGAAGCCAAAAATGTAGTTTTTAGAATTTTTGTCTGTTTGTCTGTATGTATGTCCGGGGTAACTTCAAAAAGTACTGAATGGATTTACTTCAAATTTTGCATGAATATTACTAACAGGTCGGGTCAACATATAGGCTACATATTATCACGCTATCACCTAGCAGCCAGGTGCTGTGCAGAGTAAATGAAGTCCGCGCGGACGAAGTCGCTGGCAACAGCTAGTAGTGAAATAAAAGTACAAAGGCATTATCAACTAGTTTTTATTACTTAAGAATTTATTTTTGAATAAAAAGTCAGTTTAATAGGGGCGCCAAATTCGACCCGTTCAACAATTTAACCGTGAAAGCATGATAAACTGACTTTCGTATTTATAATATTACAGTATATGTTTATAGTTTGTAGTATATATTATTGATAACTAGATGAAAACCCGACTTCGCTCGGACGTCTCATAATACGCAATCTTATATACTAACTCAAATAATAGAAATTAAAAACTAGCAACACTGTAGTGACGTTTTCTTTCAACTATTATGTTTATTTAATTAAGATAATACTATAGTATTGTAATTTTTTAATTTCTTCTTAATAAAAATGAACGAAGAGAAAATAAGTTTCACGATGATCTGCGCTCCGTTCTACAATCTTATATATAAAATTCCCATGTCACAATGTTAGTTACCGTACTCCTACGAAACGGCTTACCGATTTTGATGAAATTTCGTATGCATATTCAGTGGATCTGAGAATCGGCCAACATCTATTTTTCATCCACCTAAATGTTAAAGGTTGTCCACCCCTAAAATTTCTTTTTTATTTTATGGACCAAAATTTTTATTTTATATTTTTATTTTTTTATTTTTATATATTTATTTATTTTTTATAATTCAGCATTGACAATACATATAACTCTAAATTTTCAATCTTCTATCACCAACCCTTATTTTTTAATTAAATAATTTATATGGAAAAACAACGTTTGCCGGGTCAGATAGTACTTTAATAAATGCTCACGCCATCTACACCACATATTAATAACCTTTAAAGAAATATGGCCGATTTGTCTGTCAGCACCGTTACAATTTTTAATCACTATTTTAACAAAATACTCGACAGTCCGAATTTTGCGGATATATGCTGTCCACTTTTTTTACGCTGTATAATTTAGGTAACGTTCCGATTGAGTCTACTGTATGAAATTATTAATATAGATATTACTCAGTCCATATCATCAAATTGAATAAAAAAATCGTGTGACTCTGTCAAAAGGTGTTCTTTGGCTCGTATATTTATCTTTTAAAAAGTAAGACCTTTTGACACTAAAATGACATACCAAATAATATACATACATTCGGTTTTAAGTAGTATCAAGCAAAAGAACTAGCCTGATGATACTCTGTATCGGGCCAGTTCCCTTACAGGAGAGACAGAGGAACCGAACGCTTGTAGATTTCAGGCTCACTCCATCGGTTCGTCAGTTGGCGAGATGGCTGGTGATCATCATTGCCGCATTTTATCAACGTGATTACTAAAAGTTTCTTAAGATAACTGGTACCGATAGCTTTACTATAGGTTCTGTGGTCTAGTGGTCCGGTGTCGGAGTTGGCTACATGAGGTCCCGGGTTCGATTCCCAGGTTAGGTCAAAAATGTGCTTTATCAGGTTCGTTTTCCAGTTCAAAAGCAACGCTGCCCGGAATTAGAAAAAATGTTAATGATAGGCTTGCCACCTATCACATTGTGGTACTTAGTATCTTCGGCTGATCGTGGGTGCACTTGTTTTACCTCTGCCTACCACTTCGGGAATACAAGCGTGAAGACTCTCACTTAAAGGCATAAAAGGAAGGGATTTTCGAGAAAAATCTCGAAGACTTTACTAACACTTGAAATGATGTCGAACTAAATAGGCTAAGTATTAGCTAAGTATTTTAAGCAAATATTTTATATAAGGAAATATTTCAAATCGAGCCATGAATCTGTAAAAAATTCGTTATAATGAAATTATTTAAAAATTGAGGTTATTTTTTCACGAGCGGGTGTTCTGCCTTCTGTATTATTTCAGGGTTAATTAAATTTTAGTACTTAAGCCTACCGGCTTCGCGTTTTAACCCATCATCGCTTAAGGGTGCTTTAAAATCAACAATTATTGAAATGGAATTTTGCCGATAATATTAATAATTATCATAAAAAATACCAAATACCGATAGCATAATTTTACATGAATATACTCGAAAATAAGTAAATTTCGCTATTATTTAAGTACATATACTTATAAAAGTGAATTTTTAACGCTTAACTGCTTACCACACGTTTGATAAATCCTGCTAAGTAATCAAGCTTAAGTATTAATGTAATGGAGTTTTGTATCAACTTGTTCCTTTCTATATTTTTCCCCTCCTTGAGTAACACTCAGCGGCTCATCGATGTTCTTTGTGCGTGGTTTTGCCTCAGGGGAATAAATAAATACTGGCTGCCTTGGCGATTCGTAAATTCTATTAAATTAACAATGATATTTTATTTTTATTAAGTTTGGGTTAAGTTTTTATTAAATATATTAAGTTTAATTGAATATCATAAAAATGTAAGAAGAGTTTCTTATTACAAAATAATTAATTGTGGATCTAAATTTAAGACTAATAATATGTTATTAAGTAAGCCTAAAATTACAGATTATGATGAATTTGTGATTAAATTATATTCTTTTATCTTGATTTTAATATGTTTTTTTTTCTTATTAATATAATAGTTCAATAATGTTCTAAAAAGAAGTTAAATTAAAAACAATTGCTTTCTGCAATGTTTTGGCAGTACAGAATTGTTTTGCTCTGGAGTCCTACAAACGCATGATAGTTTATTGTGTGTCAATATTATGTGGTAGGTAGTTAAGGGTTAAGGAATGCGCACACAGCGACACGTTATTTATAACATGAATTTAGTTATATACCTCCCAATAGAGAAGTCATAGCTATTAGTGTTGATGAGGAAGTGGCTATGCGGAGGAGGAAGCGGAAGAGGAATTGTCAAGCACGAAGTTAGGGGATGCGGATAAGGAAGAGGAGGAGGAAGCGGTTGAGGAAGAAGAAGAATGAATTAGTTAGTTAGAAATTCAAATAATAAATTTTTTTTTTTTAATAATAATAAAATTAAATAAATTTATTATAATTCAAATAAAACAAAATATGCAGTATTTTTATTTAGCTAAAAAGCTTAAAAGGCAAATCTTGAACAGCTATCATTTCATGTATCAGATTATCCTACTCGTGACTTTTACGTGATATGTATCTCAAGGAATAAGCCAATGGCAGCATTGTACCGCGCGCCACTTGTATGGTTACACGTAAATGCGCGATGAAAATTCCTCTTAAATTGCTCTTGATATAAGAGGAAACGAAAGCGGAAAAGAATTTATTTAACTTTCTTTTATGGGGAAGCGGTAATGGTCGAGGAACTCCAAAAAATGGGGAACTTTCGCTTTATCAGGATGCGGAAGCGGAATCCTCAACAACACTAATAGCTATACGCACACTAAGTCAGTAACATTATATATAGAGTGAATGAACATCAAAAGACGTTCCAGTTTTCCACAATTCATCGGTTTGTCGGTTGGTGAGATATAAATCGCCTACTTGATCAAGGTTATGAAAGAAGATTTGAAAAAATCGTTTCCATTCTATGATCTAATATTGGGATGCTAACAAAACCAAGGAATTGGTATTTAAAAGGGACGTAACCAAATGATAGAAGAGGTGTGGTTGGCGATGCATTGTCGGAACAAGTAAATGAGTTTTATAACTTAGATGTACCTTTAGCAAAAATGGAAAGTATACATTTGATATCGAAAAGTGAGCAGGAAACAAAGTCAATTGGTTAATATAGAAACTAGTTTAAAGCGCTACTTTCTGTCGGGGTGGCCATGATGCCATACACAAATTTGGCTCTGTTATATATAAGTGACAGGTGTTCGGTTTAATTCTTTTTGTTAATACTTTTTAAAAGTATCTTCATGCCCGTATCCTCGAAGAGGTAGGGAGAGGTACAAGTGCATCTATTTACCAAAAGTACTTATCCACTTACACTTATCCAATCCCGAGCAACGTTGTTTTTATCAGAAAACTGAAAAAATACATTTTTGAATTGCCCGACCCGAAAATCGATTCCAGGACCTCGTGTAGTCGATATCGATACCTGACCAGTAGACCAGATTATAAGAGATTATTTAATGCCTGCGATATAATTTAAAAGCAATAAAACTGCAAACAACCGTCTCCATTTTCTGTATCTCCCGAATCTTACGTCAAATTTTTGCCAAATTAAATACCACCTAGCTGTCTAGGCCTAACACCTTTTAAAACAAAAAGTATTTTCCGAGTACGTACAGAAAATAAGATTCTGACTATGATTATAAATAAATAAATATTCATGGGACAAATTACACTTACTGATCTAACCCCTAAGTAAGCAAATTATTTGCTTGTATTATAGTCAACGATACTAATACATAGAAATACATATATAAATACTTTTACATACATAATAAACACCCAAAATCTGAAATACAAACATTTATGCTCATCACAAAAATACTAGTCCTCGTCAGGGATCGAACCCGAGCGCCTTTGATTGCGTAGTCAGTGTCGCTAACCACTCGACCAACAGGGCGGTAAATTGAAAACCTTTTCTTTTTAGAAAGTTGATTCAATATAAGGCCTGGCTTTGCTGTCTTCTGGATTAAGTGTGGCTTCTTTAGCATATACTAGTTGTGCCCACAACTTCGTCCGCGTAGAAAAAATCTAGATTGGATGGAACAAATAGAGAGACAAAAATCGTGGGGGAAAAATAAATTTTATTTTGGTATATGTACCTTGTACACCGTGTATAAAAATTTGTATGTATAACTTATGCATGTGGCATTAGACCTCGCCACGAGATAGCAACGCACCATTAACATCTTTGGTATCTAAAGGCGATGGTTGACTCTTTCCATCAGGAGACCCATCTGCTTGTTTGCTATCTTATGATATAAAAAAAATGTATAGATTCTACTCCCACTAGACCATTAATTACCAAAAACAATATACAAACTCGATTTATACCTTTCAGATTATATTATCCATTTTGATAACTTTTATCTGTTATTTAATTTAATCATCAAATTGATCTATATAAAAGATTGCACATCAATTAATTTATAGTCTGTGAATAAGGAATTGGATAAGATGTTCAATAAATTAGGCTTATTTCTTTTAGTTGTGTTCGTTGGTAAAGGTAAGATAAATGCTTTACATAATAGTTAATATTATACACATGGACAAATTCCCGAATAAATCTAACCTCAAAGTAAGCAAATTATTTCCTTGTCATATAGATGTTAGTCAGCAATATTAATGCACAGAAATATATAATGTAATACAGTTATATATTGAACTAGCAATATCTGTGCGAATAATTCGCACTAAATGAGTAGGTATAACAATTACCACTTTACAAAATTATAAAAAATATTTATTTTATTTATTAATTAATTCTAATACAATAAGTATTAGTCTGCGCGATAAGTTGAAAAGTGTCTAAAATAGAGATACTGTTCTTAAAACTATGTGCGATAGCTCATTGGATCCGGAATGACGCCTAGAAAAATGTGCTAAAGGCGTGTATAACGTAAAAACGTGCACAAAAAATTTGCAAAAGTTATAAACAATTAAAGATGAGAAAAAAATGTCATTTCGTTTTTTGCCAATATTTCATAAACTATTAATATTTAAGAAATTTAAAAAAAGATTCGGAAAGAAGAGGAAAAAATTCTTAGATCTCGGAACTCTGTCTAGTTAAAAAAAAAATTCATACTTTGCTTATAATAATTATTGTACTTTAACAAAAACTGTTGTTAAAGTACAATAATTATTATAAGCAAGTTAAGTATGTATATCAGAAAGGCTCCATGAAACGAAATTTTTTTTTTTTCATTTACAATTAAGACGGAATTACGAGAAAATTTTGTTAGTCAACAATCGTTTAACTTGTTGAAAAATTAATTTTAAGTAAAATTTCTAACGGAAATAAATTATTTATAGTGCTCAAAATATATCGTATTTTTTTCAAATTTTAAAAAGAATATTCAATACCTTAAATAAATTAATTTATGTGTCGTACTCGATTTTAAGGCCGTGCGTGCAACCTAAAAATGTCGTGCGGAGACCCATTTTCAGCGTTAAATTACAATGATAAATAATGGAGATAGAGTACCGGGACCTACAAATTTCCTCTTCTTTTCGAATCTTGTTTTGAAATTTCTTAAATATTAATAGTTAATGAAATATTGGCAAAAAATGAAATGCCATTTTTAATCATATTTAATTGTTTGTAGCTTTTGCAATTTTTTATGTGCTAATATACGCTTTTAGCACATTTTTCTAGGCGTAATTCCGGACCCAATGAGCAATGAGCTATACACATAATTTTAAGAGCAGTATCTCTATTTTAGACACTTTTCAACTTATCGCGCAGACTATATCAAAACCTTAACGCTAAGGATTTGATAATGATTTGTGTCTTATATATTAGTTGTTCCGGTAGAGCAAGCAATTATCTACAAAATTATATAAAATTTATGTAGGGCAATTATGAGATTTTCTCTAAAAAGGGAGGCAAACTACTTAACCTTAGCATAATAATAAAGTTTGAAAAATCCAAACTTTATTATTATGCTATGCTACGCACGCCGCAACGTTTTTTTTTTAAATTATTTAGTATAAAAAAACAGATCCAAATAAAGTGATTTTCAATTCTGAGTGGATTCGATTCTGAGTCTATCTGAGAATTCTGGTATTATGGATTATATAATGTTGATAGTAAAATAAAGTGAATTCATAAAGCCAATCAACATATTTCGTGTTTATAGACATAAAATAGTCAACTGACGGCCATCAAATTTTTTTCAACGAGATTTTGTAGAGTAACTAACTCTCTTCAAATGCTTAAAGTTATACAGGATTTGAAGAATTAAGGTTTCTCTTTATAATCATATACTTTTTATATCAAATTATTGTATGAATTTAATACTGACTCTGATTGAAGTTGGTTGAGCCATATATATTCTTTCATCCGATAATAATGCACCGCGCCGCGGCGTGCATTATACAAGCGATCGCCTGGGCTCGAAATTTGACGAGAATAAATAATAACAATTTTTTTTTTAATTTGACAACTGATTTTAAAGAAAATACGTAAGTATTACACAGGTCAACAAATTTAAAAAAAAAGTTGGTGCTGAGATATCGTTTTTAGTTTTGTTTTATGTATGCATTGGCAACACTTAAAATATTTTTATTTATTTTTTCCTACGTGTAGATATGTAACTACCTTTACTTTTTTAATTTTGATATAATTAGTACATTTGTGAGCACGGTTTAAAATCTTACTAGTTCTTATCTGTAAATTAATTCATTTTATTATCATGTCTTCGTCTCGAAAAAGTTGTCTCAATGAGCCAAATGTGTTTTGTTACATTTGTGGGGAATACACAGTAAAAAAATTAAGGAAACCTATGACAGATTTTGTAAAAAGCGCTTATGTTTCTTACTTTAAGTTGGAAATTGAAAAGGAAAATAAACCGTGGATACCTCGAATTGTTTGCAAAATGTGCTATGAACACTTGAGACAGTGGTTCAATGGTAAAAGAAGGCGTATGAGGTTCGGAGTGCCTATGCAATGGAGAGAACCAAAAAATCACTTCGATTTCTGCTGTGTTGATTTGCGAGGAGTTAATGTGAAAAAAAATGATTAATCCAGACTTACAGTCGGCTAGAAGACCTTTGCCACATTCGGAGGAAGTACCTGTTCTAACAAATTGTTTTATCCGCAAAACATCGTGTGAAGAAACTATGATCATATTGCCCCCTTTACATATTAAGCTAGGTTTAATGAAAAAAATTGTAAAGGCATTAAATGGGCAATGTTTTTCCTATATAATTAAAAAATTCCCTATTCTGAGCATAGAACAGATAAATGGGGGTATTTTAGATGGCCCACAAGTAAGAACATAAGTAAAAGATACTGATTCCGTAAGTTCAATGACCAGTTTGGAACTACTTGCGTGGACTTCGTTTGTTGAAGTTACTAAGAACTTTCTGGGAAATAACAAGTCAAGTAACTACACTGAACAACATGCTAAATAATTTTAAAAACTTAGGGTATAACATGTCCATCAAGGTGCACTATCTCCACAGTCATCTCGATCAATTCCCAGAGAATCTAGGATCCTATAGTGAAGAACAAGTTGAGCGGTTTCACCAGGACCTAAAAACCATGGAAGAAAGGTACCAAGGCCGATGGGATCAGCACATGATGGCTAACTACTGCTGGGGGATACAACGTGATTGTTCTACTACGCCTCACTCGCGAAAGTCGCGTAAAAGAAAGTTTTTGCGTACCTAACAATGTAATAAATGCTGTTTTCGATGAAAATATTTATTTTTCTTTAAAAATCAATATCTAGAAAACTACACGTAGGAAATCAAATTTTTTGCTATACATGTAATTAGTAAAAGGTCCTAAGTTAAAAAAATATTACAGCTTCTTGGCACCAAAACCACTGTTGACCAGTGTTATACATGTGTGTACCTATATATTATCATGTAAGTATATCACATCAATGTAATATGTATAATGTTTATTTTTATTTATTTAATGTAGGTATTATCAATGTTTTTTATTTAAAAATATTAGGTTTCTGTAAGTTCTCCGCAATGTAAACTTTAAAACTTTATCACACTGACACGGCGAACTGCGGTAGTAAAACGCGTTCCTACACGGAAAAGCAAAATATTAGGTTAATAAACAATTGGGTATTTTGCCATTACCATATCAGTACAAAATATCGTTAGAGTCAAATTACTCTCTTTCTTAATCTGTAGAAGAAGAAATATTACTTCTTGTATCGATATTAAGAAAAAAATAAAGAAATAAGTCAAAAAAGAAAAATAAATCAGAAAAGAAAATAAATTGTGCCAAGAACTACAGTCTCATGATGACTACTTCTTCACTACATAGTATAAAACAAAGTCGCTTTCTCTGTCTGTCCCTATGATGCTTAAATCTTTAAAACTACGCAACGGATTTTAATGCGGTTTTTTAATAGATAGATTGATTATTGAGGAAGATTTTAGTGCATAAATATTTCCATAATAGTGATTAAATGATCACTTCATAGAGGAATCTTATAAAAATCAATTTCATTCGATTCTACCCAATATATTTTCGTTTTTTTTGCGAAGTGCTTCCTAATAGGAAGTTCCTATACTGCCCACAAAATCAAATATTTCTCTTCACGTAATATTGATAAAATTTTTGAAATTTAAGATCAAAGCAAATTGTAACTACACCGCCTCAATCGCTCTAGCGCTAAATCTATGTTAATATTATAAATGCAAAAGTTTGGATGTTTGAATGGATGGTTGTTGTTTGATGAATGTTTATTATTCAGTCACGCAAAAACTACTTGACGGACTTGGATGAAATTTGGCACACAGGTAGATGAAACCTAGAAGAGTAAGTACATTGGCTACTTTTTGTCCCGGAAAAATGAGTTGTTCCCGCGGGATTCATCAAAAACTTTTGTAATGCAAGGGGCTGCATGCTGCAGCTAATAATAAGTATTGTCATTCAAATTCAAGCACAGCATAGCAGTAAATAACGATAAACTTTTCGGTTTTGCAATGTATGGCTTTCTCAATGTACTGTATAAAGAAACAGTTAGAGGGCAAAATATTTTATTTTAATACTGATTTTATCTTTACAGGTCTCTGCCTTACTGAAATTTGGCTAGAAGAACGCAATGTACACTACATCTCTCATGATTACTTAGGAACTACGATAAGCATACCCAAAAATTTCTGGGATACCCTCAGTTCGTGCCATGTGGTTTTCCCTAATGGAGTGACATACGAATTGTTCCCAACGAATACCCTAAATAATCCAAACATATTTTTTTTGGAAGCAGTACAGCCCTTCACAAGCTGTGGTGTGGGATTCCGAGGTGTTGGAGTTGAAGCCAGTGGTACTTATCAGTTAATGTCACAAGTCATCCATACTAATGAAAACAGTCGCTCGCTTACGAGACAAAACTTTAATCTGGTAGTTACTTTACCCGATTGGTAAACTATATATGTGCTAAAAAAATCTTTAAAAGTCGTTGAGATTGCTGAAATAAATTTGTCAGACTTAATTCCTTTTATTTAATTATCGATTCTAATAACATAGGTATACACGTGTTATTAGAATATAATAGTTATTTTTGTTAAAAAAAACCTCAAAATGCAATCGGTGTCAAACGGTGGCTTCAAAATGTGCCTATCAGCTTCAGTATAAATATATAAAATCTGGTTTCAAAACCCGAGTTAGTTGATTTGTTTTAAAATATTTTATTAGTTTTATTTTATGCAAAAATGTCCACAGTTTCATACAAAAATTTCAACAGATTCATACAAAATGTTTATTCGAAAATAATATAAGATTCATGCAAAAATGACTGACGAACATTTTTTTTTCTTTTTTCATATCATAAGATAGCAAGATAGCAAACAAGCAGATGGATCTCCTGATGTAAAGAGTCAACCATCACCTACATACACCAAAGGTATTAATGGTGCATTGCTATCTTGTGGCGAGGTCTAGTGCCACATGCATAAGTTCACCGGCTACCTTACCCCCCAAACCGGAACACAACAGTGACAAGCACTGACGCAAGTGCGGCAGGAATAGGTAAGATGGTGGTACCAAACCGGGCGAGACAATACAGAACTCTACCGCCTAGGAGCCACGATGTTATTGACTCGATAGCCAATCGGTTGTCTTTTACGACCTGCCTGGCAGAACGGTAGTTGGCCTATTCTTTAAATAAGCCCGGGACCAACAGGGGTCATTTTTTTATATCATAAGATAGCAAACAAGCAGATGGGTCTCCTGATGGAAAGAGTCAACCATCGCCTATAGACACGAAAGATTGCTATATTGTGGCGAGGTCTAATGCCACATGCATAAGTTTACCGGCTACCTTACCCTCCAAACCAGAACACAACAGCGACAAGCACTGACGCTATTGCGGCAGGAATAGGTAAGACGGTGGTACCAGACCCGGGCGAGACAATGCAGAACTCTACCACCTAGTAGCCACGATGGTAGTGACTCGATAGGCAATCGGTCGCCTTTTACGACTTGCCTGGCAGAACTGCAGTTGACCTATTCTTCAAAGGAGGCCGGGACCAACACTGCGAAAAATTTAAAAAAGAAGAAATTCTTTTAAAAGTATTCTTAGTAGGATTCAAGCCCAGTTCCTTTCCTACACTTTAACTGGTTAATCACTATACGAACGAGAACTTATATATGAAACTATTTTTGGAACTAATTTTGTTTTCTGGAGTCTGAATAATTCTGGATATTTGTCTATCCACACCTCCGTCTTGGTTTCAGACTCTTTTATACGAATAATCATTAATTTTTTCGTCAGATAGTTCATAAAAGAGGTATGATTGGCTAAATGTGTGATTCACATCATGGCTACTAAGTGGCAAAGTCAAATAAGTTATCGCTCGGGTTAAGTATCAACACCTTATTCATTTCTATCACAATCGTGTCAGTGCTTGTCACTATCCAGTTTGATAAGGTAACTACTAAATTACGCATGTGATATTATATATGTACGTGCTACATGGATGGTAATACATTATTAACATCTGTTATGTCTTGCACTTATCTTTTTTCATAAGATACCCATCTGCTTGTTAGGTATCATAAAATACGAAAATAGAAAAAAATCATTAAAAAAAGTTGAGAGGTGTCAAGGGACACCCGGATGGAACGAAGTTCCTTTCGATTAATTAGTGAAGGAATTGTAACAATTTTTTTTAGATTATAATAATATTTTTTCATTATTATTATTATTTTTTATTATTTATTATGTACAAAGAACCTGTATACACTCAACAAAAATAATCGTCGCGACACCACACTGTTCAATGCGAAATAGAAATGAAAATATCTGGCTTGCTTTCTATAAGAGAGAGAGAGAGAGAAACATGCGCACGCCGCACAGCTTACAATAGCTTACTATAGCAAAAAGTGTCGTGACAACTTTTCGTAAGAATTTTTTCCGTCTAGCCCCCTTTCACAACGCGCGATAAGGAACTTCGTTCAAAAAGTGATTAATGGAAGCAATCACTTAGGTGAGAATACTGCCTGTAATACAATATGAACAGCAACGAATGAAGGCTATCAAATATAAACACTGAAGGTTTTCAGCAAATTAATTAGCAATTGCTAAATGAAATTAATAATAGTTTCATACCGTGCGCCTGTCACATAGCTTCGAAGTAACAAGCTCTGAGCGTACTTAATAGGATAGTACAGTGCGTATGTTTTATCTACATGATAAGTGTTGAATGCTACTAGTAAATTTAATGTGATATGTGTGATGAGATAGTTTGTTTGGATGTTTTTTAACAGTTAAACGATGGATGAATAATGTTTTAAATAAAATTGCAATATCTCGTTCAGGATATCGGGATGGGTTTCTCCTGACGTTAGATTTAAGCTTAGTAGTTCATTTACATAGTTAATAGTAGTTTAACATACTAACCACTGTACAAACGAGAGGTTATATGAAATTATTTTTGGACAGTGTATAATTCTACATAAATGCTATCAACATCCCGTGTCGATCATACAATAACTTTTGAATGAAAATGGATTTAAGAAGATTTTGTATATGTTATGTATATTCAAAACTTAAGCTTCTCTTATTTCAGAAAATATATTATTCTCGTCGAATTTATAAAAAAAATTAAATCAAAGAGCTAGCCAAAAAGTAAAGTTAGTTCAATATTTAATTTTACAAGAACAAGGTTTTTATGACATTTCTAATAACAGCAACTATCTTGTTTATTTAACTGATTGATATGAGTTTTTAGACACAGAAAAAATCTAATTTAACATAGTGTTGTGTTACTCGAAGTAATAGATATTTGACAATCTCTATTTTATCACCTAAATTGCGTTTTCTAAAACTATGAATATTAGCTTAAAATTTTTAACGTAACCTCTGTGGTCTAGTGGTCCAGCGTTGGCGTTGACCACGTGAGGTCCCAGGTTCGATTCCCGGGTCGGGCGCATAAAAAAAGTGTTTTTTCAGTTTTCTGAGAAACACAAAGTTGCCCGGGATTGGAAAGTGCCCGGTTGGCACTTTCCAATCCTATCCCGGTGTGCCCGGTTGGCTTGCCACCTATCACATTGTGGGTCCAAGTATCTTCGGCTAATCGTGGGTGCACTTGTTGTACCTCTGCCTACCCCTTCGGGGATATGGGCGTGAAGATACTTTTTAACGTTATAAAAATACTAACAACAAAATCAGTTTACCTTTTACTGCAATGATGCATTTGATTGAAATGAGGTGAGGTGAAAATACGTCTTCAATGCATTGTCAATACGCAAAGCTTACATATATAAAAAAAAAAACTTTTCACTTAGGAATCAGGCTCCCCACATAAAAGATTTGCATTTCCACATTGACTCTACAACATTGAGACGTTTTATTTGATATATTTAAAATGTTAAATCTTTCTAGTGTAGATTTCCATTAAATTTTAAATTAACATATATTAATATCATAGTAAAACATATTTTTATGAAAATTTTATACGTCTACCTAAAATTTCTCAAGACACAGCTCGTTGACAGACGAACAAAGGATTGGTCAAATGAACACTTTGATAGGTTCTCTTAGCCACCTTTTGGGAACAAAACTCAATAAACATAAATAAATATAACCTATAACTGCTGCAACTTTGCTCTGTTGCAGTGGCCCCAGCAATTCCTTGTCTTAATAAAAGGGTTTACGGAAACAACATCACTGAACTACTCTCTTAACAACATTTAATGGAGTTTACCAACTCTCCATGGACGTGGCGGGTACCATCTGACAGCTGAACTTTATTGATATGTCCCTAAGAGATTCGCTGTGCATTTGGCTAAGAAGATACACTTAATTACCTACGTTGAGTGTTAATGCCTGTTTATATCATAAATTAAGTTTGCATGTGTAAAAATAATTTTAAAAATTTACATGATTTATTAGTTAGGCAATATTTCTGCTTATTAGATAAATCCTCTAAATAATATTTGTATGGTAACTAAAATTCGAGTAAGGGTATTGATGAGATCAAGTTTGATTCCTATTTATACATAATATTTAAATAAAACTGCAATGTCTGGTTCAGGATATCGTGATGTGTTCGCCTGATGTTGGATTCAAGCCCAGTAGTTCATCTACATATTAGATAGTAGTTTAACAGACTAACCATTGCACAGACGAGGGTTTATATGAAAATATTTTTGACAGAGCATAATCCTACTTAAACGCTATCGACACCCCGTGTTGATCTGAACTATATTTAAAGAAATAACCATCCGCCATCCAATTGAGGGTTAATGTCTCTTCTTGATAGCATGAATGAAATTTGTATGGGTGAATACAATTTTAAAATCGTTTTCATCCATACAAATTTCATACAAACACGATTTATTGTATAGGCACAAAAATCTACCAAAAGAACCAAACGACAAAATGCTGAATATACTAATAAACATACACATAAATTACACACACATAAACACACACACACACACACACACACACACACACACACACATCGACACACACGTATGCACAAACACAGCCATTAAGGAGTGAATAAATGTAAGGTTGGTAATGTGTAGGAATATGTAACACTTCTATGTAACAATATCAAATAGTATAGAGGTCAGCGGTCAACCTTAAATAAGTCAAATATCGAAACAATAAAAATTATTATTATTATTATGTGCCTATTAAATAAATCCTGTAAATAATTTGTTTGAATCTTTTCCACCGACTATATTTGAACTAAAGGAGATTCTAAATTGCTACCATTATTATTTCTTATTATTGTTTCTTAGTTAGTTATGTTGTGTTTTTTTTTCACATCGTAAGATACCAAACAAGCAGATGGCTCCCCAGATTGAAAGTGACACTAATCATTTATAAACACTTATGATATTTATTTTATTGCTATCCTGTAGCGGAATTGTGCATGCATTTGCCGGCTACCTTATCCTACTAACGGAATACGACATTCACAACTAATGACGTTGTTGTGACAGGAATAGGATAAGCAGTGGTACAAAACGCGGAAGAAGGGTTGGAAAACTCTACCATCAAACTTTCTAAACTCTACCACACAACGAAGGTGACACGTTTGAACATTCGTTCGCCTGGCAGAATTGCAAACGATTTATTCTTTATGTTTACTGATCTTTAATTTGTGACGATATTTTTTCTATTACATTAATTGCTTTATTATACTTATTTATCCATAACAGTAATCTATATTAATAATTTAAACACGAAAGTTTGGATGGATGGATGGATGAATGTTTGTTACTCAATCACGCAAAAACTTCTACACGGATTTGAATAAAATTTGGCATACTGGTAGATGATAACTTGCAATAGTACATAGGCTACTTTTTATCTCGGAAAAATAAGGTGATCCCGCGGGATTCGTCAATAACTTTTATAATGCAGTGGGCCGCAGTTGCAGCTAGTAATTAATATTCATCTTTTACTTAATTCATCTTTTACTTATTTAATTTACTTAATTTATTTAATAAAAGAATATTTATTTCTGATAAGAATTATATAAATTTCAGTGTACAGAAGGTGGATACACACATTGCGAGGCATGCGCCGCATATGCCTCGCCACACACGCTTCGATATAAAGCCATGCTTCGCCACGACTATGAACGTCCACGTATTGCGAAACATGCAATGCGCTGTTGCTCATGCCTCGCGATGTATGTATCCGCCTTAAGATTATCATAGGTGTCTTGCAACTTTTAGGCGTGCACGTTGCCTATGACAAATTAGCACAGCCGTTTATAATACCGTAAATTAGTATCTGTAATAAGGTTTTAGTCAACACAGTTCTGTTACGACACCGCTTTTCTAGGTGTGGGACCTAAAAGCTACCTAATTCATATAGTATCTTCAAGCCCGTATTCCCGAAGGCGTAGGCAAAGGTACAACAATTACACCCACGATTAGCCGAAGATACTTAGTCCCACAAATGTGATGTGATAGATGGCAAGCCTATCGCCAACCGGGCACTTTCCGATCCCGGGCAACTTTGTGTATATCAGAAAACTGAAAAAACCCTTTTGTGCCCGATCCGGGACCTCATGTGGTCAACGCCAACGCTGGACCACTAGACCACAGAGGCGACAAACATGCAATGAGAAACCTAATTCATTTCCTTCATATTATGTATATAATAAGTTAAATATTTACTATTATTACACTTGTATTTGTACTAGTATGTGTGTGTGTGTGTGTGTGTGTGTGTGTGTGTGTGTGTGTGTGTGTGTGTATGTGTGTATGTAAATATCTCATAACGGCTGAACGGCTAAATGAATCGAAACGTGGTTGATGGCATTTAATTGGATTCAACTCAACTTAGATTTCAACACCAAAAAAATATTGTTGAAACAGTATTTTTTTAATATAACTTCCCGATTGACGTACCGATTGAGTACAAAAACTAATCAGCTCTATTCCTCAAAAATCTACGTCTAATACATAAATTGCATCAAAATCGTTTAAAAAAATATATCCATTTAGGAGTAATCGTTGACGAAAAATTTTGAAAAAAGTGTTTTTTCGACATAGCTTCAAAACTTTTCAACCAATCATTTTTTGGTGTTCTACGACATTTTAGTACTAAAAAAACTACGTTAAATGCCGTTTCAAAAATCAAAATCGAATATAATTTTCAAAACTTATAACTTTTCAAATATCAAAATTACCTTTTTTTTTTAGCAAACTTAATTATTTTTTTTAAATAACTGTCAAGTTAATTCACCGATTGACTTAAAAATCTTACTAGCTTTTTTTCTTTAAAAACTGCGTCATATGCTATTATTTTTAATCAAAATCGTTCAATTTGTTTGGGATTTATCAATAACGAAAATTTTTGAGAAAAATGTTTTTTTGACATTGTTTCAAAATTTTTCTTTTTTTATAGTATAAAATAGCATACAAGCAGATGGGCCTCCTGATGGAAAGAGTCAAACATCACCTATAGACAATAATAATGGTACGTTGCTATCTTGTGGCGAGGTCTAATGCCACATGCATAAGTTTAGCGGCTACCTTACCTTCTAAACCGGAATACAACAATGACAAACACTGACGCTATTACGGTAGGAATAGGTAAAGCGGTGGTACCAGACCCGGGCGAGACAATGCAGAATTCTATCACCTAGTAGTCACGATGGAAAATTTAGATAAATCAATAATTTAGATTTCAAAAATTGAGTTGAATGTCATCCTAAAGATCAAATTTAATCAGCATTTCCAAAAATATACAGTTTTTCAAAAATTAATATACCGCTATTTTTAACAAAATGGATGTTTGAACTGAAAAATCTATGCTTATATTTTTTACTCTTTTGAGCTTAAAATACCTTAATTTATTGGGAAGTTTCAGGGATGGCCCGTAGGGTCAACCTTTTACACATTTTTTTTGTTCTTTATCATAGCTTCGTAAGTCATTCTCATTTTTTTTGTCTATCTCATGTGTATGAAACCTTTAAGGTTAATTGTGCACAATGCCTGTTTTTTCTTTATAATTGCTTTATAAACTGGGTAGACTGGAAGAAATCTTTTTTATCTGAGAGATAAGTCTACTTTTTGTAAGTTTTTTATTATATTTTTTTTTTGTGTGAAATCTTTTATGTGCAATATAATATTAAATAAATAATTACATTAGTATGGACCTAAACAACAAACCTAAAAGAAAAAGCAATTCTGTTTATAGAACTCAAATTAATTCTTAAATAGTTTTATTATATTGAGTTGATTAAGACGTTGCCGCTGCAGTGTTCCAGGATTATAAAGAATTCTCCAAGTTATCCTTTAAGAACGCTGTGTATTTAATATTCTCTATCTGTTGCATTTAAGTGGAAAGTTTAAAATGCAGCGTTGCAGTTTTTCTCTGCAAAATAATATTGCTTTTAGCAAATTTATTTGTATTTCACAAAATTAAGTATTTGTTATTTTTTATGCCTTTTATGTATTATTTGTTGTTATTAAATTCTTGCTGCGTTAGTTGTTTAGAGTTACTGATTTTGCCCGGATTATAGCTTAATCATGTAACTATAATACACTTTTCTTTAGACTATAGAACTCTTTTAGGTGGTAAAGTTCCATAACATCTTACTCGGATTTGGTACCACCGCCTTATCTACTCTTGTCATGATAACGTCAGTGCTTGTCCCTATTGTATTTAAGTTTATAGAATTAGGTAGCCAATTAACTTATAGTGTGGTACATCCTTGTTATGTCATAGAGTACCACGCACTGTTGATATTTTTGAATAAACTTATTTCGCGCCCGTGTACCCGAAAAGTTAGGCAAAGGTATAACCAGTGCACCCACGATTAGCCAAATATACTTAGTCTCACAATGTGATATGTGGCAAGTCTATCGCAAACCGGCCACTTATCCCGATCTCGGGTGACGTTATTTTTGCAAAAAACTGATAACAACCATTTTTCAAATTTTCCAACCCGGGAATCGAACCCAGGACCTCATGTGGTTAATACCAAACCGGGCCATTAGACCAAAGAGGTGTTTTTTTTGTTTAATATCTTATGAAAAACGAATTGTCAATGATTTTTGTTTTGTGTTTTATATACACATATGATTATATTTTGTATTTTAGCACTTACCCCGTGCTTAGAAAACCATAAAACTTAACAAAAAAAAGTTTTACACGACAAGATGTAAACTTTCGATCTTGTCTATTATAATTGCCGGTGCGCTCTGAGCTACTGTCATCTGGTTTAATGCGTTTAATTAGATCTAATAAATCATCATAATTTATAAGCAGCAATTATTATCTTATGTATAAAATTCTCGTGACACAATGTTCGTTCCCATACTCCTCCGAAACGGCTTGACCGATTTTGATGAAATTTCGTATGCATATTCAGTGGGTCTGAGAATCGGCCAACATCTATTTTTCATCCCCCTAAATGTTAAGGGTTGTCCACCCCTAATTTTTTTTTATTTTATGGACAAACATTTTTATTTTTATTTTTTTATGATTCAACATTGAAAAATATATACAACCAATTTTCAACCCTCTACGATCAACCCCTATTTTTTAATTCAATAATTTATGTGGCAAAACAACGTTTGCCGGGTCAGCTAGTTATGAATAAGAGTATAATATAATTAGTCTAAGTAAATGAAATCCGCTTTAGTTATTAATTCTACTTTCATTAATACATTATGTTAAATATTTAAATTGAATAAAATTCAACGAGTTCAAGAAAATAATTACAACTTTATAGAAAGGTTTTTAAAACTCGACTCTGAAATGAACTTTTATCTTAATGTAGCAGTATTTTAAGAAGCTTTATTATAAATGAGCGATAGAAAAGGCACCTTAATGAAGTATTCAGGACTGTCGTAATTTTTCTGCTCTAAAAGGTGGCTTTACGTTGAATTTCGTCGTACAATGGGGACTGACGAGCGCTATTATCATATCAGTAGTGTCGTTACAGTACTCGAGGCATGTAGAAATGTATGAATTTAAATTGTACAGCATTCTTTTACAAACTCTTCCGTACGACATTAAATAGAATGGTTTATTTCGTAATTTTATTTTATAGAAATTCAGACTCTGTTTGTTTTTTTGCCAGGCAATTCGTAATAAGATCAGTCCAGTATATGACTACCATTGTTGCCATAAGGTGAAAGAGTTCTGTGACGTTTCTATCATGTGTAGTACCACCACATTCCACATTCACAACACCATCAAAGCTTTTCGTCACTGTCGTATTCCGTTTTGTAGGGAATGTTAGCTGGTAAACTTTTGCAAGTGGAAATTTGTCCCCACCCTAAGGAACGGCAATAGATTTAACATAATATATAGTGTCTATAGGGAATGACAATATATGTGTTATGACTTAAAACTTATCGAGTTACTAAAAAAAACGCACGCTACTGGATTTGTATTGACGACTTTGTTCTAAAGCCAAGCAACGTTCTGAGCACTGAACTTCGTGAATCAACGTGACATGTGTGAAAATTTCGCCACATTGAACCACCGACACGTACCTTAGTGATCAGATCATTACATATCTTAAGGCGAGGTATTTTGACGCGCGTCATTCTATATGAAATGGGCGGCGCGGTATGTTCTGAAACCGCTGGGAAACGTGTTAATTTTTGGACAAATAAATATAGAACTTCAGCTGAAAACCAAAATTTAGTACATTCTTTTTTGTATTTAAAAATAAATATAACCGTATAAAAACATGTGGAAGATTAGAAATATTATTAACAAATTAATTGTTTTAAAGATTTTTTAGCCTGTTTTCGGGATTTTATATGATCAAGTAAAGTACATTCTATCATATAATAAGTTAGTATATTCCTTAGATAATATCTTCAGGTACATCGTGTAATTTTTGTGAAACTAGTATTTAGCAATCAATACAAAAAACGTGATTTAGCAAACCAGTTTTTTTTAGTTTGTCCCGATGCCTCGCCTTAAAGCGTTGCCGCTAGATTGAATCTAGTTATTAGTATTTTTGATCGCATAGCAAACAAGCAGACAACTCTCTACTGAAAGTGATAACCATCGTTCATAGATTTTATAGATGTTAATGGTGCGTTGCTATTCGCGTTGCGGGATGCTATTGCTGCATGCATAATTTACCCGAGCGCTTTAACTTCTAAATCGGTATTAAACGGTACCAAGCATTATAATAATAATAATAATGATAATAATAAGGACTGCATAATTTCTGGTTAAAATGGTTGCAGTCTTCACACGAGCTCCTGGCTAAACAATTCCAGGAAGCCATTGAATCTGTGTCTCTTCCACCTTTTATGACTACTGGGCTAACCTTTCTGCTCTACAAATCTGGTAGTACCACAGATCCCAAGAACTTTAGTCCCATCACGTGCTTATCTACAATTTACAAGCTCCTTACTTCCATTTTGAGATCAAAATTAAACACACATTTATATAGAAATAACATTTTAGATTCTGCTCAAAATGGATGTAGGGCTGGGTCACGTGGTACTAAAGAGCAACTCCTCATTGACATGACCATTAATCGACAGGTTCATAGAAGTAGAAAAAATCTCTCCGCCGCTTGGATTGATTACAAGAAAGCCTATGATTCAGTGGCTCATTCATGATTGTCACGAGTGATAGAACTGTACAAAGTTGATACAGTTTTATGCAATTTCTTGCAATCATGTATGAGGCAATGGACCACGACTCTCTGCCTTCCTAGGGGTGGTGAGAGTTTTTGTATTTCTGAACCTATAAGGATAGAGCGTGGAATTTTCCAGGGTGACAGTTTGAGTCCTTTGTGGTTTTGCTTGGCTTTGAATCCCTTAAGTGCTCTACTTAGAGATTCAAAGCTAGATTATCGGTTTCGCAGAGAGGGTGAAATCATTTCTCATCTCTTGTACATGGATGATCTTAAACTATTTGCGTCCAACAAACCAGACTTGATATCATTATTCAACCTTACGCAAAAGTTTAGTAATGATATCAGAATGGAATTTGGCCTAGATAAATACGCGGTCATACATGTACAGAGAGGCAGAGTTGTAAATAGCGAAAATTTACAACTTTCGGAAACAGTGTATTTCAGATCTCTCTCTGAAACCGAAACTTATAAATACCTTGGTATGTCGGAGGGTTTAGGTATACAGGATAGGGACATTAAGCGGTTGGTGACTGAGCGTTTCTTTGGCCGCTTGACAAAAGTTCCAAAAGTCTTCTGTCTGGTGGTAATAAGGTGCGTGCATTCAACAGCTGGGTGATGCCTCTGCTTGTATACACCTTCGGCATACTAAAGTGGACTCAAACCGAATTGGACGCCCTGGACTGTAAGGTACCCTAAAATACTGACAACATATCGCATGCACCATCCACGTTCATCAGTAATGAGGTTATATATCCCACGAAAATATGGGGGTCGCGGCTTTCTCAATGCCAAAATCCTAGACAATCGTGAGGTGTATAATCTTAGGGAATACTTCCTTCATGTTGACTGTGGAATGCATCGTGATATCGTTGCTGTAGATAATGGTCTGACACCGCTCTCCTTAGCAAGAAAGAACTGGCATAAACCAGTGGTATTTAGCACTCAGGACCGCTTGAACGCATGGAAGAGTAAGGAGTTACATGGACGGTTCTATCGGGCTCTTTACGGACCTGATATTGATTTACCAGCGTCTTTAGCTTGGCTACGTTTCGGTGACCTCTTTGGGGAAACTGAGGGATTTGCGTGTGCAATTGCCGATGAAGTTGTCAAGACGAATAATTACCGGAAATACATCATGAAGGATGGCACGGTCGACATATGTAGGGCGTGACACCGTCCTAGTGAGTCTATCAGGCATGTTATTTCCGGTTGTTCTCATCTTGCTAATGGAGAGTATTTACATAGACACAATCAAGTAGCCAAGATTATCCATCAACAGCTTGCTCTTCGGTATGGTCTTGTAAGTTTTGAAGTGCCGTATTATAAATACGCACCGGAGGCAGTTCTCGAAAATGGTCGTGCTAAGCTCTACTGGGACCGATCTGTCATCACAGACAAGACTATCACCAACAATAAACCTGATATTGTGTTGGTTAATCGATTAGAGCGCCGGGCATTTATTGTTGATATTACAGCCCCGCATGACGATAACCTCGTGAAAGCAGAAAAAGAGAAACTAAATATTTAAGATAAACTATTATATATATATATATATATATATATATATATATATATATATATATATATATATATATATATATATATATATATATATATATATATATATATATATATATATGTATATATATATATATATATATATATATATATATATATATATATATATATATATATATATAATAGTTTATCTTAAATTATACTAATATTTCTATCTACTAATATACTAATATTTATATCTTAAATTAATACTAAACCCGTTAAACATGGCGGAACTGTACCACTCAGTATTCACTAGATTAGTAATAAGCTTTTTCAATTAAAAATAAATAAACTTTTAATTGAAAAAGCCTATTACTCTGTCAAAGAATATTTAGAAGACAAATCACTCTAATAAGAAGTTGCTACCCCATTGCCATTCCTGTTGCTGCGCCTGACAAGGTAAATAATATTATGTAAATCGTCTTATGCAAGTAAAGTGAAAAATATTATGTAATGCAACTGTACAATAAATAAATAAATAAATAAGTTTAGTCAACCGTTCGCCTTTTATGATTTTTTTAATATCATTAGATAACAAACAAGCAGCTGCTCTCCTGCTGGAAAGAGAAACCATTGCCTATAGACACCAAAAATGTTAATTTGCGTTGCTATCCGTGTGGCGGGATGGCAATGCCATATGTATAAATCTACCATTTACCTCACCCTGCAAACTGGTACACGACAACGATAAACATTGACGCTAGTGCGACAGGAATAGTTAAGGCAGTGGTGCCACCTTGTAGTCACTATGGTAGTAACACGTATAGCCTATATAGGTCGCCTTTTACAACTCACCTGACAGAATGGCAGTTGGTCTATTCTCCAAAGGAGCCCGGAGCTACACGAAGAACAAAATTGGAATCTTTACAATCTCAATTATGGTTACGACTAACAGGGAGAAAATGAAATAGCAATAAACATCGAACCTTATCTTCAGATAAAAACTAGAAAAAAATGCTTTAAAAACCATTTCAATACTCCCATTTACAGGTAAAAAGAATGTTGGGAAACTTAATACCGGGAACAAAGACATTACGCTTTCCACAGAAGTAGTAATAACCAATCACCCCACTCATCTCAATTTCGATAAATTGAATTTTAACGCGCACCTGCAGCCATCTTCCTATGTTAGATTCTTTATATCTTACAATGCATTTTCTGCAAGCTTTATGAAATTATTGTATATGATGTTTCCTTGTCTTTTTTATCTTTCTTCATGTGGTGGCTACTGTTTTTGGTAATTCGTTACAATCACGTGATATTTTTGTATATTATGCTATGATATCATCACAGGTATGATATTTTTGTTCTTACCTTCTTTATTTTTGCTTTCCTCGTATTGTAGCTACTTTTTTGAGTATTGTATTCCAAACACCTGGCGTGTTTGTAATTATATTATGTTTTGGCATTTTCTGTTCTCCTCCTCTGTATGTTTGCTTTCCTCGTTTGGCAGCTACTGTAGTTTCTAAGCATGGGTTGTTTGGAAACTATATTATGGTATACCGTTAGTTTTGTTCTTCTCTCCTTTTTATTTTTGACTATCGGGTATGGAAGCTATTATTTACGATCCCAGTATTACCATGAATTGAATGGCTATAGTTTAATTTATATTATGTGTATAATAATAATTTTTCTATCTTGTGAGGTAAGCAAACATGCAGACGGCTCTCCTAATGAAACAGACAACCATTGCTTCTAGACCATTGCTATCCGTGAAGCGAAATGATAATGCTACTTGCATAAGTTTACAGAATACTTTACTCTACAACCCGAAACATGACAGTGACAATCACTGATGTTATTATCGTCATTAATAGGAAATCCGGTACTCTTTTCGGATAGCAGTGAGAAGTTACAGAATTTACTACCTAGTATTCACGGTGGCAGTGACATGTATAGTCAATAATTATCCTTTTACGACCTGCCTGGTAGAGTGGCAGTTGGTCTACTGCCTAGCAGATAGACAGATAGTTTATTGTTCAAGGGGGGATCGGGCCAACAAGAAGAACTACATGACTGCTGAGTATTGCACTTTTAAGTTTTATTTGCGTATGCGCCTCTCAACTTACAATAGCTTAGTACTATCATAAATGTTATGGTAAAATATGTTAAATAATTTAACATTATCAAATTTTTCTAAATTAAGTTTCTGTAGTTGAAATAATAATAATTATTACAAATAATTTAAACTCCGTAAAAACTGCAACGACTGACTCCCAAGCTCTCCTATTTCTGGGACTCTAAATCTGATCTTCAACAAATTTATATGAGACTTAAAATTTTTAAAAACGTTAATGTTTAACAGAATTTTGAGGTAACAAAAAAATATTTAAGAACCCGCTTAATTTTGAAGAGACCGTAGAAAATATAAACTAATTTAACGAATTTGTGTAGTGAGTACAAAATCCTAAAATAGGCATATAGATAGGTCAGTGCCATTATCAAAAAAGTAACGAAATTATTCTATTTATAAAAACATAACGGTATTTTAAAACGCTCGTATGTATTCTCAATTAAGTAAATATTTTGAACTGTGTGTTATTTTTTTTATATTATTAGATAGCAAACAAACAGATGGCTCTCTTAGTGGAAAGAGAAACCATGCTTAAAAACACCAAAGTTGTTAATGGTGCGTTGTTATCTGCGTGGCGGGATGGCAATATCAAATGCATGAGTCTATCGACTACCTTACTCTCCAGACCGGAACACGACAATGACAAGCATTGACGCTATTGCGGCAAAAATAGGAAAGGCGGTGGTACCAAATACTCAGGCGAGACAATGCGGAATTCTTCCACCTAGTAGTGACGATGGTAGTGACACTTATATTCAATCTAACACCTTTTACGACCTGCTTGACAGAACGGCAGTTGGTCTATTCTTCAAAGGAGCCCGAACCAACACGGGGTAGCCTTCTTGATGTCTTTTTTTATATAGAAAAGGGGGCAAACGAGAAAGAGGTGCACCTGATGGTAACTGATTACCGCCGCCAATGGACCAGAGGTCTCACAGTTGCGTTGCCGGTCTTTGATGTCGTGTGTGTCTCTTGTGTCTGTGTCCATTTTTTGCCATAGGCCATTTGGTGTTGCCATCATAATATTTAAAATATTATTTCAGACAATTTATTTTGATTGGGGAAAAATTATCAATCTATATCCAATAAATAAAAAACATATATATGATGAATTTCATTGACGAATAATTTTTAAACAATATCTGACGCATTTCACAGGGTTGTTATAGTTACAAACTGTATAATCGAGAATGAAAATAAATTACAAAATTATAAACTATCACTAAAAAACATACGACATTTTTGAAAAGGCACAAAATTTAGGTCAAGGCTTTTCAGATGATATCACCTTAATATTTGTTTACTTTAGGATTAGGTCAATTCGTGACCTGATTCCAGAGTAAACAAAATATTTGTTTTTGATGCGGATGTTAGGCAACGAAACACTATTTTGTCGCTTTAATTTTATTCATATTTTAACAGGAAAACTGATTTCTTGCTGTTTGCTTCAAAATTATAACATCAATGCAGTGAAACATCATAATCATTTAATCGTGTTTATTATTCCAAGTATGATCAACTTTTTTCTTCAAACTATCCTTGACCGGCACATTATTTGACGAGTCGACATTTATCAGATCCTGACTGATAAAATATTAGGAAACATAAAAACAAAATTATTTTCTAAATTTATTCACTGTTCAGCTGATTTTAACTAATCGGGGAAAATACATAAAAAATACTGATGATTTTTGGAGGCTGGCAAGACCTCTGGTACTGCGGATGTCCATGGGCGGCGGTGATCACTTAACATCAGGTACACCTTCTGCTTGTTTACCCCCTCTTCTATATAAAAATCACTTTTCTTTTTTCATACATATATCGTAACTCGCAGTCATTACGGAAATAAACCAACACAAAAATAAATTCAGTGCGGCACAGCTGTTAAAATATCCTCACAGAATCAAATTATCTCCCTTGCTGAATTAATAGCGAAAAGTCTCTCGTTTTCGCATCACTATGCAGCAAACAACGCAGCAAAAAACTTTTCCAAATCCCACACTAACACACTCAATACTGAACTGATTTCCACAGATTAAACTACCTCTCGGGGATTAAGGTAACATTTATGACGAACGGAAATTCAAAATGGCTGCCAGATTTTACGGGGAGCAATTTTATCGACGAACACTTACAGCGAACAAAGCGTGAATAATAAAACCAGCTATAAACATCGGATAACAATGTACAATGATGATTGGAATTAATGCTTAGACTGTGATTCTTTGGAAGATTTGTAAGGGTTATTGCCTGCTTGTAAGGTACTATTAATAGTGTGATTCTTAAATAAACGAAAGTTCTGTACATGAATTTCTTTTTTGTTTCGTAAGTTCTAAGTACCTAGTTAGTTACGATATTGATTATTGAGATTTTTTTTATAGAAGAGAGGGCAAACGAGCAAGAGGTGCACCTGATGGTAAGTGATCACCGCCGCCCATGGACATCTGCAATACCAGAGGTATTGCAGTTGCGTTGCCGGCCTATTAAGAATGAGTAAGCTCTTTTGTTGATGGGCCCTATGTCGTATCCGTTCGGAAATACCTCTGCCGGTAATTGGTTCCACAATAGAGTAGTATGAGGTAGAAAGTGTCGGGAGAAACGCACAGTTGTGGATTTCCAGATATCGAGATGGTGAGGGTGGAACTTCAAATTTTGACGCGATGTCTGATGGTGGAATTCGGCGGCAGGAATTAATCCAAACAACTCGTCGGAACACTCTCCGTGATATATACAATACAAGACACAGAGAGAACCTACATCTCTGCGCAATGCCAAAGAGTCAAGCTGTTTCGAAATAGCCTGGTCGTTAACGATTCGAACCGCTCTACGCTGAATGCGATCAAGAGGAAGAAGCTGGTAATGGAGAGCTCCGGCCCAAAGATGCGAACAGTACTCTATGTGAGGCCGAACCTGTGCCTTATAAAGTTGAAGGCGATGGACCGGCAAAAAGCACTGTTTCGCTCTGCTGAGCACACCGAGCTTTTTGGAGACTCCTTTGTTGTGTTGTGGGAGTTATCATAGAAAACCGAAATTTTAGTAGCAATATTGCATCTGATGGTGTTGTATTAATGATTACGTTTCTCGGATAAGCATATAAAGCCGTTGTTCCTAGTTATTTTAAGAAACATACGAAGTCTTCGGTTTCTTGTAGTATCGAGATTTGATATTATATAACCTTCTTTTAATGGACATTGCAAGAAATTTTGCAATTGGTTTACCAGTTTTTCGGCGGATTGTTGTTGCTCTGACCTAATCAACTCTGGTGTTCCCCTAGGTTATGTATTATCACCTAAACTATTTAGATATTTATTTACTTTAACATAACTTGTTAAGAAATTTGTTCTATACCTGTCTATAATATAATATTTTTAAAAAGTTAGTGTGTATTAGATATTTTTAACGTATTAATATTAACGTTAATAGCTGGTTACATCAAAATAATATAATCTATAGGTACATATAATAAAATCGTAGGAAAGTCAAAACTGTACATTGAATATTTTTTTAAAAGAATAATTGGGACGTGATCTACAATCGATACCAAAGCCAAAAACATAGTTTTTAGAATTTTTGTCTGTTTGTCTGTTTATCTGTATGTATGTCCGGGGTAAACTCAAAAAGTACTGCATGGATTTACTTCAATTTTTGCATGAATATTACTAATATGTCGGGTCAACATATAGGCTATATATTATCACGCTATCATCTACAGGGGAGGAGCAGTGCGGAGTAAACGAAGTCCGCGGGGACGAAGTCGCAGACAACAGCTAATATTGAACAAAACAACTTTCTCATGGCGCGGTGAAATGTTTATTGACATGTTGATAATTGATAGCTCCCCTGATAATAATGTCCTGGCTTAGTTCTGAGACAAAAAGTACAAACAATATCTTACTTTCTCTTTTCAACGAGTGGTGTTTTGAATATTCGTCATTTTTTTAGGATAAAATATAATAGAATACAATAAATTTGTATTTTTAACTTAAGGCATAAACCACAATACTACAGAAATTAAACACACATTCCTAAAAATCTGTAAGCTAGTTGATTGACCCTGCAGGCCATCCCTGAAACTTCCCGCCTAAATTGAGGTATGTTAAGCTAAAAGAAGCAAATACAAAACATAAGTATAATTTTTTAAACTCAAAGAGATAAAAATCTAAGGTTTATAAAATGATAGTAATTTAAGTTTCGAAAATGTATTCTCAAAATGATATTGAATTGTTATCTACAACTCGATAGGTTAAACAATATCGAAGAAATTTCATAAAAACTTTTTAAAATGTTTGCAATTGATAACTCTCGAACGATTTAACCGATTTTAATACGATTTGCAGCTTTTGACGCAGTATTGACGTGAAAAGTCTTTAAATTTGCCTTCATAGGGGGTGTCCCCCTTTGTTTCCCATTGCTCATAAAACGGATTATAGCAAAGTTGGGGTATAGAGTTTGGTGTTATAGCTATGTAAATACCACCAACAACTAAAATCTAATTATCACTTAGATAGCTAATCAGAAAATTAAGCTGCTATTAGTAAGCTGGGCAAGAATTACGATGCTTCGCAGGGAGTGGAGTAGGAAGTGCCGCCATTTTTAAATTATTTTACCCGTTACATGTTTTTCATATGTTATATCTTCTGACTTGGAATAACTATAAAGTTCGATTAAGTTTGATTCGAAAGCTCTTGTAATGATTCATTGATTATATTTGTATAATTAAAAAAAATAATTTTAAATTAATATAGTAAATATACATGGCGCTTAAGTGAAAAAATCACTGAAAAATTGTAATAAAAGTTAAAAATAAAGAAACGTACACCATTTGAAAGGGATTTTAAATAGCAATCTAATTATACCTATAAACACCCATGTGAAAGAGTGAAGAAGTGTCATGGTCGCAAAAAGATTAAGGCATCCGAAACGATCAACAATGGCACCTGCCGCCCTGAGGGTGTTTCCTATGAGACCAATTCTCTGCTTAGAATGGGGCATTGTTTTGTCTATCGACTGATAATTGCCCTTGGGCTCGGTTCGCAGGTGGGCGAAACAGGGGTCTTGGTCACCGCCGGCGGTGACGGTGCCACATATTTAGGTGTGTAGTGTTTAAGTTTGTTCCGTTGGCCAGAGTTATTGGGTCATCGGGATCGGTGAGAGTGTGGTGGGATTTGGTATTGATATTAGGACTTGCGATGTAGTGTGCGACGGCTACCAACAGTGAGTAGGGTGTGAGTTGGTACGATCGAAACATCTTTTGGAAATATCTTTGAAATGCTAGCTAAGCTCAGCAATTCGAGATCTTTATGAAGGTTAATATTGCGTTTATACCACGGTGCACCTGTGACAATACGCAAGTATTTGTTCTGTACTACTTACAATGAATGCAAGTCCGTACGGGGCAGATGAGCAAACATCGATATGCATTGTCTCGCCCAGGTCTGGTACCACCGCCTTACCTATTCCTGCCGCATTAGCGTCAGTGCTTGTCGCTGTCGTGTTCCGGTTTGGAGGGTAAGGTAGCCGGTAAACTTATGCATGTGGCATTAGACCTCGCCACAAGATAGCGATGCACCATTAACATCTTTGGTGTCTATAGGCGATGGTTGACTCTTTCCATCAGGAGACCCATCTGCTTGTTTGCTATCTTATGATATTAAAAAAAAAACGCTACGTAGGCAATATGATAGAAGAGGTATTACGCACATCTTGTATAATGTCACCTTGTGTCTAAGTGTTTGGTGGGTTTATTGATGAGGTTGTATAACAGACTTACAACAAATTTAGCCTCAGCTTTCACTTTTTGTATGTGTGGTTTAAATGAAATGTTACTGTCCAGCGTTACCCCGAGGTACTTGACAGTATGACGCTTCCGAACAAAGTAATGTCGCCTAAATTTCGCAGACCGCGCCATTGCTTTGACCGCAGCGAAAGTACAAGGCTACACTTTTATCTGGGTTGATTTCGATACGCCATTTTTTGAACTAATCGCCAAGGGCGCTGGCCATATCCTGCAACCGTTTGGTGATTATAATTTCAAAAAATTGGATGTATAGAGGGCTGTGGCGTCGGCAAACAATGCGAGCTCGACTTGCGGCTCGCATGGTACATCACACGAGTAAAGGGAATATAATAGGTGTGACAGTAGAATGCCTTGCGGAACACCTGCTGTGATAGGCCTATGGGTGGAAAGGGAATCCTCTATGCGCAATTGACATCGATGGTGGCTTAGGTGCTCTTGTACGATGAGTACGTGTCTGTCAGGCACTCCCATTTGGTATAGATTGTATATTAGGCCATTGTGCCTGATCTTACTGCAGGCCTTCGCGACGTCGTTAAATAGAGCACCGGTAGAAATTTGCAACCGGGGCTGAATTTAAACTGTTTAAAATCTACTCTATGAGTTGCTGCACATGATAACTGCAAGAGTAAGCTGTTCGGTCTAAGTTTATGATATAATATTAATCAGGAAATTATATATAATATATATATATATATATATATATATATATATATATATATATATATATATATATATATATATATATATATATATATATATATATATATATATATATATATATATATATATATATATATATATATATATATATGACTTACCTTATTATGTGGGTGATAATTGATTGTATTGTTTGCGGATGACACTTCAATTTTTTGACAATTTGGTAAGTATGACGAAGTATAAACAACATGATTTCAAAAGTTGTACACTGATTCTTCTGTGTTAATAATCTGCTTCTAAATGGCAACAATACTAAGTTTATTAAATTTTCAACGCCTAATGTAAGGCAAGTAGATAGAACGGTAAAAAATAAAAAAGTGGACTCTACTACATTTTTCGGAGTTAATGTAGATAAATAATAGATAAAAAATTGCATTGGGGACCACATATCGAGAAATTGGACAGTAGACTAAGTTAAGCAGCATTCGTATTTAAAAAAAATAAGACAGCTTACTGATGTTGACACTGCACGCCTTGTTTACTTTAGTTACTTTCATAGTGTTATGTCATATGGAATTCTTCTCTGGGGGAATTCCGCTGGATTAAATACAATATTTGTTTTACAAAAAAGGGCTATAAGGACAATTCACAATCTTAGCCCAAGGACCTCACTGAGAGAAAAAATCAAAGAAATCAATATTAAAACTGTAATTTTTCAGTATATATTCGAAACCTTGATGTACGTTCATAAAAATATTTGCTTATTTAAAAAGAGTATTTATATTCACTCCCTAAATACAAGAAACAAAAACAATCTTGTTGTGCATGTGTCTCGTTTCCACAGAATAAGCAACTCTTTTGCGGAGCAAAGTTTACGCTTCTACAATAAGCTGCCTGATGCTATTAGATATTTACCAGTTAACAAATTCAAAAAAAGTGCTAAAACAAAATTGTGTGAAAAAAGGTTACTATAAAATATCTGAATACCTAGATGACAGGAAAGCATGGGATACTGGGGACTGCTCCTCATATCGGCAATCCTTATTACTAATGTAACATTTAGATTCTTACTAATTAAACATTATGTAATATCTTATTTAAAAATGTTATGGAAAAAAGACAAGCCCGCTGAGTTCCTTCCGTCGGATCTTTTCGGTGTGTGGCCGCATTTCCGATCCAGTAGTAGTTTAAAAAAAACGTTGACGCGTCAAAATAACTTCTAAAAAGTATTATTGAATAAAGCACTTCTGATTTCTAGATTTCTGATTTTGGAAACCAAGCTGCTGATTTATTATGAGACCTTTTTCGTAAATAAATGCCTTAAGGCGAGGTAGTATAATGTTTTCGTAGATTTTGCCTAACGTATTTATTAGGCTAATGAGACGGTAACTACTAACGTTATTTCGGGGTTTTCCCGGTTTTATGTATTCCTACGCTGTTTCCACTCGTCCGGAAACACGCAACCGGCTAGGAGTGCATTGAAGATGCACAATAGTAGAAATATAAGGGAATTACATTATTTGTGATTTTTACTAGCCCCGGGGCCTTTTTATATTGTATAGGTTTTTGATTATTTCACCTACTTTTTTGTAACGATGGGTAATAGTGGGCCACCCTCTGGTGGTAGCGCCACCCTACGCTCTACTTCGCTATCCACAAGATGGAAATGGTCTAGATCCGTAGGCTGGTTTGATGGGGAACATTATGATTGGAACGATTAATAAAAAATATTACCATCACGTAGACGTATTCACGTAAAAGATGCACGGCTGTGTTCATGACACAGCCACAACCCGTTAATCTCAGCTGACCAGATTTTTAAATTAATCAATATATTACGGCAAACTTACTTCGTTTTTTAAAATAGCTTTCAGGCGGCTATAACAAAAAAACGAAGTAAGTTTGCTATAAACAGAAAAAATTTATGCAACTTTAGGAAATTTGGATCGATTTTCCTTTTGGAACGGCACTCAAGATAGTTTCTTAAGTACTAAAATATTGTAGAAGATTAAAAAATTGTTGGTTGAAAAATTTCAAAGTTACGTTGAAAAAAACACTTTTTCTAAAATTTTTCCTTAACGAAATATCGTTAAACCTAAACAGATAAACCGATTCTGATACAATTTTCGAAATTGGACATAATTTTTCAAAGAATAGAGCTAATTAGATTTTGTACTCAATTGGTTCATTAATCTGGAAGTTACAAAAAAAAATAGTATTGCCAATTTTTTTTAAGATTTCAAAATTTCTGAAAATCTCCTGAGCCGAATTGGTTCAGATTTTCAAGTATTTTAAGTAAAGTGGAATCTAATCTAATGCCGGCAGCCGCGTTTTATCGGTCAAGCCGTTCACTTTTTAACATCACAATGTACTCAATTAGAAAAATTATGGATTAAACGAACAAAAACATAAATAAAATTAGCCTAAATCTACTATATCCACTGCATGTGGTACGACGTCGCAAAATGGACAACACTCTGTTAATGTAGGAAATTGTAACTGCATATTTGAAAAAAAGGGTGATAATTATGATTAAGGTGGGCAATAAGTGGCTATCGCTATGAGATTCATTAGTAAACAAACATGTGAATTGTAGTGAACGATAGCTTTAGGTTCCACTCTGCTTACCCAATAACGAAGCTGTTGTGACATTTATATATTTTTGTAGTACATAAATATAATCATTTCTTTTTAATTATATTTTTGAAACCAAAAATGAGACGATCAATCATTATTCATAAAAAGATGTAACGACAAATCGAATTGTCAAATAAATATACTCATTTCACTCTCATTTCGGGTTTAACTGATATTACTAACAAAACAATGTTATTTAATATGCTGTTTGAGTCTCGGAAGTTGCAGATAAATAAATTTATTATTCAGAGCACGGAACACGGTGATTTGAAGCCAATTTCCATTTTTGATCTTTCCAACAAAACAACGAAACTCTGTCATGGCATTAGACGGAATCTGCCTTTGCATAAAATATCAGGCTACCCTAAAAACGCGTGGTGAAAAATACGGGATTTAACTTGATACGGTAATGACACGAATGAAATGGAAGCTTTTAAATACTATAAGATATAATAACAGTTAATTATAGGACATTTGAGCTTTGTATTCTTTCTCTTGCTTGATGCAAAAATTTATTCAATAATAGAAACTCTAAATTCCATCATATTACTGAGTGTACAATCGTAAATTGTTTTTTTTTCTTAAATTCAGAAAAGAGAATAGAGAATTTTTCGCAAAAGAATAGGCAAAGGCGTTATTATGTATCTATAAAAGGGCGGTATAAAGTCCCATGCTATTAGAAATGGTAAATAAGTCGAAACCTCGAGCATATATCCAGCAGTCAACATCAAACCCGAGATAGAACCCGGATCTCTTACGTCTATACCGAAACCGACACCGCATAGAGAGGCGACTTACTTGAATTATAAAACTCAAAATATAGCATCTATGAACATTAACTAGCAAATATAATACTCGTGTTTTTTCTCAAAGGATCAGCCACTAATTGAAGATCTTTTGTGTCTTTTAATCCCTTTGAAAACATGTACAGTTGTGCCTGAACCCCGTGTTTCTTACAGGTCTTTGCATTTTGGTAAAATCGAGAAAGATATCATTAGAATTAAATGATTTCGGAATTTCAAATTAAAAATGTTTGGCTAATTCAACTTTTATTTATCATTAAATAAGGCAAGTTTCATTTAAATCATCATCATCATAAAACCGTCTGTCATCCTACCAGGTAGTTTTTAAAGGACAAAATTAAGATCCCGCAATAGGGATAGCAATTCTCCATTAACATCTTTGATATCTTTATACCATAGACTACCATGGCATAGACATCAAAGATGTTAGTGCCGAATTGCTTTTGCTGCTGCCATCAGTAGAGCTCACCTGCTTGATTAATGTCTTATGATTTAAAAAAAATGGCAGTCGAATGTCATGTTGACAATTGACATGTTAAGCAGTCTATTTCGGAATGATTTTATTAAGTTTACCGACAACACAAATCCTAATTAATCCATACAATTATTTTCCCCGTGTTGGTCCTGGGCTCCTTTGAAGAATAGGCCAACTACCGTCTGCCATCCAGGTCGTAAAAGGTGACTGATTGGTTATACTAGTTACTAAAATTGTGGCTACTAGGTGGTAGAGTTCTGCATTATCTCGCCCGCGTCTGGTCCTAACGCCTTAGCTATTCCTGCCGCAATAGCGTCAGTGCTTGCCACTGTCATGTTCCGGTTTGGAGGGTAAGGTAGCCGGTAAACTTATCATGCATAAGTTTACCAGCTACGTTACCCTGGCCTTGGCATTAGATCTCGCCACGTGATAGCAACGCACCATTAACACCTTTGGTGTCTATAGACGATAGTTGACTCTTTTCATTAGAAGACCCATATGCTTGTTTGCTATTTTATGATATATAAAAAAATACAAAACTCAAATACTATAAACTATTATATATTAATATTATAAATGAGAAAGTCTTTCTGTCTGTTACGATTTTACGCCTAAACCGACTTCGATGAAATTTGGCGAGGATATATTTTAAGACTTGGGGCCAAACATCAGCTCCTTTTGAGACTACAAAGAAAAGACTATAATTAATTTCAAAATTAAACTCATTAGAAAATGAAATTTTGTATGAAAGATTATATTGATAGGTAACATATTTCTCTATTTGCGGGCCTACTACTACGCGGTTTAGCTAGTAATATAATATAATACATTGCTGCATGAATGGTACGAACTAGTCTAATCCCAAAATAAATAAATAAATGTTTTGCTTGTGTTTTGATTTTAGATATGTTAAATTTGTCTCTACCTTAATTGTAAAATTAATAATTAAATCTTTGAAAAATTATAGAAATTTAAATACTCCACTGTTTGTATCAAACCAAGCTTATTAAACTGAGTTTGATACAAATATTTTGATTTCATCTCGTTGTCATTTTATATCATTCTGATCAAAGATTCTGATATATGTATAATGAATATCATTCTGATATATAACAAATCTGAAATATTCACTTATACTTTATAAGTACTCAAACTCAGAAAAATAAATATCAAGTTTTTAAAATTATAAATTATAAATTATTTAAATAATCGGTTTAAATTTTCGGGAAATCTAATTTGGCAGAATCGAATATCATCAACCGTGTTTCGTTTGGTTAAGCCGTTCACAAGTTACGAGATATTTACGCACACTCGCATAGATACAGAGATACTGAGGTCATCGTGATAATAGTCGACAAACTTCCTAGGACCTCAAAACGTGGAGATTTAGTAAAACCTCAATTTTCGAAAATCATAGCAAAATCAGTAACTTCTTTATACTACGAACGTAACGGGAAGTTAAATAGATTCCTAAAATTCAGAACTCCCCTTTTTTGCTTTTTTACTTTTAAAAACGGTTAAAAAAGGAGAGATGAGTCCAAGTCAATAAATATTTATTTTGACAGACAAATACTTTAAAAAACTCGTATATTTTGTTTTTGAAAAACACGTGCAAATATTATTTTGCACACTTTTTACATATAGACATAAATAGAATTATCAAAATTTGTACAACAGCAAACTTAAATTGTATATTAAATATAATCGTTGAAAATGGAGATATCAAATTAATACCAAAGAACCACGTCTCAACAATATTTAGCGCAATAAATTCTTGTTCAAATGCCTTTATTCGACGTCGAATAAATTTATTGGGTGCTAAATGCTGGGATCGCTTGGAATAAATTATTATCGATGAGCCATGTAACTTTGAATCGGGTCAAACAGATAACGCCTAGTATAAATTGGCGAACAAGATTCTGATTGAGATAATGAACTTTCTAAGTAATCCCTTCTCGGGATACCCACAAAGGATGTTTAATAGTATGAGATAATCCAGAACCTTTAAAATAAATAGTTTTTACTTGACCACAAAATTAAGAGCTATTTTTGATATATTTCTTTGGTATGTAAGAAACATTATATAGTTACTGTCTGACCCGGCAAACGTTGTTCTTCCTTTTTAACTATATTTTCTCACCTTTTAAACCTTCCCTGGACTTCAACAATTCATTCAAAACTAAAATTAGCCAAATCAGTTCAGCCGTTCTCGAGTTTTAGTGAGACCAACGAACAGCAATTGATTTTTATATATAGAAGATTTCATTAAGAGCCATCGATTTAAATACTGTTACAACATTTAACAACAGATACTATTGCTTCATGTATAGTACGTGTTAAGATATTGTTGTGGACTGGTAATTTTGGACCCCCTTAGAAGAGTAGATTTCCTGCTGGATGTTTTGTAAAAAGTTTCGACGATCGGCAGTGTATCATTAATCAAAAGTAATAATAGTCGAGTGTAAAAGCGTAACAAGCAACCGGGTTAAGTACTTCGGATCTTTCAGGGCTCTACTTTACTTCCGTAATTAAAAGGTTGTTGGGGTCCTTGAGGATTTGGGATGGCAAGAGTGGAAAATCTAAAGCAAAATTTAACGCTTTGCGTTATATTAACCACCTTTAACTACCATCGTGATTAGTAGAGTTCACAAGCGTCTCGCCCAGGATCGATACCATTGCCTTCCATTTTCCTTCTTTCTTGATGCAACCGCACCCAATTCAGCCCATTTGAAAGCTGTGATGCCGCAAATACACACATATACACACATACACAATATGTGAAGCTTCTAACGTTTTCCAACGGTTTTGCCCAGAGGTTAATAAAATTCTGTACCTATTTTTAACAACACAATGTTATCGTTCCATTTACGCTTATTTTATACGAAATATCCGGGACTCGATGGAATTTTAAGCCGTCACGTTAATGGCATTTTCTTTAAAATCTCTATCCAGTCTCACACGTAAGGCCGATCAATATTAACAACTAGATATTCCCTCACGTTCCTGCACTTTCTTCATCTATATAATCTAGGTTTTAGAAGTAATACTCCTTTTTACAGAAAAGTTATTAGGGAGAAACTCAGAGTAAACGTAAAAGGAGATGAAACAATGCTATGTTTTAAAATAAAATGTCGAATCGTGTTTGTCGTATATTTCCGTACAATTTTTTTTGTATCAAATAACAGCAAACAAATAGATAATATTCTGATAGGAGATGACTATTGCCTATAAATATTTAATCTCTTTCTGACAAGAAAAGGAGATTTTTTTATACATAATGGTATCAAGTATTATCACACCCGATTCCTTTGCGTGGTAGGCAGAGTAAACCGAACGGCTCTAGCCTTTCCAGTTCACCGCGATTCACCGGTTTATCGGTTGACGAGATAAGTGGTGACCCTCATCGCCGCATTTACCGAGTTGTTAACGATTATCGACTATTTCTAGCAATAACCGTGACCGACAGTTCTTGGTGACAGAAACGTGCTCATCCGAGGCACGGGAGTGGTAATAGACCACTTCGCTAGAGTCCGAGCTGCTACTGAGGCTTAGGTCATCCGAGCAAACCTCGAAAAAAACTCAATAACATTTTGCCCAATCGGGGATCGAACTTGGGACCACATGGTCTGGGCCGAATAGGCTACCCTAACCACGAGGCAGTCCAATCAGTTTTTTATATATAATCATATAAAGACCGATTTTTATAATATCTTTTTAACAGAAATTATACCGACGAAAATGTATACGTAGTCATACACTAAAATCAATAAGTAAACCAATGATTATATCTTGTTTACGTACGCTTATGTTTGGAAGTTAAGTAAATAGGACTACACTCGGGTTATACTTATTCCAATAAAAAAATATCAGAAGTATCAAAAAGGACATAAAAATATATTCGTCGAATTGCGAACCTCCTCCGCTTTTTCGCGGGTAAAAGATATGAGCGATGCACAATACAAAGTTATTAAGGAGAAATTCAGAGTAAAAGTGAAAGGAGATGAAATAATGTCGAATCGTGTTTGTCGTAAAGTATCTTCACGCCCATATCCCCGAAGGGGTAGGCAGAGGTACAACAAGTGCACCCACGATTAGCCGAAGATACTTGGTCCCACAAATGTGATAGGTGGCAAGCCTATCGCCAACCGGGCACTTTCCAATCCCGGGCAACTTTGTGTTTCTCAGAAAATTGAAAAAACACTTTTGTCGTTTGTGTTTGTAGTATATTTCCGTTATATAATAATTTTATTTTGTTGGTATCAAATAACAGCAAATAAATAAATAGTTTTCCGATAGGAGATAACTCTTTTTAACAAGAAAAGGAGATTTTTATATAAAAAACTGATTATTATAATGTCTTTTTAACAAAAATTATACCGGCGAAAAGTTATCTTTTGTTAGTAAGTAAAAATCAATTATCTCTTGTTTTCGTACACTTACGGTTGAAATTTAAAAAAATGGGACTACACTCGGGTATACCTATTCCAATAAAAAATATCAGAATTATCATAAAAGGACATATAAAAAATATACTCGTCGAATTTAGAACCTCCTCCGCTTTTTCGTCGTTTAAAAATATGAAGTGATGCACGCTGAAATACTCAAGGCCCTAAATGTGTTGTATGTTGACTATCTTTTGTTAGTTTAGAAGTTGACTCCATGTTTAGCTCGAGAGGCTTGGGTTCAAATTACAGATCGAACAAAATTAAAATGGAAAAATTTTAGCAGAATTTTTGGGGCTGGTGTATCAACACGTTCGAAAAGCGTCTAACTGTTAAAAAAAATCTCCCAAAAAACATCAATATACAAGCAATATAATCATTCATGAATCCAAACCGTCATTGAAGACGTCGGTATTTAGTCTAAGCATCTGACTGGGAGCCCTGAATTCCTCGTTGTGGCTAAGCCATGCGGTCACAAGTTACGTCTGGCATTTATGTATATCTTGTTGCAATAGCGTCACCTTTCAAGTAATTTACTTCAGTAGAGTTATATATAGCCCACACAATTTCCTTATGTATTTAAACCAAAAACGCCATCACAAAGTATATTCGAATAGTTCGTACATAAAAAATGTAAAAGAGAGTTTAATGATTTTGTTAGAAATCCGTAACGATTTGAAAACTGATTGTATGTTATTAAGAAAAACCACAAGGAAAAACTAACCACAATTATGACCTAATAGTGTATATACATAAAAATGAATGTTTATCTGTATGTCCTTTATAGAATTGTAAACTATGTATTTGATCATGTAATGATCTTTAGCAAAATTGTTGTGCATGAGCCTACGAAGGTTTCTGAGTTGGTACGACTAATTTTCGACAGGGTGTAGCAACGCGCGCAGGGTACAGCTAGTTGATAAATAAATATCCACTGGACAAATTACATGAATTAATCTGAATACAAAGTAAGCAAGTTATTTGCCAGTGATATGGGTGTTAAAAATACTAATACGCAAAAATACAAATACATACTCGTAAAAATTTAGAGTCGAGCAACGTCTCGGCAAGGTATCTGGTACCACCATCTAATCTACTCCTACTCGTAATAGCGCCAATGCAGCTTGTTATTGTCATGTTTCGGTTTGGAGAGTAAAGTAACCGGTAAAGTTATGCAAATGGCATTAACGGCTCTCCACATGGATAGCATTATAAACATTTGACCGCCCCGTTGGTCGAGTGGTTAGCAGCCCTGACTACGCAATCGACGAGGCTCGGGTTCGATCCCCGACGGGGACAAGCATTTGTGTGATGAGCATAAATGTTTGTATTTCCGGGTTTGGGTGTTTATTATATATATACTAGTATTTATATATGTATTTCTATGTATTAGTATCGTTGACTAACACCCATAACACAAGCAAATAATTTGCTTACTTTGGGGTTAGATCAGTAAGTGTAATTTGTCCCGTGAATTATATTATATTATATATTATATATTTGTTATGTCCATATACAATGGTTGTTTCTTTTCATTAGAAAAACCATCTGCTTATTTGCTATCTTATTTATGATACTATATATAATAGATCTATCTTGATTATGTAGCTAACGCTGCAGTTATGAAATTGGACTTAAATACAAAGAAGTGTAATATAATAGCTTTTTATGAATACTTCAACCTCTTATACTGTGAAATCCTATTCGACTCTTCTAAAGATGCTTCGGCAATGAAGTGAAAAGTGCATTGAATGTATAAACTTTGGTAATGTTATACCATTCCTTACACTAGTTTTTCAGTGTCATTACAAAAAAAACCATTAAAGATTTCCCGAAAATTAGATAATTAATTAAGTACAGTAATACCCCGACTTACGCTACCTCGACTTACGCGAATTCGGAGTTACGCGATTTAATTTTCTTCGCGATTTAACCTTCTACATCAAAATAACTTCAGATTGTGTTTATACATTTTATTAATATAGTTTGTCATATTATCTAGAATTAAATTAAAATTTATTTCCTAAATTATTGTTTTATATTTCCTAAATTATAGTCTCCGGTCCCAATTAAACATACTTTGTATGACTTTATAGGTATATGCAAAATTGTACCCCGACTTACGCGAATTCGACTTACGCGGATAGCGCTCGGTCCCACCTATCGCGTAAGTCCGGGGTATTACTGTACCTTAATTTCGTCGCTTCGAAACTAGAAAGTATATAAACATTTGGTTCCTTCTGCTTACCTCGCAAGGAAACTGACGTGATGATGATGATAATTTTATATTTTTTTTATAATATCATTCATTTAAATTTTAGCTTAAATAAGCTATGATAATATATGTCTCGTCCTAGCACCTACTACGGCAGACATTCAATGGATCGGCTAAGATGTATAAACTTGCTCGTGAGGTCACATCTTTTGATAACCCCCTTAATTTTACATTTTCACTTTGCCCGATCTGTAAATTGAACCCAAGCCTCTCGAGATAAACATGAGTCAACTTTTAAATCAACAAAAGATAGTCAACATACTACACACTTAGGACTTTAATTATTGCAGTGTGCATGGCTTCATACTTTCAACGGACGAAAATCGACATCGGATGTGATTTTTTTACTAACTCTTATAGACCTTATAGAGTAAGAGATAGCGTTAGCTAGACCTACGTTATTTCATAAAATCGGGCGGGTCGCTAGCATACTTAAAAGGGTGCACCGTAAATTATTGCAATAAACCTAACTCACTGTCTCATATGCATCCATTTGATAACATATGCCTCGTCCTAGCAATGGCAGACTTTCAATGTATCAGTTAAGATGTATAAACTTGCTCTTGAGGTAACATCTTCTGATAATCTCTTAAGTGATTAATATTTACAGCGAGTAAGAGAGAGCCTATCGAACAATTAACAAACCATGCCAGATTTATATTCTAGTCATAATGGCAATTAATTTTTTTGCGGGAAATGCGAAATTTGTGTTTTATGATTTTTTCTTATTTTCACGTCACGTAATGTAAAGCGTAGAATGCTATCACTCGTTTAGCCCGCGGAATTATTAAACCAGCTTTTAATTTGCGCGGCATGTTACGCGTAATACATTGCTTTTTTTGTATTTACTTAAATTTTACTAGATTTTAAGAACAAACACGTATTAGAATAAATCAAATTATACAAAGTTAAGGTAAAAAAAAATCACCAAAACATCAAAATTTTCCCATACGAATTTCCAACAGTTTCCGTCTCAGAATCATGGTCCAAATCCATGGTTTCGATTTTTAATAGATCGTCCATTACACCCTGTAAAGAAATCATCGTCATAGGTTTTATACTACGAAACTTTAGGAGTGTCAGGCAGCGAGTTGAAACTGTATTGTCTGGCAATAAGTGAAGTCATTTCTTATATCATACCGAAGAAAATATAAAAAAAGAGCTTTATATTTGGACCAAACTCAAATACTATTTTTCACATCTTTGTTACCTATCATCCAAAGTAACTATCATCTAACGTTTGTAGTCTCTAATTGTTTTTTAAAAAACTTTCAGGTTTTATTAAATGACGAAGGTCTAGTTAACGCGGGCTATTAGAAATTAGCATATTCAATGTCAGTACCCTTATGCATATTATGTAGTTCTTATATTATGTAGTCACTCTAATACAATACCAAGAAATTGAATAATTTATCCAAGTCTTAAACTATCTTTAGTTACGTACTTCCTGTAAATTCATTTTGCAGTAACTTAGATAGTAGTGAAATAGCGTTTTGCCAAAGAATGTCTATATTGCGATCGCGAATGCCTCACGAGGAATTCAATAAGTCGGTGGGTTGAGTTTCAATATATTCGTGTAATATAAATATTTAATAAGCAAAAACAAGATAGTGATGACGCGAGATAAATAAAATCACCCTGATTTTAAGAAAAAAAAATCTGTAAGCCGGTTGATCCTGCAGGCCATCCCTGAAACTTTCCGCTAAATTGAGGTAAAATAAAACATCGCGTATAGAGACCAAAAATGTTAAAAGTAGGTTGCTATCCGTGTGAATGGCAATGCCACATAATAAGTCTACCAGCTACCTTACCCTCCAATCCGGAGCACGACAATGACAAACATTGACGCTATTGGGACAGGAATAGGCACGGCGGTGATACCAAATACCCGGGCGAGTGATTATGGATCTTATAGGTACCACTTTGTACTCACGATGGCAGTGACACGTATAGTCAATCGGTCGCCTTTTACGACCTGCCTGGCAGAACGGAAGTTGGTCTGTTCGTCAAAGGAGCCGAACCAATACGGAGAGAAAAATGAAGTAAGTTTGTTGTAAACAACATCATTTTAATATTTGAAAATCTGAAAAAACCTTTGAAAACTTGATTCAATGGCGTTAAACGCAGTGTTCAAAGTTATTTCAAAGAAACACTTTTCTCAAAATTTTTCGTCAACGATAATTCCTAAACGATAATCTGGTTTTGATTTCAGCATGGAACGCAGTTTTATAAGTAATAGAGTTGATTAGATTTTATAATCAATCGGTACATTAAATTGGAAATTGGTATAAAAAGAGTTTTTTTCGAAAAAAAAATGGAGGCTTTTTCTAAATTTCTTAAAATCTCCTGAGCCAAATCGGTTCAGATTTTCAGAGGGTCTATGTTTGACAGACTATGATCACTTTGTAAGAGTATGTTTGACTTTACTAGGAATACGATCTTCCTCTATAATTCCTTACTATTCAAAATTTCCCTTATATAGTCATTTTCTCCTTCAAATTGACATTTCTATACCAAGTTATCTTTTAATAGACTCATTCGTGAGTTACTTCTCACAAGCTAAACGTAGCATATTATATTTAGTCTCGCTTAGTTCAGTTCTCGTAGTTCATAAGTCGTACTGAAAGTTGAACAACAGATAGCGTCAATGTCATTTCAAACTTTAGATATATTTTTGCTCCCAGCTAAATAAAGTAAAAGTGTCATTTTTATGAATGCACGAAATTAAACCTGTAATAACAAGTAGATAAAATAAGATAAAAAAAGGTAGATAAAAAAAGGCTGAACAAATAAAATAACGTGAAAAGAAGATAAAAAGTCAAAATTCTAAAACAAAAACTTCTATCGCCTAACTTTCTAAAGTAAAAGTATCTTCACAAGGGGTAGGCAGAGGTACCATAAATGCACCCACGATTAGCCGAAGCTACTTGGTCCCACAAATGTGATAGGTGGCAGGCATATCGCCAACCGGACACTTACCAATTCCGGGCAACGTTGTCTTTATCAGAAAACATAAAACACTTTTTTTTAAGTTGCCCGACCTGGGAATCGAACCCGGGATCTCACGTGGTCAACGCCAAAGCTGGACCACTAGACCACAGAAGCGACTAACTTTTCTGCTTAAGGCGAGGTATTTTGACGCGCGTTAGTTCTGGCGCGGCGTGTTCTGAAACCGCTGGGACACGTGTTAATTTTCGGATAAGTAAATATAGGACTTGAGTTAAAAACCAAAATTTAACACATTCTTTTTTGTATTTAAAACTAAATATCACCATATAAAAATCATGTGGAAGATTATAATAATAATAATAATTATAATAATAATTCACGGGACAAATTACACTTACTGATCTAACCCCAAAGTAAGCAAATTATTTGCTTGTGTTATGGGTGTTAGTCAATGATACTAATACATAGAAATACATATATAAATACTAGAATATATATAATAAACACCCAAACCTGGAAATACAAACATTTATGCTCATCACACAAATGCTTGTCCCCGTCTGGGATCGAACCCGAGCCTCGTTGATCTCGTAGTCAGGGTCTCTAACCACTCGACCAACGGGGCGGTCAATTATTATGTGGAATATTAGAAATATTATTAACAAATTACTTGTTTTAGAGATTTTTTTAGCCTATTTTCGGAATTTTATATGATCGAATAAAGTACAGTCTATCATGTAATAAGTTAGCACATTCGTTAGATAATATCTTCAGGTATATCGTGTAAAAAACGTGATTTAGCAAACCAGTTTTTTCAAGTTTGTCTCAATGCCTGCCTTAAATTAAACACCACGTAACACTGTATCGAAAAAACGTTACATATAGTTATGGTTAAGGTTTACAGTGCTGAGAACTGTAGAAACCTAACATTTTTAAACATTATACATTATAGCGTGGCTACATATATCGGCTTACGGCGAAGTATCGCGCTAGCACGATGTATCGGGCTATCGTGGGACTGCACCGCGAAGGGGCTTGACGCGTCACTGCAGTTGTTGGTAGTGCATAGACGCATGTGTCACGATTACCCCGTGTGCTTAGGTTACAAGGTTGCGTTTAAATTTCATTCGAAGCGGGTGTATTCGCGTCATGCTATGTGATAGTGGCCTTAGAAATCCATGAAATTGATAAAAATAAAAACTACACACACTACACTTGTGTGACATGCATGATGTACACATATATGCTATTTTATTTACGACTAAAGTAAGATTAAAGGAGATTTATAAATAAATAAATAAATATCACTGGACAAATTACACGAATAGATCTGACCCCAAAGTAAGCAAATTATATGCTTATAGTATGGGTGTCAGTCAAATATACTAATACATAGTAATACACAATAATATTTAATAAACACCCAAACCCAGAAATACAAACATCTGCGCTCATCACACAAATGCCTTTCCCTGTCGGGAATCGAACCCGGACCCCATTGATTGCGTAGTCAGGGTCGCTAACCATTCGACCAAGGGGGCGTTTATTGTTGTAGTTTATTGTAGCGACCTATTTATTGTTTAGTCTATGGTCTAAGTAGTAATAAAACTAATAATAGAACACTGGCAGAATTCTCTGAAAATTGCCATTCGTATAACGAAGAAGAATAATAGAACAGAATAAAAGTGAATAAGTGAAAAACTTTTTTGATAGCAAATAATAATAAAAGTCATCTAATTACTCATAACTTCAAAACAATAAGGACGAAGACTTCTCAAAGTCACAGTTTATAAATAAACCGTATAAATTTTAAAGTAATGAACTGATAAGCCTCGTTAATTGCACGAAAGCACTTACATAACTCACTTTAACTGTCACAATACTTATAGGACCCATTAAACTTTAGCAATTTGTAACTTTACGTATTACCAATAAGTATGTACAATCGGGGACGTAAAACTTTATTTTAATAGACGACTTCAGCTAACGAAATCGGATACAAAAATTCGCTTCGAGTGATTCAGGATTTTTATTTATAATTTATGATATAACTTTAGGATTTTTATTGTATGACAAAATGTCTTCATAAAAGAAGTTTGTTTTGCTTATTCTTCATTGTATTTGCTTCAAATGTTAATATTAATTTTAAGCAAATAAGTTAACGAATATTAGGTAGGACAAGACTTGAACAGAATCATACTATGTTTTGTATGTACAAATTAAATTTTAAAATGTATCTTCACGTCCGTATCCCCGAAGTGGTAGCGGTACAACAGTGCGCTCACAATTAGCCGAAGATACTGAATCCCAAAATGTGATAGATGGCAATGGCTATGGCGAACCGAGCACTGAATTTAAAGGTTTTGTATAACCCATCTGCTTTTTGCTGCAATATGGAATACTCTATACAACAGTAAAAAAATAACAAAGCTGTAAAATTGAAAAGAAATAAGTTATTTAAAAATTACGCAAAAAATTACGTATTAATTACCAATTATATAAAAAATATAAAAAGAATAGGTCATTGATTTAATTTTTGAATTAAAATACTCGAATAACAAGTGGTAATATTTTTTACAAACTATCATTTTACACCTGATTTATTTTGTAGTTTAGACCACTTAAGTTAAACAATTATCACATCAATGTATTGTAGTATTCAATACTTTTTCAAAAATATACGCTTTACAGTATTAGATTCAAACCAACAACACATAAATCACTTTTTATGACTGCGGTCCACCGGAACGGACCCGGAATGTGTGCGCATGTAACAGTCCGTACTTTATCGAAAAAAAAACGAAAATTGCCACTGACTGATTACGCATCAATGGGACTCGGGTTCGATTACTGCCAGGGACAAACATTTGTGTAATAAGAATAAATGTTTGTAGTTTTGAGTTATCTACACTAAAATTATATAGAGAAAACACTTGTAATTTGTATGTTTGTAACGAATAAACTCAAAGATTACCAGACTGCACTTAAAAATTCTATTACTATCAGAACGTAATGCTATAGGAGTGACAGGAGTGAAATTAAGTAATGATTTTGATTCAAGCAACTGAAGTCGTGAGTCAAAACTAGTAAAATATATTTGTATATATATATATATGTATATATATGTGTGTGTGTTTATTTTATATGTTATTTATTTTATTTATTTGTTATTAAAGGAAAATATTGGACAAATATAGTTCTCGTGACTATAGATGGCAGAGTTTTGTAAAGTTTCGCTTGAGTTAAGTTCCATTTTACATTATTCTGCCGCAATAACGACAAAGCTTCATCGCAGTATTATATTTAGATCAGTAAGCTGGCAGTCAGTAAGTAAGTTATACAGTGATATTATGTCTACCACATTGAGAAATACCAACATTTATGCTCATCACACAAATGTATTTCCCTATCGGGAAGCAAACCCGAGCCCCGTTGGTGCGTAGTCGGGTTTACTAACATCTTGACCAATGGTAGGTCTAACGTAACGTATAGTATCACGTATATATATATATATATATATATATATATATATATATATATATATATATATATATATATATATATATATATAATGTATTTTCTTCAACATAAAAAAATGCTAAGTTCTACTTTCATTAAACTAAATACTTTTAAACTGAATATAACCGTAGTAAGAGTAATTTAAAACGTATTTAATAGTTTAGTGTAAGCGGACCTACAACTGAGAGTGGACTATGGCTATAAGAAGAATTAACTACACTATCAAGGCGTAAATCCCTTACATTTATCTTAGTCGTTGAAACTCTAAATGCTCCTAAAGTATTTTGTGAGGAAATTTAAAACAAATGACTACAGAAAGTGGAATTGTTTATAAAATTGGAAGATTTGATTCGAGTTTTAAGCTTGTAAAATTTTGTGATTATTCCTATACAAAAGAATACCTTTTACTTAATTATTTTTCTTATCTTTAGCTGCTCACCCATGACAGTCCAGGGGTATATACGATCCGCCAGATTCTAAGTTGCTGCTCAGATTTTAGATTTCAGAGAAAAGTTCAGAAAAAACCCTATTATTTGGTATTTACAGAAGATAGTCATCCTTTTCCATAGAACGGCCAACATTTTTTTCCTACCTTACAATTATATAAAAAAACGACAAAAATCTACTTATTCTTTTTCTGAGTATAAAAGAATGAAATCCTTTCACGTATAAAAATTCTAAGGATTTCGAATAAAATGGCTGTGGCATATAAATAGAACGGACGAAACATAATTCCGTTTTCGAAATATCTTAAATCATGAAAAAGCCTCCTCGCCTTTGCTTAATGAAAATGTAAATTTTAAATTATTTTTTAAATCATAAAAGTATGTGATATACCTGTCATAGCAAACAAGCAGATGGTTCTCCTGATGGAAACAAACAAACATCATCTACAACAAGACACCAAAGATTTTGATGGTGCGTTATCCTTGAGGCGTGGTCTTAATGCCACATGCATAAGTTCACCAGTCAACTTACCGAACAAACTGGAACACGACAGCAACAAGCACTGAAGATATTGCGGCAGGAATAGGTAAGGAGGTTATACCAGACCCGGGCGATACAATGCAGGGCTCTACCATCTAGTAGCCACGATGTGTGTAACTCGCATAGCCAATCGTTTTCCTCTTACGAACTGCTGCAAGAATCAACAGCGGAACGGCAGATGCTGTATTCTCCAGTGAGGCCCGCATTAACGCGGAAAATTTAGCAATTTTTAAACGATTTAATTTTAACGGTTTCTCCTCGTGTTGGTCCCGGACTTCTTTGAAGAATAGGCCAACTGCCATTCTGCCAGGCAGGTCGTAAGAGGTGACCGATTTGATTTACGAGTCACTAACATCGTGTCTACTAGGTGGTAGAGTTCTACATTGTCTCGCCCGGGTCTGTTACCACTGCCTTACCTATTCCTGCTGCAATAGCGTCAGTGGTTGTCACTGTTGCGTTCCGGTTTGAAGGGTAAGATAGTCGGTAAACTTATGCATGACGTGGAACTAGACCTCGCTACAAGATAGCAACGCACCATTAACACCTTTGGTGTCCATAGGCGATGGTTAACTCTTTCAATCAGGAGACCCATCTACTTGTTTGATATCTTATAACATAAAAATCTTTCCGTTAATGCTATCTATATTTTATACCACATATCCAAGGCTCGATGGAATAAGACGCCGTCACGTTAATAGCATTTACTATATCCCCTATCCACTTTTACACGTAAGGCCGATCAATTTGAACACCTAGATTTTTCCTCACGTTCCTGCACTTACTTGATCTGTGTAATCTAGGCTTTAAACGTAATACAGGGAATACAGGGAACTTGATGCCGAAGAATTCAGGTTAAAAGTAAATTGAGATAAAGACTTTTTCAAATAAAATGTAAATCTAATATAATAAAGGTAAGATATCATCACGTCCGTTGCTTTACAGTGTAGGCAGAGTTCAGTGTATTTAATTTAATTTCTATTATAAGATAACAAACAAGCAGATGGGTCTCCTGATGGATAGAGACAACCACCGCCTATAGACACCAAAGATGTATTAACAAATGATGCGTTGCTATCTTGTGGCGAGGTCTAATCTTACATGCATAAAGTTTACCGGTTACCTTACCCTCCAAACCGGAAGACGAATGTGACAAGCACTGACGCTATTGCGAGAGGAATAGGTAAGGCGGTGGTACCAGACCCGGGCGAGAAAACGCAGAACTCTACCCCTAGTAGCCCACGATGGTCGTGACTCGCATAGCAGATCGGTCGCCTTTTACGACACACCTGGTTGTTTAGCAGTTGGCCTATTCTTCAAAGAATCCCGGACTAACACGAGGGAACACTTTTTCTATAGAAACAGTTCCTAGTTGTCAAACATTTAACGATTTTAAATATGTTCAAGGCGGTAAATTGTTCGCCAATTCAGCTAGCTTTATAGGTATCATTAGTTCAATTCAATACTAAAGTGAAATGATCATTACAATCGTCGGTATTTAATCTAAGTGACCGATGGTAACTGAGAGTCTTGAATTTCTCGTAAAGGCTAGGTCATGCGGTCACGCCAAATGGCGCCTTGCATTTAGGTTTATCTTATTGAAATATTGCCATCTTTCACGTGATTTTTCACTCGAGGAATTAGACAGATGAAACATTTTTTTTAAATAAATAATTTTCTTCTTTTTTTCTTTCTGACCTCGTTTTATACTATGTAGTAAGGATTTTTTATTTCTTTTCTTTTGTTATTTTTATTTCTTTAAATTTATAATGATTAAAGTTAAATAAAGCTTTTAGACTGGGAGATGATGACAAAGAATATTAAATACATCTTTTGTACCGCTGATACCGGCAACCCAATCATGTGGCCGTTAATCGAACGTGTCGAGTAAATTACGAGTATCGACCGATTTGTTCCATAACATTTTTTGAGAGAGACTTTAGCTAAATAATCGATAGCTTGAAAAGTTTTGAAGCAATGTCAAAAAACGTTTTTTTCAAAAATTTTCGTCATTGATAAATCCCAAACATATTGATCGATTTAGATCCAGCTAACAGTATTTGACGTAGTTTTTAAAAGGAAAAAGTTGGTAACATTTTTAAGGCAATCGGTGTATTAGCCTGAAAGTTATTTAAAAATATTAAGTAAATTTGCTAAAAACAATGTAATTTTAATATTTGAAAAGCTGTAACTTTTGAAAATTAGATTCGATTTTGTTTTTGAAACGGTGTTTGACGTAGTTTTTTGAAATACTAAAACCAACTAAAACATATTAGAATAACAAAAAATGATTGGTTGAAAAATTTCGAAGTTATGTCGAAAAAACACTTTTTGCAAAATTTTTCGTCAACGATTACTACCAAACGAATAAACTAATTTTGATGCCATTTACTCATTACACGTAGTTTTTTTGAAAAATAGAGCTGATAAGTTTTTTACTCAATCGGTACATTAATCTGGAACTTACGTTTAAAAAATACATTTACGCCAAAATTTTTTTTGGGGTTTTTTCAAAATTTCTCAAAATCTCTTTTTCTAGGACCTCAAAACGTTCACCACGTTTTGAGGTCCTAGAAACATTTTCCGACTATTCTGGTGAAAACGCGATTTTCGGAAATCGGGGCAAAATCAGTAAATTCCTTATCGCTACATACGTAGCGGGAAGCTTAAAAAACAATTCAACCATTTGTACCAGGCTAATTTTTGTACAGCGTTCACAAAAATTACCTTGCCATACTTTTCTGATGGTTCCCAATGGCCGCCATACCGCCGCAAACTAATAAAAAGTTAACTTTTTGTGAAACGATTTATTTTTACGACCCTAAAATTTTTTTTAGGTTCTCTGTATGATCATAAATAGAATTCTAATAATGCCATATCTATGGGAGGTGGCGAATGGATACAATATTTTGTAAATTGTAAGATTTTATTCGTATTTCAAAAATATTTGTATAAGTATGTCACTAATTTTTCCTATAAGTTTGAGGTTTAGCGAACATAAATATAAAATTTCAAACACCTAGGTGGTGGCAATCACTTGGTGGTCTTATAACCAGATTTTATATTGTATAGTTGATTCCTTCCATTGTAAGATTCCTTCTTTTCACCTCTTAAACGATTCCTCAAATCGTAGAGGTCTTGGCTCATGCCATATTGTAACAAGCATTTTATGTCTTGTAACTTGAAAATCTATCGAAAATCAAGTTTTTCAAGGATGGTGCCACTTTTTCCGCCTACTAGAAGCATGACAAAAAAAATAATAGTCACATTGTATCATATGATTTCCAAATATCCAAACGCCGCACTGGTACAAATCGTCAAATAAAAAAAAATACATCTTGCCTTAAATCTGAGTCGTCCGCCCCATGGTTACAACCTAGAATTTTTTTAGGTACAATTGTATCTAAACGAACAGAATACAATAATGCCAAGCGGTAAGAAAATATTTTATGTATTGTATAGTCGTATTTTTAAAACGTGACAATAAAATATATCACACACTCAAAAATCACACGTATGGCAGCATTTTTCCACCTATTAGAAGTATGGTAAATATAATTATAGGCACATTTTATCAAATACATTCCAAAAATGCAATACTGGCGCAAATCGTTTTGCAAAAAAAAAATAATAATTTACTCCTTTGCAGTGGTACGGCGGCCATTTGGAACCGTCAAATAGACACTCGTAATTTATCCAACACGTACGATTAACGGCCACGCGATTGTACCACCGGTACTAACACTATGTCATTATTTTCCCTTTTGCCATTACGTAATTAGGCCACTGTAGAACAACCAACTGGTACAAATGATCTAATATTTTGTGTCATCATTTCCCGGTTTATTTCATTATTCAATTTAATATAACTAATCACATAAATTAACTAATTTGTTAAAGTTAGATTTTTAGGTTAGTAGTATCTTTGCGCTCGTATCCCCGAAGAAGTAGGCAGCGGTTCAACAAGTGCACCCGCGGTTAGCCCAAGATCCCATAATGTGATAGGTGGCTAGCCTATCTACAACCGGTACTTTTGCAATCCCGGACAACGTTGTTTTTATCAGAAAACCGATACATTATATTGTAAGCAATACCTACATTTGACAATTAAAGGGGTGCATGAGAGAATATAATGTAGTACCTATGGGCAACGGCCAGATTCCGCCCTTGTATTAAATATTAATAACTGTCTTTTCTAATTAAAACAACGTAATAGGTTTTTACAATTTTATATTTTCTTTCACATTGTCTAATGTAAACAAAATCCTTATTCTATTCACTCTAATTTTAACATTCTATCTTTTAATTCTCATGATGAAATATAATATAAATTAACAAATACATGTACCTTAAATTGCTTATGCACGTTCTGGATTATTCAAATATTATCGTACTTTTTAACGGAGGCCAGTGTGTGTTACACTGATCGATGCAGGAGACTGAATGTCCGAGTTTTTCCCCCGTCTTACCCGCCATTGTTGTTTTCGTGCAACTGTGATGCCAGTGTAAATAATTTTAATTCCCACAATTAACAAAAATGTCGGGCAAAATCTTGCTTTATTAAATAAAAACCTAACAATATATTTTTTGAATTATTTTGCCCTGATCATGTCATTGAAAACAGTCGGATGAATAATTATTTCGCATTCGATAATCGTATGAAATATTATTTATATTCGATATAGACATATTTTAAATTAAACCATCCAATATCTTATTCATTACTCTGTTCCTTTTTTTTATTTCTAAGGCTAAATCCGAATATCACATTCTGATTTAAATACAATTTCGAGAGTTTCGTTGCATGGCAATACAAAAGTTTTTGAATCCAAAGAGCCTTATTAGCTTTTGTGTGTTACAGAAATTTATACGTTCGTAATGTATTGTATTGTAAATTTGGACGGAAACCTTACATTCTGTATCACAATATTTACATAATCCGGATTTTGTTGGAATTATTCATGCCAGTGCAATCGTTGCATAAGTATCTGTGTTGGTCGCTAGCATCGAAACCGAGTAAGACCAGTCTAAGATTAGGTTGCTTACGAAAAACTAGACATCACTATGTTAGTCCTGGATTTATAGTAAGGGCACTCGGCGTTAGTTTTTAGGGCGGCAAATTTTCAGAAACGACAAAATTTAGAGGATAGCAAAAAGCTCTTTGTTAACTCAATAATGTTTTGATAATCGCAGTGATGGTCCCGGCCTCCTTTGAAGAATAGGCCAACTGCCGTTCTGCCAGGCAGGTTGTAAAAGGCGACCGATTGGCTATTGAGTCACTACCATCGTGGCTACTAGGTGGTAGAGTTCTGCATTGTCTCGCCCGGGTCTGGTACCACCGCCTTACCTATTCCTGCCGCACTATTGCGGCAGTGCTTGTCGCTGTCGTGTTTCGGTTTGGAGGGTAAGGCAGTCGGTAAACATATGCATGTGGCATTAGACCTCGCCACAAGATAGCAACGCATCATTAACATCTTTGGTGTCTATAGGCGATGGATGACTCTTTCCATCAGGAGACCCATCTGCTTGTTTGCTATCTTATGATATATAAAAAAAAACACTTTTTTAGGGTTCAGAAATAAACTAGGAACCCTTATAGTTTCGCTATGTCCAACCGACCGTCGTCCATCCACAGTCTAGTGCAGAGATTCTTAGTACTAAATAGCTGCTATTTTGTATGAATATTATACGCATTAATCACGGCAACAAAGTAGTAACATAAAATCTTCAAAATATTGGAACGAAGTTCCTTACGGCAGGCTTGGAGGGGATAGGGATTTTGCTGCGCGACCGAACTGAAAAAAATGTGATAATAAAACCGTAAGAAAAATGCGTGGAATAAAAGCGTTAAATGAGACGTGCGCAGGCGCGACAGTCGCGTACACAAGCGAGTAGTGCCGTTTAGCCGAAGGCAGTTCGTTCCTACCTGGTGTCCCGCGACACCACATCATTTTTTTAGGGTAACACCTCTATATGTAAAGTGGGGATGTTAATTTTTTTTCTTATGTGCTCATAGTGTGGGATATCGTTGGAAAGGTTTTTAAAAAACATTGTAGGTTTATAAAAACATTTTTTTTTTATTAAGGGACCCGTTTGTGAAATATTAAGTTTTAATGGCGGCTGTATACACTCGTCGAAATACGACGATATAGGCCGAGTACAAGTATGTACATGGAGTTCTCGTCGCGTCTCGCGGATCATCCATGGTGTGATTTCGTTTTGAACCTCTACGCGATGAGAGGCACGCGATGTGACTGGAATCAAGTGTCCCCCGCCCCCCGTTCTGTCAGCAAAACGATTAGTTTGGTTGTGTGAAATTTTCTCTAAAAGTATGGTGTCTCTATGCGATTGGAAATTGCTAGATCACTACAAGCTTTTTGAATTTGCAAGATAATCTAGGTAATATTTTATAATTATAGCATAGAATAGTTTTATTATCAATTTGATAGTTTTGTTATTGGTACAGCCATGGTACAGCACCATGTATAAGAAACTAAAACAGGTAATTTGAAACAAGATACAACTGTACAATCCTTAATCAGGAGTTCAGTTGGACGTTACTTGCTTTATTACGTGTAATATATACACAATCGCCAAGTAAAGGCTAACAGAAAACGGGTAAACCTTATAAAAGTAAAAATTGTTTACCTTGTATCATTTTTGGACTCGCCTCGCTACGCGCATCGAAATAGGGTTTGAGCTACGCTCTTATGTTTTTTTTTTGTACCGACACCATAACGAACTCAACCTGAACAAAAAATATTTTTTAAGAGAAAGTAATGATGATCATTTTAGATAAATTTAATTTATATCAATTAAAATAGCAGACGTCATTATTTTTATCTATTATGCACATTGAAGGTTACAGAAAAGGTAAGTCAGTTGGTCGAACAGTGTGTCGATCAGTCGATCGGTCGATCGGTCGATCGGTCTGTCAGTCAGTCGGTCGGTCGGCCGATCACTCAATCGGGTGGTCGATCAGTCGGTTAGTCAATCGATCGGTCAGTCGGTTGATCAATCTATCAGTCGATCAGGCAGGCGCCCTCGGTCCGTGGAACGGACGGATGGATGGGTGGTTTAATAAAAAAGAAAAAGGGCTATATTCCATAAAAGTAACTCAGTAATTCCTAATTATCATTGCGTTCGAGACAGATAAACTTTGTAGTGACTTGATTTTATTCGACACCACGGGCCTGTCATGGTCCTACCGTCATAAAATTAATGCTTGTCGCTAGCAGTTTTGTCTGATATCTCGTAGCTGTCGTACTCATACATATTGTGGCAGTATATTATGGCCGGAAAATTAAATTTTATGGCCCGTAAATTTTGGATCTCTTCATAGATAGATCTGCAACACAGCCCGCTTAGAATATGCTTCGTTAAATATGCGTAGAGATAATATATAGACAGAGTATAGACAAAGACACAGTATAGACAGAGACAGGCGACCCATAAGCGCGTATGTACGTGAAAATAAAAAATAATAAATGTTCACGGGACAAATTACACTTACTGCTCTAATCCCAAAAGTAAGCAAATTATTTGCTTGGATTACGGGTGTTAGTCAACGATACTAATACAAAGAAATGCTATAATAACTAGAATATATTTAATAAACAGCCAAACCCGGAAATACAAACATTTATGCTCATCACACAGATGTTTGTCCCCGTTGGGACTCGAACCCGAGCCTCGTCGATTATGTAGTCAGTGTCGCTAACCACTCGACCAACGGGGCAGTCCTGTTGATAGAAAATCACAAAATGTAACATGAGCGATTGTCGTTAGTAATGTATGCGTATAATATTACGTATCTGATTGGCCTTTTCTGTAATTGACAACTACAAATTATCTTCTGCTTTAAAACTTCTCTCTCTGAAAAAAATCTCAGTAAAACTTTTGCTCGACACGGGCTCAAACCTGGGACCTCATGATCCGAATAGTCATCGACCTAAAACGGGACAATGAGACAGTCACAAATACTTAGTACTATTATTAAATTTATTTTTTGTTATATCCCAATATTTACTGAAATATCAAATCCATTAGTTCTTGTCTACGACACGTAATATAGCTGTGACAACAGCAGGGTCTCACTTCGCAAAGTGTCTGAGTGTGACAGTAAATTACTCGCTAACGGCACACCACTAATTGGTGCTGCACTAATGTCGAACCTTGAAATATCGGGAAATTAAGAAGAAATATGAGCTAACTAGTTACTAGATATGTGGCTGAAGAAAACTTTTAAATAAAGACTCGAGACTATAACTGCGTATCATAGTATTGCTTCTGTAGTAGCAAGAGAACTAAAAATAACCCTATTAAAAAATGGACCATTAGTTTCGGAGATAACTGGCAACACTGGTTTGTACAAACAAATTTTTACACTGAAGCGCCCCCTGGTAAGTTGTCATCGTATTTATATAATATCTATCTAAGAATATACAATCAAATACAAACACATCACTGAAAACCGCATCAAAATTTACAGTAATTTTGGACATAAATGGCAACATTCGTTTGTATTTTTTTTCTTCAGCACCCCTGGTGTGTTGTCATCGTAACATCTATCTAAGAACCTGCACCAATTAAATCCAAATTTATCAATGAAAACCGCGTCAATATCGGACTAGTAGTTTTGGAGGTAAATGGCAACATTAGTTTGCACAAACGTCCGCTCACTCCAAACGCATATACCGTTTCCGTACCGTGCGCCGTGGATAAAAACCGATGATAATTTATACTACTGTCACTAGTTATTACTCGCGACTGCGTTAGCGAGACCTAAAATCATCACTTTTGTAGCGCTTTAAGCAATCTACAAACGCTACCAGAAAAAATAATAAAAATTGAAAAACGAAATTTAAAAATAAAATCCTGAATTGAGATATCACAATTATTTATATTGTACACAATATATGAGTTTCAACGCTTCTCAATTGAACTTCGGTCCCCAGGCAGTACACCTTGCCTGGCTGGGAAGATTTTCCTTTTCCCCTTCCTTTTCCTTGTGTGACGTCGTCAACCTCCACAGTCATGACGTCATCCTGACAATAGTTGGCTCGTTGGTTCCATCACACTATAACCCTTCAGCGGTACGAACCAACGGCGGCACACTTTCTTTTGCTCGGTCAGGTAAAAATTAGTCTATAATACTCATGATTAGTTTAGCTTTCTAGCGGTATAATAATTTTTGAGATCGGCCCAGTATTTTTTAGTTTATTAAAAATGTTTTCTCTTTGTAATATTAGTATTGTATATTTCTAGATATTTCCAGTGTTCTCACTCTTCACTTTTCTAGAATATTCGCAACAGTATAAATTAGTAAACTAATTTATACTATTGCGAATGTTCTAGAAAAAGAAAAGTATAAATTAGTTTCTGTCTATACATTTAATATTACTACTGATCACCTGTGGCCGAAATTCGACCATAGACTAAACAATAACATCTCTTTTTAAGACTGACAACTGACTTTAGTCGTAAAGATATGTCACTTGAATGTAGCGTGTATAATGTTTATTTTTATAAATTTAATGTATTTCTAATGCTTTTTATTTAAAAATATTAGATTTCTGCAGTCCTCCACAATGTAAACATTAACTGTACCAGACTTCATCTTCCACCGTTCGCGTAATAGTCTTAAAAAGGGATCCATAGTTTTTCCTTCACCTATTAATATACATTATCAAATCCCGCTATAAATATTAGTTTTATGGTACACGCAAAGTATCAATTTTATCAATGCTTATTGCATTATATTATTTTATTGGATACTAGCTGTTGCCAGCGACTTCGTCCGCGAACAGACGAACAGACGAACAGACGAACAGACGAACAGACGAACAGACGAACAGACGAACAGACGAACAGACGAACAGACGAACAGACGAACAGACGAACAGACGAACAGACGAACAGACGAACAGACGAACAGACGAACAGACGAACAGACGAACAGACGAACAGACGAACAGACGAACAGACGAACAGACGAACAGACGAACAGACGAACAGACGAACAGACGAACAGACGAACAGACGAACAGACGAACAGACGAACAGACGAACAGACGAACAGACGAACAGACGAACAGACGAACAGACGAACAGACGAACAGACGAACAGACGAACAGACGAACAGACGAACAGACGAACAGACGAACAGACGAACAGACGAACAGACGAACAGACGAACAGACGAACAGACGAACAGACGAACAGACGAACAGACGAACAGACGAACAGACGAACAGACGAACAGACGAACAGACGAACAGACGAACAGACGAACAGACGAACAGACGAACAGACGAACAGACGAACAGACGAACAGACGAACAGACGAACAGACGAACAGACGAACAGACGAACAGACGAACAGACGAACAGACGAACAGACGAACAGACGAACAGACGAACAGACGAACAGACGAACAGACGAACAGACGAACAGACGAACAGACGAACAGACGAACAGACGAACAGACGAACAGACGAACAGACGAACAGACGAACAGACGAACAGACGAACAGACGAACAGACGAACAGACGAACAGACGAACAGACGAACAGACGAACAGACGAACAGACGAACAGACGAACAGACGAACAGACGAACAGACGAACAGACGAACAGACGAACAGACGAACAGACGAACAGACGAACAGACGAACAGACGAACAGACGAACAGACGAACAGACGAACAGACGAACAGACGAACAGACGAACAGACGAACAGACGAACAGACGAACAGACGAACAGACGAACAGACGAACAGACGAACAGACGAACAGACGAACAGACGAACAGACGAACAGACGAACAGACGAACAGACGAACAGACGAACAGACGAACAGACGAACAGACGAACAGATGAACAGACGAACAGACGAACAGACGAACAGACGAACAGACGAACAGACGAACAGACGAACAGACGAACAGACGAACAGACGAACAGACGAACAGACGAACAGACGAACAGACGAACAGACGAACAGACGAACAGACGAACAGACGAACAGACGAACAGACGAACAGACGAACAGACGAACAGACGAACAGACGAACAGACGAACAGACGAACAGACGAACAGACGAACAGACGAACAGACGAACAGACGAACAGACGAACAGACGAACAGACGAACAGACGAACAGACGAACAGACGAACAGACGAACAGACGAACAGACGAACAGACGAACAGACGAACAGACGAACAGACGAACCGACGAACCGACGAACCGACGAACAGACGAACAGACGAACAGACGAACAGACGAACAGACGAACAGACGAACAGACGAACAGACGAACAGACGAACAGACGAACAGACGAACAGACGAACAGACGGACAGACGAACAGACGAACAGACGAACAGACGAACAGACGAACAGACGAACAGACGAACAGACGAACAGACGAACAGACGAACAGACGAACAGACGAACAGACGAACAGACGAACAGACGAACAGACGAACAGACGAACAGACGAACAGACAAGCAGACAAACAGACAAACAGACAAAAATTCTGAAAACTATATTTTTGGCATCGATATCGATTGTAGATCACGCCCCAAGTATTCTTTTAAAAAAATATTCAATGTACAGTCTTGACTTTCCTACGATTTTATTATACGTATAGATAAAATACAGTACCCGGCGATAAATATTGCACATCGAACTTTGGAAAGAGACAGTCGGATAATTTCGGCTGCGTAGAGCGTTATCTCAGTCCCACACTACCTATGTGACGTTTAGTCAGACGTTGTTCAAGTACGATAGAGTGCGGTCGCGTCCCGATCAAAAATATATATTTAGAGTTGATAACACCCACAAATTTAAATAATTTAAAGTTGTAATATGGCATCTTTCGGAAAAAGAGGGAAACCTTTACGAGATCAGTCACGTGAAATTATCTACAATGTTTATAAATACTTTGTAACCGAAGCTGATAGATTTAAAAAAAAAGTAGAAGAAAATGTAAGTTGTTATTTTAAGAAGATTCAAGAGCGAGTTGCAAATGCCACTGGAAAATCAAGAAGAACTTTGAACAATATATTAAACGAAGTCAGTACTGAAACACATTCGACTGGAATTAAGTTCAGCACTCCAAAAAAAGGGAGACCAAAAAAGCAATTTCGTTTGGATATGGACGATTTTGATTACGATGTTGTTCGAAGAATGGTGTATGATTTTCACTTACGATTTAATGAACTGCCAACAATAAAATCATTAAAAGCTAAATTATCTGAAGCTATTAATTACAATGGGTCTGAAAAAACGTTGAGAAAAATACTTCATGACATGGGATTTCAGTTCACTAAAATGGAAGATAATCGAAAAATTCTAATGGAAAAGCACGACGTTAGTCTCAAACGAATGGAATACCTTGATAAAATACGCAAATTTCGCGAAACAGGAAAAAATATCGTCTACATGGATGAGTCATATATACATGCATCCCACACTAAAGGGAAATCTTGGAGTGACGATAAGAAAAAAGGAGTAAAAAAGCCAATTTCAAAAGGTCAACGTTTGATAATAGTTCATGCGGGAAATGAAAAAGCTTTGTACCCGGTGCTTTTTTAACGTATAAATCCACGGACACTACAGGTGACTATCACAATGAAATGAATAACGATAACTATGAGAAATGGCTGGTTAACCAATTAATCCCAAATATACCCAGTGATTCTGTTCTAGTTATCGACAACGCACCCTATCACAACAAATATATTGAGAGACCCCCCAACTCAAACACCATTAAACGGGAAATGATCAACTGGTTAAACAGACACGAAATTCCAGTTGATCCAAAATTAACAAAAACCCAGATTTACGCTATTATATGTCAGCACAAGGAGAGGTATACAGAGTTTTCTGTGGACAAAGTACTTGCCGAACATGGGCACACTGTGTTGCGATTGCCACCATATCATCCGGATTTTAATCCAATTGAAAATATATGGTCTCAACTGAAAGGCTATGTAGCCTCTAGAAATGTGGGTATGAACTTAACTACAGTAAAAACATGATTGACTGAAAAAGTAAACATGATCGGCGCTGAAGAGTGGAAAAAGGTTTGCGATCATGCAATCAAATGTGAGAATGAATATAGAAGCATTCAACACAGTTTAGACAATTACACTGATAGATTAGTGATAAATACGGCTGATAGTGGCAGTGATATTGACCTCTTTGAGAGCACAGATAGTGAAATGGAAGTAATTGAGAATTAGAATTATTATTATTTTTATTGCAATGTCTCATTTTAGCAATAGGTATAATGGTGTTTATTATGTACACTAAAGCTGTAATGTTCCAAAATAATTAAATACGTAAATATAATGTGAACATGTTTTTTTAATTTATTTAACCCCAACCTAAAGCCATCACTTATAGAAAAATTAGTGTATTTTATACAAAGAATAAAAATATTAAAGAAGCAAATCATACTTGTTTTAACAGCTCCTAATAGGTACCGGCCTGTTTGTATTTTGTGCGACAGAGATAACGCTCTACGAAGCTGAAATTAGCCGATTGTCTCTTTCCAAAGGTCGATGTGCAATATTTATCGCCGGGTACTGTACTTTTCATTTATTAACCAGCTCGTTGCAGGGCGTCTTATAGTGCAATCCTATACTAACAATAAACAAACATTCGACTTGTCATTAATTCATTCGTTTGTTGTTTACTCTTTCTCGAAAAATCAATGGAACGTGGCATTTTTAGATATAATATATACATGTTACCTTTTTACAATTTGATCATAATTGTCGTATAAGCGTTTAATGTGTACAAGAGTGACCAGATCGTCGACTGGCATATTGCCATATTTGCAAATTATAATAAACTAGCTGACCCGCGTAGCTTCGCCCGCAAGTATATTAATAAGTGGTCCAAATAGCTTTTAATAAAAATTTCATCCCCTATTTAACCCCTCCAGGGACTGATTTTTGAAAAAAAAAATTAATCTATGTTTGACCCCGGATCATCAACTATATCCATGCCAAATTTCATGACAATCGGTTCAGCGGTTTAGCCTTGAAAGCGTAACAGACAGACAGACTTTCTCATTTATAAAATTAGTATATTTATGGACTAGTTGACCCGCGCAGCATTCTGGCTGTCTATTAGTGCGTAAAGTTTATTTTTATTAATATATTTTATTTTTTGCAGTCCTCCGCAATATAACATTTAACTATGCCAAATTTCATATTCCACCGTTTGCGTAATTGTCTTAAAAAGTGGTACAAAGTTTTTGCTTCACTTGTTAATATATAGATAAAGGTCAAATCTTACTTTGTACTCATATTTGAACGAAATATAGATTAATATTCATAGATCTGATTTAAAGGCTCAATATAAATATGCTATCTGTATTTATACAAAATTTCATCCAAAGACGTGAAAAGGTTACAAAGTATGGTAAGGTAATATATACAATATACATACACATTATTACATACATACATGACAAGTTTTCGGACCCGTAATACTAATTACATTTTTTATTATATAATAATAGTTATTTTTTTAAATTGCATGGAAATAACAAGGTTATCCAGGATCAAAAGGAGTCTTTACTTAGAATCTTGGCATAGAATATCTTTTTACTTAATTTTATGCAAAATCATTTAGTAGTTTTGCTATTAATGAAGAATACAAACACACGCAAACCTTAGCATTGACAATATTAATAGGATAATGGAGTTATTGAGATAATTCTAATATAAATATATATTCACGGGACAAATTACACCGACTGATCTAACCCCAAAGTAAACAAATTATTTTCTTGTGTTATGGGTGTTAGTCAACGATACATATATATATATATATATATATATATATATATATATATATATATATATATATATATATATATATATATATATATATATATATATATATATATATATATATATATATATATATATATATATATATATAATAGAAAAAATATATAAATATTGGAATATATTTAATAAACACCCAAACCCGGAAATACAAACATTTATGCTCATCACGCAAATGCTTGTCCCCGTCGGGAATCGAACACGAGCCCCATCGATTGCGTAGTCAGGGTCGCTAACCACTCGACCAACGGGGCGGTCTAATTATGTTTAATTATTAAATATATTAAATATATTCTAGTATTTATATATGTATTTCTATGATATAGTATCGTTGAATAACACCCATAACTCGAGCAAATACTTTGCTTACTTTGGGGTTAGATCAGTAAGTGTAATTTGTCCCGTGAATATATTATTCATAGTAATATTATTCATTCTTATTATGTAAGAAGATTTTACATTAAATATGTCCAACAATGGAACACTGTGGAATACGCAGGAGTAACATTAAACCCTTTGCAATTAATTTAAATTTTATGAATTTTTATCTAAGTAAAAATAAATTAAAAGATTATTATTTTTTGATAAATTCCAGAGCCTTCGTTTACTTAAGAAAATATCTTTAAAATTGAAGCTATCCGTTTAAAAATCTTTTTCTCTATGACACAAAATTATTTTGAATTTTTTTTTTTAGATGATAAGTGAGTGTTTGTCATCATGTCATGTACAATGTACATTCAAAAATAATTTCAGTTAGCCTACATAAACCCAACACAACTGATTGCACACAGAACCAACATCTAAAACTAGAATAGATTTACATAGGAAATTGTTACATTGGATCCTATCTAAAAGTTGAACAGAACACATTCGAATAACTTCTGAATAACTGGACAATGGCAAGCAATCAACGTTGAAATTCTCTATCGTGTAAGGTATTTTAAACTTCAAATATATATTACAATAGATATTCAGATTCGTATCCAATATTCAAATTTGTACTATATTTTTACAAGACTGCAAATTTGAATTGTAACCATATATTCATCATTACATAGTATAAAACAAAGTCGCTTTCTCTGTCTGTCCCTATGTCCTTATGTCCCTATGTATGCTTAAATCTTTAAAACTACACAACGGATTTTGATGCGGTTTTTTTAATGGATAGACTGATTCTTGAGGAAGGTTTTAGTGTATAAACCTTTCCGATATTTCCACGGAAACAAAAGCTGCGCGGCTGAAACCGCGGGCAGGTCGCTAGTTTTATTATATAATATTCACATTTTATTAAAATACCACGTGGAAAATTAATATTTTCGGGATAATAAGTTGCCTTAATTTTTATTTTATAAGATAGGAAACACGATAGCTTTTCGAATGGAAAGAGATAACCAGTTGTCTTAAGACACCCAGTCTTAATAGTGCATTTCTATTTATGTGGCGAGCTAACTAAAGCCGGTAAACTTATGACAATTGATAAGTTTATCGGCTATGTTTCTATCAAATCAGAAATCAGAAATCAGAAATGTAGTCCAGGCAGCAGGCTGCTGTCGCTAGTCCAGGCTACATGTCACTAGCATCGCGATTCCGGATTCCAAATTCCATTTTACTTAGACTTCCTGAAAGTTTGAACCAATTGGGTCCAGAAGATTTTGAGAAATTGAGAGATACCTCTTTGAGAAATACCTCAAGAAAAAAATTTGGCGAAACAGAATTTTTTAACATTATTTCCAAATTAATGTACCGATTGAACACAAAATGTAATTAGCTCTATTCCTTAAAGAACTACGTCCAAAGCATAAATTGCATTAAAATCGGTTTATCCGTTCGAGTGTTATCGTTGACGAAAAAATTTGCAAAAAAATGTGATTTCTCGACGTAATTTCGAGATTTTTTAATTTATATTTTTTTGACATTCTACAATTTAGTATACTTAAAAACTACGTTAAATACAGTTTCAAAAATTAAAATCGGGTCAAGTTTTCAAAAGTTACAGCCTTTCAAATATTAATATTTAGTTCTTTACAGCAAGCGTAATATTAGTAATTGATTTAAGTCAAAGTCAAAGTCAAAGTCAAAACATTCACTTATTCAAATTATCCTTTATAGGCACTTTTGACGAGTCAACATTTTTTGAGTTACTACCGGATCGGAAACGCGGCCACACACTGAGAAGATCCGGCGGAAGAAACTCAGCGGGCTTGTCTTTTTTTGTGCATATACATTTTTTTAAACAATGTTTTTACAATTACAATTACAATTACAAAATTTTAAAAATCTTATCAGCTTTTTTCTCAAAAAAAAAATGTATCAAATTCCGTAAACTGGATAAAAATCGGTCGATTTATTTAGGATTTGCCACTACAGCTTTTAAAAAATAAAAGTTTATGTTGCTAAGAAAACATTTAGAGCTCAAAAATGCCTTGAATGCTTAGGTAGAATGCCATTCGAAAGATCAAAATCGATCGTCGTTTCCAAAATATACATATATATACATATCTTCATGCCGCGAACAGCAACACACAATTAATGTGGGTTGGTTGTAGAAACCACTTAATAAAATTGGTACCGATTCGGTACCACTTAATAATAAAAGATATTTATTCGGTGTTCAATGTAAACTTAAATCAATTCTAATCCCTGAAAGCATTTACGTCACTCATATTTTCTTTTAATGTGAGCCATATTTAAAATGAAACTTTATCCAGAGAGAAATCTATTTTTATTACTTAGAAAACTTTATAGAGGTATTCAATATTCAGATCCGATCGCTCAGTAACATAAGCGTGGGTTTCAGTCAACAACTTTTTGAAAGCAAAATATGTGTCGCTTATTTAGACAATTTTTTTGTGGAGTTTTGAGATCTTTATTTTAGTCTCTAAGAAGACGTAACGGTACGGCTGCAGTAGTATAGCGTCGCATTAGATTTGAAAAATCTGTAAGCCGGTTGGCCCTGCATGCCATCTTGAATCCAAATTTTCGCGAAGTTATTTTAAGTTCAAATTAGTCAAATTATACCTAAGCATTGATTTGTGAGCAACTTCTTCAAAGGCCGGCAACGCAATTGCAAGACCTTTGGTATTGTGAATGTCCATGAGCGGCGGAGATCACTTACCATCAGGTGCACCTCCTGCTCGTTTGCCCCCTCTTCTATATATATATATATATAAAAAAACTTCTGTCTGAAGGTTTAATTTTAAATATTATTATTAAACTAGCTGTGTCCGTGACTTCGCGGCTCTCGGGATCGTCCGAGTAAAATTTTTTTTAAAAAAGTCCCGAGGTTTTATCCATATAGTTCCCGTTCCTGTGGGAATTTCGGGATAAAAAAGAGACAGGCAGACAAAGTTACATTTGTATTAATAATATTAGTATGCATGAAAAAGTTTCATCACGCCATATTCTCTTGCCGGGTAGGCAGAGTAAACTCAACGTCTATGGACTTTCCGGTTCACCACGATTCACGGTTTGTTGGTTGTCGTGATAAGTGGTGATCCCCATTGTCGTATTTCACCGATTATCGACTATTTCAAGCGATAAACGGGACCAACGACTTTTTATGCTCATACGAGGCATGGGGGTAAGAAGGTAACACATCAGATGCTAGACCCCAAGCTGCTACTGAGATTTTGCATTTATGAAAAAAACCTCAATAATAATTTTGCCCGATCCGGGTATCAAACCCGGTACCTCATGATCACAGCAGATCACAGAAACGTATGTGAATACATAATTCTTAAATCTGCCTAGATATAGAAATAAATACATCTTTGGCTAGAAACATAGTGGTAATTTGCTAATGCTGACGTCTGATAAACGACATTCTCGGATCTGATCTTATTTACAGCGAGCAACATCCATTGTACGTGATTAAGGAAGTAAATGTTAGCACAATTAGGCACGTTACGGAATTTATCTTGGACATAGTGTGGTAAAGGTTCAGTCTTACTGATAGCGTTTTACCAAAAAATATTAAACAATCCTTTCTGTATGTTACGAGAAATGTACGTTGAATTTTTCTACACAACAACAACGCAACAACGAGGGGCATTTGGCATTCTTTTAGAATTCAAGGATTAGTTTTTAAAAACGCCGAAATTAACAAAATGGTTTGGTTCTCCGAATAAAAATTTCGAAAACTTGCACCCAAGCTCTAAAACCCTTTTTTAAAATTATAATGCTTATAATATATCTAGTTTTAGATAGTAAAATTAGCTCTTTTAAATAATAAGTAAGTAAGTGCGATACTGAGAAGTTGAATATTATCAATATTATTCATAATATTATATTTACTAGCGATTGCCCTCTGGTCGAAATTCAACCATAATTCTAGGACTCCGTTTGACAGTAGACTAAACAATTAAATCTATTCTAGGTTTTAGCCATAAATATATAAGCATACATACATATGTGTACATTATAATGTATGTCAAATGAATGCAGTGTACATTTATTTTTATTATTTTAATTTATTTCTAATGCATATTATGTAAAAATATGAAGTATTACACTCCTCCGCATGTAAACTTTCAATTTAGCAAAGAACACAAGTGAGACTTCATACGTCGTGTTTTATCAACTTATATCAACTTCTTAACTTATCCACGCTTAATAATTTTTTTAAACTTGGGGAAGAGTAGCTCAATAAAGTTAGAATTTAGGTAAGGTTGAGGTAAACATTCATTTTAGTTGTCATTGGATGTCTTAGGTACAATGCTAATATCAGAAATCTCAGATTGACATAATTCTAAACTAAGATTATATAAGAATTAAGATTATAAGAAGACACTTTTTAGATACTAAAATTCAAATAAAAATTAGTTTCAAACAATTCTTTAGTACAAAAACAGGGAGAATCTTTATTTGTTACTTATGAAAATTATCATATATAAACATATCGCTGTTTTAAATTGCAAATGTAATTAAAGTTTTATACAATGGTAATACTTAAATATTATGATCAAGTCAATCAAAGTAAAGTCTCAATTTTTTTATATGATTGCTCCTAGCGATATAACTTATTTAATTAATTTAAAAAACGTAGAAAACTATTCTAGTTTATCTAATGTTCGTCACTCTGAAAAGCACACAAGGGATGTACAACACCAAAACTGCCTGTGTTCTTTTGTACTCTTCCGTTTGCATAATTGTCGTAAAAATGGGTACAAACATTTTGTTTCACATACATACAAACATACTGAGTGACACATTTAACGGTTCAAACAGACTTGCCTTATTTCCTCTATATTCATAACTCTCTTCATGCAAAAACAAAATTCAAAATCAATATTTATATTGTCGGAATTCAGAAATAAAAACAATTAGTTTTACTCGTAATTATATGATTGATTGATTGAGATTGGTGATGTTCAGTTTAAAAACTTCTCGTATATAATCACTTATTGCATTGGGTTGACTCACATCGCTGTGCAGTAGGGAACAGTATTCTTTTTTAAATAATAAAATAAATAAGAAAAGAGCATATGATCGTTTCCCCTCGTGGTCCGAATCGATCCATTCCAAAAAATACCTTGGGCGATTCGCACCGCTCCATCAATGCGGTGCGAAACGACTAATGTCAAAGAAGCTCTTCGGCAATTCACACCGGGGTCCGAACCGTCCGCGATGGGAAACGACTAAAGACTCGTAATGCAAGTTCAACTAGGATAATACATTAACCGTGTAATACATTAAATAATATATTAATAATAATTTGACCGTAGACCTAACAATAAAATCTCTTTTAAGTTTGACAACTGACCTTAGCCTTAAAGAAAATAGTATTCAAATGTGCATATTATCATGTATGTAACGTGAATGTAGTGTGTGTAATGTTTATTATCAATAATTACTGTTCGTTAGTCTCGCTAAAACTCGAGAACGGCTGAACCAATTTGGCTTATTTTGGTTTTGAATTAATTGTTGAAGTCCAGGGAAGGTTTAAAACGTGAGAAAATAAAGAAAAAAAAATAAGAGTAGTTAAAAAGGCAGAACAACGTTTGCCGGGTCAGCTAGTTTTCAATAATTTATTAAAAATATTAGTTTTTTGAGGTCCTACGCAATGTATCTGTATTTGTGCCAAATTTAATTCTCCACCGTTCAGGCGATTGTCTTAAAAAAGGGCCCAAAGTTTTTTTTATAGCAGAGGGGGCAAACGAGCAAGAGTTGCACCTGATGGTAGGTGATCTCCGTCGCCCATGGACATTTGCAATACCAGAGGTCTTGCAGTTGCTTTGCCGGCCTTTTAAGAATGAGTAAGCTATTTTCTTGAAGGTCGCTAAGTCGTATCCGTTTGGAAATACCCCTGCCGGTAGTTGGTTCTACCAAAGAGTAGTGCGAGGTAAAAAATGTCGGGAAAATCGTACAGTTTTGGATTTCCAAACATCGAGATGGTGAGGATGGAACTTCAAATTTTGAAGGTGGAGTTCGGCGGCAGAAATTAATCTAAACAACTCGTCGAAACACTCCCCATGATATATACGATAAAAGACGCAGAGAGAACCTACTCGTACATCTCTGCGCAATGCCAAAGAGTCAAGCTGTTTCAAGTTTAGCCTTGCCTTCCAAATGACCGCGAAACTGAACGTAATTCGATATGTCAACTCCCAGGATTCCACCACTAGCTAAGGCTGTCAGGACAATATCCTCAAATCGAGGTGATAAGATAAAGGGCGTCTTCTTAGCCGTGAACACGCAAAGCTGTGTCTTCTTGGGGCTAAAAGTGACCAGGTTTTGATAGGTCCCCATTTCGAGACATCGGTAAGTCAATTCTCGACTTCAGACACAAGCTTGTTTTGGCACTCTTCGACGTATTCCCGAGAAATACCGCTTCGGCCGGAGCATGTAGCATCACCAGTACTGTCACCCGCATAGCAATGTATGTTGCTAATTCGCATCATGTCGTTGATATGCAGAAGGATCAGTGTCGGTGATAGCACACATCCTTAGGGAACAGCAGCATTGACAGATTTAAGGTCGAAGCACGCACCGTCGACAACGATCTTGATGCTCCGGTCAGCCAAAAAACTGGTGATCCACTTGCATAATTTCTCGGAAAGCCCATAGGAAGGCAGCTTCGCTAGAAGCGCTTTGTGCCATACCCGATCAAAGGCCTTCGCTATGTCCAAACTAACTGCCGATGCCTCCGCCTTGGACTCAACTGCTGCCGCCCATCGATGAGTTAGGTATACTAGAAGGTCACCAGCTAAGCGGACGCGACGGAAACCGTAGTGACGGTCGCTAATTAGCTGGTTCTCTTCTCTAAATACTTGAGGAGCTGAGCGTTGATGATTGTCTCCATAATTTTGGAGAACAACGAGGTTATGGCTATGGGCCGATAGTTAGACGGGTTAGAGCGATCTCTTTTTTTAGGGATGGGATGCACCAAAGCTTACTAGGAGAGTAAGCCGAGTTACTAGGAGAGCCGGAATAGGCGTGTTAATACTAGTGCTAACTGTGGAGCACTCATTTTTAGTACAATCGGAGGGATGACATCCGGCCCACTCGACTTGTGAATGTCCAAGGATAGTAGTGCTTTACGCACAGACGACTGTCGAAATTGTGGTTCTGGCGTGAAACTATCACAATGCGGGCGGTGCGTTCCCTTGGACATCCAGAGTCGAGTTAGTTGCAAAGAAGGAGCCCAAGAGATCGGCCTTCTCCTTTGTGGTATGGGCCAAGGAGTCATCGTCTCCGTGCAAAGATGGAAGAGACGGCTGTGAGAAATTCTCTAAGACAGCCTTGACGAGAGACCAAAACGTACGAGTCCCTGAAGGAAGGTGAACAAATGTCTCACCAATTCTACCTATGTGTTCAGATTTTGCCTTGGCGATAGCTCCTTTTGAAGTACCTCGAGGCGGAATTGTACTCCTTTCGTGATGTGATGGTTTTTTCATCATAAGATGCGGACGCTGCAGAGCAAGCCCGGTAGCACTCCTGCTTGCGGCGCGAAGCCGTGGTAAACCAAGGTTGGGACTCACCACGAATTGGTACCGCAGAAAATGGAATGAAAATTTCCATGCCCTGCAGCACCACATCGGCAATTGAGTCAGCGACGACACTCGGATCATCCAGGGAGAAGCACAACCGCCCCAATCGGTAGGACACAAAAAAAGACCGCATCCCGTCCCAACTTCCTGACCTATAGTGCCAAAGGCAACGACAGCCTACTAAAGGTGGCCGTGATAGGCGCAAAACCGGTAATTTACTCCGGATCAGGCAGTGGTCTGACGAACCAAGTGGGACGTCCATAGATACCTAGTATTGGTCCGGGTGAGAGGTCAGCAGAAGGTCCAACAGTGAAGCCGTATGGTCATCCACATCGGGAACTGGCGTGGGCGATGTTACCAGTTGCGTAAGACCATACGCCAATGCGAAATCGTGAACAGAACTCCCCGCATGATCGGTGGTGCGCGAACAAAGCCATTTGGCGTGGTGGGCATTAAAATTGCCCAAGATCACGATCTCTGTGGAGGGAGCCACCTCTAGCACGGAATGTACAGCCGTTTGTAAATGCTCAACGAGCCTTTCAACTTCAGTATTCCCGCTATGGGACCTGTATAGGCACGCGTAGCTGCGCGGATGGTCGTCGCAACCTACGCATAACCAGAGGATGGATAAGTCTTGACCTTCAAGTCTGCCGAGGCGCCGGTAACAGATATCTTCTCTGACGTGACGCACACACCAGTCCGCGGTACAAAGGAATGTTCCAGTTTGTACCCCGGGTAGGAGAGGTAAGAAGTATCATTAGAAGTATCAGAAGTAGAGAAGATATCTGTGTCTCGGTCAAGAAGAGCAAAGCTGGCTTCGCCGTCTCGAGATAGTAGTGGACGGCGTTCAAGTTAGAATGAAGCCCACTGATATTACACAAATCCACAGTAAGCGTGGTAGGGGGTGCCATAGCTTTCTTGCTCTGTTTGCCCCGGACAGGATTGTCTATGAGCGCAATTTTGCCCCCATCCCCCACCCCCCCAGAATACGCAGGGCAGCCTGAGCATCCATGATCTGGCTGGAATCCAGAGCACGGACGTCCAGAGGGGGGATTCTCCACTGCTGGTGCAAATGGTACCCCCCTGGGGTAGATTCTCGTTTGATTGCGCGTTCATAGTGTGCGTGGGGGGAGGGGTTAGGCCTCCGGGACTCTCACAAACCAAACGAAACGCAGCAGCAGGGCTGCTACATTACGTCGGTGTCAAGTGAAAGAGTGGTACACAAAAATTATTCCACCTGTGGGCGTTGGGGTCGTCACATCCCTATATATACATATACATATATATATATATATATATATATATATATATATATATATATATATATATATATATATATATATATATATATATATATATATATATATATATGTATATATTTTTTTTACATATACATACATACATACATATATATATATATATATATATATATATATGTATGTATGTATATATATTTTTTCTTTTTTTATTGAATTTGCAGGCATACGAGCGAGTGGGCCAGCTAATGAAAAGCGGTCATCACTGCCCATGGACATTTACAACATAAGGGGTTAATTTGTTGATCCTCCTCTTAAAAATCCCAAGATCGTAGCTACTCGGAAAAACCGTGTGAGGTAAATTGATCCAAAGCTTGACTGTTCGTATAAAGAAGATAAGTGCAAATTGTACAGTCGTAAATGACCAATCGTCAAGATGGTGTGAGTGAAATCCCTCACTACGGCATGTAGTGCGTTGGCGGAACGTGGTAGCCGGTATTAGATTAAAAAGCTCATCAAAACACTCCCCATTATATAAGCGGTAGAAAACACATAGAGAACCCACATCTCTCCGGTGGCTAAGGGGTTCAAGACCACTAGTAAGAGTGGGGCTGTCGACAAGGTGCTCCAGTCTGCGTTGGATTTTGTCGAATTGAAGGGGTGCACCGGCCCATGTAGGTGCGAACAGTACACCGTGTGCGGTCGGACTTGCGCTTTGTAAAGCATTAGTATATGGCAGGAGTGAAGTACCGTCTAGCCCGATTTATTATCCCCAGTTTCTTGGAAGCTAATTTAGCTTTACCCTCCAAATGATGACGAAATTGAACGTTATTTGCAATTTCAACGCCTAAAACATTAATGCTATTAGAGATGGTAAGGGGAGTGTTGTGGAATATTGGAGCTTTATTAAAAGGATTCCTTTTAGTGGAAAACGCACAAGCTAGTGTCTTGTGGGGGTTAAATTGGACAAGGTTTTTCTCGCCCCAATCTGAGACCAGCTCCAGAAATGTCTTAATTTCAGACACCAGCCTATTCCGACTCTCATTTACTTGTGCCTTCGAAAGATTCGCACGGCCTGTGTATATAGTGTCTCCCGTACTGTCGTCTGTATATCAATGAATAATGTTGTTTTGCAGCATATCATTGATGTGCAGAAGAAACAGCGTAGGTGATAGTACAGAGCCTTGTGCAACGCCAGCTTTATTTTTTCCGCTTTAGAGCATACGCCATTAATAATGACTTCGATGCTGCAGTCTTTCAAGAAGCTGGCTATCCACGTTTGCAGTTTCAAAGACAAGCTATAAGATGGTAGTTTTGATAGAAGTGCCCTATGCCAAACCCTTTCAAACGCCTTAGCAATATCAATGTTGACTGCAAATGCCTCTCATTTTTACTCAATGGCTGAAGCCCAGCGATGGGTAAGGTAGATCAGAAGATCACAGGCAGAGCGTCCTCGATGGAAACCGTATTGTTTGTCGCTGATAAGTTGGTGATCTTCCAAGTACTGTAGTAACTTTTTATTGATTATGGACTCCATCACTTTAGAGAGCAAAGAGGCAATTGCTATGGGCCTATAATTAGAGGGGTCGGATTTGTCACCCTTTTTAGGAACCGGGTGAACAAGAGCAGTCTTCCATGCCGTGGGGACAATACCCTGGATGTAAAACAGACAGAAAAGCTGCGTTAACGCCGGTGTAGGCTCAAGAGCGTATGTTCAAAGTAGTATTGCGGGGATACCGTCTGGCCCGTTCGATTTGTTGACGTCGAGGGAGAGCAGAGCTCGTCTCACAGCCTTCTGTGTAAATATAACTTCAGGCATTAAATTTACACTGGATGGAATGGTTGGTGGAAGTTTTCCCCCATCATCAACAAATGAATTACGCGCAAAGAGGAAGCCTAGGAGATCCGCTTTTTCTTTGGCGCTATGGGCCAGCGATTCGTCTGGTTTTCGTAAAGGTGGTAGTGATGACTGGCAGACATTACCCTGAATAGCCTTGGCAAGAGATCAGAACGCACGATTTCCAGATGGAAGGCGCACAAGTCTCTTGCCAATTCTTTCACTGTAACTTGACTTAACTCTGGCTATTTCACGCTTAAGAGACCTAGAGGAAAAATTAAACTGGTCATCAGATTTTGCATCACCCTGAACTTTAGCTCGCATTCAGGTTCAGAATGCAGTTTGCTTTATGTAGTGTACTTTTTTGCTAGACTGGTCAACCTATGGACGAGAACGACCACCGAAGTGAATTATGGAGCTAGGTATGAAATATTCCATACCCTGCTGCAACATGTCGGCAATCATTTCTGCACAAGCGTGAGGATCACCTGATGACATGCAGTGCCGTCTCCAAGGGTAGGATGAAGAAAAGTCCCGCAATCTATCCAAATCTACTGACTTATAATGCCAAACTCTTCGAGCAGCAATGGAACGCTTATTATTCTGACTCGGCGCAACAGATTGTATCAGGCAATGGTCGGATGTACCCAAGGGTGCACTCACCGAGACCATAGCCATCAGGATGTGTTGTCAGCAGAACGTCTAATAAGGAGGGAGTTTGGTCAACTATATCAGGGATACGGGTAGGTGAATGTACTATCTGAGTCAAACCATATGTCAGAGCAAAGTCACATGTAGTTCCACCAGTAAAGTCGGTGATCCGGGAATCCGACCACTCTATGTGATGTGCATTAAAGTCTCCTAAGACAACCAACTCAGCAGATGGAACTAACGCTATTAATTGGTCAGACGTCGTTTGAACATGCTTAAAGAGCCTCTCAGTATCGGCATTACCATTGTGAGACCCATAAATGCAAGCGTAGATACGGATGTGGCCACCATGTTCTACGCGAACCCATGAAACTGATAGGCCCTGAAGTTCGTAGGTACCAAGACGATTATAAAAATACCCTCAAATGCGCAAACGCCAGCTCGAGGGAGAAAATTGTGCTCCAGGTTCTATCCTGGGTACTTCAAATAAGCGACAGGACAGGATAGAAATAACCTCTGACGGAGAGGATATTTGTGTCTTGGTTAGGAAAAGGATCGCCGGCTTTGCCATTTCGAGGTGGAAATGAACAGCTTCTAAATTGGAATGTAAGTCCCTTATATTGCAAAAGTTCACTTGAATGTGGAAGGGGTTGCCGCTGTAGAGGAACTCTTCTTTTTAGACTTAACCATATAATTTTTTAATTTCCTTTTTTTTAGAGAGAGGAGATCGAAATTGAGCGTCTCTGTCGACAAGCAAGTCAAAGTAAGTCACTGGTAACTTGTTAGGTGGACTAGGTTGTATATCGGAGGCTGGCATGGAGGACGGAAAGGCCCCCGATCCGATCCACAAAAAAATTGTCACGTTCCACTCCGGTATCCCACTCCGGCGCGACAAACCTCCTATGGACTTTTTTCATTGGTGGCGGGACAGCCTAGGTTCGGGTCCCCTATGAACCAACGGGCGGCCAGCAGACAACCGTTTCATCGGGTCTCCCTGGCCCCCACGCCAATCTTTCACGCCCAGTTACACTAATTTGATTGAATAGATACCAAAAAACAATTTATATTTGTTAAATTACATTGATAACAATTTCGTGTTTTAAAATTGAAATTAAAATTTACCACGAAAACATTCTGGACTATCGTGGCGTTCTAATAACATCACACCGTTGTAATATCTACATTGTATACTCTGTGATTTCTATAAAAAATACATTTGAAGATGACGTTTCATCACGGCGTGACTAACATTTTTAGATTTGCGTTCATTGTCACGTAACTTAATGTCTATTTTTCCGAAATTTATATCCCTAAAATATCATTAAACCTTATCTTTTATAACAAATATTCTTAGATAAATGATTAATCTCGCGGCGCGGCGAAGCGAGATCAATTATTTATCCAAGCAAATATTATTATTAAATAGAGTCACGAACCTAATTATCAATTAGGTTAGTGACTCTATTTAATTCATTTAATTTAAATAATGTTTTTCTTGAGCCTACCGTGTTACGTCTACAGCAGCTACTTGTTTAGACATTTTTTTCTGTAATTGTGAATATTTTGACAAATCTATCTTTAATTATATAAAATCAGACCATATGGGACAAACAATAAGTGTGACAAGTGTTAAGCAAAAACTTAATATAGAAATACAAAAACGACCCTTTACCAGAGGTAATTTAGAAAAGTATAGAAATGACATTCTAAATGTTCTACCATTTTATGATTACAATGCATGATACTAATGATTGTAATGCATTTTTTACTCAATTTTTCAATATTTTAAACACGAAATTTAATAATTATTTTAAAATTAAATCGAAAAAAATTTGGTAAAAATAATAATTTTAAAATTTGGTGACTGGGCCACTCCGGGTATATATATAAGTAGAAACAAATTGTATCAGTTGTACTCACAAAAATCATATGATCATTCTGATTCATTTAGGGGTTTTGTTAAGAAATATTCAAAGATTTTTAAAAAAGTATGTATTACAGCAAAGTCATTGCATGTAAGTAGGGTAATAAAAAATTCTTTAAATAAACAAAAAACGGTCTGGACTATAACAAATAGAGAAACAGGGAAATCTTGTTTTCATAAACGTAGTTATAGTATAAATTCCAATCGTGGCTTACTTACAAACAATAAAGATATAGCTCAAGAATTTGAACAGTTTTTTGCAAATATTCCTTTAGAAACAACTAAATATTTGAATTCATCTCAATCAAGGAATATTTGCAAAAAACTGTTCAAATTCTTGAGCTATATCTTTATTGTTTGTAAGTAACAAACAATAAAGATATAGCTCAAGAATTTGAACAGTTTTTTGCAAATATTCCTTTAGAAACAACTAAATATTTGAATTCATCTCCTCAGTTGGCTGAAGTCCTATTAAAAAAGAATGCAAGAGTTTGCAAATCAAATTTCTCTTTTAGGCATATAAACCCGCAGGATATAAATCTTTAAAGATGAAAAATACTGAGGATGTATCTGGTATATCAGTGAAGTTTACTAAGAGTATTATTGATATTATAGCTCCTTATTTAGCTCATATTTTCAATAACTGTATAGACGAAGGTAACTTTCCTGACGCAATGAAAGTAAGCAAGATTATATCACTTTTCAAGGCAGGCAACAGAAATGACCCAACGAATTTCAGACCCGTGTCAGTGCTACCGGTACTTAGTAAAATCTTTGAAAAAATAATATACGATCAATTACTTACGTATTTTAGTATAAATAACTTATTGCACGATCAACAATATGGTTTCAGAAAAGGCCGGTCGACAACAGACGCAGCCGTTGGGCTCATAAATTATATTTTAGACGCCTGGGAAGATTCAAGTGATGCGATTGCTGTTTTTTTGTGACCTATCAAAAGCCTTTGATTGTGTCGATCATGTAACCTTACTTAAAAAGCTAAAGTATTATGGGGTATGCGGTAAATCCTTGAATCTTTTACAATCGTATTTAAAGTCTAGATTACAAAAAGTACAGATTCATAACATTCAATCTAGCGGCACATTTATGAAGATTGGTGTTCCTCAAGGCTCTATATTGGGGCCACTATTGTTCCTCATCTATATAAATGACTTACCATATACCCTACCAAATAGCCTTTGGAAGGTAGTAATGTTTGCTGATGACACCTCATTAATTTTTAAAGTACGAAGATATAAAAAAATCATGATTATGTAAATTCAGCTCTTTCGAATATAATTGTTTGGTTTGAGGCTAATAATCTTGCACTAAACGTAAAAAAAACAAAATGTATAAAATTTTCATTACCAAACGTAAGATCTGTAGATAGTAATGTAATTTTAAATAATATAAAGCAAAATTTTGTTGATAATACTGTGTTTCTAGGTCTGACAGTAGATTCTAAGCTGCAATGGGGTCCGCATATAATTAACCTAAGTAAAAAACTAGGCTCAGCTGTCTACGCAATAAAAAAATAAGACAATTGACAAATGTACAAACGGCACGTCTAGTATATTTTAGTAATTTTCATAGTGTTATACGGAATTTTATTGTGGGGTCGAGCTGCTGATATAGAAACAATATTTATATTACAAAAAAGAGCCATTAGGTCTATATATAATATGAGTTCAAGAGAGACACTAAAAGAAAAATTAAAAAAAAAACAAGATTTTGACATTACCTAGCCAATACATATATGAAAATATTATATATATATATATATATATATATATATATATATATATATATATATATATACAAGGAACTTCACTTTTTCACTTAAAAAAAAAGTGTTTTTTCAGTTTTCTGAGAAACACAAAGTTGCTCGGGATTGGAAAGTGCCCAGTTGGCGATAGGCTTGCCACCTATCACATTGTGGGACCAAGTATCTTCGGCTAATCGTGGGTGCACTTGTTGTACCTCTGCCTACCCCTTCGGGGATACGGGCGTGAAGATACTTAATACAAGGAATAAAAATAAACTTGCCATCCAAAGTTTTAGGTTAAGCAAATGTGCAAAATGCTTTAAGGGATTGTCCGTGTGTATATATAACAAAGTTCCGGAGGAAATTACATGTTTACCAGAAAAGAGATTCAAATCATATTTAAAAAATACTCTTTACAAGAAAGCTTACTATAGTGTGAACGATTATTTAAATGATAGGAATCCCTGGAGTTAATCAGAAATGTTAATTTTAATTTTATGTCTCAATTATTAATCATATTTATAGTTTTAATTATTTATTTAAGTATTGACATCAGCAATTAAAATAATTTTATTTTTTTATTTAATTTTGACATTTTGTAGTTTTCTACTTAATTATTGATTTTGTCATTTTTTTAATGTATATCATTTGTTTTTAAAGTGTTATTCCAGTTTATTTTAATTGATGTTCAAAAAATGTATAAGTTATACTTATTTTGAATAAAATATATTCTATTCTATTCTAAGCAAATATTTATTCTTTTGTTATTTCCATATTACATATATAAGTAATCATTAAAAACTGCAATATATAGGATTCATTCTTAGTGAACACAAGGACTGCCTCGTCATCTAGGGGTAGCCTATTCGGCTCAGACCATGAGGTCTGGGTTCAATCCTCGGGTCAGGCAAAAGTGTTATTGAGGTTTTTCGAGGTTTTCTCGAAAATCTAATCCTCACTTATAGCAGTTTGGAGTCTAACGGAGTGTTGTTTTACAACTGCCGTGCCTCAGATGAGTATGCAAATCTGCTAATCCCGGTTATGGCTTGAAATAGTTGATAATCGTTAACATGTAAATGCAGCGATGAGGATCACCACTTACCTCACCAACTGAAAAACCGGAACTGGAAACTTTATTTACTCTGCCTAATCCGCAAGGGAACCGGGCATGATGATACTGTACACAAGTCTGTTATGTATGTATCAACCTGGTATTACTCATTCTTGTCTACTTGTACTAAAACACAAAAACTTAGATTCCTACAATGTAATATCATTGTTACGCTTCTTATGAGAGACAGGAATGAAGAAATGGAAAGTAAAGGTTACCTACGGAATACTAGGCTAATCCATTGTACGTAATTTTACTACTGATTAATTTATCAAATTCATCAAAACTAAATCTGAACCTAACCCTCAATGAGATCGCTTACAATCGGAACGCGATCCTAGATCCTTAATGGTTGTTTATATAACGTGCTACAATTCGATAAAATGGATTATGTTTCATTTTATCTTTCCCGTAAACCCCACCCTTGCGTCTTGTGAAAACAAACTAATGTAGTAAGATATATTTGAAGTTCTACTCCGAGTTATTTAATGAAGGAATTTGTATGTATTGAATAGAGATGAGAGTTTACCTAAAATTGCTCTTCAGCGAACTGAGAAATTAGATGTTGATTAGTTATTCACTATTAACAGAAATTAAGTAAATACAAGCTAATGTTAATTTGTACGCTTAATTACTGGTCTTATTTTTTCAGATTGTCTTTTTTTATATTATAAAACAGCAAATAAGTAGAAGGGTCTGAATAATCGAAAGAGTCAACCATTGGTTATAGACACCAAAGATGTTAATGGTGCGTTGCTATCTTGTGGCGAGGTCTAATGCACACACACACAAAATAAATGCCACATGCATAAGTTTACCGGCTAAATTAGCCTCTAAATCAAAACACGACAGTGATAAGCACTGATGCTATTACGGCAGGAAAAGCTAAGGCGAAGGTGCCAGACCCGGGCGAGATAATGAAATGAGTCTAGTTTGTGTTAGTCCAGGCCCCTTTGAAGAATGGCCCATCTTTCATTCTACAAGGCAGTTCGCAAGACGCGAATGACTGACTATGTGAGGACCTAAGTGTCCTTCCGTCCTCTGTCAGTTAAGTGGTTGGTTTTGGATGTGTGAAAAAATTCATGGTAGTGTGATAAATGTATTTATTATGACTAATGAGCTTAAATGGAAAGGCAGTCAACCCGTGGTTGCTGATATATCCGTTATTGGTGTTGAATAAGTAAAATTTCGTAGTATGTAACAATAAAAAAGCCCTCTTCTTAGTCCGTACTATGGTGATAGGTATCTATGGAAGCCTAATTTGCACGTGGCTCGACACGAACATGGCTGGTAATTATTATTTACATGTTTGATTGTTTTGAGCACATTTTTAGTAGGATATATTATACGAGATTTTCATTAAATAAGCAGCTTTAGAGACCAAAAACCTATACATTTTTATTGAAAGGGTAATTGATTCAAAAATTAATTAATAACGCGTTATAATAAATAAATATTCACGGGACAAACTACACTTAGTGATCTAACCCCAAAGTAAGCAAATTATTTGCTTGCGTTATGGGTGTTAGTCAACGATACTAAGACAGAAATACAAATATTAATACAAGAATATATTTAATAAACACCCAAAAACTGGCAATGCGAAATTATCGTAATTGTTTAGTTATTGCAAGACACATAACAGCCTTGTATATTAGTGGCAGTCATTGTCGCTTGATTAGTTTTGGTGATGACATTGCAAAAAGAGCATCTAGTGACCAGCAAGCAATTGGCGACGTTTTTGATGAGTTTTTCGTTACGTTTAAATGTCATTGCTGATCGCTGGTAGATTCCAAACGTTAGGTAATACGCCTGCTGGAAATACAAACATTGATGCTCATCACATAAATGCTTATCCCCGTCGGGGATCGAACTCTAACTCTGTCGATAGCGTAGTCAGGGTCGCTAACCACTGGACCAACGGGACGGTCAAATGTCTATAATGTATATCTGTCAATGTCTATAAATAATCATTTTGGTTTTTCTGCGCCCTATAAAAATAAAACACGCAATTTCACCAAACGTATTTACAAAAGGTCGATATCGAGGCCAATAATATGGAGATCGTTGGTAGAATTTAAATAGAGAAGTATGGCCTATCTCTATCCCGACTTCAGCGAACGTAAACAAATTCAATATGCATTTATTCGGAACTTCGTGGCTTGCCTCATTTAAATAACTTTAGAGGATTTCACGTATACCATTTTCTTCAGTCGAAATAAGATTACTCTTTCTTTGTTTATTACAGTGATTTTTGGAATTGTTCAATTAGATTGACTTACGCTAAATTTTAAATTCTATACATATATGCCTAAGGGTTGAAATGAAGCTCTTGTTATTTGTAAGCCGAATTTGAATCAATTCGTCCAGAATATTAGGATGGTGTGTTTTTGGTAAATCAATATTTGATGCGTACAAAATGCGTTTTAAGACGATATACTTTAAGACGTTACTTTACGGAAATCCATAATTCAAGGATAAAATAAAGGTATTAAATTTGCTAAATTTCCGTGAAATCTTAAATGAAACTGTTGTGAAGCATTTAATGCTTCAGCCTTTATAGAGTGAAATGCTATTAAACTCTCCTGAAAATGCTTCGGTTACGAAGTGAAGAAAATTTTACTTATTTCTAGGCCCATATCTCTACAATAGACTAAATGCATTATTAGATATTTATCAATTATCTTTCCATAAATGCAAAAAAAGTCTCCAGTCATCCCTACAAAGTTTGTCCTATGAAGACACAGAGAATTTGTTAATAAGGTTAGAGTAGACTTCACCTATTTACATGTATTTTTTTGTTGTATCATAAGTTATTTGTAGTATAAATGATAAAATATGATTAGTTATTTAAAGTATACTTGCTCTTTCAGCCTGAAACATAGGTTTTCCTAGTTCAGGCACACGTAATATCATAAATATCTAAGAAAACCTTGTAATTATAGATTTAAATCTGATTATGTAATTTTCTGAAATAAACATTTATTATTATTATTATTATTATTATATTAGTATTTATGAAATAGATAGTACATATAAAATTTGAAATAGTTACAGATTACATTGAAGACCGCAGGAACCTAATACTCGAACTCGTATTTTTAAATAAAATTCATTAGAAATACATGACCGGCCCCGTTGGTCGAGTAGTTAACAATCCCCGACGGGGACAAGAATTTGCGTGATGATGTATTTCTGGGTTTGGGTGTGTATTAAATATATTCTAGTATTTATATATTATGTATTTCTATGTATTAGCATCGTTGACTAACACCCATAACACAAGCAAATTTTTGGGAGCTGAATCACCTTCGTCCGTAGGAGAACACCCGGAATTCTGTATCCCCACACGTGGCCCCTGGGTAGTGCTAATCAGGTAATATGGTGGGAAACATATGTCGTGGCTATAAGGACCACCCATCAGCTGAAGTTGTGTCGCAAAGCGTCCGTTTTCCGCCACGTTAACACTGATGTAGCTTCAGTGAGGACGGATCGAATCAGTTGCGCCTATACAATCTGGACGGTCTGATACATGCTGACGTTGATGCATCTGGAGACTAGTCATGGAGGGTAGCGGGATCCGAGGCACGGTGCACCGCTAGCCGACCGCTAGTCAGTAGGGGGCCCAAGTAGAGTGCTAGCCAGACGTGAAAGGCTGCCCCGCCAACTAGCGAAATATCCCAAAATGTGCCATAGTGCCGGTTAGCGACCGAATGAGAGGGCCCTATGGATATTTTTGTGGGGGCTCGGGCGTCCCCGCAGTCTCCAGAGTAATCCCCAACAGTGTAACTTCCAAGTGTGTGTCTCAGGTCCGGAAGTATAGCGCCTCGATTCACTACTTCATTCAAGCTGTTAATGAAAAAGACAAGGTACAAGAATAATTTTATATGGCGGCAGCACTCCCTTTCGATGAAAGTAGACCTCACTAACACAGAGGTTTACATTCTAATCTCGCTGCAGTCCATTTTCACCTGGAGACTCATAAACCTTGTATCTTGTTCCTCACGGAGACACAAATAAGATGTCCGTCTGATCTGGCATACTTAACCTACCCCGGTTACACTCTGGAGCATAATTTTAAAGCTCGGTCAGGAGTGTGCGCGTACGTCCGTGACGACATCTGCTGTCGGCGTCTCCGGTATCTAGATCTCCGGTATCGGCGTCCCGGTACTTCTCCGTACTATGGACACTGGTTGACACAGGTCTAGAGAAGCATTTCTATGTCTGTGCCTACCGTGCGCATAGCGGAGACCAGGAGACGGCCAAACTCACAGAGTACCTAAGTGAGGCAGTGGATGCTGCTCAACACAAATACCCTTCCGCTCAGCTAGTGCTTCTGGGGGATTTCAATGCCCACCACCAAGAGTGGCTATACCCATACCAGTGCACTGACCTCGGTGGGAGAGAGATACATAAACTCGCTATAGTATTAAATCTCACCCAGATGGTTCAAGGAGCGACGCGGGTTCCTGATGTTGAGAGCCATACAGCCAATTGCTTGGACCTTCTGCTGACTACTGATCTGGACTGCTACTCGGTGGCGATTTCCTAGCCGCTTGGCAGCTCCGATCATTGTCTAGTGAAATCTGTATCTGTCTACTCGCCGCCTGATCCCAGTCTCAAGGGCTCTCGGAGTGTGTGGCGATACAAGTCAGCAGATTGGGACGAGATGCGTTCCTCCTTTGCGTCTTATCTCTGGCGGCCTGTCTGCTTTTCTTCTGAAGACTCCTCGACCTACGCAGATGCTGTGACAGATTTGCTACAAGGAATGGAGTATTTTTTCCTTTCTCCGACGTAGTTATATCCAGTAAAGCTCAACCCTGGTTCAGAGCCGATTGTAGACGTGCTGAGGCGCTAAATCATGCGGCATATCTGGCTTGGATAGATGCTCGACACCACAAGGCCAATGATGTAAAGGAGAACAAGAAAGCCTTCAACCGCACCGCCAAGTCCTGCAAAAAGGCTCTAGTGAAAACTCGATTTGACCACGTCAGCCGTATTGGGAACAAACTGGCTTCATACCAATCAGATAATAAAGCCTTTTGGTCCCTGGCAAAGTTGGTTGAATCAAATTTCTGCCGACCCTCAGACCTTCCTTCCTCCTTCCTTCTTTCCTCCTACTCTTCCTTCACTTCCTCCTCTGCTAAAACTGGATGGGACGCTGGCTCACACCGCCGTAGAGAAAGCAAACCTTTTCGCTACTCTATTCGCGGAAAATTCGCGTCTGGATTCCACCAACGCGAAACCACCCAGTTTACCTGGATGCGATGTGAATATACCGGAAATTTGCATCTGTTATACTGAGGTTCTTAAAACGCTGTGGAATCTGGACATGGGCCTTGATGGGATTTCAGCAATAGTACTGAAAACCTGCGCACCTGAACTCGCTCCTGTGTTGACACGCCTTTTTCGCCTTTCAATGACGACTGGAAAAGTACCGAAATCATGAAAGCTTGCCAACGTGCAGCCTGTGCCCAATAAAGGCAGTCATGCCGACCCCTCCAACTATAGGTCAATTTCAGTCACGTCCATACTCTGCAAGACTATGGAGCGTGTACTGAACAGTAGGCTAATGGCACACCAGAAGCGAACGATCTACTCAGTGACCGCCAACACGGGTTTTGCCGAAATCGCTCCACTGGGGATCTTCTAGCGTATGCCACCTACATCTTGAGCTTGACCATCGAGAATCATGGGGAGGCACTAGCTGTCTCCCTTGATGTCTCGAACGCCTTTGACAGGGTCTGGCATGATAGTCTTATTAGCAAGCTTCCATCGTATGGTCTGCCTACTGGTCTCTGCGCCTGGATCTCAGTTTTTCTGAGTGGCCGGTCGAGAGTAGTCGTCGACAGCTGCTCATCCGACCAAATAGCTATAAATGCCGGAGTCCCGCAGGGATCAGTTGTCTCCGCAACTCTATTCCTGCTACACATTAACAATCTATTACTCTCCGCTAAACGGAGTACGTTCCATCTATCTCCGTCTTTTCAGGGTGCCGTGCCGATAACTGACCACCTCGAGCTTCTTGGTATCACCTTAACGCCTACTCTCAACTTTGGTTCGTACATCGAATCTAAATTAAAAAATCAAAATTAGGTCAAATTGTCAATTGTACTAAACAATAATAACTTTTGCCCTGATGATACTTTAAAACGCGAAACCGGTTGGTTTTAATAAATAAAAAGTCAAGTATAACAGTACAAGTGCTTTTAATACGATATAAATATAAGTTAACATGGAGTTTTACCAAGTGCCGACGACATTCAGTGTTCAAAGGCTTTAGATAGTTTCGTTATGTTCGTCCGCCTGTCCAGTGTCCACAGCTTAGTTCAAAGTCTCTTGTACTAAAAATCTATTATTTACCATGAATATACATACTAGTCAAGCCGAACTTTACCTGTAGAGAAGGTACCCTGTAGGTAACAGGGTACCTCCTCTACAGGTAAAGTTCGGATGCATTTTTTTTTTTGATAACCCATGAACTATAGGTCATTGAAGGGGTCTCTAAAAATACTGCGGGTTTGTGAAAACACCTTTTAAAGATCCGTTTGTTTATAAAATCCATATTTACGTTCTAACCGTTCACTGCCAGTATTTCATAAACGCCGGACATTTTATTGATTTTACTAGTTTATATAATGTTATGAAGGCGTGGCAGACTACATACCAGATCCTAACCGCGATCCCAAATTACGTAGGCTCTGTCACATTCTCACAGATCCCGACGATCTTGTATAGTTATATAAATCGAACATTATATAGTTTATAATTTATATAATGTTCGATTATCTATTAATATGTAACTCCGTCAGTAAATATTATTCAGTTGTTCGATTCTTTCACCAAGTCCTCAAACTTAGCGGTTGGATAATGTCCCGAAATATAGACTGTACGATCAGAACAATAATAATCTAAGGAATTATATAAGGTAGAGCTGCACTAATAATATACCAAATCTGTGTCTTTTGATCTTTCATTTGTATATTCTTTCCAAATTTCAAAGCACGTTTTAGGTAAGAATTTAATAATTACGCATTTTTAACAAATCACATGTTTTTACATAACCCTCTAAGGTGGAAGAAAAACTTTACGATTCGTAATCAGCAAAGCAGATATTCGGTCTTACAATTGCTAAGACAGCCACATCCCTAAATTTACGAGACTATAAACCCGCAAGTCTATTCATTTGACGAGTTGAATTTCATCACCGTTTTATGAAAATGTCTACCTAGTTATCTTTATTTCACTTTTACGACGCGTACAGATGAGATTTGTAATATTAAATTCAATGCTTCATTTTAAACGGTGATTTAATATTCCATAAGGATACCCACATCTTTACTGGAATACAAATCTATAGCGTCTGTCTGTATATTCAATTTTACCGTGAACACGTCTTTAAATTTGCCTTGAAAGGGTAACAAAATTGGGGGATACAGTTTGGTATTATAGCTACATAACTATCACTAATATCCAAAATCGAATTATGCCACTGGAAAGCTAAGGAATCAAAGAATTTGATAAGCTGAGTGCGGATTACGATGCTTCGCGGGGAATGGAGTAGGAAGTGCCGCCATTTTTTAGTAAATTACATTGCATTACATATGTTGCATATGGTTTATATTATGGCTCAGAGCAACTACAAAATGCGATTAGATTTTATTTGAAAGCTCTTGTAATGATTTATTGATTGTATAGTTTAAAAAAATAATTTTAAGTGCTTATAATAATTATATGTGGCGCGTAATTGAAAAAATTCAAAGAAACATTGTAATCAACCAAAAAATCTTTAAAAAGCCATATCAAAATACAAGAAATAAATATCCCATTTAAAAGGAGTTTTAAATGAACCCCGATATGAAAGAGTGAAGAAATATCGCGATCGCAAGAAGACGAATGCGTCTGAACCGATTGACGATGACACTTGTAAGAAGAATATTTTTTTTGCGGTATATCTAAATCGCTGCTGGCATTAAGGACTTTCACAGCTTCATCGGTTATGAGAGCGAGCAGAGTACTCAGCCAGAGTTTAAAGATGTGAGGTTGTACGCTCTCCGCCCTAAGGGTTTCTCCTAGAAGACTAATCTTCAGCTTAGGGTGGGACATTATTTTGTCCATCGGTTGATCCTTGCTCTTAGGCTCGGTTTGCAGATGGGCGAAATAGGGGGTTGTCGCGCATGTACGTGTGGAGTGTTTTGATGTGTTCCCTTAATTATCAGATCGTCGGGATCGGTGAGAATGTGACAGGGCCTACGTAATTTGGGATCGCGATTAGGATCTGGTATGTAGTCTGCCACGCCTTCAGCTTCTTGCAATATCGACATTTATTTACTCTTTCATATAGGACTTCATTTAAAAACCCTCTCAAACGGAATACATTCCTTGTATTTTTATATAGTTTTTGAAATATTTTTTGGTTGATTACAACTTTTCTCTGAATTTTTCACTTAAGCGCCATATACATATATTGACTATAAGCATTAAAAATTAGTTTTTTGAACTAAACAATCAGTAAATCATTACAAGAGCTTTCGAATAAAACTTAATTTTTTTGATTCTTTAGCTATCCAATGGCATAATCAGATTTTGGATGTTGCTGTAAGTTATGTAGCTATAATATCAAACTTTATCTCGAAATTTTGTTGACATCCGTTTTTTGAACTGTCCCCCTATGAAGACAAATTTAAAGACGTATTCACGTCAAAACTATCACGGCTTAGAAAACTTTACAAGTTTCTTAGTAATAGTCGACCAACTTATGAAATGTACTAGGCGATGTTTTTACAGGCCGTGAACTTGTGGTGCGGATATATTCGTCAATGTCTAAATAAATTAGGTGTTTATTGTTCATAGTATGAAACAATAAAAACCTACTTCTTAGTTCTCTTACCTGCCATGCCTGACATGCTCTTTTCAATTTATAAAATCAATGTCTTAGGTGCCTCATAGACCTACAATAATATTGCGCAATATTACGTATTGCGCAATGCTATTGACCGTTTCAGGTTAATATTGCACAATGATTGAACGAAAGTTTTAATAGGTTCAACTTTTACTGCGCAATATTTTTTTCTTGCACTGTGTAGGTTTAAGATTGCACAATATTTTTCACTTCAGAGGTTGTAGCGGTCGCGTTCGGTTAGTCACGGTGTTTAATGTATGGTCGTGTCGTAAATTTAAGCAAAATGGCGAGCAAGAATGCTGTAAAAGATAAGGAACAGGAGTTTTTCCTTGAATTTATAGAATTATATGGAGATTTATTTAACTACATCACTAGCATGGTTGCCGCTAAAACTTCGTCGTCAGACATGTTTGCTGCTCGCTCGAAATTATTGATTTTATTTGATTTATATATTGAACGTTTGGAGTCAAAAGGGTATTCAATATTATTGCACAATAAAAGTATTGCGCAATGTTATTGTAGGTCTATGGGGCGCCTTACGCGTTCTCAAAACAAAAACTAATGTGCGTGAAATGAAATTCCAACATTATCATACCGAAGGATGTGACATTTAAATTTAATCCACACACTAGACGTAACAAACTAACTGATTTAACCATGTTGGTCCGGGCTCCTTTAGAATAGACCAACTACCGTTCTGCCAGACAGGTTGTAAAAGGCGACCGATTGACAATACATGTCACTACGTACCACGGCCTTACTTATTCTTGTCGCAATAGTGCCAATGCTTGCCATTGTCATATTCTGTTTGAAGGGTAAGGTAGCCGGTAGTCTTAGCATGTTGCATTGTCATTCTGCCACACAGATAGCAACGTACCATTGACAACTTTGGTGTTTATAGGCGATGGTTTGTCTTTCCATCAATAGAACTACTGCTTGTTTGCTATCTCATGATATAAGTAAATTGATAAAATGCGTATCTAGCCACGCGCAATGCAGGATTTCGAAGTTGCCCTTCATAATATGCGGACTAAGAAGAGGGCTTTAATTGTTTCATTCTATGAACATTTAACCTCATCAACGGCAATGACGTATATATCCGCTACACAGGCTCACCGCTTATAAATAATTCTCAAAGTAAGTTGGTTGACTATTTGCTCAAAAACTTGTAAAGTCTTCAAAGTTCTTTTCTTTTAACTTATTATTTTTACTTTTTTAAGTTTTTCCCATCCTCGAAACTATCTGTTTATCTGGCAAAGGAGGGGTGGGGGGGACACTTGGCTCTATTAAAATTAAGCACTTTAAAGCTTTATATTTCATAAGCGAGTCCCTTAATCGAATAATTGTTTCGACAAACCCATAATATTTATACAATTAGCATCCCAACTTTACATGTAGAGGAGATACCATAAAAAATGTTTTTCAAGATTTTCTGTCACAATTTAACTGCCGTAACTAATATGTATGTGTTACGACAGGCATCCGGCATATGTTCTACTATCTGTGCGAAGCAGGGATGTATTCGCTAATCTATATTAATTACATACATATCTTTACGCCAGATCCCTTACGGGGTAGGCAGAGAGAACCGAGTGCCATACATCACGATCCTTGCAGGCTTGTCTCGCTTCCTCCACATTCATCACTCTCTTCATACACACACGCCGGTTGCGAAGACTCTTGACACCACCTTCGGACAGTACTCGATCAATCTTTTTTTTTTTTTTATATCATAAGATAGCAAACAAGCGGATGGGTCTCCTGATGGAAAGAGTCAACCATCGCCTATAGACACCAAAGATAATGGTGCGTTGCTATCTTGTGGCGAGGTCTAATGCCACATGCATAAGTTTACCGGCTACCTTAACCTCCAAACCGGAACACGACAGCGACAAGCACTGACGCTATTGCGGCAGGAATAGGTAAGGCGGTGGTACTAGACCCGGGCGAGACAATGCAGAACTCTACCACCTAGTAAAATCTGATCTGATCGTGATATGCCAGTCTTGGTCTTCCCCGGTACCTACATCCTTCCACACTCACGTTGTATATCTGTTTTGTTAACCTTTCATCTACCATTCTTTCTACATGTCCGAACCAACGGAGCATGACCTTTCTCATCTTTACACCGACACTTTCTTTCAAACCTAACCTCTCTCTCACTTCAACATTACGAACCCGGTCCGCGAGTGTCACACCACATATTTTTCTTAGCGACCTCCTAGACTGCGTTGATTCTACTTTCATGCCCTTTCCGACATACCCAACTCTCACTTCCATACAATAGCGTTGGGATAAGCACATGTTTATGCAGGGCTAGATGGGCACCCTGACTTAAAATTGTGCTATTAAGCAATCTCTCTAACGCTCCATTCACGATGTTCCCTGTACCCCGGCTTCGCACGGGTGCAATTTAAACACACAAAAATATGTTTTTATGACAAATCTATGTAATTATTGGCTTTTCTCTACTATAACTCTGCATTACTTTATCTATTGATAAAAACCGCATTAAAATCCGTTGCGGCATTTAAAAGATAGAAGCGAATAAGCAGCGCAAGTGAATTTGTTTAATACCATGTAAAAAAGAGAACATAATTATAACTATTATTATATTTTTTCAAGAGAAAATAGGATAAGTTGAAGCAGTAAGCTTTAAGCATATTTAATTTCAATTGAATAAGAAAATACAGTTTAGCAATTCTTACTAACAGTATTTTGTAATTTCTTAAACATTTTCCCTTGCTTGATATTACAATTTAATCCATGCTACCTTAATCTAGTCAAGTCAAGCTTGCTTTGATTTTTCAAAATGAAATTCCTAAGGAAACATTTTCGAAAGAGTTCTTTGAAGATTCTATTTTGTGAAAACATTTTGTGTCTATTTAAATTTACAATGCGGATGACTTCAACTTGGGTTTTCTTTTGTGAACAACTGTAATAATTGATAGTACTCTCAATTGTATTTTAGGATAGGAAATAAATATAGGCGATATTGAATTATATTAAAAAATATCTAGTTATATATCTATTACTAAGTGGAAGAGTAGATGCATATTTTTACTTTTTTTACCTGTCTGCTTCAAAGACAGTTAAACACGACCAGTAAATAATTATTAAATATAGGAAAATTATATTTCTAAATATCGTATTAGTTCTGTATAATACTTTTGAAATAAGAGTTATAGTAGAGAAAAGCCAATAATTACAAAGATTTGTCATTAAAACATATTTTTGTGTGTTTAAATTGCGCCCGTGCAAAGCCGGGGCAAACTCTAGTTAATAATAATAAATAGAATCAATACAAAAGTTGTCAAATGCAAAATAACTCAGAAATTAAAAACGTTTTATCGTTAAAACATAGATATATTTATACTTAAAGTGTTAAAAGCAAGTTGTTTAACCAAAACAAATAAGAACAAGTTATTGGTTTTCATTTTTTGACCGCCCCGTTGGTAGAGTGGTTAGCGACCCTGACTACGCAATCAATGGAGTCCGGGTTCGATTCCCAGCAGGGACATGCATTTGTGTGATGAGCACATATATTTGTATTTCTGGGTTTGGGTGTTTATTTATTTATTTATTTATTTATTTATTTATTTATTTAACAAAATCCACAGCGCTTAACAACAAAATATGTACCTACATACAAAGCGTAACTTGGGCCAAGGGCCAGTTATGGATTTACATTATATATGCAGGACTTATACAACACAGCAAACGACACAATAAATATCAAATAACGTTTCAACATAATTTAACTTTTACAAAATGCCTAATCAATAAATATAAAGGTTATTTATATGTTTGTCTGTCATTTCCAGCTAATTGTCGCTGTAACAATAATTTATTTATAGTTGAATTTATGGGAAGTATTTTTGGCTAATTTAATTATTTCCTCTTTTATATATTAGTAATTATAGTAGGACAGTAGTCAGAACTGCAAGGATCGTGACAAATGGTAATGGTACTCGGTTCACTCCGCCTACCCCGTAAGGGATCAGGTATGAAGATATGTAAGCAAATGAATAATAATAATAAATAATAATAACTGAACGTGTCACACAAAAACACAAGTAATGAAAGTGAAAATGATAGTTTAAAATTTAACAACAAAAACAGACAGTAAATATGTAACACTTCAAATTGAAAATATAAAATGAAATTAATTAGATTAAAAATAATAATACATTAAAAATAAAGACTCATGTTAAATTTACACAATATACTAAAATTCGCATTCTTACATTATGGAGATACGGTGCGTGTGTGTGTATGTATGTGCGTGTATGCGTGTGTGTGTATGTGCGCGTGTTTATAAGTCTTCATTGATAGATTTCATGATAAAGTTTTTAAATTCTTTTTTAGTCATACAGAATGGATCGGCACATGCAAATTTTCTGTTAAATGTGTTTTTAAGCCTATCAATAGCACAATTTGCTGCATATGTAGTATTGTAGGTATTGATATAGAACAAAGGAGTGTGTCTAGTACGTCTTATTGGTGTGCACAAGAAGAGAAGCCGAGCAGTTAGTGCAGTGCTATCTATCGGCCCACGAATCACACTATACATAAACATCATGTCTAAAAGATGACGCCTTGAGTTAAGTGTCATAATGTTTAGGCTTTTACAAGAATCAATATAGCTCGTATTTGAACGAGAAATACGATAATTGAGGTATTTAATAAATTTCTTTTGAAGAGTCTCGATTTTCGCTATGTGAGTTTTACAACACGGATTCCATACTACTGAACAGTATTCCAATAGACTACGGACATAACTGTAGTATAATACTTTTATGCAGTCAGTATCTGTAAAATTACTGCAAACGCGCATTACAAATCCCAAATTTTTGTACGCGCGATCTGTTATAGCGTCTATATGTTTTGTAAAAGTAAGTTTATGATCCAAGAATAATCCTAAATCTCGCACTAGATTTGTCCTTGTAACAATATTTTTGTTGATAAGATATACAGAAAATATTGTATTTTTTTTCCTAGAGAAAGTTATACATAAATATTTAGAGACGTTCACTTTGATGCGATTCAAATCATAATACTTTTCAAGTCGATCTATGTCCTCTTGTAACTTAGCACAGTCTAATTCACTCTCAATTTTGTTATATATTTTTGTATCATCTGCATATAGTAAAAAATTTGAGTGGTGGAGACATTTATTTATGTCGTAGAGATACCCTATGTAGAATAAAGGGCCGAGTAAGGATCCCTGCGGAACACCAGAGGTAACAGTAACGTAATCGGATCTATATCCACCTATCACAACAGACTGGCTTCTATTTCTAAGATAGGATTCAGTCCATCTTAATAGATCTCCACAAATACCTAATTCTTCGAGTTTTCTAATAAGAATATAATGATCTACTCTATCGAACGCCTTTTCGAAATCAGTATATATGACGTCTACTTGGCCACCTCCATCCATCGCCTGCAATACATCACTACTGAATTCGGTAAGATTAGTGGTTGTTGATCTCCCTTTAATGAATGCATGCTGTTGAGGAGGTATTTCTTTTGTAACTATATCATATATGTGTTTATGCACGATTTTCTCAAAGCACTTGCTGAGAACATTCAGTATTGAAATAGGTCTATAATTGGAGATTTCAGTTTTGAGACCGCTTTTGTGAATTGGCACCACGTTAGCAATCTTCCATATGTCTGGAAAAACACCTTCTCGTAAAGACTTATTGAAAATAAGTGACACAGGCTTAGCCAGCGATTTCGCACATCTTACAAAAAATATAGGTGGTAGCCCATCATTACCTGGACCCTTGTTAACATTGAGGTTACTAAGCAATTTTGAAACATCTTCCTGAAAAACTTCAATTTTATTTAAAGTGTTACTTGCTATAAGATGTGATTGCCGTTCTGGATACGTTGAAGCAGGTTTAATAAATACTTTTTGAAAAAAGTTGGTAAAGGTGTTTGCTATTTCAGTATGGCCTGTAATTGTTTTGCCTTCATAGTGCATTAGATTAGGATAACCCAAAGAACTTTTGCGCTTTGATTTAATGTAAGACCACAGTATTTTAGGATTACGCCTTATATCTATTTGGATCTGTGTAATATATTTGAGATAACAAGTTTATTAAACATATCACAGTGTTACTACAAGCATATAATTTGCTTACTTTGAGGTCAGATCATTTCATGTAATTTGTCCATTGTCCATTTGTAACGTACTAGCTTTGCCCGCGACTTCTACCTCGTGGAAAAAATTCTGAAGATAGTCCCGGGGTTTTACACTCATAGTTCCCGTTCCCGTGAGATTTTCGGGATAAAAAATTACCTATGTCCTTTATCAGGTCTCAAACTATCTATGTACGAAATTTAATCCAAATCGGTTCAGTGGTTTAGGCATGAAGAAGAGACAAACAGACAGACTGACTTACTTTTGCATTTATAATATTAGTATGGACTAACTGCAGTGTGCAGCCTGCTGCATTATAAAAGTTTTTGGTGAATCCCGTGGGATCATCTAACTTTTCAGTAATCTCGAATAATTCATTCGATTTTGATGTTTTACGCAGTATTTTGAAGGAGAAGAGCTAATAAGATTGAAATCAATGGGTATTGGGTATATTAGTCTGAAGTAATTTGAAAAATATAAAGTAAATTTGTTTTGAACAACATAATTTTGTTATTTGATAAGTTGTAACTTTTGAAAACTTGTTTAAATTTCGGTTTTAGAAACAACATTTAACGCAGTTTTTAAAGTACTAAAATACTCGTATTGCAGAACGTTAAAGATAGTTGAAATATCTCGAAATTATGTCAAATAAAAACTTTTCGTAAATGATAACTCCCGAACGGATAAACTAATATCAATAGAATCAGCGGCATTGGACGCAGTATTTTCGCCGTGTTGATCCCGGCCTCCTTTGAAGAATAGGCCAACTGCCGTTCTGCCAGGCAGGTGGTAAAAGGCGACCGATTGGCTATCGAGTCACTACCATCGTGGCTACTAGGTGGTAGAGTTTTGGATTGTCTCGCCCGGGTCTGGTACCACCGCCTTACCTATTCCTGCCGCAATAGCGTCAGTGCTTGTCGCTGTCGTGTTCCGGTTTGGAGGATAAGGTAGCCGGTAAACTTATGCATGTGGCATTAGACCCCGCCACAAGATAGCAACGCACCATAAACATCTTTGGAGACCCATCTGTTTGCTATTTTATGATATATAAAAAAAATAATTAAAATTAGCTATATTGTGTACTCAATTGGTACATCAATGTGGAAGTTATTTCAAAAAATTACTAGCCGATATTTTTTTGTGTGTTTTTCGAAATTTCTTAAATCAGGCGATTATTCGATCGTTCTTTTGTTAGTAGATATGTATATGGTATAGTAAGAAGGGCGCAAATGGAATACACGGCATCAATCTAGATATGTTATTAATTTTTCTTTATTATGTTTTAATTTGAATGTTTTTTAGAATTTATTGCTGTAATAATTAGCAATATTATATTACAGATTGTTTAATAACGCACACATGTATACCTACTTAACGTAAATTAAGGTACCTAACTATAATTATGAATATGATTTTTTTGTTTTTTTTTTGTTTTTTTTTTGTTTGTTTCTTTTTATGTTTTTTGTCTTTTGTATGTTTTGTTATTCTTTTTTACGTATTTTTATATTATTTTATTATATATAATACAATTAATTACAATAGACTATTTTTGCATACACATGTGTTGTTAACTATTCTATATGTATTATGGTAATTATCGTGATTACTTAATTACATTAGACAGTTTATTAATATATATATATATATATATATATATATATATATATATATATATATATATATATATATATATATATATATATATATATATATATATATTAGGGTGATTCATTTGCGACAAACATTTTTTTTTTAGGTGCTCAAGCAAAATTTTGTTCTACATATTGAAAAAAAATTTCCACCAAGATAGAGCTCTTAATTCGAGTTTGAAGTGCTTGCCGTTTTAATTTGATTTTTTCCCATTAGAAATGCATGTAAATATTTTTATTTTTTTTCAAATTTCTAATGCTTGGACACATTTAATGATATTGGCATTCTGATTACTGAAATATATCCAGGATTCCACGCTCTTTAAATGACTTTTCGTCAATTTTAATGTCGCCTGCTTTGGTCCACTGGTACCATCTGTCAAAGTTATGTTTTCGAATAAAATGCACATTTTTTTGTTTTTACAGCGAAAATTGATTGATAGATGGAAAAAATAATACATATTTTTATAAAAAATTTGATTCTCTTCAAAAAAGGTCGTAACTTAAGTCTCTCAGGCGCATAGTTTTTAACTTGCAGAAACTTTTGTAACTAAAAATGTAGAAAAATGATAAAAAAATTACAAATTATGATGTTTAAATTCAAGTTTTTGTTTCAAATTTATTTTTCTCATTACATTGTCAATTTTACTTTTTGTACTTTTATACCTGACATGTTACACATACTGACATACAGACACACATACACACACAAATAAATAAATAACACAATAAGCGGGAAACAAAAAAGTTAATACAAAATTTTAATAAATTTGTAATTTATCATAGTTTATATTTTTATTAGAAATACAACCGAAAGAAAATGAATTGTTATTTTATAAACTTTAAATGAAAGCTCTGTTTACTAAATATATCTTCACATAAGTTAGGTATTACTTTGTTGTTGAATAAAGTTTTTTGGTACATGTTAGGAATTCTTTTCTATAATTTTGAACAGTTAATAATAGGCATTGTTTTTTATCTTCGTCGTATGTGCCAAACTCATTGAATTTTTCAACGAGCGCAACACATCGCTCGGCTGTGTCGTTTACAACTTTTACAGAGCTTTCATTTAAAGTTTATAAAATAACAATTCATTTTCTTTCGGTTGTATTTCTAATAAAAATATAAACTATGATAAATTACAAATTTATTAAAATTTTGTATTAACTTTTTTGTTTCCCGCTTATTGTGTTATTTATTTATTTGTGTGTGTATGTATGTCTGTATGTCAGTATGTGTAACATGTCAGGTATAAAAGTACAAAAAGTAAAATTGACAATGTGATGAAAAAAATAAATTTGAAACAAAAACTTGAATTTAAACATCATAATTTGTAATTTTTTTATCATTTTTCTACATTTTTAGTTACAAAAGTTACTGCAAGTTAAAAACTATGAGTCTGAGAGACTTAAGTTACGACCTTTTTTGAAGAGAATCAAATTTTTTATAAAAATATGTATTATTTTTTCCATCTATCAATCAATTTTCGCTGTAAAAATAAAAAAATGTGCATTTTATTCGAAAACATAACTTTGACAGATGGTACCAGTGGACCAAAGCAGGCGACATTAAAATTGACGAAAAGTCATTTAAAGAGCGTGGAATCCTGGATATATTTCAGCAATCAGAATGCCAATATCATTAAATGTGTCCAAGCATTAGAAATTTGAAAAAAAAATAAAAATATTTACATGCATTTCTAATGGGAAAAAATCAAATTAAAACGGCAAGCACTTCATACTCGAATTAAGAGCTCTAACTTGGTGGAAATTTTTTTTTCAATATGTAGAACAAAATTTTGCTTGAGCACCTAAAAAAAAAATGTTTGTCGCAAATGAATCACCCTAATATATATATATATATATATATATATATATATATATATATATATATATATATATATATATATATATATATATATATATATATATGTATATATATATATGTATATGTATATATATATATATATATATACATATATATATGTATACATATATATATATATATATATATATATATATATATATATATATATATATATATATATATATATATATATATATATATATATATATATATATATATATATATATATATATATTAGGGTGTCCGTTATTTACCAAGTTGATTTTTTTTTTGCGGACGCCCCCTGGATTTTTAGTTTTTGACCTAAAAAAAATATCCTACATAAATAAGCTCTTAATTACCGAATTAAACCTTGCCCCAATCGAGTTGCATTTCCCATTTAAATAACATGGGAATTTGCAACTTTTTCTTATTAATTTTATTCCTCTGAAAAAAATACCACTACGACTATTATCGATGCATATTCTGATAGGGAATTTAATGCTCTACAAAAAAGCTCTCTTATAATTTTTCGATAAAATCATTCCTTTAAGAGTTATTCGTGGTTTAAGTTGTGTTTATAGTTAATATGGTGTCCGTTATTTACGAAATTGATTATTTTTGTTGACCAAATCTTGAACTCAAAAAAAAATTATAAGAGAGCTTTTTTGTAGAGCATTAAATTCCCTATCAGAATATGCATCGATAATAGTCGTATTGGTATTTTTTTCAGAGGAATAAAATTAATAAGAAAAAGTTGCAAATTCCCATGTTATTTAAATGGGAAATGTAACTCGATTGGGGCAAGGTTTAATTCGGTAATTAAGAGCTTATTTATGTAGGATATTTTTTTTTAGGTCAAAAACTAAAAATCCAGGGGGCGTCCGCAAAATATATATATATATATATATATATATATATATATATATATATATATATATATATATATATATATATATATATATATATATATATATATATATATATATATATATATATATATATATATATATATATGCATATATATATATATTAATGAATATATTACGATATTTTTGATGGCATGAATTGTTGGGAATCTTATATTAAATAATACAGAGCATATAAGGATATATTTTCATGTTATTTTATTTGATTAGTTATACATAGTTACATTTTACGGTTGGTACAGGTTTTATAAAAGGAGGGTTCATTTATATTTTTAAATAAAGATTGAAAGATGAAGTGAAATGATATATCGATATTTTATACTACATATTTACAATCTTATAATTAATAGTTTAATCTTTAAAATTAAAATCTATTTGTGCAAAGTATATAAAGATATTTTAAAGTATATGTTATTATAAAAATTAGACACAAAACATCAGTAAATTTATGATAACATTTATATAAAATATTAATGTAGATTTGTGGTTTTAAATTTTTAACTTTATTGTTTATTAAATTGGTGAATGTGTCAATGGTTGTTTGCATTTTAATTATATCGATTAGTAGGGATGGAGCGATTTTTAGTATTGTGGAAGCAACTAAATGTTGGTTTCTGGTTGCTTCAAATCTCGGGCAGTTTTGCATAAGGTGCTTGATTGTCTGTTGGGTTGTATTGTCACATGGGCATCTAATGTTTTCAATTTGAAGCGGTAAAGGTGTTCCTAGTAATAGCCATGATTTGTAAGTATTTGTGTAAATTGTAAGTAAGATTTCGTGTTATTTATGAAGTTTGTGAAGCTATTAAAGTCTGGAAGTAATTGTTTGATATGATGATCTTGATCTATCTTATCGTACAGTGTTTTTGTCATTAACTTTAATTTATTTTTTGAAGTATACTTTACATAACTTATTGAAATTTTATAATAATCTGTTTCTTTATTCAGTACAGCTGCGATTTTTGCTGTTTCATTGGCCATTTCGTTACCTCTGATCTTGTTGTGTGCTTTAACCCACAAGAATTTGACATTTTTTCCAGTACAAAGTAATCTATGGATAATTGTATGAGTTTTATTAACAATAGGATTATGGCTATTGGGATTATATCTATACCTTTCTCATGCGTATTTCTTATAATCGATCATGATTTCCAGGCAATGATAAGTAATGGTCGATGTGGATGGCTGATGTGTATGGCTGTGGCAATTTATTTATTATTTATTTATTTAAAAAATTATGCACAATTGAGTACATAGGTGGACTTAATACTACATGGCATTCTCTACCAGTCAACCCAAACTAATTAGAGAACATTTCATTTAAAGGGGTGCACGATAAATTAAATTAGTAAAATTTAGTTACAATAACTGCTGGTAATACTAAAAAAACTCAAAACTTAAATACAAATAAAATATACTTATTATATATTATACCTATACACATATTATATACACATACATACCTAAATAAGAAACATACATAGATATACATAGTACATATATTAATTTATAATAGGGAAATAAGTATAAATACGACGATTAAATACATAAATAAATTAAAATAATGTCTGATAATGTTAATTCATAAGATATTTTTTAACAGAACGTTTAAAGGAAAATTTGGAGGGACTATTCCTAAGTTCAACCTGAAGAGCATTCCAGAACCTTACAGATTGGGATACAAATGATCGAGAGACAAATTCGGTACGACAAAAAGGAACTTGAAGAGTAGGGATGGTGCTTGAGCGAAGATTACGAGAATGTGTTGTGTTCTGAAATTTGATTTTTAACTTACGTTAACGCGGTCCTGCTGGGTTATATAATACAGAAAAGAGAGTGCATAACATTCGCAACTGTCTACGTTGACGAATTGGAAACCATTTTAGTTTAGTACGGAATCGGGATACGTGATCGTATTTGCGAAGACCATGCACGAAACGTATGCAATGTTGAGCAAGCGCTCTAATCTGTCAAGGAGAACTTAGCTTAAGTCCTAAGAACATACATCCGCGTAATCAATTATCGGCGGCACCAACGATTGTACCAATAAAAGCTTAGTGTCGATAGGTAAGAAGTTTTTATGGTGATAGAGTGAGCGCAGAGCCAGATAGACCTTGCGGCAGACTTCAGTAATATGTGGAAACCACGAAAGTGTGTTATCAATTACAAGTCAAAATTTGCATTGAATGCATTTGAAAAGTCAATTAAAACTAAAACTGTCAACTCTGATGCCTCCGTAGCGATCCTCACATCTTCAGTGACTTTTAAAAGAGCAGTGGCTCTGCTGTGTCCTGCGCGAAAACCAGACTGATAAGGACTTAGGTAGTTAGACTATGTCAATAAGTTAATGACTTGCTTATGAACAGTTGCCGTTTATTACCGACTTGTCCTTACCGCTTCGGAACTTGAAACTAATTTGAGAACGTAAAGATACTTTGTTACCGTGAACTAGGTATACAGTTCTAGTCGTTTTATTAATTACTTGTAATGTGGTTGTCTGGAAGAAATCGCTTGTCAGCGATAAGACCGCCTTTTGTATCAGATTGTTTACTTTAGATTGTATTACTAGTTTGATCCTCGTGTCATACAATAAAGAATATTATTTTTATTCCTTTATTTTTCTTATTTTATATACATTTATAATAATAATATTTAAAAAAATACAATATTATAAAAACAAATATATAAAAATAGGTTTCCCGTTTACGGGAGCCTTGCAGCTAAGCCGCCGGTGGTCAGGATGACAGAGAAAAAAGCCTCCTCATAATACGTGCCGTTCCTAACACTGCCACCTTCTGTATCTGGCCCTTGTTCCAGAATTGTAGGGAGAGCTTCCGTAGATGTTGGTCGAGACATTATTATTATTATTATAAAACTACTAGCTGACCCGGCAAACGTGTTCTGCCTTTTTAACTACTCACGTTTTTTAAATATTTTTTCACCTTTTAAAACCTTCCCTGGACTTCAACAATTAATTCAAAACCCAAATCGGTTCAGCCGTTCTCGAGTTTTAGCAAAACTAACGAACAGCAATTGATTTATATATATATATATATATATATATATATATATATATATATATATATATATATATATATATATATATATATATATATATATATATATATATAGATTATTTGCACACTGATTCATTGTTTTTATATGATTGATGTCACGTCAAGAAAAGAAGATTCCAGAAAAGCTCAGTGACCTTTCACAGAAAAGGCTTGGTGTAGTTCATTACCACAGGGAAATCTGCCAAGATCAACATTTTTGTGTTTTGATTTCCCGCGCGGGTTACAATATTTATAATCAAAAACAAACACAATATTTATAATCATTGAAGTATTCTTTCTATAAGATTTTTACCTGATTTATGATTTATGATATTTTTACAATAATCTGTTAGATGTGGTTGAAAAATGTTTGATAATATTGCTGTACTTTGAGCTGAGGAATCTCTCGAGTATATATTTTTTATATTATAAGCTAATAAGCTAGCAGATGGCTAAAAAAAGAGCATGGTAGACAGCAAACTTATGTTGATTAGAATAAAGTTCATTCTTTATGACACACTAAAAGTGATAATATATTATTTTTAATTTATATAATAAACAAGGAAGCAGATGGTTTGCCAGATGAAAAGAGAAAATCATCGCATCGCATCGTCGCTAGTAACATAAGTAAAGACGTTATTACCACAGAGACGCTGCTATCTAGTTTGGTGTGAATAGGCAAATAGTTTTATTGGTCAATTGACCCAGCCGTACCAACCATATTGCGTGTTTCCTAAGTTCATGCCATACGCGAGAGTTATTTATAATGGTTTGTAACTAGGATTGTGTTCTTTTTACCTTTCAGATCAGGCGATCGACGTACGCGAGCTGACGGTCTCGATCGACGGACGCCGGTTCACTCAGCCCCAGACTTCTAAGACATCCTCTCCCAGGAAAGTTCTTACCTCAGTTTGTCGCGTTTCCTGTCAAAATATCTTTCCTTTCTTTAACCCTAAACGCAAAGCCGAGAGCTTTTATAAGTTTGAGGTGTGTATCTGTGTGTCTGTCTGTGACATCGTTGCACCCAGGCGAATTATCCGATCTGGTTGAGATTTTTTTAAATTGCGAGATGGTTCTGAGCTATGATTCAATAGAATCTGTTTAGTCGTTTCAAGATCACCAGCTGTTTTAAAATTGATGAAAGGAATTAGGCAACTTGTTTTAGATAGGTACTAAATTTTGTATTCTGTTACTTCAATAACGTGATAATGGAATATCTTGATGCTGCAAGGTCCTCATTTAAGGATCATCAGCTTTTATTTAACTGGCAATGTTCGTATTTAAATAACAAATTCTCGAAATAATGCAAACCATTTTTTAACAAGTTCCTGATACCATTTGTACTGAAACTTGGCTTACTTATGTGAGTTCAGTGACAATACAATTTTATAATACCATCCAGCTGATCTTATAATGTGCTATCTTATAATAATCGAGGGACTGAAGCTCTCAGATGCAGAATTTTGACGAGATAACCGAGTTTTGGCTCATTGGTTTTGTTACTATAAGTAATAAGTTAATTTGTACATGATGATCTGAAGATGAAACTGAAAGAGTACTACCGAAACTCACATGTAGAAAAAAGTAAGGTAGTCGGGTCTGTTGTCTTTCGTCGAGTCGGCATGTTGGTTTTATTTGTACTTTCCATTGATATATTGTCGAAGATCTGAAAAAAAAAACATTTTCAGAGCTATTCATGTTTTTTCTCCTGATGGAGAAAAAACATGAATAGCTCTGAAAATGTTTTTTTTTTCAGATCAGACAGCTCTAAAAGTAGCACCGAACAAGAAACATAAAAACTCCCCGAATCAAGATGCAATTAAAAAAAACACAAAATTTCGGCACGCCAGGATTTGAGCCTGCGATCTTCCTTCAAGCCGGGACGCTCTAACCAACAGAGCTCGTGCCGACTAGTTCAAAGAGGTGAACTTCTCCTTTGCTTTGTGATCGTTTCCATCGATTGTAATGATCACTACATTACATACATGCTATAGGTATATAAAACACACACACACACACACATATATATATATATATATATATATATATATATATATATATATATATATATGTATATATATATATATATATATATATATATATATATATATATATATATATATATATATATATATATATATATATATATATATATATATATGGGTGATTCCGTTCTAACTGTGATATAATGTCAGTACCGTGTCATGTCCATTTCTAGAATTAATTTATAAATTGTTAGTTTTTTTTTTGTCGTAAACATTAGAATTTATGAGGTTATTAGTTTAAATCATTTATTACGACAAAAAAACTAACAATTTATAAATAAATTCTAGAAATGGACATGACACGGTACTGACATTTAAGTGATATATTGTAAGTTTTCTGTAAGTGGCAAGTTATATTATATGAAAATAATGTTGAAATATGTTTATAATTTTCCAATAAGCACAAAAATTTCATAAATTAATTATTAATTAATGACCTGTGAGAACAAACAATACAGGACATTGAATATCACAGTTAGAACGGAATCACCCATACATATATATATATATATATATATATATATATATATATATATATATATATATATATATATATATATATATATATATATATATATATATATATATATATATATATATATATATATATATATATATATATATATATATATATATATATATATATATATATATATATATATATATATATATATATATATATTAAAAATTAAAAATATCAACACGCCAGAATTTGAACCTGTCACCTTCCTTCACGGATCAGGTATTTTATAATATTATTAAATACATCGCGTGGATTCATGCACGAAAAAAGTAACAGGTTATTTTAATAATAAATTTCACATAATGTTTCTTACCCTCCTATTTCCGCCCTTGAAGTGTTGATTTTTGACTGACCGCGGGCCTTCGAGTAGGTATTTACTAGAAAATTTCATTAAAACCAGCGGCTTTGCTGAGAAAGCATAACACAGACAAGCAGAATTTCGCCTTTATAATATTGGGATAGATTGGGGTGTACCACGAGATAGACACTTTAATATAGCCTTATATTAATAACAGAAACTTGAGTAGCTAAATATTTATGACAGTAAAATTTTTGCTTAATAATAGTTACTTGTATTCATATAAATCTTTACAAACTTTCGCATTTATAATAGGAGGATTGAGAAAAGCGCTTCAATGGAGTGTATAAATATTGTAAAAAATTGGACTAAATATTAACTTTTAGAAAAAAAATTACATTTACAATGGTATTAACAATTCATTGAACAATTATTCTTCTATTTAAATATCTGTACAAACTTTCGCATTTTAATATAAATGGAATGAAAACTCAAATTGGGTAAGCGCTTTAATGGAACATGAAATAGGTATATTAAAAAAAAGTCTTTGATGAAATTACAAATTTAAAAAACTAGAAATTTATGTGAGAAAGAAGAACAATTAGCCGAACGTTCGATTTTTTTTTATAGAAGAGGGGGCAAACGAGTAGGAGGTGCACCTGATGGTAAGTGATCACCGCCGCCCATGGACATCCACAATACCAGAGGTCTTGCAGTTGGGTTGCCGGCCTTTTAAGAATAAGTAAGTTCTTTTTTTAACGGCCCCAAAGTCGTATCCGTTTGGAAACACCCCTGCCGGTAATTGGTTCCACAATAAAATAGTGCGAGGCAAAAAGTGCCGAGAGAAATGCAAAGTTGTGGATTCCAGACATCGAGATGGTGAGGATGGAATTTCAAATTTTGACGCGATGTCCTATGATGAAATTCGGCGGCGGCATTAATCCAAATAACTCGTCGGAACACTCCCCATGAAAGATACGATAGAAGACACAGAGTGAACCAACACCTCTGCGCAATGCCAAAGAGTCAAGCCGTTTATAAAACTAATGGTAAAAACACAGAGGTAAACAATATACCTAAAGGAAGTGAAATATATTGCAAAAAAAATCACTAAACCAGAAATTTTGAAAAACTTGATACTTGTTAGAAATAAGAACGATTATCCGAATAATCATATTTGTGTGGGTAATAGAAAGACACATACACTATTATTATTATTACTTAATTGAAGCTTGATTGCAATAAATATAAGTCATATTTTCAGACTAAAACTATAAAAATAAAGCGCCTCGTACATTTTATTGAAGTCTCAAAACCAAGCTGTATCATCTAAGTAAATACAACACACGCATACCCATCGGTTATTTGGTAGTCTTGTCTGGAGAGTTTTCAAGTAGATTTTAAAGTTGATATTGTTATAAATTTAAAAAAAACGCGTCACGTGCAGTACAGAGAGGTAGTGTTGTTTTAGCTGAAACGCATGTATTTGCATCACCACTCATCTTGCCAACCGACAAACCGATGAATCATAGTGAACTTTTCCAGTTCACGTCTATAGATGTTTGGTTTACTCTGCCTACCCGTTATGGGAATCGGGGTGATGATAGTTTTTAAACTTTTTTGTTTATTTACTTTTAAAATTATTTTCACTAGGTATTGATTATACGGTGTCTATTCAAAGCCCCTTCCGATTATCAAAAGCATTCTTGGATAGTTCATTACAATCATTATATACGTTATTAGTTTGTGAATATAGATAGGTTTACTTTCCCAAATCAAAATATTTAATCTGAATTTATATTTTAAATATTAATATGGCAACCCAAAATATTGTAGAAAATGGTGGACAGACAGCGGGCGACTACGAAATAAAGGAACGGCCTTTTTGATATATTTGCTGCCCTCCATCTATGAGCGGTCACTAATTCAACGTTATATTGTCCAACTTAAAACATTTTCTAAATTTAAGGTAATCGAAGGATAAATACAAAAAAATCTACATTAATATTACAAATGCGAAAGTTTTGGTGTTTGAATGAATGGACGTTAGTTACTCAATCTCTCCAAAAGGACTTTATATATATATATATATATATATATATATATATATATATATATATATATATATATATATATATATATATATATATATATATATATATATATATATATATATATATATATATATATATATATATAGTAGAATAGAAAATTTTCGTAACTGTACATGTAAATGTAGCGCCATCTTTTAAACTCCTTATAATTTTCAACTAACACTATCTATATATGTATCTCGTCGTATCACGTTAAATTGAAATAAAGGCCTCGCTATCCTCAAGTGACTATACGTTACCAGTCGACGGCGGTACAATGCATGGAAAGTAGGCTGGCTTTCAATGAGCCAGCATAAATTTTAGTTTTTGACAACCGCGCCGGAGTCCTGTCGCTACAAGCTGTTGTTTATTAGCCTTCGTATGTTGGAATGTACGAAAACTGAATTTATATCACTATTTGGACATTCCAATCTATAGTAAAATATTGTTACCCTTTTTGTTTAGTGATTTCGAAAACTAGTCTTCGCCGTTTACAAAATGTGTAAACGGTTGACCCGACGGGAGTAAAAAATATAACCATAGATATTTCAGTTCAAACATCTATTTTGTTAAAAATGGCAGTATATTAATTTTTGAAAAGCTGTATATTTTTAAAACAATGATGACATTCAACTCAATTTTTGAGATCTAACATATTGCTTTTACTAAATAATCAATAGGTTGGAAAATTTTGATACAATGTCAAAGAACATTTTATCTTTAAATTTCTTCATTAATAAATCCCAAACAAATTGACCGGTATTGATTAAATTAACGGTATTTGATGCAGTTTTTAAAGAAATATAGTTGATAAGGTTTTTAAGTCAATCGGTGAATTAACTTGAAAGTAATTTAAAAAAAATTAAGTAAGTTTGCTAAAAACAACGTAATTTTAATATTTGAAAAGCTATAAGTTTGGAGAATTAGATTCGATTTTTATTTTTGAAACGCATTTGACGTAGTTTTTTTAGTACTAAAATATCGTAGAATACCAAAAAATGATTGGTTGAAAAATTTCGAAGTTATGTCGAAAAAAAAAACTTTTTCAATATTTTTCGTCAACGACTACTCGCAAACGGATAAAGCGATTTTTATGCAATTAATGTATTTTTATGCAATTAAAACTAAGTTTTGAGAAACAGAGCTGATTAGTTTTTGTACTCAATCGGTACATAAATCTGGAAGATATATTAAAAAAAATACTGTTTCGCCAAAATTTTTTTTGGTGTTTTTTCAAAATTTCTCAAAATCTCCTGGACCAAATCGGTTCAAATTTTTAGGAAGTTTAAGTTGAGCGAAATCCAATCGAATGCTGTCAACCGCGTTTCGATTGGTCCAGCCAATATCGGTCCATACACACATACACACACACACACACACACACACTCACATACATACATACTGACGTCATCGTGAAAATAGTCGGAAAAGGTTCCTAAGACCTCAAAACGTGGACATTTGGTGAAAACTCGATTTTCGAAAATCGCGGTAAAATCAGTAACTTCCTTATCTACATACGTAGTGGGAAAATAAAAAAGATCGCAACAGCGCTTTATGTGTGATACGCTAGAACTCACTATACAAAAGTCTTTTTTTATATATACTAGCTGGGCCCGCGACTTCGTATGGGTCGAAAAATTTCTAAAATAAACATCAGCTATCTGCCAGTGAGAGTCCCGTCAAAATCAGTCCAACCGTTTTAGGAATTAGCTGGAACAAACAGACAGACAGACCGACTAAGTTGTAAAAATTGTTATTTCAGTATACTTATTATGTTTCGTGTTTACATCCACACGCATTTGGTACAAAGCGATTATTTCATCGACATCATAATATCGATGGGTTATTTTAATATATAAAAAATCCTATAATAAAGAAAAATAAAAAAGAAAAATACCCATTCCAATAAAAAATAATCAAAATCGGTCTGCTCTGTAAAAAGTTATGCGTTATTTAACATAAAAAAATATACGCGTCGAATTGAGAACCTCCTCCTTTTTTCGTCGGTTTAGAAGCAAAACCAGGTTTAAGGATAAACATCATTTTGTTGATCAACCTATAGACATGATTATTTTATCAACTGAAAGTACCTAATAACTTTTAAACTACCACGTTCTACTATCATCCATATTAATATCCATATTCACCCATGCTCCCTATTAATATTATAAACACCAAAGTCTGTCTATGTCTGTCTGTCCGTTTATCTGTTACGCTTTCACGTCTAAACCGCTGGTCCGATTTTCATGCAATTTGCATGGAAATAGATGAAAATCCGGGGTCTAACAAAGGCTATTTTTTCAAAAATTAACCCCTAAGGGGTTGAAATAGGGTATGAAATTAATATGATAAAATATATCGACGACACGTTAATCTACTCGAAGGCGAAGTTGCGCGGGTCAGCTAGTTTTGAAAATATAAACGGGTCAAAAACACGCACATTTAGAGAAACTACTTGTAAAACTCGACGTTTCGGCCATGTTACATTGACCGTGGTCACGAGCGGATTCCGCCCCGCGCCTTTTTGACCCTTTGTTTCTATTATCGATAGGTAAGCGCTTGACCTCGATCTCGCCTGATCGTAAGCTAAGATGAGATGAGAGAGAGAGAGAGAGAGAGAGATGGAACGCGCTTCCCTAGAAGGTACCTGTTCACTCTTCTCTAGAAGATCCCCAGTGTTCCAGTCCTTTGCGGTTCGAATGTAAAATGTTGTGTCGAACCGCTTTGTCTGGGTACGTGGAACATCCACCATATAACGATGCCTAGAATCTGTGCGCCTCGACGATCGATAGAAAAATGGGGATGGCGGAATTAAGCCGTGCAATTCCGCAGCGAACTCTGCAAAATGTATCCGATAAAAAACCGATAACTACGTATATATACCCGTATATATTTATAAAATGTAAATAATTTGTTTATAATATTAAATTAGTTCACTATTTGTTGTCATTAAATAACTTCACGGCATTCAGATTTTTAACTTTAAATGCGCTATGAAATATCGCTTCTCACTGAATTTCATAATTCTAGGTCAACGGGAAGTACTTGACTTACAAGTTTATTTTTTCACAGCTGAAGAGGTCTCTATGGTATTGGATATGAAATTCAACTTGAGGCGTTGATGCTTGATACTTGACGCGTTCCTGATAAAAAAAGATCTTGATATACGGACAGACAGATGAGTGAGCCTACAAGGGTTCCTTTTGAGGTATAGAACGATACAGATTTTTATGAATAATTTTACAAACATATTTTTTCCAAACCCGAAATTGACAGCAACAGGCTACAATGACGGTATTGCGGCAATAATAAGTAAAGTAAAGGTACTAAATAAACCCAGGTGAAATGTTGCGGAGTTCTACCACCTAGTTGGGGGCTATCCATAAATTACGTCACATGGTAAGGGGGAGGGAAAGGGTTGACGAAGTGTGACATTTTGTGACAAGGGGTAGGGAGGGGTCCCAAATTTTATGACATCACATTTTTAAAAATATAATATTTTATAACTAAGTATTACAACATTAAATTTAAAAAGCTACCTATATAAATAAAAAATAATCGAATTAGATCATTATTGCAATGTAAAATTGTAAAATATGTGACATCACACTAGGTAGGGGAGGGTCTCACAAATGTGACCAGCTGTGACAAGGACGGGGAGGGGTTAAAAATCATGAATTTCGTGTGACGTAATTTATGGATAGCCCCTTGTCACAATGATAGTGAAACGTTTATCTATAGTTAACCCTTACGAACTGCTTGGCAAGATGGCAGACGATCTATTATTCAGAGGCTCGAACTAATAAGTACGTTATGTTTAAGCCATTGAGTGAAAAGACTAGAGACTTAATAACAGATCAATTGTGCTGTCAATACATCAGAATAATAAATCTTATAATAATCCGAAAGAATTAGTATCGACCAATTCAGTGAACTGTAAACACGCGCGACAAAATAGTGATTTTGAATTAGCCAGTCGGAATACCTTGTTCCTTTTCCCTACGCCTCAAATTATTGACAGAATTAATTTGGTGAAAAAAATCAAACATTATTAGTCCAGTGTAGATTGTCTATGGTTTAAGCTTTATATTAAAAATTGCTGCTTCGTGGTCTAGGGGTTAGCCTATTCGACTCAGATCATGAGGTCCCGAGTTTGATCCCCAAGTCGGGCAAAAGTATTATTTAGAATTTACGAGGCTTTTCTCGAAAATCCAAAATCTTAATAATAGCTTGAAGGTGGGTGAAGAGTTATCGCTCCCGTGACTAGGATGAGCACGTAAAGCCATCGGTCTCGATTATCGCTAAAAATTGTCGATAATCATTATCAGTTCAGTAAAATGCTAAAAAAAAACAGTAGCAGTCGTGGGACTGCCGATAGAAGTGAAAACGGAACTATTAAGTTGAGAGTAATTAAAACTATATGCAAAACATAGCTATAGATATACTATTATCATTAGCATGTCGGTGACGCGAACCGAGGATTTTACCCTCTACCAAAACGCTCAACGCGCCTAAAGAAGTTTTCACTTCAAAAATGTCACCAACCGAGGAAATCGGTGAATCGTGGTAAACTAGAGTCTGAAGGCGACGTTCGGTTTACTCCGCCTACCCCGTAAGGAAATTGGGCGTGATGATTAAACGTATGATATTTCAAGATACCCTGTTGTCAAAGTTGTAATATTTCTCTAGGGCTGTGTTTTTGTACATAAAGGAACCGGCTTTTATTTTCAGCTCGAGCCTTAAACCACTAGTAATAGCAGACCTAAGTAAGGTTGACGTTAAGTAAATCGTCGGCAGTAAAACGTAAGCTCTAATCTTGGTATGATTTGTGAAGGGAAAAAATAGTACCCCGATTCGTGAATAAACCCAGAAAAGGTAAATTATGATCGTACTTTTGCTTTTAGTGATATTTTTTATTCAGGCTAGATCCCTGTTTAAGTAGGCTTGATCAAGTGCAAAGCTTCACGATCTGAGAATCTTCCGCTCTTCATACGAATTGAGTGGTTCGTTTGCTTACTTTTATATTTATAGCTGTTTGTTTTTTTTTTTAGATGTTAATGGTGCGTTGCTATCTTGTGGCGAGGTCTAATGTTACATGCATAAGTTTATCGGCTACCTTACCCTCCAAACCGGAACACGACAGCGACAAGCACTGACGCTATTGCGACAGGAATAGGTAAGGCGGTGATACCAGACCCGGGCGAGACAATGCAGAACTCTACCTAGTTGCCACCATGTTAGTAAATCGATAGCCAATCGGTCGCCTTTTACGACCTGCCCGGCAGAACGGCAGTTGGCCTATTCTTTAAAGGAGGCTGGACCAATAATAATAAATGAAAATTACTTTGTGTTTTAATAATATGTAATCGATTCAGTCGCCTTGTTAATGGAGTGGTAAGTGACTTTGAGTTCGTAATTGATGGGACGCGGGTTAAATTCCTCAAAATAACAAATATACTTTTTGTTCGTCGATTAGTGAGATGAAGAATAAACCCATCGCCTTATTTTAATGACTAGATAACGATTACCACCTATTTCTAGTGATAACTGGGAACAATAATATTACGTGCCTATCCGTGGCTCGTAGGTGTAAACACACCACCATTAGACTCCGAGGTGCAAATAAGACATGATTTTTCAAAAAAAACCTTGGTAAAACCATAGCAACTGTAACGAACGATGAAGATTTGGGCAGAGCGCTGTAGTTTAATAATAAATTGTTTAAGTTTCGGACAGCCCGCTTCTGTTTCAAATAAATTAAAGGTAAAATTATAATATATAACAGAGATAGGCATATGTGTATGAAATATATGAAGAGATTTAGTATTTGCGATTGCCTCACGTTGGCGGTAGCATAAGGTAATAGCTTATAGAGGACCAGATTTATGTTTTCTGTATTTTCCGCCTATTTTTCCTTTACAGACAGTTAGGAAATTACTTAGGTTTTAAAATGATATATGATACAGATAGGTGAAAAATGTGTAAACGGTTGACCCTACGGGCCATCCCTGAAACTTTCCACTAAATTAAGGTATTTTAAGCTCAAAAGAGTAAAATTTCAAGCATAGATTTTTCAGTTCAAACATCTATTTTGTTAAACATGGCAGTATAATAATTTTTGAAAAACAAACGATGATCGATTTTGAACTTTCGAATGGCATTAAACTCAATTTCTGAGATCTTAAATATTGCTTTAGCTAAATAATCGATAGGTCGAAAAATTTCGATGCAATGTCAAAAATCATTTTATTTTTAATTTTCTTCATTGATAAATCCAAACAAATTGACCGATTTAGATTAAATTAGAGGGGTTTTAGAGAAGAAAAGATGATAAGATTTTTAACTTGAAAGTTGAATTAACTTGAAAGTTATTTAAAAAAAAATTAAGTAAGTTTGCTAAAAACAAAGTAATTTTAATATTTGAAAAGCTATAAGTTTTGAGAATTAGATTCGATTTTGATTTTTAAAACGGCATTTCACGTAGTTTTTTAGTGCTAAAATGCCGTAGAATACCAAAAAATAATAAGTTAAAAATTTTGAAGCTATGTCGATAAAACACTGTTTTCAAAATTTTTCGTCAACGATTACTCCCAAACGGATAAACCGATTTTGATGCAATATATGTGTTAGACGTAGTTTTTTGAGGAATAGAGCTGATTAGTTTTTGTACTCAATTGGTATATAAATCTGGAAGTTATATTAAAAAAATACTGTTTCGCCAAAATTTTTTTTGGTATTTTTTCAAAATTTCTCAAAATCTCCTGGACCGAATCGGTTGAAATTTCCAGAAAGTCTAAGTTGAGCGGAATCCAATCGAATGCCATCAACCGCGTTTCAATCGGTCCAGCCGTTCAAAAGTTATGAGATGTTTACATACACACACATACATACATACAGACATACTGACGTCATTGTGAAAATAGTGGGAAAAGGTTCCTAGTACCCAAAACGTGGACATCTGGTGAAAACTCGATTTTCAAAAATCGGGGTAAAATTAGTAATTTCCTTATCTACATACATAGTGGGAAGTTAAAAATACAGATATTAAAGTTATTAAGGAAAATGTTGTAAATAAGGAAACTCGCGCCTTATCGTATTTTATTTTTAATTTAACTTTATTTTACCCTAAGGGCTGCTACAGAATATAATTTAACTTTGCTAAATTTGATTCAGATCTTTGTATTTGTTTTGATGTCATTGACTTACAAACATCCCTCTTCCGTATTTATAAAATTAGTATTTGATATATATAAGGAATTATTTAAAAGTATCAAGACTTTGAAGCAAGACTGTAAGATCAGAGACAAATCAACACGACACTCTTTTGGGAGTTAGGGCAAAAACTGTCTCAGTTTTTATAAGTGATTGATTGGTGTTCCCTCAGCACAATTACGGAATCCAATCAGCGAATGATCAATTCGGTCGAGAAAGCCTAAGAAAAATACAGTGGTGAGCCTTAATGTCATTTTAAGAATTGCTCTTGTTTGCTTGCTTGCTTAATATATCTAATCCCATAATCAAAACAGATAAATACTTCCCAAATCAAATTAAACATTTTCCTTTTAAAATTATTCCTTACAAGCGATTTTTGACGAGTCAACATTTTTAGTAACTCTTGGATTGGATCGCCTCTAATATAAGTTTACATAAGTACACAATATAAGTTTACCCTTTACCTTACCTTCAAAACTAGAATACAACATTGAATCGAAGCACAATGAAGGCGATGATATCATACTCAATCGAGACGTAGAACTCTATTAGGTACCTAGTTAGCTTAGTAAAAAAGCTGGAGCTTAGTAAAAAAGTTTTCTGTGCGTGGAGTTCATTAAAATGTCTTAGGTATTTGCTTTCCATTCCTACCAAAATTATGCTGGCAGATTCCTTACTACTTTCTATTTTAGATCACGTTGACGCTAGTTATGTAAATCTCTCCTTAGACCAGATCAATAAACTTGAGCGACTTCAACATCTTTATATAAGGTTTATATTTGGTCTGCACAAATATGACCACGTTTCCGAATTTCATGCCAAGTTCAAGTGGTTGCCTATTCATTTTCGTCGGAATACTCATATTCTCTCACAGCTATACTCCACTCTCTATGATCTGAAATCTCCATCTTATTTGAAAAAAAGATTCAACCAGCACGAATATCTTAGATCGGCTGATAATTGTTCCCTGTTAGTGCCATCGCAAAACACTATTTATTACAGACGTTTCTTCATCTGACAAGCTGTTACGTATTGGAACTCTCTTCCAGTAGATATCAGAAAGGCGCCAAGTTTAAACTCTTTAAAAGTATGATCAAACGTCACTTTCTTTGTACCTAGTAATTTTGTTTAATTTTTCTTGTTAGTTTTATATATTACCACTGTTTTATTTGCGATTTTTGTTTTTGTTTTGCTTTTATGTGTAACTGTAATCGGAATATAATGTTTTGTCTTTTATTTAAGAGCATAAAATCTATAAATTATCTTGTGGTTAACACCACTTTTCCTAGTTTATTGTTATCCTTATTATAAAGGTTGTCTGGAAGAGATCACTTTATTAATGATAAGACCGCCTCTGTGTATCTTACTTCTATAATTTTTATGTTGTAACTTATATGTTGTTATATATTTTGGTGCGCAATAAAGAGTTATTGTATTGTATTGTAGTTAGTTGTCCCGAAGTTTGTGATATGCATTAGCTTCCTTTCAAATTTGAGATGCCTAGAAGTGAGATTACGTTTTAAATGTTGTTATTAAATATATATTTATTTTAGCGTAATTCCTATACCGGAATATTTTATAACACAATGTTGTGAAAATAAATAAAGTACACAACGACAATAGTAGTTGTATGGTTTTATTTTCATTTTAACAACTGTTGCTAACTTATTAGCTAAGTTATCAATATGCAGCTGCCAATATCAGCCCTAAGCGTTCGTCCCCAATTTTAGTCCCAGGAATACAGTAGAGTTTACTGACTCACACACCACAATACCTACTACTCAAAAGCAAAATGAAGTGATGTTTCTGGTTCACACGAATGAAGTCGCGGGTAACATCTAGTAGTCAATACTGATTAGCGTATGTCAGTTCGTCTTTAGTGTATATCATGGCATGCCTTTTAAGATGCACGAGTAACAAAATATATTTTCTCTCGTGCGCGACGTATCTAATGTTACATATTTTAATGCCGGGACCACATTGTTCGAAAGTTTGTGGTGCGTTATCACAATAAAAAAAATTGATTATGCTACAACGAATTATACACCATCAACAATAGTATAAGTATCTCACTTTAACTTGCAATGCATACCGATACACTGCGTGGCGAACTTAGACGCGGTAGAAAACCTGAGGGCTTAAATAATATAACATCGCTTCGTAGCAAAGCGATATCTAAATTCGTCATTCTCTCTGAGATGACGAAAACAATTTCCTAGACAATGTGAAACTATTGTCGCAGTCGTTGTGTCAAATTTTTATTTCGCTAAGGAATAAAAATAAAGCCAACCAAAACCTAGACAATGAAATTGTGTGTTCAAGCAATTTGTTACTGGTTTCGTTACGAATTATAACTTTGTCTACCAACTTGCGATATCAATGACAATATTGACCACGTGATTTAGCGCGGCTTATGTCAATCCAATAAGTTTTTAGTTCATTTATATTATAAGGTGGCAAATAAGCAGATAGGTCTCCTGATGGAGTCAACCATAGGCTAATAGTCACAAAATATGTCAATGGTGCGTGCTATTTTGTGGCGAGGTCTAATATCACATCACATGCATAAGTTTTATTATTAATTTATTATTACATTTTATTATTTTATGACTTCGTAATCGCTTTTATACTGTTACTTTGTCCAAGCTCCCTGTTTCGATAGTCAACGAAGTGTTTGGCTACACACAGCATAACAAAAGTGAAATTTCGCGATAGGATGATTAATATTGCCATACCATAAACGGATAACTGAAGTATACCTGCGTATCAAGTTTAATGTGGTCTTGCCCTTTACACATGATTAAGTTAGAAACATTAATTATACATCTTAACAAAATTCCCGAATTACAATATAATAGATACAATGGTGGTTTAATGATTGACAGCTGATAATGAAATAATTACCCTACAAAATCGATTACCACGCACTAAAAATCAATTACCGCGTTTGTACATAATTAAAATTATGAATAAAGTAATTATGTCTAAATAATTTTGGTTAAATAAAAGCATTAATGTAAAACTAAATTTAATTACATACGGATAGTGTCTAATTAGCATAATTAGTCAAGCGTTTATCAATCTTGGCTACGACATGTACTAGCGTTAATCTATATTAATATTATAAATGCGAAAGTAAGGATGTTTAGATGTTTAGATAGATGGATGGATGGATGGATGTTTGTTACTCAATCATGCAAAAACTAGTGATCACATTTAAATTAAACTTGACATAGAGGTAGATGATGACCTGGACTACCACAAAGGCTGCTTTTTGTCCTGGAAAAATTAGATGACTCCGCGGTATTCCCCAAAAACTGTTGTATTGCAGCGGGCTGTATGCTGCAGTTAGTATTTTATAAGTTTTTCGACTATTAATTGTGACTAATATAGCATACATATCCATGATAAGTTTCCCTTTTAATTCATTATTTATAAAACTACCTTTAATTTTTTATACATCCGAAACCAACCATTTAGCTAGCAGACGGGAGAAGGGCATGACTAACAAAAATTAGATAATATTTAGAAAGTAGAGTTTTCCCCGTGTATTTAGCGTGCGAAAAGGTATTTTTTGGGCTTTAGTGCTTTGCTTTGTTTCGTGTTTTGAAATTAATTAAGGTTTTTAATCAACATGTTTCCTGTACAATTTTTTATATAAAATTAATATTCCACAGCGTAATGAAAAGCATATTTAAGCCTGTATCCCCGAAAAGGTAGGCAGAGGTACAACCAGTGCACACACAATTAGCCGAACATACTTAGTCCACAATGTGATAGGTGGTAAGCCTATCGCCAACCAGGTACTTAACCAATCCCGGCCAACGTTGTTTTTATCAGATAACTGAATAAATACATTTCTGATTTTCCCGACGCAGGCATATATCCCGGGACCTCATGCGGTCAACACTGACACTAGACCACTAGTTTCCCCGTGTTGGTTCCGGGCTCCTTTGAAGAATAGACCAACTGCCGTTCGGCCAGGCAGGTCGTAAAAGGCGACCGATTGGCTATGCGAGTCACTACCATCGTGGCTACTAGGTGGTAGAGTTCTGCATTGTCTCGCCCGGGTCAGATACCACCGCCTTACCTATTCCTGCCACAATAGCGTCAGTTCTTATCGCTGTTGTGTTCCGGTTTGGAGGGTAAGGTAGCCGGTAAACTTATGCATGTGGCATTAGACCTCGCCACAAGATAGCAACGCACCATTAACATCTTTGGTGTCTATAGGCGATGGTTGACTCTTTCTCTTATGATATAAAAAAAAAAACTAGACCACAGAAGCGAAACTGCGTAATAAAATGAAATGAAATTTATTTGCCTAGAACACGGTACAATTTTAGAGGTTTATCGTTAACTTATGTTTGTACTCCTAATACCTCCGCGTATTTTAAGCAAATCAACATGCAAACATTTTGTGACATATAGCAATAATTAAATTTAAAATTATTTTGGCAACCAAAGTTAAAATATTTAAACAAACAATAAATTAAATCGTCATACGCCTGTTCTGATTGATATTTACAAATTGTTTAAATAATATTATTATTTAGTAATCCTATAAAATTAATCTTCTATATAAAATTAATTGCTGTTCAATAGTCTCGCTAAAACTCAAGAACGTCTAATCCGATTTAGCTAATTTTGGTTTTAAAACATTCATGGAAGTCCCGGCTTTTTTTTTCATATCATAAGATAGCAAACAATAAGATGGGTCTCCTGATGGAAAGAGTCAACCATCGCTTATAGATACCAAAGGGTGTTAATGGTGCGTTGCTATCTTGTGGCGAGGTCTAATGCCACATGTATAAGTTTACCGGCTACCTTACCCCCCAAACCGGAACACAACAGTGATAAGCCCTGACGCTATTGCGGCAGGAATAGGTAAGGCGGTGGTACCAGACCGGTAATAGGTGGTAGAGTTTTGCATTGAAAGTAGGTTTGAAAGGTGAGAAAATATTAAAAAAAGAGGAAAATTAGTAACAAAGGCAGAACTACGTTTGCTGGGCTAGCTAGTGTATTATATTGATACTAGCTGACCCGGCAAAAGTTGTTTTGCCATATAAATTATTGAATAAAAAAATAACGGTTGGTGATAGAAGAGTAAAAATTTGGGGTTGTATGTATTTTTCATTGCTAAATCATAAAAAAATAAAAATAAAAAAATGTCTAACAGAATAAAAAATATTTTTAGGGGTGGAAAACCCTTATCACTAAGGGGTATAAAAAATAGATGTTGGCCGATTCTCAGATCTATTGAATATGCATACGAAATTTCATCAAAATCGGTCAAGCCGTTTCGGAGGAGTACGGGAACGAACATTGTGACACGAGAATTTTATATATAAGATTAACGAATGTAAGAAAATATATATTAAATAAGATTAATTATTAAGATAAGAAAATTTTTTGTTAAAATATAATATGATAATTATATTTTAACAAAAAATTAAACCGACAAAAAGCTATGGTAACTACATATGCATTAAAATCACAGAGTGAACAATCAATCAGCCCTTGTTTACGTACTTTTTGGTTGGATTTATATGGAGAAAAATGGGGCCACCCTGCGGGTATACCCGTTCTAATAAAATAAGAATTATCAAAATTGGACTACTCTGTAAAAAGTTATGCGTGGTATAACATAAAAGGAATTAAATGCGTCGACTTGAGAACTTTTTTGTACCATTAGATAGTAAAGAAGGAGATAGACGGTCTCCTGGTGGAAAGAGAAACCATTGCCTGTAGACACCAAAGATGTTAATAATGCGTTGCTATTCGTGTGGCAAGGTGATAATGCCACATGCATAAGTCTAACGGCTACCTTACCCTCCAAACCGGAACACGACAATGACAAGCATCGTCGCTATTACGACAGGAACGAGCCAGGCGATCGTACCAAATACCCGGGCGAGACGTTGCCGATTTCTACCACCTAGTAGATACGATGGTAGTGACATGTATAGCCAATCGGTCGCCTCTTACAACTTGCCTGGCAGAACGGTAGTTGGTCTATTCTTCAAAGGAGTCTGGACCAACAAGAACAAGGGGGAAACCATACTCCGATTTTTCGTTGGTTTAAAATGTAACAAAATCTATCCATCCAATTACTATTATAATAATGTAGTGCAAAATTTATTATCCATTTTAAAGAAAAGATTACATGAATTAAATTAAAAAATGATAATAAGTCATTATTCTAATCTGTACATCTGTGCAAATAAATAAAATTGGAGTGTCTGTTTGTAAATTTAAAATATCCAATGTTTTACTAAATCCACATATACTAAAATAAATTTTTTTACAATTTTTATCTGTCTGTCTGTTTGTTCCAATTAATTTCTGAAACGACAGACCGATTTTGATGGGAGTTTCTCCAGCAGATAGCTTGTGTAATAAAAAGTAAGTTAGACTACTTTTAATTTTAGAAAATTTTCCACGTGGACGAAGTCGCAGACACAACTAGTATTTATCTTTATAATTTATGAAAAAATCCTCTACTGTATAAAACACTTTGTAAATTAGAAAAAGGCTGTAAATCAGACTTAAACTTATTTAATAAGAACTTTCTCATATCTTTTGGTAATCTTGTACATTAATATTATAAACTAGCTGTGCCCGCGACTCCGTTCGCGTTGGAAAAGTCCTAAAAAAGTAGCCTAAGTTACTCCTTATTACATCGGCTATCTATCAGCGAAAGTCCCGTCAAAATCGGTCTAGCTGTTCTAAAATTAGCCGGAACAAAGTAACAGACAGATAGACAAAAATTGTAAAAAATATTATTTTGGTATATGTACCGTGTACGTGTGGATGTATCCATATGCATTTAGTTAAAATCGGGTATTTTAAGATTACAAACAGACACTGCAATTTTTTCGTTATTCGTATAGATACGAAAGTCCGGATGTTTGGATGGATGGATATTTGTTACTCCTTGCTAAAATACATATTTGGACTAATTGACCCACGCAACTTCGCTCGTGAGTAGAGAAATCATGAATTTATACTCATAACCCGTTTCTCTGCTAACGATAATGTTCTTTCTTATGCAATTCATACAATCTTTTATTATAACAGCAATTCAGGTCTTTACGAGTTGATTCTTTCAAAAATTAGCCTATGCTTAACCTTGGTCTTGATCTATCTTCTTGCTAAATTTCATTAAAATTAGATCAGCAGTTTGACCGTCAAAGTGTAGCAGACAGACAGTAAGACTTTCGCATTTATTATATTAGTACGGATGTAATTATACAACACTAGCGACCAGCCCGCGGTTTCTCCCGTGTAGCTTTTGTTACTGTGGGAATATCAGAAAGGTTTATATACTAAAACCTCAAGAATCAATCTATATATTTAAAAAAACCGCATCAAAATCTGGTGCGTAGTTTTAAAGATTTAACCATACATAGGGACAGACAAAGAAAGCGTCTTTGTTTTATACTATGTAGTGGTAAGTACTAATGTTACAAATTTCAAAGGAATTACCAACCGAAGTTCAAAGTTGAAGGAAATAATCCGCTTAATTCCGTGATTGACGTTTACTAGCCCTATCTACGAAGGAATTTGTAGGGTGACAGTTTAAGACAGGGCCTTCAAACTTTACTTCATAAGTAGAATTGTACAAAATTCCAATTATCACTGGCACCATCAGTTTGACGTGTTAGATAAACATAGTCTAATTACTTTGGAAACAATTTAAACTTTTTTAACTTCCTGCTACGTATGTAGATAAGGAAGTTACTGATTTTGCCCCGAGTTTCGAAAACCAGATCTCCACGTTTGGAAGTCCTACCTCAAAGACTGTTAAAACAGCGCTACAAGCACTGTTAAATATTTGACAGTTCTTGGCCGCTCCGTCAATCGAGTGGTTAGCGACCTTGACTACGCAATCGACGGGGCTCGGGTTCGATCCCCGACGGGGATAAGCATTTGTGTGATGAACATAAATGTTTGTATTCCCAGGTTTGGGTGTTTATTAAATATATTCTAGTATTTATACATGTATTTCTTTGTATGTATTGACATCGTTGAGTTGACTAACACCCTTATTACAAGCAAATAATTTGCTTACTTTGGGGTTAGATCAAACGCCGAGGATATACATTCAGAAAAATTCAGGCAATCAGGCACTCATTGACATTCAGAAAGCAATGTGTTTTACTGTCGAATATATAAATAAATTCTTCGATAAGTAAGGGCCATAAAATTAGATTTATTCGAGTATTGTATAACAGTGCCTTGTCAACTAGTGGTTAGCTTTTTCAGCAAATAAAGCAATTGTCCTTGTTGAATCGGATGCATTTTTTACAAGAACAGGGCATGTGTCTTTCTGCTAGGCAATTTGCAGAAGGTGAACGATTGACCAAATGCGTCAATAACATCGTGACTAGTAGGTGGTAAATTTCTAATACGTCTTGACGTTTGGTGCTTCTGCCTCGTCCTTTAATACCTTACAACAGTGAGGCAGAATGACAAAAGGTTTATTCTTCAAAGGTCACCCTGATCAATACTTTAAGGCCTAAAACATCAACGGCCGCCACTCGCGCCGTAGGACCGTGTGGGGCACATCGCACGATCTACGCCTTTACCCCCCGCGCAGTGGCAGACTTTAAGGCGAGCACACGGTCTTCGCAGGTCTTTCTCTACTTGACCAAACAGGTGAAAACGGCATGGGCTGTAAGCTGTTACTGGGTCGGAAATTGGTAGCTGCTCACTTTCATCTACTCCGCGTGGCAGTAAAATCCATGGGAAGGGAGCCTGGGACCTACCGCCGATGGGAAGCCTACCCCCTGTTTTCTTTTTACCGAGTTCACTAGCCAGCCATCAAGCTAAACCCAAGACCCGTCAGCTTATTGCGTTGCCAGCCCCAAGTGTTCAAACTGAAACTTCGTTCAAACATTCTAGTCAAAATCACATAATTTTGGTGTAACATTTTTTACAAAGAGTGCAGTCTTTTCTTTATCTATTTTTAAAAACCCACAACGGTACTAGAGTCAGATTATTTGGATGCTGCCCAAAGGCAGCGTCGAGTGTCTCTATAACTACTATGTTTATAAGAAGAGAGTTGTGAATGTTGAGGAATCTGCAAAAATCGTAACACTCCCCGTTACTCCGTGTTGGTTCCGGGCTACTTTGAAGAATAGACCAACTGTCTTTCTGCCAGGCATGTCGATTGGCTATACACGTCACTAATATCGTGGCTACTAGGTGGTAGAGTTCTGCATTGTCTCACCCGGATCTGGTACCACCGCCTTACCTATTCCTGCCGCAATAGCGTCAGTGCTTGTCAATGTCGTGTTCCGGTTTGGAGGGTAAGGTAGCCGGTATACTTATGCATGTGGCATTAGACCTCGCCACAAGATAGCAACGCACCATCAACACCTTTGGCGTCTATAGGCGATGGTTGACTCTATCCATCAGGTGACCCATCTGCTTGTTTGCTGTCTTATGATATAAAAAAACTCGGTTCTCTCTGTCCATCAGGATCCGGCATAAATATCTGTTTATGTGTGTATCATATTATTTACTTATATAAATTATTTACTCTCTATATATCACGTATTAAATAGACACATGTTGGCATACTACATAAAAGAGATTTAAGAAACAAGCCACACATAAACCATGAAACTTTTAAGGAAATATTGTCGGAAACAAGAAAAACTGTCGAAGAATATAAAACGTGCGAACTCAGCGACGACGGCGTTTGACATTACTTACTCGTAGAATAAAAACTTTGGTTATTTCTTATTTACAACTCGCTAAGCTGATTTGAGGCACTAACGTCCATAAAAGCCACTACTCACGCAACTTTGTCTCATTTGATTTATTCTCACATTGGACAATTTTTGCCATTATGGCTTATAAATCTTATACAGAAATACTTTTCGGGAAGATGTTTGTCTCTAAGCAACTAATATTTTATGAATGACGTAAATTTTATAATAGTCTAGGCAGGTTTGATATCAATGCCTTTTTTCTGCTGCAATAGTGTCACTGCATGGAACATGGAATGTTATGTTCCTATTAAAAGTGTAAAGATTCACCGTGTTGGTCCTTTGAATAATAGCCATTCTGTCAGGCAGTTTAAAATATGCGAGGGATTGGCCAAATCTGAAACTACCAATGCGACTATCATATAATGCGACTATATATAATGGAATAAAATCGAGGCTAGATGTTGTGGAACTCACAACAACTAGTCCTGATTTTATTCCACCACCTTCACTATTCATGCCAACGTCTTACTAATTTAAAGGATAAGATTGATAGAATTTCATATAAAATCTTAAAATAAAGTCCTATTTTGTGGAAGGAAACGAATACAACTGTAAAATGCTTCCCAACCCAAAACGCAGATGACATTTTGTGTATGATTCCTTAATATTCATAGTATCATTCCTAATTATAGGTATTTGCTTCTATTCTAACACAATGTAAAACAAATGAAGTAACATTATTTAATTATATACTTATATTACTACTTCTACCACTTCTTGTCCAACACGAATTACACAAACACTAAATAAACAACACCAATAGAAAAAAGTTTTTTTCAATTCTTATTATTTTGTGTTATGTTTTTGACCGCCTTGTTACTTAGGTAGTTAGCGATTCTAACTACGTAATCAACAGGGCTTGGGTTCGATCCCCAATAGGCATAGCCATTTGTGTGATGAGCATGATGATGCATGATAAGCATGAAGTATGAATTAATAAAAACACATCCAGAAATACAAACATTTCTGGATGTGTTTTTATTAATTCATACTTTCAATATTTATAAATGTCTTTGTACATATTAATATCGTTAACTAACACTCATGTCACAAGAAAATAAATTGTTTACTTTGAGATTAGATCAATTCGTATAATTCGCAGCCCTTCACGAAATTCGTCATGTAAAGAAACTCGACCTCTCTCAAATTCAGCAAACCATCGCCTCACGGTGCTCAAGCAAGGTGCTTCTCTCCCAAAAGCATTTTGAAGACGAGCGGCACAGTCTTGCGGAGAAAGAAAACTTTCAAATCATAAAAAATCATCGCTCTAAAATCTTTTCGACTTAATTATATTTTCGTTGCGAACGTAGAACTTTGATGTGTGATAAAAAAACAATTGGCAAATCATTTCCCGCCAATTGTTTTTTTTTTTATTACTAAGGAGGTTGCAACGTTTTAAAAACATAACATTCAAAATTCAAATAGTTCCGATCAGCTAGAAGTGAAAAACTTTTAGTGTGCCCCATGTATAATAACAAAATCTTAGTGCCTAAAATTATAACTTAATTAAAAAATACATTATTATAATCAATAAGTAAACTTAATTAATATAAAACCAATCAAGCCAACTAAAATGTGATACTTACTCGACACACTCACGCAGCAAATTTTTTCGTAACTTTAAATGGGGTGTGGTCTAAGTATAAGAATTGAGCATGTAACAACAACATGTTGAGTTAAACATGGTCGATCTTGAGTATATAGTATTTTACAATGTTTTGATTTATGTTCTTTAATTTGTGACCTTTTTGTAAATGTTCAAAAATTATAGGAGGTACCTGGCATAAGCCGGTAATGTTATGCAGGTGGTTTTACCATCTTGCTACGATTTACGATTACATCGATGTACGATCAACATCTCATATATTATTAGACGGTTTTAATCTTTATCCGTCAGAAAAACCATCACCTTGTTGCCTATCTTATGATGTAAATAAAGGTTATAAATATGAAGCAATAGTATGATTTAATAGTGAAGTAATAAGCATGGATTTCCTACTGTCAACTTTTTACATTAATCGTTTATAGCGAAAAGCAAATTTGATCGTTGATGGAATAAAGGATTTTTAATGACCTCGTGTTGGTCCCGGGCTCCTATAAAGAGTAAGCCAACTGCCGGTCTGCCAGGCAGGTCGTAAAAGGCGACCGATTGGCTATACATGTCACTGCCATCGTGGCTACTAGGTGGTAGAGTTCTGCATTGTCTAGTCCGAGTTTTGTACCACCGCCTTACCTATTCCTGCCGCAATAGCCTCAGTGCTTGTCACTGTCGTGTTCCGGTTTGAAGGGTAAGGTAGCCGGTAAACTAATGCATGTGGCATTAGACCTCGCCACAAGATAGCAACACACCATTAACATCTTTGGTATCTATAGGCTATGGTGTACTCTTTCGGTCAGGAGACCCATCTGTTTGTTTGCTATCTTATGGTATAAAAAAGGTCACTGGACTTTAGGTACTATGGATGTACATTTCTGATCGAAGATTTGTTACAAAAATATTTTTTGTCACATTTTAAAACTCTACGATAGGCACATCCAAAGATAAAATTATCAAAGCTGGGTAAAAAAATTTCAACAATTTCAATTTGCGGAATACTTTCCAAAAGTTATATCTTAGACTAATACTATACAGGTTGACTGGTGAAAAAACAAAATCCAATGATTGCCTATACGTGTCACTATCATCATGACTACTCGGTGGTAGAGTTCTGCAACTTCTCGCCTTGGTACCACTGCCTTATCTGTTCCTGCTGCAATAACATTAATGCTTGTCATTTCCGTGTTCCAGTTTGAAGAGTAAGGTAGCTGGTAGATTTATTCATGCGGCATTGTCATCCTGCCCCATGGACAGCAAGGTAACATTAACATCTTTGGTATATAAAGGCGATAGTTTCTCTTTTCATTAGGAGAGCCTTCTGCTTGTTTGCTATGTAGTAATATAAAAAGAAATGTTATAACAATCTGCAAATTTTTCTATAAATGTATACCTATTGATATAAATTTCCATATCACTACATAGTATAAAACAAAGTCGCTTTCTCTGTCTGTCCCTATGTACGCTTAAATCTTTAAAACTATGCAACGGATTTTGATGAGTTTTTTTTAAATAGATATATTGATTCTTGAGGAAGGTTTTAGTACATAAACCTTTCCAATATTCCCACGGGAAGAAAAACTTCGTAGGTGAAACCGCGGGCAGGTCGCTAGTAAAATATAAGTAGAAAAACCCTTTAGGGAGATGGTCGCAGGTGCAAATCCCGCGTGTCGATATTTTTATTTATAGTTTTTAAGGTTTTTTCAGTTTCACAAGCACGGGGTGAGTGCTATAACCCAAAAATAAAATATAATTAGTTTAAAAATATGAAATTCATACTTCGTACTGTACAATCATCAATCATTAAACACGATTGCATTATGTTAACTCATTACTTGATACAGAATTAAATTCCATGTACGAATGGAAGTAATTATAAAATTCTGTTCTCAGCTTGTTATTTCTGCCGTAATTTATACGATGTTTATCGGGTAATTCATAACTCATTAACATCAGCAAGCGTTATGTTTTATTATTAAATTCTCTTTTTTGCTGAGTTATAGCACTATAATTAGATTTGTGACCAAATTTACGTTGAAGGTTTATTTCCTTGTTACTCTAGATGTGGGAATGTTACCCCGTAACAAACTCATTCCGATATTAGCAGAACTATTATTATATTCATGCATTTCATTACAGAATATTTAGACAAACTGATAACGTTTATATTAATATCGACTTTATAATGTACTCGCACATATACTTTGCTTTTTTAAGATATTGACTGCGCGGCAGAGAATAGCTGAATAACATCTGTTCTGTAGTACATCAAAGTGCCCTAAAATCTCTCGCACTACTCAATTGAGCGCTTACTCTCAATCCATAAAACCACTAAAAAACCTGCTGGCCAACAGCCAGATGCTTCTTTGCAATAATCCAGACATAGAACGAAAACGTTATGATTTTTTTTAAAGAGCAAAATAACTATTTTAAGGAGTACGATATAAACTCCTGTTTTTTATCTGTTCGGAGCTCTGAGCTCTTAGCTCTGAGCTTTTGCTGCAAACGTCCATCAACAATGTTGACCGTTTAACATCAAGCATCTGCCTTACTCGTAAACTGGCCGATTTTACAAAAAAGAATAAATCTATGATCTTTAGTAGTTAACTAAGAAGTGAAATAGACTTTTTATATATCATTACAAACAATTTAGTTTTCTAATTACCTTTTGGAGCGGACTCATTATTTTAACTTTGAAAAGAAATTACAATTAGTTTTGGACAAAAAGTATCAATTATAAATGGTATTTGTGGGAAGAAGGAAATTCATTAATGTGATAAAGGAAATGTCGTGGACCATGTCGTGAAAAGATTATACGTACTTAATAAATAATTAAGTACGTATAATCTTTTCACTAAGCTAAGATTTCTTTTTATTACAATATAACATAATATTAGAATGGATTTCTGTCAATATATTCGTAGGTTGGGAATTAATAAGGGGTAGGAGGGTGACATTTGGGGTTATAGGTATTTTTTGATGCTAAATTAAATATCACTCATATAAATTTACCTTATACCTTATCCTCCAAACTGGAAGCGTTGACACGAGATTTTATTATATTAAGTCTTTCGATGGCAATAACGCAAAGATAATAATGATCTTAATTAGATCTAGAATTTTGTGAATTAAGAATTTGAGAAGAAAAAATTTAAGTGATGTTACAATATTTTTATTTGCTTTGTCGTGGGCCGCACAAATATTATCAGCAAGTCGCACAAATATAGCCTGTGGGCTTAGGTTTGATGACCAGTGATATCATGACGTCATTATCATGTAAGCAGTTATCGCGATGTAGCTTGTGACAACATCGTGCTAGCGCGATACTTCGCTATATGCCGATATATGTAGCTGTGGGGTAAGATTTTGTAACGCTGGTCGGGCGATATAACAGCCGGCCGTGTTACTCCACCAATTTGTAACACCTTTTGCCCGGGGGATTTGCTTTAACCTGCTTGGCTGCTCGAGGCACACGAAGATCAACGGGATTTCGTATTATTTCCAATAATACACGATTTTTATAACTTCATTTATTTTTCGGGCAGATGTCTTTTCCCGTCAAGATTATTTCGAACACTCTTATTCTATACACGTTCCATATAAAAACTAGGCAGTTCTACGTTTAAAAGTAGACAAAGCTGCCAGTGTATATGTAACACCATAAAGGTATTACAATATTACAATATTATAGCCTCTGTGGTTTAGTGGTTGTGTGTCGGTTGTGACCACATGAGGTCCCGAGTTCGAATACTGGCCAAGGTAATTCAAAAATGTGTTTTTTCAGTTTTATGATAAAAATAAGTTTGCCCGGAATTGGAAAAGAGACGGTTAGTCTGCTAGCTGACCCGCGCATAGATTACCATGTCGTCACTATAGGTTTTACATTCTCTAATTTTTTAGCAGTCGATATTTTTTTAAAATAGCCTATGTTTGACCCCGAATCTCCGACTGTCCCTATGGCAAATTTTTTTCAAATTGGTTCATTACTTTAGAAATGAAAGTGAAACAGACAGACTTTCATATTTATAATATTAGTATAGACTAAGTGTTACTTTGCAGAAATCTCGTATACGCCAAAGATTTCTATATATTAACGAAGGTACTAGACAATGCATGCGCCACGCTACTTGTATTCCGCTAAAGTGCAGTCCATAGACTACACCTACGTCAGGGCTCGTTGAATAAATCGCGTAAACGCCATGAAATTCGCGATGGTTACGACCTTTTGGTCGCGGATTTATACTTTAGTTAGACGATTCATTATTATTTCAGCGCGGCAGCGAGTGTTAACAAAATGGAATGGAAGTATTAAAACCAGTTAAGCTAGCAGAACCAGGCAATACTTCACACTGGCCCATCGCGTAAATCTTTCTAAAGCAATAATCCGGATTTATAAGTAGTGCATTTGTTGTACCTCTGCCTACTTCTTCAGGGATACGGGCGTGAGATACTTTTTTTCCAAACAAAAACAAATAGTTCAACTACTTAGGATATACGAAGCATCAAACACATGGAGTATTTATACAGATAATGAGTCCTCGTTAACTCTTTACTATGTGTGTACCAATTCTGAGGACAGAAGTAACTATCAAAAAGTATCCAATAGTGGTCGCGATACCGTCGCAACAGAATTAAATATTTGACGGTGCTTTGCCGCCCCGTTAGTCTAATGGTTAGCGACCTTGACTACGCAATCGACGGGGCTCGGGTTCGATTCCCGTCGGGGACAAGCATTTGTGTGATGAGCATAAATGTTTGCATTTCTGGGTTTGAGTGTGTATTAAATATATTCTAGTATTTTTATATGTATTTCTATGTATTTATATCGTTGGGTATTAGACCCATAACACGAGCAAATAATTTGCTTACTTTGGGGTCTTTTTTTTTTTTTGGGACAAATTACACTTACTGATCTAACCCCAAAGTAAGCAAATTATTTGCTTGTGTTATGGGTGTTAGTCAATGATACTAATACATAGAAATACATATATAAATACTAGAATATATTTAATAAACACCCAAACCCGGAAATACAAACATTTATGCTCATCACACAAATGCTTGTCCCCGTCGGGGATCGAACCCGAGCCTCGTTGATCGCGTAGTCAGGGTCTCTAACCACTCGACCAACGGGGCGGTCTAAGTGATCAGTAAGTGTAATTATTCCCGTGAATATTTATTATTATTATTCCCGTGAATATTTATTTATTCTTAGCTCACTTCACTACATCTACAATAGCCAACTTAATTTCGTAGCTCATCGTTACGCCAGCTCCATTCTCAAATTTATAATTATACTAGCTGTTGCCTGCGATTTCGTCCGCGCGGACTTTGTTTACTCCGGACAGTCCCTCCCCCGTAGGTGATAGCGTGATAATATGTAGCCTATATGTTGACCCGACCTGTTAGGGGCCGTCCATAAAATACGTTCGCATACAAGGGGAGGGGGGCTCTGGCTGAGTGTGACAAGATGTGACAAGGGGAGACGGGGGGTATACGGCAACGTGACGTTCGCCGTTTATTATTTTTTGACATGAGCGCTAGCTCTGTGGCGCGACTCTTGCGGCGTTGCGATCCGTCACAACGGGTTTCTTTGTTTTTCCAATACTTGAGACAGTAACGTTTCCACGTACCCTGTGCGTAATGTTATTATAATAACTAAATAAATATTTTTAATTTTCAGAATTTGTGTACTATCATTTAGAATTTATCATATTCAGCAGGGGGGGTCTTAATTTTTGTGACGAAATATTTCTAGGGGGGGTCACAAAAAGTGTGACACAGCGTGACAATGGGGGGAGGGGGTCAAAAAAGCTGATTTTAGTGTGATGTATTTTATGAACGGAATGATATGCGGTAAACTTATGCATGTGGAATTAGACCTCGCCACAAGATAGACTCCATCAGGTGACCCATGTGCTTGTTTGCTATCTTTTGATATAAAAAAATAAAAAATAAAATCATCGTTAGAACGAATACAAAATAGTTAATCGAATTTCTACTAACATTATAAAATACTAGACTAATTTAGTTCAGAATTGAGCACGCTCACAAAATGTGGCATTAACTTGGTATTTCATGAAATTATTAATATAACTAATCTTCAGGTTGATAGAAATTCCAAGCTTTGAACTCATTTTAGCCTTACGATCTAACACATTTATCTATCTCTCAGTCCCTCAGTCCTGATTCTGGCGCTGAGGTGGAAACACGTATTTCAAGTTTCAGTTTTCAGTACGTACTTTGAACTCGAGTCGTATAGAACTTGTGATAGTGTTTGTGTAAGTGAAATTACAGCGGATTTGAATATTTGTTTGTGTAAGTATTTTTATATTTCATATATTTTTCATTTTTTCAAAATGTATTCCACTTTTAAAATTTGAAAGGCTAATGCGATTGAAAATATTACCTTGATACTTAATATTTAAATATTTTCAAAATGTTGCAATACGATAATTTTATATTTATATAATAGTAACTTGCTGGCTCACCCAGCTTTGCTCATAAGTACTAAGTAATTTCACCCTTTATATCAGTAACATAGAGATTAATTTTTAAAAAAAATACCCTTGCTTTAAACCCAAGTCTTCAAATACCTCTTTGCCAAAGAATTTCACCAAAGTCAGTGCAGTGGTTTAGCCATGAAAGTTTAACACACAGAAAGACAGATGGACAGACAGACTTTCGCAATTATAATATCAGTATGGATATGGATGTTTCTATAAATAATAAATATATTTTTTTATCCAATACAATGGTTTAAAAAAGCTAGTGATTATTTAAACACGATTTCGTGTTATTCAGATGAAACTGAAAAAATACCAAAGAATATTTTTTATATTACCTTTATTAAAATCTTTATCTATACATATAATAAAATCGTAGGATAGTCAATGTATGTCCGGGGTAAACTCAAAAAGTACTGCATGGATTTACTTCAAATTTTCAATTACTAACAGGTATATGTTGACCCGTATAGGCCATATATACATATTATCACGCTATCACCTACGGGGGAGGAGCTGTGCAGAGTAAACAAGTCCGCGCGAACGAAGTCGCGGGCAACCGCTAGTACATATATATATATATATATATATATATATATATATATATATATATATATATATATATATATATATATATATATATATATATATATATATATATATATATATATATATATATATATTCGTAACTACTGAACCGCTTACAATAAAATTTTGTAGACACCTACTGTTTGCTTCAACTTAAAAGATAAGATAATTTTATTATCTAAATTAACCCCCTCCCCTCTCTCAATACCTCAATTAAATAATATGTAATTACTACAAGTAATTTGTATGGTAAAATAACGGTCAGGTAGTTAAATATAAAAAATAAAGAATGATTCTTATTCAAGAAGCGGCCACCGATAACCTCCCCCGTGTTCGATCCAGGCTACTTTTTTTTCAATAAAACTTTTTACAAGTTATTTTGACACGTCAACATTTTTTAAAACTACTACCGGATCGGAAACGCGGCCACACACTGAGGAGATCCTGCGTAAGAAACTCAGCGAGCTTGTCTTCTTTTTCATATTATTTTTTTTTCTTACAATATTACAAAATTATAAAAAAAATATATGAGATTGATATGAGGAGCAATTAATCCCAGGCTTGATTGTCTTCTAAATAATCTGGGATTTTATAATACCCTTTTTTACACAGTTTTGTTTTAACATTTTTTTTTTAATTTATTGATGGGTAGATCTCATATAGTTTTGGGAAGTTTATTGTAAAAGCGTATACATTGCCCCATAAAAGAGTTACTTATTCTGTGGAGACGAGATGCATGCACAAAATTGTTTTTGTTCCTTGTGTTTAGTGAGTAAGAAATGTACTTCTTAAACATTTTCTTAAACAAGCAAATATTTTTACGAACGTACATCAAGTTCTCAAATATATATTGGGATATAACAGTTAGGATATTGATTTCCTTGAATTTTTCTCTCAGGGAAAGCCTCGGGCTGAGATTGTAAATTACCCTAATAGCTCTTTTCTGCAATACAAATATAGTATTTATTTCAGGAGAATTTCCCCGGAGAAAAGTAGACCAACCGCCAGCAGATCGTAAACGGCGACTGATTGGCTACGCGACTTACCATCATCGTGGCCACTAGGTGGTAGAGTTCTCCATTGTCTCGCCCGGGTCTGGTACCAACGCCTTACCTATTCCTGCCGCAATAGCGTCAGTGCTTGTCACTGACGTCTTCCGGTTTGGAGGGTAAAGTAGTCGGTAAACTTATGCATGTGACATTAGAAATCGCCATACGATAGCAACGCACCATTAACACCTTTGATGTCTATAGACGATGGTTGACTCTTTCCATCAGGAGACCCATCTGGTTGTTTGCTATCTTATGATATAAAAAAACCATAGTATACCCTGTATACAAAAATGTTTTAACCTAAAGTAATCAATATGTGTTTTAGCACCGATCCCGAGGGAAAACTTAAAACTTTTTTACAACAAAATATAATAATAATATTGCTAGACAAATTACACGATTTGATCTAACCTCAAAGTAAATTATTTGCTTGTGTTATGGGTGTTAGTCAAAGATACTAATACATAGAAATACATGTATAAATACTGTCATATACGTGATTAAAACACCTAAATCCAGAAATGCAAATATATATCTACAAAAATATGTGTTTTTCCAGTCTCAAATATTTTGTTTGTTGGAAAATAAGTTTTTGAAACTATAAATGATAAGAAAATGAAGTTAAGCCTAATCTTAATAAACTTTCAATACCTTTCAAGTTAATGGGTGAGATAATGTTATTTTAATGCTTTCGTGAAAACAGGAAGTGATTCTCCATTGCGAATATTTGAAGAAACGGAATTCTAAATTTCAACAAAACTGAATCGTAACGATCATGAGAAAGATCGAAAAAGAAATTTGAAGCTTTGCTGTAATGTTATTTACATATTTTTATTTCAGCTTATATCCAATCCCTTTTCGACTATAGATTTTTTTTCTATCTTTATATTATTTTTTTATACTTTATGTACTTATTTTTTTATAAGCACACGAGCGAGTGGGCTGCCAAACTAAAAGTCTCTCTTCACGAGAAAATTTGCGACACAAAAAGTTAGTTGCCAATACAAAGCCGTAATTTCTACCGACTTTCTAAAAGGAGGAGGTTATCAACTAGGCTGTATTTTTTTATATATTTGTTACCTCAGAACTCGCTCATTTTTGAAATGATTTTGAAAATTTCGTTTTTTGTTTGAGAGGGTATATTCCCCATGTGGTCCCATTTTGGTGAAGATCTGATGCAGGGTTTCTGAGATACAGGCAATGGGAAGTCAATTGGACCCTGTTAAGCAGAAAAGATCCGACCAACACTTTATTACTTTTAAGTTGATGTAGTTTAAAGTTTGACACAGAATAAAAAAAATCATAGTACAAAGCAGGAAACAAAACTTTAAATACTTTAAATGAACGTCTACAGCTTCATGTTTTTTGTACTATGATTTTTTTTATTATCTGTCAAATTTTAAACTGGGTTAACTTAAAAGTAATTAAATGTTCGATGGTGTAATTTTACTTCGTAAAAAACGTCTTTTAGAAATCCCAAATTTAAAGCTACTCAGAAAATCCCTCTGAGGTACATGTTTTTTTATATGATATAAAAAAACATGTACCTCAGAGGGAAAATAGCAAAAAAGCAGATGGGTCTCCTAATAGAAAGAGTCCACCTATAGACACGAAATATGTTAATGGTGCATTGCTATCTTGTGGCGAGGACTAATGCCACATGCATACGTTTACCGGTTTTCTTACCCTCCAAACCGGAACCAAATAGGTAAGCCGGTGGTACCAGACCCGGGCGAAACAATGAAGAAACTCTACCATCTAGTAGCCACGATGGTAGTGACACGCGTAGCCAATCGGTCGCCCCTTACGACCTGCCTGGTAGGACAGCAATTGGCCTATTCTTCAAAGCAGCTTCAACCGGAACCAACACGGGGGAATATGTTCCGGAGTTTAACTGTTCGTATATTAAGGGGAAAAAATTGTCTCGCCTGGATCAGGTACCACCACCTTACCTATTCCTGCCGCAATAGCGTCAGTGCTTGTCGCTGTCGTGTTCCGGTTTGGAGGGTAAGGTAGCCGGTAAACTTATGCATGTGGCATTAGACCTCGCCACAAGATAGCAATGCACCATTAACATCTTTGGTGTCTATAGGCGATATTTGACTCTTGCCATCAGGAGATCCATCTGCTTGTTTGCTATCTTATGATATAAAAAAAATATAAAAGATCGAATAGTCGTAGTTGACCAATCGTATGGTTAGAATCTTACAACAGTCATACAACCACCATATTTTATCTGTCTACCAGGCCATTTATAAAAGTCAACATAAGCTAAATTCATCATTAGTATCGTGGCAGAATCGATGGCAGAATTCTGCAAAGTCCCACTCGGGTTTCTTCAATTCTTGATGACACCGAACTAATAAAAAAAGTGATCCAATTATAGAATAGGTACAATATTATAACTAAACTCCAATTATAAAAAAAAATACATGCATACATATCTTCACGCCAGATCTCTTACAGGGTAGGCAAAGAGAACCGAGTGCCATACATCACGATCCTTGCAGGCTTGTCTCGCTTTCTCCACATTCATCACTCTTTTCATACATAAAAAAATATACCTGTGAAATTCTTATATCGCGTGCATTACGGAAACTATTAACGATAAAAAATAATGTAACTAATACAATTTAAGAAAACTTATCAATATTTACAAACGATACGTTAGCATTACTCGTATTTCCAACTGTTATAGGTTTGTCCCCATAGCAACTAAATTAAAATAGAGACGCAATTTAAAATCAGTCTCCATTTAACATAATTTGTGATTTATTCTTAAATTTGTAATTTATTTTGAATTCAACGATTTTTAGTATCTATTGATTTCATCTTGAAATATTCTAATCGGATATTTTGTTCTAAATATATCATAAATAGTTTGGAAAATCTAAAAGCGCGCGACTCGAGAAATAAGTTTTCGTAAATATCTTTATACATGGGACTCAAAATCAGTTAAAATGTGATAAATGAACTAAATTGTTTGCTTGCTGTAAACAAAACCTAAAAGTAAAATATAATAATAAAAAGTTCAAGCCTGCATGGCCTTTGATCATAGCATATACCTACAGAACAAAAAAATTAATGTCCTTGAAGTTTATTTTTTTGATATTATTTTGACAATTGACCTGTTATTCAATATGAAAAATTTACGAACATTGATCGCGACAAAAAATAGAAAAAAAATAAAAATATGCATTTTTATTAATTATAATTAAACAACACCTACTTTTGCGAAAAAGCAAATAAAAGAAAAAATTTCTTAACAAATTATATAATACATAATATATTAACAAAATTGTGTGCTTGGTTATGTCAGATCCGTATATTCTGACATCCGGGCAGGCTTGGATTGTTTTCAATCAGTTATTTTTTTTAATACTCAATACTACAAAAATGTCTTTTTTAAAGTATCAAATATGTTAAAATGAGTTTTTTTACACACGTGTCATCGTATTATTCCAAAAAAGCAATATAAATAAAATGGAGACATTTTCACTTTAAAAAGATGGTTGATTTCGATTAGGCGAAAGTAAAGCATTATATCAACACTTCGCGTCGTTAATTTTAAATACGCTCTCCTTTTATTTTATATTTTCTTTGTGTGTATTGTACATACTAATAGTTATTAATTAATTTTATCTTACACCATTGAAATCATCTTTATTTTAAAAAACTACAAAGTTAGCTGTGCCTTCATACAAATATATGAATACATAATGTAAATTCATAATTAGCCATAGCCTATGGCTATAGCCGCTATGGCCCATTGGTTTAGTACTATTTTTTGAATTGTATTTATTGTTAAGCGCTGTGAATTTTATACCAAAAATAAATAAAGTCTTTGACAATTTCACCCGGAACATGACAATGACAAGCATTGACGCTGTTGCGGCAGGAATAGTTAAGGTGATGGTACCAATTACCCGGGCGAAATATTGTGGAACTCTATCACCTAGTAGTCATGATAGCAATTACATGTATAGCCAATTGGTCGCCTTTTACTACCTGCGTAGCAGAACGGCAGTTGGCTTATTCTTCATAGGAATCTGAACCAACATGGGAAAAAGAAAAATGGTGCAAAAAGCATAAAAGATTAATGTAGTATTATTACTGTGTAATATAGTACAACATCATATATTTTTTATTACGTACTAGCTGTTGTCAGCGACTTCGCCCGCGCGGACTTCGTTTACTCCGCATAGCACCTCCCCCGTAGGTGATAGCGTAATAATATGTAGCCTATATATTTACTCGACCTGTTAGTAATATTCATGCAAAATTTGAAGTAAATCCATGCGGTACTTTTTACCCCGGACATACATACAGACAAACAGACAAACAGATAAACAGACAAACAGACAAAAAATTCTAAAAACTATATTTTTGGCTTTGATATCGATTGTAGATCACGCCCCAAGTATTCTTTTAAAAAAATATTCAATGTACAATTTTGACTTTCCTACGATTTTATTATATGTATAGATAACAGCAAAGACGCTGATTTTTCATTTGGTGACAAAAGATACATCTCGCTTTTAGACACCAGAGATTTCAATGGTTCGTTGCATATGCATGACAAGGGCCGAATGCCAAATACAGGCTACCGTACACTTTAAACCAAATGGCTACCGTACACTTTAAACCAAAACACGACAGCGACAACGTTACGGCAGGAATAGGTAAGGTAGTGATACCCGACCCGGGCGAGACAATACAGAACTACCGCCTAGTACGTAGGTTATACGAGATACGCCTAGTACGTAGGTACGAGCCACCACTATCGTAGGATAGTGGTGGCTCGAATAGCCAATCCTTCGCCATCTAGGAACTGCCTGGCTTAACAGGGTATGATCTATTCTTCGATGGGGAGCGGACCAACACGGGGTAAAAATGATTAAACTACTAGCTGCATCGCATAGCCTGCTGCATTATTAAAGTTTTTGGTGAATCCCGCGGGAACAACTCATTCTTCCGAGATTAAAAGAAGCTTATGTGCTATCCTTACTCATCATGTACCCTTTCGCTAAATTTCATCCCAATCCCTTCAGTAGTTTTTGCGTGATTGAGTAACAAACATCCATCTATCCATCCAAACATCTTAACTTTCGCATTTATAATATTAACTAGCTGCAGCGTGCATTAACTAGCCCGCTGCATTATCAAAGTTTTTTGTGAATCCCGCGGGATCACCTAATTTGTCCGGAATAAAAAGTAGCCTATATGCTATTCCAGTTCATCATCTACCTATGTGCCAAATTTCATTCAAATCCGTTCAGTAGTTTTTGCGTGATTGAGTAACAAACATCCATCCAAACATCCAAACTTTCGCATTTATAATATTAATATAGATATAGATTATCTGTCTAATCTGTTTGATTGTTTGTCTATCTGTTACCTTTTCAAGGCTTAACCACTAACCAAGTTTTGATGTAATTTAGTTAGAAGATAGTTGCAGACCCGAGGTCAAACTTAGCCTGTTTTTTTTTTCAAAAATCATTGGCACTTGGTGTAATGACATTATTATTAGTTGAAACTACTTTATAATCTACCGATTTCGCTTTTCAAATCATGAGTAAAAAATATTACGATCTGAAGATGCTTTAAAAAGCGAAATCGGTTGATTAATTTGAATAATTTAGTCCATACCTATTGTGAAAAAAAAATACAAGTAGTTATAAACACGAATTAAATGGATACGCCTTATAAGCCAATCTCTTAGTTTGTTAGCGTAGCTTGCATTCACATACGGAAATATTGAGTTATACCACTTACCAATGAAATAAAACCACTCCAAGGGTAATGTTTAAACATTGTCACGTTTTTTCCCAATGGCGTGTTTATTAGTATTCATGTGGTCTGTGGTAGGAACTACTTTATTAATTTAATTAATCGACTGGTTTCACTTTTTAAAATATAAGTAAGAAATATTACGTCCTGAACATGCTTTACAAAGTGAAACCGATCAATTAATTTAAATAATTTAGTCAATACCTATTAGTGAAATAAATGTGCAAGTGTGTTTTTTTATATCATAAGATAGCAAATAACCAGATGGGTCTCCTGATGAAAAGAGTCAACCATCGCCTATAGACACCAAAAGTGCTAATGGTGCGTTGCTATCTTGTGGCGAGGTCTAATGCCACATCTATAAGTTTACGTTAACCTCCAAACCGGAACACGACAGTGACAAGCACTGACGCTATTGCGGCAGGAATAGGTAGAGGGGTTGTACCAGACCCGGGCGAGACAATGCAGAACTCTACCACCTAGTAGCCACGATGGTAGTGACTCGTATAGCTAGCTAATCGGTCGCCTTTTACAACCTGGCTGTCAGAACGGCAGTTGGCCTATTCTTCAAAGGAGCCCGGGACCAACACGGGGTATTTTATTTATATATATTATAAAGTAGTTTAAACTAACAATTCCTTAAAGGCTAAAACAGGGAATGATTTGTATAAAAGATTATATTCATGAGATAACTACTTGCAGGCATAGCTGTGTAGTTCAGCTGGTTTAGCACAAAAGCAAATAAAGCTTTACAAAGTTCTTACTGTAATAAATATACTATTGTTGCGCTAAAATGCCACTTTACACAAACACAAAAGTGTCAGATAGTGAAAGCCAGTGAAGCCTTGAGCAGACTCCCTTTGAGGTTTACAGCGCTCTATTTATTTCTGCTCAAGAAACTGCTCATTAGTGATAACACCGCATTCATTCGGTATATTGTTGACTTTTTCCTTTTAATATATACATTTTTCTCATACAATATAATCTTTTGTGTAACTTTATTACAATTGATATAAAGTTTTCTTGTATATTTTCTATATTTTGCTCTTTCTGCTCAAAAAATCGCTCATTAGTGATAAAACCGCATCCATTCAGTGGTATTGTTGACTTTTCCTTTTACTATATACATTTTTCTCATACAATAGTCTTGTATGTGACTTTATTACAATTGATATAACATTTTCTTGTATATTTTCTATATTTTGCTCTTTCTGCTCAGGAAATCGCTCATTAGTGAAAACACCGCATTCATTCGGTGGTATTGTTGACTTTTTTCTTTTAATATATACATTTTTCTCATACAATATAGTCTTTTATGTAGCTTTATTACAATTGATATAACGTTTTCTTGTGCATTTTCTATATTTTGCTCTTTCTGCTTAAGAAATCGCTCATTACTGATAACACCGCATGCATTTGGTGTTATTGTTGACTTTTTCCAATTAATGTATACATTTTTTGTATAGCAGTACTTTATCTAACTTTGTTACAATTGATATTTTTACTAATTTTGCTTAGGAACATGTACAAAATTAATAAGATGTTAACTTCTGTTCTAGTAATGTGTATAAACCTTAAATAAGTGTATATATATATATATTATATATATATATATATATATATATATATATATATATATATATATATATATATATATATATATACATGTGTGTGGTGGTGTGGTGTGTGTGCGGTGTGTGTGTGGTTGTGTGTGATAAGTAAGATCGACATATTATTTACATTATTTTCTGATTATGTTAAAATTATAATATATCATCATGCCGGTCTCTACTCAGTGTTAACCAGATGACGTTAAATATTCAATTCCTGGTATTACAGCAATCGTGATCTCAGGAATTGATAACATGACGTTATTACCCAGACAAGGGATTAAAATTTACCACATATTTAACTAAAAAGTAAACTTTTCTACTGATTTCATTTAAAAACATCAATTCATTAATATTTTAATCATCAATATGATCATTCATGCAAACTTTTATTCTATATTTCAACCCCTTAGAGGTTGATTTTTCAAAAAATAGCCTATGTTTGATTTTGTATTAAACTATCTCCATGCTAAATTTCATCGAAATCGGTTCACTGGTTTAGCATTAAAAGCACAACAAACAGACAGACAGACGGACAGATAGACAAGTAGACTGACAAACAGACAGACTTTATGGATGGGCTAATAAAATAAATATGCGCAACCACTCATGTGGTCTGTGTGCCAAACAATTAATAATTAACCTTATGAATATCGCTGGCTTGCGAAAGTATTTATTATTAGAACTAAAAATTATTTTAAATTTAACTCAGTACACCAAACAACAAACAAAACACTGATATTTTAACGTGAATAAAGACATAATAGGGACCAATTTTGGACTAGCCTTCGTTAGAATGAGATAGCGTCGTTATTCATTTGAGACAAAACATATTAATGCGAATCACAAACACAAACTCATATCAGGTAAGCCGACGATGACATAATGGATGTACGGACATATTTTGTGTATTTCTCCTAGATTCTGATACATTTTTGAAGTCCTTTGCCATTACCGTTGAAAAATTACAAAATTAACGTCATATTTCATGATCGATCCTATAAAGACTGAACTGACTGATCGTATTTTTACGAGATTTTAGAGGGTTCCGAAGTTGCCCATCACGATAATGCGGACTAAGGAGAGGACCTGTATGGGTTTCATTCTATGAACATATAATCTACTTAACGTGAATAACGGATATATCCACAGCACTGGTTCATTTTACTATAGTATAATCGAATTAATAGGTTTTTGTTACAAAATTTATAGAAATTATCAATTGAAACGGTGACTAACAGCGTGATCTAATAGCATGTTGTGCAGCGCTATCTATGAGTAGCATGATGAACTGTTCTGTACACAATTTAAATAAAGGAGAGTGATGAGACTGGCCTAAATTGACTACAAGAATATAGCGTCAGCCGAAATTATTAAATTAATTTTATTCAAAATAAGTCAATATTAGAATTCAACTGACACTTTTTAATAGCAAATTAATTTTAAAAGTATTTTAGTCGGAAAGTCATGAAATTAATCAAACTTGTACGCTTTTTCTTATTTCTAATTCAAGCAAAGATTTTTATATTCTGCCATAAAGTTAACACTTTCTTTATTTCTGACCAACGAAACAAATCATAAAAATGTTGGATAGATAAGACGCAAAATTTTAAATAAACCATTGTATAAAATGCAACAAAAATGAAAATATTTATTATTAAAATCAAAATCTAAAACATAGAAGGCCGTATAAATAAGTACTCTTAGCATCATCCGAAAGAAACAAAAAAAAAAAAAAACAAGTGTCATCTATTTACACTGTGAGCGAGTAATAAACATTTTATGTAAACAAAATTTTTATCGTTTTTTTAACATTCAAGTGGTTAAAATCAAATAATTTTCATGATAAGTAATACAAAAATAAATTATATTTGTGTTGACGATATATTGCGATGTGAGTGGCTTAAAATGGAATGTAACAATTGTAAAATCAAATGATATTAATCTTTGAAGGAGTTTCGTGAACTTTAGTGTTATAAAAAGTATTCGTGATACAATTTACATTTCAGAAGAAATTAATAATGTATTACAATACGGTAAGCAGCCATCATCATGTGTTGCGTTTTAGGCCAAATTTGTATGGGGCCTCATCAATCTCCTTTGTAAGACAAAATTTCATAAGTTTTTTTTTTATATCATAAGATAGCAAACAAGCAGATGGGTCTCCTGATGGTAAGAGTCAACCATCGCCTATAGACACCAAAAATGTTAATGATGCGTTGCTATCTTGTGGCGAGGTCTAATGCCACATGCATAAGTTTACCGGCTACCTTACCCTCCAAAACGGAACACGACAGTGACAAGCGTTGACGCTATTGCGGCAGGCATAGGTAAGGCGGTGGTACCAGACCCGGGCGAGACAATGCTGAACTCTACCACCTAGTACCTATTATTCGCAAACTTGTAAAACCTATTTAACCGTGATAGTTTTTCTCTGAAATTCATTATATTTACTACTACCGTGAATTTATTTGCAATCCCAAAATTAAACCCTTTAGCTGGCAGGGGGGTGAGCACTTGATTCTAACAAAAATTAGCACTTTAGCTTTTTATTTCACAAACGAGTACCTTAGTCGAAAAATTGTTTTCGGAGACCTGCAATATTTTTTTAAAATCCTCTCTAACGATATCCCACACTATGGAGTACGCGAGAAAAAAATTAACATACCTGCTTTACATATAGAAGAGCTAAACTATAAATTAATATTTTATGTTACCATTTAGTTGCCGTGACTAATATGTATATACATACCAAAATATAGCTTTCTAGTATTAAGGATCTCTGAGCAATCGTGCGGACGGATGGATGGACGGACATAGCGAAACTATAACGGTTCCTAGTTTACTTAGGAACCCTAAAAACGATATCCTCTAAAATTTATAATTTTGTTTTAAGGCAGGCATCGTGACAAACAGGAAAAAACTGGTTTGCTAAATCTCGTTTTTTTTTGTATTGATTGTTAAATAATAATTTTACAAAATTATACGATATACCTGAAGATAATATCTAACGAATGTGCTAACTTATTATATGATAGAATGTACTTTACTTGATCATATAAAATTCCAAAAACAGGCTAAAAAATCTCTAAAACAAATAATTTGTTAATAATATTTTTAATCTTCTGCATGATTTTTATAAGGTGATATTTAATTGTAAATACAAAAAAGAATGTGCTAAATTTTGGTTTTCAGCTGATATCCTATATTTATTTATCCGATAATTAACACGTTTCTCAGCGGTTTCAGAACATACCGAGCCGCCCATTTCCTACCTCGCCTTAAGTGTCTATTCTTGCAAACCAGCGATATATTAAATTATGGTCTATAAGTAATACTAGCGACCGAGGTTTAATCGGATGATATTTTTTCATGTGAAAACTGATTATCACGGAGATAATACTTACCTCGATCCATTTTTATAGTAAAAGACTATCTGAACGCATTAGAGCTTTTTGGAGAAACCAATAAAATATAAATATACAAAAATTACTCACGATAAACTTAATTTCATATAAAACCTATGTATAAGAATTCAAACAATACAATTTATAAGCTACCATGTATCCTGTCAGCATCGTATATAAAACAGCGTAAGCTACGCGTATCTAAGGATTAACGTAAGGTCGTCTTGGGAGTCATAGCTTGCGCTTGATAAAGATTCGAACTTCATTATTACTCCTACTCACTAGGGATATTGGTTACTTATATCCTCATATGGCTTATCTTATCTCAAACGTGAAAGTTTTATTTCTTTGTTTGTTTTCTTTTGAAATGAGTTAACATAAAATACTAGACAATTGTGATCGTACTGTATTTTGAACACAGAAAATGATCATAAATACTGTTTTGATTGCAAACTTTATCTACTCGCATGGCGAAATACTTAGATATTCTATATAAGTATACAATGCTGTGCGAGACAATTTTAAATCACTACCCTTAAAGAAATTCAAAAAGTTGTTGGGGTGGCTAAAGGGCAAACATTTTTATGGTGTACGAGAATTTTTATTAATCTCAAAATTTTGTCAAAGGTGCTACTAATTCGCCGCGTATTAATACATGTCTACCATCGTGACCACTAGGTGGTAGAGTTCTGCAACGTTTCACCCTGGTCTGGTATCACCGCCATATCTATTCCTGCCGCAGTAGTGTCAGTACTTGTCACTGCCGTGCTCTGATTTTGAAGTAATGAAGCTGGTAAACTTATGCATGTCACATTATCATCCCGCCACACGGAAAGCAATGCACGATTAACTGGTGTCTATAGGCGATGGTTTGTCTATCGATCAAAAGAGTCATTTCTTTGTTTGTTATCCTATGATTTAAAAAAGATGTAAGTGGTGCTTTGCTATTCATGCGATTGACATATTTTATTACATGTACAACTTCACTTTTTATCTTACTCACCGATTACCGTCTGTCTTTTTCGTCGCTAAAGTAGGAAAGTGTACCAAAAGATGGCGCTGCGTTACAGAAAACTTCCACCTAGTAATATGTTTGGCCCTTGTTTGCCTATAACGGATAAGAATTATTTATTCTACAAAGTAAATCAAGATCTGGAATGAGATAAAAGTAATTTAGAAAGTTATGGCGACATCAAATATCTGCCAACTATACCAATATTATCTCAAAAAACACTGAACAAAATCGATGAAACAGACTTATCCCTAAGTTGGAATATACTTGAATTAAATCACTATATATATATATATATATATATATATATATATATATATATATATATATATATATATATATATATATATATATATATATATATATATATATATATATATATATATATATATATATATATATATATATAACTGTTAATCTCCGTTTTGTCATCGGTTAAAAATTTAACAAATTATATAACAACACTGTTAAAACAATAGTTTTAAAAAGCGAAAATATTAGAACATCTAGTACGAAAATATTTAATGAAGATATAAGTGAAATTTTTAAACTAAATGTATTTTTAGATAAAACAGCAGTTACAAAACTTTATTACCACATAAAATCAGTTTGCCGTCTAAACTTTTGGAACCTCGAACGGTTGAAATATTTCAGAAATAACTCGGTCAAACTTTACCCTAGTTGTAATCAGCTTGTTTTGACTATGACACGTAGCTTCCCTTCAAAATATTCAGGTCCCATTGTTGAAGTTCGACTACGAGTATCCTTTCAGTAAACACGTTATGTTTAGGGAATTTATTACGGTGTGAGTAAACAAGATATGTTCGTTGTTTTTAAGCAAACAATTTTGTCATTGGGCTACCGTCATTCACTTTATATATTTGAATATAAAATGCTAGCTGTGCCCGCGCCTTCGTTCGCGTGGAAAAAATTCTAAAATAAAAACCCTCATAGTTCCCGTTCCCGTGGGATTTCCGGGATAAGAACTATCCTATGTCCTTTCTTGGGTCTCAAACTATATTTGTACCAAATTTTTTCCAAATCGGTTCACTGGTTTGGCCGTGAAAGCGTAACAGACAGACAGACAGACAGACAGACAGAGTTACTTTCGCATTTATAATATTAGTATGGATTACTTTTTGTTACTTTTCTCTCGTTACTTTAAATGTCGTATAAAGAACTAAAACTACCCATCAGCAGGTTTTGTAAACAAATCTGATAGACGTTATATTTTTATGAACTTTTAAACTAACGCGTTCTATCATTTAAAAAAAAAAATAAACGAGTCAAAAACGCGTACATATATGGAACTTACTTGTAAAGCTCGACGTTTCGACCTTAATATTATGAAGCAACACAAGCAACATTATGAATGTATCTCCTGCATTGGTCCGTAAATAATAGACCATCTGACATTCTCCAAACAAAACAGTTCGTACGAGACGAATAATTGGTTGAGCGAGTCAAGTCACCATCGTGGCCACTAGGTGGTAGGGTTCTGCATTGTCTCGCCAGGTTCTTGTTCTACCGCTTTACCTACTCCTGCCGCAATAACGTCAATGCTGGTTACTGGCATGTTCCAGTTTGGAGGGTAAGGTATCCCATAAACTTATTATCTCCCTTCTCGAATAGCAACGCATCATTCACACCTTTTGTATCTACAGACCATGGTTGTCTCTTTCCGTCAAGAGAGTCATCTGATTGCTATCTTATGATATAAAAAAACTTCTTATCATGGTTTAGTCAACAAGCAAGTTGCTCTCCTTGTATAAAGAGATAATCGCCGCGTATTAATACCAATTTAATTTTCCTTTCCTCAAACTCCTGGCAAAAAGACTAATAATTTGTTCTTCATAAGGAGACAAAATCAAAAAGATTATTTCATTTATATATATTGCATTAAAATGATAATAATTATAATAATAATAAATCGCTGGACAAATTGCACAAATTGATCTAACCCCAAAGTTGTTTGTTTGTGTTATGAGTGTTGGTCAATGATACCAATACATAGAAATACATATATTTATAATACTGTTACATCACAGAAATGCTCATTACAGAAATGTTAGTCTCTGATGGGAATCCACGAAACAAAGAAAACAACGGAATTGGCAAGTACAAACATTTGTATCAGGACCGCGATCGCCACATTCACACATAAAATAAGAATTCTTGCATATAAACTACTAATGCAAACATTGTTTCATTGGTCGTTTTCATTTTAAGCAACAATAATCCGAAACACACAAACAGAACATTTAAAAATATACCAAACTGCGTTACAATAAATTTTATTTTGCTACAAAAAAAAAGAGTATTTACGTCCTTTTGTAGTCTATTCAAAATAGACTCATCTATTTGTACAATAGTGAAACTTAAGATCGTAATAGTTTCACTATTCTACAATAGATGGCAGCATTGATTTTTCCGTAGTTTTCAGTTGATCATATTTGAGTAGAGAACTTTCTAGAACGATATACGTAATGACTGTCATTACGTATATCTTTCTAGAAAAATTAGGTCAACCTAAAATGAACTTTATATGTAAGGTGTATGGCTGATTTTAGCTTGACTTTCTATTATATCATTAGAGATTATATTAAATCAGGAATTTAATTAAAATAAAATGAAAATTGTACTTTCGAATGATATGAAATATCTCCAGTTTTAATCATCTGTATTCTACTATTATTTCTGTATTCAAGGATGGCACAATACGGCATAATTCAGTGTATAATAGATTTTCGCACGACGACTATCTCCTAATGATATGGTAAGTATCACTAAGGCAATTTAGAGTAAAAGCGCATAATAGTGACGCACGCGACACGCCCACTCTTCACTTCCCCTTGTTTTCTTTATTTCGTGTGGGAATCAAACTCCAGCCCCATCGATTCGTAGTTAAGTTCGCTAACTACTGAGGCGGTCATAATCACAATATAATTATAAGTCTATACAAATAAAAAAATATAAATTCAAAGGACTTATAAATTCAACATGGCGTCTCCGTCGGCTGAAAACCTTTCAAAAGATTTTCTATCTAAATTCATTTTATTACCAGCTTTGAAATTAATCCGTTTATTTCTTCAACAATATACAGGGAAATATTCCAGGTGAAGTCAGTCATGGTTTCCATTACAAAAGCGATACTAACAATAGACTTAACTAATTTATGCCACGATGTAAATTCTGAAGCTTTTGTGGTGTAGCAGTGAATTGTGCTTACGGCCATTAATACTGTTAATGTTAGTCATTGTCGTCATCAAAGTGGAACTCGTAATAAATTCAGGATTAGAGGTATCTATTACATGAAGGCCTGAAGCCACTATTGTTTTCGGTGAAATTTGTGTATTTGAATTTGAGTACTCAGCCGACCGAAAAAATATAATATTACTGTTTTTTTTTGGAATGTTTTTTTTATGTTAACCGAAACTTTGGGCGAGCAGAGTGCTCAGCGTGAGTTTTCATTTTGTTTTGTTCTATACGCCCACCGGTCTAAGGATGTCTCCTGTGAGACCGAACCTCAGCTTAAAATGGGCTCATAATTTTCAATGGATGAGTTAATAACTTTTTTTGTTATAGCACTCACCCCGTGCTTGGCAAAACTGGAAAAAAAATTAAAAACAACAAAGGAAAATATCGACACGCAGGTTTAATCCCTGCGTGTCGATATTTTTCTTTGTTGTTTTTAAAGTTTTTCCAGTTAATAACTTTGTTTTAATCTTCAGCTGGTCCTAGACCTTAGTCTCGGTTCATTGATTGGTGAAACAGGGGTCCACGTCATCGCGGGCGGTGTCGGTTCCGCGATTGTGTGTCGTGTAGCACTGTGTTCCATTAGCATTTATTATTTGATAATCAGGATCAGTGAGAACGTGGCGGCGCTTAAATATTTTGAGGTCGATATTTAGGCATGGAATTTAGTCGGCCGCAGCTACCACTTCTGTTTGGGTTCTTATTTTTTATACCATAAAATAGCAAACAAATAGATGGCTCTTCTGATGGAAAGAGACAATCATCAACTACAGACTATAAAAATGTTAATAGTGCGTTGATATCTTTGTGATGGGACTTAATGCCATTTGCATAAGTTTACCGACTACCCTACCCTCCAAACCGGAACACGACATTCACAAGCACTGACGCTATTGCAAGAGGAATAGGTAAGACGTTTGGACCAGACACGTGCGAAATAAATCAGAAATCTAAAGTATATGTATACGCGTAATTGGGTGTAATAATGATTATTTTAAATTTAGATTCTTATAATGCTTTACAATTCACTCCTTATTTATATCCTATAATTTGAACGTCTCATTGGCTGAGTGGTTAGCGACCCTGACTACGCAATCGACGGGGCTCGGGTTCAATCCCCGACGGGGACAAGCTTTTATGTGATGAGAATAAATGCTTGTATTTCCGGGTTCGAGTGCTTATTACATATTACATTCCAGTGTTTATAATTAGATTTACTTAATATATATACCTATGATATAAATTATGCTTTCGTCATTATCACATATTACACACAACATATTATCTATATTATAGATTAATAGTTATTTTGAATTAAATTTGGCATTAGAAATGTTTGTAATGATAGTGTTTGTTATAGGGTCAATAGTAATTGTATTGATGTTTATATATCTAAATGGAATAAATCATTGATATTATTTAATTTCATGTTATATATAATATTCTAATATCTATTAAGTACTTATAAATTAAATATATTGTATAGAAGAGTGAGGCCTCCTAATACAGGTATTTTTTTACTTAAAAGGAGGTCCTCAACCACTGTCAAAATGTAATAATGTTTTTAACATTTCATGTAAAATGTGCCTGTATAAAACAATTGTACTATTGAATTGTACTAAATAAATTTTATTATTATATATGTATTTCTATGTATTAGTATCGTTGACTAACACTCGTAACACATGCAAATAATTTGCTTACTTTGGGGTTAGATCAGTAAGTGTAGTTTGTCCCGTGAATATTTATTTATTTATTTACGTATACTAGTAGGTTTTTTGTTAATTAAATAGCCTACCCGTTTTAAAATGTAATAATTCATTTTAGGAGTAGAACTTAAATTTAGTTACTGATGAAGGAGAGGCACCGATGATGGTAAAGTTATATTTTGTTATTATATTGTTTTAAAAAACTAGTTTATAAACTTTGTAGTAGAGTTCTGCAACGTCTCCCCTGGGTCTGGTAATACTGCCCAACCTATTCCTGCCGCAATAGCGTCGAATGTTTGTACTGCCGTGTTCCGGTTTGGAAAGAGGTAGCCGGTAAACTTATGCATGTGGAATTAGCCGGTTAATATATAGAAGTATTTGTATTTGTTTAAAAATAACTCAAAAATTAATACACATCTCCTATATTTTCAAAAAAAAAGAACTCGAAAAAGCAGACCGCGTTGGTCCCAAGCTCCTTTGAAGAATAGACCAACTGTTGTTCTGCCAGGTAGGTCATAAAAGGCGACCGATTGGCTATACAAGTTACTAACATCGTGGCTACTAGGTGGTAGAGTTCTGCACTGTCTCGTCCGAGTCTGGTGCCACCACCGACTTACCTGTTCTTGCCGCAATAGTGTCAGTGCTTGACACTTTCGTGTTTCGGTTTGGAGGGTAAAGTAGCCGGTAAACTAATGCATGTGGCATAAGACCTCGCTAGAAGATAGCAACGCATCATTAACACCTTATTTGTCTATAAGCGATGGTTACAGGAGACCCATCTGCTTGTTTGCTATCTTATAATATATAAAAAACTAGCTGACCCGACAAACGTTGTTTTGCCTTACATATTAGGAATCCATAGCGGACAAACAACGTGACACGTAATTTATATAAGTCTACGGGATTGTCCTTCCACGCAGCCAAAATGGCATTAAACTTTATATGGTGGTTAAATATTCTTAAATTTTCTAATTTTCCGCGCAATTTTCTTAATATTTTCTTTTATAAGAACCTTCTCCTTACAATTACAAATACAAAAAATTACAAAAAAACAAAAAAAATTACCGAAATTGGTTTAGCCATTCAGGCGTGATGTCGTGACCAAGGAACATAGGGATTGATTTTTATATATATACATTTATTTATTTATATATTAGATAAGCATACTAATTAAAAAAAGAGATTAAGATTCTTCACAAATGATTTGCATTATATATATTATCTTCGTAACGTAATTTGAAATTGAGGACAGGAGATTTCATTTTAATATTAATATATAAAAAAAAAATATATATATAGGCAGCGTTGCCAATTTATTCCACCAATTCCATTATTTTATACAAAAAGTAGAAACGTAATATTTATTAATGTAAATTCGTTTCAAATTATTCTATTGACTGTTGTAAATTTGTACTGCAGTAAGTTGGTAACTGCTTTTAAATTACACGTTTTCGTGCCATTTAGCCATTTCGCCTCACACAGTTCTTAGTAAATTTCATCAACCCAAATTACAAAGAGTACAAAAGAAAACAATTTATGATTACAGTGAGATGGAATAAGGTTTTGTTTAAGTGTATTTGTTTTCAAGGTCGTACAAGCTTGTTTTAAAAGAAATAATTAAGGCATTTAAAACATTAAATATATTTAATATAAGAGTGTATTCCAAATATAAAGTGTTGACCACATGAGGTCTAGGGTTCGTTTGCCTTCGATGCCCGGGCCGGACAAAACTCGGGATTGAAAAGTGCCTGGTTGGCGATAGACTTGCCACCTATCACATCGTGGGACTAAGAATCTTCGGCCAATCGTGGGTATGCTGGTTTTACCTCTCCCTACACAGCTCTGATGCTATTGCGGCAGGGATAGGTAAGGCGGTGTTACCAGACCCGGGCGAGACAATGCAGAACTCTACCAGCTAGTAGTTACGATGGTAGTCACTTTTACGACCTGCCTGGCAGAACGGCAGTAGGTCTATTCTTCAAAAGAGCTCGAACCCACACGGCGGTAATATATATAGAAAAAATATAAATTTCAATAAACAAACAAACCTAATTTATTGAAACAAGCTAGCAGTTTTTAGGGTTCTGAAATAAATAGGAATCCTTATAGTTTCGCTACGTCAGATTGCTCAGAGATCCTTAACACCCAAAATCTGTTATTTGATATGAATATACTTATTGGTTACGGTGACAAAGTGGTAACATAAAATATTGAAAACTATATTTTTTTAGGGTAGTTTCTCTATATGTTAAGTGGGGATGTTTATTTTTTTCTCGCGTACCCCTTAGTGCGGGATATTGTTGGATAGGTTTTTGAAAATGTAGGTTTGCGAAAATAATTGTTCGCTTAAGGGACGCTTTTATGAAATATAAAGCTTTAAAGTGCTAATTTTTGTTAGACTGAAGTGTTCCCCCATCAGCTTAACGCTTCGTTTTGGGTTTTCAAAATACAATGAATTTAAAAGAAAAACGCTTAAGTAGGATTTACAAGTTTACGAGTGATAGTCGACCAACTTATAAAATATCTTGTAAATTATTTTAAATTGTATGCAGAATAGTTCGTAATATTGTTCATAGATGGCGCTGCATAGGAATTAGATCACACTTGTATAATAGTAGGTATTTTATTAATTGATAATGTCTGTAGATTTTTATCATCAAAGTTTATGCGATCTAGGAATATGATTTTTTTTTTAAATTCTTCTGGTCTGGTACCGGGTACACTCTTTCCCTCGGTTAAATTTACTTTCCAAGTACTACTTGGAGAAATTTTTAAAGGCAGTGAAGTGTGAACGTGTGCTACGTACAAATCCGTGATCCGTCAAGCGTCAATTGCGTTATTCATTAAATAGTTGTAGTGGGCAAAATGCACTACTTAAATGAACAGAGCGATTTGAATCTTTTGCATTGAAGGAGTTGAATCACTCATTTAGTTCAGCACGACTCATGAGTAATGATCACGAATCATTAGTCAAGAAATATGTGAATGAAGCTTAGCTCAGCGAACTTAGGATTGAACTAGAGATTTTTCTATTAGACATGTAAATAAATGTTAAATTATATTAACTGTTATGTTGTTAAAACAATATCATATTTTATAATATGTGTTAGGATTCAAATATGGCTCCATTGAGTAGACAATCATAAGTTAAGTAAGCCGTTGAACTAAACTCGGAACTAAATGAGCTAGTAAAATAGTCTAAATTACGGTGAAATAAAGAGTGATAGAGCTGTAAGATATGAACTAGTTCATTTCAATCGCTCACTCATAAGTTACATACTTCATTAAATAGATTAAATATTCATAGTATGAAACAATAAAAGCCCTCTTCTTAGTCCACATTATCGTGATGGGCAACTTCAGAACCCTACATTGTGCGAGACTCGACACGCATTTTGCCAATTTTTAAGATAACAATCCGATCACAGATGTCTACGATGAAAAACTAAATTAATCACGAAAAACTGAAATGATATTTTTATCTTACCGATTGAACCTGAGATCTCATGATCTAAGCCTAATAGGTTTCGGGAAATCAGTCAACAGTTTCAAAGTACTGGGACACGAGGAAGCCTACGATTAAAATCTTTGGACGTCCCGGGACTTCAAGACTTCTAAGAATAAAATTAGAATCAAGTTAATTTCTGGCAAAACATATTAATAAAAATGCAATTTTGGGCAGATGTTTCAGTCTAAATAATTGGTATAACCAATATAAATACATTTATTGCGTATTATTTTAATTTAGTAATTATTAGTTAAACTTAGATCACGGTGGGCTCTTTCAAAGATTTAAAAATAACAAAGGTGAAATTTATTACATTTGCTATTAGCTGAACAGGCGAACTTTATACCCCTTAGCTTAGAACACATTTAAAATCAATAAATGTTTGACAGCTATAACAACAACGTAACAACAACATCTGTAGAAAAATTAAACTGATGGTTTTATTATTTTACTCAAAGTTTTGAATTTTTTCCTCTTCATAAAAACCATCGTCGAATTTCAAGGTAAAATAAAAGAAAAATAGCTGAATTGTTCCAGCTGTTCTCAAGTTTTGCGCTTAGCAACATATTTAGCGACTCATTTTTATTTATGTATCCGCGAATTGTTTTATGTTACCTTCGCAATGCATCTGAGAGGCAAAAGGCAAAGCCAAGAAAGTCAGCGACGTTACGGAAATTGCACAAAACTGTTCGCAGAAAACAGCAAATTCAATAAATTTCACCTTTTAATTACGGAATCCTGCAAAGTGTTTTACTTTGCGGAAATCCGTAAATCAGAAAAAATATTTGAAAATAAAAAATGTTCCAACACAATCAACAATGTTGACAATCATGTCTCATCTCGTGTCTCTACTCGAAAGTCTCAGGACCTGAGATAACTAAATTTACGAAAAATCCTAGGACTTCGAAATACGAGTCATCCCGGAACCCAATTCATACCTAATACACTCACTACCAAATCTCGAGTTATAAAAACAAACTCTCTACAATCTTGCGATGTTTTACGAAAATTACCTAAGGAAATTCGTTCTAAGGTAATTAGCGCATTAAAAATTCTACAAATAGCTAGGTTTGCAAGTTAACACAGATAACTTAAACAATGCCTAAGCCCTCATTAAGTATGCCGATGTACGAGTAATTACTTGTGGTTCACCACTGCATGCGGTTAAACGTTCTTGATGACGTATATTATTATCTTACTACGTACAAATTGCGGTTTCATTCAATTGTGATTTGTAGTTACAATTAATAGTTATGGTTTTCGTTATCTACGCTATTTACAACAGGTTTCATAATTGTAATATTTATTTTAGTAGCTCATTAAATTTTAAAGAATTAGGTATTCTTTTGTCATTCCGCCAGGTATTTCGTAAAGGGAGAATGATTATCTAGATTTTGTACTACCATCGTGACTACTAGGTGGTAAAATTTGGTGACTTCTCGCGCTGGTTTTACTTGTTCCTGTCGCAATAGCGTCAATACTTTATTAATCTAATCTAATCTTTTAAACGAGCAATTCTTGTATGTATATAATTGGAATCTCGGAATCAGCTCCAACGATTTTCATGAAAGTCACAAATTAGGGGTTTTTCGGGTCAAGGAATCGATTTATCAAGGTTCCAAAGCAAGCAAGCAAGGGTCCAAGAAAAGCTCGGTTCCCAAGATATGGGTATGTGAAAAACCGAGCAAAGCTCGGTCAACCAGATATAATCTTATTAATATATATATATATATATATATATATATATATATATATATATATATATATATATATATATATACTTTAAATATATATATACTTTATTAATATATATTCTTTCTCTTTCTTTCTTTCTATCATGTTCCGGTTTGAAGAGTAAGATAGCCGGTAAACTTATATTAAATAAAAAAGCAAACATATTTTACATTGTAATCGTATAGTTACAAAATATATTTACTGTATCAACAAAATAAGATCTTCAAAGAACTCTTTTGTGAATGTTTCCCAAGGAATTTAATAAATCAAAGCAAGTTTTATTGGATTTGATTAAAATAGAACGGACTAGATTGTAATATTGAGCGTGGAAAAATAAAAAGGAAATTACATTGTACGTTGTACCCTTTATTTTTCCGTACGTACATAATGTTCGTACGTTGTAATTTCCCTTTCATTTTTCCAATTTTTTTAAGGTGAAGTTTTATGTTTTATTACGGCGAAACTGTATTATTAAATATACGCAATAGGAAGTTGCTGATTTCACCCCGATTTACGTAAATTGAGTTTTCATCATATCTATTTTGAGGTCCTAGGAAGCTTTTCCGACTGGCATAAGCGTGAAAATATCACGCTTACGCCAGTATGTATGTATGAATCTATCATAACTTTAGATCCATCAAAGCGGTTGGCATTCTTTGGTTGGGTGTTACCTTACTAGTACTAATACTTAGTCTTCGTAAGAGTTTGAATTAATTTAGCGCAATAAATATTGCAAAATTTAAAAATAAGCTAACAAAAATGTTACCGAAACAGCATTTTTAGTTATTTTAAGTTTTTTAAAATTGATTTACAAGAATAAAGTTGATTCACATTACATATTGCACGTATACATTTCTTTTGTATTCTAAATATTTTGATTAAATCTACTGAGTTTCCCCAAATGGGGATTCCGTATTGCAATACAGATGAGACATATCCATGATATGCTAACAAGGTAGCATTTAAGTTTGCTATTTCTCTTATTCTTCTTAAAACATACACAAATCTATCAATTTTATTGCAAAATTGCAAAGATGTCTATATCCCCCTTTCTCTTTCTCCTTCTTGTTTTTCTTCGTGTCTTAGTTGTTTTTTGTGTGCTTGTCTTATTGTGTGTGTGTGTGTGTTGTATATGTGTTGAGTGTTGTGTGATAGATAATTGTTGTGAAGTGTCTGTATATGTTAGTTGTGTGCCTGGTGTTGACATGTCTGATGTTTGTTGTCTATCTGTTGAAACCTCCTGTGTGTCTAGTGTGCTTTGTGTGGGTAATGTTTGTTGGGAGACCACCAAATGTTGTTTGTGTCGATAAGTGTGGTGTTTGTTGTGTTTCTGATGTAGTCTCCTGTGTGTGCGATGTATTGTATATTATATTATATTATATTATGGTTTGAATTGTTTTTCTCTCGAATTTTGTCGGTTTAATAAATACCTCGTTCTGTGACCCACAGGAAAAAAGGAATTTATATTTTCCCCCTTAAAACTATTGTTCTGTGTTAATGTATTTTTAATGTAAGATTTTTGGTACCTAAATTCTATTTACTATATTTAAATTATGTATGTATATATATATATATATATATATATATATATATATATATATATATATATATATATATTGTGTTAATAATATTTTTCTTTCGTCTCCTCGTTCGTGTGTTGGATGATATGTGCATGCCGGATGTGTGAATTTGTGAATGATTTATATAAGTATAATTGATGTGTGTATGGCTGCTTGTTTCTGAAGTATGCTAATGTCAATAGGTGTCTCTAATTTTTCTATAAATCTGGAAATACTTTTAGCTACTATTCCTGTTGCTGCAATTACAATTGGTATCACAGAAGATTGTGTATTCCACAATCGACTGATTTCGGTTCTCAATAGGTGATATTTGCTAAGCTTTTCAATTTCTTTAGCTCCTATGTTGTAATCGGACGGTACGGTTATGTCAATCAAATATGTCTTATTGTTAGCTTTGTCAACGTAAATTAGATCTGGTCTATTGTGTGCTACTGTCACATCAGTTTGAATGGGAATTTCCCAAAGGATTTTAGCAGAATCGTTTTCTTTTTCCTGAGGCTGTACTAAAGTTTCTTGCCACCAGAGATCAGATGCATTAATATTATGGTTTTTAGCCAGGCACCAATATACATATTTGACCAGGTCATTATGACGTTTGACGTAGTATGTTCCTGCCAGTTTTTCACATCCCGATATTATGTGTTGCGTAGTTTCGTCTTTAGTGGCACAAAGGCGACACTTTCCATCTACTGGCTCCTTTAAAATGTCACGTTGGTGTTGTCGCGTCATAACAGCTTGGTCTTGTATAGCAAATATTGATGACTCTAATGATGAAGATATTCTTTGCTTCTTAATCCACTTAAATGAAAGCTCCTTATCTACGTTGGCTTGGTCTAAAACTGTTTTTGGAAACTGTCCATGTAACTGTTTATTTCTCCATCTGTAATTTTGAATTTTAATAATCGCCTTCTTAATATCTTTATTGAAGTGAGTGTTTCCCTGTGGCAAACTCAATTCCCTCTCTATTTCTTCAAAATCTTTTAAAATGGAATACTTATTTCTATTTTCATCATGTTGTACTATTGCTTGTATAAGATGATCGCTCTGTGTTTGTAAGTATTGTTTATATTTTATGATTTGTGTTTTATACATATTTTCTACATTAATTAATCCTCTTCCCCCTTGTGTAATCGGTAAATATAATCGTTCTACGTCTGCTTTTTGTTGGTGTGCCTTTTTGATGTTCAGTAGTTTTCTTGTTTTTACATCTATTTTTCTTAAATCACTAATTTTGTAATTTATTATACCAAATGAATAAAACAAAACTGGGATAGCGTATGTATTAACACCCTTGATAAAGTTACGTGAATTTAAATGTGTGTTTAACAACAATTTTACCCTTTTAAAATATTTCTTAGTAATCTGTTCTCTTACTACACTATGTTCTATTTTTCCCGATTCATGAACTTCTAAATATTTATATGTATTTCCTATAGCTAACTGACTAAATATTTCTCCACTTAAAAGTACGTGCCCTTCTCATATTGTACTGCTTCTAAATCCTGACTTCAGATGTATAACATTACATTTATTCAATCCAAAGTTCATACCTATATCGTTCGTAAATATTTCTACACTAATAAAACTTTTAAGTTATTACTGTGGTTCGCATAAATTTTCAAATCATCCATATACAAGAGGTGATTAATACATACGCTATCTTTGAGTTTATATCCCTTCAGTTCATATTTGTTGAGAATTTAAGAGAGAGGATTTATTGCCAAACAGAATAACAATGGTGATAACGAGTCGCCCTGAAATATCCCACGTTTAATATAAATCGGTTCAGTAGTTACTGTATTATGAGAGCCACGGGCAGTCATTATAACCCGCCATTGCGGCATTACAATTTGAAGGAAACTTTTAATCATAGGTGGGCATTTGTAGACATCCAGAATCTTAAGAAGCCATTTGTGGGAAATGCTGTCGAAAGCTTTCTGGTAGTCTATCCATGCCATGCTTAAGTTTTTCTGTGATAAGTGTGCATCTTCTAAAATAGCTTTGTTAACCATAAGGTGGTCTTTGCATCCCCTAGCACCTCGTCGGCATCCCCTCTATTCCACTGCCATAATGTTGTTCTCGTGGCAGTGGCAGTACAATTGATTTGCTAGTACTGATGTTAGTAGTTTTTAGATGCTGGGTAAACAGGCTATCGGCCTCCAGTTGTTTGGGTCTTCGGTGTGCTTCGGTGTCCCCCGGCTCTTGCCCGCCTGCTCAGCAGAGAGCCGCTGACGGTTTGCATGCTGTCACGACCAGCGTCAGCTCCAGACGTGCCCCGGCGCTCACCCCCGGAAAGCGGCCCTTTACTTGAACTATTATATCAACTCTTCATTTTGGAAGGTAGTGCTAGTCCTTCGTTTGCCATCAGTGAGTTATTTTCGCCACAAAGCGCTGATGTCCGCCCCCCCACGTGGCCTAGGTGTTATAGCCGGACGTGAAGTTAGACTTGTAGGGGGCATATTATATTATATTATATTATATTATATATTATGTTATATAAGTAGAATATTTTATTTCATTACAATATATTGATCTTTATTTATTTATTTTAATCAAAATCTGATGAATCATATACATTATACATATATATATATATATATATATATATATATATACTTTATTAATATATATTCTTTCTCTTTCTTTCTTTCTATCATGTTCCGGTTTGAAGAGTAAGATAGCCGGTAAACTTATATTAAATAAAAAAGCAAACATATTTTACATTGTAATCGTATAGTTACAAAATATATTTACTGTATCAACAAAATAAAATCTTCAAAGAACTATATATATATATATATATATATATGTATATATATATATATATATATATATATATATATATATATAGAATATATATATATATATATATATATATATATATATATATATATAGCGTCGAAGTTGTCAACCGATGTCGCACGATGTGGTTGGCGTTTTTTCATTGGCGTACGAAGCTTATTTTCCTGCATGCCGCTTGTACCGTAAGCTTCAATAGTAATTTTTGAAATACTAGGTCCACAAATTCATAATGCAGCCGCAATACGCTCTCGCACTTGTGACAGTGGTAAAAGCGGGCTACCATTTTGATATTCTGCTTCAAAGTAATTACGAACTTCAATCACCAGTTCTCGCACCTGCTCTTTTAAAACGGATCCTTTCGGCATTTTGATATTTGACAGCTGGGCAGCAATCAACACGGAAGAACATAAAATACGCAACGTAACGTATGGATAATGTGAAAAAACTCAGCCAACAGAAATGTAGTGACTAGCACGACCGTGTTGTTGCGATTGACAGATTAAAACAAACACAAAACGGCGCTGGGCCATTGAGTGTTCCCGCCTTGAAAAAATATATTTGAATGTTTTTGTTATATTTGTCTTTGTTCAAAATGTAATAAATATATGCGATCGATATCATTACTTATTTGGTCTCAACACACTATCTAATTATCACACTATCAAATTAGAACTGTCATCGAGAAAATTAAGAAATGGAAATAGTATAATAGGTCAAAATCGATTATTATTGATAAAAGACAGATCTTTTATAAATTTAAAAAAAAGGCATTTTTCAACAAACTTACCTTTTATAACTTCGAGCTCATACTTATATGTTTGCTTAAGTATAATTTTAACTGCTTTGAGCTTAAAATATTTGAACTTAGCGGAAAGCTTTAGAGATGGCTGATTTACAGATTCTTTTTACTATATTATCGGAAAAGTCTTTCCAAACTTTTAAAGTTTCCTATTGTGGACAACTTTGCCTGACTCCTCTTAAAATGAACAATAATTATCTTTTCTTTAATAATAAAAAAATATAGGACGATTACAATAAGTTGTCAAGTACGGAAAGTCTTATCATCCAATCTGTTTAACTAAAACAACCAAAAGCAAATAATTTGCTTACTTTGGGGTTAGATCATTTGCTTACCATGGGTGCTAGTCAACGATACTAATACATAGAAATACATATAATGATAATATATGTAATAAGCACTCAATTCCGGAAATGCAAACATTTATGCTCATCACACAAATGCTTGTCCCTGTTGGTGATTTCGTAGTCAGAGTCGCTAACTACGCGACCAACGGGTTGGTCAATACGCATAATATTTAGTATAGTTTATTTTTTATATAATAGTTAGTAGATAGAGAGTAGGAGAAAAAAGGACGGCGAATCGTGACTGAGTCAACGACAGATTCATTTGTATTTCGAAGTAAAGCATTTGTAATTAAAGTACCGTTACTGATTGTCTCGTAGTTTAGAGAATAGCTTATTGGGCTCAGATCATGAGATCTTAGGTTCGATCACCGGGTAAAATTGTTGTTGAGGTTTTTAGGAGCCAATCGACAAACCGGTGAACCGAAAAGTCTATAGAAGTTCGGTTCACTTTTCTCTATAAAAAGCTTGTTATTTTCACGAGTAACCCGATACCAAGTTTTAATTAAATGGAACTAATCATAACGTTTTATAGCTGGAATTTTATAAACAAAGCGAACTGAATTGCCTGAAGGCAGTTCGTTAGCGAAAGATAGGAAAACAATAGCATACCATTAAACCTGAAAACCTCGCTCATTAAGACCTATATTTTACCTTAATATTTTTGTACATTGCATTATTCTATGTATTTTTAATTTAAAATTTTTGATTTTTGAATTGAAAAAAAAATTGCAGGAAACTGAAACTCAATCGGCCTTTTGACACATTTTTAGAATTCTGAAGAAAACTAATTAGGCACCCTTATAGAACTGCTATGTCAGCTCTTTCGTCCGTCCGTCCGTCCGCAGATATCCTTAGTACTAGAAAGCAGTAATTTGGCATGAATATACTGTTAGGATATTTTTAATAACTGTGTGTATATGCGTATGATTTATTAAGTAAATGTACCTATTAACTAATATTTTATTAATAACGGATGTTTAAATTTTAATGGTAAGGCGGTTAAAATTTAAACTAAACCACGCGAGTTGTCACCTGCAGGCCTACTCTTGAAAACAATATGAATCTTTAACCAATATTGATAAAATTAACAAATTTCGAATATCGTCAAACAAACGGTACTCTTGAAACCAATATTGCCTACATTGATTCAGTATAGTAACGACCTAATTATTGAAAATAGATGTCATCGTTACACGTCAAGCTAGTGTTACAAGTACAAATTTTAAGGAATCGGTACAATATAAAAAATCGTTAACTTATATTTTGTGCCTTTTTAATTATAAATAAGATTCCATGATGTGAAAAATATTTAAACGATTTATAATTCTGCTTCATTATTCCCAAAAGTACTTATTTAATTTAAAAATACCTATAGTAAATACATTATTCGCTGCTCGCTTTTTAATCTGTTGTGAACTGTCAAGTCAGAACTGTAATTAACCGTATGGCACAGACCACAGCATTTTCGCCACATTTTCCGCCTTATCTTTTTACGTATTAGGTACGATATTTGTTGTTAATTGATACAATTCAAATGTTTATATGTTTTTAATGTATGTTTGGGCCTAAATCCGTCATATTATTATGTAGATAGGTTTGCAAAAAATATTTTTTGTTTAAGAGAGTAGATATATTTCCAGTTTGGTCCCATACTAACTGGGGGAAAATCTAACTTAGGGCTCCAAGTTACACAAGATTGAAAGTTAGTTTATGCAGTTTTACCGCGTTTAAATTATCATAAAAATATTTCTTATTTTTTTTTATTTTTACGGTATAATTCATGGTTATAACTGTAAACTAAAACATAATTTTTGGAACGAAGTTCCTTATCGCGCGTTGTGAAAGGGGGCTAGACGGAAAAAATTCTTACGAAAAGTTGTCACGACACTTTTTGCTATAGTAAGCTATTGTAAGCTGTGCGGCGTGCGCATGTTTCTCTGACTGTCTCTCTCTCTCTCTCTCTCTTATAGAAAGCAAGTCAGATATTTTCATTTCTATTTCGCGAATAATTAATCGAAAGGAACTTCGTTCCATCCGGATGTCCCTTGATACCTCTCAAGTTTTTATTATGTGTATCTCAGATGGGGATACTGTTTACTCTTTCCTAATTCTTCTAGTTTTTCTATCTTATAACAAATTTTGGTTCTAAATATTTTAGTAACGATGTAAGAATCTATAAAATTTCATATTACGCCGTGTTGGTCCCGGCCTCCTTTGAAGAATAGGCCAACTGCCATTCTGCCAGGCAGGTCGTAAAAGGCGACCGATTGGCTATCGAGTCACTACCATCGTGGCTACTAGGTGGTAGAATTCTGCATTGTCTCGCCCGGGTCTGGTACCACCGCCTTACCTATTCCTGCTGCAATAGCGTCAGTGCTTGTCACTGTCGTGTTTCGGTTTGGAGGGTAAGGTAGCCGGTACACTTATGCATGTGGCATTAGACCTCTCCACCTCGCCACAAGATAGCAACGCACCATTAACATCTTTGGTGTCTATAGGCGATGGTTGGCTCTTTCCATCAGGAGACCCATCTGCTTATTTGCTATCTTATGATATAAAAAAATGATATTAATGCTACAAGTGGGGATACCACTTCCTGCACGTTATACAAAATTTAAAGTAACGTTTTAGGATGGATACACTATATTGTCACTGAATGACTTATTTATTATTATGCTGAATATTTAATCTCAATTTTATTGCTTATTTACAATAAAATGGTCAAACGTAAACTTTGTACTTAAGTTCATTCCAACAAAATATTAAGTAGGTAATTATTATTAACTAGCTGTGCTCGTGACTTCGACTGAGTGGAGATATTTCTAAAATAAAATTAGCCTAAGTTACTTCTTTTTTATCAGCTATATGCCAGTGATAGTTCCGTCAAAATTGGTCCAGACGTTTTAGAGATTAGCCGGAACAAACAGACAGACGGACAGACAGAGAGACGAAAATTGTGAAAAATTGTATTTTGGTACATATAACGTGTATACATTTATATACATTTAATAAAAAGCGGCTATTTTAATATTAAAATCAGACACTCCAATTTTATTTATTGGTATAGATACAGAAATATGAATTATTTTTAATAAAATACACATTCATGACTACTAAACCTTGAAGACATGCTTTACATTATATACTATGTGTAAACTATTTATATGTAAAAAATCAATTGACTATACAAAATACGGAAAACATGGCCAAAATGCTGGAATCTATGCCATACTGTGGACACAGTTCTTCTTCTTTGACATCAACAAATTGACATTTGGTGTAATATTATTTATTATTGACAATTCGAAATTCTTATATTTTATTGTTCTAAACGATTTAGCAAATCTAAAATGTGTGTTTATATTAAAATGTCGAATAGAATAGTGTAAAAACTAATATCGAAATCAAGAATTGAAAGATCTAAATATCATGCACTTGTTTAACTGTGATATACTATTATTCTTATGCTACCTACTATCGTAGAGAGTAGTGCATTTACATTGCGAACAGTATCAACCAAGATTATGGATCAACACATATTCCTACGAAAATTAATGTGCTACAAATCAGGAGAATACTAATGTCACAAAAACGAGAAATCTTGACTGTGTAAATCACAATACTAGCCTAATGTTCCCATATATAATATGGGGACATTAGGCTAGTATTGTTATCTTACAACGGAAATTGCCTATCAGACTATCTTGCACGCTATTACTGCTCCTTTAGTAGGTGATCTAATGATGAAATCTTAATTTGACTGTTGTTTAAGAGTTAAGATATTACCTTCTGGAGGACAGCCACAATATATGCCATACATTTTATGAGCTTAAACAAAATTAATGCTGATTATTGTAAGAAACTCTGCCACAGATGTACCAGTACCCTTCAAAGTATTCTATGAAGCACTGACATTCACTACAAGTTGTTACTGTATTGTATTCTGAACAATTTTTCGTAGAAGTCATAGTGATGATAAATTTAACGAGTGATGTGTGTGTTTCAATACATAAAGATTATGTTTAGGATAGATTATCTTTATAGACTAGTAAGGAGAACTACATTCCATCTGCTCGTCTGCTATCTTATGATTTATATAAAAAAGATTTTTTATATATGTAAATATTTATTTACTTTACCTAGTTTGTATTTTAATTTAAACGAAGAATGTTAGATAATGTAAAAAAATTATATTATTTGATATAACAGTGTTAAATAAAATAAAAATATTATTAAAATGCTTTTTATTTCAAAATTGTAAACTAACTGCTTATCATTTGTCAAACCATACTTTATTTCTATTAAACCGGCGCCAGATTTTGCTTCAAACATTTGAACACTATGTTTGATTGCTATGTGTGGCATGGGAATTTGAAAATGTGTTTAAAATTTGAACAAACGTTTGTCATTAGCCATTTGCTTTTAATTTTTTAGCACATCAAAGCGTTCAAAGGTGAAATGTGTTCGAATGTTTGTGCAGGTTGCTACATTTGTGCAAATTCACTTCAAATGTACGACCGCTGCTATTGTTAAAAATCATTTCATTCCCCCAATTCTCTCTTCAATAACCCTATCAAAGAGTGATTAAAATAGTTTTTATTTGTCACTCATACAGCGGAGTGACCTTCTTTTATATGGTATGTAAAGATAAATATCTACATACCATATATAACAGTCATTCCGCTGTATGTTCGCCTACATCTTTTGAATTACCTAATCAATTTTGATATGGATATCATCAATAGGCATAGTAATTCAAGAAGAAGGTTCATTTATATAAAACATGCATATTACAGTAGAAAAAGCTGAAAATTTCAAATATTTGTCATAAGAACATATTCTTGTGCTCTTACATGATACCTGTGTAAAAAACACATTTTATATGTTGATACATAATGATGATAATGTAACTTTTTATGTCTATATAGATCCCATCTATTCTTTAAAATTTCTATATTCCCCGTGTTGGTCCCTGGCTCCTTTGAAGAATGGGCTAACTGCTGTTCTACCAGGCAGGTCGTAAAAAGCAACCGATTGGCTGTACGAGTTACTAACATCGTGGCTACTAGGTGATAGAGTTCGGCATTTTCTCTCCCAGGTGTAGTACCACCGCCTTACTTATTCCTGCTGCAACAGCGTCAGTGCTTGTCACTGTCGTATTCCCGTTTGAAGGGTAACGTAGCTGATAAACTTATGCATGTGACATTAGATCTTACCACAAAATAGCAACGTACCATTAACACCTTTGGCGTCTATAGGCGATGTTTGACTCATTCCATCAGGAGACCCATATGCTTGTTTGTTATCTTGTGATATAAAAAAATACACCTTTCCACAATATTTCTTGCTGAATGGTAAAGCTTAGTATGATTTTCTTTGGCTAAACCTCTGGGAGCATTTACAATGTTTTCAGTCCTTTATTTTTTGTGTATATCCTGAACCCCTGTTAAATATAAACAAGACATAACACATGTATGCCTTATATATGTATATATACCTTGCAAATGGCTTCTAAAAACTAAATAGTCATAATAAATTACTGTTTATTTGTGTACTTTGTATTTATTTAATTACACCAACCCGTTTTGCATGTTAGCATTGAAAGTAATAATAAATTAATATCTTCCCATTTTTATTTTACCCATTAGAAATAAAATCCTTTATGAACATTTTTAAACGGTTTCAAATAAAATAATAGTACCTAGGTTGCTCCTTTAAAAAATATATCTACTTTGTGTAAACATCATATACTTTTTCTGGTATAAAATGCTGACAAAAACCTCATGTGAACATTATATTCCATAAGAACTATATGTATTTTTACATGAACATACCTAGTTAAACAAGTATCCAACTCAAATGATTACCACTGCTATTGCCACTGCCTCACTAACATCAGCGGCCAGTACAATACTTTGTTTCAAAAAGTAAGCAATTTCTAATAACCTAATGCAATAAACAAGCAGTATCATATAAAACGCACTGCACTGGTAGCACTTATGATGATGTATGTTTATATGTGGCAGTTTTGTATCACCAATAAGAGAGCCTTTATTTATTTGTTATTTTTTGTATGAAAATATGTGATAGGAAAAAAACTATGTTTCTAATTGAAATATATTTTAGAAATTTACCATATAGGTAGATGTTGTCATTACAACAAGTAACATAGATATATTTTATAATTCAATATAGTGAATATTGTATTTCCTATTTGCCCATTTTGTGGATGGACTCATATTAGTGCTGTAAGTGGAAATGCTTTCTGTTTAAGAATTCCTCCCGATCATATAGCCGTACGATAGCCACGCGGATACCGTCAATGTGATCCAGCTCAAGTTCTTATAAAAAATGAATTCATCATCAGACATGAAAATGTCTTTGTCTGCATATCTCATGGTCCAATAGGTACTCATTTCTTCTTAGGTATGAGATCTTGAGTATATCTATATACACTGTTACCTATCTATGGAGTATATATAAATTTTGGTATTTCATTTAGTGTTGTATAATAATACAGGCTGTGAAAACTACTTGCACAAAAAACTGAAAATTTTAAGTAAAAAATATGTTTTAAAAAGCAGTCTTTAAACAATAATGAAACAAGTTTCAAATCCTACATTGGATGTCAAAAGTGCGTCAAGAGTACCGTTTTAAACCAAATAACGAATAAAAGCAATCATGAGTAGTTCCAAAAAATTTCGAATGGGTATGTGGCGCTGTCGCCGAATCGAATAATTAAATATGGTTGTCCAGAGTACGAAATACGTCAAAATTCATTATTTATTGGTTTAAGATTGAAATCGGGTTTCAAGAGTAGCCCAGCTGATTGTCGGTCAATGACGTGTATAATAGTTACCACTGGACTTGCTGCTGTCAAAGAATTTTTGTGCCTATTGGATATTGTCATTTTGGCGCTGTAGGCCGGAGCGTCCATGGAACTAAAATTAGTGATGCCCACATGTCTACATCTTCGATAAGTTCATCGATCGTTTAATATTTACAGCTAGGTGAGCTGTGGCCCATGAAAATACTAAAATATACTATATAACTACCGTTATGTAATGTCGGGATACTGGAATCCAAAACACCGGGATCCCGGATGCTATATGCAGAACTAATATTTCTGGTCGTAAATTGAACGAGATCGCGCGCAGAATTGGCAGGATTGAAAAAATTCAAAAATCATGTATATGTGTAATCTATACAACGTTTTTAACTGAATGTGGACGAAAGAAAAAACTAAAGCCGATAAGGAAGTCAAAATTAAATCCCACACATAAAGATAATATTAAATAAATTTTTTGAGGCGCGCGATTTTAGATTTACCAAACTATTTATGATATTTGTATATGGAACGGATTTAAGTTCAAGTAACAACATCATATTTATCTTAGTCCAATTAAATAAGCTTCCGCTTCTGAGAAAACTCTGTATTTACTAACGCCTCGCTTAGTGATTTTGAAAGGTCATTTATTATTGCCCGCTATCGAACCTGAAAGTGAACTTGTTAATTAAACAGCAACAGTAATTAATCGCTGGAAACTGGATACGCTATTTTAATAAAAGTTTCTTTTTTTAATTTTGTAGAGAAAGGGTGACTGTTAATTGACTTTATGGATAAATGTTTTATTGAAAAATAGTATATGTTAACTCATGTGTAAGGGTAGGACAAGGACTCTTCTTGTAATCTCTCAGGGATTGTTAAAAACATGAATCAATTACGTTATCCATATATTATGCTTTATTTTTTTTGTTAGGTATGTGGTATGTAGACAAATGACATGAAAAATGAAATTATTTATTAATTACTGACATTTTAATATTGTAATGATTTCTCAATTAAACAAATCAATTTGTTTAATGTTTATCTTTTTTAACTTCCCGCTACAAATGTAGATGAGGAAGTTACTGAGTTTGCCCCAATTTTCGAAAATCGAGTTTTCACAAGAACTCTACGTTTTAAGGTCCTAGGAAACTTTTCCCGACTGTTTTCACGATGACGTCAGTATGCCTGTATATACGTATGTGTGTGTGTATGTGCGTATCTGAACATCTCTTAACTTTTGAACGGCTTAACTAATCGAAACGCGGTTAATAGCATCCGATTGGATTCTGCTGAACTTAGACTCTCTGAAATTTTGTACCAAGTCGGTCCTGGAGATTTTGAGAAATTGTGAAAAAACCCTAAAAAATCTTGGCAAAACAGTATTTTTGTAATATAATTTCCAGATTAATGTACTGATTGAGTACAAAAACTAATCAGCTCTATTCCTCAAAAAACTACGTCCAATACATAAATTGCATCAAAATCGGTTTATCCGTTCGGGAGGAATCGTAAACGAAAAATTTTAAAAAAAGTGCTTTTTCGACATAACGACATAAGCTTTTTCAACCAATAATATTTTATTATTCCACTAATTTTAGTGCTAAAACTACGTCGAATGCCGTTTTAGAAATTAAAATGAAATCTAATATTAAAAAATTACAACTGTTCAAATGTTAAGATTACATTGTTTTTAGCAAACTTACTTTTTTTGAAATAACTTCCAAGCTAATACACCACACGCTTAAAAATATTATGAGCTTTCAAAAATCTGCGTCAAGTAACAGTAGTTACTTGATATTGGGATGGGATCAAAATAGAGTCAAGTTATTTGGAATTTATCAATAACGAAACATTAAAAAAAATGTTTTTTGACATTACTTAGAAATTTTTCAATCAACCTATTATGTAGCTAAAGCAATATTTTAGACTTACAAAATTGGGTTGAATGTCATATGAAAGATCAAAATTAATTATCGCTTCCAAAATATTTTAGCTTTTTAAAAATCAATATCCTGTAATTTTTAACACAATAGATGTTTAAACTGAAAAAAATCTATGCTTATAATTTTTACTCCTTCGAGCTTAAAATACCTTAATTTAGTGGGAAGTTCCAGAGATAACCTGCAGGGTCAATCGTTTACATTTTTTTTTTATTTGCGTACACTTATTATTAGATTATTTTTTAGTTTCAATGTGATTGTGAATAATTAAAAATTAATACCTTTTATAAACAAATGGACCAACGAACAGGCAACAAAATAAGATGGCTTTTTGGGTAGGGAATTGTAAAAAAAAATTAAACGTGAACAGTGAAGAGTTTGTCGATCGTGGTCTCAGGAACAAAGTTTTTTATTGATTAACAACAAGCTGAATTGTCGTGAACACTTTCATTTTGACGAGACATCCATATTTTTTATCTTACCCGATTTGAGAATTTTCGAAGATAGAAAATATGGGTGTCTCGTCAAAACGAAGCTGTTCACAAAAATTCAGTTTGTTATTTATTTAATCAAAAATAAAAATGTCTCTAAAACCAAGGTCTACTACAATTGTATTTGTATGTAAGTTAATCTTCTTCTCTGTCTGCGCTGAAAAAAATATACTGTGACGGAGTTTAAATTGGGCCTACGAGCCAGTGCTGTTAGTTTATCGGATAAAAATTCAATTTTTATTGGTAGGTTATAACAAAATCATCATTTCAAGAATAAAATTTTATAAGCTTTCGACTCGTTGAACTTACTCCTTAAAATCAATTCGAAAAAGTCCAGATATTTATTTTAATATTCCTTTAAACGAGAATACTTTCTAAATTCATGAGACTCATTGTATTCTGTATTCATTGCTTTCAAGTTGTTTCAATTATTTTTAAGCATCATTCCAAAAAGGAGGAGGTTCTAACTACGCTACATATGAATTGATTTGCTAAATTATTATTTTTATTGGGAAACAACACTTCTGATTTCATTCCATGAAATCAGTTGTTGCAGTTCCAATATGTTTAAACTATTCATAGATATTTAAGTTCCAGGTAAACATGGAAAACAATTGGATGCTATAAATTATAATAGAAAGGAATTTTTATTGGCTTCCCGTGAAATTCTGCAATTGGGTCACCAGTTTTTGACAGATCGGAGTATCAAGATCATTGTTGATGGCACATGCTCTGAACTTAAACCCGTCAATGCTGGTATTCCTCAGGGTTGTGTGATATCATAGCATATTAATTACATGTTGCAATCAAGCAACATTCATTGCTATGCAGATGACAGTACGGTTGGTACTTTGTACTCCGTCGCAGCGGGGTTTCTCGAATGACGAAAACACTTCAACGAGTACCGAAACAAACTTGTGTCCGAAATCGAAGAACAACTTTCCACAGCCTCTAAGTGTGGTCGACTAAACTTAGTCCACTTTAACCTCAAGGAGACACAAGTTTGCGTATTTTCCACTGAAAAACCTCCCCTTATTGTATCTCCTAGCTTCGAAAATACTTCCCTAGCAGCCACAGCCAGTCTTGAAATCTTTGGAGTTAACATATCGAGCAACGTTCAATTCCGTGGTCATTTGGAAGGCAAGGCCAAATTAGCCTTAAAAAAAGCTGGGTGTTCTCAGCAGGGCCAGGCAGTACTTTACACTGGCCCATCACTTACAACTTTTTAAAGCGCAAATCTGGTTGCATATGGAGTACTGCTCTCACTTGTGGGTGGGGGCTCCATCGTACCAACTCCTTCCTTTTAACCGCATTCAACGTAGAACGGCTCGATTCGTCGACGACAGCACTATTTCTGATCGGCTTGATTCTTTGGCATTACGAAGATATGTGGAGAAGACATCAGATCTATCATGGGGGGTGTTCCGAGAAACTATTAAGTTTAATTCCTGCAGCAGAATTTCACCCTCAGACATCGTAATAAAATTTCAAACTTCATCTTCACCATTTCGATGTCTGCTTAATTGCTTAGTCGGAAAAAAGGATCACATAGCCTACCACTATGAGCTACTGTAGCCTATGGGTTATACGCATAGGTGATCTAAAGTTATCTTCACATTATTGTCTTTCAAATAAAATCACTTTTTTCTTCATATTGACATATCACTCGAGGTAAATTGTGAAAAAATGTAAAAGCTTTAGACGGCTTTTGTTCTTATTTTACACAATATTGTCTTTTAAATAAAATCAATTTTTTCTTCATATTGATATATCACTCTAAGTAAATTGTGAAAAAAATGTAAAATCTTTAGACGGCTTTTGTTCTTATCTTACACAATATTGTCTTTTAAATAAAATCACTTTTTTCTTCATATTGATATATCACACTAAGTAAATTGTGAAAAAATGTAAAAGCTTTAGACGGCTTTTGTTCTTATTTTACACAATAAAAGATTTAAATGAATAAATATATTTAATTGTACACATAAAACAGGAGTGAGTATGAAAAGAGCTTAACCCACGTAATTTTAAAAGAATTATTAGTCTCAGTACACATGTTTTTAACTGAAAGAGCCGTAAAAATAAAACTGTCTTGACGACATAGAAGTACTGTTATTTGTTTTACAAAGTTTCGAATATAGGAGTAACCTGTCCTTAGAGGATATGTTGTGAAGATGTTTGTATTTAGACGTTAAGGTTCAACCACACTAGGCAATATTAAATTTAATAACATGCAGTGCTAACAATGTGTCACGAAATCTTAAGAGTTCCTTTCTTATTATAAGATTAGCTTACTTATATTATACTTCGTTCGCGTAAATCAAAAACCTTGTTTCGATTTATTTAGTCAGGTAGAAAATTAGATTATGGTGATCTAATACCTTCTTCGTATTATTATATTTCAAATGAAACTGGTTTGGGGCACATTGCGCATAATTCTCGGTAACCCCCCCCCCCCCCTCTCAATTCTCAGTGTTCCCCGTGTTGGTCCCGGGCTCCATTGAAGAATAGGCCAACTGCCGTTCTGCCAGGCAGGTCGTAAAAGGCGACCGAGTAGCTATGCGCGTCACTACCATCGTGACTACTAGGTGATAGAGTTCTGCATCGGCTCGACTGGGTCTGGTACCACCGCCTTACCTATTCCTGCCGCAATAGCGACAGTACTAGTCACTGTCGTGTTCCGGTTTGAAGGGTAAGGTAGCCGGTAAACTTATGCATGTGGCATTAGACCTCACCACAAGGTAGCAACGTTGACTCTTTCCATCAGGAGACCCATCTATGCTATTTTATAATATAAAAAAAGTATGAGAAAATACTTAATAGGTCTAAACGTAAAAATTCTCAAAACAGTTACAAACGATAAAAATTTAACAAGTTGTACCCGGAACATGTGAACGGTGGAATAAATTATTTAAATTAATTCTATAACACGGATGACGGATATCCTATGTCGGATAAAAATTATTCATGTCTATTTTTGGCATACGTGTTATTTTGATAAGATTCCCGACCTCCTAACCCCTTATATGCTTATATTATAAGTGATTTGTTTAGCCAATCGTTTGTTTATCACGAACTGCCTGGCAGAATAGATGGTCTATTCTTCAAAAGAGAGAGGATTATTTTACTAACATGGAGAAAAAGTTTACAAAAACGTTACTATTGGAGCATTTCACCCGAAGCGGATAATAAAAAAAATGTCAGGTCCCGGATTTTGTTCATACTTGGATTAATTATCCTTCTAAGTGTTCTGAATAAATGTAGTCATTAATTTTTTTATTAAGCTGTGTTGCCAGTTTTTATGAACCTTTAAAAATTGACGAAATTTTAAAAAAATATTTTTTAAAAGCTATTGTTAGTATAGATTTTAAATATAAAAATTTAATTTACGTTGTGTTATTTTAACAAAAATAAATGTTCTATCTGGAAATTATCACAAATTTGAATAATTTTTTTTCGTATAGAAAATCTGAAGTAAGTTTTTCAAACCTGATTTTACCTCAAAGATTTTATCTCAAAATGAAGCTTAAGGATAACAAATTATACGTGGAAAGTTGTAGAGTGGGATCTGCATATGTTTTGGTGAAAGAAGTAGTAAAGTGCGATGGTGCCACTCTGAGTGCCGTCCGGAGGATTTCGTAGAGCAGACGTTTTAGAAGCCAAGAGTATAAAAATGCTATCACGTCAATGTTAATGTATTTATAATATTCTTTTCGTAGTTTGTTATATCTAATGAATACAATCAATATTTTTAATACATAAAATAAAAAGCTGGGCGACCAAGTTTCTTTCGAATAATATTTCTTTATGTGAAAACGGATTATCACACAGAAGCCACTTACCTAGATCAATTTCATTATTAAACCACTATCTGAACACAAAATTTCTATAATATCATCAGGATCCAAGGAGATACCAATTACATACACATACACAAGAATTGATTGTTTAAATAAGGTATTAGAATAGTCGAAACGCAGTCAAAACATTGTTGTTGGTCACTAGACACAATTATACTTACGAAAGTTCATGACTTCATGGTGTTCTTTTTAAAATGTGCTTGCGGTCAAATTTGCACTTATTTTGATAAAATACTTGTAGTGGAGTAAGTGAGACTACATGACTAACAAAGAAATCAACAGAAATAAATCTTAATTCTTTTTTCGATATTTCAAATTTGTATGTATGAATGTAGCCCTCTTGCATTACATCATTATTTTATATCTTAAATGGTTATAGTAGTTAATTTATATATACAAACTCATTTTAAGATATTTTCTGATGCGTAACTAAAGGTTCAATAAAGTTTGATACCGATTAATTTATACATGAACCGGATTTAAACCGTAGTCTAATCAATTAAGATGCTACAAAGGAACTTAGATTAGTACCTAACTTAACAACAACCTCAACTACTATATAAACGATGCGATGAAATTGAAATCAACTTGTCTTAAACTGTAAACAATGCTCAGTAATCAGTGCCTATGCGTTAGTAGTATTGAGCATTATGTTTAAGAATAAAATTAGAGTAACTAAACGAAGAAGCTAATATTCTTGATTGGATAATTTCATAACAAAGACTTCAGGTTATTTTCTTTTACTTTATTATTTAAGATTCGCTCCTTTAACTGTAAAACGGCCAATCTATGAAATTTTCCGTACGGCCAATCTACGAAGTATGAGTGGCACTTCCGCACTCTATTTTTTCCGTCACCAAAACATATACAGATCTCACTCTACAACTTTTCACATATAATTTGTAAGTCTTAGGCTACATTTTGAGATAAAAACAAAAAATTTAAAAAAATGTCGAAGTTAAGTAAAATCAGGTCTGAAAAATTTATTTCCGGTTTTCTATACGAAAAAAAATTTAATAAATTTGTGATAACTTCCAAATAGAGCATTTATTTATTTAAAATAACACAACCTAAATTAAATTTTCATCTTTTAAATCTATACTAACAATAGCTTTCAAAAAATCATTTTTTTTATAACATAAGATAGCAAACAAGCAGATGGGTCTCCTGATGGAAAGAGAATTTTTAAAATTTCGTCAATTCTTAAAGGCTCATAAAAACTGGCAACACAGCTTAATAAAAAAATTAATAACGTACATTTATTCAGAACATTTAGGAGTATAATTAATCCAAGTATGAACAAAATCCGAGACCTAACATTTTTTCTATGTCCGCTTCGCGTGAAATGCCCCTATTGCAACATGGATAATAATGCATACGGACTGGACTACCTTGTAAGTAAAAAATCGTTTTTACTGTTTAAAAATATATATCAAATCTGATAAAATTAAAAGCAGTACTTACGTTACATAAAAGCTAAATTTTACAAAACATATATTCAAGTGAATGTACACAGCTTAACTTAATTAAAATTAACACGTTTACTAAGAGAGTGCGTGAGGAAAACTCACTTAAAAGCTTTAAAGCTTACCTTAAATTATTTGGGACTGATAGCGGGCCTGTTGATGGATTAAGTCGTGATGCTTGATGAATCGTATCATGTCACGCTCTGCTTATCCGAGTACGTAGGCGGTGTGTTACGAATTTATTGTCGACTTTAAAATCTGCAGGGATTTATGTAGGCTTTATTTGAAATAAAGGTAAGATTGGCTGATAAACTTTACTTACTTGTTTCAACGTATTTGATTTTAAATTCTGTATTTTACGTATTTTATTTGATAGGGAATTCGGTTGAAATGATTTATCGAAATCGATATAAACAGAAGGAGGTTCCAACACGACCACATTTTTTACTGTTTGTTACCTCAAACACGGTAATTCCTTCCTTTAGTCTAAACGTTTCTAGATTGTTTTTTATTATTTGGAAAAGTATACTTCTCGTTTAGGCCTAGAATAAATTTGGTGAGGATTTGAATTAGAATTCAGAAGACAGTAAGAATATTTTAGTGCGTTTAAATTATATTATAAGCTTGATATAGAAAAAAAAAAACAAAAAAATATTAATAATTGAAAAAGTTGAAATTATTTATTATAATAAAAAGTAACAATATTTTTCCGTATAAAATCCATACTAATATTATAAATGCGAAAGTAACTCTGTTTGTCTGTTTCTTATTCACGCCTAGACCACTGAACTGATTTGGATGAAATTTGATACAAAGATAGTTTGAGACTTAAGAAAGGACATAGGATAGTTTTTATCTCAGAAATCTCACGAGAACGGGAACTATGCGGTTAAAACCTCGAGAATATATTTTAAATCAGGGTAATAAGGAGTAACTTAGGCTACTTTTACTTCAGAATAAATTTGTGTTGGCTAGATCAAAAAACATTTTAAAACCCAACTACGTCAAAGCGTAGATCAGTTCATAGGAAACGCTCCTGCATTATAAAAATCATGGACTTTGTTGTTCAATAAATCATACAACAATTTATAAAGAAAATTTTTCTTTGATAAGTTGTTGTTAGCTAAACCAAAAAGTTTTTTTTATAGTATTAGATAGCAAACAAGCAGATGGGTCTTCTGATGGAAAGAGTCAACCATCGCCTATAGACACCCAAGGTGTTAATGGTGCGTTGCTATCTTGTGGCGAGGTCTAATGCCACATGCATAAGTTTACCGGCTACGTTACCCTCCAAACCGGAACACGACAGTGACAAGCACTGACGCTATTGCGGCAGGAATAGGTAAGGCTGTGGTACCAGATCCGGGCGAGACAATGCAGAATTCTACCACCTAGTAGTCACGATGTTAGTGACTCGTATAGCCAATCGGTCACCTATTACTACCTGTCTGGCAGAACGGCAGTTGGCCTATTCTTCAAAGGAGCCCGGGACCAACACGGGGATATTTTAAAACCCAACCATGTCAAAGCGTGATGTGGATCAGTTCACAGGAAATACTGCTGTATTAGAAGAATCTCTTGTTATAAACAATGTAATGATGGAAACATTTAGTTTTATGTTTGATGAATCGTTTTATTCGCTCTACTTATTCCCGCTCTTCTGTATAACGAATGTTTAATCAACTTTGAAAACGTTGTGGATATTGCTATAAATTTTATTTTTATTCAGATATAATGACGTATGCGTCATGAAAGCCACCCCGATTTTATTTTATACTAGCTGACCGGCAAACGTTGTTCTGCCTTTTATATTTTCAACTTTTTCTCACCTTTTAAACCTTCCCTGGACTTCAACAATTAATTTAAAACCAAAATTAGCCAAAGCGGTGCCGTTAAGTTTTAGCGAGACTAACGAACAGCTATTGATTTTTATATATATATATATATATATATATATATAGATGACCCGGCAAACGTTGTTCTGCCTTTTTAACTCCTCTTATTTTTTCTATATTTTCAACTTCTCTTCTCTCTCTTTCTCACTTTTTAAACCTTCCCTGGACTTCAACAATTAATTCAAAACCCAAATTAGCCAAATCGGTTCAGCCGTTCTCGAGTTTTAGCGAGACTAACGAACAGTAATTGATTTTTATATATATAGATTGAAGGCACATATTATATTTTTAGTCTGTGATTGAAGATAATTTAATAATCCCATTACACAGACATTTAGTCAATTTATTTTTTAAAATAATTAACGACGTATAAATTGCCTGAAACTAATAAAAGGTGATTTATATGAGTCCCATAATACCATTTATATAATTTGTTTCTACTAACAACTGCTTAATATACGTGGTTTGTGATTAAAGGTGATTTACTCGTATATAATAACATTACTAAGTGTTATACCAACTAGACTAGCTCGATAGGTTCCATATGTTTAAGTTCTCCTGCCATTCGATTTTATTTCCAGTAATAACTCTACATAAATTGGAAAAATTGGAAATCCCCAACTCATTTTTGTATTACAAGACCACCTTGCTGTTTTAAGAGCATCCATTTTAAAGCAACTCAAACTGTTTAATGAGTCTAAATACGACTAACTTAATGCATGTAATCGGAAAACCAGGCTTTCCTGATCGCAATAAAACGTCAAATCAAACTTAGAACGATTTCGCTTTAATAATTGAATCGGTCCATCCGTTTGAATACTATGATGCTACAAACAGACACACATACACACATTATAAAACATATCCATAATCATATTATTAATTTATCCATAATGATATTGTAACGTTTGATTCTATAAATATGTTTTTCTTTATATCATAACATAGTAAACAACATGGGTATTCATGTGTCTGTGGTAAACAAGGAGATGGCAGTAAATATATTAACATTTCGTTGCTATCCATGTGGCGGGATTGTAATACCACATGCATAAGTTTATCAACTACCTTACCTTCCAAACCAGTCACAACAGTGACACACATTGACGTTATTGCAGCAGGATAGGTTTTTTTTATATCATAAGTTAGCAAACAAGCAGACGGATCTCCTGATTGAAAGAGTCAACCATCGCCTATACAAACCAAATATGTTAATGGCGTGTTGCTATCTTGTGACGAGGTCTAATGCAACATGCATAAGTTTATCGGCTACCTTACTCTCCAAACCGGAACACGACAGCGACAAGCACTGACGTTATTCCGGTATATTCCTACCGCAATATACCGCAATAACATCAGGTACCGCGGAGGTAAGGCGGTGGTAATAAACCCGGGCGAACTAATCGCAGAGCCATCGTTCGCCTTTTACGACCTACCTGACAGACGGCAGATGGTCTATTCTTCAAAGAAGCCCGGATCCAACACGGGGGGGTAAAGCGGTCGTGCCAAAACCCAGGCGAAATGTTCCAGAACTCTACCACTTAGTAGACACGATGGTAGTGACACCTACAGCCAACATTGTACAAACTGCCTGGCACAATGGTAAATGGTCTATTCTTCAAAGGGGAACAACGTGGCAAAAATGTCACCTGTTCTCAGATTAGATTTTTGCCATGAAGAACATTCTATCTTCTGCTGGAAATAGTCCCGCAGGAGAACGTGGTGCAATAGCAATCAGGCTTAACCTGATTGTAAACGTCTCATTTCTTAGCAGTTACTTGCTTTATCTTTACGCTGTCTCCTGCTGTAAAGAGAAGGAAACTTGATGTATTTTTCTACTTCTTCTATATACTTCTGATTAATTTCTATGCGTGTTCCAAGACAGCTTAGCTTTTCTCCAGGGCACCTTGAGCTTGCAACTCAGGGGTTATCAGGACGGTTGCCGCTGTTGATTCTGGTTTACAGAAGTTACAGTGGTGGGAACGATGGGCCCACCATTGCCCTTAAAAAAAGGAGACGATAAAAAATCCTTTTTTAAGGATATTTTATCTTCTCCTTAACATCTTATAAGGAGGAAGATTTTATTATTTTGTTTTCAGAAAGCAAACATTTTTTCCATAAAAAAATATTTGCTTATTTGACTTTTTATTTGTATTATAATTGATTGAAATAAACGAAACAGGTGTTAAAGTAGCGATCCCGAAAGAATAATCTAACGGCTTGCGGGCAAAATGGAAAAAAAGATCCTTAAGATTCCTTTACTAATACAATATTTAATAAGGGATCAATAAGGATAATAGCCATCTTTGATACAAAATCGATGGAGCCTGAATAAAGGATAAATAACTTGCCTTTTTTAAAAACGTATTAAATTTCCCTCAGTGTTTGTCTTCTTTGAACCAAATCTTATTATCTCAGGCGTTTTGAAACGTTTGGCTAAATAGGTCGTTACCATTGTGACTCGTGACTACTTGGTTAGGTAGAGTTTTGTAAGTATTCGACCGGACTCGATAAATACCATAGACCACTTAAATACTAATAGACACGTCATTGGGAAGGAAACCGTCACTGCGCATATGAGTAAACGCTCTTATCACTGTAAAAAATTTAATACATTTGTAGATATATTGTATCGTGAAAAAAATAATAGAAATAATCCATATTGTATATTTTTATCGTACCAAATGACATGTCAAGGTATAAAATTACACTTAAAGTGATTTTATTTCATCGGTAAACAGCATAATTTTTTATTTCTGTGTGTAAATGTAAACTACACTTACAAACTAAGAAACTATCTTGAAACGCATATCCATTTAATCCGTGTTAAATACCAACACTTGAGCATCTCCTGCCGCAATAAGTCCTTGTCACTCTCGTGTTGGTTGGAGGGTAGGTAAGCAATAAACTTTTTCATGTGTCGTTACTATCCCGCCACACTGATAGCGTTCAACGAATATACAAACTCATGTAATCATTTTGAATTTTGTTTTTATTTTATTTTAAGTAAAATTTATTTATATAATTAGTACATACTAGGTGTTGTATGTGAAATCTTTTTTTTTGTGTTAGTGGGATAGGTAAACTGGCGGACGTGCCACCTGATGGTAAGTGGTTGACGTCGCATATCAACATAAATGGGATACTAGCCTAGGTATTCCATTCATGTGTTGCCTACCTGAGACATAAGATGTTAAGTCTCGGTGCCAGTAATTACACTGCCTGTCTTGTCCTTCTCTCCGAAACACAGTAAAGCTGTTTCACGGAAGAAATAAGCAAGATGGTGGTACCCATAGCCGAGAGCGCGGCACAACGCATCCCTCCCATCTTTAAGTTCCAATTTAGTTAATTTTAACCGAGTGTGCCCACGACTATGCCCGCGTAGAAAAATTTCTAAAATAAAAGTAGCCTAAGTTATTCCTACATCAGCTATCCGTCCATCAGCTATAAGTCCAGTCTAAATCGGCAAGCCGCTTCAGAGATTAGCCGGAACAAACAGACATGCAGACAAAAATTGTACAAAACGTTAATTTGATATACCATGTACTGTGTTAACATGAATTTAGTGAAAAGCGGTTATTTTAATATTACAAACAAACATTCCAATTTTATTTATCTGTATAGACAACTTTATCTAATAGAAATGTACACAATCAACAAGACTAACAATAAATTAAGAATTATCATTTCGTGTTACATAATATACGATATTTTTGAATTTTTTAACAATTTTTGATACACAATTTTTGATACGCCGTGTTGGTCCCGGCCTCGTTTGAAGAATAGGTCAACTGCCGTTCTGCCAGGCAGGTCGCAAAAGGCGACCACTTGGCTATCGTGTCACTAACATCGTGGCTACTAGGTGGTAGAGTTCTGCATTGTCTCGCCCGGATCTGGTACCACCGCCTTACCTATTCCTCCCGCAATAGCGTCAGTGCTTGTCGCTGTCGTATTCCGGTTTGGAGGGTAAGGTAGCCGGTAAACTTATGCATGTGGCATTAGACCTCGCCACAAGATAGCAACGCACCATTAACACCTTTGGTGTCTATAGGCGATGGTTTACTCTTTCCATCAGGAGACCCATCTGCTTGTTTGCTATCTTATGATATAAAAAAAAAAAACACATCTTTTTTACGGATACCCCATATTCTATCTTCCTACATAAATGTACATTTTTTATATGAAAAGATATGTTAATCGGGCGTCGCGTGCGCTCTTTTTTATATTATTGGATAGGAAACAAGCAATGGGTCTCCTGATCAATCAAAGAATCAACTATCGCCTATAGACACCAAAAATGTTGATGGTGCGTTGCTACCTCGTAGCGGGGTCTAATGCCACATGCAAAAGTTTACTGGCTGCCATACACTTCAAACCAGAACACGACAGTGACAAGCACTGACGCTATTGCGGCAGGAATAGGTAAGTCGGTGGTACCAGGCCCGGGGCTAGACAACGTAGAACTCTACCACCTAGTAGCCACGATGGTAGTGACTCGCACAGCCACGACTTGCCTGCGGAAAGTCAATTGGCCTATTCTTCAAAGTAGCCCGGGACCAATATGGGGAAAACACTGGCACTGGCAATATAATAATGGCACATGCTTAAGTTGATGGACATCGACAAGTATTGAACACGCTTGTTTTTGACTGCCCCGTTAGTCGAATGATTAGTTAACCTAACTACGAATCGATGAGGTTCGGTTTCGATTTCCCACAGGAGCAAACATTTATGTGACGAGCATAGATTTTTGTACTTTTGGGTTTGGGTGTTTGTTATGTATATTACAGTAAGTATTTGCATCGTTGACTAACACCCATAACACAAGCCATACACATACATAAGTTTATCGACTACTTTACTCAGGGGCTGCCCACTCGCAATTGATTCTGCGCCATCTATATTCAGGGAACTTCTGAGTAATTGGTATTTGGCTGTTTATAGTGTCGACCTTTGCCGTTACTTTTGGAAGCGCATAGACAAGAAGTAAATTCAAACTTCTCTCTGTTTTTCGTCAAGTTGATTACTTCTTTCGTCTTTGTGAAGATTTTACTTTAAGCCTGTCGTTGAGTAGAGCCGATACATTGACTGGTGAAGTTGTGAAAAAGAACCCTTAGAAAAGAGACATTTAATATTTATTTTCATCCCAAATCTGTATTCCAACGGGTATTACTGATTTATTTGATCGTTATGTTAAAGAGTTAACCTTAATAATATTATTATATAATATGTATCTTATAAAATGTTAGAACTACTTAAATATCGGCTATTTTACATTACTAAAATTATAAAGCCAAGTTTAAGAAATTCTCAAATTCATTTTTCTGGCTTGAAACTTATAAATACCTTTTATAACCCATGATTAATCTGTTACCGTATTTCAAATCAGAAAATTAACTTTGGGATTTCTGGTAATTGCGCAAAAGTAATGAAAATAAAGAAACACAAGCGAATGTCATAAAATCAATTACCGTGTCCTAAACACAGATGTCAATAGTGGACAAAGTTGTACCGAAAATCCACGCAAGATGACTCTCTTGATATTTTTTTTATATCATAAGATAGCAAACAAGCAGATGGGTCTCCTGGTGGAGTCAACCATCGCCTATAGACACCAAAGGTGTTAATGGTGCGTTGCTATCTTGTGGCGAGGTCTAATGCCACATGCATAAGTTTACTGGCTACCTTACTCTCCAAACCGGAACACGACAGTGACAAGGGTTGACGCTATTGCGGCAGGAATAGGCAAGGCGGTGGTACGAGACCCGGACGAGACAATGCAGAACTCTACCACCTAGTAGCCACGATGGTAGTGACCCACATAGCCAATCAGTTGCCTTTTACGACCTGCCTTGCAGAGCCGCAGTTGGTCTATTCTTCAAAGGAGTCCGGAACCAACACGGGAAAATAATTAATATTTTTCTACTCTTTGACTTTACTCTCCGAACCGAAACACGACAGTGATAGCAATGAAGTTATTGCCGCATATTATGAAGAATATATAATAATTTATCAACACAGAAAATGCCACTTTAAAAAACTCTTACTTATAATATTCAATATTTCCTTTAATATAAATTCGAACAAAACTCAATAACAGTTTGAACACGAATAACCAATTTATTTCTTGTTACAGATAAAAACATGCATAGCAAGAAACGACAAAAGAAAAGAAGGGCAAAACGGAGTGCAGTAAAATGAATCCAAGGGAATATGTAACTTGACGTAATGGGAATAAAATTGAAAATGGCAAAGCTAGTGAGAGTTTCAAATAGAGATTTATTGGTTGTAGTGTTGTTTTTGTGTCAGACGATAGTTTGCGACAGCCAGTGCCCGAAGTTTGCTGAAAGGCCACTAGAGACGAGAGTCCAAGATGCTTCCATAGTTTTTAGGGCGGTTGTTGTACAAACACATTACCAGGTAAGTTTTAATACTTGTTTTATTTTTCTTTTGTTTCTTTTGATTGCTTTCCTAATTCTCTTAATTAAAACAGAAAACATATAAAACATTTATAGCTCCTGTCACGACATATAAAAAGAATAGTCAAATACAGAGGTGGATATACATTTTCGTACAAAAGGTGAACTTAATGCCTATAAGGATTATCCACCAGTTTCCACCAATCTTTGAGCCAATATAATGTAGATGGGAAGGCGTCAGTAAACAACTTAGGTTAAAAGAAATTAATCTGGGGACTCTAGGCTAATACTGGAAAAGACAGGGTTCTTTAATTGATTGAATTAAATGTATTCAAAATTTTGTAAAAATCAGTGCACACGTAAGAAATGCGTCCAGGAATTCCCCGTCCCATTCGATAAACGCATACAAAATTGATTGATTGATTGATCACATCGGATTTTTTTTATTACGATAACGTCTAACGATTATAATGGAGGATATGAGCCTATTGTATTCCCGAGGCTCCAATCTAAAAGGACCCTGAAGTAGGTACTACTTAATCAGAAGTAAGTTAAATAAGAGTATGTTGATAGAATATGAATCTAAAAATCAGCGTTACTAAATAAATAAAAATTTACTACTTACATCATTTGAATTTCAAAAGCTGTTCAAGCATAAAATAAACGTAGACAGTAATAGTAAACGCAGCAAAACTAATATTAACAATGTGAAATTCTATAAAACCTATATCTAAATTTTATCAAATATGTATGATCAATTTTGCACTTGTGCATGCTTATAAAACCATGCTGGTAAAACAAGAAAAACGGCTTGCACAGCTACATGCAACTACCCGCAGCTTTGCGTAGCTACGCGAATTACGGCGGGTCACGCGATTTTGTGGGTATGCCACAGCTCGACTCGACTAGTTACGACCGAGGAGGTGTGGCGGCGGCTGTAGACGTATTAAGAATGTTTGAAATTCTTAAATAATGTATTTTTTCTTAAAAAATTAATGTTTTAGTAGCAGCTCGCAGTTTTGTGGACTAGTGTATTACCACTCTTGTGCCTCAGATGACCATGCAAAGCTGTTGGTCTCGGTTATCTTTAGAAATAGTCGATAATTTTTAACATGTCGGTAAAACGCGGTGATGAGGATCATCACTTATCTCGCCAACCCACAAACCAGTGAATCGTGGTGAACCGGAAAGTCTATAGAGGTTCGGCTTACTCTGTCTACCATACAAGGAAACCGCGCGTGATGATACTTTTTTGGTTCATTTTTATCTATGATTAATTTTAAACTCTACATCTTTTCGTTTTGGTCGAGTGATTACAAATGCGTTGCCTGATTTCGCCGGTTGCACCCCTAAACCTGTAGTCACCTTGATACTATGTCGCTCAGTTTTCGGTCAGTCGTTGCGCCGCAAGTCGAGCTGCATTTCGTGTCGCCGGTAGCTCTGGCATCCATACTAATATTATAAATGGGAAAGTGTATAGGTGTGTTTCTTTGTCAGTCTTTCATGGTTTATTATGTTTAGGTAACTTCATGTATAAACCGCAGTTTAATATTGACCTAGTGTATCGACGTATGCTTTGTACCATGATAGAAAAAAAATAACATACAACGATATGGCCTTCCGTGTTTATGACGGAGTATCATAGGTTCGTAATCTTTGGGTGAATAAATAGTAGCATGAAATTAAAGAATTTGAGGAACGAATGATAATGAATTAAGAATTTGAGAAGAAAAAAATTTAAGGAATGTTACAAGTTTCTTCTTTGCTTTGCCTTGGGCCGGACAAAAATCATCAACAGGTCGCACATATATAACCTACGGGTCGCGGTTTGATGACAAATGATAGTACAGCGTCATTATGACGTAAGCAGTTATCGCGATGTAGTTTCACATCAACATCGTGCTAGCACGATACTTCGCCATAGGCCGATATATGAAGCCGCGGGCTAAGGCTGTACTATCGGTTAAGATATTGCACAACGCTTGATATTCACAATGTTATTGACACGTACTAGGTATATTGTAGGAGTAATTCAGTCGATCTGTTCTCCTAAAATAGTCTGAATAAACACCGAGAAATTTGTATTTTTGGATAGAAATAGTAGATAACAGATATTGTAGATAGAAAAAAAACAGTAGGGCTACTCTTAAAAACCGATTTCAATTTTAAATGAATATTTAATGAATTTTAAAGTATTTCGTACTCTGGACAACCATATTCAATTATTGGATTCGACGACAGCGCGACACGGATATCGAAATTTTTTGGAACTACTCATTATTGCTTTTATTCATTATTTTGTTTAAAACGGTACTTAAAATTTCCACTTTTAACACTAGCTTGACGTGTAACAATGACATCTATTTCCAATAATTACTTCGTTACTATACTGAATCAATGTGGGCAATATTGGTTTCAAGAGTACCGTTTTTTTTTGACGATATTCGAAACTTATTGTTTTTATCAATATTGGTTTAAGATTTATATTGCTCAAGAGTAGGCCTGCAGTTATTTGATTTCAAACTGTAGTACTAAAAGGTGGTGTCAATATTGTACAAATTGTACATAAGACATTGACATCACTCAATCAATGGTTATAGAATTCAATAGTTGTACATCTTGACCACGGTCAGATCAACGTATCTATATTAATATTATAAATGCGAAAGTTTGGATGTATGGATGGATGTTTGGATGGATGTTTGTTACTCAATCACGCAAAAACTACTGAATGGATTTGAATGAAATTTGGCACACAAGTAGATAGTGACCTGGAATAGCACATAGGCTACTTTTTATCCCGGGTAAAAATTAAGTGGTCCCGCGGGATTTGCCAATAACTTTTATAATGCAGCGGGCACGTTGCAGCTAGTGTAATCTAAGGATATAATATAAAGGCTAGAAAATTCTAAATTCTTACATATCATCAAGTTCTAATTCATCATTGTTGTAACCACAAAATTTTATAACAGCAAGAACAATAAAAATTTTGATGTTATATATATAATGTCATAGAAAGTTTATTGGTTGTTCCCATAGATATACTACACTACTCAAATGTTGTTCCATTACCTTATTACTTTGTACGGTCGTTACGTAGTTGTTGCTATTAAAGTCATCAATTATGTAGGTTAAGTGGAGTGAAAACAATTATGCATTGAAAAAAGCACATTTAAGCTGTGATGGAAGATAAAAAAGATTAGTTATAGGAGAATAGCGACAAGCAACCAGGCAGCTTCTCTGTAACAATGGAAACTTATGTCCTGAAAGAGCTCTGTGTCGTAGCGGTGATAGCAGGTGCGTTAATCGTATATTATTTTTTTTTTATTTCAATATCTGCTTCATCTCAGACACATAGCTCGAAGAACGGATGGTCGATGAGGCAGAAAAGTTCTGGAGTGGAGACCACGTACCGGCAAGTGCACCGTAAGATAGCCACTCACCAGATGGACAGACGACCTGATCGAGGTCGCAGAGATCCACTGGGCGTTGGGTGCCTCGAACAGGTTGTACTGGAAGGATGTCCTATTCCTGATATGATGATGATGATCTGCTTAAAATCTGCTATTGACTTAATCGTCACTCCTGTACTGTATACGATACATTAAGCTAAAGATTCAGGTTTTGAAAGTAATATATCAGACTGTCAAAAAGAATAATGCTTTCATAGAAATGATCATACTCATTGTATCCGAAACACTATGTTGAATCGTAATGAAATTACGATTTATTTTGTTCATTTGTTTAGAAAATTAAAGTACTTACTGATATTTATTTACTCATTTTACTGATAATTTGAATATTTTTTTATTTTAGAATATTTTTCAAGAATGAATCGCTTGCATTAAGCTGAAATTACGAAAGAAAAACAAAATTGCGTGAGAGACGACCGACACTCGGTTGGAAAGATTTTTTATTTTCTCCCCTCTCCCCGCTTCCTTTTCTCCCCCACTCTTTCTTTTCCCCTATGTCTCCCCTTCCTTTTCCCCCTCCATCACCCCCTTTCCCTTATTACCCCTCCTTCCCGCTATTCCTTCTTCTCTAATCTCCTCTTTCTTTTCCCCCTTCTCCCTCATCCTTCTCTCTCAACAGATGCCTGTTTTTAATGACTGTTTTCTTTAACTTTTTTGTTTAACGAGCTTTTTCAAAATGGTATACATTTGAGAAAGACTCGTAACGGAAGTCCGCAAAGTTCGTACCATCCGATAAGAAACTCCGGTATAAAAATAGACGAATATCAAATGGACAAATTACTTAAATGGATCTAACTCAACAGTAATATACATGCAAATTATGTGCTTGTGATATTATGGGTGTTACTTGATGCTACCATTCCATAGAAATTTATAATATGAGTGCTGAAACATATTTAATATACCCTCAAATACAGAAATACAAACATTTGTTCTCATGTCGAAATGTCTGTCCCTGTCGAGATTCAAACCTGATGGCTTATATAAAGTAACAAAATAAAAACGATATCGAAGTTAGAAAATATGAAAATGCGTGGAATTGACTTAAACTTCGCTAAATCACGCCATCGGCATCGTTATATACAGAGACAATGACGAATTATACATCGTTTCACTACGAAGCCATTATACTTTTTATTAGTCCCCTGAGCCTGTAGGAACTAAGATATTTGCATATAAGCATTGATATACTAGTAGTAAAAATAGTAGATAGGTCACTAATAATGCAATCGACACTTACGAGTGGCACGCACCGCGTAAAACGTACGCATATTACTAGAAAGATGTCAAAACGGCTCCAAGAAATAGATAAGAAGTGCAAGTGAGATAGCAGGTCTTATTGCAAGCGTGAAAGAGAGAGAATCGATACACTAAGAAATAAATAATAAGTGCAAATGAGGTAACACATCTAATCGCAAGCGCAAAAAAGAGATAAGCATCTATTTTCTGTACCGACGCGCTGACCATTCTTTCTTTTTATAGTATACGATAGCAAACAAGCAGATGGGTCTCCTGATAGAAATATTCAACCATCGCCAATAGACACCAAAGGTGTTAATGGTGCGATGCTATCTTGTGCCGAGGCATAAGTTTACCGGCTACTTTACCCTCCAAACCGGAACACGACAGTGACAATTATTGACGCTATTGCGGCAGGAATAGGTAAGGCGGTGGTACCAGACCCGGGCGAGACAATGCAGAACTCTACCAACAGTAGCCACGATGTTAGTGACTCGTATAGGCAATCGGTCGCCTTTTACGACCTGCCTCCGGGACCAACACGGGGGACAAAAAATAATTTGACTCGACTTAATTAAATTACACTACACATGGCGGTATTTTAAAATCTTTACGAGCAAAGGAGTGGGCACTTCTGACCGCTGTGAGTGCGTGACTAATGTCAAATGAGCCAATTAGCCTATGGAACTATTGTATAATATTATTCATTCGAGAATTAACCTGTTTTTAATGTGACACTTTTGAAACACACATAACTCATCTACGTTTTTTTACTACATGTCTATCATATCAATATGTGTATGTTAAATGTTGAGAAAATCGAACTGATTATAAACTAATGTTGCAGTGTCAGTGTTCGCATGTTTCAAATCAATGTACATATCTACTGTCTGATTGCGATAAATCAATATATTAGCCGATGAAATTTCGAAAACGCTTTTACCGATAATACGCCACGGAAATAATTTCATGCGAAATTGAACTCTGTGTTTCGATTACATTTGCATTAATCACTATTTAAGTTTGTTTTGATTCTCATTGAACTACGCGCTGTTATTGCGATGGTGAATTCGCAATTCCGCTAAATGGCATTGAGCTGAGATGATGTTTGATTATCATATAATTTAATTATTACGTTTATTTTACGAGTACATTACAATGGATTACACTGTGTTTAATTAGTTAGTAGAAATAGTTCTTAATTAGATAGCAAACAATTAAATCAAGCCCTGTTGGTCGAGTGGCTAAAGACTCTGACTACGCAATCAATGGATCTCAGGTTTAATTCCCGAAAGGAACAAGTATTTGTGTGATAAGCATAGATGTTGGTTAAAATATTATATTAATCAGGGACACTTTCTACAACAAGCTAACCATTAGACCACGAAGCTATTTTTACAATAATGTTGAAATATAATCGCACCAATCGCAATAGACGTCATTGTTGGTTGGCGAAATGGGTTATGATCCATATTTTCGCATTTTAACGACCTAATAATCATAGAAACTGAAACAAAAGTCACATCGACCATAAAAACTTATTGTGTTATTGGATTATTAGAACACATTGATTATCTTTTATCCTTTGTTACATACAATAAAGATTCCACAAAGTCAACAATTTGAACCCGAAATTGGTATTTGGATGTTTGCGAATTGTAATGGCCTCTTTTGCTGGCTCCCGAATATGTGAACATATTGTTTTTTATTATGTAAGCCAATTGTGAATATTTAATTAAAACTTATAGTTACAATCATTTTACAAAAAATCTCTAAAACTCTGCAAATGTTATATTCTATGTTCCCTTTAGGCCAAGACAGAGCATAATTGATAAAACGAACTTATATGTCCGTGAAGTTCTATCCTAATATTCATAATTATGCGAAAAACTTCGCTCAAAGGGGCTTTTTCATATCTTAAGATAGCAAACAAGCAGGCAGGTTTTCTGTTAGAAATAGTCACCCATCGCCTGTAGACACCAAAGGTGTTAATGATGCGTTACTATCTTGCGGCGAGGTCTAATGTCACGTGCATAAGTTTACCGGCTACCTTACCCTCCAAACCGGAACACAACAGTGACAAGCCTGACGCTATTGCGGCAGGAATAGGTAAGGTGGTGGTACCAGACCCGGGCGAGACAATGCAGAACTCCACCACCTAGTAGCCATGATGGTAGTGACTCGAAAGCCAATCGATCGCGTTTTACGACCTGCCAAGCAATTGGCCTATTCTTCAAAGAAGCCCAGGACCAACACGGGGAACATAACCCTGTCTCTCTATAATTGTAAATTCCTTTAACCCATATTTTGTTAAATATTTGCGGTACTTTAAAATAAGTGAGGCGCACAGATACAGATCCCCGTGTTATAGTTAAAGATATAAGCAATTAATAAAGTAGCTTATAAAGAAAGGTTAAATAAGTCCTAAAGTACACATGCGCGAACGAAGTCGCAGGTAACAGCTAGTATTATATATAATTTTATACACCCTACCGGTTGCGCTTATTACAGCATCATCAAATAATGATATTTCGTCACGCAAAGGAAATCACATGTAAGAACAAGTTAGATATAATATGTTTCACAAATAGCAGTTCCTGCTCACATAGGGAAATAGTATACATAGTAAAGTTTCCACTCAATGTCGGTTTAAAATTATTATAACACGAGGATGCGTTACCGTTAGCATAACCGTTTAAAACCGCAGTTTATGTTCATGGTCGTGATACCGACGTAACATGTATGTAGCTGAAACTACTTTTGTTTTAGCTTATAGTTTTAGTTTCAATATGGTTACGTATATTTATATGAAATTTTAGTTCATATATATGTCGCAGTGAAATTGTCAATACCGTTAGATTATAATCTACCTAAGTGATATTATAATTTAACTGCTAACCTAACCTAACCAAATTATAAAATCCCTAGGTAGATTATAATCTAACGGCTATTGACAATTTCACTGCGACATATATAACAAAATTATATTCTCGATACATTTACTTAGTTTGACTATTATAATTTAACGTATTATGATATAATGGATTTCTTTTTTTTATATTTATCACTAGCTGACACGCGTAACTTCGTCTGCGTCACGTAAGAGGGAGTGGGTCATAGGGACCTATAATACCATGCCATCTAGCAGAGCAGGCTGCCGTCTGACCTCGCTACCACGCATTCTCCCCACGCACGCACGCCTCGCGCGGTGCTTGATAATAATATTATTATATCAAAAATTCTGATATCTCCTAAGTTGTTAGTTGAAATCAAATGAAGCACAGGGCGATTTCATTCAAAATTAAATACTTGTGATGAATAACTAATTTATTTAGATATAAAGATTAATACAATGTTTATTAAAACACTGTCGCAAATAATGCATTATTTTAGAACAATTTTGATTACCCTAAAAAGAGTCATAAAATATGAACCTTAATAGATCCTGGACGTTTTTTACAACTTTTTAAGATGAACAATTCGATCATACATGATTTTTGCGTAACTTTTAATCGTTCATGCAGCGCATGCCGGGAAAGCTCTCAAAAGGAAAAAAAAAACACGTTTAGATCACATTTTTCGTTGATACTCTAATCCTGTTGGTCGTAGCTTGATGTTATATGGCCTGTAATCTTCCTCGATAAACAGCTTATACAACTCAGAAAGAATTATTCAAATCGGTTCAGCAGTTTTTGAGATTAGCGCGTACAACCAAACAAACAAACAAACTACAATTTTATAATATTAGATTAAATAACAAACAAGCAGAAGTTTCTCCTGATGGAAAGAGAAATCATCGCCTGTAAACACCAAAGATGTTAATGGTGAGTTGTTATCCGTGTGGGGAGATGGCAATGCCACATGTATGTCTACCGGCTACCTTACGCTCCAAACCGGAACACAACAATGGCAAGCATTGATGCTATTGCGGCAGGAATAGGTAACATGGTGATACCAAAAACCCAAGCGAGACGTTGTGGAACTCTACCATCTGGTAACGATGTGAGTGATTGGTATAGCAAAACGGTCGCCTTTTACGACCTGCCTGGCAGAACGGCAGTTGGTCTATTCTTCAAAGGATACCGGACCAACCCGGGTCAAATTTCGCGCCTCTCGTATTTTTGAAGCCTGCATCAGATGGTAACCAAATTCATATGAGACTCCCTAAGTCTAATCTCCTAAATAAACATTTTTGCACATTTTTATGTTATGCCCGCACATATTACGTAAAAAATATAATATGATCCGAATTGAGGTTTTCAATTTTTATGAAGTCTGTTGAAAATTGAATTACCCAACTTCTAACCCTGAAAAGATTTTTTTATATCATACACATGCTATACTTCCCAAGAGTAACATCACCTATATTTAATTTTTCACCCAGTAGAGAAATAGTAATATTTTTAATGTTGACTTAAGTTTTTTTCATTAAGTATATCATAGGATAACAAACAAGCAGATGACTCCCCTGAAGAGAAAACCATAGCCTATAGACACTATAGATATTAATGTTACATTGCTGTCAGTGTGCCATTGAGAACCTCCTCATTTTTGGGAATTTGGTTGAAAAAAAAATCAATACTAAGTAGTACAGTAAAGTACAAACTAATGATATTTCAAAGTATGGCTCTCAATAATTTGGAATTGTCTAGTGGTCCAGTGTTTGTATTGACCATTCGAGGTCTCGGGCTCGATTCCTAAGTCGGGCAAATAAAAAAATGTGTTTTTTTCAGTTTTCTGATAAAAACAACGTTGCCCGGGATTGGATCTGGCGACAGGCTAGCCACTTAAAAAAAATTGGGACTAAGTATCTTCGACTAATCGTAGGTCCACTAGTACATTTGCCTACCTTGTTGGAAATACGAGCGTAAATATACTTTTTTGATGTATAATCAAAATTTAATTAACATACGCACTAGTCTATCTATGCTGGTTGGCTTGGATCCAAACTAAGAGTGAACATGATTGAATAAATAATTGCCCGCTACAGAATACACATCCATTTGCCACCAGCGCATGTATTTTGCAGCTTGTGTCATCCATTGAGAGAGATATGTGGGCAATGTTTGCGACTGTGGTAATATAACAAATTTTGAATTTTAACTTTTGATCAAATCGATGAAATCGATTCAATCGCCCCCTTAATTAAATCGCTAGCGACCCTGAATATATTGTAATGTATAGGGCTCGGCTTCGATTTCTGTTAGGGTAATAACACGTTTGTTTGATAAGCATACATGTATGTGTTTCCGGGTTTAACTTTATGAAATATACTCGTATTTTAGTAATTATAAACTGTATTTCTACGTATTAATATCGCTGACTAATACCCTTATCACAAGCATACAATTTGCATACTTTAAGATTAGATGAATTTGTGTGATTTGTCCAATTGACTTTAACAAAGAAGCTCAGATACAATTGTTTTTCTCGTATTGATCCAAACTCCTTCTAAGAAATAATAAATACTAATACTAATACAGTTGAGTCCAAGAGGGCAGTATTGGTAGTTAGTTTAGAAATAGCAAAGGCCTTCGATCGGGTATGGCATAGAGCGCTTCTATCGAAGCTGCCTTCCTATGGGCTTTCCGAGAAATCATGCAAGTGGATCACCATTTTTTTAGGTGATCGGAGCATCAAGGTCGTAGTCGACGGTGCATGCTCCGACCTCAAACCTGTCAATGCTGATGTTCCCCAAGGCTGCGTGCTATCACCGACACTGTTTATTCTGCATATCAATGATATGTTGCGAATTAGTAACATACATTGCTATGCGGACGACAGTACTGGTGATGAGACATACTCCGGCCGTAACGGTATTTCTAGGAAATACTTCGAAGTGGTTGGAAATAACGGTCAACCAGAAACTGCATCCAAACCCTCTTCCAATCGTAGCGTTTCTTCGTTCCATTGGGCCATGGGGGTAAAGACGAGAGAGGGCATCTGTGGTAGTGCGCCCACTTATACACTTAAAATGTTCCTGCATATATGACTGCTTCCGAACATAATCTCGTGTCTGAACTCGAGAATCGAATAACCGATGTCTCGGAATGAAGTCGTCAAAACCTTGTTACATTTAACCCCAAAAAGACGCAACTTTTTGCGTTCACCGCAAAAAAATCACCCTTTGTAGTGTTCGTAAACATTCTCCTGATAGCCTCAGCCGTATTAGAATTCTGGAAGTCGACATATCGAACAACGCTCAATTCTGTGGTCATTTAGAAGGAAAGGCTAAACTAGCCTCCAAAAAGCTTGGTGTACTCAGCAGAGCAAAGCAGTGATTCATGCCAGCCCATCGCCTCCAACTTTGCAAAGCCTAAATTCGACCTCATATGGAGTACTGTTCTCACCTTCAGGCCGGAGCTCCTCAGTACCAGCTTCTTCCTCTTGATCGCATTTAACGTAGAGCGGTTCGAATCGTCGACAATAAGGCTATTTCTAATCGGCTTGACTCTTGGCGTTACGCAGAGATGTAGATTCGCTCTGCATCTTTTACCGTATGTATCATGGGGAGAGTTCCGAAGAGTTATTCGGACTAATTCCTGCCGCTAAATTCCATCATCGGACATCGCGTCAAAATTTAAAGTTTCATCCTCACCACTTTTTGCCTCGCACTACACCTTTGTGGTATCAATTACCCGCGGGGGTGTTTCCGAACGAATACGACTTGGGGATATTTAAGAAACGAGCTAATTCATACTTAATAGCCGGCGGCGCTGCTGCAAGACACCCGGTATTGCAGATGTTCATAAGCGGCGGTAATCACTTACCATCAGGTCCACCACATGCTATTTTGTCCCTCTATTATAAAAATAAAACTTTAGTTTTAGTTTGTAACATCAGCTCAAATGTGTGGTTCAAGAATATTGTTCAGTTGGCCGCCTCGTTGGTCGAGTAGTTAGCGACCCTGACTACGCAATCGACAGGGCTCGGGTTCGATCCCCGACGGAGACAAGCATTTGTGTGATGAGCATAAATGTTTGTGTTTCCGGGTTTGGGTGTTTATTAAATATATTTTAGTATTTATATATTATGTATTTCTATGTATTAGTATCATTGACTAACACCCATAACACAATCAAATGATTTGCTTACTTTGGGGTTAGATCAGTAATTAGTGTAATTTGTCCCGTGAATATTTATTGTTATTATTTTTATATGAAATTTAAAATATTACAAAATACCTACTTAAAAAGTGAAATTAATTAATTTTGCTATTTTTCGCCAACTGTTTTATGTGACCTCCACACTGTCACCGAAAAGAAAGACGGTCGTTTAATAAATAAATAAAACTTACCGATGGTCCGGACAAATACGAAGACCCCAACGACAAATTTTATCCATCCATATCCACTACACTTTTGTCCGGACACATAAAAAATGTAGGTAGTTGGAAAATATCAAATTTAATTATTTTACCTTTTATTTATGGATTTCCATAAAACAATGCCTGAATCTAAAATACAATACCTACTTGTAATTCTAACATCACACGGTTTTAAAAAGGCAACGGACCTGCGCATTTTCTCTGTAACGTGTGTGAATTAGAATCGAGAGCGGCTTCATCCTTATGATCACCAGTTTTGCGCTCAGGGTGCCCTGGGGAAAACGACTAATCTGAAATTAGGTAAAAAGAAATCTAGCAAAAGTATATATTTCAGTTAAAATCTTTAGTTGTTTCGCACCATGAGCGATTCGAATCTCAGTGCGAATCGCCCAAGGACAGTGTCTGAATGGAACCATTCGCATCGCAGTTGTAGGGTGGTGCGAATAGCCCAAGATATATTTTAGAATGGGTCGATTCAGATCACGGGGCGAAACAACTTAATGCTGTTTTTGTTGGGCTGATTTGGACTAACATCAATTTAAGGATTCCAAATATCCATTCGTACAGATAATAGCAAAGTAATGACCGATAGTTTTGTTGGTGACATAACTATCGGTCATTACTTCAGTACAAGAGTTACTGGTTATAAATTATTCTTAGTTGTATTATAGGGGATAGGAAAACTGTTCTTATAATTGTGAAATTACCAAATGTCCAAATAACTTGTGGAACGCCTTATTATTACTAAATTGGTTGCTAATAGTTACTGCAATGAATAATGGATCGCTTATTATAGGAACCCCGGCATAAATCAAACAAGCAATCTCCTCAGTTTTTTATGTACTAGCCGTTTCCCACGGCATAACCTGCGTGGGCCCTGATCCAATGGGAAATCAGACTAAAATGTAGCCTATGTCACTTTCAAATATTATAGTTTTGAACTGATGAAAAACGAAAATACGTCTTACAAATAAACTCACAAACTTTATATTTTTACAATCATATAAATATAAAATATATAGATTTATACAGTACTAGCAACCCACCCCGGCTTCACAAGAGTGTTTAATGATATGCTGTAATAGGCAATTTTGATCTACATGATGCACAATGTACTCGTATCTAACGAATTAAAATTTATAAGGAGTAATACTGTGTTGTTAAATGTTTAAGACTTTTTTATAGGGCAATTGACCTACTTCTCGTACCCACCACTGTAACTTCTGTAAACTAGAATCAACAGTGGCAACCGACCCGATAACCTCTGAGTTGCGAGCTCAGGGTGCCCTGGGGAAAAGTTTAGTTGTCTTGGGACACGCAACGAAATTAATCAAAAGTTAATTCAAGTCAAGGAGTAGGAAAATACATCCTGTTTCCCTCCCTTTTAAGCAGGAGACAGCAAAATATTAAAAGCATAAAAATGCTACGAAATGAGACTTTTACAATCACGTTCTATTATACAACGGAAATTTGGAAATTATGGACCTACCAAAATGGCCTATTTAATTTTGCTTTCAGTAGTAAGTATGACAAAATCGCTTGAAGTTTCTACGTGTTCCCACAAAGTCGGAGTAATAAATTACATCGGATATACACTGGATACTATTAAGCATTTGACTACGTTCGTTTTGCCAAAGATTACACTCCCAAAGAATGTGGTGTGCAGTTTGTTCATATTTACAATTTAATGAAGAACATTCGCAAAAAGGAGAAGGAACTAATTTAAACGAGAATAATTTAGCTTCAAAATTACCGTGGCTAGTGAAAAACTGCGCAACCCAATGGCCTATTTCTATCCACGCTTTACTTGAACGATCCCGGACGCATAGGAAAAAGTTATATAAATGCCGTCCTTTAGTTGAACAACACCAACGTGACTGCCACTCATCAATTAATGAGTGGCAGTCGCGTTGGTGTTGTTCAACATAATTTAATGTTTAAGATTGCCTCGTATATACCTAACTATATTTTTTGTAATATATAAGAGATGAAAATGGTTACTGTAGGTTATCCTCAAAATATAGACATATACCATCGTTGATATCTTTGTAGATCTTTTTAAGATATAGTTAGAACATTATTTTCATCCGTCTCGAAAAGTTTATCCAGCGTTTGCAATATAAGCGCAAACAAATATCGTTTTCGGGCCATCCACAAATTACGCCACACGAATTTCATGATTTTTTGACCCCTCCTCCATCCTTGTCACGCCTGCTCATATATTTGACCCTCCGCTCCTACCTAGTGTGATGTCACAATATTTTACAATTTCATTGGAATAATAATCTTATTCGATTATTTTTTATCGTAACATGTGTCTTTTTAACTTTTCTGTTGTAATACTTAGATATAAAATTGAAAAAATGTGATGTCACAAAATTTGGGACTTCGCCCTACCCCTTGTCACACACAGTCACACTTCGTCGATCCCCTCCCTCCCTCTTAAAGTGTGACGTAATTTATGTATGGCCCCTTTTAAGACAAACCTTTGAAATTCTTGGCTTTCTTCTTATATTTTAAGTATATAATCTTCCTCTTGAATCACTATACGTCTATTGATGAAAGCTGCATTAATCTTTGCCGGTATTTTTAAAGATCTAAGAGAACATACAGCAAAAGTGCCTTAATTTTATACTATGTAAAGATAAAGATATTAAAGAGGAAAATAAATTCTTAAACCTTGTTATGCATAGATTGATATACAACCTCAATTGCAAATGGAAGATAAAATACTCCATACGTTTAACCTACGAACTTTTTATCCGAGAATGCTAGTCAAATATGTATAAGACACAAGTGCTCGTGTGTGGCAAACGTGAAAAAGTTTTGCCTTACAAGGAATACAATATATAGATAAAGATACATATTCATAAATACACAGCCTTGATTCGGAAGCCACGCCACGTTATTTATTCGATACAGATTCAGAAATCTACTTATGATTCCGCGAGCGTATAGAATATTGTTCAAAGCGACTTAAATGAACCGTGAAACCGCCTAGCTAGCGATTGTACAAAGGGCTACTTTGATCTAATAAATACGACAGTAATAAGGTAACTTCATCCTGAGTATAAATTAGTATTTGGTGTAGTATATAATCTTGGTTCATTCGAAGTTACTACACTAATTAACATCTATAATAAGATATTACACTTCCTCATTACTAATGTAAGTAGGTTGATTAATATCTGTTCATCGAAATTGAGTAGTAGCATATATTATTAACATGTAGATTAATTAAAATCAATGTGTCTCATTAAATTAAAAGGAAATAATTTCTAAATCCAAAGTTATTCCATGGTCACATATCTTGAAAAGGTTAATTTTTTTTAATATCATACAAGCAAACAGCCAAATGGTTTTTCTGATGGTAAGTTGCTATCTGTGTCGCTGGGTTGAAATGTTATAAGCTTACTGGTAGGGTAAAGTAAGCCGTCTAAACCGAAACACTACAGATAAAAGAAGTAACGTTATTGCAACAGTAATAGATAAAGCGGTGATATCTAAACCCAGTCGAGACGTGGCAGGACTCAACTACCTAGTTAGTAGCCATGATGGTATTGATATCTATTTAACTTCTCTCATCTTTTACGAGATGCCTAGCTTAAATCTGTTTATTTATTCTTTAAAAAGGTGTCTGGGGACCTTTACACACACTGGATACTGGGTACACGGGTAAAAAAGTAGAAGCTTGGGTTTATGTGTTTTCCTCGTGTTGAAAGAAACTCTTTGAAAGAATAATGGCTAGATCGCCTTTTACGAGATGCCTGGCAGTAAAGCTGTTCGTCTCAAAAAGACCTCCCAAAATGGAGGCGATTCTCAATCCAGCTGTATTTTCTAATGTTTGTTAACTCATAATTCGACAATTTGGAAAATTAAACTAACCGAATTTGGAAAATTCTTTTTTTTTGTTTGAGGGAGTGTACATCCAATTTAGTCCTACAATGTGAATATCTGATTCAGAGTTAAAAGGTACAGGAGATTTATAGTTTGTTGTCGCAGTTTTACTACGTTCAAATCATAAGTGTAAAAGTAATTCAAAATGTACTTTATAAAATATTTGGAGATGATAATTCTACATTGTGAAGTATGACAGTCGTGGAGACCCTAAATAAGAAAATTCCCGGACAAACTTCATTGTACGAATAGGCTTACAAAGCCTGGGGAATCCGACTCTATTATCCTTGTAATTTACATAACAAATCATGTCCTATCTCAACATTTCATGCTCTCTGCCAGTGAAATTTTCTTATACACTTTTACAGAGATAAAATGATATTACAGTTAGAAGGCAAAAAGGTCCAAGTCGCATTTCATATTATTTCATTTCAACTTTTTTATAGATAAGAAAAGACGTAGAATTTTATTTTTATAAGTATTTTTAATACAAAAGAACAAACTGTTTTTTGGTAAAGCTAGGCCATATGATCAGCATCACCTTGAAACATGGGCAAAACCCTGCTGACGTCAACTGGTAAAAGTGAGGCTATACCTCGGAAAATTTTAAAAGCCATTTGATACATTTTATTTAGTGTTTAGTGTTTCGTGTTTCGTGTTATTTTAAATAATCGATAAAATGTTAAATTTAATCGACCCCACTCCGAAGCTACGGCAAGTTGTGCTTCAATTTCTGACACTAGCTTGTTCCGGCACTCACTGACGTGCTCCCGACAAATTCCGCTGCGTCCAGAGTATAAAGCATCGCCTGTACTATCTAAACTGTTTTTTTCAAACATTCAGTTTCGGTTTCAATTTCGGCCAGAAAACCAGTTTCGGTCGGGCTCTAGTTATAACGCATTATCTAATTAAATTTTATTCATGTCATGTCATAATGTCCAAAATGTCAAATGCCATAAAAGAATTTTTTGTGTGTAAATGATAAATGGCAAATGGCAAATGGCAAATGGCAAATGGCAAATGGGGAATGGCGAAAGGTGAATGGCGAATGGCGAATGGCGAATGGCGAATGGCGAATGGCGAATTGCGAATGGCGAATGGCGAATGGCGAATGGCGAATGGGGAATGGCGAATGGCGAATGGCGAATGGCGAATGAATGGCGAATGGCGAATGAATGGCGAATGGCAAATGGCAAATGGTAATGGTTCCAAGTGACCGCGGAACTGAAAGTTGCTCGATATGCCGACTCCAAGTATTCTAAAACTGGCGAAGCTGTCAGGCAAGTATTTTCAAAACGAGGAGATACGACGAAGAGTGTTTTTTAGCGGTAATCGCGCAGACTTATATCTTGATGGGGTTTAACCAAACCAAATTTAATTGACCCCACTCCAAAGCTACGGAAAGTTGTTCTTCAATTTCTGACACAAGTTTGTTCCAGCACTGGTTGACGTGTTCCCGAGAAATTCTGCTACTGCCGGAATAGAAAGCATGTACTATCGTCCGCATAACAATGAATGTTGCTTGATTGCAACATGTCATTAATGTGCAGAAGAAACAGCGTAGGCGGTAGCACACAGCCTTGAGGAACATCAGTATTGACGAGTTTAAGGTCAGAGCATGCGCCATCAACAACGGCCATGATACTCCGATCCGTCAAAAAACTGGTGATCCAATTGCACAATTTCCCAGGTAACCCATAGGATGGGAGCTTGGAAAGAAGTGACTTGTGCCATACCTGATCGAAGACCTTCGCTATGTCCAAACTAACCCAAACTAAGCCAATGCCTCTCCCTTATTCTCCACTGCCTCCGCGTAACGATGTGTTAAGTAAACCAGAAGATCACCAGCTGAGCGTCCACGACGAAAACCGTACTGACGGTCACTAATCAGCTGGTGCTCCTCCAGATACATCAGAAGCTGGCAGTTGATAACGGACAATGTTTTCATTTCATTTACCTAATTAATGCACAATAATGGGTAAAATGCACCAAACAATATTTTAAGGTATTTTATAATTGAACACGTGAGTTTCGGTGTTGGTTTCCGTTTCAGCCGAAACTGAAGTCACGGCCGAACATCCGAATTTTTCGGTTTCGGTTTCGGCCAGAAAACTAGTTCGGTCGGACTCTAGTGACAAGTGACGACAAGTGACGACAAGTGACGACAAGTGACGACAAGTGACGACAAGTGACGACAAGTGACGACAAGTGACGACAAGTGACGACAAGTGACGACAAGTAACGACAAGTGACGGCAAGTGACGACAAGTGGCGACAAGTGGTGACAAGTGACGACAAGTGACAACAACAGACGACAAGTGAGTGTTTAGTGTTCCAGTGTTCCAGTGTTCCAGTGTCCAGTTGAACCCCATCAAGATACAAGTGCGCGCGATTACCGCTAAAAATCACCCTTCGTCGTATCTCCTCGTTTTGAAAATACTTCCCTGACAGCTTCGCCAGTTTTGGAATACTTGGAGTCGACATATCGAGCGACGTTCGGTCACTAACGGTCACTTGGAAGGCAAGGCTAAAAATCGGACATCGCAACAAAATTCAAAGTTCATCCTCACCATCTCGATGTCTGGAAATCAACAACCGTGCAATTCTCGAGGCACGTTTTGCCTCGCACTGCTCCTATGTGGAACCAGCTATCGGCACAAATTTTTCCGAACGGATGCGACTTAGGGACCTTCAGAAAAAGAATCTACTCATTCTTAAAAGGCCGGCAACACTATGTTATCTATGGGCGGTGGTAACCACTTACCATCAGGTGAACCTCCTGTCCGTTTGCCCCCTCTTCTATAAGAAAAATATTTTGTTGTTATCATTTATTAATCATTTAAAAAAATATTAATAATATTTTTGTTATTTTTCATCAATACTTTGGTTTGTATTTGTACTTAGAAGAAGCCTTTTTACCTCTTATCTCAAAATAATCATTACTATTTCTTTTAAATCGTTTAATTCTGACAATTATTTTAGTACTTGCCTGTATTTCACGTCATAAAATATTGGTTAATGCAGTTTCAGTCCGTGTACTGTTTATTTTTTTTTTTGGTTTGTACCTTCCTAACGAATAGGATTTGTTATATATCTTGGAAACAGCTTTTGAAATATTACTGATACAATTGTCAAAGTACTGCCAATTCGGATTTTTTCCACTTACAGACATTTTAGACTAAACAAACATAACTGTAATAACCCTAATGCGCCAAAACTACATCAATAGGTCATCGGAATGAAAAATAATTTTGGCCGAAACCGAAACTGTCGCCAAAACTTGATTTTTTGGCCGAAACTGGCCGAATCCGAAACTGAAACCGAAAGTTCGGTCGGACACTAGTTATAACAAAACGTTCAATGTATTTAATACTTCTTTTTATTATTAATATCGTTTTCTCTACAAATACGTATATAAGATAACGTGAAGGATAACATTTTTTGAAAGATTTTTGTGATTAATTATTATAAATTTTCAATGTCTTGATCGAGCAAAATGCAGCATGCGACTTTCACCATACTAGGATTTTCTAAATAATCCCAATAAATTTTGAGATATTTAAAACATATAATGAATGAAAATAACGTAAATACCTATATGAATATTTTTACTAAAATTACCTCTAGACTAACAAATTAATTCTTAACTTTTATCAAATACCACAAACGACAGCAAAAACGCTTGATTCATTCGGGACTCGGGAGTTATCGTTGACGCAAAATTTTGAAAATATTGTTTTTGCAACATAACTTCAAGATTCGATCGATCGATTTTTTACTAAAATTAACATTTTGGAGCTAACAAACTGTTTTGAATAACCATTTGAAAAATAAAAATCAATTATAAAAGTTTAAAATGGTACGTATTAAATAGTGGCGTCTCTGTGACATATTATGCCGGTGCTTCATCTTTATGATCATCTATCTGAGGTCTATGAGTGAAATGCGTAGGTAATAGCTAGTTACCATGGATACTGCAATACATCAAGCAAATGGATACGCTATTGTTTTTCATTTACACTAGAACCAAGTTACAAAGTTTATAGCATCCGTTCTGGCAAATGGCCGATCCTTGCCAAGCCAATGTTGTTCCTAATTTGTGGGATTGACCGAACTGATGCTTGCTTACTCGGATACGAGTTAATTGAGTTTAGCTTAATTTAACTTAAGATTGTATAGAGTAGTGTCTGTGGGTGCATTATAGACTGAGAATAATGCTTTTAAAAAAAACTTTAGGATAATGGATTTCTTTTTAGCAAAATATCTTTCGTATAATTATAGTATAAATATCGCTTTAATTATACAGACGTCTAGATAGAGTAATTTTAAGCAAATGCCGTTTAAAATATCCTCAGAAAAATCAGCTTGTGTGAAATGTTAATGAGTTTCACTCGTATGTTGTGCATTTAATGCAGATTAAAATTGCTCATTATATCATATTATTAAAATTAATGCTGTAGAAGATTAGATTAGATTGCCGTAAAATGCGGGGACAGATCACAAACCATTCTAGCCACGCAGATCTTGTTTTTAGGGTTCCGTACCTAAAAAGTAAAAAGAGACTATTACTAAGCCTCTGCTGTCTGTCTGTCCATCTGTATGACTGTCACCACGCTCATCTCATAAACCGTGATAGCTAAAAAGCTAAAATTTTCACAAATAATGTATTTCCATTGCCGCAATAACAACAAGTACTAAAAATATTAAAAAAATAAACATTAAGGGGGTCCCCATACAACAAATATGTTTTTTTCGTATTTTTTGCTTAATATTAATAACGGTAACAGGTAGACGCTTAAAGTTTTCACAGAAAATTAAGTTGTATATTTCAAAATAAATAAATAAAAATAAACTAATTATTAGAGGGGGCTCCCATATAACAAACGTAATTTTTAAGCTATTTTTTAAATTAACCCGTATTAAACCGTAAAAATAAATAACCTAAATACATAAAACAAATATTTAAGTATACATACAACTAACGTGATTTCCTTTTATAGATTACGGGACGGAACCCTTCGTGCGAGAGTCCGACTCACACTTGGCCGGTTTATTTTTTGCTTTCAATATCATTCTATAGCAAACAACGTGATGGTTCTCTTTATTTTACAAAATATGCCTATAGGCACTAGTAATGTAAATAGGCACTAGTAATGTAAATAGTGCGTTGCGTGTTATAGTAAATTCGTGTGGCAGGGATAGATATATTTTTTAGGTTTATATCCGTATTTTTTTTTAATTTTTAACTTTAATTTTCAGCATCACTATTGTTTTTGTATTATTGTTTTATTTTTCTAATCTAAATACAGTGTGTTATAAAGTCCAGACCTTCTGTCAATTTGTAATGTCTGTTTAAAATATATGCAGTAAAAATAGTGTTAAGTTATAATTAAGGGAATGCTGTTATTGCCTACAACTGAGGCAACACTTAGACCATAATAATTGTAATTTGTCGTTTTGCATGTATTTAGTGTTTGTCTTATTGGCAGTACTCAATAAATAAATAAATAAATAGACTGACCTAACCCTCGAAACTGGAATATGACAGCAATAAGCACTGAAGCACAGACTGAAGCTATTGTGGCAGGAATTGGTAAGGCGGTAGCGCTAATACCTAGGCAATGCGGAACTCTATCACCTAGTTAGTGGTTATGATGTGAGTGACACTTCATTACGATGTTAGAGTCTTGCCTTCTTCCAAAAGAGCCTAGATCAACAAGTAGAAAACAAAAAAAAAATAATCGATCGTGGTCAAGCGCTTCCCTATAGAAATTTAAAAAAAAATAATCAAATGCTTGTGTGCTAATTTTCTTGATTGCTTTGAAAATTTAATAGGTATTCTGATGATAAAAAATAACCTACTTTGTTGCCTTTCAAATCAGAACACGATTCTTAAAAGCACGTATGTGCTTTAAGTTTCGTGTTGTTTGACATTAAGCGTTACGATCACGGATTAAATAGATACGCCTTTCAAGATGATTTCGTAGTTTCTTAGTGTACCTTGCATTTTCACACAAAAATACAGAGTTATACTACTTAAGAATAAAATAAAATCACTTCAAGAGAAATCATAAGACCTGGTCATCTCATTTGGCACGATAAAACAGTACATAACATGGTTTATTTCTATTTTTTTCACGATATATTTACAAATAAATGACATTTTTGACAGTGAGAAGAGCGTTTGCTCATATGGGCGGTGACACGTTTCCTTCTCAATAGCGTGCCTATTAGTATTCATGTGATCAGTGGCTACGATAGAAATATATAAACATGCCGTAATACTGTAGCTATTTTGTACCGTAGTCTTTGTTTTGTTTATCTTTCCAAAAGTCTCAAAATATTAGCTACACTGTGGAAACAAGCTATAAAATTAACTTATTTTAGTCCATAAATCAGATATAATATATCACAGCAAAAATCTTTGCAATAGTCTATGTTTTCCTCATGTATAACTTTCTTATATTTTTAACGAGTCATTTGAAATTCTTGAGTTATTTCATTAAAAGTTTGTGACAAAAATTTGATGGACCCATTTACTTTTTGGCGTTTCAATCAACCATAAACCAAATAATGGCTATTGTATCGCGGAGGGTAAAGGCAAATGTCATTTGATTTTTTTTTTTTAATTGAAAAGGGTCGGAATATATTTCAGCTTTACTTATTTCAGTAAATGAAATAACAGACTTGATAATAATGTTTGTTTTATATCTTTTTCTTCTTAGCCGGCATTTCATTATTGAAGGTCGTGTCTAGTTTGAAGTGGTCGCTTGAAACGCTATGCGTGCTTCTGTCCTCGGCGGTCTGACCACCTGACAGGAGAACGACCTCGTGGTCTTTTTCCATCGATCTGGCCAACTACCTAAATAAAGTAAATTTTGCCAATTGTGTAATAAGCTTACCGGACAGTAACTGGATAGTAACTTTCTTCTCTTCCTTGGCTTTTGGAAGACCCAAAGCCAAAGACGGTGACTTAATTTAATGCATCAGGAAACAAGCAAGCTGCTAGTAATGCATTATTAGGTAATAGTTTTATTAACTTATTTCAGATAATGTCGAGCTCCGGTGTCTTTTTGGCATATAAATTTTTAACAATGGTTTTACCTCGTCTTAATCTGTAGAAGCGATGGGATCGCCCTCTGGTGGACAGACAGGATCTACATTCTACCTCGCTTCCCACCAGGTGGATGTACTATCTCTTGACTGTACTTATGGGGAGCATTGGGAAGCGATAATGTCGGCTAGGCAATCGGCTTTGTCGGCATCGAAAAAAATTGGTGGTAGATTTGGTCTAATAATAGGTTGTATAGCGCTAATCGTCTCTTGTTTTAAAGCTCTCGTCAGAAGGCTGGGAAGAAGGATGGGGAGGTTTCTTCTAACAATCTGTATTACCTTTGATGGTCGGCTATTCATTTCTCCACGTACTGCTGTAGAGCTCTAAGCAAAAGATTACCGTCAGTAGTTTATTTATTTTAACGCCTCGTAACGGCGTTTTTTTTGCCTTATTAGGACTCGTAGCCATTCCGGGGGTTCCCGTTTTTCCTGATGGGTATCGGATTTCCAAGCTGATTCTGTCTATTGCGGATTTTATATGATTCATTTTTGTTGTAGTAGCAATTTGTACGTCCTTTACTGTTGTGGTAATGTCAGGTATTTGGTTTAGATGTCCTGATTGTGGGACTCTATTATAGTATTGATTTTTTCCAGTCAACATTGTTTCTCATTTGGGGAATTCTACTGTCTGTACCTAGTCTATACATAACCGGTCTATGATCTAAATGTACTTCGTGTAGCATGTCTACGCTGTTTAACGGTAGGGTTTTGCCTCTTAGCAGTGATATACCTTATAAGGAAATATATTTATTTGGTCGTTGATTTGTATGACTTGTTGGATCTTAAAGGTATCCCCTAGAGGGAGCTATGTTTAACTTTTCCATCAGGAAGTTTATTACCGATTCGGCCTATATACGTCGAGCCCCAGTTTATGTGTCGCGTTTATGTCTCCTATTAAGATAACTTGAGACGAATTGATGCTAGTACGATATACTGATGGTCTGTCATGCCCACCTGACAAACTGAAACGTCCATGTTTACCATGTTCTGTGGGCAAACGTGGAATACACTTTTATAGTATACTAGCTGTTGCCCACGACTTCGTCCGCGTGGACTTCGTTTACTCCGCATAGCACCTCCCCCGTAGGTGATAGCGTGATAATATGTAGCCTATATGTTGACCCGACCTATTATTAATATTCATGCAAAATTTGAAGTAAATCCATGCAGTACTTTTTGAATTTACCCCAGACATGCATACAGACAAACAGAAACAGACAAACAGACAAAAATTCTAAAAACTATATTTTTGGCTTCGATATCGATTGTAGATCACCCCCCAAGTATTCTTTTAAAAAATATTCAATGTACAGTTTTGACTTTCCTACGATTTTATTATATGTATAGGTAATTGCTACCAAATCTATCATTCCGAATAATGTTGTAGTTCGCTATCCTGGGATTGCGCCTACTTAGTTTTAGAAAAGTTTTCTGTATGAGTTGTTCTACTGAGTGATTTCTTACAAACTCTCGTACTCAGTCGATTTGCCTAACTAAGCCGTATGCGTTAAAGGTCGCGACAATTAGGGAATAAGGTTTGTTTCTTTTGATCGTACTATCAGTTTTTCCCGGCAGATTTCTGTCCCGCAGAACCCGCCCGCCACGCCACGTCACCAGTGTGCTATGGCCAGCAGAATTGAACGCACGTGTTCCTTCGTATTTTGATTATTAGTTTATAAAATCACGTAATTATGAATAAAGGACAATTAACAATTTTAGTTCAGTCTAAAAGAGCTATATGATTTGTAAGATCGGTTATGAAGATCAACAAAAAATAATAAAATTTGTAAATGAATACGGAAATGCGCTGCGATGCGATGCGGCCCGGCCAACCCCACTGCGGTTCGTCTTAATACGCTATGCCATATTTTTCCTTGCGATTTGATCACCTTGGCCCACTAGGGCCTGTCTAAGTGTGCTCGATCCTTTAATAAATTTATTTAAGAAAGCACGTAGAGTGGCAATACGTGAGAATGAACGAAACAGAATGAGCGCCAAGTTAAGCACATGACTCAAACTCGATTATTAATTAGATTAACAGTGTTTTCATTACGTGTCTTGCCTGCCCACACAAATGCCTTATCTTATACATATAATAAAATCGTAGGAAAGTCAAAACTGTACATTTAAATTTACATATTTTTTTAAAAGAATACTTGGGGCGTGATCTACAATCGATATCGAAGCCAAAAATATAGTTTTTAGAATTTTTGTCTGTTTGTTTGTCTGTTTGTCTGTTTGTCTATTTATCTGTTTGTCTGTTTGTCTATTTGTCTGTTTGTCTGTTTGTCTGTTTATCTGTTTGTCTGTTTATCTGTATGTATGTCCGGGGTAAACTCAAAAAGTACTCCATGGATTTACTTCAAATTTTGCATGAATATTACTAATAAGTCGGGTCAACATATAGGCTACATATTATCACGCTATCACCTACGGGGGAGGTGCTGTGCGGAGTAAACGAAGTCCGCGCGGACGAAGCCGTGGGAAACAGCTAGTTATTAATATTAAACGTGTAAAATATTCGATTACTTACCACTTAATTAGCTGCCCGTGCGTGTTGATCTTTGCTGGCTTTTTGCGTGTAAGGGCACAGTTAAATACCATCACTTCTATAACAAAATTTTATTTATAAGACGGAAATTAATAAGACCGTGGTACGTCACCCTTTTTTGTTAAATTATTATTATTTTCAATATACACTTGTAATTACTGTCGGATGGAGTATATTTTTATTAGACAAAACACTTTCCACATCTATACATATAATAAAATCGTAGGAAAGTCAATGTATGTCCGGGGTAAACTCAAAAAGTACTGCATCGATTTACTTCAAATTTTGCATGAATATTACTAACAGGTCGGGTCAATATATAGGCTACATATTATCACGCTATCACCTACGGGGGAGGAGCTGTGCGGAGTAAACGAAGTCCGCGCGGACGAAGTCGCGGGCAACAGCTAGTTACTTATAAAATAAGTTAATAGGCTTTTAAATGCATTAAAACTACGTATATATTGATAAAAAAAGAAAAACTTATGCTTTCGACTTTCGATCATGCGTATTTGGAAAAAACGAACAACAACAACAATTTGTAGGTACACTTTTTTATTGTTGAATTTGCATGCATACGAGCGAGTATACTTCCTGAGAGAAAGCAGTCACCAGTGCCCATGGAAATTTACAACACAAAGGGTTAGTTGCCAATGCGATGCGATTTGTTGATCCTCTTTTTAAAAATCCCAATATCAAAGTTACTAGGAAAAACGGTAAGAGGTAGGCTGTACCAAAGTTTGACTTTTCATATAAACAAAGTCCTTATTATAAAAAGTTCAGGAATCAACTCACAATTTTTCCGAGTTATTTTTTTAATTATCGCCTCTGCGGTCTAGTGGTCTAGCGTTGGCGTTTACCACATGAGGTCCCAGGTTCGATTCCCGGGTCGGGCACATAAAGTGTTTTTTCAGTTTTTCTGAGAAACAGAAAGTTCCCGGGATTGGAAAGTGCTCGGTTGGAGATAGGTTTGCCACCTATCACATTTGTGGGGCCAAGTATCTTCGACTAATCGTGGGTGCACTTGTTGCACCTTTGCCTACCCCTTCGGGGATATGGGCGTAAAGATACTTTTTTTTTAAATTAAGTTACGAAAACATAAGTACTTAAGGTATATAAGTACTTTATGACTGTATTTTTATGATTTAATTACAAATGTATAGTTTTCAGATTTTTTCGTGTACTTTTAGTATACGGCGATATTACTTGCCAAATTTCATAGTTGTAGGTCAACAAAAAGCACCTTATTAAATTTGATTCCTTGAAAGTATCAAAACGTGGTCAAAACATAGGTATTTTGCAACATAAAGGAGTGTATCTTTTATTACGTTGACTTAGAAGTTTAAATTTTTAACAGCCGCAAGAGACTGTAGACTTTAGTGTTTTACTTTCAACACGATACCTGGATGTGTTCCCGAGATAAAGGGTCTTGACAGATTGATGGACAGATAGACAGATAAACAGATAGAAGAAAAACAAATTTATCTTATAAAGTTCTCGTTTTTCCTTTTGACGTAGAACACTTAAAACGCAGCACTTTCGAATAAAGTCGTAGATAGAAAGTTTGGTAGACTCGCTTATAGAAAGCCACTTACGAAGTTTTAAGTACGTATTTATTATTAATCAAAAAGGATATCAGTCCGTGGACAAATTGATCATTAATAAAAATTGATTAATTATAAATACATATTTGTTTGTTCGTTTTTAGCGCACTACTATACCACCCATTTGGATGAAACTTTGTCGATATGTTGCTTGACCTGCGGAAAGGTTACAGACATAGTATAACTAATTAGCAATTAGTAGCACTAGAAATTTAATCTAAAACAGTTTTTTTAATATATTACTAGTTATAGCGTGCAACCCGCTGCGTTATAAAAGTTTTCGGCGAATCCCGCGGGATTACCTATTTTTTTCAGAATAAAAAGTAGACTATTAGCTATAACAGGTTATCGACTACCTGTGTGCAAAATTTCATCTAGCTAGCTAGCTGTTTTTGTGTGATTGAGTAATAAACATTCATCCATCCATCTTTCCATCCATCTATCAATACATCCATCTATCAATCTATCCATCCATCCATCCATCCATCCATCCATACATCCATCCATCCATACATCCATCCGTACAAACATCCAAATTTTCGCATTTTTAATAATAATATAGATTAGATAGCAAACAAGCTGACAGCTTTCCTAATATAGAGAAAATTCATTGCCTGCAAATATCACAAATGTTAATGATGCGTTGCTATCCGTGTGGTGAGATGGTAATGCCTTATCCATAAGTTTTTACCATTTTCGTCGTGTTGGTCCCGGCCTCCTTTGTAGAATAAGCCAACTGCCGTTCTGCCAGGCAGGTCGTAAAAGGCGACCAATTGGCTATCGAGTCACTGCCATCGTGGCTACTAGGTGGTAGAGTTCTGCATTGTCTCGCCCAGGTCTGGTACCACCGCCTTACCTATTCCTGCCGCAATAGCGTCAGTGCTTGTCGCTGTCGTGTTCCGGTTTGGAGGGTAAGGTAGCCGGTAAACTTATGCATGTGGCATTAGAACTCGCCACAAGATAGCAACGCACCATTATCATCTTTGGTGTCTATAGGCGATGGTTGACTCTTTCCATCAGGAGACCCATCTGCTTGTTTGCTATCTTATGATATAAAAAAAAAACCTACCTTAGTCTTCAAACCAGAACAAGAAATTGATAAGCGCTGACGCTATTCTGGTAGGAATAAATAAGGTGGAAGAACTTAACCCGAACGAGACGTTACAGGCTTTTGCCGTCTAATCTGTATGATGCATTTCCAATTGTTCGCCTTTTGTGTACAACCTGGCAGGAAGATAAATTATTTGTTCTTCAAACGGTGCTCTGATCAACAAGGAGGCAAGAGAAAGTCTCCTGTCACACTCTCATACTAAAAATTATTATATAATAATATGTTAATATAGGTACGTATCTTATCAATATATCCCAAAGATTTACATATTACATACTAGTATCAGGTGGTTGACACTCCTCAGTTTGGTACATTGGGCAGTGCGCGTCGGCCGGACGGCGCGGCGTTTTGTTGTGGGCTGTTGCACCTCGCACGACAGTCGCGGTCACGTCGCGCTTGCGCATAACAAATCAACTAGGTATAAAAACTTGTCAAGTGACAAGCCTGTGTCGACGTTCGTAGCTCGGTCATAAAACTAAGGCGCGCAAAAAATATTTATGGTTCGCGCGCGGTAACAAGTTTCAATTTTGTTTGCAGGCGGGTCTAGGTACATTTTTTACCTAAACCCTTCGACCAAAGTTTATTTTACTTTTGTCAAAACCTTAACCTGACTTTTATAAGGGAGTGAATCTTCTGTACGGTATATTAGGTATTCTTTGAAAATATTATAAATGCAAAGGTCTGTCTGTCTGTTACGTTTTCACGGCTAAACCATAGATCCGATTTTGATGAAATTTGGTATGGGAAGTTAAAGCTGCGGAGTCAAACATAGTCTAACTTTTCAAAAAATAAACCATAAACGGCTGAAAGATTGCATTAAAAATTATATCGACGACATGTAAATCTACTCGCGGGCGAAGTTGTGCGGGTGAGCTAGTATTCTTATAAATAACAAAGTACCTGGCACTTGGTACGTTACTGCCTCAATATTTTTTATCATAAGATGGCAAACAAAAATTGGTACAGTGCGTGTCGGGCCTTGCACAATGTAGGGTTTCGAAGTTACCCATCACAATAATACGGACTAAGAAGAGGACTTTTATAGTTTCATACTATGAATATTTAAGCTATTGAACGTCAATGACAAATATGTTCCAGCACTACAGGTTCACCGCCTATAAAAACTTTTCTAAGTACATTACTTAACAAGTTTTTGAGTAATAGTTGACCACTATTACTCAAAAACTTGTTAAGCCTGCTAAGCCGTGATAGCTTTCCTTTTAACTTCAGTATATTTACTATTACTTTGATTTTTTCCTACCACCAAAACCAAACGTTTAGCCTGCAAGGGGGGGGGGGGGTGGGGAGACGACGACGATACTTGACTCTAACAAAAATTAGCACTTAAAAACTTAATAAATAAATAAATAAATATAAATATTCACGGGACAAATTACACTGACTGATTTAACCCCAAAGTAAGCTAATTATTTTCTTGTGTTATGGGTGTTAGTCAATGATAATAATACATAGAAATACATATATAAATACTTTTACATACATAATAAACACCCAAACCCGGAAATACAAACATTTATGCTCATCACACAAATGCTTGTCCCCGTCGGGGATCGAACCCGAGCCCCGTTGCTTGCGTAGTCAGGTTCGCTAACCACTCGACCAACGGGGCGGTCAAAAAAAAAATTAATGTTTTACAAACGAGTCGCTTAATCGAAAACTTGTTTTCACAAACAATCCCACACAATGGGGTACGTGAAAAAAAAAATAGCATCCCTGCATGCAGGTGAGCTACCCTGAAAAAAAATATTTTTCAAGATTTTATATTACGACTTTGTTGACGTGACTGATATGTATATTCGTGCCAAATTACAGCTTTCTAGTAATAAGAATCTCTGAGCTATCGTGCGGACGGACGAACAGACATAGCGAAACTATAAGGGTTCCTAGTTTACTTCGTAACCCTAAAAAGCTCGTGGCTCTCGAAATTTGACCATAGACTGAACAATAAAATCCTTTAACTTTGATAACGGATTTTAGCCGTAAAGTAAATAGTATATATTCTCGTGTGTACATTACCAGCGGATGTGTTTCCGAAACGATACGACTTAGGGGCCTTCAAGAAAAGAGTGTACTCATTCTTTAAAGGTCAGCAACGCACCTGCAGTACTTGCGGTGTTGCAGCTGTTCATGGGCGGCGGTGATCACTTACCATCAGGTGAGCCTCTTGCCCGTTTGCCCCCTGTAAAAATTATCATCATGGAACTATCATATATGTCACAAGAAGTTAGTGCATGTGTGTGAATGTAATACTAATTTTATAAATTGGATAGTTTCCATCGTCGGCGCTTGGTGAAACTGCATTTTAAATTATGTATTACAAATAAACTCACTTGTACTTCCAGTTCACGTATATTTTTAATTTTTTACTGTTCACATCCAACCGGTTTAATTACTACTAATTTAATGTATTTCTTATGCATATTCTTTAAAAATACAAGATTTTTGTACTCCACCGCAATGTCAACTTTAACTGTGTCTATTTTTATACTTATATACTTCGTTTGTGTAATTGTCGAAAAAAAAGGAGCACTAAGTTTCCACTTCACGTATTAATACATTTGGTCATTAATGTACCAACAAAGACATATATAATCACATTTATTTCCACTGTACGTAAACAACACTTTTGATTAGAATTTCGTTACAGAAATTGGATGGAACCATTTATTTTTCAACATTCCAATCAACCATGGACCAAATAATGGCTATTGTATCGTCGAGAGCATTATGTAAATGTTGTTTGAAAATTCCATTTATTATTGAAAAATGTCTGAATAGAGGTTAAATATATTTAATTCAGTACTTGCGTTGTTAGAACGAAGTATTTTTTTTAATTTTAAATTATAAAATAAATTATAAAACTGGGTTATGTATACAATGAATTATTAGTTATGAACTAAATCAATAGAACAAATCTTCAACGGTACATATTTTCACGCCAGATCCTTTACGATAGGCAGAGATAACCTAGTGCCATTACATCACGATTTTGCAGACTTCGCTCGCTTTCTCCACATTCATTACTCTCTTCATACAAATACGGTGATTGTAAAGACACTTGACATCAACTTCGAACAGTACTCGATTAATGTAATCGTGGTATGTCTTTCGAATGTGGAAGGAAGTAGGAAGACCAAGTCTTAGTCTTCCTATTTCCTTCCACATTCGAATTGTATATCTGTTTCTTTAACCTTTCATCTGGCATTCTTTCTACGTGTCCGAATTAACGGAGCATGCCATTTTTCTCATTTTAATTAATATAAATATCGCTGGACAAATGACACCAAAAAAAAATTATCTAAGCCCAATGTAAGCAAATTATTTGCTGGTGTTATGGGTGCTAGTCAATGATACTAATACATAGAAATACATATTTAAATACTGTTACATACATAATAAATACCCAAACCCAGAAATACAAACATCTATGCTCATCACACAAATGTTTTTAATCACTCAAAAATATATTTATATCTTAACCTAGCAAAGAAGTAGAGGGGTCTCCTGATAGGAAAAGACAACCATCGCCTATAGACACTAAAGATGTTAATAATGCGTTGCTATCTTGTGGCGAGGTCTAATGCCACATGCTTAAGTATACCGGCCACCTTACCCTCTAAACCGGAACCGTGACAAGCACTGACGCTATTGCGGTAGGAATAGGTATGGCGGTGGTACCAGACCCCGGCGAGACAATGCAGAACTCTACCACCTAGTAGCCACGACGGTAGTGACCCGCACAGCCAATCGGTCGATTTTTCCGACCTGCCTGACAGAACGGCATTTGGCCTATTCTTCAAGGGAGTCCGGGACCAACACGAGGAAAACCAGGGGTCTGTGATAAACAAAACAATTTTCTTGTTAATGTGTACTATTGTTGCGATCGTTGTGTCGAATTGTTTTTCGTTAAGAAAAAGAAAAAAGCTAATATGACTGCCAACCGAAACCTATACAATGAAATTATGTGTTCAAGCAATTCGTTAGTTTTTAGTATCGTTAGAATTTATGAAGTTATCATACAACGTGTACCAACTTGCGATAAAGATGACGATTGACCACGTAATTTAATGCGGCGTATGTGAACCTAATACATTTTATTAAAATTGTGAAATTAATTAAATTTGCTATTATCTGCGGACTGTTCTATGTGACCTCCGCGATAACACCGAAAAGAATGACGCCGGTTTAAATAAATGGATAAAACTCCGAACAAAAAAAGGCCACAGTGGCACAATTATCCATCCACATCCACCACACTTTCACCCACGTCGGCACCAAGCACAAAAGCACACAATTTACGGACTCAACGCACGTTTCTCTTTTTGCCCGGACAATCGGTGAGTTTTATCCATTTATTAAACAGTTCGCGGATAGAGCAAATTTAAACAATTTCACCATTTTAATAATTAAATGGATAAAGTTACACCTGAATCAATATGACATTTTATTATTTTCTAACATAGTTATCGTATTTCTCGTATTACTTTGATTAAGTCTCCTGATTATTTTTCATTCACTACTGTTCAGTTAAACGTATTTTTAATGAGAACCTTTTGCAAATTAACAACAAAAAATAGTTTTTATGAAAATGAAAGTAGCAAATGTTTTACCATTTTTAAATTTCTATTTAATGGGCTATTTTTAAAAACTTGCCTAGGGTCATTTCATCATTTAATAAGTACATTTATGAAATGATGAAATGACAAGGTTTATTGACAAAACTTTTGTGAATACGACTTAAATAAAAGATAAATTACACTAAAATTAAGACATTTGTGAGAATGATACCTAAATATATCATCGAGGGTGCTAATTTACAGTAGTTTTAAATCCTGCTGCGTTAGTAGTTAGTATGTATAAGAAAGTTACTGATTGTGCTCCGATTTTCGGAAGTCAAGTTTTCACCAGATCTTTATGTTTTGAGGACCTAGGAATCTTATTAATTGTCTTCACGATGATTTATGTATGTATGTATGTGTGTTTGTGTATAAAATATCTCATAACTTTCGAACAATATGATCGATCGAAACGTTGTTTATAACATTCAATTGGGTTCACCAAACTAAAGAGTAATTTTGAAAAAAAAAAAAACTCAAAAAATCTACTTTACAATGTTTTTTTAAATAACTTCCAGGTTAATATATCGATCGATAACAAAATCTAATCAACTCTTTTCCTTAAAAAACTGCGTTCATTGCCGTTTATTATACCAAAATCGGTTTGTCCGTTCGAAAGTTATCGAAAATCATCAGCGATATTATATAACATAATATCAACCTTCACTTTTTGACTTTCTACTATATTTTAGTACTTCAAAACTGCGTCAAATTCCGTTTTATAAATCAAAATCGAATCATATATTCAAATGTTTCAGCTTTTTAAATGTTAAAATGATGTTGTTTACAACAAACTTACTTCATATTTTTGAAATAACTTTCAGACTAGTATACTTATTGATTTAAAATATAATCAACTCTTCTACTTTAAAAACTGCGTCTTCTTTTTAAAAAAGAGTCAAATACAGTAAATTGGATCAGAATTTGTTGATTCAGTCGGAATTTATAAATGGCAAAAATTTTTGAAAAAAGTGCTTCTTGACATTGCTTTAACATTTTTCAAGCAATTTATCGATTTCTTTTTTAGCTAAGATGACATTTTAGAGCTAACAAAATTGCGTTAAATGCTATTCAAAAGATGAAAATTGATCATCGTTTTAAAAATAAACAACGTCACAAATAATTAAAATACTGCCATTTTTTAACAAATTTTAGATTTATGAACTCTGAAAAAATGAATGCTTAGGTATAACTTTTGCTCCTTTGAGCTTAAAATATCTGAATTTAGCAGGAAGCTGCCTTATATTATATTTACACGCTTGCTTAGTAAACGTCCACAAACACCAAGCCCTTACAAACTTGGATGCTATTTAAATGCTAGCGAGTGCGTTAGTGTGTTCTGGACAGGAAAGTTGGATGGACGTTAAAATTATGTCGGCTATTGCATTTGGTTTGACATAGTTTTATTCAAAGTACTAACTAACCCGCTCAGTTCCGCTCACGAGTAAATCAACATGTCGTTCATGCAATTTTCATAATACTATTTCAGCTATCTAGAGGTGGTTTTTGGAAAAAAATATTAACCGTGTAATTTTACCGTGAACACGTAACAGACAGACAGATACTCTTACTTTATAATATTAGTATAGTTAACGATAAATAAAAACAAAGGAAGCAAAGTGTTCAGTAGACAGGGTAATGAATATATGACACCATAATATCGAAATCGACAATGCGTCAATTTGTAAATACGTCGCAGGCGCTTGACGAATTCTTTTTTTGATCTGTGTTCAAAAATCGACACACAATCTGTTTACGCGCTTGTGTTTGTGATCACTCGTAGAGATTGCCAAGCATGTAAACGCAGTCTTAAGTTTCAAGCTTGTGTAGAGTAGATCATCCTCAGTAAGATTACGATAACACACAAGAAGGTAGCGGTCTGTTAAAAGATACTCTTGCCTTTGTTAGATATTTGGTAGATAAAGAACATTCCTTTGATCGTATAAAACACTTTAAGGCCGTCTATTTTTTTAGCAAAGGCAGAAAATTCAATGCTTTAGAAAAACTAAAATATATTTACAATATACTGTATGTTATTTAAGTAAACTCGACTTAAATGACTATCTATTGTATTTTTTATTAGTTTTATATCATGAAATAGGAAACAAGCAGATGGCTCTCTTGATGGAAAGTAAAACCACCTACGCCTATAGACGCCAAAAATGTTAGTGCGTTGCTGTCCATGTAGCGGGATGGTAATGCCTCGTAAATAAGTCAACTGGCTACCTTACCTTCCAGACTGGAACTTCGAATTGATGCTATTGCGACAAGCAACTGCTTATTGTTATTATTGAAGAAAATTTCGAGTTCGAAATTCGAGAGAACCTAAGACCTCATATGCCGATACCGACTACTAAGACGATATCCTTAATTGTTATTTAAATATGATTTATTTCAATACACTCTCTCCGTTTTACTCCTCCATTGAAGGTGGCAGATGGTCTATCTTTCAGCCTCTTTTATTAGGGGATAAAGAAAGCAGTAAAGATTGCATGAGGCTAACATTTCTACAGCGTACACACAAACACACCATTGCCACTAGAAATAGTATCCACTTATATGCTATAAACAACGCTGTAAAACACGTAATAACAAGTTTGTTTGTTTTGAACTACTTTGTTGTGAAATACAAAACAGAAGTATCTTTTTAATTTTGAAAATTGACAACTATTTCACAGCTCAGAGCTTCAGACGACGGCTTTATGTCTCTGTACTACCTTTTGTGCAATACAGAGTGCTCTGTAGAATTTTTCGATTCATTACCTGCAATAACCTCTCGTGACTCGCAATAGCGGGAGACTCCGTCCATTTTGACTCAATTCTCGAGCTTTTAGAACTAGACTTTTATGTATCTATTTAAGCTGCAGCTTTAACGACTTTTCCCATCAAGATGTTTAATTGCCAGCAAAGTATAGGTCAAATTTATTATTTAAGTATATACTAGAAGTCCATCTCAACTTTGCAAGGGTAGTAGAGTATATACATATATGTGTCTACTACCTAGGTACTATTTTGTTGACTACACGACACTATAGTCGCACCAGTTTGCACCAGCAGGCTGCACTGCTAGTATTAAATAAGCTCTCGGACTCTTTTAAAGAATAGGCCAACTGCCGTTCTGCCAGGCAGGTCGTAAATGGCGACCGATTAGCTATACGAGTCATTACCATCGTGACTACTAGGTGGTAGAGTTCTGCATTATCTCGCCCGGGTTTGGTACCATCGCCTTATCTATTCCTGCTACAATAGCGTCAGTGCTTGTCACTGTCGTGTTCCGGTTTGAAGGGGAAGATAGCCGGTAATCTTATGCATGTGGCATTAGATGTCACCACTAGATAGCAACGCACCATTAACACCTTTGGTGTCTATAGGCGATGGTTGATACTTTAGATCACGAAACCCATCTGCTTATTTGCTACTTTATAATATAAAAAAAAATGTTATCGAAAACTAATCGTAGCTTTTTGTACTATAAAATTCCGCAAAAATATAACAATGTTTAGATTTTTCAGGAAACAATTTTACATAATATTTCAGTTGACAATATTTGTTATACAAAATAATGATAATTAAGCAATAATTTCTGACAGTGCGCACATCACTTTATTTTAATATGTTTGCAATTAATAATGTCATTTTCACTGGTATTTTTTTTACAACACCACCAATTTTGTGACATTACTTGAAGGAAAAGAATACGTGAAAGATGTATCGGATTATTTACCCGCCTAACTTGAAATAACTTGAATGTCAATTTAAAAAAACTAGTGACAACCCTGGAGTCAAATTTTGATCATAGACTAAACTATGAAATCTCTTTTAAGTCTGACATAAAATTTAAGCCGTAAATAAAATAGTATACATGTGTTACGTCCATGAAATATTAGGTAAAGCTGGATCACTTTATTAATCGCTTCGAAACCTTAGATGAAGGAAATTACTACTAGATATGAAATAACCAAGGGAAAACCGAGTCATTTCGTAGACCTTTCGAGACCTAGTAAGACCTTAGAAGATTACAGGAATATTTAAAGTTTTGTTCCAAGTAGGTATTAATTAGAAGTGTTTTCTCCAGCTTCATGGTTACGCCAACAATCACAAGTAACTCAGTTTGGCGAATTTTTATTCAATGTAATTGTATATTTTTATATTTATATTGTATATAACACTGTATATTTTTGATTATAAATTTAAAAAACAATATCACGTATATCACATGGATGTAGTATATGTAATTGGCCTACCGTTGCTAAACGTACAACTTTGTGGATTATTAAAGAAAAACAAAGGATGAGTTTAATATTTTTTCATATTGATATTTAGACGGGGTGTATGTATTATTATGTTGATATCAAATAACTACCAATTACGAACCATATAGATAAACACGTAATAGATATGCAATAATCTTTTCTTCATTTACTTCTGTTCCATAGATAGTTGACGTCCACAGATAGTAGAATGTGTCCTTGGGTTGTAAATAAATTAAACTAATTTTGATTTTTTTCACAATAATAATCTATCTTCATTTTAAGGTTGGTTATCATATAATATGCCATATTAAGGCATACCCGAGCCATACATTGCAATAAGCAAATTCCAACTCTCTCCAAACTCCAAATCAGCGAATTTGAAAAGCGCCTAGTTTGATATTTTTAACAATCGTCAGCAGATTTCAAACCCTTTCCAAAAAACCTAAATTAATTATGCACCTAAAACTCCTTCATGAATCACTCTGTCTACTAGTTAAAACCGCATGAAAATTCGTTTAGTATTTCTGAGTTTATAGCTAACACAGATATAGAGATATATTAAGACATTTTATGTCGTTTCAATTTGTATGCGTAATATTAACAGAAAATTAAAAATTGTTAAGGTGCGTGTCAGGCCACCCGCAAAGTAGGGTTTCGAAGTTGCCTATCATAATAACGCAGACTAGGACTAGACTAGACTAGACTAACAACTTTATTCGGCGTAGGGATGTGACGACCCCATCGCCCACTGGTGGGATAATTTTTGTCACAAAAATTATTTAACACCGGTGCAGTCAGTCAACCACATTAGTGGTAGTGCCATACTGCTTTTGCAACTGAATAGGCCGGCATGACCGGGGAGATACCACTCTCTCACTTGACACCGACGTAAAGTAGCAACCCTGCTGCTGCGTTTCGTTTGGTTTATGAGAGTCCCGGAGGCCTAAACCCCCCTCCCCTCCGGCACACTATGAATGCGCAATCAAAAGAGATTCTACCCCTGGGGGGTACCACTTGCGCCAGCAGTGGAGAATACCCGCCTGAGCGTCCGTGCTCTGAATTTCAGTCAGATCATGGATGCTCAGGCTGCCCTGCGTATTCTGGGGGCAAACAAGGCAAGAAAGCCATGGCACCTCCTACCACGTTTACTGTGGATTTCTGTTATGTCAGGAGGCTTCATTCCAACTTGAACGCCGTCCACTTCCATCTCGAGACGGCGAGCCAGCTTTGCTCTTTTTGACCGAGACACAGATATCTTCTACGGCTGATACTTCTTTCCTCTGGAAGTGGATGTTCCACTTCCAGAGGAAAGAAGTATCAGCTGGAAGTGGAACATTCCTTTGTACCGCAGGCTGGGGTGTGCGCATACATCAGAGAAGATATCTATTACCGGCGCCTTGGCAGACTTGAAGGTCAGGACCTGTCCATCCTCTGGTTACGCGTAGCTTGCGATGACCTTTGACGCAGCTACGCGTGCCTATACAGGTCCCATGGCGGGAATACTGAAGTTGTGCTTCTCGTTGGATGATCCGAATGTCGTCGCTGACTCTATTGCCGATGTGGTGCTTCAGGGCATGGAACTTTTCATTCCATTTTCTGCGGTACCATTTGGTGGTAAGTCTCAGCCTTGGTTTAGTCGCTCCTGTAAAACGGCTTCGCGCCGCAAGCAGGAATGTTACCGGGCTTGGGCTGCAGCGTCTGCATCTTGTGATGAAAAAACCAGCACATTACGTAAGGAGAACAATTTCGCCTCGAGGTACTTCAAAAGAGCTATCGCCAAGGCAAAATCGGAACACATTGGCAGAATTGGTGAGAAGTTAGTTCGCCTTCCTTCGGGCACTCGTGCGTTCGGGTCTCTCGCCAAGGCTGTCTTAGGGAATTTCTCACAGCCCTCTCTTCCATCCTTGCACGGAGACGATGACTCTCTGGCCCATACCGCAAAGGAGAAGGCCGATCTCCTGAGCTCCTTCTTTGCGGCCAACTCGACTCTGGATGACCAAGGGAACGCACCGCCTACCATCCCGCAGTGTGATAGTTCTATGCCAGAACTACAATTCCGGCAGTCATCTGTGCGTAAAGCACTACTTTCCTTGGACATCCACAAGTCGAGTGGGCCGGATGGCATCCCTCCGATTGTGCTAAAAATGTGTGCTCTAGAGTTGGCACCAGTATTAACACGCTATTCCGGCTCTCCTATTCACTCGGGGTGGTACCGAATTCATGGAAGACAGCTTTGTTGCGTCCCATCCCTAAAAAAGGAGATCGCTCTAACCCGTCTAATTATCGGCCCATAGCCATAACCTCCTTGTTCTCCAAAATTATGGAGACAATCATCAACTCTCAGCTCCTCAAATATTTAGAAGAGAATCAGCTGATTAGCGACCGTCAGTACGGTTTCCGTCGCGGCCGTTCGGCTAGTGACCTTCTAGTATACCTAACTCATCGGTGGGCGGAAGCAGTTGAGTCCAAGGGCGAGGCATTGGCAGTTAGTTTGAACATAGCGAAGGCCTTTGATTGGGTATGGCACAAAGAGCTTCTCGAGAAGCTACCTTCCTGGGCTTCCTGAGAAATTGTGCGCGTGGATCACCAGTTTTTTGGCTGACCGGAGCATCAAGGTCTTTGTAGACGGTGCGTGCTCCGACCTTAAATCGGTCAATGCTGGTGTTCCCCAAGGCTGCGTGCTATCACCGACACTTTTCCTTCTGCATATCAATGATATGATGCGAATTAGCAACATACATTGCTATGCAGATGACAGTACTGGTGATGCTACACACTCCGGCCGAAGCAGTATTTCTCGGGAACACGTCGAAGAGTGCCGAAACAAGCTTGTGTCTGAAGTCGAGAATCGACTTATCGATATTTCGAAATGGAGTCGCCAAAACCTGGTTACTTTTAACCCCAAGAAGACACAGCTTTGCGTGTTCACCGCGAAAAAGACGCCCTTTGTCGTATCACCTCGATTTGAGGATACTCTCCTGACAGCCTCAGCTAGTGTCGGAATCCTGGGAGTTGACATATCGAATTACGTTCAGTTTCGCGGTCATTTGGAAGGCAAGGCTAAGCTAGCCTCCAAAAAGCTCGGTGTGCTCAGCAGAGCGAAACAGTACTTTCTGCCGGTCCATCGCCTTCACCTTTATAAGGCACAGGTTCGGCCTCACATAGAGTACTGTTCGCATCTCTGGGCCGGAGCTCCCTAGTCACTTAGAATACGCTTCGCAAATCTGGAACCCTAGATATGATACATACATTAGCCGTCTTGAAAATATACTGAAAAAATTTATTAAATATATTTGCTTTAAATCAAAACTTACTTATTCCCAGTGTAACTACTTATATCTTTGTAAAAAAAACCCACATTCTCCCTCTTAAGGTTAGACGTGAAATAGCGGATGAAATTTACCTTTCAAAAATAACTACAAATGTGGTTGATTGTCCCGAACTTTTATCACAAATATCCATTGCAGTTCCATATAAGTCTTTCCGCAACTACCCTATTGTATACTTACCGTTAGTCTCCACAAACTATAAGCAAAATACATTTATATGGCAGCAAGTTTAACGCACTTCTAAGTAAATTTGATTTGGACTTGTTTAACACTAGCTTTGCGACTATAAGAAATTTAATTAGTAGCTCATTCTTTAAGAACTTTCTTTCTAGTTTTGTAATTTAGTAGTAAGAGATTCTCCGTTACTACTAGTGGGGAATTTGTAAGCCTTCAGATGCTATTTTAAGTTTTGTGTTTTTCTTGTGCTGTTATTCCCCCTCATAAATAAATAAATAAATAAATAAATAAATAAATAAATAAATAAATAAATAAATAAATAAATAAATGAATAAATGAATGAATGAATGAATGAATGAATGAATGAATGAATGAATGAATGAATGAATGAATGAACGAATGAATGATTGAATGAATGAATGAATGAATGAATGAATGAATGAATGAATGAATGAATGAATGAATGAATGAATGAAAGAATTAATTAATTAATGAATTAATGAATGAATGAATGAATGAATCAATGAATTAATGAATGAATGAATGAATGAATGAATGAATGAATGAATTAATTAATTAATTAATAAATAAATATAAAATAAATAAACTATACAAATATAAATTACGTCAAATTTTTGTTCCATAAATAACTATTATTATCAAAAAATATTTATTTGTCAAGAACTTTTAAGAATCTATGAATGAATGAATACTCTTTATTGCGCACCAAATTTAACAAGACAGATTATGTACAATACTATATAATAAAATCGTAGGAAAATCAAAACTGTACATTGAATATTTTTTTAAAGAATACTTGGGGCGTGATCTACAATCGATATCGAAGCCAAAAATATAGTTTTTAGAATTTTTGTCTGTTTGTCTGTATGTATGTCCGGGGTAAACTCAAAAAGTATCGCATGGATTTACTTCAAATTTTGCATGAATATTATTAACAGGTCGGGTCAACATATAGGCTACATATTATCACGCTATCACCTACGGGGGAGGAGCAGTGTGGAGTAAACGAAGTCCATGCGGACGAAGTCACTGGCAACAGCTAGTAGCTAACAATTATGTTTATAGTGGGTACACACAAGCGGGTTTATCGCTAAAGAGCGATCTCTGCCAAACAACCTTTATGTAGAGGACATCTCATAATTAATATATTTTAGGTAGTGATGCCATTAAATTAATTATATATATTCTACGAAGATATCTTAGAAATATTATCCCTTTAGAAGATACACAAACTAAAAGCAAATCACACATATCACAAAATGCTGGGCTAAGTTCATTAAATCTCCAAAACATGCCCAATTTATATCAAACTCTTAAAACAGGACAGTGATTCGTACGTGCCTCAACTAAGATTTATTTTCGTGTGACGATTTTATATAAGAAGCGTAAGTTTATTTCCCACAAGTTTTTATTACGGAAAGGACAAAGTTAGAAGCTATTTTCTCCTCTAACAATGAAAAGAATACAATGCTGATGTACTTCTCGCTGACGTGACTTCAGATAGAATAGAAGAAAAACATAGGGGAACATTATTTTCACGTGTTGTTGACGTGCGTTACAATATTTTTGTGACCAGGTAAAATATGTTGCTCTAAATATGACAACGCAAAATATTGGTCTGTGTCTTTGTTAGCTCTGTGCTACATACTTGGGATATTTTTAAAAGGCTTTGTTTAACTTGGGTATTTTTATTGTAAAAACCAACGATAGACATATATATTAAGGTGACTTATGTGTATTAAGGTGGTTAAGTATTATGAGATTATCCCCTGTGTTGGCTCGACCTCCTTTGAAGAATAGACCAACTACCATTCTTCTAAGCAGTTCGTAAAAGGCGACCGATTGGCTATACGTTTCACTAACATCGTGACTACTGGTAGAGTTCCCCAACGTCTCGCCTGGGTATTTGCTACCACCACCTTACCTATTTCTGCAGCAATAGCATCAATGCTTATCATTGTCGTGTTCCAGTTTTTGAAGGGTAAGGAACCCGGTAGATTTCTGCATGTGGCACTGCCATCCCGCCACACGGATAGCAATGCTCCATTAACATTTTTTCTGTCTTTAGGCGATGATTTATCTAACAAGAATAAGAAATCTCCAGTTCAAGAATGTTAACGTAATAGTATAAGTTGGTTGCAATCGTTAGATTATGAATCTGTCATAGTTTCAGTATTTCAATGTGGACTAATGATGTTGCTGTTATATCTTAACTTTTATTAATTATCCGTATTTAATTAACTTACTCATTTAAAATTTGTTCTAATTATTAAAATAGTATACATTTATTTAGAAATTCAATACATTTATATTTGATGTTCATCATTAATTTTGTTTTTTATTGTTTAAAGTTCTTTTGTTTTTGCTTTAAAATGTTATTTGGGAAATTCTGGTAATTGTAATACATCATAATATTATTCCTATTTAGTATTTTTTCAAATAAATAGATGATTACTTATTAGAAAGACCGGGTTCCAATACTCAACAATCCATCACTCATAGTAACATCTCATCTCATCTCGTAGTAACACTCAAGTAACCATCAGCAAGCAATTTTATAATAACGAGACGTTCTATAAGATGTTTGGTATATTTTGGTAATTTTACATTTATTGGAACATTTTCAGTTTACGTTTTATAGACAATGTTATTACTCGTAACTAAAATGAGTCGTTTTACTGATATGTAAGAACTTGCCATAACGAATCGGGCACAATTTAAGCGCAGTAAAACTATGAAAGATTATTTTCCAGATTTTCGGTGAGTTTAATTGGTATCTAATGTTTTTTCCTTCAGTGGCTTTGCAATGATCACACGTTCGCGAAACGTTGCAAAGTAAATTGATTTCAACTTGTTAATTAGGGATATCCGCGAAATAGCACCAGAACGTATAAAATACTAGTAATTCCCGCGATTTCGTCCGCGTGGAAAAAAATAAAAGTAGTAAAAAGGAGTAACATATCCTTATTACCGTGGTTTAAAAGATAGATAGTCCTTTCGATAGTTCCAGTTCCTGTGGCATTTCTAGAATAAATACTATTATATGTCCTTTCTAGAGTCTCAAACTACCTTTTTACCAAATTACATCCAAATAGATTAGTGGTTCGGTCTTGAAGAAGAGACAGACAGACAGACGGAGTTACTTTCGCATTTGCAATATTAGCATAGATTCCAAATTCCTGTACATATAACTAAAACGCGGAACCCAGTCTTCGCAGAACTTGTATGAGACCAAACAAGAAGTAAACCCAACCAAAGTGTTACTTAATCGATAAATAAAGACAGGGCCCTGCGATACCAAATATTTTAAAACGCAAGAAGAAATTATTTTCTTTTTGCAAGTTCGAAATGTTTAGCTCAAAATCGATTTATTACACGTTCGTCCGAAAGTTTAAGTTTAAGGCGATTATAGCTGCGAACAACCTTGAGTAAGTGACAGGAGCAGCGCAAGTACTCCGCACGCCGGCATCCCTGACGTCAGAGTGTTTACAGTAAATGTAAATACGTTTTAATATTTTTGTTTACCTATATGAAATTTTATTATTATGAATCGACTCATTGTTGGTAAACTTAAAACCGATAACCGATAATCGGTCATTTATGGATCGATTCATTTTAGAAAAACGATAAATATCGAAAGAATCAAATTATTAAATATGGAAAATCGACAAAAAAACCATATAACAATTTTACACACTGTTACGTATCCTATTTTTTTAAAGTTTGTAATATACAATATAACCCGTATGGCACTTTATTTTAATACATACAATTAACAATTAATATTTAACAAAACCTTTCAAGATGTGATTTTGTAAAATGTGATCTCTTAAATAACCTTTTAAAACTTTAACTAACCTTTTTTTTTTTCTTACTCTATCCCTAATTGAAAGCTTATAGATGAAAGTATTAGTCAGATTGGTTTATTTAAACTATTTGTATGTATAATATATTTAGTATATTTTTTTTGTATTTCATTTCATAGGACAGCAAATAAGCTAGCACAGTTTCCCTGACGGAAACATATAACCTGATGGAAACATATGACGCTAAAAATGTTAATGGTGCATTGCTATTCATGTAGCAGGGTTAGAACGTCATATGCATATGTTTATCGGACACCTTGCCCTCAAAACCGATTCACGACAGTAAAAAAAACGGTGGTTCCAAAACCGGGTTGAGATGTTGCAAAAAAATAAGGTTGAAAAAAACTAATGATTATAATAACTGCCTTGTGGTCTAGGGGGATAACACAGTGTCATTGAGGTACTTTTAACGCCCCTTTTACCTCGTCAAGGGATGAAATAAAAACTTATAGATGAAAGTATTAGTCATCGTTCGTTTATTTAAATCGGTTCGTTTATTTAAACAATTTTATTATTATTATTATTAAGTTTATTCTGTACGTGATACCAACATTAGAATACCCAGGAATCTAATGTTAGTTCACTATTAATTTTCTCTATTCATTGTTACAGAGAATGACATTAGACCTGGCTCTAGTGTCAATCTACAATGGCGGCGTGGAATTGGCATCTGTCAGTCAGTATTCTGGCTCACCATACAATACAACAGACAGGTATTTTACAACTTTATATTACTTATAACGTACTAGCTGACCCGGCAAACGTTGTTTTGCCATTCATATTAGGAATCCATAGCGGACAAACAACGTGACACGTAATTTATATAAGTCTACGGGATTGTGTTTCAACGCAGCCAAAATGGCATTAAACTTTATTATTATTTATATATATATATATATATATATATATATATATATATATATATATATATATATATATATATATATATATATATATATATATAAATAGATTACATTTTCTGACAGTAAATAATGCACATTGGGTCCCAATAAAGAGTAAGAGTAAAACAGTAAAAAGAAAAGCAAAAACAATGAGCCTAGTCTATGTATTATTTACCTGGGTTAAAATAAGAATTTCATCGGGATTTATCTCCATATTATAGTTTCAAAGTAGACATTAAATTGTTACATTATACGCATAATCGTAGCGATCAAATGTTAGTCACATTTTACGACAAACCCTTTATGGATAACGGTTGAAAAGATCCAAACTCCTACATAACGTTCCATAAACACTTCTCTTAATTACTTTAAATTCTATAACTCTCATCATAATTATACAAATACGCAATGTACGTAAGTCGTTACGTACTAAAGGTCATCACAAAAACTTTTCTTTATCAGTACGTGGTATAAACCAAAGTTGCTTAAGCTATATATGATTGTTAATATCTTTTTAATGAGGTGCGTAACGGATTTTATTGTAGTTTTCATTAATATATAGAGTGATTTAAGAGAAATATTTATATGTATAACACATATAGTAAAAAAAGGCGACAATTGCAAAGATTTGTCGAAAAAACATATTTTTTGTGTATGCCGTGCAAAGCTGGGGCGGATCACTAATACTGTATATTTTAATGGCATTGATAAACAAACAAATGATTTAAATGAGCTACCTTTGATACACAATGCTATACAGTAACTTTTTAATTGCATTGTTGAATTAACAAACTTTAGGATTTCATTATTGTTTAACAATGCGACAAAATAGCCTTATAATTGAATTGTTAAACAAATAACGGAGTTAACGAGCTGCCTTTATTACATATCGGTTATTATTCATCCCGGCAAGTAATAAGACAAGGACCATGTCAATGACACGCATTATAGTAGAAAAAAACTAATAATTATAGAGCAAAATTTTCCGCCGTGTTGGTCCCGGCCTCCTTTGAAGAATAGGCCAACTGCCGTTCTGCCATTCGGCAGGTCGTAAAAGGCGACCGATTGGCTATAGAGTCACTACCATCGTGGCTACGAGGTGGTAGAGTTCTGCATTGTCTCGCCCGGGTCTGGTACCACCGCCTTACCTATTCCTGCCTCAATAGCGTCAGTGCTTGTCGCTGTCATGTTCCGGTTTGGAAGGTAAGGTAGCCGGTAAACTTATGCATGTGGCATTAGACCTCGCCACAAGATAGCAACGCACCATTTACATCTTTGGTGTCTATAGGCGATGGTTGACTCTTTCCATCAGGAGACCCATCTGCTTGTTTGCTATCTTATAATATAAAAAAATAACACCGTTATAAGTTAGTGTACAGAACCACTTCAAATTTAGATAAAGTTTTTTATAGAGGACTACGAATCAAGTTGTGTGATGGTGGTAGTCACACAGACTGCTAACTGTTGCTTTTATACGCATTTGTTATTCTATACATGTGAATCGAAAAATTTTATACCCTTTTTTACAAAAATTACGCGAACGAAGGAGTAGGTATGGCACAGTTAAAGGGGAAAAAGTTTTGAGAAATGGGTGATAGAGCATTTAATTTCACCAAGAACATTGTTAGAAGTACGCAAAACTTCTGTAGCATGGATTATACGAAAAGAGACTTGCACTTTTGTGTACACTTATATCATTAATATCATACATTTTGTAAAAAACAATCCAGGCATGCTTTGCTGCGGCTCAATCTGACATTAATTTCATAGCTTACAATACAAACGGTTCCCGTGGTAACGATTAACTTAGTGATGAATGGACTAAAGTATAGTAATGAAAGTCATTTTTATTAATGAATGAATGAATGAATAATAACTCTTTATTGTGCACACACTTACAGTAAAAATACATGCTTAGTACAAACAATTTAAATACTCATAGTACACAAAGGAGGTCTTGTCGCCAGAGAAATCTCTACCAGACAACCTTTGTTGATAAGAACAATATTTTAAGCTATTATGGTTATTAGACCTTTTTTTATATAGTAAGATAGCAAACAAGCAGATGGGTCTCCTGATGGAAAGAGTCAACCATCGCCTATAGACACCAAAAATGTTAATGGTGCGTTATTATCTTGTGGCGAGGTCTAATGCCACATGCATAAATTTACCGGCTACCTTACCCTCCAAACCGGAACACGACAGCGACAATCACGGACGCTATTGCGGTAGGAATAGGTAAGGCGGTGGTACCAGACCCGGGCGAGACAGTGCAACACTCTATCTACCACCTAGTAGCCACGATGGTAGTGACTCGCATAGCCCATCGGTCGCCTTTTACAACCTGCTTGGCAAAACGTTACTTGGCCTATTCTTCAAAGGAGCCCGGGACCAATACGGGGAAAAACTCCTCCAAATTCATAAACATAGGCCCCAATCAAAACAAAAACAGTTCGCGAGTATTGCGTAGGTTTGCACAAACATATAGAGCCTTAATTTTCATATACAGAGAAAAACTTTAATATTATACTATGTTTTATAAAAAAAACGCCGCCGTGTTGGTCCCGGCCTCCTCTATTCCTGCTGCAATAGCGTCAGTGCTTGTCGCTGTCGTGTTCCGGTTTGGAGGGTAAGGTAGCCGGTAAACTTATGCATGTGGCATTAGACCTCGCCACAAGATAGCAACGCACCATTAACATCTTTGGTGTCTATGGGCGGTGGTTGACTCTTTCCATCAGGAGACCCATCTGCTTGTTTGCTATCAAATGATATAAAAAAAAACATTATATCGCTCTATCGCTTAATCTTATGGCGTACACTCACTGTTAGCTGAGAAGAAGCGTGGTAAAGATTAGAGTAGAACTCAATTAAACCAACAAAGTTCACGCTAAGATCGCGATCCGTATAATTAAATTCCACCCTGACGTAACGCGTGATTGTAGTGAAAGTTCTGAGATTACTTTTACTTGCATAGAGTTTTCCTTTTATTTTAAAAGTCTGCTTCCTTACCAGAAAATTCTAAGAAGTCTGGACTTAACGCTCATTAGTTGGAATTGTGTGTGTTGGAAAAAATGACTGCTAAAATTTTCGATATAATTATGTCACTGTCGTATTTCAGTTTGGAGGGTCAAATAGGAAATAGTTTTGATGATAGCATTCCTAAACCAGGTCAGACGCGGGTAATCTTTTTTATTATAACATAAATGTTGAGATTCACAAATGATACATTTACGCCAAGATTAAAAACAATCGGTAAGCTTATAAAAAATGTTTTTTTTTTTTGAAGAAAAATGTAAGCCCCATAATTTTCGTTAGTAAAAACGATTGGAGAATCAACATTACCATATTTTTCCTTAAAATTCTGCTACATAATACATGTTTTTATGATTGATTATTAAATTTGCCACATTGTCACTACTTTTGTCCAAATAAAATTCTTACTGCGCAAGAATATTGGCGTTAGATTCAATTCGGAAAGGACGTCCAGTTCCCAAGTTTATCGGAGCTACTAGAGTAAAATAACAATGTCTTTTCTGCTATTTTCGCATTCAAGTTCACATTTTTATTTTTATGAAATTCAAAGTCTATATATACTGGAATCTATTTTATTCAATTTTGTTATTCGTGGAAAAACAACCAAGCATTTGTCTCTCTTTACGAAAAGTTATATCCATCAAATATATGCTGTCGTTAATTAATAACTAATTCTTCCCATGTTTGCCTAGGCCCCGTTTGAAGGATAGACGATCTGCCAATCTATCAGGCAGTTCACAAAATACAAAAGATTAGATTACGCGTCACTACCATTGTGATTACTTGGTAGATATTCCGCAACGTTATGCCCGGGAATATGGTACCGCCAGGCGCGGATCCACCGTTGTGGACACGATGGGCATGCACACAACCCTAATAGACTTCTGACGTCACACTTTCACAGTCTATCTGTATTCGCTTTGTGTAAAAAATCCTGTCCAATCGCCAAAGCCATGTATAGCTTTTCAGCATGATAATTAAAACCCCGGGTCAAATATTGGCTAACTTTTTTGAAAATCAATTCCTAAGGGAGTGAAATAAAGAATAAAAGTTTGTATGAAAAATTACAGCGGTAACATGTTACAATCTAATCGCGGGCGAAGCTGCTAGTATTATACAAATAACCTTTGTAAGAATGCACTACGGATGTGGATTATAAACAAGTTTTTTTTATATCATAAATAGCAAACAAGCAGATGGGTCTCCTGATGGAAAGTCAACCATCGCCTATAGACAACAACGATGTTAATAGTGCGTTGTTATCCATGTGCCAGGATTTTAGTGTCACATGCATAAGTCAACCGGCTACCTTACCATCCAAACAGGAACATGGCAGTAACAAGCACTAGGAATAGGTAGGGCCGTAGTACTAGAACTTAGCAAGAAAATGCAGAACCATACTACAGAAAACTTCGATGATAGTGACTCGCATAGCCAAATGTTCGTCTCTTCCAAATTGCCTGGCAGAACGACACATTATCAATGCTTCAAAGGCTCTTGGACCAACAAGGGGATGTCTATTTTAGTTTAGTTATACATAAGTATAAATTAAACAAAGCATCTATCTTCTATTTTCGAAGAGAAGAAAGCATATTTTACTTTATGATAGCTAAATCTTACAGCTTTTTCCGCAAGTAGAATAATATCTTCACGCCCGTGTCCCCGAAGATTCCCATCGTGTTATCTTTATCGTCTCATTAACAGCAGAACCCGCCACAAAGAAGACTTAATATGATTAATTATTAATATGACTTTTTTCCACATTTGCTGTTTTGTAACAATTAAACTCAAAACTAAAACTCAAGAAAACATTTCTATATATGCATGTTTGCAACGAATAAACTCAAAAACGATTATAGTAGTAGTTGTAGTAGTGTGTATTTTTCTAATAGTGTAACTTTCTACTGAACTTTTAAACTAACGCATTCTACTATCATTTTTAGGGTTCCGATGTAAACTAGAATCTCTTATGGTTTCGCTATGTCCATCCGTCCGCACGATAGCTCAGATGTCCTTATTACTAGAAAACTTTAATTTGGTAAAAAATATTAGTCACTTCAACACAGTGGTAACATAAAATCTTAAAAAATATTTTTTTTCAAGCTCCCCTACGTGTAAAATGGGGATGTTATATTTTTTCTCACGTATTTGTGTGGGGCATCGTTAGATAGGTTCTCAAAATATATTGTAGGTTTGTGAAAACAAGTTTTCAATACAATTGTTTGTACAATATTAAGATTCTAAGTGCTATTTTTGTTGGTGTCAAGTGTTTCTCCTTCTACAAGCTAAATCGTTGGTTTTGGGGGTTTGAAAAAAATCATGGTAGTAGTAAATATAATGAAGTTAAAAGGAAAACTATCATGGCTTTGAAGCCTTTACAAGTTTATGAGTAATAGTCGACCAACTTATAAAATGTACTTAGGGAAGTCTTTATAGGTGGTGAACCTGTGATGCGGATATATATTTGTCACTGACGTTGAATAGCTTAAATGTTTATAGTACGAAACTATATAAGCCCTCTTAGTCCGCTTTATTGTGATGGGCCACTTCGGAACCCTGCATTGCGCATGGCTCGACACGTACTTTACTAATTTTAAAATATATAAACGGGTCAAATCGCGTATATATATAGAACTTACTTGTGAAGCTCGACGTTCGGCCAAGTTACATTGACCGTAGTCATGAGTGGACTTATGTCCGCTCTTGAACACGGAAGCTTTATGAATAATCTATACATATAATAAAATAGTAGGAAAGTCAAAACTGTACATTGAATATTTTTTAAAAGAATACTTGGGGCGTGATCTACAATCGATATCGAAGACAAAAATATAGTTTTTAGAATTTTTGTCTGTTTATCTGTTTGTCTGTATGTATGTCTGGGGTAAACTCAAAAAGTACTGCATGGATTTACTTGAAATTTTGTATGAATATTACTAACAGGTCGGGTCAACATATAGGCTACATATTATCACGCTATCACCTAGCGGCTAGGTGCTGTGCGGAGTAAACGAAGTCCGCGCGGACGAAGTCGCTGGCAACAGCTAGTTCTATATATTTACGCGTTTTCTAAGTTTATATTTTTAAAAATAACTTTCTACTATTCGAAAGCTACACTATTCAGAAGAGACATACTAGGATATTTTTTATCTGACTGCTCGGGAAATAATGATTTTTGGTCACGCAAACGAAGTCGCATGTAATAGTACCTACATAATTATATAATATACTTATTATTTAAGCTTACTGTATAAGCTGTGGTTGCCTATAATTGGGAAGGCACTGCCATATCTCATCATGTATTATATAAAGCCTAGATTGTGTACTTTCTGTTGGCAATCCAAATAAAATAAATTGGTAAAAATAACGATGTATTAACCATTTTATCTTAAATCTTAAATCTTATCGTAGCGATCAAATGTTAGTCACATTTTACGACAAACCCTTTATGGATAACGGTTGAAAAGATCCAAACTCCTACATAACGTTCCATAAACACTTCTCTTAATTACTGCAATTCATAACTCTCATCATAATTATACAAATACGCAATGTACGTAAGTCGTTACGTACTAAAGGTCATCACAAAAACTTTTCTTTATCAGTACGTGGTATAAACCAAAGTTGCTTAAGCTATATATGATTGTTAATATCTTTTTAATGAGGTGCGTAACGGATTTTATTGTAGTTTTCATTAATATATAGAGTGATTTAAGTGAAATATTTATATCTATAACACATATAGTAAAAAGTTCGCCGTGTTGGTCCCGGCCTCCTTTGTAGAATAGGCCAACTGCCGTTCTGCCAGGCAGGTCGTAAAAGGCGACCGATTGGCTATCGAGTCAATACCATCGTGGCTACTAGGTGGTAGAGTTCTGCATTGTCTCGCCCGGGTCTGGTACCACCGCCTTACCTATTCCTGCCGCAATAGCGTCAGTGCTTGTCGCTGTCGTGTTCCGGTTTGGAGGGTAAGGTGGCCGGTAAACTTACGCATGTGGCATTATACCTCGCCACAAGATAGCAACGCACCATTAACATCTTTGGTGTCTATAGGCGATGGTTGACTCTTTCCATCAGGAGACCCACCTGCTTGTTTGCTATCTTATGACATAAAAAAAAGGCGACAATTGCAAAGATTTGTCGAAAAAACATATTTTTTGTGTATGTCGTGCAAAGCCGGGGCGGGTCACTAGTACTATATATTTTAATGGCATTGATAAACAAACAAATGATTTAAATGAGCTACCTTTGATACACAATGCTATACAATAACTTTTTAATTGCATTGTTGAATTAACAAACTTTAAGGAGTTCATTATTGTTTAACAATGCGACAAAATAGCCTTATAATTGAATTGTTAAACAAATAACCGAGTTAACGAGCTGCCTTTATTACATATCGGTTATTATTCATCCTGGCAAGTAATTAGATAAGGACCATGTCAATGACACACATTATAGTAGAAAAAAACTAATAATTAAAGAACAAAACTTTCCGCCGTGTTAGTCCCGGCCTCCTTTGAAGAATAGGCCAACTGCCGTTCTGCCATTCGGCAGGTTGTAAAAGGCGACCGATTGGCTATAGAGTCACTACCATCGTGGCTACTAGGTGGTAGAGTTCTGCATTGTCTCGCCCGGGTCTGGTACCACCGCCTTATCTATTCCTGCCTCAATAGCATCAGTGCTTGTCGCTGTCATGTTCCGGTTTGGACGGTAAGGTAGCCGGTAAACTTATGCATGTGGCATTAGACCTCGCCACAAGATAGCAACGCACCATTAACATCTTTGGTGTCTATAGGCGATGGTTGACTCTTTCCATCAGGAGACCCATCTGCTTGTTTGCTATCTTATAAAAAAAAAATAACACCGTTATAAGTTAGTATACAGAACCACTTCAAATTTAGATAAAGTTTTTTATAGAGGACTACGAATCAAGTTGTGTGATGGTGGTAGTCACACACACTGCTAACTGTTGCTTTTATACACATTTGTTATTATCTATACATGTGAATCGAAAAATTTTATACCGTTTTTTACAAAAATTACGCGAACGAAGGAGTAGGTATGGCACAGTTAAAGGGGAAAAGTTTTGAGAAATGGGTGATAGAGCATTTAATTTCACCAAGAACATTGTTAGAAGTACGCAAAACTTCTGTAGCATGGATTATACGAAAAGAGACTTGCACTTTTGTGTACACTTATATCATTAATATCATACATTTTGTAAAAAACAATCCAGGCATGCTTTGCTGCGGCTCAATCTGACATTAATTTCATAGCTTACAATACAAACGGTTCCCGTGGTAACGATAAACTTAGTGATGAATGGACTAAAGTATAGTAATGAAAGTCATTTTTATTAATGAATGAATGAATGAATAATAACTCTTTATTGTGCACACACTTACAGTAAAAATACATGCTTAGTACAAACAATTTAAATACTCATAGTACCCAAGGCGGTCTTATCGCCAGAGAAATCTCTACCAGACAACCTTTGTTGATAAGAACAATATTTTAAGCTATTATGGTTATTAGACCTTTTTTTATATAGTAAGATAGCAAACAAGCAGATGGGTCTCCTGATGGAAAGAGTCAACCATCGCCTATAGACACCAAAAATGTTAATGGTGCGTTATTATCTTGTGGCGAGGTCTAATGCCACATGCATAAGTTTACCGGCTACCTTACCCTCCAAACCGGAACACGACAGCGACAAGTACTGACGCTATTGCGGCAGGAATAAGTAAGGCGGTGGTACCAGACCTGGGCGAGTCAATGCAGAACTCTATCTACCACCTAGGAACCACGATGGTAGTGACTCGCATAGCCCATTGGTCGCCTTTAACAACCTGCTTGGCAGAACGTCAGTTGTCCTATTCTTAAAAGGAGCCCGGGACCAATACGGGGAAAGGCTACTCCAAATTCATAAACATAGGCCCCAATCTAAACAAAAATAGTTCGCGAGTATTGCGTAGGTTTGTACAAACATATAGAGTCTTAATTTTCATATACAGAGAAATTATTGTTATACTATGTTTTATAAAAAAACATTATATCGCTCTATCGCTTAATCTCATAGCTTACACTCGACTGTTAGCCGAGAAGAAGCGTGGTAAAGATTAGAGTAGAACTCAATTAATCCAACAAAGTTCACGCTAAGATCGCGATCCGTATAATTAAATTCCACCCTGACGTAACGCGTGATTGTAGTGAAAGTTCTGAGATTACTTTTACTTGCATAGAGTTTTCCCTTTATTTTAAAAGTCGGCTTCCTTACAAGAAAATTCTAAGAAGTCTGGACTTAACGCTCATTAGTTGGAATTTTGTGTGTTGGAAAAAATGACTGCTAAAATTTTCGATATAATTATGTCACTGTCGTATTTCAGTTTGGAGGGTCAAATAGGAAATAGTTTTGATGATAGCATTCCTAAACCAGGTCAGACGCGGGTAATCTTTTTTATTATAACATACATGTTGAGATTCACAAATGATACATTTACGCCAAGATTAAAAACAATCGGTAAGCTTATAAAAAATGTTTTTTTTTTTGAAGAAAAATGTAAGCCCCATAATTTTCGTTAGTAAAAACGATTGGAGACTCAACATTACCATATTTTTCCTTAAAATTCTGCTACATAATACATGTTTTTATGATTGATTATTAAATTTGCCACATTGTCACTACTCTTGTCCAAATAAAATCCTTACTGCGCAAGAATATTGGCGTTAGATTCAATTCGGAAAGGACGTCCAGTTCCCAAGTTTATCGAAGCTACTAGAGTAAAATAACAATGTTTTTTCTGCTATTTTCGCATTCAAGTTCACATTTTTATTTTTGTGAAATTCAAAGTCTATGTATACTGGAATCTATTTTATTCAATTTTGTTATTCGTGGAAAAACAACCAAGCATTTGTCTCTCTTTACGAAAAGTTATATCCATCAAATATATGCTGTCGTTAATTAATAACTAATTCTTCCCATGTTTGCCTAGGCCCCGTTTGAAGGATAGACGATCTGCCATTCTATCAGGCAGTTCACAAAAAATACAAAAGATTAAATTACGCGTCACTACCATTGTGATTACTTGGTAGATATTCCGCAACGTTTTGCCCGGGAATATGGTACCGCCAGGCGCGGATCCACCGTTGTGGACACGATGGGCATGCACACAACCCTAATAGACTTCTTACGTCACACTTTCACAGTCTATCTGTATTCGCATTGTGTAAAAAATCCTGTCCAATCGCCAAAGCCATGTATAGCTTTTCAACATGATAATTAAAACCCCGGGTCAAATATTGGCTAACTTTTTTGAAAATCAATTCCTAAGGGAGTGAAATAAAGAATAAAAGTTTGTATGAAAAATTACAGCGGTAACATGTTACACTAATCGCGGGCGAAGCTGCTAGTATTATACAAATACCCTTTGTAAGATTGCACTACGGATGTGGATTATAAACAAGTTTTTTTTATATCATAAATAGCAAACAAGCAGATGGGTCTCCTGATGGAAAGTCAACCATCGCCTATAGACAACAACGATGTTAATAGTGCGTTGTTATCCTTGTGCCAGGATTTTAGTGTCACATGCATAAGTCAACCGGCTACCTTACCATCCAAATAGGAACATGGCAGTAACAAGCACTAGGAATAGGTAGGGCCGTAGTACTAGATCTTAGCAAGAAAATGCAGAACCATACTACAGAAAACTTCGATGATAGTGACTCGCATAGCCAAATGTTCGTCTCTTCCAAACTACCTGGCAGAACGACACATTTTCAATGCTTCAAAGGAGCCTGGACCAACAAGGGGGATGTCTATTTTAGTTTAGTTATACATAAGTATAAATATCGCCTCTGTGGTCTAGTGGTCCGATGTCGGAGTTGACCACATGAGGTCCCGGGTTCGATTCCTGGGTCGGGCAATTCAAAAATGTGTTTTTCAGTTTTCTGATAATAACAACGTTGCCCGGGATTGGAAAGTGCCCGGTTGGCGATAGGCTTGCCACCTATCACATTGTGGGTATCTTCGGCTAATCGTGGGTGCACGTGTTGTACCTCTGCTCACCTCTTCGGGGATACAGACGTGAAGATACTTTTAAGTATAAATTAAACAAAGCATCTATCTTCTATTTTCGGAGAGAAGAAAGCATTTACTTTATGATAGCTAAACCTTACAGCTTTTTCGCAAGTAGAATAACATGTATCTTCACGCCCGTGTCCTCGAAGTTTCCCATCGTATTATCTTTATCGTCTCATTAACAGCAGAACCCGCCACAAAGAAGACATTAATATGATTAATTATAAATATAACTTTTTTCCACATTTGCTGTTTTGTAACAATTAAACTCAAAACTACAACTCAAGAAAACATTTGTATTTATGCATATTTGCAACGAATAAACTCAAAAACTATTATTTGTGGTAGTTGTAGTAGTGTGTATTTTTCTAATAGTGTAATTTTCTACTGAACTTTTAAATTGACGCGTTCTACTATCATTTTTAGGGTTCTGATGTAAACAAGGATCTCTTATAGTTTCGCTATGTCCATCCGTCCGTCCATCCGCACGATAGCTCAGATATCCTTATTACTAGAAAGCTTTAATTTGGCACAAATATACATATTAGTCACTTTAACAAAGTGGGAACATAAAATCTTGAAAAAAAATTTTTTTTTCAAGGGGTAAAATGGGGATGTTATATTTTTTCTCAGGTACTTGTGTGGGGTATCTTTAGATAGGTTTTTAAAATATATTGTAGGTGTGTGAAAACAAGTTTTCAATTAATGGAATTGTTTGTAGAATATTAAGATTCTAAGTGCTAATTTTTGTTGGCATCAGTGTCCCCCCCTCCTCTTCAAGCTAAATCTTTGGTTTTGGGGGTTTGAAAAAAATCATGGTAGTAGTAAATATAATGAAGTTAAAAAGAAAACTATCATGGCTTTGAATGCTTTACAAGTTTATGAGTAATAGTCGACCAACTTATAAAATGTGCTTGGAGAAGTTTTTATAGGTGGTGAACCTGTGATGCGGATAAATATTTGTCACTGACGTTGAATAGGTTAAATGTTCTTAGTACGAAACTATATAAGCCCTCTTAGTCCGCTTTATTGTGATGGGCCACTTCGGAACCCTGCATTGCGCATGGCTCGACACGTAATTTACTAATTTTAAAATATATAAACGGGTGAAATCGCGTATATATATATAGAACTTACTTGTGAAGCTCGACGTTCGGCCAAGTTACATTGACCGTGGTCACGAGTGGACTTATGTCCGCTCTTGAACACGGAAGCTTTATGAGTAATCTATACATATAATAAAATCGTAGGAAAGTCAAAACTGTACATTGAATATTTTTTAAAAGAATACTTGGGGCGTGATCTACAATCGATATCGAAGCCAAAAATAAAGTTTTTAGAATTTTTGTCTGTTTGTCTGTTTGTCTGTTTATCTGTTTGTCTGTATGTATGTCCGGCGTAAACTCAAAGAGTACTGCATGCATTTACTTGAAATTTTGCATGAATATTACTAACAGGTCGGGTCAATATATAGGCTACATTTTATCACACTATCACCTAGCGGCTAGGTGCTGTGTGGAGTAAACGAAGTCCGCGCGGACAGACAAACAGATAAACAGACGTTTGTCTGTTTATCTGTTTGTCTGTATGTATGTCCGGGGTAAACTCAAAAAGTACTGCATGCATTCACTTGAAATTTTGCATGAATATTACTAACAGGTCGGGTCAACATATAGGCTACATATTATCACACTATCACCTAGCGGCTAGGTGCTGTGCGGAGTAAACGAAGTCCGCGCGGACGAAGTCGCTGGCAACAGCTAGTTCTATATATTTACGCGTTTTCTAAGTTTATATTTTTAAAAATAACTTTCTACTATTCGAAAGCTACACTATTTAGAAGAGACATACTAGGATACTTTTTATCTGACTGCTTGGGAAATAATGATTTTTGGTCACGCAAACGAAGTCGCATGTAATAGTACCTACATAATTATATAATATACTTATTATTTAAGCTTACTGTATAAGCTGTGGTTGCCTATAATTGGGAAGGCTCTGCCATATCTCATCATGTATTATATAAAGCCTAGATTGTGTACTTTCTGTTGGCAATCCAAATAAAATAAATTGGTAAAAATAACGATGTATTGCATTGCAACGATGTATTGTATATGCAACAAGTTCAAAAACGCGTTAAATATTATGTGCGATTGCTCATGCAATTCGGAATGAGTTACTAATAAAATAAGATTTAAAAAAGGTATTAAATTTTTTGTTAATAACTTCTAAAATAATGATAAAGTCGAGGCAAAGTGAATTTACTATGTACATATCCAACAGAATCCGGACTCTTACTACATTTTTTTAGATAACAAAACATTATTTATCCTGACCTGAAAATTAAATTGAGAGTTAGGATTTGATTCGACTAAACTAAATAGACCAACGAGATGATGAAAAATTTTGTTAAGTATGTCTTTTTTAAAATAATTTTTAGCAGATATGTCAGTATAGGACCAAGAGTTATAAAAATGTTTATTTTAAAAAAAAGTCTTCTTTATTTAGCGTGACAGCCACGAAGGCAGTTGCCCCAGACACGTTTACTATGTAAATGTTAGCTGACGTTTGACTGACATTCCTTTTTATGTAAAAGAAACAAACGAACGCCTACAGAAAATAGTGCTACGACGTAACGTGAACTGGAATGCTTATGCAGTAAGTAAGAAAAACACTTTAACACGAAAGGAATATTATAGATTGTTTGATTGTATTATTCAAAGAAATAATGATACGATTCTATTTATAATGGCATCGTATCATTATTATGGCTATGGCTATGTTATAGATACACCCATGTATGTTCTACGTCAATACATCGTGACAGGTAATATTTTCCGATGGTAACATTTTTCATTCGTCGTACAAGTGCCGTCATATATCAGTTCAGACGCCTTCATCTTTTTGCGTTCTCGGCACTTCCTATATATATATATATATATATATATATATATATATATATATATATATATATATATATATATATATATATATATATATATATGCTATAAGGATTTAAAATTATTTTTTACTTACACAATCGATAAATCTTTACATAACCTGTCAAGTTAAACTTAATATAAAATCTTCGAGTCGAATAATGCGCAAATTCTGTAACTCAGTGAAATTACTTAAAATAGCGACACTTGCTCCTACACACTCCACAGAGCATAGTAGTCTGTTCTTAATCTACCAAATTCTTTGATTTTTCAGTAGTCTAGTGCTGTCCAGTAGTATCATTAGATTTTCGATGTTGATAATAGTTATGTAGCTATAACACTATACATAAACTGTATCCCCTGATTTTTTTATCAGTCAGTTTTTAGAACTGTCCCTCACTATGAAAGCAAATTTAAAATTGTATTCACGTCAAAATAAATGTTCAAATGCTCCTATTTATCTCTCAGTTTTCCTAAAATTAAGCAAATATTTTAGACTCGACAACACGTTCAATCGACACCGGCATGCCCTTGATGTCATAGGCGCTTCAACACGGAAGTGGCTACAACTTAAGAGTTCCGCTTTTTACTAAGATTTAATGATCGAGTTTTGTAGTTACTTTGAATGTTATATAATCGAACCAGTAATTAACTTCAATCCAAATTATTCAGGCAACACTTTCTCTTAACACTCAATTGGTCGAAATTGACCAATCGCCTGCTTTTATGATCCACCAATCGGAGTTTCCTCTTTATGGGGACTCTGTAAGTGTAACTCCCTGAAGTAATATTGTTCTGTGTTCTTTAATGCCGACCGAGTGGCGTTGAATCCACCATTTTGTAACGATTTTCAATTACCGAGTAGTATTAAGAAGAACAACACTTATTAGGTGGTAGAGTTCTGCATTGTCTCGCCCGGGTCTGGTACCACCGCCTTACCTATTCCTGCCGCAATAGTGTCAGTGTTTGTCACTGTCGTGTTCCGGTTTGGAGGGTAAGGTAGCCGGTAAACTTATGCATGTGGCATTAGACCTCGCCGCAAGATAGCAACGCACCATTAACATCTTTGTATTAATCTAGTGGCTACCCAACATCATATACCTAGTATTTCATTCATTTTAGTAAGGGTAACACATTGTAACATTTGCACGCCACAAAAAGGGCAAAATAAGAATAAAGAGCAACATATTGTTAAATAAGATTAATTATGTACCCTATTTATTGCCAATAAAGAAATTATTATTATTATTATTATTATTATTGGTGTCTATAGGCGATGGTTGACTCTTTCCATCAGGAGACCCATCTGCTTGTTTGCTATCTTATGATATAAAAAAAAGCATTTTAATTTACTGTAAAAATATATGTTTGTACTGAATTACAGAAATAAACGAGTGCGGACTACCGAGTTTAATTTATCAAGACAAAGTTTTTTTTATCGTAAGATAGCAAACAAGCAGATAGGTCACCCGACGGAAAGGGTCAATCATCGCCTACAGACACCAAAGACGTTAATAGTGCGTTGCTATCTTGTGGCGAGGTCTAACGCCACATGCATAAGTTTACCGTTACCTTACCCTCCAAACCGAAACATGATATTGACTAGCGCTGACGTTTATGTATGCGGTAGGAATAGGTAAGGCGATGGTACTAGACCCGGCGAGTTAATGCAGAACTCTGCCACCTAGTAGCCACGATGATATTAACTCGCATATCCAATCGGACACCTTTTACGACCTTCCTGGCAGAACGACAGTTGGCCTATTTTTCAAAGGAGCCCGGGACTAACACGGGGAGATTATTTACTGAATGAATACTAGAATACATAATTGTATAAGTTATATATTATCCTGCCAAGTTTAATTTATCAAACATAATATGTCACATTTTGTGCTGTCACAGTTTAAATTAAAAATATTATTTAAGATTTGCTTTGGAAAATATATCTACAAATATCCAAAAATAATGACTTAGGTATAATATATGATTGTACTACCTTATAAAACTCAGTGTACTTTACAACGGGCAAAATACTATCAATCTCTTGTGGCTCTTTCTGCGTACATAACCCTGTTTAAGGAATTTTTGTAAATGGAATCTTTAGTGTCAATGGTCTATTGTTCAATTGTTTACGTTGATTCTAAAGATACCTTCGATAGTAGGGTGTATCATTAAATATAAAATCAATTTGATTTTCAACTCTCCTTGGACTTTCGTATGTGCTGACCTACTTTACTGAACTGTTAATACTGTCGGTATTTTATTCTCTATTCGTATTCTCTAAAAATAGATTGTCTCTAATCGCTTCTATGGTCTAGTGGTTCGGTATCGGTGTCGGTTTGAAAGATCAAACCGACACCGATACCGAACCATTTGATAATATTATATATAATATTTTCTTTTACCTCTTGATAACCATCACGATTGATAATATTGAACCACTTGATTGAACCACTTGATAATATTATATATAATATTTTCTTTTATTTATGACCAAACAAATAAATTATAAAGATATCAGATAAGTAAGATGCAAAATTTTAAACAAGCTATTATATAAAATACAATGGAATATATAAATTTATAGACTACATTTTTACTTATTTACTTGTTACATTTTTATCTACGTATTTCTTTTATTTTTACAATTAATATATTACAGAATGTATTTATATACAACGTTCACAGCTTTCTTGTCATTAGACAATACAAACATGTTTTCTTTAGAGGTTACTCTTAAAAGAGCGACATATAGTTGGCCATGTGAAAAACAATTAACGCTCAATCTAAGCTTGCAACGTTGAAGGTTTGACCCTGCGTTTTTTTAACGGTCATTGCAAAAGATGTTTTTACTGAAAACTCATTCAAATCACGACCCCACCCTAAGCCGAGGTTCGGTCTCGCAGTAGACACCCTTAGGGCGGAGGCCGTACAGCCCTACACCTATAAATTCTGGCTGAGCTCTCTGCTCGCCCCCGCGACCGGTGAAGCTGTAACAGCCCATAAGGCTAGCAGTAATTGAGCCATTCCGAAAAAAAAAACTGAAAACTCAGTGCTCTACCGCACCGCGCCGACCGGCCGGTAACCCCGCAACCGCTATGCCCCTGCATTTTAAATCTGTAATATCTTCGAAAATATTCATTTAAATTACATGCAGTAAACGGCCATAGTAATCTATATTAAATCAACAATGTATTTAAGGTACTTAATTAGGTAAGGATTAATGCTGTATTTATGAGGATTAATGCTCATAAAAAGTAAATGATAAAAAATGCTATTGTGGGTTATCCATAAGAGATAGACATATATCATCGCGGAGTTTTTTGTAGACCTTTTCAAGGAAACAAATACTTAGTACGACATCACATTAGAAACCTCAAAAATTACAGTACATTTTTACTCTATATTGAATGTTATTATACATACAAACCTTCCTCTTCAATCACTCTATCTATTTTAAAAAACCGCTTCATAATCAACGGATTATTAACGTAGTTTTAAAGATTCAAGCATACATAAGGACATAGGGACATACGGACAAACAGAGAAAGCGACTTTGTTTTATACTACGTAGTGATTCGAAACTTACAACATAGAAGGCTTTATAAACAAGCTACTCTTACTCATCCAGCCCCCCAATTCACGTAATTGAGTCATTGCGCTTAGGGCTCTCACACACATAAAAACGATAGAACGTCGAGACGTCCTACGACGCGGCATAATATGTAAGAAAATATGTAAGTGTCTTAAACGCTTCGACCCTATTGTCGTTGAATTACGTGAATTAGGCCCCTAAAGAAACAAAAGTGTCATCTGATTTAAATTATTTAATAATGTGTGATCGGTACGCGTTAGCATTCTTCCACTACCCCGCGGGCATCCACATCTGCCTAGAAACGGGATTGGTTGGATAATTGGTGATAGTTGGCTGACGGACGACGTTTGACTATTTTTTAACGAGGTCGGCCTTTCTTACATACTGAGAGCAGTAGGAAGCAGAACCTTCGCCTTTGCACCCCGGGCATTGCAGGCCTGCCATCCCGCGACTTCCCGCGTCTCCAGCAGTATAACTTTGGGAAAATAGACGCAAGTGCGGCTCCAGCGTTAGAAGAAGGGTGAAGAGATACGCAACGCACTTCATGCGCAAGGGGAGCGTATGCTCAGTGAACCTTCGGGTCGCGGGATGGCAGTCCTGCAAGGCCCGCGGTGCAAAGGTGAAGGTTCTGCTCCCGTTTGCTTACAGTGTGTAAGGAAGGCTGACCTCGTTAACAAATAGTCAAACGTCGTCCGCCAACCAGCTATCAGCAATTATCCAACCAACCCCGTTCCTAGACAGATGTGGATGCCGGCGGGGTAGTGGAAGAATGCTAACGCGTGTAAGTCCTCCAGTATAAGAAGAAGATTTCGACAGCGGCCTCCCCGGTCCAATTAGCTTCCCCAAGGTGTTGGATTTTACCCTAGTAACTGAGTTCTTCGCCACGACAAGCCTTGCAACCATGGGTGGAATTGTAGGCATACCTGTGCTCACATTTGTAAGAAATATTTATACTAGTATCATGTTTTTATTTTTCTATTTCAAAAGTTTTATCTATGTGATGTTTTTGAATCTTGAATTTTTGTTGCCTTTTTCTCCAAAATGAAATTTTATTGTGAAAGAATATTGGCGTCACATTCAATTCGTAAGAGAACGTTCAGCGTTCAAGTTTATCTGAGCTACTAGAGTAAAATAACAATGTATTTTCCGCTATTTCAACTTTACATTGTTATTTTATGGAAATCAGAATCGAGATTCCCTTGAAATAAAAGCTACATTGTTTTTTAATGGTAAGAATACATACATATCTGCACAGTAGTTCCCTTACGAGGTAGGCAGAGATGACTGACTAATTTCAGAACAGAAAACATGCCGTGCTTAAACACAACCAAAACTCTGTTGCAATTAACATACATTTGTAAGAAATAGTTTGGAAAATTTAAAAGTGCACATCGTTGAAAAAGTAGTTTTCGTAATTATCTTTATAATATGTGGGATTCAAATTTAATTGGAAAGTAAATGTATGGACTAAAATATTTGATTGCCTTAAACAAAACGTCAACTACAATAATTAAAAAATCTATCCTTAAACATGGGGACAAAAGAATTATTGTCGCTAAAGTTTATTTTGACATGTTATGAAATATGAATTATTTATGAACTTTGATCGACAAAAAAAAAATAGGTATGTATTTCTATTAATTATAATTCAACGACACGGAATGACACAGCCATTTGCATTAGAAAGCTGCGCACTGTTATTCTAGTAAAAATAAATATTTTTTCTTGATATGTTAAGTTTTGCGGCCGTGTGTTCGGATATAAGTATGTACATATCGTGCCAAATCCGCACGTAGAGATATCCGGACAGGCTTGGTATTGTTTTTCTATCAGTTTTTTTTACACTACATGCAATAAACGTATTTTAAAATGATCAAAAACGTTAAAACGAGTATTTTTTCTTGACATACGTGTATTCATATTATTCCAAAAGCACAATATTATCTACAGAAAGATGCTTTATTTCGATTAAGCGAGAATAGAACATTACCTACTAAGACGTGCAATAGTAAATACGGTGACGAGTTTTATATAACCGATTAGTAAAAGAGTAACTGAAATACATGTCGACTGATTCAATGTGACAAAATTTCTCTTTGTTTTGAGATCGATTTCGTTGATTCTACTAACCGCTATATAAACATACGTATACACTAATTTTCCATAGTACGGAATAAGTGCTTAAACATATGGTTAGAAGATAGATATATTGTAAGCTGCGTCAATTTACTACTTATATTTAAATTTACGAGGAATATCGTAGAATCTTTACGACACCACGAACTGTTACTCATCTAGCGTTGGATAGGTTCCAATTCTGGCGTACTGCGCGTTAATTTACAGTTGCATCATACATTTAACATCGATACGCTTCTAGTATGATAAAGTTTAGATATGAAAATAAAAAATTACATTAGATCCTATTAAATGCGATAATTATATTTTACTTAAACTATTTTATAGACGTTTATGCCCACAGAATGAACTTAAAGCATAATCTACTGACGCTCTATAAAGTGCGTTGTGGTAACGGATTGAACTAAAATATATAAATATTATAACATATATATATATATATATATATATATATATATATATATATATATATATATATATATATATATATATATATATATATATATATATATATATATATATATATATATATATATATATATATATATATATATATATATATATATTATATATATATATATATAAGTGGAAACTTAATTGATTTATGTAAATTTTTTTCTGTTATATTAGTAATGTAATACCATATTGTATGTTTCCCAAAAAATAAAAAAAATAAAGAGGACAATAGGCATGGTAACACTAAAGTTATCCAGATTCGAGTCATAAATGTTAATAATTGTTTGTTGTTTACTTTCCAATAATTTCATATTTTTATTATATTTCTAGTCAAGTAGTTTTGGAGCCTATTCAATGATACAAACAAACAATCAAATCTTGTGTGTTGCAGCTAAACTTCGAAGTATCAAATACAATTATGCAGTATATGTGGTAACATATAAACGATAGTGGCGGCCTCAATTATCTTTTACTCTTTTTTGCCAGGCTGTAAACAGTCATGTTTAATTAAAAAGAAATACGATAGGAATAACGAAATCAATACAGTTTTTTCTATAAAGAAAATCGTTTATTGTAAAAAAGCTTAGTTGAAAGCAGTAATATCATGTCCCGATTCTATTTGTGGATTTGTGGCTACATGGTTTTGCGACTCGATTACTTCAATAGATTACTGGTGATAGAGTTCTGCAAAGTCACACTCGGGTTCGGTATCAGTGGTATTTGGATAAAAACATTATTTATTAGAAGTAATAATTAGTACTTACCATGTTTATGATTAAATACAAAGGACAATTTGGGGACAAATCGTTTTGAACTCGTCAAGAGAGAATGTCTATTACTATTATTATTAAAACAAACCTTCTGAGTACTAACTAAAAAAAGGGCGCAAGTTTCCCAAACCAAAATGTAAGCGGTAAAATTAATCAAATAAACCCTAGTCAAAACCCATTTAAAACCCTTTGAGATTTTTTTTCATAATCATTTGTCAAATAACCTTAGCTTATTTAGGGTTATCTCAATTGTAAAGCTTACCATTATACAGGCTGAGCCGATCGAGGGTTAGCCAAAACAAACGGATAACCCTTCCAAAGGCTTAATCAAATGAACGGGTTTCCCGGACCCTGGGTACTACCGCCTTACCTATTCCTGCCGCAATATCGTCAACGCTTGTCACTATCCTGCTCCACTTTGCAGGTATAGGTAGCCGGTAAACCTATTCATATTGCATTACCATCGCGCCACACGAATAGCGTGGCAACTCACCATTAACATTTTTCCACACATTTAGGGAATAATTAAGTTTCATAAATATCGGTTCAGTAGTTTTTGAGATAGTGTATTTGATATTTGAAATAGGTTTAAATTTCTAAAATTACTGTTATTATTTTGTTTGTTAGTAATCCGTTTAAAATCCAATTCTGTTCAGATTTGCGGGCAACAGCTTTTACAATATCGCAAAAGTTGCAAATTATAATGGGTCTATAATCTTTAAGGGAAATCTTATCGCTTAAGGGCGATTAGTTTGAGATAAGCTTTGAATGAGTTTCAGAGTAAATTGCTATCTGCATAACGTGCTTTTACTGAATAAACTTAAATAAAAATATACAATTAATCTATAAAATATGCTAGAATCGATTAATAGTGTAAGTTTATTATAATAAAATAAATTGTTTTTGTAATGGAATCGATCATCGAAATATTAAAAGTACCCCACATTGGTGGTACTTTTAATATAATTTAAACCCTCCATTATAAGCACTTGGTGAAATTCCATCGTAATTATTATTATATATTAAGACCATTATAATGATTTACAATTAATCAAATGTCAAAAACGGATTCATTATTTTAACAAAATAAAAAAACGGCTATGTGCGAATCGGACTCGCGCACGAAGGTTCGTGCCATCCCTATTCAAATTTCTACCTGTTTGTTAAGATTGAGTAAAAATATGCTTAACAATTTCATTATTTACGAAAATAAAGGCTCCCTTTATTTAATTACTAGCTGCAGCATGCAGCCCGCTGCATTATAAAAGTGTTTGATGGATCCCGCGGGATCACCAAATCTTCCGGAATAAAAAGTAGCCTAGGTTCTAGGTTATCATCTACCTATGTACCAAATTTCATCCAAATCCGTTTAGTAGTTTTGGCGTGATTGAGTAAGAAACATCCAAACTTTCGCATTTATAATATTATAAAATATAGATTTATTTTTAAGGGTAATATGCAAATAAATATTGTATTACTCTTGCTGCTATTAACACTAAGTAAAAAATACAAAAAAAAAATACGTTTGTTGTATGGGCCCCCTTTAGTAATTTTATTTTTCTATTTTTAGTATTTGTTGTTATAGCGGCAACGGGAATCTATATTAATATTATAAATGCGAAAGTTTGGATGTGTGGATGGATGTTTGGATGGATGTTTGTTACTCAATCACGCAAAAATCAGATTTGAATGAAATTTGGCACACATATAGATGATGACCTCCGCCGTGTTTGTCCCGGCCTCCTTTGCAGAATAGGCCAACTGCCGTTCCGCCAGGCAGGTCGTAAAAGGCGACCGATTGGCTATCGAGTCACTACAATCGTGGCTACTAGGTGGTAGAGTTCTGCATTGTCTCACCCGGGTCTGGTACCACCGCCTTACCTATTCCTGCCGCAATAGCGTCAGTGCTTGTCGCTGTCGTGTTCCGGTTTGGAGGGTAAGGTAGCCGGTAAACTTATGCATGTGGCATTAGACCTCGCCACAAGATAGCAACGCACCATTAACATCTTTGGTGTCTTTAGGCGATGGTTGACTCTTTCCACCAGGAGACCCATCCGCTTGTTTGCTATCTGATGATAAAAAAAAACCTGGAATAGCACATAGGCTACATTTTATCAAGGAAAAACTAGGTGATCCCGTGGGATTCGCCAAAAACTTTTATGATGTAGCGGGCTGCACGCAGCAGCTACATTATATGGGAAAATTTCAGGTTTCTTGCGATCACGGTTTATGAGATTCAGCCTGGTGACAGACAGAGAGACGGACAGACAGACAGACAGCAGAGGCTTAGTGATAGGTTCCCGTATATTTGATATCTTTTATGTACCAAAAACTAAAAATGAGCCTATTTAACTTTTAACTACATTATCATGACTAAGACTAAAATCTAAATAGTCAGCAGATGTTTTGTACTTTTTGAACTAAATTCTAGCCTTAATTATGGCTATTTTATCCAGTTAACAATTTATTCAAAAAAGTCTGGTAATAATACTGCGCATACTAATAATAATGTTCAGTTCTTGATTCTGATACCGAATATGTAAAAAAATAGGCACTTAAATTTTAACCTAATTATCCAATGTAAATATTTGTGTACGAATTCCCCCGAGTAGCTATCGAAAAAGGATAATAAATCCAACAAACATCTGAGAACGATGAATAGAAGTCTATTCTTTAAGCCCCTATTATATTTTGATTAGTGCGATTGCAAGTGTTTAATGCAGGTGCTTAGTATTAAGCAAAAAATACATGAAGACAGACGTTGATTCGTGCGAGTGGATATTAATCGGCGCCTATTCACTTTACAACGCTGATTATATTAATCACTCGCACTATCAACGGCGGTCTTCGCGTGTTTTTTGTTTAATACTAAGCACCTCCATTAAAAAAATCGCACTCGCACTAATCAAAATATAATTGGGTCCTTACAAACAACAATTGACAGAACTCGTGTCTATACTTTCCAGTACAAAGTGCAGTGACAATACTTTTTGCTTGTTAGTATAGTAATTTTAATCAATCAATATCAGTATTCACGGGACAACGGGACAGTTTAGTGTTTTTTTTTAATAAATAAATATTCATGGGACAAATTACACTTACTGATCTAACCTCAAAGTTAACAAATTATTTGCTTATGTTATGGGTTTTAGTCAACCTTATTAATACATAGAAATACATATTTAAATACTGGAATATATTTAATAAACACCCAAACCCGGAAATATAAACATTTATGCTTATCACACAAGTACTTGTCCCTGTCGGGGATCGAACCCCAGCCTCTTCGATTGTGTAGTCAGGCTCGCTAACCACTCGACCAACGAGGCGATCTATTTATTATTATACATATATACATAATTTCGTTGATATGTATTTAAGCAACAATATTTTTTTTGATATATTTTTGGATTGTAATTTAATGACACCATTCAAATATTTATGACCAAGATTTTATATTTTCCAATAAATTAATCTTACCGTCTAATTGAATGATTTGAAAGGTTCTTATTTTTATATATTTTTTTTAATATTTTTAACATTTATTTCAAGATTTTTGTATAATTTATCGCCTCTGTGGGCTAGTGGTCCAGCGTTGGCGTTGACCACATGAGGTCCCGGGTTCGATTCCCGGATCGGGCACTTAAAAAAAAAGTGTTTTTTCAGTTTTCTGATAAACACAAAGTTGCCCGGGATTGGAAAGTGCCCGGTTGGCGATAGGCTTGCCACCTATCACATTTGTGGGACTAAGTATCTTCGGCTAATCGTGGGTGCCTTGTACCTCTGCCTACCCCTTCGGGGATACGGGCGTGAAGATACTTTTTTTGTATAATATAATGTGCAATATAAGATTATTTAGTTTCAATGAAATCATTCTTCTCAAAACAAATATTTTTCACTTCCACACCCAGAAACACAAAGATATTTTGTGCGCGTCACTGAAATACTTGTCCCAATGGCACTAAAAGCTGAACCCGAGCGCACTAGTCAGGGTTGCTAATCGTGTCAATAATAATTAATAAATACTTTTATTTCCAGGCAGGTGAACCTCAAAATCAGACCACAGTTGAAGAACTGCTTCAACTGGAGTATATCACCGCAAAGCGAGCTAGTGGTGTTCGCCAGAGTCAGTGATCCCGCGGTGGACATAGAAACAACTCCACCTGACGGGCCTTGGCTGGAGGCTACAGCTGCTGCAGTTCCTTGGAGCTTGGGTGTAGATATAGCAATATGGAATGCTGTAGGTTGGTAGCCCGTTTGATACTTCTTATTTATGCTTTATTGATCATAGTTGATCTGAGGGCCTACCATGAACTCTTATAATACTTGTCAAGTTCCAGGCAGTTCAAATATGAGTATTAACCTGTCAGGTTTTACGATCGTACCATGAACAAATTTTTGTTGAACTGCAATGCGTCGTCTTCTGGCCGGTTACATTATCTCTGGCAGAACATATCAAATTAACGTTGAGAAACACATAACTTGCCGATTTTTATTTTTAATATAAAGTTATTATTATTAATGCATTCTAATTAGAAATCTTGAATTTAAGAATACAAATTGGCAAAAGAGATCAAGTTTTAAGTTATTTAAAGTCTACGTAAAATGTATGGAACATAAAGTAACCATCACGTAATATTTGTTAAGCGGCATCCATTAAAGAACGCAACTCGGGAATATACACATGACCTTGAACTGTTTAATAAAGACATTTATGTTATGCGCGCGGTTTTTAAATTTCTTGAGTACGTCTTGATTTTGAGATTAGAGTTTTGGAATAGTTTGCGACTATTTTTAAACTTAAAATTACACATTGATTTCATGAACGTGATTGATGTCGGAAGCAAAACGATCGTATGATATCAATATATTCAATGAACAATTGGAAGTTTTATGAGATATTTTAAATAATCATAAGATATTGCAACGGGATTCAATGAAAGTGCACACTCAAAACGTTAATTTTCATCACACATCTAAATCTATGTGTATCTCCTCTGTGGTCTAGTGGTCCGGTGTCGCAGTTGATCACATGAGGTCCCGGGTCGGACAATTCAACAAAATGTGTTTTTCAGTTTTCTGACAAAAGCAATGTTGCCCGGGATTGGAAAAAGTGCCCGGGTGGCGATAGGCTTTGGCTAATCGTGGGTACACTTGTTGTACCCCTGCCTACCTCTTTGGGGATACGGGCGTGAAGATACTTTTTTTAATCTAAAATTAAAAATAAATAAAAAATGCTTTAAAAGTAAGTAAATATTAAATAATAAATAAATAACTTTATTGAGAAGTAATGAATTAGGTACTATATTTTATACCAATATCAATATTTTTCTAAAACACAGTTAATGTCAAAAAATATACAGTATAAATTCCTAATAGGACTAGGGCTAGGAATAGCAGTAATAATAAAAAATACCTACGTTTACAGTATATTTAAGACAAAGCAATCCAATAAAAGTTACTTTTTTCCACCTGCAATTGACCGGCAATATTATGACACTTTAGCAGTTCAAATATCGATTTCGGTCTGACAAAAACACTTCATGGTACGCTAACGCAGGGCAGAAGTTGGTTTGAATAGTAAAACGATCGCTCGCCGGCATAGGTCACGTGGTCACTGACTGGCCTGTTAGATAACGCTTTCATGGTAGGAAATAGCAGGACAGTTTTATTATCGGCTAAAATTGACCTGCTATAAGAGTTCATGGTAGGGCCGCTGGGCTTCATTTTAAATATTTTATTTATATTATAAGATAGTCTAATCACTTCTCTGATCTAGTGATCTGGTGTCAGTGTTGACTACATGAAATTCCGGGTTTAATTCCTGGATCAGGTAATTAAAAAATATGTTTCTTTTTTAGTTTTCTGAGAAAAGCAACGTTACCCGGGATGGGGAAAAAATGGCCTGTTGGCGATAGGCTTTGCACATATCACTTTGTGGAACTAGGTATCTTTAGCTAATCGTGAGTATACATGTATTTCTGCGTCCTTATTCGAGGATACAGCATGATACTTTTTAAGATAGCATTTTCACCCCGTGTTGGTCCCGGGCTCCTTTGTAGAATAGGCCAACTGCCGTTCTGCCAGGCAGGTCGTAAAAGGCGACTGATTAGGTAGGCGAGTCGCCACCATCGTGGCTACTAGGTGGTAGAGTTCTGCATTGTCTCGCCTGGGTCTGGTACCACCGCCTTACCTATTCCTGCCGTAATAGCGTCAGCACTTGTCACTGTCGTGTTCCGATTTGGAGGGTAAGATAGCCGGTTAACTTATGCATGTGGCATTAGACCTCGCCACAAGATAGCAACGCATCATTAACATCTTTGGTGTCTATAGGCGATGGTTGATTCTTTCCATCAGGAGACCTATCTGCTTGTTTGCTATCTTATGATATAAAAAAATAAAAAAGCATGGAAATAGACGGTTTTCTTGATGAAAAGAAACAACAAACTAACGATAAAATGATGGTTTTAAATATTGTACACATATCGGAACTTGTTTGTTAAAATTAAATTAAAACGGTTAAATTGACTGATTTCCGCGTCTTAGTGGATTTATCGGGTTTTGTGTAGCAATAAAAAGCACAAAAATAATGTTTTGAGATTTGATTTGCATCAAGTCGTATTACATTTTTGCCATGCATTAGACATATTATAGTAGTTTGTTCACCAAGGCGAGAAATGACCGATACCTTACGAGAGTGTAGTTTGAGGCCCGAAGCGCAGCTGAGGGCCTCAATACGCTCAAGTTAGGTATCGCATTTTCTCCCGAGTGATACATACTGCTTTATACTAAACCAATGAGGAAAATAAAAACATTTTATTTAAAATTTATATTAAAATTATTACAATTATTGAAACTCCATAAATTCTTTATATGTTTTGTTATACTTATGCTTGGACTTTTCTGGCAAAAGGTTTAAATGACTGTTTGAGCAGCTTCTTTTAATTCAGGCGGCGTAAATAAATCTTCGTTCTCGCTACTAGATATAGACATCAGAACAGAATGTAAGAAGATACAATAAAAAAGAAAATTCGCGCGTACAATCGTTTTTTTTTTTAATATTGAGGAGGCAAATGAAATAAATCACATACTGCCAAGTTTCCTTAGTAAATGCTAGTGGCCAGTAACATTTTAATGTGCTTCGAGATACAAACTTATGAATTTTAAAAAGTTAAAGGAGGGGAGAAAATTATTTTCTCCCCAAGGGGAGAAAGTAAATCTCATACATTTTTGCCGCCCGCATATTGGTTCGCTTGGAATTAGGTACTTTCTTCTCGTTTTTCAAGTAAGAACTAATGTGCTTTCCGAATAGGTCTAGTATAAAGTTTTTTTTTTTTGCCAGAGTAAGAGCACATGGTGGTTCTAACGATAAATCGACTCTACTTTTTTCAAGGCTTTACATAAAAAAATTTTGGTTCATGCAGAATTAATGGAAACATCCACGGATAATACAAATACTAATAAATATATGAACTGCTCATCTGCGGACTGCGATAGTCAAAAAAACTCCGTAAAATCAAGCAGAAAATAATGTCGAATATAATTGAGTTTCTGAAATTCAAGATGACATTGAGGAACCTATTGAGTTCGATCTCACATGGAGTACTGTTCTCATCTATGGGCCGGAGTTCCTCAGTACCAGCTTTTTCCTCTTGATGACATTCAGCGTAGAGCAATTCAAATCGTTGACGACCAGGCTATTTTGAAACGGCTTGACTCTTTGGCATTGCTCAGAGATGTTAGTTTACTCTGTGTATTCTATCATATTTTTCATAGGGAGTGTTCCGACGAGTTATTTGAATTAATTTCTGCCGCCGAGTTGCATCATCGGACATTGCGTCAAAATTTGAATTTCCCTCACCATCTCTATGTCTTAAAATCCACAACTGTGGGTTTCTCTCGGTACTTTTTACCTCGCATTACTCTGTTGTGGAATCAATGACTGGCAGGGGTATTTCCAAACAGATACTTGGGGGCCTTCAAGAATTGAGCTTACTTATTATTAAACGGCCGGAAATGCAACTACAAGAACTCTGGTATTGCGGATGTCCATGAGCGGCGGTGATCACTTACCATCAGGTGCACCTCCTACTTGTTTACCCCTCTTCTATATAAAACAAGTCTGTTAAGCTTTCACAGTTTTGTTAAATGTGATAAATTATTTTACTAATTATGTTGCTATTAATAGAAAAAAATCATATTCGGTATATATAGATAAATTTAAAGGTTTTAATGTCACTAATATGAAATTAAAAAAAAACTCATATTGTTAATTTATATTATATAAGGAAATGCAGGATTAACTTATGTCTTACAAATGGTCATTAAAATGTGTTGACGGTGCGACTCTGTAATCAGAAAAGATTTGTTAGCTGCGCCAGCGACTTCGTCAGCAGGGAAAAAATTCTGAAACTTTAGTTAGTTGATTATCATTCGTATAGCAGAGATTTGATAACATATACACAAAGTTATCTGCCTTCATTTTTCATATCATCAGCAGATGACTCTCATAAATCTATTGTCTATGCACAACAAACGTGTTATTGGTGCGTTGCTATCCGTGAGACGGGATGGCAATGCCACTTGCCACAGACTACATGGATACTGTGGGTAAGACAGTGGTAACAAATACCCGGGCGAGAGATCAGTAGAGACACATATGGCCGAATTTTACAAACTGCCTGGCAAATATAATTCTATCTGTTGTCTGTATGAAAGGATTTATTTAGTACACCTATTTAATAATATAAACTTTCCTACACCTTACACCTATTTAATAATATAAAAATATAAACTTTAAATTTAAATTTGCAAATTACTTTTGTTTGTCCTAAAATCAATTTTACATGAATTGGATATTTTCCATAGTCAGTAGTTGTTAAATCTTAAAATAAATCAAATAAACATCAAATCATTGTTAAATACTAGATATAAAAATAGAATATGACTGTGTTTATTTATTTTTTTAATACTGTAATTAGCGAAACTATTTGAGTATAAAAAGGAGTTTTATAAAGACGTTATTTAGTGGTATTATTGAGTTTATTTGAAATGTTTTAATTTAACACAATAGGTACATTTTAGTAGCTACATTTGGGAAAACATGAAACCTATTATGGGCACTTTTAAAATAAACATTTAAATTTTAATGTCTTCACTTTGGTCTATTACATGTTCACTTTTTAAAACATTTTTGGTGTAAATTCTGCCTTTTCCGTGTCTCGTAGTCTTTGAAGCAAGCTGGGAAACTCATTTTAAATATTCGTAGCAAACCTAAGCGTAGCAAAACGTCGACTTATGAATTTCGCTTCACGTAAAGCATGAATAAAGAAAGCTTTAAAATAATGTTCACGTCGTCTCTAAAGAATATTTTTACGTCGCCTTTGTACATGTAACATTTTCCACATAATGAGACCGGGGCTACCTAGAATAAAGTATTTTAAAATATAACACTCAAAGGTGTTGGTTCTTAGGATACTTTTTATCAAGGGATCATTTTAATAAAGAGTAACCCTGGAATATCCAAATATCATTGATATGTGATTTCCCCCGTTAGTCTGGCCTCCTTTGAAGAGTAGACCATCTGCCTTTCTGCCAAACAGTTTGTAAGATCTCTTATTAATGATAAGCTCGCCTTTTGTACTGTTTTCGTTTGTTATTCTCTGTTATGTATTTTTTTGTATATAATAAAGTGTTAAATAAATAAGAGGTGAAAGGTTGATTATGCAAGTCACGTTTTGGATTGTCTCGTCTGGGTTTGGTACCACCGTTCTACCTTTTGCTACCGCAATAGCATCAGTGATTGTCGCTGTCGTGTTCCGGTTTAGATGATATGCTAGCTGATAGCAAACTTACGTATATGTTATTAAGACCCCGCTATAAGGATGATGAAGAAAGATGTTAATGGTGCGTTGCTGACCATTAACATCTTTGGTGTTTATAGGCGATGTTTGTCTTATTTTATCAGGAGAACCATCTGTTTGTTTGCTATCTAATGCATAATTTTTCGAACCGCCAGAATAAAAACGTACCATAATTAAATTTATTATGACTGTCTGTTTTTGAGTATTAAATTATTTAGTTTTATTTATTTCATCACGAAATTATCTAGTTTTATTTGCGCCTATCTATCACCACTGTGGTCTAGTGGTACGTTGTCGGCGTTGACCACACGAGGTCTTGGGTTCGGTTCCCAGGTCGGGCAAAATAAAAAAATGTGGTTTTTTTCGTATCTTCGGCTAATCGTGGGTGCACATGTTGTACCTCTGCCTAACTCTTCGGGGACACGGATGTGATCATATTTTTTTATATTTTCTTTTATATTATCTTTTTTTATAAATTCAAAATTTTTTGGTATAATCTTAGAGTTTGTAATATTTTTTCCCCGTGTTGGTGCCGGGCTCTTTTGTAGAATAGACCAACTGCCGTTCTGCCAGGCAGGTCATAAAAGGCGACCGATTGGTTATGCGAGTCACTAACATCGTGGCTACTAGGTGGTAGAATTTTGCATTGTCGCGTCCGGGTCTGGTAACACCGTCTTAACTATTACTGCTGCAATAGAGTAAGTGCTGGTCACCGTCGTGTTCCGGTTTGGAGGGTAAGGTAGCCAGTAAACTTATGCATGTGGCATTAGACTTCGCCACAAGTTAGCAACGCACCATTAACATCTTTGGCGTCTATAGGCGATGATTGACTCTTTCCATCAGGAGACCCATCTGCTTGTTTGCTATATATATATATATATATATATATATATATATATATATAAATCAATCCCTATTTTCCTTGGTTACGACATCACGCCTGAATGACTGGACCAATTTCGGTAATTTTTTTTTTGTTGTGTTTGTAATTGTAAGGAGAAGGTTCTTATAAAAGAAAATGTTAAGAAAATTGCGCGGAAAATTAGAATATTTAAGAATACTTAACCACCATATAAAGTTTAATGCCGTTTTGGCTGCGTGGAAGGACAATCCCGTAGTCTGATATAAATTACCTGTCACGTTATTTGTCCGCTATGGATTCCTAATATATAAGGTAAAACAACGTTTGCCGGGTCAGCTAGTCTTTTGATATATATAAAGAAAATATCGGACACACTTATAGCATTAAATTATGAATAAAAAACATATAAGTAGATCTTCAAATCATAAGAGACCACTACTACCCACAGACTTCAAAATTATCTTTAATTATCAATATTAATAGTATAAATGCGAAAGTTTGGATGTTTGGACGGATGGATGGATGTTTTGTTACTCAATCACACAAAAACTACTGAACAGATTTGGATGAAATTTGGCACACAGATAGATGATGAATCGGAATAGCATATAGGCTACTTTTTATTCCAGAAAATTAGACATTCCCGGAAAATTAGACCAACGGGGCGGTCAACTATAAAATCGAACTATAAATGAACTACATAAAAACAGACAGCGACATTTACATTACAAATAAATTTACTATTTTATATGTTTTTGCATATTACAGTTCTATAATCCATACTATAATCCATACTATCTACCCTAATTTATACTAATATAAAATTGTAGAGTTTGTTTGTTTGTTTGGATGTACGCGCTAATTTCGAAAACTGCTAAACCGATTTGAGTAATTCTTTTTGAGTTGGATAGCCTATTTATCGACGAAGGTTATAGGTTATAATATAACATCATGCTATGACCAGTAGGAACGGAGTAAACCGCGGACTATCCGCGCGAACGAAGTCGCAGGCAACAGCTAGTATTATATATGTGGAAATGACTCTGTCTATTTGTCTCTTCTTCACGCCTAAACTACTGAACCGATTTAGATGAAATTTGGCACAAAGGTAGTTTGAAACCTGAGAAATAACAAAGGATAGTTTTCATCCCGGAAATCACATGAGAACGGTTACTATGCGGATAAAACCCTGGGACAGTCTATCTTTTAACCACGGTAATAAGAAGTAACTTAGGCTGCTTTAATTTTAGAAATTGTTCCATGCAGACAAAGTCACATGCACAGCTAGTTAACCATATATCAGAATGTAAATTTAATACAAGAAGATTTGATCATCTAATATTTAAAATTTGGTTGTTGTACCTCTGCCAACCTCTTGAGAGACATGAGCGTGAAGATACTTTAAAAAAAAATCACATACACAAATATCAACAACTTGATTTTAGGGCTAAGCATACATGACTCAGAATTGAATCGGTCGTTGTAATTAAAATATCCGTATCCGTGTTGGTCCCGGCCTCCTTTGTAGAATAGGCCAACTGCCGTTCCGCCAGGCAGGTCATAAAAGGCGACCGATTGGCTATCGAGTCACTACCATCGTGGCTACTGTTGGTAGAGTTCTGCATTGTCTCGCCCGGGTCTGGTACCACCGCCTTACCTATTCCTGCCGCAATAGCGTCAGTGCTTGTCGCTGTCGTGTTCCGGTTTGGAGGGTAAGGTAGCCGGTAAACTTATGCATGTGGCATTATACCTCGCCACAAGATAGCAACGCACCATTAACATCTTTGGTGTCTATAGGCGATGGTTGACTCTTTCCATCAGGAGACCTATCTGCTTGTTTGCTATCTTATGACATAAAAAAAAATACTTCCATATCCATACTAATATTATAAATGCAAAAGTCTGTCTGTCTGTCTGTTATGCTTCACGGCTAAACCGCTGGACCGATTTTCATAAAATTTGGCATGGAAATAGTTGAAGATCTGGGGTCAAACATAGACTAAATTTTTTTTTCATAATCAACAAAAAAATATTTAGATGACATGTTAATTTACTCCAGGTGCGCCGGTAAGCTAGTATTGAAATAAAAACTGAACAAATAAAGCCTTGAGCTCGGAGTGTAAACTACAGTATCGCAGTGAAAATAAATATTATTAAAATAATAAAATTGAATGTTATAGTAACGTTATTGAAATGCTCTTGCATTGGTACTTTATTAATGATAACACAACAACCATTAATTAATGTGTACGTAATTTCAGAAACTTGTTTATATTTAATTTATTTAAGGACAACAAGCCTGCCTACTTTCTAATACAGCTGTCGTCTTGTTTTAAAAAAAAAAATAACAAAAATACGCAAATAATTGCGATTGATATACCCACTGATTTTATCTTACGTGATTTATCCACAGATCTTCTGTATGTCTTACGTTTCTAAGGTGGTAATAGCGGCAAAGTTGTCTTCCCGTTTATTTTTTTATGAAGGATATTTGAGAAACTTTGATGTAACTTGTCATTTTTCAAAATCGTCTCAAAAAATTACCAAAAAATGCAGATAATGTAATTTTTTAAGGTATATTTTTATATCCTTGAGTCAGTATCGACATATTAATAATTTACTTAATAGCAGGAGAGTCGAAGAAGCTATAAGGGGAGTTACTTGAGCGTCGTAGGGCCCTATTGGATTTTGTAGATCAAATTATAGGAAAAATAAAAAATTATATTATGCTTTTCAATTCTATGGTGGGGAAAATCTACAGATAAAAAAAAATTAAGAAGCGGTGACATGGAAACACTAAATCGCGTCAGATTAAGGTATGGTTGGTTAATTGCCACTTAAAATTTAAAAAATCTGACGATTCAAATGTAGCGTAAGATAGTGGAAGAGTTATAAAGTTGCAAAAAAAACTTCGTTTTGACATTCTCGAGTGCGTCTGAATTTTCTTTTATTATAGAGGAAATGATTTAAGAATAACGAAAAAATAATAATCTGATTATTTCCACGAGCCAAAGTTATCGGAATTTTGTTTTTTTTTTCGGCCCTAGTTACTCGCCCCTATACAAAGGGCTCATATTTGGTGAAGAGTCTCAATAGTACGCGAGGTACCCCCCTATGTTTATCCGACGCGAATGCGAAATGCCGAAATTCCATCATAGGCTTCCCTACTATAAAACATTTTGCTTTTTATGATATTATTAAATCTCATCACTATATGAAAATATGTGAAGATTTTTAAATATTTATTACCCAATCACGCTGACGTGAACCGTGTTGGTGGAGTTTGAGACAGACCCACTTTTAAGAACAGAACATCTGCCATTCTGCCTGGCAGTTCGTAAAAGGTGAACTATTGGCGAACAATACCATCGTTACAACTAGGTGCTAGAGTTCTTCAATAGGTCGCTCAAGTCTGATACCGCCGCTTTAGCTATTCCTGCCACAATAGCGTCAACGCTTGTTATTTTCGGACTTCGATTTGGAGCGTAAGGTAACCTTAGATAGTAACGAATCATTAAAATTTTTGTGTCATCAGGAGAGCCATCTGATTGTTTATTATCCTATGATATGAAAAGTTTACTCATATAATACGAGATTTATTACAAGAAAGTATTTATTTGTCACCTACAAATAAATACTTTCTTGTAATAAATCTCGTTTTAGGTTTGTATAATGAAATATAATTTTTCTCACTACGGCATCCTCCAAATTGGAAATTGAAATATAACACTAACGTATTGTAGCAGGAAAAGGAACACCGGTGGAACTGACCCGGATGTTCCATTCTTGAACTGTACCGCATAGTTTACTTCACGATGGTAATGACTAATTCGACATTAATTCGTCTATTTCGACCTGGTGAACAACATGAGCTATTTCTTTTCGAACTAACACGGAAAAATAATATAAATATACAAGGTGCTTCAAATAAAGCCAGTTACGAAAAAGGTCCAAGTGACCAAGTGCGTGAAATATAATGGCTTAATAAAAATAAAGATGTTCTTTACTTGATACAAAAACCGAGACACCACAGCGTATTAATTACGAGAGCAATAATAACCTCGCGCAATTATTGTCACTCTAAGCATCAATGAACCTGACCAGCCGAAGGCACATAACTTACTATGTGTTTGTGCCGACTTGTAACAACGCTGTTCGTATTTATGTGTCTACATAAACAAAATTTTATAGATTTTTTAAATAAAATAAAACATAATTTAAAAGCGATCGATTCGACTTCTGAACAAACTATTTTCAGCTTTTTTAAGTAAGAAGCACTGTAACGTTTAAATATGTATTAAAGGGCTATTTTTCTGCCAGGGGTAACATAAAAATATTTTAAACACAGAAAATTTTCTACACAGCAGGAAATTAAACCAGCTTCGTCTTAAGCGTGGATGGTTTTACCATACGTAAAGGGCGAACCGGAGTATTATAAAAATGTGTTTTTACAGGTTGGGCTGGTTGGGGAGAATGGGGAGCATGCAGCAAGACATGTGGCGGTGGACGTCAAACTAGACGAAGATACTGTTCAAAGTCCACTTGCGAAGGATATGGAGAAGAAGGGAGATCATGTAATTCATTTGAATGTGAAGGTAATAATATTTAATCAAAACCTAAATTTTTTTAGCATAGATGGGAATAGCTATAGGTAGGAAAAAAGGTTGAAATTAATTAAAATTGCTATTATCTGCGAACTGTTCTATGTGACTAACGCGATGGTACCGAAAAGAAATACGCCAGTTTAATAAATGGATAAAACTCACCGATGGTCTGGACAAAAAGAAAACCCCAGGGGCACAATTATCCACCCACATCTACCACTCTTTCACCCACGTTGGCACCAAGCACGAAAGCACACTATTTATGTACTCAACGCACGTTTCACTTCGAAACCGAAGCATCTTCAGGAGAAACCAACATTCGCACTCAACACGAGTGTATTATTTACACTCGCCTTGAGTTAAGAAGTTTTCGTGGGTGTAAGAGTGGTGAATACGAGTGGATAATTCTGCCACTGGGGTCTTCTTTTTGTCCGGACCATCGAAAGTTTTATTCATTTAATAATCCGGCGTTGTTTTTCGGTGCCATCGTGGAGGTCACTGAATATCGTCGGCACTTGGTGAAACTCCACGTGTTTAATTAACTAAAAACTAATTTGTGTTAATAGTATGTTAAAAACAGTTCTACTGTTTTACTTAGATTTATAGATCTAAGTAAAACAGCACAAGTGTTTATAACATACTATTAACGCAATTTTAATTAATTTCATCCTTTTTAATAACGCATTTCCGCAAAGTAATGCCTGAATCAATAAAGATATAGGTAGTACAATTTGTTGAGATTAAGTGTCGTTATCTTAGCATGGATATAACATTAACGATCGGTTACAGAAACGCAAATTAATTTTAACAAGTAATTAATCTGTGTTTAACATATTTTTTACAAGTAAATGATCTGTTAAACACAGAATAATCGCTTGTTAAAATTAATTTGCGTTTCGATAATCTGCCGTGAGTCTCATTAGTGGTATGGTATTAATTATATTTCTTTTAAGTTCTATTATTTTGTTCCGCGACACTTTACCACATTTTACCTAAGAACATTTAATTATATCATTGTAATCTTTCATTACAATGATATAATTAAATTTATAGAGGCATAGATTTGTTCAATGGTCACGGCATGATAAATATAAATTATATAAAAAACTCAACGAACAAAAATCTTCTTTATTAAATAAATACTCGGGTTTTATCAAGTTGAATCAAGTAAACGTTTTTTTTTACATCGTGACGTAGCAAACAGATTGTTCTTCTGAAGAAAAAAGATAACCATCGCCTAAAGATACCAAAGATATTAATGTTGCGTTGCTATCCGTGGTTCGAATTCAAAAAGTGGAGATATGATGTAAACTCAATTTTTGAAAATTGTGGCAAAATAAGTAACTCCCTTATGCTTTTTATATAGCGGGAATTTAAAAAAGATAAGAAAATAGACACAAAAGAAACAATGTATAATATAAATAACATTTGCATGTTTTCTTAATTTTTCGATACATTGTGTATTTTACCCTGTAAGTGATTTGGCGTAAAGTTTTGTTATCTTATTAGTTGAATAATATCAATTTAAATTCTTGGAAATACCAAACTTCACACTGCAACTCGCTGGAAAAATGCATTTTTGAAAATAAAAGCAGTATGTGTATCGGTGTTGGAACAGTACTAATTTTATGCAAATGGAACAGTGTACTAATTTTATGCAAATGGAACCAGCTGTTGGAGCGTAATTGCGACACGAAAATTCAAACATTGGGATTTCAGTAATTAAAATATACAAAAACGATATTCCGTATTGATCTTGATATTGATCCATGATGCAAAATAGAACACTCATACCACAGTATAAATATGTGAGCAGTACGGAAATTACCTATAAACGTTCGAAAAGGCTCACTCACACAAACATGCGCATCGACGATACCCCTAGTCGCGGTGCTGTCAGTAGTGAGTGTCGCTCAAGACGAGTGGTGACGTATAAGTTTATTTCCATAATATTTTTAAAAATCGAGATTAACCGACGCCATGAGACGCCTATTTAAATTTTATTTGTAAACTAGGTATTTTAATTCGATTAATTGATCACTACAGAACATAGAATATTTTAGTTAAAAAAACAAAACCACGAAACATTAAAAGTGACAACCCTTTTGCTTTAACAGAGCGTAGGTAATTATTTTAGCAAATGGGCTTAGTTTCCATCCTGTATATCCTTATACTATGCTCATACTATCAAGCACCTTGTAAAATATATCACGACCATCGTAACTACCAATAGAGGATTTTGTTTAATCTCGCCTGAGTTTCGTGTCTGTGTTATTTATTTGTCCTGCAATTACGTTGGTAGTTGTCATCGTATTCCAATTGAATGTTAAAATAACTTTGAATGCCTTTTCAACGATTATCCAGAAATATATGTAAGATATTTTTTTAAATAATATTTGGTAAGTGTGCGTAAAATTATTTTAAAAAAAACCCTCTATTAGTAGTTACAATGATTGTTATATATTTTACAAGGTGCCTGATAGTAAGAGTACTATATTTTGCAACAGGGACTTGGATTTGGATCAATACGGAAACGAAATGAGGATTTTCGTTTTTGCATATTTTAATTGCTGGAATCCCAATGTTTGGATTTTTGTGTTGCAATCACGCTCCAACCGCTGGTTGGATTTGCATAAAATTAGTACACAGATAGTCTGTTCCAATACTAATACACATACTGCTTTTATTTTGAAAAAATGTATTTTTTCCAGCAAGCCGCAAGGACAAGTTTATTAGTTTCATGTATTTCAATTTGATATTATTAAACTAATAAGATCACAAAACTTTACGCCAAATCACTTACAGGGTAATATAGGGACCATGTACCGAAAAATTAAGAAAACGCGCAATTGTTACGTTCGAATCATGATGGCCATTCTTTTTGTGGGTAATGAAAAATGTATATTATACATTGTTTCTTTTGTGTATTTTCTTAACTTTTTGTAACTTCTCGCTATGTAAGGTGCATAAGGAAGTTACTGATTTTGTCACAATTTAAGAAAATCGAGTTTCCATCAGATCTCTACGTTTTGAGATCCTATGAACCATTTCCGACTCTTTGCGCGATGACGTCAGTATATCTGTATGTATGTATGCAAACATCTTATAACTTTTGAACGGCTTGACTGATTGAAAAGTAGTTGATGGCATTCGATGAGTTCCGCCAAACTTAGACTTCCTGAAAATCTGAACCGATTTCGCCCTGGAAATTTCGAAAATATCTCAATTTTTTTTCGGAAAAACAGTGTTTTTTTAATAATTTCAAAATTAATGTCTCTCTTGATTGAAGAATCTAATCAGCTCTATTCCTTAAAAAACTGCGCTCAATGCCGTAATTACATTGAAAACGGTTTATCCGTTCGGAAGTTATTGCTATATAAAAAAATTGGAAAAATTCTTTTTCGACATTATTTAGAAATTTTTCAACCAAAAAGCAGTATCCAAAATCAAAATTGCATCAAGTTTTCAAAAGTTATAACTTTTAAAATATTAAAATTATGTTTTTTACAACAAATTTACTTCATATTTTTAAATCTAATCTGGTTTTCTCTTTAAAAACCTGCATCCGCAAAATCGGTCTTTTTTTTGGATTTTTTGACATTACTTCGATGTTTTTCAAGTTATTGATTGTGTGTTGAATGCCTATCGAAAGATCAAAATCAATAATTTCTTCCGAAATATACAGCTTTCAAATCAAAATACTGCCAATTTTAACAAACTTAGATATTTGAAATCGGGAAAAAGATATTATTTCATGTAGTTTTTACTTCTTTAACTATAAAATACCTCAATTTAGCTGAAAGTTTCAGGGATGGCCTGTAGTTTACAGATTTTTGGATTAGCCAATGCATGTTCAGAATCTGTTTATTTAATTTGTGTTATTCCTTCCTGCTATAAAATTAATAGATTTGTCTATGATTTAAGACAAAATACGAGAAATTGCAAACGTAAATGGTATTTTATTGGATTATCATAGATATGTTTCATCTGTTTTATATAGTATGTAATACCCATTTGGTGAGACCCTTAATTTATTTTAATTAGAAGAAAGATTTAATTAGAATTTTTAGCGTCCAAAAAATGTACCAGTGCTATATGCAATATCAATCAATTACATATAATTTATACTCTCTATGTTTGGCACTTGGAGAAACTTTGATTGATGATTAACACTTCCGAACAAAACGATTTGTTGACAATTTAAGTTTTTAATCCTGATGATGCAGTAAACTGTGAAACCGGTTTAAAAAATACATATATTATTTATTTTTTTAATAAATATATTATTTAGTGTATGAATTGTGAAATAGTACAAATGTAATATTTAAAATAATAATTAGTTAACTACATTCTTACAAACTACCATTAAAAGCTCTCAAAATACTACGTTTACCATGTCTGTATATTTGGCAGTATGCGTATTTGTAAAAAAATACCAACATTTTTTTAAAACAAATACTGAAATATTAGGAAACTCGTACTTTAGAAATGGCAAAAAACTACACGTGCCTTGCCAAAAATTTAGTTTAAAAAAATGCGTACTGTATGACCATATAATCATTCTTGATAGTTTTAAATCATTGTAATTAAATAAATTTCGAAAAAAATTTGCTAATAGAAAAAACATGTAAATGAATTTTTTGCTGATAAGTTAAAATGTAAAACTTAGAAAACTCTAATTATATACTTTAAAATATATTATAAATGTAAATATCTTGGTTAAATAAGAAATGGAATTTTGTAAAGTGAAAAATAAGGCGAGCCCGTTAATGTTCCGCCGAATGTACAGTACCCGGCGATAAATATTGCACATCGAACTTTGGAAAGAGACAATCGGATAATTTCGGCTTCGTAAAGCGTTATCTCTGTCCCACACTACCTATGTGACGTTTAGTCAGTCGTTGTTCAAGTACGATAGAGTGCAGTCGCGTCCCGAAAAAAATATATATTTAGAGTTGATAACACCCACAAATTTAAATAATTTAAAGTCGTAATATGGCATCTTTCGGAAAAAGAGGGAAACCTTTACGAGGTCAGTCACGTGAAATTATCTACAATGTTTATAAATACTTTGTAAGCGAAGCTGATAGATTTAAAAAAAAAGTAGATGAAAATGTAAGTTGTTATTTTAAGAAGATTCAAGAGCGAGTTGCAAATGCCACTGGAATTTCAAGAAGAACTTTGAACAATATATTAAACGAAGTCAGTACTGAAACACATTCGACTGAAATTAAGTTCAGCACTCCAAAAAAAGGGAGACCAAAAAAGCAATTTCGTTTGGATATGGACGATTTTGATTACGATGTTGTTCGAAGAATGGTGTATGATTTTCACTTACGATTTAATGAACTGCCAACAATAAAATCATTAAAAGCTAAGTTATCTGAAGCTATTAATTACAATGGGTCTGAAAAAACGTTGAGAAAAATACTTCATGACATGGGATTTCAGTTCACTAAAATGGAAGATAATCGAAAAATTCTAATGGAAAAGCACGACGTTAGTCTCAAACGAATGGAATACCTTGATAAAATACGCAAATTTCGCGAAACAGGAAAAAATATCGTCTACATGGATGAGTCATATATACATGCATCCCACACTAAAGGGAAATCTTGGAGTGACGATAAGAAAAAAGGAGTAAAAAAGCCAATTTCAAAAGGTCAACGTTTGATAATAGTTCATGCGGGAAATGAAAAAGGCTTTGTACCCGGTGCTTTTTTAACGTATAAATCCACGGACACTACAGGTGACTATCACAATGAAATGAATAACGATAACTATGAGAAATGGCTGGTTAACCAATTAATCCCAAATATACCCAGTGATTCTGTTCTAGTTATCGACAACGCACCCTATCACAACAAGTATGTTGAGAGACCCCCCAACTCAAACACCATTAAACGGGAAATGATCAACTGGTTAAACAGACATGAAATTCCAGTTGATCCAAAATTAACAAAAACCCAGATTTACGCTATTATATGTCAGCACAAGGAGAGGTATACAGAGTTTTCTGTGGACAAAATACTTGCCGAACATGGGCACACTGTGTTGCGATTGCCACCATATCATCCGGATTTTAATCCAATTGAAAATATATGGTCTCAACTGAAAGGCTATGTAGCCTCTAGAAATGTGGGTATGAACTTAACTACAGTAAAAACATTATTGACTGAAAAAGTAAACATGATCGGCGCTGAAGAGTGGAAAAAGGTTTGCGATCATGCAATCAAATGTGAGAATGAATATAGAAGCATTCAACACAGTTTAGACAATTACACTGATAGATTAGTAATAAATGCGGCTGATAGTGACAGTGATATTGACCTCTTTGAGAGCACAGATAGTGAAATGGAAGTAATTGAGAATTAGAATTATTATTATTTTTATTGCAATGTCTCATTTTAGCAATAGGTATAATGGTGTTTATTATGTACACTAAAGCTGTAATGTTCCAAAATAATTAAATACGTAAACATAATGTAAAAATGTTTTTTTATTTTATTTTACCCCAACCTAAAGCCATCACTTATAGAAAAATTAGTGTATTTTATACAAAGAATAAAAATATCAAAAGAAGCAAATCATACTTGTTTTAACAGCTCCTAATAGGTACCGGACTGTTTGTATTTTGTGCGACAGAGATAACGCTCTACGAAGCCGAAATTAGCCGATTGTCTCTTTCCAAAGGTCGATGTGCAATATTTATCGCCGGGTACTGTATCTCAGTTCAATAGTCTTCATGTGAGACCACCGACAAATTCGCCAGCAGTCGGGCAGCAAAAAGTAGTATTCGTTTAACACTAAGCTTCCTAGACGCTAGCTTAGCCTTAGCTTCCAGATGATCATGAAATTAACATTGCATGATATATAATATATATGATATATAATAATAATATGTCAACACTAATACATTTTGATTTATGTATAAACATTTTGATTCCACTTGAAGCAGTTAAGAAAGTATTTCCAAGACGAGAAGATGCATTAAAGGGTGACGATTTCTTAGCGGTACACCGTACCAACCATGAATTTTAAGAGTTATATTGGACTAAATATTTAAGTCAAACCCATTCCAAAACTTATCCCCTCCAATAGATCCTCGACCTTAGATATAAAAATATTCTGGAACACTTCGACGTGTTCCGAGAAATATTAACGCGGTTGAAATATACATCAGCTCCCGTACTGTCATCTGCATTGCGAGCACATCATTGATATACAGAAGAAATAATGTAGCAAACAGCACACAGCCTTGGAAACACCAACCATGATAGATTAGGAGTCTAAGAATGTACTCTCGACAACAAATTAGGTACAACAGTCTGCCAAAATCTAGTAATCCAGTTGCATGTTTAAAGTATTAGGAATAAAATTAGACAAACAATTCCGTCGATAGCCCAGCAAAAGCAATGACACCAATCTCATTCTCCTCAATTTACGAATGTATTAAATTATTTAAACATTTATAATAACTATTTGAAATCGCTTTTGCTACTAATTTCATTTAGAATTTCAAATATTTGCTCAAACTATTCAATTACTTTGTGTTAGCCTAGTGTTTGATTTATTAGTTGTAATTGATTAATGGGTAAGTAAATTTAATAAATCGGTTTTGGTATTGACTCATTTCTTGGCTCTGATGGATTATAAAGGATGATGAGGATTAGGATTATAAATTTAATAATCGGCCAAGTGCAGGTCGGTCTCGTGCACAAAGTTTTCTGTACCATCACCTATAAAAATGGCAAAAATTCACATTTGTTGTACGGGAGTCCCCCACCCTTAAATATTTATCTTATTCTGTTTTTTATTTGTTGTTATAATAGCAAAAAATATATCATCTGTGGAAATTTCAACTATCTAGCTACCACGGTACATGAGATACAGCTTGGTAACAGACAGACGAATAACAGGGTTTTAGTAATAGGCTTCCATTTGTACCCTTTGAATGCGGAGTCCTAAAAACCGAGAGTTTATTTATTACCGGGCAGAATGTCTTCAAACACGAACATCAAGTGGTTAAGTAAAATTCGCGTAAATAGTTTAGCTGGACAAGTCAACAGAAAGATGCCCATATACGAATTGCAATCAGTTCTGTCGCCTTTGTTCTTATCAATAGAATAAACACGAAAAACTCACAGGTCATCAGGTACTGAATAAAAGCTTCCAGATGGTTAAATCATGCAATTTCGATATTTCAACAACTCTTCAGGTACATTATTAATGCTGACCGGTTTTTATCCTGCAGTTGTTGAACAGCAACAAGAACCTCGCGTATAGTTAGTGGCTTGTCTAGCTTGCTTGATTGCTTGCTTGAAGGAAGTGATACCAAATGTCAGCAGCTCGATATGTATTGAGCATGGAGTTAAAATGGTCTGCCCATCTTTTGAGTACATCTTGTTGTTGGTGAACAATTGTGTATCATTGTGGGATCTTAGGGACACTGGTATGAATCGCTGTACCAACAAGTTTGCGGACCTCATCATAAAATACACCCACCTGTTTAGTGTCAGCGAGCCAGTGCATGTGCCGAGTCTTGTATTGCCACTACTTGTCTTTTATTTTCCGTACATATCTCCGCAGCTTGACATCACTTTACTTGACTTGCTCTTCTCGGTGGTCGTTCCGATGCTGATGTAAGAGAGATCAATGAGTCCAAATAGCTTTTACGATAGAACACCGCTGCCACGAAAGAAAGAAGTGTGTTAGCAGCCGCTAAAGACGCCGTATGTGGCGCCGCTGGTCCGTACAATTGAAGGGTCATAGTGATGGAACCAGCGGGCCAGCTTCTTGTCAGGTGACGTCATAACTGTGGAGGTTGATGACGTCACACGAGGACAAGGAAGGGAAAAGGAAGATCTTCCCAGCCAGGCAAGGTGTACTGCTTGGGAACCGAAGTCCATTTGAGAAGCGTTGACTTGTATATAGTGTTACAAGATAAATAATTGTGATATCGCGATTCAGGATTTTATTTTGAATTTCATTTTTCCATTTTTTATTGATTTTTGTCCATTTTTTATCATTTTTTCTTGTAGCGTTTGTGATTGTTTGAGCCGCTACAAGTAGTTTGAGGCGCGTCCTACTAAGCAATTCTAAAAAAATATCTGTTACCGGACAGATAATCAACAGACAGAACCACCCGTGGAACTAACATACACATGCCAGCCAAAAATTCGTTCCACGAACACCATCAAACAATAACTTTACTTAGGTATGATTCCAGCCGACATTTTCGATTTTTTTAACTCAAATTCCACAGTTTTCATTCGGTAGAGAAAGTAAAGGACTATTCCCGCAAAAAATATTTCATGAAATTTGTTCACTTTTGAGGTGGCGTATCCTTGCTAACCCGGCTGCGCTATGCTCCATTTTCGCGTTAAATTCACGTTATAAATAATACTCTATATTATTATGTATATTGATATTATAAATGCGAAAGTTTAGATGTTTGGATGTTTGGATGGATGGATGTTTGTTAATCACGCAAAAACTATTGTACGGACTTGACAACTATTGACAACAACTATTGACGGAAAATGAAATTTGGCCACAGGTCGGGATTCACCAAAAACTTTTATAACGCAGCGGGTTGCATGCATGCTACAGCTAGTAATTTCCAGGAAAAATGACACGAACTGATCTAACCCAAAGTAAGCAAATGATTTGCTTCTTTTATGGATGCTAGTCTACGATGCTAATAAATAGAAATACGTATACCAATATTGTAACATATAATTAACACCCAAACCCAGAAATACATACATGTATGCTCATCACATAAATTAAATAATGGAAATACAGTTCTCAAAGTTGAAATTTTTCTTTTATAATTTTCGCCTCTTTAAGATTTTCGAAAAAAAATAGCTAGATATTAACTTTTCAGTACCTAATTAATCAAAAGACTGTAGGTTTTACTACATTTTTTCATTTATTAGTAACAATCGTAATATTTTACGTGTTAAAAATTATTTGTATCAATTTTAAAGGTAATTCTGAATGAAATAAGCTATAATTTCATTAATCTTTGATGTTAATAAACTTGTGGATTAGATTAACTGTTCTGTACGTGTTTCATTGAATTCATGTAATATTAATAAGATGTAATTTTTCTTTGCTTAGGTACAATAAACCCGCTGGCGCCAGGAGCGCGGCGGAACTTTCATCCTGCACAAGCAAGATGGGGTCCAGTATCAGACAGGCCACATGCCTTCAGTTTAAGACCCAACTCCTATATTTGGATTGCGTCTTCTGAACTATTTGCTGCTGGGAAGACATTTCCAAGAGAGTTTACACTTTTCATATGTTTAAGACTACGTCCGGAGGTAAGAAAATTATACGAATGTAACAATTTAATTCTAAAACTTCTGCGAACTTTCATGTGTGCCCTTTATATGGCACTGTAAAGAAAATAAAAAAGAAATGCAATGATAATAAACGGTGTATTAAATGAAAAAAACTCACCGTTAGACTGGAAAATAACAGAAAAATTACCTTCAGCTCTATGACTTTAATGATTTACCTGTAGAGGGCAGGAAATATATTTCTTCTTCTCTATTGTGTAAATGACAATTAGCATAGACCCACGGTCTATGCTAATCCCATGAACAAACTTTTTTTGATTAATAACAAGCTGATTTTTTGTGAACAGCTTCATTTTGACGAGACACCCATCTTTTCTATCTGCGAACAATCTCGAATCTGATAACTAATATAATTATGGAACTTTGAAAATTTTAATTCGGTGAAGGAAAAATCTTTATTAATAACAATAATTATTTTTCGACTTTAATTGCTTGATTATATTATTAAAAATACGATAAAACTTTTTATCGTTTCGATGGTTTTTCTGACGAGTCCTCCACTCTAAAGTTTCGGAATTATGATATTTTTAAATTGATATTAATCAGTTTAAACACAACCTAATTTTCTCACAACAGCTTGTTAATTATTATTGTAATTCAAGGGTAACATTGTCACGTAAAGTGGAAACTTTTCTTAGTCCGACACTCTTTTTTTATCTATCTTTATTAATTACCTGATTCGAGATTTTTCAAAGATAGAAAAGATGGTTGTCTCGTCAAAACGAAGCTGTTTGTAAAAATTCAACTTTTTATAAATCAAAAAAAGTTTGTTCGTGAGACCACGGTCTAGGAGTGAATTCTGCCAGTGTCAAGTGAATTTAGACACGTGCTATCTATTTCTTGAAAAATGGAATAAAGGAGGCTTCTTTTTGGGTTGTAGGCTTCGTAGGAAATATATTTTATTTCGTTTTCACTCTATTTTGGCAATTTTAGAGCACATCTATTCTTACTCCACATGAGAGATTGACAAGAATGAATTGCTTTAAATATAGGTAGGTATCTTTGGCTTAAAATTATAATCCGATTCTCAGTATAGGCTAAGTATTGAAGTTAATGTCCAGAAACCCTTTTGATTTGCCATGATTTATCGATTTTTTTGTTGGCTGGTGACATAGGTAATGATTTTTAGTGCCTACTTTTAATAACTACTTCTTTACCACAACCAGAATCAAAAGCTTAATCTGTTCATCTGATTCCAGATTTCTCTTAAAAAAATTTTTTTTTTTATTACGATTATAATTCACACCTGAAAGCACATAATCGAGACTCCATATAACGTTTGCATTAGTATTTACCGTAAATTCGTTCCGTATATTCCGTAAAAATCTATATCAACTCCTGAACTTATAGCTAGATAAAATTAGAATTCAGGTTAGGTTCACGTAAATGTTAAGTTCTCACTTTGGTAGTCAGTGGTTAGGATGGGTTATTTCCGTTTCGTCAGATTTTCCTTTAGACAGATTTTTGTATCGTCAGATTTTCGTTTAGACAGATTTTTGTATCGTCAGATTCTCGTTTCGTTAGATTTTTGTTTCGACAGTAAAAGTACAATAATAACCAAATGTATGATACATGACTAACTAAAGTATTAAAAGATAAAATACATTACTAATAATAATATTTACAACACCGTACACAAAAAAAAATGTTGAAGAAAATTACCAACTTTTTTTTATTTTCATTTTTTTTAAATTATTTTTTTAATTTTTTTTTTAAATCAAGTGTATACATTACATGCAAATATTAGTGAGAGCAATGAGATGCCAAATTTTGTTCCACTGTTCAACTACATATGTGAGACTGTTTTCTATTTTACGAGACAAATTTTCTGTTACTATTTGCTATTATAAATGTGATTACGAGATGGCGTCAATAAATGCGATGATGGAAGTTTTTCCGAACGCAATCGTACGCGATTACGATTATCATTATGTAAAAGCAATATGGAAAAATTAAAAAAAGATTGGTTAAAGCGATGATAAGGGGGGTAAAAAAAAAATTACAAAATTATGTTCGCGAGTAGCATTATTGCCGCCAGAAGAGATACCAGAGGCGGTATTATCTATTTTTGCCAATGCACCTAATTCGCCAACAGTAGACTCATTTCAAGTTTATGTTATGAATGAATGGGTCAATAAAATTCCAAGCTCTACACTGACATGCCACAACGAATCTTTCCGTACAACAAATCATGTGGAAGGCTGGCACCAACGAGTGAATAGCAGATTCTCTAAAAAGCCATCTCTATTATACTTTATTTGTTTACTCAAAAAGGAAGCCTTATAACAAGGAAAAAGGCTAAGAAATGCTATTTATCAAAATTCGACGAAGAAAAGAAATAAAACTATTTTTGCAAAGGATAAGAAGATTAAAAACATAATAGAAGACTTTCAAAAACATAAAATAACAGTATTAAAATGCTTACGAATGCTAGGCAATGTTTTTCGTTCTGTAAAATAACTCGAATATATAATACTTAAATAATTTAACCACTGCATTTTATTTTGTAACTAACTATACGTTTGAGATAACAACATGCTGTCCAAACATAAAAAAGGGAAACAAAAATCTGACGATACAAAAATCTGTCTAAACGAAAATCTGACGAAACGGATATAAGCGGTTAGAATTTATCTTAACATAATAAACAGTAATGTGTCAGGTGTTTCTATGAATCATTAATCAATTAGTTTTTATACAATGTATAATATTTTTTAATTAAACTATAGTATTTTAGTATTTTATGTATTTCATATTTTATGAACTATTTTTATGTGACGACCACGGATTAAATGGATACGCCTTTTATGGCAATTTCTTAGCTAGTCAGTGTAGTTTGCGTTCACACACTAAATTACAGAGTTATAATACTTACCGATGAAATAAAATAATTTCAAGGGTAATTTATAAACCTTGTCATCTCATTCGGTATGATAAAACAGTACAATATGGATTATTTCTATTTTTTCACGATATAATACACAAATTTATGACAATTTTGTTAGTGATATGAGTGTTTGTTCAAATGCGTGGCGACACGTTTCCTTCCTAATGGCGTGTCTATTAGTATTCATGTGGTATGTGGTGACGACTAAGGCGCTTATTTAAGTGCTGACATAACCAATAACTATAGACCATAAATACATATTGCCAGAGGAGTTTTAAACAAAAATGTCGATAACGACTTTAAAACAACAAAAATGAATCAGCTCTAAACTATTCCTTAGTACAGAAATAGGGATGTCCCCCGTGTTAGTTAGGCTCCTTTGAAAGATAGACCAACTGCCGTTCCGCCAGGCAGATCGTAAAAGGCGACAGATTGGGTATACGTGTCACTACCATTGTGACTACTTGGTGGTAGAGTTCCGCAACGTCTCGCCCTGGTCAGTACCACCGCCTGCGTCAGTGCTTGTCACTGTCATGTTCCAGTTTAGAGGGTTAGGCAGCCGTTAAACTTATGCATGTGGCATTAGACATGCATACGTTTACCGCCACAAGATAACTTACTTTTAACATCTTTGGTGTCTATAGGCGATGGTTGACTCTTTCCGTTAGGAGACCCATCAGCTTATTTGCAATCTTATGATATAAAAAAGAGAAAATTTTTATTTGTACAATTTTATTTTTATAATGAACTAGCTGTGCCCGCGACTTCGTTCGCGTGGAAAAAATTCTAAAATAAAAACCCGCATAGTTCCCGTTTCCGTGGGATTTCCGGGATAAGGACTATCCTATGTCCTTTCTTGGGTCTCAAACTATATTTGTACCAAATTTTATCCAAATCGGTTCAGTGGTTTGGCCGTGAAAGCGTAACAGACAGACAGACAGAGTTACTTTCGCATTTATAATATTAGTATGGATATGGATAAAGTCTATATTAATATTATAAATGCGAAAGTTTGTATGTTTGGATGGATTAATGTATGTTCTCTATCACGCAAAAATGGCAGAACCAATTTAGGTGTATATTGGCAAACACGTAGATAATGACTTAAAATAAAATTGTTTCCGGATCAGCTAGTATTATATAAAATTATTGATGTTACAATATGAACGAATTTAAAGTTTTGTACAATGTTAATCCATATGTCCATACTAATATTATAAATGCAAAAGTAACTCGGTTTGTCTGTCTCTTCTTCACGCCTAAACCACGTAACCGATTTGGATGAAATTTGGTACAAAGATAGTTTGAGATCTGAGAAAGGATATAGGATAGTTTTTATCCCAAAAATCCCACGACAACGGGAACTATGCAGGTAAAACCCCGGGACTTTTACTTTAGAAATTTTTCCATGCGGACGAAGTCGTGGGCACAGCTAGTGCCTAAATATGATAACAAATGACAGTCAAATTAGTCTTAATATTTTTTTTATAAATATTCATAGCGATTTATTTTATTTATTTTATTTTATTAATTATAAAAAAAACGTACAAAATTATTCCAGTTGATCGAGTGTTCGTCACTCCAAAAGACATGTAAAAGATTTCCAACGTAGAAGAGTTTCGAACTCAAAATCGCCTGTGTTCTTTATAGCGTAACATAATGTTTATAAGCACGATTAAACTCATATAAATTCTTTTAAATCGAAACTTAATTAAGCTTATAATTTATATTAAAACTGTTCAAACAAGTTTGCTGAACATTTGAACGTTTTGCAATATACTACAAAATTTAGTAAAGATTTATTTGCTTTTAAGATAATTATGCCCAAGCAGAACAAAGTAAACCTTTTGCAAATTTTCTCACAAAGATAAGATTTATAAGTGGAATTTCTAATATGAATTTATGGCTAAGTTATATTCAATTGGGCATTTTGCTTACTTATCCTGAAGTGCCTTTCACAGAAATTTTGATAATCAAGCAATTTAATATAATTTAAATATATTTAGATTACTCGGTTTATATTATTTCCTACTTAAGGACGATCTTTATAATTATTTCTGTCAAAGTTAATGAGTCGTTTTTTATAGTCGATTTATATAATACCGTAGAAACGAGTGTGCGATTTAATGATCATTCATAATCACAAATGTGAGCAAAATTTCATTTTTATCTTAACGTGAATACGTCTGCAAATTTACTTTCATAGTGAGGCACAATGCAAAAAACAGTTGATAACAAAATTTGGAGATACAGTTTGATGTTATGGCTTCATAATTATCATTAATATCCAAAATCTAATTACACCGCTGGATAGCTAAAGAATCAAAAAAATGACTAAGTTGAGTGCAGACTAGAATGCTTTGTGGGGGATGGGATGAAAGTGCCGTTATTTTTAGGTAATTTCGCATCGTCACATAATTTGAATTGAGTATAAGCAATATATTTTGACTCGAAGCAATTATGACGTTCATTTAGCTTTATTCGACAGCTAAATATACAGATAAGATTAAATGTTAATAAACAGAAATATAAGCTTGTACAATTTACCTTAAAATTTAAATGTAATAAAAATTGAAAAAATTTGTAAAATGGTATTTTTTTTGTAAATTGTAAAAAATTGGATTAAGCATGATATTTTTTTAAATTGTAAAAATAACTTTTTAATGTGAAATAATTCTAGTAAATTGTAATACATAAAAAATAGAAAAAAAATCCCGCTGAGTTTCTTCTGCCGGATCTTCTCAGTGTGTGGTCGCGTTCCGATCCGGTAGTAATTATAAAGAAATAATAAATAATAATCCGGTACTAATTATAAAGACCTAAATTAAAATGTTTGCACGCCATATTATGATAGAATATGATGGTAATTTAATTTATTTTATTAACTTGTGACACCCATATTCTTGCAAATAAATATTTTTTTCATTTTAAAAACAAATAAAATCATAAAAAAGAATAAACACACGCACACACACAGATATACTACTAGTTATGCCCGCGACAAAACTAGCGTAGCAAAATTTCTTAATTAAAAGTCCCGGGGTTTTAACCATATCGTCTACTTACTGGTAAAATGAGATAAATGCATTTTTTACTAAATTCAGTTAAAAATACAGTAACATATTAATTTTCATGCGCTATCTGATGGTAAAACCGAATAAATGTAATACCCAATGGCTGCAGAGATAACGAGTTTGTAAAAGTGATAATTTCTTAGTTTTTAAAAGAAAAATACTAGTATAACATAATAAATAATCTTATGACTTAAATACGTTTCAGTTTATACAGTCAAACAACAATAAATACGTTTAAAGCTTTTTACATTTTATAGTTTCAGCAGTAAAATAGTAAGAATTTCTCTGAGAAAATATCATAAACGCATTTATTTTTATGAATCTTATAATTTAAACACTATTAATATTATAAAGTTATTTATTCCATTTTACTAGTTAAATACTTCCAATTTTTTGCTAATTTCTTTACAGCTAAAACGAAATAAATGTAATTTATGCGTTTTTACTTGTAACGAATGTGAATAATCGATCGTAGTTGTCACATTGCGTGTGCGCCTGTTCCACGTGTTGTGCGAAGAAAATTAAAAAGTTAATTTGCTTAATAAGAAATAAGAAATTGTTTGTTGTAATAACTGATAACTATGGAATCAAGAGGAAGAAGATTGTCTATGATAAATAAAACTAAAATAGTGGAAGGTAAGTGATTGTAACTCAATTTTTTGTAAATTTTAAGATTAAGTTGGTAGCTTTTGTTTTTTTCAAGGATTACGCGTGGTATGTTTGTATGTGCTAATTGTATATAATAATGGTAGTTTTAGTATGTACATTGGTTTATTACAATATATGTAGGTACATACAAAGTTTTTATGATACTGAACTCCATTTTTTAGATCACAACGCTGCTACATTGTGGTTTCTTTCAAAAATTTACGCAAGGAATATTTATTATTAAAAACAACATTTTTAAATGACAACTTGAGCGTGGTAGTATAATTAGCAACTTGGTTCTGTAACACTCATGTTTTTCTAATAAAGTATCTTCACGCCCATATCCCCGAAGGTGTAGGCAGAGGTACAAGTGCACCCACGATTAGCCGAAGATACTTAGTCCCACAAATGTGATAGGTGGCAAGCCTATCGCCAACCGGGCACTTTCCAATCCCGGGCAACTTTGTGTTTAACAGAAAACTGAAAAAACACTTTTTTATGTGCCCGACCCGGGAATCGAGCCCGGGACCTCATGTCATGGACCACTTTCTCTCGATTATCAAAGTCAAGCTCGCGATTCACTGTTTAATTACCTACTTTATCATCGTATAATACTAACTTGTTTATCTTTAATTTTGTAGGTATAGATGATTTTGACGAAGACCCTGGTCCTTCTCATCAAAAGTTTTGGAGCTCGGCTTCGAACTGCACTTCGACTTTGAGCGATTCTAGGGCGAAAATAGTGGCTGAAATGGAGCGCATGTTTGACAGCGATGACTCTGATAAAGACCCCACTTACAACCCGGTTCCAGGTTCCTTAATACAATTAAAGGATTTACTCGGCGAACCGTGGGCTATTAACAGGGATGAGAAAATGTGCGATTCTATGAAAACTATAATTCTAATGATGAAGTAGTTCAACCTAAAGCCGGCGAACTTATGATTGCACAGATGCTGCCAACATCGGATGCACATCAAGTCGTAATATCTATTTGGGGGCACTTATTGAAAGACGTATTCGATGCTACTCGGAAAAGAAAGCGTTGGATGAAACCGGAACCCGAAAACTGGAAGGTAAATGTCGCGAAGAAAAGAAGATCTTATGGTTTACCTTATGCCACAAGAAAAAAAGATAGGAGTGCTAAAACACCAAAAGAGATAGAGTGCGGGAAATGTTTCTATAAATGTAGTGTTGTATCTCCAGAAGAACGAAATAAATTATGTCGCCACTACTGGAGCTTAAGTTATACCGAGCAAAAGAATTTCATTCTTAGTAATGTGGAAGTAGATACTCCGAAGAGAGTTCTTGCTATACGTAGACCAAAAAAACAGCGTCAATTCACAAAACGGTGTTTTTTTTCATAACGGAGAGGAAAAGCAAGTATGTCAAAAGTTTTTTTGTTACACGCTAGCTATTTCTCCGACTGTAGTGAATGATGCTATTCGAAAGCGGAATAATATTGGATTGTATAATGATAGTGATAAGAGTGGTAAACATGGACCTCCCAATAAGACTAATCAAGTTGATGTGAACTTTGTGAAAAAGCACATAGAGTCCTTCCCTGTCATGGAGCCACACTACATTAGGCAAACTTTGAAGCGTCTTCATCTTGATGCTTCATTATCGATCACAAAAATGCATCAACTTTATAAAGAAAAGTGTACTGAAAATAACATGATTCCGATTTCGGAAATAACGTACAGAAGAATCTTTTGCAACCAATACAATTTTAGTTTTTTTGTTCCAAAAAAGGATCAATATATAACATGCCCTAATTTCAACTAAGCTGATGATGAAGAAAAAGTAGTGTTGAAGGGAGAATATGAGGATCATTTAGCAAGGAAAGCGTCTTGTAACTCTGAAAACGCAAAGGACAAAGAAAGAGCAGAAAAAAATAAAGAGTTTTGCTGCGTAACATTCGACTCACAAGCTGTGCTACAGATACCTTCTGGACTGGTGGGACAGTTTTATTACTGTCGAAAACTATGTGTTTATAATCTCTGTATATACGAAGCAGCACTTCCAAATGACGCATATTGCTTTGCTTGGTCCGAAATTAAGGAAAAAAAGGCAGTTCCGAAATAGGAAGTATCCTGTATCATTACCTTTCCACGTGCGTTCCTCCTCATGTAACAAAGGTTTGTCTGTATTCTGATACGTGTGGAGGACAAAACCGGAATCAATATATTGCTGGATTACTTTACTTTGCTGTTCAAAAAATTTCCCACTTACAAAAAATTGAATTTCTTGAATCAGGACACAGTTACATGGAGATAGACAGTATGCATAGCAATATTGAGTCGGCAAAGAAAAACTCTGAGGTTTACTGTATGCCTGATTATTTGTCAATTTTCAAACGCGCAAGATCGAGAAAAACATTAACTGTTAAAGGTAATCCTTTTATAAAAAAGCAATACAAAACCAAAGAGTTCAAATTCAACGATTTTTACGATTTAAAGAAATAAGCGGATGAAACAGTTTTCAATCGCTCAAAAGATTGTTATGGTAACCAAGTGAAGTGGCTGAAAATAAAGAGAATACGATATCTTAAGGAAGAATGTTCAAAGATTTATTTTAATTATGACATGTCTGAAACGTTCTTATACGTCGATATCTCAAAGAATACGGAACCTTCTCTACGTATCAGTACTAGAGCTAAAAAACGCATAGAAAATACTACTCCTCAGATTAATTCTATTGTCTTAAAACAACTTTACCTAAATCCTTTACCCATCAGTGAAGCTAAAAAGAGAGATCTTAGTTTATGTACTAAAAAAATAATTCCTGAGGAATATCATGGTTGGTACTCTTCATTACCAACTGCATCCTGTGAAGAAGATCGTTTACCTGAACCTTCGATTGATGAAGAGTCAGCGGAAGATTAAGATTCTTTAAATGCCATTTACCTAGCAGGATTCATCTTAGATAGACTTGATAGATAGTCTTAGATAGATAATCGACATGTGATTGCCATAATTATATTATACTTAGCAATAAATTGATTGATTAGTTCTAAATCATTTCATTTCTTAACGTTTCATAAAACTTATTTTTTTTATAGGTCTCTTTTGTATAAAGTTTATAGTACCTAATAAGTGACATACACTAAATTTCTACAGGTAAAATAAGTTAAATGTATTAAAAATATCATTATTTTGGCGAATTTAGTCTATAAAAATCTTTCCAATCAAGTAATTGGTGTCAAATATATTAAACTATTATACAAAACTAAAATAAGCTTCTATTATCATTGAATTCAGAAGATATAATACGGTTGTTAAATACAGGTAAAACATATTAAATGCTGCCCCCTTTCGATCTTAGTTAAATTTTAAAAGGCTTTTACTAAAACAAAATATTATATAAGAGTAAATCTTAAAATGAGGGTTGTTAGTGCAACATTTTTCATTAACGGTTTTTTAAGTAATGAGTTTGAAATAGAACAAATTAAAACCTAAACTTTAAAAAGTCATTTACTTGAATTGTCACCAACAGCACTTATCATTTTTTACCAGTAAGCAGACGATATAGTTCCTGTTCCCGTGCGATTTTCAGGATAATAACTATCCTATGTCCTTTCACGAGTTTCAAATTAACTTTGTACCAAATTTTGTCCAAATCGGTTCAGTGGTGGTTTAAGCGTGAAGAAGAGACAAACAGACAGACAGACAGTTAATTTCGCATTTATAACATTAGTATAGATTAGTTGAAGTACGTTATCAAATTGAAAAGAGGTTTTATGGTTTAGCCAAATTGCGTCATAATTTGTTTAGTATATTATTTGACTAACATTTATGCTTTAATTTAATCAAATTTTGTTTGAGTTTCCAGACGGCGATCACTAATTTAAAAAATCTGAAAGTGATTGTTATCTTTTACCATCAAAAGTGTCACCTGTCTGTTTGATTTTAAATTTAAAAAAATCAATAGCAACTAAATCTATACATATAATAAAATCGTAGGAAAGTCAAAACTGTACATTGAATATTTTTTTAAAACAATCCTTGGGGCGTGATCTACAATCGATATCGAAGCCGAAAATATAGTTTTTAGAATTTTTGTCTGTTTGTCTGTTTATCTGTTTATCTGTTTGTCTGTTTGTCTGTTTGTCTGTATGTATGTCCGGGGTAAACTCAAAAAGTACTACATGGATTTACTTCAAATTTTGCATGAATATTACTAACAGGTCGGGTCAACATATAGGCTACATATTATCACGCTATCACCTAGCGGCTAGGTGCTGTGCGGAGTAAACGAAGTCCGCGCGGACGAAGTCGCTGACAACAGCTAGTCTTCCAATATAGACCAATTTTTTTAATGTACACTTTTGTTTTAGAGTGGAGGATATGGGCAAGGAACATTGTTTTCTCTTCGTTCCCGTCACAGGACTGGTTCGTTCCTGTCGCTGGAGCTTGCTGGGAGAGGAGCAGCGAGACTCGTCCACGCGGGAGCTGGCTCATCAAGATCTATTTACTTAGCCGTGCCACTGTATGATTTTCGGTGGCATCATATTGCTATTAGGTATCTTTATTTATTTGATATGCTAATTCTCATTTAACAACTTTTCATAGAGTGCATTTTTAACATTTAACATTAATTCGTTTTACATTTAACATTAAAATGTCTATTTTACTTGACATTAGCTTTTGCCTGCGAGTAGTAGGGAAGTAGGAGGTTAGAAAGAGATAAAAAATAGCCTACGTTGCTCTTCATCCCTTCCACTATCTCCGCTTAAAAAATCACGTCAATTCGTCGCTTCGTTTTTCCATGAAAAACTGAGAAGCAGACACACACATACACTTTGCAGTTTATAATATTAGTGTGGATACATATTGTATTATTGTTATTTTTAATTTCATTATGGATTTGTTAAATTGCGTCACTTGCAGAAAAACGTATTCTCTCTAGCTGAACATTTTTGTGTTCTTATATATGTTGCCGTGAAATTGTCAATAACGTTAGATTATAATCTACCTAGGGAGCAATTCCGTTACATTATAATCTAGCTAAGTGATATTATAACTGCTAACCTAATGTAACCAAATTATAAACTCCCTAGGTAGGTATATATCTAACGGTATTGACAATTTCACAGCGACATATATAACGTCATTCTTATATATAAGTCAACGTAAAATTGTAAAAACTGTTAGTTTATAATATACCTAGGTAGTTTATAAATAGGTTAGGTTAGCAGTTTGTTTATAATATTACTACGGAAAATAAACTTTTGAATCTTTCCGGTGACATATATTTTAAAATGTAATGTATGTTTATGCTACTCGTATATTATGTTTTGACGTCGATGTAACCGAGTGTACCTACGTCGAATAAATGCTATTTGATTTGATTGACATCCTCACATATACACACATATAGATATTGAAACACATATATACATACACAATTTACAAATACTTTCAGTTTTCTCCACATTAATCATTCTTTCACAAAATAATATTTTCTTGTTATTTAGACACTAAACGTTTAGTTTTTACGTAGCATTTAACGTTAAGGTTTTGCTCATTAACAGTCTATAAAAAGGAGGCTCTCCATTCGTTGGAATTCATTTTATACGTATTTTTCCTAAATACTTAAAGCTACCTAAATTTTTTTTAAATTTTACTTCTTTTGGTCGCGTAAGGGTAAAATGATGAGTCAATTTTTACGATGCGCCCGCAAACCGGTACGAAAAACCGACACCCTGAAATTAGCTAGTGAAAATTTTAAATTTTTTTAAATTATGTACCAGGAATTCTTTTGATATTAAAATAAAATTTATTATACTAGTTAATACGGTATAATAAAATTTTCTTTCAATGTATTAAATAGATTCTTTTCTATTATTAGTGTCGCTTTCTCTACAAATATAGAATAACGTGAAGTATAAAATTTTCAGAAAGAATTTTATCTTGTTAGCCAAATAAGTATAACTTCTTACATACGTACATAATAACACACACACTTCTTTTAAATATGTATGTTTACCAAATACTCAAAAGACGTTTTAACTATTTTAACCTCTCGCTATGTTAGTAGTATAAGGAAGTTAATGATTTTGCCCCTATTCTCGAAAATCGAGTTTTCATCAGATCTCTACATTTTTTTCTTTAAATATCAATGGAAAAATTACACAAACTGATCTAAAGTCAGTGAGCAAATTATTTGCTTGGGTATCAATCAACGATTCTGATAGATCGAATTTCATATATAAATACTAAAATATATTTAATAAATACCCAAACCCAATGTTTCAAAAGTTGCAGCTTTACAAATATTAAAATTGTTTATTTTATAAGATAGTATTGTTTGCAGATGTGTCTCCTGGTGGAAAGACTCAACCATCGCCTCTATAGGCGATATAGTATACCTTGCCACAAGATAGCAGGTATAGGTGTGGATAGCAGGTATAGGCAGGATTGCAGATGTTAATGGTGTGTTGCTATCTTGTGGCAAGGTATAAGCTATATGCATAAGTTTACCGGCTACCTAACCCTCCAAACCGGAACACGACAGTGACAACCACTGACGCTATTGCGGCAGGAATAGCTAAGACGGTGGTACCAGATCCGAGCGAGACAATGTAGAGCTCTACCACCTAGTAGTCGGTGGTAGAGCTCTACATTGTCTCGCTCGGATCTGGTACCACCGTCTTACCTATTCCTGCCGAAATAGCGTAAGTGTATAATAGTAGTCACGATTGTAGTGACCTTCGGTTCTGTTGCCTTTTACGACCAGCCTGGTAGAACGGCAGGTGGTCTTTTTGATGAATAACTTCAAAGGCATCCGAACCAACACGAGGAAAAACAAAATTGAATTACAAGATCTACAGAATTATATTATACTCCGAAGCGGAAGGCATATTTAATTAGGCACATATTATTAATGTTCGCTGCATGTTAATTAATGCTATCTTCACCACAATTGTATAATTTTTTTTCCTTCATATTATAATTTAGATGAATATCTGTTAAGTTGAAACCGAAGGTCTTAATTCAATTAAAAAATATCAAAAATGTTTATTAATGGGAAGCTTGATCAGCTTTTTTCATTTTCCATATCATCATTAATTATCACGAAGATGACATTTGGCTAGATTAATTTTAATATTAAAAGACTATATTATACTCCTAATGGAAAGATACAACCTTCGCCTATAGACACTAAAGATGTTAATGATGCGTTGCCATCCTTGTGACAGTTTACTAGCTACCTTATCCTGAAAACCTAAACACGATAGAGACAGAGCACTAATGCTAGGGCGGCAGGAATAGGTAAGGCGGTGGTACCGGATCCGGGCGAGTCAATGTAGAACTCTACCATCTAATAACCACGTTGGGGATAGTTAAGTAATGGGCTATACAACCATTCGTCCACCTTTTACAAACTGCCTGACAGAACGGCAAATGGACCATTCTTCAAAGGAAGACCGGACCAACATAATAATTTCAATAAAATATTTTTAATAAAATCAATATAATAATTTTAATAATGAATTTTATCATTTCAATTCAAGATTACTTCATGCTACTGGCTTCATTAATCTCCCTAATGATATGTCTTTAGTGTTCACGACGATAACACAGTCCGTGTGTACGTCGACTGCCGCTGGCTGAGGACGGATGTCCTTGAAAAGGATGCCCTGGATACTCCCAGAGACGCTGATCTTATTATTGGTTATCTATTCTCGGTAAGCATGAAACTAAACATGTTATATTTAACAATTATTTTTGGACGCTAAATTTGGGATTAAGCACAGAATTCGCACCTAAAATAGACACAGTATTGGGCGGGTAACGTCTAGCTGCTTATATGAGCAAATGTTTGTAAATGTCAAATGCTTGTAGAAATCTTTATTAATATTATAAATGCGAAAGTTTGGATGTTTGGATGGATGGATGGATGTTTGTTACTCAATCACGCTAAAACTACTGAACGGATTTGAATGGAATTTGGTACACAGGTAGATGATAACCTAGAATTTTGTTTTTACAATTTGTTTGTCGAGTTCTCTATAAATATGGTAGCTATTCTATATCAATTTTGCGGGACATCCTAATACAGGCATCTCATTCTTAAAACGAGCACTCCAGCCATAGTTTAAAATGTAATTACTTGAAATTATCATTTGATATGAAAATTATCAACAAACAAGTAATAAGCAAAATATTACAAAATCATTAATATCGTAGGGGAAGTTTATATCAAAATTGCTAAAACTAATTTTAAATTAACCACCTCGTTTGTCGAGTGGTTCGCGAACCTGACTACGCACTCGACGGGGCTCGGATTCGATCCCCGACGGGGACAGGCATTAGTGTGATGAGCATAAATGTTTGTATATCCGGGTTTGGGTGTTTATTAAATATATTCCAGTATTTATATATGTATTTCTATGTATTAGTATCGTTGACTAACACCATAACACAAGCAAATAATTTGCTTACTTTGGAGTTAGATCAGTAAGTGTAATTTGTCCCGTGAATATTTATATTTATAATTAAACTTCTTGTTAATAAAAAACACAAAAAATAGTGTTGAATTATTAATATTAAACAAGAAGCTTTTAGAAGCTTCTTGTGTTATAGTAATAATAAAACTTAGGTTTCTGTAAACCAGTTATAAAATAAACTTATTAATTAGGTATAACAGAAGCAGTACTAAAACTGTGAACATAGAAGTCATTACTCATTACACTATGAACGTGGAACGTTTTGTACCTGTGACATAAAGCTTAATTAATCTTAGCGTCTTAAATGAAACAAGTTAAATTAAACTGAATATAACTAAGCGATATATTTGAATTTGTTTTAGTAAAGTTATCATAATTTTTAGTTCTCATAGCTATGAGAGGTACCTTATAATATAGTGAGGCTACATAGGTATGTAGCCTCACTATAACTTTACTAAAATTATTGTAGGTACAATAATTTTAGTATAAAGTTTTTAGCAGTGTTGTGTTTAGGGACGATATTTTGTTTTTCACAATTTTTATAATTGGTAAAAAGAGATTGCTCCCATGATGAAAAAATACAACAACACATTTAGACACCAAATATGTTAATTATAGATTGCCATTCGTGTGGCAAATTGAAATGCAACTAGTGAAGTTTAAAAGCGACTACGTTATACCACCAGGGTAAGATGAGGTGATGGTACAGATTACCGGGTGGAACCTTGCAGAAATCTACCAGCTAGTAGTCACTATAATAATGACACTCAGCCCAGTGGCATCTGTCTTCTAGAGAATATATCCAGAGTTAATGTTTCCAACTCTTTTTATGAATTGTGCTTATGTGCTCATGTTCAGATATCGGTTCTTTTCGCCGTACTTATTTATTTTTAATAACTTATTTGTCAAAATCAAACATTTTCGTACAAAAGGTGAACTTAATGTATTATCTACAAGTCAACCTTTGGACCAACAGAAAGCTGTATTGAGGTACCATTGGACAAATTATCATTGATTACCAATAATATTGAATACCATATGTATATATGTTATAGTCAAAGGTCGACACGCAGTCTTTTCGCGGAATGACTGCTTTATCCTAGGTTTAACCGAAGCCTTCGGGTGAACCCCGAATTAAATTCCAATTTCGACCTTTAACTGAAGTAGTTTTAGTCAAACCCAGGAATTCATAACTTTTTAGTCAAACGTCGAAAGTAAATAACCATGTTACGGGCTTGGCCTAGTTGATCCTAGAGGGGACTGGCAGACTCGGTCAAACGTCGCACACAAGTGCACATTTGTAATCAGATCGTGCACGTTGTTTGCGCTGACAGTACACTTGGCGCAGACTATGAAGGCTTTGGAAGTAAAGTTACATGCATTCGTTGTATACACACAAAAATATAAAATATGTATTGCCTCCTGTTCGTTTTCTTCCGCTCCTATAAAAAAAGGCGATTGAAGGTCTTCAAGCTGAAGATAATATTATGAAACTATTATCTGAACAAAAATTTCCGCCAATCACGATCGGATAAACTTTACTTATTCAGCTTCGATAGAGCCAAAGGAGATGCTCGAAATGTTTTAGGCATCATACAAGATAAAACACCAGATGGTTTATACAATAAACACACTTTTTGCAAGGAATCAAATAAAAAATACAAGTAGAATGTTCTTACTTTTATAGATGTACCGAACGTTCAGCTTTGGAGGCCAAAGCTTTATAAAACGCCACTGCAATAAATTTAAAGTATTATACTTCATCGCGTCAGAATAAAGAATATTTTATTATTTTAATAATAAAAATTTTAAAACAATAAATATTTGCATTAAAAAATTATCTTTTATAATAATTATCAAATATAACAAACTAACCTCCGTATATTCAAATACTCCGTATAACAACGCATCTCAAAGCTAAGAAAGCCTCAAAGTGAAAAAACGAAAATATGGCGAATTAGGCATAGAATTGACTCTTAAAACTTGAATTACTTAAAAGTTAAAATGCATTCGAATATATGAAGGTAAGACATTCTGTATGACTACTTGTAGTTTAACTGGTCAAATCCCGATTTGATAAAATTGAGTTTTAAAGTATGACTGACCAAATTAGTCTCTCCTAGGTTGGACGAAAATTATTTAGTCAAAGGCCGAAAAATGTAATTTATTTGGGCTTTGACTAAGACTTTAATCAAACCTGAAGATTGACCAGTCAAATCTAGGAGCGACAGAGCTTCGAGTTTGCCTATAACATATACTCATATATTATTCATGTACATACACATACAAATACACATATATGTATATGTTAAATCAATTTATGTGTGCCTTTGTGTATTTAAAATCCTTGACCTCGATGGTCTCTTAAAGTAATTATTTTATTGGTGTTATATATATTGACAGGGAGATTTGGAGCAAATGGTACTCGTTCCGAAAGCCGGTCAAGCTTTCAAGCAGTGCTCGAGTCAAGCATCTGGAATATCCACACCATTTGTTACACTGCAAGACACGTAATTCTGGTAAAATATTAAGTTTTGTACATGATTCAATAGCTGCTAATAATTAAATATGTTTCGTTTCTTTTTCCAAATATCTCGTATAAAATTTTGATATATTAATGTTATGAACAATACAAAGATGTAAATTTAGTTATGTTTGTGTTTTTTATAGTCTTAAAGTATAGTATTAGTGCATGTTTATGTAAATTCTAATTAAAACAATCAGATTTTTATCACATAACAGCAAAACAATAAGATTATTTTATATATGTATTTGTTTATGTTATTAAAAATAAATGTCACAATATATATGACTACAATTTGGCAATTATAAAAACTGATTGTCATAATACTTTTTATTCTAATGGTCTAAAAGTTGAACAATGTGGTATTAATTGTTGAAGACCTAATAATTGTTACGTACAATGTAAGTCAATGTACATCAGCGACTAAGTACATGCCAATGCTAATGAGTAAAACCTTATTCGTATTATGACATAATATGTATGTTTCAAAAGTTTTAAGTATTATTTTATTATATTACAGCTTTGTTATAACAAAAAAATCAAATTAATTTAATTGATTTATTTTGACACTTTTTGACATATATATTAAATAAGAAACTTAAGTATAATATTTAATACTGGTTAAGTTCTTTATTATAAGAAAAAAAATTATAAAGGAGCAAAAAGTATGTAATATCCAATAAATATCTTATTGATTTCAAACTAATTTAATAGATGTGATTTTCTTATTTTGCTACAAAAATGTTTCAGTAGAAAGTGTACCTTTAGCCCTAGCCCTAGCCCTATTTTGGAAAAATATATAAATTACTATGTATAATATGTATACCTATATCTTTGAATTCTTACTTGAAGGCTATTGTTTTAGGTTATTGTAATACATATATTTATATGAGTGTTTTATTATTATTGACAATTCTAATTATATATTAATTGAAATACACTATAGTGTCAGCATTAATTGTATTAATATAAAATTTATTATGCATTTTAATGCGTAATATTTATAGTAGATACCTTCAAGCTACAGTCGTCAAAATAAAAAAAATGATTTTCATATGTTCATTAAAGTTTACTGATGTTATATTGACTATTTTTATAGAAGAAGCATGTGATTGGTTGGATAAGATGTTAAATGATAAACTACCGCTCGTGAACAGTTGTAACGCCAGGTGAAAAATGGCATGAAAAACACTTTTTTTGTTAATTTATTTTTGATGATTGAATTTTAATATATCATAATGCGTAAGTGTAGACTTCAAAGTATCAAAAATCAAAATTAAATATAATAATAACTCTTTATTTTTAGATAAACATCCATAAATTAAAGACATTGGAAAAATTACAAATATTTATCCTAAGTTTTGCTAATTTTAAGACTGTTATATTAGACTTTTGTTGCAATCTTACATGCAAAACATATCATTTTATATACACAAACGCGCCTGCCGCAAAAATTTAACTCTTGAGGAAAAAATAAACAAATTTGTAGGTACAAATTCACTCCAAAAATTCACTCCAAAATGGAATCAAGTTGCTTAACTTTAACTGATTAAAAAATGGCATACCGTTTATAATATAGAGAGAAAAATTTTGATGTAGACCATTTTAATATTTAAATATGAATGCAATTTTTTATTTTTAATGTGTAATGAAAAGAAAAGTGTAGCAACTTTGCAATGATAAGAAAAACTTTCGTTAGATCTACATTAAAAATGGTATTTTCAAAGGATATTTTTTTAAATTAAGTTAATAACCTTACCTTTTGTTTAATAAACCTTTCTCAATGTTTTCATAAATCTAATGTAGACTTATTTATAAGAATAACTTAAATTGTAAAAAGTGTATTTGTGTCTAATTTTAAAAAAGAGACTATTTTATTCATTTGTAGTGTTTTATAATAAAACATAATACTTGTAAAATTTTACACTAGCTATGTATTTTCTCAGATACAAGTTGTCAATATAATCAGTTAACGATAAATTTAGGTGGCCTAAAGTGTACATAATACTGTAATTAGTATACGATTATAACAGTTATTTATTGTTTTTTGGCAAAATATAGCATGTTAATTCATTATTTTTTATCAAATTATTATAATATTAGAACGTTATAATAATATACAAATACAAAAATAATTGATATTATTAAAATTGTATACCGATAAACTAGACGTGAAATAAAATCATTCACATGTTTGATTTCATTTAATATTACTATTATGTAATGCAAGAATTTCATTCTGATATTATTTCAGTGATTAAGATTCAATATAATTTATTTTGTTACACAACTGTGCATTAAAGGGTCGAGCACACTGAAGTGGACCTCAACCCTCGTGCAGCCCGTCTCGGTTTGCTCGATCCTTAAATGTTTAAATTTTGTTGCTTCTAGGATAGTAACTATAAACGTTATTATTAATAGCAGTTGGATAACAAAGAATCTGAAAAAAATAATTACATATTAATTAAATGTATTTTAAAAGTGCTTAAAGTATTTGTATAAAAGAATTGTATGACTATAAATAATTGAATTTCAAATTATTTATTACTAGCGACCTGCCCGCGCAGCTTTTGTTCCCGTGGGAATATCGAAAAGGTTTATACACTTAAACCTTCCTCAAGAATCAATCTATCTATTAAAAAAAACCGCATCAAATTGCGTAGTTTTAAAGATTTAATCATACATAGGGACATAAGGACATAGGGACAGACAGAGAAAGCAAAGCGAGTCGACACTAACTCAGTGGTAGAGCGTCCCGCCTTTAGGGAAAGGGTCAAAAGTTCAATCCCTGCGTGTTATCGATTTTTCTTTGTTGTTTTGAAAGTTTTGTTTTATATCATAAGATTGCAAACAAGCAGATGGGTCTCCTGATGAAAAGAGTCAACCATTGCCTATTGACACCAAAGCTGTTAATGGTGCGTTAATATTTTGTGGCAAGATCTAATGCCACATGCATAAGTTTACCGGCTACCTTACCCTCTAAACCGGAACACGACAGTGACAAGCACTGACGCTATTGCGGTAGGAATAGGTAAAGCGATGGTAGAGCGAGAGTAGAGAGGCGAGACAATGCAGATCTCTACCACCTAGTAGTCACGATGGTAGTGACTCGCATAGCCAATTGGTCGCCTTTTACGACCTGCCTGGCGGAACGGCAGTTGGTCTATACTTCAAAGGAGCCCGGAACCAACACGAGGTGTTTTTAGATTTTAGATATTGTAAGTTTCTCGTTTTTTGGAACTAAGTTCCTCATGAAGCGTTTCGGAGGGGTACCCTAGCCGGCAAAACACCTGTAACGTTAAAGAAAAACGTAAGATGTCTTATAATATTCGTTCCTATCTGGTGTCCCACGACACCACGAGTTTTTTATTTTATTTAGACCATTCTTCTTTAATGTGTGTCATTATTGTTAAAAACACTAAATAGTTTTTAATATATATGCTATAGCTGTTGTTATTATTTTTTCTGTAATTATTGGGATACATTTTCATATTATAATTTCAAATATAGTTTTACTCTAAGAAAGGCTTAAATATTGGGAAATTGCTTTTAGCGAGTAGAATTGTCCAGCTCTTTTGAAGACCCCTGTTAAGAAAGTTTGAAGCTCATTGTTCGCTGAACTTTCTCGAATATTCATGAAGGTTGATATTTGAACTTTGTTTTAAATTAATTTAATCTGTGATTATTTTGATCTCATTGAAACGTAGATAATTTATAATGTAAATGTATCAATAACATTTTAGTTTTAAGTTTAAGAAAATGTAAAATTGTTTATATTTCTCTTTTAAGTGAATAAAGAGATGCTAAGACATATTGTTTGAATTTTCATCAAATTAAACGCTTACATTTAAAATACTTATTAAATTAGGCTCATGAAAAATCAACGATCAAAACTATCCTGATGATATCTATACTATCTCAACCGACACAATCACACACACCACACTACACCAATTTCCCCGGTCTAGAAGACTTCTGCACATTTAATCCGAACGCCGCACTAAGCCGAGGTCTGAGTGCTAAGTGTGAATTTTTCTTTTCGCATTCGATCGTGAGCGCGTTTCGAGTTTATGCTATTTATGACATTGTCACAGGAGATGAAATGTGGATTTATTGTTTTGGACCCGAAAAAAAATAGCAATCTTTTGAATGGGTGTTTAAAAATGAGAACAGGCCAACAAAAGTGGGACAGGCGAGAAACGTTGGAAAAAAAAAATGATCGCGTTTTTTTTCTCAACTACGGGTCCCATCTGTACAATTCCACTTAAAGATCAAAAGAGTGTTAATGCCGAATGGTATTCTACCATTTGTTTACCCAGGGTGTTAGAAAAAGTTCGCGAAAGACGATCCAAAATCCGCATTATCCTACACCATGATAATGTTTCTTCACACACGGCCAACAAAACAAAGTCATTTTTAGCTTCCGAAAAAGTATATCTTGTCACTTTTCCTGCACATAGCCCCGACCTAGCACCCTGTGATTTTTATATTTCCCCCAAAATCAAAGATTTGATGAAAGGTTTTACTTTTATCAACTCCGAAGAGGCATTGATAGCGTTCAATCAGCACGTAGAAAACATGCCTTCAGATCTGTGGTCCTCCTGTTTTGAAAAATGGTTCGATCGTATGAAAAAATGTTTAAAATGTAAAGGAAATAAACATAATATTTTGGTTATAACATGTTGTTTTTTTTAAGTTACGCAAAACTTATAGTGTAACCTACGAACGTAATAATTTAATCTTCAAAAACATGTATATTTTTTCATAATGATGTTGATCTGTCGAATGTCAATCAACGCAATTTTGGAGCTCGAAATTGTTTTATTAGGTACAAAATGGATAGGTTAAAAAAATCCAATAAATGTCAGACAAACTTTGAATTAAACACTTTTGTCATTGATAAATCCCGAACGAAACAACTGATTTAAATCCGATTTAAGGTACTGGCTACTAAGGTAAATTTAGGGTTGTATATATTTTTCAATGCTGAATCATAATAAAATTGTAAAATTAAATTTTGTCCAAAAAAAAGAATGTTAGGGGTGGACAACCCTTATCACTTAACAGTGTAAAAAATAGTAGTAGCCGATTCGCAGACTTACTGAATATGCATACAAAATTTTATAAAAATGGGCCAAGCTCTGCGGCTCTGCTCTGCGTATGGTAAGTGACATAGTGACACGAGAATTTTATATATAAGGTAAAAAAATGTGTACATAATATAACCAATGTCTAAAAAGTAAATATATAAAAAAATATATACAACATAATAAATAATACTACACAAAAATACAATAGGATGATATAAAAATAACAAAAATAACAAAATTCAATTAGTATAACTAATAGTTATTTAGAGTTATTTTGAATATTCTACATATAATTATATATTCTAGATTGACAAAAATATTATATTGTTATTATTATAACAATATAGGTAGGTAATTCATTGAATACACTGGACAAACTAGAATTTACCGATCAGTGACAGAGACAGAAATACTTTTGGAATACGCTTTCTTCGTTCCTGGTATTACGTTCAGGTACTTGTTTGATTTTAATATTTTATAGTATTTAGTAGTCTGTGGAACTGGGATGAAATGGAATACGTGGAACGGTAATGTGATATTTTTGGATATGGTAGGAACTAATCTCATGAAATACCTAATCTTTGTACTTAATCCAATATATACGCCTCATCTCTAGTCAGAAGTTATTATATGTTGTAAATCATAAGTTGCAAAGCTGTCTCCTTAGTCCACATTATCGTGATCGTGATCTTCGGAACCCTATATTGTGCGTGGCCCGACACGCACTTTACCAATTTTTTGTAATAAAACTTTAAAATATACCTACCGAATTTCTATGCTTGCTAGAAAAACAATTGAAAAATACCAGTTTTTTTTTCCTTTTAATTATTGCATCTTCACAATGTCACATTTAAGGTGAACGCACACTTATGCGAGCCGAACGAGTCGAACAAAACGAATTTTAGAATTCTGTATATGAAATCGCATGAAACCTTGCACACTTACCCGCGTCGAATCGACGTCGAATTCATTAGATTTTAATACAAAATCTAAAATTCGTTTCGTTTGACGCGTTCGGCTCGGATAAGTGTGCGTTCACCTTTAATAATTTAAATTCAATAATAAAAAACCAACCAGTTACATTCAGTACAGCCAAAGAGGTTTGATTACTAATAATACATTCAAAATACGAAATATTTATTTATAATATTTTTGCCCCGACCTATTATGTTGGGCTTTCTCAGAGTGAGAACCTACCAACTAAAACCCCATAGTGTTCCTCACTTTGCCTTGAGTGAGAGGGGTATGGGCTCGGTTTTAATAAACCCAGCCTAGTCTAAGCCGTGATAACTAAAAAGAAACACTATAAATCTCATTATTACACATACAAAAGTTCTTAAAATGTTTAATGTGTTTACTATACAGGCTGACTGGTGAGTTACCTTCGATACTTCTGGGAAGTACTCGGTACTCGATTCTTGTTAAAACGAAATAATAAAAATAGAGGCTTAATTTATGACCATTATTCTAAAAATAAGTGAAATGTGGATATTATGGTCTTTATGCACGATGCGGCACGCGCTAGTCGACATCAAGGACACGCCGCCGCCACTCTCCGCTATTATATGTTGATAGCACGCTGCGTCCGCGCGGTGTCCAAGTATAGCGCAGGTAAATATAGGATTCTCGGTGTACTGTTTAATAAGAATTTTGAGATTTATTTTTTATTTTATTTTTTCTCATCATAATATATGATCGCCAACTATCACGTCCTTAAATATTGAAGGTAACTTACCAGTCAGTCTGTATAGTGCCTTAATGGCAAGATTACCTTTTTATATCATAAGATAGCAAACAAGCAGATAGCTGCTCTCCTGACAGAAAGAGAAATCATCGCCTAGAGATACCAAAGATGTTAATGGCGCGTTGCTCCGTAATCCGTGTAGCGGGATGAAAATGCCACATGCGTAAGTCTACCGACTATTTTCAACTCCAAGCAAGAAACACGACAACGACAAGCATTGACGCTATTGCGGCCGGAACAGACAAGGCGGTCGTACCAAATACCCGGGTGAACGTTGCGGAATTCTACCACCTAGTAGTTACAATACCATCGTAACTGTTAGGTTCCGTAATGTCTCGCCCGGGTATTTGGTACAACTGCCTTACTTATTCTTGCCGCAATAGCGTCAATGCTTGTTATTGTTGTGTTCGGGTTTGGAGTACCTGGTAGATTTATGCATGTGGCATTGCCGTTTCGCCGCACGGATAGCAACAACCTTTAATATTAATAATAATAATATAAATATATTACATTTGGAACTTCAAATAATAATATTCCCGATAATGATTTTCAAGTCATTGTACACTCTTGTAACAACTCCCAATCACTTCACATCACATCACTTCACATCACTCATATATGTTGTTGTGTATCACTAGAGCTCGTAAATTCAATAAAATATCTAGGCGTATACTTAGATCCTTTACTTTCATGGAATTTACATATTCGAATAATGTACGACAGATATCGGAAATTGATTTACGTTTTTTAAAAATTGCGCCGAATTGCCGATTCAAAATTAATTAAAATAATTTATTATGCTTTAGCACAATCTATTATGACTTACTGTATTGGAGCATGGGGAGGTGCTGCGAGATCACACATGTTACAGCTAGAAAGAGCACAACGTGCACTTCTCAAGGTTATGACATTTAAGTCTTACAGATTCCCTATTAATCAATTATACTCTAAATTAGATGTACTGTCGATAAGAAAATTGTTTATTCTTAGTACTATAATGGTTCAACATAAAAGACTTCAGTATGACAAAAATAAACTCCAAATTAGTAGAAGGAATAAAATGTGCAAAATAGTTTCTTGTAGATTATCACGATTGCAAAAATTTCAATATTTTTTATGTCCCTTTTTATATAACAGAATAAATGAAAAACTCAACCTATATTCACTAAATGCATTTGATTGCAAAATTAAGCTTATAGTTTGGCTTAAGACATTATCTTACGAAGATACTGAAAATTTATTTAAAATACAAAAATAAGGCAGATTAGGTTAAATAAAGTAACACAAAATTAATTTTTTGTACATAACAATGTTTTGTTTATACATTTATTGGTTTATTATATAAGTAATTAGTAATTAATAGTAAGCTGGTTATATGTTTAGTGTATGTAATTATGTTGGTTATTTAACAGCATAATTCATTGACCTACTAGAACTTGAATACCACACCACTTGTGTACCACAGCATAGATTTGCAATATAGGGAGAATATGGTGCCTAAAATACAGGCTAGGCCTAGTTTAGGTGCCAAAAACGCATAGTTTTTAATACGCGCAATTAGTATACAATTTAGATCAATTGTAAATATTAAATAAAAATTTTAAATATTTATGTGTTAACTATGTAAAAATTGTTCAAGAAATTTAGGTCATTAGACTTAGTGGTCTAACTTTATAATACATAATTCATTGACCTACTAGAACTTGAATACCACACCACTTGTGTACCACAGCATAGATTTGCAATATAGGGAGAATATGGTGCCTAAAATACAGGCTAGGCCTAGTTTAGGTGCCAAAAACGCATAGTTTTTAATACGCGCAAATAGTATACAATTTAGATCAATTGTAAATATTAAATAAAAATTATAAATTATCTATTAATAATTATGTGTTAACTATGTAAAAATTGTTCAAGAAATTTAGGTCATTAGATTTAGTGGTCTAACTTTATAATATTCTAGTTATAGTAATCCTATTTAGACGCTACCCGCAAATTTTGTTTTTTACAAAATATGTTATTGTGTATCCGTGTTATGACAAAAATAAAGTTATAATTATTGCCTTTAACATTAAAACATATTATGCAATATCCTGAATTGGTTGTTATAAAAGAAAATTATTATGAAAACAAATATAATCATAAAATCCGACGCCTGAAACCATATTAATCAAGAGGTGGTTTTATTCAAAGAACTGATTTATTAAGCAATTTTCGCCACGCAACGATCTGAATGCTTTTCATCGATAAAATAAACAGCTGGTGGAAATAACAATTTTTATGTATTTGTTTCACCAGGTAGACTAATTTATTATATTTTCAACACATTTTATAGCTTTTTTGCCGTCTTGGCCTGGGGTGCTTTTAAATAATAAACTACCATTCTGCCAGGCAGTTTGTAAAAGTCGAAGGATGGGCTAAACATATCACCTCTAGGTTTTTTATATCAGAATATTAAACAAGCAGATGCAACTCTTGATGAAAAAAGACAATCATCACCTACTGATACTAAAGACATTGGTGCGTTACTATTTATAAATGTTTTTTTTTATATCATAAGATAACATTTTTTTTTTTTTCTTGTATTGATTTTATGAGTTTAGTTGTAAGTAAATTGTAAAGATAAATTGTGAACTTAGATTTATAAAATGTAATTATTAATTATAATTAATTAGATTGTAATATTATGTATTTGCACACCGGAATTGCCGGTAGATTATGGCGTTCTGATAAAGCTGTAACACCTATTAACTGTAACCCATTTTCATGCAAATAAAATATATCTATCTATCTATCTATCTATCTAACAAACAAGCAGATGAGTCTCCTGATGGAAATAGTCAACCATCGCCTATAGACACCAAAGATGTTAATGATGCGTTGCTATCTTGTGGCGGGGTCTAATGCCACATGCACAAGTTTACCGGCTATCTTACCCTCCAAACCGAAACACGACAGTGACAAGCACTGACGCTATTACGGCAGAAATAGGTAAGGCGGTGGTACCAGACCCGGGCGGGATAATGCAGAACTCTACCACCTAGTAGCCACGATAGTAGTGACTCGTATAGCCAATCGGTCGCCTTTTACGACCTGCCTGGCAGAACAGCAGTAGGCTATTCTTCAAAGGAGCCCGGGACCAACACGGGGAGAAAGTAGTAGTACTATATTCACGCTCGCATCTCGAAGAGATAGACAGACGTACAAACCGTGCACCTAGTTTAGCTGAAGATATTTAGTCCTACAATGTGAGAGATGGCAAGCCTATCGCCAACATGCACTTACCTAATCGCAGGAAACGTTGTTTATTATCAGAAAATTGAAAAAAAAACACAGTTTTGGATTGCCCGACCCGGGAATCGAAGCCGGGACCTCATATGGTTAACACCGACAGCGGATCACAAAACCACAGAGGCGATATTTATGAATGGCGGGATGATAATGCTACGTACATAAAGAATATGGGCGACTACAACTTGGTATTTAAAATTATTGTATTTAGGAAATCTCCTGCTACAAAAAACCTTGTAAGTTTGTAAAATTTTCTTCGTATTTATTATGTTTGAGTAAAGCCTGTGAAAAAAGAAATATTTTTTTAAATAAAGCCTTTATTTGAATCATTATATTTGTTGTCTAAATTTGCTTTAATGTGTTACCCATGAAGCTGCATTATATCTGGAGGCAGCACTTCTAATACCTACTTGAAACACAACTTTAAATGCTGCTGTCATCTTCTAAGGTCTTACTCTCTTTTTCTAACATAGCTGCATAAAAAGAGATGGGAAGACCTCATTGACAGAGATATAACGTAAATATTTGTTTCAATTGATTAATACTAGTGCTAGATCCACCTATACCTAATAATTCATGGTGTTACCCAGATAACTGTCCTTGTCATTTGCCAATAATGTTAGCTGACAAATGTTATTATTGTTACATATAATAAAAACGTACGAAAGCCAAAACTGTACTTTGAATATCTTTTTTAAAAGAATACTTGGGGCGTGATCTACAATCGATATCGAAGCCAAAAATATAGTTTTTAGAATTTTTGTCTGTTTGTCTGTATGTATGACCGTGATAAACTGAAAAAGTACTGCATGGATTTACTTCAATTTTTTTTATGAATATTACTAATAGGTCGGGTCAACATATAGGCTACATATTATCACGCTATCACCTACGGGGGAGGGGCAGAGCGGAGTAAACGAATCGCGGACGAAGTCGCTGGCAACAGCTAGTCAAACAATAAATGTGTTCAGCGAAACTAAAACCTCAGAATTCTGAGCTAAGATTTCTGCTGGTCACGGGGACACTTTATAGATACTTAGAAACTGTTCAATGCCGCCACTCAACTTAGTATGTCACGGAGTTGTGGTATAATTCTGATTCTTTTCCTTAGGTTCACTTAAAGACAGAAAGTATATGCTGACTCTTAAACGAAACCGCTCGCTTAATATATAATATTTTATTTACTCTGACTACTAACTCAGATTACTGAGGTAAGAGTTTCGCTGAACACATTCAATTATTTGCATTAAACCCTCGATACAATATTTATCACCTACTATATTTTGCACTAAGTTATTCACTAATCACTGTTTATATTTGAAAAATGATTACTTGTGCTTGGTTTGAAAAACAAAACTGTAAAACTAAACTTAATTTTTTGTAATTTATTAATTACTTTACTTCACTTCAAAATATTTCAAAGCATTTTATGAAATTTAATCCGCTTTGTTTATTAAAATGATTTATTGGAAACATTAAAGCATTTCAATTCTAAAAACATAGCATATTTCTTTCAGGTATACGCTTGTATAACAACCCGCCATTATTCTTTACCGGCTAACTTACTTTCAAATCGAAACACGACAACGGGAAGAATCGACGCTATTGCCATAGGAATAAGTAAAGTGGTGATACTTAACCTGGGCAGATATTGCAGATTTCTGCATTCTAGTAGTTACGATGGTATTGTCTAGTGGTCCAGCGTTGGAGTTGACCACATGAGGTCCTGGGTTCGATTCCCGGGTCGGGCACTTTAAAAAAAAGTGTTTTTTCACTTTTCTGAGAAACACAAAGTTGCCCGGGATTGGAAAGTGCCCGGTTGGCGATAGGCTTGCCACCTATCACATTCGTGGGACCAAGTATCTTCGGCTAATCGTGGGTACACTTGTTGTGCCTCTGCCTACCCCTTCGGGGATATGGGCGTGAAGATACTTTTGTCTATTTTATTTTACAATTATTAATAATAAATTAACAGCAAAAAAGTTCCTCAAAACTTATTTACTTTAAAATTATGCCCAATATCTTTATTAGCATCGTAAAACTGGGCCTCAGGAGCTGATGACTTATTTAATGGTGTGTCACCTCTAAATGGGTTGTCACAAAAATATTTCATTTCACCTTTCGCTTAAGTTACGAGAACTTCGGCGGAGAAAACGTTTGAGAGGTCGCAATAAAGTTTTTACGATTGTTTTACGTTCGCTTCTATTTACTTTAGCGTGTTATAAAACTTAGGTAATTTCGTTTTGCAGTTAGCTGTTACGTCGAATAGAACTTTCAACCTGAATTCGGAAATATTGAAAAGGATATTATAAAATTTTATCATCGCGGCACAGTTGGTCTTATTGTCACCTGATAATGCAAGATCCTGTATAAGTAATAATATATTACTGTATAAGTAATCCATATTATAATATAATAAATGCGAAAGTCTGGATGTTTGTGTTAGGTTTTCATTTAATAAAGTAATATTTTGCCCGATATAAATGTGCGAACTTGTTTGTTTTCACTGGCATCCCTAAATTTCAAAAACGTCTGTTAAATATTTTTAACAGACGCACACTTTCGCATAGATGCTCGAAGGAGCATGACGTCCCCAACAGTCGGCCTCCATTGATATCATTCTTGAACGTGCATAAGTAATTTAAGGTAATGTATTTCTTAAGTTATGTTTCATTATAAGGAATAGGAATAAATAGAATGTAGAATTTAATAATAAAATAATGTTATTAGAATTATGAAGAATGTGAAAAGAAAATACAAATGTAATATAAATTGATTACGTAGTTTTAATTAGTAAAGGCAGTTTTTAATATTTAATACAAGGGCGGAACTTGGCCGTTGTCCATAGCTACTACATGCTAGCTACACTCTCATGCACCACTTTACTTGCCAATTGTAGGGTTCTGCCCACATTTGGATGGATGAATGTTTGTTACTCAATCAAAAAAAATACTCAACGGATTTGAATGAAATTTTCCACACATGTAGCTGATTACCTGAAATAGAATACAGGCTATTTTAAATTCCGAAAAAATAAGGCTATCCCGCGGGATTCGCCAAAAAATTTATAATGTAGCGGATTGCACGCTACAGCTAGTAATGTTAATAAAGCACAAATGATGGTATAACCGTCATCTATGCTTTATTAACATTAACAACCCATACTAAAAAATAATGTTTTTTATGCACCAAATTAATTCTGTCAAAAATCTGAGGCGCGGGGAAAAAAACACGGTGTTCCGATTGGCTAATTTAAAATCGGTACTTTGTCGCGCGTGTTACATCTCACTGGATTGGTCGTTACCAATTCTTGCGTTTCAGTTCGGATTACTTATAAGATTTATTAGTTTGATGTGCTGACAGAAAAATTTGTCTGTTATTTGGTCTCTAGGCTGTTTAATTGATTATGAGAAATGATGGATAAAGTATAAGTATAAATTAAGAATATACAGTGACACATGACACTGACAGATAGGTTGCCTAGCTAAATAATCGTGTGCTGCACTTAGCATTAGACTTAATAGTTAAAAATGTAATTAAATTACTTTAAACTACTCTCCCTATTGTTTATTTATAAAAATCGTGCCCTAATTGAAAGAATATATACCTATTAGTCTTATTCTCTTTTGCTGGCATACACATTCGCATAGTACGACTAATTGCATCACAACACCAGCATGTAGAGAGAATGAAATATTAATAAAATAGATATCAATATTTCTTTCTCTCTACATATTGGTTTAAATATGCTAGAGAAAGCCCAAGGAGAAGAATATTTTTATTTTTATTAACTTTAAATATTGCTTTTGATAATTAGATTAAAAATAAAATGCTTTAGACTATTATTTTAAAAAAAGTATCTTCACGCCCGTATCCCCGAAGGGGTAGGCAGAGGTACATCAAGTGCACCCACGATTAGCCAAAGATATATGGTCCCACAAATGTGATAGGTGGCAAGCCTATCGCCAACCAGGCACTTTCCAATCCCGGGCAACTTTGTGTTTATCAGAAAACTGAAAAAACACTATTTTTTATGTGCCCGACCCGGGAATCGAACCCGGGACCTCATGTAGTCAACGCCAACGCTGGACCACTAGACCACAGAGACATTTATTTTACTTTCCCTCAAATAAGAAGATGAATAAAAAAGTTTAGTTTTCGATTTTCTTATATCTGTTTGTATATGTAATTAAGGAAACAAGACTTTCGTGGCCTAAGCTAACGTAGTATGCATTTCCTCATTTTTATATAGAGATAGTCTATATCTCATTATGGTACTTATTTTTCACAGAAGAAAGGGCAGACGAGCAAGAGCCTCACCTGATGGTAAGTGATCACCGCTGACCATGAATGTCCGCGATACCAGAGATTTTTTCTTCTTTTGCCAGCCTTTTAAAGTTTTAAGTATAAGCAATGTATTTTCTTGAAGGTACGGAAGCGCCCTTCCAAGGCCGCCTTAGACATCCAGATGCCTCGGTCGAGTCACTTACAGTATCCGGCGATAAATATTGCACATCGACCTTTGGAAAGAGACAATCGGCTAATTTCGGCTCCGTAGAGCGTTATCTCTGTCGCACAAAATACAAACAGTCCGGTACCTATTAGGAGCTGTTAAAACAAGTATGATTTGCTTCTTTTGATATTTTTATTCTTTGTATAAAATACACTAATTTTTCTATAAGTGATGGCTTTAGGTTGGGGTAAAATAAAATAAAAAAACATTTTACATTATGTTTACGTATTTAATTATTTTGGAACATTACAGCTTTAATGTACATAATAAACACCATTATACCTATTGCTAAAATGAGACATTGCAATAAAAATAATAATAATTCTAATTCTCAATTACTTCCATTTCACTATCTGTGCTCTCAAAGAGGTCAATATCACTGTCACTATCAGCCGTATTTATTACTAATCTATCAGTGTAATTGTCTAAACTGTGTTGAATGCTTCTATATTCATTCTCACATTTGATTGCATGATCGCAAACCTTTTTCCACTCTTCAGCGCCGATCATGTTTACTTTTTCAGTCAATAATGTTTTTACTGTAGTTAAGTTCATACCCACATTTCTAGAGGCTACATAGCCTTTCAGTTGAGACCATATATTTTCAATTGGATTAAAATCCGGATGATATGGTGGCAATCGCAACACAGTGTGCCCATGTTCGGCAAGTATTTTGTCCACAGAAAACTCTGTATACCTCTCCTTGTGCTGACATATAATAGCGTAAATCTGGGTTTTTGTTAATTTTGGATCAATTGGAATTTCATGTCTGTTTAACCAGTTGATCATTTCCCGTTTAATGGTGTTTGAGTTGGGGGGTCTCTCAACATACTTGTTGTGATAGGGTGCGTTGTCGATAACTAGAACAGAATCACTGGGTATATTTGGGATTAATTGGTTAACCAGCCATTTCTCATAGTTATCGTTATTCATTTCATTGTGATAGTCACCTGTAGTGTCCGTGGATTTATACGTTAAAAAAGCACTGGGTACAAAGCCTTTTTCATTTCCCGCATGAACTATTATCAAACGTCGACCTTTTGAAATTGGCTTTTTTACTCCTTTTTTCTTATCGTCACTCCAAGATTTCCCTTTAGTGTGGGATGCATGTATATATGACTCATCCATGTAGACGATATTTTTTCCTGTTTCGCGAAATTTGCGTATTTTATCAAGGTATTCCATTCGTTTGAGACTAACGTCGTGCTTTTCCATTAGAATTTTTCGATTATCTTCCATTTTAGTGAACTGAAATCCCATGTCATGAAGTATTTTTCTCAATGTTTTTTCAGACCCATTGTAATTAATAGCTTCAGATAACTTAGCTTTTAATGATTTTATTGTTGGCAGTTCATTAAATCGTAAGTGAAAATCATACACCATTCTTCGAACAACATCGTAATCAAAATCGTCCATATCCAAACGAAATTGCTTTTTTGGTCTCCCTTTTTTTGGAGTGCTGAACTTAATTTCAGTCGAATGTGTTTCAGTACTGACTTCGTTTAATATATTGTTCAAAGTTCTTCTTGAAATTCCAGTGGCATTTGCAACTCGCTCTTGAATCTTCTTAAAATAACAACTTACATTTTCATCTACTTTTTTTTTAAATCTATCAGCTTCGCTTACAAAGTATTTATAAACATTGTAGATAATTTCACGTGACTGACCTCGTAAAGGTTTCCCTCTTTTTCCGAAAGATGCCATATTACAACTTTAAATTATTTAAATTTGTGGGTGTTATCAACTCTAAATATATATTTTTTTCGGGACGCGACTGCACTCTATCGTACTTGAACAACGACTGACTAAACGTCACATAGGTAGTGTGGGACAGAGATAACGCTTTATGAAGCCGAAATTATCCGATTGTCTCTTTCCAAAGTTCGATGTGCAATATTTATCGCCGGGTACTGTACTTGTCTTGCGTAATATAATCATAATATTATTATAACAATATTATGTCAATGTGTAAAACTAGCTATTATTTGCGACTTCGTTTGCGTGATCCAAAATCACTACTTCCTTTTACACAGTCGGGTAATAAAGTAGCCAATTACATGCGAGAATAGTGTAGCTTTCTAGTGGTAAAGGAATAGAAGTAATTTTTAAATACGGTCCAATAACTTCGAGTTTATTATATACGAAAATACCAAAATACAAAAATACCAAACTACCTACTTACTACGCCTGGTATACTAGAGTAGAACTTAGAAGAATTCATTTTTCTGCTACTTTCCGCACTAATCCTTTCCTAATATTTAGCTACAATTTTTCTTCATTCGAGCTTAATTGTATTTGGCGGCGTCCGCTACTTGTAAAGAATTTCTCCTTCACGTCAGGAGCTTCTTTGCTTGACTGCTCTCAGTTGGGTACCGGTACTCGATGTTCTATATATTTTTCAGCGTGAATTTGTTAATTAAAGACAAACATTTTTAAATACTTTTTATTTGACCGACCAGACGTCCGTCCTATCCAAATTACATACATGAAACATCAGCTATTTTCTAAAACAATTCTACACGTTCCATTAAATTCAAAATTCAAAGTCAGACAAGTGGCCAGCATTTGCAATAAATTATAACACACCAAAGTGGTGTTACAGTACCAACGCCTTGGCTTTTCCAGCCGAAATGATGTCAGTATTTGTCACTGCTAAGTTCCAGTTTGGACAGTGAAGTAATTAGTAGACATAAGTACATGTGGCATTACCATATCACCGCACGGATGGATACGCACCATTAACATCTTTAGTGTCTATAGGCGATGGTTATCTCTTTCCATCGAGAGAGTTATCGACTTGTTTGCTTATCTAATTATGTAAAATAAATATAAACATGAAAGGTATTCCGGTAAATATTTTTCTATCAAGTCATAAATATTCAGTTTTTTTAAACGCGGGCTTTTTTATGTTAACAGCAATTATGAAAAAATTAGCTGCGCTCTGCCGCTGTGAGACCAAAGTTTGTTTTATGAATTCCACGTGAACGATATATTATTCTGAAGAAGTAACATAATTGATAATTATTACTTACTAGCTGACCGAGCAAACGTTGTTCTGCCTTTTTAATTACTGTTATTTTTTCTATATTTTCTCATCTTTTAAACCTTCCCTGAACTTCAATTCAACAAGCAATTCAAAACCAAAATTGACCAAATCTATTCAGCCGTTCCCTAGCTTTAGCGAGACTAACTAACAGCAATTGATGTTTATACGTATATAGATAGATAACATATACGATAATTATATTTCGTATAGATTATATTTTTTTATTTTTTATATTTTTACACTTTTATTTTTTTATATTAAAAGATAGCAAACAAGTAGATGGGTCTCCTGATGGAAAGAGTCAACCATCGCCTATAGCTACCAAAGACGTTATTGGTGCGTTGCTATCTTGTGGCGAGGCCTAATGCCACAGGCATAATTTTACCGGCTACCTTATCCTCCAAACCGGAACACGAAAGTGACAAACACTGACGTTAATGCGACACACGAAAGTTACAAGCACTGACGTTATTGCGACAGCAATAGGTAAGGCGGCTTTTTATCTTAATTGTTAAAACAATCATAGACTCTCTTTTTTAAATATATTTACGTTCAATTATTTCATGATTGATTACGAATTAATATACACGCTCTGTATTAATAATATTAGTACTAGGAGGATTAATACATACATACATAAAAAGAAAATACAAAAATATATGAGACTAGCTGCAGCGTGCAACCCGCTGCATTACAACAGTTTTTGTCGAATCCCACGGGACTAAATAGTTTTTCCGGGATAAAATAGCCTATGTGCTATTTCAGGTCCTTATCTACCTGTGGGCCAAATTTTATTTAAATCCGTTTGGTAGTTTTTGCATGCTTGAATAACGAACATCCATCCATCCAAATATCCATCCATCTTTCCATCCAATATAGATTTTATGAGGAAAAAAGCATCCAAAAATAAAATCTTGAGTCACAAAATAAATTCCACAAAGAATTAGAAATTAATGAACGTTTCCTTTTCCTTTGAAAGGGGCTTTCCTCCCTACGATAATTTAAAATTCTAAATCTTTAATCAACAAGAAACATTGTTGGTTTAAATGAGTGGGTCAGTTTAATATCGCTTTCAATTAGAAGTTTAAATTATTCAGAAAATTTGTATTAATCTTTGGAAATAATTATCAATTTACTTAGAGATAACCTTATAATATTCTTGCTATAATAATAAGTATTAAAGGTTTAGCAAGAATATTAGATCAAAGTATAGATTACAGATATACTACATGTATGCTTAACTTCTAAAAATCTTTTCTGTATTCCCACAAAGGGAACTAACTGATCTCAATTTATTTTACACGTATCAGCACAAAAGTCATAATGTAAAGTAAAGTAGCTTCACGCCCGTATCCCCGAAAGGGTGGGCAGAGATACAAAACTTCGCGCAATGACGCGATACATGCAGATATGACCAGCTATTATCAGTTATCGACGCAGACATTCCGTCTTCGTGTGCCGTAGCGCGCTAATACCTTCGGGACAATATACGCAGTTGCGGCGGAAGGGTATCAAGAAACTGAAATAAAAAACACATTTTTGAATTGCCCAACCTGGGGTTCGAACCGGGGAAATCATGTAGTCAACACTGTTATAAAAAGGAGTGTAAGAAACGAAATAAACTCACCGTAGATCCGGAAAATAAAGAAGACCCCAGCGGCACAATTTTTCCATCCACGCTCTCCAGCTATTTTCCTTAGAGTATATCAGTTGCAGTTATGTTTGCAAATTGTTTTCTTTAATGTCATAAAATAACAAACAAGTAGATCCCTCTTCTGATGGAAAGAGACGACCATCGCCTATAGACACCAAATATGTTAATGCTGCGTTGCTATACGTGTGGCAAGGTACTAGTGATTCTAGCATGAATTTACCGGCTACCTTGCTTTCCAAACAGGAATACAACAATGATAAGTCAGTCAGATACGTCAGTGCTTGTCACTGTCGTGTTCTGATTTAAAGAGCAAGGTAGCTGGTAAACTTATGCACGTGGCATTAGATCTCGCCGCAAGATAGCAACGCACCATTAACATCTTTGGTGTCTATAGGCAATGGTTGACTCTTTCAATCAGGAGACTCATCTGCTTGTTTGCTTATCTTATGATATAAAAAAGCATTGAAGCTATTGCGGCAGGAATAGGTAAGGCGGTGGTACCAGACCCAGGCGAGACAATACAGAAATTTACCACATAGTAGCCACGAAGATAGTGGCTCGCATAGTCAATCGTTCGCCTCGTATTAACCGCTCACTTCACTTTGGTAACTAATGATACCTCGGAGAAAAATCCGAGTTAATACATTATGGTTCCTATATGGACCAACGTTTTCGCTATTTACCAGTTTTAATACAATACTCTATGGTATTTTATGGTTTTCGAACGAAACATTGTACAGAATAACATCAAATTGGCATTCTTTTTTCAAAAGAACTTAGTCTGCCATTTTGATTCGTGATGTGTGTTATGTGTTGGTTGCATTTAATACAGGTTAATTGAAAAGTGTTTTGCGTATTAATCAACAAGTAAACTTTATTAATAATCAAGATTAGTTCAAGATCTAACAGTTTAGATAATAATTTTGTCAAAAAACCGTAAATGTTACTTTGTTGTGGAACCAATTACCGACGGGGTATTTCCTAATGGATACGACTTGGGGGCCTTCAAGAAAAGAGCTTACTCCTTCTTAAAAGGCCGGCAACGCAACTGCAAGACCTCTGGTATTGTGGATGTCCATGGGCGGCGGTAATCACTTACCGTCAGGTCCACCTCCTGCTCGTTTGCCCCCTCTTCTATAAAAAAAATATATCAATTAATAAAACATATTTCGTTAACGACCAACTTGATGATACCAGTGCTTTGGGTATGACGGTACCTATTTTATTTATTTTCGTCAATTTTAGTGTTGATATCTATGATCTCAAAAAAATCATATGATGTGAATGTGAAATATCCTAAACAATAATAAAAAAAAATAACATGGCTGTAAAATTGAAAACAAAATAAATTATTTAAAAATTACGAAAAAACTATGTATTAATTATGAAAAAAATATTAATATTTATGTAAATAAATATTTTTGTACTATAATATATGTTGTTTATTTTTTTTTCGTATGTATATGTTTACCAATTATATAAAAAAAATATAAAAAGTATAGGTCATCGATTTACTTTTTGAATTAAAAATCCTCGACTAACAGTAGTCATATTTTTCTCAAAGTGTCGTGTTACACCTGAAGTACTCAAGACCTATTTAAAAATATACGCTTTACAGTATCGGACTCAATCCAAACATCTCATAAACCATTTTTGTGACCATCGTCCTCCGGAACGGACTAGGAACGCGTGCGCGTAACGGTCCGTGTGTTTTTAGAAAAAAATGCGAAAGTGGCTGGTGGTGTGAGCGGTTAACTGCCTGGCAGAACGGCAGATGGTCTATTCGTCAAAAGAGATCGGACCAACATCGAGGTTAAAAAATTCCTTAAAATTACTTATCAATAAACAAGCGATAGTTACATATATACACAATCTTTAAAGCTACCAAATAATGCCCTTTTATGATCGTTCGAGGTTTTTGTTGTGTGCGTATTTACAATTACTAAATTGTGGGAGTATATTCATAATATAATCCTATTTATTGTCCCAAGATACTTGAACCCTAGACAGGAAGGAAGCTAGATTATACTTCATCCCTACATAACTTAGCGAATCCCTCGGGCGCTATAACTTCAAGTTTTACTTTCATAGCGTTGCTACTCAAGTTAAATCTAAATATTTCTGCGTTGTTTGGAATGAGGATTAGGTTGTACTTAATGAAGTTTTGTTTTGTTAAAGCCTCGCTTATTCTTTATTTATTTTGTACATTCCATGTAACGTAAAAGCCCGCTATAATGCGTTTAAGATGTTGTGGCCAATATACTAAAAAAATACTAATACATAGAAATACTATTACATATATAACACCAAAACCCAGAAAAACAAGCATCTATATCACACAAATATTGGTCCCTATCGGGAACCGAAACCGAGCCCCGGGTTAGGTTCGCTAACCTTGCCTAACGGGCCGGTCAATATATGTATATATATATATATATATATATATATATATATATATATATATATATATATATATATATATATATATATACATACATACATAAAAATTCAAAAACTATATTTTTGGCTTCGATATCGATTGTTGATCACGCCTCAAGTATTCTTTTAAAAAAATATTCAATGTACAATTTTGACTTTCCTACGATTTTATTATACATATTGATTGGATTAGTGCAGATCTCCGCCGTGTTGGTCCCGGCCTCCTTTGTAGAATAGGCCAACTGCCGTTCTGCCAGGCAGGTCGTAAAAGGCGACCGATTGGCTATCGAGTCACTAACATCGTGGCTACTAGGTGGTAGAGTTCTGCATTATCTCACCCGGGTCTGGTACCACCGCCTTACCTATTCCTGCCGCAATAACGTCAATGCTTGTCGCTGTCGTGTTCCGGTTTGGAGGGTAAGGTAAGGTAAGGAGGGTTGGAGGGTAGCCGGTAAACTTATGCATGTGGCATTAGACCTCTCCACGAGATAGCAACGCACCATTAACATCTTTGGTGTCTATAGGCGATGGTTGACTCTTTCCATCAGGAGACCCATCTGCTTGTTTGCTATCTTATGATATAAAAAAAAAACATATTACTAGAAAATATATTTTCTTTTTACCAGTCAAATCGTACCGCAACGTTAAGTAACTTCGTTTCAATTCAATCAGGCAAAAACATTTTCTGTCTTGTTCATTAGCAAGGTTGATTGTGTGTGTGAAGTTTGATTGAACTCATTGACGTGATTATACACGTCAATGATTGAAGTCAATCTGTCGCACTCACGTATTGTTGTCATGGTCAATGCGATAGAATGAGTGACATGACACACGTCCGTGACACACACACTTTAACCTCTGTTGGTCCGGACTCCTTAAAAAAATACCTCCTTATTTTTTTTACAAATATTTTGTTTTTGGAACGAAGTTCCTTACGGCAGGCTTGGAGGGGATAGGGATTTTGCTGCGCGACCGAACTGAAAAAAATGTGATAGTAAAACCGTAAGAAAAATGCGTGCAATAAAAGCGTTAAATGAGACGTGCGCAGGCGCGACAGTCGCGTACACAAGCGAGTAGTGCCGTTTAGCCGAAGGAAGTTCGTTCCTACCTGGTGTCCCGCGACACCACATCATTTTTTTTTATCTTCATATCATGATTAGTCATTAAAAAACTACAAAATATTTTATTCATTCTTAGTAGACCCAAGCCTATTATTTACCCCATGTTGGTCCGGGCTTCTTTGAAGAATAGGCTAATTGCCGTTCTAACAGGCAGTTTGTATGAGATGAACGATTGTCTATGAAGGCAATCTTAGCCACTAGGTGGTAGAGTTCTGCATTGTCTCGCACAGGTCTGGTTCTATCGCCTTACCTGTTCCTGTTGCAATAGCGTCAGTGCTTGTCACTGTCATGTTGTGGCTTAAAAGGAAAAGTAGCCGGCAAACTTATGCATGTGGCACTAAGATCTAGCAACAATTATAGCAACGCACCATTAACATCTTTGCTGTCTATAGGTGATGGTTGTCTCTTTCCATCAAGAAAGCCATATTATGCTTGTTTGCTATCTTATGATATAAAAAATGCTACAATAAGTTCATTAATAACATTAATGTATAAGTTGGATAAAATATTGCTCAGACATTTTCAAGTACTCACCCTGATGATAAATAATAAATAATAATAAATATTTATGGGACAAATTACACTTACCTAACCCCAAAGTAAGCAAATTATTTGCTTGTATTATGGATGTTAAGTCAACGATACTATACATATAAATATATATATAAATACTGTTACGTACATAATAAACAACGTTACTGTTACGTACATAAAAAACACCCAAACCCAGAAATACAAACATCTATGCTCATCATACAAATGCTTATCCCTGTGTGGGATTGAACCCGAGCACCGTCGATTGTATATTCAGGGTATCTCGACCAACTCGACCAACGGGGCGGTCAATTTAGTCATTAGCATTCCTGATTAATATAAGTAAAATATGGTAAATTTTAATGTCATTTACATATTGCTAATCTCTTACTGCTGGCAAAAAGGTCGACTGGTTCTGAATTTTTTGGGCAACCTCTATTAGAATATTTGTCGCGAGAAAGCTTAGAACCCTTGTCAGTGGTAAGCTGGCTCAGAGAAATTGATTGCGACAAATAAAATATTATTATGACGTTATAAGAACAAGTAATTTTTGGAAAAACAATAAGTAGTGAACTGTTGGATAAATTTTAGCATCGCGATTCGGTTTGAAAATACTAATATAGTAAAACTGAGGATTATGTTCCATTGAAAAAACACGGAATTTGAAAAAAAAATGTTTTTGTGAATAATGTGTTTTGCTTCGTGTCTGTCTTTGAGAAAAGACCTTCAGCCGTTTTGCCAGTCAGTTCGTAAGAGGCGGCTATTCGTGTGTTACTATGGTGGCTACTGGATGATAGATATCTGCACTGTCTAGCCCGGTTTTGATACCACCGTCTTATCTATTCAGCACAAAGAAATCATCTTTCTAAATTTCAAATGTCACAGCTTCCGACCACAAACCAAATAGTTACAGAAGTCACTCTACATACAAAGGGCGTTCCAGTAATGCACACATAGACACTTGTCATAGTCACGATATCTCGGAATGGCTGGGACTTGGGAGCAGTCCAAGCGCGAGTGCCACCTGCTTGAGAGTCGCGCCAGTGAAATTTTTAGTGCAGAATTAAAAACCAATAATGACTAAATATTAATAAAAAAACATTTCAGTTATTGGTTATCAATAATTAAGTAATAACTAATTTAAATAAATTTTAAATTTTGATAAATATACTTAATACAATTTTCATTAAAATTAAAAAAAATGACGTAATAAAATAGATAAAGTTTTTTTAAATAACAATATACATGTATTTTTTAAATTTAATATAGTATTATAGCTGCAATACCTAATAATAAGTTAATTTTAAATAACTTATTATTAGGTATTGTATATTATTAGTAACTTATTATTAGGTATTGTATATTAATTTCAAAAATTTGAATGTTTTTATAAGTCGCACCCTCTCCTTTTTTAAGTTGCTGAGCCCGATAGAGTTTATAATGCTTAAATTAGCTTTAAGCCTTATTATATTATCCCTTATAACATTATGGAATAAGCAATAAAATTGAAATTGAAATTATATTTTCTTTTCCTGTTTCAATTTCAACAATAAATCAAATACTTACATACGAGTGCCACTACCAGTTTTTTGTGCAAATATATTAGCCTTAGCGCGACCGCCTAGCGTAGGTAAGAAAAGTGAAGTATATACATGAGATTGACTTCTGTAGCTACTTGTTATGTGCTTCAACTACAATTAAAAATATCAAAAAGTTAACGTGGTAGTATCCAACCACAACAATGCACCATGTACTCCGACATTCGCTACAATGGTAACCACCTAAGCATCACAATGTTGTCAATTCATTATGACTGATCTTTAATTAGATATTAGATATTGTTACAAATGAATATGTCAATGGCATAATAAAAAAAATAGTAATATATTGTTATAGTCTCGTGATCTAGTGGCTAGCCTAATCGGCATAGATCATGCGATATCGGGTTCGATCTCCAGGTCGGGAAAAACTGTTATTGAGGTTTCTTTGAATTTTTTTTTTATGTCATAAGATAGCAAACAAGCAGATGGGTCTCCTGATGGAAAGAGTCCACCATCGCCTATAGACACCAAAGGTGTTAATGGTGCGTTGCTATCTTGTGGCGAGGTATAATGCCACATGCATAAGTTTACCGGCTACCTTACCCTCCAAACCGGAACACGACAGCGACAAGCACTGACGCTATGGCGGCAGGAATAGGTAAGGCGGTGGTACCAGACCCGGGCGAGACAATGCAGAACTCTACCACCTAGTAGTCACGATGGTAGTGACTCGATAGCCAATCGGTTGCCTTTTACGACCTGCCTGGCAGAATGGCAGTTGGCCTATTCTACAAAGGAGGCCGGGACCAACACGGTGAAAAATATTCTCCAAAGTAAAAATGTCTGTAGCACGTCGAATGTAATTCTTTTTTTATATATATCATAAGATAGCAAAAAAGCAGATGGGTCTTCTAACGGAAAGAGTCAACCATCGCCTATAGATACCAAAGATGTTAATGGTGCATTGCTATCTTGGCGAAGTCTAATGCCATATGCATAAGTTTACCGGCTAATTAACCCTCCAAACTGGAACACGACGGTGACTAGCACTGACTATTGCACTATTATAGTTAAGGCGGTGGTACCAGACCCGGGCGAGACAATGCAGAACTCTACCACATAGTAGCCACGATGTTAGTGACTCGCATTGCCAATCGGTCGCCTTTTACGACTTGCCGGGCAGAATGGCAATGTATCTATTCTACAAAGGATCCCTGGACCAACACGGGGAAAATTTCGGAGTTGAGAGGTGGTGTGTTGGCCCTTGAGTCGCGAACTGGCATTCATCTTTTTTTTATTTTTTATTTTTTTTTATTTTTTTTATAGAAGAGGGGGCAAACGAGCAGGAGGTGCACCTGATGGTAAGTGATCACCGCCGCCCATGGACATCCACAATACCAGAGGTCTTGCAGTTGCGTTGCCGGCCTTTTAAAAATGAGTAAGCTCTAGTGGTAATGAGTAAGCTCTCTAAGCTCTCTTTATTATCAAATTGATCTTACCCAAAATATAACTAAGTAAGCAAATTATTTGCACGCGGGAGGGGCATTTACCAACGATACTGATATATATCCATCAGAAATACAAACATCTATGCTCATCACATAAATGTTTACCTCTGTCGAGAAACGAACTTAACAACCATCAATTACGAGGGCAAAGCAGTGTTGTAGCTAAACACTTGACTAGCGGGGTCAATAATGTTGTACATAAGACATTTTTTTTATTCATAGGATAGCAAATAATTTTTTAACACAGTAAAACTGCAACAACTAACTTTCCATTTCCTATGTCTCCGAAACCCTTTATCAAATGTTCACCAAATTATAATGGGATCATTGGAGAAGTATACGCTCAGAAAAGAAAAAAAATCTTACAATTAGTACTTAATGACCAAGTTATGAGGTATCAAACATAAGAAAATGTACAGCCGAATTGATAAACTGCTCCTTTTGGAAAATCAGTTGACAAATAAATGGTAGAGAGCGATGGAAAAAGGCAATTATTGCATACAGATACCAAAAATATTAGTAGTGTGTTGCCTTCTGTATGGCGCTTTTAAATGTCACGAGCATAAATTTTTCGGACACCTTACCCTCCAAACCAGAACTCCACAGTGACAAGCACTGACACTATTGTGACACTAAAAGATACTAAACCTGGGCAAGAATTTGCATTATCATAATACTTAATATTAATATGTCATGACCATGAAGCTGTATTATATCTAGAGGCAACACTTCTAATACCTACTTGAAACCATATTTTAAATACTGCTGTCATCTTCTGAGGTCTTTGTATAAAAAGAGATGGCGAGACCCTATAGACGGAGATGTAACGTAAACATTTGTTTCAATTGATTAATACGAGTTCTAGCTCCATCTATATCTAATACTTCATGGTCATGACTGATATAATATGTTAGGTCGTTCTTTGTTTTACAAACGTCGATTGTTTACTAACTGCCTGTCAAGTAAACAATTGGCATATTATTTAAAAGGGTTATAAGCAACTAGGTAAAAATCTAAGGTTATTTTAGAAGATTTCGTTACTTAAACCTAATAGTAAGGAATCCCACTTTTCAATAGTAGGGAATAATTCGCTCGCGTCAGATTAAGGTAGGAAGGATACCTCGCATTTTGCTGAAGCTCTTCACCCAATATAAACTCTACATATAAAGCTGGAAACCTAGGGCAGAAAAAAATCCAAAAACTTCGGCTTAAGTAAATTGTCACATTATATTTAACCTTGCTCGAGTATGTCAAGACAACGTTTTCTTTGCAACTATTTAGGACACCATCTCCTCCAAAACATTATGTTTTCTAAATATACTTACACTTTTAAGCTCGCAATTAACCAACCATACCTTGATCTTACCTGTTTAGTATTTTCGTGGCACTGTTTTTTTTTTGTATTTTTGTAGACGTTTTCCCCACCATTGAAATGGAAGAAATGAAAAACATTACTTAACCTTATATTTTTCCTGTCATCTAAATAAGAAAATCCAGGTAAATAACAAAATAACTCTCGAGTAAACCTCCATTTAGCATCTTTGGCTTCACTACTATAAGAAATTTAAATTTCGGACGCGAGCAAAATTACAAGCGACAGTATAATAACGAATATCACTAGCAAAAGGCCGCTACTAATTTATTAAGCAATTCATCCAGGTAAATAAAATACGCCGTCAGCATCATAAATGGGATGAACAATTAATATAATTTCATCAAAGCTTTTAACAGCTAAGAAATATAATTAAGGCATTAATTTTTAATCATCACGTCTTGTTTATCATAAATAATTTTCGTAATAATTGAATAAATGAGGGAAGCAAATGAAGTATTTCGAAGTTTGCTGGAACTGTTCGGTATATAGCGCTTAAATTAACTGGATTCTTTATCTCGGAATTAAGTTTCCAAGTAAACCCAATGTCAAAAAAGGGCTTAAAGGCAATAATGATTAAAATTGGCTTCCGACATACCATAGTCTTTGCTCTATTCATTTATTTGAACGATGACATCGTAAACGAAAAATGTTAGATGATTATCTACAGAAGCTGTTTATTTATAATTAATGACCAGAAAGAAATCTACTAAATTTAATGAATTGACATTGAATTTATTTATCACTATTTTCTAAAACATAAAATTGAAATTAGTTGGACATTGGAAAATACAAATTATTCAAGTATTAATTTTAATTTTGTAAAAAGATTACTATATTATTTATATATTTTATATTATAATTTGATTCTAATGGTAATAATTTTGAACAAAATGAATATATTTTTTAGAGTCCCGAAATAAACTAGAAATCCTTATGGTTCCACTGTGTCAGTCAGTCCATCTGTCCGCAAACTAGCCTAGAGATTCTTAGTATTAGAAAGCTGTAATTTGACATGAATATAAATATTAGTCATTGTAACTTTATTTTTAAAGGTAATTCCTCTAAATGTAAAGTTGGCACGTTAATTTTTTTTCTCGTGTAGGTACTCCGTGTGTATAGTAGATATCGTTGAATAGGTTTTTAAAAAATATTCTAGGTTTGTGAAAACAATTTTCGATTAGGGGACTCGTTTGTAAAATATTAAGCTCGTTTGTAAAATATTAAGTACTAATTTTTGTTAGAGTCAAGTGCCCCTCCCCCTTCTGCAGGATAAATAGTTGGTTTTAGAGATGAGAAAAAATTATGGTAGTAGTAAATATAATGAACTTAAAAGAAAACTATTTTGCCCTATGAGGTTTTACAAGTTTTTGTGTAATATAGATCAACTTATAAAATGAGCTTGAAGAAGTTTTTATAAGCGGTGAACCTGTGCCATATGCTGTATATATTTATCATTGACTGTATATATTTATCATTGACGTTAAATAGGTTAAATGTTCATAGTATGAAACAATAAAATCTCTTCTTACTCCGTTTTACAGTCACACATTACCAATTTATTTAGATATGTTGTAGACAAACATCTACTAGAGGGCTAGAAGGGTGATATATCTGTTGGTGGCAGGAAAAATAAGCAATCTAAGATACGCAGACGATACGACACTATTTGCATCGTCCGAGAAACTGGTTGAACTTCTATCTAGAGTAGAGGAAGAGAGTGAATTAGTTAGCCTTAGCATTAACAAGGCAAAGAACAAGGTGATTGTGGACAGACCTGATACTCTAATTCGTGCCAATGAACTTAGAGATTTTGAGTTTGTTAATCATTTTATCTACCTTGGCTCTTTTATCACTGACAAGGAAGTGTCAGCGGCAGTGAGAGGAAGATAGATTATTAGGAAAATACAGATGTCCAAAAAAGCGATGACTAAACTCACTAGGATACGGAAAACCGAAATATATCCCGTAAAATCGAACTGAGGTTGATGCACGCTTTAGTTTTCTCAATCTTCTTCCTCTACAGTGCTGAATCTTGTACGATAAAACAGAAAGAAAGGATAAAAATCAGCGCTTTTTAAATGTGGGGTTGGAGACAGATGCTGCGAATTATAGTGACTACAGGCCAAACCAACTTATCACATCCTAAAGGAGCTCGGAATAACCATAATCAGCTGTCCACTTTCAGCGGATATTGCAATATTGCAATATTTTTGACAGGTTGCACGTCAAAACCCTGACATCCAAGACAAGTAAATGGTAGTTGGCCAGGTCTATGAGAAAAGACCACGTGGTCGTTCAACTACACGGTGGTCAGACACAATAACGATGCTAACAGGCCTACCAATATCCAAATGTATTAAGACCACCGAGGACAACAATATGTGGAGGAGCATAGTGACCTTCAGTAATGAAGATGCTAAGAAGGAAGAAGAATGTACATTTGTACACCTTGAAAAGGTCTACAGAAAACTCCGCGATAGTATTTGTCTATCCCTTATGGATAACCCACCATAGCATTTTTTTGTCTTTTACTTTTTACAAAAAATAATGGCTTATTTTCGAAGCAATTTTAAGCAATACAGCATTAATCCTTATCAAATTAAGTACCTTAAATACATTGTTGATTTAATATAGATCGATATAGCCGTTTACAGCATGTAATTTAAATGAGTATTTTCGAAGATATTACAGATTTAAAATGCAGGGACATAGCGGTGGCGGGGTTACCTGCTGGTTGGCGGCGTCGAGTTCCCGGTAAAGACATCTTTTGCAATGACCATATCGCACGGTTAAACCTTCAACGTTGCAGGCAGTTGTTTTTAGCAAACTTACTTTTTTTTTTTTTAAATAATTTTCAAGTTAATTCACCGATTGACTTATAAATCTTATCAGCTTTTCTCCCTTAAAAACTACATCAAAAACCGTTAATTTAATCAAAATCGGTCGTTTTGTTTGGGATTTATCAATGAAGAATATTGAAAATAAAATGTTTTTTGACATTGCATCGAAATTTTTCAACCTATCGATTATTTAGCTAAAGCAATATTTTAGATCTCAAAAATTGAGTTGAATGCCATCATCGTTTTCAAAATATATAGTTTTTCAAAAATTAGTATACTGCCATTTTTAAAAAAACTAGATGTTTGAACTGCAAAATCTATGCTTATATTTTTTACTCTTTTGAGCATAAAATAATTAAGCATAAAAAAACCTTAATTTAGTTGGAAGTTTCAGGGATGGCCCGTAGAGTCATCCGTTTACATATATTTTCACTGAGTGACATAAGCTATATAAATATTTTATACCCGTGCGAAGCCGGGGTGGGTCGCTAGTACATCTATATACATACATATGGAACGTGATGGAAACAGTATTCACTTAATTGACGCAACATCTTGGAAGTAATGTTTTTGGACCGTACACAATAAATTAATCCCAGAATCATAGTAATTTAGACAAAGGGTATTTCTTTAGATTTTATAAATTAAACACATCTTATATCCTTCACAACAGCTATCCTAAACGTTGCCACTGAGTTTTGATTCATTGCTCTAATCAGGACTAGCAAAGCGAGCCCTAACATTCTATATATAACACTATTCCACAATCTTTGCACTTTTGTGGTACACCGTACTGTACTGAAAAATTATGACACCTTTAGGTTTTGGCTTTGACATAATAATTTAAATTCATATCTAGATGTGCTCACTATCATAAAAATATTATTTTTTAAACGTCTAAATATAATAAAAGATTAGAATTTTATTGTATTACTAACGTCATCTGTCGAAAATTTCAAAGTAACAGGGCATGTGTAACTTTATCAATTGGACTGTTTGTAATAACGCAATTTGTTAGAAAATTAAGAAAGTAACATCGATGTGAATAGAATGGTTAATTAAAAATACGCTGGATTTTTCCACTTAGACATAAATCAAATTTAATTATTATATATAAAATTCTCGTGTGACAATGTTCGTTCCCGTACTCGTCCGTAACGGCTTGATCGATATTGATCAAATTTCGTATGCATATTCAGTAGGTCTGAGAATCGGCTTCTATGTATTTTTAATACCCCTAAGTGATAAGGGTTGTCCACCCCTAAAAATATTTTTTATTTTATGAACAATTTTTTTTTTATTTTTTTTATGATTCAGCATTGAAAAATACATACAAGCCTTAATTTTTATCCTTCTATCATCAACCCTTATTTTTAATTAAATAATTTATATGGCAAAACAACGTTTTCCGGGTCAGCTAGTATACTATAAAATTCGTTAAAAATTGTTCTAAAAATTATTACTAGATAAAAAAATCTTCACGAAACCTTACAAAATATTGCGCTAATCGCACTGTTTTTAACATTTCTCTAATTAATATGATCTTTATCAAGTAAAGTTAGTGAAAAATCTTATTAATTCAACCTAAAAATAGCATGGGATCATTGCACACTTCCATCGATAAAATGAACAAAAAACAATAAGCTTTGATGAAAGTTTGCAACTTTTAAACTAGAAAGCGAAGAATTATGAACTGACCTAATTGGCTCGAATATTAAAAGAGATTGGCATTTTTAAAACATTTTAAGTGACTTCAACTTTGAACCGGGAATATTTAACGGCTTGAAAATTATATCAAATAATATTTTCCCGGAACTCTTTTGTTATTTCATTTCACTTAAAATAAAAATAGTAGTCCTAGTATTAACATAATGAGATTGCAACTATGCCATCAAAATTGGATACATGTGCAAATTTTCAAGAAAATTGGACAGTAAGAAGTGAATCAAAATAGCGTTGAAATTTTTTGTTACATAGATACATACATACAAGTGAAGTTAATAAAAAACTTGTATAAATGTAGGTACTTTATAAGTCTCTTAATGATAAACTTTCTTATGAGAAAAAAATTGAAATAACATTCAGAAGACTCGGTAAATTTCTTTTCATATCCTGAAAATTAAAAATTAACTATTACAAATACAAAAAGACAGAATCACCACTAACTTCAAAGATGAACATCTTTTACCCAGAAACCCTCTTTCCTAAAACAAAATGCTGCACTAATCCAATCAATACATATAATAAAATCGTAGGAAAGTCAAAACTGTACATTGAATATTTTTTTAAAAGAATACTTGGGGCGTGATCAACAATCGATATCGAAGCCAAAAATATAGTTTTTGAATTTTTGTCTGTTTGTCTGTATGTATGTCCTGGGTAAACTCAAAAAGTACTGGATGGATTTACTTCAAATTTTGCATGAATATTACTAACAGGTCGGGTCAACATATAGGCTACATATTATCACGCTATCACCTACGGGGGAGGTGCTGTGCGGAGTAAACGAAGTCCGCGCGGACGAAGTCGCTGGAAACAGCTAGTATTATATATTATGTAGCCTTTCCAAGGCCAAGGTGAGTCACAAGATGACAAAAATATCTCGTAGCTCAGATTGCCCATCTTTACCCACCACGGGCTTGCACCTCTGCCAATATTGATAATTGTTGTCACGCGTTAATAAAATTGACGTTTCTTTTGCGAAAGACAAAAAATAGAGCATTGCTACCTTATAGTTTCACTATGCCATCGTCGTCGTCCTTGGCTCGTTTTTGCATTATTCGCACCGACATATTATATTTAAAACTAACGAAGGTTTACAATTATTACAGAATATTAAATGTAGCGATTAACTATTTATTTTAAGATTTCCTTTTACTGTCACCGATAAGCAAATGAGAATATTTAAAAAGAAAAATTTAATACAATAATAATTTTCACCGTGTTGGTCCCGGCCTCCTTTGAAGAATAGGCCAACTGCCGTTCTGCCAGGCAGGTCGTAAAAGGCGACCGATTGGTTAACGAGTCACTACCATCGTGGCTACCAGGTGGTAGAGTTCTGCATTGTCTCGCCCGGGTCTGGTACCACCGCCTTGCCTATTCCTGCCGCAATAGCGTCAGTGCTTGTCGCTGTCATGTTCCGGTTTGGAGGGTAAGGTAGCCGGTAAACTTATGCATGTGGCATTAGACCTCGCCACAAGATAGCAACGCACCATTAACAACTTTGGTGTCTATAGGCGATGGTTGACTCTTTCCATCAGGAGACCCATCTGCTTGTTTGCTATCTTATGATATAAAAAAAAAAATTATGGAAATAGTACTACCCCACTTAAGAAGGACATAAGGAACTAAATTAAGAAGGTTTTATTCTAACGACTTGAGGAAAATATATTAAAATAACATAAAAAGGTTAATTTTCTTCCAAAGAATAAATAAAAGGTCCAGTAAGCAATTTTCTTTTGCAATTGAAAATTCTTTTAATTCGTGTTTGTTTTCTAATTTCCAATATTCATTTTATCTCAACGAGCTATCAAATGGACGTTTAATGAACGAATTCAAACGTTCCTAGCATAGCAAATTTTAATTAAAAATACCAGTTGATAGAAATATTTTAAATACTCTAATGCTTTATGACTATAGTTAATGACTATAATTAGAACGCATTCTATATTTGAATAAGGCTTTAGCTGTTTTCTATGACGTCAATTGATTTCAATGACTTAGAAGTAAGTTATGGAAAAACCCAAACTTATTACTTACTTCTAAGTCGGGTAATAAAACTCGTGAATGCGGCTATTATACACAAAAAAATCGATGGTCCCTACATATAGAAGGGCATGTCAAAAATGTAACATTTTTTTTACATATGGCTTTAAATTGTCCAAACGCTCATATCTATATAAGATTTTTTTTTCATTTTATGTATTTCGCTACTTATACAAATCGAATAAGAGAACAAGTGTAATAATTATAAACAATAGGTGTTAAGTAATTTAAAATGACAATATAAAAATATATTTTTCAATCACACTACTGGTACACGCTTGAAGAATAAAAATTGTCGTGTTTTATTCTCATTTCTTTCGGCTTCTATGTTTTAGTTCATCTTTCTAGAATCAGCAGACATCGTAATTTTGAACAAGAATTTATATTGTAATTTGTAATTTTATAATTTAAACAATTGTGTTGTTAGTAAAGATTACATACTACTTGTTTGTAACAACATAAAATAACAATGCATATAAATTTAGATAAAATTGTATAATAACTAAATAAGATATAAAATTATTTCTAATCACCTTCTAAATAAATATTTCCATAGTAGAGGAGTGTGACATCTATCAGCAACTGTTTTTAGTACGCTCTTGCGACTGCCTCGTACTCTATAGATTAGAGAAACGGTCTTTTTGCGAATAATGGCATGAAAGCCATCCGTCCTCGTCTGCGCAAATATCTTCGATGCACAACAATAACGCGCTAACTCCGATACACGAGTACATGTTGCTCTAATGGATATGTAGGACATCCAGCGCTTTCTTGACATAATAGTTAACACATATACTACCTGTGTAAAAGCTCTGAAAACGCCTTGAACAATATAACTTTTACTTAATCTATGCAACGAGCAAATATATGAGACATCACATTTCCTCGCACCGCCCGCGCCAGTGCCCTACGCTCCTTTTCAATATCTGCGTTATCTTTAAGGTCGTCAGTAAGTATATGCCCGAGGTATTTAAATTAGTAAACCCTGCTTATGTTTATATCCTTGAGGGTTGAGTTGAGAGAGTTGAAAAAAAAGTTTTATCGTATCTTCAAGGCAACAAATCTAATATTGCTTACTAAAAGTTTAGATTTATATAGAATGTACGAGATAATTAGAAAATATCTAATTTTTTTCGATTCTTTACCTCGTTAATAAGCGCTAAAGTTTGCTAGATTATTATAACATAAAATATTTCACTATTACGAATTCCCGTTCATAGTTTTAGAAAAAATATACAACCGTTGAAGCTTCAATATAATTAGTTCATGATACACTAGCAAATACTTTTTGTTTTAATAATGCATTTGCATTACGAAGTATGTAAATTATACACACTTAACACATTTCTCAGTTGAACAAGTCGAGAGTATCTCAGTTAGTTAAAAAGTATCGGTCAGAGGCAAGGTCGTCTATACAAATCCTACCGCGTCGAAATAATTCTTTGTAAAGGTTCTTAAAGTTTTTTCAAGCACGTGATAATTCTTAAAACACTTCACACTCAAACTCAAAGTTTATCAAATCACACACAAATTTATAAAATATTTTTTCTCCATGAAATTAATATTATTAATCTAACGTAGTCGAGTAAAAATTATATACTTAGTCTAGGTCCTTCTGACAAGACAAATCAAATGACACCTTCAAGTCTTAATCCATCAAGCTGTTAAAAGCTGTGGAGCGTTCCGTAACAAGAAACATACATACATACATACAAAAATCATAGCTCTCCTTCTAGCACGTTCAGTTGACAATTATATAGCATAAGCTACTTATATAATTTTCAACTCATCACAATCATTATTTTATCATCACTCTCACAATTGAGAGGAATATACTGACACCTTATAATCTTAAGTCTATTAAGCCGTTTAGGCTACAAATTGTGGTTAATATACAATCATTTGTACATAAATAAAAAATAAATAAATACTGTTGTACATAAATAAAAAATAAATAAATACCGTTGGACAAATTACTCGAATTGATCTAACCCCAAAGTAAGAAAATTATTTGCTTGTGTTATGGGTGTTACTTAACAATACTAATACATAGAAATACAGATATAAATACTAAATTAAGCTTCATAAACACCCCGGTCAAAAAAGACAATTAAACATTCTCATCACACAAATGCTTGTCCCTGTCGGAAATGAATCCGAGCCCCGTCATTGCGTAGTTAAGGTCAATGATCACTCAACCAAAGGGGCGGTCAACACGACATTCACTCGAAAAACATAATTTCTTCTTCTAGCGTAGTCAGATAAAAACACAGACGCTATTACATCAAAGTAAGCTATGGTATGCTAAGTCGCCTCTGTGGTCTAGTGGTCCAGCGTTGGCGTTTACCACATGAGGTCCCGGGTTCGATTCCCAGAACGGGCACATTAAAAGTGATTTTTCAGTTTTTCTGAGAAATACAAAGTTGCCCGGGATTGGAAAGTGCCCGGTTGGCGATAGGCTTGCCACCTAACACATTTGTGGGACCAAGTATCTTCGGCTAATCGTGGGTGCACTCGTTGCACCTCTGCCTACCCCTTCGGGGATATGGGCATGAAGAGACTTTTTTTTTAAGCTATGGCAGTAAGTTTTGTAAAAAACATAACCTACTCGGATCTTATGTACGATGTGCACTATACGTTTTAAATAGACTATCTGTACCACGGGTGACGAAATATAAAAATATTATAAATAAGTCTTTATTGATTCCTTACATAACATATATAATTTTACAATATGTCATTTTAATTATTATTATTTTAAATGTATCTTTAAAGTAGTTAATCATTATAATCATTACATACTATAAAACAAAGTCGCTTTCTCTGTCTGTCCCTATGTCCTTATGTCCCTATGTATGCTTAAATCTTTAAAACTACGCAACGGATTTTGATGCGGTTTTTTTTAATAGATAGATTGATTCTTGAGGAAGGTTTAAGCGTATAAACCTTTCCGATATTCCCATGGGAACAAAAGCTGCGCGGGTGAAACCGCGGGCAGGTCGCTAGTATTTATATAAAGAATTGATATGTTACTATTTTTTTTGTATTTGGTATTTTGTACACATACACGTATATTATTATATGTATATACATACGTATTCGATATTTTAAATCAATTGTTACGTTTGTGTCTGAAATATAGTGTTATTAATAAAACAGATGCTATTCATATGTTTTATTTCTATGTAATATCTGAATATCTAATAGGTCATTTATTTATTATTAATTAATTTAATGAAAATGTCAAACAAATATAAATATTTTAGTGTTAAAAATTAGTTAGGACAGTGTTCGCAATAATCTATAATAATATATAGATATACGTAGTGTATATTTGTCTGTATTTATGTTAGTCATTCATTTTCTATGTAAGGACCGCCTAAGGCGGCGAAAGCCTCCTCCATGCTTTTCCAGCTTCTTCGATTTACAGTTAGTCTGTTCCAGGTTTTTCCCGCAATTTTCATTAGGTCGTCACTCCATCGTTTGTGTGGTCTTCCTGGTTTACGTTTCATATGAATAGGGTACCAATTTGTACAATTTTTGTCTATCGTTCATATGTTGTTCTTTGTATATGTCCAGCCCAACGCCATTTCAGCTTAAGAATCTGTTTAACGACATCGTAAGCTTTTGTTTTTTTATCTTATGTCCGTGTGACGTACTCTATTTTTCAGTTTTAAGCCGGCTTAAAATATAAAAATATTGCAACAGCCAAATTATAGTTTCCTTTTACCTACTTTTCCGTTAATAGTATGTTGGTTTAATAAGGAGGGTATACCTTTGAAGTCATCTAAAATCCAGTTACTGTCACAATCTTTGCACATCTTTCTAACACAAATAAAATTTATTCACTCCTTACTAATCGACCATTGCGTGCACAACATAACTTTAAGTTATAATTTTTCACATCGAAATTAAATCAATTACCACTTAGTTTCTTTTGGACAATTATTGCTTGAAGTTAATCCCGAATTTAGAAATAGAAAACAAAATAAACATCTATGTGTACCTATCTAATTATTATCTTGGTTCGGTGGCCAGTGTAACCTATCTATGACTTCGCGACGAACTTCTGACAAAACAAATACTGTAATTACCCTGAAATAATTATTCACGATGCCACTGGAAATATTTAGTTGTAAAATTAATTATATTATTAATAAACGAATTTATAATTAAGTTAAACACTAAACAAAGTAAATGTATAAAATATTTGAAAAACTTTAAAAACAACAAAGAAAAATAACGACACGCTGGATTTAAACTTGCCACCCTCTCCCTAAAGCTGGGACGCTCTTTTTTTCTTCTTTGCTATATGATCGATTCCGTCGAAAATATTTTATTTAAAAGTACCTCTTTTGAATCAAATATTTGCAATGACTCTAATGACTACAGGCGGCAGCCGTGTCACGTCACACGCGCTGTATGTCGGTCCAGTATTGCAAACTATCTATCTATAGACTTTTGTTATTGTTTGTGTTTGTGATACATGTATAATACTGTTAATCAAAGAAAATTGACAGTCGTGCTGTAAATTTAATTGTTGTTAAATTTACAGCACGACTGTCAATTTTCAAGTGGTGAACAAAGACTTCTATCTATTAATCTCTTTTGTGGTGAACGAATAGTGTAGTAATTTTACCGTCAAAAAACCGTTTATGCGTAAGATGATTATATATTTTTCGAATGACACCAGTAAAAGATAATACGTCATTTTATTGTCAAAAAATCAATTGTTTACGTGGGGTAATATCACTGCGTGTTGCTTCGCGGCTTCGTCTGCGCAAGCTTCACGTAGCTACGTATAAGTTCAATGACCTAATATTGAAATGGTGTTTTGAACGTCATACGAATTTTATACTAATAACATTGTTCGAAATTTTTAGTTTTAGTAATTAGTTAAAGTAATTATTTTTTAATCAGGAATTATTTATATGGAGCATTGAAAGCCATGTACACAATTAAACTGAGTTGTCGGCACTCTGTATAAATACTCAAATATATTAAATTTAACACCCAAGCCCAGAAGTACAAACACCTAAGCTCATCATACAAATATCTGTATCTGTCGGGAATCGAACCCGAGCCCCATTGCGTATTCATGTCACTATTCATTCAATCAATAAGGCGTCTATTTCGATAGACCACAAAATTTTACAGAAAAATAAAGCAGACATTTAAAAATCCTTAAAAGGTATCATATCAGCTTATACGTAGTATTTTAGAATTCGAAATGAGACCTTAAGGACAAATTTGAGTTATACCCTCAATAAGCACTTGCCTATTCAGAAATAAAACAGCGGAGTATACGACTGGAATAGCGCCAATATTTTATATGCTGAATATAATGGTACATGTGCAAATATATAACTTGGATAATATTATCAAGTAAAGCGTTAAATGTGAAGTTGGGAACGATTGTTTTGCTAGTATATTTTAATTTACTGGCGATCGTTTGTGGCCGAAATTCAACCATAAAATTTTATTTATTCCTAGCTGTTGCCTGCGACTTTGTCAGCGCGGAATTCGTTTAGGTACTCCCCACTGCTCCTCCCATGTAGGTGATAGCGTAATAATATGTAGCCTATATGTTGACCTGACCTGTTATTCATGCAAAATTTGAAGTAAATCCATGCAGCACTTTTTGAGTTTACCCCGGACACACATACAGACAAACAGATAAACAGACAAACAGACAAAAATTCTAAAAACTATATTTTTGGCTTCGGTATCGATTGTAGATCACGCCCCAAGTATTCTTTTAAAAAAATATTCAATGTACAGTTTTGACTTTACTACGATTTTATTATATGTATATATGTATAGATTTAATTAAATCTATTTTAAGTATGACAACTGACTTTAGCAGTACAAAAAATGTTAGATATGAGTGTATAATCATGTATCATTAATATTATGTATTTCTAGTGCATATTGTTTAAAAACATTGGGTTTCCACAATGTAACCTTTAAACGTGCCAAAATTTGTACTCCATCGCTCGCGCTATTGTTTTAAAAATGGGTCCAAAATTTTTCATTCACTAATATAGACTTTTAAAAGCAAAATAACATTTTTGATCTCTTATTTAGACCACCTGTAATCACGGATTTTTTTACCTTTTTGGAAAATATTGCAAAGCTGGACTAATTCTACCTATATACCAAGTTTCGTTTAAATTTTGTATGTAGGTAGACCACTTCATTAGTTAAGTGGGTAGCGAACCTAACTACGAATCGAGGGAGCTCGGGTTTGATTCCCGACAAGGACAAACATGAGCATATGTGTTTGTATTCTGGGTAATGATGTTTATTATGTACATATAACAGTATTTATATATGTATTTCTATGTATTAGTATCGTTGACCAACATCCATAACACAAGCAAATAATTTGCTTACTTTAAGGTTAGATCAATTCGTGTAGTTATTGGTCCGGAATATTTATTTATTTATTTTAATATCCGGCAAGAAATGTAAAAACACAAAAAGAAGTAACTAAACAATCACATACATACACTTTGTCTCATTTTTATCATATATATATATATATATATATATTTTACATTATAAGGTAGCATGCAAGTAAGGCGAAAGCCGCGGGCGGAAACAGAAGAAACAGTTGGAAAGGGGAAAAGGGAGAGGAAAAGAGAGAGGGAAGAAGAGGGAGCAGAAGGAAAATAAAACTTCATTCCAAAAAAGTGTTCCCATGTTTATCACTATCTTGTTCCGGTTTGAAGGATAAGGTAGCTGGTATACTTATGCTTGTGACATTGCTATTCCACCTCACGGATAGTGACGTTTCCTTTTTGCTTTAGGGAAACCATCTTCTTGTTTGTTATCAATATAATAAAAAATAATCTCACTGTCGCTATATTATTGACACAATTGGTGAAGCACTTTTAAATTTCATATTTAAAAGTCAAGGAGAGGTTAGGCTTGAAATACAGTATCGGTGTAACATAATAAAGGGCAGGCTCCATTGGTTCGGATATTTGACAGAATGGTGATTAACAAAACAGGTATACAATACCAATGTGGACAGATGTAGGTATCAAGGATGACTAAAACTGATATTATACCATGATCAAAATGTTCGGGTGCTGTCCGAAAGTGGTATCAAGAGTCCCCGAAACCAGCGTGTTTTATGCAAGAGTGTTATGAATGTAAAGAAAGCAAAGAAACTCTAACTAGATTGTGATGTTTGGCACTTAATTCTTTTTGTTTACCCCGTAAGGTATTAGGCGAGAAAATGTGTATGTAAACTATCATCACGCCCGGTTCCTTTGCGGAGTAGGCAGAGTAAACGGAACGTCTATATCTATAGACGTTCCGTTTCCAGGTCACCACGATTCACTGGTTCGTCGGTTGACAAGATGAGTTTTGATCCCCATTGCTGCATTTTTTTGATCTGGTAACGATTATGGACTATTTCTACCGATGATTTTATGTGCTTATCCAAGGTACCAGAATGTTAATAGACCCGCTAGACTCTGAACTGTAACTAAGATTTTAGAAATAACCTCGAAACTCAATTACATTTGCCCGACCCGGAGATTGAACCCGGGACCTCATATCTAAGTCTAATCTTCTATACAACGAGGCATGTATGTTTAAATATTTATTACATTAAATATCATAGTATCATAATAATAAAAAACAAAATTCACTCATAATATTCACACTACACTCGAGCAGAACTCGTATTTAGCTAAATCCATTCCACAGTGAACGTAATTTTGGAGTGATAATATTGCTTTTGCTATTTCATGTTGCTGTACTGTAGTTTTAACATAGCTGAATATGAACTCAACGCTTTATAAACAATGCGAATCAAGTTGTTTCCGTCATTCCCATGTACCAGTTTCTTCTTCTTTTTTGTCTAATAAATCTATAACATTTGTCTGTATTTACAGGTTGACTGGTAAAATATTGTACACGGTGAAAAAAGATGTTTATTACTCGATTGTGGTAAATTTTGACCTAATTTGTTAAGTACGAAAGCCCGTGCATAGATAAAGGCAAATAAATAGTTATACATACATGCCTTGTTGTCTAGGGGATAAGGCTTAGATCATGAGGCTGCGGGTATGATCCCTAGGTCAGGTAAAATGTGTCATTGAAGAATTGAATTTCGAGTTTTTTCGAAAATTATAAGTCTCAGTAGCAGCTCGAAGTCTAGCGGGTGTGTTACTACTTCCACACCTTAGATGAGCATGTGAAGCCGTAGGTCTCGGTTATCGCTATCAGGTTAGTAAAATGCGGTGATTTGGATTGGGATAAGTAGTGACTTATCCCGCCAATCGGCAAACAGTTGAATCGTGGTAAACTGGAAAGTCTTTAAACATTCAGGTCACTCTGTATACTACAAAAGGGAGTCGGGAGTTGTGATACTTTACATACATTCATATCTTCTCGCCAAATACCTTACGGGCTAGACAAAGAGAATTGAGTGCCGTATATCACAATCAAGACAGAGATATATTACCTTGATTTCTTTAAATTTGTAACACTCTTCACGCGTGTGTTTAACATAAAACTTGACACTTCGGAGACCTTCGGACTGCGCCCAAACAATTGGATCATGTTATGTGAGTCTTAATTTTCTCTGGTATCTATATCTATCATTATGTATACCTGTTTCGTTAATCGTTCATCTGCTATTCTTTCCGAATCAACAGAGCGTGCCCTTTCGCATGTTACACCGATATTGTATTTCAGTCCTAACCTCTCTCTGATTTGGTTCCACCCTTTACACCTATTTCCGTCTCTTTCTGCCTCATTACACCTCTTTTTGCCTGTTCCACCTGTTTTCACCTTTTACTGCCTGTTTCCGCTTCTTTCTTCCTCTTTCTGCATCTTTTCACCTTATTCGATTCTTTTCGTCTTTTTTCGCCCATTTCCCCCTCTCTACGAATATTTCCGCCTCTTTACTTGTCTTTGCTAGCATGTTCCCTTCTTTACACCTCTTTCCTCCTATTTCACCTTCTATCGTTCTCTTGGCCCCTATTTTCTCATCTATCTCCCCTTTTCTCCTTTTTCCCCATCTTTCCAACTTTCCCCACTGATTCTCACTGTTTACCCCTCTTTTACCTTCTTTCCACTTTCCAGATCTTTCCTTTCCGATCCCTCTCTTCCTCCCTCATCCCACCTCTTCCTCCCTCTTTCACTCTTTCCAAGCTCAACTCGGCGGCTCGGCGACTCAACGACGGCAAAATATACGTGACGGAATCTTGTGGCCGAAAATTCTTACAATTTTTTTACCTATCCGCCATGCTCTTACCATGCTGCGAAGTTCTTACCATGGGATAAAAAACTTTCTTTAAAAAACATACAAACACAAATATGCTTTAAATCGGAATGATAATTATACGTAACAAGAATATAAATCATTAAGCGACAAATAATTCTGCTCGACACATACAATAGCTTTGGGAAGTTGGGCAAGAATAGACCGATACAAAAACTCAAGTTAGTAATTTGAAATAGTTTCCATTACGCTCCACGAACTCTGTTCTCCGAAAAAACTTTTCTTTCTTTACCGACGGTATACCTTCTATCCCTACTAAGAGCTCATCCACTTGTTCCTAGAATGCGTGATCAAACGTAACTTTTACATCTATATTGATTGAAATATTTATAAATTGTTCTTGCATTGCATAGAGAAGTATTAAAAAAATACATATTTGCACATTTTTTTGTTGTGTATCGTCTTGCTTGAACTTGACTACCTTTTCACATGTTGCTGTCGCAATAGCATCATTCAAAGAATTCACTATCATGTTCTGGTATGGTGGTTAAGGTAACCAGCAAAATAAATGCCTGAGGCATGACCATGAAGTGTTATGTGGAGCTAGCACTCGTAATAATCAATTGAAATAAATATTTACGTTATATCTCTGTCTATGAGGTCTCCTTATCTCTTTTTGTAAAGCTGTGTTAAAAAGAGAGGGTAAGACCTCAGAAGAATGACAGCAGTATATACCTAAAATTTAGTTTCAAATAGGTAATATAAGTGTTACCTCCAGATAAGATACAGCTTCATGGAGATGACTACTCGTATATAACGCATCCTTAACGTCTTTGATGTCTATAGACGACAGTTGTCTCTTTTGTTTAGAAAAGCCATCTGCTTGCTTACCATACTATGATATAAATAAAAATAATTTTATCCAGTTGTAAGTATCGGTCGATACAACACATGGAAACGACATCATAATATTTCACGATAACTGAGTTACATAGCACGAAGAAACTGTTGAATGGGAAATGTAGGAGACAGTTTGATTTGTGTCGCTTATGCAGCGCCGCGTTCACACTTACCTACATTGAAACCACAATGCAGTATTATGAAATAGATATTGCGATATTATCACTGTGAAATTACGTTTATTACGGAATAGATTCCGCTGGCTGCAATCCTGGTGTATTGTACCTTGAATTAATTCGAACATTGCAATTTTATATTATATTGCGTATATTTAATTCGGTATTGATAGGAAATTAACTAGAAATTATTTTATAAACGAAAATCTAAAAGCGACCCAATAAAAAGCATTAGCTATGGAAGGTATAATTTTCCTTAGAAGAAAGGTTATATCTGGGGACACGCTAGTGCCCCCACCAAGTTGAGCAAATCGTCCAAAAAAAGCGGCACGGTCGTTACCATCCTTTTCTCGAAGCAGTTTAACCCCCTACAACTTCGTCGTTGATGAAACTAGAAGTATGAATTTTTAGTAACCAAGGAAACATTATGTAAACAGTATAAATAAAATTACATTCAATTTAAATCAGTAGTTTCAAAAATAGATCTAGTCAAAGTTTCTGAATTTTGTCACTGACTGACTGACTGGCCAATTATCGAAATTCTTCTAGCAATCTACAAACGCTACCAGAAAAAATAATAAAAAAAACAGAAAAAAAATGAAATTCAATATAAAATCCTGAATCGCGATATTACAATTATTCATTGAACACGCTATATACAAGTTTCAATCCTTCTCAAATGGACTTCGGTCCCCAGGCAGTACACCTTGCCTGGCCGGGAAGATGTTCCTTTTCCCCTTCCTTGTCTTTGTGTGATGTCATCAACCTCCACAGTTATGACATCACCTGATAATAAGTTGGCCCGCTGGTTCCATCTATATTTCCTTCTGCGGTACGTACCAGTGACGCCACAAGTTCAAGGTACTTCTAGCAGACATAGAGGCTTCAAATTTAGAATGCATTTAGTGTTTAGTGTATAAATCAAGAAAAAACTAAAATATTTTGCAATTTTCGTCCAGTTTTCTAAATACACCAACTGCATAAATAACTTTTTAATCACATACAAAATGAAAAAAATATGACTAGAAAAAGAAGTGATATGCCGTCAAAAACGTAACTTGTAAAAAAAACCAAGTCTCGCAACTCAGTTTTTCCTACCGCAAAAAGTTGTGAGATCCATGTGTAAATACTTGGTGCAAGTCGGTTAATTTATTTAGATTTATCGAGACAGAACAGTGGTCCCTTGAGTAGGAACTACTTAAGAGAATTTCTGTCTTAAGTTATTACTTAAAATTATACTATACCAATATTAAAAATCTTTTACATTGTATATAAATAGATTGAATTGGTCATCGCATGAAAACACAATGTACCTTACAAATAATACATCTTATATATAAAATTCTCGTGTCACAATGTTAGTTACAATACTCCTCCGTAACTGTTTGCCCGATTTTTATAAAATTTTATATGCATTTTCAGTAGCTCTGAGAATCGACTACTGTCTATTTTTCATACCCCTAAGCGATAAGGGTTGTCCACACCTAACATTTATTTTTTACTAGCTGACCCGTGGAGCTTCGCCCGTGAGTATATTAATAAGTCGTCCAAATAGCTTTTAATAAAAATTTCATCCCCTATTTCAGCCCTTCAGGGACTGATTTTTGAAAAAAAAATTAGCCTATGTTTGACTCCAGATCTTCGACTTATCCATGCCAAATTACATGATAATCGGTCCAGCGGTTTATCCGTGAAAGCGTAACAGACAGACAGAAAGACAAACAGACTTTCGCATTTATAATATTATAGTATGGATTAATGATCATTTTTTTTTTGTAATGTGGCATTAAATAATATATATGTATGTCGCAGTGAAATTGTCAATAGCCGTTAGATTATAATCTACCTAGGTATTTTATAATTTGGTTAGGTTAAGTTAACAGTTAAATTATAATACCACTTAGGTAGATTATAATCTAACGGTATTGACAATTTCACTGCGACATATACAACCCTAAATTTTCACACTTCTACCACAAACCCTTATTTTTTAATTCAATAATTTATATGGCAAAACATCGTTTGCCGGGTCAGCTAGTATTATTGCGACAATATAAAAACTCAATTAGTTTTTGTATTATTACTTAACGTCGTATTTTTTTAATCATAAAATGGCAAACAAGCTGATGGTTCTCCTGGTGGAAAGAAAAATCATCGCCTATAGACACCAAATATATTAATGGTCCGTTGCTGTCCCTGTGGCGGGATGGCAATACCACATGCATAAGTCTACCGGCCTTACCCTTAAAACCGGAATACCACAACGACAGGAATAGACAAAGTATTTGGTACCACCGCCAAATACACGGGCGAGACGTTGAGATACTCTCATACCGACTGGTAGTCAAGTAGTGACACGTTTGGCCAATCAGTTGACTTTTACGACCTGCCTGGTAGAACAGCAGTTGGTTTATTCTTCAAAAAAGCCCGAATCAACACAGGGAGACCAAAACACGAACTCAAAAAGTTTCTTATCGTGAGCAGCCTTTTAAGTATAGTAATGCTTGTTATAGAATGCACCGCTCTTCCTATGTGTCTAAAACCAAAGTGTAGTGTCAAGTGGTGGGTATAGCTTAGATAAATACAGTACAAACATATGCATATGTATATGTGTACGTGTGCATGCATGTGTATGAATGGTGTATGAGAGTGTATGTGTGTATATTTTCGTATGTCGACAAGATAAATGATATACTAAACTACAACAGTGGTTCAAATATAATACGTACTATATTCTATGTTGATTTTTTCTAATTAATTTGACTAATACAGCTGATTTAGTATCTAGTAATTCATCTACATGTTGCAACATACGTATAACACAGTGCTTTATTCGTAGTAACATAATTTCGGAATTAATTTAAGATATATTCCGCTCGGATAGAGTTCGAAATTAGCGAAATCTACTCTACAAATATCGTAATTTTGCCCTTGTAGTATCGTCATAGCTATTTCACATTACATCTTTGTTATTTCGAAGTAGCTAAATGTAAACCCAGCACTGATTTTTATATAGAAATCAAACTTTCTTCGACAAATATTTTCATTCATCAGTTGTTTTGTATCACGTCAATATCAGTGTTAAAGGTGTTATATTCTTACTAATTCGTCAAAAACTATTTTTAGCAAAAAATTTAACTCAAAAATAATTTTAAACATTTCTGAACTTAGGCGAATTAATTAATATTTAAGCTCTGTATTTATATTTGTTACTAGTTTAACCGCGCAGCTTAGTTTGCAAGCTTTTTATTTGAAAACGAAGGATTGCAAATTAATAAAATTTAACATAACATAACTGAAAAATAAAATAGTTTTTATTATCATAATGATGAAAATAATTAGCCAAAATCTTTTTCTGAAACACGCCCATAATAATGCTATAAATATTATGTCAGAATATTCAGTAGTTTTTACATGATGCGTGTTCAAAAGTACCGTGTTGATACCGGGCTCCTTTGAAGAATAGGCCAACTGGTGTTCTGTCTGGCAGGTTAAAAGTTCCGATTGGCTATGTGAGTCACTATCATCGTGATTACTAGGTGGTAGAGTTCTGCATTGTCTCGCTCAGGTCTGGTACCGCCGCCTTACCTATACCTGCCTCGATAGCGTCAGTGCTGTCGCTGTCGTTTTCCGGTTTGGAGGGTAAGGTAGCCGGTAAACTTATGCATGTGGCATTAGACTACGCCACAAGATAGCAACGCACCATTAACATCTTTGCTATCTATAGGCGGTGGTTGACTCTTTTCATTAGGAGAACCATCTGATTGTTAGCTATAAAAAACCAACCTATATTTTTATATATTTGCAAATTTGAATAATACAGCTGATTTTGTATTTAGTCAATTATCTATATACTATTACATAACACAGTGATTAACTCCTAGTAATATAGTTTCAGAATTAATTTTAGATATATTCCGCTCCAGTGGAACCTGGATTTAGTAAAGTCTGTTCCACAAATAACGTAATTTTATCGTTTCAATTTAAATATTGCAATAACTATTTCATATTAATGATTAGTAATTTTGATGTAGCTAAATGTTAACTCAACATTGAGTCGTACAAATCGAACTTTTTCGTTTTTTTTTTTCATTTAACTTTTTTTGTACCACGTAAATATCCGTGTTACAGGAAATATATTTTCTCTTATGTCTTATATTGTTTTTCAGCATAAAAAATATATTTAACAGAAATAAACGCAAGACAAACTTTGAATATTTCAAACTGAAGAAAATTGATTAATGCTGAAAATTATCTACTGGTCCTGAAATAAATTGAATATTGAACACTCTGTTTATTTCGTAGCTTTAATACTGAATAGAAAATAAGTTTACAGAAATCCATTCTTCCAGAAATTAATAGCGCATGAATTTCTCATCATTATTATAAATATTTCTTATAATGTAACAAAAGTAATTTCAGTTTTTCCGCTTGATTGTTTATTTTAGTCTTGGCTCGTTTTTTTGCGTGGTGTCTCTTCGATCTTTAAAATAATTAGCCATTTGTCTTCTACAAGCGACCAGATATATTTTAATAGAAGAACAAAGGTTCGACGTGACAAGTTCGTAGAATTCTAAGATATCTTCTTACGTTGCAATTGGTTTGGTCTTATCACCATAAACCATTTCTAGCAAAAAATGACGATTTGTGACTTTATTTTGTCACATATTGACGATATTTCGTGACTTTATCATGTTCCGGTTCAGAGAGTTATTATCGTAAAATAGGAAACAAGCAGATGACTCTCCCGCTAGAAAGTAACTTTTATCGCGTATACATGGGGCACACTAAAAGTTTTGCACTTCTAGCTAATCGGAACTATTTGAATTTCGAATCGTTATATTTTTAAAATGTTGCAACCTCCTTAGTAATAAAAAAAAACAATTACGGGAAACGATTTGTCAATTGTTTTTTTATCACACATCAAAGTTCTACGTTCGCAACGAAAATAGAATTAAGTCGAAAAGATTTTAGAGCGATGATTTTTTACGATTTGAAAGTTCTCTTTCTCCGCAAGACTATGCCGCTCGTCTTTAAAATGCTTTTGGGTGGAAGCACCTTGTTTGAGAACCATGAGGCGATGGTTTGCTGAATTTGTGAGAGTTCGAGTTTCTTTACATGACGAATTTCGTGAAGGGCGGACTTACGCGGTTAATTGAAGAAAACCCCCGGATTACCTATGAGACAATTTGAGGACTATTGGGGATTGGTATGAGCCAAATTCAGAAAATTTTATACGAAGAATTGAAAGTTCGGAAACTTTGTTGTCGTTGGATCCCTCATAGAGCGGAGCAGAAGCGGGCTCGCGTGGAATGGTGCTCACAGATGCTACTGAAGTACGACCACGGACATTGTAATGCTGTTTATGACATTGTCACAGGAGACGAAACGTGGGTTTATTGTTTTGAACCCGAAAAAAACAGCAATCTTGTGAATGTGTTTGAAAATGAGAACAGGCCAACAAAATTGAGACAGGCGAGAAACGTTGGTAAAAAAATGATCGCGTTTTTTTTTTCTCAGCTACAGGTCCCTTTTGTACAATTCTACTTGAAGATTAAAAGAGTGTTAATGCCGAGTGGTATTCTACCATTTGTTTACCCAGGGTGTTAGAAAAAGTTCGCGAAAGACGACCCAAAAGCCGCATTCTCCTACACCATGATAACGCTTCGTCACACATAGCCAACAAAACAAAGTAATTTTTATCTTCCGAAAAAGTACATGTCATCACTCATCCTGCAAATAGCCCCAACTTAGTACCCTGTGATTTCTGTATATTCCCCAAAATCAAAGATTTGATGAGAGGATTTACTTTTACCAACTCCGGAGAGGCAGTGATAGCGTTCAAACAGTACGTAGAAAACATGCCTTCAGATCTGTGGTCTTCTTGTTTTAAAAAATGGTTCGATCGCATGAAAAAATGTTTAAAATGTAAAGGAGATTATTTTAAAAAGCAATTTTGGTTATAACATGTTGTTTTTTAAGTTACGCAAAACTTATAGTGTGACCTACGTAGTAGCCTATAGACACCATAGAAGTTAATAGTGCGTTTGGCGGGATGGTATCTCCAACCTCTGTGTACTTCCAAACACGACCGTGATAACCATTTCCATTATTGTGGTAGGAAAATGAAAAGTGGTTGTATAATAACCGGGCGAGGCATTGCAGAATTCTACTACCTAGTAGTCACTTTGGTACTGTCTGATATAGAATGTCGATCGCCTTTTATAAACTACATAAAAGAAAACAAGATTGTCAATTCTTCAATCTAGGCTTGCAGAAACAATAAAAACGGGGTATTGTAATGAAGAATATGGTATTAACTTCCTATTGCAAAGATTCTAAAATATCGTTTAGGATTTTATGCCTAAAAGCGATGATTATTTCTTTCCATTAGGAAACATTTGCTCAAAGCAATCCTGTAAAATAAAAATTGCCGAAAAAATACTGCAAAGAAAAGACACAATAACAATTGTTGATAGCAAATTATACTACAAGGCAATTGAGTTAAGAATCGGAATTGTTTTTCAGTCATGTCAGTTTGGCGCATTTCCAATAAACACAATTATTTTATAAAGAAATATTTCCATCTGTATTTTAAAGGACTGCATCGTCATTAACGTCTCACGATTGCTATCATTACAGAGCCATAACCGACATCGACATAATTCACTGCAGTTGCAAGATATCACTGCAACAATCGTTAGTACAAACATGACTGGCAAGTTGCCAGGGAAGTAATACAACCTCAAAGCAACTGTGTAAAGCGATAACTGAGTGTACGTTAAAAATGGTCGAGTTAATGTAGATGTGTGATTTTTCTTGCTCAAGAATATTGCCAAAATGGAGTCTTTAGACAGACGTTAATTCAGGTGTGTAAAGATTTTTTAGCTCGGAAGTTGTTATATAAGTTTTCCGCCATATTGGTCCCGGGTACCTTTGAAGAATAGGCCAACTGCCGTTCTACCTGGCAGGTCGTAAAAGGCGATTGATTGGCTATATGAGTCCCTACCATCGTGGCTACTAAATGGTAGAGTTCTGCTTTGTCTCGCCCGGGTGTGGTACCACCGCCTTACTAATTCCTGCTGCAATAGCGTCAGTGCTTGTCACTGTTATGTTTTGGTTTGGAGGGTAAGGTAGCCGGCAAACTTATGTATGTGGCATTAGATCTTGCCACAAGATAGCAATCTGCTTGTTTGCTATATTATCACATAAAAAAAGTATTTTGTAATCACACAATATTTTTATATAGTCTTACAATTATTACTATGACATCGTCATAAAATTTTACTGTAGTATTTTTTTTAATATTATTAATAATATTTTTACATATATTTTTTACATATATTACATATATTATATATAATATTACGCGCCATTAGCATTTTTGATGTCATAAAAAAGGTCATCAAATGTCAAACCATCTGTTTGCTATTATATGAAATAAAAAAAATGCCAAAAAATTATTATTACATTACATAATTGTGATAATTGATTATAGATTAAATTACACAGCGGCTCTAAAATATACGTACAATAAAATTTCCCTTGAAGTTTCAAAGGTATCAAATTCAGCAAGAAATAAATAATTATAAAATACGCAATAAACCCCATTTTCTGTCATAAAAAACGCTTTTGTAAACATTTCACAAACACAATTATTTGTCCGGCTAATGGTGCCACGAGGCATATTAACGAGATTTATGAAAATAGCTGTTTATAAGTAGGGTGACCATCAGATGCTGTTGTGTACAAGTTTGTGTGTCTGTATATATCTGTACGTACGTGTGTGTATACATAGTTGTGTTAATCCGTTAAAGCGATTTTTCCAGAAAACCTATACAGAGATAGAGAGATAGATTGTTGTAAGAACCTATACAGAGATAGATTGTTGTAAGAAACAATTTTTAAAATCGGGTAACCGTATTGTCAGGTTGCATAATTTTGACTTATAAAAAAAGCACTTTATTGGTCAACACTGTATATTATTGCTTTTTTACACAATTTTATAGCTAATCTGCACTTATCAATCAATCAATCAATAATTTTTATTCAAAATTAGTATTGAACATATATTTTTTAACGTTAGCGATACAAAAGTAATGGTGGTTAATATAGCGCATAGCGTTATATTATAGCGCGCTATGTATACTCAACGTAAAGCGTACGCCATTTAGATGCTATTGCTGCTATATTCGTATTAGGTGCTAATACATAACGCCACGCTATATACCTAGCGGCTAGCGTAAGCCGTAGTAACTTTATAGCATACGAAGTTACGAATTACGCGAGTTAACGAGTAACGTGCTAGACTATAGATAGACGCTAAACGTTATAACATAGTTTATCAGTCAGCGCGTGCTAGCGCTCGCTTTAAGGCATTGTGATGAGTCGCGAGCTATCTCGGTCGATTTAAGCAATCAGTGTTCCAGTTACACGTTAAAATATCCTACTAAACTATATTAATATTATAAATGCGAAAATTTGGATGTTTGGATGGATGTTTGTTACTCAATCACGCAAAAACTACTGAACAGATTGAAATGAAATTTGGTACACAGGTAGATAGTTACCTGAATACCATAGGCTACTTTTTATCCCGGAAAAATTTGCCGATCCCGCGGGATTCACAAAAACTTTTATAATGCAGCGGGCTGCACGCTGCAGCTAGTATTATAAATGCGAAAGTTTATGAGTCAATATGTATGGATGTTTGTTACTCTTTCACGCAAATACTACTGAGCTGATTACATTGAAATTTGGTATGTAGATAGATGAAGACCCAGAAGAACACATAGGCTATTTTTTATCCCGGAAAAGTTAGGTGATCCCGCGGGATTCACTAAAAACTTTTATAATGCAGCGGGCTGCATGCTGCAGCTAGTAGTCTATAACGCAGCGCGCTAGAAAAATATAGTTTATACTCTCTACGTGCTATCCTAAAATAATTTATTTGAACAATGCTATACAAACAATAATACAATAACATATTAAACTTGTGATTGAAAAATAAAATCATGATAAAATAATATATGAAAATAAGTTCTTATTATTTTCGTATGTTATCTTTTACCGTACATTTTTGCTTCGCCCGGGTCTGGTACCACTGCTTTACCTATTCCTACCGCAATAGCGTCAGTGCTTGTCACTGTTGTGTTACGGTTGGGAGGGTAAGGTAGCCGGTTAACTCATGCATGTGGCATAAGACCTCGCCACAAGATAGCAACGCACCATTAACACCTTCGGTGTCGGTGTCTCTTCACTCTTTCCATCAGGAGACCCCTCTGGTTGTTTGTTATCTTATGATATAAAAAATCTATATGTCAAAAAATAATAATAATAACATTTATTATTATTATAAAAATAAAAACAAGTATGTACCTTATGTAAATATATTTCAACAATATAATGTGAAAAAAATTAAGAAAACGTCAAATGATAACATATCAAATACATGCAATATAGAAAAAACATAATGTCAAGGAAAATAATATGACAGAACATAACTTTATCAAAAAAAAGATCAATAAGACATCAAATTGAAATAAAAAGCCACAAGTTCTTATTAATGCTAAAATTATTATTACTTGTTACAATTCCAAGCATTAGTGTCATTAAAGTAATCACTTAGTTTATAATAATTTTTTTGAGAAAGAACTCTTTTTAGGAACATTTTAAATTTTCTTTCAGAATAGTTTGCAATTTCATCAGGAATCGTTTTATAAATCCGAACAGTGACTCCTATGAAACATTTAGAAGTTTTATTTAATTTGAAATTCTGTATAACCAACTTATTTTTATTTCTAGTATTATACCAATGTCTGTCTTTATTTTTGCTGTATAAGTGAATACTTTTTCTAACGTACAGGATACTTTCAAAAATGTACTGACTAGGAATGGTTAAGATATTTATCTCTCAACCAAAGCTCATAAAGATTCTCTGCTACTCAATATGATAGAAAATATTTAAAGAAAATATATATTCCTCGTATAGCCCTTGTCTGTAGAATAATTACTGTATCGATGTCAGCGCTTTGTCCCCACATTAAAATAGCGTAAGATATGATAACAATTATATATGCGCAACATAATTTTCTTATCAAAATAATGTAGAATAAGTTATATTTATATACGATTAAATTTAGCGGCCATATTTAAACAAAATTCTAAATGAATAATCAAATAAATTGAAATGATGTTTCAGTCGTGTCGAGAATTGGAAAATCTCAAAGTTATGTTGCCAAACATTTTTTTTAAATTTTTTGTACACGATAACTCTTGAATGAATGGTGATCGGGTCTACTTCTCTGAAACCGGTTATGACGTTACAGTTATTGCAACTATATAATATAACAAATATATAATATAACAAATATACAGCTGTTAAACAGCGGACAGCTTTCAATGGAGTAAGCGATAACGCCGTAAACAATTCGGTATGGAAACTTTATTCTTGGACTGACTTGGAGGTAGATGAAAATATTTTTCTTTTACAAACAAGGATTCAATTCGCAGCTACTTGTTTGATTATGATTGTCCTGGCAGTGGCGTCGTTTAGTTGCAACATTTTTATCCAATGGAAGGATAGCCCCAGCTATGTTTAAGATGACAATAGAGTTACATACATTTGCATTATCGGTGGGTGACCTTTCTCCCATTACAAAATAGGTTTTGCAAAAATGTAATATAGTCATATGGAATATAGTCAGATAGAATAAGCTTAACTGTAGAAAATAAAAGGCGTTACGATAGGCCTATGTTGAGCGTTCCAATGTTGTTTTGTGTTGACTTCAGTTTAACACTGCCTAAAGTCAAGTCACAAGATAGATATCAAAGTCAACGCATTTTCAAATTCACTCTAAAAATTCCTGTCTTGATAAAAGTGCATCACCGTAAAAATTATATAGTAGTCCATAGTATATAGAATATAAGAAAAATACTGTGGTCAAATACGAAAAATTAGTCTACATGGATGGCAATCGCGAAAGAAGTCGCGGGTTAAGCTAGTATTAAATAAAAGGGCTTATGCTGGATACAGGACTTGGTATAAAACGGTATCACACAAAAAATATATTCACAGCAATGGTAGTCAAAAGAAAACAAGTTATCAAAGGAAACATAATTTTGTGGTTTGATAAAACTATGTTTAAAATCACAGTGACTGAGTGTAAATATTATAAATGTACGTCGTTTGTATATTTGAACACATGCAAAATAATCACACCGTAACAGCTACGGAACGGTTAAAAATATTCAAGCCGAATATATAATATACAATTGAAATATACTTATTATGAAAATATCTCCAATATCTATTATTTTAGTAGTACGTAGATGTATTGGAAACAATATAACTAAATAAAAAAGAGATCAAACAAAAATATTCTAAGTTATAAAAGTAAAATATAGCTACTTTAGCGTCAACAGTAAAAATATAAAAATGTTCGAAGACTTTGTTTCGCTAATTCTAATTTCTTTGTGACTTATTTACGAGTGAAGTGAATGATAATATTTATTGCCGATATTACTCAAGTCGTAAATACCAATAGAATAGTACAGAACAAGGTAATAAAAGCACTCATTTTAAATCATAATAATATTATCCATATATAATAATATAAATACATGATAGTCTAAGCGAGGACCGTTAAAAATAAGTTGGGGGAAGGGAATCCTTAGTAAGAACTAAATTGAACTTTATTATTTTTCGACGTTAGACAAACAATAATCTATCGGTCTAACGAGCTTATTGCTTTATAGATTTTTTTTTTTGAAATTTTCTTTTCCTTATTTTTTTATAAAATTGATGTGTAAGGCATATTGAATAAAATGAAATAAATTTATTTACTTTGAGCACGGTTATAAAACAGGTTTAGTGATATGACATGTATGAGTGAGTGGTACACATCTCGTGTTCCATCAATAATTGCATGGCATTCAAAAATATGTAATTTTAATATTAAAAATAATCTACTACTTAATTAACATTTTTCTTTAATTTAAATAATGTTTACGAAATGATACTTAAAATTTACATTTAATATCAACAATTATTATTTAAACAAAAAATCTTTAAGTTCTTAATATATTTTTTCTACTAGATTTGTATGCAATTTTTTCTTGAAGTTATTATGTCTTAGCTCTATTACATAAGAAACGGTACAGGAACTAACAAGTCGCCACAAAACTTCATCACAAAATTACTCTAATTACTCAACAGGGTCTGTTAGACGTACAGTAGGCGTTTAAAGAACCGTAAAGTGGTATTTCTCATTGCTTTGCTGTGGTACCCTGTCGTCTGATTTAAAGACAACCTAACAAGGCTTATGCGTCTTGTGTAAAAATTCTAATTGAGTTTTAGTTTTAAATCAACCATTCATTTATTTAACAAATAAGTTAAGTTCCTAGTCAAAGTGCTTTTCTAGGTGATTGTTTCTGAATGTTCATATTTATGGAATAAATCATGTACCGAATAACTTGCCGCTATTGCGTTTGTAGTTCGAGTCGTCTGCTATTCTGCCAGACAGTTTGTAAACGGCAAATTAGTGGTTATACTTGTCATTGTCATTGTGACTATTAGGTGGTATAGTCCCATAACGCCTTGCCTGTGTACGGTACCACTGCTTCACCTATTCTTGACGCTGTAGCGCGGCTTATGTCAATCAATTACTTTTTATTCTTTTCTAACTTCGTTAATATTTTTATGTTATTTTGTCTAAGCGCCTGATGGAAACAAAATTTGTAATCCTGCTACGAGTATTTCAATTAGGTTATTACTTTAACCTAGAGCCATTGGATTCTTATTTGAAGATAATCTCTCTCTCAAACTCATCTAGCTCTCTTCGTGTTTTTCTCTGCAAATAATGCACATGAGGAATCTAGCGACAATTGAGTTATTACATTATGGGGCGTTCATGGCCCATTCTCTTATTATATTATACTCTACCTTAGCACACTGCGTCAAAACAGGATAAAAACACTATACGTAAATATCATTTTGAAATAAATATATTACTTCGATCTAACATGTCAAGGTAATTTTATTATCTGAACTAGTGAATATAATTTTCAGCAATTCCTAGTACTATTCAAACGCTTATTAATAAAGGCTTTGGTCTTTGGAGATGCCTTGTGAAGCATAATAATTTAAGCACTTAAGTAATATTATGCCTGTGACCTACATGTTCTCCGTAGTAATAGCCTACGCCTTTGCCGTAACTCATCTACGCCCTTTATGTAGCAAATACCCCAACAAGCTACGAAGAGTTACATGGTATATTATGAGCAGTAAATTTACTAAACAATCTTACTCATCATAATAAAAATCTTTGCGTCGAAATATTTCGTTAAACTTATATTTTTAAGAAAAGTATCATCATGCTTGGTTCCCTTGTTGTGTAGGCAGAGTAAACTGAACATCTATTGATTTTCCGGTTCACCACGATTCACCGGTTTTTCGGTTGTCGAGATGAGCGGTGATCCGCATCGCCGCATTTACCGCCTGAAACGGTAACTGGGGCCGAAGGCTTTACGTGCTCTTCCGAGGCACGGGAGTGGCACACACCATCTATCCAAGCTCCGAGCTGCTTTTGAGATTTTTGTAATTTCGCATTTGAGAAAAACTTCGAAAAAATCTCAATAAAACTTTTGCACGACCCGGAGATCAAACTCGGGACCTCATGTCTGAGCCGAATGGCTATATTCTAGATCACGATGTAGTCTACTAATACTCTATGTAATAATTATTATCATATATGTCACTTATTGATATACATTCACCGAAACCTATATAGCAATAAACCATGTTGCAATAAATTCATGGTTAAATGATCAAATATTTTGGCTGTGATTATGAGATCAAGAGTTCAATTTCTCAGTCGAGTGTTATGGAGTTTGTTTGTTTAGAAATAAATCTTAGTAGCCACTCGGCACTATAAAAATCAACACCCTTAAGCCTGCTTAAGCTTGCTTTCCATTGGTAACAAAAGTTAGTAAAAGTTGGTAAAAAGTTGGTAACAAATGCTTTCTATTAGTAACAAAAGTTGTATTCTGTAAGAAACCCAACGTTAGTTATGGTACCTAGATAGTGGTGGCATTTAAGCCTCTTCATATGAAAATATAACCATCGCTTATAAAACTGAAGTATGTTAAATTTGCGTTGCTTTTCAGGTGGCGGGTATATGTATTACATATCAGCAGAAGCAGAAATTAACTTTTATTCGGAAAAAAGCACTTTATCCAAAGTAATATTTGAAACACATAAATTGAGGTTTTAATGATAGAATAAGCATATTTATTAAGACAATAGTACTCTGTGGAGTAAACGACTTTACATTTGTGTCACGTAAATTAAGCACCGTCTGTGTTTTGCTCCGATATTTTACACCACGTTAGTAAAGGTTTTGAAGAAAAGATAATTTGCCATATTTCGTCGTCTCCTCTGGGTTCATTATTACCACCTATATATATATATATATATATATATATATATATATATATATATATATATATATATATATATATATATATATATTATTACCGCTCTGGAATATGTATATATATATATATATATATATATATATATATATATATATACACATTCCAGAGCGGTTATAAAATGTGTATATATAGTAAAATATACACGTGCTTGTTTAGTGATTTATGATATATTTGATTAGAAGTAAATTTGTTAAATTTAGCAACAGTGTTGATCTACTAAAATATTGGAAGTAAAAACATTTGAACTGTCGATTTTTCTATTTGTTGGTTATTATATAGTGTGGTTAGCCATTCGATCTCATTTTATTTTATATTAACATTAACATTAAATATTTTTATTTGTAGATAAATCAAATTGTGCGTTATTTACATTTATGTTAAATGTATATATATATATATATATATATATATATATATATATATATATATATATATATATATTAATAAATCCCCGCCTTAATACCTTTATCTAAGGAAAAATCTCAAGCCAAGCCGCACTTGATAGTTATGACTATAATTCACATTTACGCGTGATGTCCACGAAGACGTGAGAAATCCCAGGCTTCCGTTATGATTTATTGCCATCCGAAGCGTCGGCTGCGAAAATAAATCTGGCAATATTAATACCTTTTATTACGTACTACCTTTATGAAATTATGATATCTCATTTCTCAAGTAAGAGAAACTACATTTAGGTATCAATTTATAGAGTCTTAGGATTAACCTTATTTAATGTACGATATTTGTCTCCGAAGAGATTATTATTACGACTAGATATGGGAAACTGGGGACACTTAATCGTCTTTTTCAAATTGTTAAATATATCTAAAAAACATTGGGTAGTATTCATGTTTTTTTATAATTTTATTGAAAATTTAACACGATATATTTCGATATCACATATTTCAAGATTCATTTGCAAAAAAAAGACGTAATATAAATTTTTGCCACTTTTTAAACACCCATAAGGATCAATTGTCATATCTTAAATATATACAAGAATTATACCATATGCCATTGTTATTAACTGTGTTTAAAACTTTTAAATTACTGGCAAAAAACAAATGAAAAATAACAAAAAAATAATTGTGCACGTGAAAGCAGGGATACATCACTACTCCTTAGTTATTAGAGCAAAACTGTCAAAGTTACATAATTATAGAATGTCAGAACAAAAAATCAGAAAAATCAGAAAAAAAAAGAAAAATCCTGCCGCAATAAAAAAATAACTTGGAAGAACTAGGAGATCAAGATGAATGAGTCATTTCATTCAACCCTATTCCCACAATACACCGTGGTCCCAGGAACATTTTTTTTATTTATAACAAGCTGAATTTTTGTGAACAGCTTCGTTTTGACGAGACGCAAATCTTTTCTATTTTCAAAAACTCTCGAATTAAGTAACTTATAAAGTTAGGGGGCTTCGACCATAGTTTCGGAAAATATTTTATTAATAACAATGATTATTTTATTTTGCTTTAATCGCTTGATAATTTTAGGACAAACAAGAAAAAACTTTTGTCCTTCACGCTCGAAGATTTTCTTGACGAGTCCTCCACGCTAATCATGAGATTTTTAAATTGATATTAATCAATTTAAAAACAATCTAATTTTCTCACAACAGCTTGTTAATTATTATTATAATTCAAGGGTTACTTTGTCCTACACGTAAAATGGAAACTTTTTTTAGTCCGACACTCTAAAGTTTCCTTTCTTATCCATTTTAATTAATTACCCGATTCGAGATATTTCGAAGATAGAAGAGATGTGCGTCTCGTCAAAACGAAGCTGTTCACAAAAATCATGGAACATAGAACAAGGGAATTGGCAAGTACTAACATTTGTATCAGGACCCTGATCGCCATATTCACACATAAAATAAGCATTATTGCATAAAAACTACTAATGCAAACATTGTTTCATTGGTCGTTTTCATTTTAAACAACAATAATCCGAAACACACAAACAGAACAATTAAAAATATACCAAACTGCGTTACAATAAATTTTATTTTGCTACAAAAAAAGAGTATTTACGTCCTTTTGTAGTCTATTCAAAATAGACTCATCTATTTGTACAATAGTGAAACTTAAGATCGTAATAGTTTCGCTATTCTAAAATAGATGGCAGCATTGATTTTTCCGTAGTTTTCAGTTGATCATATTTGAGTAGAGAACTTTCTAGAACGATATACGTAATGACTGTCATTACGTATATCTTTCTAGAAAAATTAGGTCAACCTAAAATGAACTTTATATGTAAGGTGTACGGCTGATTTTAGCTTGACTTTTTATTATATCATTAGAGATTATATTAAATCAGGAATTTAATTAAAATAAAATAAAAATTGTACTTTCGGATGATATGAAATATCTCCATTCTTAATCATCTGTATTCTACTATCATTTCTGCATTCAAGGATGGCACAATACGGCATAATTCAGTGTATAATAGATTTTCGCACGACGACTATCTCCTAATGATATGGTAAGTATCACTAAGGCAATTTAGAGTAAAAGCGCATAATAGTGACGCACGCGGCACGCCCACTCTTCACTTCCCTTGTTCTATGTTCCATGACAAAAATGCAGTTTAGTTTGTTCCTGTGACCATAGGTATAAAGTTACTATCAGTTACATTACAATACCTTCTTAGTTTAAAAACACCCTTTTACCACAAACAAAATAGTATATGTGTGATTATGAACATTATGATATGTGACAAATGCATGAAAGTGTGTGTAATATACATATGTATTTATCAATGAATGTATTTAAATGCACATTAAATAAAAATTATAGCTTTCTGCATTTTTTCGTATAAACTTTAATTGTGCAAAATTTTATACACCCCATGTCATGTGATGTGTGTTTTTCGTAAAAAGGGGTACAAAATTATCGCCTCACGTATTAATATATGGATAAAAATTATATGTATAAAAAAACAAGCCTACTGAATTACTCGGATCTTCTCAATGTCTGGTCCGTCTAGAATTCGGGAGAAACTTAAAAATTGTTGACGCGACAAAATAACTTTAAAAACTTTATTGAATAAAAAACATTTTGATTTTTGACTAACAAAAACATCTTATAGTTGAAATAGTAATTAGATATAAGAAAAAATATACTTAATAAATTTTACAAACCATTATTTTTTTTACAGAAACACTACAGCGGACAGCGGGTCGCAGTTAGTTTTACAATATTATTCCCTTTTCTCTCTATTATCTCAAGGGGTTAAACGAGTCGCTTTATCTTACTCCAGATCTTTCCTCTCTTTATTCAGATACGACAATTCTCCACAATTGTTGAGTATAACTTTGTCTCGAAATTATTTAAGGAAAAATATATTTAGTATATCTGAATAATACCTGTTTTGAAAACTATAATTAATAAAACAAAAAAGTTTTAGCTAATATTAAAATAAACTATTATAACTCAAAATATTATGCGCGTAATATAATGGAATAAATATATAAAGATTAACTGGCTTAAGTCTGTACATATTGAAGTAGTGTGTTCAGTACTCGATTCTGATACCGAATACGCAAAAAAAAAATTAGTACCTACCTACTTAAATTTTGACCTAATTATCCAAAAAAAAATGTTTAGTTGGACACTCGTGCACGCCGAATATTAAGAATAATAATATACTTTATTGCACACAACACACAGAATTGACAAAAAAAATAACAATATACGATAAGGAACGGAGTACAAATAGGCGGTTTTATCACCCATCAGTCATCTCTTCCAGACATCCAGCGACTTTAGGAAATACTAGCTGTTGCCAGCGACTTCGTCCGCGCGGACTTCGCTTACTCCGCACAGCTCCTCCCCCGTAGGTGATAGCGTAATAATATGTAGCCTATATGTTGACCCGACCTGTTAGTAATATTCATGTAAAATTTGAAGTAAATCCATGGAGTACTTTTTGAGTTTACCACGGACATACATACAGACAAACAGACAAGCAGACAAACAGATAAACAGACAAAAATTCTAAAAACTATATTTTTGGCTTAGATATCGATTATAGATCACGCCCCAAGTATTCTTTAAAAAATATATTTATTGTACAGTTTTGACTTTCCTACGATTTTATTATATGTATAGATTTATACTGTTTACGAGAATATTGTTTACTAGATAATACCCACGGCTTCGCTCGTGAATATTTATTTTAGAACTTATTTAACCTTTCTTCATAAGCTACTTTATTAAAAATCTCTACATAGTCGGGCGGGCCGCTAGTATGGTACAAAAAATCATATTATTTATATATTCATCTTAGTTATTTTTATACGACATTTTTGGCATCAAAATTTAAGTAAAAAATGTAAGACTAACCTAAAGTTCCCAAACTTCCTATACCTAATATCATAACTAATTATATTGAGGTATATATACTAAAAATACCTATTGGTAACACACCTATCGAACAAACTAACGAAATTATAAAAAAATGTGATTAACAGGAAATACCTAAGCTACAACTATCTATGACATATTGTTATAATACAGATTTTAAAATAAATCAGTACGTTAGGCTAAAAACGTTTCTTGTAAAGAGCGTAATTTTAATATTTGAAAAGCTGTTACTCTTGAAAATTTGTATTGATTTTAATATTTGAAACGGCATTTGACGTAGTTTTTTAGTACTGAAATAACGTAGAAGATCAATCAAATATTGCTTAATAAAATTTCAAAATTCTGTCGAAAAACTTTGATTTTTGATTTCTGATATCAAACAGATATACCGATTTTGATGCAATTTATGCATGAAAAGTTATGAGATGTTTACATATACACACATACGTACATACAGACATACTGACGTCGTCATGAAAATGGTTGGAAAAGGTTCGTAGGACCTCAAAACGTGAAGATCTGGTGAAAACACGATTTTCGAAAATCGGGGCAAAATCAGTAACTTCTTTGTCAACATACGTTAAGTTAGAAAGAAAGAAAGAAAGAAAGAAAATATTTATTTGCAAGAATATGGGTGTTACAAGTTGTTAAAAATAAATTAAGTTACCAACATATGCTACCATTATACGGTGTGCAAATATTTAAAAAAAAATATCTTTATATAATGTTACATTTAAAACATTCTTTCGATTATTTAGAATTACTACCGGATCGGAACGCGGCCACACACCGAGAAGATCCGGCGGAAGAAACTCAGCGGGCTGGTCTTTTTTCTCTATTTTATGTACTTGTTATAAATGTACAATGATGATTTCATATTACAAAAGTTATTTTTATAATTACAAGTTTCATATTTTGTGCAATTAAATTTTTTATAATTTACAAAATGATTTACAAAATTTTACTAGGTACATTGAAATTTTTTAAGGACAATTCAAAAAACTTATAATTCTATCCATTAATATTTAATTTTATCGGCTAAAAATTCTTTAATATCATAATAAGTTTTATCTAACAGCAAATCAAGCAACTTTTTGCGAAATTTATTTATAGGTAATGATTTAAGACTATCAGGAATATGATTGTATATAATAATAGACATACAATACACATTTTTTGTAAAAATATAATTTTTGATTAGGCACATATTATAATTTATTACTATTCCTAAAATATGAGTTACCAATCTATTATTAATTTTTACTATTCCTAAAATATGAGTTACCAATCTATGATTAGGCACTTATAATTTTTTACTATTCCTAAAATATGAGTTAAAAATCTTTATACCGGTTGACCCTGCCGGCCACCCCTGGATCTTCCTGCTATATTGAGGTATTTTAAGCTCAAAGGAACAAAAACTATACTTGAGCAAAGAATTTGTTCAGAGTTCAAAATTCTTAAATTTGTTATAAATAACAGTTATTTCAGTTTAAAAAAAAATTAAAATCTTTTTTTTTGAAATTTTGATTATTGATGAATTCTTATCTAAGTAAATTTGAGGATTTTGTCAAATTTATGGTTTTTGATGAAGTTTTAAGAGAGAAAAGCTGATTAGATTCTTAAATATATAATTAATATAACAATGCCATTCTTAGTTATTTAATACCTTTAGAGAGAGATTTACCAATAAGTAAATTTGAAAAATGTAATGAAACAAAACTGCATAAAAAAGAGTGTTATATACTTTTTGATTATTTTGAGGACCAAAAGGCCTGTTAATAATTGCTCTCCTTTATTATAAGTAATGTTAGTGAAAAAAAGACAAGCCCGTTGGGTTTTATTCCGCCGGATATTATCAGCATGTAGTCGCGTTCCGCTCCAGTAGTCATTACATAAAATTTTATCAAAAGTGCTTGTAAATATTCATTTGAATATTTTTATAAGTTTGAGTTTGACTGAGCCCCGTTACGTGGACTCCTGTTACCTAACGTCATCCTAACAAACCTACTCCATATTTATGTAAAATGTTGGATAGTGGCTAATTTGTGACTATTTTGTACCATATACTCATAACTCATCCCGTGTTGATTCGGATACCTTTTGAAGAATAGACCATTTGCCGTTCTGCTAGGCAATTTGTAAAAGGCAAACAATTGGTTATGCGAGTTACTTCCATCGTGGCTAATAAATGGTAGAGTTCTGCATTGCCTCGCCCGGATCTGGTACCACCACTTTACTAATTCTTGCCGCAATAGCGTCAGTTCTTATCACTCTTGTGTTCCGGTTTCGAAGGTAAAGTAGCCGATAAACTTATGCATGTGGCTTGGTGACTCTTTCCATCAGCAGATGGGTCTCATCTGCTTTTTTGCTATCTTATGACATATGACGCCATATACGCCATTAAAGATAAAGTGCTTGTGGCACTTTAGTATACACTAAATATTTATACACTCTATGTATTTCCAAAAATAAATAGTCCCAATTGATAAAGTCGTAGTAGTTAATCATAAAAAATGAGTTGTAGGAATTAAAGCCCAGGTCAAACAGCTAGTTGTGCAGACTTTGTTCAAGATCTAGTCCATTATTTTAGCTATTTTTCTACATTTCATGCTCTAATTACGAAGCCTACTCAAATAATTGTTCAAGAGCGTGAAAAGCCGTACTAACTTAGAAGTTCTTCTGTTAGTCTCGAGTTGATTGGAATCTAGCTCTTACTGCTTTAGATTAAGAGCTAATTTAACATGGATTTGGTTTGTTAAGGACAATCCGAAGTCTGTCTTGAGTCTTCAGGTTTATTATACGGCTTATTTTGCTGGAAGTGTAACGTGATTCAGTTTAAAAAAAAAGAGATTAAGAACCATGAAGGGCGCATTCCCTAACCTAACCCATGGCCATGTTAGGTTTGAAATAATACTTAAACAATGTTTGAGGTTAGGTTAGGAACAGTGTTAGGTTAGGAATAAAAATCAATCATTTATTATTTTAACCCGCTACCATGTGAGGTTATCGGGACAGATTAGGAATAATCCATTTACTTATAACATAGTAAATATGTTTTTTCGGAGTTCTCTGGAACAGACATATTGTAGCCTAAAATTGGACTCCAGCCTACCTTTGTAATTTAAAATTATGGTGAATGCAAACAAATAAAATTTATTATATTACTAGCTGTTGCCCACGACTTGATCCGCGCGGACTTCATTTACTCCGCACAGCTCCTCCCCCTTAGGTGATAGCGTGATAATATGTAGCCTATATGTTGACCCGACCTGTTAGTAATATTCATGCAAAATTTGAAGTAAATCCATGCAGTACTTTTTGAGTTTGCCCCGGGCAGACATACATACAGACAGACAGACAGACAGACAGACAGACAGACAGACAGACAGACGGACGGACGGACGGACGGACGGACGGACGGACAGACAGACAGACAGACAGACAGACAGACAAAAATTCTAAAAATTATATTTTTGGCTTCTATATCGATTGTAGAACACGCCCCAAGTATTCTTTTAAAAAAATATTCAATGTACAGTTTTGACTTTCCTACGATTTTATTATATGTATTAGATTATTATGATGTTTTTAAAGTTATGTAATATATAATGTGATGTTGATCATAATTTTTTAATAATTCGTGTATAATGCTATTTGTTTAAAAAATTATGAAGTGACTATGAAATATTTATATATTTATTTATTTATATAAACCTTTTTTTATTTATTTGTATTAACCTCAGAGGATAATAATAATAGTAATTATTTAATGGTAGTACTTAGTAATCATTTGTTGTATTTGTTAATTAACTAAGTCTTTTTCAATTTTATTGTAAAGTAGAAATTGTTATAGTTATATCTAGCTAAGAGAGACTGCACACATGCTACTTTTAACATCGGTGATCGGCGATCCAGTCGCTTTTAAAAGCTGAATGCAACCATCGATCGCTCCACCCCGCACACTTGAAGACGCAGATCGCGGCGATCGAGTTGCTACTCGGGAGCTAGATGGCGAGACTAAACGCTAGACCCCACACACACATGCGGATGCTGGTCGCGGCGTTTTGCTTCCGCGGAACAAAAGAAAAATATCTTAACAGATCATTTGATTGTTAGAATAAAAACACATATAATCGAATGTTCAAATTAATTTGCGTTTCGGAAAACGAACGTTAGTGTTGTACTAAATATCGACGAAGATACACTATAAAGTTTAATGAAATTGTACTGCTGCTTGCTTTATCGATGCAGCGAAAATATCAATTGCGCCTAAGGCTATACTTTTATTTCGGTGTACTTTTTTTGTTAGTTTCTCAAAGTGTCAATTTTTAAGTATGTTTATTTGTACTAACAAAGGGTCTAGTATTTTTTACTTAAATTAAAAAATAATAATCTACCTAAGTCTAAATAATTATAACAATAATCAAATAATAATGTAAATGAAGAATATTTATTTTATTAAAAATAATTTTAAGAACTTAATATTTTCTACTACCTACCTATTATTAAATATGAAAAAATAATTTTAATGCTGCTAGGAAGTGTTTTAGGCTTAAAATAGGCCAATCGATAGTCAACTATTGATAGTTTGCTAATTTGCAGTAGGCGCTATTCGGTATATTTTAACAGCGATGTATTTAACAAAGGCCATAAAGTTAGGTCAGTTATATTTTTATATCGCTACCAACTTGGACTATTGTTACTGTTTTACAAGAAAAAAGAAAGATATTATCAGTATAAAATTTATAATTTAATTTGTAAAATTAAACAATACTTTTACAAATCGGCAAATAATCGATAGTCGAGTATCAAACAGCAACACTACTGTTGACCCGAGGCCTAGTTCACGTAATTAAACGGCAATCGAGTCGAAGCGTTTATATATATAATATTTTCTTACATATTATACCGTATCGTAGGATATCTCGACATTCTATCGTGTTTATATGTGTGAAATCCATAAGCGCCTTGACTTAATTACGTGAATTGAGGGGCCGCCGGTCTAGCATCGGAGCGGTCGCTGAAACGCGCGATTTAAATGCTGTGTTGGAATGCAGAAATGCAGTCGCTAAAATGCGCGTTTTGGATGCTAAAGGTAGCATGTGTGCCGTATCTGTAAAAACCGTCATGGAATGGTAGTATATTGTATTTGTAAATAAATATTAACATTTTATATTATATCTTAGAATAAATAAATAAATAAATGTATGTCCTTATTTTATTAGCCACTTTTAAGATCGCACTCTTGAATCTGGTCATTTTGATTGAAATATACTATCCACGGAAATTTATATGTTCAATAATGCTACGCAAACGGATTGTATTATTGAACCGTAGATCAAGTTTTCACCAAATTTATGCAAAACAAAATGAGAAGTACATACTCCAAAATAAAAACAAAATTTTCCAAATCGGTAAATAAAGCACCGAATTTTGAGATAACAAGAGATCTTCGTTTTCTTTAGAAAGCCAGTTAAATACAAAATACCATAATTGTTCTAATTTACAAGAATATATATCAAAATAAGCCACCAAAACACATTTAAACATCAAACAGCTTTAAGGTTAATTAATCATTCTAAAAATTCTATTAATTAGACCACTGACACACACATGAGGTAAAATTCTACATACAAATATGAAATTTAACATGCGTAAAGTTTGTGGTTACAAATATCACCGAGACGTAAGCCATTATAATAATATAATGAAAACGTACCGCTGAAATATGTATTATTCTTTGTTTTATATCAAGGCACATGAAAAATTATGTTAAGTGTAGTAACGCTGGGTGGTCTTGAATAAAAGGCCATTTGCCAATCCATCTGCCATTTTGACTGGCAGTTCATAAAAAGTGAACAGTTGGTTAAATATTTTACTACCATCTTACTACTAGGTGGTAGGATTTCGCACCGTCTTGCCCCGGTTTAGTACCACCACTTCACGTATTTCTGCTGCAATTGTTCTGTTCTCTCTTTCTGTTTAGAAGGAGCCGGCAAACTTATGCATGCAGCATTATCATGCTGCCACAGCAATAGCAAAGCACTAACAGGTTTTTTACATGCGATGGTATTCTTTTTCCATTAGGAGAACCATCTGCTTCTTAAAAGAGATCCCTCAGTGATCATAATAATACTTGCGCCGGTACAAACGTATCAAGGCTAGCTCACATTGAGAAAGAGTCGAAGCAAAGCAACGCGTCATGTTTTTTTAAACTTTAAAGTATATTTATTTGTACTAGCTATCGCCTGAAAATCTCTTTTAAGTTTGACTTTAGCCATAAAAAAATATACATGTGTGTATATTATCATGTATGTCACATGAGTGTAGTGGGTGTAATGATAAATTTTATTAATTTAATGTATTTTCAATGCATATTATTTTTAAAAAATGGGTCTGTGCAGTCTTCCGCAGTGTAAATCTTAACTGTGCCAAATTGCATACGCCACCGTTTGGGTCATTGCCAAAAAAGGCACAACGTTTTTACGTATTAAAAGTATTATAATTCTTCTTAAATTTAAACTATAGGATAACTACACAAAAGCAAGTGAAAACACAAAAACTTTTAGTATTCAATGTACTAAAAGACAAAATCACTTGCTTGTGACACTTGCATGAAAGTTTTAGTATTCAATACATTGAATTTCGCGGCAAATACAACTCAACAATTTTGATACCTCGACTATTCGCCGCAACCGCTGCTCGAGTCCATGGATTGCGCCGCCGCGCCGTACAGCCGGCCTACTCTTGAAAACAATATAAATCTTAAACCAATATTGATAAAAACAATAACTTTCGAATATCGTCAAAAAACGATACTCTTGAAACCAATATTGCCCACATTGATTCAGTATAGTAACGACCTAATTATTGGAAATAGATGTCATCGTTACACGTCAAGCTAGTGTTACAAGTGGAAATTTTAAGTACCATTTTAAAGAAAATAACAAATAAAAGTAGTAGTAATAAATAATGAGTAGTTCCAAAAAAGTTCGAAATGCGTGTGGCGCTGTCGCCGAATCCAATAATTGAATATGGTTGTCCAGAGTACTGTTACGCGGCCGACCCTGTCTGTCTTTTTAAAAAAAACTACCGGTGACACTTACTACTTTTATTGTATAATTACACGGTTTAAATTGGACTTCCCAAATATTAATTGTGCAAAGTACCGATCGCGGCGGCTTCCAGAATCTAACTGACTTACTGATGTTATAAAATAATTAATTAAAATTATCAATGTAGGAAAAATGCTGAATGCATGGAAAAATACAGTCTACATAGAGGGGTTGCTGATTAAGACCTAACTACCTTGTAATAAGGGTTGTAACAGCTCCCCCTTTTGGACGAAGCTTTATCTCTTTAAGATGAAGCGAAGTGAATAAGAATTAATCGATTATGTTAATATTTAGGAAGTTTTTACATTTGATTTTAGATATAGGAATAAATAGCTTCTTATTATTTGGTAGCTAATTATTATATGATATAGTAATTGTCTATATATTTATAAATTAATATTTGTAGACAATATAGACATAAAACATTTACGAAATAAATTGAAAAATAGAAATTGACATTTGTAAACAATATAGACGTAAAATATATTTACTAATTAAATTGAAAGGTAGAAATTAACATTTATAGACAATATAGACGTAAAATATATTTACGAATTAAATTGAAAAATAGAAATTGACATTTGTAAACAGTAAATGGACATAAAACGTTTTTGAATTAGATTGAAAAATAGAAGTTAACATTTGTAAACAATATAAACATAAAACATTTTCGAATTAAATTCAAAAATAGAAATTAACATTTATAAACTTTAAAAAGCATTCATAGCGATATAAACATTTAGGAAATATGAAATTAAAATTATTAACTTAAGTCGTTACAATTAAACATTTATAAATACAATATTAGAAATTGAGATTTCGACTTGATGCAAATTTGACGTTAGATTTATTATAGTCTTGTTGCCGAATTGGCAATGATTGTATAGACATTTTTTCGTCATCTGACGATGAGATGTTTGTCATCTCTAAAGAGTTTGAAATTTTAGACTTATTTCTAACAGACTTTTTGTTATGACATTGATTGAATATTTGAACACAACATCCAGAACTAGTCGATTTCTTATTCGTAATACATCTGTAAACCTTATACAAAAAATATAAAAATAGACACACAATTAAAATATACGTAAATGTTGAATAATATTGGCCATATTTAATAAAATGAGACTCGTTTTCTAAATTGTTTAATTCGTGTTCTAAACTATCTAATTGATGTGTAGCATACTTTAATGAATCAAGATTAATTTTACTTAAGGATATCGGCGATAAATGTGGCAAACTTTTATTAAATATGTCCTTCTTACAACAGTCATCAGCTGTAATATCAAAACTTATGTCTAAAGGAGATTTAATCATAATAGAGTGATAGTTTGTCGGCAATAATTGGAAAGTTTTAGAGTAGCCGATACAATTAGCTGTTAATTTTACAATTCCTGTACCTTCAATAGAATAATCGTTAATCTGATCATCACAACGAATAGTTAACTTATTTGTTTTTGACTGCACAAAAATCCACCTGTTACTTTGTAACTTTTGCCAAATGTCGATATCACCATATAAAATTTTGGCGTTACATTCAGAGGGCAGCGAGAGTGTGACCTCGGTTATAATTTTCGATTCACAATTTGGGCTGTATATACAAGAGTAAACATTTGTTAATTCACATATAGAATGGTTACTATCTATTATCTTACATTTATCTAAAGTGTCCAGCATAGCATAATGTAATCTATCATCACTTAATCCGATGAATAAATTAGTAGGTTGAATCAAGGCGAAGGTAGTGTGTGAGTCATCGTGAGGTGTCGATAAGGGTATATTCTTATAAACCGTGAACTTGTCAGGTGTGATTAAAGGAATTTGCAATACAAATATTACCTTATTGTTATAATAATAAGAACTAAGTTTAGAAATATCAATTAAGGAATGAATTGTGTCGATATTTAATGCGACTGGGAAGTCTAATCTTTTGCTTATTTGGTTGCTATGCTTAAATAATTCGTTATAAAGACTTAAGGGACTAATTACACTAGGATGTAGTATATTGACCTTAGAGAATAAAATAGAGTTTAACGTAGTATCTAGTAAATTAGAAATAGTAAGTAAAGAACCTTCAATAATATTAATTAAATTATTTAACTTAGAAATATACAGTAATAGGTTATCAGTATTAGTAATTTGAGATAGTATATTATTCATATTATTTATTTGGGTATTGAGATTAATCTCGTTTTGATTTAATTTATAAATTGTTGTGTTAAAATTATTTATAGTAGATTTAATAACATGTATATTATCTCTCATTAAGTGAAATATTTCTGCCTCACTCTTTTTACAAGACTCAATTGCGGCATCGTATTTTCTAGCATCATCTGCGTCTAAGGTGCCAAAGAAAAACTTTAAGATTTCGCCTCCGAATTCCAAAGATCGTTTTACCTTGTTCGTTTGGCGATCCGAAATAATGTGAGATAAAGATTGTAATTTATTATAATTAGATAGAATTAGAACCTCGATAGGGCTAGATATGTCTTTACACGAGTTTAAATCTTGCGATTGGATTTTGTTACAAAGATTAAGAGTATCTTGTAATAGATTTGATATTTTATTAAGATAAGGTTCTAGCGAGACTAAATCAATGTGCGTTACAATTTTCCAGTAATCATTATAAAAATTTACGTATGTTATAGGTTCAAAATAGATACCAGGGCTATGAGATATAGGTATAATTTTCGATTCCGCGTGGCTGTGGCTTGTGCCATAACAGCATAATACCCTGAAAAGAGATATATGAAATAAGTTAAGATTTGGCAGGCTTTATCTCGTTAGTATGATGTTTAACATTCTTGCGACCTATTCGTAAAGTGACGTTATGTTTATTATGTACTTTTAATATCTTATAAGGCCCTTTCCATACGGGGGATAACGCTTTGCGAAGTCTGTGGTGTTGTTTCAAGTACACCATGTCGCCTGCTTTATATGTTATTTCACGTGAATTACTATCATAATATTGTTTTGATCTTTCTTTACTGTTGATAAGATTTTGAATAGCTTTTTCGCGGCTAAAACGCATTCTATACTGTAAAGCACGTATGTATTCGTTATAGGTAGTATTACTAGTACTTTCATACAAAGAACTCGGAATTGAGGGCTTGTAGCCGAATAATAATTCATGTGGCGTGTAATTTGTCGTACAGTGTGGAGTAGTGTTATAAGCTAGTATAGCTGTAAATAAATAACTATGCCAATCGTTTTGATTATCATTAACAAAAGATTTTAGGTACTCCTTTAAAGTAGCATGTGAGCGCTCTAAGGCTCCGTTTGTTTGAGGATGGTAAGGAGTCGTGAATAACGCTTTAATTTTTAGAATTTCTGTTAGCTGTTTAAATAAATCGGACGTGAATGATGTGCCTAAGTCCGTCAAAATAGTTTTAGGGAAACCAAATAGAGACATAAAATGTACAAGATTTCGGGCGATTTCGTCACTAGTTGCCGTGACCATCGGATAAGCACATGTAAATTTGGTAAGATCGTCTTGTAACGTTAAGATGAATTTAAATTGTTGAAAACCCGCGTCGGGCAGGGGACCTACGATGTCAAGAGCTAGTCTCTCGAACGGCCTAGTAGAGGTGGATGTGATCTCCATTGGAGCTTTGTTTGATTTTCTTAGGGGTTTGTTGATTTGGCAAAGTTTGCATTTTTTTACATAATCTTCAATGTCAGAGCGCATCCCTTTCCAATAATAACTTGCTTTAATACGTTTATACATGCGCTGTGAACCTGGGTGACCAGCGATAGGCGAGTCGTGGTTTTCTTTCAGTATTTTAGGCACTTCTACTGGAGTAGGATAGATTAATTGATTTTTATATATATGTATCTTGATATTCGTATTATGGAAAATATATGAAATCATGTTATAAATTTTAGTATAGGCTAATTTTGAGAACGGATCGGAGAAATCTGATATAGCAAGGTCTGTAATATTTTCGCAATTGATTAGGATATTCCTAAGTTGAATTAATAAGTTATAAACGTCTTTAAAACGTGTCTCCTCGTAATGATGCACTTTGGTAAACAAGAAATAGTAATTTTTGTTTTTATTTTGAACATGTTTGATTGTAAAAGGCTCGCGTTCGGCATTAAGTAAATTATTAGCGTCATCAAGCTGAGATAGTATCTCCTCACAATGTGGAATAGAATTGTCAAAATCTAAAGAAATCGGACATGCGATAGTATTTAAATTAGAGAGGTGTAAACCTTGAATAGACTCTTCGATCTTGGTGTTTGAGATAGGAAGCTGATTGGTGAATTGATCTTTAAAATATTTTTCATAAGAGGAATTATTTAAATTGCTAACATTGATCGCGTTAACCGGGCATCGAGATAACGCATCTGCATTAGAGTTAAGGCGGCCTTGTTTATAAACGATCTCGTAGTCGTACTCTTCGAGTTTTAAGCGCCACCTGATGAGTCTGCTACCCGGATCTTTGACATTAAATAACCATACGAGTGGTCTATGATCCGTTATAATTTTGAACTTATTGCCATATAAATATGGTCTAAAAGTTTTTACCGCAAATAAAATGGCTAATAGCTCTTTTTCCGTTGTCGAGTAATTTCCCTCGGGTTTGTTTAAAGTTCGCGATGCATACGCTATCGGTTTGTCCTTTCCAATGGGACCTTGAGATAAGATTGCGCCTACGGCATAATTACTAGCATCGGTTGTGACATTGAAGGGTTGTGAGAAATCTGGGTATTGGAGAAGAGGAGCGGTAATTAATTTTTCTTTTAAGAAATCGAACGCGTGTTGCTGTTCCGCGTTCCACTGAAAAATAGCATCTTTTTTTAATAGACAAGTGAGTGGCTTAGTTAGTTTGGCGAAATTTTCTATGAAGCGGCGATAATAGCCTATTAAACCTAGGAACGACTTTATTTCCTTAGGACTTTTAGGAACTGGGAATTGCGATACGGCCTTGACTTTTTCAGGATTTGGAGATACACCTTTGTCGGTAATAATATGGCCAAGGTAAGTAACTTCGTGTCTGAGGAACTCACACTTGTCGGGTTGGAGTTTAAGATTGAATTGACGGAATTTGTCGAATACAAGTTGTAGTTTTTTCATGTGATCTTGTAGATTTTGGCTATATATAATGCAATCGTCTAAATATATATAGCAATGTAGGCCTTGTAAACCTGATAGCACAGTGTTCATGAGCCTTTGGAAGGTAGCTGGGGCGTTTTTCAACCCAAAACGCATTCTGGTGAACTCATAGTGTCCAGACATGCTCGAATTAGTACTTATGGTAAATCCTGTTTTTGGGGCGTCCTTGGGGCTTGTCATGATCTGATGGAACCCACTTTTTAGGTCTAAAGTACTAAAATATTTACAGTGACCAAGTTGGTCAAGGATGTCGGTGATGAGAGGCAGCGGATATGTTTCAGAAACGGTGAGATCATTAAGGCGACGATAATCAATTACGATTCTCCACTTTTGCTTGCCTGAAGCGTCTTTCTTTTTCGGAACTACCCAAACTGGGGCGCTCCACGGCGAAATAGAAGGTCGGATGATATTTTGATCTAACATCTGTTTGATTTGCGTGTCGACTTCCTCTTTGTGACACTCGGGAAACCGATAGGATTTTACGTGGATAGGAGGTGCGTCACCTGTGTTTATAGTGTGCTCTATAGCACTCGTAAAGGTTAACGGTTCGCCGTCTATGTGAAAAATATCTGTGTATGACGAACAACATTGTAAAAGAGCTTTTCGCTCTTCGTCGTTTAGATGCGAACAGCGGATAAGGCTTAATACTTTATTAACGCGATTAGATTTGGTAGTCGAAACGGAATCAATATTAAAACATGGCATCGAATCGAAACACTCGCGTTCGAGTGGCGTTAAACTAACATGATAATCCTTGACTTCGATATCTTTTTCGGTGGTGTTTAAGACGGAAAGATTTACTTTCTTATTAGGTTTAATTTTAACCAAGCAATTAGCAACATAAACACCTTCGCATAAGGTGTGATTTAATACAAGAGCTTCATCGTTATGATATAACTCAGTCGAGTAATTTGATACAGTGCATTCGATAACGCCTTCGGCACGGGCCGGAATGATATAAGTTGGTTGTGTATAAACAATAGGAATAGAATGATTTTTTATTGTCATGGATTTAGAAGAATAATTTATATTTGATTTAAAATAATTGCAAAAATCGCTACCGATGATACCATCATAATTATTTAAATTAATATTATTTTTTGTGACATGAAATTTATATTTAAATATTTCGTTAGATACATTAAACTCCATTTGAAAGGTACCTAATGTTTCAACAGGATTTTCAGAGCTGTTGATACCTTTTAGCTTGACAATCTCGTTTGAAAGATTTGGAATTTGTAATAGACAAGACCCTTTTATAATACTGATAGTCGATCCCGTATCGATAAGGAAACATAGTTTTCGCGACGCGTGTTTAGAATATAAGTAAGTATGGGGTAAAGACACCTTTTTGCTATAATCGTTAACTTCGTATATTAATTTGGAATTGTGACTGTTATTTAAGTTAGATAGGTATAATTCATCCTCAATATTAGATTTATTATTTTGAAAACCTTTTTGGCAATCGTTTTTGCGTTTTAAAATAGTAAGACTCGGCTCTTTTGGCTGAGATATAGATTTAGATTTTTGGCAATTAGTTCTGCCATTAAAAATAGTAAGACTCGGCTCTTTTGGCTGAGATATAGATGTAGCAGAGTTAGTATGACTCAACACTTGTGGTTGAGATGTAGATATAGTAGAATTAATGTGACTCAACTTTTTTTGTTGAGATTTAGTAGAGTTAGTAAGACTCAACACCGCCTTTGGTTGAGATATCGATTTAGTAGAGTTTGTATGACTCAACACTTTTGGTTGAGATATAGATTTGGTAGAGTTTGTATGACTCAACATCGCCTTTGGTTGAGATATAGATTTAGTAGATTTAGTAAGACTCAACACCGCCTTTGGTTGAGATATAGATTTAGTAGAGTTTGTATGACTCAACACTTTTGGTTGAGATATAAATTTGGTAGAGTTAGCAAGACTCAACACTTTTGGTTGAGATATAGATTTAGTAGAGTTAGTATGAAAGTTGGAATGTGGCGTGTCTTTGTGATATTGATTGGATTTTGGCAGACACGGGACCAAAATCCTTTTTAGTTTAAATCATCATGAACTTCATTCCCATAGTCATTTGATTCGTTGTCACACACATGTACACCGGCATTATTAGAATTAGCAGTAGACGTAGCAGATTGCGCGTTGCCAGCGTTTTCACGGCGTTTCATATTAAATTGACGCTTGCGACATTCTATAATCGTGTGACCAATGTGTTTACAATAGTTACATGTTTTTTCATAAAAATGGTTAGAGTTAGAGTTTAAATTATTTTGCGGATTTATGTGAAATAGTTTTCGAGAATATTTTGGCTCCTTATTTTTATAGCATTCAGAGGAGCTATGCCCTACTTTATTACAGATAGAACACTGTTTTTGTGACCTAGAATTGATTTTGTATAAATTATATAATTTTTCCTCGTCAGTTGCGTATTGTATCGCATCACTGAGAGTAAGGGGATTTTTACACCGGACTATATTAGAAATTGAGGGGTTCAACCCTAATAAAAATGAATGTAATGCAAGGTCTTCCATAGCTGCTATTCGGCCAGGAAGTTCCTTCTCGTCTTTGCAACTATAGTGTATATCTGACTGTATACGTGTGAGAATTTGTTCGACTCTGAGAGAATATTTTATAACGTCTTCATTTGGTAACTGTTTAGAGTGCTGTAAATCGGACAATAAATGTGTAGCGTGTTTTTTCTCCCCGAAAGTACACCTGAGAAACGTTTTCAAATCTGCCCAATTTGAAAAAGTTTTTAAACTACATGCTACCTGTGCCTTGCCTTCTAATTGTGATATAATAAATTTACACAAAATACTTTGTTGATCTGAACTAGCTAAGGACATTGCATTCTCGCAATTTGTGAGAAATGCAGGAAGTGATTCCCTGTCCCCACTATAGGTTTTGATAAATTTGGTTAAGAATGATAGTGTTATTTTTTCAGCCATTTCGATTTTCTTAGATGATTCCGCCTTTAAAGACATTATTATGGTATGCTGAACTTAATACACGACAAGAATATATATCAAAAACAAGTAAAATGTGTTATAGCAAACAGCGGCAATATTAAAATAAAAATAGTGTAAATATAAAATTAACTTAGATTTAGAGTTTGTAAGATTCAGAGTTAGTATGATTTAGAAAATTGCACTTTTTGATCACTTTTTAGAAGTAAAACTTTACGTTTTGATATTTTATAAATAGCACAAAACACTTACAATAGAACGCCAATACACACTTGCATGTCGAGACGTGGGAACCGGTGTCGAGTTGCGGCGATATTTCTTGTAACTAGAGCGGATGGTATTTTCCGTTTGATTTTTGTGGTGAGTTAGACCTGGTGATCCGACCGTCTGGAGCGGGCTCAGATGATGACCTGAGACTGACCGTCGTCCTGGTATGTGGTAGCTGGAGCGGGCTCAGATAGTATACTGAGACTGACCGTCGTCCTGGTATGTAGTAGCTGGAGCGGGCTCACGCTGCGGAGCGGAGGCTTACCGTCGTCCAAGTGTCTGATGCAGGCTTAACCTTGGGTCAAGTCTTACTGTCGATCAGAAGACAGCAGGTGGCTTAGGTTCAGGATACCAGCGTCTGCTCTATGACTCCACGTCGTCAGACTTCTCTGGTATCCCACTTCTGACACCAATTTGTTACGCGGCCGACCCTGTCTGTCTTTTTAAAAAAAACTACCGGTGACACTTACTACTTTTATTGTATAATTACACGGTTTAAATTGGACTTCCCAAATATTAATTGTGCAAAGTACCGATCGCGGCGGCTTCCAGAATCTAACTGACTTACTGATGTTATAAAATAATTAATTAAAATTATCAATGTAGGAAAAATGCTGAATGCATGGAAAAATACAGTCTACATAGAGGGGTTGCTGATTAAGACCTAACTACCTTGTAATAAGGGTTGTAACAGTACGAAATACTTCAAAGTTCATTAAATATTCATTTAAAATTGAAATCGGTTTTCAAGAGTAGCTCTACTGATTCATACATTTGTTTCAATCGCTCGCTGCGTCTTCTGCAGTTCGTGCGTTCGTTTGACGAAATTCATCGCCTCGCGTGGCATGCTTAGCTGTACATACTTATATTATTTTTTTATATACATTTATTTTAGTCGCTAGCAACTTCGCCGTTCGCACGCCGTTTAGCTGAAAATTCGGGGGACAAATTTTCCGTTGCCAGGAGGTGACAAAGCGTCGACGTCCAAATCCCTTGTTAACACGCAGTGTCATGAGTCTTTATATTTTTATAAAATAAAGTACGTTAAGTCATAGAAATAGAGATGAACATACCTACTTTAAAGATTAAACACACGACGCGTCACTTCGCTTCGACTCTGCGTCAATGTGAACTGACCCTTAGATTCTAAATTTGAATGTATATTGTCCAGACTGCATATAAAAAGATTTGAAAAGATAAAACCTATCTTATCACATTATGAAAATTAACATCGCTAGCTAATCCTGCATATACCTCATATATTTGGACCTCTGCTTACCTCTACGAGGTTCTGAGCATAACGGTATTCATATACCTTAAAACCAAAATCTATTTTAAAACATTCTTTTACAACATTATCTAAAATATATATATTTTTTTAAAATCTAAAATATAATTTAATAAAAGCGAAATAAATATCACTGTTCCACCGCAAAATGGACGATTAATTACATTTGTTTTAGCTGTAACAATGATTTGTTTCATTCGTATCTCAGCGGCAGAACGACGCCAATTAGTAGAAAATAATTGGCACCACCTTAAAGCTCTTCTATTTCCATTGGATGATTTGTAAGGACGCTAATTTCAAATTTATCTTACTATACAGCAAAATAAATTTTGTTAATAATTTTAAACAAGGCAAAATCACTTGCTTTTCCGTAGATATCCTATAGTTTATATTTAAGATTAATAATACTTTTAATCATAATTTGTCATGTAAAATTATACTGGACGATTATAAAAGATATTAGGATAAAAATAGTACCAGGTTTAGTACCAACGACTAAAGTATTTCGGGCGTAATAGCATCGGTGCTTGCCGCTGTCTTTGTATTACGGTTTGGAGGGCAGCTATCCGATAAACTTATGCCTGTGGTATAACCATCCCGACATACAGATAGCATCACAGCATTAACATCTTTAGAGTCTTTGAACACTGAATATCGTCGGCACTTGGTAAAACTCCATGTTAACCTATATTTATATCGTATTAAAAGCACTTGTACTGTTTTACTTAACTCTTTAATTATTACAACCAACCGGTTTCGCGTTTTAACGCATCATCAGAGCAAAAGTTATTATTGTTTAGACCTAGAGGCTAAACAATAATAACTTTTGCCCTGATGATGCGTTAAAATGCAAAACCGGTTAGTTTTAAAAAAAAAGTATCTTCACGCCCGTATCCCCGAAAGGGTAGGCAGAGGTACAACAAGTGCACCCACGATTAGACGAAGATACTTGGTCCCGCATAAAAAACACTTTTTTTATGTGCACGACCCTGGAATCGAACCCGGGACCTCATGTGGTCAACGCCAATGCTGGACCACTAGACCACAGAGGCGACCATAGAATCTATATCTATACATATAATAAAATCGTAGGAAAGTCAAAACTGTACATGGAATATTTTTTAAAAGAATACTTGGGGCGTGATCTACAATCGATATCGTAGCCAAAAATATAGTTTAGAATTTTTGTCTGTTTGTCTGTATGTCTGTTTGTCTGTATGTATGTCCGGGGTAAACTCAAAAAGTACTGCATGGATTTACTTTAAATTTTGCATGAATATTACAACAGGTCGGGTCAACATATAGGCTACATATTATCACGCTATCACCTACAGGGGAGGAGCTGTGCGGAGTAAACTAAGTCCGCGCGGACGAAGTCGTGGGCAACAGCTAGTTTGTAATATACCATTAAATCGTTGGTGTCTATAGGCGATGGTTTCTTTTTCAATCACGAGGACCATCTAATTGCTTGTTAACCTATTATTTTAAAAGTATAATATGTTTTTAACAAAAACTTAAACCGATGAAAAGTTTTGTGTAGTCACACATTATTAATCAATGAGTGAATAAATCAGCCTCTGTTTTCGTAACCCTTTAGGTAGTTTTTTTATTATTTAGGGTATACCCGTTCCAATAAAAAATATTATCAAAATTGGGTTTCTCTATAAAAAGTTATGCGTCGAATTGAGAACCTCCTATTGCTTTCTTTTTTGACAGTTGAATAAAAAAGCATCCCATCTTAAGGGGCACCAGAAACATAAACAAAAATATTTACTAGCACAAGAAGTGTTTTTTAAAAAAGTGCCGTTATAATTGACTAGAGTCACTTGAGCGTAGACGTTCGGAGTCTTGTAATGATCAATATCGTTTTAATATACAGGTTTAGGTTAAGAATCCATTCTTAAGAATCCATAATTTCCAATATATCTAAAAGAACGTTTTGAATACATTTCAAGTCAAGGTTGGCTTCTTAAGAATCCATCATTTCTAATATATTTAAAAGAACGTTTTGAATAATTTTCAAGTCAAGGTAGGCTTCAGCGGTCTCATCATTCTAGTACGCTGATGTATTTGAACCACAATACGCCAACATATTTTAATTTTTTCACAGTTACTGCGATAAGATTATGGAATGATCTCCTGTCTCAGATGCGAGAATCATCTACTTTGTCATATTTTAAAACTGCATTGTACGATCACTTTTTAAAACATCAGAATACTTTTGTATATGTGTGTATTTTATAGAATGTTAATGTGTGTAAATATTATAAGCATATTTCTATATTAACTATTGATTATCTAGACCGGGGCCGATCCCTCTGAAATTAATCAAAAACAAAGAAAATTACAGTAGGATGAAACCCGTTGCAAATGGAAGAAAATAAAGCCAAAATGAGAGAAAAAATAAATTACGGGCGATTTGAGTTCGGGAAGTGTGAGGGGGGATTTTAAGGGGGAATACGGTTTATCACGATTTTCGGTAAAACTACGAGTCCTATCGAAAAAAGTTGTAGATCTTCTTATTGCCAAAATTATTTAGAAGATCTACAACTTTTTTATTTGCACTTTTTTCATATAATCTCAAAATTATGCGAAAAATTTGAAAAAATGACTTTTTGGTTTTTCATTTTTGTCTCCCATAAAATAAATAAATTTTTTAAATTTAAAATATTATTTTTTTTCCTTATTTTGAACTTAATATTAAGAAAACATCATAATTTTCAATCGAAAATTCACGCGTCAAAATGTCTGATGTTTTTAAAAAATCGCTATTAGTTTTTTCTTTAGAATTTCTATTTTCTGATGGTATCAAAAAAATATACAATACTATGGAAAATTTTCGCAGAGGCTGTTCAGAATCTATAATATTTTCGTAATAAAAAAAAATGGTTTAAGAATTAAAAAAAATTTTCCGACACAAAAAACAAATTGCATGGATTTAATTTCAATTACGCAAAAATCGAACTAAATATTTTAGTGCCTTCAACCAAATTAAAAGTGATCAACATGTCAATCATAATAGAGTCGTCGTATATCATATAGCATGTGCTCTTGTAAGCAAAGCTGTGTGATCAGCTAGTGTTCTAAAAGCTAACTATAATAAGATTATATTTATAAACCTAATTGAAACGTTATTCGTGGTCCGAACAGCAAGGTTTAAAACAAGAACGTAAGAAATGCTTTAAGTATACATGATAACGTAATTTAATACACATATTATTTAGGCTAAATATAGAGGACTGGTACAATAAATATCTAATGCAAGCCACTTAGCTATCTGTGTAATGTTGGAGTAATTGTGTAATGTGATGCAAAATTAGACATGTGGCACGTACCTGTCTCCAAACGTATTATTATGTACGGAATAATCTATAGTTTTCAAACCAAAGTTTATTCGATCATTTTATAAACCTATATAAAAATAAACGATAATAACGGAATAATAACGATGATAAAAATAAATTTTACTTGACAAATTACGTGGTTTGATCTCACACCAAATAAGCAAATCATTTACTTGTTAATAGGTGTCAGTCAACGATAGCAATAATACACGAAAATACCTATCTTTGCTTGATTTAAAAGTAAGAAAAGCGTACCAATATGGTTAGTTTCATGACTTTCAGGTATGTTCCCTTTTAGAATGTACTTGTTATTTAAAATTGTCCATTAAATTCTAATATTTTTAGGCAGATCTTATCAATTTTCTTTCTGTCTACCACCTGATTCAGAAGCGCTGCGTTTTCTCAAACCAGCCTATATACAAAATTGGCCGAATTCATTTTTTTTTCCTAGGCGGATAAACACAGTTTTAATGCATTTACAAGATAACTTAACAAGTGATTCGAAAAATATTTTGTCCGATAAAGATACTGCATAGATTTTTATTGTTATTATCAACAGGTAAGCGCTTGACTCCGACCTCGCCTGATGGTGGATGGGTTTTGTTTCTTTGCTGCGATGTCTCGCCTTTCTATTTGATACCACCGCCTTACCTATTCCTGTCGCAATAGTGTTAATGCTTATCATTATCGTGTTCCGGTTCGGAGGGTAAGGTAACTGGTAGACTTAAGCATGTGGCACTGCCATCCCGTCACAGGGATAGTAACGCACTATTAACGTCTTTGTTGTCCATAGGCGATGGTTCCACCTCATCACAATGCAACGCATTATTAATGTTAGGTTTTCATTTAATAAAGAAGATTTTTGCACGATATTATAAATGTGCAAACTTATGTTCTTGCGCTGGCATCCCTAAATTTCAAAAACGTCTGTTAAATGTTTTTAACAGACGTTCACTTTGGAATGGAATCCCGAAAGAGCAAGACGTTCCCAACAATTGGCTTCCATTGAGATCATTCTTGAACGTGCATATGTAATTTACGGTAATGTATTTCTTAAGTTATATTTCATTATGAGGATAAATAGAATGTTAAATTAAAGAATAAAATAATGTTATTAGAATAATGAACAATGTGAAAATAAATACAAATGTAACATAAATTGATTACCTAGTTTCAATTAGTAAAGGTAGCTCTTAATATTTAAGACAAGGGCCGTTATTCATATGTAATAATACATCGTGTTCTCTCATGTGTGGCAGAGTATATTTAATTGCTAATTGTAGAGTATTCCCTACATTAATAAATTTATTTCGTGTCCATAGGCAAGAGTAATCATCCCGTTGGTAGAGTGGTTAGCCAGCCTGACTACGAAATCGACAGGGACTTGATAGGGACACGTACCTATTTATGACGTAATGAGCATATATGTTAGTATTTCTGGGTTTAGGTTTTTATTAAATATATTTGAGTATTTATATATATATATTTGAGTATTTAATCGCCTCTGTGGTCTAGCGGTCCAGCGTTGGCGTTGACCACATGAGGTCCCGGGTTCGATTCCCGAGTCGGGCACAAAAAAAGTGTTTTTTCAGTTTTCTGAAAAACACAAAGTTGCCCAGGATTGGAAAGTACCCGGTTGGCGATAGGCTTGCCACCTATCACATTTGTAGGACCAAGTACCTTCGGCTAATCGTGGGTGCACTTGTTGTACCTCTGCCTAGCCCTTCGGGGATATGGGCGTGAAGATACTTTTTTTAATTTATATATGTATTTCTATGTATTAGTATCGTTGACCAATACTAAAAATCACGAGCACATTATTAATTGCTTACTTTATTAGTTAAATCCATTCGCGTGATTGGTCCAGTTACATTTCGTTATTTATTACGCATTATTATTATAATACAGTTGTCTCTTTTCAACAGAAGAGCCACCTGCTTATCTTCTAAAAAAAGCTCTTGTACCATACAGGTAACTTGTTCTATGGTTAAAACTTAAATGCATTTAAGGCGAGGTCCCGGGCTCCTTTAAAGAATAGACCAACTGCCGTTCTGCCAGGCAGGGCGTAAAATAAATAAAATAAAATAAAATAATAAAATAAATAATAATAATAATAATAATGCAGAAATCTACCACCTAGTAGCCACGATGGTAGTGACTCGCTTAGCCAATCGGTCGCCTTTTACGACCTGCCTAACAAAATGGCAGTTGGTCTATTCTTCATAGGAGCCCGGAACCAACACGGGGAAAATGTATATGAATCTATGTAATAAATGATGTAATCAACACTAATGTGTTTTTCTAGACTAAATGTTAAAACAACGGTCATATCCTGATTATTAAATAAACACTTAAACTATTCCATATTTATTAGAAAGTTCGTATAAATTTATTTGATTTGAGTTAGAAGTGTTCTCGAATTCAAATGATTGCTGGAATTTGTTTTGGGTAACCAAAATTAATCTAAACTTCGCGTTTGTTTTCCAACTAACATTTGACCTCCTATCTGTCAGAATATACATAGGAAATAAAAGACAATAAAAATATATTGACACTAAACGAATTTTTAACTAGTCTTATTATATATAACGTATTTAATATCATTAAAAATAGCAAAAATCTAGACCTGCTTGTACCAAACTATTTAAATACTTTTTAAGGCGAGGCATCGCGACAAACGGGAAAAAACTGATTTGTTAAATCACGTTTTTTTGTATTGATTTTTAAATAACAATTTTATCAAAATTACACGATATACCTGAAGATATTATCTAATGAATGTGCTAACTTATTACATGATAGAATGTACTTTACTCGGTCATATAAAATTCTGAAAACAGGCTAAAAAATCTGTAAAAAAAATGATTTGAGATAACTATAAATAAATATTCGAAAATTAACACGTTTCCCAGCGGTTTCAGAACATGCCGCGCCGCCCATTTTCTATAGAACTGACGCGCGTCAGAATACCTCGCCTATTTTTATATCATAAGATAGCAAACAAGCAGATGGGTCTCCTGATGAAAAGAGTCAACCATCGCCTATAGGCACCAAAGATGTTAATGATGCGTTGATATCTTGTGGCGAGGTCTAATGCCACATGCATAAATTTACCAGCTACCTTACTCTCTAAACCGGAACACGACAGTGACAAGCACTGACGCTATTGCGGCATAAATAGGTAAGGCGGTGGTACCAGACCCGGGCGAGACAATGCAGAACTCTACCAACTAGTAGCCACGATGGTAGTGACTCGATAGCCAATCGGTCGCCTTTTACGACCTGCCTGGCAGAACGGCAGTTGGCCTATTCTTCAATAGAGGCCAGGACCAACACGGCGAAGAGGCATTCCAACCATAGTACTTAAAACCTATGCACCTGAACTCACTCCTGTGTTGACCCGCCTCTTTTGTCTTTCGATGATGACTGGAAAAGTACCGAAATCATGGAAGCTTGCCAAAGTGCAGCCTGTGCCCAAAACGGGCAGTCGTGCCAACTCCTCTATCTATAGTCACGTCCATACTCTGCAAGACTATGGAGCGTGTACTGAACAGCAGGCTAATGGCACACCTAAAAGCGAACAATCTACTCAGTGACCGTCAATGAGGGTTTCGCCGAAATCGGTCCACAGGGGATCTTCTAGCGTATGCCACCTACATCTTGAGCGCGGCCATCGAGAATCATGATGAAGCACTAGCTGCCTCCCTTGATATCTCGAAGGCCTTTGACAGGGTCAGGCATGATAATTTTATTGGCAAGCTTCCATCGTATGATCTGCCTACTGGTCTCTGCGCCTGGATCTCAGATTTTTTGAATAGCCGGTCGATTAGAGTAGTGGTTGACGTTTGCTCGTCTGACCAAATGCCAATAAATGCCGTAGTTCCTCAAGGATCAATTCTCTCCGCTACTCTGTTCCTGCTACACATTAACAACCTGCTGAAGCCTGGTATCTATGGGTACGCAGACGATAGCACTATTATGGAGAGTTATGCATCCAGCGCGCGAACCAGTACGTCATAGATCCGGTCTCTCAGGGAGGAACCTGTCCTTACAAGCAGTCTCCGTTTGGGGTGATGCCAATCTGGTCAAATTTAATGCGACGGTCAAATAAATAGATGGTTCTCCTGATGGAAATATATATTAATAATGGAAGATATATATATATATATATATATATATATATATATATATATATATATATATATATATATATATATATATATATACAACGATATAGATAACGACTAACGACTTACTATTTCGACAAGTATCAGATATAGAACCGTTCTTGTGGACTGACCAATGTAGAATGAAAATGAATGTCTCACTCCGCCAACCGTTACAAATCAAAATTTTTCAACTCCTAATTTTTCATATTATAAGGTTCTTAAGGGTATCATTAAATAGTTTTATCTTTTAAATATTGCCTCATTGAAACAGATTTTTAATCATCAATTGTATTTCTTATAATAAAGGTTCTCCGAAATCAAATTTCAACAATTACGCAAGGAAACTATTTTTCCAAAATGTATTGCTACTGCTAGAATCAACAAACTTAATTAGAAAAAATACTAAATTTCCAGAAACATCCAACAATTGTGCCTGAATGGATTACTTTTTTCCTAAAAGATCTATAACTGTTCACATAATTAATTCATCGCACGAGTGTTGCGAGCGCCGGAGGAGGGTGTCAGCGGAGAGGGCGTCGTGAGTAGTCGTGGGCGTTTAAACGATATAGGCTTAAAAAATTAGGCTTTTCAAAATAAGCCTATAAGCGCGCTTACGGATTTAAGCTGTTTTCGTTTAAACGTTGATGTTTAAGATACAAAAATTTAAATACCATATTAGCATGATTGACGAAAAGTAACCTTATTTCAATAACGTTAAAAATCAAAATAAAATAGTATAAAGAACCTTAGTTCTATACTCTAAGACTCAATATAATTTTTCATTTTATTGGATTAACAACCTTATTACTATGTCTATAAGAAACGATAACAATTTGGATTGGTTATCGTATTAAGCGGCTAAATTATTTTCTACTTGTTTACGCAATATTTGTGTCGGACTGACAACGCTCCGTTTTTGGTTGGTTAGTGCTTTTTACAACGAATTGACAACTTACGTTTTTTCAAGTTCCAGTACGCTTTTCGTTGTTGAAAAAATTGGACGCGCTCATCAATTGTTTATTTTATTTTATTGTTTGTTTTATTTTACTTAGCGCGCGTAAGAACATGACTCGAATCCCTTTACAAATTTCCAAAGTAATTTTGTTTATATTAATTATTGAAATTACGTGATGGATAAAAAAGTATATATTGTGTTACTATTCATTTCAGACAGTCCTAAGTCTGAAAAGTACGAAGGGAAGTTGATTGATTGAGAAAGTACCTTATATATAAAATTCTGGTGTTACAATATTATTTACCATACTCCTCCGAAACGGCTTTACCGATTTTCATGAAATTTTATATGCTTATTCAGTAGGTCTGAAAATCGGCTACTGTTTTTATACCCCTAAGTGATAAGGGTTGTTCACCCCTAACATTATTTTTTTATTTTTAAGACAATTTTTTTTATTTTTATTGGAACGAAGTTCCTCATCGCGCGTTGTGAAAGGGGGCTAGACGGAAAAAATTCTTACGAAAAGTTGTCACGACACTTTTTGCTATAGTAAAGTATTGTAAGCAGAGAAATATCCAGCCACTTCCCTTTAGCTCGTGCATTGAAAGTGAAAGAGTCTATCTACTATTTGAATGAGTTTACTTTTTTTTCTAGTGCCAAATGTTCGACATTTATACAAAATTTCGGCCGAATGTCGAATTTCGACCAAAAGTTGAATTTCGACGGACAGTCGAATTTTGAACGAGTGTCGAAATTCGACCGAGTGTCGAATTTCGATCGGTTGCCGAGTTTCAACCGCCGGTCGAATTTCGACCGGGTACCAAAATTCGACCATGGGTCGAAATTCAATTGGGTTCCGAAACTCCACCGGGTGCCGAAATTCAACCGTGGGTCGAAATTCGACCAGGTGCCGAAATTCGACCGTGGGTCGAAATTCGACCGGGTTCCGAAATTCGACCGGGTGCCGAAATTCGACCGTGGGTCGAAATTCGACCGGGTGCCGAAATTCAACCGTGGGTCGAAATTCGACCAGGTGCCGAAATTCGACCGGGTGCCGAAATTCGACCGGGTTCCCAAATTCGACCGGGTGCCGAAATTCTATTTCGCATTGAACAGTGTGGTGTCGCGACGATTATTTTTGTTGAGTATATACAGGTTTTTTGTAAATAATAATAAAAGGAACTTCGTTCCATTCTGGTGTCTGGTCAAGTTTTTTTTTTTTAAATTGTGGCTTTAAAAATACATGCAACCCTCATATTCACCCTTCTATCATCAACCCCTATTTTTTAATTCAATAATTTATATGACGAAACAACGTTTGCCGGGTCAGCTACTAGCTGACTATTGTATAATAATTTGTATTGTATTTGATAACACGTCATTTCTATAAGCTAGTAATAAGTAATAACGCTAACAAAACCACAAAACATTGAACGCTTTTTTCAGCTCTCGGCTTTATCGGTCGCTACTAATTCACTTAAATCTTCGTTTTATAATTAACCTTCTCAACGATCAACAACTTTTGTTTAAAAAAGCGTTTCAACGAAAAGCGCTTTTTTAAGCACGCTTAAAAGTATAAGCAAAACGTTTAAACGTGTTAATAATTAAAAGCCTTTTATCACATCTCTGGTCGTGAGCGCCGCGGGGCGAGACCCGCACCACTCGCTTTCTGTATTCATCGCAAACGGTTGACTATTTCTGTTATTTTAAATTTTGTTACCGAATATACCAGTACCCGTTGTAATACAGCCCAGTTTTATTCTGATCCCGTAGGACCCTAATCATTGCCTAGACAATAACTATACCTAATTATTTCAGCAAATATGCTTATTTCAACGAAAATTAACGAAATTTTAACTGGGTTTTTTGTTATCAAAAAATGACATTTTCCTTTAGAAATTGGCATAGAATAAAACTGTATTCTATTCTTATGCAAAAATAAGTCATTTAAATAATATTCATTTATTTTTTTATTTCAAAAATAAATAAAAGAGAATACTATAAAATCCGCTACGTCCGTGTGCCAAAATTAGTACCGCGTAGTAATAATTAAAATATTAAAAGTATCAATACTATTTTAATTTTACCAGCACTATGTGCACTATATGGACGGGGACGTCCAGCTCTCGCATCGATTAGAAAATACCTAAATTTCAGTTGGGCGATTTTATGAAATGGCTCTTAAGGCTGGATTCTAATCACGCCACCAACAAACAGATGACAAGTGGCGAGGTTTAGTTTAAATTACCGTTAAAATTTAAACACCAGTTATTATTAAAATATTAGTTAATTATATTTTTTTAATAAATTATACGCATTTACACACAGTTATTAATAATATCCCAATAGTTGTTATGTTCCAATTTTAGTTTGTATTTTATTCAACGTTAAAAAATTGGAATTTAAATAATTTTAAGGTGTCTTCACGCTGGCATCCCCGAAGTGTTAAGAAGAGGTACAACAAGTGCACCCACGATTAGCCGAAGAGACTTTGGCCCCACAATATGATAGGTAGCGAGCCTATGGCCAACCGGGTACTTATCCGATCCCGGCCAATGTGTTTTTATTGGAAAACTGAAAAACATTTTTTTATTTGCCCGACCTGAGAATCGAACCCGGAACCTCATGTGATCAACACCGATACCAGATCACTAGACCACAGAGGTGACTTTATTTTTTTGTTAATTCCGTTAATTAATTTTTACGCAAGAAAACTGCAACAACCAATTTCTTTTCCTGTCTATCTGAAACCCTGGATTCTTCATCAAATTTATATGAGACTGAATGAGTTATACACCCTCTTAAACAAAAAATAATTTTCTAAATCGGTTAATAAATGACCAAGTTCTAAGGTAACATACCTGCAAAAATGCACTACTAGGTGGTAAAGTTCCGCAAATTGGCACTCGGGTTCAGTACCACTGCCTTACTCATACCTGCCGCAAAAGCGTTAGTACTTATCTCTATCATGTTTATTTATTTACATTTAAAACTATTATAACAAGTTGCCCTTATATTACATGAGTGTACTCTTCATAATATTACAAAAAAATCATATACCATAAAAAATAGAAAATAATGTTATAAAAAATCGACATTTTGATATTTATTAGGTTATTTTTTATAAATTTTGATTTTTGTTCGTAGATTAGGATTAGGTATGATATTTTACTAAAAACTCAAATTATCTAAGTATCTTCACGCCCATATCCCCGAAGGGGTAGGCAGAGGTACAACAAGTGCACCCACGATTAGCCGAAAATACTTGGTCCCACAAATGTGATAGGTGGCAAACCTATGGCCAACCGGACACTTTCCAATCCCGGGCACCTTTGTATTTCTCAGAAAACTAAAAAGCACTTTTTTATGTACCCAACCCGGGAATCGAACCAGGGACCTCGTGTGGTCAACGCCAACGCTGGACCACTAGACCACAGAGGCGACGTAAAATTATCCAATATCTATTAGCAATAATCAAAATATATGCAAATTGAAGAAATATTAAAAATTATCAAAAGTATAATAAATCAAGAAAAAAATATAAGGAAAATTAGACTTTAAATCGACTATTATTACATGAATAATATATATATATATATATATATATATATATATATATATATATATATATATATATATATATATATATATATATATATATATATATATATATATATATATATATATATATATATAATAAAACGGGTCAAAAGAATAATAATTGAAGAAAAATAATCCTAAGGTAGAATCAAATTAGGAATTAAGTATTATTACAAAAACACATGATCCTGTGTAGAAGGTGAGGCAGTCGATACGTTTATGCACATAGCATTACCATCCCGTCACTATGGCAACGCATCATTAACGTCTTTGGTGTCTATAATGCTCCGGTCGAACTTGCGTCTATAGTCACAAAGCTTCGTGCAATAACACGATACATATAGATGACCGGCCATCGTCGCAAACATTCGGACTGTGTGTGCCTTATCGCACGGTTGACGATACGTCAAAGGTTTTTAGCACGCTAACATTTCGTACTGCGTGGTTAGACTGGCGTTTTTCATTTCAGATGTGGTTAGACTGGCGTTTTTCATTTCAGACGTTGTTTTTGATCGACTCAGACATATGCGGATGGTTGTGTAAAATGGAACGGAACGCTGAAATGTTTTATTTTTATATCATTAGATAACAAATAAACAGATGGGTCTTATGATGGAAAGAGTCAACCATCACCTATAGACACCAAAGATGTCAATGGTGGCGAGGTCGAATGCTACATGCGTAACTTTACCGGCTACCTTACTCTCCAAACCGGAACACGACAGCGACAAGCACTGACGCTTTTGCGGCAGGAACAGGTAAGGCGGTGGTACCAGACCCGGGCGAGACAATACAAAAATCGTGGTAGATTTCTGTATATTCGTAAATGATAATTTGAGCCCATCATACGTGATCCAAAAAATGTGAATCACAAAAAAAAAATTTTAGTTATTAATTATTAGCACACCTGTAGAAGTTGTCGCCTCTGTGGTCTAGCGTTGGCGTTGACCACATGAGGTCCCGGGTTCGATTCCTGGGTCGGGCACATAAGAAAAGTGTTTTTTCAATTTTCTGAGAAACACAAAATTTGCCCGGGATTGGAAAGTGCCCGGTTGGCGATAGGCTTGCCACCTATCACATTTGTGGGACTAAGTATCTTCGGCTAATCGTGGGTGCACTTGTTGTACCTCTGCCTACCCCTTCGGGGATATGGGCGTGAAGATACTTTTTTTTTCCTGTAGAAGTAAAGATAGTCGTCGTCCATAGTTACACGTTTGAAAATAATTTCAGCCATCTTGGATTATGGCACGATAGTTTGTGAAAAATGTTGTTGCCGCTAATATAATCTCTGCTTTTATAGCGATGATTTTCACAAAGCTTCAGCACATTGACGCAAGTGAGACTTCAGCATTATGCGATGGGTGTCTCTTTCCATAAGGAAGACCGTCGGCTTGTTTGTTATCTTATGAAATATAAAAAAACCTTTACAGTTAATTTTGACGGGTCGACATTACCTTATTATTACCACCGGATCAAATAATATCAGAAGTACATTTAGTTTATTTTATATGTCACAAATCCTAACACGATGCATTATATCTAAATCCAATATCATTAGATTCTAACACCATCACTCAAACATATAAAATTACACCCCGTAATGTCAATATCAAATTCAATAAAGGTTATCATTGGCAATAATATGAACATTACAGATTGACGATGTTACACATTATATCACATATTTTCAATATATTTCGGGCTCCATATAACGTACGAGTAAATATCTAGGTTATTGACAGAATTTAACAAATATTTGGTAGCTTAACTACGTCAATTTGAATGTTAGGCTGTTATGTAAGTTTATATTTAAACATTATGAAATACTTACAAAACTATGTTTGTACCGAAAAATATTTATACAGTTTGTAACGAAAATCCGGTTCGATCATCACGCATGGTTTGGTAGTATGACAGGAAAAACTCATTAACATAAATACCATTTCGTATGCCTGCCCATGTTTTAAAAAGAAATATAGTGAATATAAGTTAATCTAATATTTTAATAATAAAAATGTATTAATAATAACGAATATAATATATGAATGTAAAATTTTGCTATAGAAGAGCAGGATCACCTGACACAAGTATTTTATAAATGATTCTATACATGCAAATTGTATTAAATAATGATATGGAAATAATTATTTTTTTAATGTGTTTTTCCCATGAAGTATTAGGTACAGGTGGAGCTAGTACTCGAATGAACGCATTTCATACCTACCACATCGATAGTAACAAACCATTAACATCTCTGTTATCTATAGATATAAATTATCTGGTAAACTTATCTAATCTATTTAGCATTTCATATCTGCCACTCAGATAGTAATACGCCATTAGCTCATTACGCCATTTCTCTTTTGTTTATATATAGTCGCCGCTGTGGTCTTGCGGTCCAGCGTTGGCGTTGACCACATGAGGTCCCGGGTTCGATTCCCGGGTCGGGCCCAAAAAAAAAGTGTTTTTTCAGTTTTCTGAGAAACACAAAGTTCCCTGGGATTGGAAAGTGCCCGGTTGGCGATAGGCTTGCCACTTATCACATTTGTGGGACCAAGTATCTTCGGCTAATCGTGGGTGCACTTGTTGTACCTCTGCCTACCCCTTCGGGGATATGGGCGTGAAGATACTTTTGCTTTTGTTTATCTGTAGTAACATTATAAAGAGGAAATATTTGATTGATTATTATTTGTTACGATTTAACTCAAAAACTTCTTGACCGATTTTAAAAATTCTTACACTTTTAGAAAGCTACATTATCCAGGAGTGACATGGGCTAACTTTTTTACCCAATTTAGCGAAGTAAATTAATGATTTTTGGTCACACGTACAAAGTTTTTTTTATGTTATTTGGGTAGGCAAACTGGCAGGCGTGCCACCTGATGGTAAATGGTCGACGTCGAAAATGAACATAAACAAGTTTACCTGAAACTGGCTCAAGTAACTCGCTTATGTGTTGCCTATTCTGAGACATTAGTTTCGGTGCCAGTAATTACACTGCCTGTCTTGGCCTTCTCTCCGAAACACAGCAAAGCTGTTTCACGGGAGAAATAAGCAAGATGGTGGTAGCGTGGCACATCGTATCCCAACTAAAGTCGCAAGTAAATGCTAGTACTGGTAATAATCATAATAATATCGCTTGACAAATTACACAAATTGATCTAATCCCAAAGTAAGCAAATTATTTGCTTGTATTATGAGTGGTAGTCAACGATACTAATACATAGAAATACATACATAACTACTATTGCATACATAATAAACATATTATGTACGTAATAAACTTTTCATGTGGCATTAGATCTCGCCACAAGATAGTAACGCACCATTAACACCTTGGGTGTCTATAGGCGATGGTTGACTCTTTCCATTAGGAGACCCGTCTGCTGGTTTGCTATCTTATAATATATAAAAAAAGTATATATAAAGTAGTTGGTAAAATTATGCATTTATCATTATGTATAGTAACGCACCATTAATTATATCTTGGTTGTCTATAGGCGATGGTTATCGTTTTAATCAAGAGAATATCAGCTTCTTGCTATCCTACAATGTAAAAATAGCATTCTAATTGAACTCCTTTGAGCCTAAAGAGGTAAGGCATTGAACTGTTATAATTTAACACCATACATCCCATTTAAGAAGCTCCAACGTTGAAAGCAAACGTCAAAGATATTAATGGAGTCATTAAGAAAGATGAGGCGGATAAACGCGCGGCATTGAGAGTGTTATCACGAATTATACGCATTGAGGATGTCAGCCAAGTAATTCTGCCTAAAATATGTAGAAAATTGTATGAAGAAAATTAGCTTCTGTTTTATATACTGTGTGTGACAGATAGAACTTCGCTGTCTGAATAAAGTTTTCTATATTAATATTATAAATGCGAATATTTGGACAATTGGATGGATGCATGGATTGATAGATGGATGTTTGTTACTCAATCACGCAAAAAATACGGAACGGATTTGGATGAAATTTGGCACCCAGGTAGATGATGACATGGAATAGCACATAGGTTACTTTTTATCCCGGAAAGTTATGTGGTCCCGTGGGATTTGCTAAAAACTTTTATAATGCAGTGGACTGCACGGTGCAGTAAGTAGTGACAGACCGTGATCCCGCGAACAAACTTTTTGTTGATTAATAACAAGCTGCATTTTTGAACAGCTTCGTTTTGACGAGACAACTAATAAAGATAGATAAAAAAGAACAGTAGAGTGTTCGACTAAGAAAAGTTTCTACTTTACGTGTGGGACAATGTTACCCTTGAATTACAATAATAATTGTCAAGCTGTTGTCAGAAAATTAGGTCATTTTTAACTGATTAATATCAGTTTAAAAATCTCATAATTCCGAAACTTTAGAGTGGACGGCGCGCCAGAAAGACCATCAAAATTCAAATGTGCAGGGCAAAAGTTTCATCGTGTTTTTTTATAATATAATCAAGCGATTAAAGTCGAAAAATAATTATTGTTATTAATAAATATTTTTCCTTCATCGAATCAAAATTTTCAATGCCCCGTAACTTTATATGTTACTTGATCCGAGATTTTTCGAAGATAGAAAAGGTGGTTGTGTCGTCAAAACGAAGTAACAAAAAACTATGATGTATTTTGAACACTATAAATAATTTATTCCCGTTGGAAAGTTTACTTAAAATTAATTTTTCAACAAGTTAAACGATTGTTAACTAACAAAATTTTCTCGTACTTCTGTTTTAATTGTAAATGAAAAAAAAATGTTTAAATAATCATGGTAAATTTTTTTTCGCTTCGTGGAGCCTTTCTTATATACATATTTAATAATATCACGCCATAAAAGTTAAAAAAATATTCATACTTTGCTTATATTGATCATTGTACTTGAACAAAAACTGAAAAATCCACGTAATGTTGTTAAAGTACAATAATTAAACAAAATATTTTAAAAATATTTTAAAATATATTACAAAACCTAATATTCTAGGTTTCTGCAGCAATGTTCACATTAACTATGCCAAAAAATTTATACTTCACCCTTTCCGTAATTTTCTTTAAAAGGGTAATTTCCTTTACTTTTTCTTCCGTATCTTTCTTTTTCTCTAAAACATTTTCGTTTCATATATAAATATACTACGATTAAATATAGAGTACATTAGTTCCTTAGTACTTTTTATCCACGTTACTGACATGACAAAATAGATCTCGTAATGATATCACTCTGACCCTTAAATAATTACACAGGAGCTATCTTAAATTTCATCAAAGCGCTGACTCGCAAAAAATAATCCCTCAACCTCGTGGAAAGTCCAATTATGCTGAGGTAGCTTTTTCCACGAGACAAAATACAAGTAATGACAAGAAAATTGGACAGAATTCTTGTGTAGTCTAAAATTTTTGTAGGCAGGTATAACTAAAGAAATCGTTAACTAAATTACACAAGTCGCTTAAGTGGCCAGTTACTAGTGAATTTACCCTACATATATGCTGAACAATAGGTTAGTTATAGTAATTAACCTATTTAACCAGCGTATACGTACTTTGGTCACCTCTGTGGTCTAGTGGTCCGGTGTCGGTGTTCACCACATTAGGTCCCAGATTCTGCCAGATATTTTTTAAAGTGCACAATTTACCATACGGTCAGTACCTTTCCTTAGATGAAGAAAACTACTACTAGACATGTAATAACTGAGGGAATACCGTGTAATTTCGTCCCGAGTAATGGTGGATTAATGTCTACATAATAATTGATAAATTCTATTGCAAATGAGCATGTTACTTAAACAATTAGTTTTTATTTTAGACTAGCTGTTGCCAGCGACTTCGTCCGCGCGGACTTCGTTTATTCCGCACAGCATCTCCCCCGTAGGTGATAGCGTGATAATATGTAGCCTATATATTGACCCGACCTGTTAGTAATATTCATGCAAAATTTGAAGTAAATTCATGCAGTACTTTTTGAGTTTACCCCGGACATACATACAGACAAACAGACAAAAATTCTAAAAACTATATTTTTGACTTCGATATCGATTGTAGATCACGCTCCAAGTATTTATTCTCTTAAAAAATATTCAATGTACAGTTTTGACTTTCCTACGATTTTATTGTATGTGTAGATTTAATGTACATAGGTACTAAAAAATACAAATAAACGGTCAAATCAATTTAATATTTTGTAAACAAAGGGGGGGTTTGTCGCCTCTGTGCTCTAGTGGTCCAGTGTTGACCTCATGAGGTCCCGGGTTCGATTCTCGGGTCGGGCACATAAAAAATGTTTTTTCAGTTATCTGACAAACACAAAGTTGCCCGGAATTGGAAAGTGCCCGGTTGGCGAAAGGCTGGCCACCTATCACTTTTGTGGGACCATTTATTTTCGGCTAATCGTGGGTGCACTGGTTGTACCTTTGCCTACCCCTTCGGGGATACAGGCGTAAAGATACTTGCTTACTTTAACAAAGGGTTATTTGACATTTTACGTACATTGACAGCGTATTTTAGTGATGGCGTATTGGCCCGAAACTGTTTAAGGTGACATTATTTTCTTAAATTATTTGAAATTAGAGCTTTGAAAAAATTTTTGTAGCCTTGTCTATTATGAAAATTTGGCAGAGATAGAGCCATTTTTATATGTTCAGCGTTGGAATGCGTGCAATTTTATAATGTTGATTATTTATGGAAATTAATGCCAAGTTCTTATCTTTCACTTGTCAAAGGTACCTTTGTGACTACTTGGTGGTAGAGTTTTGCAGCGTCTTGGTTTCTCACCACCGCCTTACCTGTTTCTGGAGCAACAGCATCAATACTTGTCGATATCGTGTACCGGTTTGGAAGTTATGGTAGTTAGTAAGCTTAGCATTATCACTTTACCAAATGAATAAAAACGCACTATTGCGTATTTAGTGTCTATAGGCGTTGGTTATCGTAATATTGGAATTCAAAGGACATTTTTTAAGAGCAAGTATATTTTAAAAATAAACTTATTTGGAAGTCATGGAACTAATTAAACTAGTACGGTTTTTTTTTTACTTCTAAATCAAGCAAAGATTTTTCTTCTCTGCCATATAGTTTACAATTTCTTTTATTTATAACCTACGACACAAGTTAGTTAATGTCAGATTGGTTAGACGCAAAATGTTAAATAAACTATTGTATGAAATGCAAACAAAAGGGGAGTATTTATTACACATTCGAAACTTACAACACAGAAGGCTGTATAAACAAGCAAATCTTAGTATTTCCCTAAAAAAGAAAATAAAAACAAGTGTCATTTATTTAATCCGTGATCGAGTCACACTAAATACTTTCTTTGCTATTGTAAACAGAGATTATTCATCTTTCAACTTTTAAGTGGTTAAAATCTAATAATCTTTATGGTGAGAGATAAAAACCCGTATTATATCTATGTTACCGATATATTGAGATGTCAATGGCTTAAAACAGTAAATAAAAATTGTGAATTCAAATAAACATAATTCTAATTGATTGTTCATGAATTGTGGCATTAAAGTGTCCGTGATTCAATTTATATTTTAGAAGAAATTATTAATGTATATGATATTACAATAGGCATCTCTCAACATGCGATTTTTTTCTAGGCGGACTTTTTGTATGCACCCTCACCGTCACTGATGTTATATTAATTTATACACATTTTTTGGCCTATCCTCTCAAATGTAAGTGTGGGATAAGCAACTTCGTACCAAAAACCACAGATTACTAACTAGTTACTTCGTCATAAAAACGTCTATTCTCAGTATTATTCGATCATTTCATTCCAATCAACATCCTTGTCCAGATTAAAATCACGTAATGCAACGCTAAGCACATATCGCAAAGCAATATATTATGTCGTTAAAATTACAATTTCATACAATATGCTTTATACATTTTTCGTGACCTCGCAGACATAGGAAACTTGTAAGCTAATTTAGAGTGCTCATAATACGTGACTTCAGCTCGCCGCACCAGAAATTTATCGAATGCGCCTGTAGATTTAGAAATGTTCTTAAAAATTGCAACCTTACAAAATAAGGCTCAGATTGTTTAGAGTTATTTTATGGCAACTGAAGTAAAAATTAGGAAATATTACGAATAACTTACCATTTTCTCCAATTAAAATGAACCAGCAGTACTTTTTGATAGAAGAGGGGGCAAACGGGCAGGAGGTGCACTTGATGCAGTGGCGTAGCGTGCCTTGACAGGGTAGATATTTGTCACAAAAGAAAAAAATGATTTTGTATAAAATAAAAAAAAATACTAATTCATGATAATTATCTGTCACATTTTTCAAAATTTTTACAAACTGTTCAAATGAAATATACACTCTCCTTGCCTTTTTCTTGAAAAAAAGAAATTGCTTTTTTTGACTTTCACCATTTGGCTAGTTTTTGTTAATTTTTGCTTAGTCATATTGGGAGTCCTCGTGACCCGGAGGCTCCCTATAATTGATACAGCAGATACGGCGGTATGGATATTTGCAATAGCAAAAGTCTTGTCGTTGCGTTGCGTATATATATATATATATATATATATATATATATATATATATATATATATATATATATATATATATATATATATATATATATTAACACATATATAAAAGCGGGTTGAAAATAAAAAAGAAATTTACAAACACCCTAAAAGTTATAACAACATTTGATTATTCTTAAAAATACAACACCAATCTTATAAATCATAAAATGAAATTATTCACATGAATTCCCTATACCTACACTTAAAACGAACAGACGATAATTTGAAATATAAATGAACAAATACTTAATTAAAGAATTAAACGAATGTCACGCGGACTGTCTCTAAATCACGACGCTGCGCCGTCTTCGATTGTAGCTTCGCACCGATAGACGACGACAGCTTGCTAAAAGAGGCCGTGATTGGCGCGAAACCGGCACTTTACTCCGGATCAGGCAGTGGTCTGACATACCATGTGGGACGTCCACAGATACCTGATAATGATGAGATGTCAGCAGAAGGTCCAACAATGAAGGCGTATGATCGTCCACATCGGGAACTCGCGTGGGCGAAGTTACAAAATCGTGAACAGACCTCCCCGCATGATCGGTGATGTGTGAACATAGCCATTTGGCGTGGTGGGCGTTAAAATTACCCAAAATCACGATCTCAGCGGAGGTAGTCTGTTGTAACACGCAACCTGCAGTCGTTTGAAGGTGCTCAACAAGCCGGTCAACATCAACATTACCACTAAAGCACCTGTATTGGTACGCGTAGATACGTGGATGATTTTCGCAAACTACGCGCAGCCAGAGGATGGAAAGAACCTTCAAGTTTGCCGAGGCGCCGATAACAGACATCTTCTCAGACATATACGCATACACCAGCCCGCAGTACAAAGAAATTTTCTAATTTTTACCCCGATTAGGGGAGGTAAGAAGTATCAACTGAAGAAAATATGTGGGTCTCGGTCAGAAGTCATAAAGAACAAGGCTGGCTTCGCCGTCTCGAGATGGTAATGGACGGCGTAAAGGTTTGAGTAAGCCCCCTGATGTTATAAAGATCGACAGCGAGCGTGGAAGGCTGCCATTAGTTTCTTGCTCTTATAGCCCCGTAAAATATTGTGACTAAGCGCAATTTTACCTTACAATTTTGCCAATCAGCATTGACTGCCGAAAAGTCTTTCAGTATGTACAGTTCCTTAATCAACGCATGCCCAAATAGGTTTATTAATAAAACCTTAAATAAATAATACGAAATGTAGTAAGATGACACTTTGATAAGTTTCACAAGCATAATAATAAAAGCAACAATAAGAAACAATGAAAATAAGACGGAAGTTTATTTCAAAAGATTCTTTTAGACATTACAAAAAGGAAAACGACAAGACGCGGACTTAGTACAAAAATAATTAGATATAACAAGATACTCTTCGTCTTGGAAGATATCATAGACTTTCCAGAAAAACGTAATATTTGAAACTTTGTTTTTAAATTTGTTAAGGTTTAAAAACAATTTCACATATTGTGGTATATATGGCAAACTCTATAATTCATCCGTATGCAAATTGTGTCGTCATTTTATAAAAGTAAAATTTCAATACAAATTGCCGAAGACAAATTGTTGATGACATAAATGGCGTCAAAGTCAACTATAAACTCCGATGTCGCTCCGATGTAAAGTGATATTATGTCGCAATTTACGTATTAGAATTATTAGCGATACAGTGCTGTTAGCGATAATGAAAGAACTTTCCTTTTCAAGACAGTTACGCAAATCATGAAATATGAAATTTGGCACAGTTAAAGTTTACATTGAGGAGGACTGCAAAACCTTTAATATATTTAAATGAAAACAAACGCTATACAACCTAAATTCACGACATATACATGATAATATACACACATGTATACTATTTTGTTTAGTTTAAGTCTCTTGTCAAACTTTTTCGCCGTGTTGGTTCCGGCCTCCTTTGAAGAATAGGCCAACTGCCGTTCTGCCAGGCAGGTCGTAAAAGGCGACTGATTGGCTATCGAGTTACTACCATCGTTGCTACTTGGTGGTAGAGTTCTGCATTGTCTCGCCCGAATCTGGTACCCCTCTTACCTATTCCTGCCGAAATAGCGTCAGTGCTTGTCGCTGTCGTGTTCCGGTTTGGAGGGTAAGGTAGCCGGTAAACTTATGCATGTGGCATTAGACCTCGCCACGAGATAGCAACGCACCATTAACAGCTTTGGTGTCTATAGGCGATGGTTGACTCTTTCCACCAGGAGACCCATCTGCTTGTATGCTATCTTATGATAAAAAATAAAAAATAATATATAAATTATATTTATTATTATTATATTTATTGTTTAGTCTATGGTCGAATTTCGACTACAGGGCGATTGCTTGTATATGTTAACGGAAATGTATGTAATCCGTTATTGTATACAATTCCTAAGAGATGTATGTAATTCCTAAAATCGCCCGGAAATGTGTGAAAATATACATAAATCCATTTATTTTAGCGATCGCCCTATAGGTACTGTTGTTTAATATAATATAAAAATCGAAGTAAAAATACATTGACTATGCGTTCCAACTGAGAATAGAACTGTCAGGATGACATATTGCCCCACATTTTGCAAAAACTTCATAAGTGATGAGTAAGGTGTGCGAAAAAATTCTAACAAATAAATACTTTAAAAAAATATTTTCATTCCAATTGGTATATTTTAATTTAGATTTCCATCAGATCATGTTACCGTGTATTAAAATAAGGTGTAAAATAACTAATACGACTTTTATATATACATATATGTAGAGGAACGGCTAGACTTACATACTTATTTTTAATATTTTTTAGCATACTCTGGACAAACATAACCCAAACCTACAAAAAATCGCAACAAATTTGGCCCCGTCGTTTTTGACTTATAAGTGATGTAACTAACATGACTTTTTTATTTATATAGATGAACAGCTAAACTGATGTTTTTTACTAATTTCTTAGTGATGAAAATAATATTATTAAGACGTTGTTCGTTCTTCATAAATCAACAGTATTTTTTGAAGAAATATTTTTTTTGCTAACATTACAAATTTCACACTTGTATGAAGTTGATAACAAGCGTGATCATATTCTTAGTTGGAACGCATAGTACTTTATAGATTCCAAATAACTAGAGCGAACTAATAAAATTTTCAGTTAATCTTCAAATTGTCTCAAAGCATCATCCTATGCAGTGTGGTCGAATAAATAGTTTTTTTTTTCTATTTCTCGTAATGTTGTCATACAGCTATATAGTATAAAAAATTTTACCCGTTAAAAACGATACTTTTGTTTATTGAGAGCGCGAGTATACAGGTTTATATTTCATAATAAATAAATTACTACATAATGACAATCAAAAAAGATCTTTTTTATTTTTCATAAAATAGCAAACAAGCAGATGACTCTCCTAATAGAAAAAGAAACCATCGACAATGGATACCAAAGATATAAGAGTGCGTTACTATTCATGTGGCGGCATGGCTATGCCACACGTATAAGTTAAATTATTCAACTTCATTTTCATTATGTAGTAATTAATTACTGCGTAATGAGAATTAAGTGTAATCATTTAAATAAAATGACGTACCTACTGGCGATGTGGCGGCATGTTTAATACAATCAATCTCTGGATGTTCGCTTCATTCACTAGTCACATTCACGGTGGGCCATATTGCTGAGTTGTATCCTGCATTTCTTATTATCGCCCGAGATAATATAATAACAAGCTTACACTCTTACATTGCTTAATATAAGGCGGAAGGTTCAGGGGTCTTATATGACTAGATACATTTCGTGTTTACGAAAACGGGGTGGTTCAAAAAATATTTACAAACAAACGTCTAACTCAATTAAGTTTCTTGCTTTACCTACAAGTAGTCTTAAGACAATATTGATAGACCTAGGCTCTCGCAAAAAAGAGATAATCTCCTCTACGTGTACAAACTACAACGCAGTTTTTAACGAACGGCAGTTCAGACCTGCAGCTTTAAGTGTTCTTTTCGGTACATAATAAACAACACAAAATACACATTGCGTGCAGCACGTATGTCTGGTGTAAGTACTCGTAAATTACTCATCTTTCCGGACATAGATATAAGGAATATAAGCACTGTTTTATAGCCTATCAAATCCACTTTTCGTTGGCCTCTCTTGATTATAAGTAATCATTCATATTCATCAATCATTCACTCATCATTATAACATCGTGACTCGTAGGAAGTAAAGTTTGTCAACGCCCGAGTACCACTGCCTTACCTAGTCCTGTCTTAATAGTGTTATTATCATGTACCGTTTCGGAAAGCAAGATCGCCGGTAGACTTATGCATGTGGCATTGCCTTTCCACCACACGGACAGAAACACACTATTAGCTTTCATTCCTTAAGCGATAGTTTCATTTTTCATCAGGAGAACACTCAGCTTATTTGCTATCTCATAATATATAAAAAAACCTCTTTCTCTCTCTCTCATAATATATAAAAAAAGTAATTTTGTACTCCAACCACTCCACTACTTAACTTTCAGGCGAATAGAAGTATGCAGATAATTGAGTGCTATACATCACGATCCAGACAGATTTAGCTTGCTTCTTTCACATTCATAACTCTCTTCATGGAAACACATTTGTTTCGGAAACTCTTGACACCATATTCGGATAGCATCAATCAATTATAGTACATCAGTATTTTTATTTTTAACTTCACGCTACGAAGATAAGGAATTTACTGATTTTGCTCCGATTTTCGAAAATGGAGTTTTCACCAGATCTCCACATGTTGAGGTCTTAGAAATCTTTTTCAACTATTTTTACGATGACGTCAGTATGTCTATTTATATGCATGTGTGTGTGTATGTATGTGTGTATGTAAACATCCCATAACCTTTGAAAGGCTTATCCGATCAAAACGCAGTTGATGACATTCGATTGGATTCTGCCTAACTTAGGCTTGTTGAAAATTTGAACCAATTTGGTCAAGGAGATTTTGAGAAATTTTGAAAAAAACTAAAAAAATGTTGGAGATACAGTATTTTTTAAATACAACTTCCAGATTAATGTATAGATTGAGTATATAATCTAAACAGCTGTTTTCGTCAAAAAAACTACGTTCAATGCATAAATTGCGTTTTAATCGGTTTATCTGTTCGGAAGTTATCGTTGACGAAATTTTTTGTAAAAAGTGTTTTTTGACGTAACTTCGAGATTTTTTAACCAATCAGTTTTTAACATTGTACAATATTGTAGTACTTAAAAAACTAAATCTAAAGCAGTTTCGAAAATTGAAATCGAATCTAGTTGATTTCAGAAATATTACTTAATACTTTTAAAATAATTATTAGGCTAATTGAATTGATTAACTTAAAAATGTAATCAGCTATTTTCTCCAATAAACTTCGTCAAGTGTCGTAAATTGGATCAAAATCAGTTGATTTTTTGGGATTTTTCATAACGAAAATAAAAAAATGATATTAATTCGATATTTTCGAAAATTTAATATTTTAAAGCAATTTTTGACCTCTAAAATAGAAAACATTTTAGAGGTCAAAAATTGCGTTGAATACTATTCAAATAATCAAATCGATCTTTGTTTCCAAAATATACAGCTTTTAAAAAATGAAATTATCGTCATTTATTACAAAATTTAGATCTTTGTACTCTGAAAAATTTTATACTTAAGTATAGTTTTTGTTCCTTTGAGCTTAAAATACCTTAATTTACCGGGAAGTTTCAGGGATAGCCAGGAAGGTCAATCGGTTTACAAATTTTTAAATATATATTTTTTAAATATAATTGACCTATCCCTGTGTCGTAGTATTTGTGAAATTTATTTATATAGTCAGCTATTTTAGCGTGACAATACCTTATAACACGTACACACGCACACGTACGCATTTATTAGTAGAGAGATTAATGCCATAACCAACTTCCGCTTTTCGCGAACATAGATTTAAATTTTAATACGACAGATTTGATCAGCCACGATTCTAGATAAGGGTTGCCATTCGTCCCGATACATCGGGACATGTCACTGTTATTAACAGCGGTGTTCCGACGTCTCGGCAAGCTATAAAATATCCCGACAAACATAGTCGAGCTCAGAGCTACAATTTTTTATAAAATTGATAAAGCGTCGCCTAGTATACTATGCAACTAACTTTGGAAATCTGTTTTACCAATCGACTGATAGCGATCGGAGACTTGAGTTTTCAGTATTCCTGCATATAACGCAGCTGTAAGGGCATACTTTTATTGCTGTTCTAGCAAGGGCCTGACGAGTGTAATCCCTTGGGAGTCGACCATGGAAGCTATTCTTTAGTGTAAAATGAATTTTCACATGAGTAGTGAAGAATTTGATAAATTCGTAAAAGGTAACTGACAATTACTCTCCCAAATAAAATTATTCGACAAATATAAAAATATGATGTTAATTAATTGTTATATTATCCCCGATAGTTAATAAATTAATATAATTCCAAATGGTTTTGTTTTAAGAAATATTTTTTTGTATTTGCGATGGGATAGCTTTGCTATTACATTTATTTAAATCCTGGCGTACCAACGAACTTATACTAAAAAATGACCCCAAATTGTAAACGTCCCGACAAGACCTTGGAGGTTTATGGCAACCCTATTTAAGATAGACGTATTAGAAGTTTTGTAAACTACTTGTTACAAGTTTCACTTTGGAATTATAATTGAGAGCTCAATATCAAAAGCGGTTCTACTCGTAGTAACTAACTCTTTTAAATCAATTTTGTTTTCAGTCGAAATTGGTTACGTCAATGGGATTCCAAAAAAAGTTCTTTCTTGTTACTGATACAATTGACTGGTAAAAGATTGCACATATTGAAAGACATAATAGTAAATGGTCTTAAGTAAATAAAAAATATATAATGAAATAAAAATATTGCTTAACCATCAACCTGCAGGCTAATGGTTAAGCAATTTCTGGTCCAGGTTCTACAGGCAGTTCGCAAGAGGAGAACAATTCGTGTGCATACATGATTGGTTCGGACTTCTTCGAAAAATAGACCGTTTGCCATTCTGCCATAGATTTCGTCGTGTTGCTCCTGACACCCTCAGAGGTATGTGTATATAAATTTAAACCAAATGCTGTTCTGCAGGCAGTTCGCAAGAGGAGAACAATTTGCTAGGCAAGTCACTACCGTCGTGGCTACTACGCAGTAAAGTTTCGCAATGTCACACCCGGGTCTGGTACCACTGCCTTACCTATTCTTGCCGCAATAGTGTCAGTACTTGTCACTGTCGTGTTTCGATTTGGAGGGTAAGGTAGCTGGTAAACTTATGCATGTGGCATTTAGACCCCACCACGCAGCAACATTTGGTGTCTAAAGGCTATGGTTGTTTTTTTCCATCAGGAGAGCCATCTGCTTGTTTTCTGGTATATAAATTTAAAAATCAGTACAATAACAATTGAGCCATGCATAATTAATACAGTTTAGACATCTCTCACAGTTTTTAAATGTGTTTTCATATTGGTATTTTTATGAAAAAGTTTTGCAATATCTTTATGTAGCAAATGACTCCTTATAATCACGTGCCTTACTTTCTCGTATACTTAATGATAAATCCAAACAAGTGTACAGTCTACTAACCATAATATAATAATAATAATATAATAATACAATATAATATAATATAAAATAAAATATAATAAGTTGGACCAACTGATACATCATATATATACACACACAGGATGTCCTAGAAATCAACGTCAAGCCGAAAACGGATGACGGGCCAAGAGATGCTCAGACTTGCTATTTTTTTCACGCACACTCTCACTAACACGTTGAAGTGGCGCCTCTATCCGTTTCACTCTAACTTGTGTTGTTGATGCTGCTCAAGCTTGCTATCTCTGTCACTCTCCCACGTTAAAGTGGCGTCATTATCAGATTCACCCTAACTTGTGCTATCTTACTTTAATTTATGTAAGCTTTAAAGAAAACCTAAAGGCCATTAGAAGCATTTTTGAGTAAATCAAAAAAGCTTAAATCCGAGTTGTTTTAGAAAATAAAAATAATACCATTATTACGATAAAATGTAGTAGTTGTTATAAAATTTTAAAAAGCCCGCTAAATACGCCATTTTTTTAAAGCTATGTGCTGAAATAACGTAGTACATTTTTTTTTCAGCACAACCAGTTAAATTTGTATGATGTAATCATTTTGAGTACACGTTTGGGCAAATTAAGAATATATAATTTTTAATTAGGAGTACATTTTATAGTCATAGTACTTGAAAAATGATTTTTTCTTTTTTTAAATGGCTATAATTTTTAGAGTATAGGAAAAAGATGTTTTCATATTTTTTTGAGACCATCATCCCTAGGCCCGTAATCCGTTTTCGGATTTCAAATTGTCGTTCGCAACCGGTGAAGCTGTAGTGGCCCTTAAGGCCAGCAGTAATTGAGGCATTCCGAAAAAAAGGCTTGATATATATATATATATATATATATATATATATATATATATATATATATATATATATATATATATATATATATATATATATATATATATATAAGGTGACCTCATAGCAGTATGGGTAGTTAGTATGCATCGTGAGCGTTGTGGCGACAGCAATTTCAAAATAAAGTCATAACTCGTATTGGCCAATGTCTTGTTATTTGATTACTTCACAGTTTTGCACTCAATCACACACAACCGTCTAGATTAAACTGGATTAAGAGCCAATAGTTGAGCACGCGTTCACCTTGTATGGGAGCTTTCAACAGAATGACGGCCGCCATTACTAGTGACGATACATGCTACTCTACTCGCAGCTACTCGCTCTTATTTTAGTAACTTTTAATATTATCGATTACAAAATCGAGTAGACCTAAATCAGTACTAACAAATCGAGTAATGATATAAATATTCACGAGACAAATTACACTTATTGGTCTAACCCCAAAGTAAGCAAATTATTTGCTTGTGTTATGGGTGTCAGTGAACGTTACTAATACATAGAAATACATATATAAATACTGGAATATATTTAATAAACACCCAAACCCGGAAATACAAACATTTATGCTCATCACACAAATGCTTGTCCCCGTCGTGGATCGAACCCGAACCCCGTCGATTGCGTAGTCAGAATCTGCTTGACACTCGACCAACGGGGCGGTAAATCGTAATTTAATAATTTCATAATTTATAATTGAAACTCCATAATACCACAGTATACTGGAGACTGACAGTAGTCAACCTTCATACATGTGATATTCGAGCAACGCACAGATAGACCTCTCACGGACGCGATATCTCGGAATGGTTCGGGACAATTTGTTCCGCATCAGTCCGAGATATCGCGGCCGTGAGAGGTGTCTCTGTGTGTTATGCTCGAATGTTACTTGTATGGAACATTGACTTCTGTTAGTTTCTAAGTATTCTGTGATAATACGCCCGCAGTCATATGTATTAAAGATAACGAGTTTTTCCCTAGTAAATTATAATCCAGCGGGGAAAATAAGTGGATTTGGTACGTTATATAAACACCACTTACATCCTTTATGTCTAAGCCGTGAATAAAGGTAATTTACTTACACCGATATTACACGCCGTACGTAATGTGAGTATTTAGTTGATTCATTATTTACTAAGCTTGAGTAAAGCAAGTTTACTGTTTTATGAATAATCATTAACCGACTTCAAAAAAAGAGGAGGTTCTCAATTCAGCTAGTAAATTTTTTTTCATATATACAGAAATAAAATACATAATATACAGAAATAAAAAAAATAATATAGAAAACCTTACAACAACCTTAAGTGCAAGTTTTATGGTTGTTTTAAAAAAGCAATGTACAAAAAGTAATATAATTGACAGTGCCGCGATCGACACGATTCTATTTAAAATAAGCGCACAATTTAAAATTGTGTGCTCATTTTTAGGGGACGTTTTTAAGACACTGATTGTGCATTTTGAGTTTTTTTATATCACTACATAGTATAAAACAAAGTCGCTTTCTCTGTCTGTCCCTATGTCCCTATGTATGCTTAAATCTTTAAAACTATGTAACGGATTATAATGCGGTTTTTTTGTAATAGATAGAGTGATTAAAGAGGAAGGTTTATGTGTATAATAACATGCAATATATTGTAGAGTAATACTGCAATTTTTGAGTTTTCTGATGTCATGTCGTAAATAATTATATTTTTTTTGCGCTTATATTGCAAACACAGGCTAAACCCTACGAGATTTTTCAAAATAATGTACTAAGTGTTTGTACACCTTGAAAAGGTCTTCAGAAAAGTCTGCGATGGTATGTGTCTAGCTCTTATGGATAACCCACAACAGCATTTTTTTGTCATTTACTTTTTACGAGAAATAATGTTTTTTCTTTCAAAGCAATTTTAAGCAATACAGCACTAATCCTTATCCAATTAAATACTTTAAATATATTGTTGATTTAATATAGACCAATATGGCCGTTTACAGCATGTAATTTAAATGAATATTTTCGAAGATATTACAGATTTAAAATGCAGGGCATAGCGGTTGCGGGGTTACCGGCCGGTCGGGCGGCGCGTGCGCGGTGTGTTCTGAAACCGCTGGGAAACGTGTTAATTTTTCGGATAAATAAATATAGGACTTCAGCTGAAAACCAAAATTTAGTACATTCCTTTTTTTTAACTAAATATCACAATATAAAAATCATGTGGATGATTAGAAATAGTATTAACAAATTATTTTTCCTGTTTTCGGAATTTTATATGATCAAGTAAAGTACATTCTATCATGTAATAAGTTAGCACATTCCTTAGATAATATCTTCAGGTATATCGTATAATTTTTGTAAAATTTTATTTAACAATCAATGTAAAAAAACGTGTTTTAGCAAACCAGTTTTTTACTAATTTACTTACTTACTTTTCATTTTTTTTCACTGAGTGACATAGGCTATTTGAAAAAAAAAAACCTTCCCACTACGTATGTAGGTGTGTGTGTGTATTTAGGTGTGTATGTAAACATCTCATAACTTTTGAACGGCTAGACTGATCGAAACGCGGTTGGATCCTGCTCAACTTAGATTTCCTGAAAATTTGAACCGATTCGGTCCAGGAGATTTTGAGAAGTTTTGAAAAAACACCAAAAAAATTTTGACGAAACAGTATTCTTTTAATATAACTTTCTAGATTTATGTACCGATTGAGTAGAAAAACTAATCAGCTCTATTCGTAAAAAAACTATGTCTAATAAATAATTTGCATTAAAATCGGTTTATTCGTTTGAGAGTAATCGTTGACGAAAAATTTTGAAAAAGTGTTTTTTCGACATAGCTTCGAAATTTTTCAACCAATCATTTTTTTGTGTTTTACGATATTTTAGTACTTAAAAAACTACGTCAAACGCCGTTTCAAAAATCAAAATCGAATCTAATTCTCAAACTTATAGCTTTTCATACGTTATTTTTTAGCAAACTTACTTAAGTTTTTTTTAAATAACTTTCAAGTTAATTTACCGATTGACTTAAAAATATTATCAGCTTGTGTTCCGTTAATTTAATCAAAATCAGTCAATTTGTTTGGGATTTATCAATGAAGAAAATTAAAAATAAAATAATTTTTGACTTAGCATCAAAATTTTTCAACCTATCGATTATTTAGGTAAAACAATATTTTAGATCTCAAAAATTGAGTTGAATGCCATCATCGTTTTCAAATATACAGCTTTTCAAAAGTTAATAATACTGTCATTTCTAACAAAATAGATGTTTGAACTGAAAAATCTATGCTTATATTTTTTACTCTTGAGCTTAAAATACCTTAATTTAGTGAGAAGTTTCAGGGATGGCCCGTAGGGTCAACCATTTACACATTTTTTTCCCGTTTGTCCTGATGCCTCGCTTTAATAAATCGCAGGGTCAAACCTTCAACGTTACAGGCTTAGATTTGAGCGTTGACTGCTTTTCACATGGCCAACTATATATCGCTCTTTCAAGAGTAACCTCTAAAGAAAACATATTTGTATTGTCTAATGGCAAGAAAGCTGTGAACGTTGTATATAAAGACATTCCATAATATATTAATTGTAAAAATAAAAGAAATAGGTAAAAATGTAAAAACTAAAAATGTAGTACCTATATGAATTTAGATATTCCAAAGATAGCAGGAAATCTTCATAGGGAAAGGGGAATCGTTTTACTCCAAATTTAACGCGTGCGGGCCACGGGCAGTAATGAATAAATCAAAACTACTGGATCGTTTTTAAAATTTTTTACCGTGCGAAGCCGGGGCGGGCCGCTAGTTAATGTATATTCTACACTTTTTATCGTCGGCACTTGGTGAAACTCCATTTTAACACACAATTTATTAATTAATAACACTTGTATTGTATTAATTAATAACCTCAAGGCATTTAGAGTTACTGAGTTAGTAAATACCCTGAGGATGTTTGTGTAAGCGAAACCGGTCGGAAATTAAATATAATTATCTTATTGTGAAACAGTACAAGTGTTATTAATAAATAAATTGTGTTACAATAAAGTACTTATTTTAGTTACTTCACTAGCTTACGCATCGCTATATTCTTAAGATGTTCAGTTATAAGATTCGTGTAGTAAGTATGAAGTCAAAGCAATAAGCAAGCATCAGTGAAATGTTATAGAAAAAATTACATTATTAAAAAGCAATCACGCTTGTTTTATTTGATACTAAGGATTGACCGCGATTTCCACTGCGTGTGAAAGAATTATGTAAATTACATTTAACCGTCTTTTAATGTTATTAAAATGAGAAGTAGGTATATTCGCCGATATATTAAAGATTTCAAGTTTCTAGTCTTAAAGGTTTAACCGGTGCGATATAATGACAAGATAACCAGTGAAAATAATGATGTATTTATGGTATATCGAACAGAATCGATATTATTTTATTAAATTATTTAAAAACAATTGTGCTTATTTTTTACTATGCGTGCGTTTTTAAAACAAAATACAAACAAAATAATTCTCATAGCTGTTTATTATAACTATCCGCATTTGAACAATATTAAAAATATCTTAATCCCATTAGTTTAAGGTATAATTTTGTGTGTACAGTATGTAGTTCGATGCTACAGCATTCTTCATTCCGGATGATGGTTTCCTCTCTTTCTACTCCCTGATAAACATATCATTCCTTTCATTCTATTCCGCTTAGATGAAATACAATCACTCTTTGATATAAGGATATAGAGAGTTAGTTTGAATACTACGGAGTTACTGATATATTCACTCCTTTATAAAGATTATATCTTTTTGCGTTAATCACTCCGGAGTTACACAAGTCTAATATTAACTCTAAACGGTCAATAATATTGTACAATACGTAATATTGCGCAATATTATTGTATGTCTTGGGGCCGCCTTAGAGCAATAAAGCTCAGAGCAGTGTTGCCAACTCTATATTTAATATCGATGGACAAATACCGGGTACCAGGTCAGGTTTGGAGGGTAAGGTAGCTGGTAAACTTATGCATGTGGCATTAGACCTCGCCACGAGATAGCAACGCACCATTAACATCTTTGGTGTCTATAGGCGATGGTTGACTCTTTCCATCAGGAGACCCATCTGCTTGTTTGCTATTTTATGATATAAAAAAAAAAACAAATTACACGAATTGATCTAACCCCAATAGTGTCAATATTTGTCATTGTCGTTTTCCGGTCTACCCTCTGGACTTAAACATGTGGCTTTGCCATCCCGTCACACGAATAGCAACGCACCATTAATCTTTGGTGTCTATAGGCGATGGTTTCTCTTTCCATCAGGCAAGCCATCTGCTTCTTTGCTAAGATTTGGCCAAATCAATATTATTTGAGACCTTTCGCAATGATGTAGAAACTAAAAACAAGGAACTTTATATGTTTATTTTAACGTTACTTAAGTAAATGAATATAGAAATGTAATAAGTAAAATATTTAGCCCTGGCTAAATTTATTCTACACTTTTTATCGTCTACACTTGGTGAAACTCCATTTTAACACAATATTTATTAACTAATCACACTTGTACTGTTTCACAATAAGATAATTATATTTAATTTCCGACCGGTTTCGCTTACACAAGCATCCTCAGGGTATTTACAGTTACTAACTTGAGTTAGTATTTAAAGTTGCTAATTTGAGTTAGTCCTCAGAGTATTTACATTTGCTAACTTGAGTTAGTAACTGTAAATACCCTGAGGATACTTGTGTAAGCGAAACTGGTCGGAAATTAAATATAATTATCTTATTGTGAAACAGTACAATTGTTATCAGTTAATGAATATTGTGTTAAAATGGCTAAATTTATTTTATTCAATTTTTTTAACAATAGCAAACAAGCACATCTTCTTATTTGCTATCTAATGATGACTCTCTGGATGGAAAGAGAAAATATCGCCTGTAGACACCAAATATATGAATGGTGCGAATAGCCTGTGTGGCAGAATGGCAGTATGGCATGCATAAGTCTACCGGCTACTTTACCTTCCAGACCGGAACATGACAATGACAAGCATTAACGCTATTGCGGCTGGAATAGGTAAGGTAATTAAGTTATTTCGTTTAGAGAAAGATTCTTTCGAATAAACATTAATTTTTACGGCGCATAACAGAATTGTGACTATCATTAAGTAAAATAAAACCACTCGTAATGAAAATCTTCAAAGCTTTTCTGAGTATTCTTGACGAAGTACGGAAATAGATATGCCCACTTCTAAGGTTTTATTATCTCTAGAAGTTTAATTTTTAGATTATTTTTATAAATGGAATTATTTTTATATCTGTTTCTGTTAGGTTATAGTTGACTTATCTCGGGCCAATCCGATCCTCTTTTGACGACTAGATTATCTGACTATTTTTGTTTTTATAGCACTCACCCCGTGCTTGGGAAACTTGAAAAACTATAAAAACAACAAAGAAAAAAGTCGACACGCGAGACTCGAGCCCGCGACCATCTCCCTCAAGCCTCTCCCGGCTTGAAGGAGATGGTCGCTGGTTCGAGTCGCACGTCGCGTCGCAAGTCGCGTGTCGACATATTTCTTTGTTGTTTTTGAAGTTTAGATTATCTGACATTTTGCCAGGTAGTTCGTAAGAAGCGATCGAGTAGCTTAATATGTCACTACCATTACTACTAATTGATAGAGTTCTATAACACCTCATCGGGTTTTGGTATTGTTCCTGCTACAATAACATAAGTGCTTGTCGTATCGTTCGTTCGTTATATATATATATATATATATATATATATATATATATATATAGAATATATAGAATAGAAATGCCATATATATATATATATATATATATATATATATATATATATATATATATATATATATATATATATATATATATATATATATATATATATATATATGGCATTTCTATTCTGCCCCATGGATGATAAGGCATCATTAACATCTTTCGTATGTATGGACAGTAGTTATATATATAAAGTCATTTTGCTATCCTACAGTATAAAAAAGACATTTTTTTATAGAAAAAAGGGGCAAACAAGCAGGAGGCTCGCCTGATGGTAAGAGATTACCACCGCCCATGTACAGCCACATCATCAAAGGTCTTGCAGCTGCTTGCCGGCTTTTTAAGTAGGAGTATGCTCTTTTCTTGAAGATGCCTAAGTCGTAGTCAGAAACACCCCCGCCGGTAATTGATCCACAGAGGAGTAGATTATTCTACGTTACTGTAACAAAATGATTTAGAAAAAAAAGACAAAATTAAAACAAAATAAAAATTTGAATTGAGGTTTTTGATTTGTGTGCTTTTTATTTGAACCAACAAAAACTTTTGAGGGAAGCGAACTGAACAGAAATATGGTCTGTGCTTGAAAACATACCGAAAAAAAAGAAAAGGCCAACGGTTGGCCAAACGACTAACTGCCGTCATGATTACTTGATGGTAGAATTCTGTGACTTCCAATCTGTAGCGTCAAATATAATAGCTTTTATAATGCAAGGTAGCCGGTAGACTTATCCACGTGTTATTAATCTTATCTCGCTACACATATGGCACTATTCTATTTACACATTTTGTGGTATCTAAAGGCAATGGTTGTTTCTTTCCATTAGCAGAGGGAAAAGTGCCTCGCAAATTGCTACATCATGACCATCATCATCATATTATTAACCATAGGGTGCCTACTGCAGAATAAAGGCAGGCCTTTATTCTGCAGTAGGCGTCAATCGGCAGGGGTTTTTTCCAAGCGGATAAGACTTAGGGCCCTTCGAGAAAAGAGCCTACTCTTTCTTAAAAGGCCAACTGCAAATCTTCTGATAGTGTGTTTGTCCATGGGCAGTGGTAATCACTTACCATCAGGTGAGCCTCCGTTCGTTTGCCCCCTATTCTATAATAATTAAAAAAGGCCTATATTTAACAGCACCTATAACTTCCACTGCGACCAGTTGGAAGCAGTCAATATTTAGCTAGTCCCTGCAACCTTACCCAGGTTGTCTATCTGAAGGGTGGCATTGCGCTTGCCGGTTGGTAGTCTACACTCTATAATGATTCTGCCGCATCAGCCATCCATTCATCTAACTATGTGCGTTGCCCATTGCCACTTCATCTTACTGACAAGCTATACTATGATAAAAAAAAATCTCGTAGGTTTTTTATTTAACATGACCCTGTGATTGACACAAGGTTATAATAGGCTTGATTCAAGTAAAGTAATTTTTTTAATTGTACAGCTCCTAGACTGACGGTGACAAGTATTTTTGGAAATCAGAAATACTTAATGCAAAAAACGTTTTACGAGTTATTTATTTACTTATTTTGAGTTATTTTAAAATATGTTGACGCATCAAAATAACTTAGGTATATTATTTTGATGCGTCAACATATTTTTAAACTATTACTGCATTGGAAATGCGGCCATATACTGAGAAGATCCGGCGGAAAAGACTCAGTGGGCTTGTCGTTTTTCATGTGTCAATTCTTTTAAGTGAGATATTACACAATGTTTATTGTTTAAGTATGTTTTTTATTACATTAATTATTAGAATAATAATAAATACTGACGATATGTGTAGTTAGTCCCATGCTTTTTTATCCCTTTCGATATTTAGATATTTTATGGTAACCTTTTTTACAGTTTTGTTTTAACAGTTTTTTAGTAATACTGTGGGTATTTTACTCCAGCAGGTATAGATAAGACCACAGACCACACGAATACTAATAGGCACGGTGTTGGGCGTAAAATGCGCGCTCATATGAGCAAATGTATATGTAAATGTCAAACGCTTGTAGATATATCGTAAAAAATAGAAATATGCCATATTGTGCTATTTTATCATGGCGAATAAAAAACTAAGTCTTAACGATTTTTTTTTGTATCATAAGATAGCAAACAAGCAGATAGGTCCCCTGATAGAAAGAGTCAACCATCGCCTATAGACACCAATGTTAATGGTGCGTTGCTATCTTGTGGCGAGGTCTAATGCCACATGCATAAGTTTACCGGCTACCTTACACTCCAAACCGGAACACGTCAGTGACCAGCACGGACGCTATTGCGGCAGGAACAGGTAAGGCGGTGGTACCAGACCCGGTCGAGCCGATGCAGAACTCTACCACCTAGTAGTCACAATGGTAGTGACGCAAATAGCCACTTAGTCGCCTTTTACGACCTTTCTGGCAGAACGGCAGTTGGCCTATTCTTCAAGGGAGTCCGGGACCAACACGGGGAGAATTACCTCTGGAGTGATTTTATTTCATCGGTAAGTATTATAACTCTGTATTTCTCTGTGTAAATGCAAGCGACTTTGACGTCCTAAGAAATAGCCTTAAAAGGCGTATCCAGTTTAATCCATGGGTAAGACAGTGGTACCAAATATCCGGGCGAGACCGCCTAGTAGTCACGGTGGTAGTGACACGTACAGTCAATCAGTCGCCTTTTACGACGTGCCTGACAGAAGTTGGACTATTCTTCAAAGGAGGCCGAACCAACACGGGGGCAACTGGTAAATCTCTAAAAGCATTAGGCAGCTTATTGTAGGCGCGTATACTTTGCCCCATAAAAGAGATGCTTATTATGTGAAGACGAGATACATGCACAGCAAGATTATGTAGTTCCTAGTTCTAAGGAAGTGAATATCACTATTCTTTTTAAATAAGCAAATATTTTTAGATACGTACTTACGTCAATTTTACAAATATATACTACAAAATTAGTCTAGAGATGGGCCGAATGTGGTTTGAACCGAATTCGAACTTCGGCCGAACATTCGGTAAAAATAAAACATTCGGCCGAATTTCGGCCGAACTTCGGTTCAATTCCTGCGCTTTCTCGAGAGCGACAAGTCGTGACTTGTTTAAGAATTCACTTTAATTATTTTATACTAGCTGCTGCCAGCGACTTCGTCCGCGCGGACTTCGTTTACTCCGCACACAGCCTCACCCCCGTATAATATAGGCTACATATTATCACCCGCGTGATAATATGTAGCCTATATGGTGACCCGACCTATTAATAATATTCATGCAAAATTTGAAGTAAATCTATGCGGTACTTTTCGAATTTATCCCGGACATACATACAGACATACAGACAAAAATTCTAAAAACTAAATTATTGGCTTCGATATCGATTGTAAAAAATATTCAATGTACAGTTTTGACTTTCCTACGATTTTATTATATGTATAGATATCGTTAGTAGTTTTCGCAGCGTATGCGAAATAACGTCTTATTGACAAAATTATGATACCTCGGGTTACATTGTTTCAGGTTAGATAATCTCCAATTTTTTTGAAAATATAATACAGCCTAGATGTTACTCGAGGATGATATAAAGTCCTTCTTATGATGAAAGAATTTTTTAAATCGGTCCAGTAGTTTTTGAGTTTATTCGATACATACAAAAATACAAATATTTCTTTTTTATAATATAAGTGTAGATTTCAGTCAAAATATAATATACATTTTTCTATTGCCGAATGTTCGGCATTTAAACCGAATTTCGGCCGAATGCCGAAGTTCGGTTCAAGCTGCCGAAATTCGGTTAAACCGAATGTAAAACGAATTTCGGCCCATCCCTAAAAATTACATTTAAAATATGGATTGCTTTTGAATTCTCTCTCAGAGAGGTCCTTGGGTTGAGATTGTAAATTGCCCTTATTACCTTTTTTTGTAATACTAATATTATATTTATTTCAGCAAAATTCTCCCAATTAAGAGTACAATATGACATAAACTATAAAAGTAACTAAAGAGCACAAGCCGCGCAGTTTCAACATCAGTAAGCTGTCTCAATTTTTTTCACTGCAAATGCTGCTGAACTATGTCTACTCACCAACTTCTTCAAATATGTTTTTTAACTACTGCAACTCCTGAAAATAAAGTATAATCTACAAGATGTTGTTACTGTTAACTTTACATTAGTTTTTTCACATTAGCCTTAGGTACATAAGGCGTTGAAAGTTTAATACACTTGGTTTTGTTACCATTCAAAAGCAAATTATTTACATTAAAGCATTGTAAAACTATAAAAGTCGTACTGTTTATTTCGTCATACTTACATATTTGTCTTTTTAACTTAAATAAATCTGAAGAATCATCCATAAACAATTCTATCACCCACATATTAAGGCAAGTCTTTTGTGTGTATAAGAAACAGAAATGAACAAAGGATGGACCACTGTGGGACACATTGTGACAACAGTGTCGATTTTGACTTTTTAAATTTTTCCATTTAAATAAGAAATCAAAAGATTAAAAGCCTTACTTCTAAATTCATGATGATGTTGAGATAAGTTTCATTTCACATTTCTATGTCCCATCAACGCCATAAATAAATATATAATTAATCCTTAGAATCAAATTTAAATACAGCTAAACGTGTACACTTGCGAGATTGAAGTTGGAATGTGTGATTGAATTGAAAAACTTCAATTCTAATTCCCATGTCTCAAGAACGTGCGGTCACAAATCTTCAAAATCAAAGTTAATTATCACTAAAAAGTTTATAAACTCAATGCCATAAAAACTTTCCTTTCAGTCCTTATATACAAAAAGTTTGACAAAATTCTAAACTTGTTTAAAATTTACGAGATTTCGGAACAATTTGGAAAGTTTATATCAAAGTTTAACGGTAAAATTAAAAAGGACTGGGTTTCGTCACCTCGTAAAGATCTTATAGTACAATTTAGAAAGTAAAGAATCTAGCGAGTCATTTCATAAATAGATCTCTTATTCATAATGCATGAGGTATACAACTTGAGGTTTTCGTTCTAGGATGTGTAGTTAAGAGATTGTTTAGATAATGGCTTTTCAAACTGTACATCGCGCTATGTATAGTTAAAAATCAAATAATAATAATTAATAAAATTGTTCTGTGATTTGAGCCTTGAGATACAATACGACAAAGATAAACTATTTGAATGTTGAACATTCAAGACTGCAACATTGAGTATTCAGCCACTACCGCAAAGGCGTTGGTACTTAGCAACGCAGTATTAATATCTTTGGTGTCTATATTGTTACGTACTTCGGGTTCGTAATTGTAAGAAAACACCACTTATATTAAATCCGTGTATTTACGATACACACAATACACAAGACAACACAATGTAATACAAAAATACACTTTACACACTATTCACTCGCTGTACTATCACTGAACTTAGAACACTACACAATGTATGTATCGCTCTTGATCGCTTGATAAAAACTGCCTTGTGTTTGTCAACACCTCTCTATTTATAGGCAGGGTAAAGTCCTAGCTGGATCCAGAAAAATCTAAATATATCGGGAAACAATGAATCACTTCTTATCGTAAACATGTTATGAGTCATAAATCCTAGTACACGCTACTTTCAACCTTATGCCATATCCCACAAAGTCCATTATGGCATAGCCCAGGTCAACTATTTTTTTGTCAATAGGAGTAGCTATCTCTTTTTTTATTTCTAGATAGTTAGCGCGCGCGCTCCAACTCTACACGCTTGTAGATTATTCGTAACAATATTGTATATTTCCTTTAATTATGGGCAGTTCATTAAATACTTTCGCATACAGGGGGTGGGGGGTTCTATGGCAACGTGAACGGCCCCTTAGAAGAACCATGTTGTAATTTAAACTGTTTAAAACCTGTTTAGAAAGAACTTTTCCCGAAATTCAATTTTTATGACCTATGTTGTTATCACCCTTAAATAGAAAATAATTTTTTTTACGAAGTAAAACGTAAGCACATAAACTATGGGTTTCTGTATTTGTTACTGACGTGTGGAGAACGCAAGTGAACTATAATGCTGCAGAGGTCTCCTTTAACTTCCGGACCGCCGATAGGTTTGTCCAAGTTTTAATACACAATTTTTTTGCTTCAGTTGCGTTACAAGAAAAAACTTGCAAATAAGACACCTTAATTTTTTCTTTGAATTATGGATTTCTGCAAAGTAGCACTTGACCTGTTTAAACATTAATAATGTATCCTAATATAGATCTTAGTAAGCATATATTTTAAATTTTTTGCCATCATTATTTTGAAAATATTTAAATAGACTGCTTCGTAGTAGCCTAGTATCTTATTCGGCTCAGAGTATGGGATTTCCAGCTAAGAAAAGATGTTATTAAGGTTTAATCGAGGTTTTTCTGGAAAATCTAAAATCTCAGTAGTAGCTCGGAGTCTGGCGGAGTGGTGTATTGCCACTTCCATGCTTTGGATAAGTAAGTAAAGCTGTCCGTCCCAGTTACCGCTAGAAATAGTCGATAATCATTAACATCTTAAATGTGGTGATGATAATCACCACTTATCTCGACAACCGAAAACCGGTGAATTACAGTGAACCGGAAAAATGTATACACGTTCGGTTTACTCTGCCTGGGCGTGATGATACTTTAAAATGGGCAAATAGTTACTTTAACCAGTAGTTAATAATATAAACAGAAAATATTTGCAGGTTTGTAACGAATAAACTTAAAAATTACTGGACCGAACACAGACCACATAAATACTAATAGACACGCCATTGGGAACTCCTATAATTCTCAAAAATGTCAGACATTTGTATGCTTGATGGACGTGATGACACTTTTTTAAATAGACATGTAAGTATTAAAAATATTCTGGTGTTAGACTTTGGTTAGGTAAACCAGCCAACTGCAAGTCGGACTCGTGGTGTACCGTACGAAGGGTTCCGTACCGTCATCTATAAAATAAGTGTACAACAAACGTAATTTTTAACGTTTGATGTTAAAAATTACGTTTGTTGTATGGGAGCCCCCTTTAATATTTACTTTATTTTAAAGGGAAATATACAACTAAATATTCTGTGAAAATTTTAAGCGTCTACCTGTTACCGTTATTAATATTGTGCAAAAAAAAAAAAAACGAAAAAACACGTTTCTTTTCTGAGAACCCCCCATAATATTTTAATTTTTTTCATTTTGAGTATTTTTGTTATAGCGGCGACGGAAAAACATAATTTGTTAAAATTTCAGCTTTCTAGCTATCACGGTTTATGAGATACAGCCTGGTGACAGACATATGAGCAGACAGATAGCGGAGGTTTAGTAATAGGGTTTCGGTTTACCTTGTATATGTACGAAACTTTAAAAATAATTATAAATTTAAAGTTTTATACTTTGCTCTTTATTTGTATTAGACAAGATTACTTGCCAAAATTTATAGTCCTAACTCCTAAGTCAAAGAAAAGTACCTATAAATTTTGATTTCTTGAGTGTTGAAATAAACCATGTATACGGTGTAAGTAACAGTGTATGTAATAACGGTGTAAGTAACGGTGTGTGTATGTAATAACGGTGTATGTTTTGTCATAAAGGGTGGTATCTTTTTTTCACGTTAACTTAGAATGTTATCACAACTTCAAGGGACTGTAGGCATGAATACATGGTTTTAATTTCAACTCGATACTTCCACGCGTTCCCACAGATAAAGGGTATTGACAAACAGACGGATAACAAAAATATTCTAAAAGGGTTTAATTATTTCCTTTTATAGGTACGGATCCCTAAAAATATATCTCAATAATATTTGACTTAACATGTGCTCAAAATTTCAATTTCTTCTACACTTAAAGCCGACTTAAATGCAATATTTTCTTATCAAGCAAAATGCACAATATAAAGTTTCGCCATACCAATGTCATAAGGAGCTTATGTCGGTCGTGCGTTGTGTCATAACTGGAATTATTACTTTGCTTGATATTTATTGGTATTGCAGTAATATTGTTATTTATAACAATTATTTCAAATATCATCACGCCGATTTCGTTGCGGGATATGCAGAGTGAACTCAATATCTATAGAATTTCCGGTTCAGTATGATTTACCAGCTTGTCAGTTATTGGTACATTGGTACCACATAGGTGGTGATTGACAACTTAAAACGATTATCGCGACTTGAAACGATTATTTATTGAATTACTTATTTATTTATCTTTTAAATGCATTTAAACTAAGTATATGCCTTATACTATACTAAGTATAGCACAATGAGTTTCTTTCGCCGGATCTTATCAGTGTGTGGCCGCGTTTCTGATCCGGTAGTGGTTTTAAAAAACGTTGACGTGTCAAAATAACTTGTAAAAAGTTTTATTGAATAAAGTTTTTCTGATTTCTGATTTCTGAATAGCGTCAATGTTTGTTATTGTCGTGTTCTGGTTTAGAAGATAAGATAGCCGGTAGACTAGGGCATGCGGCATTGCCATTTCGCTACACGGATAGCAACACACACCATCAATATTTTTGGTGTTTATAGGCGATGGTTTCTTATTCCATCAAGAGAACCATTTTCTTGTTTGCTATCCTACTATATAAAAAAATCTAAATTGGTCAATAAGTTCTTAGGTAATAAACATGAAAACAACTATATTAAGTATAACCTCTATTTGGGAAGTCGGTTGAAAATTATCCATTGCTTAAATAACAATGTTTTGTTACGAATTATTCGTAATTCCCGTCCCATAGTAAATCACTTCGTCCCCCGTTCAAATAAATAGTATGGACAAAAACGTAATATGTTATTTATTACTGCGAGCGAAAACATCCTACAATGGCTCTGTAATTATTATACGGAGATACTATAAGCACAGATTATATTAAAGTTGCTATTGTATAAATTTTTTTTCATATCATAAGATAGCAGATGATTCTCCTGGTAGAAAGAGTCAACCACGCCTCAAGTCGCCTGTAGACACCAAAGATGTTAATGGTGCGTTGCTTTCTTGTAGCGAAATTAACCCGCTATTTTACTCTTCAAACTGGAACACGACAGTGACTAGCACTAATGCTATTGCGACTGGAATAGGTAAGGCGGTGGTACCAGTCCCGGACAAGACAATGCTAAATTCTACCACGAGTAACCACGATGATAGTGACTCGCATAGTCAATCGACTCACATAGCCTTTTACGCCTGCCTGGCAGAGCAGCCTATTTTTCAAAATAGCCCGGGAAAAACACGGAGAGATTAAAAATAATAGTATTGCTCTAGGTTTATTTATGACACAAAATTCATAACGCTTTATAAGGAACACGTTTAAAAAATAACCTACCACCTATTATTACGAATTTACATTATAGGTACATGTGTTTATATTATTATACTTTAACTAATTTTGTTTACGAAAAAAGATAATTTAAATAATGTAGCACAGATGAATAATTAATAATTATTAGTATGTAAAATAAAACCAAATAAAAAATAAAGTGTAATAAAAGGGAAAGTATTTACGATTTAAAATATGTTTCAGGGATACTTATGGAATTCGTTTACACATATACGTTTTGGAATTCGTTTACACATACAAACATACTTCTGACTTTTTTTTTTTAAATATATAAACGGGTCAATAACGCGTACATATATAGAACTTACTTGTAATTACTGGATTGAATTCCACCGACCTCAGGTTCTCTCTACTGAGCGACACTATGTTCCCCGTATGGTACGGGAAGCTATTGAAATTAGAAAATATAAAAATTTCAACAGGGAAGACGGATTTAAGTTGTCTCCTGCCTGGAATCCAGTGATCAGCAGAATAAAGCCTTTGCACCTGCAAACAAATAAAGTCCAAGATACGGTTAGTGTTGTGTGTAGGCTAAATTCGAAAAAACAAGACCAGAAGGGGGTAGATAAAAATCGATCCCGACGTGAACGACGGAGGAAACTCGCTGCTCCAGTCTGCTCGTGACCACGGTCAATGTAACTTGGCCGAAACGTCGAGCTTTACAAGTAAGTTCTATATATGTACGCGTTATTGACCCGTTTATATATTTAAAAATGATAGTAGAACGCGTTAGTTTAAAAGTTCATACTTCTGACTTATTGGCTGGCTGGCTGGCTGTTCCTTTGCGACTTCGTTCACGTGACCCACGCACATATTACTCCCTTTTACTCAGTTGGAAGAAAATTGGCCTAGGTTACTCAGTGGCACTCACACCAATACAATATTATATTGGTGAACTAATTTTTAAAATCAATTTTTTGAGTTTATATATATATATATATATATATATATATATATATATATATATATATATATATATATATATATATATATATATATATATATATATATATATATATATATATATATATATATATATATATATATATATTGAGTATAATATATGTGCTAATGTACGTTTATTACATTTCATTTCCTTAAGTTATTGGTACAATCTTTGCTATCTATAACTTATATGTATTTGTAATATGTTATTGTACGTGTTGTATTCCATATTATTCTATAGTCTAGTCTAGTATTGATACACAATGCCAACATATGCTGAGTGGTATTGGCATTTTGAGACGGTGCACCACCATTATTTATTTATTTTATATTATTTTTTCATCTTTGTTCCCTTTTTTTAAATACATTTTTATAACTTTAAAAGTATCAATATTGTAACTATTATAAATATATTCTATTCTATTCTATTCTATTCTGACCTGTCCTGTCCTGTCCTGTCCTGTCCTGTCCTGTCCTGTCCTGTCCTGTCCTGTCCTGTCCTGTCCTGTCCTGTCCTGTCCTGTCCTGTCCTGTCCTGTCCTGTCCTGTCCTGTTCTGTTCTGATTTTTGCTTGCATCGCATTTTACGACCTACCTGACAGAACGGCAATTGGCCTACTCTTCAAAGAAGCCCGGATGAACATTGGGTTCTAGCAGTCTAACGAAGTTTATTTTGCTTTACCTACTCATACAGAATACTGTCATGTCAAATATTTAGTAGTTATCAGAACATAATGTCAGTTAAAAATATTTGAAGCGTAATTAGCAATATCCGATATACAATTATCCGTAATTATCTTCCCATTGTAAATCGTTTCATGTCTCGTTTAAATAAATATTTTGGTCGTAAACCTTAATATATAAACTATAATAACACCTTACAATGACAGTGTGATTTTTTTTATTGAAATATGATCGTATCCCAGCATTTTTTGATATAGATCTTTCAACGTGTTGCTTCCGGGCTCCTTTGAAGAATAGGCCAAATGCCGTACTGCCAGGCAGATTGGCTATAAGAGTCACTACAATCGTGGCTGCTGGGTTTCACACGGGTCTGTTACCACCGCCTTACCTGTTCCTGCCGCAATAGCGTCAGTGTTTGATACTGTCGTGTTCCGGTTTGTAGGGTAAGTTAGCCGGTAAACTTATGCATGTGGCATTAGACCTCGCCACAAGATAGCAACGCACCATTAACAACTTTGGTGTCTATAGGCGACGATTGACTCTTTCCATCAGGAGGCCCATCTGCTTGTTTGCTATCTTATAAGAAAACAAAGGTTAGCCTTTCCCCGGATTTGTCTGGGCCTCCTTTAACAAAATAGACCATCTGACTTTACCAGATTGTTTGTAAAAGGCGAACGACTGGAAATACGTGACTACCATTGTGATTACTGGATGGTAGTATTCCACAATATCTTACCCAATATATATGGCATTGTAGTGATGCCGAAGATTTTGCCCAATATATATGGCATTATAGTGATGCCGAAGATTTTGCCCAATATATATGGCATTGTAGTGATGCCGAAGATTTTGCCTTGGGGGTTTCTCTGCTTAGCTGCTAGGTACCGGTACTAAATGTATTTGCTTTATGAAGAACTTTTTAAATAATAAAACTTATTCTTCTATACTTTCATTTATTCGGGACTCACGTCCAAACCAAATCGCAAAATCAAAGTAAATATCATCACGCCCTGTTCCCTTGCGGGGTAGGCAGAGTAAACAGAACATCTATATACTTTCCAGTTCACCGCGATTCACCAGTTTGTCGGTTGGCGAGATAAGTGATGATCCGCATCATCACATTTACCGACATGTTAACGATAATCGACTATTTCTCGCGATTACCGGGACCGACAGTTTAACGTGAGAAAACCTCGAAAAAACATCAATAATACTTTGGGACCCCATGGTCTGAGCCGAATAGTCTACCCCTAGACCATGAGGCAGTCAATCGCATTATCAATACACTCTCTATTCGGTAGAGGTATTACAGTAGGTAGTACTGTAGTACCTCTATGGTGTTACAAGAAATGCTGACACTCGTCGACTTTTAAACACATGTAATTGAATTTGAATTATATCGGATGTCTATTAAAAACATTGGAATATAGAGATCTGTATTAGAAGTGATTGAGGACGGATGGTTTTAATAAATGAGAGTATTAATTACTAGCTGTTGCCCGCAACTTCGTCCGCGCGGACTTCGTTTACTCTGCACAGCTCCTCCCCCGTAGGTGATAGCGTGATAATATGTAGCCTATATGTTGACCCGACCTGTTAGTAATATTCATGCAAAATTTGAAGTAAATCCATGCAGTACTTTTTGAGTTTACCCCGGACATATATACAGACAAACAGACAAAAATTCTAAAAACTATATTTTTGACTTCGATATCGATTGTAGATCACGCCCCAAGTATTCTTTTAAAAAAATATTCAATGTACAGTTTTGACTTTCCTACGATTTTATTATATGTATAGATATCTTACTTTTCTTCAATAGTTCTTGATATATTAAAATCCCGGGGCACCTAATAAACCTCTCGCTTCATATTGAAGCGGTTATTAGGTTTCTAATAAGAAATAAAGGTGCTACAGTACTGTAATACCACTATACCATAAAGGTATTACAGTACCGTCACCTTAACTATTCCTGTCACAATAGCGTCAATGCTTGCGATTTTTGTAGTTTGTTGACTTATACAGTAGCATTGCAATCCCGCCGCACAGATATCAACGCACAATTAAAATTTTTGGTGTTTATTTACGATATTATCACATTCCATCAGGCGAACCATCTGCTTTTTAACCATCTAATGGCTAAATAATAAAAAATACTTTCCCCGTGTTAATCTCAACTTGTGATCTCAATATAGTAGTTCTTCAACCTTTATGCCAGACAGTTCGTTTTTTTTATCATAAGATAGCAAGAGTCAACCACCGCCAATAGACACCAAAGATGTTAATGGTGCGTTGTTATCTTGTGGCGAGGTCTAATGCCACATGCATAAGTTTACCGGCTTACCCTCAAAACCGGAACACGACAGCGACCAGCCTGGCAGAACGCCAGTTGGTCTATTCTTCAAAGGAACCCGGAACTAACACGGAGAAAAGGCATACGACCACAGACCACATGAATACTAGTCAAACGACTGACCAAATATGTCATCTATCCGTTAGTCAAAGGCATAGAATTTATTTTAATATTTTAATTAAACAACAACTGATAAAATACATATTTATATTTTATAATAAATACAAAAACAAAACTGATTACACTTTTATATTTATTATCACACTTCACTTCTTAATTTCACAAGCACTAATATCTCTTGAACATATTTGTCTAAGCCTTTTATAGTGTTTATTTTTAATCAATTAGGGACTTCATTATTACCTGATTCAAATACTTGATTTTACTTTAGGCCAAAGTAATATTAATTTAAAATAGCTTTCGTAATGAATAATTCTAAGCATTTCATATAATATAAGACTTATTTTAATAATAAGTGAAGAATAACACATCAGCTTTATTTTGAAATAGCAATTTAGAAATTGATGGCCACAAATAGTCATTTTATATATGTTTGTGTAAAATATTGACAAAAATAGTCATATACTAAGTAGATTTGATCACATAACATGTCAATCCCACTACATGCACTCGTCAGGTAGTAAATATCCTTAAAGCTCTGAGTCGATGGTGTCAAAGGCAACCGATTGGCATTTTTATGCTTAGAGTAATAACGCTCAGAGTGATAATTGTTTTTACGTACAAGATAACATCAGCACTACAAGCAATAAGGAGCCTGCATTTTTTTTAATCAAAAGAAGCTGTTCTAGTATATCTCCAGTTTTCTTTCTGGTTTACGACTTTTTTTTATATATGATAGAAAACAAAGTGATAGTTTTTTTAATGGAAATAGACAAACATCGCCTTACTAGTCAGAGAAGTTCAAAGTACTATGCTATCTGTATTAAAGTACGAAATTCTAAATACATATGTTTAAGCTTGATTGCTTGCTAAAAATAGAAAACTCTTAAAAATTTAATAAAAAAATGTATATGCCAAAGTTTTGGTAAAAATTTACTTATCGAACAAAGTTAAATTTTTAAACAAGGCAAAATGTTTCAGGTTCCAATTCCAAATTGTGAAATTCTTTGTTGCTTTTAGTCGATTCAGTCATTAGTACTGATTGCTAGATATCGCTATATCTCTGGATATACCAGTTATAAAAATGACACCAAAGATGTTGACGGTGCGTTGCTATCCTTGTGGCAAGGTATTAATGCGACATGCATTACTGGCTACCTTCTTCTACCCTCTAAACCGAAATACGACAGTAACACTGGCGTTATTGCTGCATGAATGGGTAAAGCTGTGTGATCAGACCTGGGCGCGACAATAAGCACTTTACCACCAAGTAGCTGATAGTAAACTCACATTGCCAATCATTCGCCTCTTACAAACTGCCTGGCAAAACGGCAGATGGTTTATTCTTCAAAAGGTCCCAGACAATCACGGTCAAAGTATTATATAAAATGTAAGAGAAGGGTAGTATTTATTAAAAATAGTCGAAAATTAAACTACACATGCCTGTGTAAGTACCCTTGCATCTTTGTTTAAAGAAACTTTATTCTTTATTACAATCAAAACGCTTTCAAATCTGTCTGACGTAAGATATTCAATACGCAGAAGAAACAAGACACTAGCTGGAAACTAAACAAGAGCAACATGAAGTCAGTACAAATATTATATTACTTTGGCAGTTGCACTGTGTTTGGATGAGATAAATATTGACGATGCGCTGAACGAGGTTTCATTTAACAACTTCGCATTGACATTTTCCTTAGAAACTTAAAAGTTTTCCGTAAATTTGTTGTTCTTTGCTGTTAACAATATAATATCTTGATTTCCTTACCATAAACTCTTGTCGAGATTACAAATATATAATCAATCACTACACTTTAGAAACAGTTGAAGAATTGAAGTTAATATATATAACATATATGTGTGTCATAAAATAGCAAACAAGCAAATGGGTCTCCTGATGGAAAGAGTCAACCATCGCCTAAAGACACCAAAGATGTCAATGGTGCGTTGCTGTCTTGTAGCGAGGTCTAATACCACATGCATAAGTTTACCGGCTACTTTACCCTCCAAACCGGAGTACGACAGTGACAAGCCCTGACGCTTTTGTGGCAAGAATAGATAAGGCGGTGGTACCAGGTCCGGGCGAGACTATGCAGAACTCTACCACCTAGTAAGCACGATGGTAGTGCCTCGCATAGCCATTCGGTCGTCTTTTATGACCTGCCTGGTAGAACAACAGTTGGTCTTTTTATCAAAGGATCCCGGGTCTAACACGGAGGTACTGTAAATGAAAAATTATCTCATAATTTTCATTAGATACACTTCCCTCGCGAAGTCAGTGCAGGCAGCTAGTTTATAATGTTAGTAGGATTCCTGTCAATTACCTATGACACGAATGTGCATTGGAGTAACAATAACCGTGTTCAATCGTCAAAGGCATTATCTGCTTGCTTAATACGGTCAAATTGTATTATGTGGAACCGTTTTGTGGTTATTAATAGATGAAATTACAAAATTTCACCAAAGTCATATAAACTCAAATTTCTTTCTTTTAATAAGTACGCTTAGACGAAATGGCAGCACAACATGGGATCACGGTTTTAAGACTGCCTCCTTATAATTGCGAGCTGAACCCTATCGAATTGATATGGGCGCAGGTAAAGGGGCATGTAGCTCAAAATAATAAAACCTTCAAAATGACAGATGTGAGAAATTTATTTGAGGAAGACATTCAAAACATTACGGCTATCGAATGGTCTAAATGCGTATGCCATGTTGTCAAAGAAGAGGAAAAAATGAGTAGGCTAGATATATGACAACATCACAGACACATTTATAAAAAACTAGCTGTTGCCCGCAACTTCATCCGCGCGGACTTCGTTTACTCCACACAGCTCCCCCGTAGGTGATAGCGTGATAATATGTAGCCTATATGTTGACCCGACCTGTCAGTAATATTCATGCAAAATTTGAAGTAAATTCATGAAGTACTTTTTTGAGTTTACCCCGGATATACATACAGACAAAGAGACAAAGAGACAAACAGACAAACAGACGAACAGACGAACAGACGGACAGACGGACGGACGGACGGACGGACGGACAGACAGACAGACAGAAAGACAGAAAGACAGAAAGACAGACAGACAGACAGACAGACAAACAGACAAAAATTCGTTATAATAGCAACAGGAATAGATAAGGCGGTGGTGCTAGACCCGGGTGAGACAATACAGAATTCTACCACCTAGTAGCCACGATGGTAGTAACTCGTATAGCCAATTGTTCGCCTCTTACGAACTGCCTGGCAGAATGGCAGATGACCTATTCTTTTTTTTATAGAAGAGGGGGCAAACGAGCAAGAGGTGCACCTGATGGTAAGTGATCACCGCCGCCCATGGACATCTGCAATACTAGAGGTCTTGCAGTTGCATTGCCGGCCTTTTAAAAATGAGTAAGCTCTTTTCTTGAAAGTCCCTTTGTCGTATCCGTTCGGAAATACCTCTGCCGGTAATTAAATTTCAAATAGAGCCTGGATCTATACGAGAGAAACGTATTTCAGGCGTTCTTGTTTTATAAATAGTGTAATCAACACGACTTTGTTTTAAATTTATAGATTTTATTAAAATACGAAGACGAAAGATGATGGTAAAACATTAACTCTCACAATTTTTTCTGCACCATGGAGTAGTAATGTAAAATTTACATATTTAGAATTGTCGAAACGGACGTCTTAGAACTGATTGGACCTTTGAAATCCAACGCGATAAGTTCACATCGACCTCAGTCAAAGCCACCGACCATATGAATACTTAAAAACAATCCATTGGGAAGGAAACGTGTCGCCGCGCATATAAGCAAACGCTCCTATTACTGTCAAAATGTCTTACATTTGTAGATTTATTATATGGTAAAAAAAAAGAAATCAACTATGTTGTACAATTTGTTGTACCGAATAAGATGACAAGGTTGAGAAATTACCCTTGAATTGACTTTATTTTATCGGTAAGTATTACAAGTCTGTATTTCTGTGTGTAAATGCAAGCTACACTGACAAACTAAAAAAATTCTTGAAATGCATTTCAAGAATTTTTCCATTCCATTTAATCCGTGGTCAAAGCAATACGGCTATATGGCATGCATTTCATAGCTTAAACATACGCAAATTGTTATATCACCATCACCAAGTTATGACTAAATTAGAGTTACAAATGAGTAATGTGCTTAACTATATGTGGACGATTCGTCTAGGACTCCAAAATTTGCTGGACACTAGTTATTATACGTTTAGTCTTTATCTGGTTTTTACAAATTGTCTGACAGAAAAATAAATGTTTTATTCTTCAAAGTATATCAATATAAACGTTAAGGAAATAATTTAAAGAATTACTGCTCGAGACCACTTAAACTGTGTTGAAATCCTTATTAACCCATCTGATCTTTTATTTGAAAATAAGAACAAATGAAGCAGTGAAATTATTAGACGCTTCTTTAGACCCTTTCTTCGTTAAAAATCAACGACCCGTTATCGGGAACAAAGAACAACAAAAAATATTGCAGATTAAAAAAGTTCCTTTCATCAAGAGCCCTCCATCCAATATTTATTGAACTTTATCTAACCTTTAACCTCCTTGAATGGAACCTTCTCATTCAAATACACAAACAATTATAACATGGTAATGGCATCATATTAAAGAAAAATGCAAACACATGTTTGCATGTTATAATTGTTCTTTAAGATGATGCCATTACCATTTTATAATAGTAAACAGGCAGGTGATCTCTTGATGGCGAGAGACAACCGTCGCCTATAGACACCAAAGATATTAACTGTGGGTTGCTGTCTTTGTGACGGGATGCACAAGCATGTGGCATTATATATATATATATATATATATATATATATATATATATATATATATATATATATATATATATATATATATATATATATATATATATATATATATATATATATATATATATATATATATATATATATATATACGAGTAATATACAGTATTTCTCGAGGGGGAATACTGTAGGGGATAACAATGTATGTACTCGCAATAACTAATAATATAACTAATATAACAAAAATATGTATAACCAGTTGGCACTCGAACCTCGAGCGTTTCATTTGTTTCATTCACCGGAACAAGACAGTGCCAGTCACTGTCGTGTTCCGGTTTGGAGGGTACGGTAGCCGGTAAACTTATGCATGTGACATTTGGTGTCTATAGGCGATGGGTGACTCTTTCCATTAGGAGACCCATCTGCTTGTTTGCTACTCGTATCTTGTGATATAAAAAACGACAAGTATTAAATAAATAAACTTATTCATAATATTGCCATGGCTGTCTTCTAGTGTGGTCATTTAATAGCTTCACATGAAAGTAGCTCGACTTTTCTTGAGATGAAATTCAGTCGTAATACGAACAAAGAAATCTTACCCATAAAGCAAAGCTAATCTAGAAATATATTTCATTACATCGAATATCCATATTATAGTTCCTTTATGCAAAATTAGTAAAAGGGTATCCGAGATAATTTTGATATATTCAGAGCTACTAACATATTCTAAGTGAAGGCTGCCAAATGAAATTTGTAAGGAAACCCCTTGCGAGATGTAGACATAAGGAAAGAAATAAGTTCAATATATTTATAAATTAATAAAGAACTTCCTTTGATGAGAAAAGTTGTTTAAAATTATAAGTGCTTTTTTATATCATAAGATAGTAAACAGGCAGGTGATCTCTTGATGGCGAGAGACAACCGTCGTCTATAGACACCAAAGATATTAACTGTGGGTTGCTGTCTTTGTGACTGGGTTTTAATGCCACATGCTTGTGCATCCCGTCACAAAGACAGCACCGGCAAGGGTATTTCCGAACGGATACAACAAAGGGACCTTCAAGAAAAGAGCTTACTCATTTTTAAAAGGCCGACAACGCAACTGCAAGACCTCTGGTATTGCAGATGTCCATGGGCGGCGGTGATCACTTACCATCAGGTGCACCTCTTGCTCGTTTGCCCCCTCTTCTATAAAAAAAAGAATAGGTCATCTGCCATTCTGCCAGGCAGTTCGTAAGAGGCGAACAATTGGCTATACCGATTAGTTATATTATTAGTTATTGCGAGTACATATATTGTTATCACCTACAATATTATACTCGTATATATATATATATATATATATATATATATATATATATACGAGTAATCTATATACATATAATAAAATCGTAGGAAAGTCAATGTATGTCCGGGGTAAACTCAAAAAGTGCTGCATGGATTTACTTCAAATTTTGCCTGAATATTACTAACAGGTCGGGTCAACCTTTAGGCTAGATATTATCACGCTATCACCTACGGGGGAGGAGCTGTGCGGAGTAAACCAAGTCCGCGCGAAGCGCGGGCAATAGCTAGTATATATATATATATATATATATATATATATATATATATATATATATATATATATATATATATATATTCCCTACATACCTGATAATGCACGGGTATTCAGTCAGTACCAATCGAAAGAAACTGGGTGATTGCTCACAAAACTGAGTTGAAACGCCGTTTCATCTGTTCAGTGGACGACCTTCAATCGCTGCAGCAACCGTTTTATCCACTGTTTCGAAAATGTTTTGAAAAGTGGTTTTTCTTACACAGAAATTGATGATGTTTCAGATGAACTTTGGTTTTCTCAGTAGGCTGATCGTACCTTTTTTATATATTATAAGATAGCAAACAAGCAGATGGATCTCCTGATGGAAAGATCAAACATCGCCTATAGAAACCAAAGATGTTAATGGTGCGTTCTATCTTGTGGCGAGGTCTAATGCCACCTGCATAAGTTAACCGGCTTCTATACTCTCCAAACCGGAATACGAATTCTGGGAGTCGACATATCGAACAACGTTCAGTTCCGCGGTCATTTGGAAGGGAAGGCTAAACTAGCCTCCAAAAAGCTTGGTGTACTCAGTAGAGCAAAGCAGTACTTCATGCCAGCCCACCGCCTCCAACTTTACAACGCCCAAATTCGACCTCACATGGAGTACTGTTCTCACCTCTGGGCCGGAGCTCCTCAGTACCAGCTTCTTCCCCTTGATCGCATTCAACGTAGAGCGGTTCGAATCGTCGACGACCAGGCTATTTCTAATCGGCTTGACTCTTTGGCGTTACGCAGAGATGTAGGCTCGCTCTGCATCTTTTACCGTATTTATCATGGGGAGTGTTCCAACGAGTTGTTCGGACTAATGCCTGCCGCTAAATTCCACCATCGGACATCGCGTCAAAATTTAAAGTTCCATCCTCACCACCTCGATGTCTGGAAATCCACAACCGTGCGCTTTTGTCGACACCTTTTGCCTCGCATTACGCCTTTGTGGAATCTATTACCCTCGGGGGTGTTTCCGAATGGATACGACTTAGGGACCTTCAAGAAACAAGCTTATTCATTCTTAAAAGGCCGGCAATGCAGCTGCAATACCCCCGGTATTGCGGATGTCCATGGGCGGCGGTGATCACTTACCATCAGGTGCACCATCTGCTCGTTTGCCCCCTCTACTATAAAAAAAAAATACGACAGTGACAAGCACTGACGCTATTGCGGCAGGAATAGGTAAGGCGGTGGTACTAGACCCGGGTGAGACAACGCAGAGCTCTACCACCTAGTAGTCACGATGGATAGTGATCCGCATAGCTAATCGGTCGCCTTTTACGACCTGCCTGGCTGAACGGCAGTTAGTCTATTCTTTAAAGAATAATCTCTGCAGGAGATCGATTAGTAACGGAATGTTCGGTATTCCTGTAGTAAAATAAAAATTCTTGAAGTTTTATATTCATGTCTTTCGTGTTCGTACCTGAAATAATTAATGCTTTAAGATCTTTTTTGCTATTTTAATATACGCTTCTGCCTGGCCATTGCTTGGGGCGTGATAAGTAGGTGAGGTTATATGTGTAATGCCATTGTCAAAACAATTTTTTTTGAATTCAAGTGACACACACGACGTGCCGTAGTCCGAACAGATAGTGTGAAACACTCCGAATCTCAACATTATGTCGCCTGATTTCTCTATAATTACTCTGCTCCCATACCCTGTACTAACATCAAATACCTTTGGCCATTTAGAGTAAGCGTCAACTATGATTAAATAAACTTTCCCATTTAAAGGTTCTAGAAAATCTAAATGGATTCGATGCCAAGGCTCGGGAGGATACGGCCAGGGTGTGAGTGGTGCGCGAGCACGCCGTGCAAGTGGCGGCCGCCCGTTCTAGGTTCGCCGCCATGCCTGGCCAGCAGTATCGATTACGTGCCTCTGCTTTCATTTTATTTATGCCTATGTGGCCCTGATGTAATTCCCTTATCACTTTTCCCTTAAGCGAGTCTGGTATTACCACCTTTGCTCCTCTCATTAAACAACCTTTTTCTACAGCTAGTTCCGTTTTACAACTAAAATAAGGCCTGTATAATGAATTAATTTGCCTTGGTCAACCGTTTTCAACAAATTTCATTATATTATTTAAAATATTATCAGCTAGCGTGGCATTACTTATATTGCGTACTAGCAGCGGTGCTGAGTCAGCTTGCCATACGAACTGAACATAAGTGGCACGGTCCGGCCGCTGCTGCTCGCTACCAGTGGCGACCGTCCGCCACCGACGACTACATTCGAGTTACATTCACTTTCCAGAATTGTCACAGAGCGACTAAGAAAATCCGCACTGTTGGATGCGCTAGACACGTATTCAATTACAAAATTGTAAGCCGATAAGAATAAACGGTATAGTTTCGATTACTGTAATCGATTAGCAGATACTTCCGGGACACCTCTGCCTGGGCGGAATATTGATAACAATGGCTTATGGTATGTTCTTAAGATGAATGGGTCCGCTCTGCCGTATAGGTATTGATAATATTTCCTAACACCGAAAATTATAGCCGTAGCTTCTTTCTGGATTTGACTATAGTTTTTTTCTGCTGAGTTTAATGAACGGGATGCAAACGAAATTGGTATTTCTATGTCATTTTCTTCGACTTGTGACAAAACTGCACCCAGTTCGTAAGATGACGCGTCTACGGTCAAAATTATTCGTGCATCTGGGTTAAAATGAGCTAACGTTATCAGAAGATAACATGTCGTGTATCCTAGTGAACGCTTCTTTGCACAAATTATCCCAATACCATTTAGTAGTTTTCTTTAAAAGGTTGTGTAATGGGCATAAAATTTCTGAAGCGTTTTTTATAAATATTCTGTAATAATTGACTAAATATTTTAATTGAGAAATGTTTTCTGGACGTTGAGCGGCCAGGATAGCTTTTACTTTGTCTGGTCACTTACGTAACCCAAATCGATCAATTACATATCCAAAAGATAATTCCCGGATGAGTCTAAAGGTATTTTCTGGTACGCTACTTAGCAATACCGTTCGACGTCTTACGCTGGCTTTGTCGTTTGTGTCGTTTATGTCGTTTGCCGCGAACCATTGTTCCAATCTGCCTTTGTATAGCAGACAATCTTGTGTTTCGTGGTTAAAAATACTCAAAACTCCAATGGACACCATTTCTTATAGCACTTTATATATTCACGCGAATAAGGTTCGTCGTCGCCACTGTTAATTCGGAAATTTAATTAAAAGAAGTTATGTGTTCACTTAAGCTATATTTTCAACTGTCGTGGATGCATCCACGATTCGCCATCATTTTCGCCCTCTATCCACTAACAAAAATCTATGTGGTTTAATGGTTCACCGATGGGAAAATGAAAATGAAAGGACAAAAGAGGCCATAGAAAACCACGGCCGAACTATTTGGGAAGATACAAGAAGGTCAGATCTATGCTCTCGTCTCATAGGTTCCATGAGAAATAGATTAGAATGTGTTATTGACGCTAATGGTGGCTATATCCGTTATTAATATATTATATTTCTTTGTTTGTAGCTTTTATAGAAATTTGCTTGTTTATTTGGCTAGTTGTCAATTCAATATACGATTTTTTTGAGTTCATCTTCCTCTTTAATTTCATTTCAATTGTGCATTATACCTATTATGATAATTGATACGCCATCAAAGGCCCGAATAATTTTCAAATTAGCAGTAAAAGTTAAATCAATTCAACTGAGATAAACTTTATTCAACTGAGATAGAAAACGTCACATTTACATAATGTTAGTAGAACTGTTTTTTATACTGGTAAGTTGACATGATTGATTCGTACACTAGTGCAAGCGAAACTAGATCTTAAGGTGACGAACCTATTTTCACCGTGACTGTACATATTTTACTTAAAATGAACTCATGGAAACGGAGAAAATCATTTCATAAAGTACGCAAGATTATTACTCGAGAATTACTACAGATTGACCTTTCATTAGAAAAAAAAACAAGTTAAACGTTGAAATTATTAGATGCTTCCTAGACCCTTTTATCCATCAGAAAATCAGTGACCCATTATTGGGAACAAAGAACAAGAAATATGGCAGGTTAAAAAGTCCCTTTTACAAGGAGCCCTTTCCATCTAATATTAATTGAACTTTTCCAAACTTTAACCTTATTGAGTTTAATGAAGTTTGTTTGAACGAACGCTATTGAAAACATAATGGCAGGGTCATTGTTTTTATTACCACTTTAGAGAAAAACTAAAGTAATATTGCACATGATGACACTGTATCATAATTCTAATGTCACTACTAGTCTATTTTGACAGCTTTACTGGCCGCACCACTTTACTCGACTTATGAAGGAGGTATAATACGGCGGAAATTTCGTACTTTATACAGTGTTCAATTTTTGTTTGCAACGATCACATCCCTAGATCTTGGTAGCCAAGCTATTAAGGCTATTAAGTCAGTGACATGATAAATGAACAAAAAAAAAGCCTTTAATCTAAATCCAAATAATATATCTTCATTCTCTTTATACATCAACCACAGGCAAAGGAAAATTACCCAAGCCAAATATAAAGCAACCATTTCAATTTCACTGGATTCAAGAATGGCTTTCAGTTATAATAGAAATATTTGACCCTTAATGCGTTCAGTCATTACATCCGTCTAAATCTCCCATCAACGAACACTCGTTATTCTGAACGGCTCTAGAGATGTGAGTTGATATTTGTGAAAAATATCGATTTTCTTAATTATAATTTCATTTTATTGATAAATATAATATAATACCGCCCTGTTGGTCGAGTGGTTAGCGACTCTGACTACTCAATCGAAAGGGCTCGGGTTCGATCCCCGACGGGGACAATCATTTATGTGATGAGCATATATGTTTATATTTCCGGGTTTGGGCGTTTATTAAATATTTTCTAGTATTTATATATGTATTTCTATGTATTAGTATCGTTGACTAACACCCATAACACAAGCAAATAATTTGCTTACTATGGAGTTAGATCAGTAAGTGTAATTTGTCCCGGGAATATTTATTTATTTATTTATTATTTAAAAAAAAAATAGTTTTTTTCCACCATGAACCCATTTGTTACATAGTTAAATTTATGTGTCATATCATAAATAAGTGTTCGATAATCCAAAATACTTTTGAAAAATCAATACTAGGCCAATATTTGAAAAAAAAATTCAATTTTATGCATCGGCATTTTGAAATTATTTGCTTGTGTTATGTGTGTTATTCAACGATATTAATGCATAGAAATACATGTATAATACTTTTATATATAATAAACACCTAAACCCAGAAACACAAACATCTATGCCCATCACACAAATGTTTGTCCCTGTGGGGTAATCGAACCCGAGCTTCATTGATTCGTAGCTAGATTCGCTAACCATTCAACAAACGAGGTAGTTGGTTAAATATATTTCAAGCTGGATTTTCCTAGAATTCTTTATTTTTCTCTATTCTATACAACGCAATTTTATAATATACATATTGGATATAGCACTTCGCCGTAATTTTTCTTAACGATGTCATATTTTTGCCCTAGCCTATACCTATCGGGTGTCTCTTAACTTTCGTTTTCTAAAGTTTTTATTTCGTAACGCATAGGCAATTTTTTCAATCACTTGTATCTAAAACACGCTAAAAGAAATGTTTAACCTATTCGGAATATAGCAACTTGAGCCAAAAAATCTTAAAACATCTTCATAAAAGTAGCATCACAGGAGCGGCGTGAGCCCGCTGTTATTGTCACTTAAAATCGGCCTTCGTCACAACTATGTAGTTAGATCTAAGAAACAGTGAAGTAGTATTTTTTTGGTTGGTGAAGTAAATCATCAAATAAATAACGCGAGTAAAATGCCGTTAAATTGTTTTTTTGTAGAGTTCCCGCAATATTAAAAAAAAACACATTTTTATGTATAATAATGTGTGATATTCAAATAATATGATATTCAAATATGCATTATATTGTTGTAAAAGGCTAGAATGCCAGAAAGCCTACTATTGCTGTTTTTAATTATAATAAGTATTCAGTGGATCCATATCAGATTTTCATTGGTGTCGTGAGGAAAAATTTTAACTTGTAATGGATAATTTATTGAATATCGTAAATTGTAATGCTCTCGAAAGAATAAAAATACAAAAATATTAAATACTAGCTACAGCGTGCAGCCCGGTGCATTATAAAAGTTATTGGCAAATCCCGCGGGACCGCTTAATTATTCCGGGATAAAAAGTAGCCTATGTGCTATTCCAGGTCACCATCTACCTGCGTGCCAAATTTCATTCAAATCCATTCAGTAGTTTTTGCGTGATTGAGTAACAAACATCCATCCAAACTTTCGCATTTATAATATTAATATAGATTCTTGCAAAATCAAATAGAAGCGGCCATCTAATAGAGCTTATCGGATACAACTTTTGCCATCCATATTCTAATCTCTAAATGAATGTACAATAACAATAAGAGAAAGAAATATTTTATAACGCCGAAATTAGAAGCAACGTTAAAAAGGGGTTAACTAAACATCAGAAATTTTATTCATATAATTTAATCTGTAGTGGAAGCACTTGGCCTTAATTGTGACATTTAACCAGATAAAAATATTTTATATGCTGTTTCAGATCATCATCCACCTGTGTGCCAAATTTCAGAAGAAATGATTGAGCTGTTTTTACATGATTGTGTAACAAAGATCCATACATCCAAACATCGAAACTTTCGCATTTGTAATACAAGTTGTAGCCTGCAAACTGCTGCATTTCAAAAATTTCTGGTAAATCCCACGGGAAGAACGTATTTTTCCGAAATGAAAAGTAAGCTATATATATTTCAAGTCATGCCATGTGTGCCAAATTTCACCCAAATCAACCGTTATTGCGTTATTGAAGAACAAACATCCATTCATCCAAATATCCAAGCTTTCGCATTTACAATAACTAGCGATAGAACTAGCGCCTGTGGCCGAAATTGTTGGTCCCGGCCTCCTTTGTAGAATAGGCCAACTGCCGTTCTGCCAGGCTGGTCGTAAAAGGCAACCGATTGGCTATCGTGTTACTACCATCGTGGCTACTAGTTGGTAGAGTTCTGCATTGTCTCGCCCGGGTCTGGTACCACCTCCTTACTTATTCCTGTCGCAATAGCGTCAGTACTTGTCGCTGTCGGGTTCCGGTTTGGAGGGTAAGGTAGCCGGTAAACTTATGCATGTGGCCTCGCCACAAGATAGCAACGCAACATTAACACCTTTAGTGTTTATAGGCGATGGTTGACTCTTTCCATCAGGAGACCCATCTGCTTGTTTGCTATCTTATGATATATAAAAAAAAAAATCGACCATATGCTAAACAATAAGACCTCTTTTAGGCTTAACAACTAACTTCACCGTAAAAAAAATATTATATTATAAATGTGTATTATACACATATTTATACTTACTATAATATATATTTTTTTGTGAATTTATTATTATGTATGTCGCCTGAATGTATTGTGTGTAGTGTGTGTAATGTTTATTTACAATAATTTAGTGTATTTCTAATGTATTTTATTTAAAAATATTACGTGTCTGCAGTCCTATTTAAACATTATCTGCGCCAAGTTTCATATTTTGGGTCCCTTTTTTAAACAATTGCGCAAAGGTGGAGTTCGCGCAATTGTTTTAAAATTAGACCCATAGTTTATTATATTAACCCGTAAGACTATATACGATTATATAAGACTATATAAGACCCGTAAGACTATATAAGACCGTAAGATTATATTAAAGTGTAATATTATAAATGTACAACAGCATTTCAGCTTTGTAAAATTTAGCCTTTACATATCCACGATACGATAGAGTGCAATCTAAATTACGATACAAATTACGCTTCCCCACTTGTTACATCCATTTGTTAATCCGGAGCATTAACCGAATCGAAGCCGCGATGAAATAGATTACCTATTAAAGAGAATGTTGCAAAACCTTATTTATAAAAGGCGTATATAAGAAATATCTTAATTTTTATTTTTCGATTGATAGATTTCCTCATTTCTACATCTCACAATGGGTTTCTTTATAAATCTTATCTGGCAGCTCTGAATGTATCAGAAGCTCGAATCAATCAGAACAAATACCAGATATATTTTTTCTAACTATACCCTTACATAAACTATAATAAGATGACGAGATGAAATATATTTCTAGATTTGATTTCGTACTTACATGGCTTCGATTTCTTTGTTGCCCGGCCCCATATAAAGCCAAGTTCATTTTCTTTCTTACCAAGCACATTGATAATAAAAAAAGGCGTTTATGTTAATGTTTAGTTTTCTTTTAACTTTTACGTCTTTTTTATACACCGACATTAAACAAGCAGATGGCTCTACTGATGGATGATACCTTAATGGTTAGGTACTACTACTACTACAAAAAAAAATAGACACAGAAGTCAATCTATAATCTATATACTAATGGTGCTCGAGCAATGCACACATAGGCACCTGGCACGGGTACGATATCTCGGAGTTGTTGGGAATAGTGCCTTCCGCTTGTAATAAAAATATGTAACAGGTATAACAATAACATATTGATTTACATTTGCGTTCTTCCTGTTTTATTCTCAGCAATAAATCAAAAGAAAAAAGAAATTACAAGTCGTTAAAAATTGATTAAATTGCTACTATAGTGGCAGAAGTAGATGAAATAGTAATACAAAACCAGATGAGATATTGTGGAACCTCTTATTAACGTACGTTTGGCACTGTGGTTTCGGACGTTGTTTGTATTTACTTTTCGTCTAGAATCTTGAATAGCAGAAGAAAGTTACTTCTTCAAAGGTGGTAGGAACTAACACGGAAATACTTCCTATGTATTTATGAGGCATACTATAAATAAATTAATAAAATAATTTTATTTGAGGCAGCGTGTCTCAGACTTTAGTAACATATTTATTTTCTTAATAACTATGTTAAAATAATTATCTTTCCCTTGATGACCCTTATCCATGCTTTTTGGTAGCGCAGACATAACGTGAAGCAATCATTTTTAGAAAACTGGTTGCGGCAATCCTAACAGTTTTCTATAGGTTTATAAACTATTTGAAATTTCGTCACTGAAACGATAAACTAACGAAAAAAAATATGAAACTTAAAACTAAAAACATGAAACAGAAGAAAACATATTAAAGAAGTCCTCAAATAAAAAAACGAAAGATAAAAATAAACGCAATATCCCGATCCATTTTAGCAATTTATATCTATTTCGTATTTGTGGATTAACCAATGTGGTCGAAACTCTCTGAGGTAAAATCCAAAGGTATTTTATGTGAAGGGCCATCTCAAAATATGTGGGCTACCCATCCATAACCTGTAAAACATTTCTACGAGGCAGCATATCGTTTGAAATGAACCTAAATGAGCCGTAGATGTTTATCAATAAATACTATATGAAAATCTTTGGTGTATATCAGTCAAGATTTTTTGTGAACGTTTCCATATCAATGTCTTACATTTATTATGAAACATAAAGATTTTTCATATTTTAATTTATGAGTTATGACTCAGTGATATCAATTTTACATTTTGAACATTTTTGTCTGTCTAACTGATAGTCTAAATATCTCGTTATAACTCAAGAATGGGTTGATTGATCTTGATGAAAATTGTTATATTTTGAGAGCAGCAAGAAAATTGTGTGATAGGCTATATTCTCCTTTATAATATAATATTTCCTCCCAAAATTGAGGTTATCAGTTTGACATGTATGCTATGCGTGTATGTATGTAATAAATATTGTTGGAATTTGTTAATATTTGAGTATGGCGATCTATTTTTTGTACTTATACGTTCGGAAGTTCGTACTTTCGTATTATTTACGAATTTCTCGGAAACTAAGAACCATATCGAGATAATTCTTTTTGATTTGAGTCATTCCATATAAAATTGTCTAAAAACATTGTTGCCTACTCATTTTAGATTTCGCTGTATTTTTAAAGGGTTGCCCTTTTATGGTCTCAAAGCAGGAAATTCACACGAATTTAATTTTTGTGCGTATGTGAGCGCTCGTTCTTGCATATCTATACATATAATAAAATCGTAGGAAAGTCAAAACTGTACATTTAATATATTTTTTTAAAAAATACTTGGATCGTGATCTACAATCGATATCGAAACCAAAAATATAGTTTTTAGAATTTTTGTCTGTTCGTCTATTTGTCTGCTTGTCTGTTTATCTGTTAGCCTGTTTGTCTGTATATATGTCCTGGGTAAACTCAAAAAGTACAGCATGGATTTACTTTAAATTTTGCATGAATATTACTAACAGGTCGGGTCAACATATAAGCTACATATTATCACGCTATCACGCTGTGCGGAGTAAACGAAGTCCGCGCGGACGAAGTCGTGGGCAACAGCTAGTTCCATATAAAATTGTTTGAAAAATGTCTTTAGACAATTTTATACGGAACTAGCTGTTCCATATAAAATTTACCTACAATGGTTGCCTACTCATTTTAGATTTTGCTGTATTTTTAAAGGGTTGCCTTTTTATGGTCTCAAAGCAGGAAATTCACACGAATTTAATTTTTGTGCGTGTGTGAGCACTCGTTTTTGCATATTTAAAATAAAACTTTGAAAAATAGTAATTTATACGCTTTGTCCAGTTTAACTCTATTATTTTTTCTTTTTTAGATATCGACTCGTTTGAGACATCATTTTAAAGGAAAAGAATAGCAGATTCAATATAGCTATCGGATATTCGATCTGTTATTACTCCGAATAATAGCAGTGCTCTAAAAATACTTGCTTTTTTCCTTTTTTGTGATTTTCAATTGACTATTTTATTTTGTCTGTTTAGAGTAAGCAGCTCATATTATTCAGAAATTATGTATGTGTATTATATATCAAATACAACCACTAGTTTATTCCAAAAGCTTACTTTTTATAAAAAAACTTTGCTTAGGATATTGAAATTTTTCAAAATCGGATTATTTTGGACATAAATTGTGAGAAAATGCTTAATAGCATTAAGTTACGTCTTTGTACCATTTTTGTGCAATAAAGATTTTAAATAAAATAAAATAAAATAAATAAATAAAAATAAATGTGTTGACTGCGAAATAAAAATACACAATTCGCCGAATTTTTAGCTTCTCATCTTTAACTTCACTTTATGGCTCAGTTGGATTATAAATTATACTCGTATTAAAAATCGTTCCTAGGTTTGACAAAAGACTTAAAATACATACAAAATAATGTATACATGGTGTCTTAAGTGCGAGATAGTGTGGGGTAGTGCGTGTAATGTTTTTATATAAGTTGAAATAAAAATCTCAATGTAACCCCGCTAGTTTGTCAACACAAGGGCAAATCCCAGGTAAAATAAGTGGGAGATAGAGCAGAAAATGTATTTAAATGATAAAGAAATACAGGAAAATAATAATTCAATAATATTATTCAATTATTTGAAGACTATTTTAGTTTTCATACATTCAGCATGTAATAAACCGATTCATTACATATTTGAGTGCAATTATTTAATTCTGATTTCTCAACTCCTAAGTAAACTAAGCAGCAATTGTTATTTACATTCTATCGCGTACCCCCACAGACCACGTGAATACTAATAGACACGCCATTGGGTAGGAAACATGTCACCGCGCATAAAGGTAAACGCTCCTATTACTGTCAAAAATTTCATATATTTGTAGATATATTATATCGCGAAAAATAGAAATAAGCCATGTAGGTACTGTTTTATTGTACCGAATTACATGATAAGGTTTAAAAATTACCCTTGGAGTGATTTTATTTCATCTGTAAGTAGTATATTGCTAGCTTAGCTGACAAAATAAGAAATTGTCTCGAAAGGCGTATCCATTTAATCTGTGCGTACCCTCTACAATTATTGTCTAGCATACCCCAACGTCTACCTCACTTTGAAAAAGCCTGGTTTAAATTATTCTTAATATATATTACATTAGCATATGCACTTCTTTCTATAAACTTTATCTTAGACAAATCTCATGCTTCTTATGGGTAATGAATTTTCGTAAAAAGGGATAAAATATTTTCGCTTCAAGTATTAATACATAAAATAATAGACAGGGAAACCTATTGCTTAAAGAAATAGATAAGTAAGCCTTTCAGCAGAAATACAACCGAAAAGCTGTTATAAGATAATTTATTATTCGCAAACGCTTAGAAAAAATGAATAAAATAAATTCCTTGGAATATTACATTTCCTTTTATTCAAGCATACGCTTTTTGGAAGCCTTAAGTCGTTTGGCATGTCTTATTTCCGCTTGGGAATAGGATTCACTTTACGCTGTTGAAAGATGTTTTAATGTTTTTATCTTCAAACAGTTTTGAGGCTATTTCTTTAAATGTAAATGAAATTAATTTTTAATATAATAATAATACATTATTTCATTATTTTAAGTAAAAATTCTTTAGGTGTGCTTTGAGAGTTAGGGCCTGTCCACATCTCCACGTCACGATGTCGTCAGCGTGGAATGGCGCGGTAACGTGATACGGTACGTTAACATGACATGCAAATTTACTTTAACGTAACGTAAAAATGCCCGTCACGATGCATCATTGTTGCACGTCAGTTTCATTAACTAAGTGAGCGAGCGCATCGAGTCGAGCCACGTAGCGCAGTCCCACGGTGACTTTGTTGCACCGTGTACGACGCGGTAACGTAACATGGCACGTTACCGCACTGTTCTACGTAGACGACGCCGTGACGTGGAGATGTGGACAGGCCCTAACTCAATTTTTCAAACGGAAATAACGCTTGACACAGTTGCCGCTTTTATAAAATAGAAGTACATGTGATACGTAATAATATGGTACATTTTATAACGACTGCCCAATTTGTCGTTTGATTAGCGAACCTAACTATAAATTGATGGGGCTCGGGCTTGATTCCCGACAGGGAAAAACATACGTGTGATGAGCATAGATGTTTATATTGCTGCGTTTGTGTGTTTATTATCTAATTTTATAATATTTATATATGTTTTAATAACAATAAATATGTATTTGAGATAAACCACAATATTAGCATATCAATACGCACTACAACAACACACGCACACAAAAAAAATATTTAAAAACAAAATTAAACACTAAGGACCAAGGTAACCTTAGTCGACTACAGTTACCTTGGTCAAATCTCCTTTGCTAACAATAATTTATTACATCGACGTTTCTAAAGCAAATATCACAGAAGAAACAAACTCGATCGACTGCTCAACTTTTGCATACGCTATATATATGGACTGCGTAAATAAGACCACCTCAGTCAGTTTCTGTCACAATTAAAATGGTTGAACATACTAAACCATTGGAATGTTTACGTACTTATATTACTTTTTAATATACTGCAAGATCCTGTTTCTCCATCATATTTACGTAAACTTTTCCATTATCTTGATCCCAGGGTCGTCCTTAGCGAACTTTACACACTAATAACCTTTTGTTCCCGGCCCATAACACAGCAAGTTATTTGGATTCTTTTACGTTTACAGCAATACGTCTCTGGGATAGCCTCCCAAAGCATATCCAAGAAGTTTCCTCATTGTACGATAGCTGCCGAACCTTCCGATAATCTACTTCCACAAAGCAAGAAATTTTTGAAATTACGCTTGCGTCACCATCTTTTAACATTTAAAAAATGTAATTTTTTTATTCCCCGGTCCGCACACGGCTATAAGTTTAAATTATTGTAATTTGTATATTATAATGTTTAAATTTATATATTATAATGTTTAAGTCTACAAAAAATTGACAACCTGTTTTGATGGTTGGAAGTGTGCGGAAGAACACAGCAAATTTGTAATTGTAATTTATAACCTGCTCTCACAAGTTTAAAATTTTGTAGACATATTCATTTCACAGTGTAAAAAGTGCATGTTAACAGCTAAACTAATCTGGAGGTTGGAAGTATCTGCCATAAGAGTTTACGTATAGCCATACGCTCGGTAGGAATACGACCATTACAGACTGGTTAGGCCTTCAATCTCAAAGAGGATTCATCTATTGCGTAATGGCAATTATAATGAAAAAAAAAAGAGTAATCATGAAATGTTGAGGCATATCTATATCATAACTAATAAGAATACGAGATGCAGTAACTTAAAATATCAGCTGATTGGTTACAAATCAGTCGGCAATCTACAAGCATATTATTTCTCGGTATAGCACAAATAATAATTAGCCTTTTAATTCAGATTAAAAAGAGTTAAACTAAGTTGTAATTTTTGTTTGTTTTCTGCACATCTGTTTTCCAGTCGGTAAAAGATTCCGGCGTTACTTTGCGGAAATATATAATTAAAAGAAGAAATTGTTATATTTAATTGGCGAAATTTCCGCGAATCTTTATATGGACTGCTGTGATGCAGGTGAAACGAATGGTAGTATATATATATATATATATATATATATATATATATATATATATATATATATATATATATATATATATATATATATATATATATATATATATATATATATATATATATATATATATATATATATATATATATATATATATATATATATATATATATATATATACGAAATTTGGCACAATTAACCGTTACATTGCATAGGACTACAAAAACGCTAAATTACAAAACATGCATTAGAAATACATTAAGTTAATAAAAAAAAAAACATTACATACTCTACATTCATGTAACGTAGATGATAACACACAAATGTATACTATTTTCTTTAAGTCATTCGAGGTTTTATTGTTCAGACTAAGGTCGAATTTCGGCCACAGGTGATCGCTAGTGTTATATAATTTGGAGGATGTGACGTAAAATAATTTTCTTAATAATACATGTCCACATAAACTCAATTAGATGAGATAACGTTTTTTAATGAACCAAACATTCCCTGGTTGAAACTTTAGAAGTACAAGATATGTAACACAGTTTCGAAGTTTAACCAAGAAACATAAAGTTAGTTTTACCCGGGGGCTTAAGTGAGTTAGAAGTTTTGGAACCACCAGATCTTATCGCATATACATATATACATATGTTTATAAATGTTATAGATTTTACCATGATTTATGTAATAACTATTCTACATTTAACCAACACATTTTACTCCACATTTAAAGTAAAAGGAAGCCTCAACTCCCCAGAATCTTTTTTGTGAATGATCCGTAATTGTGGTCTAGTGGTCCGGTGTCGGTGTCGACCACATGAGGTCCCGGGTTCGATTACCAGATCGAGCAATCTAAAATCTTTTTAATTTTCTGATAAAAACAATGTTCCCAACTAGGTAATCGCCAACCGAGCTCTTATTCAATCCCGGGCTCTTAAGCTCGTATGGCGATAAGCTTGCCACCTATCACATGGGGGAGTATCTAAGGCTAATTGTGGGTGTACTAATTGTACCTTTGCCTACCTTTTCAGGTATACGGCCTTGAATATACTTTTTCCCCAATTATTCAAAAACGTGTAGATCCATTTGGGAAATCCTTTTTTTATTTGCGAATAGTCTTCCCGTCCCAGTTCCATATAAATTTCATAAACTCTTGATCTAAAGTTCTAGAGATAAGAGATTGAAGTCGTTTATTTCAGTTCTATTGCGTTTAATTATTGTCTGTTATGTAAGAGTTACCTTGACATACTATGCAAAATAGTACACCCGTTCTCACCGTGTTGGACCGGGCTCCTTTTGAAGATTAGACTATCTGCCATTCTGCCAGACAGTCCGTAGAAAGAAAGAAAGAAAGAAAGAAAGAAGAAAGAAAATATTTATTTGCAAGAATATGGGTGTTACAAGTTGTTAAAAATAAATTAAGTTACCGACATATTCTACTAATATATGGTGTGCAAATATTTAAAAAAAATATCATTATATAATATTACATTTAAAACTATAAATTGTATCGATTTTTCAAAATTACTACCGGATCGGAACGCGGCCACACACTGAGAAGATCCGGCGGAAGAAACTCAGCGTAAAAGATGAACTATTGGCTATGTGTCACTACCATCGTGACTACTAGGTGCCAAGTGCCGCAGGAGCAGGAGGTGCCGCAACATCTCGCCTGGGTATTTGATACCACCGCTTTACTTATTCCTAACGCAGTAGCGTCAATGCTTATCATTGTCGTGTTCTTGCATAGAGGGTAAGTTAACCTGTAAATTTATGAAATTGGCATTAATACCTTCACACGTATTGAATCCGGGCTCCTTTGGAAAGTAGACCAACAGTCGTTCTGCATGCAGGTCGTAAAAGGCGACTAATTGGCTACGTGAGTCACTACCATCGTGGCTACTAGATGGTGGAGTTCTGCATTGTCTCGCCCGGGTCTGGTACCACCGCTTTACCTATTCCTGCCGCAATAGCGTCCGTGCTTGTCGCTGTCGTGTTCCGGCTTGGAGGGTAAGGTAGCCGGTAAACTTATGCATGTGGCATTAGACCTCGCTACAAGATAGCAACGCACCATTAACATCTTTGGTTTCTATAGGCGATGGTTGACTTTTTCCATCAGGAGACCCATCTGCTTGTCTGCTATCTTATAATATATAAAAAAGTACGATCGACCTACTGAAAAAACCAAAGCTCATCTGAAACATCATCAATTTGTGTAACTAACAGGAGAGCCATCTGCTTGTTTGCTATCTTATAATAAAAATCTTTTAACAACCAATACAGATTATTTATTGCATTTTAAACAATTCCTATCTCTTTGTTTATTGTAAGTCGAAATAATAACTATAATATCTTAATATTATAGTTTTATCAGCAAATCAAGTCAATGCACTGAATGACATTCCTGAACTCGACCTGTTTAATTTAAGTGAAAATAGCTTAAAAAATATTATTACTAAGAAATGGTTTGATGGCGTTTCCTAAAAATAACTGTAAGTAGTCCTAAAAATCTTGTAAATTTTTTTTTTTTTTAAATTGTCAAAACCTATTATTTATTATCTTGTAAATTGTCAAAACCTATTATTTATTATTGCGTGTATTTTTTAGTTTTAGTTTCTTATATGCGAAAACATTTAAATGGTATTCAGTTGTAATTTTAGATATTTTCATGTTAATTATATTGTTTGTTTTCCAAACAAATAAAAAAAAGTAAAATTATATCGTAAATACCTGATATTCCTACTTCAATAAACATAGAGATAGAATTTGTTTTTGTACTATAGCAGCGAACAATATCCGAAGCAGTAAACTGAACATAATCGCCTCGACAGGGTAACGTATGGCCAAAAACAATGCATCCAGTCCGCACTGTTATTGACAGCTGCGTAACAAGGGTCCATATTTGGACTGTCGATTTGACATATGACTTTTATTGGTGAATAAAGGAGTAAATGATGTATAAATCGTACGAAATTATATTTAATTTAGATCCACACCTAGAGCTTTCTATAAATACTAACCTATAGGTATCAATCCCCCTAAAAAACCAGGTTAAAATATAGCTTAGGTACGTCTCTAAAAAGTAATGTACTTTCTAAAAGTGAATTAGGGCCGCCATAGATGGATTACAGCTTAGAACAATGTGTGCCAACAACTTCAAGTGGTCGTTGTTGGAAGATCTGCAATTTCAATACAAAATGGTCAGTCTCAATACAAAGACCGCTCAAGCTTTTTGTCTGCAATTAATTGCAAACGAACAGTTTGAGCAATTTGCAAATGCAATCTGCGTTCAAGTTTTCGTCTGCTGCTGCTTGGAGTCGTACTGCCGGAAGTAAATAGCTACTCTACCCGATCGGAGCGGTCCGTTCCCACAGGTTGCCGCTTCCTCTTTTCGCGTTTCGCCTCCTGCCGCCTAGATTGTAATATTAATGCATGTACCCACGTTCTATGATGTTTTTTTATACATTCGCTTGCGTAATAATAGCACAAAATGTAATGTTTCCTCGTCTGAATCCATGCTGAAATTAAGAGTAGGAGCAGTTTGTGCTACGGTCTGCTTGAAGCATTCAAGTTGTAATCAACTCCAACCGCAAGACGACTGCCCTAGTGCCGTTGGTCTCAACTGCTCTAAGCAGTTCGTCTATGGCCTACCTTAAAGCGGTTCAGTGGTCCCAAAGAATATTTCCTTCAAACAAACTCAAACTTGACATATTTATAATCCATACTAATACCACAGTATACGGGAGACTAACAGTAGTCAATCTACATACATGTGATATTCGAGCAACGCACACACACAGACGCGATATCTCGGAATGGAACTGGAATACGACAGTGACAAGTACTGACACTATTGCGGCTGGAATAGGTAAGGCGGTAGTACCAGACCCGTTCGAGACAATACAGAACTCTACCACCTAGTAGCCACGATGGTAGTGACTCGCGTAGCCAATCAATCGCTTATTATGACCTGTCTGGCAGAACGGCAGTTGGCCTACTCTGCAAAGGAGCCCGGGACCAACACAGGGTAAACTACATACCTAGGTAAGAAGCGTCACTTACCATGCGGCGCCCACTGATAATTCAAGTGCTGGGGACATGCACTGCTGCATTTTCGTGTTCCCCTCCTCTATATCGAGAAACAAACGAAATATAGTTATCTTATTATACTAGAAATCGGATTTTATTTATTTGGTTTTTTATTTCGTTGACTGCCCCGTTGGTCGAGTGGTTAGCGACCCTGACATCGCAATCGACGGGGCTCAGATTCAATCCCCGGCGGGGACATGCATTTCTGTAATGAGCATAAATGTTTGTATTTCCGGGTTTGGCTCTTTATTATGTACTAGCTGTTGCCAGCGACTTCGTCCGCGCGGAGTTCATTTACTTCGCACTGCCCCTCTCCCGTAGGTGATAGCGTGATAATATGTAGCCTATATGTTGACCCGACCTATTAGTAATATTCATACAAAATTTGAAGTAAATCCATGCAGTACATTTTGAGTTTACCTTGGACATACATACAGACAAACAGACAAACTGACAAACAGACAAACAGACAAAAATTCTAAAAACTATATTTTTGGCTTCGAAATCGATACAATCGAATCGATATACGATACGATCACGCCCCAAGTATACTTTTAAAAAATATTTAATGTACAGTTTTGACTTTCCTACGATTATATTATATGTATAGATATAGATGTAAAAGTGTATATGTATTTCTACGTATTAGTATCATTGACTAACACCCATGACACAAGCAAATAACCCCAAAGGGTTAGATCAGTAAGAGTAATTTGTTCCGTGAATATTTATTTATTTAATTAATAACGCCACCAGGTTTTTCGCATTGCAACATAGGTATTTCGGATACCCCTCTTAATGACTATCTAGTTATGTGTATACCATCCGGTTGTCTTACGGGACTAGGTTTTGTGTCATGTACTCTTAGATCAATATACGATTTAGTCAAAAGCGATATATTTGAGTCGTAGTCACCTCTGTATAAAGTCATAGGCCGCTGTCGAGACGTCGCGTTGTGTTGTCCAGTTAAATATATTTGCTAAATATGAGATATTTAAAAAATAAATACGAACATTTTAAAATTCTATATAGTTTCATTATTTTTTGTATGTTATGATCATGATTTATGAACCGACAATTATGTCCCTTTCAGATCGAACACAGTTTTTGTTACATTTGTTTATCAACCTTCGATGGTCATTACAACATACCATATTTTTTAAAATAAAGTTCAAATATGCATTTTCAGATTTTTATATAAGTACTTAAGTAATACGCATTCTTGTATGCTAATATATGCATGGACGTGTTCCTGTGTCGCCACAATTTAATATATTCAAAGTAATAATGAGAAGCAAATACGAGTATATAAAATAAATCACACACTGCCTGCATTTTCGGTCACAAAATTCAAAAAAGTTACTTTCTTTTGTTCATACGGATAAATACGAGTCTTTCTCATGAATGTGAATATTGCGCTTTATAAAAAGAACTTTAGAATCTTTCGTATCTGACTGGTTTGTTCATTTAATGTGTTGAAATAAATTTTTAACATATTATGGTCTGGGCCCCCTTTAAAAAACCAACTGTTGGTCGTAAAAGGCGAATGATTGCTTATACATAATATATAGAAGAGGTAGAGTTCCGCATCGTCTCGCCTGGGTGTGTGTTACCACTGCCCTATTTATTCCTGCCGCAATAGCGTTGGCGTAAAGGGAATCAAAAACTGTCGTTTTCCGTATCCATACCAATACCATGATATGATAGATGTCATATCATGGTATTTGTACATACATGGTACATGATACTGTTTGCTAATCGTGGGTACCTTTATTACACCACTGCCTACTTTTTCAAGGTTATAAGCATAGCATTACTTATTTATTGTATTACTTATCACACTAGTTTCTTATATATAGTATACAAAGTAAAATGAACTTTAATAGACATGATTCATTGGTTTATTATTATTTTATCCCGTATTGGTCTAGGGGTCTTTGAAGAATGTACCATCTGATGTTCTGCTAGGCAATTCGTAAAAGATGAATGATTGGCTATACCTAAAATTAACATCGTGTCTACTAGGTGGCTGAGTACTACAACGTCTGACCTGGGTCTGGTGCCGCCTCTTTACCAATTCCTACTGTAATTGCGTTAGTACTTGTCACTGTCGTATTCCGGTTTCCTCCAAACCGGTAAACTTATGCACGTGGTTTTGATATAACTTGGCAACACACTATTAATATTTTTGGTGTCTATAGCCAATAACTGTCTCATTCAATGTTTGTCTCATTCCATTTCTTTGTTTGCTATCTTATATTATAAAAAATGGTGAGATGTTTTGTATAGTTTCATATCAAAGCAAGCAAGCAAATAGCTCTAATTGTCTTTTTCTATCAGTAGAGTCTTTGGCTTGTTTGCTAACTTATAATATAAAAAGTACTTCCGTGCTAAATGTAACAAACTAATGTGATCGAAATGCTTAATTAAAATGTTAGCAATTGTATTTCATTAGATGAGTACAATACAAACGCCAATAATTAATGAAATGACTGGCATTCGTAATGCGTTCAAAGTTACCAAAATTGATGTATTTGAAACCAATCCGAACGCAGATTTGGTTAGAATATGCACACATATCGGGTAATCCCCGTTTAAATCCAATTTGATCCAGGTGCATTCACGGGTGAATTAAATTTGAAATTGGAACCCCAGTACAGTCTATGTAATATTCCACCTGCGTTGATTGTAGCGCCCTCTAATTTACAGTAAATCCTGGCCATGTGATTTCCCTGGCGAGTGCTTGTTGTGAGTTTAACTCTTTGCGGTGGGCATTAAAACATGAATAGTAACTATGTTTTGAGATGAAAAAATCAATCTTTTAACGAAATTAAAATTATCGTGTAGTTGATCTTGTCAAAACTTAGCAATATTCATGCAAAACTTCATGCAAAAGGGGATAGTTGAAAATGGTCAAACATAGATGAATTTTTTAAGGTTCTGTAATTCATAAGGAAACACCGGAACCTTTATAGGGTCACTTCATTTTCCAGTTGTCCGTCTGTCCATCTGTCTGTCTGCCTGTGTGTCCGCGTGTCCGCGTGTCCGTCTGTCCGTCTGTCCGTCTGTCCGCCTGTCCGCCTGTCCGTCTGTCCGTCTGTCCGTCTGTCCGTCTGTCCGTCTGTCCGTCTGTCCGTCTGTCCGTCTGTCCGTCTGTCCGTCTGTCCGTCTGTCCGTCTGTCCGTCTGTCCGTCTGTCCGTCTGTCCGTCTGTCCGTCTGTCCGTCTGTCCGTCTGTCCGTCTGTCCGTCTGTCCGTCTGTCCGTCTGTCCGTCTGTCCGTCTGTCCGTCTGTCCGTCTGTCCGTCTGTCCGTCTGTCCGTCTGTCCGTCTGTCCGTCTGTCCGTCTGTCCGTCTGTCCGTCTGTCCGTCTGTCCGTATGTCCGTATGTCCGTCTGTCCGTCTGTCCGTCTACCTACAATTACGAAATTTGACAAAAAGCAATGTCTTACAGCACATGTAAAGGGGAAAATCCGAAATCGTATTTTTTTGTAACATCATAAAATAAAACGCGATCAAACGATATGGCCTTTATGTTGCATATTTTGCGATTTCACAAGAGAAAAAAACCTATGAGGTACTTCCCGGTGACCTAAAATTATGAAATTTATGTGTTAAGGTAAAGTTAAGGTTATCTACAATTTTGTACAGAACCCTCAGAATGCGAGTCCAACTCGCATTTGACTGATTTTTTTTTCAAAAATAATCCCCAAAAGTGGCTGTAATAGGCGTTATAAGTTGGTATGAAGAACTATATCGATGACATGGTCATCTACTCTGCGCTGTGCGATTCTGCTAGTAAATAAACTAACGCACGCCAATTTTTTACTATGGTAAGCATAGTGATTTTAATGTTGACCGCCCCGTTGGTGGAGTGGTTAGCGACCCTGACTACGCAATTGACGGGACTCGGGTTCGATCCCCGACAAGGACAAGCATTTGTGTGATGAGCATAAATGTTTGTATATCCGGGTTTGGGGCTATTTAAATATATTCTAGTATGTATATATGTATTTCTATGTATTAGTATCGTTGACTGATTATTCACTGATATATTGTATTCACTGATTTACCATCTAGTGAGATGGTTCTTATCCCCACATTTGCCATCCTCAAGTTAATAGTTTTAGATAGGATAGATAAACTACCTGCGCTCCTTGGAAAACGGGTGTATTAATGTCTTTTGCGATGCAGACAATTATTACATTCTATCCGGTATAACAAAAAAGAATAGCTTTGTTTTTAAGCCCGGATATTGTATCCGAAATCAAACGTATTCAATCGAGCAGGCTCCTCTCTGACCAACTAGACAATAATGGCAGTTATCTTTGACTTTGATTGCAGAAACGTTTATTTTACTACGGGTATATTATAATGCCGAAGTCGCGCTTGCATTTATCATCAAAAAGCTTCATGCAATGACACGATAAATATACATGTGGCCGGTTTTGATCGGCTATTTTCGCATACATTCCGGACTACGATTGCCTTAGCGCTCATATAACTTCGGGAAGATAGAAGCAAGTGCGGTTCCAGTATAAGTAGGATTCGAATTCCGAACTCCTCACATAAAATCCTTTACTGACACAAATGCGCTATTTAGTTATCTGTCAGAACAGTGAATGTTGTTGTAGAGTTATTACATTTTTAAATTTATGTATGTGTCCGTGGTACTAGTGTATATTAGCATATATTTTATAGAAGAACTAATTTGGATTTTGATGCACCTTTTCTTTAAATGTTCATTACTCATGGAGAAAATTATATTTGGAGTATGCTAAGAACCACTTGGAGAAGTCGCAAAACTACATAAAATATACTTTATTTTATGCTAACTGTATTGATAAATAAAAACTCTTTTTTGGATTACAACGCCATCTCATGGGTTGAGTTGCTTAGCTGGACGAAACGTTTAACCCTAAGTAACCGTAACCATTGGCTGCATGTAACACTGTTGTCGTGACTTCTAGGTGATAGCGTTTCACAAAGTCTCTCCCGGGTATTAATTGTACGGTATTACCCCTTTGGTATTACATTTTTTACAGTATCCGATCACTTGTAATCTTTTTATTAGATTTCAAATTTGTAACATGAAATAGAATGTAGTGTCATATAAAGTTTGTGCCTATAAATAGACGGCTCTATCGTCAAAAAGTCGATACTAAGTTCACAGTGTTTTTTTTATTCGTAAGATAGGAAACAAACAGTAGGGTCTCCTGATGGAAAGAGTCAACTATCGCCTATAGACACCAAAGGTGTTAATGGTGCGTTCACGTTGCTATCTTGTGGCGATGTCTAATGCCACATGCTTAAGTTTACCGGCTACCTCACCCTCCAAACCGACACACGACAATGACAAGCACTGAAGCTCTTGCGGCAGGAATAGGTAAGGCGGTGATACCAGACCCGGGCGAGACAATGCAGAACTCTACCACCTAGTAGCCACGGTGGTAGTGACTCGTATAGCCAATCGGTCGCCTTTTACGACCTGCCTGCCAGAACGGCAGTTAGCCTATTCTTCAAAGGAGCCCGGGACCAACACGGGAAAAATGTGATCAAAGTAATAGTTGTTTCCATTTAATAGATAGATTAGCAATAAAATAAGAGTATTCAGATACATCAGGAAGTCGCTGCAAGCGAGTGAACTCCACAGTAAAATCACTTTACCTATTCCTGCTGCCATAACGTCAATGCTCGTCACTTTCGTATTCCAGTTTTGAGGGTAATGTTGCCGCTAAACTTATGCATATGACACTACCATCCCGCCACATGGATAGCAACGTACCATTAACATCTATAGTGTTTATAGGGTATAGAAAACTCTTTCCATCGAGAGATCCATTTGCTTGTTTGTTATCTTATGATATATAAAAAAAAAGTGTCTTAACGGGTATTAGTCATATTTCTTCCGATTTTTACTGAAGAGCGGACAAACGAGCAGAAGGCGCACCTGATGGTAAGTGATCGCCGAGGCCCAATGACATCTGCAATACCGTAGAGCTTGTAGTTTCGTTACCGGTATTTTAATAATAAGTAGCTCTTTTCTTAAAAATCCCCAAGTCGAACCCGTTCGAAAATATGGGTACATTGGTATAGAAACATACAGACTGTAAATATGGAAATATATTAAACTATACATTTGACAGGTTCTTAGGTATAATACATACATACAGGCTGTAAGGATAAACATCGTTGTCACTAAAACTTTAGGTGGTTGACTTAATTATAAATATGTTTATGTGAATTTAAAAACAAAAAACGTTATTTTCTTTCAAAAATATAAGAAAGTTTCTGTCCGACACCGACCGTAAATTCATGGATACTATGCGCAAAGTGCGCTGACCTGCCGCACTGGCCGTCCGTTTTAACTACTTACACAATATTCACGCGCTCCAACCACTTTGCCGTGCACTTGTTTAGGGTGAAATAATTCTAAAGAAAAATGGAGACTATACTTTAAAACTTTTATTCATTGTATTTACGTTCTATAAGTGAAACCAAACCACTAGTTTCAAGGATAAGGTTATTTACACTAACAGCCTGTATATAACGTATTAAATATATTACTTCCGAGTAAATATTATACTTTGGCTTTAAATACGGTCGTTACAAAATTATCGATTCTCTTTCCATATTCAAAGCGGAGTAGGATAATAAAAGCATTGATAATCGATTTGCAATATCGATATTCGCTTTATAATAAGGGACGATATTCTAAAACTCTGTCATTATTAAACCATTTGACCGTAGCTATAAAAGTAGTTCTTATTTCTTACATCATAAAAACTAATTTCCAGTAACAATGAAGCTTTTGCATGGCTTTTGATAGCATGTAAACGGTATTGTAGCGATTTAAAAGTGAATCACGCTCTCAATATTCTACGCTTGTTATACCTTTACTTAGATCATAATAAATGTCTATCCGTGTAAATTAAACCCAATAAATATTTTTTTTTATATCATAGGATATAAAATCGCCTCTTTGGTCTAGTGGTCCAGCGTAGGCGTTGACCACCTGAGGTCCCGGGTTCGATTCCTGGGACGGGTAATTAAAAAAATGTTTTTCAGTTTTCTGATAAACACAATGTTGCCCGGAATTGGAAAGTGCCCGGTTGGTGATAGGCTTGCCACCTATCAAAGGGGATTGATGAGATCGGCCTAAAAGGGCTACAAAAATATAGCGTCAGCCGAAATTATTAAATTAATTTAATTTACAATAAGTCAATATTAGAATTCAATGGATACGATTTAAAAGTAAGTTAATTTTAAAAGGATTTTAGTTGGAAGTCATGAAACTAAACAAACTTGCACGCTTTTTCTTATTTCTAAATTAAGCAAAGATTTTTCTTTTCTGCCATCAAGTTAATACTTTCTTTTATATTTTCTGACCCATTAAACAAATCATAAAAATGCCGGATAGGTAAGATGCAAAATTTTAAGCAAACTATTGTACTAAATACAACAAAAATGAAAATATAGTCGAAACTTACAACATAAATGCTGTATAAATAAGTAACCTTAGTATCACCCTAAAGAAACAAAAAAAATAAGTGTCATCTATTTACACTGTGAACAAGTACCTAAAAAATATTTTAATATAAGTAAACGTTTTTTCGTTTTTAACTTTTAAGTGGTTAAAATCAAATAACCCTAATGATGTGTGATACAAAATTTAATTATATATATATATATATATATATATATATATATATATATATATATATATATATATATATATATATATATATATATATATATATATTTAATTATTTTTTTATTATTTGCGTTTTAGGCCAAATTTGTATGGAGCCTCATCATTCTCTTTCGTGGGACCAAGTATCTTCGGCTAATCATGGGTGCACTTGTTGTACCTCTGCCTACCTTTTCGGGGATACGGGCATGAAGATACTTTTTAGGATAATACACCAGCAGATAGCTCTCCCAATGAAAAGAGAAACCATCGCCTATAGACACGAAAGATGACATTGGTGCGTTGCTATTTGTGTAACCGGATGATACTGCCATATTTATAAAGTTACCGGTTACATTATCCCGAAACCGGAACGCGACAGTGACAAGCACTGACGCTTTGTAGCAGGAATAAGCAGGAATAAATAAGGCGGTGCACGGTGATACAAGAACCGGGTGAGACGTTACAGAACTCTACCACCTAGTAGTCACGATAGTAATGACTCGTATAGTCCATTGTTTGCATTTGACGAACTGCCTGACAGAATGGTAGATGGTTTATTCTTCAAAAGGATACTGAATCAACAAGGGACCAACACGGGGAAAATTTTCAATCTTTGTTAAATTTAATTTCAAAATACTTACTAGCATAAGCAAGCCGCCGTTTGGTAACAGCTGGCCTGCAGAGTGATATCCGTATTAGTTCGTGTTCATGTCAGGGAATGAATAGCTTTGGAAGTGCCTATTGTTTTCATAATACATTTACTATAGGCGTTAGTGCTCTCGTATGCTCTCGTGGCGTGACCTAAAAGGCACCTTTAACCTTTTTAAAATTAAGCCTTGATGAAATTGCTTTTATTAAAACGTTGTGTTGGAAAATAAAAGCGTTTCTATAGATATTTTGCATAATTTTATACAGCTAAAATAATTAAGAAATTATTATATTTTATCCATACTAATATTATAAATGCAAAAGTAACTTTGTCTATCTGTCTGACTGTCTCTTCTTCACTCCTAAACCACCGAACCGATTTGGATGTTTGGTACATAGTTTGAGACCCGAGAAAGAACATAGATTGTTGAACTACGCGAATAAAACACCGGGACTTGTATATTAGGAACTATCTGAGCCCGCAACTTCGTCCGCATGGAAAAGTTTCAAAAAAAGTAGCCTTAGTTACTCCTTATCACATCAGCTATCTGCCAATGAAAGTCCCATCAAAATCGGTCCAGCCGTTTTAGAGATTAGCTGGAACAGACAGACAGACAGACAAAAAATGTAAAAAATGTTATTTTTGTATATGTATCGTGTATACATCCATATGCATTTAGTAAAAAGCGGTTATTTCAATATTACAGACACTCCAATTTTATTTATTTGTATAGATTTTTCCATGCGGACGAAGTTGCGGGCACAGGTCCAAACCGAAACACGACAGTGACATGCACTGACACTATTGCGGCAGAAATAGGTAAGGTGGTACCAGACCCGGGCGAGACAATGCAGAACTCTACTACCTAATAAAACTTTAACCTTTACCCTAATAATTATAATTCTCAGACTAATCTAGTCAGTGCGTCAGTTATTTATTTATAAACTAGCACTTGTTCGCGGTTTCACCCACGTAGCTTTTGTTTTCGTGGGAATATCGGAAAGGTTTATATGTTAAAATCTTTCTCAAAAATCAGTCTATCTTTAAAAAAAAACCACATCAAAATCCATTGCGTAGTTTTAAATATTTAAGCATACATATGGACATAGGGACATAGAGACGACAAAGTGACTTTCTTTTATACTATGTAGTGATTATCTACCAACGTTATCTGTATATTAATACGTGAAGGGAAAACTTTATACCCCTTTTTAAAATAGTAAGTAAGGTAAGGTAGCCGGTAAACTTTCGTATGTGGCATTAGACCTCGTCACAAGATAACAACGCACCATTAACATATTTGATGTCTATAGACATTTTCCCCGTGTTGGTTCCGGGCTCCTTTGAAGAATAGACCAACTGTCGTTCTGCCAGGCAGGTCGTAAAAGGTGACTGATTGGCTGAATGGTAGAGTTCTGCATTGTCTCGCCCGGGTCAGGTACCACCGCCTTACCTATTCCTGCCGCAATAGCGTCAGTGCTTGTCGCTGTCGTGTTCCGGTTTGGAGGGTGAGGTAGCCGATTAACTTATGCATGTGGCATTAGACCTCGCCACAAGATAGCAACGCACCATTAACATCTTTGGTGTCTATAGGCGATGGTTGACTCTCCATCAGGGGACCCGTCTGCTTGTTTGATATCTTATAATATAAAAAAAATAGCTGACTCTCCATCAGGAGATCCATCTGCTTGTTTGTTATCTTATGATGTATAAAAAAAGTAATTAGATTGTATTATAGCAGGAATGTTAACAGCTTTAAACAACACTAATATTGAATTATTTCTGCGACGTCTCGACTCCCTATTGAGCCTTATTTAGGCATATTAATCTACAGTGTGTATTACAATCCATACTCCCATACTAATATTATAAATGCGAAAGTCTGTCTGTCTGTCTGTTACGCTTTCACGGCTAAACCACTGAACCGATTTTCATGAAATTTGCCATGGATATAGTAGAAGATCTAGGGTCAAACATAGGCTATTTTTTTCAAAAATCAATCCCTGGAGGGCTGAAATAGGGAATGAAATTTTTATTAAAATCTATTTGGACGACTTATTAATATATTTTATTTATTTATTTATTTATATTCATGTACAACAAAAACGTACATAGGTTAAACTTAACGCCTAAAAGCATTCTATCCTAGCCAACCTCGTGCGAAACATAAGCGATGGAGGTGGTGCATCTTAATTTACTTAGGAACAAAGTAATCTTAACTTGTAAAAAGCAAATCAGAAGAGATAAAATAACAAACTAACTTAAAAATTGCGTGGGTCAGCTAATAATAAATAATATCTGTCTGACGCGACAATATCGCAATTAACACAAAATCTGGTCTAATAATTGATTATGAAGAGCAAGCTGGAGCAAGATGGCGCCAGACATACCTAATACTAAAAAAGTAAAATTTTACTCCCAAAAATTAAAAATATCCTCCGACAAACATTGTGAGTTGATTACTTCGTTGCACCTGAAAGATGATTGAAAACGAAATTGCATACGTGTTCAGCTTCGCAAACGGATGTTTGAAGAATTACCGAGTCACCCGGGATTCAGTTGAATATAAAATCCAGTGCAAACACATTCTTAACAGTACAATTTACAAATAAATTACATACATTTTCTGTAATTTTTTTTTAAAAATAAGATAGCAAACAAGCAGATGGGTCTAATGATGGAATGAGTTAACCATCGCCTATAGACACCAATGAATTTAATGGTGCGTTGCTATCTTGTGGTGAGGTCTAATGCTATATGCATAAGTTTAATTTTCTGCTAAATATGTATGAGTAATGCTGCTAAATTATACGCTTTGATTTGGTAAATAGGAATCAATCTAAATCGAATTTCCAGTTCCAGTTACAGTTCCTTTCAGTTCTTTAAAAGGTTTGTTTGATCGAATCAAACAAATCTTTTAAAGAACTGAAAGCTTAGACAAAGTAGCATCGCTGTGTCTGAGATTATGAAAACAATTTCCTATCGTTGTATCAAATTATTTTTTCGTCAAGAAAAAGAAAAAGCCAATGTGACTGCGAAAGTTGGTTTAACACTCAAAGCTACGAACCAAAATCTAGACTATGGCATTATGTGTTCGGATAATTTGTTACTTTATGGTTTCTATGCGAATTGTAACACTGTCTATTAACCTACGATGACGATGAAGATTGATCGTGTGATTAAGCTCGGCTTATTTCAATCCAATAGGTACTTTATATTATTTTACCGGACCGTTTTCATATTATTGCTTTGTCTTAGCCCCCTGATAATGCTTGATCACATTTATTTAATATATTGTATTTAGTACGTTTTAATTGACTCCTATGAGAACGCTGTAACTTATTTTTAAAATCATTTGTACTAATGTACCTACAAATTATTTTAAAAATAAGTTACAGAGTTCTATAAGGAAGTTGTTATAGAAAACGCCTGAGCCACGTGTTCGATCCGCAGCTTCTTGAGCATGTGCCCAGCGCGAGTTACGCGATTATGATTACGATGTGCTCGCTCGATGAGCTTTCAACGTAGGTATTATCCTTATTATAACTTTACTGTTGATACAGAGAAAAAAACGCTTGATATAACTCGATATTGTAAACTTGTACAATGTACAAATTTGCCATGAGTAACGCGAGTGTAGAGTTGGGTCGTGGAACAGGCGCGACACGCGCGCGTCCATTTTGTTGTGCGCTCGCTTCACCGGCGTACCACGCGTTCGCTGTATGTGCTTGATTGCATAGCCATACGACTATACTTGTGCAATAATTAGTAGTTCCTTCTGAACTAAGAACTTGCGATGAACCTGTAGCATGCAGACACTTTAATGCTCATAACTAGCTAACGACAAAAACCAAAACAATTTTCAACATTGAATATCGTCAGAAATCTGTATTTATATACTATTAAACAATATCTGGTATCTTGATGTAGGGAGAATAAGGGAGCTGATAAAATTATGTATCCCACCACACCGATAATAACGCACCATTAATATTATAATATCTGGTTGACCGAGCTTTGCTCGGTTTTTCACATTAGATAAACAATTGATTTTCTTAGTCTAACCTCAAAGCAAATACTCATTGACTTCGTACAATACAACTTACAATACAAAAATATTATTATTGTTCGCCAATAGATGTCAGGAAGAGTCATATTTTTTCAGTTTTAATTGGGACTTTTATTATCGATAAAACACGAATAAAATGACATTTTCTGACATTTTCTAAAAATGATTCCTGAAATTTTATGAAAATCGTTGGAGAGATTCCGAGATTCCAAATATATATATGTATATATACATATATATATATATATATATATATATATATATATATATATATATATATATATATATATATATATATTAGGGATGGGCCGAAATTCGTTTTACATTCGGTTTAACCGAATTTCGGCAGCTTGAACCGAACTTCGACATTCGGCCGAAATTCGGTTTAAATGCCGAACATTCGGCACTAGAAAAAAGTATCTTCTTGCACTATTTTGCTTGAAATCTACGCTAATGTTATAAAGAGGAAAGATTTGTATTTTATCTTTTTATATATTGCATAATCTAAACTCAAAAACTACTACACCGATTTGAAAAAATCTTTCACCATTAGAAAGATATGAAATCATCCCCGAGTAACATAGGCTATAACTATACTTTCGTAAATAATCCGTAAAACGGTTGACCCAGCAGGCCATCCCTGAAACATACCGGTAAATAAAAAAACATTAAAACGAAAATGAAAAAACTTCAGCATAGATTTTTGAGTTCGAAGAGTTCAAAAAATATGTAAAACGGTTGACCCGGCAGGTCATCCCTGAAACTTCCCGCTAGTTTTTTATCTATATCTTAGCATATCACAGATTTTTTCAGAGTTCAAAAATCTTAAATTTGTTACAAATATTCGTTAGTACATAGAAGTCGTTGTTAATGACAGTAATTTCAAAATTTTTGAAATGCTACATATTTTAGAAACGATGATTGATTTTGGTCTTTCGAATGGCATTCAATGCAATTTTTGACCTCTAAAATTTTTTTATAGCTACGTAATCTAGTCTCAGAAATGTCGAAGCAATATCAAAAAACATTTTTTTCGAATTTTCGATATTACTAAATCTCAAAAAAATCGACCGATTTTGATGCAATTTGCTTATTTGACGCAATTTATAGAAAGAAAAGCTGATTAGACTTTTAAGTCAATCGGTATATTAGTCTGAAAGTCATTTTAAAAATGCTAAGTTTGCTGTAAACAACAAAATATTAATATTTCAAAAGCCGTAACTTTTGAAAACTTGATTTATTTTGATTTTTGAAACTGTATTTGAAAAAAATTCGAATTTATGTCTAAAAACACTTCCAAATTTTTTCGTCAATGATAACTTCCGAGCGGGTTAACCGATCATGATACAATTTATGAATTAGATGCAGTTTTTTAAGAAAAAGAGCTGATAATATTTTATACTCAATCGATACATTAACTTCAATTAATTAATTAAAAAAATATATTTCGGCAATTTTTTTGCGATGTTTTCAAAATTTTTCAAAATATTCTAGTCCGAATTGGATAAAATTTTTGGAAGTCTAAGTTGAGCAGAATCTAATTCAATGCCATTAACCGCGTTTCGATCGATCAAGCCGTTCAAAAGTTATGAAATGTTTTCATACATACATACATACAAACATACACTCTCTCTCTCACACACACACACACATACATACAGACATACTGACGTCACGAAACTAGTCAGAAAATGTTCCATACGTAGCGGGAAGTTAAAAATCTAAAGTTTGATATAGATGAAGATGCATATATTTTAAAACATAATGATTTAGATCTTTTTAATTGCATTCAACGTAATTTTTACCTTTAAATGGTTTTATTAGCTCCAAAATCGGTAGGTTAAAAAATGTCGAAAAAAAGCAGCGGTAGTACGTACTACCGAGAGCCGCGGTGGTACGTACTACCGCGGCTCTCGTTGAGTGTAGTAGTGCTCGTGTCTCCTGAAGATGCTTCGGTTGCGAAGTGAAACGTGCGTTGAGTGCGTCAATTGTGTGCTGTTGTGTTTGGTGCTGTCGTGGTATAAAGTGTGGTGTAAAGTGTGGTGGACGAGGGTGGATAACTGTGCCACTGGGGTCTTCATTATTTTCAGACCTACGGAAGTTTGTTCCATTTCTTACAACGCTTTTATATGTTTTCCTTTTCAGTAACATCACAAAGGTACACTTAAAGTTTGCGGAAAATTGCAAAATAACTAGTTTTCTTCGTCTTACTAAGTTATGTCAAAAACACTTTTCTAAAGTTTTTCATCAACGATAGCTCTTGAGCGGAAAAACCGATTTTGATGCAATTAATGCACTGAACGCAGTTTTTGTAGGAATAGAGCTGATTAGATTCTGTACCTAATCTATACATTTATGTACTTAGATTATACAAAGTTATTTATTTATGTATGTTTTTTATGTACAAAGTTATGAGATGTTTATAGATACACATATATACAGACATGCTGACCTCATTGTGAAAATAGTCGGAAAAGATTTCTAGGACCTCAAAATGTGGAGATCTGGTTAAAATTCGATTTTCAAATATTGGGGCAAAATCAGTAACTTCCTTATCTATATACCTACATAGCAGAAAGTTAAAAATAAAAATCCATGCCTAAATTGGAACAATGTAACTCAATGTATCAAAATTTTGCTGTTACGTCATTAATTCACGTGCGTTGCGAAACCCATTAACGATATCCTATATATCTATACTAATATTATAAAGTTGTAGAGTTTGTTTGTGTGTTTGGTTGTACGCGGTAATCTCGAAAACTGCTGAACCGATTTGATTAATTCTTTTTGCGTTGGATAGCCTGTTTATCGAGGAAGGTTATAGGCTATATAACATCTTGCTACGACTAGTAAGAGCGAAGTAAACAAAGTCCGCGCGGACGAAGTCGCGGGCAACAGCTAGTCCATACTAAAATTATAAATGGGAAAGTGTATCTGTTTGTTTGTCCGTCTTTCACGGCAAAACGGAGCGACGAATTGACGTGATTTTTTAAGTGGAGATAGTTGAAGGGATGGAGAGTGACATAGGTTACTTTTTTCTCTTACTTTACGAGAGTGAAGCCGCGGACAATATAATAGCTAGTAGTAAATAGTAAAATAGGTAAATAGCTAGTATAAAATAATTAAATTTTAAGCAAATTCGTAAAAAAGTCACGACGTGTCGCTTTTAAGAAAGCTCCCCAAAATTAAACCGAAGTTCGGCCGAAATTCGGCCGAATTTCTTATTTTCACCGAATGTTCGGCCGAAGTTCGAATTCGGTTCAAACCACATTCGGCCCATCACTAATATATATATATATATATATATATATATATATATATATATATATATATATATATATATATATATATATATATATATATATATATATATATATATATATATATATATATATATATATATATATATATGTATATATATATATGTATATATATATATATATATATAAGATATATATATATATATAAGAATTGCTCGTTTAAAGGTATTAGATTTGGTGTCTGTCTATGGCCAACGATTGTCTCTTTCTATCAGAAGAGCCAACTTGTTTGTTATTTTATGATTTAAAAACTGTTTTACTTGCGGGTTTTGCGTAATAACGCATTCAAATTTTAATTCAAATGAATAAAAATTTTAATAAGAACACAGATTAAACTGGATACTTCCGACAAGGTAGACGACTAGCAAGGCAAGGCGACTAGTTTCTCTATCGTCCCGCGCCTAACGCGGTGCGCACAATCACGACTCCGCCCACCATATTTAGTCCAAGTGCCGCATAGGAGACAGTCTTTGGCGCTTTTTAGCTCCAATTTTAATTTAAGCTCTGGCTGAGCACTCTGCTTGCCCAAAAGTCCGGTGACAAAATAACGACCTATAAGGTAAACTGTGATAGTCATTTCGAAAAAAAAAGCGATAATTCTGCATTGTCTCGCCCAGGTCTGGTACCACCACCTTACCTATTCCTGCCGCAATAGCGTCAGTGCTTGTCACTGCCGCAAGGTAGCTGGTAAACTTATGCATGTGGCATTAGATGTTGCCACAAGATAGCAACGTACCATTAACATCTTTGGTGTCTATAAATTAACTTAGCTCTTAGCTCTTTCCATCAGGAGATCCATCTGCTTGTTTGCTATCTTATGATATAAAAAGAAAGAAAGAAAGGCAATTTCTTAGGTTGTCACGGTAGCTTCATTATTACATCAGAAATACAGTCATAGTACTTTGCGATGAAATAAAATCACTCCAGGGGAATTGTTTAAACCTTAGCTTTTTATTCAACACGATAAAAGTATAACATGGCATATTTCTAGTTTTTCATTTTGTAATATATCTACAAGCATTTAACATTAAGAAGCATTTGCTCATATGAGCGGTTACGAGCTCCCCGCCCAACACCGCGCCTGTTAAGCATTTGTGTGGTCTGCGGTTTGTGAGTACATATTGAACCATTACGTAATATATCTTGGCTATTACACAGCCGTAATAATCATTAACATTAATTCAAATTAATTCAAGAAGTTCAGCAGACATGCAGACACGATAACCGTCATCTACAATCACCAGAAAATCATGCTTACTGATGCACTACTACGCTAATGACGTAGGAACTAAGCACTCGCAAGAAGATCCAGTCTAGGCTTATTGAAAAAGATATGGAGATGTTAGTGATTTGTTGTATCGTTATCATAAAAATTCTTTCACTCGATATATAGATTTATCAATGTAAAACTCAGAAGTTACAAGGTTGTAAGAATTTACAAGTTATAAAAACATTTTGATAACAAATGTTTTATCAAACATTACAATAGAACAACACTGAAGTTGGGTAGTATGCCAACAATATTTGAAGGATTATGTGAAGATGAGTAGTACATTTTGTTTGGTTTTCATCTAATCTAACATGCCGAGCAATGTATACTTGTATGTAATTACGCTGATAATTTAGTAACTGGACCAGTGCAGTTTTGAACAATATAACATGCTAATAAATATACATCATGTCCGGTTTCGGATTGAATTTTTAACTTCCCGCTACGTATGTAGATAAGAAATGATGAAAAAAAAATGATCTTATGATATACCAACACGGGGAATGCTACTAAAACTAATCTAACTTTAATTTAATTTTCACCCGGCTTTCTAAAAAGGAGGCGGTTCTCTGTTCGTCGGTATATTTATACTATGTATGTTTTTACAAATTACGCATAGACGCCTGAATCGATCTGGAAAATTATTTTTTTGTTTCAATGGATAGATACACTTCCCTTATGGTGCCATTTAATTTGACAACAATCTGATACTGGGTTCCAGAGATACAGGAAATCAGAAGTAGAGTGTTGGCAGTTTTATGACATTCAAATTATTATTGAACGGCGATATTATAATAGAAATAAAAATAGTTTTTCGCCGTGTTGGTCCCGGCCTTCTTTGAAGAATAGGCCAACTGCCGTTCTGCCAGGCAGGTCGTAAAAGGCGACGGATTGGCTATCGAGTCACTAACATCGTGGCTACTAGGTGGTAGATTTCTGCATTGTCTCGCCCGGGTCTGGTACCACCGCCTTACCTATTCCTGCCGCAACAGCGTCAGTGCTTGTCGTTGCCGTGTTCCGGTTTGGAGGGTAAGGTAGCCGGTAAACTTATGCATGTGGCATTAGACCTCGCCACAAGATAGTAACGCACCATTAACATCTTTGGTGTTTATAGGCGATGGTTGACTCTTTCCATCAGGAGACCCATCTGCTTGTTTGCTATCTTATGATATTATATATATATATATATATATATATATATATATATATATATATATATATATATATATATATATATATATATATATATATATATGTATATGTATATGTATATATATATAATTTGTTAATATTTAATATCTGTATTAGCCCAGCCCTTTGGCGATTGGCACAACTTTTTGATGTCGAAGATAATAGTGTCTTAAGTGCTGGGTAATATTAACTATCTAGTCCGAGATTTCAACTACCACTTTGCCTATTCTTGCCCAATAGCATCAATTCTTGTCTGTCGTGTTCCAGTATGGAGGTTAAGGTAGCCGGAAAGTTTATGTTTGACGTATTACCGCCATATGAATAGCAATGTACCATTAATATATTTGATGTCTATAGGAAATGATTGATTTTTTCTCTCAGGAAACCTATTTATAAGGGCTATATTTCAAAATATTTATAAGGGCTATATTTCAATAATATTTGTAAATTTTCTTTCATTTATGAAATCAAATATCCCATCGTTTTACTACCATAAGTTTTTCTTCCCTTAAACTGTGCCTTCGAAAAGCTATCCAAGTTGATTACATTATGTTGGAAAGATGATTGAAACCGATATTGCATACGTGTTTCGCTTGCCAAGCAAATGTTTGAAGAATTACCGCGTCCCACGGGATTTAGTTGAATGTAAAATTCATTGAGCAGAATCTGTAACAGTACATTTCACAAATAAATTATTCGCAAATGAATAAATGTCTCTCATAAAATTTTTATACGGTCAGTGAATTTCAAAAAGGATTAGTTTGAGAAAATTGTTTTAAAGTTTTTTTTTTATATATTATACTTTTTGTCGGAGTTTAGTGACACTCCATATTTCATTATGTTAAAATGCACTTGTACTGCAGTTTTACAAAACACTTACTCCTTAGTTTACATCGCCAACCAGTTTTGATTTTTACAGCGTTTTCAGGGCTGTGATACACATACACAGGGTACTCAGAGATATCATAGCTCTGCAGACGCTGTATAAAGCAAAATCGATTGGCAATATAAACCAAATAAAGTGTGAAACAGTGCAAGTACATTTTTAACACAAGACTAAATCTTTACCATAGTATGAATCCATACTAATGTTATAAATGGGAAAGTGTAGGTATGTGTGTGTTATTTGTCTTTCACGGTAAAACGGAGCGGCGAATTGACGCGTTTTTTAAGAGGAGAGAGTTGAATGGTTGGGGAGTGACATAGGCTACTTTTTCTCTTTCTAAACCTCCCATTCTTCCCTGAATTTAACGCGAGTGAAGCCGCTGGTAAAAGCTATTTGTCTATACATTAATATAATATTATTATTCTAGCTCTTTTTATATATTTTTATATATTTCTATAGCTCTTTTCTAATTATCGCATTCAACGTCTCGTCTCGACGCATCAATGAAAGGACTATTTCAAACCGGCTTGATTTTTTGGCGTTACGTAGAAATGTTGTATTACTCTGCATCTTTTATTGGCTCTATCACGGGATATGTTCCGAGGAACTGTTTGAATTAATTCCTGTCACCGAATTTCACCATCAAACATTGTGTCAAAATTCAAAGTTTTATGGTGAGGAGATTTCGACTTCTAAAAATCCACAACCGTGTGATTTTTGAGGCACATTTGGCCTCGCACTACTCCTATGTAGAACCAGTTATTGGCAAAGATTTTTCCTAACGGATAGTTAGGGGCTTGGGGACCTAAGGGATATCAGGTAAACCTCATATCTGTTTGCCCCCTCTTCTACAAAAATAAAAACCTTGTAATGACATTAATCAAATTAGCTTTATACAGCACCAGATATCAGACTACTTCGTGGTCAAGGGGTAAGCCAATCTCAGATCATGAGGCTCCGCGGTTGACCATCGAGTAGAATAAAAGTGTTTTTGAACTTTTTCGAGGTTTTTCTCGAAAAATCCAATTTTAAATTCAAAATCCAAAAATTGAGAAAACATGCCCTTTTTATTTTCATGTTCTAGTCATGGTGGGTATTATTTTTGTGTGGGAAAAACAAATTTTGCATATCATGATTTTCTCTTATTTTCACGCCACGCAATGTAAAGCGCACATTGCTTCGACTTATCGCGCCCGTGGAACTCTCGAACCAGCCGTTTATTTAGCGCAATATATGGAGCGTAAATACATTGCTTATTTTGTGTCTCCTTAAATTTTACATTTTTTTAGAATAAGCAGTGTATAGTATTAGAATAAATAAATTTATACAAAGTTAAGATAAAAAAAATCAAAATCACACACAAATTTTGTGTGTGTGTGTGTGTGTGTGTTTTGTATCAGAATCATGGTCCAAAACCATGGTTTTGATTTTTGGTACACAGTCTCGTACACGCTGAATATATATGTTAACTGTAGAGTATTAGAATAAATCAATTTATACAAAGTTAAGATAAGAAAGTTAAAATCACACACAAATTTCCAATGGGTTTCGTCCCATGGTTTCGTCACAGAATCATCGTCCAAAATTATTTTTTTACATTTCATATTAACATTAATTAAATCTATTTTTTGTGCCATAGCACTCACCCCATGCTTGGGAAAACTTAAAAAACGTTAAAAACAACAAAGAAAAATATCGACATGAAGGGATTGAACCTACGACCCTTTCCCTAAAGCCGGGACGCTCTACCACGGAGCAAGTGTTGACAAGCTTGACATAGCGAAAATTTTCTTTATTATTTGACTAGAATCGACGGAATCGATCATGTAGCAAAGAAAAATTTTGCCAAGTTGAACCTGTCGACACTAGCTCAGTGGTAGAGCATCCCAGATTTAGGGAAAGGGTCAGGCAAGTTCAATCCCTACGAGTTGATATTCTTCTTTGTTGTTTTCAAAGTTTTTCAGATTAATTATATCTATTACTTGCTGACCCGGCAAACGTTGTTCTGCCTTTTTAACTACTCTTATTTTTTTTTCTATATTTTCTTACCTTTTAAACCTTCCCTGAACTTCAACAATTAATTCAAAACCAAAATTAGCCAAATCGATTTAGCCGTTCTCGAGTTTTAGCGCAACTAACGAACAGCAATTGATTTATATATATTAATAATCTTCATTAACCTCTTTTGTGTATAGGTGATGGTTAACTCTTTCCATCATGAGACCTAGCTGCATGTTTGCTATCTTATAAAAGTTTCAATTTTAAGATAAATTATTTGTATAAAGCTGAAAATAAAATACAAAGTAGAAAGATTTGACATGTAGAGTTACTGAGACTTCTATCGATAGCTGTCCTTGGAGACACTAAAGAACAATAAGATTAAGAATCTCGCTTCTAACAAAATCCCGTTCTGTACATCGCATACTGTTATCACACCGACACGTAACATTGCATCTTTAAAAATTTTTACTTCAGTACTATGACACTGGATTGAATCATTTAAAGTATATTTAAAATATTTAAAGTTAGTTAGGCAGAGTGAAAAGAATCTCTATACGGCTCTTTGGTTCATCATCATTCTTCTTTTTCATATCATGAGATACCTAACAAGCAAATGGCTTCTTTTTCATATCATAAGATAGCAAACAAGCAGATGGGTCTCCTGATGTAAAGAGTTAACCATCGCCTATAGACACCAAAGGTGTTAATGGTGCGTTGCTATCTTGTAGCGAGGTCTTATGCCACATGCATAAATTTACCCTCCAAACCGGAACACGACAGCGACAAGCACTGATGCAATTGCGGCAGGAATAGGTAAGGTGGTGGTACCTGACCCAGGAGAGACAATGCGGAATTCTACCACCAAATCGCCACGATAGTAGTGACTCGCATAGCCAATCGATCGCCTTTTACGACCTGCTTGGCAGAATGGCAGTTGTTCTATTCTTCAAAGGAGCCCGGAACCAACACGACTCTCCTGATATAACGAGATAACCATCGCCTATAGACAAAAAATATATTAATGGTGCGATGCTATCCTTGTGGCGGGCTGTGTTGGTCCCGGTCTCCTTTGAAGAATAGGCCAACTGCTGTTCGCCAGGCAGGTCGTAAAAGGCGACCGATTGGCTATCGAGTCACTACCATCGTGGCAACTAGGCGGTAGAGTTCTGCATTGTCTCGCCCGGGTCTGGTACCACCGCCTTACCTATTCCTGCCGCAATAGCGTCAGTGCTTGTCGCTGTCGTGTTCCGGTTTGGAGGGTAAGGTAGCCGGTAAACTTATGCATGTGGCATTAGATCTCGCCACGAGATAGCAACGCACCATTAACATCTTTGGTGTCTATAGGCGATGGTTGACTCTTTCTATCAGGAGACCCATCTGCTTGTTTGCTATCTTATGATATAAAAAAAAAATGGTGGTGTCACATGCATAAGTTAACCGGCTACGTTACCCTCTAAACCAAAACACGACAGCTACAAGCGCTGGCGATATTGCGGCAAGAATAGGTAAGGATTTAAAACCTAGACGAGACGTCGCAAAATTCTACCACGTTCCGTGTTGTTCCAGGCCCCCTTTGAGGAATAGACTATCAGCCTTTCTTCCAGGTGAACGATTGTTTTATTTATTTATTTATTTGCATTCCACAATGTTTACAAGATGTTACATTAAAATAAAGCTTAGATCATCGTGGACCCTGTCGGGTATAGCAATGGCAAGGTAGAAAAGAGGAATATACGTATATATCTTATTTAATTATCATTATAATAAATATAATTATTTATAAGAAATGTTTAATTAGAATTGAATTAGATTTATTATTCACATTTATAATTTTATATAAATTTATCACTCAAATATTCATTTATGTCATAATAGCATTTAGTTATTAATAGATTTTTTAATTTTATTACAAATTGATTAAATTTCGATTCATTTTTTATTAGTTCGGGTAATTTATTATAAATTTTTATTGACATTACATAAGTACTCGAAGTGTAGAGTTTTAAACGGGAAGGTGGCAAATTAAGTCTATTTTTATATCGTAATTTTATAAAACAACACTATTGTAACAATAACTTAGTAGTTAGTAGAGTTTTGCTACGTCTTACATGAGTTTGGGACCACCTTTTTACAAAATTTATACCACTTGCATAAGTTTAGCAGTAAGCCAGGTAACAGACCAATTACCTTCAAATAGGGGGCCCGAATCAACACTGTGTAAAATAATATTTCCTTTTATTTTATGATTAAAAATTTATATTTACTAGCTGACTCGACAAATGTTATTTTGCCGTAAAAATTACTATATTTAATATTTTGGTAGGATACTTTACAGGTGGTCTAATTGAGATAAAACTATCCTATCATTTAAGTTGGACATTTGGTCTAGTAGATATCTGCAAACAGACTAAGCTCGAATTTATCAGCAAATAAATTAAATAATTTTTTTACTGCTGACGGCCGCGCAACTTCGCCCACAAGAAAATAACATTTCAGTGCATTGATATAAAAAAACCCTAGATGCACAGTCTCGAACAAAACTGACACTCAAAACTGTCCCTAATTTCACATAAGTAGTTATAGATACGGCAAAAATATATGTTTTTGCATGTCGAACCTAAGTGCAAGGTTAATGGTTGATTTTAAAAAGCAATGTACAAAAAGTAATAAAATTGACAGTGTGGCGATCGACGCGATTCTATTTGAAATGAGCGCACAATTTTAAATTGTCGCTCATTTTTAGAGGACGTTTTTGAGACACTGATTGTGCATCTTGGGTTTTTTATATCAATGTTTCAGTGTAATACAATTTTCTATATTTCACATACTATTTCAACATCTCGGGCAATGGATTTCGAATAATCCATTCTAACTCCTCGTTTACATCTTAAGACTACCCCTTGTGAAAAATTTCAGCCTTCTGGATCCAAGGGCTTAGATTGGGCGTTGATATGTTAGTCAACGAGGCAGGACTTTTCTTTTTATACACACAAGATTATATAACAACTACATAATATTCACATTTTATTTCTACATGTAAATAATCTTTCATTTACGCGTTTGTAACGCTCGTAACATATCCGAATTCAAAAAAATGTAAAAATATCCCTTTTAGCTTAGAAATAAATGGTTCATAGAATAAATGGATTTTACATTACTAGTATGAATTCAAATGGTTTTCTTTGTAATGAAAATTAAATAAAAGTTATAAATGTAAACGTAAGTACGTATGTACGTACTGAATATGCTAAAGTTTTAAGGAAAAGACTCAAAATTTAAAATAACTATTCAAATTAGCCTTTACACGTATTCAAATTAGCCTGACCACCTCGAGCTCATTGGTATCACCTTAACGCTTACTCTTAACTTTGGTTCGTACATCGAATCAAAAGCCTAAATAGCCTCAAAAAAGCTTAGTATTCTGGCCAAGGTAAGACAGTATTTCAGCCCGGGACAGTTGCTCAATCTTTATCAAGTACAAGTCCGTTCATGCATGGAATACTGCTCTCACCTCTAGGACGGATCCGCTAAACACTTGCTGAAGACGCTTGAGGCGATTCGTGCCAAGAGGCTCATACACGACGAGGATCTGGCAGGCAAAACACTCCAGAGCCTCGCTCATCGCTGCAGATTGGCTAGTCTTTTATCGGATACATTTTGGAGAGTGCGCTGCGGAATTGCACGACTTAATTCCGCCATCCCCGTTTTTCTATCGATTGTAGAGGCGCACAGATACTAGGCGTCACCATATGGTGGATATTCCACGTACCCGAACAAAGTGGTTCGACTCGACATTCTTGATCTGAACCGCAAGGGACTGGAATATGCTTCCTGAGTCTATGTTCCCCGATGGGTACAACTTGGGCATCTTCAAGAGAAGAGTGAACAGGTACTTTCTAGGGAAGCGCGTTCCATCTTAGGCCGCATCTTAGCTTACCATCTGGCGAGATCATGGTCAAGCGCTTAACTATCGACGGTAAAAAAAATGCATATTTGACGGGAAGATAATTTTATAGAGCTACTACAGAATCTGAACGTGATGACGAAGGGAATTTCAATGTGTGATTCCAAAATTACGAACACTGCTAAATTATTATATTTTTTAACCGACTTTTAGGTAAAAGGTTCAGATTATCAATTTATTTGTACTTTTTTTTATTTTGGTATCTCAGAACTCGTTAACAGTTATTTATGAACAGTTATTTTCAAAATATATATTTTTTTGAAACTTTCGTAAGAGTCTGAAACTAGTTGGAACCTACATCAAATTATTGCCCCGTGTTGGTTCCGGCTAGCTCTTTTGAAGAATAGACCAACTGCCGTTCTGTCAGGCAGGTCGTAAAAGGCGACCGATTGACTATACGAGTCAATACCATCGTGTCTACTAGGTGGTAGAGTTCTGCATTGTCTCGCCCGGGTGTGATACCAACGCCTTACCTATTCCTGCCGTAATAGCGTCAGTGCTTGTCATTGTCGTGTTCCGGTTTGGAGGGTAAGGTGACCAGTAACCTTATTCATGGGGCATTAGACCTCGCCACAAGATAGCAACGCACTATTAACATCTTTGGTGCCTATAGGCGATGGTTGACTCTTTCCATCAGGAAACCCATCTGCTTGTTTGCTATCTTATAATATAAAAAACGTAATATTCTACTACTTTATTACGTACGTATTTTATTTAAAATATAAAAATGGTGGTATCCTTAATTTGAATCAATACTTATTAATTATCACTTCAAGACAGTTTCAAGTTTCCGTATAATCTTAATTAATATCTTACAGAAGAAATATTTATTTGTAACTAGCGACATGCCCGCGGTATCCTCCGCGTAGCTTTTGTTCCCGGAGGAAAGTCGGAAAGGTTTATATACTAAAACCTTCCTGAAGAATCTATCTATCTATTAAAAGAAACCCCATCAAAATCCATTGCGCAGTTTTAAAGATTTAAACATACATAGGGACACAGGGACAGACAGAGAAAGCGACTTTGTTTTATACTATGTAGTGATGGCTTAATTCAAAAAGTACAAGACCGATTAAAAAAAATATCCATGAAAAGCTACATAGGCGGCTATCTCGTGGTTTAAGGGTTAGCCTATTCGGTTTAGATCATGAGGTGCCGGAATCAATCACCGGGCCGGGTAAAGTATTATCGAAACTACAAAATCTCAGTAGCAGCTCGAAGTCTGGCGGGGTGGTGTGTTACCACTCCCATGCCTTCGATGAGCACGTAACGCCGTTAGTCCCGCGGGGTGATCACGTAACTCGCAATGCGAAATTATCGTGATTTAGTTATTGCAAGATACATAACAGCCTTGTACATTAGTGGTAGTCGTTGCCGCTTGATTAGTTTTGATGCTGTGACATTGTAAAAAGTGCATCTAGTGACCAGCAAGCAATTGGCGACTTTTTGATGATTTTTTTCATTACGTTTAAGAGTCATCGCTGATCGCTGGCGGATTGCAAACGTTATATGATACGCCTACCGGTTGTCGCTAGAAATAGTTGATAATCGTCATAAAGTTAGTAAAATGCGGTATTAGGGATCATCTCATCCGACCACGTCGTCTCTCGCGAACCGGAAAGTCTATACACGTTTGGTTTACTCCGGGAACGATAGAATATGTGAAACTAGAATAAGCAATTCAAAAATCTGTATCTACCATATTCTGAGAAATAAATAATTCTAATTCTACCTACGCTGAACGGGAAACGAGCATGATCATACTTTGTTGTAACATGAGCTCACTTTTTCCCGACTATTCAAGGGAAGTAACGTTTTGAATTACTCAAACGAAGTCACGGGAGAGAGCTAGTATCATATTATAAATTAACAATAAAATACTCCTTTATGTGTATGATATGGTAATTAGAGCTGACAGAGAGCTTTGTAACTTGTTGTGCCATTGTAAGTCGAAAATAATTATGTAAGTACGGATGATTAAACAGTAATAATTATGAGCTACATAATCCTGAAAATAATCAGCTTGAGCCATGACGAGTAGTAATTAAAACTGTTCCATGAAAATTAACGAAATAAATTGTGAACATATTTCAATCTGAGTATATTACAAAACATAGGTACATATTATTTCCCGTATTGATTGGGATTTATTTTGAAGTAAAACATCCGTAACTGCGTTCTGTTACTTACATTTAGTACCTTAGATTTTCTTATCGCGATAGCGTAAGTGATCATCACTGTTATACAATACAATAGCTCTTCGCTGAGCAACAAAACATATGACAACATGTAAGACACACATAGGCGGTCTTATCACTAAACTAGTAATCTCTTCCAGATAACTTATATACTAAAGATAGCAATACACTCAGAAATTTGGTGTTAAACAAAAGTAAACTCAGTTAATATGCTTGGACAAAAAATAAAATTAATAATCCAATCACACACAAAAACAAAACAGAATTCAAATAAACAGTAATCATATGACAACATATAAATTACAAATTAATTTTCATACATCTAAGATACACAAAGGTCGTCTTATCACTAAAACAGTGATCTCTTCCAGACAACCATAAAGATGCATATTTATACACTCGGAAATGTGGTGCTAACCAAAAGTAAACTCAGTTAATATGCTAGGACAAAAAATAAAATGAGTTAATATGCTCTTAAATAACAGGACAAAAAGTAACAATCTAATTACACAAAAACAAAACAAAAATCAAATAAACAGTAATAACAAGTAAAAATAACTTAAAAAATGAAACTAAACTACTAGGTTTGAAGGTAAAATTCAATTTATGCATGTGATTTGAGTTCACCATGGATTCAACTGGAAACACCTTTAAAACATATGTCGTCTGTGTAGCTTGCATTTAAACCCAGAAATACAGTTTTAATACTAAATGACAAATGAAATCACTCCAGGGGTATTTTATATGTATTGGCTTCTTATTCGGTACAATAAAAATAGCACACCATGGCATATTAATATTTTTTCACGATATGATTTAGACCTTAGACATAAGGTGTTTGAAATTAACATTGGTTTGCTCATATAAGGTGACACGTTTTCCGCCAAACACCGTGTCTGTTGTATTTGCGTGGTCTATGGAGTTCACTGCCAACCTGATGGCAACGCCTTCTTAAAGCGATTAATGTACATAAATGATAGATACCTATATCAAGAGACCCATTTTTTCATATTTTATATCATAAAGTAACAAATAAGCTGATAGTTCTCCTGATGGAAAAAGACAATCATTGCCTATAAACAACAGTAATGTGTGGGAATGCCAAATGCATACGCTTACCGGTTACCATACCCTTCAAACCAAAAAGTCACAGTGCCAAGTACCGTCACTCTTAAGACAGAAATATGTAAGGCGTAATTACCAAAATCCAAGCGAGACATTGCAAAACTCTACCACGTAGTACTTCTCATTCTTATGAGACCGGCAGCGCAATTGCAAGAACCTTGATAGTGTTATAAATAACTGTGGGCGACGGTAATCACTTAACATTAGGCAACCCCTCCTCCTCACCTATAAAAGAAATAGCAGACATGATATTTTTTTTATATCCTAAAATAGCAAACAAGCAAATGAATCTGCTAATAAAAAGAGTCAACCATCACCTAGAGACACCAAAGATAATGGTGCGTTGGTATATTGTGGTGGGGTCTAGTGCCACAGGCATAATTGTTTACCGGCTACCTTAATCTCCAAACCGAAACACGACAGTGACAAGCACTGTCGCTATTGCGGCAGGAATAGGTAAGGCGGTGGTACCAGACCCGGGCGAGACAATGTAGAACTCTACCACCTAGTAGCCACGATGGTAATAACTCGCGTAGCCAATCGGTCGCTTTTTACAACCTGCCTTGCAAAACGGTAGTTGGCCTATTCTTCAGAGGAGCCCGGGACCAACACGGGTAGTGTATCTTTTAAACCAAAAATATTTATTTCATATCCATGAATCGATGTTACGTCACGGTGTAAAACAGTCACTGTAAATGCAACGAGTAAAGTTGAATCCATTTTAAAGTAAGTTCGGGCGGGGCTTTTAGCGCAATAAATGCCTTCCTTCCTACTTTCTTAAAAGTTGCCTTTAAAACAAAAAGATTTGTTTCGTATCCTAGAACAAACGACCTTCTTCTGTCGCCGTGCCCAGCTCGCGGACCTAACTTTAGATATTAAATCCGCAACAGCATTAGTTTTGAAAATTGTTTTCTTTTATAAGTTTGTTGGGATTTTGCTCCTGTAGTAATATTCGATACAGCTTAATCATTGTCCTGCATATATTCTGCAATAGGCCAAATGCCGTTCTGCCAGGAAGGTCGTAAAAGGCAACTGATTGACGATGCGAGTCACTACCGTCGTACCTACTAGGTGGTAGAATTCTGCATAGTTTCGCCCGGGTCTGGTAACACCGCCTTACATATTCCTGCCGCAATAGCGTCAGTGCTCGTCACTGTCGTGTTCTGGTTTGGAGGGTCAGATAGCTGGTAAGTTTATGCATGTGGCATTAGACCTTGCTACAAGATAGCAACACATCTTTGGTTTCTATAGGCGATGGTTGACTCTTTCTATCAAGGACCCATCTGATTGTTTGCTATCTTATGTTATACAAAAAAACATCCCGCTCGCGAACCCGTTCCGAAACCGACATTTTAGGGACGTCAGTTTGAGAACAGATGCTTTCGCACAAACCACGCACCCCGCCCCTGTGCATCGTCATCGAAATCCTATTATTTGAAAACTTGAACGGCAACATCAGCAGTCCCATAATCTAATTTAAATTAGTGATTGAGGCAACGTCGAGAGAGAGAGGAAAATAGAGAGAGTACTTGCAATAAATAAACTACTAATTGCAAAAACTTAAAATATGCTGTCAGTGACATTGTAATAGATACCCTGAGTGTTATGTATAAAGAATATAAAAAACGATTAGTTTGTAAGAAAAAAGTACCAGTAGTTTGTAAGAAAAAAGGTTTAAATTGTCAGTTAAACCTGGTACATCAGAATATTTAAGGGTAAAAAAATAGAATTGCAGCAGTTCAGGAACTATAATAATAAATAAATAAATATTTTACATGACACCTTGTAGAAACTAATAATAGTCTATGCGTTTCAGAAAATTGGCTAAGAAGCCACCATGGTCATGTTCAACTTCAATAATCACCAGATCGCCAGCTCGTTCAGTAGAACTAATATGATATTCATTTATTTATTTATTTATTTTATATATATACATGGTAGCTCGACGATTATAGTTAGTAAACAATAATGTTTAGGCATAAAAATAGAGTGAACCTTTCTATTGAACGAGTTATTGAGATTGCTTGTATTAAGTTTGAGCAATTTATTATTATCAGTGTATACAAGCCCCTTGTATATCTTATGATGAGTTTATAAATAAAATAGAGAAGATATTATTTAAAGACTCAAAAACAAAAATAAATATTATTTTCTGTGGAGATAATTCATGTTAAAATTTTAGACAAATCTTCTTTAACGTATAATTTTTTAATATTTTTAAATCGCGTAATCTGTACAACGTTTTCTCTGAGCCTATAAGGATAACTGGCATTAGTGTTATTTGTATAGAAAATATATTTACAAATATAACTCCCACTAGCAGTTCAATTATAAATGTACTAGATTCAAACCATAGTGGCCAATTAATTAAGTTCCCAAGAGCGACAATAAATCCTCAAAAAAAAAAAGATTTTTTTTTTTAATTCCAATGAACACTAGCCGAGTAGAACGTTTTAAGGCTAACTTAACCGAAAAATTGCCAAAAATCAAGATAGCCCAAAAATTGATATGGTTCTTTGTTTAATTTTATTGATACAGAATATAGTCGGGTAGTCAGTCCAAAAATAGTTTTTGATCTGGTAGTGACACACATAGCCACTCGGTCGCCTTTTACGACCTGCCTGGCAGAACGGCAGTTGGCCTATTTGTCAAAGGAGCCCGGGACCAACACGGGGGTTTAATGTCACATGAATGTAGTGTGTGTAATGTTTATTTTTATTAATTTAATGTATTTTTGTATTATTAATTTAATTTAATGTATTTTTAATGGATTATATTCAAAAATATTAGGTTTGTGCAATCCTTTGCAATGTAAACTTTAACTGTGCCAATTTTCACACTTAACCGTTCGCATAAATGTCTTAAAAAGGGGTACAAAGTTCTTTCGTAACATACTAATATTATAAAGATTAGTAACGATACTAATGTTAGTTACTTTGAAGTAGGGTAAATTCATACAATTTAAAAAGTAGACAGAGGTACAGCCAGTGCACCCACAACCGCGACCGCGAGTAGGTTATCATGTTGTCTATAAATTGTCTATAAAGTTTGGTTGGTTTGTATTGATTTTTTTTAAACGTAGCCTACGCTTGACCCCAAATCTTTAAATATCAAGTTTTATCCCTCCATGTCAAGTTCCATTAAAATTGGTTCACAGGTTTAGTGGTATTAGAGTAACAGATAGACAGACGCACATTTATAATATTAGTATGGAAGTATGGACATAATAAGTGAAAAAAATATGGAAAAGTAACCTATGTTCATCCCAAGATTTGGATATATGGATGGATGATTGTTGAAAACTGAACGGATTTCTATGAAATTTGGCACGCCGATAGACAATGACCCGGAATAGCAGAAAAACTAATTTTCATCCCAGAAAAATGAGTTGTTCCCGTGGGATTCATTAAAAAATTATAATTGTCTGCAAGGTTTTACTCCTTCATACATATGTACCAATATACATAAATAGATATGTATATATACTTTCTTACGTATAATAGAAGTTCACTGTAAGAAATTAATAAAAGAAATCGATGATTTTCTTATAATAAACATGACTTCATCACCGATAAAATGTAAATATCTGGTTGACCGAGCTTTGCTCGGTTTTTCACATATTTTTGAAACCGATCTTTTCTTGGACCTTGAAACTTGATAAATCGATTCCTAAAGAATATATAATTTTTTTTTTCTGTGCCTGATTGACCTAGCTTTGCTTGGTTTTTCACATACCCATATCTTGGAAACCGATTGCCGGCGTAGGGACGTGACGACCCCATCGCCCACTGGTGGGATAATTTTTGTACAAAAATTATTTAACACCGGTGCAGTCAGTCAACCAAATTAGTGGTAGTGCCATACTGCATTTGCAACTGAATAGGCCGGCACGCCCGGGGAGATACCACTCTCTCACTTAACACCGACGTAAAGTAGCAGCCCTGCTGCTGCGTTTCGTTCGGTTTGTGAGAGTCCCGGAGGCCTACCCCCCCCCCCCACGTACACTATGAATGCGCAATTAAAAAAGAATCTACCCCAGGGGGGTACCACTTGCACCAGCAGTGGAGAATCCCCCTCTGGGCATCCGTGCTCTGGATTTCAGCCAGATCACGGATGCTCAGGCTGCCCTGCGTATTCTGGGGGGGGGGCAAAATTGCGTTCACAAACAATCCTGTCCGGGGCAGACAAAGCAAGAAGGCCATGACACCCCCTACCACGCTTACTGTGGATTTCTGTAATATTAGGGGGCTTCATTCCAACTTGAACGCCGTCCACTACCATCTCGAGACGGCGAAGCCAGCTTTGCTCTTCTTGACCGAGACACAGATATCTTCTCCGGCTGATACTTCCTACCTCTCCGACCCGGGGTACAAACTGGAACATTCCTTTGTACCGCGGGCTAGTGTGTGCGCATACGTCAGAGAAGATATCTGTTACCGGCGCCTCGGCAGACTTGAAGGTTAGGAACTATCCATCCTTTGGTTACGCGTAGCTTGCGACGACCATCCACGCAGCTACGCGTGCCTATACAGGTCCCATAGCGAGAATACTGAAGTTGACCGGCTCGTTGAGCATTTACAAACGGCTGTAGATTCCGTGTTAGAGCAGACCCCCTCCGCAGAGATCGTGATCTTGGGCGATTTTAATGCCCACCACGCCGAATGGCTTTGTTCGCGCACCACCGATCATGCGGGGAGGTCTGTTCACGATTTTGCCTTGGCGTATGGTCTTACACAACTGGTAACTTCGCCCACGCGAGTTCCCGATGTGGATGACCATACGCCTTCACTGTTGGACCTTTTGCTGACCTCTTATCCGGACCATTACCAGGTATCTGTGGACGTCCCACTTGGTTCGTCAGACCACTGCCTGATCCGGAGTAAAGTGCCGGTTTCGCGCCTATCATGGCCTCCTTTAGCAGGCTGTCGTCGCGTTTGGCACTATAGGTCAGCAGATTGGGACGGGATGCGGTCTTTTTTTGCGTCCTACCCATGGGGGCGATTGTGCTTCCCGCTGGATGATCCGAGTGTAGTCGCTGACTCTATTGCCGATGTGGTGCTGCAGGGCATGGAACTTTTCATTCCATTTTCTGCGGTACCAATTGGTGGTAAGTCTCAGCCTTGGTTTGGTCGCTCTTGTAAAACGGCTTCACGCCGAAAGCAGGAGTGTTACCGGGCTTGGGCTTCTGCGTCCGCATCTTGTGATGAAAAAACCAGCATATTACGTAAGGAGTACAATTCCGCCTCGAGGTACTTCAAAAGAGCTATCGCCAAGGCAAAATCTGAACACATAGGCAGAATTGGCGAGAAATTAGTTCGCCTTCCTTCAGGGACCCGTGCGTTCTGGTCTCTCGCCAAGGCTGTCTTAGGGAATTTCTCACAGCCCTCTCTTCCATCTTTGCACGGAGACGATGACTCTTTGGCCCATACCGCAAAGGAGAAGGCCGATCTCCTGGGCTCCTTCTTTGCGGCCAACTCGACTCTTGATGACCAAGGGAACGCACCGCCTACCATCCCGCAGTGTGATAGTTGTATGCCAGAACTACAATTTCGGCAGTCATCTGTGCGTAAAGCACTACTTTCCTTGGACATCCACAAGTCGAGTGGGCCGGATAGCATCCCTCCGATCGTGCTAAAAGTGTGTGCTCCAGAGTTGGCGCCAGTATTAACACGCCTATTCCGGCTCTCCTACTCACTCGACGTGGTACCGAATTCATGGAAGAGAGATTTGGTTCATCCCATCCCTAAAAAAGGAGATCGCTCTAATCCGTCTAACTATCGGCCCATAGCCATAACCTCCTTGTTCTCCAAAATTATGGAGACGATCATCAACTCTCAGCTCCTCAAGTATTTAGAAGAGCACCAGCTGATTAGCGACCGTCAGTACGGTTTCCGTCGCGGCCGTTCAGCTGGTTACCTTCTAGTATACCTAACTCATCGGTGGGCGGAAGCAGTTGAGTCCAAGGGGGAGGCGTTGGCAGTTAGTTTGGACATAGCGAAGGCCTTTGATCGGGTATGGCACAAAGCGCTTCTCGCGAAGCTGCCTTCCTATGGGCTTCCCGAGAAATTATGCAAGTGGATCACCAGTTTTTTGGCTGATCGGAGCATCAAGGTCGTTGTCGACGGTGCGTGCTCCGACCTTAAATCTGTCAATGCTGGTGTTCCCCAAGGCTGCGTGCTATCACCGACTCTGTTTCTTCTGCATATCAATGACATGATGCGAATTCGCAACATACATTGCTATGCGGATGACAGTACTGGTGATGCTACATACTCCGGCCGAAGCGGTATTTCTCGGGAACACGTCGAAGAGTGCCGAAACAAGCTTGTGTCTGAAGTCGAGAATCGACTTACCAATGTCTCTGAATGGGGTCGTCAAAACCTGGTCACTTTTAACCCCAAGAAGACACAGCTTTGCGTGTTCACCGCAAAAAAGACACCCTTTGTCGTATCACCTCGATTTGGGGATACTCTCCAGACAGCCTCAGCTAGTGTCGGAATCCTGGGAGTCGACATATCGAATTACGTTCAGTTTCGCAGTCATTTGGAAGGCAAGGCTAAATTAGCCTCTAAAAAGCTCGGTGTGCTCAGCAGAGCGAGACAGTACTTTTTGCCGGCCCATCGCCTTCAACTTTATAAGGCACAGATTCGGCCTCACATGGAGTACTGTTCTCATCTCTGGGCCGGGGCTCCCCAATACCAGCTTCTTCCTCTTGATCGCATACAGCGTAGAGCGGTTCGAATCGTTGACGAGCAGGCTATTTCGGAACAGCTCGACTCTTTGGCATTACGCAGAGATGTAGGTTCACTCTGCGTCTTCTATCGTCTTTATCATGGGGAGTGCTCCGACGAGTTGTTTGGAATAATTCCTGCCGCCGAATTCCACCATCGGACATCGCGTCAAAATTCAAAGTTCCATCCTCACCATCTCGATGTCTGGAAATCCACAACTGTGCGTTTCTCCCGACACTTTTTGCCTCGCACTACTCTGTTGTGGAATCAATTACCGGCAGGGGTATTTCCGAACGGATACGACATAGGGACCTTCAAGAAAAGAGCTTACTCATTCTTAAAAGGCCGGCAACGCAACTGCAAGTCCTCTGGTATTGCAGATGTCCATGGGCGGCGGTGATCACTTACCATCAGGTGCACTTCATGCTCGTTTGCCCCCTCTTCTATAAAAAAAAAAAAACGAGCTTTTCTTGGACTTGGAACCTTGATAAATCGATTCCTTAACCCGAAAACCCCTACTTTGTGACTTTCATGAAAATCGTTGGAGCCGTTTCCGAGATTCCAATTATATATATATATATATATATATATATATATATATATATATATATAAAATATAAACCAATATAAACCTAAAATTGTAGAGAAGCATTTAAACTACCCCCTGCCAGTCGTTCTTTGTATTAGAATAGTGTTATAAGAAAAATATCGTTCTTTATTTACACGTTTCTTGCCGATGCTACCAGCAAGTTTAGAAACATTCGTGGCAGTAATGACAATTATGGGAATATTGTCGGTAATTTTCATCACTATGCCCGACCCGGTAATCGTACCCGAGACCTCGTATGGTCAACACCGACACCATACCAATAGACCATTGATAGACACCATACCAATAGATGCGGCTCATCATGTAATTAGTCCAGTAATTATTATTAAATTTTCAAATGTTATTTGTATCGGGCGAGACAGGATCGGATTGTATAATCATGAAACGTAATCATACGGTTTAATTACTGTGGCTGCATTTGTTACGTCGATTTCCAACTCAAACGAATGCGACGGCAATTAATTTGTACTAATTTATATTAATATCTCTACAAACTTAATTAATATGTATTATAAATACGAAAGGTTGGATGTTTGGATGGATGGATGTTTGTTACACCAAACTACTGAAACTGACTGACTGAACAAACTGACAGACAAAATTTTTCCAATGTTTACGTTGATGTTAGAGATTCATAAAATAAATATATATCACGAAATTTCGCAAAAAACTTTAATATACTGACAAACGCTACAGATTTGTAGTAGTACAGATAGATAATCTGTATTAATACCGCCCCGTTGATCGAGTGGTTAGCGACCCTGAATACGCAATCGACGGGGCTCGGGTTCGGTCCCCGACGGAAACAAGCATTTATGTGATGAGCATAAATGTTTGGATTTCCGGGTTTGGGTGTTTATCAAACATATTCTAGTATTTATATATGTATTTATATGTATTAATATCGTTGATTAACACCCATAACACAAGCAAATAATTTGCTTACTTTGGGGTTAGATCAGTAAGTGTAATTTGTCCCGTCAATATTTATTTATTACTAGCTGTTGCCAGCGACTTCGTGCGCGCGGAGTTCGTTTACTCCGCACAGCCCCTCCCCAGTAGATGATAGCATCATAATATGTAGCCTATATGTTGACCCGACCTATTAGTAATATTCATACAAAATTTGAAGTAAATCCTTGCAGTACTTTTTGAGTTTACCCCGGACATACATACAGACAAACAGACAAAAATTCTAAAAACTATATTTTTGGCTTTGATATCGATTATAGATCACGCCCCAAGTATTCTTTTAAAAAAATGTTAAATGTACAGTTTTGACTTTCCTACGATTTCAATATATTATAAATGCGAAAGGTTGGATGTTTGGATGAAGGATGTTTGGATGGATGGATGCTTGTTTCTCAACCACGCCAAATCTTCTGAACGGATTTGGATGAAACCTAGCACACAGGTAGATAGATAAACCTGCGATAGCACATAGACTACTTTTTATCCCGGAAAAATTATTTGATCCCGCGGGATTCACTAAAATCTTTTATAGTGCAGTGGGCACGCTGCATCTAGTATTGTATATGCGTCAGTCTGTCCGTTAGTTTCATCTCCACGGTTAATCCGCTAATACGATGAAATTTGACAAGGAGTAGTAATTGAAAATTTGAAGTCAAACAAACATCTTTTACAAAAATTAAACCCTAAAGTCAAAAATAGAGGATGTACTCGGACACGTATGGTTGAGAATTAAGGATTGTGTGAAATATTATATTGATGACATTACTCTGTGCCTAGCGGTCTCTGTGGTCTAGGGTTCTGGTGTCGGCGTTGACCACATAAGCTCTTAGGTTCGATTCCCGGGTCGAGCAATTCAAAAAATATGTTTTGCCAGGAATTGAATAAATCCTGGTTGGCGATGGACCTATCATATCAAGGGACTAAGTATTTTCGGGTAATTGTGAAATGAAATTTAAAAAATGATAAAGATTTATTTGCAGGAATATGGGTGTCATAAGTTATTAAAAATTACTTAAAATGCACGTGGCAACGTGGGCAAACTGGTTTTACCTCTGCTTACCTTCTCGGGGAAACGGGAGTAAAGGTACTTTTTATGACATTACTCTCCTCGCGGGCGAAGCTGCGCGAGTCAGCTAGTCATATTGCTACCGTGCAGCCCACTGCATTATAAAAGGTTTTTGGCAAATCCCGCGGGACAACTCATTTTTCTGAGGAAAGTAATCTATCTCCCCGTGTTGGTCCCGGGCTCCTTTGAAGAATAGGCCAACTGCCGTTCTGCCAGGCAGGTCGTAAACGGCGACTGAGTGGCTATGCGCGTCACTACCATCGTGACTACTAGGTGGTAGAATTCTGCATCGGCTCGACCGCGTCTGGTACTACCGCCTTAGCTATTCCTGCCGCAATAGCGTCCATGCTGGTCAATGTAGTGTTCCGGTTTAGAGGGTAAGGTAGCCGGTAAACTTATGCATGTGGCATTAAACCTCACCACAAGATAGCAACGCACCATTAACATCTTTGGTGTCTATAGGCGATGGTTTACTATTTCCATCAGGAGACCCATCTGCTTGTTTGCTATCTTATGATATAAAAAAAAGTGCTATTCTAGGTCATCATCTACCTGCGTGCCAAATTTCATGCGAATCGGTTAAGTGCTTTTGGCGTTATTGAGTAACAAACATTTATACATCCAAAGACAAAAGTTTGATATATACAATACTATCTGCACCGCGCAGCCTTCTGCATTCTATGTATGCCGCATTCTTGATGAATCTTACGGGAACAACTCATTTTCCCGCGATAAAAAATCCTAATCCATTCCGTAGTAGCGTGATTGAGTAACAAACATCCATCCAAACATCCAAACTTTCGCAATCATAATATTAATACAGAAATATAGATAAATTCAGTAAAGCGACAAGACAACAACTTTTTTCCAACCTTATGTTTCTCTGAAATGCTGAATCAGATCTTCGGCAAACGAAACTGGCGGGTTTTCCTAGGAGCGTTCGGCCTGGTTACCTACACTAATAATTTCAATATTCCTTGACAGCATAAAGTATCTTCACGCCCGTATCCCTGAAAGTGTAGGATATTACATTATTAAGGGATACTTTGGTCCCACAATGTGATAGGTGGCCAGCCTATCGCTAACCGGGCACTTTCCAATCCCAGGCAATGTTGTTTTTGTCAGAAAACTGAAAAAACACACTTTTTAAATTGCCCGACCCAGGTATCGAACCCGGGACCTTATGTGGTCAACTCCGACACCGGACCACTACACCACAGAGGCGATTATTTATTATAAAACTACTAGCTGTGCCCGCGACTTCATCTGCGCGGGTCTTTTAAAGTAGCCTAAGTTACACCTTATTACATCAGCTATCTACCAGTGAAAATCCCGTCAAAATCGGTCCAGCCGTTCCAGAGATTAGCCGGAACAAACAGACAGACAGACAGATGGACAGACAGACAAAAATCGTAAAAAGTGTTATTTTGGTATGTGCACCGTGTATACATCCATATGCATTTAGTTAAAACCGGTTATTTTAATATTACAAACAGACACTCCAATTTTATTTATTTGTATAGATATATAGATGTATAGATATATGATTGCCATTTTTTCCACAAACTTGTCTGAAAAAAGAAATTTGTTATTAACTTATGAAGTAACGTACGTCAGTATCCAAAACCAAAGTCCGTTAATAGTTCGCTAGGTCAAAGTTTATGCAAGGTATATAAACCAAAATACAAAGCTAAAGTCACAAACAAAAGTAATCTCGAAAGCACATTAAAAAATGTACAAAGCGCTTTCGCAACATAATTATATTGCAACAACGACAACATAGATGTGACAGAATCGTAAGGTCTAAAATGATTGATAGTTTGTTGGTGACAAGTGCCTATTGAATGAAACTTCAAGAGAAGAAAGTACCTTCTAGGGATGTGCGTTCTATCTTAGGCCCCATCTTAGCTTACCACCAGGCGAGCTCGTGGTCAAGCGCTTCCCTATCGATAATAAAAAAAAACTTTCTAATGGTAAAATTTTTTTTAAGATTAATCCTGTAGTTTTTGAGTTTATTCATAAAAATACAAAAATTCAAAAAAACAAATATTTTCTTTTTATGATATTATCTAGTGTGTTATAATAAAAAAATCGTTATTTCTTTACCTAAAACAAAACTTATCTTCAATGCTTAAATATGATACTAGATTCGTTTAATAGTCAGTTTATGCAAAGAGTTGGTGTCTGTAATGGTTTTTAATCGGTACTAAATATCACTGCTTTTACTACTACAATTACTAGGTGGTATAGTTCTGTATTGTCTCGCCCGGATCTGGTACCACCGCCTTATCTATTCCTGTCGCAATAGCGTCGGTGCTTGTCACTAACGTGTTCCGGTTTGGAGGGTAAGGTAGCCGGCTAACTTATGCATATGGCATTAGACCACGCCACAAAATAGCAACGCATTATGAACATCTTTGGTGTCGGTTGACTTTTTCCATTAGGAGATCCATCTTGTTTGTTTGTTTTCGTATGATATAAAAAAAACTTAAAAAATCAAGTCCTGAGCCGATGAAATAAGTTTAACAAAAGTTTTTTCTTAATTTAAGTCTAAGCGGGGAGTAAACTCTCCCAAATAGGACAGAATGGTGCAAATCTGTTCATATAAGATGGAGCTAATCCCGAATATATACATAAAAAACCGGCTTAGGAATCGGCTACTTTTCGGAAATCCGTTGAAAATACATATCTTTTTCCAATTTCGATAGATCTTGGCTACTGGCCTGGACCACAGACCTCACGAATACTAATAGACGCGGTGTTGAGCGGAAATCGTGTAGCTTTTAATATTAGCAAATGCTTGTAAATTTCAGACTCCTGTAGATATATTACCTTCACGCCCGTGGCTCCGAGAGTCTAGGCAAAGGTACAACAAGTGCAGCCACGATTAGCCGAAAATACTTGGTCCCACAAATGTGATGATAGGTGGCAAGCATATCGCCAACCAGGCATTTTCCGATCTCTGCTAACATTGTTTTTATCATAAAACTGAAAAACACAATAATTAACGGGATCTTACAGCGTTTATGTGATGTATTGTTTTCCCGATATTTCGGCGCTATTGCAAGCACCATAATCACGGGCGATTTGAAGCATCGCGGGAAGTTGAACTATTATGAGCAGACAAGCCTGTCTACCCTTTTTCTTATTCGTTTTCCCGTACCACTAGAACTCGTATGAAAGCCGTGAAAGCTTAAAAGTATAAATGAAAAAACATATTTTCTAACCGCCAGACCCGGGAATCAAAATCGAGACCTCATGTGGTTAACGCCAACGCCGGACCACTTACCACGTAGGCGATAATTATTATATCATGAAAAAATAGATAGAATGTCATGTTTTACTATTTTTCGCGCCAAATAAGAATCCAAGGCTTAAAAACCGGCCAAGTGCGAGTCAGACTCATGCACAAAGGGTTCCATACCATCAGAGCAAAAAAACGTACGAAAAAACAAGTTTATTGTATGGGGACAATTGATATTTTAATCTAGGATATATATGATTATTTTTAGATATTCAAAATGGCTCTAAATAACTCTGAATCATAATATGTGTATTTATTATCATTACTAATATTATTATTATTTATTTTAACATCGTATATTATTCGCTTAGGCTATCTAGCTAGAAGATAGATTAATCTGCCCGTATTAGCGACTTAGACTATAGTGTTCATTTTCTTTGTTTTAATGTAAAATTACGTACCTACAGTTGTAAAGGAAGGAAAAAGGCTGCATATAATATTAAATGATCGACTTGTACATGGTCAAATATTTTCATTAAATCTCAAATTAGGAATTTATTTCAGACTGAATATTCCATATAGTATGTATTTTTGCCATTTCATCAATAAATAATAAATATCTCAGTATCGAATTGGTCTATGCTAATCATGAAGTACTAACCGCGCGGTTCCCGCAGTGCAATTGAACGTTGGCAAATTGACATATCAAAAAGTGCTCCATAGTAATAGAACCGCGCGGGCGCCCGAACGATTTAGTGCTTGTTCAGACTGCAGGAACCGCACGATTAAGTCTGCTTAACCGCGCGGTTAAGTCCGATTACATAAATACGCTTATAAATAGTACCCGCATAATTCCCGCTCAATTTTAAGACTGCACGGTTCCCGCCGTGTCTGAAAATGCGCTTAATTTTCTTGCAGTTGAGTTGCGGTTACGTCTGAACGATTTCATAAATACTTATATAAATAGGACCCGCACAATTCCCATGCGGTTCTAAAACCGCAAGGTTTCCATAATGTCTAAACAAGCGCTAACAGTCGTAGATGAACAATCATCTATAATCTATATGGTGTGGATGAAATCGCTCAGTTCGGCGAATGCAATTGCGTAATTTAGATGCCGGCACTAAATTAAATAACTCATCAGAACATTTCCCATTATACAGTTGGTGAACACATATGGAGATCTAATGTCTCTCCGGAGACTAAGTGGTTCAAGACCGCTTGTAAGAGTAGGTTTGTCGATAAAGCGTGCTCGACTGCTCGACTTTGAATTTTATTATATTGAAGTTGGTTGGATATTGGAGATTTTGATACTGAGGTGCTCTGATCTTAAGAATGACAACGCGCTATTAACGTTTTTAGTCAAATATAAGTGATGTTTATCATTTTTCATCAGAAAAGCCATCTGCTTGTTCAGAGATAGACTGACTTACAAAATATAAAGAAAATATGTTTCGCAAGTTGATAAAATATGAATATAATTTTTCTTTAGTTTTGTACACGTGTTTTTCTACCTTATTTTATTTTTTTCTTTTACTTTGGGCTTGCTGAAAGAAATTTCTTTAGAGATAAGCTTGCCTTTTGTACTAATTTTGCTTTGTTAATCGTGCGCAATAAATGGTTAAATAAAAATAAATGACTGAATGACTGTGAGATATGAATATTAAATCATAAAGTACGTGGTCTAGGGGTAGCCTATTTGGCTTAGATAGATGAGTTCCCGGGTTCGATCTCAGGTCGGGCAAAAGAGTTAATGAGGTTTTTTCGAGGTTTTCTCGAAAATCTAAAATCTCAGTACTAGCTCGAAGTCTGGCGGCGTGGTGTATTGCCACTTCCATTCCTTGGACGAGCACGTAAAGCTGTTAGTCCTGATTATCGCGAGAAAATATAGTCGATAATAGTTAACATGTCTCTAAACGCGGCGATTAAGATCACCACTTATCTCGCCAACCGACACCCCCGGTGATTGCGGTGAGCTGGCAAGTCCAAAGACGTTCGGTTTACTCTGCCATCCCTGCAAGGGAACCGGGCGTGATAATACTTTACTTTTACTTTTAGTAGATACAGATAAGCAACAACGCTAATTATGAACGGGAATAAACAAAAAATAAAATAAGGTTTTTAAACCTTTACCTGACCGAAGCCAAACCACTCTCAAAGCAAAAACATTTCTGTTTTATATCTTTTTTATATTTAGGTGGCTCAAACAAATATTTTATGAACCTTGTGTAGCAAAGAAAGCGACCCACAGTTTTTGCTATAAATTTTAAGCTCGCAAAAAAAGTGCTATAAAACCATATATTGTTTGCATAACTCTAATATTGCTTTCCAATAATGTAAAAATTATTGATGCATTGCCCGCATTCTAAAATAGCAACATGAAAGCAAGGTAATTGTCTAACTTTTATATAGTTTCACATATCACATGTCATAAATATGAGTAGTTCGTGCGGCTTAAATCCTAAATATCTGGTTGACCGAGCTTTGCTCGGTTTTTCACATATTTTTGAAACCGATCTTTTCTTGGACCTGGAACTGTGATAAATCGATTCCTATAGAATAAATAATTTTTTTTGTACCTGGTTTACCGAGATTCCGAGATTCCAATTATATATATATATATATATATATATATATATATATATATATATATATATATATATATATACAAGAATTGCTCGTTTAAAGGTATTAGATAAGGTTAGCGTATGACCTGTCAATAAAATGTCATCGTTGCTTTGTAATTTTTACACTGCATATCTTGCCCTTCTCTCCGAAACACAGTAAAAGCTGTTTCACGGGAGAAACAAGCAAGATGGTGGTACCCGCGCAGCCGGGGGCGCGGCACGGCGCAACCCTTCCACCGGTAAAAAAAAGAGAAAATTTTCCTGATAATAAGAGGAAATGATCGCCTATAGACATTAAAGATCAGCAGTATTATAATGCCACAATTATAAGTTTTCTTTGTATCATAAGATAGCAAACAAGCAGATGGCTCTCCCGACGGAAAGAGAAGCCATAACCTATAGACACCAAACGTGTTAACGGTGACTATATTCATGTGACGGGGTGACAATATCTGTATTGTCTCGTCCGGGTCTGATACCACCGCCTTAGCTGTTCCTTCCACAATATCGTCAGTGTTTGTCATTGTCGTATCGGTTTGTAGGGTAAGGTAACCGGTAAATTTATGCATGTGACATTAGACCTCGCCACAAAATAGCAACGCATCATTAACATCTTTGATGTCTATAGACGATAGTTGACTATTTCCATCAGGAGACCCATCTGCTTGTTTGCTATCTTATGATACAAAAAAACCTTTTGCAAAGGTTTATTATCATAACATCAGTGCCTATCACTATCGTGCTCCAGTATAAAGGATAAGTTAACAGGTAAACACACATGTGACATTTAAACCCTCCACAAGGATGGTGCGTGCCATAACATCTTTGGTGTCTATAGGAAATTGTAACCTCTTCCCTTAGGAAAATCATCTGATTGATTGGTATTCTATGAAAAAACAAAAAATGTGAATTTATGTTAATTAAACCTTACTTACAGAAATAACAAGACTTCAAATAAAAGCTTTTAATATTGTTTCTTTTGTTTTTACAAATACATAGTTTATTTTTAGTAGTGAAAACGTATATATTTTTTCCTTTATATAGAGTAACGCAATAAAGAAATTGTATAATTAATCATGATTATTGAAGTAAAGTATAAAATATCATCATGGTTCTGTTGTGAGATAGGTAGAGTGGACCGGACCAATATAAACTTGTTGGTGGTTTCTATTCTTTGGATGGTGATTTCTATCGAGTCATTGTACAAACTTAATAACAATCACCGTTTATTTCTAACAACAACCGGAATCAACAGCTTTACTTGCTCATATGCAGTTTAGAGACTAGTGGTCTACTAGGTACTAGTCTCTGAACTACTACTGAGATTTAGATTTTTAATTAATATTGAGAAATTTTCATTATACGGCCTGTCAAGTAAGTCGACCTAAACCTTGAAGGGGGTAATAGGGTATCTGATTCTTATTCTAAATAAATTTAAAAAATAGGCAATATTTACGTAACTACATATTTATCTTTGCGTATTATTTGCACTCACCAATGTGCGTATGAATTATGACTTTATTGAAAAAATTAGGTTAAAATTTAAGGGTATGATTTTTTTTTATTTGGAACGAGAATCAGATACCCTATTACCCCCTTCAAGGTTTAGGTCGACTTACCTATCTGTAATTTTATAGCACAACTATTGGTGGATTGAAATAAAGCTGTTTGATGTTTGAAGCTGAATAAATTGATCTTATTATCATAAATATTGATGATAGCGTTTGTACCTTACTTTTTGTAGCCGCTTCTAGCACCTTTTTAATTTTAAATTTAATTTTTAACAAATATACTAGGTGGTAGAGTTCTGAACCATTTCGCCGGTATCACCGCAACATCAATGCTTGTCACTGTCGTATTACGGTTTGGAGGGTAATGTAGCCAGTAAACTTATTCATATGACATCATACCCTACCCTACGGTTAGCAACGCACCATTAATATCTTTGATAACTATAGGCGGTGGTGGTTTCTTCACATCAGAGGAGCCATTCGCTCGTTATATTCCTACAATAATATACTATATACAAATAATATAGAGAGCTATATACAAATACTCAGAATCGATGAATTCAGACCCACCTTAATACCGCAAAGCTAAATAAATGGGATATTAAATATGAGCCTTTGTAATGTTTAATTGTACTATTAAATTATTACGTCATTATATCATGCCAAATAGATTAACTCATTACGTCATGCCAAATAGAGTTATTTTTTAAAACATAGCGAGCGCAATGTACATTTTTGAAGTTTGTAAGCAAAAATAATAAGAAAAACGGGAAATATAATACAAATATTAATATAATCGTAAGTTTTTGTTTCTAATAACTGGATTTTCTATTTTGGAGGTCATGGGAGTAAAGTGTGATAAGAGTATTAACTTCAAGGTTTGGGAACGGCCCCTTAAAACACATGACCTATTCTAAAAGTACATCTTAACCCGTTTATTCATTCGATAAAGTGTAACATAGTAACCAGAATATACACTTAAGTTTCTGTGCCAGTATTCATATTTATCTATATTCCATATATAATATCATAAGTAAAAGTCTATCTCGACGGACCCTACGTATATAAGGACATGTCAAAATGTAAATTTTATTATTATATATATGGCTTTAAATTGTCCAAATGCTCATATCTATATAAGATTTTTTCTTTTTATGTATTTCGCTACTTATACAAATCGGATAAGAGAACAAGTGTAATAACTACAAACAATAGGTGTCGTATATGCGGATATCATACTTATCGTTCTGTACGGTGTTTTCAAATGCGCGTTTTAAAATTAAAACGCTGTATAGAGACGTGTCTTTATTAACATATTTTTAATATTTTTGGGTGGTGATCTTAAGTTAAGATAGATATTGAAAATGAAATCTATATTAATATGGTATTGTTGCTTTTCATAAAAAAATTATATTTTATGAATTCATCAAATTAGAGTTTCCGTTTTTTTCTTTTCAGCATATAAAGAGGTATCTCCGACTTGTCGATATGAACGTCAGTGTAAAAGCAGTCACATATCAGTTTTTTCGGCAAAATATTAAAAAAAAAAAAATACTTAAATACTATTGTTACGTACTTCGGGTTCGTAATTGTAAGAAAACACCACTTATATTAAATCCGTGTATTTATGATACAGATACACAAAACAACACAACGTAATACTCAAATACTCTGATTAACACTAGTCACTCACTGTACTATCACTGGACTTAACCGACTACACAATAGAACCCTTCTCGCTTCGCACGGGTCGCTTCCAGTATCGCTTTCGATCGCTTTATAAAAACTGCCCTGCGTTCGTCAACACATCTCTATTTATACCCAGGTTAAAGTTCTAAAACAATCGCGAATGTTCTCCAATCATCTCGTAAATAATAGACAATTTTTGAAAACAAGTTATGACTCATAAATCCTAGTACGCGCTACTTTCAATCTTATGCCCTATATCACAAAGTTCATTATGGTATAGCTATTCCGATACCGGCCATCTATTTGTTTATTAATAGGAGTAGCTATCTCTTTCTTTTATTTCTAGATCCCTCCAGCGTTCCAACTCTACACGTTTCTAGATTATTCGTAACACTATTAAGGTAAAGAATCATTTCAAGATAGATTTGAACATTAATTACGCTCTCCTGTAAACCTCAGTTTTTGACATGTCCTTAAAACCTATTGTGTTTCCTAATCGGATAAACATATGCGAAAATATAATAACAAACGTATAATAAACTAGTAGTTAAACTCATTAGTTAAACGAAATACGATTAGCAATGGAATATTGTAATAAAGGTTAGCTTGTTTAGTCAATATTTGGATGCACTCAATCAAATATGGAAATATAGTTTACTAACGCTATCGAGAAGACCTAGCACGAATAGCATTACAATAAATATTCGCTTGTACCTTCAGAGAGTTTAATGCACTACTACTAGATAAGCTATGCTAAGAAGAAATCGGTTTTATTTTTGTTAAAACTTGCTTCAGCGTCGAAACAATAATAATAAATCGTCCAAATAAAGTCAAAATTAAGCAGCGCTACAGCGTACAATGTATCTATATTAATATTATAAATGCGAATGTTTGGGTATTTGGATGGATGGAAGTTTGTCACTCAATCACACAAAAGGTACTGAACGGATTTAAATGAAATTTATCACACATGTAGATGATGACCTGGAATAGCACATAGGCAACTTTTTATTTCGGAAAAAAATAGGTTATCCCGTGGGATTTGCTAAAAACTATTATAATGCAGCGGGCTGAACGTTGCAGTTAGTAATATTGTTCGCGACCAAAAAATAACAGCGACCAATTTTATGTTGCTTATGCTTTTTATTCAACAAGATCTTATTTAGGTACTTACTGTTCATGGACTGTGCTTTACTGATATGGAAGTAGCGTGGAGCTAGGCCTATCTGGTACGTTAGTGCATGCCATCTTTGTGTACCTTAACAAAAATACCTACACCTGCCAAAACATTATACGTACACTCAATAATCGATCAATGTCCCTATTCAAGTTTGTTATTTCAATCGAATTGAAGCGTTTAGGGCTGTTACATACATAAACACGATACAACGTCGGGTCGTGCTGCAACGCACGCGACATAATGTGTAAAAAATGTGTAGAGCCCTAAACACTTCGATTCAATTAAAATTTTTTTAGGTGGATAGTTCCCCGGATAACTCTATTCTGTTGTATTGTGGAATAACAAGAAATAAAAATCTGTCTACTATTAAGAAAAAACATTGCAATGACATCGATATTTTACATACATACAAAAACTTGTTCTTTTTTGAAAAAAATTTTGAAGATTTATTACTTGCAATGTAGCAAAAATAATATAACATACTACTCGATTTCGATTGGACTTATGCTTGGCCCCTTGATATCCATAGTATTCGATGTATCGCAAAAGTGGATTTGTTACGTATGATTAATATTTATTCAGTATAACAAATTAAACGTTTAATCATTTGGGATGTATTGTAAACCTATAATTAATTAATTATTACAAACAATCGATTTGTGTAGTTTGGTTTAGAGAATGATCTTATATTATTGACCTAATGTTAGCCATTAACCACTGTGTAATCAATGTTGGAGTTGAAACTCTCTCTTAAATATATCTAGATAATTTACATCCATTATGTATTTAGGTTCATTCGTGTTACGTTGCATTTACATAACAAATATCCAATCCTTATGTTATGTAAATTACGAGTATTGTGTTATATTATTTTTTATTACGTGTAATTTACATGTAATTGTATAGAATACGAATGTGGATGGATGTAGATACCGGGGAAGATCAAGAATGTCAATAATAATATTGATCAGTTGTTGTCCAAAGGTGGTGTCAAGAGTCTTTGAACCGCCGTGTTTGCGTGAAGAGAGTCATAAATGTGGAGGATATATATATAATATATATATATATATATATATATATATATATATATATATATATATATATATATATATATATATATATATATATATATATATATATATATATATATATACATATATACATATATATATACATATATATATATATATATACATATATACATATATATATATACATATATATATATATACATATATACATATATACATATATATATATATATATATATATATATATATATATATATATATATATATATATATATATATATATATATATATATATATATATATATATATATATATATATATATATGTATATATATATATATACATATATAATGCTGCGGCCGCACTTGCGTCTTGCGTTTATCGTCACAAAGCTGCAGATACAACCGGCTATTATCGGCTATCGTGTGCCTTAGCGCGCTAATATCTTCGGGACGATACACGCAGGTGCGGCGGAAGGGTAGATGGTACACGGTGGAATTTAAGAAGTCACTTGGTCTTTATTTTAATTCCAGTAAAATCACTATGCACTTGAATCAAAAAATATCATAATATAAAATATATTATTGATAAGGATATAGCTACATCATGGCATTCCAAATCAGGCAGTGCGTTTCGAAAACCACTTAACTTACTAATTAAGAAGACGTATAGCTATGTAAAGAACTTGTATTTACTACTTAATGATTAAAGTGACAACATTCCTACATAAAGCAAAGATTAATGAGTACGTTAGTACATAGAAGTCGTTGATATAAAACGAGAATTATTCTCATTCTTCTTTTTTTATATGTAGGCGCAAGACGTTACGCCACTTCCTCTTATAAAGTCACCTGCTAGTATGTAGAAGAAAAGTAAAATCTATATTATATATATATATATATATATATATATATATATATATATATATATATATATATATTAATATTATAAATGCGAAAGTTTGGATGTTTGGATGGATGTTTGTTACTCAATCACGCAAAAACTACTGAACGGATTAAAATGAAATTTGGCACAGAGGTAGATAATAACCACATAGGCTACTTTTTATCCCGGAAATATTAGGCAATCTCGCGGGATTAACCAAAAAAATATATTATGCAGTGGGCTGCACGCAGCAGCTAGTATTATCTATGGCAACACAAAATGTAACACATATGGCCAGTGTAATAGATCTTCCACACGTTTGGATCTAAACACCAGCCAAGGGCACTTTGGTTTAGTTGGAGTCAAAATCAATTGTGTAGACGTTGGTTCATGTCAATATTTGATTGGCCAAAAAATTATATCCTCTAATTTTATTTTTTATCTAATCTCATAAAAGAGTAGCAACGCATAAACACTGTCGTGCAAACTCATCGCACCTGAAGAGTCGAAAAGAAGACGAAACAGTGAAATCGCCATCACGGCTTGGCACGACTAAGGCCGGACTGAGTTGTTGGGGATTTTTCAGTTAAGAAGGAAACCAGAGACCGATAGGTCATCCAGCCCCTGTGCTGGTTTAGGCGTGAGCCGAAACTCAACATCGTTAGCTTATGACAAAGCGTTTCGTACTTCATGTACTCAGCAGATGGGCGACAGCCCATTACGCTGTATGTTATGCTTATCGGCATAGGATACAACTGAGAATAGACCCCGTCAGGGGAGGACCATCCACTCTTGAGTCTATTGGAGCAACGCTCGCTAGATCAAGTGCCGCTTCAGCGGTTAGGATTGGAACCCATTCCATTCTACACTGCTAATCTCATAAGAGAGAAGCAATGCATAATTTTATCCTCACCAACTCGATGTCTGGAAATTCACAATTGCGCAATTTTCGAGGGACTATTTTTCCCGCACTACTCTTCTGTGAAACTAAACATTTTTTCAAAAATTTTCCACATTTATAAATCCCAAACAAATTAATCTCTTGATTGAAAACTCGATTTCGTAAAATTGGGGCAAAATCAGTAATTTCCTTATATGCATACGTAGCAGGAAGTTAAAAATGACGCTCTAACTACTTTGGTCATGAACCTATCCCTCAGTAGCAAAAACAAAGTGCACTATCGTGTAGAACGAAAGCCAGTTTGGTTGACCCAACCAAGGTGTCTTTCGTTCCTTGGATCCGATCGTGTGGAAGGCTTTTAAAATAGACTACTCAAATTTTATTTGTTTAAGCAATTCAAAAATCACATCTTGAGAATAAACAATTCTAGAATGTCACTTTAGATATTATGACTTTTTTTATTCACTCTTTAAATAAATTCGAAAATCACATCTTTGGATTAGAATAGCTTAAATATTCATTCATTCATTTACATGTTAAAACAATTCGAAAATTACATCTTATTATAGATAGTATAGCATACGATGTTAATGTAAATATTTCTTTATTCATTTACTTGCTTAAATAATTCAAATATCACATTTACTGATTAAAATATTTTACAAATCACATCTCATACAAAGAGTCTAACGTACTTTAAATATTTTTTATTCATTTTCTCTTGAATTAGTCGAAGAATAGAAGATAAAATATATATACGGATTATTTAAAAATCACATCTTATGAATATAATAGCCTAGGATGTCTCTTTAAACATTATTTCTTATTTCATTATCATCAGAGGCTATGTTGTAGAAAAAACCATTGAATTACCAACATTAGTGTTAAGAGGATCCAAAAAACAGAGTATTATCATTTCACTCCACAGTAATTTGTTTCGCGATGACATTACATTACTATAATGAAAACAGCCAATTTAGCAAATAGCGGTTATTATTACATTCGCGATGATTGCATTATTTCATTTTAACAATAACAACGCTACATTTTTTCGAGAAAAAACGCAAAGTGCAAAAATTACTACAGAAACATAGGCTTTCTATCACAAAATAATAATGACTAGCGATCGCCTGTAGCCGAAATTCGACAACAAATTCGAAAACAATAAAATTTCTTTTAAGGCTGACAACTGACTAGCCGTAAGGAAAATAGTTTAGTATACATTTGTGTATCTATATTAATTAGTAATTTATGTATTTATTTATTAATATTATAATTACGAAAGTTTGAGTGTTTGGATGGATGTTTGTTACTCAATCACGCAAAAACTACCAAATAGATTTGAATGAAATTTGGCACACAGGTAGATAATGACCTGGAATAGCACATAGGCTACTTTTTATCCCGGAAAAATTACGTGATCCCGCGGGATTCACTAAAAAATTTTATAATTCAGCGGGCTGCACGCTGCAGCTAGTATAGAATATTACTAGCTGCCGCGTGCAGCCCGCTGCATTTTAAAAGTTTTTGGCAAATCTCGCGGGATTATCTTATTTTTCCGGGATAAAAAGTAGCCTATGTGTTATTCTGGGTCTTCAGCTATCTACATACCAAATTTCGTCGTAATCGGTTCAGTAGTATTTGCGTGAAATAGTAACAAACATCCATACATACATACAAACTTACGTATTTATAATATTAGTAGGATGTTACATGAATGTAGTGTGTGTAATGTTTATTTTTATTAATTTAATGTATTTTTAATGCATATACTTTAAATAGTTTAAAACTATTAGGTTTCTGCAGTCTTTTGCAATGTAAACTTTAACAGTACCTAAATTCATGCTCCACCGTTCGCGCAATTGGCTTAAAAGGGATACAAATTATTTCCTTAACATATTAATAGAAATTGTAAATATCTTCTTTCGCATAGAGTTTTAAATGACAGCTATGTGAATAGACGAGAATTGAATGTGATTCTGTAATGATGAAAATACAAGTATTTCCTTCCGTACAAGGTTTTGAATTTCAGTTATGTTGATAAACAACGTTAAGGAGGATTGAATGGGATATGTGTCTGTAAGAAGCGTTAATAATTGTCTCTTTTCTAATTATAATAACGGCTTTACTTGTGTAATATGGCGGTACGGTCTGGCCCACGGGGTGGAATGTTAGTACATTTGGACCTTTTACAAAACTTAATGGTGGCTCCACCTGAGCCACATACACCAAACTTCGTACGAAACTAATCTCTAGTCGAAATTGAAATGTCTACTATCCTCTACCATCATCATTTCTATCACATGTAAAATTCCAAATCGATTTGAATCGATACACTGTATCGATATGAGTCATAATTTGATGTATGTAACGTTTCGTATCGACACAAAACGATATTTTTTATGAGGTAAAATATGAAAGGTATATTTCTGGAATAAAAAGATTTCAATGCTATTTCGGTATTTAATAATAATATTAAAAGTCACTATTTTCATTCAACGGCATTTTGACTACACTTTTATGACTATAAACAATATTTTGTGGATGCGTTGCAAGTGAATACAATTGCAGATATCTGAAGGTGTGGATCCTGTCAAATAAAGTAAGCGTTCAGAGATCACTGAAGTAACAATCACTGACATGTAACGTGGGGTTAATTTGTTTTATTTTATTTTGACCTTTCCGATGTAATAAGACAATGAACTTAGCATAAGCTTATTATATATTAAACTGCTGTAAAGATATTTGTTACATTCGTATAACAATAGTATCTCGTATTAATTATAATTACTTGTTCAAAAGAATTCGAACTTTGATTACTCCAACGTATATTTATGGTCTTTTTAAACGGTTCATCAAATTGATGAGACCGTTTTGCATCCACTGAAGCCTGTCCTTATATAGAATACTAGCTGAGCTCGCGACTTCGTCCGCGTGGAAAAATTTCGAAAAAGTTGCCTAAGTTAATCCCTGTCACATCAGCTATCTGCCAGTGAAAGTCCTGTCAAAATTAGACAGACAAAAACTGTAAAAAATGCTGTTTTGGTATATGTATCGTGTATACATCCATATGCATTTAGTAAAAACCGGTTATTTTAATATTACAAACAGACAGTCCAATTTTATTAATTTGTATAGATTTAATGCCACTTAAATGAATATTTGGTATCATATTGGTGGGATTTATATTTTATAAACAAAAAACAATTAAATCAGACACTACGCGTAGCTCACAAACACAACTATAATGCAATATATAACGCTAATGAAACTAATTTATGATAATTATTACTAATGAAATTAATATTATGTAATCTATGATCTTTAATTATTCTTGTACATATAATCAACAATAAAATATGCATCAACACAAAATGTTGATATATCGTATAATTCGCATAGCATGGTATCGATACAATACGATATCGATTCAGGTCGCCCATCTCTAACTAAAACTTAAATTCCATTCTTAAATATGGCTGCCAGATTGTTTACATAGTTTTGTGCTAATTTCATTTTGATTTATTTGCATTGTTTTCGTGATATTTACGGCAAGTTAACAACTATCTTCCGCGTCTACAAGTTATACAAATGAGTTTTAACTATTTTGGTTGTTTCTGTGTCTTTTAAACGTTGAATTAATAAGTACTCTGTGTTTAGTAGTGTCGAATCAGTTTTCAGTGAGTAAACCTCATAATTTTGCTATAATTTGGTTTGTAATTTGACAAAATAAATATATTCTACGACGTAAAGTTTTTTGTTTTATTTTCATAATATGTCAGAGATATAGTAAAAAGTTAAGAAATAGATATGATAAGAGGCTTCCGTTACATAGTTTATGCTTGGTTTATAGATGGCGCTGACGTCCTTTTAACGATGTTGAAGTTTCCGGTCTATAAAGCATAATATTATATACTAGTCTATGGTCTGGCCGTAAATCTGGTTGCTTAATTCTTTGCAATCTGACGTCAGCATTTGTATACGGATGAATTTATTGAACTTGCCTGCGATATAGAAATATGTTTCAAACATCAACTACCATAAGGTTAAAAACTCGGATTAAATGGATACGCCTTTCAAGACAATTTCTTAGTTTACCTATGTATCTTGCATTTATACACAGAAATACAGTGTTATACTATTTAATAATGCTATAAAATTACTTCAAAGGTAATTTTTCAATATTGTCATCTCATTCGATACGATAAAACAGTACAACATGGTTTATTTCTATTTTTTCAAAATATGATATATTTAAAAATGTATCTTGACGCCCGTATCCCTGAAGGGGTAGGCAGAGGTACAACAATGGCACCCACGATTAGCCGAAGATACTTGGTTATCCTTTATTAGCCTATCGCCAAAACTGAAAAAACACTTTTTTTTATGTGCCCGACCCGGGAATCGAAACTGGGATATCATGTGGTCGACGCTAACGCTGGACCGCTAGACCACAGAGGCGATACGATAAAATAGTACAACATGGTTTATTTCTATTTTTTCAAGATATGATATATTTAAAATGTATGTAGTGCAACACTCGAGGACCGGGTTCGTAATGTGGAAGTGAGAGAGAGGTTAGGCTTGAAAGAAAGTGTCGGTGTAAAGATGAGAAAGGGCATGCTCCGTTGGTTCGGACATGTAGAAAGAATGGTAGATGAAAGGTTAACAAAACAGATGTACAATGCGAATATGGAAGGATGTAGGTACCGAGGAAGACCAAGACTGACAAACCATGATAAGATTGATTGGGTGCTGTCCGAAAGTGGTGTCAAGAGTCTTCGCAATCGGCGTGTGTGTATGAAGAGAGTGATGAATGTGGAGGAAGCGAGACAAGCCTGCAAGGATCGTGAGGGATTTGGCGTGAAGATATGTATGTATATGTACAAATGAATGGCATTATTAACAGTAATAAGAGCGTTTGCTTTTAGTTCAGCGACACGTTTTCTTCCCAATGGCGTGTCTATTAGTATTCATGTAGTCTGTGGCTGAAAGCGACATAGAATGGGATGACAAAGGTTAAGCAACTTCATGAATAAAGGTCTAATATTTTTACAACAATTTAAATATAGAATAGGAAGGTAAAATAAATTCAACAATGCTTAATCCGCACATATTTGGTTAACCTGACATTTCACTTTGCAGTGTATCATGGGTATTCCCGCGGGATATTAAAATACGACACACACTAGCATATATTAGCCGCTATAAATTGAATGTCGAAAAGTTTAAAATACGCTGGATTGAACTAGGTTTTAGAATCTCAGATATACTTTAAAGAAATACTATACATTCCTAGCGACTGTAACATATGGGATATATTATAGTCATCTATATTTAATATTATAAATGCGAAAGTTTGGATGTTTGGATGGATGTTTGGATGAATGTTTGGATGGATGTTTGTTACTCAATCACGTAAAAACTACTGAACGGATTTGAATGAAATTTGGTACACATGTAGATAATGACCTGGAATAGCACATAGGCTACTTTTATCCCGGAAAAAATAGTTAATCCCGCGGGATTCGCCAAAAACTCTTATTATGCAGCGGGCTGCACGCTGCAGCTAGTAGATTATATAATAGTTACTATCGTAAATATAATGTTCCTTTTTAGGGTTCCGTACCTATGTTTGACCGCCCCGTTGGTCGAGTGGTTAGCGACCCTGACTACGCGATCGACAGGGCTCGGGTTCGATCTCCGACGGGGACAAGCATTTGTGTGATGAGCATCAATGTTTGTATTTCCGGGTTCGATTGTTTTTTAAATACATCCTTGTATTTATATATGTATTTCTATGTATTAGTATCGCTGACTAACACCCATAACAAAAGCAAATAATTTGTTTACTTTGGGGTTAGATCAGTCAGTGTAGTTTGTCCCGTGAATGTTTATGAATATTTAAAGGTAAAATTTAAAGGTAGGGTCCCGACCCTGTTACTAAGCCTCTGTCTGTCTGTCACCAGGCTGTATTTCATAAGCCATGATAATTTGAAAGCTGAAATTTTCACAAATTATGTATTTTCGTTGCCGCTATAACAACAAATATTAAAAATAAAAATAAAATTTTAAGGAGGTCCCCATACAATAAACGTGTTTTTTCGTTTTTTCTGCTCAATATTAATAACGGTAACAGGTAGATGCTTAAAATGATGACAGAATATTTAGCTTTGTATATTACTCTTAAAAATAAATAAATAAAAATTAAATAAATATTCAAGTAGGGCTCCCACACAACAAACCTAATTTTTAAGCAATTCTTTTACTCGATCTTAATAAACAGAATATAGAAAGTTGAATAGGGATGGTACGGAACCCGTCGTGCTCGAGTGCGACTCGCACTTCATGGCCGGTTTTTTAGATGGTAAATAAATATTGCTTTATTTCTTTATAAGAAAGCAAAATGAGCCAAACGTTAATATTCATTTCGGTTTACCACAATTCACCGGTTTGTCGATTTTTCCCCCGTGTCGGTTCCGGGCTCCTTTGAAGAACAGGCTAACTGCCGTTCTGCCAGGCAAGTTGTAAAAAACGGCCGATTGGCTATGCGAGTCACCACCACCGTGGCTACTAGGTGGTAGAGTTCTGCGTTGTCTCGCCCGGGTCTGGTACCACCGCCTTGCCTATTCCTGCCGCAATAGCGTCGGTGCTTGTCGCTGTCGTGTTCGGGTTTGGAGAGTAAGGTAGCCGGTATACTTATGCATGTGGCATTAGACCTCGCCACAGGATAGCAACGCACCATCAACAGCTTTGGTGTCTATAGGCGATGGTCGACTCTTTCCATCAGGAGACTCATTGTGGGGATCAAGGAGAACAATGTAAAAATTAAGTTATCTTCACGGTTGGTCAGTGGAAGATTTCCACAACGACTCGTTCGGGTATTTTATACCACTGCCTTAACTATTCCTGCTAACAATAGCGTCAAATATTGTCATTATCATATTCCGGTTTGAAGGGTAAGGTAGTTGGTAAACTTACGCACGTGGCATTGCCATCCCGGCACAAGGAATGCAACGCACCATTGACATCTTTGGTGTCTATAGACGATGGTTTCTCTTTCCATCAGGATTTGCTATCATGATATAAAAAAATCGAAAAATGGCTATCGTGAAAAAAAATTGTTTATATTATATTTAAATTTAATTATGTTCTATATGAATGTGAATTCTCAGTCACATAATCCGAAATTCTGTAGTACCGTCATAAACGTTAATCTCCAATCACTAAACGTAATCTCACCAGGTTTTATAGTCCTATTAAACGAGACGGGTCCAGCCCAGGTCGTATTTGTGTAATAAAATAAACTGAGCTTATGTAATACCTCAACTTTAGTCTGTAAAGACTGAAGGAACTACCCAAATCTAGGCTAGGAGGGATTATTTTGTCGTAATTAAAATAATTTTGAAAGAGGAATGTCCATACAAATTGGGATTTATCATTAAAACACATTTAAAAGCTTATTTTGTAGACAAGGATTGAACAATTCCTACAATGTTTTCCCTTGTAACAATAATAAAAGTGTGTGTATGTGTGTGTGTGTTTGTGTTTGTCAAATGTATTTACACCACATATTGTACATAGTACAATGTGCGGCAGCATCCGCATCGATAGGATCGCTCCTAACGCATGTTAGTCGCATTTGCAACGCACTACAATAAGTATGCCAACGCGCTATTGCATTGCGGCTTTATTGATGAAAACGCGTGACCGTGTCGGACGATATCAGGGAGAGGGTGGCGCGTGAGTGTAGAACTGAGTGCTATAGTGCGCACGGAACTAGTTGGCCGCGCCTTACGTATTACGTATTACGTATGGCGCGGCCAACTAGTTCCGCGCGCACTATAAGTGTGAGTTTTTCTTTTCGCATTCGATCGTGAGCGCGCTTCGAGTTTACTTACTTATTTGTACAGCGCCACCTAGTGGTTAACTGGTTTCTCACGTTTACCACTAGGTGGCGCTGTACAAATCACATACAAATTCCTAGTAAACTCGAAACGCGCTCACGATCGAATGCGAAAAGAAAAACTCACACTTAGCACTCTGTTATTGAAGTGAATTACGTTTGCATCGCGACTGAATCTTGGCCCGTGGGCGAGGACACACGACGCAGCGGCGGTGCGACAGCATCGCTACAAAAAGTCGCTGTGGGCGATGGCCCTAAAAGATGATGAATAATGAAAAAAGAGTTTAATATGATGGAATTCATTTTACGAAACACGAAACAGTTAAAAGGGACAACACGTAAAAATGAAAACTCTAGCCTAAAATTGAAGTTCTCCAAATTAAAATTCAGTTAATCGAAAAAGCAATCGACTAGACGGGACAATCAATGTCAGACTCAGAAGCAACTGACAATTGATTTATTCCTTAGTAGCGACATATCGATATATTGAATGATATAGACTTTAATTACACAAATATTGCAATTGTGATATTCTTTAGACCGTGCTAACACGAACAAATTTTTTTTCGATTAATAACAAGCTGAATTTTTGTGAACAGCTTCGTTTTAACGAGATGCCCATCTTTTTTATCTTCGAAAAATCTCGAATCGGGTAATTAATAAAGTTAGGGAGCTTCGAATATTTTAATCTAATGAAGGAAAAATATTCATTGATAACAATAATGATTTTTTTTTTTTTTTTTTTTTATATCATAAGATAGCAAACAAGCAGATGGGTCTCCTGATGGAAAGAGTCAACCATCGCCTATAGACACCAAAGATGTTAATGGTGCGTTGCTATCTTGTGGCGAGGTCTAATGCCACATGCATAAGTTTACCGGCTACCTTACCCTCCAAACCGGAACACGACAGCGACAAGCACTGACGCTATTGCGGCAGGAATAGGTAAGGCGGTGGTACCAGACCCGGGCGAGACAATGCAGAACTCTACCACCTAGTAGCCACGATGGTAGTGACTCGATAGCCAATCGGTCGCCTTTTACGACCTGCCTGGCAGAACGGCAGTTGGCCTATTCTACAAAGGAGGCCGGGACCAACAATATTTTACTATAATTACAATATTTTTACTATAATCGCATGATTCTTTTTTGAAAAATGCATTCGATGGTTTTTCTGACGAGTCTCTTCACTCTAGATTCGGAATTATGAAATTTTTGAATTGATGTTAAGCAGTTTAATAACAACCAAATTTTCTCACAACAGCTTGTTAATTATTATTATAATTCAAGGGTCACTTTTTCCAAAACGTAATAAGGAAACGAAGTTATACCAGGTCGGGATAAGTTTTCGCAGTCCTAAAACTTATCCTGAGCTGGGATTTGAACCCAGGACCTCATGCGTCTAACCGAAGTCGTTACGAAAAACACTTTCGAAAGACACAAAGTGATTGTTTTTATTTAGTAATTTATTTAATAATTTATTATATTTGCTTCTTATTGCTATAATTATATTATCTTGCACTGCATGCATGAGAATGCATTACAAATCTAATTATTCGTAATTTGCATTTTATTTACTTTAAAAAGCCACTGCAAGCTTACATGTATTTTTTTTATTTTTACCTACAACTACATACATACATCACACCATATTCTTTACGAGATAGGAAAAGGGAATTGCTTGCCATATGTTTTTTGCCTTGATTTCAGCACATTAATAACTATCATGAAACTCTTTCTCTCTTCATGCAAACACGCTGCATTCTTGACATTACCTTCGGAGAGCACTCGACAAATTTGATCATGGTACATCAGTCTTGGTCTACCCCAATACCTACATTCATCCAAATTCGCGAGGTGTAGCTGTTTTGTTAATTATTTATTTTTTCAACATGTCCGAAATAACTGGGCATTTCTCATTTTACAACTATATTGTTTTTAATTCCAAATATAACTAACATTATAAATAGTTAATGTTGAACAAATTACATGAATTCATCTAACAATAACACAAATTATACAGAGTGCCGGAAACAAAATCCACTTAAATGAAATAGTGCCTCGAAAATATATTTTTAGAGCATACACAAAAAATTAACCCAGGAAAGCTAATGGCTTAAATACAGGATAAATTTTTCGATATTATAATTTCTACAAACTTGTATATTGTCTTCTAAGCATTACCGTTTCTTAATAATACGCGGATTATTTAATGAGATTGTAATAGGCTAGACAACTAAATTTGAAAAACGGTTTTATAACTTGCCTTACGTATATTAACCAAAACACTATTTATTTTTTTAGTTTCATAACGTACATTTACAATAAAAGTTTCGCGTTTTAAAATGAAATAAAATTTACCACGCTTTGAGAGTATATATAAATATATATATATATATATATATATATATATATATATATATATATATATATATATATATATATATATATATATATATATATATATATATATATATATATATATATATATATATATATATATATATATATATATGTTGTAAGGATAAGTTACACCGTTGTCACTAAAACTATAGGTAGTTGACTTAATTATCACCGGCACACAAAAAAAATTAAGTAGAATGTGCATTTGACCGGACCTACCTACAGGTACGTATTTTGGTCCGCTGAATGCGAATTCGAGGTCAGTTTGACCCCTACACCCTCGAAATTTCGAGAAAAAGAAAACTTCAAAAAACCGTAAAACTGATGAAAATTGGCAGTTTAAATTATAAAAAATGTTTTGGAACTAAACTAAGCGTGATTTTCATGTATTTCGATCCGCTCAATATGAATCGAAACTTTATTGAGACCACGAAACTTTATCGAAACTTTATTTACTATTTTAAATGTGAAAAAATCACACAAACCCTCCAAAATGCCAATTTTCATCATTTTTACAGTTTTCTCGAAATTTCGAGGGTGTAGAGACCAAAATACGTACCCGTATGTAGGTCCGGTCAAATGCACATTCTACTCTTTTTTTTTGTGCCGGTGTTATAAATATGCTTATGTGAATTTAAAAATAAAAAACGTTATTTTCTTTCGAAAATATGAGAAAGTTTGCACTGGCTATCCGTTTTACCTACCTACATAATATTCCCGCGTTCCGTCGACTTTGCTGTGCACTTATATGGGGCAGGCAGACAAGCAAACGGACCGCCTGATGGGAAGCGGTCACCGATGCCCATGGACATCCACAGCATAAGAGAAAGATGCGCTGCTGACTCTTAAGAAATTCATTAATCCGCCTCTTAATGGATCTAATGTTATATTTTCCAGGAAGTATTATAGACTTATGGAGTTCATTCCATAATTTGGTGGTACGAACTAAAAAGTTCCGACTAAACCGTACTGTAAAGTTTAAACTAGTAGTAGTAATAAATACACAATATTATTTTTAACTAATTGACCGGTTTCGCTTTTAAAGCATCTACAGGACGTAATATTCATTACTCAATATCACGTCCTGAAGATGCTTTAAAAAGCGAAACCGGTCGATTAATTTAAAATAATTTTGTATATATTTATAGTGAAATAAAAGTACAAGTACATTTTGAACTAGTTTGAACTAATAATATTAGAATTTCACCAAGTGCCGACGATTGAACGTGTAAAATCTGTTGCGAAACTCTGCCACCACAGTCACAGTGATAGTGAAACGTATAGCTAATTGTTCGACTTTAACAAACTGCCTAGCAGAATGGCGAAGAATCTATTTTTTAAAGGAGACCTGGACCAACATAAAATCATTGCTAAAACTCATCATATTTAATTAAATTCAAAATTATACACAATACTGCCAAATTATATTATGGGATATTAAGTAAAGACTAATTATATTATCAGTAATTAAATACCCCGCTGTTCATAGGCTTTGACGTGGCTGCAAATTGCTGGCAATATATAATCAGAATCAGAATATGTGACGCACATGGTCGACTTGGAATAAGGGTGAATGCATACGTAAGATTCATGCGACTGATTTTTTTAAATTAAAAACCAGGAAGAAAATTCTAATATTGTAACTCAATGTTTTAAATGACTTAACTATTAATATTATTTATTTAAATATCGTGCTATAACACTGAATTAGATAGGTCTCCGGATGGTAAGCGACTGACATCGTTTGTACACAAAACAGAGGGTAAGGTAGCCAGTACACTTAGACTACGGCAGATAACAACGCCCCATTAACATCTTTGGTGTCTATATACTATGGTTGTCTCTTTTCATCATGAAAACTATATGCTTGTTTGCTATAGAAAAATGTATGTAATGTATTACATAGAAAAATATGTTAACTGCTTGACTGGTAATTAAATTGCATATGCAAGCTGCTTTTCTAAAACATATCAGCTCCAACCATTAGTATTAAATAGTAAGTGCTCCGTTTCAAGAAAATCGTACGCATTTAAATCACTTAATTTTGTATTATACAATAAAATAATAAGAATGCGCCACTTAATGATCACGACAACGCGACGGTCTGGTCTGCTCTTCAAGAACAGGCCGTCTTCTTTTTGGAGAGATAACTTTTAAAATTAACGATTGGTACAAATTGTCTTGTCATTACCGTCATGAACACTAAGTTGTAGAATCCGTACTAGTTCATACTAATATTATAAATGCAAAAGTATGTCTGTCTATCGGTCTGTTACGCTTTAACGGCTAAGCCACTGAACTGATTTTAATGGATTTTGGAATTCAAATAGTTAAAAATCAAGGTAAAATAAAGGATAACATTTTTCAAAAAATATATATCTATAATGCTGAAATAGGGGGTGAATATTAGTACGAAAAACTATATAGTGTACGTAGGGTCATGATAAATTGGTTAAAATGGTAAGCTAGATTAATGCGATTTTGTAACGACTATTCTGTCATACGTGTGATTAAAGCCTACGTAAATATTAAAACACCTCGTAGTTATTCCAGATGCATGTCATTCGATTTCCAAATGGGGCAATTATGAGGACGATATTTCAATCTAGTATGTCGTCAATATAGCGAACGCTCTCGCACTCTGAGCTACATGGGTTAGCTATTTTTGAAATAAAGATAAGCAAAATAACACATCAATTTAGACATCTTAAATTAAAAAAAATGTGCACATAAATTCATAAAATGAATAGCCTAATTTAGTAATCGAATCGCATGCATCTGAAATAACTAGGTGTTTTAATATTACGTAGGCTTTAAATCACACGCATGACAGAAAAGTCGTTCCAAAATCGCATTAATGTAGCTTACCTTTTCAACCAATTTATCACGACCCTACGTACACTATCAGCAGTCTGATCGCGTATCTCGATGCCTGAATAGTATTACTGGTACATTCAAATGATACGCCATGAATATGTGCTCCTCCAAACGTAATGAAAGCAGGATAAAATATACCCCATTATTTATATAACGTCTACATAAATTGTGCGTACGTACGATGGTAATGTTTCACGGATTTTTATTTCGTGATATTATTTATCTGAGTGTCAAGAGACGGAAAATTATCTTGGGAATCATAAAGTGCGTTTCTGAGTTAGGTCAAATTAGTACCAGAGCTTACGTTGTTATTTTATTCTGTTTTAATTCTGATTTTTTGGTAGTCCACGGTAATTAAAACCTTAGTATAAATAAAAAAGATATTTACACATCATTACATGTTAGTTTAAATTTAAATTAATTAATTTGTGAAGTAAAATTTTGTACCATGCAATAGCGTTGATTGTTATTGTTTTCTGGTTTAGAGAATAAAGTAACATTACCATCCCGCCGTATGAACAGCAATACACCATTAATAACATATTTGTTACGTTGATGTTATATTTATAAAAGTCTCGTAGCCCTGAAGATGCCGTTAAAAGCGAAACCGGTGTAAATTGATTAAAAAGTGTTTTGTGAAACAATAAAAGTGTATGCAACCGTACATAATATTTGTTTTCTATGGTGTAACGTTTTTCGAAAACATCACAAAAGTGAAAACCGCCGATTAGGCCGTAAGAACGGGCGTACATCGCGCGATCCACGCCTTTGAGGCAAAGCCGCAGTGGCAGGATTAAAAGCGAGTAAGCTGTCTTCGCCATGACCTTAAATATTGAGGCGGTGGTACCAAATCTGGGCGAGCTAATTCAGACCTACCACCCAGTAGCCACTATGGTAGTCACTCGTATAGCCAATTGTTCGCCTTTTACGAACTGCCTGGCATAATGGCAGACGGTCATTTTCAAGGAGGTTCCGGATCAATCTATATTTAATTACTTTCTGAAAATAATTATTATGTGCAATTTTTTGTAAAGTATCATCACGCCCGTTTCCCTTGCGGTGTAGGCAGAGAGACCGAACGCCTATAGTCTTTCCGATTCACCACAATTTACCGGTTTTGTCGGTTGGCAAGATGAGTGGTGATCCCCATGGCCGCATTTTACTCACCTGATAACACATAACCAAGCCAAAACAATCTCTTAGACGACATTTTAGCTCGCGTCGGGTTCAAAGTTTAGATTGGAGCTCCATTTCAGCGGTAGATTTTGATAACATTACTATCCGCTTTCTCCCTTACATCAAAGATCTAGGACTCATAATAGACCAAACTCTATCCTGGTTACCACATACTACTGAGCTTTGCCGTAAGTTTAATATGGCTTTACGATCCCTTTATCGGTACAAAAACTTTTTTGTCACTCGAATCAAAACTCTTACTTGTGCAGACCCGAGTTATACCAATACTTGATTATGCCGACGTGTGTTTCGTAGATTTAAGTCAAGCCCTTTTAAATAGATTAGAACGCATGCTCAACAATTGTATACGGTTCATCTTTGGTCTGCGCAATTTTGATCACGTTTCGTTATATCGCTCTAAATTGAAGTGACTTCCGATCCGCCAACGAAGACAGTTGAGATTGCTTTGTACATTATTCACTATTCTTTGTAATCCTAATGCACCTCAATATCTTAAGTCTAAATTCATATTTCAGCATGCCACACATTCACGTCAACTTTGTTCAGAAAATATCCCGACTCTTCAAGTACCTTTTTGTCGTACCGGTTTCTTATCCAAATCTTTTTCTTCTGAAGCTGTGAGTTTCTTCTGAAACCCTTCCCATTGACATTAGGAATAGTCCCTCCAAATTGTCTTTTAAACGTTCTCTCTGTAAGCATTTGGCAGAATAATGGTGTAACGCGCTATGGCAGTATAATATGTATGTATAAATGTATTTATATAACTATATATAAATATGTACTTGTATATATCTAGGTATTTATGTAGGTATATGTATAATGTATTATATTTGTAATATATTACTTGCATCTAAGTATATTGTAATATCGTATTATCTTATTGTTTTGTTTAATTTTATTTTATTTTAATAATAATTAATGGTATGTCAATAGTAAACGATTGTTATAAGTTTCTCAGTGCACCCCATCGTAGACACTGTTTATATTTGTTAAAAGTTGACTGGTAGAGAATGTCATGTAGCATTAAGTTCACCTCTGTTCATGTTTGTGCATAAATTTTAAATAAATAAGTAAATTTTACTTTATTTAATTTCAATGACCCAAAGTAATTTCACAACCCTTTGTATGCCCAAATCGTGGTAACTGTGTTTATTTTGTAATATAAATACGTGTCACTACCGTCATGACTACTAGGTGGTAGAAATCCATTTAGTACCTCCACATTACCTATTCCTGCCGCAATATCAATGCTTGTCACTGTAGTGTTCCAGTTTGGAGAGAAGAATAGCCGGTAGACTTATGCATACTTGCATTGTCATACCGCCACACGGATTTTGGTGTTTTAGGCAATGGTTTTTTTTCCATCAGGAGCGCCATCTGCTCGTTTGCTCTCTAATGATGTAAAAAATAATACACAATTTTTGATTTTAATATTTTGTTACAATGTCACGATTAAATGTCAAAGTGTCAGAACCAATATAGTTGCGCACGCTAGGTGACGCTGAAGTCTTGCACAGAGCCACGCTCCCGACAAAGCATTGGTCATTTCTGATCGAAGTAATAATCCCAAGATGCACAGTCCGAACAAACTGCCACTCAGTCGCTAAATTCACGTAAGTAGTTATAGATATGGCAAAAACATATGTTTTCGCATATCCAACCTTAAGCGCAAGATTTATAGTTTTTACAAAGCAATGTGTGGCAATGTACAAAAAGTAATAAAATCGAAAGTATCGCAAGCGACGCGATTATATTTGAAATGAGCGCACATTTTTAGAGAACGTTTTTAAGATACTGATTGTGTATCAGACTATTTTCTTATTTTTTAGTCTGTTGTCAAATTATAAGAGATTTTATTATTATGTCGATGTTAACAGAGTCATACAATAATGGTCAAATTTCGACTACGCGCGATTCCTAGTTACAAATATTTATATAAATAACAAATACCAAAGTAACTATTTAAACTCGGAACGTAACAGTAAAATAACTATTCCCTGTTTCAACTCTTGGGTCAGTTCGAAATCAGTTTAAAATTTCAGTCTATTTAGACGTTTTAAGTGAGATGGGTGAACATAATAAATACTGGTCGGGAATTCCAAAACAGGAACTTTAGTGATTAACACTCAGCAATAGAAAGATTTATTTACAGAACCGAGCGCCATGTTCTCTGCAATTAATGCCAGTATATAGGTATGTTTCAAATAAGTTCCTCTGTGTTAAACTGATACTGCTTGATATTTTCTTATATTTACTAATGCTTATTTATTAAGCTACCTTACCTTGTTAACATTTTTTTTATAAGATAGCTAACAATCAGATGGTTCTTCTAATAGAAAGAAACAAACATCGCCTCTAGACACATGAGATTATATATAAATATATATATATATATATATATATATATATATATATATATATATATATATATATATATATATATATATATATATATATATATATATATATATATATATATATATATATATATATATATATAAAATCAAAAAAAATATATATAATCTCATGTGTCTAGAGGCGATGTTTGTTTCTTTCTATTAGAAGAACCATCTGATTGTTAGCTATCTTATAAAAAAAATGTTAACAAGGTAAGGTAGCTTAATAAATAAGCATTAGTAAATATAAGAAAATATCAAGCATTATCAGTTTAACACAGAGGAACTTATTTGAAACATACCTATATACTGGCATTAATTGCAGAGAACATGGCGCTCGGTTCTGTAAATAAATCTTTCTATTGCTGAGTGTTAATCACTAAAGTTCCTGTTTTGGAATTCCCGACCAGTATTTATTATGTTCACCCATCTCACTTAAAACGTCTAAATAGACTGAAATTTCAAACTGATTTCGAACTGACCCAAGAGTTGAAACAGGGAATAGTTATTTTACTGTTACGTTCCGAGTTTAAATAGTTACTTTGGTATTTGTTATTTATATAAATATTTGTAACTAGGAATCGCGCGTAGTCGAAATTTGACCATTATTGTATGACTCTGTTAACATCGACATAATAATAAAATCTCTTATAATTTGACAACAGACTAAAAAATAAGAAAATAGTCTGATACACAATCAGTATCTTAAAAACGTTCTCTAAAAATGTGCGCTCATTTCAAATATAATCGCGTCGCTTGCGATACTTTCGATTTTATTACTTTTTGTACATTGCCACACATTGCTTTGTAAAAACTATAAATCTTGCGCTTAAGGTTGGATATGCGAAAACATATGTTTTTGCCATATCTATAACTACTTACGTGAATTTAGCGACTGAGTGGCAGTTTGTTCGGACTGTGCATCTTGGGATTATTACTTCTTGGGATATATATATATATATATATATATATATATATATATATATATATATATATATATATATATATATATATATATATATATATATATATATATATAACATATTTTCATTAATGAAAACAAAGATTCCTGAATTAATAATTATTATGTGAGTAATTGAAAGGAGTACCTAATAATAAAAAAACAATGAAGTTAAATATGGTTATTTTTATTCAATACGAATTTATTTAATAATTATATTTTATATATTGGAAATGTAAAATTTAAAAATGTGTAATTTTCTTGAAATTGCTTTTTATTGCCTACTGTTAAATAGTATTTTATAAAGACTTGCATGTTTTTGTTATTATAGTTTCAATAAAAGTACACATTAAATAACAAAGAAACGAAAATTTGCATGCCAATTAATGGTGAAGTAGGAAGGAATGTAATTTTTTTAGCTAATTAAGATCTTTTGTAACCCCTATTTCATGCAAATAAAGAATTATTTTTATTATTATTATTATTATATTGGTGCGTTCGCTATGCGAGTGGCGGGATGCTAATGAAACGCTCATAAGTTTACCGGCTACCTCACCATCAAAACCGAAACACTACAATGAGAAGCATTGACCTTATTAATGCTACTGACGGAAAAGCCACGTTAACTGTGACAGTTACGAACTGCCCGGCAGAATGGCAGATGTTTTATGGTGGGAGCCTTACCAACAACGCAAAAATTACATAAGTATTTTAAGCGACGAAAAATTTTAGAAGACATAATCCACACTAAGGCAAAATTACGTCAGATTGATATAGAGACAGTGTGGTCTAGAGATGAGCATTAAATTGGAGCATTGGAACATTAAATTTAAATTAAGCATTAAATAAAAATTAATGGTTCAACCCTTTTTAGAATGAAGCGCTATTAGAGTCTTCTGAAGATGCTTCAGTTGTGAAGTGAAACGTGTATTGAGTACCTACATAATGCTGCCTTTGATACTGACGTGGTATACAGTATATTGTGCCGCTACGGTCTCCTCTAATTTTCAAGCCTTGGAATTTTTTATTACCTTTCGTTTCAGTTGCAACTTGCATCACAGTAGTTCCATACAAGGTTTCGCGGAAATTTTGCAAATTAATTACCTCAATTTCTTATTATTTTTGTGTTATAGCACTCACCTCGTGCTTGGAAAAAATTGAAAAACTTTAAAAACAGCAAAGAAAAATACGACACGCAGGATTTGAACCTGCGACCGTCTCCCTAAAGTCGAGACGCTCTACCGCTGAGCTAGTATCGACAGGCTAGACGTGAAGAAATTCTTTTTTGCTTTATTATGATCGATTTCGTCGATCGTACTAATCGCTAGGTAAACACACGTATAACTAGTGCAATGAGTTCATTGTTATGGATGAAATTCACATTTATAATTTTGACCAGTACTTTTTTCTAATTTTTCTATTTATTTACTTTAGGTTTAGGGAGACGGTCGTAGGTTAAAATTCTGCATGTCGATATTTTTCTTTGTTGTTTTTAAAGTGTTTCAAGTTTTGCCAAGCACAGTGTTTTTTTTATTTATTGTTGTTTACTGTATATGTATAATCAGAAATCAGAAATTATTATTATTCAATAAAACTTTTTACAAGTAATTTTGACAAGTCAATATTTTTTACTATACTGTATAATATATAGTACTGTGTGCTAAGAGTAAGACAATTCTTATCCTTATCCTTTCCCTTTCCCTTTCCCTTTCCCTTTCCCTTTCCCTTTCCCTTTCCCTTTCCCTTTCCCTTTCCCTTTCCCTTTCCCTTTCCCTTTCCCTTTCCCTTTCCCTTTACCTTTCCCTTTCCCTTTCCCTTTCCCTTTCCCTTTCCCTTTCCCTTTCCCTTTCCCTTTCCCTTTCCCTTTCCCTTTCCCTTTCCCTTTCCCTTTCCCTTTCCCTTTCCCTTTCCCTTTCCCTTTCCCTTTCCCTTTCCCTTTCCCTTTCCCTTTCCCTTTCCCTTTCCCTTTCCCTTTCCCTTTCCCTTTCCCTTTCCCTTTCCCTTTCCCTTTCCCTTTCCCTTTCCCTTTCCCTTTCCCTTTCCCTTTCCCTTTCCCTTTCCCTTTCCCTTTCCCTTTCCCTTTCCCTTTCCCTTTCCCTTTCCCTTTCCCTTTCCCTTTCCCTTTCCCTTTCCCTTTCCCTTTCCCTTTCCCTTTCCCTTTCCCTTTCCCTTTCCCTTTCCCTTTCCCTTTCCCTTTCCCTTTCCCTTTCCCTTTCCCTTTCCCTTTCCCTTTCCCTTTCCCTTTCCCTTTCCCTTTCCCTTTCCCTTTCCCTGTCCCTGTCCCTTTCCCTGTCCCTTTCCCTTTCTTTATCCCTAACCCTATCCTTATACTTCTCCTTATCCTTATCCTTATCCTAATACTTATCATTAAAATCCTCATCTTTATCTTCATCCTCATCCTCATCCTTAACCTTACCCTTATCCTTATCCTTAGCCTTTCACGAGATGCCCTGCAGTAAGACAGTTAATTTATTCTTCAAAACGTGCTGGGATAAACACGGTATATTTAATACCTTCTCGCCACACGAATACCAACGGACCTTTATTATATATAATGTCCAGTTGACAATAAACGATAGTTGTCACTGACCACCAGGAGGCTATATTATTAATATTTGCTCTCTTATAATACGCTCACGCGAACGAAGTATCTGCTGATACTTCGTTCGCGTGATCAAAAATCATTAGGTCCCTTTGCTTAGTCGGGTAAAAAGTAGCTTATCACTCCTGGGTAATGTGGCTTTCTAAAGGTAAAAGATTTTTTTTAAATCAAAATATAAGATAAATATATAAACCAAATTATTATTTTTTTGTTTTATTTATTTGGAACAGTAAATAGCATATACTATAAATTGTTATACAAAATTTAGCAACAGACTATATACTAACGCAGCCAACAACACTGTGTATTAATGAGCTAAAAAATAAGACAATAACATGCAAGATTGTCATATAGACAAAAGGATTTAAATAAAATTAATTAAAAGCATTCATCATATTAGTCACATCACAGATTTTGAGTTAGTCGATTTTGAAATAAATGGATTCGAGTTAAAAAAAAAATCGAATCTTTCCTCTTTGTAATATTAATTTAAATAAAAACCTAGAACTACTTTACAGTTACTATTTAAGTAAAACTCTGTAATAGGAGCCTCGGAACCTGCGCGGTAGGTACTTTTCCTTTTTTAATTATTGAGCAAGTAGTATTGAGTTACTTGACGTTTATAACTTCAGCACTTCGAATCAACTGGGTAGATAGCAATTAAAACTTTCTAACCTTTTACAAATGATTTAAATCTGTACTACTAAACGACCAATGTTTTTAAACCATTTTACTAATTTTGACAAAATTTTGTAAGTTTTTTAGCTGTTCCATGATTTCATTTTTGAAATTTTTGAAAACTTAGTTTATTTAATTTTTACTATTCGATAGGATAGAAAACAAGAAGATAGCTCTCCTGGATGAAAGAGATCGTCGCCTATATATTATATCAATTGTGCGTTACTATCCGAATGGCGGTTGAATTACTACATGCGTAAGTTTACAAACTAAACACTACAGTAATAATCACAGACACTATTTCGGTGGAGTTCAAACCCAAGCGAGCAATCGTAAGTAATAATTGTACTCACGATACCAGCGACACGGTTATCTAATTTTCCCCATTTTATAAGCTTCTTTGCAGGAAGGCAGATCATTTATTCTTCAAAAGGTTAGGAAAATCTTATAGTAACAACAATCTATTGCACCCGACAGCACGTAATTCGTTCTAATTACAACTAAAGGTCGGAAATTATTGTTTACCGAACCATCTAAATGCATTGATTCATCACAGTTACCTAACATGGTAATTGACATATGAATATTTATTTATAATATCTCACAGTAGGATTATAGATATATTGATTTTCAGGTCACTCTGCTATTAATGATGATAATTGTAACACAATTATTGTAACACTTGTACTTTAATTTCACATTAAAACTTTTATTTTTGTATATCACTCGACCGGTTTCACTTTTTAAGCATCTTCAGGATGTAATATACTTAAATTGATTATTATGATAATAGAACTATTATTATGATATTCAATTTAGGTATATTATTATTCTTGAATATAAATTAATTTATCATGTATACAAAACAACAGGGAAACCAGACTTGAGTACAATCACATTGCCCAACCATGATTCAAGGTTACTAGCACTTGCACCTTGAAGCAAAAATATATGTGTGCAAGTACTATGGTAACCCTATATATTGTATCTACTCTGTTATAGTTCTATTATCTCTGTCAAGGCTAAATTAGCCTCCAAAAAGCTTGGTGTACTCAGCAAAACAAAGCATTACTTCATGCCAGTCCATCGCCTCCACCTTTACAAGGCCCAAATTCAACCTTATGTGGAGTACTGTTCTCACCTTTGGGCCGGAGCTCCTCAGTACCAGCTTCTTTCTCTTGCTCGTATTCAACGTAGAGCTGTTCGAACCATCGACGTCGAGGCTATTTCTAATCGGCTTGAATCTTTGACGTTGCGCAGAGATGTAGGTTCGCTTTGGATCTTTTACCGCGTTTATAATGGGGAGTGCTCCAACAAGTTGTTCGGATTAATTCCTGCAGCTAAATTCCATCATCGGACATCGCATCAAAATTTAAAGTTCCATCCTTACCACCTCGATGTCTGGAAATCCACAACTGTGCGCTTTTGTCGGCACTTTTTGCATCGCACTACTCTGATGCGGAATTACCCGCGGGGGTGTTTCCGAACGGATACGACTTGGGGACCTTTAAGAAACGAGATGACTCATTTTTAAAAGGCCGGCAATGCAGCTGCAAGATCCCCGGTATTGCAGATATCCATGGGCGGCGATGATTATTTACCATCAGGTACACCCCCTGCTCGTTTGTCCCCTATATGCCTACTCGAATGCCTAACTCGAATGCCTACTAGAATAAAATAAATATTTAAGGGGGCTCCAATATTGCCCCTTAAATATTTATTTTATTATTATTTTAGTATTTGTTCTTATAGCAGAGCCTGTTGACAGACGGACAGACACACAGACGGATTGAGGAGTCTTAGTAACCGGGTCTTGTTTTATCCCTTGTGTACGGAACCCCAAAAAACAATTAAAATTAAATTCAATTTCCACGTAACAGAACAAACGACAAATTGCCATTGGATAAGTCTCATAGCAATGACGTAGTAAGCTCCTTAAATAAATACATTCCACTTTGCCTGAAGGCGTACTTTGTGCTATAAGTAACCCCTTACGGGCACTCTGTTATTAATTCAACACAACTGAAATTAAGTACACGATTTTGACACTAATTTCACAAGAGTTTTGGGTGATATTTGGGTGCTCAAACATCAAGGGTAAGCAGTTCTCATAGAACATTAACGATGAAACCTTTTGTCGAAAGCCACTATCATGGAGTTCGAGCGAAGGTAATTTCATTGTCCAAAAGATTGACGTGACTTCAATTAGTTAGCTTCGTATAATTATTTAATATTCTACAATTTTGTGGTCCGTTTTCTTAATTCTGAATTATATTTACCTGTAATATGTTATATTATATAGTTGTCATTTCCGGTCCGTTAAAAGCGGCGATAGAGATTTATAGATAAATATAGGCGATAGGGATCTGCAACTGTAAAACAATGTATATCAAATAATAATCATTTCATATCCATGGTCATCCATAGTCTATACAAATCATAGCAAACTATAGATATTTGTGATGTTACGACTTGTAATTTAGTAAGTAGTCACAACGTTACACGCAACGGTAACCAATAACCGTTGTTATAGTTTTTATCTGAAAATAAAGGTTTTAAAGTGTAAGTGGTTAAGAGGCTGACAAGACCTAATTTGTTGAAATTGATGTTACTTAAGTAGTTTTTTTAGAAAAACTATTTGTTATAGAAATACACAAAAAATATATGTTAATATTCATCATATGTCAAAGACCGTGGCCTGTCCCGATACATAATTAAACAAAATTGGGTCGACATAAAATAATTGCGAAGATTAGTTTTAAAATCATCATTAACGGTTCTATATCTTTATTTTTTTGACGTATGGATCTGCAATTAAAAATATGAAGTCATCATATTCATGCTTTAACCGCTATCGAATCATATTTGACAAACAATCTGCCCTTTTTTTTAAATTCCTAGCCGCCCAGTTACACTGATAGTGAGTTCTCGTTTACTCCGATATAAATATACAGTGTGCGCGATTTTAGTGTTGACTACATCTTAAATGGTTAAAAGAATTGTTTTATTTTCTGTTATTAAAAATTTTTTTTTCTTCTCAGGGTTACTGTTGTATTCAGTGAATATTTCTAGTGGCAATGGCAAAAATTTTATTGTGTTTTTGCAAAATTATTGCAACGAATAACAATTATTACTTTTAAACATATTATTCTAACAGCTGCTATTATTTATTATTATTATTTTATCTATATAATGTTAACACAGTTTGTTCTTCTATCACCTATTAAAATTTATTGGTTTTCGAATTCACTGTAGTTATAAATATATATTTTTTGTTTTTTTAGTAATTATTCCATGCCGTAACGCACAACTTCAGCAATTAGATTTTATAAGTTTATAAAATATTCCTAGTGGCAGTTTATATTCTACTTTTTCCAAGTTATTACATCTAATGTCGACGATTAACAACTACTTGTTAACTATATCAATATTCTGTTATAAGGTTTCCGTTCTTAGATTAATATGTTTCGTTTTGTGCTATCAAAACTTATGGTTTCTCGTATGTAATGTTGTTGTTATATTTGTTATGTGGCTGCTTAGCCATTACATATAACGTTAAATATAAATAAGACGTTTAATCATATATTTTTAGTAAAAACTTGTATTTTTACCAAATTGTTACAAACAACGTCAACGTATATCAAATAAGAGCTACGAAATTAATACAGCGATAGATTTTATTCAATTTATAAAGAAAAATTGTTTTTCAATTGATATTATAATAACATGCTTCCTGAACCTGTGTTCCTCGACGAGTACAATCTGGGGATCTTCAAAAGAATAGTGAACAGGTACCTTCTAGGGAAGCGCGTTCCATCTTAGGCCGCACTTAGCTTACCATCAGGTGAGATCGTGGTCAAGTGCTTACCTATCGATAATAAAAAAATACATAGTGTAATATCTTTCCTGCCATTAAATTTTATTGTCTCCCGAATTTACGTTGTTATATGTTTGTTAAATGGCTAAGCTGGTACATTATATATTCTTTTCATTTTATATTCTTAGTGGCAACGTATTTTATATTTTTGCCAAATAGTAACTATTAAATTGAAACGAATATATTCTTTTTTACTAATAAGAATTATCGTTTTTCTAAACATTTTTTTTATAATATAAAGTAGCAAACAAGCAGATGGGTCTCCTGAGGAAAAGAGTCAACCATCGCCTATAGACACCAAAGATGTTAATGGTGCGTTGCTATCTTGTGACGAGGTCTAAAGGCACATGCATAAATTTACCGGCTTCCTTACCTTACCTATTCCTGTCACAATAGCGTCAGTGCTTGTCGCTGTCGTGTTCCGGTTTGGAAGATAAGGTAGCCGGTAAACTTATGCATGTGGCATTAGACCTCGCCACAAGATAGCAACGCACCATTAACATCTTTGGTGTCTATAGGCTATAGGCGATGGTTAACTCTTTCCATCAGGAGACCCATCTGCTTGTTTGCTATCTTATGATATAAAAAAACCCCTCCAAACCGGAACAAGTCAGTGACTAGCACTGACGCTATTGCGACAGTAATAGGTAAGGCGGTGGTACCAGACCCGGGCGAGACAATGCAGAACTCTACCACCTAGTAGCCACGATGGTAGTGATTCGCATAGCCAATCGATCGCCTTTTACGACATGCCTGGCAGAACGGCAGTTGGTCTATTCTTCAAAGGAGCACGAGACCAACATGGAGAAATTAAAAAAAATATGGATCTTTGTATGGAGATCTAGGTATTTCTTAATTACTTTATCATAAAACATAGGCGCAAATATTACCAGATATTACTAGCAGTACTTTTATAATTATGTTCTATGGTCCAAAGATAAACATTTTCTTGAGTTCACAGTACTTATACGTTATGGTACTAAACTTACCCCATCCATATTGTAGCATCAGCTAACAACGGTTAATGGTTATTATCTTGTTATTTTGATATTAATAGTTATAATAGCGTATTGTTTTTTGTCTGAACATTATAACCTAGTGAATTAATATTGTGTTGTTAATGCCTAGTTGGGTATTTTATGTAATCCTTTTTTTATGTTTCGCCGAAAAGACATTCAATTTAAATTTTTTCCGTTTTTTTACGTTCATTATTTTGAAGTTGGTAAAGTCATTTTGTAAGCTAGTCGACCGGTAGGTTATACGACCGGTGCCTATTGATTATAAATTTAGTTTTAGTTAATTTATATATTATATCTAGTTTATTCGTATGTTGTACTATTATTATCATTATGATTATATTAGACATAAACTTTTTAATTTATAAAATTAAGTTTATTAGCATTAACTTATTTAATGTCTGATAGTGATTCAATTTGTTCGGTTCTCGATTCAGAATCTTCTTCTCTATCTTTTGTCGATACCACTTCTGATCAATTACTACCTCTAAGTACTCAAATTACTCATCACTTGCTAAAGTTCCCGAAACTATTGAACGTGTGCTATTTGAATGCACAAAGCTTACCTCAACATAATTCAGATTTTCCAGATTAAACCTTCATTTTTCTGAGTCTACCAGGTTACGTGCTTTTACGAAATGATCGCTCCGGAAAGGGTGGAGGTTGAATTGCCATATAGCTGCGTTCCGATGTCCAGTTTAAAATTCTTCTTAATACTCCTTCTCAATATTTTAGTGGTATACAATTCTTGTTATTAGAAATTATTTTATGTGGTGCCAAAATTGCTCTTGGTGTTGTGTATTGTCCACCTAATGCCGACTTTTTGTCTGATTTCGAATCCAATTTACTTCTCTTATGTGCAGGATATATACATCAGGTAATCATGGGGGATTTCAATACAGATCTGATGAAGGATTCCTGGATTGTTTTAATCTGTCTATTTTGCCTTAATGGTCAACTCACCACAATATCAATACTGAAGATTCTTGGATTAATGACATAATTGTATCTCGGAAAGATCTTGCGGCTAGCTATGGTTTTCTTTTTTTCTTTTTTTTATAGAAGAGGGGTTATACTGGCAGGGGTATTTCCAAACGGATACGACTTTGGGGCCTTCAAGAAAAGAGCTTACTCATACTTAAAAGGCCGCAACGTAACTGCAAGACCTCTGGTATTGCGGATGTCCATGGGCGGCGGTGATCACTTACCATCAGGTGCACCTTCTGGTCGTTTGCCCCAAACGAGCTTACTCATACTTAAAAGGCCACAACGTAACTGCAAGACCTCTGGTATTGCAGATGTCAATGGGCGGCGGTGATCACTTACCATCAGGTGCACCTTCTGCTCGTCTGCCCCAAACGTAAGCTCTTTTCTTGAAGGCCCTCAAGTCGTATCCGTTTGGAAATAATCCTGCCGGTAATTGATTCCACAAAAAAGTAGTGCGAGGCAACAAATGCCGAGAGAAACGCACAGTTGTAGATTTCCAGACATCAAGATGGTGAGGATCCAATGTTTTCTCGTTATGATCTTATATATGTCTCGTACGAAATTAAAGTACCTAAACCGAAACCACAGGTTGTGTACCTCCGTAATTTTGCCACAATTGATGTGAATAATCTTCAGAATGATGCTGCTGTAATTAACTGGGAAAGTGTCTATAATGCATCCTGCACTGATAGTTAAGTTCAGGCATTAAACAGTCTTATTTTGGATATTTTTAACAAGCACGCACCTCTGCATCCTGTTAGAATTAAACATCTACCCTCACCGTGGATATCTGCGGATGTACGAGCTGCTATGAATAAGCGTGACCGTGCGTTTAGTTACTTAAAAAAATATTACAGTAACGACAATTGGCATTTGTATAAAATTGCTAGGAATCGTTGTAATTAATTAGTAAGAAATTCAAACCGCTGTTACTTCATAATATCATTATTAATTCTTCTCCCGCTGACGTTTGGAAGCTGCTCAACAAGTTTAACTTTGTTAAGTCTAGTAATGAAGGTTCCCAATCTGTTTCTCCTAACGATCTTAATGATCATTTTACTTTCAGTCAGGCTCCTGATTCGGACTGTAAAAGACGTGCCATTTCCTATCTTAAACCTTTGCCTAAAGCAATTTCATGTGTTTTCGAATTTTCTTCGGTAACATATGAGGGAAGATTTTACCAATTTAACCTCGAAAGCTGTAGGTTTTCATGGTATAGGTCAAGACATGCTTGTATTGGTTTTTGATTTTCTGTTACCACCTCTCACTCATATTATAAATTTCTCTCTATCACCAGGTTCCTTTCCTTCTGTTTGGCGCAAGGCGTTTGTTGTTCCTCTCCCAAAAGTTTCCAATTCTGTTACTCCTAATCAGTTAAAGCCTATATCAATTCTTCCAATCCTGTCTTTTTTTTATAGAAAAAAGGGGCAAACGAGCAGGAGGCTCACCTGATGGTAAGTGATTACCACCACCCATGGACAGCCACATCACCAGAGGTCTTGCAGCTGCGTTGCCGGCTTTTTAAGAAGGAGTATGCTCTTTTCTTGAAGGTGCCTAAGTCGTATCCGTTCGGAAACACCCCCGCTGGTAATTGATTCCACAGAGGAGTAGTGCGTGGTAAGAAGTGCCTAGAGAATTTCACGGTTGTGGATTTCCAGATATCGAGGTGATGAGGATGGAACTTTGAGTTTTGCCGCGATGTCCAATGGTGAAATTCAACAGCAGGAATCAATCCAAACAGTTCATCGGAACAGTCTCCATGATAAATGCGGTAAAAGATGCTAAGCGAACTTACATCTCTGCGTAAAGCCAAGGAGTCAAGCCGATTGGAGACTGCTTGGTCCTGAACGATTCGAACCGCTCTACGCTGAATGCGATCAAGTGGAAGAAGCTGATACTGCGGAGCTCCCGCCCAGAGATGAGAACAGTACTCCATGTGAGGGCGAATTTGCGCTTTGTAAAGTTGCAAGCGATGAGCCGGCAGGAAGTACTGTCTAGCTCTGCTGAGGACACCGAGCTTTTTTGAGGCCAGTTTAGCCTTTTCTTCCAAATGATCACAGAACTGAACGTTGTTCGATATGTCAACGCCAAGAATTCCAATATTGACTGAGGTTGTCAGGAGAGTGTTCTCAAAGCGAGGTGATACGACAAAGGCCGACTTTTTAGCGGTGAACGCACACAGCTGTGTCTTCCTGGGGTTGAATTGGACTAAGTTGAATCGACCCCATTCCGAGATTTTTTCGAGCTGAGTCTCGATTTCAGACACAAGCTTGTCCCGATTCTCATTGACGTGGTTCCGAGAAATACCGCTATGATCTGAGTACAAAGCATCACCAGTACTGTCATCTGCATAGCAATGAATATTACTAATTCGCAACATGTCATTGATGTGCAGAATAAACAGTGTAGGCGATAGCACGCAGCCTTGCGGAACACCAACATTGACAAATTTAAGGTCGGAGCACGCACCGTCGACTACGACTTTGATACTCCGATCAGCCAAAAAACTGGTGATCCACTTGCATAATTTCTCGGGAAGTCTATAAGAAGGAAGCTTTGTAAGAAGCGCTCTGTGCCAAACCCTATCAAAGGCCTTCGCTATGTCTAAACTAACAGCCAATGCCTCCCCCTTGGACTTAACTGCCTGCGCCCAGCGATGTGTAAGATATACTAGAAGATCACCAGCTAAATATCGAAGCAGTTTTACACAGGCAGTTATCGACTTATACCTTTTAAAACGACATTTTAAGTCCATTTCAATCTAGCTTTCGACCAGGCCACAGTTCTAAAAGTGGTTGACGAACTGCCATGGAAGAATCTACTTAAATTAGTCCTAATTGATTGTTCAAATGCTTTCAACACCGTTGATCATGATATTCTTCTTGCAGCTCTTAATCACCTAGGTTTTTCCCGCTTTACGCGAGATTGGTTTTCCTCTTATCTTTGGGTTAGATATCAGGCCATTTGGGAAAAAGGTGACCTTTCTGATTGGCATTTGCAGGAGGCTGGTGTTCCACAATGTGTTATTCTTTCAACACTCTTATTTTAATTTTTCATTAATTTCATAATACCTTTTTTAAGTTGCTCTTACCATTTATACGCCAACGACTTACAATTATATACGCACACTGATGTTGAGAATCTAGAAAGTGCTATCGGCAGTCTTAACCTAAACCTAAAGAATGTGCTAGATTCGTCCAATAAGTGTGGTGTGACTGTTAATACATCTAAGTACCAAGCTATCGTGTTCGGTAGTTCAAGACAATTGGCTACAGTTGCCTGGGAAAATATTTCCCCCGTCACTTTTAATAACTTAGTAATACCCTTCCAGCCATCTGTTAAAAATCTTGGTCTTACTTTAGACACATTCTTGATCTCTATTCTTGATTAGACTCTCATCATTCTTGATCTCCACACATAACTGAAATTTGTCGAAAAGTTAGCGCTATCTTACACACTGTAGATATAAAATTTTTTTTCCTGTGAATACAAAACTCGTATTAATACAAGCGCTTGTGCTTCCTATTAATATTACAGGTTATGGCTGACGTATGCTATTCAGACCTCACTCAGTATCTACTCAATAGATTAGAGATTCTCCTTAATAACTGCGTACGTTTTATTTTTAGTTTACGCAAATTTGATCATATTTTGTTTTTTCGTTCAAAAATTAAATGGCTACCCTTAGCAAAACGTAGAGAAGTTGGATGCTGCGCATATTATATTCCATTGCTAATGACCCAAATATTCCCACTTACCTTAAATCTAAATTCTGCTTTCAATGTAGCACTCATGATCGTTCCCTCCGTTCGGATAATAATAATAATAATTATTATTATAATAATCCTTTATTTCATTTCAGCACAAAATATACAACTAGATGTGGGGATTACCTTTTAAGTATTTAATACTTGTGCCAGGTAATCCCGATAATTTAACTAATTAACTAAATACCTTTGATATATTTACTTGCTTGGTTAAATATTTTGTTTTTTATATGTGCTATGTATGTATATAGAATGTTTATTAATATATGTTTATGTCAATATATATATATATATATATATATATATATATATATATATATATATATATATATATATATATATATATATATATATATATATATAAAGTTAAAGGCACAAAAAGTTTCCAGTTTTCTGAGAAACACAAAGTTGCCCGGGATTGGAAAGTGCCCGGTTGGCGATAGGTTTGCCACCTATCACATTTGTGGGACCAAGTATCTTCGACTAATCGTGGGTGCACTTGTTGTACCTCTGCCTACTCCTTCGGGGAGATGGGCGTGAAGATACTTTTTCCTTTTTACCTAAAACGTACGAACGTTACCTACGTACGAAAATATCTGTAAATGACAAGTAAAGCACTGTATTTCTGCCTACAAGGAGCGCACGCCCCTGCTATACACTCAAGTAAAAACTCCCGTTATATAATAAATAGCATTCTTGCTCGCCATTTTGGTTAAATTTACGATACGACTATAAATTAAACACCGTGACTCACCGAACGCAACCATTCCAAACTCTGAAGTGAAAAATATTGTGCAATATTAGGCCTACACAGAGCAAGAAAAAAATATTGTACAATAAAAATTAAACCTGCTGAAACTTTCCTTAAACTGTCAATAATATTGCACAATACGTAATATTACGCAATATTATTGTAGGTCTATGGGGCGCCTCATAGTGAACATATAACTGAAAAAATACAAATAAAAACTGAAGTGCAATAATCCATACCTATCAACATTCTACAGACTATTAACACCAATAAAGAATGCTACCTTAATATATTGATGACACTCTAGTGAAATATGAAAGAGTATAAATATAAATAAGCTGTGCAAAACTCTTCCTACTGAAAGTTTCAAAAAAACATAATCTCACTCCCAATGAATTAGCAAAATTTATTTTATTTTTATAGTAGAGGGGGCAAACGAGCAGATGGTGCACCTGATAGTAAGTGATCACCGCCGCCCATGGACATCCGCAATACCGGCGGTATTGCAGCTGCGTTGCCGGCCTTTTAAGAATGAATAAGCTCGTTTCTTGAAGGTCCCTAAGTCGTATCCATTCGGAAACACCCCCGAGGGTAATTGATTCCACAAAGAGGTAGTGCGAGGCAAAAAGTGTCGACAAAAGCGCACGGTTGTGGATTTCCAGACATCGAGGTGGTGAGGATGGAACTTTAAATTTTGACGCGATGTCAAATGGTGGAATTTAGCGGCAGGAATTAGTCCGAACATCTCGTCGGAACACTCCCCATGATAAATACGGTAAAAGATGCAGAGCGAACCTACATATCTGCGTAACGCCAAAGAGTCAAGCCGATTAGAAATAGCCTGGTCGTCGACAATTCGAACCGCTCTACGTTGAATGTGATCAAGAGGAAGAAGCTGGTACTGAGGAGCTCCGGCCCAGAGGTGAGAACAGTACTCCATGTGAGGTCGAATTTGGGCCTTGTAAAGTTGGAGGCGATGGGCTGGCATGAAGTACTGCTTTGCTCTACTGAGTACACCAAGCTTTTTGGAGGCTAATTTAGCCTTCCCTTCCAAATGACCGCGGAACTGAACGTTGTCCGATATGTCGACTCCCAGAATTCCAATACTGGCTGAGGCTGTCAGGAGAGTGTTTTCGAACCGAGGTGATACAACAAAGGGTGTTTTTTTGCGGTGAACGCACAAAGCTGTGTCTAAAATTATATGCAGACTGCGACATAAATCATCATAACAGCGCCATCTGTGGTAAGTAAGGCATTCTACTAGTACATCAAGATCACAAGCGCTTATCAATCGATACTGTTACCAAAGTATAAAAAGTACTGCGATTGCCCACGCAAGGGTACTAAACTACCATGCAAGGGTACTAAATCGCTTCAAAACATTCAAAAAGATCTAAATGAACAAAAAATAGATATTTAAAATAATGGAGACAAAATAACGGAACAAGTAACAACAAATATATACAAAATATTGAAAAAAAAAATGATATTTAGAAAGAAAAGCACTAAAACCTATAAAATAGAGTGGAAAACCAAGAAAAGGTGTTCATTTTTTAGAAAAACAAGCACGACAGCGTAATATTGTTTTCTTCGACATAGAGAAAAGTGGAAAATCATATAAAGACTTAGAGAACAACATAATTAAATTTATAAAACAGTATCTCGATAGATTTAGATTATAGAAACATATAGGAGTAAAAAGAGTGGGGAGAAAAGAAGAAAAAGAGAAAAACCTCGACCATTAATAGTGACCTTAATTCTAGGTATTAAGATTAGTATTCTTAAACAGAAAAGATTGCACAACGACACCTGCTACTATATAAATGAGGACTACCTAAAATATATATTAGAAAAAAAGAGAGAACTACAAAAACAAGCAATTCAAGAGCGCGAAAAAGGCAAAAAAGTCGCGATAAAATATGGTAAATTGGTTATGTTAAAACCATGTAACAAGAGGACTCTACCCACCTCACCAGAGTCAAATACTCAATTTCAAGGGGCCAGCATTATACTAATCAACAAAAAGAATAAAACTCTACAATCAAATTCCATACGCAGACCAAATAGTATATCGGAAAGAGTGCTAAATATACAGACATTCTAAACTATCTAGTTAATAAAAATACTAACAACTCAACGCTGAACTAAGACAACGACAAAAACAACAAAAATATCTAGCAACAAACACCCTCCTCTCACACAGATGGAACATACACCATACAAATTCAACAGAACTACAAAAACCTTCTTTCAAGACAGTTGGTTACCGAGGAAGAATATGACCAACATCTTCCAAAGATTATGACAATTAAAATAACGGAAATGAATGATATAACTGGAACTAAAAATAAAAACAAACGATATTTATTAACTTACAACGTAGGAACTTTGGCATCATGATAGAGTATTTATTATCTGTCGATATTGAAGAAGTGTCCAATAGTATAAAGAGAATAAAAATTGGAAAGAATCCCGGTGCGGACCACATTACAAATGAGGCCAGAAAAATAGCTTGCAATTTACTGTCTCCGCCGCTTACATATCGGTTAAACCGCATTCTAGAGTCAGCAGTTATACCTTTTTTTGCGGAATGTCTCAATTACTGCTGACGTGATGGGCCGCTACAGCTTCACTGGTCGCAGGGGCGAGCAGAGTGCTCAGTCAGAATTTATAGGTGTAGGGCTGTACGCCCTCCGCCCTAAGGATGTCTGCTGCGAGACCGAACCTCGGCTGAGGGTGGGGTCGTGATTTGCGATAAGAGGGCTAGTGGCATTGTTTTGTCCGTCAACTAAACCTTGCCCTTGGGCTCGGTTCACCGAAGGGCGAAACAGGTTTCCTCGTCGCCGCCAGCGGCGACGGTGTCGCGAATGTAGTTGTGTAATGTTTTCGTGTGAACCGTTGGCCAGAGTTATCGGGTCATTGGGTTCGGTAAGAACGTGACGGGGCCTACGTAATTTGAGATCGAGATTAGGATCTGAGATGTAGTCAACCGCGACTACCACCAGTGGGTTCGGATGCGTAATGGCACGATCGAAGGATCTGTTGGAGATTTCTTTGAAATGCTTTGCTAAGCTTGGCAATTCAAGATCATTATAGAGGTCTACGTTGCGCAAATACCACGGTACTCCCGTGGCAATATGCAAGAATTTGTTTTGTACCACTTGCAACGGATACAAGTCCGTACGAGGGAGATGGGCCAGTTATACCTAAACAATGGGCTGAGTCCAATACGATACTAATTTATAAAACAGGAGCTCCTCACGACATCGAGAACTACAGACCAATAAGTCTTCTACCTTGTCTTTACAAGATCTTTTCATGCCTGTTAAACGAAAAAATAAGAGCTATTCTAGAACTGTCACAGCCGGTTGAACAAGCGGGCTTCAGAAAAAGTTATTCTTCTGTCGACCACATTCACACTCTGGACTTACTGATGAAAATAGTACTAAGAAAAACAAAGAACTCTGCACATTGCTTTTATTGATTACAAAAAAGATTTTGACACTATTTCTCACACAAGTATTTGGAACACGCTAAAAGAACAAGGAGTCAATACGGAGTACATAGAGACAATTAAAAGTATATAGAGCAACAGTACAGGTAGAGTAACAATCGAAAAAATTGGCTTTAGTTTCCCTATCAAGAGAGGCGTGAGACAGGGCGACCCCATGTCCCCGAATTTGTTTGTTGCCGTAGTGGAATTCATGATAAGTAAACTCGACTGGAAGCATTGCGAATTCTATATTAACAGCCACTACCTTAACCATCTGCGCTTTGCGGACGATATAGTTCTGTTATCTGAATCATAATATACTTTCAACTCCAGTTAATGCTACAATCACTAAACGAATATAATAAACAAGTAGGCTTGGAAAAAAAATTATCGAAAACTATGTTGATGACAAACAGCAAAAAGACAGGAATTATTTTTGTAGATAATATATCACTCAACTATACTGAAAAATACATATATCTTGGCAAACAAATGAGCTTCAACAGAAACAGCAATAACCAAGAAATTAAAAGACGCCTAAAATTGGCCTGGAATAAATATTGTACATAGTCATAAAGAAATATTTAAAATAAAATATCTACACGTCAACGGGGTATGGAACGTAGCATTCATTCACTCAACATTAGGAAGATCCATAAAATACGACACACTAAAATAAGACGCTTAACAAAAGCAACCGATGTTTTAAACCACTCCTTGAAGCTTAAGTGGAAATGGGCGATTCATGTAGCACGTCTGCAGGACGGCCGCTAGACAAAAAGGGTGATGGCGTGGACGGGCCTCAAGCAAGCAAAGCAATCGCGCCAGAGGAAGACCGCTTACGAGGACAGTGTGGCAAGATGAGATTTTTAAGATAGCGGGTCATGATTAGAAATCTTTTGAGGAGGCCTTTACCCATGGAGGGGTTCTGGAAAACCCATAAAAATAATAAATTATTACTAAGTGCAACCAAACTTAACATTCATAAATATCAGTAAATAAGTTAGAATTAGGTAGGCTTGGCTTTAGTTAACATGTTCTTGACTGTATTTATCTTTTCTAGAAATAAAAGGCTTTTTATTTTATTTATTTATTATCAAATTACGTCAAAAAAATTTGGCTTAATAACAAAGCAAAATAAAAATCGTGCAAAAACAATCTTATTTTTGTCAATATAATCCACTCATCACCCATAAACGATATAACTCAATGTATTCCTCCCACCTGTTTTCCAAAGCCTAAACAAAGATTCTATACCAGTTTTAAATGTTTTTTTTTTTTTCAAATTTCTAAAGTACAATTTACTACGACTTTAACCTTGACATTTGAAGATAATTTCAAACTACCAAGATGTTCTTTTAGATAAAAGTCGGAAGGTGCCAAATCAGGAGATTACGCATAAACCGTGTAGGACAGTAAATCAGAATTACATCCTCGAATTTGAGCCCTGAATTTAACAGGCGTGTAAACCCATGCATAATCCTAGTTAAACAACATGTTCTTTCTGATCAATTCTCGACGTTTTTGTTTAATTTCTACACGCTAACGTTGCAATAAATTACAATAGTATGTTGAGTCTATTGTTCCGTCTTTCACCAGAGATAGTATATTGATTCCAGGGGCGACAAATTGCTTTTGCTTTCTTTGTGATCGGTTCACCTTATTTTTCCACGGCTTGGTTTACTATTTGCACTCTGTATTATAATGATATATATGATATATAACCAGGCTTAATTCACAGTGACAAAAACCTTCGAATTTTCTAGGGGTTGGCCTAAAATATCTCATAATCGAGAGAAATTGTGAGCTGAATTGGTTTTCGCGCTTTTAAAGTTATTGTTTGTTGATCCCGAGTCTTCAACTATGTTCATTTTTTTTATAAGATAGCAAACAAGCAGATTTCCTAGTGGAAAGAGAAAATCGCCTATAAACACCGAAAATTTTATGGTGTATCCGTATGACGGGATGGCAATGCCACATGCATAAAACTACCGGTTACCTTACCCTCCAAACCGGAACACGACGAAGACAAGAATTGACGCTATTGCGACAGGAATAGGTAAGGTGGTGGTACAAAATACACGGGCAAAACGTTGCGGAACCTTACTACCTAGTAGTCACGATGGTAGTGACAAGTATAGCCAATCGGTTGCCGCTTGTCGCTTACAATCTGCCTGGATGAACGGCAGTTGTTTTATTCTTCAAAGGAGCCCGGACTAACACGGAGAGCCGAATCATGCCGAATTTCTACAAAATCGGTAATGTATGAATAAATATAAGTATATTAACATATTAAATAAAGTAGTATAAAGTAGTATAGTAAATTAATTATGTTAAGTATGAATAAATATAAGTGTATTAGTATGGATTATAAAGATAAGGTTTGTGAGTTTGTTTGTAGGAAATATTTTTTGGAACCATTGCAGTTTTTAATTCACTTCTCTAGTATCTTCGTATCCCGAAAGAGGTAGGCAGAGGTACAATAAGTGCACCAACGATTAGCCGAAGATACTTGGTCTTACAATGTGATAGGTGGCAAGCCTATCGCTAACCAGGCACTTTCCAATCCCGGTCAACGTTGTTTTTGTCAGAAAACTAAAAAAACGCATTTTCGAAGTGACTTGGGAATCGGACCCGGGATCTCACAGATACCGGACCACAGACCACCGAAGCGATTGAAGAAAAAGTAAAAGCTTAATTATTTTTTAGAGGCGTAAGCTATATTTTATCCTGATTTTGCAGATTGGTACCTATGAGTTATACCGCGGGAAAAGGTTGTTATAGAAAGCTCAAGGTCTAAATAAAATTACCGTAACTTAATTTTATTATAATGTCGTACAAGTTATACATCATTTACATATTCCTGTATTCACCAATAAAAGTCATATCTCAAATCGACAGGCCAAATATGGACCCTTGTTACGCAGCTGTCAATAACAGTGCGGGCTGGATGCATTGTTTTTGGCCATACGTTACCCTGTCGAGGCGATTATGTTCAGTTTACTGCTTCGGATATTGTTCGCTGCTATAGTACAAAAACAAATTCTATCTCTATGTTTATTGAAGTTGGAATATCAGGTATTTACGATATAAAACTATAATATTAAGATATTATATTTATTATTCCAACTTACTGTTAACAAAGAGATAGGAATTGTTTAATAGCAGTAAGCTGTCTTGCTTGTTAAGAGGTTTTTTATATAGGTATATTATAATTTATAAGTATCAAAGCAGATGGTTCTCCTAATAGAAATAGACAACCATCGTATATAGACTCCACCTATATTAATGGTGCGTTGCTATCCATATGGTAAAGTTTCAATGCCACTTGCGTAAGTTTACAGGCTACCTCACCCACAAACTGGAACACGACAATGTGAAGCATTGATGCTATTGCGGCAGGAATAAGTAAGGCGGTGGTACCAAAAACCCGGAAGAAACGTTGCGAAACTCTGCCACCTAGTAGTCACGATGGTAGTGACATAATCGTTCACATTATACGAACTGCCTGGCAGAATAGCAAATGGTCTATTATTAAAAGCAGGCCCGGACCAGGTACCCTTACCTTAGAATATTCTACTAGAATTACAAAGTTCGCTTCTCAAAGTTTAATATAGATGGCTATTTGAGTTTTGCATAGCCGTGGTGATTGTTTTCTTGTAAATTGTATATTGGTTAGAGGACCTATAATATAATCAAATTTAGCAGGTTTATTTTAGTTATGTAAATAGTTCCCTATTTAAGTAAAATAAAAACGTATTCATAAGAAAATCAATTCTATAAAACATAATCGTACATGTGGCGCTATCTTTTAGCGATGCGCGATTACGAGATCTTTTAACAATCGAGACAAACGCGAATATCCGAAATTTACATATTTAACTCGTTTACCGATTAAACATTCACGATATTTTTCGATTGTTCTGATAAGTTTTGCTTTATAATCTATGCTTGCTCCTCCAACCGCCCGAATCATCAAGCTCTCGCCTCTGGCTCGCTCGCTTACAATCGATCTCGTTACTCGTTACGTCTGTAATCTGTTTCGTCAGTCACCGTCCGTTAGTTAACCAATCTAGTGGAAGAACATCTTACAATGACTCGAGATGATTGAACAATCGAAAAAAACATCTCGCGCATCGCTGCCATCTATATTTTTTGCAAGAAGAAAAAATGTTATATGTACTTATTTTAGGCCTTGAGATAAGCCTCTATTTAGGTATATTACAAAGTACTCTGTGGCCCGGATGAACATGATAAGAACGGGTGTTCTATTATGTTATAGAATATCACTGAAGCCGTTAAATAGGTTAGAGAATACTTAACTGCAGTAAAATTGCAATAACCAACTTTCAATCTCTTTTATCTCTAGGATCTGGATCTGGATCAGATGTGTTATCAATATTTTACATAAACATATTTAAAATATGTTTGTGTAATTTTTTTTTATTTTGTATAAAATGAGTATATGCGGCTATGAATTTCTAAATTGTTGTGCCAAAATAAAGATTAAGTACTTTTTAATTATACATTTTATCAAGTGGATAGAACAGATGTTTAAAAAACTTGTATGGAACCAAATGGGAAGACTTTTTCGAAATCTTGTTGTTCTATACTTAGATTTGTAATTTATTCATATTGTTTATAATATTAATATCCTTTTATTCCTTCCTTTCCTTTTATTTAATAAATATATTGCGTCGACAACTCTGATCCCCGCTAAAACTCGCAGGAGTTTACATAAACTCCTGCTGATCACATGATCTTGAGAGTATCTTTAATATTTAAAAAAGATAAGTATTTCTCAAATCCGTCCACGTGTCTTTGTGTAATCAGGGAACATTCGTAAAAATATTGTTGGCGAATTGTGGCTTCTCTCTCTTACATATCTCTCTCGTTTAAAATATGGAGTAGTCATTACATAAATCATGGTAAAATCAATAACATTTATAAACATAGGTATATTCGATAAGATATAGTGGTTTCAAAACTTCTAACTCAGCTAAGCCCCCAGGTAAAACTAACTTTATGTTTCTTGGTTAAACTTCGAAACATATCTTGTACTTAAGTTCCAACCAGGGAATGTTTGGTTCATTAAAAAACGTTATCTCTAATTGAGTTTAATATGTGGACATGTATTATTAAGAAAATTATTTTACGTCATATCCCCCATATTATATAATACTAACGATCGCCTGTGGCCGAAATTCAACTATAGACTAAAAATAAAATCTCCTTTAAGTTTAAGACTGATTTTAGACAACAGATAGCATACATGTGTGTATATTACGTACGTACGTCACATGATTGTAGTGTGTGTAATGTTTATTTTTATTAATGAAATGTATTTCTAGTGTATATAATTTAAAAATATCAGTTTTCTGCTATCCTCCGCAATGCAACCTTTCGTACTCCAAAGATAGCGTAATTGTCTCCAAAAGAGATGCAAAGTTTTTGCTTTACGTATTAATATTATAGATTATAAATATGAAAGTTTCTATGTATGCCTGTTATGCTTTTGTAGCTAAACCTCAGGATTAATTTTCATGATATTTTGCATAAATAGTTGAAAATTCGAGGTGAAAGAGAATCTAACTTTTTTTTAAATCAACCAACTCAGGGATACGGGATGAAAGTTTGTACGAAATATTGATATCGTGCAAAGATGCCACGCCAATTGTGTTCCACTAAATTGTAATCCATGGACTGCACCTACATCAGAGGGCGTGGAATAAAACGCTTTAGCGTTTTTAAATTCACGGTGGTTACGACCATTTGATCGCGAATGTACATTATACTTAATTCTATGCTGCAGCGCTTCCTAATTTTGACTTTGGTTGGACGATTTATTATTTTGTCAGCGTTGCAACGAGTGTTAACAAAATGGAACACGACTTTTACTTAGCATAACATCTCTAGAACGTAGTAATGGTGAAACCTTGAATGTCGGTCCCCGGGGAGCTACTCGTTGGCAGCGGTTATTTAAGTACCGGTATATTATCCTGGGGCCGCATTGGTGTATATCGTCCCAAAGTAGTATGCGCCGAAGCTTTGTACGACTTGACACTAAAAAATTATTGCGATAAAAGCCATGGTCATATTAGCGGCAATGATATTTTGCACAAACTATCGAGCGATAATCCAATATGGCTGAATTCATTTTCAAACATGTAAATGCACAACTTTCTTTACTTTTAATTATTAATTACTGTATGCTAACAATTAGTTACTAAAATGTTTTTTCGTGACTCACATTTTTAGGATTCTAATCCATTTTACACAACCACCTGCATACATCCGAACTGATCGAAAACAACGGCTGAAATGAACAACGCATATCTGGGGCCTAATTCACGTAATTAAGCGGCGATCGAGTCGAAGCATTTAAGACACTTACACATTTTCTTCCCTACATATTATGCTTTTTTTTACTGTCGATAAGGAAGCACTTGACCACGATCTCGCCTAATGGTAAGTTAAGGTAAGGCCTAAGATGGAACGCGCTTCCCTAAAAGGTACCTGTTCATTTTTCTCTTGAAGATACCCAGGTTGTACCCGTCGGGGAACACAGACTCAGGTAGCATATTCCAGTCCCTTGCGTTTCGGATCAAGAATGTCGAATCGAACCGCTTTGTTCGGGTACGTGGAACGTCCACCATATGGCGATGCCTAGTATCTGTGCGCTTCGACGATCGATAGAAAAACGGGGATGGCGGAATTAAGTCGTGCAATTCCGCAGCGCACTCTCCGAAATATATTCGTTAAAAGACCGATAAACTAGCCACTCTGCGGCAATGAGCGAGGCTTTGAAATTTTTTGTTTACCAGATCATCGTCGTATATGAGCCTCTTGTCACGACTCTCTATCGCCTCAAGCGTCTCCAGCTGGTATTTGGCAGATCCATCCCAGAGGTGAGAGCAATATTCCATGCACGAACGGACTTGTGATTGATAAAGATTGAGTTACTATCCCGGGCTAAAGATGCGACAGCATCTTGGCCAAAATACCAATGCTGCGTCCATAGATAAATAATTGGTCTCGCGGCGCTTGACAAGTTACCGCACTATCTAAAAACAACTCCGTGAATGCGGCAACTCAATATTGTAGTGTGTGTGACATGACAGTGTGCAAATGGATAATAGTGAGTAGTGTGCTCTTACAGCTTGCATTGTGATTGGTGACTGAATCGGGTACGCCAGTTTCGGCGTAGTATTTGTTGCCGCATTTGACAAGTACGTCGGCGGTATCCAGTCAAGCACAGCGAGACCAATTATTTATCTAAGACTGCGTCGTAGCACGTCCCGACGTTCTATCGTGTTTAGGTGTGTAAACGCCCTAAGCGCATTGAGAAAATTACGTGAATTAGAGGGCTGACCACGCAGCGCGACATGTTAGCGCTAAACCGTATAACGTACCGACACCCACGCGATAAACGTACACGCAGCCCAAATGTTTGCGACGATAGCCGATAATAGCTGGTCACATCTGCTATTATCGAGTCATTGCACGAAGCTTTGTGACGATAGACGCATGTGCGGCCGAGCCATTATGTTTAGTTTATATAAATATAGTTTATATAAATATCGCCGTGTTGGTCCCGGCCTCCTTTGTAGAATAGGCCAACTGCCGTTCTGCCAGGCTGGTCGTAAAAGGCGACCGATTGGCTATCGAGTCACTACCATCGTGGCTACTAGGTGGTAGAGTTCTGCATTGTCTCGCCCGGGTCTGGTACCACCACCTTACTTATTCCAGCCGCAATAGCGTCAGTGCTTGTCGCTGTCGTGTTCCGGTTTGGAGGGTAAGGTAGCCGGTAAACTTATGCATGTGGCATTAGACCTCGCTACAAGATAGCAACGCACCATTAACATCTTTGGTGTCTATAAGCGATGGTTGACTCTTTCCATCAGGAGACCCATCTGCTTGTTTGCTATCTTATGATATAAAAAAAACTCTTCAAATGACTTCATTTATTCGGTAATATGTCCGACCCGACTGGACCCTACTTATATTCGTCTGTATTCTGTTATGTCAATTGTCAGTACTATTAGAAATTCATTCTACAAATTTAAATTAAGTAATTATTCAAAAGTTGTCAAGTGGCCAGCGTTTCTAATTATAACACCAAGTAGGTGCTACAGTACATTAAGCTCTTTGACGTCATGTCAATTTGCTCGCGGGCGAGGTCAGCTAGTTAGTAGCTACTCGTAGGATTCCGAAATAAACTAGGAACCCATAGTTTCGTTATGTCCGTCTGTCCGTCCGTCCATCCGCAGGATAGGTCAGAGATCTTAAGTAATAGAAAGCTGGAATTTGGCATGAATATATATATATATATATATATATATATATATATATATATATATATATATATATATATATATATATATATATATATATATATATATATATATATATATATATATATATATATATATATATATATATATATATATTAGTCATGTTGTCAAAGTGGTAACATAAAATCTTAAAAATATTTTTTTTCATGGTAGCTCCCCTACATGTAAAAGGAGGATGTTAATTTTTTTTCTCACGTAATCCATTGTGTAGGATATCGTTGGATAGGTTTTAAAAAAAATTATAGTTTTGTGAAAACAAGTTTTCGATCAAGGGATCGTTTGTAAAATATTAAGCTTTTAAGTGCTAATTTTTATTAGAGTCAAGTGTCCCCCCCCCCCCCATTTCCGGGCTAAACGGTGGGTTTTGGGGTTTGGCTAAATGGGCAATTTTGGGGGTGGGAAAAAATTAAGATAGTAGTAAATATAATGAAGTTAAAAGAAAACTATCACGGATTAGTAGGCTTTACGAGTTTAGAGTTCGAGTCATAGTCGACCAACTTATAAAATGTACTTAGTGAAGTTTTTATAGGCGGAGAGCCTGCGGTTCGGATATATATTTGTCTTTGACTTCAACGTCAACGTAGCTTAAATGTTCATATTATGAAACTAAAAAGCCCTTTTCTCAATTCGCGTTATTGTGATGAGCAATTGAGAAACCCGCGCAATGTAGCGCGTGGCCCCACAGGCTCTTTACCAATTTTTATTTTATTATATTTTTAATGTATACTTGTGAGTTATGACCATTAATTATTATGTCCTTTAATATCTATACAAATAAATAAAATTGGAGTGTCTGTTTGATACTTACCATATCTTTAGGAGATAGTCGTCGTGCGAAAATCTATTATACACTGAATTATGCCGTATTGTGCCATCCTTGAATGCAGAAATGATAGTAGAATACAGATGATTAAAAATGGAGATATTTCATATCATCCCAAAGTACAATTTTCATTTTATTTTAATAAAATTCCTGATTTAATATAATCTCTAATGATATAATAGAAAATCAAGCTAAAATCAGCCGTACACCTTACATATAAAGTTCATTTTAGGTTGACCTAATTTTTCTTGAAAGATATACGTAATGACAGTCATTACGTATATCGTTCTAGAAAGTTCTCTACTCAAATATGACCAACTGAAAACTACGGAAAAATCAATACTGCCATCTATTGTAGAATAGCGAAACTATTAAGATTATAGTTTCACTATTGTACAAATAGATGAGTCTATTTTGAATAGACTACAAAAGGACGTAAATACTCTTTTTTTTGTAGCAAAATAAAATTTATTGTAACGCAGTTTGGTATATTTTTAAATGTTCTGTTTGTGTGTTTCGGATTATTGTTGTTTAAAATGAAAACGACCAATGAAACAATGTTTGCATTAGTAGTTTATGTGCAATAATGCTTATTTTATGTGTGAGTATGGCGAACGCGGTCCTGATACAAATGTTTGTACTTGCCAATTCCGCTTGTTTTCTGTTCCATGGTACATATACCAAAATAACATTTTTTACAATTTTTGTCTGTCTGTCTGTTTGTTTCGGCTAATCTCTGGAACGGCTGAACCGATTTTGACGGGACTTTCACTGGCAGATAGCTTATGTGACAGGGCGTAACTTAGGCAACTTTTTTTGAATTGTATCCACGCGGACGAAGTTGCGGGGGCAGCTAGTCTTCTATACAATACAAATAAATAAAATTGGAGTGTCTGTTCTTAATATTAAAGTAACCGGTTTTAACTAAATGCATATGGATATATACACGGTACATAAACAAAAAAAACAGTTTTTACGATTTTTGTCTGTCTGTCTGTCTGTCTGTTTGTTCCGGCTAATCCCTGGAACGGCTGGACCAATTTTGACGGGACTTTCACTGGTAGATAACTGATGTAATAAGGAGTAACTTAGGCTACGGGCGGGCACAGCTAGTATAGAATATTTTACCAGTCAGCCTGTATAATAAAAACAGTCATATACACACCAGTACCTATACCAAATTTCATCTATACCTTTTCAGCCGTTTTAGCGAATAGAAGTAACAAACACACACTCAAATACAAACCCTTTATAATATCAACATATTATTCTGATTTAAAACACTTCACTCTCGTACGGGTTTGGTACCAACGCTTGTAAACTTATCGCTGTCGAGTTTATTTTGGAAGGAAAGGTAGCCTATAATAAACCTACGTATATAACACAATTACACCGTTACACAGATAGAAATGCACCATTAACATCTTTAGTGTCTCTAACCGATGGTTTCTCTTTCTATAAGGAGAACCATGTGCTTGTTAGTTATACTATAATATTAAACAAAAATACATCTCACAAAATATTACTTTTTCCGAATAATATATTAACTCTTCCTAATGAACCTTTTTGTACCTTCTTATTACATAACAGGTAACCAGGAATATGAAGGTCAAATCTACACGTTCCGTAGACGAGGGCTTTTCAGACTAATATTATTTGTCTTATTCGCAGTGGAACTTAACTAAATCTAATCAAATACTCGGTACGTGCCTCAACTATTTGTTAACTTTGTATATTGAATTATACGTGTACTAAATCTACTAAATCTAATATTGGAGTGTCGAGTGGTAAGACAGTGCGACGAACTAATTTTCAATAGATTTAATAATAACAATTTCTTTATTTGCATTAAATTGGGTGCATATTTAGATCTTATTTATAAAATACTAGCTGACCTGCGCAGCTTCGCCCGCGAGTATATTAATAAGTCATCCAAATAGCAAATCCGCCGTGTTGGTCCCGGCCTCCTTTGTAGAATAGGCCAACTGCCGTTCTGCCTGGCAGGTCGTAAAAGGCGACCGATTGGCTATCGAGTCACTACCATCGTGGCTACTAGGTGGTAGAGTTCTGCATTGTCTCGCCCGGGTCTGGTACCACCGCCTTACCTATTCCTGCCGCAATAGCGTCAGTGCTTGTCGCTGTCGTGTTCCGGTTTGGAGGGTAAGGTAGCCGGTAAACTTATGCATGTGGCATTAGACCTCGCCACAAGATAGCAACGCACCATTAACATCTTTGGTGTCTATATGCGATGGTTGACTCTTTCCATCAGGAGACCCATCTGCTTGTTTGCTATCTTATGATATAAAAAAAAAAAAAAAGGTTTTAATAAAAATTTCATCCCCTATTTCAGCCCTCCAGGGGCTGCTTTGTAAAAAAAAATTAGCCTATGTTTGACCCCGGATCTTCAACTATATGCATGCCAAATTTCATGAAAATCAGTACAGCGGTTTAGCCGTGAAAGCGTAACAGACAGACAGACGGACAGACAGACAGACAGACGGACAGACAGACAGACAGACTTTCGCATTTAAAATATTAGTATGGATATTTGGCCCGTTTTGTGGCATTATCATAGTTTTTCCCGCCATTTGTTGATATTTTTTATGAACAAATTGATTATTTCAATATTTAAAAAAAAATCACAACTTTATTGTATTACAAAAATATTATGATTTAAAAAAAAATTCCTTAACCCCTTATTGCATGAATTATGAAGGAGGTAATTTTTTTTTTACTGAAAATGTCTTTTATTTTACCCTGTGAAATAAGTTGAAATTAGAAAAAAGAAAAAATAATAATTTAGAAGTTATCCAACGAGGCCATATATGGCTTCGTATGCGATAAAGTAAAACAATATAAAGCCATATATGGCTTCGTATGCAATTACAAAAAAGATACAATCATACATTATGAAAATCCAGATAAAAAATTTCGTTTATCATTGAAGCATAAATAAACTTTACATTTTCCACATTTCGTGAAAGACCGGTATTCCGAGCAGTTCTGACATATTTGTCGATTTGATTTCATCCACTTGGGGTAATAGGTCACGTTATCTGATCGAACAAAATCCAAAGGTATGTTTTGGTGCCTAGCTGGTTCTTTTCGTGCCTTTTTGGAAGGCAATGGCGACTCGGGCAAACTACTGTAGACTGAGAGTGCTGACATACTTGAACGCATACGAAGCCAAAAATGGCAAATACAAAATCAGGCTCAAAAATCAAATAAAATAAAAAAAAACTGAAATCTGAATTATTTTATGTTCATAAATGTGCAATAAATGCATTATAAAATTCTAGCAATTTCCAACTTACCGTTTTTATTGTTTTTTTTTTTTTCAATAATAAAATTATCACTAAATAACTACACTTTAACGGTCGGAATCGCTGAACATAACCTGTAATAGTTTGACAGCTGGAACTTATAATAGACAACGAAAAATGCTCTCTGGTCCACGAATAATTCTAGAATGTTTTTTCATCGTTAGTTTTGAAAAAAATATATGTTAATATATTGAAGAAAAAAAATAAACAAAAGTAGAAGCCATATATGGCGTTATATGCGGTAAGGTGTTAATTACAATATTTAATTGCTTATAATCGTTTTTTTCTTATATTTCTATTGTTTAAGAAATTATTTTTGAAATTGTTTTTTTTTTCTAAAAATCATAATTGATAGTCCTCTTTAAAGTAGCAAAAAAAATTTTTTGCCACAAAATCCACTGTTTATTAACTTACCAATTTGTTATAAACAGATTTTTAACTTTGTTATATTTTTTCCGAAACTTCTAAATTTTTTATTATTACTATACATATTTATATATAAAATCTAGCTGACCCAGCCAACGTTATTTTGCCATACAAATCACTTGTATTGAATATTGCTGGGGTACTTGAGAGGGGGAATGAGGTTGATTGAGATTAAAACTATTCTATCTTTTAAGTTGGATCAAACTGTAGATATCTACAAAATTTCATTGAAATCGGTTCAGTAGTTTTGGAGTCCATCGCGGACAAACAATTTGATACGTACTTTATATATATTACGATTCCTTAAAGGTAGATACATATTCTAGCTACAAACTACATAAGTCAATACCATCCTTCTTCTTTAAATAAAACCGCCTAAAATCAGTTCATTGCATACACAACATTAGTCAGTGACTTACGATGTTTTTGCAAGCACTACTAGATGACGGGAGTAGTTATATCTGACTTAGTTTCACATTTTATATGTGTATTGTATTGATTAGTTCAACCTTGTTCAAATGTCAAAATTTACAATAATTTTGTAAGTTATTAAAAACCTGAACATGTTTTGGAACATAAGAAACGGTGGTCAAATTTTCACAAAAAGACATTTGCCAGCTGAATCTTATGGAAAAAAGTCCTAATCCTAAAAGAATATAAAAATATCGTTCGCGCCTTAGATATACATGAGTTTTCAGTATGATTTAGATAAAAAAGTACTAGTATCATAGCCGAAGAATATATTGATGAATGAATAAACATTTATTTCTCCTTTGTTTACTTCATTCAACCAAGGCTTAAGATTTGAAGATGCCTATCAATAGTAAAACATAAAAGTATTTTTATGCCCCTGACCCCGAAGAGGTAAGCAGAGGTACAATCAGTGCACCCACGATTATCTGAAGGCACTTAATCCCACAATGTGATAGTTGTCAAGTCTATCGCCAACTGGGCACTTGTACAATCCCGGGCAACGTTGTTTCTATTAGAAAACAAACAAAAAAAACGCATTTGAATTGCCTGTCCCGAGAATTGAACCTGGGACCTTATATTGTCAACACCTACACCGAACCACTAGACCACAGCGGTGACAATGGTAAAATATAGTCGATTTAATGCAAGTTTCAGATAGCATTCTGGAAGAGTATATGTGATTTTATAACAACATTTTCAGTTGGCTGACTGCAAAAGCTAAGTTAAGCTAAAAATGACTGAGAATATAAAATTATTAAAACTTTCGTGAGTTATAAATTAAATAATTTATTAAATAATTTTAAATCAGAGTAGGTTCCGAATATTTTAATGCCTATATATCCCGTTCGAGACGGATCGCTACCGAGCGAACGTCAAACTCACCCTGAAGAAGGATCTCGTATAGGTTCGGAACTAAGCGGAACCTACTCCGATAAAAAAACATGAGTGCGGCCGTTTTTAATTATTTAGACTGAGAATATGTACCTTATATCTAATATCTAATATTTTTAAACGAGTAATTCTTGTATATATATAATTGGAATCTCGGAATCGGCTCCAACGATTTTCATGAAAGTCACAAATTAGGGGTTTTTGGTCAAGGAATCGATTTATCAAGGTTCCAGGTCCAAGAAAAGCTCGGTTCCCAAGATATGGGTATGTGAAAAACCGAGCAAAAAAACCGAGCTCGGTCAACCAGGAACAGAAAATTTTTTTTATACATTCTATAGGAATCGATTTATCAAGGTTCAAGGTGCAAGAAAAGATCGGTTCCAAAAATATGTGAAAAACCGAGCAAAGCTCGGTCAACCAGATATTATATATTAAAACAAGATAATATTTTAATACATGTAAAGTGTTAATAGTTAATGTTTTTGGAACGAAGTTCCTTATCGCGCGTTGTGAAAGGGGGCTAGACGGAAAAAATTCTTACGAAAAGTTGTCACGACACTTTTTGCTATAGTAAGCTATTGTAAGCTGTGCGGCGTGCGCATGTTTCTCTGTCTGTCTCTCTCTCTCTCTCTCTCTCTCTCTCTCTCTCTCTCTCTTATAGAAAGCAAGCCAGATATTTTCATTTCTATTTCGCATTGAACAGTGTGGTGTCGCGACGATTATTTTTGTTGAGTGTATACAGTTACCACAAGCCAATTATTACGAAAATTGAGCCTACTGATTAAGTTTATATTAAATTATATTTGTTAATAATAAAAAAAAAATTATTATAACTTAAAAAAATAAAATTTAATTACAATTCCTTCACTAATTAATCGAAAGAAACTTCGTTCCATCCGGGTGTCCCTTGACACCTCTCGAGTTTTTTTGTGAAATTATTAAATTATACTCGTAAATATAAATAAATATTGCTAGACAAAATTAAGCAACATACGTGAATTGGTTTAAGGCGATTACAGCTGCGAACGACCTTGAGTTTCTAACAGTAGTAGCGCAAATATTATTTCGCGCGCTGACATGCTCCAAAGTCAAAGATTATTTACAGTGGATGCAGATACCTACGTTTTAACATTTTTGTTCACCTATATGAACTTTTATTATCGTGAATCGACTGAATGTTTTCAAACTCAAAACCAATAACCAGTAATCTCTCATTTATCGATTACATATACATTCATTTTAGAAAAACGATATCTAAAGAAAAAAATATACCGAAAATCGACAAAAAATCATATAACAATTTACACAATAATAACAGTTACGTATTCTATTTCTTTGAAAGTGTTGTAATATACAATATATCCCGTGTAACACTTTATTTTAATACATACAATCAACAATATATATTTAACAAAACCTTTCAAAATTTGATTTTGTAAAATGTAATCTCTTAAATAATATTTTAAAACTTTAACTAGCTTCTTAGTTTTTGTTTCAAAATCTCGTAAGACAAAATTAGAGATATAATTTAATTTAATGTTTATGGAGGAAAGTACTAAATAAGTTGGTTTATTTAGACCATTTGTATGTATAATATATTTAATTTATTTATTTTTAGTTGCGAAGTCCTTACTACCTTCAAATAGTACCAGTTTTTATTTTTAGTTTAGTTTTGCTTTTTATTCGCTTGCTTGAATTATCTTCGTTGTTTATATGCTTTATTTTATTTTTTATTTTTGTACATTTATACAAAATATTGACAAAATACTTATCTATCTATAGCTAATAAAACATTCAAGCGTAAACGTAATTCAACGTCTACTCGCAAACAAAACTATTTATAAAGTACTAGCTTTCAGCCCCTTTAATACCCTCTTTTACCTTTTTAAGAGATAAAACTCACAACATCCTTACATTCACGTTTATTTAATTGAATTAAAGAACATGACTAATAAATTTGAAGAGATTTTGATTAAACATATTTTATTTTTTCTACAAACTTTACCACTTTTTTCATCCTTTGAAGAGTTGATATTTGAAAACCTTAAACTCGTATTCATTTAATTGTATTAAAAATCATAAATACTAAGTTTTAAATAATTTGTACAATATTCTACAATAAACAATCTATTTTTTATACAAACATCAATGCTTTTTTTATCCTTTAAGGAATGAAATTTAAAAAATCCCCAAATATATGATTCTTAAATTGTGTTGAAGAACATAAGTGCCGAATTTCAAGTTATTTTGACCATTAACGTTTGATTTTTCATATAAATTGTAACACACACTTTTACTCCTTTAATGGATGAAACTTCGAACATTACATGCATGTTTCTTCAATTTCGATTGAAGAGCATAAGTACTAAAAAAATTCGAAAATTCGTACTTTTTTATTGTATTAAAAATGATAAATACTAAATAAAAATCATTTAGATTTTATAGTAATGCAATAAATAAACAATTCATTTTTGATACAAACTTTAAAGCCTATTTTTACCTCTCTATGGGCTAGAATTCAAAAAAATATTAAATTTGTATTTATTTATTTTTCAGTTAAAGGATAATTTAATTACGGCATATCATTCATTACAACTCAAAATGACAGAGTTTCATACAAACTTTCACCCCCTATTTCACCATCTTAGGGGATGAATTTAAAAAAACCCTTTCTTATTCTTTGTCTATATTATAAGAACAACATCTGTAAAAAAACAGCTTTCTCGGTCCAAGCTCATTATCTACTATAAAAAAAACATCCAAGCGTAAACGAAATGTTCAATTTCCAAACGGCACAACCTTACTATTGTGCCAAACGTTCTATCTGTACTATTACTCTTTGACTCGAATATGGAGAGCGGAGCATGCTAACATGCGACACAGCCTCCCCGTATGAACGCTACCGGGAGACTGACTTTCAACGCGAGCGCTGTCCGCGGATTAAATAATAAGGTTTTTATTGATTTAATAGCACACTATAATGATTTTGTAAAATTTTGAACTTAAATTTTATAAAGCAATAAATTGTCTGTAATAAAAAGAAAAAATCATCAAAATCGTTACAGTAGTTTGGAAGTTATAAGCAAATTTTTGCGTAAAAATAAGAAAGATATTCGATTTTTTTCCGTCAAAAATAACAATAAAATTAGAAAAAACGAACTTAAAATTTAAACTTAATTATATTATACGTATAACGCATATTTTTTTTAAATTATTGGACCAACCGGTTAGCAGTAGTAGGCTTTCAAAGAGGTGTCTATTTCGTAGTTTGGCATTACCTATCGCCTTAACTCCAAAGTAAGCAAATTATTTGCTTGTGTTATGGGTGTTATTCAACGATACTAATACATAGAAATACATATATAAATATTGTTACATATATAATAAACACCGAAACTCAGGAATACAAACATCAATGCTCATCTCACAAATGTTTGTCCTGTCGGGAATCGAACCCGAGCCATCTCAATTTGCTATTGTGTTCGCTAACCATTCGATCAAGAGGAAGGTCAATTTTATCTCACTAACCCTATTTCTTGCTAAAACAACATAAGTCTAGGGCGATTTTTTGTTTTTTCTTTCATTATTATTATTAATAAACTATGAAGATAATTCGATATTTCAACTTGTTACAACTCAAACATTGAATGAAGTATAAAAAGTCCTTTAAAACTAGTTTGTTTGTGCCTGAATCAGTTTTTAATGATTCCTGAAAATTCTAATTGTGTGACTTTTCAGGTCAGGTCAGGTTTTTGAAATGATTGAATTATAATATACATTTAAGTTATAATATAATTGAAACAATTATATTGTAACATTAAATGTATATTATAATTAAAGTTATAACTAAAAACAATATCACCTAACTGGGTGTTTCTTTAATATCATAAGATAGCAAACAAGGGGATGTGTCTCTTGATGGAAAGTAAGGAGTAAACCATCGCCTATAGACACCAAAGATGTTAATGGTGCGTTACTATCTTGTGGCGAGGTCAAATGCTAAATGCATAAGTTTACCGGCTACCTTACCCGTCAAACCGGAACACGACAGTGACAAGCACTGACGCTATTGCGGCAGGAATAGGTAAGGCGGTGGTACAAGACCCGGGCGGGACAATGCAGAACCTAATAGACACGATGGTAGTGACTCGCATAGCCAATCGGTCGCCTTTACGACCTGCCAGGCAGAACGGCAGTTGGCCTATTCTTAGGGGTTCTGCAAGTTACGACCGAGTTGCGGTACCACCGCATTACTTATTGCAGCAGTCACAAGAGCTTTAGTGCTTTTCGCTGTCGACATATTCCGTTTTGAGGATAAGAAAACAGACAAACTTACGCATGTGGTATTCCAATCCTGTTGCGTGGATAGAACGCAACCTTAACATCTTTGTTGTCAATACGCAATGGCTATCTTACTCTATCAGGAGAATTATCTAACCGTTTCCTGTCCTATGAAATAAATTAAACATAAATGGACAACAAAATAAATAATCTGAGAAATACATTAAAATATTTTATTCATTCAGGCATTACTTTGCGGAAATCCATAATTACAAGGTAAAAACTAATTAAACTCGCCTCTCTCCGCGAACCATTCCATTGCAATCGCAACTCTGTTGTTGCGATTTTTGAGTTTGCAATGTAACGGTTCACGGAGAGTTACGAGTTGAATTAATTTCATCTTTCAATCGCAACTCTCCTGTTGCAATTTTTGCGTTTACAATGGATCGGTTTGCGGAGAGTGGTGAGTTTAATTTAATTTTACATTTTTCAAATATTAAATACAAAACTGTACAGTAAACACAAACCTCAAACACTTGTTATAAATATTGGCTAAATACGATCACTAAACCCAGAGGACTGGCTTAGCCGTCTAAGTGATGTCGAGCAAAATACATTCTGACACGGCTAATCTTATCCTATGGCGCTGAAGACAGTCCCCTGTGACACACTTTCCAAACTCATTAATGTTCTGCGCAGTAAATGGTAGCGCAAGTTATGGCTTCTGTACGGTGGTAACTATAAACCAGGCTGCTTGAAATAAGACGTTATAATTCTATTTTATTAGTAACTAGAAGACCCGCAGTTTTGCCTGGGAATCATTGGTATAATATTTTATACAAATTTGATCCCTTATTTCAGCTCGTAAAAAGTTGATTTTTGAAAACACAGGTATCCTGTGTTAGACGCCGGCTCTTCAACTATCTCCTTGTAATATTTCATTAAAATCGGTTAAATGGTTAAGCTGTAATAGCGTAACAGACAAAGTTTTACGTATAGTTTTTTCTCATTCATTTTTTTTCTCATTTCATACTATTAGATAGCAAACAAGCAGATGGCTCACCCATCGCCTGTAGAGAAAAAGATACTTAGGGTGCGTTGCTATCCATGCAACGGGATGGCAATTCTACATGCATAAGTCTACCAGTTACCTCCAAACCGAAACATGATAATGACAAGCATTAACGCTATTACGACAGCAATAAGCAAGTCAGTGGTACCAAATATCGGGCGAGACGTTACAGAAGTCTACCACCTAGCAGTCAAGATGGTAGTAACGCATATAGCTAATCGGTCGCCTTTTACGACCTGCCGGGCAGAACGGTAGTTGGTCTATTCTTCAAAGAAGCCCGTACCAATACAGGAAATAACCTTATGTATAAAATTCTCGTGTCACAATGTTCGTTCCCGTACTCCTCCGAAACGGCTTGACCGATTTTGATGAAATTTCGTATGCATATTCAGTAGTAGGCTCCCAAGCAGCAATCAAGCATGTTTAATACCCATAAAGCAGCTCAAATAGAACTTAAAGTTCTATTGCAGCCGTACAATGGTGTAAAAAGATGCTTTTATCGGTGTAAGAGACCTTTATGAGTTTATATACAGCCTAATGCTGTACAAGGCCTTTCTTAGAGTTCCGCGTAAGCTATAGGCGTTATATCTGAATATTAATACACTACTGTACAGCTTTAAGCAATTTGTAACTCATTAGGCTGATTTTAATTCTTAAAGCTGTACATTAGCTGTATTTTGTTTAGCACGGGAATTTATTACAGCTTTCAGTGTTATTATAGTATCACTCAACGCTTGTTTCTGTAAAATGGGATATGCAATCACCGTTCTACAGCTAATATTTATGGCGTAATTGTAGACTGTTATGCAGCCAATGGTGTTAAAAAATCTGCATATACAGCTATAGTACAGCTCAAGGCTGTATTACTGAGAAAATTGTTGTTTGCTGTTTTTATATCTATATAGTTGATATCATGTGGAAAAAATCAAGAGGAATATTGAAAAGGAATATTTAAATATTATAAATTACCAACCAAGTAATCGTGATGAAGATAAAGCTGAAAAATTACTAATTCAGGTAAACCTACAATCGTCATTTTTATTAATGTTCAAGGAAAAGGGTTCCGTAACAAAAACATTAAAAAGTGATTGTAGGTTATCTGATTTATTATTTTTTAGGCTTATCTTCTTCATTAAGGTTACTTGGTTGGTAATTTACAATAACTGATTTTTTTTAATGTCATAAGATAGCAAACAAGCAGATCGGTCTCCTGATGAAAAGAATCAACCATCGCCTACAGACAGCAAAAATGTTAATGGTGCGTTGCTCTCTTGTGACAAGGTCTAATGCCCAATGCATAAGTTTACCGGCCACCTTACCCTCCAAACCGGAACATGACAGTGACTAGCACTGACGCTTTGCAACAGGAATAGATAAGGCGGTGGTACCAGACCCGGTCGAGCCAATGCAGAGCTCTATCACCTAGTAACCACGATGGAAGTGACTCGCATAGCCCATCGGTTGTCTTTTACGACCTGCCTGGCAGAAAGAAAATTGGTCTATTCTTCAAAGAATATATAAAAAAGAGTTAAAAAGAGAAATAAAAATCATTACACTGAGAAAATATGTATTTTTTTTATTTTTAACTTGCTACTATACGGAGTTTTACAAAAGCGGTATAGTAAGTCGAAAGGGGGTGACTCAGAGGGTCATTTTGAACAACTTTTGTTCAACGATTTGTGAAAATTCCCGAAAAACAATTTTGTTTTTCCATTGTGAAAAGTCACGTGACCAACAAAGTTTCTATGGAGAATCAATATTTTTTTCGCGAATTTCCAAAAGTCGTTAAATAAAAGTTGTTAAGAATGACCCCCTGAGCCACCCCCTTGCGGCTTACTGTACCACTTTTGCAACACTCTGTATATGTATACTTACAATCGTTTTAAAAATATTAAATACTTAGATACAATTACAGGCAAAAGAGTATGTGTTTCTCTTTGAAGAACTAATAATATTAAATCACAAGCACGAAATAACGTATTCTTCTTAAACATATTTTTGTGATAGACCAATATTTAAAGGGCTTGATTTTTCGTTCTTGATCAACTTAGTTATATCAAGTTGTTTTCTTGGTCATTATAATTCACCTTTATCCTCCCACAAACTGGGTACGATACAAATACGGTTTTGGCTTCTCTCAATTGTTTTTATTATTTTATAAGGCATATTTCCCTGAAAAATAAAGTAAAACATGATTGAAATACATGTCTCATAAGTTATAGTTAACAATAAGTTGGTTTAGTTGTAAAGTCAAACGACCGATATCAATACATCACAATAGCGAAATCAAGTGATATATGTTTTGTATTTAGGGTTCTTTAATTTTTGTACGCATCTCTAAACATAAGTTAAGTGATTAAAAGCCAATGACTGTGCAATAGATTTATATAGGGACTTAGTACAGCCTAAAGTGTATTTGGACGGTAATTAAAAGCCAATAGCCGTATAATAGAACAAAAAAGAGATTCAGTACAGCTATTTGCAGTATATCACCCTCCAAATACACTTTAGGCTGTATAACAAAACGCCGCCATTATTGTGTATTAAAAACAGCATTAAAGAAATATATTGTTAAATAAAATATATATTTAGCAATAGCTAAAGCTATATCTTGACAAGCAACTTATATTATGATGATTATGCCTTTATATACAATATTGTACCATAAATACTTGTATATTCTAACCTTAAACACAAACACTTACCGTATTTCGCAATGATTTTATTTGTGTTATCTTGATTATTTCGTTGGCGCGTGAATATTTTGAGGAAAAATATACACGACTTCACAGTCATTTAGAATTTGCACTTTGAATACACACTTAAATACTGCTCCAAGTCCAAGAATTTATCGTTTATTAATATATTTTTAATTATGGCGTCAGCAGATATAATGTTATACAATATCAAAAACAGATTAGTTACTTTTTATCATTTTCAAACACCTATTAAGAACATTTAGCTGCACAAGAGAGTATCTTAAGTATTATAGTTTCTTTATACACTGAATAACAGCCTTTGTACAGCCTATACCAGCTTGTACAGCTATTGTGCAGCCTATTTAACTCTTAGCTGTACAAGACAGTTACAAGAGAGTATCTTTAGTGTTATAGTTTCTTTATACACCAAATAACAGCCATTGTACAGTTTATAACAGCTTGTATAGCTATTGTGTAGCCTATATAACGCAATAAGCTGTATAACTTGGGGCCCTTTTTGGTGTTATATTGGCTGTAGAAGCGCTTCTACAGCCTTTGTACGGCTTCGTATACAGCTTTAAGTTTAAAAATGAACCTAAATGCAGCCTATATACAGCTTAACGTGCTACTTGGGCTACTATCAATTTTTTATACCCCTAAGTGATAAGAGTTGTCCACCCCTAAAAATATTTTTTATTTTATGGACAATTATTTTTATTTTTATATTTTTATGATTCAGCATTTAAAGATACATATAACTCTAAATTTTTACCCTTCTATCACCAACCCTTATTGTTTGATTAAATAATTTATATGGCAAAACAACGTTTGCCGGGTCAGTTAGTATTTTATAGTATTATATTAACTGATCCGCGCAGCTTCCACCGCGAGTAGATAAACTATATCATCGATGTAGTTTTCTATACAAATTCTCATCGCCTATTTCATCCCTTTATCAATAATCAATACCGAAAAAATCAACCCCGATTTTTAAAAACATCTAACTGTTGCCACGCAAACGAAGTCGAAAATTATAACACGTTAGATTCTGGGGTTATTTTTGGATTCCAATTCATTACCTATTTTTTTATCAATCACCATGTTAGATTACATAATGTAAGTGTTCAATTTGCCACATCCATTACAAAGTAACATTGCGTTTTTTAAAAAGATACGAAATGAGTTTTAACACTTTAACTGTCCCAAGTATATCACCAAAATCTATACATATAATAAAATCGTAGGTAAGTCTTGGAGCGTGATCTACAATCGATATCGAAACCAAAAATATAGTTTTTAGAATTTTTGTCTGTTTATCTTTTGTCTGTATGTATGTCCGGGGTAAACTCAAAAAGTACTGCATGGATTTAGTTCAAATTTTACATGAATATTACTGGTCGGGTCAACATATAGGCTCCATATTATCACGCTAACACCTACGGGGGAGAAGCTGTGCGGAGTAAACGAAGTGTGTCATGCAGCCCGCTGCATTATAAAAGTTGTTGGTGATCCCGCGGGATCATCTAACTTTTCCAGGATAAAAAGTAGCCTTTGTGCTATTTTAGGTCATTATCTACCTGTGTGCCAAATTTTATTCAATTCTGTTTTTTTATATACTTTTATTCAATATAGTATTCAAGTAGTTTTTGCCTGATTGAGAACCAAACATCCGTCCATCCAAATATCCAAACTTACGCATTTATATTAATACTAGCTTTTGCCCGCAGCTTCGCTCGCGTTAAATGGGGCGTGGAAGTTAGAAAGAGACAAAAAGTAGCCTATGTCACTCTCCACCCCTTCAACTATCTCCACTTAAAAAATAACGTAAATTCGTTGCTCCGTTATGCCGTGAAATGCGGACAAACAAAAACACTCATACACTTTCCCATTTATAATATTAGTATGGAGAGATTTTAAGTTAATATGAGGTTACGCAATATATTTTATACTTTTTATACATTTTATCATTTTAATCCGTTATACAATCTAATTTAATTTCTTACTACTATAATATTCCATTGAGGTATTTACATGATTATAACTATTGCACTGTAATATGTAATGTACGTATCAAACAAGGTCTTCAGTGCATTACATATAATGCATGGACAGTGAAAGTGTTAATTTACACTCAAAAAAATTAATAATAAAACGTCTAATCTTTAGCTTGAGAAATACTTTAATATCCTTTAGTACACAATAGAAGCATTCTTATTCGTATATAATTAGTATTCCGAGCTTATTAAAAGCATTCAGAGGAATAAAAGGGGAGAGATGACAAATAATGAATGTCATCAGAAACAAAAGCGGTAGACCGATGAGCGACCGTTTGTTGGAATCGCAATTTGTCTTTGGTCCTCGCAATTTCGCGGTCATGATGTGTAAAGGCTGCTTTGTCATGACATCTTAAATAATTAATGAACATTTCTTTTCAGAGCATATTGTATATCAGAAGGATAAATATTTTGAACAATGACAACGCTGGTTGTTATACTGCTTAAATTTGTAATTGAGAATATGCTTATAGGCCGTCCAACATTGATATAAAATATACAAGATACACAATCCTGAACAAAACTGACACTCAAAACTGTCGCTAATTAGTCCAAAAAGTTTATAGTTATGGCAAAAACATGTTTCTGCATATTCAACCTTAAGCGCAATATTTATAGTCTTTTTTAAAAAATCAATGAAATTAACAAAAAGCAATAAAATTGTTGGCTGAAGTTAACTGTTAACAAGGCATAAGTGGAGTCAAATATATTTTTATGCATTGACTTAGGTAGTATTTTAAGGTAAGGTAGACAACGTAACGAATTAAATTCCTAGAAATAAAATTTTTTTGAGTAAGCTTTCAGTTACTCTATTGTTTTTTTTTTGCATTATTATGTATAAACAATTGTTTAGTTATAGTATCTGCAGGCGTACGAGTGAATATTGCCTATAGATATTTGCAACACAAAAGGCTAGTTGCTAATTCGATGCCGGCTTCTGAAAATGTTATTGACCCTCTTATTAAAATTTCTAATATCAAAGCTGATCGGAAAAACTGAGTAAGGCAAGCTGATCCAGAGTTTGTCAGTTTGTATAAAGAAAGTACACGCAAATTAAATTAGATGAAATCTCTCACTACGGCATAAGCCAAATTCGTCAACAGAGTACGGCAAAAATGATGACTTATTTTCGCGTTTTCCGAAATTCACCCTCTTAGAAGGTTAAATAGGGGATGAATGTCTTACATAATTTCTTAGGATAGAAACTTGAAAAATTAAACAACTTTTTAACAAATTAAGCAATTTCATTATATATTATACCCTATGCACAAGAATATCTATCTTCGGACACATACATATGAAGCTAGGTTCATGAAATATGTTAACACGACCGCAAATACAATTCTAGTTGCTCATATTTTACGCCAAGTTCGTCTGCGAAAACTATTCAGTTATTTCAGCTGTCAGCCTGCGGTGCAGTCCTGACATATATCTACGAGGCATCTTGTTTAATCTTAACAGTGCTTTTTGACTGACTGTTACGAAAGAGGTTATATATTTATTGCATATTTATAATTTATAATACTTTTACGTGCTTTGGGTTCGTTTTGTGCAAAAAAATACCACTTATATTAAAACCGTGTATTTACAACACAAATTTACAAAACACCACAGTGCAGTACGTAAATACACTGATAAGCACTAATAACACTTACTATACTAACACTAGGATTAACCGACTACACAACAAAACACTTCTCTTATTCATTGTACTATATCGCTTTACACTGTTCGTCTTAAGTATCGCTCCCGATCGCTGTATAAAACTGCTTTCTATTTGTCAATACATCCCTTCCGTAAAAATTTCGTAAAAATTTCACTAACAATGCTAATTGTACACGCTATTTTGACCCTTGTGGTCGAAACAATAAGGTCAATTATGGCATAACTATTCGGCTAATAGCGGCTATGTTTATCAAGAGAAGTAGCTCTTTCTTTTATTTCTAGATCTCTCCAGCGCTCCAACTCTTCACGTTTCTAGATTATTCGCGACAATACTACCAGGATGCGAATGGAAGCATTATTGCACGCCGCGTCGTAACTGTGCATTATTATCGGTTGAATGAAAATGTATGGCTCAACCAACTTCAATCACACTCAGTATTAAATTGATACACTAATTTAATACAAAAAGTATATGATTATAAAGAGAAACCTTAATACTTCAAATTCTGTATAACTTTAAGCCTTTGAAGAGAGTTAATAACTCTGAAAAATCTCGTTGATAAAAAATGTTGATGGCCGTCAATTGATTATTTATGTCCGTAAACACGAAATAGGTTGATTGGCTTTATAAATTCACTTCATTTTATTATCAATATTATCTAATCTACTCAGAATAGATTACTATTGAAAATCATTTCATTCGGATCTTTTTTTATATAATAAATAATTTAAAGAAAAAAAAAAGCTGCGCCGTGCCCTTTTAAATTTTCCAAATTTTTAAAGCTTGTATTTATACATATCTTCTTTGTTGTTACATGATTCGTGAGGGAATGAGATAAAGATACTTTTATTATATATCTTTTCTTTTTTCCTTTTTTTTCTTTAATAAATTAAAATAGTTTTCTGAACTTTTAAACTAACGCATTCTATCATTTTTAAAAATATATAAACGGGTCAATAACGCGTACATATATAGAACTTACTTGTAAAGCTCGACGTTTCGGCCAAGTTTCTTCTATTCTTCTTTCTTCAACTTTCTTTATAACCATTTTTCCTAAGTATATCCTGAACATGGTTTAGTTCAGGCTCCAGATGTTCGGAGTCGCATAAGTCAAATGCTCTATTTATTAATGATGTGGCTACAGATTGTAAATGGCGGGGGTGATGATGAGATGACGCATATGATCAGCAGAATAAAGCCTTTGCACCTGCAAACAAATAAAGTCCAAGATACGGTTAGTGTTGTGTGTAGGGTAAATTCGAAAAAACAAGACCAGAAGGGGGTAGATGAAAATCGATCCCGACGTGAACGACGGAGGAAACTCGCTGCTCCAGTCTGCTCGTGACCACGGTCAATGTAACTTGGCCGAAACGTCGAGCTTTACAAGTAAGTTCTATATATGTACGCGTTATTGACCCGTTTATATATTTTTAAAAATAGTTTTCTTCTTTATTTCGAATATATTGAGTGCTAGTAGCAGCGTGCAGCCCACTGCAGTATAAAAGTTTTTGGCAAATCCCGCAAGATTAACTAATTTTCCCTTTAAAACTAACCGTTTAAAACTAAATGTGATATTCCAGGTCATCATCTAACTGTGTGCCAAAATTTCATCTAATTCTGTTCAGTAGCTTTTACGTGATTGAGTAACAACCATCCATCCAAACATCCAAACATTCGTATTTATAATATTGAATATTGAACTTTCGCATTTAGGTAATATAGATTGGTTCAGGGAATTTTTAAAAGAATCGTGTACATTTGCCTGTCTACCAGATAATTCTTAAAAGACGAGCATCTGGCCAAAAATGTTACTACCATCATAATTAATTGCCCTTCTTTGTTATTGCAACCCTGCCAATATCTGTCATTATAACGCCAGTGCTTGTCCCATCGTCAGGTTTGAAAAATACATTAACTAGAAAATTATATGCATGCATGTGGCATTAAATCCTTTCCACACGGACAGCTACACAATATTAACATCTTTCATATCTATAGTATGTTGTAACCTCTTAGTATTAGGTAAATAAGTTTTGTTTTGCTTGTTCGATATTCCACGCTAGCAAAATATGGCCATATTGCAACACTCTTTGAAATGATATTTTACTCTCAAAGCACGTATTCGATTATCTTGTTAGAGGATTAAATTTAATTTCAAGTCAGCAAAATGAGAACGTAAAAAGCTTTATAGAAAATCGGATCATTACTTTTAGATTTTTCAGTTACTATAGATGACTCAAAAGTATAAGATTTTATGGAGTAGTGATGTTATGACCGACGTAATGAAGTGGAACATTTTAAGTCATTTTAAGTTAATAAACATAAAAAATAATAATTGGTATTTTTAAAAACAAAATTCATAATTCGAAAGAAAATTGTAATTACTACGGCTTGCGGAAATTGACAGATTATATTATTTTCGTTATTTTACATTATATCCTATATAATCATTGATATAAAAAACCCAAGATGCACAGTCCCGAACAAAACTGACACTCAAAAGTGTCCCTAATTTCATTTAAATAGTTATAGATATGGCAAAAACAAATGTCTTTGCAAATCGTTCGATTTATAGTTGTTTTTAGAAAGCAATGTACAAAAAGAAATAAAATTGACAGATTTGCGACCGACGCGATTCTATTTGAAATGAGGGCACAATTTTAAATTGTGCGCTCCTTTTTGGAGGACGTTTTTGAGACATTGATTGTGTATCTTGGGCTTTTTATATCAATGTATATAATAAAAAAGAAAATTCAGACGCGCTCGAGAATGTCAAAACAATGTTTTATTTGCAAACTTGTGACCATCCCACTCCTTTACGCTACACTTGAATCGGCAGTTTCTAAATTTTAGGTGGCAATTAACCCGCCATACTTAATCTGACGCGATTTAGTGTTACCATATGACAAATTTTTTAAACATTTTTTTATCTGTAGATTTTTCCCCATCATTGAACTAAAAAACTTTATAATATAACCTCTTATTTTTCCTGTAATTTAATTTAGAAAATCCAATAGATCCCTACGAAGCTTGAGTAATTACCCAATTAGCATCTTGAGTTCCCTTACCATAAGTCGGTTTTCATGATAATTCGAATCGAATACAATTTTCGATAAATTATTAAAGTACCGATTAATTAGAATTCCGAAATAAACAATAGAGGGAAACTTGCGCTATGCTGGTGCTTCCCTAGCACGTTCACGAAGCGAGCGTGCCAGGACAGCAGTGATCACCGTTCTAACCTAATGCAAATGGTTCAATAACACCTACTATAGAATGAAACTCATGCTATTAAACAAATTAACAATAAGCCTTATAATATTATACCCATCAAAATTAGGGCAAATTAAGGCAAATTATGCCTACTGAAATAAATAAAATAAAAATAAATAAATATCACTCAATATCAAATTACACGAATTGATCTGACCCCAAAGTAAGCAAATTATGTGCTTGTAGTATGGATGTCAGTCAACGACACTAATACACAGAGATACATATATAAATATTCTAATATATTTAATAAACACCCAAACCCAGAAATACAAGCATTTGTGCCATCACACAAATGCCCGTCCCTATCGGAAATCGAACCCGGACTCCATTGATTGCATAGTCAGGGTCGCTAACCACTCGACCAACGGGGCGGTCAAATAATAAAATAAATAGTATGCTAAATAATAGTCAAAACAAAAGTAATCCCATTCTTCAGACCCACTGACTAATAACACATAAAAAATGCAGTCAATTGTAAATTTCCAAGTATACAAGATATATCAGATCTAGTAAATACGTTTGATATAATCACGTCTCTACCATACGCAGCAAAGACACATTACTCAAGAGAAAGTTAAATTACCCATCATAAAACATTTCCCTCAAAACGATGTTGTTGTTTGTTCCCGTTACGACTTCTACTTTTGTTCCCTCATATTAATAGATCCAAAGTATATTAATATCTTCACGTAATTTTACAAATAGGGTAGATGAAACGCCATAACACGTTTGAAACTTTTCTTTGTTTTTATGCAGTGAGTAATAAAAACCCTGTTCTATATCGGTCGATGAAACCGAAAAAGATTTTTTATTTATAGAAATCAACGCACCATTATTTTTTTTATATCATAAGATAGCAAACATGTAGATCGTTGTCATGATGGAAAGAAACAACCACGGCATATAGATACTAAAGATGTTAATGGTGCCATTAAACCTCGCCACAAAGTAGCAACCCTCCATGAACATATTTAAAGTATCTTCAGGCCCATATCCATGAAGGGGTAGGCAGAGGTACAACAAGTGCACCCACGATTAGCCGAAGATACTTGGTCCTACAAATGTGATAGGTGGCAAGCCTATCGCCAACCGGGCACTTTTCAATCCCGGGCAACTTTGTGTTTCTCAGAAAACTGGAAAAAAAAAAACACTTTTTTCATGTGCCCGACCCGGGAATCGAACCCGGGGCCTCATGTGGTCAACCATAACGCTGGACCACTAGACCACAGAGGCGATGAACATATTTGGTGTCTATAAACGGTGGTTGACTCTTCCCATCAGGAGACCCACCTGCTTGATTGCTATCTTATGATTTAAAAAAAAATAATGGTGCGTTGCTATCCATGTGGCAGAATGTTAATACGCATGCATATATTCACCGGTTACATTATATTGCTAACCGGAACACGACAGTAACGAGCACTGAGACATTGTGACAGGAATAGGTAAGGCGGTAGTACCAGACACAAGTGAGACGTTGCAGTACTCCATCATCTAGTAGTCACGATGGAAGTGACTTATAGAGCCAATATGTTCGCCTTTGACGAACTGCCTGGCACAAAGGCAGATGGTCTATGAAATGAAATCACCACGTCGTGTCTACAGCTTCACTATTATCGATGATAGGCCACCTATAGTAAGTTAATTGTATAATACAGCAAGTGGTGCATCCGTTTAAGATAAAACTTTTAAAATAAAAAACTAACCCACCCAGTTTTTCTTTCTTCCGTATCCTATAGTATGGGGTATCGTTAGATAAGCCTAGTATTTCAGTTGTGAAATATTAGGCTTCATAGAGCTAATTTTTGTTCGTTTTTTTTTATAAGATAGCAAACAAGCAGATGGGTCTCCTGATGGAAAGAGTAACCATCACCAAAGATGTTAATGGTGCGTTGCTATATTGTGGCGAGGTCTAATGCCACATGCATAAGTTTACCCGCTACCTTACCCTCCAAACCGGAACACGACAGTGACAAGCATTGAGGCTATTGCGGCAGGAATAGGTAAAGCGGTGGTACCAGACCCGGGCGAGACAATGCAGAACTCTACCACCTAGTGGCCACGATGTTAGTGACTCGCATAGCCAATCGGTCGCCTTTTATGACCTGCCTGGTAGAACGGCAGTTGGTCTATTCTACTAAGGAGCCCGGAAATAACACGGGGAGTTAAGTGGCCCTCTCCCTTACGATATTGTTTCTAGATATAAAAATATGAAACCGTAGAAGGAGAGCATATAACGATAACTAAAATAAAAACCATCATAGCTAAGTAGGTTTTATCTTATAGTAAAGAAGAATTTCGCCACGTCGAGCCTGCCGATACTAGCTCAGTGGTATAGCGTCCCGGCTTTAGGGAAACATCAAACGGAAAGAATCATATCGACACGCAGGTTCAAATCCTGCGTGTCGATATGATTCTTTGTTGTTTTAAAAGTTTGTCAGGTTTTCTAAAGCACGGGGCGTATGCCATAACAGAAAAATAATTAGGCTTTACAAGTCCTACTCGACAAATTTATGAAATGTACTCCGAGAAGTAAAAGTGAATATATATATATATATATATATACATATATATATATATATATATATATATATATATATATATATATATATATATATATATATATATATATATATATATATATATATATATATATATATATATATACATATATATACATATACATATATATATATGTATATATATATATATATATATATGTATATATATATATATATAGGTATTCACTTTTACTTATAATTATCTACTAACTTTAAAATTAATAAAAGAAAAATAGGACTGATTCAAAAATTATAATTATTTGGTAAATTACATAATTGACAATAATGAAAAATGCGACAGTGCAATAAAGCTAAGAGCGTCTAATCTGGTCGGTGACTCGCAGTAGAATGATGCCTCAAGCGCGGCTGGCCATCAGGCGACGATCAGACGCGCGATGCGATATATATATATATATATATATATACAAATTTTCAATAGAAAACAATCCCGTGACATACTGAAGCTGTTGAAAAATGGTATCGATATGTTAAGAATTTTTAGCGTAATCGTAGTACATTCATACATACAGATATCCGGAATCAGTTTTTTATGTACATATTATAAAATATATAAGTCCGCCACTTAATCCGCTGGATTATGATTTATAGTCAGTTTTAGAGACTATGGCTTGTTCTAAATGCCGCGTTAATTCCTCGACTGAAGGAGGGTAATGTTTTTTGGAGTCCCTACAAGAATTCATACGACTGGCTCACTGCTAGTCGTTTTCCTGTGGAAAGAGTGCGTACTTCTATTGATAACTGACCTCAACGTTTATTTATTTCAGGAAAACTTACAGTTATACAAGCATAATATATGATGATGTGATTACAAAGGCCAATTAAAAGTTTTCACAAGTAAAAACAAAGAAAATGTTGTAGAAACAACACATTCCTGCATTAAATTAAGAACTACACATTAAAAAAGTTTCGGCTCAGCTTGCGCTTTAGCTTGCATACTTTGGTGTTAAATAAGTCTATTTCTAAGTAACGAGAGACAATGTTGAGAGAATTGCTCGCTCTTATAAAGAAAGAGTTTGCCCTGTGCTTTGTCTTTGCATCTGGTACATGCAGAGGTGCTTGTAATACGAATGACCGTGGTACCCGGAGCAGGACATTACTTAATAGTTCTGGTGAGTCCATATTAGAATTTAGGATTTTAGACAGGAAAACCAAATTAGCGATTCACCTTCGTTCATGATGGGGAAGTAAATGGTGCCTTCGACATTGATCAGCGTAAGAACTGTCAAAGCTTTTAAAGTATTGTACTGTATTGCAGCCAATGGAGACCATTTCTTTCGTTCTATTTATATTAATGTACTAGCTGTTGCCTGCGACTTCGTCCGCGCGGACTTCGTTTGCTCCGCACTGCTCTTCCCCTGTAGGTGATAGCGTGATAATATGTAGCCTATATGTTGACCCGACCTGTTAGTAATATTCATACAAAATTTGAAGTAAATCCATGCAGTACTTTTTGAGTTTACCCCGGACATACATACAGACAAACAGACAAACAGACAAAAATTCTAAAAACTATATTTTTGGCTTTGATATCGATTGTAGATCACGCCCTAAATATTCTTTTGAAAAATATTCAATGTACAGTTTTGACTTTCCTACGATTTTATTATATATATAGATAAAACTAACACACTGTAATAGTAATAAATGTTATGTGCAATTGAAAAAATGTATTTTTCTTTGCAACAATATTAGGGCAAAACTAGGTATTAATGATTATTATTATAATCATGACATATATTCAATCTCGGGAAATTTGTATTTCCCATGAAAAACCAAATTACTTGATCAGAACGATTCCAACTTTGGAACCTTAATAAATACGTAATTTACCGTAAAAGGTGCGGTTCTGAAAAAACCGAGGTGAAAATAACTAAAATCAATAGGTACCAATAAAAAACAAAACCTCCAGCTCAGTAATGCCATCCAATAGGTACGTAAGCAGGATAACGGAGGGATCTGATTTAAAATTTCTGGTAATTTTTTTCTTCCGCGCTCTGACATACTGCGTTTTATGTGAGACTTTTCAAATATTTACAAGGATGAGGGAACACTGCGCTCCATGTGTAATACTGGCCGAAAGAATGCCAAACAAACGGTCTTTTAAATAATATATCTCGGGTTTATTACTTGGTCACAAAATAAAAATATTTTAAACTAGTAAATGCCGTGGGTTTGCTTGCTTAAAATTGAACTTTCGATTAATAATTTCCATGCAACTCGAGAATTATATGGTTTTCTAAAGGTATTTTTTAATCAGCCTTGTAATTTTAGAAATCGTCATAATAATATGTACTTTGATTAATGTCGAAAAAAATCAATACCTCTTTACCCCTAGAACTTAAACTTTTATTCATTAAATAAAAAGATTAATAAGTATGAAGAAGTTTAGTGATTGATTCTTTAATGAATTAAATTAATAAAAATTTCCCGAGGGTTTATCTTTTCAGATCACGTTTGTAAAAACTGGAAGAGGACGACGAATGCTTGTGAAATCTATATCCACAGAAATATATAACCACAGAGTCGGTTTTGTGGTTTTGGCGTGAAGACGAGACAGGCAGATTACAATTATCTATACTAATATAAATGCGAAAGTGAGTCTGTCTGTCTTTTCTTCCCGCCTAAACCACAGAACAGGTAAAAAGATAGTTTGAGACCCGAGAAAGGACATAGGGTAGTTTATATCCGTGAAATCCCACGAGGACGGAAATTGTGTGGGCAAAACCCCAGGACTTTTATTTTAGAATTTTTTCCACGCGAAAGAAGTTGCGTACACAGCTAGTTATACATATAACCATACTAGTTGCAGCGTGCAGCATTATAAAAGTTTTTGGCAAATCCCGCGGGATCACCTAATTTTACCGGGATAAAAAGTAGCCTATATGCTATTCCAGAATTGAGTAACAAACAACCATCCAAACATCCATCCATACAAACATCCAAACTGTCGCATTTATAATATTAGTATATATTAGTATGGATTTTATCGTGCAACTAAACTTGAGACTCTATGGAGTTGTAATGATCGTTTGTGCAATACAACTATTTATTAAAATTTTAGAAATGGATTTCATCAAATATGTAAATAGATCGTTGCTACACGTGGCGCTATCGTGTTGCCACACGATAGCGCCACGTGCATAAGTTTACCGACTACCTTACCTTTCAAACACGACGCTGACAAGCACTGGCGTTATTGCGGCAAGAAAATGGTTTGCTTGCCATCACCGATTTTCCTATTCCTTTAATAGGAAAAGCGGCGATGGTAACCAAACTATTTTTTTTTGCTTTAAAGTTTTTAAGCTATTGCATAGCTTCTATCGCGGGCCTTGGGCGTGGAGACCGAATCCAGAAATTCCGTAACGAAAAAATCTAACACCCCCACTCCGACCGGCACAGCGGTGATACTTTTTAGTTTTTCCATCTATCGATAAATACCAGAACTTTTAATGACTTTTTGAAATATCACGCTTGTTTCTTTAGTTTAGCAACCCGCCTTTAGGTGGCATTGGTTGTATTGGAAAAACTACCGTAATCAGCTGTTTGTGAGAAAGTATATAGGTGTATAGGTATTTATCATCTACGTACAACAGTGAATATCTGTACTCGTATAATTTGTGTAAAAAGTGTTTTAAATATAAATAAACAAAGAAAAAAGTACTGCATAAATAAAATAAATATATAATTGTAATTGCATAAGTTGATAAAAAATTCTATGCAATAGCTTTACCGCGGCAGTCTCCGAATGCCACACGTCTTTCTTTTTTAATTAGGTTATACTACAAGTGATTATTGTCATTATTTGATAACTGTTGGTACGCATTAAAAATATTATTATTAAAAACATTACTGTGATTATTATTTAATATAACAAGTGTTTTTTGTTTATTTATTTATTTAAGATTTGTTTTTTAATTATAAAACATTTTGTAGTAGTTAATAAGTCAGTCGAGTTTGCAATTGTAACTATGATTTCAATGGAGATAAAAAATAAATTTGAATTAAACTTACTGTGTAGTCACAATGTATTATAATTAACATAATAAATAAATATATTCTATTTGTTGTTTGATTTTCCTGCGTTCAGTACTGAAAAAAATCAGTGTGGTGAATTTACAATAGTAAAAGGATATGTGGTTATTTTACACATGTTTTTATGTTATTTTTGTGTGGCGAATTCACTTTTGTTTCGAATTTAAACAACCCGTTTGTATGGTTGTTTCCTCAAAACTCGGTCAATTACGAACCGATTTTAATTTATTTTTAAATTATTTCACGACTTTTTGTACCCGTGTTGTACCATTATATTTTTACTAGTGAAGATCTATTTGATCTAAAAATAAAATAAAGTCAATCCTTATCTTTTAACTTTTTAGGAAAAATGTGATGAACTTGCATGATTATTATTGTTTTCTTACGTGAGTGTAGCCTACGTAAAAACACGAAATTTTATTTGTTTTACGCACACATTTATGTAGTTTATGCTTCACTTTATACTTTAAGTGACGTAGGATTAAGCATATACTATCAGTATATGCGTAAATAATCTATGATTAGCAACACTAAATTAATAAAATTTACACACAGTACACACTACATTTATGTGACATACATGACAACAACTCTAGTCGTAAAGTTAATATACATGTGTTTAATCTACAGAAGAATATAAGAAATTGAGAATTTCCAAAAAATTATAAAAAAGTATTTTCGCGTAACTCGGTAACCAATCTCACGAATAAACGAAATAAATACGACCAGACCAATGGGGCTTTGTAAAGAATTCACTGTTAACAAGTAAACGAAATATCCTAGTCATTCATCACTACTTGATTAAATTTCTATCTAAGAATTTTAGGGTTGTAAATCTAGTGAATAAATTACCTTAATTAAATTTGTTACTCGCTATAAATACAAACTTTAACATTTCTTGATTGGCTAAAGCACTTTCCCATTTTAATACGAGTTACTAAACTTTAAAAAGTTTAGTGACTTTATATTTCTTGAAGTTACTACATTTATATCCATATTTGTCCATATTTTCCGTGTTATTCCAGGCTCCTTTGAAGAATAGACCAATTGTCGTTCTGCTAGACATGTTGTAACAGGCGACTGATTGGCTATACGTGTCATTACCATTGTGATTAATAGGAGTTCCGCAACGTCTCGCCCGGGTATTTTGTACTACCTTATATAAATTATTTTATATAGACGCAATAGCGTCAATTTTTATCATTGTCGTGTTCCGGTTTGGAGGGTAAGGTGGCCGGTAGACTTGTGCATGTAACATTGCCATTCTGCCACATGGATAGAAACGTGCCATTAACATCTTTGTTGTCCATAGGCAATGGTTTCTTTTCCTTCAGGAGAGTCATCAAGCAGATGGATGTTTGCTGTATTATGATATAAAAATTATATATTCATATCAATATTAATATCTGGTTGACCGAGCTTTGCTCGGTTTTTCACATACCCATATCTTGGGAACCGAGCTATTCTTGGACCTGGAACCTTGATAAATCGATTCCTTGACCCGAAAAACCCTTAATTTGTGACTTTCATAAAAATAAAAATCGTTGGAGCCGATTCCGAGATTCCAATTATATATATATACAAGAATTGCTCGTTTAAAGGTATTAGATAAATTCGTATTCAATTCAAATTTGCCAAGGTACTTTGACTATTTTTTTACATATCACTGTTTGACGTAAATATATATTATACAATTAATATACTACGACTACACGAAGAGATTGCGATTTTATCGCAAAACATTTTTAATGTGATTGACATCATAGCCTTATTGGAATGTACATACCGTTGAATACAACCATAGAAACACAATTATAAGAAAAACAATTTTAAAATCATTTTTAAGACGAGATTTCTTCGCAAACTTATTTTGCGTGAACCACACACATAACTTTTTTTAGTCGAGTATAAAAGTATCATATTTTACTCAATGATATGATAGTTTTATATTTGTGAAACAATTTTTAAATAAGTTCAGTACTTTTGAATTTTTCCATTATAACCAAACAAAACTTATTTCTTTGTAGAAAGAAAGAAAGAAAGAAAATATTTATTTTCAATGATATTAGTGAAGATAAAAGTCGGATTATGTTAAACTAAAAAAGCTAGCACTTTTATACGTCTGTATGCAAACGCCGAAGATACATTAGGTTGGCAGCCGCAATCTGCTGCCGGCACAGAGAAGATGTTTAGAGGGAGATCATTGGATTCGATGCGTCAAACGACGCCTCTCTCAAATACCACGTCTCGACGTCGCGGCGTTTCGTTTAAATTGATTTTGAATTCTCTTCGAACAATATTTATAAATAGATCAACTACTGTATTACTCAAAATATTCATGAGTTTAAGAATAAATGTATGGTTAGTATTAACTAACCATACAATATTAAATAATCTGGAAATAATTCAGTTAATTGATTTTAAATTTAAGAAAACTGAAAAATCTAACCAATAAGAAATACTTCAAAAGGTTTCAAAACTTCCATTGTTAAATTATTTCTGAGTCAGCAGCTACGTAAATCATTCCCATTTTACAAAAGAGACATAATACGGTTTATATATTTTTTTACATTCACCTAGTTTAAATAATTAATGAATTATTTAATTATATTAGGTATTCGTTAATTATCTCCAGGGAAAAATATAGTAAATATTAAAAAATAAAATTTAAATTGAATTATTTACATTCACCCCGTATCGGTTTCGACTTTTTTTAAGAAGATACCATCTGTTATTCTGCCGGGCAGTTCGTAACAGGCACACGATTGGCAATACATATCATTACCGCCGTGATAACTGGCATAGACTAAGATAATTAAATATATTTATGTCACTATGTAGTTGAGTTCTACCATGTCCCGTCCATGTAAGGAAGTGGTACCAAGAAGTACCACTACCGTATATGGTAGGAATAGCAGCAGCAATGTAACCGGTAGACTTATGCATGTGGCAATACCATTTTGCCACACGGATAACAATATACCATTAATGTCTTCGGTGTTTAAAGGCAGCGGTTGTTTCTTTCCATCAGGAGACCTATCTGCTTGTTTGCTATAATTAATGTTTACACTCAGTCTGAGTTGTATCCTTTATGCTTTTTTTTATATATAAATATCATAAGATAGCAAACAAGCAGATAAGTCTCCTGATGGAAAGAGTCAACCATCGCCTATAGACACCAAAGGTGTTAATGGTGCGTTGCTATTTTGTGGCGAGGTCTAATGCCACGTGCATAAGTTTACCGGCTACCTTACCCTCCAAACTGGAACACGACAGCGACAAGCACTAACGCTATTGCGGCAGGAATAGGCAAGGCGGTGGTACCAGACCCGGGCGAGAAAATGTGCGGCGAGAAAATGCTGCGGCCGCACTTGCGTCTATCGTGTCGAAGATATTATTAGCGCGATAAGACACAGTCCGGACTCCGGAATGTATGCCGATCAAAGTCGGTCACATCTCCATTTATCGTGTCATTGCACGAAACTTTGTGACGATAGACGCAAGTGCGTCCGAGTCAATATGAATATAATTTGGACATCTAATTCTTACCAGAAATAAACGTTGTTAGTACTGAATCAGGACAATAACGATTAAGTTATCGGAACCTAATCCCTATAGCCATTGATTCAATATTTGTCTTTGTCCTATTCTGAGAGTGTCAAATAGACGTTAATTTGGCGGATAATTATAGCTCTATGCTGTAACGTATATTTCTGCTATGTGAAGGCAACTCTTTTTTTTGCGCCTATAGAGCTATTTTGGATCCTTTAAAATACAAAAATAAAGAAATACATAAGTAAAATATTAAAATAAATTTACCACGTCCTAATTACCTTTGACGTCTATACTATAAAACATTGAATTATATATATTAATAAGTGCGAAAGTTTGGATGTTTAGATGGATGGATGTTTGAATGGCTGGATGTTTGAATGGATGGATGTTTTTTATTTAATCATGCAAAAAATACTGAACAGATTTAAATGAAATTCGGTACACAGACAGATGATGACCTGGTATAGCACATATGCTACTTTTTGTCCCGGAAAAATTAGGTTATTTCGCGGCATTCTCCAAAACCTTATAATTATAATACAGCGAGCTACACGCTGCAGCTACATGAAATAAATATTATATCAACATTACTGTTGATCAGTCATTTCGTTGACAGAAAACAAAATTATTTTTCAGAACGCTCTCTCTTTATCTACCAAATAAATTGATCAAAGCCAAAAGAATTTATTTTAATTTTATCCCTTGATAATTTGATTGGAGCTTAGCCCGTCAAGCGGTTCGATTACTTATTTTCCGCTTTTTCAGTGTGATTACATTGACGTTTATAAATTGGTTAGAACAGCCTTTGATGGATTAACCATGACTTTTATGTAGATTTGGGCGTCTAAATATGTCATTATCCATTAGCGATCCATTAACCTTTAGCGTTGTTAATGGATTTGGTAGATGAGAATTTATTGGTTGATTTGAATTTGTTGAAACTATAGTTCACGGACGATAAAGGTCCACATTATTGCGGTCTAGACTTTGGAGACAAACGAACTAGTGGAGTTGGGACGATTTATAGAGATTGAAGTTCTCAAAATTTAACATTAAGTACAATATAATTCCATAATATCTTTGATAGATGTAAAAGTTTTTGTTTGAGTGCGTGTGTATGTGTGTGTGTGTGTGTGTGTGTGTGTGTGTGTTTGAGAGTGTGGGTGCTATCCTTTCACATCTCAACATTTGGGCAATTTTAAGTTTCTTGTATTACAGGATTGCAAATTGCCTAACTACCTCGTGGTCTAGGGAATTGTTTCATCGGCTCAGATCATAAGGTCCTGGATTTGATCCCCGGGTCGGCCAATTAAGTGCTATTGAGATTTTTTCGAAGATTTTTTGAGAAGCAACTCGGATTCTGACAGTTGATTGATATGTTACCACTCTTATGCCTTCGATGAGCACCTAAAGCTGTCAGTCCTGGTTTTCGCTAGAAATAGTCAACAATCGTTTCAGGTCGGTAAAATGGATTGGTTGGCGAGATGAGTGGCGATGGGCACATCGACACGACAACATCTCGCCAACAGACAAACCGGTGAATCATATAAATTGGAAAGTCTTTAAAGTTCTGTTTACTCTGCCTGCCTCGTAAGAGAACCGAGCGAGATAACACTTCTAGGATAGCAAACAATCAGATAGTTCTCTTAATCACGATAAAATCAACAATAACGCACAGATCAAATCATTTTAGTTCATCTCAGAATAGGGAATATGCAGGCAATTTTTTTATTTTTTTTTATTCAATATTCACTTCATTTTGACATAGAAAAAAATAAACATAGCTGTAAGAGTAGTAATTATTTTTTCATAAAATCTTAAAAATATTGGTTTAATTTGACGAGTTCAAACGCTCCTATTTCTCGCGCGCTTGAGGCGTGACGTCATAGGGCATGTCCTGTCAGTTTATTGTTTGCATTGAGAATTAGTTTGATAGTTAACAAGTGACAGTGGAATCACAGGTGATTGACAGGTCATGCCCTATGACGTTACGTTTCATTTCGAACAATGATGGGACATTTTACAAATTTTAATTTCGCTCGTAAATTTTTCACTTTTTGATTTATGTTTTAAATAATTAAATACATATTAAATTAAAAAATAACGAATTGAGTGTAATACTAGGACCTTAAAAGCTCAGAAGATAGTAGGTATAGTATAATAATAACATACAGCGTGTTAATCTTAATTTTTCGGTACACTCTAACAGTGTACCGGAAAAGTAAAGAAAACAAAAAATATAATATTTTCACGACGGCAATTCCTTTTTTGTGGGAAGTGAAAAGTTTGTCATTTATGATTATTTCTTATTTTATTACCACACTACACGCCACGAAAACAGGCTAAAAATCTCTAAAACAAGTAATTTGTTCATAATACTTCTAATTTTCTACATGATTTTTATAGGGTGATATTCAATTTTAAATACAAAAAAGAATGTACTAAATTTTGGTTTTCAGCTGAAGCCCTATATTTATTTATCCGAAAACTAAACCGTTTCCCAGCGATTTCAGAACATAGCGCGCCGCCCACTTTCTATAGTATTGGCGCGCGTCAAAATACCTCGCCTTAAATTAATTTGATAGTTTCAATTGACGTTGTAATATTCTTTTAGGCCGATCTCATCAATTTTCTTTAGTACACATGTTTGGACGCCTTGATAGATCATCATACTCAAATATTATCCAATTCCAACAATATTACATAATACATACATGTCAAACTGATAAACCAAATTTTTTTGTCGATTAATTAGATAGCTAATTATCAAGTAGATTTTTGATGATAAAAAATTGTAGATAATTCAACACCTACTACATACAATAAAATCGAATAAAAGAGAATGAAGTCGTGAGCAAATCAGAGAAAAAAGTAAATAGATTAGACAAAATAGAACTCAAGGGATTGCCGAAACTGACATATTTCACCACATGTACCACGCAGACAAAGATTCAACTGTATCATGAATCTGTGCTTAATAATGAAAACTGTCCTAGATGAAACACACGTTTTCCAGGTATTTAGTTAGCACATATACTGAAAAGTACAAAAAGCGGTGATATAAATGGAATGAACTTACCGATAACATTCATCAATTACTGTTTCATCTGTTACAATGCCTTTTGAAATTTGCTGATTTATGCCGGGTTCATATAATCAACCATTCGTCATTCGTAGAAATAACCATTAGCAACCAATTCATTAATAACAAAGCGTTACACAAGTAGTTTGCACATTTGGTAGTTTGACATTTATAGGAACACTTTTAGCTTGCGTCTTGTAGTAAATTTTACTTCGTTTTCGCGTGATTGAGTGACAAACATTCATTTATCCGTATATACATCTTAACTTTCATAGGCGTAAATAATATAAGGCATAAAATGAGGCGTTTTACTAATAATTGCCGGACTCGGGAAATATAAAACATCAATTATCTTGCCATCTTGCAATGATTTTCGCTAAGGTAAACTTGGTTCTATAAATTATTAATAAAACTTCACCTTAAAGCTGTGGGTCGTTTCCGTATATCCCTTAAATCTGCTCCAATCAACCCTGAATAGAATATAATAAGTATTTTATAAAAACAATTTCCTCTCGGCCCGAAAGCGTTTTTAAAACGATCCAGCATTAGGATAAAATGCTAATTTATTCATTGGCAAGAAGGAAAGACTTAAGCCTACTGGATATTCAATTTAATCTTCACTTCGTAATTTACTTTTGATGTTAAATTAAAAATCCATCTTTGGTCCCTCGGGTTGAAATTGTTGTTTTAGGTAGGTTTGTTTTTAAACAGTATTAGTTTTTTAATTATAAAAATTGATGTATTAATTCACTTAGATTTTTATATCGATTATATTTGAGTTTTGCAGAATATGTGAATATTAGGATACTAAGGATATATTATGTTTACTAGTTCTTCTTGTTGATTTGTATCCAAAGTCTTATGTTCGTAGTACATTAATCTCCTTGTTTGTACCCCATTTCGAAGTATATATAAATATCACTGCACAAATTACACGAATTGTTCTAATCTCAAAGCAAGCAAATTATTTGCTTGTGATATGAGTATTCTCTAATACCACATGCAAAATGTACATGATACTGATAAATATTGACAGATACAAATTCCAAGCTTAACATTTTCTGAACATATGCACACCAAATTCTTCTGATGCAGAATAATATTCTTCTGTTTAAGCACGTGCAAAATGTGTATGATATAAATCGCAAGCTTAATATATTTTAATATTTGCACACCACATTTGGTAAGATATGGTGGTAATTTTTTTTTATATTATAATATTATCGGTAGAAAGTAACAAAATTATTTGTTTGTGTTATGGGTGTTAGTCAACGATACTAATACGTAGAAAATTTAGAAACATAAATATTTAAATAGATTTAATAAGCACCGAAGCTTAGAAACACTAGCATTTATGTTCATCACACAAATGTTTGTCCCTTTCGGGGATCGAACCCGAGCCCCATTGAGGCATAGTCAAGTTCGCTAACCACGTGACCAAAGGGGCGGCGAAATAAATATATAATTTGCGTACTATCAGATATCTCTTTAAAAGTTGAGAAAAGGCTATCACTGCAACATAACATCTGAGTTCTGCAAAGTCTTGCCAGGATTTCTCTGCCGTACCTATTTCTACTGTTACATCGCCGGTACTTGTTGTGTAATGCAAAAAGAGAATACTTCATACGGTAAGAGCCATGATCGACAGGCGACTAAAACTGCAGTTTTGTGGCTAGTCGGTAAAGCTCGGGTATAATACGGTTCCTTACCGTTCGTCGTGTTTGCTATATATTTTCCACGATGCTTCGGACCACGACAGTTTTGCTCGCCAATTGATCAGCACCAACGAGCCGGCAGTAAAACCGTAGTTCTTTTAATCCACGGTATAGGCTCGTACATTAATAGAGCCTAAAGCCCAAATTAAAAAAAAAAATATTAACAACTACTTCTTCTTCTCGTTTCAGGAAATTCAGCCTTTATATTGATCAGACCAAAACCGCGCTACAGCTACAGCAGCGTTATTGGCTACATTAAGGTCGTCCACTGTACGTGCTGGTATTATGGCACGATAGACATGACAGGACATACTCCATTGATGGCATTGGGGCCTCGCAATCACAGCGCTCTTCTACAGGGAAATCCTACCGAAACATATTTTGTTCGCAGCGGCGTGAGTCATAAATCGGTTCGTATCTTCTGCACATGGATACAATCACATCCAATCACAACTCAGCGCGAAGCAAATGACGTCTAACTAGTAACTAATTAATAGCGCTAGGGAGGCGAGTGGTAATAGTGTTAATAACTACTTTTATTTCACTATCATATCGTGAAGTTATTTGTTTTTTGTCACAGTTATATCTCGCGTGAAAAATCACGACCGTAATATTTTATTAGTAACGATTATATTCACAGTGGGTGTACTTTATTCTGTTTATTACATCGCCTCGCAGTGATTACTATAATTTATCAGTGATTAGTAAAGTGAAATAATATATTAAACAAATTCTATCTTCTAGCAGGTGGTACGGTGTCGCTAAAATGTTGTTGCTTTGTCTCTTCTTTCACACGATAGAATTCTGCGAATTATATAAGCTCAAGTAGAAGCTTGGCCTGCGTGATATTAGAAAACGCTTGCGTTATATGTAACAGATGGTTGCGATGCATATAACTGGTGTTTTTTTATATAATAAGATAGCAAACAAGCAGATGAGTCTCCTGATGGAAAGAGTCAACCATCGCCTATAGACACCAAAGATGTTAATGGTGCGTTGCTATCTTGTGGCGAGGTCTAATGCCACATGCATAAGTTTACCGGCTACCTTACCCTCCAAACTGGCGACAAGCACTGACTCTATTGCGGCAGGAATAGGTAAGGCGGTGGTACCAGCCCCGGGCGAGACAATGCAGAACTCTACCACCTAGTAGCCACGATGGTAGTGACTCGATAACTAATCGGTTGCCTTTTACGACCTGCCTGGCAGAACGGCAGTTGGCCTATTCTTCAAAGGAGGCCGGGACCAACACGGCGATGGTGTGGCATGTCAATTATTTTATAACGAGTGATATAACCAGTGATGAGTGAAATGTGCTATGCCTAAATAGCGCTCACTCAAATTCCTGCGACAAAGCGACCACCCGCAACCCTTCTTACCGCCATTTGAGTCTCAAATTTTCCATAAAACTGTATTATATTTGGAGGCAACACTTCTAATACCCACTTAAAACAAAATTTTACATTCTGAGCCTCAAGCACGAAATTTAAGCGTTTTCGTATCGTTAACGTATCGAGGACTCGATACGTTAACGGAGTATGACAATAGTAGGAAGCACGAAGCACCTTCTATCGACTCTCGAGACCTCGATACGATTACGCTAGTGACGTCATCCTAACGTAAGCAGGAAGGTACTAGTTTCGTTCAAAAACTTAATCGTATATTATCGGTTTCATTATATTCTATATAGAAATATATTTATTGATAACTAAAATTACACCTAACTCAAGCATAATTAATAAAATACACAAAAATAAAGAAATGCATTCTCTACTCTAAGAAAAATCAAATTTATTTTGACGAAACCATTCTAACAACGAACTTACGTTGTTCTACGGTTTTTGAACGAGACAACCGCTTGGCACTTCACATAGGTATACGATACCAAACAAAGACAAGGTCAAGTTTGTTTATAATCAATCGTACACGCTCTCGAAAACATTACATTTAAATTGTTTCCTCGCATTAAATATAAATAAAATATTATAAAATGAAAACTAGACTAGCTTTATGCAGTACATAACTATGGTGAAGTTCATGGAAAAGTACGTCCTGGAAGTTTTATGTAACTTATTTACTATGTGCAGTTTTTTGTTTCGTGATGTGAAGTGAAGATTGGATCCTTTCTTCCAGAAACAAGATTCCTCTAAGGAAATACGCTTTAGAGTTATCCTGGAACTCAGTCTTAATGAAGTTTTTCGGCGGAGTTGCTCACAGAGAAATGTAAGAGCCTCTTTGTTGAGGCGATATTTATTTTTAAATTCGGTACCATTTAAATCCATAGGATTAAATATTTTTCTCTGTTTAGTCCTACATCTAACTTCTCTGAAAAATAATCTATACATATAATAAAATCGTAGGAAAGTCAAAACTGTACATTGAATATTTTTTTAAAGAATACTTGGGGCGTTATCTACAATCGATATCGAAGTCAAAAATATAATTTTTAGAATTTTTGTCTGTTTGTCTGTATGTCTTTTTGTCTGTATGTATGTCCGAGGTAAACTCAAAAAGTACTGCATGGATTTACTTCAAATTTTGCATGAATATTACTAACAGGTTGGGTCAACATATAGGCTACATATTACCACGCTATCACCTAAGGGGGAGGAGCAGTGTGGAGTAAACGAAGTCCGCGCGGACGAAGTCACTGGCAACAGCCAGTATTGTAATATAAATGTAAACAGTGAAAAATTACCACAAATAAAAATGTGAGAATAAAAATTGCTTACAACGAATCTCGTCTATTATTTTCTTCATCTTGAAGTAAACTTCCAATGAGAATATAATAGAGAATAACGTTGAAGTATAGGTGGTATTTGCATTTTTTAGCCTTCCGTTGATTGTATTAATATCCGGAAGTAACTAAAATTACTTAATTTTTAAAAAAACGAGCGTAATAAATAATTTTAAACAACTCGAAACTTTTTTCACGGGCAAATTGTAAGTGAAAAAAGATTCGTCACCTCTCGATACCCAGCCTTCGAAATTTGCGATACGATACTTCAAAACGCCGTTCGTGCTCGCAATTTTGTTACGTTTCACGTATTTCTCGATACGTTTGCGATACGAAAGTTCAATAATTTGCTTGTGCTTCGAAATTTAGTTCCATTTACGTACGATAGGGGCGCTGATCATTTTTCATACGTTTATTTCTCGATGACGATACGAATACTTTTTCGCAAGGAGTTCGTGCTTGAGGCACTGTTATCATCTTCTGAGGTCTTATCCTCTCTTTCTAACACAGCTGTATTAAAAGAGATGGCGAGCCCTCGCAGCCTGAGATATAACGAAGTTGTTTGTTTCAATGATTAATACGAGTGTTAGCTCCGGCTTTACCTAATACTTCATGGTATTTGCATACTGCGTAGGTACACCGCATCGAGTATGTAACCAGTTAGAGTGGCAATGTTGTTTGTTTTGTTAGAAAACAAATTCCACCGAAACACTACCGGTTGTAATGCTGTGATTGGCAAACACAAGGTTAGTGTGGTAATGACGCAGCAATAGTAAACACGTATTAAATAAAATGAGATAGTTGTATAAGGTTACACCTAGGCAAGAGCAAGACACATAAACAAGGGTCCACGTGTTTCGTGTTATCTGTCCAGTTTAACTTGAGCCATATTATTGAGAAAGTAAATTCAAGTAAAATCAATGTTTATTGATGGCGGAGAAACGTAATTCCGTCTGTTTAATAATTCGACGTTTTGCTGCTTTTTCCACACCATCTAATAGACAACACGACATTATGCGCTATAATATACCAAAATTGAATATTTTCGAGACTATCGGGGACGTACACACAGGTCACTTGTTGGTGCGGTACAGTTACGCAGTAACTAATACCTAGTCTGTGGTGCGGTACTGCTTTAGTGCGAGCGTGAATTGTTATTTATCAGTGGAAAAACACTGATCAGTTTCGGAATTAGTTGGATCATATTGCTACTCTATTAGGTTACATGGTCAGTGGTACACCGTCAGCGTTCTTTTTACTTGGCGGGAGCTATATAATAGTTTTTAATGTTCATAATATTAGAAGTAGCAAAAAATAGAACTATAATAAACACAACGAACAAAACAATCACTGAAATTTGAATTTAAAAACGTTCGACCCGCATCTGCCTCGTTTCCTTAGTGCCTTGCGTTGAATGTATTATCATATTTATGAATGTTATAGTGTACCTTTCGCAATGTTTACATTTTTGTGGCTGATAGAAATCTCTACGTCATTATTACAGTTACAAATAGTAGAATTCCGCAACGTCTCGCCCGAGTGTTTGGTACCACTGCCTTACCTATTCCTGCCGCAATAGCGTAAATACTTGTCATTATCGTGTACCATTTGAAGAGCAAGGTGGCCGGTAGACTTATGCATGTGGCACCATTAACATCTTTAGTGTCTATAGACAATACTTTCTCTTTCCATCAAGATAGCCATATACTTGTTATGATATAAAAAACACAAAAATTAATATCATTGTGTAGTGAAAAATTAGGTATTAATTTCATCTGAATGTTTTTATTAATACACATAATCGCAATAACGTACATATTGCGATTATGTGTTTTAATAATGTATGAAGACATAAAAGAGTATTTATATAATATACTAGCTGTTGCCCGCAACTTCGTCCGCGCGGACTTCGTTTACTCCGCACAGCTCCTTCCCCGTAGGTGACAGTGTGATAATATGTATCCTATATGTTGAACCGACCTGTTAGTAATATTCATGCAAAATTTGAAATAAACCCATGCAGTACTTTTTGAGTTTACCCCGGACATACATACAGACAAACAGACAAAACTTCTAAAAACTATTTTTGGATTTGATATCGTAGATCACGCCCCAAGTAATAAGTATTCTTTTGAAAAAATATTCAGTGTACAATTTTGACTTTTCTGCGATTTTATTATATGTATAGATAGGTATAGATATTGGTAACTATTTATTTTAGTATATATTTGTCTATAGTTATGAGTATATGTATTTTATTCTTATATATTGAATTATTTGTATTCATTTAAATTCAATATGTGTTTTTATTTTTATATAATTATATTATATATAAATGTATGTTTTAATTATGTATTTTCATTGTGTGAGTTTTGTTTTCACATAATTAGTGTGTTCAACTAGTACTAAATTAAGTTTAAATTTTTATTTTCTTCTTTCTATATGCACCCCTTGCGCCTTCTCTGTAGTCTTTGGAGGTTGACTGGCAGAGTTAATGCTCTTGGGCGTTGAGTCTACCTGTGCAAAATTTAAAGAAATAAATAAACGTACCTGGGCTATATTATCGGTGACCATGGTGTGTTTTAGACTTGTGTAACTCCGGAGTGATTAACGCAAAATATATAATTTTTATAAAGGAGTGAATATATCAGTAACTCTATATCCTTACATTAAAGAGTGATTTTTGTGAATTTTATCGAAGCGGAATATGAAAGGAATGATATGTTTATCAGGAAGTAGAAAGAGAGGAAACTATCGTTCGGAATGAAAGAATGTTGTAGCTCGAACTACATACCATACACGCATAATTATACTTTAAGTTTATTTGTTTAAGATATTTTTAATATTGTTCAAATGCAGATAGTACCTAGTAATAACAGTGATGAGAATTTTGCTTGTACTTTGTTTACAAATTACATAATAGTCAAAATTCAAATTGCAAGTGCGCGATTTACGAGTTTTGCCTATTTTCTACTTCTTTCACACGCAGTGGAAGCCGGGGGTAACCCTCAGTATCAAATAAAACGAGCGTGATTGCTTTTTAAATAATTTAGTAACCGAACAGAATCCATAAATACATACTCTTTATTTCAACTGTTTATCCTTAAATCTGAAAATCATTTCATTTCCTTATATTATTATTAAATCTAAATACGTCACCAATCCCAATCACTCTAATTTGTTTTGACTTATAAGGAGTTGAAGATATAGATGAATGATATATGTATATCTGTAACGTAACGTAGAAAGATAAATATCACACTTTTCTTTTCTCGGATATATTTTGCACAAGTTTAGTGTGTTTTCACAATAAAACTTTGTGTTTGTGCTACGGTGAAGTATATGCTTGGCCATGTACTTGTTCTATAAAATTGCGGAAGAATAATATCTATATAACTATATAAATCTGTAGCAACTGTCTGTATAATAAATTTCGACAAATTTCGTGATAAATATTAATTTTAGTTTTCACTTAAATTTTTCTATACTAAAAATTTTATCTGTATGTCTCTGTCTTACTACAGCTTGAGATAAGTTATGTAATTTCATATATGTACATATACTCCGTTATAAGTCAAGAACGGCTTGAATGATGTTGATAAAAATTGGTATACAGTAAGAACAAGTGATTGCGCAAAATGAAATGCTATTTATCGTTTCTTTTTTGTATATCTGCTTGTATGTTATAAGTCAAGAATCGCTAAACCGATCCTATATGAAAATTCGCATTGAAAGTAAGGACAACAGGTTGTGCAAAACTATATAGAATAGGTTAGAATATAAAATGTCCTATCATCAATGAATTATCATTTAGCACCGAGCGAAGGAGTCAAAAATAGTTAATGTATGTATAAAATGCTAAGTCTATCTAGCTTCAGATTAAAATGCGCATATATAATAAAGCAAGATGAATATAGAGATATTTCTAGCAGCTGTGATAACATATTGACAGAAGTTCGTGTAAATACAAATAATTCGCGATTAGTCGGCTACACACATCACGACGACCTGAATCTTTGCGGTAGCCCGATAATGTAGCCGCAACGGCACATGGGAGCCAAAAGTATTATGCCAGAATATGAGGTAACATCACATTTTTAAACATTTCTTATTTTAATATCTTTTGAATTTGATTGAGAGGTACAGTATAGGATCCCGATAGAGATCGACCTTCACCGAGCTGGTTAATTAATCAAACATATTTTTTATGTAATTTAATATACCTATCAAAAAATATGTTACATATGGGCTGCCTATCAAATTTCAGTCCAGGATTTTTTTAATTTTATATTTAATCCAGGATATTTTTAACTTTTGAAAAAGTGTTTTTTTTTTAATATTTCACCGGTGTGGTTAATAAATAAATTTTACACCAATCGAAAGTATGCATGCATAAGTTTCCGGTGCAAATTACTAGTATCGACTTACCTACCTGTTCATACCTGACAACTCAAGGGTTGTTACAGGAAAAAAATAGGCAACCTAACTTTTGCATATACTATGGGTCGTATACTTTTGATTGGTGTAAAATTTATTTATTAAACCGCACCGGTGAAATATAAAAAAGAAAACATTTTTTCAAAAATTAATTTAAAATATCCTGGACTGAAATTTGATAGGCAACCCATATGTATCATATTTTTTGATATATTAAATTACATAAAAAATATGTTTGATCCATTAACCAACTCGGTGAAGGTCTTAGACTCGTAGTTTTCTTTGAATGTATGGAATAGAATAGAGTAAACATTGGAATAGAATATTATTTATTTGCCAGAATATGGGAGATACAAGTTATTAAAATTTTGTTTAGGTACGAACATATTCAACCATGATATGTTGTGCAAATATTACAACAATTACAATAAGTTTTTTGTTTTAGATTATACTGTCCATTAATTAAAACAAAATTCTAGTTTTGTACAATAAATTAACTCCTTGGTTTCTAATAAATAAAAATAATCAATTTATTTTATAATATAAAGATTTTAAAATTCTTAAAATATTAATATAATATATTAATATTTTAAGAATTTTAAAATCTTTATATTATAAAATAAATTGATTATTTTTATTTATTATAATATATTAATATTTAATATTTTCGGAATTTTAAAATCTTCATATCACATAAAATTACCTGCCCATCAAGGTTATTTTAATTAAAAATATCAAAATATAAACATCAACAAAAAACAAAGAAGAAATCAATATTAGAGACAAATTCATCATTAAAATCAAATCATTAAAATATTCACTAAGGCTATAGTAGGCTTTTTGCACTAAGTATTTACCTACTTAATTTATTTTTAAATCTATTTCCGGGCAATTCACGTGCAGCCTTAGGAGTTTTATTATAAATCTTGACCAACATCGAATGGGAATTTTTTCTATATACAGCGGTAGAACAAGTTGGAACTAGTAGTCTAGTTGGATCTCTCGATGAATATTTTTTGTTCACATTTAGTTTTGTAAAGAGCTCTTGATTTTTTTTCACAAACATACACGATTCCAAATATACACAGAAGTTACCGTCAGTAAGTTAAGTTGTTTAAATATGGGTTTACAAGTTCTAAGATGATCTGCATTAACAATTGCCCTAACGCATATTTTTTGTGCAATAAATACGCAGTTTATATTTGTAGAGTTTCCCCATGCTATTAAACCATACCTTAATATTGATCCGGTGTAGCCATGATATACTGTGATCGCTGCTTTCACGCCGACTGTTTTACGAATAGTTTTCAATGCGTACACGAATTTTTATTTATTTTCTTTGTAACTGATTCAATTTAAAGTTTCCAATTAAATGTCTATCTAGGCTAACACCTAAAAATTTTATTGCGTCTACTTCCTCTATAATATTGCCCCCGTAAATTACATCCATGTTCTGACATTCATTTTTGTAACTTGCAAATTGACAGAATCAACGCGTTTTCGATTTCACAGTAAAAGTAAAATAATTATATTCTGGACTGAAAGTTTTTAATTAACCCATTTGCAATATAAGGTATCATCACGCCCAGTTCCCTTGCGGGGTAGGCACCGCGATTCACCGATTTGTCAGTTGGCGAGAAAATTGGTGATCCTCGTCGCCGTATTTACCGACATGCTAGCGATCATCGAATATTTCTAGCAATAACCGAGACCGAATGCTTTACGTGCTCATCTGAAGCAGGAAGTGGTAATACACCACTCCGCCAGACTCCGAGCTGCTACTGAGATCAGATTTTCGAGAAAACCTCGAAAAAACTCAATAACACTTGTCCGATCCGGGGATCGAACCCGAGACCTCATAATCTGCCGAATAGGTTAGTCTGACTCCCTAGACCACGACGCAGTGCAATATATTTATTGACATATTTAATTGGACACAAAATACTTTTCATCCATTAATCAGCTCCGTGAAGGTCGCTCTATAGTGGAATCTTACACTGTCATGGATAAAAGAATCTGTTGATCATGTTATAAACAACAAAGGTCAAAAGAATAATTAATACACCAAAGTTTTTGATCACTAAACTTGAATTAAAACGACAGACTCAAACCTGTTCCCTGTTATCTTCCCTTTCTTGCATTGAATGTATTACCATATTTATGAATCTTCCTCAGCATTTTCCGCGGGCTATATATTTTTTATTCCATCAATAAAACGTGATTGTAATATCATTTTCAATAAGGAAGCAGTTTATTACATTTCTAAGAGTTTTTAGATTGGAATCTGATCGAAATAATCTGGAGTTCTGGAATGTATCTCACGGGAAAAACTTTTACATGTATTTTTATTTGAAAAAAATATGAAAATTTTTGGAAAATTTCCCAACTTTGCGGTATTTTGTCATGGATTTTTACAAAACTAATCACCTATTTTTCGAATAGATACTTTAAAATATACGCTTCACATTAAATAAGATATATAAGTATATTGCTCTTTTCTACCTTGCCATTGCTATACCCGACAGGGTCCACGATGATCTAAGCTTTATTTTAATGTAACATCTTGTAAACATTGTGGAATACAAATAAATAAATAAATAAAATGCTTGCGAAATAATTAGAACTAGCGATCGCCCGCTGGTTGATATTCGACTGTAACTTTGACAACTGACTTTCACCGTAAACAAAATCTAAATTTATAAAGAGGAAAGATTTGAGTTTTTGTTTGTTTCTTTGTTATAATTTAACTATGAACCGATTTTAAAAAGTCTTTCACTTTTAGACAGAGTGACATAGCTACCTTTTTACCCGACTGCACAAAAGGAAGTAATTATTTTTGGTCCCGCGAACATAATTATATATTTTGTGCTATAGCACTCAAATCGTGCTTGGGAAAACTTAAAAAACTTTAAAATAATAAAGAAAAATTTCGACACTCAATCCAGGGCGCTCTACGGACTGAGCCAGTGTCGACTAGTTCAAAGTGGCTAAATTCTTCTTTACTATGGTCGAAATTTTTCTTTGTTATTTTTAAAGTTTTTCTAGTTTTCCTAAGCACAGGATGAGTGCTATAACACAAATATAATTAGAAACATGAAAGTACTGATCAATATTATAAATGTGTATTTCATCTGTAACGATAAACTCATTTAACTAGTTATACGTATGTACATCTAGCAATCAGTACAATCGACGGAATCGATCACACAGCAAAGAAAAATTTCGCCACTTTGAACTAGTCGACACTGGCTCAGTTGGTAGAGCGGGTCTGGTACCATCACCTTACCTATTCCTGGCGTAAAAGAGTCAGTACTTGTAACTTTTGTGTTCCGGTTTGGAGGGTAAGTTAGGTGGTAAACTTATGCACGTAGCATTAGACCTCGCCAAAAGATAACAACGCATTATTATCATTAACATCTTTTGTGTTAAAAATTGATGAGTGACTCTTTCCAGCAGGAGACCCATCTGTTTGTTTGCTATCTTACGATACAAAAAAATAGTTGACCCCGATTCGCCACGACCCCATTTCGTCATCAAGAAAAAGTAAGACCCAATTCGTCACTGTTTTAAAAATATATTTTTTCATAGTCTCGATTCGTCATCGGTAATTAATTTGAGTGAAAGTACAGTCAAAACAATACAAGTTGTATTCCAGTAGGTTTGGGAAAAAGATATTTCTTTTATCAATAATAAATCCAAGACATAACGAAGATTTCCTTCGTTACGTCTTGGATATACTTTTTACTGATGAACATCTGCTACTTTTGTTACGTTGTAGATAGCCATATATATTACAATTATTATAAATACTAAACTTCAAAAGGAACATCTTATAAAATAATGTAAGTGCTTAAGAATTTAAATATTAATATTTTAGATTTATAACCCGTAACTATTCGAAAATGAAATATGAATTAGTAAACAATATAGGCTTTTATGTATTGAAAAGCGTTTCTTGATAGAGTATAAATAGTTGGCGTCATTTAGTTTAATTTTGTTTATTACATTAACTATTATGTACAGAAAAGGAAAATGTATATTAATAGGGATACTTTAGATGAAATAGTTTTGTATTCATATTTGCAAATAAGAGCATTTTAGTTATTAAAAATGATAGTCAACGATTTTAAGAAATCGCGTTTAACACTTTCAGAAAACTATATAAAAATTATTTCTATTAATTATCTCGAAAACAAGTGCTTATTTGTTTTCGAGAAAAATGTGAGTTAAGTATTTTGTAAATTGTTATACCATCAAAAACATCCTGTAAAAAAACAAGTCTCGCAGCTCAGTTTTTCGACCGTAAAAAGTTCTGAGATCCATGTAATACCAAGTCGGTTAATTTATTTATTCCCCGTGTTGGTCCCGGGCTTTGAAGAATATACCAACTGCCGTTCTGCCAGGCAGGTAGTAAAAGGCGACCGATTGCGAGTCACTACCATCGTGGCTAATATGTGGTAGAGTTCTACATTGTCTCGCCCGAGTCTGGTACCACCGCCTTGCCTATTCCTGCCGCAATAGCGACAACGCTTTTCCCTGTCGTGTTCCGGTTTGGAGAGTAAGATAGCTGGTAAGGTTATGCATGTGGCATTAGACCTCGCCACAAGATAGCAACGCACGATTAACACCTTTTGGTGTCTATAGGCGATGGTTGATTCTTTCCATCAGGAGACCCATCTGCTTGTTTGCTATCTTATGATATAAAAAAAACTTAAGGGACCTCTTGTCTTAAGTGATTACGTAAGTTATTATCATACCGATATTAAAAATCTTTTACTTTTAAATAAATAGATCGACTTGGAGATACGATTGGATTACGATTGGAGAGACGCATAAAAAAACAGTGTATCTTACTATTTATACATAAATATATCATATTGTTTAGTCTATTGCACTCCATGCGATTAAAACTCGTCTCCAAAACGAATGTATAACTTTTTCAAGCGGCTCATCGATGACAGCATGGCTTAAATTTGTTAATAAACCGAGAAGTGGAGACGGGATCTAGTGCAACAAATTCACTAATACTATAGTTAGCCATTAAAAATTCAGGACCATTAACTTCTAAAAGGTCATCCCACATTCATTCAGAAGGACTTTGGCGAGAAACCAGTTTGCCGGTCCGTAGTGCTGTGTAATTCATACTAAACAATCTAATCACGCGATGGCCAAGTCGATCTATTTATTTAAAATGTAAAAGATTTTTAATATTGATATGATACTAACTTACGTAATCACTCAAAACAGAAGGGCCCTTAAGTAAGGAATAAATAAATTAACCGACTTGGTATTACATCTCACAACTTTTTACGGTAGAAAAACTGAGCGAGAGAGACTTGGTTTTTTACAGGATGTTTTTGTAGAGTCCTACTTTTTTCCTTTTTGGTACCTTTTGCTTCAAGAATATCAATAACGACTTCTTGAGCTTCAGTTACAGTTTTTCTCAAAGGCCACTCCCTGTTCCTATATGTTTTTCTCGGAGGCTTAGATGTTACAATTTTTGACAAATCTAGGCAATAAATACTTCTTAATCTGTTGTATTCACAAATCGAGGATTCCCGAGCTTTAATACTTCCAAAGTAGACACTAATTAGATGTAAGCCGCCCAGACTTATAACTCTTGAAAGTGCCACGTAAGCTTGACCGGATGTGAACACTGCAGAACCTATATCCACCAGATTCAAATTATCATTATTCGGAGGTACTTCTGGAAGGAGCACTTCGTAAAGGGCGTAACGTTTCACCGGATTTCCAGAATTATCACCGATTCTCTCAAAGGCAGTTTTCGTAAGCCTCGAAAGAACAAAGTTGCGGCCGCCATAAATTCGCGGAACCATAGGTTGTTGTTTTTACCATTGCCGTCCAGTACAGATCGGCGTTAATGTAGGGGTCTCCGTGTTCGTCATAAATAGGTACACGTGGAACTCGTCCCAATGTGCTACCACATACTCGACTATAGCAAGTCTAATCTCATATGACGACTCAATATTCTCATACATAGAGAATGACAGAGAATGAAATAAACACGAACCGTCGCCAGGTATATGGACAATTTGGTGTGTGCATGGATGGTCATTCACATACAGTATGTCCGAATCCATTGCGACTACTGGTACTGGTAGTTATACAGGATATAGGAATACACGTCCAAATCGTTAGTAAATAGTATGAGTAAACCAATGAGTAAGCCTCCAATCGTCAAAGTATGTGATAATAAGTAATCGAAATTATAAACTAAAAGCGTCAGTACTTGTTGCTATCGTGTTCGGTTTTAGAGGGTAAGGTAGCCGGTAAGTTTGTACATGTGCATTTAGACCCCGCCACAAGGATGGTTGTTTCTTTCCATCAAGAAAGTCGTCGGCTTGTTTGCTATCTAATAATATGAAAAATGAAATCTTTATCATTTCATATCAAGAACGCGGTCTGTCAGACTTTTTATTGTATTCTCAAAAGATAAAGATTATAATAGAGACTGTCGAGGTTAGTCCACGTTGTTTAGACCAGATGTACAACGAGCTTTAAACAAAGAAACTTTTTCAATTATTTGATAATCAAAAGTGTCAGGAAGTTTGACAGTTGAGAAATAGGTCATTTTTTCACTATAGTTTTGTTTTAAAAGCATTTGAAAAATGAATGTATTACGGCTAGTATTATGATTTTTGAAGTGTGTGAAGTTTCAAAATTAAATCATTTAGGCCCAATCATTCCAATCATTAAATCATTTACGGAAGCCCACGACATTAAACCCATAAGACTATTGGATGATATGTATATACATTGTTAGATTCGTCGTTTATTGGAGAATACGAAATTGCTATCCTGCAATGCGAAAAACCTGGTGGGGCTTTTAAAAAAATAAAAAAAGAATGATAAAAAATTGATTTCTAGTACGATAAGGCTACCGAATTTTGTTTGTTCCTCAATATAGGGGAGGGGTAGGAATATAAGAAAATGCGTAGCTGCATGTCCCCATGACTAGCCTTATCAGTGGCAGCAGCATTATAAATGACACCTTGTACCTAGGTATCTAGTAACATCTGACTACCGAACGAACCAAAGCTCATCTGTAAGATATTCATTTCTGTGTAAGAAAAACCACTGCTGCATCTTCGAAATAGTGGATGAAGTGGTTGCTGCAGCGATTGAATCTCGCCCACTGCACAGTTGAAATCAGCGTTTCTACTCGTTTTCGTCAGCAATCATTCTGTTATATCAACATAAATAGTAGTATAGAAACATGAGATATATTTTGTCACAGAATCTGTTCTGTACCTTTATTAGAAGACCTAATTACGAAGCACACTCTGAGTTGCCTCGTAAATCCCTAGCAGTCCTGCGCATCCTATCTCGAGATGTTCTCAGAAGGCTACTAACTTTATCTCACTAGATGTTTGTAGTCAAGGAGGTCGCAGTTAAATTGTTTCCTGCTGTTTTATTTTTTAACGATTAAACACAATATGTTTTTATAGCAAACACACGACTTACTCTCCAGACTGGAACACGATAGCCACAAGCATTGAGACTATTGCGGCAGGAAGAAATAAAGTGGTAGTACCAATACCCGAATGAAAAATATTTACATATTTTTATGTTAAAAGTTAACATTAACAATAATTAAACATAAAAAATCAATTTTCAGATAAATGAAAGTTATTGTTCGAATAGCAACTTGCAAAGTTGAACAAAGTTCAAGTATATTTATTTTTTAGGAATTTGTGACTTATCATTAATCACAATATTTGAAATCGACACTAAATCGATTACATTATTAAGTTAATTTAATACATTATACTGTTTGAATAGGAGACGAATAAACTTTTACACGTGTGAATAATAGGAGAAATAAGCGATGGAATAATGAAACCCTACGACTTTTGAAACTAAGTTTTTGTTAAAATTAATTCCAAAGTTAAGATTGCAAATGCCAAGAATACCAAATAAATAAGATATTTACAGAAAGAAAAGTCGAAACTATCAACTTTTCAAGCCGCCTCTCGGCTTAAAACTACAAACTCATTAAAGTCTAGGAGCGTTAAAGTTATTTTGATTATCTTCACTTTCAACGACAACATTTGTTATGCATATCAAAGTGCTGATGTAAATTTGTTTACACCAACTTATTTTGAGGTAAGTTTTAATTATGTTTGTTGTGATTTCAAAATAAGTACGAAAAATGTTGAGTATATTCTATATTATAATCAAAGTGTGAGACGTTGTTAAACGGTCCGAATCCCCACATTTTTTTTAAAAGGGCAATGGGCCCACCTCTCGTTCCCACCACTGTAACTTCTATAAACCAGAATCAACAGCGGCAACCTTCCTGATAACCTCTGAGTTGCGAGCTCATGGTGCCCTGGGGGAAATCTAAGCTGTCTTGGAACCCGCATCGAATTTAATCAGAAGAGTATAGGAGGTGTAGGAAAATACATTCAGTTTCCCTCCCTTTACAGCAGGAGACAGCGTAAGATAAAGCAAAAACTGTTAAGAAATGGGACGTTTATAATCAGGTTAAGCCTGATTGCTATTGCACCACGATAGTTTAGGTATATTTGAGGACCTACGAAAATGGCCTACTTAATTCTGCTTCCAGTAGTATGTATGACAAAATCGCTTGAAGGCACGGAAATTCCCACGTGTTGCTACAAGGTCGGAATAGTAGATTACCCCGGATATACATCGTATACTATCAAGCATTTGGCTACGTTCATTTTGCCAGAGATTACACTCCCAAAGAATATGATGTGCAGTTTGTTCATATTTACAGTTTATGGTGGAACATTCGCAAAATGAAGAAGGAACTAATTTGAACGAGAATAATTTAGCTTTAAAATTACCATGACTAGTAAGGAACTGTGCAACACAATGATCTATTTCTATCCACGTTTTACTTAATCGTTCCCGGACGCAGGGGAAAAAGTTATATAAATGCCGTCCTTTAGGTGAGCAGCACCAATGCGACTGCCATTCATTTATTAATTCATTAGTAACATCCATCACGGGATTAAAGAGGCGACGTATTTTTGTTTGAGCTTGCGGATTAATAAATTCTGGGCTAGTAAAGTTTTTAGAATTATAGTACATTGAAGACCGACGCTGAATTTCTAAATCTAATGAAAATACACCTGATAAAACGGGTAAAGCTTCAGAGCTTACAGTGCGATATGCTTTACACAGAAATATTAAAGCCAAACGCTGATTTTGAAATAATTTACGCCGGGTCGCGCCGCTTGTAACTTTATCAGCCCATGCTGAACATGCATAAGTAATACAACCTAAATAAGTTGCGTTATAAATTATATTTAAAGTGTTAAAGGTTAAACCCCACGTTGAGGTAGATATGCCCGCAAAGGACAAGTAATTCCGTTTGGCTTTTTCACTGATATAGTTAATATGATTTATAAAAGTATAGTTTTTCTCTAAAACTAAACCTAAATATGTTACGGACTCCTTTCTCTTTACTGTGCTAATATTTAATTTTATACTAGGAGACGACAGAAGCAAACCTTTTAGTATTAAGTAGAACGTTTTATGAGGCGCAAATTTTAAATGATTTCTGAATCCCCGGTTGGATATTAAATTAAGACTAGTATAAGCCAGTGACTCTATCTGTGCTCGTGTGTTTGCTTGTATTATTAAAGCAACGTCGTCCGCATAACCTATAAGTGAGCATCCTTCAGGCAAGGCTAGTGAAAATAAATCATCAAATCCTAAGTTCCATAGATATGGCGAAAGTACTGATCCCTGTGGGCAGCCCAGAGTAAGGCGTTTAGATGCAGCGTAATGCCCTAGCTGTAATTTCAAGTGACCGTTTTCTAAATACGATTTAATTAGTTGATATATATTAGAATAGCATCCCCTTATTTTTAGTTTTAATAATAACATCGGCCACCACGCGTTATCAAAAGCACCTGAAGTATCTAAAAAGATACCCACAACATAATTATTTCGTGATAGTTCTACCGTTTTTCTCATGGTTAGCACTGCATCTACAGTGGATTTTCCGGCGGTAAATCCAAATTGTTGTTTATTGAATGTGGGTCCTTGCGGTAAGAGTCGAGGAACTACTAATCTTTCTAGCAGTTTACCAAGAGAAGGTAGAAGTGTAATTGGGCGATATGATTTAGGGTCATCCGGAGGCTTGTTACCAGATTTTGGAATAATTTTGAGATATCCTTGGCGCCATATTTTAGGGAAAACACCTTCCGCAATGCAACGATTTATTACTTTTAGAATAGAGTCTGGGGCTGCTATACACGCTTGTTTTATCATATAATTTGAGATTTTATCCTCTCCGGGCGCTTTTTTCAATGGTAAATTGTTAACGGTATTTAACAATTCATTTAAGGATACCAGACTCGATATGGGGGACACAGGTGTCACGTCAACTTGTGATCTAATTTCACGATGGCCACATTCTAAATCCAAAGCTGTATGTTTAAGCAACAAAAGGTTACATGTTTTTTAACTTCTCGCTACTTAGCTATGTACATATAAGGATGTCCCAATTTTAGAAAATCGATTTTACACCAGGTCTCCACGTTTTGAGGTTATAAGAACCTTTTCTTACTTTTCACGATGAAGTCAGTATGTTAGTATGCATGTGTATGTGCGCGTGTGCGCGTGCGCGTGCGCGTGCGTGTGCATGTGCATGTGCGTGTGCGTGTGCGTGTGCGTGTGATTGTGCGTGTGCGTGTGCGTGTGCGTGTGCGTGTGCGTGTGCGTGTGCCTGTGCGTGTGCGTGTGCGTGTGTGTGTGTGTGTGTGTGCGTGTGCGTGTGCGTGAGCGTGCGCGTGTGCGCGTGCGCGTGCGGGTGCGTGTGCGTGTGTGTGTGCGTGTGCGTGTGCGTGTGCGTGTGTGTGTGCGTGTGCGTGTGCGTGTGCGTGTGTGTGTGCGTGTGCGTGTGCGTGTGTGTGTGTGCGTGTGCATGTGCGTGTGCGTGTGCGTGTGCGTGTGCGTGTGCATGTGCGTGTGAGTGTGCGTGTGCGTGTGCGTGTGCGTGTGCGTGTGCGTGTGCGTGTGCGTGTGCGTGTGCGTGTGCGTGTGCGTGTGCGTGTGCGTGTGCGTGTGCGTGTGCGTGTGCGTGTGCGTGTGCGTGTGCATATGCGTGTGCGTGCGCATGTGCGTGCGCGTGTGCGTGCGCGTGTGCGCGTGCACGTGCGCGTGCGAGTGCACGTGCTGTGCGCGTGCGTGTGCGTGTGCGTGCGCGCGCGTGTGTACGTGCGCATGCGCGTATGCGTGTGTCTGTGTGTGTGTGTGTGTGTGTGTGTGTGTGTGTGTGTGTGTGTGTGTAAGCATCTCATAACTTTAGAACGGCATAACTGATAGAAACGCGGTTGATGACATTCGATTGGATTCTGCTGAACTTAGACTTCCTAAAAATTTGACTCGATTCAGTTTAGGAGATTTTGAAAAATTTTGGAAAACCTTATGCATGTGGCATTAGACCTCAACACAAAATAAAAATACACCATTATCATCTTTCGTGTCTATAGGCGATGGTTTACTCTTTCCTTTAGGGAACCCATCTGCTTGTTTGCTTACTTAAAATATAATAAAAACTCAAAAAAAAAATGTTTGGCTAAACAACATTTTTTTAAACATTTAAATCAGAGTTAAAACTAAGACAAGTATTATGTACTATATTTCTTGATTTGTGGTAGATCACTAGGTGGTAGAGTTAGTTCTGCGTTGTCTCGCCCGCGTCTGGTACCACCGCCTTACCTATTCCTGCCGCAAAAGCGCCATGCTTGTCGCTGTCGTGTTCCGGTTTGGAGGGTTAAGTAGCCGGTAAACTTACGGCGATGTTTGACTCTTTCTATCAGGACACCCATCTGCTTGTTTACAATCTTATGATATAAAAAAAACTGTCAGCAGCTGTTTCAATAAGCATTATAACACTCCCTTCACCATTCCAAGAAGGCAAACAAATTTATACGTACCAGAGAGTTTAATGTACTACGTTAGTATATAAAGATCTTTGGTACATACTGATTATTGTTAAGATGCACCTGTAAGTAAATATTATAGCTTCACTACAAAATACGACAAACTGAAAAATTAGATATCAAATTATACCCGCTTTACCATATTTACAACTTTTTAAATATTCAATTGTTAAAAACTAAAATAATAATTGATATCACGTCAAAATTATATTCTCACCTAAATGTCTAGACGTCCACTATTGCGCTATCTCTAAGCATGTTTTGCCATACAGTTTACCATATTATATGGAAACAGTTATCGGCGAAAGTTTGAATGAACGTGACTTAAAGACCTTCAAAAAAACTTCGAACAAAATAAAATATATTTTAGTCGAAGCAAAAAAAGAGTATAGTCATCATTCTTAAAAATAAAAGGCTGGCATCGCCACTTGTAAGACCTTTGGTAGAATAATTGTTTATGAGCGGTAATTTTCCCTTTTTAGCAGGTGAAAATTATTTTTGTTTGGCCCATATTCTATAAAAAAAAATTTTCAACTTTACAAATAAATTAGAACTTTTCTACTTGTAAAGTAACAGCACTAGTATACGTAGTTTACTAGTGTTGTTACTTTATAAGTAGTTTACAAGTTCAGTATACTAGTAGCATGTATTTTTTTAATATCATAAGATAGTAAACAAGCAGATGGGTCTCCTGATGGAAAGAGTCAACCATCGCCTATAGACACCAAAGGTGTTAATGGTGCGTTGCTATCTTGTGGCGAGGTCTAATGCCACATGCATAAGTTTACCGGCTACCTTACCCACCAAACCGGAACACGACAGTGACAAGCACTGACGCTATTGCGGCAGGAATAGCTAAGGCGGTGGTACCAGACCCGGGCGATACAATGCAGAACTCTACCACCTAAAAGCCACGATGTTTGTGACTTGCATAGCCAATCGGACGCCTTTTACGACATGCCTAACAGAACGGCAGTTGGTTTATTCTTCAAAGGAGCCCGGGAACAACACGGGGAGCGAATAATTCGTTAGCTGTTATGGGACTGATTTATGGTGCAAATTTTTAACTCATTCCATTCAGCAACACTGCAACTTGTATACCAAATGTTAATGATAAATGACTCTAAGTATAATAAATATAACTATCAATGAGCATCAGCCATCGCGCCAACCCACAAACCGGTAAATTTTGGTGATCTGGAAAATCAATAGACGATCAGTTTACTCTGCCAACCCCGCAAAAGAGCCTGGCGTTATGATACTATAATCAGGAAAATAACACAAATTGTCTTAACCTCTGAATAAACAAAATACTTGCTTGTGATAAGAATGTTAGTTAATGAAGTTAATACACATAAATTTATAATTGGATACTGAAACACATAGATTAACTACAAACCTAGATTCGGAAATACAAACATCACACAAACACTTTTCCCTGTGGAAAATCGACACCATTAATTGTTGAGTCAGGGCCGCTAACAACTCGACAAACATGGCGGTCAAATGAATTCACTCCAAATCCCTTGCGCAATAGCAGAGTGGTCAGAATGTTTAGACTCGTTGATTTAGATCACATAACAGGTAAATTCTAATAGCTTTAAAATCGTATATAACATGTATAAGTACAAAATTTTCATTTACTTTACAATTATTGTGATAAACAAGACAGAATAATTTGAGATCTGGAGCAGGTAAAATAACACGTCCATGGGTTCTCGAATCAAAAACAAAAAGTAATACATATACTATATACAGGGTTATTTTTGAATATCCTGCCAAATTTAAATAGGTGGTTCAGACCATGAAACTAAACAACTTTTCCAAAGAAATATGGGTCGAAAAGTAAAAAAAAATTCGACCCTCCCATAGAAAACTGCTTGATCACGTGGTCGATTTCGTATGAAAGATCTAAATTTTTTTTTCACTTTTCGACCTGTGTTTCTTTGGGAAAGTTGTTTATTTTCATGGTCTGAACCACCTATTTAAATTTGGCAGCAGGTCTAAAAAGCTGCAGTGTGCAGCCCGCTGCATTCTAACAGTTTTTGGTGAATCCCGCGGGATCAGCTAATGTTTCCGGGGTAAAAATTAGCCTATGTGCTATTCAATGTCATCATCTACTTGTGTACTAAATTTCATTCAAATCCGTTCAGTGGTTTTGGCGTGACTGAGTAACAAACATCCATCCAAACATCCAAACTTTCGCATTTATAATATTAATATAGATTCCTACTAGTCTATACTTACTAATATTATAAATGCGAAAGTTTGGATGTATGTATGGATGAATGGATGGACGTTACTCAATCACGCAAAAAAGGCTAAACCAATTTGGATGAAAATTTGTACATATAGTGATGATGGGCTGGAATAGCATGTAGGCTACTTTTTATCCCAGAAAAATTAGGCAGAAAAATTGTAGAATAACTGCTCGAATGCCACAATTTGCATCCAAATCAATTCATTCCTACGGGAGTTATCGTAGACGCAAAATTTTGAAAAAAAAAGTGTTTTTTTCGATACAACTACGAAAATTTTCAACCAAATAATTTAGTGCTTGAAAAAGTACGTCAAAAATTAAAATCAAATCGAATTCTCAAAAGGTACAGCTTTTCTAATATTAAATTTGCTTGTTTACAGCTTTACCAATAATATACTGTATAAAAATCTAGTCAGCTCTTTTATTTTAAAAACTGCGTTAAATACCATAAACCAGATTAAAATGATTCATTACTATGAAACTATAATAATGAACTCTTCGAACTTAAAAATCTATACTTAGGTACAGTTTTTGCTTTTTTGAGATTAAATTATCATACAATCACCATACAATCAAGCGAGAAGTTGCACGGGTGGCCTAAAGAGTCAACCGTCTTACAGATTTTTAAAAAATCAACACATAAGCGGCCAAAATATGGGATGAAATATTAGTAACATTTTAACTTACTCGCGGACGAAACTGCGCGGATCAGCTAGTTATAGTAGGGGATGTTATAGTAAGCGTTTCTTAAATATAGTCAGTTAATTTTTTTTATGTCATAAGATGGCAAACAAACAGATGACTCAGATGACTCCTTTGAAGGAGATAGACAATCATCGTCTATAAACACCAAAGATGTTAATGCTGCGTTACTATCCATGTGACGGGATAGTAAAACAACGTGCACAAGTTTACCAGCTACATTACTCTTCAAATTGAAACACGACAGTGACCAACAATAACGTTATTGCGGCAGTTATTTTCCCCGTGTTGGTTCCAGGCTCCTTTGAAGAATAGACCAACTGCCGTTCTGCCAGGCAGGTCGTAAAAGGCGACTGATTGGCTATGCGAGTCACTACCATCGTGTTTACTAGGTGGTAGAGTTCTACTCTCTCATTGTCTCGCCCGGGTCTGAAACAACCATCTTACCTATTCCTGCCGCAATAGCGTCAGTACTTGTCGCTGTCATGTTCCGGTTTGGAGATTAAGGTAGCCGGTAAACTTATGCATGTCGTATTAGACCTCACCACAAGATAGCAACGCACCATTAACCCCTTTGGTGTCTATAGGCGATGGTTAACTCTTACCATTAGGACACCCATCTGCTTGTTTGCTATTTTATGATATAAAAAAAGTTATACGCAGAAGAACAACGCAGAACTCTACTTCCTAGTAGTTACAACAGTGGATTGTAGTGACGCGTTATAGGAAAATGGCAGAATTTCTATTCTTCAAAGGGTGGCTGGACCAACACGGGGTTCGAATAATCGATAAACACCAAGAATACTAAGTAGAAACAGAGGGTGTTGGGAATTCTCGTTACAAGTTTCCAAGAAGTTAGCACTTCTGAACTTGCAAGCTAACAAAAACCACTAGCAAGTACGTGACTTTTGTGAGTTGCTGCTCGATTGATCCGTTGCAATACAACCGTTAAATATGCTGACAACGACACTACTGTAAGTTTTGTATCGACTTTTGATGCAGTTATACATCTATGCTATTTTAGTTTTATTTTAGATTGGCAATAGGCTAAGTTATAGTCCCAACCCATTCAAATTAAAATCAATATCAGATTATTTAGCTATAAGTTCTAATGTTGTGTTAATACGCGAAACCGGTAGATATCAAATAATTTAAAAAAATATATAATATATAGTAAAACCTGTACAAGTGTTTTATAATTAAAATCAAAATACATTTTCACCAAGTGCCGACGATTAATAGTATAGAACATATCAGGTTCCTTTCATGTTAAAGCTTTATGTTAAAAATATTTTTATTATATAAAATGATAAGAATATTATGGCTCTTCTGTTCGAAAAACAAAACCAACGCTTATAGACCATAGACGTAAATAGGTTTGCAATGACACGTGCATAAATTATACTGGAGAATAAATGTTTTAATTTAAAAGCATATATTTTATATATTTTTAAGATTTACCATCCTTTAAGCTGATGATTTGTATGTATTTCAAATTAGCATCAATGTTTATCTTGCAAGCTATATGTTCAAAATATCATATTGATTGTATCTGTACACATGGGCGTACCCAGGTTCTGGGACAGGGGGGAAACCGTAACATTTTAAGGCTATATTTTTATCTTATTATCTACAACAGTATATAGTTAGTAACGTGTGTTTCCAAGAATTAGATGTAAGACAAAATAAATTTTACAGGTAGTCGTTTTATATTTCGTTATAAATGTTTTTAGTGCATATTTCAAAATGATAACAATTTACGGACGGTTTAATTTTACTAATTAAAGCATAAAAGAACATTGTATCAAAATACATGAAAATATTATATTATGTCCTTTATTGAAATTATAAAAAATTAACATTTTAACAATCAGTTCCAGACATTCGTCTTTAACATTACTACTCAGTTCAGTTTTTGTACAACAGATCACGAAATATGTCATTACTAGCTTTTGCCCGCGGCTTCGCTCGCGGTAAATTCATTTTAGGGAACAGAGGGGTTAGAAAGAGACAAAACGTAGTCTATGTCACTCTCCATCCCTTTAGCTATCTCCACTTAAAAATTCACGTGAATTCGTTGCTCCGTTTTGCCGTGGAAGACGGACAAACAAATACACTTTCACATTTATAATATTAGTATGGATTCTTGTAATTTTTTTAACGATATCGGTAAACTAACTAAAAATGTCAGTATTTACGAAAAATCGTGCATCCACCATGTCATTATCGATTTAACTCAAGTACACATGTATTTGTGATTGACGTTAATATGTTTTGTTTCAAACGAATAATGTTTAATGACTTTTCCACTCCAACGAAGACTAGTGCAAAATTGGTATATTGCGTCTTTATCCACGTTAAAATATCAATGATTTTTCATCGTTTTATTCCATACCAAATCGACTTTTTTTTTAATTTTTTTTTTTGAAAAACCGAAATATTTGGTCCGGAATTAAAAACTACACTTTAAAACAAAAATTTTGAAAAAAAAGATCAAATACGGTCTATTTTTTAAAAATTTCTAGCATTTAAAAAAAAGAGCGATTTTTTAAAAAATATACCTTTTTTGAGATAGGAAAAATATTTTGAAAAAATCTGAAAAATGTCTTAACGGTCAGGTAAAAAAATTTGTCGATTTGGCATGGAATGACCTCAATGACCCATATATATTAAAGGTATTTTTTATATCGAGTATCATCACCCTAATTTAATTGGTAGGCAGAGTGAACCGAACACCTATGGACTTTCCAGTTCACCGCGATACATCATTTTTCCAATTGGCGAGATGGATATTGATCTCGTCGCCAGATTTTACCGTCTGATTGCGATTTTCTCTTATTTCTTGCGGCAACCAAAACCGAAAGTTTTAGGTGCTAATTCAAGGTAGGTAAAAAGAAAGAATAGTAAGGCATCTTACAAACACCCTTTGTTAACACTATGCTTATTATAGGGTAAAATTATGCAAGGTACCGCCCGATGATGCCACTGCACCACTTTATCTGTTTCAGTCTTGACGCTGTCAAGTTCCGATTTAAAGGGTAAGGTAGCCTGTAAACTTACACAGGCTGAATGGTAAATGATTGTTCTTACTGAAGGAGCATGTTCAGTCCTCAATTCTGACACTAAATATGTATAAAAATAGGTAAGTACATCAGTTTTGACTTAATTTTTCAATAAAAATGTTTTGTATGGACGACTACGTACGGCGCATAGAAGTTAATTGTTAACTTCATTTAAAGAAACACGCTTTTATAAAATCCAAACTAAAATATAAAAAATAACTTTAAATTAGGTATAGTGCAAATAATATAAAAATGCATTGCGTTGTAAAAAAGCGTGGGGTGCTAAGTTATCTATTGACACAACAGACCATATGAATAGACACGCCATTGGGAAGGAAACATGTCGCCACGCATATGAGCAAACGCTCCTATCATTGTCAAAAATGACATTACATTTGTGGATATAATATCGTGAATAAAAAGAAATAAACCATGATGTACTGTTTTTGTCGTACCGAATAAAATGACAAGGTTTTAAAAATTACCCATGGACTCATTTTATTTCATCGGTAAGTAGTATAACTCTGTAATTCTGTGTGTAAATGCAAGCTACACTGACAAACTAAGGAATTGTCTTGAAAGGCGCATTCATTTGATCCGTGATTGACACCATGCACCATGATATTATAGCGCGTTAAAAGCGCGTTTTTTATTTGTTAAGTAAGTATTTTCACGCTCATATCCCCGAAGGGATAGACAGAGGTACAACAAGTGCACCCACTATTAGCCGAAGATACTTGGTCCCACAAATGTGATAGGTGGCAAGCCTATCGCCAACCGGGCACTTTCCAATCCCAGGCAACTATGTGTTTATCAGAAAATTGAAAAAACACTTTTCTTTATGTGCCCGACCCGGGAATCGAACCCGGGACCTCATGTGGTCAACGCCAACGCTGGACCACTAGATCACAGAAGCGATAATTTATTTGTTTTAAACTATTATTTATTTTCTTTTTATTACATTTTGTTTTTTACATAATATTAACTTCATTTATCGTGTTTTTCAGTATGTACAACCTTTAATCAATCAACCTGTACACATGGCATCTCCATAGCAATCCGCGAATACTATCTTTAGTGTTCACAGTTCGCGAATACTATCTTTAGTGTGTCACAGTTCACGGCTAATAGCAAATTTAATTAATATCACCTTTTTAATCTTTAGTGTCTGTAGACGATTTCCGTCCATCCGTTTGTCTTCTCTTTTACAAAAACAAAATATTTCTATTAGGAGATCCATCTACGAGTACTTGTTTGTTATCCAATGATTATAGAGTTTATCACAAACATTTATTCATAATGTAAATAAATAATTGAACATTCCTCTGAGTTTTCAGGTAAATAATGAATTAGTTAAAATTTAACGCCTAATAAATTATTAACGTCATAATTTACAAGGTGACCGTGCAGGCTATCCCTGAAACTTCCCGCTAAATTAAGGTATTTTAAGCTCAAAGTACAAAAATTATACCTACGCATTGATCGATGAAGTAAGAACTCAAAAACCTAAACTTTGTTATAAATAACAGTAATTAAATTTTTAAAAAGCTATATTCTGGAAAATATGATCGATTTTGATTTTTCGATTGGCATTTAACAAAGTTTTTGACCTTTAAAATCTTGAAAAACTTTAAAAACAACAAAGAAAAACCTAAAGCCGGGCCGCTCTCCCACTGAGCTATAGTGTTGACAGGCGATGTGGCGAAATTCTTCTTTGCTATATAATCGATTACGTCGATCTTTAAAATTTTTTAGCTACATAATGTCGTCGTGACGTAGTTTTTAAATTTTTTTCGTCAATGATAACTCCCGACGGAATAAACCGATTTTTATGCAATTAATGCATTGGACATATTTTTTGAGGAAAAGAACTCATTAGATTTTGTACTTAACCAGTACATTAATTTGGAAGTTATATTAAAAAAAGCTGTTTCACCAAATTTGGTTTTTGAGGTTTTTTCAAAATTTCTCAAAATGTTCTGGACTGAATCAGCCAATAAGTCTAAGTTGAACGGATTCCAATCGAATGATGATATCAACCGAGTTTCGAGTGGTCAAGCCGTACAAAAGTTAAAGGATGTTTACATATACACATCTTGCTCCATTATTACAGTTTTTGGTGAATCCCGCAGGATTAATTCATTTTTCCAGGATAAAAAGTAGTATATATGCTGCTCCAGGTCATCATCTACTTGCGTGGCAAATTTCGTCCAAATCTTTTTAGTAGTTTTTGCGTGATTGAGTAACATTCTTTCATCCATCCATCTATTTAAAAATTCAAACATCCAAATTTTTGCATTTATAAAATTAATATAGATAGTTACTTAAAGTGTAACCTAATTATGCAATAAAAATATTAAATACGGACCCATCCGCGCATAAATATCGAAGTTTAAAAACAGCGATTTGCCGAATTTGTGACTGCACATGTTAGCGCGCTGTTACTACCCAAGCGTGAACAAAGTATATGAATAAATACTACACTAATCTCTTCAAGGGTTTCTATGTATTTAGGCAATAGTCTCATTTTATTACATTATTGTTGGTTGTATAAATTAAATATCGTGTCCTTCAATATGTACAGTATATACGTGAAACTAAAACTTTGCACGCCCTTTTTACGAAAATGGCGCAGAGAGTATGAGACTCGAAGTACTATTGCAGAAAGCCAATGTTTATTTTTATAATATCGCCTCTGTGGTGTTGTGATCCGGTGTCGGAGTTGACCACATGAGGTCCCGAGTTCGATTCCTGAGTCGGGAAATTTAAAAATGTGTTTTTTCGTTGTCCGTAATGTTGTCCGGAATCGAAAAGTGCCCGTTGGGCAATAGGCTTGCCACCTATCATATTGTGGGACCAAGTATCTTCGGCTAATCGTGGTTGAACTTGTTGTACCTCTGCCTACCCTTTCTGGGATACGGGCGTGAAGATACTTATAATATGTAAAAAAATAAAAACAACCGGAGGCAGTCAGACTGCCGACAAAAGTGAAAACTTGAAACGCTATTTCCAAGCACAGTTTTATACCTTACATACAAACATTTATAAGTTCTTCCTACCTTCCAGCTACCTTTCCCCTACCTTCCCGCTGCCTTCCCACTACCTTTAATCTACTTCCCGCTGCTTTTCCACCACCTTCACGTTAACTTCCCGCTAATTCCTTGCCACCTTCCTTTTATCTTCCCACTACCTTTTTTTTATATTATAAGATAGCAAACAAGCAGATGGGTCTCCTGATGGAAAGAGTCAACCATCGCCTATAGACACCAAAGATGTTAATGGTGCGTTGCTATCTTGTGGCGAGGTCTAATGCCACATGCATAAGTTTACCGGCTACCTTACCCTCCAAACCGGAACACGACAGCAACAAGCACTGACGCTATTGCGGCAGGAATAGATAAGGCGGTGGTACCAGACCCGGGCGAGACAATGCAGAACTCTACCACCTTGTAGCCACGATGTTAGTGACTCGTTAGCCAATCGGTCGCCTTTTACGACCTGCCTGGCAGAACGGCAGTTGGCCTATTCTTCAAAGGAGGCCGGGACCAACACGGCAAAACCTTCCCTCTACCTTCAGCTTTCCTTCCCGCTAAATTCCTTCTACCATCTCACTACCTAACCTCTGCCTGCCTTTTTTTTCCCTACCTTCCCGCTATATTCCCCTACTTTAACTCTACAACCCTAAAAATGGGTATGCAACCCTAAAAACTACATCTAATAAATACTGGAGAATTGACACATATTATTATCTATAGATTCATAAATAACGCCATAATATGCGGCTTTGACAATACAATGTAAGTATAATCCAAATTTACTCCATCCAATTGATACTCGTAATACACTTAAAGTATCTGAAAATATCCTCCCAAAACCTGTAACTCGGGAAGTGAGATGAATGTTTATAACTTATTTTTATATTGCAACAATAAATCACGGCGAACGTATGATAATTTGTCATGGTGGCTAATTTGTTCCCAACTTTATGAGAAATTTGAAGTTTCCCTAACTTGGAACAGGAACAAAGCGAGGAAAACTGTCTAACTTAAAAGCTCCGTTAATTTTGAACTTGAGGGCAAAATATTTTTAATTATACGACCTTTGATCCAAGCGTGAATGCATTTATCTAAAAACAACAAGGAGACTTTATAGAATATATTTGTTATTAGATACGCCTTAGCGCCCGCTGCGTTATAGCAGTTTTTGGTGAATCCCACAAGATTAACTTATTTTTGCAGTTAATATTATAAATGCAAAAGTTTGGATCTTTGGATGTATGTTTGTTACTCAATCACGCCAAAACTACTGAATGGATTTGAATGAAACTCAGCACACAGGCACATGATGACCTAAAATAGTACATAGGCTACTTTTTATACTGAAAAAATTAGTTATTTAATTGAGAATTAAAATAAAATCAAAATCATACTTCTCTAATAATTTCTAAGTATATTATAAAACGGTTAAATGTTATTTGTCTTGGTGTATCCATTTATATGGTATTTCGCTGCAACGGAATCCTTCGTAAGCGAGTTCGATTCTATCTTAGCCGGCTATTCTAATATAGCGGCGCGAGCGATAAAGATACGATCTGGCAAAGTTGAAAATCGAAAAAAACACATATAGCCGGTTTCCGAAACGCAAATTAATTTTAACAAGCAATTAATCTGTGTTTAACATAATTTTTGACAAGCAAATGATCTGTTAAGCACAGATTAATTGCTCGTTAAAATTAATTTGCGTTTCAGAAACCGACCGATAAAATACCAGTTTTTGAAACACCCGAAACTTTTTAGGTATTCTTTTTTCCAAATGAATTACCATACTATACAAAGTGTGATTCTTACCGATCCCGATGACCCAATAACTCTGGCCAACGGAACAAACGATCATACAACGCATCCTTTAATCCTTTACACCTTCGGTGTCAATAGGCAATTGTTGTCTCTTTTCATCAGGAGAACCATTAAATTGTTTGCTATCATGTAACATAAAAAAATACTAGCGTTCTTCTTTGGGTCGTAACTTGAGCATTGCCAAATTAAATTATTTCATCTGGGTCTAGTACCACCGCCTTACCTATTTCTACCGCAATTTTTTCGATATTTGTCACTACCGTGTTCCGGTTTGGAAAAAATGTAGCGGGTAAAGTTTTGCATGTGGCACTAAGAGTCAACCGCAACGAGAGCAAGCAACGCACCCTTAATATCTTTGGTGTATATAAGCAATGGCGGTAATATTTTTTCATAAGGAAAGTCATCTCCTTTTTTGCTATCTTATGATATAAAAAAATATTATTTTACTCATTGCGCAATTTATTGTGGTAAACTATAATCGTATATAGCCCAGTGTTGATCAGGGCTCCTTTGAAGAATAAGCGAAATGCCGTTCTGCCAGGCAGGTTGTAAAAGACGAATGATTGGCTATGCGCGTCACTACCATCGTGGCGAATAGGTGATAGAGTTCTGCATTGTCTCGCTCAGGTCTAGTACCACCACCTTACCTATTCCTGCCACAATAGCGTTAGTGTTTGTCACTATCGTGTTTCGTGTTGAAGGGTAAGGTAGCCGGTAAACTTATGCATGTGGCATTAGACCTCACCACAAAATATACAACGTACCATTAACATCTTTGGGGTTTATAAGCGATGGTTGTCGCTTCCCATCAAGGGAGCCATCCCCTTGTTTGCTATCTCATGATATAAAAAAAATCTGTAAACTAAGTACTAAAATATTGTAGAATACCAAAAATGATTGGTTGAAAAATTTTGAAGCTATGTCGAAAAAACACTTTTTTAAAAATGTTTCGTCAACGAGTACTCCCAAACAGATAAACCGATTTTAATGCAATTTATATATTAGAGACGTAGTTTTTTCAGGAATAGAGCTGATTAGTTTTTGTACTCAATCGGTACATGAATCTGGAAGTTATATAAAAAAAAATTGCGCCAAAAATTTGTGAGGTTTTTTCAAAATTTTCAAAATCTCCTAGGCCGTATCGGTTCAAAATTTTCTGGAAGTCTAAGTTGGGTGGAATCCAATCGAATGCCATCAACCGCGTTTCGATCGGTTAAGCCATTCAAAAGTTATGAGATGTTTACCTACACACACACACACACACACACACGCACACAAGCACACACATACATACATACAGACATACTGACGTAATCGTGAAAATAGTCGGGAAAAGTTTCTAGGATCTCAAAACGTGGACATCTGGTAAAAAATTCGATTTTCAAAAATCGGGTTAAAATCAGTAACTTCCTTGACATCTATATACGTAGTGGGAAGTTAAAAATTATTCTCCTCACTTCGCAAATAAGATAGTAGAATATAATCTAGATAACTTCAGATACAAACACGAATTAAACTGGATACGTCTATCAAGGCAATTTCTTAGGTTGTCAGTGTCACCTACATTTATACAAAGAAATACAGAGGTATAATACTTACCGATGAAATAAAATAACTCCTTTTATTCCTTAAGCCTTAGCTTTTTATTCGCTACGATTAAATTGCACAATATGGCATATTTATATTTTTTTATAATATAATAGTTATATCTACAAGCGTTTCATATTTACATGCATTTGCTCATATGAGCCGCTACGCATTTTGCGCCCAACACCGCGTCTTTTTGTGTGGTGTGTGGAAACAAATAAGACAATAAACGTCATAAATCTGAATATAATATTTGCAATTTTCTACACAAAAGCTTGAACAAGAAGGAAAATGCCAAATCTAGGTCAACATTTCTTGGTTCAGTGATTACTCACTGTGACGTGTGTCAAGTCCCACTGCCGCTATCCTAAAATGATTCAATATTTTCTGGAGGTTTTCGGGTTTATGTATCACACAACTGTGCACTAAGTGGGATTGAATGAGATGTAAAATTTATATTGCTGTAACAGAAATAGTTTTCTATACTAATTCTTCCATCGTAAAGAATCTTAAATATATAATAGGTCTTTACCTATGAAATTGCCGTTTTTCATGAAATAAATGAAGCGTATTTTTTTCTATATTTTTTTATTTCTACTCGTATTAATCAAAGTAATCACCCATGCAATCAATGTATCTTTTCCAACGCATTGGTAGCTTATTGATGCCCTTCTCGAATAAATCAGCTGGACGGAAGGCAACAAATTCTTCAAAGGCATTTTGTACTGCCTCTCGGGTATTGAATTTTTTTTCCCGCCAAGAAGTTATCCAAATTCTGAAAAAGTAGAAGACTGTAGGCGCAATGTCTGGTGAGTACGGCGGATGACGGAGAACTTCCAATTCCAGCTCCACTGCTATTTCACAACAACGCGCGACCTCATACTGTACATCAGACCGGCTCCAAGCTACAAGAGCTAGAGTTGGATATTATTAATATGTGAGAGAAAATCTTTGCACTCCATTTTAAGACAATTGCTCGAACGACGGAGGATGAAATTTGGCACAATTATAGTTTACATAGCAGAGGAGTGCAAAAACCTAATTTTTTAAAATAATTTGCACTAGAAATACAAGACATTATTAAAAATAAACATTACACATACTAAACTCATGTAACCATGAAGTATTATACACTATACAACTTCATGCATGTGACATACACGTATTACCCACATGTCTAACATTTCTTTACTAGTAAAGATACTTGTCAAACTTAAAGAGATTTTATTGTTCCGTCTATGGTCGAATTTCGACCACGGGCTACCGCTAGTTTTTTTAATAAAATTTGGCAAGATAATTAATACCAAGTCAAACACAGAAAATTTTTTCAAAAAATCAATCGCTACAGGGACTAAAGTATTTATTGTATGTAAAATTATACAGATAACTTGACACACTTCTCACGGGTGAAGCTGCGCTTTCACTAAATATAAAACTAGCTGAATCGCGTAGCTCCGCTTACGAGTAGATTACTTACAAGTCATCAGTGTAAGAAATTTCATCTCCTATTTCAGCGCACTAGAGATTGACTTTATCTGCTTCTCTCTGTTATGTGTTGATTTAAGTAGTAAAATAAATAATAATCTTTCGCATTCGATATAAGGCATAACAATTTTTCAGTGTGTTATCATACTGGCCGTTTTGTTTCACTGCAATCCGAAATTAAGCGAGTCAAAATTCTTACTTATCGCGTCATAGCATTATAATAATAGTGGTGTAGTATGTCGTGATTTACAAGATTTTCCCTAATTTAATTTATAGTGACACATATCATGACATATTCTTTGTATTCATAGTCATTATCTATTTCTAGCTTAGTAGCAGATTGAAAGAGATGGCAATCTGGATTATCGTCTATTTTAGTTTCTGTGGCCTTTTTATTACTGAACTCTTGAACTTAGATTGCATTTATGATCTACTAACTACACCTTGCTGCCCACAGAATCATGAAATTTTTTTATAAATCCCACGGGAAATCTTATTTTTGTATCCTTTGTGCTATTCCTGATCATCATCTATATGTGTGCTAAATTTGATCCAAATTGGTGTAGCCGTTTTTGCGTAAAAGACTAATAATAATCCATTCATCCTTAAAAACTTTTGCATCTTATATATTGTTAGAATTAAGATTGAAAAATTAGGATGCATTTTATTAAGATGCCTAATTAATTTCTCACTGATGTAATGAATAGCATTTATTGTAAAGATATCAAATAGTTTTCACTAATCATTTAAACTAATTAATGTCAATATTAAAATATAGACCAGCTTACCTGCAAAAACAATGCATTTAAATCTTTGGTGTCTATAAACGTTGGCTCTAGAACTGGGACACTAAAATGTGTTCTCCAATAAAGAATTGACGCATAAACTACAAAAGATCATCGATTTCAATAAAGTAAAATACCGCACATCCGAATCCATCGGAAAACAGTAGAAAATGGTTTTTCATAGCTTTCACTTCACTGAAATGTTCCAGTCCCTTTGGCGTTCAGTGAAAAGCGAATGCATATTGCTTTTTTGCGATTTATATTCTCACATTTTTATTTTAGTTCCAGATGTTTAAACATATCGTTGTAATTTAGTTCATTTTCTTTTTTATATATTAACAAGCGTACTTCTCTCGTGATGACAAATAACAAATATTGTATACTAGCTGCAGCGCGCAGCCCGCTGCGTTATAAATTTTTGGTGAATCCCGCGGGATCGCCTGATTTTTCCGGAATAAAAAATAGTCTATGTGCTATTCCAGATCATTATCTACCTGTGTGCCAAGTCTCATTCAAATCCGTTCAGTAGTTTTTGCGTGATTGAGTAACAAACATCCATCCAAACATCCATCCAAACATCTAACCAAACATCCAAACTTTCGCAATTATAATATTAATATAGATTAATATAGATAAACATCAATGATGACTTGATATCATCGTGGAGAGGATGTTAAACTACAAGAATAAATTTACATTTCTTAAGAGTATATCTCACTGCTACATATATTAGTTTCTGTAAGTGTAAAGCCGAGGACCCACCGCAGCGCACACTGTGCACGGACACGCTGCGCATGGATTCATTTGTTTAACAACGTGGGCCAACGTTCCACTACAGCACACGCTATACACGAATATACCCCACTACTATGTACAACTGTAGCATAGCACAGTTTTGAGTGATACGCCTTGTGGTACCGCGTGTACAGCGTGCATGGCGATGCCAGCGTAGAGTTACGTGCGCGCATATTCTAGCCAGCTACGTGTGTCAACTCATGCGTAGCGTGTCCGTGGATTGCGGTGGATACAATCACATGTAATTTCTTACAAAGCGAAGCTTGACGCGTGCGTATCCTCTCCGTGCGCTGCGGTGGGTCCGCGGCTTAAAAATGTATACACTGCACTATAGGCCTTTTCATCACAAAAATTTTTTGTGCGCATCTTTTTCGTACTGTTTTTTGTAAACAACCATGCTAAATTGTCCGCTATCCGTGTATCAAAAATTAAAATATAAATCAAAGTTGATTAATTGTAAAAAAAGTGAAAAAAATAAAATAAGTAGTAAGTCAAAATAATCGGAAAAAAATTTTTGTACTCCATTATAATTATGTTGTCTGTACGAAAAGGAACAACAAAACGGTGTTGTTATGGAGTATGTAAAAGTGATACACGATACAAATCATTTAAAACCTGTAAATTTTTTATATATTATTTATTTATTTATTATGTCGCATTAAACATTTTGTTTCTGATAAAAAATTTCTAAACATATTTACATTTGTCTAATTAATAATGTCATGTATAGCCTCAAAATATTAATTTAGCCACCTTAACATTAACATTTTAGCCACCTTTTCAATTGTTCACAATTATGAGCTTCAACTGAATCATAAATAAGTGAAGCACCATCGATGGTTTTTTCCAATAATTTATTTCTTTGTGGAGATAATAGTCCTTGTCCAGCCATTGTTGATTAAACAGTACGAATTTTTTGAATTACCGCCGTTTCAACATGGCGGCTACGCATGCGCTCATCTGATGATGAAAAGACCTATTAAAGAGTAACCAATAAATCTAAAATCTATGCCCATGGCCTTTTAAAAAAAACAAATATGGTTTGTCAGTGTTTAAGGTGTAAGTGTATAAAAATGGCATTGAAAAAAGATATCAATTTACAACTCCGCACTATTTGCTATTTTTATGTTCTGCTATCGCCTTGTCATCTACCAACGATCTCGCACGGCGCCTCAGTTATTTCTCAAGCCATATCAGTTAAGCAAAGCGTCGCAGACGCCAGCGGCGTGTACAGAATTATGACACCGGGTATGCAGCTGTGTACTCGATCACAAAAACTTTTTCTTATAGATTTATAGCATAGCTACAGCCACGCGACGGATCTCTAAGTCGGAAATCATGCCAACAGAATAAGTCTTAGATGTATTACTATTCATGTACATCTTCTACGGCAACGCAAACAAAACAGCAATCGATCGTCGCGGCGAATGAAATTGTAATAAAATAAGTAAAATAATAAGCTAAATTAATATCTAACTACTCACCTAGTCAGCTTCAATTTTCATTGAAGATTCTGATTACTTGAGATTACTATACACCGATATAAATAAACGCAAGATTTTGACCACCTCAAATATATTATCCAAGTGAGTGATAGTTACGGAACACATCCCTTGCGAGATATCCGATATAGACTTATATAATATAAACTTAATGATAAAATTACGGGTTTTTGTTTTTTTTTTTTTTTTTATCGTAGAGGGGGCAAACGAGCAGATGGTGCACCTGATGGTAAGTGATCACCGCCGCCCATGGACATCCGCAATACCGGGGGTATTGCAGCTGCGTTGCCGGCCTTTTAAGAATGAATAAGCTCGTTTCTTGAAGGTCCCTAAGTCGTATCCATTCGGAAACACCCCCGAGGGTAATAGATTCCACAAAGGAGTAATGCGAGGCAAAAGGTGTCGACAAAAGCGCACGGTTGTGGATTTCCAGACATCGAGGTGGTGAGGATGGAACTTCAAATTTTGACGCGACGTCCGATGGTGGAATTTAGCGGCAGGCATTAGTCCGAACAACTCGTTGGAACACTCCCCATGATAAATACGGTAAAAGATGCAGAGCGAGCCTACATCTCTGCGTAACGCCAAAGAGTCAAGCCGATTAGAAATAGCCTGGTCGTCGACGATTCGAACCGCTCTACGTTGAATGCGATCAAGAGGAAGAAGCTGGTACTGAGGAGCTCCGGCCCAGAGGTGAGAACAGTACTCCATGTGAGGTCGAATTTGGGCCTTGTAAAGTTGGAGTCGATGGACTGGCATGAAGTACTGCTTTGCTCTACTGAGTACACCAAGCTTTTTGGAGGCTAGTTTAGCCTTCCCTTCCAAATGACCGCGAAACTGAACGTTGTTCGATATGTCGACTCCCAGAATTCCAATACTGGCTGAGGCTGTCAGGAGAGTATCTTCGAACCGAGGTGATACGACAAAGGGTGTTTTTTTTTTGCGGTGAACGCACAGAGCTGCGTCTTTTTGGGGTTAAATGTAATAAGGTTTTGACGACCCCATTCTGAGACATCAGTTAGTTGATTCTCGAGTTCAGACACGAGCTTGATCCGGCCCTCTTCGACGTGTTCCCGAGAAATACCGCTACGGCCGGAGTATGTAGCATCAACAGTACTGTCGTCCGCATAGCAATGTATGTTATTAATTCGCAACATATCATTGATATGCAGAAGAAACAGAGTCGGTGATAGCACGCAGCCTTGGGGAACACCAGCATTGACAGGTTTAAGATTGGAGCATGCACCGTCGACTACGACCTTAATGCTCCGATCAGCCAAAAAACTGGTGATCCACTTGCATAGTTTCTCGGGAAGCCCATAGGAAGGCAGCTTTGAGAGAAGCGCTTTATGCCATACCCGATCGAAGGCCTTCGCTATGTCTAAACTAACTGCCAATGCCTCCCCCTTGGACTCAACTGCCTCCGCCCAACGATGTGTCAAGTATACTAGAAGATCACCAGCTGAGCGGCCACGACGGAAACCGTACTGACGGTCACTAATCAGCTGGTGCTCTTTTAAATACTTCAGGAGTTGACAGTTTATAAGTGTCTCCATGACTTTAGAGAACAAGGAGGTTATGGCTATTGGCCGATAGTTTGACGGATTAGAGCGATCTCCTTTTTTAGGAATGGGATGCACTAAAGCTGTTTTACATGAATTCGGTACCACGCCGAGTGAATAGGAGAGCCGGAATAGGTGCGTCAATACTGGCGCCAACTCTGGAGCACATACTTTAAGCACAACAGGAGGGATGCCATCAGGCCCACTCGACTTGTGGATGTCCAAAGAAAGAAGTGCTTTACGCACAGCTGACTGCCGAAACTGCGGTTCTGGCATGGAACTATCACACTGCGGGATGGTAGGCGGTGTGTTCCCTCGGTCATCCAGAGTCGAGTTGGCCGCAAAGAACGAGCCCAGAAGATCGGCTTTCTCCTTTGCGGTATGGGCCAGAGAATCATCATCTCTGTGCAAGGATGGAAATGAAGGCTGGGAGAAATTCCCTAAGACAGCCTTGGCGAGAGACCAGAACGCACGAGTGCCAGAAGGAAGGCGAACTAATTTCTCACCAATTCTGCCAATGTGTTCCGCTTTTGCCTTAGCGATAGCTCTTTTGAAGAATCTCGAGGATGAGTTGTACTCCTTACGTAATGCGCTAGTTTTTACATCACGAGATGCCGACGCAGCAGCCCAAGCTCGGTAGCAATCCTGCTTTCGGCGTAAAGCCGCTTTGCAGTGGCGACCAAACCAAGGTTGAGACTTGCCACCGATGGGCACCGCAGAAAACGGAATGAAAAGTTCCATGCCCTGCAGCACCACATCAGCGACAGAGTCAGCGACAGCATTCGGATCATCCAGCGAGAAGCACAACCGCCCCCATGGGTAGGATGCAAAGAAAGACCGCATCCCGTCATAATCTGCTGACCTATAGTGCCAAACGCGACGACAGCCTACAAAGGGAGACCGTGATGGGCGCGTGACTGGCACTTTGCTCCGGATCAGGCAGTGGTCCGACGCGCCAAGTGGAGCGTCCACCGATACCTGATAACGATCCGGGTCAGAGGTCAGCAGGAGATCCAACAGTGAAGGCGTATGGCCATCCACATCGGGAACACGCGTAGGCGAGGTTACCAATTGTGTTAGACCATACGCCAAGGCAAAATCGTGAACAGACCTCCCCGCATGATCGGTGGTGCGAGAACAAAGCCATTCGGCGTGGTGGGTATTAAAATCGCCCAAGATCACGATCTCTGCGGAGGGGGTCTGCTCTAACACGGAATCCACAGCCGTTTGTAAGCGCTCAATGAGCCGGTCAATTTCAGTATTACCGCTATGGGACCTGTATAGGCACGCGTAGCTGCGTGGATGGTCGTCGCAAGCTACGCGTAACCAGAGGATGGATAGGTCCTGACCTTCAAGTCTGCCGAGGCGCCGGTAACAAATATCTTCTCTGACGTATGCGCACACACCAGCCCGCGGTACAAAGGAATGTTCCAGTTTGTACCCCGGGTAGGAGAGGTAGGAAGTATCAGCCGGAGAAGATATCTGTGTCTCGGTCAAGAAGAGCAAAGCTGGCTTCGCCGTCTCGAGATGGTAGTGGACGGCGTTCAGGTTAGAATGAAGGCCCCTGATATTGCAGAAATCCACAGTAAGCGTGGTAGGGAGTGCCATGGTCTTCTTGCTCTATTTGCCCCGGACAGAATTGTCTATGAGCGCAATTTTGCCCCCCCCAGAATACGCAGGGCAGCCTGAGCATCCATGATCTGGCTGGAATCCAGAGCACGGACGCTCAGGGGGGGATTCTCCACTGCTGGTGCAAGTGGTACCCCCCTGGGGTAGTTTTTTTTTAAATAGCGCATTCATAGTGTGCGGGGGGGGGGGGGGTAGGCCTCCGGGACTCTCACAAACCAGACGAAACGCAGCAGCGGAGCTGCTACTTTACGTCGGTGTCAAGTGAGAGAGTGGTATCTCCCCGGGCGTGCCGGCCTATTCAGCTGCAAATGCAGTATGGCACTACCACTAATTTGGTTGACTGACTGCACCGGTGCTAGATAATTTTTGAACAAAAATTATCCCACCAGTGGGCGATGGGGTCGTCACATCCCTACGCCAGCCGGTTTAGTAAAAAAACAAACTACTCATTCATTTATAGATTACTAGCGACCTGCCCGTGGTTTCACTCGCGTAGCTTTTGTTCTCGTAGGAATATCTGAAAGGTTTATATACTGAAACCTTCCTCAAGAATCAATCTATCTATTAAAAAACCGTATCAAAATCCGTTGCGTAATTTTAAAGATGCGTGCTCGTCGCGACCCCTGCCAGTCCATTGGACTGCAATTCTGGCCCGAATAAGTACCGCAGTGCGGATTAGGGCGTCCCCTGGAGGCGACGCGTACCGATCCGCCCCCGTCGGTACGAAAAGCGGCGGATGCGGCGATGGGGGCCGCCACCCATCACGCCAGGCCCGAATAGGCGAGTCGAGGGGAGCAGAGTGCCAAATAGGCACGTGGAATGTAAGAGGTGGGTTGAAGATAAGATGCATGAATTGATAGATGTAATGAATGAGAGATGCCTGGATGTTTTGTGTGTAACAGAGACTAAGCGTAAAGGTAGTGAAACCACTGATCTCCCCGGTGGCATGATGGCTCTGTGGTCTGGTGTGCCCCAGAGCGATCATGCTGGCGCCGGAGTAGGTATTCCTCTATCATCACGCTTAGTCTCTGGTCTGAAAGATTATAGGATGGCTGGCCCGAGACTTCTCTGGGTCCGGATCAAACTGGGAATCACGAGAGTCTTTTTGGTCGCATTATATGCACCGGTAAGCTCTTCGTCACCCAGTGACCTGGAAAAGTTTTGGGATTCTGTAAGGGATGTTCTGGTTATGGTTGATGACAATGAAAGAGTCATTTTGTGTGGTGATTTGAATGGATGGGTCGGGACTAAGCGGCCTGGTTTCGATGCCGTACTTGGTCCGTATGGTGACAGTAGAGTGAACGACGCCGGTAAGCACATTGTGGATTTATGTGTGGAAAAGAATCTTCTTGTGGCTAACACAATATTCCCTCATAAGGACATACATTTGTATACATGGAGAAGAATTGTATACATACTCATGACCAAAAGAGTGTGATAGATCTGATTTTGATTGATAGTAGACTCCGCAGTTGTATAATGGATACGCGCGCCTACAGAGGTCCCAATCTGGAAACAGACCACTATTTGGTAGTAAGCCGATATAGGGATCTGTTTAAGAAGTGGAGGCATTGGCGACAGCGTGTTCCATTCGGAGAGCTTCAAAGGATAAAGAGCGAAAAGTTGCAAGATCCGAGTATAAGGAGTATGTATGAGATTCAGGTTCAAGATAGGTTGGCGAAAGTGAACCTACCGGACTTGGATGTAGACGAATGTTGGAAAGCTTTGAAAGATAGTATGATAGTAGCCGCGAAAGAAGTATGTGGTAGTGCAAAACTGTGCAAGTCAATAGAAGGTGATGCATGGTGGGATGATAAAGTGAAAGCTGCGATTGAAAGAAAGAAGAAAGCATGGCTAGACTATGTATCATGTTTGCCCGCGAATGATGGTATGAAAGACAAGAAGAAAGAGTTATATCGTTGTTGTAAGAATGCCACTAAAACCTTAGTGAAAGAAAAGTGTGAAAGAGAATGTTTGAAAGTGGAACAGAGACTGGCGAGCAACTTCGAGGCAAACACCAAACTTTTTTGGAGGGAGGTGAAGAATCTAGGAGTTGTTCGGCAACCTCCAGAATGAATAGGATTAAATCTAAGGATGGTGACATTCTTACAAGCACAGAAAGTGTGTTAAAACTATGGAGTGAATATTTTGGAGATATGTATGATGCTGTTCAGGACGCTGCCTCCGTCTTTGACTCAGTTAGTGATTCAGAGACGGTGGAAGCATGCCAGGACATTACTATGCAAGAAATCGTATGGGCGATAAGAAGTATGAAAAATGGAAAGGCTGCGGGAATAGATAAGGTGACTGCTGAGATGATCAAATACGGTGGTCCTGCCGTCTGGGACTCTTTTTGGGTCCTCTGCAATACATGTTGGAGGACCGGTAGAGTACCCGAAGACTGGCGGCGCGCGGTCATCGTGCCCTTGTATAAAGGCAAGGGCTCACGTATAGACTGCAACAGCTATAGGGCCATCAGTTTGATCAGCTTAGCATCAAAGGTGTATGGTAAGATCATTGAAAGGAGATTGCAAGGGAAGTCCAAGGGAATGTTGTGGGAGGCACAAGGGGGTTTTAGATCTGGAAGAGGATGTATGGATCAAGTTTTCTCACTCCACAACATCGTAGAGAAGCATCTGGCTGTCGGCCAAAAGGTTTTCTGCGGTTTTGTGGATTTGGAAAAATCGTTTGACAGAGTTATGCGAAAGAAACTTTGGGACATTTTACCCAGTTATGGGATAGATGGGCGTCTGCTGCGTGCTTTGCAATCCATGTACTGGGATTGCAAAGCATGTGTGCGGGTGGACGGCAACATATCACCCTGGTTCGATGTCAATATCGGCGTCAAGCAGGATTGTGTGTTGTCAGCTCGTCTGTTTATTCTATATCTGGATAAGTGTCTCCAAAGATTGAGGTCATTGAATGTGGGAATGCGTGATCTAGTGGTGAACTGCCTGCTTTATGCAGATGACGCTGTACTTCTAGGCTCAACTCCATCTGAGCTGCAAACACTGATCACAATTATGAATGAGGATTGTAAGAGTATGGGCTTACATTTGAATGCGAAGAAAATTTGAATGCGAAGAAAACTAGTTTTAGTATTTGAAAGAGAAGCAACCAGAATGGACGTAGGGGTTGTGCTAGATGATGTAGTGCTGGAACAAGTGGATGAGATTGTATATCTTGGATGTGCTTTTAGCAGGGATGGAAGGTACACCGCTGATGTTGAAAGAAGAGTGTGTGCAGGGAACAGAGTGAATGGAGCGTTAGTTAGATTACTTAATAGCACAATTTTAAGTCAGGGTCCCCGTCTAGCTCTGCATAATCATGTGATTATCCCAACGCTATTGTATGGAAGTGAGAGCTGGGTATGTCAGAAAGGGCATGAAAGTAGAATCAACGCGGTTGAGATGAGGTCGCTAAGAAAAATATGTGGTGTGATACTCGCGGGCCGGGTTCGTAATGTCGAAGTGAGAGAGAGGTAAGGTTTGAAAGAAAGTGTCGGTGTAAAGATGAGAAAGGGCATGCTCCGTTGGTTCGGACATGTACAAAAAATGGTAGATGAAAGGTTAACAAAACAGATATACAATGCGAATGTGGAAGGATGTAGGTACCGGGGAAGACCAAGACTGACATACCACGATCAGATTGATCGAGTACTGTCCGAAGGTGATGTCAAGAGTCTTCGCAACCGGCGTTTGTGTATGAAAAGAGTGATGAATGTGGAGGAAGCGAGACAAGCCTGCAAGGATCGTGATGTATGGCACTCGGTTCTCTCTGCCTACCGTGAAGATATGTGTGTATGTGTAAAGATTTAAGCATGCATATAGACATAGGGACAGACAGAGAAAGCTACTTTGTTTTATACTATGTAGTGAAATCTATAGGCCTATTCTTTTTTAAATATGATTTTAGGGTATCGTCATAGAAAGTTGGATTGCGTTTTAATTCTATCATTAATGTCGTTTCTATAGAAATCATGGAAAGCTCTGTGAGTCGTTAATTTTGTGTGTTTCTCAAATATGTGTGTATACGTTTTGCTGGCCTTGCTGGTTTAATTGTAACTCGGGTACATATCTACATTTAGACACGATTTGAATCTTTTCACTGAATGACAAAATAGAAAAAACTTGTTATTTTTAATTTTTTATAAACGCACATTTTCAACACAATCTTCACAATCAAATAACATTTAAAAAAATCAACAAATGCACTAGTAAAAGCAAATCACTACAATTATTATAGAAACTCAGTAATAACCTATTAAATGTACCTACACACTTTCAAATATTAAAATGAAAACTTTATATAATATACTGGCACAAACAAAACAATAAACAATGCTTAACAGTTATCACACGAAAAGGCAAATGGCCCCGCGAAACACAAAACATTTCTGCTATTTAAACAAATAAAACCTTACTAAACAAAAATGCATAATGTGAGCATACTGTTTGCCAATAATATTTCGTCTATTATCTTTACCCGGATTATAGAACAAGCTCGCAGTACTTGCCGTAGAAAATAGCATGATTGTGTGAGTGAGCCAATTACGTGCGGATAGGTAATTATGTCTCGCACATATTTACAATGTGAGGCAGAATAGTAGCGGCAGTAGTTTGCGTTTGATATTATTTATCGTTTAATAAACGCCTGGCAAACATGTTTGAGTGCTGTGCTTGCAAATAGGTGCTATTTAAAAATATTAGGCGTTTTTAAGTTATTATATTTTGTTTATTCATTTATTTATAATTAATTAAAGTCATCTAAAACGTATGAACGTTTTATTAAAATATAGGTAAAGCAGAGCTTTTTTGCCTCTATATAGTGCACGCCCCTGACAGACCCGGGCGTAAATGCATGCTACTTGGGTAGCGTCAGTGTCTCCGCGTTTGAGACGCTCGACGCCACGTTCACTTTGGATGTTGGCGACACGTTGCCTTCGCTGAACTGATCACTAGCTCATGTGAAATCATTATATTTCTCATAGATCTACTAGAATTTATCAAAGAAGAGGAGGAAGATGATGATCTTCTACTTCAATTCTACCTCAGTTTGGAACAAGCCTCTTCTAACCCGATTTTTCAAAATAGAAATGAAGAGGGTTACTATAGAATTTTAATACAACAACATTTGAATTCCAACGAAGAAAAGTTCAGGGAATTTTCCCTTTTAAATAAGAGACAATTCAACTTCATTTTAAGGCTACTGAATGATGAAGAGACTTTTCTTTTTCTCCTTATTATATTCTTTCGGATATTTTTGTAATCTACCAAACTTAAATTATTAAGTAACGGGTAGTGAGACACCAGTGTAATTAAAATTCCACCTTCTTCCTCGGTACACAACTCGATAGATGCCATCGTTATGAAATTACACTGAAATAACCTGAAAATGCACGTCGATGGTAGCGACATTGAAAACACGTGCGCGGCACTGACGCCGGCATTCAGCGTCCACTGTCAAGGCGCTGCTGTCCGCCTGTACTTGTACCGCTACTACTGTGTAGCGGCACTGACGCCACGCTCAAATGCCGTTTCCTACATTTACATAGTTCATTGATCTGACGCTTTTTCGCGGCGCCATTAACGCAGTGTTACTAACGCTATTGACGCGTGTCTTGAAAGTCCACCTTTAAGATAAAACCAAAGTCTTACCTATAATTTACGCGTCTCGTCAACAGGAGTTATACCACTACATATATTTTTGTCATGTAAGTTATACTTATTACAACCGGTACCCTGGACATCTTACCAGAATGCAGTAGTGAAAACTCGTTCCCATTCATCCAGTAAAACCATTTTCACCCCAAAGCATACGAATTATTTGCTTGCTTGTGTGTGTATACCTATGTATAGATCAACGATAATTATCCATAATAATATATATATATATATATATATATATATATATATATATATATATGTCGCCGCGCAGGTGTTAATACACGTGCACGCGTTGATTCATTTTGATAATGTGTTTATCTAGATAGTACAAAAACAACTTTGTTATTATTTTAAAGACTTGCAGCTGTGTGGCGGGCGTACAGTCCCCACTTCGTTCACATTATAAAAGAACGACGATCGATTATTTGCATTCATTCTACTTTCGTCGCGCAAAGTGTTAGGACATTGTACTTACTGTTACATAGTTACAGTCAATAATTACTTTTAGCAATAAAAGTGTAATCAATAGAAATATTCAACTTTTATTAAAATGGACAAACGCCCAACGTCACCTATCATCATTCCTGGGGCTCTAAGATCGGGTAAGAGGCCAGGATCAGAGGCTGAACAAGATGATGAGCCTCACATATATATTGATACTTGACTGAAAAATTACATTTTTAAACATTTTTGTTTAATAATTGCCAGAATATCATTTAAATAAAATTACTTCAGTGATTCTCTTTTTAACTAAAGCTTTCAGATGACAATTAAACCTAATTTCGAAATATACAACAATTTTATTATATATATATATATATATATATATATATATATATATATATATACTGAAATATATCAAATAAACTAAGAACTGGAAATACACAATCATCAAAGATGCTAAATGCCCCAACAATTAGCACTGGAGTTGAATGAAAATGGTATCTTTACGCCCGTATCCCTGAAGGAGTAAGCAAAAGTACCACCAATGCACCCACGATTAGCCGAAGATACTTAATCTCACAATGTGATAAGTGGCAAGCCTATCGCCAACTGGGCACTTTTACAATACCGGGAAAAGTTGTTTTATCAAAAATCTGGAATACACACATTTTTAAATTACCCGACCCGGGAAATTCAAAAAAAACTCGACGTTTCAAGTTACATTGACCGTGGTCACGAGCGGACTGAGTCCTGCTTAGAACTTACGTCACGAGCGGACTGAGTCCGCTCCTGATGTAAGTTCTAAGCAGTAAGTTCTATATTATATATAGTTCTATATTATATATTGTTTATTTGTTCTATATTATATATTGTTTATGTGTTCTATATTATATATTATAGTTCTATATTATATACTGCTTAGAACTATATTATATGTACCTACGCGTTTTTGACCCTTTATATATTGTTAAAAATTATATAAGAACGCGTTTTTTATATTTGTTTCCTCAAAACACGGTCATTTATGAACCGATTTTGAATTTTTTTTGGAAAAATATACTTTCAATGTTAGAATGTTTAGTTGAAATATGACTACATTGAAAGTATATAATAATAATAATTATTATTATATACTTTAAATGTAGTCACATTTCAACTAAGTAAATATCTGATGTAGGCTTTCAGATATATAGAATGGTTGTAGTTTTAATAACTATATATAACTATTTATTAACCATATATTTTATTATAAATAGCCTAATTGAGAACCACCTGCTCTGTCTGTTAAAAATATAAAATTTCGATTCCATTAACACGCAAAGATTTGCAGAACTCATGAGATTATTCTAAAATTCTATTAAAGTTTTCTAAGCGTTACGGCCAGATGTAATGGGATCTTCTTTCCACTCTAGTGAGCCGTTACTCTCGTAAAATGGAAAACCATTTCCGTAGGACAAGCTTAATATTTTGCTGCGAGATATTATTAAAAACTTAATGTTTTGTACAACTCAGCTAATCAAAAAAAAACTTGTAATATTCATAAGTACTATTCGGAAATGGTTTTCAAGATTAAATAATGAGAAGTATTGTTTTTTTTTTGTATTTTTCTATTGTACTTTTTAATGTCCTAGATCTTTTTTAAGAATAAAGCGTCTGTTTATATACCAAGCAGTAAGTATTTAATATGTCGTTCGACAACCTTGAGGTTTTCTCCAAGTTTTGTTTTTTCTGTCGGTCTCTCAAAGTCTCGGAATATTTAAATTTAAATATAATATTAAAAAATATTTTTATTTGAGGTTGATTAGATTTTATTTCTTTGATCTTTTCTGATGTGCACTTAAATCTTAAGCTCCAAAATGTTTGTCCTATTTTCGATTGAATTTATGTTTTGTACGGGTGCATGTATGGATAAAAATTGGTCACAGAAACTAAGTTTAATCAAAACACGATCATTTTATCTCAGATTATATAGGTCTGATGTAGAAGCTAGAAGTTAACTAGTTTCCCCGTATTGGTCCGAGCTCCTTTGAAGAATTGGCCAACTGCCGTTCTGCCAGGCAAGTTGTAAAAGGCGAACGATTGGCTATACACATCACTACCATCGTGGCTACTACGCGGTGGAGTTCTGCATGGTCTCGCCCGGGTCTGGTACTACCGCCTCACCTATTCCTGCCGCAATAGCGCCAGTATTTATCGCTGTCGTGTTCCGGTTTGGAGGGTATAGTAGCCAGTAAACTTATGCATGTGGCATAAGACTTCGCCACAAGATAGCAACGCACAATTGACGTCTTTGGTTCTTTACACGATAGTTAACTCTTTCCATCAAGAGACCCACGTGTTATATTTTGTGCTACCTAGCGTTTTCTTAAATGTTTAGAAACTACAAATAATACATAGGTACTTGTTCATATTACGATAATTGTTTTTTATGTGGAAGTGATTTAATATTTGCTTGTTAAATCACTAGTGTTGTACATTGCTTGCCGATACTGGGTATCGCCGAATACACCTAGTATTCGGCGATACCCAGCATACTATATATACTTAAAATGCGTCACACAAATCATAGACTTTTTCATGGCATTTTTAATCGAAAGCTAGAGTAATGTTAAATAGTGTCATAATCTGTTGGAAGAGTATTTATAAATGGTAGACATACAATTATACTCCTTTGGCAAGGCTTCTCAGTAGCTGCTTCAATCATAAAGCTGTTCATTAATAAATAATTAAAGAAATAATTCATTGTCCTCATGTTTTTTTTTAATTTTCCTCACTTAAGCAAAGTTTTCACTCCTTTAGCTTTTACATATAAAACAATCACATGATTCACGCTTTATAAATCTAGATGAACATTTCAGCACACAAAACTCGCAGTTTAATTGATTAAACTGAAAATAATCACAATTTTATTTATGTCTATCCGTGGCAAAATATGTAGAAAAACTAAAAAAATAAAATGAGGTAGACGAAACAGCTGAACCTTCGAAGGCTACATATAATAATAATAGTCGTGGCAGGCAGATGTACATTTGTCCTCAAACGGTAACTTGGACCTTTTCTGCTTGCTTAACATTCTCGAAAATGAACACTTCTCTTAGAAATTTACTATAAGAAACAATAATTAAGTAAGTTCCATAGTAAGGAAAACATGAATGAATAAGTAAAGTTGTACAGATTTAACAAATTTTTGTAATGTACAATAAAAAAAGATCATAAAACTATGTTAAACATTTCGTTTTGATCGGATTCTTATGAGCATTAACGAACCCGGTCAACTTTGGAGCACTGTAACAACATTTTAAATGAATAAAATAAAAAAAAAAATATAGAGAAAAATTATCCTCAAAAAACCATCTACAAGATTAGTCTGATGTAATACTTTTTGATAAATGCATTAAAAAAGTTATAGAGCACAAAAGAAATTTTTCATAGAATTTTCTCACTTTTTAGCTTATAACTTCTTTAATTTTAAATTTAGGGCAAAGAGATATATGAACAAAGTTGCAGGCAAAGCGATTTGCTACAAAATATATCTTTACGAATTTTTTGTAGGACGCATAGTTTCCGAGATATCGCGAAAATGGTGTTTGTACCACTTTTTCCACGATGACGGCCGGAGAATTAGGGCGGCTATCCCACAAATTTGGGATTAAGCTTCTACTAACCCCCCAACACCTGTCCCAAAAATAAAATTACGTCCTCTAAAAAATGCAATACTAGGTCCTTATATTATAAGTTTTCAATGGATCATAATTGAAAGATAAATATCGTGAATACGTTGGATCATCATTTCTAGGGAATATATTTTTTTCAGTTGCTAAAATTTCGTTAATAAAATAGCCACTTTAACTGGTACGCAGATATTTGCGTCAACATTTTGGCGTCGATTTAGGTTTCGGAGATTTTTGAAACCACCTTCAGACAGCTCTGGACCAATTTGATCATGGTGCGTCAGTTTCAGTCTCCTGGTACATCCATTCACATTCGCATTTTCATATCTGTTTTGTTAATTGTTCATCTACAATTGGTTTACCTTCACTAATCAACTATATTTATTCCACTCACTGTTGTGTTTCCTCGATGTTGGGATAACTATCTTGACAGCCGTATTATAACTAGTATTGAAGTGTTTAAACCGAACATATGGATCAACGTTTAGTTTCGTAGTCACTTGTAAAAAGGTTAAACACGTATAAGTTCAGTGTTCAGCAGAGCAACGAAGTTTTTCATGTACGTCAGTAAATTTATGTAGTTTTATTGTATTTACTTATTTTTTGACCGTCTCGTTGGTCGAGTGGCTAGCGACCCTGACTACGCAATCCATGGGGCTCGGGTTCGATTCCCGACAGGGGTAGGCATTTATGTGATGAGCATAGATGTTTTTATTTCTGGGTTTGGGAGTTTATTAAATATATTTGAGTATTTATACATGTATTTCTATGTATCAATATCGTTGAAATAATTTGCTTACTTTGAGGTTAGATCAGTAAGTGTAATTTGTCCCGTGAATATTTATATTTATATTTAAATTATATGATACAAGCGGCAGACTTAATACTAGATGTATTATTCCCTTCCATTCGACCTTACAATTACCAGAGGTTCAAATGTGTAGGTATGACGATGTATATGAATATAGAAAAATATGTATTTAAATTACTTAGTAATAATATATGTATATATAAATGTCCGTCTTCATGTTTGCTTAAAATTATAATTTTAAAATATATACTTTTTTTTTTTTAAATAATTAGTCATTTCTGTAAGCAAAACAAAATTCTCTCTGGTTGACGTGATTTTTATGAATTGTATTTTACAAATATTGTATAAATTGTTTTTTATATTTTGTTGTGATATGTTTTTTTTTTTGACGACGTCGAATAAATATTGTTTGATTGATTAATTGATATAACGATTCGTATCCATACTTTCTAATATTATAAATACAAAAGTCTGTCCGTCTATCTGCCTGTTACGCTTCCACGGCTAAAACGCTGAATGGATTTTGATGAAAATTCAGAGTCAAATATAGACTAACTTTTTTCCAATGCGGATTTTGCAGATGAATCCTTACTTTGATTTGAATTGAAGAAACGAGGAAGTAAGTATGATGAAATAAACAATGCTATTTAAAAACCACACTAAACAAATAATTTCACATTGGTAAACTAAAGAACGTTACAATTGATATTAAAGAAAAATTTTGCAAGGTTGAAACGGTTACTGTCATTTCTCGGTATGATATCGCCCACTTTTAAGACGGATTTAGCTAGATCCCCTTTGATTGATCAGAACACCCAGCCAATATTAAATTTTTTGTGTTTAATTTTTTATAGTATTTGCAAGCATACGAGTGAATGGGCCACCTGATGGAAAGAGATTACCCCTGTCCTTGGACATTTACAACTAAAAATGTTAGTTAACAATACTATGCTGGCTTTTTATTTTACATCATAAGATAGCAAACAAGCAGATGGGTTTCCTGATGGAAAGAGTCAACCATCGCCTATAGACACTAAAGATGTTAATGGTGCGCTGCTATCTTGTGGCGAGGTCTGATGCCACACGCATAAGTTTACCGGCTACCTTACCCTCCAAACCGGAACACGACAGCGACAAGCACTGACGCTATTGCGGCAGGAATAGGTAAGGCGGTGGTACCTGACCCGGGCGAAACAATGCAGAACTCTACCACCTAGTAGCCACGATGGTAGTGACTCGCATAGCCAATCGGTCGCCTTTTACGACCTGCCTGGCAGAACAGCAGTTCGTCTTTTCTTCATAGGAGCCCGGAACAAACACGGGGGAATTCTAAGCCTCCTTAGAATTTTATTGACACTCCTTTGAAAGATTCCAATATCAAAGCTACTCGGGAAAACCGTGTTAAGTTGTTCCAGAATTTCACTATTCATAAGAAGAAAGTATGAGCAAATTAATATTTAATAATTATCGTTTTGTATACAAACTTAACGTATTTTCAGTATATTATTTAAACGTTGCATAAAGTAAACCTCCGGTAATTTAGTTTGCGGAACGAACTAAGTTTGTATATATTTTATTTTAGCTGTAATTTTGCCTGAGGGAAAATGAATAACCCGGAAATAGATATTCCGGAAACTGAAACTGAATACATATTTAAACGTATATAGTGTTAGGTTTTTATTTAATAAAGCAGGATTTTGCCCGACATCGTTGTTGTGCGAATTAAAATTATTTACTCTGGTAACACAGAGCTTGCACAAAAACAACAATGACGGGTAAGACGGGTTGAAAACTCGGACATTCAGTCTCCTGCATCGATCAGTGTAACACACACTGGCCTCCGTTAAAAAGTACAATAGTGTTTGAATAATCCGGAACGTGCATAAGTAATTTAAGGTAATGTATTTGTTAAGTTAGAATAGAATGTAGAATTAAAGAATAAAATAACGTTATTAGAATAATGAACAATGTGAAAAGTAATACAATTGTAATATAAATTGATTACGTCGTTTTAATTAGTAAAGGCAGTTCTTAATATTTAAGACAAGGGCCGTTATCACATAACGGAGCATATTTAATTTCTAAATGTAGGATATTTCTTACATTTCAGAAGTGGTCTACCCACAGTTTACACAAATCAAAGGTTACATTATATGACTAGATTATCAAATATTAATTAGTGACATTCTCTCATATCGATATGCTATATTTCGTGAGTCTCATTTCATATAACATGTTTTTTGGTTAATAAAAAGTAGACTTATTATAATTTTTGCACACTTGCATTACCGGTAGACTATTTCAAAATACGTAACACCTTTGTAACCGATTTTTATAAAAAAAAAAAAATTCTATTCTTCTATATTTTAAAGTACCAAATATTACTTTAAAATCGATATAATTTAACAGTTAATTTATTTTTCTTTCTTTGTCTTGCCGTTCTAATGGTCTTTTTTTTAAAAAAAAAGTACGTTGTTAGATATGTAGGTACGAAGAATATACTATGCTTTGTCGTTTTAAGTTTCAGATAATTTAAATACTTGAAAAATCACTCGTAACACTGGAGCGGTCACGTGGTAACGAGAGAATGAAATAATAAGTGCCTTGCCGTCAACGAAGCCCGTCTTCCTCGTGTAAGCAGAACGTCTTTTACTACGGATGACCGAGTATGAGTGGAGTTTGATACGACAGGTAACACTACTTTGCAAATTCACCAGGAAACGAACTTACTTTGATACTTCAGCAAAGAGGATTATTAGGAAACATAATTAGATTCCCAACAAGATGGCTGTGAAGCTGTGAACTGTTAGGCAATTCGTCACCGCGCAGTATCCGTTTTTATGACCACCGCATATATTACGTTTGATTTAAGATATTAAATGAATGTTTTATTTAAAATTAAGATGCTCCGTAGATTGGCATAATTTAATACAGAAGACAAAAACAGCTGCTGGAGGGTTAAATAAATGTGAAAATCATGCATTACATGTTAGTGCCGTTTTTCTGTGATGGAGTAGATGACGATTCTGGTTATATCTGGAAAGTCATTCGTCTTACGATATTAAAAAAAAAATAAGTAATGGAAACAAATGTTCTTTTAGTAACAATTTCACTAAAAAAATTACTTGGCTGAGCCTAGAATAATCGGATTTATTGTTAAATATTCCTGTTTACCTTTGTATATGGTAATAATTATAGTAGTCAATTTTAAGTGCTGCTGTAAAAATGATTTTTTTTGAAAGGGTACCTTGGAATATCGGTTTAGTGATGTCGCATATTACATTGAAGGTATATATAGTTTAAGGGGTAAAAACTAAAATTTTTTTGAATATTGTAACGTTGGCTGAAGCACACCTGTGCAATAGTTATATTTTTTCGTCTGCCCTAATGACTTCCGTGATCTCTATTACACATAAATAAATTTTACTACATAGGTACTGAGTACGTGGGTGATTGGCAATGTCAAGTACATTTTAGAATCTATAGGTTCATTTACAGCCCAGCCTGGGTTCGGCTCAGAGTATAAAAGTTCAGTTGACTGATTAATTTACTTTTAAGTCTACTACAATATCTAAGTCAGTGTAGCTATCTTTATGAGCCAGATTCAAAATTTGATACAATCGGTGATGTTTACATACGATAAAGAAAATTTTGAAATAATAGTACAGGCAAATTTGACTTTTGATTTATTAAAATATTGTTATTTTAGTTACAAAATATATATTTCTTTTAAGGTTGATTAGTTGAGTGATAATTCTAATATTTGAAATTGCTGACAGAAAACTATAATTATTATCATAAGAAGGTTCTCTGCGCACCGCATTTTAAATATTTGTCTTAAAAAAAAATTTCACCCGTGATTCAATTAGTACGAAATTAGGTTACAATGCATACAATGTTTTTGGCAATTATACGTCTCGTTGAATTCTTAGAAGACTTATAGGAAATTGCACAACTTTATCTTGTCTCCTTAATATAATTATGAAAAGGAATGGCACGAGTGGATGAGCTATTTGCAAAACAAATTATCTGAGCTACTATTGCCTATGTATGACCCAGTGGTACAAATTGAACTACTTGTAGATGGGAGTAAACTAAGCAACGATGGTATATTGCTCCTGAGATGGTGTGATTTAAAGCCTTACCATCTAGTAGTTTTCTTTAGTGTTTAAACATCGTAAGAATATATATGGAAAAAAATATAAGTTTTTATTTGTAGGCATTGGCAGTTAATTGTTTTACTAAACCCAAAATACAGAGTATATGTCCTGGGCCTACTGTATAGAATTAAAACTGATTGCAAAATTCTGTTTTCAACATTTATCAATACTGAATTTGTCTCTCGTATAACAGATGGTATGGCAGCCTGTTGTTATAAATGTCTGTGTAGTACATGATATCAACCGGAAGTAAGAACGTGTCACGTGTCACGTGAACTCCCAAATACCCAGTATACTAACTATATTATAGACTAGCTGACCCGGCAAACCTTGTTCTTTTTTTTACTACTATTCTATTTTTTTTTTATGTATATTTTCTCACCTTTTAAACCTTTCCTGGACTTCAACGATTAATTCAAAACCAAAATTAGCCAAATTGGTTCAGCCGTTTTCGAGTTTTAGCGAGACTAACGAACAAGAATTGATTTTTATATATTAGTTCGAACAATCTTCACCAATTAATTCATTGATAACAATTTTTTTTTTTTTTGGCGGCATTTCGAAATGCATAGTATATAGGAAACCTCATATCTTTCAGATGATAATTCAGATTTCAGATGATAACAGATAGAAATAATAATTAAATCTATTATGTAATAGATAACATAACTTATATTAGGCTCAACGATTGTATTAAAATAAAGCTGTATAAGAAGGAAAAATTTCGTCGGATGAAAAATAAAAAAAGGGATTTTCGAAAATACGAGCACTATTAAATTTAAGGCATCGGGAACATAATATTTTTCTATAGTAAAATGCTTAACTGGTTACAAATTTGTTATAAGTACTGTGACTTAATCTCTCGCTATCCCACTGTTTTAAAATTCGGTAGTGCAAAGTCTAAGTAACGATGAAGGGAAATCGGATTCATGAGGTATGAACAGCACTAATTAGATTATCGGTAAGACCCTTCGGATGCAATATGAGTTATTCAATTGGTCAATGCGATCTTTTGCACTGTATCTGAAGAAAATTAGAGAATAGCTAGGCTATATATGACACCAACTTAACTGTCATAAGGTAATAGGTTTGCAACAATATAAGTTTGCAATTTGCATATTAATACATCCGATTAAACACATGGAACTTTACAATTGAGATAGCAGTTTTTCCTCCTCGCTTTAGCGAGAGAGATCTAATGGAAATCACGAAAATTATGTTCCGTTAGAGTGGCAAGAACAAAAAAGGACTTTTATACTTCACATAAAATTCTTTCAAATGTTACTGGATAATGAACCAATATGATATGATAAAGTTGGTGAAAACGGTTGCTTACTAATTCAATGAAAATGAAAACATAGCGAAAGTATAAGGATTCCTAGTTTACTTCGGAACCCTAAAAATGGTAATTTAATATTTATCTACTTTGTTTTGAATTCATAGTAACATTCCAATATAAGAGTTAATGGATTTTATTGGTTACACGTATATATAAAAATACTTCAATGGGAAAAATGGTCGTGATTCAGGGCGAACACGATTATTATGATAACATTTAAGATATTTTGCTTACAGTGGTGAAACCCGGGAGGTTCACTACATTATGGATATTACTGATATGCATTATACTATGGTTTCGGTTGTGAAAAATGATTTGCACCAAAACCATAGGCAGAGGATTAGATATATTGTTGTGAGTCGGAAGCCACAATAATATATTATGATTAAAGAATGTACGATAGTTACGGTAGTAAAACCCAGGAGGGTTATAGCAGTGTTAGGGATGGATGGATAGATTATTTTATTTAAAGACTAGCTGTTGCCAGCGACCTAGTCTGCGCGGACTTCGTTTACTCCGCACAGCCTCACTCCCGTAGGTGATAGCGTGATATGTAGCCTATATGTTGACCCGACCTATTAGTAATATTCATGAAAAATTTGAAGTAAATCCATGCAGTACTTTTTGAGTTTACCCTGGACATACATACAGACAAACAGACAAAAATTCTAAAAACTATATTTTTGGCTTCTATGTCGATTGTAGATCACGCCCCAAGTATTCTTTTAAAGAAAATATTCAATGTACAGTTTTAATTTTCTTACGCTTTTATTATATGTATAGATTATCGATATGTATGATACTACATATTGTTTTGGTTGTCAAAAAAAGAAACTCGCCACTAACAAAAAAAACGGTTGCGGGTCGGTAGAGTCGCAATAGTATATTATACGGGTATATTATACAGGTATGAATAAATAAATAGAGAGTTATTTATTTTATTAACAGGGTTGATTGTAATATATGAATATTATTTAATTTGAAAAAAAATATATAGTTCTTGGGTTAAATTGGATATATGTATTGGATAGTTATAATGAGACTGGGAAAACTATATATATATATATATATATATATATATATATATATATATATATATATATATATATATATATTGTAATAAATTGTATACATGATAATAAAGGACACGATCAGTTGATTTTGCTGAGTTTAGAATTAAAGAATAGAATTATATTAAAAATAAATATGTGACAAAATTTATATATTTATTTTTATTATAATATTGGTCTTATCGGATATGTATGTTCTAGAATCTGCCAATTTTATCTAAGGAGATTCTGATGTATGTAGCAAAATAATAAAAGAAATAAAATATATACATATCGATTGTTTGAACTATTTGGTGAGCATTAAAGTTTATTATGAAATTATTTTACATCGAGAAATACCAGTAAATGCCAGAATAATTTGAAAAAAAGATGTTAAAATACCAGTTTTGTAACATTAAAGGATTCAATAATTTAAAATATGGTGTTACTGTATCGCTTTGAACTCTTACTTCTTTTTACTTTCACATGGTTTACTTAGTCTGTTGTGACATAAAATTCTTGCTTACTAGAGAATACGAGAACCTTGAATTGTAAAGAAAAATATTATACTATTAGTAAAATAAATATTATTTATTTTATTAATAGTATGAAAATTTGTAATATAGTACAGACACTTTTATTGGCTTTGTTTTACATCATTTTATTGCATTGTTGAATGATATTTTTTGTATATGTATTAAAATTCAACCTTATTTAATTTACAATCAGTGACGTATTAGAACTTTGTTATTAACGAGTTTCGAACAAACTTAAATTTAATCAAAATATGTTTCAATCTATGCAAGAAAACAAAATGAATTTTTTTTAAACTTAAGTGTAGATCGATTGTAATCCTATATTGGTTTAATTATTAATTGTAAACCTGCTTCATGTAGATTTCCATGAGGTAATATTTGTTAACTATTATAATTATAATAGCTAAATAAATGATTATGGAAATGGTTATGAATATGTAATGGTCTAGTGTATTCTACAAACAAAACTGTAAGGCAAAGATAATAAGGACATAAAATGTTCTACCTGAAAGTAAACATAGATCGATTGTAATTCTATGTTGATTTAATTATTAATTGTAAACCTGCTGCATGTAGATTTCCATGAGAATATATTTGTAAGCAAATATAATTATGATAGCAATGAATATGCAATGTTCTAGTGCATTCTCCAAACAACATTGTAAGGCAAAGGTAATAAAGAAATAAAATAGTTCTACCTAACAGTAAACATTCGGATATTAAAAACAAACAACTTTCATCAAAGAAATTTGTATGTGGTTTTTCGAAAATTTGATTTATTCATTCAAAGAATATTTTTCATATAAAAAGGGAACCATAAAAGCCATCTAACCATCTATATATGGTATAAAACATTGTAATGACTAATAGCTCTGTTAAGTAGATATCGATATAAGAAATAATGTTGATGTAAGTATAGACATATATTTAAGATATTTTTCGTTTAACGTTATAGTTCAAACGTAATTATTGATCAATCGTAATTATTGACTATTTAACTGCTATAATTTATTAGGTTTATATGTATGGTTTTCAGTCGCTAGTAATTATTAACATACAAATATGTAGTGAAATTATTGCATTAAAACATAGTAATTATCATTCTTGCAAATCTCCCCGCTGAGTAGAAATCGATCGAATTTTATTGAAGAAAATATTAGATGTAAGCAAAAAAAAAGGATTTTTGTAAGTGTAGACATATTTAGATATTTTTCGCTTAACATAGTTCAATTGATATAATTTGATTGATTGTTTATTTGATCGATTATTAAATTGTTATAACATATTAGGTTCATACGTATGGTTTTAGTCACTCATAATTATTAGTGCCCAAATACGAAAAAAAAAATTACGTTAAAACATTGTAATTAGCATTCTTGTATGTTTAATATGTTTCGTTTATTTTATAATTCAATTTTAATTATTTGTCAATTGTAATTATTGATTTTTAATTGTTATAATGTATTAGGTTTAGATGTATGGTTTTAATCACTAGTAATTAGTAGTATATAAATAACTTGTACTAGCAGACAACATATAGCGGAACATTAAGTATCTTCACGCCCATATCCCCGAAGGGGTAGGCAGAGGTACAACAAGTGCATTAAACCTTTCTTTTAAGAATTAAAATGTTCTATGCAATGTAATAAATAAAATAAAATAAATGAGAAACTGAAACATTGAGGAGGCCAAGTGTTAGGTTTTGAAAAACGAGCGTGCATGAGGACATGCACGAGGTCAGGATGGTCGAGTGTTAGGTTTTTATTTAATAAAGCAGGATTTTGCCCGACATCGTTGTTGTGCGAATTAAAATTATTTACTCTGGTAATACAGAGCTTGCACAAAAACAACAATGGCGGGTAAGACGGGTTGAAAACTCGGACATTCAGACTCCTGCATCGATCAGTGTAACACACACTGGCCTCCGTTAAAAAGTACATAGTGTTTGAATAATCCGGAACGTGCATAAGTAATTTAAGGTAATGTATTTGTTAAGTTAGAATAGAATGTAGAATTAAAGAATAAAATAACGTTATTAGAATAATGAACAATGTGAAAAGTAATACAATTGTAATATAAATTGATTACGTCGTTTTAATTAGTAAAGGCAGTTCTTAATATTTAAGACAAGGGCCGTTATCACATAACGGAGCATATTTAATTTCTAAATGTAGGATATTCCTTACAATAGTATTAGTATTGTATAGTATAGAACAGCAAACACTAGATGGTATAGTTCGCAACGTCCCGGTCGAATTTAATATCTTTTAAATTATTGTACAGTACCCGGCGATAAATATTGCACATCGACCTTTGGAAAGAGACAATCGGCTAATTTCGGCTTCGTAGAGCGTTATCTCTGTCGCACAAAATACAAACAGTCCGGTACCTATTAGGAGCTGTTAAAACAAGTATGATTTGCTTCTTTTGATATTTTTATTCTTTGTATAAAATACACTAATTTTTCTATAAGTGATGGCTTTAGGTTGGGGTAAAATAAAATAAAAAAACATTTTTACATTATATTTACGTATTTAATTATTTTGGAACATTACAGCTTTAGTGTACATAATAAACACCATTATACCTATTGCTAAAATGAGACATTGCAATAAAAATAATAATAATTCTAATTCTCAATTACTTCCATTTCACTATCTGTGCTCTCAAAGAGGTCAATATCACTGTCACTATCAGCCGTATTTATTACTAATCTATCAGTGTAATTGTCTAAACTGTGTTGAATGCTTCTATATTCATTCTCACATTTGATTGCATGATCGCAAACCTTTTTCCACTCTTCAGCGCCGATCATGTTTACTTTTTCAGTCAATAATGTTTTTACTGTAGTTAAGTTCATACCCACATTTCTAGAGGCTACATAGCCTTTCAGTTGAGACCATATATTTTCAATTGGATTAAAATCCGGATGATATGGTGGCAATCGCAACACAGTGTGCCCATGTTCGGCAAGTATTTTGTCCACAGAAAACTCTGTATACCTCTCCTTGTGCTGACATATAATAGCGTAAATCTGGGTTTTTGTTAATTTTGGATCAACTGGAATTTCATGTCTGTTTAACCAGTTGATCATTTCCCGTTTAATGGTGTTTGAGTTGGGGGGTCTCTCAACATACTTGTTGTGATAGGGTGCGTTGTCGATAACTAGAACAGAATCACTGGGTATATTTGGGATTAATTGGTTAACCAGCCATTTCTCATAGTTATCGTTATTCATTTCATTGTGATAGTCACCTGTAGTGTCCGTGGATTTATACGTTAAAAAAGCACCGGGTACAAAGCCTTTTTCATTTTCCGCATGAACTATTATCAAACGTTGACCTTTTGAAATTGGCTTTTTTACTCCTTTTTTCTTATCGTCACTCCAAGATTTCCCTTTAGTGTGGGATGCATGTATATATGACTCATCCATGTAGACGATATTTTTTCCTGTTTCGCGAAATTTGCGTATTTTATCAAGGTATTCCATTCGTTTGAGACTAACGTCGTGCTTTTCCATTAGAATTTTTCGATTATCTTCCATTTTAGTGAACTGAAATCCCATGTCATGAAGTATTTTTCTCAATGTTTTTTCAGACCCATTGTAATTAATAGCTTCAGATAACTTAGCTTTTAATGATTTTATTGTTGGCAGTTCACTAAATCGTAAGTGAAAATCATACACCATTCTTCGAACAACATCGTAATCAAAATCGTCCATATCCAAACGAAATTGCTTTTTTGGTCTCCCTTTTTTTGGAGTGCTGAACTTAATTTCAGTCAAATGTGTTTCAGTACTGACTTCGTTTAATATATTGTTCAAAGTTCTTCTTGAAATTCCAGTGGCATTTGCAACTCGCTCTTGAATCTTCTTAAAATAACAACTTACATTTTCATTTACTTTTTTTTTAAATCTATCAGCTTCGCTTACAAAGTATTTATAAACATTGTAGATAATTTCACGTGACTGACCTCGTAAAGGTTTCCCTCTTTTTCCGAAAGATGCCATATTACAACTTTAAATTATTTAAATTTGTGGGTGTTACAACTCTAAATATATATTTTTTTTCGGGACGCGACTGCACTCTATCGTACTTGAACAACGACTGACTAAACGTCACATAGGTAGTGTGGGACAGAGATAACGCTTTACGAAGCCGAAATTATCCGATTGTCTCTTTCCAAAGTTCGATGTGCAATATTTATTGCCGGGTACTGTAATCTCCTACCGCTGTCTTTTAAGGCTGCAGCGAGCTAATTTCGAAATAAATGCGTTCGGTACATCCCTTGTTATATCGTTATTATTGAAGATTTGCCTATGCAATTCATAATTAAGATACTAAAGAATTTACTCCATAAAATATACATTTTGAAAACACGACAACTTGTTGTTTTTTTGATATAAAAAAAAATCAAAGTTACGTCTGAATAAAAAGGAAAACCCTTAGTATGGCGTAAATACTTAACGGAAGGTCATCAGTTTTTAAATAAGAGCAAAACAATATGTTTCTATAACTCATACACTATAGTTTTAAAATATTAAAATCCGCACTCGTATCGCCCATTCTAGTCAGAAACATCACGCTTCCCCCCTGTCTTTTAGAAGGCCAAAATTTCGATTCGCTTTAAAATCTCGGTGCTATCTAAAATGTAAATCATAAAAACAAACGTGACAAAACGACCAGTAAGATGCAATATTGTGAAAATACATTTATTTGTACGAGCGTTAAATATTTACACGAGTAGGCTATTTTATTGTATTCATGATAATTAACAATGATGAGTAATAATACACTACCATCGTGGCTACTAGGTGGTAGAGTTCTGCATTGTCTCGCCCGGGTCTGGTACCACCGCCTTACCTATTCCTGCCGCAATAGCGTCAGTACTTGTTGCTGTCGTGTTCCGGTTTGGAGGGTAAGGTAGCCGGTAAACTTATGCATGTGGCATTATACCTCGCCACAAGATAGCAACGCACCATTAACATCTTTGGTGTCTATAGGCGATGGTTGACTCTTTCCATCAGGAGACCCATCTGCTTGTTTGCTATCTTATGACATAAAAAAAAAAATACACGAGTCATAATAAATTATGCTTTTCTTTATTAAACTAACTCTTAATTAAAGTAACTTAATTAAATTAAATGAATGTGAGATAATCATTTTAAAAACATTCAATTTTCATTTAGTGAAAGCATACCTACTTGAAAAAAATCGTGCTGGAAAAATATTAGTGTGGCGCTAACTTTATTCACTCTGCACTCCAAATAGATTAAAATGGATACCTATTCTTTGCAAACCGAGAATGATTTTTGATTCGGTTTAAATCTCTCGGAGTATTTCTTTTATTTACTTTTTAAAAGAAATGGGTTTTTATTGATTAAAAAAGTGAGGATTGGAACACGAGTTCTGCTTACTGAATAATAATGTTATTACATAGAAATTTAATATTACATATAAATAGAAGTTAGAAAGAATCGACGAGTTAATGAAATCAATGTCAAAATATATGAAATTTAATAGTTTAGGAAAATTTAAAAAGTGCCTTTAATAGCACTTGGCTCGGAATACAAACACAAGATAGTTGCTAGCCGACTTGAAATAATAAAAAAATAATAATTTAATTGTCTATTTCTTTGAAAAAATCTAAATTTAAAACCTCTACGAAGGTTAAATTCATTGGGTACTCTTTATACGTTGCACTAGGGTCGAGAAGAAAAAGGAAGATCTTCCTAGCTAAGCAAGTTATGCTAGGTATTAAAGTTTAGTTGAGAATTGTTAAAATGTTCAAAGGTGCTCTTTGTTCCAATCTGGTTTTAATGGCTAGGTAAATAATTGGTGATCCCGATTGTCGCACACCCTAAAAATGCATATAGTGAAAACCAGGATTTTTCGTATTTGTTAAACAATAGGAGCAGGGTGGTTTTAAAATACCGTTACCAGATTACTGCAAATGCTGCTGCTACTGAAATTATTTCTCAAATTAACCGAAAAAATAGTTTAAAGACACATTTTGATGGGGTATATCCAAACACAGACGATGGAGGGTATTAATAATAACATAACTAGTAACAAAAAAATTAAAAAGTTGTAAACGGTAAAAATCTTTATAAATTGTAAAAAATTTGATTGAACAAAAGATGAATTTTTGTAAATTGTAAAAATAAGCGTTGTTATGTGAAATACTTCTTGTAAATATTGTAGTATATATAAAAGAAAAAAATACAAGCCGCCGCAAGTTTCATCCGCCGGATCTTCTCAGAGTGTGACCACGTTCGATCCGGTAGCAATTCTTAACAAATCGAATCACAAAGTTTTAATTTCATAGAATACAATATAATAATTTTAAATATTTGCACACCATATCATGGTAAAACATGTAGGCTTAAAGTTTTTCAAATATGTTAATAATTTTAATCAAATTTTAATAAAATGTGACACCCATATTTTTTCAAATAAATATTTTTCATTTAATTTCATTATTTTATCACACTTGTAATCTCATGACCAGCCCTGGTGGGAGATGAGTGGAGAGTAGAGGGCCAGACTGTGGTGGCTATGCTAAGTTGGCTAACCAAGGTGACCAAGGTAAAGGACGCTCTATATTTCTCTCAAGTTTAAAATAGAAGTGGGCAGGTCATGTTGCGAGATACGACAATCGATGGACAATCAACATAAAAAATGGAAAGGACCGCTTAGCGCGAGAAAGAGAGATCGTCCGTGCGCACGGTGGCAGAACGAGATTGTGGCCAACGCAGGAAGAAACTGGATGACTACTGTGAAAGACAAAACAAAATGTAATTCTTTGGAGGATGCTTTTACCCTAAGGGAGTCCACAAAATAAGCATGCATAAACATTTTATTGGCGCAATTTAATTTTCAATTTTCATATTTTTCAAATCAACGACTTAATTTCTATTGTAAATATTCAAGCAAATTGCATCATAATTTAAAATATATATTTTAATTAATTTTTAGTTGTTTTTGTGGAATGAAATAAACTTATTTTATTATCATTATTATTATTTATAACCTAATTATCTGAGCCGCATGAAACATAACTTAGGAAGATTAGAACTTTAGAAGAAATACATAGTAGCATATAGAAAAACAAAGATTTATTCACAATCGGTCAAAGACTTAACCATATCGAGGACTGAATCCAAGTTCGAACGATTATGTATTTAAGGTCACTTGCCATTAAACCAACGCATTTTTAATTATTCTGTCAAGCACAACGCTAATTTTATGCAATTATACAATAATTTTAAAGTAGAATATTAATTAATTAATACACTTGTACTATTTCACAACCCAAATTCCAAATGACAATTGGATTTCGTTTCTAGTTAGTAACTTTCCCTGTGTTGGTCCCGGGCTCCTTTGAAGAATAGGCCAACTGCCGTTTTGCCAGACAGGTCGTAAAAGGCGACCAATTGGCTATACGAGTCACTACCATCGTGGCTACTAGGTGGTAGAGTTCTGCATTGTCTCGTCCGGGTCTGGTACCACCGCCTTACCTATTCCTGCCGCAATAGCGTCAGTGCTTGTCGAAGGGTAAGGTAGACGGTAAACTTATGCATGTGGCATAAGACCTCGCCATAAGATAGCAACGCACCATAAACACCTTTGGTGTCTGTAGGCGATGGTTGACTCTTTCCATCAGGAGACCCACCTGCTTGTTTGCTATCTTATACTATAAAAAACCCTGATGATGCTTTTGTAAGCAAAACCAGGTGGAAATTAATTATAATTACCTTATTGTGAAACAGTACAAGTGTCTTAATTAATAAATATTGTATTAAAATGGAGTTTCACCAATTGCCAACAACGACAAGTGTAGAAATTTTAAAGTGAATTTCTCCGTTTTCGTCCGGGCCTTCATTGAAGAATAGACCATCTGCCAATCTGCCAGACAGTTTGTAAAAGGTAGTAAAGTTCCGCAATGTTTCGCCCGGGTATTTGGTACCATCGCCTTACCTATTCCTGCCGCAATAACGTCAATGTTTGTCATTGTCGTGTCCCGGTTTAGAGGGCAATGTAGCCGGTGGACTTATGTATGTGGCATTGCTGTCCTGCCACATAGATAGCAACGCACCATTAACATCTTTGGTGTCTATAGGCAATCGTTTCTCTTTCCATCAAGAGAGGCATTTGCTTGTTTGCTATCCAATGATACATATGTCGCAAGTATATTATCAAAGCCGTGATATTAAAATTTCACTAATGATAGTATCTTCACGCCCGTATCCCCGAAGAGGCAGGCAGAGGTACAAGTGCACCCACCAACCGGACACTTTCCAATCCCGGGTAACGTTGTTTTTATCAGAATACTAAAAAATCACATTTTCTGAGTTGCCCGACCTGGGAATCGAACCCGGGACCTCATGAGATCAACTTCGACACCTGACCTTTAAACCAGAGGCGATGATGTTATAATTAACGGAAGATTGTCAATCGCCTTTTTTTTCACAATTTACTAGACTGGTTTTAATAAGACTATAATCTACTGTACTAGTAATATTATAAGCAAACCTGACTTAACCAAATTATAAACTTCCTAGGTATATTATAAACTAGCGGTTTTTTACAATTTTACGTCGACATAAAATGATGACGATTAGCAATCTACCGTTTACTTGTAATGTCACTGGTGAAATGATATTACAGCTTTGACAATTAAGCTGCGACATATATTAAAAACCGGCCAAGTGCGAGTCGGACTCGCGCACGAAGTTCGGGTTCCGCACCATCGTCTATAAAAGAAAATCACGTTTGTATAGAAAACCTTCGTGCGCGTGTCGGAACACGCACTTCGGCGTTGTTTTTATTTGTTAGGCATTAATTTTTACAGTTGATATATTTCCAAATACTTACTGTTTTGGAAAATATTCAAGGTACTACCTGTTTAAAAATTACGTTTGTTAGTTGGGATAATATTCATTTTATTGTTATTCAATTATTTATTTTGAAAGGTTAAATATACAACTAAATATTCTGTGAAAATTTTAAGCGTCTACCTGTTATCGTTTTGAGCAAAAAAAATACGAAAAACACGTTTATTGTATGGGACATATTGTATGGTCCCATAATATTTTCATTTTATTTTATTTTTAGTATTTGTTGTTATAGCGGCAACGGAAATACATAATTTGTGAAAATTTCAGCTTTCTAGCTATCACGGTTTATGAGATACAGTCTGGTGACAGACAGGCAGCGGAGACTTAGTGATAGGGCCCCGTTTTACCTTTTAGGTACGGAACCCTAAAAAGCGAACTGGCTATACGTGTCACTAGCATCTTGACTATTAGGTGGTAGAGCTCTGTAACGTCTCTTCCGGGTTTAGGAACCACCGCCATACCTATTTTTGCTGCAATAGCGTCGGTGTTTTGCTCTGCCGTGCCCCGGTTTTGAGGGTAACCTTGCAACACGGATAGCAATAACATATACATCTTTGGTGACTCTAAGCGATGATTGTGTCTTTTCACCATAAGGATCATCTGCTTTTTTCTTATCCTATTAAATAAAATAAGAAACCGTAATTGTACAATGAAGGTCACAACACATAAAGTTAAACATTTATAACATTTTTTTAATGTAGAACTAAACTTTCCAACAAAGATTTGTCAGTCTGGAACAAAGCACATCATACATTTATTCCAAGTTATCTACCCGCCCGGATCCTTTTCTCCATTTAAAATGAATTATCACCCAATGAGAAAAGAATTGAGTCACTTACCTCCGGAGAATCTTTGACTTTGCAATTTCTACTATGTAAACGTACGGATATAAATTACATCCAACAAGCGTAAACCGTTTTTTTGTTCATAAGACTAGATTTTATTTGAAAGAAGCTATGCCATTGTTGCATGTTGAAACTAAAAATGATTTTTATGAACCTACCGCAGATTTTAATATGCGGAATCTCGAGAAATTGTTTTATAGAATATATCTGTCAAAAGCCTATATTTTCTTTAGTTTTTTTTTTTTGTGTATTTAGCACAGGACATATGTATATTTTACACTAACAGTTACTCTTGACTTCATTCGGGTGACCAAAACTTATTACTTTCCTTGGCTCAATCAGGTAAAAAAAAGCTTATGGATAATCTAAACCATCTCAACAAACTCGATAAATTGTTAAACCAAGCTATTCGTTTCGTTTTTTGTCTCCGTAAATTTGATCATGTCTCCGAATATTGAAAAAGGCTGCGATGGCTCACAGTACCACAACGTCGGAAGCTTAGGATTTTATGCACCTTGTATTCTATTATTTATGATCCCCTATCCCCTGCATATCTAAAGTCTAAATTTAAATTTTTATCAACCACCCATAATTTAAGTCTTCGATCGTCTGCTTCCCAAACTCTTTCCATTCCGCTTCATCGCACAAATTTTATTTCAAACTCTTTTCTTTTGAGTGCATCTAGATTATGGAATAAACTACCTTTATCTACTAAACAATCTAGTAACAAGCGGCTATTCAAAAAGAAAGTACACGAACATTTACTTAACAATGATATATTTTAATTTTATATAATGAGATATTTAGTATAGATAAATTGGCTGTCGAAAAATTACGATAATTATTTAATACACAATGTTTTCATTTTAAGTATTATTAAGTATATTATAGTATGTATGTATTTATTTTATATTATTTGTTTATGTAGTATATGTTATTACTTAATATTATATTAGTATATCCGTTTAAGTATATTATATTAGTATGTTTTATTCATAGTAGTATTTTTGTATTATTACTTATATGATTATTTAAATATGTATTCTTATTTAAATTTTATATATCTATATTTTTTTGTACCTACACACTACTGTTTCTGTTAGCCCAAAGGTTGACTGGGAGAGAATGCAACTAGCATTAAGTCCGCCTTTTGTACAATTTTACTTCATATGTAAGTGTACAATAAAGTATAAATAAAATAAATAATAATAATGCAGCTCTTTTAAAGTGAAATATTGTTTTAAATCGGTCAAACAGCTTTTGAGTTAAATAGTAACAAAAAAAAACAAAATATCAAATCTATCCTCTGTAAATAATATAAGTTTAGACGAATGAAAAGTAATATTTATATATAATTGGCGATTTGCTCGATAAAAAGTAAGCGATCTCGTAATGGAACATATTAGGTACCTCTGCATAAGAATGTAGTTCAACATTTATTTTTGTACAACAGGATAACAAATGATTAGATCGTTCTCCTGGTGATCAAAGAAAAATGGCTGCTTATTAGAGATAAGACAGAGGATCTCGGCGATTCTATTAATTTGGCAATTCCGTTCTGGCAATAAGATACTGCAAGTCTTCAATCCCGGTTCAGTCAAACGTCTATTAAATATTTTTAACTAAAATCTCAGTCGATAAAATGCAGCCATGCTAACCATCTTATAATCGTCAAAACAGATGACTTGTGCAGTATTGGATCGTTATTGACGTTTGGTTCAGTTTGCCTATTACGGTGTGATGATATTTACTTAACCAGCGCTGTAGAAAATTATAGCATCATACTAAGCTTAGACATGTTTTGGCATTATTGTATGCAGCAATAAATAACCTTTGAGTTTATAAAAACAAGTCTTTTTTGTTTTTTTTTTCTTCTGTATGTGAAGATGTTGTATTATTTTATTTCAAACTGGCTGTTACCCGCGGCTTCGCTCGCGCATATTTACATTAGAAATTATTAAAACTTTCTTTATAAGCTACTTTATTAAAAATCTCTACATAGTCGGACGGGCCGCTAGTATTCTAAAAAAATAATATATGCATATTCATCTTAGTTACTTATACATCTTAGTTACTTATACACGATATTTTTAGTATCATAATTTAAGTAAAAAACGTAAGTAACTATACCTCAAACACCTACCCAAGTAGCACGTTAAGCTGTATATAGACTGCATTTAGGTTCATTTTTAAACTTAAAGCTGTATACTAAGCCGTACAAAGGCTGTAGAAGCGCTTCTACAGCCGATATAACACCAAAAAGGGCCCCAAGTTATACAGCTTATTGCGTTATGTAGGCTGCACAATAGCTATACAAGCTGTTATAAACTATACAATGGCTGTTATTTGGTGTATAAAGAAACTATAACACTAAGGATACTCTCTTGTAACTGTCTTGTACAGCTAAGCGTTAAATAGGCTGCACAATAGCTGTACAAGCTGTTATAGGCTGTACAAAGGCTGTTATTCGGTGTATAAAGAAACTATACCACTAAATATACTCTCTCGTACAGCTAAATGTTCTTAATAGGTGTTTGAAAAAGATAAAAAGTAACAATCTGTTTTTGATATTGTATAACATTAATTATATCAAGTATCTGCAGACGCCATGATTAAAAATATATTAATAAACGATAAATTCTTGGACTTGGAGCAGTATTGAACGGTATATTCAAAGTGTAAATTCTAAATGATCGTGAAGTCGTGTATGATTTCCCTCAAAATATTCACGCGCGAACGAGTTAATCAAGATAACACAAATAAAATCATTGCAAAATACGGTAAGTGTTTGTGTTTAAGGTTAGAATATACAAGTAATATAAGTTGCTTGTCACGATATAGCTATAGCTATTGCTAAATATATCTTTTGTTTAACAATATATTTCTTTAATGTTGTTTTTAATACACAATAATGGAGACGCTTTGTTATACAGCCTAAAGTGTATTTGGAGGGTGATATACTGCAAATAGCTGTAATGAATCTCTTTTTTATTCTATTATACCGCTATTGGCTTTTAATTACCGTCCAAATACACTTTAGGCTGTACTTAGTCCCTATATAAATCTATTATACAGTCATTGGCTTTAAATCACTTATGTTTAGAGATGCGTACAAAAATTAAAGAACCCTAAATGCAAAACATATATCACTTGATTTCGCTATTGTGATGTTTTGATGTCGTTCGTTTGACTTTACAACTAAACCAACTTATTTTTAACTATATAACTTATGGGATATGTATTTCAATCATGTTTTACTTTATTTTTCAGGGAAATATGCCTTATAAAATAATAAAAACAATTGAGAGAAGCCAAAACTGTATTTGCATCGTATCCAGTTTGTGGGAGGATAAAGGTGAATTATAATGGCCAAGAACACAAAATGATATAACTAAGTTGATCAAGAATGAAAAATCAAGCCCTTTAAAGATTGGTCTATCACAAAAATATTTTTAAGAAGAATACGTTATTTCGTGCTTGTGATTTAATATTATTAGTTCTTCAAAGAGAAACACATACTCTCTTGCCTGTAATTGTATCTAAGTATATATAATTTTTAAAATGATTGTAAGTATACATATATACGGGGTGTTGCAAAAGTGGTACAGTAAGCCGAAAGGGGGTCGAAATTGACTCGGGGGGTCATTCTTAACAACTTTTGTTTAATGACTTTTGGAAATTCGCGAAAAAAATATTGATTCTCCATAGAAACTTTGTTGGTCACGTGACTTTTCACAATGAAAAAACAAAATTGTTTTTCGCAAATTTTCACAAATCGTTGAACAAAAGTTGTTCAGAATGACCCTCTGAGTCACCCCCTTTCGGCTTACTATACCGCTTTTGTAACACTCCGTATAGTAGCAAGTTAAAAATATATATATTTTCTCAGTGTAATGATTTTAATTACTCTTTTTAACTCTTTTTTATATATTCTTTGAAGAATAGACCAATTATCTATCTGCCAGGCAAATTGTAAAAGGCGACCGATGGGCAATGCGAGTCACTTCCATCGTGGTTACTTGATGATAGAGTTCTGCATTGGCTCGACCGGGTCTGGTACCACCACCTTATCTATTCCTGCCGCAAAGCGTCAGTGCTAGTCACTGTCATGTTCCGGTTTGGAGGGCAAGGTGGCCGGTAAACTTATGCATGTAGCATTAGACCTCGCCACAAGATAGCAACGCACCATTAACATTTTTGCTGCCTATAGGCGATGGTTGACTCTTTCCATCAGGAGACCCATCTGCTTGTTTGCTATCTTATGACATTAAAAAAATTAAAATATTATAAACTACCAACCAAGTAACCTTAATGAAGAAGATAAGCCTAAAAAATAATAAATCAGATAACCTACAATCACTTTTTAATGTTTTTGTTACGGAACCCTTTTCCATGAACATTAATAAAAATGACGATTGCAGGTTACCTGATTTAGTAATTTTTCAGCTTTATCTTCATCACGATTACTTGGTTGGTTATTTATAATATTTAAAAATATTCCTTTTCAATCTTCCTCTTGATTTTTTCCACATGATATCAACGATGCAGATATAAAAACAGCAAATAACAAAATCAGTAATACAGCCTTGAGCTGCACTACAGCTGTATATGCAGATTTTTTAACACCATTGGCTGCATAACAGTCTACAATTACGCCATAAATATTAGCTGTAGAACGGTGATTGCATCTCCCATTTTATAGGAATAAGCGTTGAGTGATACTATAATAACACTTAAAGCTGTAATAAATTCCCGTGCTAAACATAATATAGCTAATGTACAGCTTTAAGTATTAAAATAAGCCTAATGAGTTACAAAATACTTAAAGTTGTACAGTAGTGTATTAATATTCAGATATAACGCCTAAAGCTTACGCGAAACTCTAAGAAAGGCCTTGTACAGCATTAGGCTGTATAAAAACTCATAAAGGTCTTTTATACCGATAAAAGCATCTTTTTACACCATTGTACGGCTGCAATAGAACTTTAAGTAATATATGAGCTGCTTTATGGGTATTAAACATGCTTGATTGCTGCTTGGGTATCGAATAAACTAACGTAACTATAAAGAAACTTGTAATTAACAGGAAACACCTAACCTAAACTACCTATGACAATATTTTTATATATACCGAACTATACCACAAACTAAATATAGCTACCTAGTAGGATTGCTTTGCATGTAACGTACCTATCTAACCAACTAACGTAACTGTATTAAAAAAATCTGTAAGCAGGTTGACCCTGCAAGTCATTCCTAAAACTTCCCGCTAAATTGAGGTATTTTAAGCTCAAAGAGAAAAACTGTGCTTAAGCATAGAGTTTTGAGTTCGAAGAGTTTAAATAGCTAAAGTTTTTTTAAAAATTATACTTAGTTATTTAATTTAGTGTTTGAAAAGTGATTTTTCTTTTGTTTAGATTTTTAAAATCCATCGGTATATTAGCCTGAAATTTATTTTGAAAATATTACGTGCGTTTGCTGGAAACAATAAAATATTTAAAAGGTTTTTTGTTTTTTGAAAAAGTGATTCGATTTTGTTTTTTAAAACTGCATTTGACATAGTTCAGTACTAAAATATTGTAGAAGGTCGAAAAATGATTAGTTGAAAACTGCGAAACTTAGAAAAAACACTTTTTTTTAATTTTCCTTTATTCATGTGAAATTTCATGCAAATATGCAAGAAATAAAAAGTTTCACACAGCATTTTTTCCTTTATTTCACCCCTTTGAAGGTTGAATTTTGAATAAATATTTCTTCGTGCATACTTACGTCATAAGAGGAACACGGCTACAAAATTTCAAGTTTCTAGGCCTAAGAGCTTAACCTGTGAGTTTATATAAAACTTACATCCCCTATTTTACCCTCTAAGAGATTAAATTTTCGAAAATGAGAAAATACGTAACTTATTATTTTTACCGTACTCAATTGATACGAAATTTTATAGAAGTATGGCAAAGCAATATAAAGTTTCAAAGAAATTTCATCCCATACGACACCCCCTATATTTTTGAATTTTGAATAGTCCTTCCTTAGTGGATGCGTACGTCAAAGGAAGAATATGTGTGCGAAGCTTTAATTTTCTTGACCTAAGGGTTTGGCTTGTGCGATTATATAAAACTTTCATCCCCTATTTTATCCTCGCAGGGATTGCATTTTGAAAAACGCTTAAATACGTAATTCATTATTCTTTTTGTACTTAATTTATACGAAATTTCATCATTTCATGCAAATATGTTTAGGGAATAACAAGTTTCATACAAACTTTTATCCCCTATTTCACCACTTTCGGGGTTGAATCTTGAAAAACCCTTCCTTAGTGGATGCCTACATCATAGAAGAAATACGTGTGCAAAATTTTAAGTTTCTAGTCTTAAGGTTTTGGGCTGTATGTTTATATAAAATTTCTTGCCCAATTTTACACTCTAAGGGGCTGAATGTTGAAAAACACTGAAATACATAACTCATTATAATTGCTATACTCAATTCATACCAAATTTCATGCAAAAATGTCCAAGGAATAAAATGTTTAGATTTTTTATCCCTATTTCACCCCTTCGAGAGTTACATTTTTAATAATCCTTGCTTAGTGGATCCCTACGTCATAAGTGGAGTACGTGTGCAAAATTTCAAGTATCTAACACTAATAGTTTGGCAATGGTTTGTGCGGTTATATAAAACTTTCATCCCCTATTTTACCCTCTTAGGGATGAAATTTCGAAAAACACTTAAACACGTAATTCATTATTTATTTTTTACGCTAAAATACATAACTCATGTTTTTTGCCATATTCAATTCATATGAAATATCATGCAAATATGTTCAAGGAATAAAAAGTTTTATACAAATATTTTTTTCTCTATTTCACCCCTTTGGAGTTTGAATTTTGAAAAATCATTCCTTAGTGGATGCTTACGTCATAACAGGGATACGTGTGTAAAATATCAAGTTTCTAGCCCAAGAGGTTTGGCCTATACGTTTATATAAATCTTTCATGCCCTATTTTTCCCTTAAGGGGTAGAATTTTGAAAAACGATGAAATACATAAGTCATTATTTTTGTCATACTCATATTATAAGAAATTTTATGCAAATATGTCTAAGGAATAAAATGCTTAAAAATTTTTTTCCCTATTTCACCCCTTTGAGGGTTGAATTTTTAATTATGCTTTCTTAGTGGATTGTTACGTCATAAGACAAATACGTGTGCAAAATTTCAACAGTCTAACATTAACGGTTTGGCAATGCTTTGTGTGGTTATATGAAACTTCCATCCCCTATTTTACCTTCTTAGAGATCGAATTTTGAAAAATGCTAAAACATGTAATTCATTATTTATTTTTTACTCAATTCATACGAAATTTCATGCCAATATGTCCAGGGAATAAAAAGTTTCGTACAAACTTTTATTCCCTATTTCACCCCCTTCTGGGTTGAATTTTGAAAAATCCTTCCTTAATGGATGCCTACATCATAAGAAAAATATGTGTGCGAAATTTCAAATTTCTAGTCCTAAGGGTTTTGTCTGTGCGTTGATACCTCAGTCACTTTTGCTTTATATATATATAGATAGATATAGATAGAAGATTGTGTTCCAAATTACCTACCTATCACGTCGTAACGCGATTCAACTTTGAACAACGACATCTATCTTAATAGTATCGAACAAAAAATCTATCAAACATGCATTTCAAACTTATGCAAAAAAATAAAAAAAAATAAAAAAAAATAACAATATTCGCGCTTTATCACACCGACGCATGTCCAGCTTAAGCTGAACACTATTTATACGTTATTACACAATAATTATTTATATAAGATCTAAACTAAATTTATACTGGTGGGTCGATTTGCGATGACAACTTTTTATTTATGAACCGATTTGAATAAAATAAACACTAAATGTTAAGTAAAGCCTACAGCTACATTATACTGAAAACCGCATCGAAATCGGTTCAGTCGTTTTTGAGATTAGCGTGCACAAACATACAGACAAACAGATAAACATACAAACAGACAAACAGACAAAAATTTTAAAAATCATTGTTTTAGATTCTATTGTGTTTCTAAAGGCCCCCCATCATAGTTTTTTTCATTAGTCTTTCATGTACAGACACCGATCGGTTACGTTTTTATTATATGTATAGATATCGCTAGATAAATAACACAAATTGATCTATCATCAAATAAGTAAAGTATCTGTTATGATGTGGATGATTTATACCTATATTAATATTATAAATGCAAAATGTTTGGATGAACGGATGTTTGTCACTTAATAACGCAAAAACGGCCAAATTGGTTTGGATGAAATTTGGCGCACCTATAATGACCTATAATGAATAGCACACACGCTATTTTTATCCCAAAAAAATTAGGCAATACCGCGGAATTCATCAAAAACTATGCTCATTACACGAAAACATGTTCCTATCGGGTCAAGGCCTATTAACTGCATCATCATCATTATCATCATTGATACCACTGCCATCATCACCATATAGTTATTCTATCCTATTTTTTTCACGATTTCATACAAAATGATTGGTGCAATAACAAGACGTGTGTAAACATGATAGTTTCTTGGACGCCTACACGCTGACTTGACACTTCAGTGGTCGGTGTCACGTGATCTTTCAATGGACAAACTTTATAGAGGTCACATGACCCTTCCGAGTCCTTTCATTTTCATTTGCACCTGTTGTTACCTTGATCACTTATTTAACTGGTTATCTACGTGATGTCTACATAGAAAAGCTTCAATTTTTACCTTTATAACCATATTATGGCCTCGTCGTCTAGGAATTAGCCTATTCAGCTCAGTTCATGAAATCACGGGTTCAATCCTCGGGTCGAGCAAAAGTATTATTGAGGTTTTTTCAAGGTTTATCTGGAAAACCTAAAATCTCAGTAGCAGCTTTATATCTAGGCCAAATGCCGTTCTGACAGGCAGGTCATAAAAGGAGACCGATTGATTGTATGAGTCACTAACATCGTGGCTACTAGGTGGTAGAGTTCTGCATTGTCTCGCCCGGGTCTGGTACCACTGCCTTACCTATTCCTGTCCTAACAGTTTGTGCTTGTCACTGTCACGTTCTGGTTTGGAGAGTAAGGTAGCCGGTTAACTTATGCATAATATGGCATTAGACCTAGCCACAAAATAGCAACGCACTATTAACACCTTTGGTGTCTATAAGCGATGGTTGACTCTTTTTATCAGAAGATCTAAAGCTTTTTTTCACAAGTGAATAAAAAGAAGTAACGATTTGGGTTATGCGACCCAAGCCGCAAGTAATAGCTAGCTTATACTAGTATATATTTTATATCTTTTTTATATATATTAAGATAGCAAACAAGCAGATAGGTCTTCTGATGGAAAGAGTCAACCATCGCCTATAGACAACAAAGGTGTTAATGGTGCGATGCTATCTTGTGGCGAGGTCTAATGCCACATGTATAAATTTTCCCGGCTACCTTACCCTCCAAACCGGGACACGACAGTGACAAGCACTGACGCTATTGCAGCAGGAAAAGGTAAGGCGGTGGTACCAGACCTGGGCGAGACAATGCAAACTCTACCACCTAGTAACCACGTTGGTTATGACCCGAATAGCCAATCGGTCGCCTTTTACGACCTGTCTGGTAGAACGGCAGTTGGCCTATTCTTCGAAAGAGCCCGGGACCAACACGGGGTAAAAAAATTTTTTACTAAGAATACGTAGGTAAGTCGGAACCGTATTTAATAAGTAACTGAATTGTCATTTAACTTTACCGATCAATTTATCATGATGAAAGGAATACAAATCTTCAATTCTTTGTAATGGAAATTAAGGCTAAAATAGATAAAAATCCCATCCCCTAAAAAGTATTCGCATAATAAATAAAGGCTGATAAAGGGCAAAGGTTTGACAAGGTTTAAAAAAAGTTAAAGTATTCCTAGAGAAGATTTATTGAAAATTCTTACATAATATATTATACACGTTAAAAGCTTTTTTGAATAACTAGATTTCTTGAAATCATAAAATATTAATATAAAAATATTTACGGGACAAATTACGCTTAATGGTCTGAAAAAATATTTTTACCTTTGACGGAAAATTGCTGATAAAAATGAATTGATTTGAGTTTTTTCTCAATTTTCGATGGCTTAGATCTTGAAGTGGGCTGAACAGGTCTCGTTGCTAAAGTCTAGACAATTTAAGAGCAATAACTCAAGTGAACGTGAAATATGACGTGAGCTCAACCAATTACGTTAAATAGTTTATGAACTAATATTTCGTATTTCTTATATACTTAAGATGTAGAGAATCAATCAGAAATTTATTAAATTAGCTTTTTGAAATAAATCGTTAGAATATAGAAAAAAATATCCAGCCTTTTATTGACTAAGACATTTTAAAATTTTATTAAGCTTTTCAAAATGCATTCCTATACTAACCCTAAACATTCCTTTAGAAGTGATGATAGAAATTATTTCTACATTCTATATTTTCCATCGTCGACATTCGTTCAAATTCCATTGCTGTTGGATACAATTGAAATGCATATTTTAATTTCATTTTACAACTTCTACGTATATTTTTAGTAATGTTGGAAATACCCTACAATTAGCAAATAAATATGCTCTGCCACACATGAGAGAACACGATGTATTATTACATATGGACAACGGTCCTTGTCTTAAATAATAGGAAATGCCTTTACTAATTTAAAAATACGTAATCAATTTATATTTCATTTGTATTTCTTTTAACAGTGTTCAATATGACTAAAACAATTATTCTAACTACTTTATTTTATTCTTTCTAATATTCTACATTTTATTAATTGTCATTCTCATAATGAAATATAACATAACAAATACATTACCTTAAATTACTTATGCACATTTAAGAATGATCTAAATACTATTACTTTTACAGTTTACTGGAGGCCAATATGGGCTACACTGGTCAGTGCAGGAGGCTGAATGTCCGAGTTTTAAACCCGTCTTACCCGCCATTGCCGTGTCCACAGAAAACATATAGCCGTGTCCGTGCAAGTTCAGTGATACCAGAGTAAATAATTGTAATTCGCACAACAACAATGTCAGGCAAAATCCTGCTTTATTAAATAAAAACCTAACAACCAATATACTAAAAATACACGTAGATTTTTAACTCAACCGGTTTAATTTTTGAAGCATCTTCAGGACTTTATATTATACATACATATCTTCACGCCAAACCCCTACAGGGTAGGCATCACGATCCTTGCAGGCTTGTGTCGCTTCCTCCATATTCATCACTCTCTTCATACACACACGCCAGTTGCCAAGAATCTTGACACCACCTTCAAACAGTACTTGATCAATTCAATCATGGTGTGTTAGTCTTGGTCTTCCCCGGTCTACATCCTTCCACATTCACATTGTTTATCTGTTTTGTTAACCTTTCATCTACCATTCTTTCTACGTATCCGAACCAACGGAGCAACCAACTTTATATTATATTTATTATTTTTACATCCTGAAGATGCTTAAAAAGTGAAAACGGTTGAGTAATATACTAAAAGTATATACTTATGTTGTGAAGTGAAATTAAAATGCAAGTGTATTATCAATTGTGTTTAGCAGAAATTATTTTTATCGTTTATTTTTAAAAAAATTTACCTAAAGTCTAAGGTGTAATTAAGTTATATGCTAACAAAGCTACAGATCAAAGACACTAACAATGTTTCTTTAATGCAAAACTCTAGTCCGTAAATTGAAGATTTAAAAACCTCCGCCACATTTGGTCCCGGCCTCCTTTGAAGAATAGGCCAACTGCCGTTCTGCCAGGCAGGTCGTAAAAGGCGACTGATTGGCTATCGAGTCACTACCATCGTGGCTACTAGGTGATAGAGTTCTGCATTGTCTCGCCCGGGTCTGGTACCACCGCCTTACCTATTCCTGTCGCAATAGCGTCAGTGCTTTTCCCTGTCGTGTTCCGGTTTGGAGGGTAAGATAGCCGGTAAACTTATGCGTGTGACATTAGACCTTGCCACAAGACAGCAACGCACCATTAACATCTTTGGTGTCTATAGGCGATGGCTGACTCTTTCCATCAGGAGACCCATCTGCTTGTTTGCTAACTTATAATAAAAAAAACATTTCTTTAAAATCAGACCACCTTCACGCTTCATTTACATCATTTGCAGAGCAAAACATGTTGACTAAAATTTGAACCATATTGACTAAGATCTATCCCCAATTCAATGAGGGTCTCATAATAACTAGGTACCTAGTTATTATGAGACCCTCATTGAAGAAGTGGTAATAGTCAATGAATCCATACTAATATTATAAATGCGAAAGTAACTCTGTCTGTCTGTCTGTGTGTCTGTCTGTCTGTCTGTCTGTTACGCTTTCACGGCCAAACCACTGAACCGATTTAGATAAAATTTTGTACAAATATAGTTTGAGACCCAAGAAAGGACATAGGATAGTTCTTATCCCGGAAATCCCATGGGGAACAGGAACTATGAGGGTTATTATTTTAAATTTTTCCACGCGAACGAAGTCGCGGGCACAGCTAGTAAGTTATATGCACAGATTACACAAATACTAATAGAAACGGTGTTGGGATCAAAATGCGTAGCCACTTATTTGAGCAAATGTATGCAAATGTCAAACGATTTTAGATAATATATTATGTTGTAAAAAAATGGAAATATGACGTTATGGCTATTTTATCATGTCGAATAAAAAGCTAAGGTTTAAAAAATATCTACCTGTGGAGTGATTTTATTTTATCGGCACGTATTATTATTGTGTATTTCTGGGTGTAAATACAAGCGACACCGACAATCTAAGAAATTGTCTTGAAAGGCGTATCGAGTTTAATCCGTGGTTGTGTGTAATTAAAACTACACGTTTAACCAAAATTTGGAATTACTAGCTTGAATATTCACTTGAAAACTGATGCTAATTCTAAATTGCTTAATAACCTGGCGACGGCTGTGTCTATTTCCAGCGAACATAGCTAAAAACCGTCTAGACAAATCTGAGTTTAAATTTAAAAACCGTTACTATTCCTTACTCAAGCGGATACTTGAGACTTACGATATACAGACAGATACACAGACGTTTAACTTAAAACGCCCGTTTTTGCTTCGAGGATTAAAAATAAATGACAGAAAACACTTTATTATGCACCAATAACTACAACAACCACAAACATTGTACATATGCATTCATTTTTCTAAGTACACAGGTACACAAAGGCGGTCTTATTGCCACAGAGCGATTTCTATATAATTTATCATCTGTGTTTGTTTGTGAATTAAATTATTAATTTAATAATTATTCTAAGGATTTATGTTGAACTATATTAATAACTCCGAGCTGATTCTCTACGTCTCGATGATTATAGGAGCACTCGGCATAATATAATAAATTATTGAATCAATTAACTTCATCACGTTTGATGTAACACTCGCAGACCGGATTTGTAATATTAAAGTGACAAAGAGAGAAGTTAGGCTGGAAAGAATCCGAGAAAGGGCATGCTCCGTTGGTGCAGACATTTAGAATGAATGACAAATTAAAGATTAACAAAATATATATACACTGCAAATGTGGTAGGATTTAGGTACCGAAAAGACCTAAACTAATACTATATACACTAATACATACCATGATCCGATTGATTGTGAACTGAGTGCTAAGTGTGAGTTTTTCTTTTCGCATTCGATCGTGAGCGCGTTTCGAGTTTACTAGGAATTTGTATGTGATTTGTACAGCTCCACCTTGTGGTAAATTGGTTTCTCACGTTTACCACTAGGTGGCGTTGTACGAATCACATACAAATTCCTAGTAAACTCCAAACGCGCTCACGATCGAATGCGAAAAGAAAAACTCACACTATTGTGACGAGCTCGTCGTCACCGGGGATCTTCACTGCTTGGCTACTTTAATTTTATTCGAGAGGTACCGCTGCTCGGATCTAATTTATTACTTTCTTAATATTATAATGAATAATGCAATTTGTAATTTAACTTGATTTTACGTCCCGTACGGGCGTACGGGCATTACGTCCAAGCCCATTAAGAAACAAAATACAATCCATACATCACAAAATATCATTAATGTGTATAATATTACCACTATACACGTCATTGCAAAATCATTGACGTGTATAATAATATTATACACGTCATTGCAAAATATAAAATGACTAGACAATTCTACAATATTTTCCTAAAAATGTAAAGTGGAACAAGTGCCCAACACTATTAAAATTGTAACACAAAGATGTTAGTTACAGTATCAAGAGTCTTCGCAACAGGTGTGTTTGTATAAAGATAGTAAAGAACGTGGAGGTAACAAGATAAATCTACAAGGATCGTGACGTAAGACACTCAGTTCACTCTGCCTACCTCGTAAGGGATCTGGTGTAAAGATATGTACATTTGACGTTTAATTGAGTAATTTCTCCAAAATTATGTAGACTTTAACAACGAGTCCTGTCCATCTTGCTTTAAGTTCCAAAGCATCAATGAAGCCACCAAAAAAAAAAACATCAAAACATAATTGGGTCAGTATGTCGAGAAGAAAAAAAATGACAATATCATAGCAAAACCCTCGTTATTTGAAAAGCTTGCAACGGTATATTGCATTATATATTCAACACGCAAGGGCTTTCGAACAATATTATAATCTAAATAATACCGTGACCTTCAAATCCTTTGTCAAATCCTGCTTCTTACCGCAATTTCTTAAAAAATAGAATAAAAATAAGTTTTGCAGGTAAATTTTTGTCTTTGTTAAAGAGACAGGGAAAGACTCGAGGCTTTTGAAATGTGGTGTTGGAGGAGAATGGAGGGAATCAGTTGGAGGCAAAAGAGAACAAATGAAGTAGTGCTAGAGCTGGTAAAATAGAAGAGAAGCTTGTTAAGAACTATAGAGAATAGAAGAGGGAAAATGTTTGGGCATCTGATACGACACGACAGTTTTATAAAAAAACACCATAAATGGTAAGGTCCAAGGAAAGAGAGGGAGAGGAAGACCTAGACGCTCCTACCTTGATCAAATCAAGGACAAAGTAAAAGTCGTAACGTATCAGGAAGTCAAAACCATGGCTATTGATAACAAAGAATGGCGATAACTCCACCGACAAGAGCAGGACTCTTAAATCAAAGAAGAAGAAGAAGCATTATAACTGTAACAACCGACTTCCAATCTCCTGTATCTCTGAAACCCTGGATCAGATCATCATTAAAATTTATATGGAACCAAATGGAAACGATATCCTACAAAACAATAAAATAATTGTTCAAATCGACTAATAAATGTCTGAATTCGGAGGAAACAACAAAAAAATATCCGATTTGCGAACCTCCTAAATTTTTGTGACAATGATTGAACAACATCTGTCTTTCTATAACAAGAGTAGTTCATTGAATACTTTAATCACGGTTTCATTAGTCTCTGCAGACGCATCTCTACATCCGTCAACATCATGTTAAATAGAACATTCAGACACCTGAGACCTGTCTGTAACATTACAGAACAAGACTTCCTTGCGCAGTGGCGTAGCGTGCCTTGGTGTGGCCCCCTATAAAAATTTGTTTGGGGGTCATAAGGAAGGCTATTATAAAAATACCCTTTATGAAGGGTAGAGGTTTAAAGAAAATCAATTTTGTATAAAATTAAAAGAAATATTTATTCATCACAATTATCTATCTGTCACTTTTCTAAAGATTTCACAAATAATTCAAATTAAATATACATATTCCTTGCTTTTAAAACAAAATAGAAATTGCTCTCTTGACGTTAGTCATTTGGGAAGTTTTTATTAATCTTTGCTTAAGTACGTTGGGGGCTCCGGCAGATACGGTGGTAGCTACTCCCCTGTCTTTGCGTCAGTCAAATCCAATTACGACGAATTCGTATTTATCCACATTAATAATACAAAGAGGGAAGATTTGATGGTAAGTTTGTAAAATTGTTTGTCTGTACTAATATTATAAGCAGAAACATTGTTATTTTTAAATATTTGTAACGAATAAACTCAAAAGTTATTAGGCCGATCTTAAAATTATTTTACTATTAGAAAACTACACTATCCTAAGTCACAAAGGCTACTTTTTACGCACCAGAACAAAAAGAAGTAATGATGATGGGCATGAACGTAGTTATAGCTTTGTTGGGGGCGTGTTCAAATTGTACAAGCTACTTTACTAGATTATGAGGTCTCGGGTGCGATCCCCGGGTCGGGCAAAATTAGTATTAAGGTTTTTTCGAGGTTTTGATGGAAAATCCAAAATCTCGGTAGCAGCATGGAGTCTGCCGAGGTTCGGTCTCACAGGAGACACCCTTAGAGCGGAGGACATATAGCCCTACAACTTTAAACTCTGGCTGAACATTCTGCTCGCCCACGCGTCCAGTGAAGCTGTGAAAACTTACGGCCAGCAGTGATTCAGTCATTCCGAAAAAGTATTTGTTGTATATATATTGAGTTATAGTTAAGAGATCTTTGCAGTCTGTTTTTTTTTATTAAAATAATAAACCTGTATTTTAATATATATATATATATATATATATATATATATATATATATATATATATATATATATATATATATATATATATATATATATATATATATATATATATATATATATATATATATATATATATATATATACGGGCAGGAGGTGCACCTGATGCAGTGGCGTAGCGTGCCTTGACAGGGTAGATATTTGTCATAAAAGAAAAAAATGATTTTATATAAAATAAAATAAAATACTAACTCATAATAATTATCTATCTGTCAATTTTTTCAAAATTTTTACAAACTTCAAATTATACACTCTTGCCTTTTTCTTGAAAAAAAAAATTGCTTTTTCTGACTTTCACCGTTTGGCTAGTTTTTATTAATTTTGCTTAGTCACATTGGAAACCCCATTGACCCGGGGGCTCCCTATAATTGATACAGCAGATACGGCGGTAGCTATGCCTCTGACCTGATGCTAAATGATCTCTGCCGCTTATGGATATTTGCAATAGCAAAAGTCTTGTCGTTGCGTAGCCGGCATTTTAAGAATAAGTAAGCTCTCTAAGTTGTATCTATCTAGAAATATCCCTGCCAATATTTGATTCCACAACAGAGTAGTGCAAAATAAAACTTGTCGAGAAAGACGCACGGGTGGGGAATTTCCAGACGTCGAGATGATGAGCGTGGAATTTCAAATTTAGAAGCAATGTCCGATGGTGGATTAAGCAGCATGAATTAATCCGAACAATCCGTTGGATCTTTCTATGACAAAAACGATAGGACATGCAGAGCGAATTAACATCTCTGCGTAATGCCAAAGAGTCAAGCCGATAGAAATAGCCTGGCCATCGACGATCCGAACCGCTCTACTCTGAATGCGATCAAGACGAAGAAGCTGGTACTGGGGAGTTCTAGCCCAGAGATGAGAACAATGCTTTATATACATATGTAGGTCTACTACTTATATACGTCTACGAACTAATATCCACCTGCATCATTGGCCGAGAATTCTTTGGAGAAAAATATAAATTACCAGCTGACCCGCGCAGCTTCACCCGCGAGAAGATTAACATGTCATCGATATCGTTTTTCATACAAATTTCATCCTCTATTTCAGCCCCTTAAGGGGTTGATTTTTGAAAAATAAGTTAGCCTATGTTTGACCTCGGATACTCAACTATTTCCAAGCCAAATTGCATGAAAATCGGTTTAGCGGTTTAGCTGTGAAAGCGCAACAGATAGACAGACAGACAGACTTTCGCATTTATAATATTAATATCTATACTATATATATATATATATATATATATATATATATATATATATATATATATATATATATATATATATATATATGATAAAGGAAGTAAATTATCTGCTTGTGTTATAGGTATTAGTCAACGATAGTAAACACCCAAACCCGGAAATACAAATATTTATGCCCATTACACAATTGCTTGTCCCGTCTCGAATCGCACAAAACACTTTGCTTTGACATTTGTTTATTTATTAAAACTTTATTGTACTCCAAAAATATACATTTTCGTACAAAAGGCGAATTTAATGCCTGTTGGCATTATCCACTAGTCCACATTTGCACCAACAAAATGTAGCTGCGAAGGTGCCACTGAGCAACTTAGATTACATGAAATTAATATATATAATAATACAACATTTATTGTGTAAACTGCGAAGAAACACTGCCTACCTCAGTTCCTGTCCTCTGAGAATTATACAACTTGGAAGTTTTCAAATTTAAAGTAAAACCTTATTTATTTCTATTTATTTATTTTATTTAATCATTTATTGCACACAAATAACAAAAAGTAAACATAATAACAAAATTACTACAAAAGGCAAGCTCATCCCTTAAGAAATTCCTTCCAGTAACAACAAATGACAGAGAAAATATAATAAGGTAGAAAATTACGTAAGCAAAAGAACAAAAATAAAAGAAACTTAACTACTACTACATATTATAACTACTTCCGCGTGTTGGTCCCGGGCTCTTTTGAAGAATTGGCCAACTGCTGATCTGCCAGGCAAGTTTTAAAAGGCGACTGATTGGTTATGTGAGTCACTACCATCGTGACCACTAGGTAGCGGAGTTCTGCATTGTCTCGCCCGGGTCTGGTACCACCGCCTGACCTATTCCTGCCACAATAGCGTCAGTGCTTTTCACTGTCGTGTTCCGATTTGGAGGGTAAAGTAGCCGGTAAACTTATGCATATGGCATACAACGCCGTAAGATGGCAACGCACCATTAACATCTTAGGTGTCTATAGGCGATGGTTGACTCTTTCCATCAGGAGATCCATCTGCTTGTTTGCTATATTATGATATAAAAAAATTATATAAGGTCGGGAAAAAGTATTTTTGTATTGTTCATACAAAGGAAAATATTTTTTTTAGGTATAATCTTTTATTTATTTACAATATGTATGTGCCGTTTTGATCAATGACTTTCTTCCATCTTGTGGGTGATCCCATGATCCCATTCCTGTAGAAATGTTGAGATTTTTGGTTAAAAGAATCTGACAGGCACTGTTCAGTGTTCTTTTGAAGTTAGCTTTATGCTTCCTAAAGAGTTTTGTAATGACCGAAACAGGTTGAAATCTGATGGAGCAAGGTCAGGGCTATACAGAGGATGCATCAACACAAACTTTCTCAATTTTTGCTGCGTGGCTATAGATGAGTGCGGTCTGACGTTGTCATGGTGAAACACTACGTACTTCCTATTACCAACTCCGGCCGGTTTTTCTCAATAGCTTTTTTGAACCTCATCAGTTGCTGACAATAAGAGCTCTCAATCTATAGTTTTGCTCGGTGGCAAAAGCTCATAGTGAACGATTCTTTTCCAATCCCACCATACACATAGCATCACTTTGTTCCGAGTCAGGCCGGGATTTACCACGGTATGTGGGACTTGTCCATGCTTCGACCGTGATCTTTTTCGTACATTCTTATTGTAAGTCACCCAATTTTCGTCATCCGTAATCAACTGTTTAAGAAATGGTTCGGAATTGTTACGTTTCAACAAAGAATCGCAAATGGAAACACGTTGCATTAGGTTTCTCTCAGTGAGATCATGTGGTATCCAAATGTCAAGTTTTATCTTGTACTCAGACTTTTGTAAATGACGTAAACTGTTTAATAATCAATGTTCCTTCAGCAATGTTCTAGTTACTAATATGTCGATCTTGCTCCACTTTCTCAAAGAAGGCACTGATTTTATCTGTGATAGCGTGTCCAGAGCGAACCTCACCTTTCACACTAAAATTTCCAGACTTGAAACGCTTGAACCACATTTGTGCTACTTTTATTGATGCCGCATTAGGTCCTTAAACAGCACAAATTTTATTCGCGGCGTTCGTCGCATTTTTACCTTTTTGGTAATAAAACTTTAAAATGTACTGCATTTCTTCGTTACATACGTACATTTAGCTTGCTTGAAAAACAATTGAAAAATGACGGAAACTAGTTTTTTTTTATTATTAATTGCATCTTCAGAATATTGCATTTAATTGTATTAAAACCAGCCAGTTACATTCAGTACAGTCAAAGAGGTTTAATTACTAATAATACATTCAAAGTACGAAAATATTTTTGCCCCGACCCATTACTAATATTACAAACAAAACAAGCTATATACTAGTAGTGCTGTTTCAGGCGATTCTTAAAGATTAACATCAGAGTAAGTGATTCACTTGGCCTGATATTCCTTTTGATTAATAGAATAACACAAACTGTTTTTTTTTTTTTCGGGTAGGAGACTAACAGTTACCATCTAAAGTTTAGTGCTCTGTAATTTATTTTAAATTTTATTAATAAATCTGTCTTTTTCATAAAAAAGTTATGTAAGAAATATACATCTGTAACCTACCTGTGATTATATCCTATAAAAACACTCTTTTTTTATCTAACACTGGTGAAAAGTCTCACTTTAACACTTCACTGTTACTGTTACAAAAATGGAAGCAATTAAACAGTCTGTAATGGAGATGAATCAGCAATTTGAAGCGCAGATGGAGGATTTTCTTAAGAAGCAAAGAGATTTGGAAGTCTCTGGTACTATAACCGCAGGTCCTGAAAGCCCACTTGCAGCTCTTACATCTGAATTTATTTCCTTTAAATCTTTTGTGCTTGATGGTTTTAAAAGCTTGCAATGTCAAATTCAGGCTCTGAGTGATAGTATGGATCAGTTGGAGATGCATAGTAGAAGGAAATTTCTCATGTTACATGGCGTTCCTGAGCAAAACAATGAAGATCTGCGCAAAATTGTTCTTGATCTGCTGGTTAATAAATTGCAGTTGACGGAGTTCTCTTCTGATTCTGTAAGAACTTTACAAAGAATCGGCCATTTCAGGACAGGTAAACCTAGGCCTATTATTCTCAAATTTGAAAATTTCACTGTCAAAACTAAAATTTGGCATGCCAAATCCTGTCTTAAAGGTACTGGGTTTACATTATCTGAGTTTTTAACCAAAAATCGCCATAAGTTATTTCTGTCGGCGCGTGAGCGGTTTGGAGTCAGTCGGTGCTGGACAAGAAATGGAAATATTATTGTATGCGGTCCAGATGGCTCGCGGCATCACGTACGTAGCATGATCGATATGGATGCTATTAAGGCCCACCCTGCAGATATTCCTGTGTCAGCCGGATTGACTGTCTCGGCCCCTGGTAATAAAGAAAAGACTGTTGCTGGACCAAGTCGATCTAAGAGGGCATGTAAAAAGTAAATTTAATGATACTTTTCTGTTTTAATTTATTTGTTATTTATCTTTATCAATTTAGAATCATAATATCCACAGCCCATAATCACATCATAATTTACAACTTATTACTTTAGTATTTTTGTGTTATAGCACTCACCCCGTGCTTGGGAATCTGGAAAAACCTTAAAAACAACAAAGAAAAATATCGACACGCGATATTTTTCTTTGTTGTTTTCTTTGTTGTTATTACTTTAGTGTTAACATTCGATGATAGATTTCTTTACCCACATCTTGGTATTATACTTGTTCACACAATATTGCCACTATAAATACATAATGTTAAAGTATGCATGCAATTTATATTTAAATAACTTTAAGGTAAATTAATATTTAATATTTTCTACAGACAAGTTATTATTGTAACAGCTGTCAGCTGACAAGGCTGTCAAATGTCAATTGTCATATCTCATATGTCTACGTGTGACGTTATGTTTAAGTTGTCCTTTGCGTATTGTAACGCACAAGTTTATATTTGTGCAGCCTTGAGATTTGTTAGTTTATAATATGTAAGTATTCTTGTTTTTGTTTTTATTTGTTATAGTCATAATCACTGTTAGGTACAGATGTTTTGGAAACCTATTTAAAAACTCAGAATCATCTGTTTAAATACTGTTTTGATAGATTATTATTTTTGTATAATATTATTATTTATATATATATATATATATATATATATATATATATATATATATATATATATATATATATATATATATATATATATATATATATATATATATATATATATATATATATATATATATATATATATATATCAAATTTTACAATAAAATTACGAATACCTATGTCTAATTATAGTACGGTCAATGAAAACAACTATTATTCTTTTTCTTCTTCCAATAGCTCTAATGGTGACGATAGTTTTCACAGTACCAGCTCTTTATCCCTTAATGAAACTTTAAATTCACACTTCTCTGATGTTGCGAAAAAATTCAACGTTGTTCACATAAATGCCCAAAGCATCCCGGCTCATTATCCTGATATGCTAGCATCTTTTGAGTGCAAAAATATTCATGCCATTTTAGTGTCTGAATCCTGGCTTAAACCTTGTTTGCCTTCCACCTATTACGCATTGCCTGGATTTCAACTTATTAGAAATGACCGCATTGGTAAGGGTGGTGGTGGAGTGGCTATCTATTTAAGATCCCATTTTTCTTTTAATATTGTAAGTACATCTCCTCAACCTCCGCCTGCTGATTCAGTTGAATATATCTTGATTGAAGTCCAATTATCACACACCAAATTACTTCTAGGGGTATTTTATAGTCCTTCATCACAAATCAACTATTTTTCTCAATTTGAAGAGTTGCTTGATACATATATACCATCCTACACCCACACCATACTTAAGGGTGATTTTAATACTTGTCTCATAAAATTTAATGCGCGTGCCAGTAAACTTAAATATATACTCGATTCTTGTAATTTGCACTTACTTTCTAATACTGCCACGCACTTTGCTCCAGACTTTTTTTAAAAGGGCAATGGGCCCACCTCTCGTTCCCACCACTGTAACTTCTGTAAACCAGAATCAACAGCGGCAACCTTCCTGATAACCTCTGAGTTGCGAGCTCAGGGTGCCCTGGGGGAAAAGCTAAGCTGTCTTGGAACCCGCATCGAATTTAATCAGAAGAGTATAGGAGGAGTAGGAAAATACATCCAGTTTCCCTCCCTTTACAGCAGGAGACAGCGTAAGATAAAGCAAAAACTGCTAAGAAATGAGACGTTTACAATCAGGTTAATCCTGATTGCTATTGCACCACGGTAGTTTAGGTATTTGAGGACCTACGAAAATGGCCTACTTAATTCTGCTTCCAGTAGTATGTATGACAAAATCGCTTGAAGGCACGGAAATTCCCACGTGTTGCTACAAGGTCGGAATAGTAGATTACCCCGGATATACATCGTATACTATCAAGCATTTGGCTACGTTCATTTTGCCAGAGATTACACTCCCAAAGAATATGATGTGCAGTTTGTTCATATTTACAGTTTATGGTGGAACATTCGCAAAATGGAGAAGGAACTAATTTGAACGAGAATAATTTAGCTTTAAAATTACCATGACTAGTAAGGAACTGTGCAACACAATGATCTATTTCTATCCACGTTTTACTTAATCGTTCCCGGACGCAGGGGAAAAAGTTATATAAATGCCGTCCTTTAGGTGAGCAGCACCAACGCGACTGCCATTCATTTATTAATTCATTAGTAACATCCATCACGGGATTAAAGAGGCGACGTATTTTTGTTTGAGCTTGCGGATTAATAAATTCTGGGCTAGTAAAGTTTTTAGAATTATAGTACATTGAGGACCGACGCTGAATTTCTAAATCTAATGGAAATACACCTGATGAAACGGGTAAAGCTTCAGAGCTTACAGTGCGATATGCTTTACACAAAAATATTAAAGCCAAACGCTGATTTTGAAGTAATTTTGCTCCAGACTGTATGCCATCTCTTCTTGATCTTATGATGGTTTCACAACCTGAGTACGTTGCAAAATTTGGGCAGTGCTCTGCAGATGCATTTTCCCACCATCATTTGATTTTTTTATCATATAATCTGCGTGGGCATAAACCCAAACCAACAATACTTTTTCAGCGTAATTTTGGTGGGATGGATATAAGCTCTCTTTGTTCTGATGCACATTTGATTGATTGGTCTGCCATTATCAATGAATCATGTGTGCATAAGAAAGTTGAAAAGTTTAATCTTGTTATAACTCAATTATACGATAAACATGCACCTTTAAGGCCGGTGAAAATGAAACACTTACCTGCTCCATGGCTCACCGATGATTTAAAAGCATTATTAGTTAAGAAACATCGAGCTCGGGCTAAATATAAAGCCAATAATACGGAAGAAAATCGGAATAAATATGTCAAAATTAGGAATCGTTGTAATACAATGTGTAGAGATGCACAACGACGCCACATTCACAATTCTGTCCAAAACGGTGATCCAGCTAAAGTGTGCAAATTTCTTCGATCTTTAGGAGTTGGTAAGTCTACAAAAACCTCTCGTCCGCAAAACATAAATTTAGATGACTTAAATCAACACTTTTCCTCTTCTACTACACTAAATATTTCTAAAAAATTACAAACGTTACAAAACCTTTCTATATTGCCAACTCCTGACTTTTCACCGTTTGTTTTCAATGAATTTTCTGATTCCGAGGTAAAAAATAATATCCTAGCCGTATCGTCAAACGCAGTAGGCGTTGACAACATCAGTCGTAATATGATAATTCCTATTATAGATATTGTAATTCCAACCATAACTCATATATTTAACTGTTCCATAAGATCTTGTACTTTTCCTAATTTTTGGAAGGATGCATTTGTAATCCCTTTACCAAAAAAGACCAATCTGTCTCTTTTCTCTGATTTTCGGCCAATTTTAATCTTACCATTCTTATCCAAAGTCCTCGAGCGACTTGTTTACCAGAAATTCAGATCGTTTTTGAACAGAAATAACTTGTTTAATACGTTTCAATCTGGTTTCCGTCCTGGTCATAGCACAACAACTGCCCTTGTTAAAATAAGTGATGACATAAGACTAACGATGGATGCTAGAAAATTAACTGTACTTGCTTTGTTGGATTTCAGCAACGCCTTTAACTCTGTTGACTACGATATTTTCTTAGGTCTTTTAAGCTCCATTAATATATCACCTACAGCAATGGAGTGGTTCCGAGATTATTTGAATGGTCGCCGACAAAGGATTCGCTGGGCAGATGTACTTTCTGATTGGTCGTGTATTACTGCTGGCGTACTTCAAGGTGGCGTGTTGTCTCCTCTACTATTTTCTTTCTTCATTAGTTCAATTACTCATCAATTGTCTTCTCTCTACCACATGTATGCCGACGATCTCCAAATTTACACACATACTGATCTTGAAAATCTTCATCGTGCTATCAACGACATCAATGCTGACATGGCTACCATTTGTAATTGGAGTGAAAATTTTGGCTTAAACATAAACCCAAAAAAGTCTCAAGTTATTATAATTGGTAGTCCAAAACTTATTGCAAGAGTTGATTGGTGTAGATTACCTGCTGTGCAACTAAATGGAATTAGTATTCCATACACAAACTCTGTAAAAAATTTAGGAATATATTTTGATAGCACTTTTTCGTGGACCTGTCACATTAAAGAAATTAGTAAGAAATTATTTGCTTCCTGGAGTTCCTTAAGGCGATTAAAGAATTTACTACCCATACCTACCAAAGTTGCACTTGCTGAATCTCTACTACTTCCAATTCTGGATTATGCAGACGTATGCTTTGTTAACCTTACGAAAGAACAGCTAAATAAACTTGAGCGTCTCCAGAATATATGTATCAGATTCATATTTGGCTTACGCAAATATGATCATGTGTCCAAGTTTCGTTTACACCTCAAGTGGCTTGCTATTAAACTTCGCCGTGATGCTCATATTCTCTTCTTATTGTACTGTGTGCTGTTTGATCCAATTACTCCAGAATATTTAAAGGAAAAATTTGAATTTTTTAACAGTCAGGTTATGAAACTGCGTTCAGGTGAAAATCTTACTTTGCGTATGCCTGTTCATAATTCATGTTTTTATGAACATTCCTTTACGATTCAAGCTATTAAGCTGTGGAACAAGCTACCTACTAACATTAGACGTGCGAAATCATTAAATACTTTTAAAAATTTAGTCAAAACGTATTATTTGAATTTAAGTGTTACAGAATAAATAATATATATATAATATATAATTATTTTTTTTGTCATATTTTGATTTTTGTGCATTTTGTTGTGCATCAATGTGTTTTTATGTTGTGATCTCGGATTTGCCTATATGTGTGATTGCATAATTTGTGTGTATAGATGTAAAATAGGTATATAGTCATAAGATAATATAATAGTATATATATATATATCTGTTATGGATACCCTACTCTATCTTTAAATGTTATCCTTATCAACAAAGGTTGTCTGGTAGAGATCGCTCTTTTGGCGATAAGACCGCCTTTGTGTACTACGAGTATAGTAATTAATTATACTAAAAATGTATTTTTAAATTCTAAGTTTGTGCACAATAAAGACTTTCATTCATTCATTCATTCATTCATTCATACGCGAATAATATGTCAATCGCGAACGTAATCTCGTGTACAGCTGGTTAATAAAACATTTTACTTTTTTTTGTGCTGCGTACGTTCCACCTGACGGTAAGTGGTTGACGTCGCCAATGAACAAAAATGGAATACTGGGCTGGAACTTGCCCAGGTATTTCATTCATGTATTGCCTATCCTAAGACATTAGATGTTGTCTCGGTGCCAGTAATTACACTGCCTGTCTTGTCCTTCTCTCCGAAACACAGGAAAGCTGTTTCATGGGAGAAATAAGCAAGATGGTGGTACCCATGCAGCCGGGAGCGCGGCAAAGCGTCCCTCCCACCGGTAAAAAAACTATAAAACTTTCCCTTTACCTGTACCAAATTCCTTCTTCGTGTTGATTTCGGGCTCCTTTGAAGAATAGACCAACTACCGTGCCGCCAGGCAGGTAGTAAAAGCCGACCGATTGATTGTGTGAGTCATTATTATCGTGGCTATCATAGGTAGCAGAGTTCTGCATTGGCTCGCCCGGATCTGGTACCACCGTCTTACCTTTTCCTACCGCAATAGCGTCAGTGCTAGTATATTCGTGTTCCGGTTTGAAGGCTAAGTTAGCCGGTAAACTTAATAATAATACATATGGTATTAGATCTTGCCACAAGATAGCAACGCACCATTAACATATTTGGTGTCTATAGGCGATAGTTGACTCTTTCCATCACAAGACCCATCTGCTTGTTAACTATCTTATGATAAAAAAAATCTTGATTTTCTATCCGCGTAATTTTTATAAACAATGTACAAAGTTTTCTCCACATGCATTAATATGTAAATAAATATTGCAAATTTTGCTAATGCAAAAGTTATTCCAACTGTTTAATACGTCGTCAGATTAACATACATACTTTAACATAAATTACGTAGCTAAGGGTAAAATTTATTACGGTCAGATTGACCGAACAATTTACATATTTAATTGTTGCACTGACACGCTAACGTAGGTTTAAATATCGTTTGAATCAACCTTAAGACACTTTATCATACCATCAAAGGTTTATTCAAAATGAGTTTTATTTTTTAATCTTTTCTAGATTTAAAAAAAAATCGCCAAATGCGAGTGGGACTCGCGCATAAAGGGGCCGTACCATCATCTATAAAAAACGGCAAAAATTTACGTTTGTTATATGGGGACCCCCTTAATATTTTCATTTTTTGGAATGAAGTTCCTTATCGCGCGTTGTGAAAGGGGGCTAGACGGAATAAATTCTTACGAAAAGTTGTCACGACACTTTTTGTTACAGTAAGGTATTGTAAGCACAGAAATATCCAGCCACTTCCCTTTAACTCGTGCATTGAAAGTGAAAGAGTCTATCTACTATTTGATTGAGTTTACTTTTTTCTAGTGCCAAATGTTCGAATTTCGATCGGTTGCTGAGTTTCGACTGCCGGTCGAATTTCGACCGGGTGCTGAAATTCGACCACGGGTCGAAATTCGACCGGGTGCCGAAATTCATACGTGGGTCGAAATTCCACCGGGTTCCGAAATTCAACCGGGTGCCGAAATTCGACCGGGTTCCGAAATTCGACCCGGTGACGAAATTCTATTTCGCATTGAACAGTGTGGTGTCGCGACGATTATTTTTGTTGAGTGTATACAGGTTTTTTGTAAATAATAATAAAAGGAACTTCGTTCCATCCGGGTGTCCCTTGACACCTTTCAAGTTTTTTTTTTTAACTTTTAAAAGCGGCAACCAACGGAAATACATAATTTGTGAAAATTTCAGCTTTCTAGCTATCACAATTCATGAGATACAGCCTGGTGACAGACAGACAGACGGACAGACAGCGGAGGCTTAGTAATATGGTTCCGTTTTTACATTTTAGGTACGGAACGCTAAAAAGAATTTTGTTTATTCGTGATCAATAAAGCCTGAAAATACTGTTAAATTCTAGGGATTCTTTACAATAATTGTTATTCAACTTGCCATGGTTATTGTTCAACACTTCTGACCGGTTTTCAAAACGATAATTAATTTTACAAGCGATTAATCTGTGTTTAACAGATCATTTGCTTTTAAAAATTATGTTATACACAGATTGTTTGTTAAAATTAATTTTTGTTTTGGAAACCGGCCGTTATTCTAGAATCTAGGAAAACCATTATTGGGCAAGCAAATATTGTCGAACTACATGAATGTAAATATAAGTGGTCACATTGTTTTCCTCGTGTTGGTCCGGGGCCCCTTTGAAGAATACATTATCTGCCGTTCTGCCTGGCAATTCGTAAGAGGCGAATGATTGCTATGCGAGTCACTAGCATCGTGGTTACTAGGTGGTAGAGTTCCGTATTATCTCGCCCGGGTCTACCATACCCAGGCGAGACAAATACCGCCTTATCTATTCCTGCTGCAACAGCGTTAGTGCATGTCACTGTCGAGTTCCGGTTTGGAAAGTAAGGTTGTCGATGAATTTATACGTTTAGCGTTAAAATCCTGCCATAAGGTCAGCAACGCACCATCATCATAGTTGGTGTCTATAGGCGATGGTTGCCGCTTTCCATCAGGAGACTCGACTGCTTATTTACTACCTTATGATATAAAAGAAAAGAGAAATATGAGCATTGAAGACTAACTAACACGTTGGTTATGAAGAGTCTTAATTCCACCTTTAGATAGCTGATTGTTTTTTACTTGTTTTTGTTATCGTAAGGTAATAAAGAAACAGATGACTCTCCTGATGCAAAGACATATATAGACACCAAATTTGTTAACGATGCGTTGCTATCCCAGTAGCAGGATGACAATGCATAAGTCTACCGGCTACCTTACCCACCAAAATAGATTTTTTTTCACGAAACTTGGTAAAAAGTTGTTTTTTTTACCCCAAATTCACTGTAATTTTTTATTTCAATTTTATTATTTTTTGAATTATTTAATTAAATATTAATTTTTTCCTTTTTTTGACTTAATATTACAGGAATATCATAATTTTCAACCGAAAATTCACACGTCAAAATATCTGATGTTTTTAAAAAATCAGTATTAGTTTTTTCTTTGGATTATTTACTTTCTGATGGTATCAAAAAGTTTTATAATACTATGGAAAATTTTTGCAGAAAATAGAAAATAATGAAAAAACTCGGATTTGGAAATTATTTTTTCATCATAATGTAAAATTTTTAGCTATTTATTAAAATTTACAACTTAAACTATTAAAAAATTGTAAGTTTCCATGTTACATTGTTGAATTAAAAAAATTAAAAAATGTTGTTTTTTGTCAAAAAAACTGAAGGAAACACATTTAATTCTGATTACGTATATGTCATAGAATATCTACTTTATTTGAAACAAGTGACCTGCTCGCGGTTTCACCCACGTAGCTTATGTTTCTATGGGAATATCGCAAAGATTTATATACTGAAACCTTCCTAAAGAATAAATCTATCTATTAAAAAAACCGCATCAAAATCCGTTGCGTATTTTTAAAGATTTAAGAATACATAGAGACATAGGGACCGACAGAGAAAGCGACTTTGTTTTATACTATGTAGTGATATACTTTATCCATTTTAATAAAACACATTAACCTTTTTATTTATAAATTCATTCGTCAATTATGATTTTTTTAGTTTTGCCTCTTTGATGGCATTTCTTCATTTTTAGATTCAATTATTGTTTTTGATTGTAGTAGATCTTCGAAATCTACAAAACTCCAATATTTTTTCCAGTCTGTTCACAGTTTCATCTGCATCATTAACTTTGTCGTAGGTCTATTCTTCCACTTTAGTGCATTTTTCAGAACCACGACAATTTGAACATAGATTTGTGTATTTTAAACCATGTTTCCAGCAGTCACTATTAGACTGTTATATCCAGTTTCAAAGTTACATCAAATAGTTTTCAGCAATGTTTTCGGAATTAATTATTTTGTAGCAAATGCCCAAGTTGATAATGTCACATTTATTTATGTATATAAATGCACAAACAAAAAAATTCATAGATTTAACTGAACGTCTATACTAGCCGACCGCATGTGTTGATATTAATGTTGTTTCCAGCCCCAACCTATTGCTGTTAGCTCATAACTCAGTCAAGTTTTAAGTTGATAATAAGCTCTTAAACAGTGTTTTTCTGCTGCGCTTGCTATAGGTTGAAGATTTGCCCATATGAAAGATAGTTTATTTCTTGCTGATATTTTTTAAATCTTAATTGATTTATTCATTTATTTTTTATTTATTTTAAGTTTATTGTACACCAAAAACATATATTTTCGTACCAAAGGCAAACTTAATGCCTTAACCTTAAACTTAATTTAATATTATAGTTTGTTTATACAGAAGAAAGTTTACCTCAAACGGACAAGAGGATCACCTGATGGTAAGTGATTATCGCCTACCATAGACCACTATCAGGGGTCTTGCAGTTGAGTTGCCAGCCTCTTAAGAATGAGTAGATTCTTTTCTAGAAGATAATTTAATAAAATACCCTTAAAATCTTATGTTTAATACTTAAAAAAAAACTATTTTCGCATGTATTTTTCAATTTTTATGTTTCATGGATTACATTTTTTAATTTGTCAATATATTATGAGACCTTACAATTTTCGAGTAATTAAAGTGCAAATGTTAATAAATAGCTAAAAATTGTACATTATGATGTATAAATAATTTTCAAATCCGAGTTCATTTATTTTCCATTTTCCACTGACCAATGCACTGATTTTATGTCAAAAACATGTATAATAAATACAACGTTAGCTCCAATCTATAATATCGAGTACCATAAAAATGGCGTGTAATTTTGACCCAACCTCAATGATGTTGGGTTAAAAAAATACCTTTATTACAATAGCCTTGTTTGATACGGCGAAGAATTCTCTAAGTCAGAATATAGGTTCACACAAAAGCACTCCTCGACCTATTTTCGCGTCGTGTTTTGTGATCTAGATTAGGCTAAGGTAAGCGATAGCTAACTTCCTGAACTGTCTCATACAGGATGTAATCATGAAAGTGCTTTTCGAGTAATATACCATTGTACTACATAGTACTTAGTTTCACAAGAACATATTGCAATAGTTTATTGTTAACGGTTTTCTTTTTCTTAGATGTGCATATAGTTTTTAAAGTATCAAAATTAATAATGTAGGCCCAAAAATCCTTAAGCAATATTTGTAAGTCCTAGGTAAATAATAAACTACTTTTGAGACCTAAATAAATACTGTATTTTACGTGGCTAACAACTTTAATGTCAAGGGCCTTGCAAATGCCTACGTGCTTCGACCTACCTCAACTACCACCACTTTCAACATTTTCTGATTCATTGAATTACAGCTCTGAAAGTGTCGTAAATGCGAAACCGATTGAAAGATATAATAAAATAAAATGTTTTCTAATTACAAGTGCTATTTAATGTAATAAGTAATAACAAATAACGAGAAACATTCAAACCACATTGACGATTGGTCATTTACGTTTGTCATTTTCGCCCCGTTGGTCGAGTGGTTAGCGATCCTGGCTACACAATCAATCGGGCTCAGGTTCGATTCCCGACAGGGGCAGACATTTATTTGATGAGTATAGATGTTTATATTTCTGGGTTTGGGTGTTTATTAAATATATTTGAGTATTTCTATGTATAAATATCATTGACAAACGCCCTTGCTTGTGATAAGCAAATAATTTGCTTACTTTGGGGTTAGACCAATTCGTGTAAAATTGTCCAGAGATATTCAATATTATTATAATTGTTGGATTTGCTCGTAATTTCTTTAAAATGTGAATATTCAAACTCTGGAACAGCTTATTTCACACGGTTTTTTCGAGTAGCTTTGATATTGGTATTTTTAAGAAGAGGGTCATCAAAATTCTCAAACGCCGGCAATGCATTGGCAACTAAATTTCGTTGTTTATAATATGTTCATGTTATAGTGACTACTTCCCATTAGGCAGTTTACTTGCTAGTATGTTTGAAGAATGCAGATACTATAAAATGGAGTTTCGTGAAGTGCCAATGACAAATATATATATATATATATATATATATATATATATATATATATATATATATATATATATATATATATATATATATATATATATATATTGTTTTGTTTTAACACATTTTTGTTTAATTTATTTGTGTTTGCCTTTACCAACTGCCTGGTTGGTAAAGGGCTCGGACCAACACAGAGTAAAACCAAAATATACTATTAAAAAAGAACACAACATTTTTAAAGTTTTAAGTTTAATATGTATGTAGGGTTGCCATCTCAACCTCTTGTCATTCTTTCCTGACAAGAAATGTGAAGAAAACCCCGATATCGAAGCTTACAACTCAGTAGAATAAAATATAGTTTTACTGCTTTTAAATTAACTTTAATTTATTTTCACTGTTTTTTATTTAACCAAATTACGTCTTAAAAAACAAAATTGAATCTTCTTTAATTAAAACTATTATTATACGAGTCGCGCGCGTGATTTGAATTAAAACCCGGACTACAAACAAACCACGCACGGACGCTCCCCGGACGCCTACTAAACCGGACGAACGGAAACTCTATATGTATGCCACGTTAAATGATGACTAAGACATAATAAAAATATCGTCCTCACCACCCTGATGTTTCGTAGACCACAACTCTCTACTACTCTTTATGTTTTGACCGCCCCGATGGTCGAGTGGTTAGCGACCCTGACTACGCAATCGACGGGGCTCGGGTTTGATTCCCGACGGTAACAAGCATTTGTGTGATGAGAATAAATGTTTGTATTTCCGGGTTTTGGTGTTTATTAAATATATTCTAGTATTTATATATGTATTTCTGTGTATTAGTATCGTTGACTGACACCCATAACACAAGCCAATAATTTGATTACTTTGAGGTTAGATCAGTAAGTGTAATTTGTCTCGTGAATATTTATTTATTTATTTATGTAATCAATCAATCAATCAAATCGAATGTTTATTGTTTATAAACAGTGATTTACCGCCGCGGTACGTGTAAGTCAACGGGCGTCTGTCATCCGCACGGTGACCACATTTTTTAATATTACTTCACTAATTTCCTTGAGGTTTAATATGAAACTAAGCAGTGTTCTCATTTTATTTTATTTTTATAGGTTACATAAGACTATAAACTATAGTGTCATTCAGTATGTTCAGTCAACTTGTATATCTATCAACTGAAACTGATACTGACACTAATGATAATTTAATATACTCATCAATCACTTCTAGATTAATCGCTAAATATCAGTAGACATGTAACTAAACACCAGATTTCCCTACTGAGATAACCAACCGTAGCTCCTTTAATAAAATCCATCCCGACTCACCAAGTAAGGACAGCTATTAATCAAGCTTTGTCCCGGTCATCCGATATTATCTCCTAAACTATTTATAACATAGGTAAGGCGCGCTACACACGGTAACCGCAACTCACATGACTCATTTATAATGATATTCTGGGAGCTCATGCTGTAATTTAAATTTAATGCTTATTTTTTTGTGAAGCTATTGATTTTAAAGTCCCCTACTTAAAAAGAAGTGTCATAAATGAGTGATAATAAATAAAATTTATTAATGAATGATTATAAATAATCAATTTACTTTTACGTCTCTTTCCACCGTGTTAGTCCTCCTTTAAAGAATATACTGCCGTTCTGCCAGGCAGGTCGTAAGAGGGTACCGATTAGCTACACGTGCCACTACCATCGTGATTAATAGGTGGTAAAGTTCTGTAATGTCTTGTCCGGGTATTCCGTACTACTAACTTGCCTATTTCTGCTGCTATAATGTCAATGATTATCATTGTCGTATAAGGTAGCCGGTAAACTAATGCATGTGTTATTGTCATCCCACCATATGCACACCAACACACCTTTGACGTCTTTGGTGTCCATAGGTGATGGTTTCTCTTTCCATCAGGAGAGCCATCTGCTTATTTGCTATCTAATGATTTAATAAGCTCTCTTGTGATGGTAAAATAACGCAGGATATTTCTATTGACTAGGCATGGATCATTTAACAGTTAACATATTAAATATCGTACTAATTTTTTTAACAATTAACAGCTGTTATTTATATTGGCTAATATTGATAAAAGTAATTTTTATGCATCACTAAAATTAGCAATAACTTGATTTATGATAATACTGTTATGAAAAATATTTCGAGAGACCGTGATAATAATAACTGTTAAAAGTTATCAAAACTATTCTAGAGGACCTTTTCTTGGTAGCTTCGTGTTTTTACTGCTTCTAATGCTTATTATATATAGGCTACTGATATAATATAATGTAAATAAATAACTGTTAAATATTAATTAACTTTAACAACATAACAGTTAATCTGATTTAACAATAATTTCCATGCCTACTATTGACATCTACGTTAATCAAAGTATATTGCTGCAACCGTCACAGGGTGTAAAGAAAGAAAATTAGGTAAACCGTTAATTAATTTTCTACTGCAAGAGTGTATATGCTTGTCACTGTCGTATTTTGGTTTTGAGGGCACGGTGACGATGTTTTTAAGTTAATTAGGAATCCTTTAAGATTCGCCATGTCAGTCCGTCCATCTGTCCGTGCGTCCGCAGTCTAGCTCAGGGACTATTCGTACTAATAGGCTGTAAATTAGTGTAGAATACCATAATTATTTTAAAAAATTACAGGTTTGGGAACAGATTCTCGATTAAGAGGATCCCTTCAAGCCAAATTCCTTACGAGATAGACACAGAAAACTGAGTGCCATATGTCACCATCCTTACAGAATTTCGCCGTGTTGGTCCCGGCCTCCATTGTAGAATAGGCCAACTGCCGTTCTGCCAGGCAGGTCGTAAAAGGCGACCGATTGGCTATCGAGTCACTACCATCGTGGCTACTAGGTGGTAGAGTTCTGCATTGTCTCGTCCGGGTCTGGTACCACCGCCTTACCTATTCCTGCCGCAATAGCGTCAGTGCTTGTCGCTGTCGTGTTCCGGTTTGGAGGGTAAGGTAGCCGGTAAACTTATGCATGTGGCATTAGACCTCGCCACAAGATAGCAACGCACCATTAACATCTTTGGTGTCTATAGGCGATGGTTGACTCTTTCCATCAGGAGACCCATCTGCTTGTTTGCTATCTTATGATTATAAAAAAATATATATATATATATTGTTTATTCACATGCATAATATATTTATACTCTCTTCATAGAAACATCCTGGTGGCGAAGGCGCTACTTTTGGACAGCAACCGATCAATCCGACCATGTTATGTCAGTCGTATTCTTCACCGATACATGCGTCTTTCCACCTTTGTACTTTTTGCACTTTATTTTGTTAACCTTTTCTTTGCCATTACATCTATATGTCCAAACCATCAAAGCATGCATTTTCTCACTTTACACCATTGATATAAAAAAGGTCCTGCAAAGTGAGTGCACAATTTTAAATTGTGCGCTCATTTCAAGTAGAATTGCGTCAGTATCGTCACTTTCAATTTTATTACTTTTTGTACACTATAAGTCTTGCGCTTAAAATATGCAAAAACATTTGTTTTTGTCATATCTATGACTACTAATGTGAAATTAGCGACAGTTTTGAGTGTCAATTTTGTTCGGGACTGTGCATCTTGGGTTTTTTATATCAGTGTTTTACACTGACTTATTTTCAGTCCTAACTTCTGTCTCTATCTATATCTAAAACGAAATAAAATTTAATATATTATATAAGTAAAAATGTAATAGATATAAGAGTATGAGAAGAAAATAGTATCTATATACATATATTATACTCGTATATACAATAACAAAAGAAAAATAAAATTAAAGAAAAGAAATAAAAAAAGAATAAATATTCAGTTTCATCTCAGGGAAACTGATAAAAACTTCTATCTCATTTCAATATTACGAACCCGTTCCGGGAATATTACGCCACATATTTTCTGTATTAATTTCATCTCGACTGCGTTAATTCTACTTTATGCATCTTATGAATGGTTAAATTTTAATACAAAACAATTATTAATAAAGAATATAATAGTTATGTTTTTTTTAAAGAAAATACTTCTTTATCAATCGGTTCTATCTGAAAAATAATGTTCTCAAATATGCCTAAAAATACCTTCTCTCAAAACCGGATACAATTTGTATTCACTCAAAAACTTCTTTTCACTAAGTGCGTACGTGTAGCATATCAAGAATCAGCAAGCAAACGAAATTAGTCTGAACTATATGTTTTACCAGAAACACTCTATGTTGATTTCGTTTGGAATGCTTCATAGTAGTTTTTATTTATTTAGCACTTCATTGTTTATAAAAAATACAAAATCTATACAAATAAATAAAATTGGAGTGTCTGTTTGTAATATTAAAATAACCGCTTTTTATTGAATGCAATTTATATACGGTACATATACCAAAATAACATTTTTTACAATTGTTTTCTGTCTGTCTGTCTGTCTATTTGTTCCGGCTAATCTCTGGAACGGCTGGACCGATTTTGACGGGACTTTCACTGGCAGATAGCTGATGTGACAGGGTGTAACTTAGGCTACTTTTTTTTCGAAATTTTTCCACGCGAACGAAGTCGCGGGCGCAGCTAGTCTAAAATATTGCTTTAGCTAAATAATCGATAGGTTGAAAACTTTCGATGCAATATTTTAATATGTAAACTGAAATGTGAAATTTAGACTAATTGAGATTAATTAACTATTGCATGCCTTAATTGCTCAAATATGTTAATTATATTAACATAATTTTAAGACCTTCATTTACCAAATTTGATGCAATAAACTATTATATTTAAGTTTAATTTGAAATGCGTAACCTAGTTAGGAGAGTTAATATAATTTCCTAGGAATTCGATCAACCTAATACAATAACTGAACTCCGTGAAACAAACAACCTAATACAATAATTAAACTCCGTGAAATTTCATCATTATCGAAATCACTTCTCCCCATAAGACCCATTGAAACAATTTAATATCTCAACATTAACCTTTTCAGAACTCAACAAATACATCAACCCGGCGACTGTACATCACTGGACTAATAATAAAGTAATAAACCAGTATATTTTATTTATCTCGGCATACTACTATTTAATTGAACAAAATGAAACAATAACATCACAATTATTTCACTTGTGATTTCACTAGCAATGATTTTCATCTAGATTATTACCCGAATATTACATGAGGGGAAGTTATTATAAATAAAGTATAAATTACAATTATTGCCCTTCCTACACGAAATGGAAGATTTTATTTTGTGTAACATTTCACAGACTAAATGAAAAGAGATTGAAAATGCGATGTATAAAAATACATTTCATATGAAATTTCACTTGCTACTCGTGAAATATGCCATGCCTACTGCAGAGTATACGCGTCAAAAATATAACAACACCATCAAGCTCTTCAGTGCTACCAGATTATAAATTCTTTTTTTTATATCATAAGATAGCAAACAAGCAGATGGGTCCCCTAATGGAAAGAATCCGGGACCAACACAGGGAAGTTCAGGAGTTCTGTGGCCACTTTTTAGTTCATTATCAAACCCTGCGAATCTCCTAGCTATAAAGGCTAACTATATCAACCCAATCTCAGAGAGCCACCTTCCAGTTCCATCATTATTATATCTTGAAAAATATCCGGCAGCAACATCTTAAGTATTTGCAAAAAAATATCGACTCAGCCCACATTAGATGGGCTTAACTTAGAAGTTCTCATGTACTTCTTCTAAGCCCTATCATCAGACACTTCAAAACATCCAGCTCCAAAGTCTTTAAAAGAACAAATCAAACGAGACCAAAATCTGTAGTGTAGCTCAATTTTAATCAAAGTTTAGTGTAGTGTAGCTCAATTTTAATCAAATGTTCCCGTGGCCTAATAAGAACCTTGAAATTATCTAGCAGAAGATTATTTGTCAAAACAGAACAAATAAGTTCAAGCTCGATAGGATTGTCTCGTTTAGTTTAAAAGTTCTTATGGCCACTTTCCAGTTACATCATTAAATCCTAAAAATCAGCAAGCTAGTATGCCAAAACAAACCATATTAGCTCATACGCGATGGGTTTATCTGGTTTAGCTTAGGAGATGTCATGGAGTTTATTTGGATTTGCTTAAAAGTTCTAATCGACTTCTTCCAGTTCTATTATCAGACACTGGTAATCATCGTGCTTTGAAATCCTTGTAAAAAATTACTCCATTTTATTTGAAACTTCCCACAACTTCCATCCAGCTCTATTATAAGACTCCGGAAATCATCTAGCACCAGGATGTGATTCCAAATTAACCCGATTGGAGATTTTTTGCAGATAGATAGAAAGATAGGTATTTCGTCGAAACGAAGCTGTTCACAAAAAATCATCTTATTATTAATGAAAAAAGTTGGTTCCTAAGACCACTATCTATAAGGTATGTACTTACGTCTAAACTTGTTGTATAGAAACCTACCCTACTATATATATATATAGGAACACTAGGGTTAGGTGCTCGTAGATTTTTTTTATATCATAAGATAGCAAACAAGCAGATGGGTCTCCTGATGGAGTCAACCATCGCCTAAAGACAATGGTGTGTTGCTAACTTGTGGCTAGGTCTAATGTTACATGCATAAGTTTACCGGCTAATTTACCCTACAAACCGGAACACGACAGTGACAAGCACTGACGCTATTGTGGCAGTAATAGGTAAGGCGGAAGTACCAGACCCGGGTGAGACAATGCAGAACTCTACCACTTAGTAGCCACGATGGTAGTGACTCATATAGCCAATCGGTAGCCTTTTACGATCTGCCTGGCAGAACGGCAATTGGCCTGTTCCTCAAAGGAGCCCGGGACCAACACGGGGAAAACTTAATGCTACCGAGGTTTGATTAATGACGTGGACTCGAATTAAATAACTATCGCCGTTGTTTTGTAGCTCTTTAATATTTCTTAACTTATTTATTCTTAACTTATTTTTTTTCAACACGGTTTGAAGTTCAAATAAAATATATAAGATATTGTGGTGTCTTATGTTTTCATAATTATATTTATTTTTCTTTGCACTGTTTTGAGCAAATTTCAATAAATAAACTATTTATTGTCATTTTACGAGTATGTACTTTTATTTACCTTATTAAGTTACGTCATATCCCAAATAGCGCATTCTAGGCGGTGGTACTAACGTGTACATTTCCCGTACAAAATATACCTAAGTAATATAAGTTGTAAGATTAATACAACCTATTTCAAAATCAAAACTTAAAGAGTATTTTCATTGACTTTTATTCAGACGACTCCGCAGTTTTCCGAATATAGCACAAAGGTGAAAATGTAAATTTAAGTCGCAGTAGCGGGTTTAAGAATTGTGTTTACCGACGCTGAATTTCGAGACGTTTATAAAACTATCGGAAGAAATTCTCTGAAGTTTCCCGCATATTATTGAGTTTAACTTTTGAAACAACATCCTGAGCTGTAAGCTTATATAGGTGGTATCTTTACGAACTAAATTATAGAATTCCAAATAATAAAATCAGATCAGAATCCAGTTTTAAAAAAATATTGTAAACTTAACATATTTCAAATAGATATCACAGATAAACTCACTTATACTTCTAGTTCACATGAATTTTATATAATTTTATTTTTTATTTTTTATATTTTTTTTTTATTTACCGGTTTCGCTTATCACAGCATCATCAGACCTGATGATGCTGTGATAAGCGAAACCGGTTGAGTTAGGTTAAGGTTAGGTTCAAAATGCAGTTTCACCAAGTGCCGATGATGGAAATTATCCAATTTATTAACATACTAGCTGTTGCCAGTGACTTCGCCCGCGCGGACTTTGTTTACTCCGCACAGCACCTCTCCCGTAGGTGATAGCGTGATAATATGTAGCCTATATGTTGACCTGACCTGTTAGTAATATTCATGCAAAATTTGAAGTAAATCCATGCAGTACTTTTTAAATTTTACCCCGTACATACATACAGACAAACAGACAAACAGATAAACAGACAAAAATTCTAAAAACTATATTGTTGGCTTCGATATCAATTGTAGATCACGCCCCAAATATTCTTTTAAAAACTATTCAATGTACAGTTTTGCCTTTCCTACGATTTTATTATATGTATAGATTTCACTTATTAAATAAACTTTTTTTACCATTATAAAGGCAATAAGCAGATTAAAGTTAAGGTTTTAATTTTTACCCATCTGTATCACTGCCCTGCTAATTTAATCGGCCGTAAGTGCATGTTGAGCGCAACATAGAAAATCGCGCCTTAAAATTTGCACCTTTATTTTTGACACTACAAAAAATGTAGGTAGATCAACATTTTTTTCCATGTCTTTTATAGATTTTTGTAGCGTCAAATATAAAGATGCAAATCTTTGGCAAGATTTTCTCTGTTGCACCCAAGATGCACTTACGGTCGACTAAATTAGCAGGGCAGATCAGGAGACAGGTCAGTTTTTAACTCACCAAAAACAGTATCTATTTTCAATAACACACTCTCCCATCTTTAGTTTTTTGTTCACGTATCAAGCCGATATCTCAGTTTAATAGAAAATCACCTTGTATAGGGCAGTGTTGAAGGCACCAGGTCTAGAGGACGACCACCTGTTGGTGTCCCTTACGAGACCACTCTTGGCACTAAAATGACTGCTAGCAGAGAGAAATGACAAGATTTCGTGAGGCGCACTACGGCGATCTCTAATTAACCGCATGATTATGACCAGTGTCTTTAGACACTACGATTAACAAAAGGAACTATCAGTATTTGGTGACATTTTTCGAGTGTATATAATACTAGCTGCAGCGTGAAGCCCGCTGCATTATAAAAGTTTTTAGTGAATCCCGCGGGATCACCTAACTTTTCCGGGATAAAAAGTTGCCTGTGTGTTAATCTGGATCTTCATGAATCATGAATGTTTCATGAATGTTTGTTACTCTTTCACGCAAATACTACTGAACCGATTACGATGAAATTTGGTATATAGATAGTTGAAGACCCAGAATAACACATAGGCTACTTTTTGTTCTTTGGGGATTAATGGTTCCCGTTTTGAGAAACACCGTAGAAATTTCTAAATTGTGGGCGCAACCGTATTCAACACTTATCGACCTTCAAAAGATAATAATAAAGATTACTTTTTTAACAATTTTCTAACTTAATAAAAGTTAAGTAATTTAATATTTACTTACTAGCTGACCCGGCAAACGTTGTTCTGCCTCTTTAACTACTCTTATTTTTTATCTATATTATCTTACCTTTTAAACCTTCCCTGGATTTCAACAATTAATTCAAAACCAAAATTAGCCAAATCGGTTCAGCCGTTCTCGAGTTTTAGCGAGACTAACGAACAGCAATTGATTTTTATATATATAGAAGATTACTTTAGTCGAAGCTTGGGAAAGCTAAACTTTAGTGCATAATAGCAATGTTTTACAAATTTTAGTTATTGCAGACTGCTTAAGTATTTACAAGAATTTTGTATGTAAAAAAGATAGTTTAATGTACCCCATGTTGGTCCGGGCTCTTTTGAAGAATAGGCTAACTGCAGTTCTGCTAGGCAGGTCATAAGACGCGAAAGATTGGCTACGCGAGTCACTCCCATCGTGGCTTCTAGGTGGCAGAGCTCTGCATTGTTTCACCTGGGTCTGGTGCAATCCCCTTACATATTCCTGTCACAATAGCGTTTGGTGGCTAAAGAAGCCGGTGTTTAAACTTGACGAATGGCAGTTGTTAACGCCCATGCCAAAAAAAAAAAAAAAGAAGCCGGTAAAGATATGTATTTGGCATTACAATCCAGAAACACAATAGCAACGTACCATTATCATTTTAGATCTATAGGCGATAGTTTCTCTTTTCTGATGAACTTTTCGACAGACGACTCTTCTATTTATTAACAGCAGAATCCCCCCCCCCCTCTCCTGTTTTTACCGGCTCCGTTAGATTACTGTTAGCGAACCTTATTACGTAATCCATAGGGCTTGGGTTCAATTCCCGACAGGGAAAGGCATTTGTGTGAGGAGCATAAATGTTTGTATTTCTGGGTTTGAGAGTTTATTAAATATCTTCCAGTATTTTTTTATATGACAAGATAGCAAAAATTGAATGGGTCTCCTGATGGAAAGAGTCAATCATCGCTTATAGGCACCAAAAGATGTTAATGATGCGTTGCTATCTTGCGGCAAAGTCTAATGAAACATGCATAAGTTTACCAGCTACCTTACCCTCCAAATCAGAGTGACGAGCCTTGACGCTATTAAGGCAGAAACAGGTAAGGCAGTAGTATCAGACCCGGGCGAGACAATGCAGAACTCTACCATTTAGTGGCCACGATGGTATTGACTCGCATAGCCAATCGGTCGCCTTTTACGATCTGCCTGGCAGAACAACAGTTGGCCTATTCTTCAAAGGAGAACCAAAACAGGGAACGGGGTTTTTACATATGTATTTCTATAGATTAATATTGTTGACTAACAATCATATCACAAGCAAATAAATAACTTACTGGAGTTAGATTGATTCACGTAATTTATCCACCGATATTATTTAATATTATTATTGCGTTTGATTAATCGTTTGAAACTCGATAACTTAATTTGCTAACTCACCACCCATAGTAGCTAAAAGTTGGCTTTAAATTTAAGCTACGCTGTATATGGAAAGCTTTGGAGAATTTCTTTCCATAGTTTTGTAAACATCTTGAAATTCAGCGTCGGTAAACACAAATTTTAAACCAGTGACTCCGACTTAAATTTACATTTCCACCTTCGTCTTATCTTTAGAGATATGCCGAATCATGTAACTCAAAAACTTTTTAAGCATTCTTTAAATTTTAGTTTGAAGATAGATTTTATCCGAGGTATAGATCAACTGCCTAACTGTAGGCGTTTCGTAAAAAGTATAAGAAAACTAAAACATATCACTCCACCCTCCACATTTAGTCCGAACGCCGCACTAAGCCAAGGTCCGGTCTCACAGGAGACAGCCCTTAGCGCGGGCGTTTATAGCCCAAATTTTAACTTATATTCTGGTTGAGCGCACTGCTTGCCCAAAAAGTCCGCTGACGCAGTAACGACCCGTAAGGTTATTCTTACTGGTCGTTACTATAATGCTCATTTCGAAAAAAAATACCTAAGCTGTACGTCTATGAGTCTATGAGGTTTTGCCCTCTCTTTTTATACAGCTGTATTAGAAGAGACCTCAGAAGGTGACAGCAATATTTAAGATTTTGTTTCAAGCAAGTGTTACAAGTGTTATTCCCAGATTTAATACAGCTTCATGGTGACTACTAATTAGATGGTAGAGTTCTACAACTGATGGAAAAAGATAACCATCGTATAAAGACAACAAAAAAGTTAATGGTGCGTTTTCTTCCTTGTGGCGAGATGGTAACGCCACATTCATATGTTTCCTGGCTACCTCGCCGACCAAACCATAACATGACAGAGACAGGCACCAAAGATATTGCGGCAGGTAAGGCGGTGATACCGACCCTGCTTTAGTATCACGTATTTAGTCTTCTACCTTTCGTCTTTTACGAGATGCCTAGCAGTAAGGCAGTTGGTCTTTCCTTCAAAAAGAAAGTCAGATCAACACGGGGAGTTTAATTCGTATTTGTGTGTTTGTGTGTGTGTGTTTTTTGTTTGTGTGCGTATGTGTGTGTGTATGTGTGTGTGTGTGTGTGGTGTGTGTACCAGCTTACGGCAAACCAATTGTGTTCGTGTGTGTGTGTGTGTGTGTGTGTGTGTTCGTGTGTGTGTTCGTGTGTGTGTGTGTGTGTGTTCGTGTGTGTGTTCGTGTGTGTTTGTGTGTTTGTTTGTGTGCGCATGTGTATGTGTGTATGTGTGTGTGTGTGTGTGTGTGGTGTGTGTGTGTGTGTACCAGCTTACAGCAAACCAGTTGTCGATAGACATTACTTTGACTTCATGTCACGAGTAAACGAGTAAATAATCAACTATCCGTCATTCATAGCTCTGACCAATAGCAACCAATTTAATAATAACGAGAGGTTTCACGAGTTATTTGAACATTTGGTAATTTGACATCTATAGGAACAGTTTTAACTTACGTTTCGAAAATATTACTACTCCTAAATAAAACGAGAGGTTTGTATGTAATACAAGCTTTTTTATATTTCATCTTATTAAGCGCAGTTGCTTTTACAAAGGACATGTAATTTGTCGCTTTAATTATGACCAAAGTTATTATCGCAATATCATTTTCACCTTATACCCAGAGGGTTTCATTTGTTTCATAAGAGAAAACTGTATTAATTGTGTTGTTCGTACACGTGAGTACGGTTCAAATGAAAGTTTAATATGTATTTCATTGTATTTCAATGACCGTTAAGAATACATAATCAAGGGGGAATAACTAAAACAAAGGATATTCAGTTTTCTTGTATTCTTCATTCTTTATACAATCGATGTTCTCAGGTGACATGCCCTGGGACTTTGAACTTTCACTGTGTAAGTTATCCCTACGATGTGATGAGATGATAGTTGCTGATAAATGCTGTGAGTGATCCTGCAGCTGATGTACGGGAAGGAGATGAAACCCGCGTGACTGCTTATTGATCACTGATTTATTATGATAATTATGCTAATATTTATATGATACAAATGATGACGAGAGTGGCTGATATGCTGGCCAGTGCATCTGGGGCGGATATGTAACTGGAAGGTCACGCTGACGGGGTGAACGTGGGGTCGCAAGGCCACACTGAACTGGCCATCTAGAATGAACGTGTGGTTGCGAGGTCTCGCTGCAGTAACGGACGTGCCATTGTACTGAACTGAGTGCTAAGTGTGAGTTTTTCTTTTCGCATTCGATCGTGAGCGCGTTTCGAGTTTACTAGGTTTGTATGTGATTTGTACAGCGCCATCTAGTGGTAAACTGGTTTCTCACGTTTACCACTAGGTGGCGCTGTACAAATCACATACAAATTCCTAGTAAACTCCAAACGCGCTCACGATCGAATTCGAAAAGAAAAGCTCACACTTAGCACTCTGATCATCTAGGCGTACGTGCTATTGAAAGGTCACGCTGACCTGAACAGACTGGGACAAGCTTTTGTATGATGTTTGTATTGAGTTTAGGTTTACTTATCGTTAAATAAATTTACCGCCTCCGCGTTTTTTACCGCGTTTGACCGCCTCGTTGGTCGAGTGGTTAGCGACCCTGACTACGCGATCGACGAGGCTCGGGTTCGATCCCCGCCGGGGACAAGCATTTGTGTGATGAGCATAAATGTTTGTATTTCCGGGTTTGGGTGTTTATTATATATATTTTCTAGTATTTATATATGTATTTTCTATGTATTAGTATCGTTGACTAACACCCATAACACAAGCAAATAATTTGCTTACTTTGGGGTTAGATCAGTAAGTGTAATTTGACCCGTGAATATTAAAAAAAAAATAAAAAAAATAACTCCTACAGCAAAACTAAATTCTCATTTTGGGGTTAGATCAATATTTATAACTTCGCTATCGTATGTATTATCTACTAGCAATCGCCCTCTGATTAAAATTCAGCTACTAGGTGGTAGAGTTCTGCATTGTCTCGCCCGGGTCTGGTACCACCGCCTTACCTATGCCTGCCGCAATAGCGTTAGTGATTGTCACTGTCGTGTTCCGATTTGGAGGGTAATAAGGGAGAAGTAGTCGGTAAACTTATGCATGTGGCATTAGACCTTGCCACAAGACAGCAACACACCATTAACATCTTTGGTGTCTCTTACTTATGGTTGACTCTTACCATCAGGAGACCCGTCTGCTTGTTTGCTATCTTATGACATATAAAAAAAGCCAAAGATTAAACAATCTCTTTTTAGTTTGTCTACGGAATTTAGTCGTAAACAGAATAGATAGATAAATGTCAAATATAGAGTCGAATAGAGTGTGTGTAATGTTTATTATTATTACTTAATGTATTTCTAATGCATATTATATAAAAGTTTTAGCTTTCTGCACTTCCTCACGATACAAACTTTAACGTAAGACAGTCTAAATGTGTATTGTAGATTTGTAATAAAAAGGGGTACAAAATGTTTACTTTATTTAATACTGGAACACGACAGAGACAAACACTGACGCTATTGTAACAGGAATAGGTAAGGCCACCGCTTTAAAATAGGCGATGGGTCTTCTGATGGAAAGAGAAACCAATGGTGCGTTGTTATTGTGTTGCGAGAATGTAATACCAAATGCATAAGTTTACCGGCTTCCTTAGCCGCTAAGTGCTATTCCGACAGGAATGTGTAAGGGGCTTGCAATAGACTCGGGTGAGACAATGCCGAAATCTGCCACCCAGTAGCGACGATGGTGGTGACTTGAATAGCCAGTCGTTCGCCTCTGACGAACTGCCTGGCAGAACGACAAATGATCTATTCTAAAAAGGAAGCCTTGACAAGCACGGAGTAAATAATTTAAATAAGCATTTTTTTACGTCTAAATTTATAATTATGCAAATATACTTTATCACAAAACACTTTTTATTTTCATTTATATCATCAACCGTTTTCGATTTTTACGACATCTTTAGGGTTTGAAAAGACTTTTATAAACATAGTATTAACGTATCTCTACTATTAATACTGTTAATAACATTCTCGTCGTCGCCTTAATGGTATCATAAAAAGCGAAACCGGTTAGCAATATAAACTAAATAAAAAGTGTCTTGTGAAACAGAGCAAGTGTATTAACATAATTATAAATAGAGTTTTACCAAGTTTTTTTTATATCATAAGATAGCAAACAAGCAGATGGGTCTCCTGATGGAAAGAGTCAAACATCGCCTATAGACACCAAAGATGTTAATGGTGCATTGCTATCTTGTGGCGAGGTTCTAATGCCACATGCATAAATTTAACGGCTACCTTACCCTCCAAACCGGAACACGACAGCGACAAGCACTGACGCTATTGCGGCAGGAATAGGTAAGGCGGTGGTACCAGACCCGGGCGAGACAATACAGAAATCTACCACCTAGTAGCCACGATGGTAGTGACTCGATAGCCAATCGGTCGCCTTTTACGACCTGCCTGGCAGAACGGCAGTTGGCCTATTCTTCATAGGAGGCCGGGACCAACACGACGAAAACAACAAAAGTATAAAAAGACAAGACAAAAAATATAAAATATACTTTTAAATTGAGTATTTGAGGAGATGAATATTGAAAAGCAATTATGTAATCTACTTAATTTGGTGAACCATGAACATTACAAATTTGAGCACTTATTGTCTGTCGTCCGCTTCAATCCTCTCCACGACGTTAAAGCATTATGATATTCATTTATTTACTACTTACTAATTGAAAAAATGCAGCTTGTAGTATATAAAAGCTTTTGGCGAATCCCGCGGGATCACCTAATCTTTCCGGGGTAAAAAGTAGCCTATATGTTATTGGTCATTATCTAACTAATTTCATTCAAATCCGTCCAGTAGTTTTTGCGTGATTGAGAAACAAACTTTTATCCATCCATCCAGACACCACCCATTCAAACATCCAATCATCTAAACTATCGCATTTACAATGTTAATGTAGACTATCGTGGCTACTACTAAAAATGTAATTTTGTTTGTTTTTTAATACAAAACCACAAAATATTCATTAACAGTTCGAAAAATCCAAAAGTGCACGCTACAAAAATTTGTTTTCGTAATTATCTTTACACGTGGGATTCAATAATTTTTTTTGAAGTTAGAGGCAGTTGTACAGCCTTGATTTAAACCAAATCCAAATTAAAGTAAGATGGCTATTATATATATCGTTGGCCGTTTGCTGAAAGATCTTTTTTGTAATCCTAGTAGTCTTAATGCCACGGGCATAAGTGTACTGCCTGGCTCACCCTCCAGACCGGAATACGGCAGGAATAGGATACGGCAGACCCGAGAGTCTGCCACCGCTTATCTATTCATACAGAACTCCTGCCTAGTAATTAAACGACATGAATTATAAATCAATTTTTATTAAGAAACTGCGATCTGTAATTCTGAAGCTAATACATGGGGCACACAAAAAGTTTTGCACTTCTAGCTAATCGGAAATATTTGAATTTCGAATGTTATATTTTTAAAACTTTGCAACCTTCTTAGTAACAACAAAAAAAAAACAATTGGCGAGTAATGATTTGTCAATTGTTTTTTTTTTAAGTCGAAAAGATTTTAGAGCGATGATTTTTTATGATTTTAAAAGTTCTCTTTTTCCGCAAGACTTTGCCGCTCGTCTTCAAAATGCTTTTGGGAGAGAAGCACCTTGTTTGAGCACCGTGAGGCGATGGTTTGCTGAATTTGAGAGAGGTCGAGTTTCATTACATGACGAATTTCGTGAAGGACGGCCTTCAACTGCCGTCAACGAAAATAATGTGGCTACTGTTAAGCGATTAATTGAAGAAAACCCCCAAATTACTTATGAGACAATTCGAGGACTATTGGGGATTGGCATGAGTCAAATACTGAAAATTTTTCACGAAGAATTGAAAAAATTGAAAGTTCGGAAACTTTGTTGTCGTTGGATCCCTCATGAACTGACAGCGGAGCAGAAGCGGGCTCGCGTGAAATAGTGCTCACAGATGCTACTGAAGTACGACCACGGACATTCTAATGCTGTTTATGACATTGTCACAGGAGACGAAACGTGCATGTATTGTTTTGAACCCGAAAAAAAAAACAGCAATCATGTGAATGGGTGTTTGAAAATGAGAATAGGCCAACAAAAGTGAGACAGGCGAGAAACGTTGGTAAAAAAATGATCGCGTTTTTTTTCTCAGCTACGGGTCCCATCTGTACAATTCCACTTTAAAATCAAAAATAAAAAGTTAATGCCGAGTGGTATTCATCATACTCAGGGTGTTAGAAAAAGTTCGCGAAAGACGACCCAAAAGCCGCATTCTCCTACACCATGGTAAGGCTTCTTCACACACGGCCAACAAAACAAAGTCATTTTTAGCTTCCGAAAAAGTACATCTCGTCACTCATCCTGCGCATAGCCCCGACCTAGCACCCTGTGATTTCTTTATTTTTCCCAAAATCAATGATTTGATGAGAGGTTTTACTTTTACCAACTCCGAAGAGGCAGTGATAGCGTTCAATCAGCACGTAGAAACGTAGAAAACATGCCTTCAGATCTGTGGTCCTCCTGTTTTAAAAAATGGTTCGATCGCATGAAAAAATGTTTAAAATGTAAAGGAGATTATTTTGAAAAGCAATAAACATAATATTTTGGTTATAACATGTTGTTTGTTTAAGTTACGCAAAACTTATAGTGTGACCTACGTAATATCTCAATATGGTAAATTTTGGGGCCGTAATCGTGCCAGAACATCAGACATCCAGGCAGGCTCGTATTTTTAATTAGCTTTTTTATACAAATTTATTTATATATATTAAAATATAAATAAATAAATATTCACGGGACAAATTACACTTTTTATTACTGATCTAACCCCAAAGTAAAAAAAATATTTGCTTGTGCTATGGGTGTTAGTCAATGATACTAATACATAGAAGTACATATATAAATACAGGAATATATTTAATAAACACCTGAACCCGGAAATACAAACATTGATGCTCATCACACAAATGCTTGTCCCCGTCGGAGATCGAACCCGAGCCCCGTCGATTGCGTAGTCAGGGTCGCTAACCACTCGATCAATAACGGGGCGGTATATAAATATCTTTAAAAATATCAAAATGCGTTTTTATTATTTTTTCTTCGCATAAGTTTATTTGTACTATTCTGAAGTGCAATATAAATAAAATAAAAACATTTTTACTTCAAATTCTTACTTGATTTTGGTAAGGCGAGAGTAAAGCTCTACCTCGCTTCGCGGATGCATACAAAACATAGCGTTGGAAACAAATGTAAGCCGGCATTTTTTAAAACAAACCTTTTTTATTGAAGCCGTTATGTCATTTGTATATTAAATAATGCTAAGAATTCTCACGGAATAATAATGGGACTAAATTAATTGCCATTAATATTTTAACTCACGACAGCAAATTTAATATAACGAAACAAAATAATATAGCTTTAAAGGCATCACGTTAATGTTGCTATGAAATCCAACTCACGTTTTCTATTTCGCCCTGTGAGTAAAATTTTTAGTTCTCACAAAGTGACGCGCGAAGGCAGTACGGAACTGTTATTTTGCTTCAAAAGATAAACGTGTTTGTTATCAAATTTATAATGTTCGTGTGAGTTTTATCATCTTTATAAACTCATACGAACATTATAAATTCCCCGTATTGGTCCCGAGCTCCTTTGAAAAATAGGCCAACTACCGTTCTGCCAGGCAGGTCGTAAAAGGTGACCGATTGGCTATGCGGGTCACTACCATCGTGATTACTAGGTGGTAGAGTTCTGCATTGTCTCGCCCGGGTCTGATACCACCGCTTTATCTATTCCTGCCGCAATAGCGTCAGTGCTTGTCACTGTCGTTTTCCGGTTTGGAGGGTAAGGTAGCCGGTAAACTTATGCATGTGGCATTAGACCTCGCCACAAGATAGCAACGTACCATTAACACCTTGGTGTCTATAGGCGATGATTGACTCTTTCCATCAGGAAACCCATCTGCTTCTTTACTATCTTATGATATAAAAAAAATAAATGAAATCAAACCCAGTTAATATTAAAATTATTCTTTGCAATGTTTTTCATTTCACGAAACTAAAAAGGGTTGAAACCATTTGATTAACGGTTTTTATCACTTTGATAAAATAAAGACACAAGGGGCGTATTCTTCTATGTTTTGGAGTAATTGCTTTTTTATTTTTTTTCATGTGAGCATAGCCGTAGTAACATCGGATAGGTCTTTGTAAATTATATGTAGGTTTTAATCCCAATATTTTTTTTAAAGTTTATGATAATTTTTTCCCCGTATCATGAAATGCATAATAATCAAGAAACGCACTGTCTGAAGATATAACTTTGATAGTTGCAAGTTTTATACCTTTTAAAAAATCAAATGGAGTAGCCGATGGCTCGGTTTTTTATAGGTTTACCTACGCCACCTTATCCTCCACTGACACTATTACAGAAGATTTACATATTAGTAGCCAATTCAGACGAAATGCTAGAATTCTGATGACTAAGATTTATGGTTCCTCGCGTTTTTATTTCTCGCATCAAGAATTCTAGAGCGAGAACCGCACCGAGCACATAATAAAAAGTTTATAAAATTCCAAATTCACCAAAATCCTAAAACATCCCAACATTCACTCCTACGTTTTATATTACTCGACACCAACGAGCGATGGAAGCCAATATATGGACACAATTCACATTTATACAACGTGGACGTGTCGTTGGCTAACACAGGACATGGCCCGACTGAAATTTATGTTCGAATGCACTCATAGGAGCCTTGAATATTCCAGATGGATCAATTTCATATCCTTTGCAATAGCACAAAATATATTATACTACATACACATATATACGGATTATTAAACGAGTGAGAAAAGCGAGTGAAGTTCTCCATGTTTACTGGATCTATCTGGCGTAATCGGGTCGAAATATAATAAAGTGCACGAATTATATTTCGACCCAATTGAGATGCAAATGTTTTGATGTTTGGTTGAATGGAAGTTACTGAAACACGCAAAAATTACTAAACAAATTTGATTGAAATTTGGCACACAGGTAGGTGATAACCTGGAATAGCACATAGGTTACTTTTTATCCCGTAAAAATTAGGTGATCAGGCGGGATTAAAAAAAATCTTTTATATTGGAGCGGGCTGCACGCTGCAACTAGTTACAATGTAAATTAAGTTTTTTTTAATATATTTACATTTAACACAAACTTAATTTTGGTTTTAAATTTCCCCCGTGTTGGTTCCAGGCTCCTTTGAAGAATAGACCAACTGCCGTTCTGCCAGGCAGGTCGTAAAAGGCGACCGATTGGCTATGCGAGTCACTAATATCGTGGCTACTAGGTGGTAGAGTTCTGCATTGTCTCGCCCGGGTCTGGTACCACCGCCTTGCCTATTCCTGCCGCAATAGCGTCAGTGCTTGTCGCTGTCGTGTCCCGGTTTGGAGGGTTAGGTAGCCGGTAAACTTATGCATGTGGCGTTAGACCTCGCCACAAGATAGCAACGCACCATTAACACCTTTGGTGTTAATGGTGCGTTGCTATCTTGATGGGATGGGATGATAGGCGATGGTTGACTCTTTCCATCTGGAGACCCATCTGCTTGTTTGCTATCCTATGATATAAAAAAATCCACTTATTAAAGTATCTTTAGAGATTTTAGTTTTGTGTTAGTTTAGTTTATATGATCAATCATTGTGAAGATACAAGTATTTAATTTAAAAAATTTAATATAAATAAATTTCATCAAGTGCCAAAGAAATAAAGTACATATTATATTTCTTTTATCGATATTGCGAAAAGACTCTACAATGTCTCTTTGAGTTTGATAATATGACTTTATCTTTTTTATTGGCGAGTTAGCATCAACGCTTGTCACTGTCATATTTTTTTCTTATAAAAATGGAGGCAAAAGAACAAAAAGCCGTATCATCGCTGAAAGAAACCACAATATCAGAGGTCTAGCAGTTGCGCCGCCAGATTTTTTAATTAATGACTAGCCCACCAGATGGATGTAAACTGGTGACGGAGATGAAGGTGGAAGTATACCGAAATAGGAGATACTTACTTACGGTCTTTAGTCGTTTCGCACCACGAGCGGTTTGGACCGCAGTGTGATTTGCCCAAGAGCTCCTTTGGCGTCTTTTGTCGTTTCGGACCGCAATGTTGGAGCGGTGCGAATCGCCCAATCACTTATTATATTGGGTTGATTCACACCGCTGTGCAGTAGAGAACAGTATTCTTTTAAATAATAAAATAAATAAAGAAGAAGCATATGATCGTCGAAATATAAGTTAATATTCATCATATGTCAAAGACCGGGGCCGGACCCGATACATAATTGAACAAAATTGGGTCGATAGAAAGTAGTAGCGAAGATTAGTCTTAAAATCATCATTAACCGTTGTATATTTTTAGTTTTTTGACGTATGGATCTGCAATTAAAAACAATATCTGGTTGACCGAGCTTTGCTCGGTTTTTCACATATTTTTTGGAACCGATCTTTTCTTGGACCTGGAACCTTGATAAATCGATTCCTATAGAATATATAATTTTTTTTGTACCTGGTTGACCGAGTTTTGCTCGGTTTTTCACATACCCATATCTTGGGAACCGAGCTTTTCTTGGACCTTGAACCTTGATAAATCGATTCCTATAGAATATATAATTTTTTTTTGTACCTGGTTGACCGAGCTTTGCTCGGTTTTTCACATACCCATGTCTTGGGAACCGAGCTTTTCTTGGACCTGGAACCTTGATAAATCGATTCCTATAGAATATATAATTTTTTTTGTACCTGGTTGACCGAGCTTTGCTCGGTTTTTCACATACCCATATCTTGGGAACCGAGCTTTTCTTGGACCTTAAACCTTGATAAATCGATTCCTATAGAATATATAATTTTTTTTTGTACCTGGTTGACCGAGCTTTGCTCGGTTTTCACATACCCATATCTTGGGAACCGAGCTTTTCTTGGACCTGGAACCTTGATTAATCGATTCCTTGACCCGAAAAACCCCTAATTTGTGACTTTCATGAAAATCGTTGGAGCCGATTCCGAGATTCCAATTATGTATATACAAGAATTGCTCATTTAAAGGTATTAGATAAAGTCATCATATTCATACCTAAACTGCTACCGAATCATATTTGAGAAATAATCTACACATTTTTTAAATTTCAATACTTACTTAATAATAACACCTAGCCGCCCAGTTACACTGATAGTGGGCTCTCGTTTACTCCGATAGAAAAGGCCAGAGTGCGTGGTTTTTGTGTTGGCTGTGACTGCGTCTTAATAGGACGAATGGCAAACGCGTCAGTACCAACGTGACTACTCGGTGAAAGACATATGCCTCGACTCATTTGAGTTAGTGATACCACTTAATATCTCCGTTTGTTACAACAGCACAAGTACTAGTCATTCTCGTGTTCCAGTTTGTGGAATAATATAGCCAATAAACAGAATTGATACAAATTGTCCTCTACCGATTCATTCTTAGCTCTTTTATCGGATAAACAATTTCGTATTAGTAATAAATTTGAGAAAATTTCGTGGTCTTCGCAAATAAACATGCCGCGGCGTATCAAAACATACTTTGCAATATCCCGCCAGAATTGGAAAAAACAGAACAACAAACCTAGTTTAGCCCACGCGGGCGAAGCCATGGGCACAAAGTTGATTATAATATTATTGTTATATTGTTTATATATTTAACGATTCTAAGAATTCTCTCAAAATATCTAACTCTAAATTAATACCTGGTCATATTTTAATTCATAACATCAACTTTAATCTAGCGAAACAGAATAGCTTCAAAGGCAACACAATAAAATTGCTCGCGAATCCAGCTCACGTTTTCTATTTTGCCCTGTGACTACAATTCTCTCTCTCTGACTCTCTCTGACTACAGTTCTCACAAAAGTGACGTGTAAAGGCAGTACGGAGGTGTTCCTTTGCTTCGAAAGATAAAAGTCAACAGTCTTTCTTTGTGGTCCATATTCGTTAAAGTTTTATGTCAAGACATAAGAAATAAAAAAAAAATATACGCCTAAAAATAAAAATTTGACAGAATATTTTACTAGATAATAAGCCTAATTATTATTAGTATTAAACCTATTAGTATTTTAGTCGAGTAGAGGGTAATTTAGTAGCTAACACTCCCGTTCCCGCGAAGGGTTTTTACTAGGTGGTAGAGTTCTGCATTGTCTCGCCCGGGTCTGGTACCACCGCCTTATCTATTTCTGCCGCAATAGCGTCAGTGCTTGTCACTGTCGTATTTCGGTTTGAAGGGTGAGGTAGCCGGTAAACTTATGCATATAGCATTAGACGTCGCCACAAGATAGCAACGCACCATTAACATCTTTATTGTATATAAGCGATGGTTAATTCTTTCCATCAGGAGACCCATCTGCTTGTTTGCTATCTTATGATATAAAAAGGGTTTTTCGCATTTTGGTCTAGTACAATTCACAGGTGAGATGTGTTTTGTAAGGCAAACATCATATACAAAAGATAGTTGCAGGAAAAACACAGCTCAATTCAACTAATAAACTTGAGGTTGATTTTCCCCGTGTTGGTCCCGGGCTCCTTAAAAGAAAGAATTGGTTGCCTTTTACGACCTGCTTGGCAGTTGTTCTGCCAAGCAGGTCGTAAAAGGCAACCGATTGGCTATAGGGGTCACGACCATCGTGGCTACTAGATGGTAGAGTTCTGCACTGTACGAGGCAAGTCTGGTACCATCACCTTACCTATTTCTACCGCAATAGCGTCAGTGTTTGTCACTGTCGTGTTCCGGTTTGGAGGGTAAGGTAGCCGGTAAACTTATGCATGTGGTATTAGATCTCGGCACAAGATAGCAACGCACCATTAATATCTTTGGTGTCTATAGGCGATGGTTGACTCTTTCCATCAGGAGACCTATCTGCTTGGTTGCTATCTTGTGATATATTTTTTTTTTTTTATAGTAGAGGGGGCAAACGAGCAGATGGTGCACCTGATGGTAAGTGATCACCGCCACCCATGGACATCCGCAATACCAGGGGTATGGCAGCTGCTTTGCCGGCCTTTTAAGAATGAATAAGCTCGTTTCTTGAAGGTCCCTAAGTCGTATCCATTCGGAAACACCCCCGAGGGTAATAGATTCCACAAAGGAGTAATGCAAAATAAAAGATATAAAAAAGATATAAAAGATATAAAAAAACAAATAATAAATCAATAAAAGGCCGAATCCTATACGTTGAAGATATTTAAAAAAATTTTTGAAATGCACTCGTTTACTCATAAAACAGTCGTACGGGCCAGACGGTATTTCCGCCATTGTGCTAAAAACGTACGCTCCCGAGCTTACAGTCCTACACCGGCGTTAACGCAACTTTTCCAACTCTCTCACAGCCAGGGTATTGTCCCCACAGTGTGAAACACTCCCCTGGTTCAACCCATTCCTAAAACAAATATCGCCTGAGTCAATAAAATACTTTCATATTTACTTAAGAGATAAATCTATTTTTTAACTTGCCGCTACGTATGTAGATAAGGAAGTTACTGATTTTGCCCCGATTTTCGAAAATCGAGTTTTCCGACTTTATTCATGATGGGTATGTCTGTCTGTATGTATGTGTGTGTATATGTGCATGTAAACATCCCATAACTTTGGGTTTTCTAAGCAATAAAAGGCCTCTTCTTAGTCCACATTATTATGATGAGTGACTTCGGAACCCCACATAGCGCGTGGCCCGACATGCACTTTACCAATTTATTACCTCTCAGATAGACTTACTTACTCTTTTTGTCGCTATAAATGTATAAATTTAGAAATCCCTGTAATTACAAATATTTATTAGTATTATAAATTAGAAAGTTTGGATATTTGGATGTTTGGATGAATGGACGTTTTTTACTCAATTACGCAAAAACTACTGAATGGATTTGAATGAAATTTGGTACACAGGTAGATGAGACTTGGAATAGCACATACACTACTTTTTATCTCGGAGAAATATGGATAGATTTTGGATTCGCCAAAACCTTTTATAATACAGCGGGCTGAGCGCTGCAGCTAATTAATTATAAGTTCAACTAAGCGTCAAATCCAAACTATACTCGAGATTTAAAATTCTGTGCTGCATCGCACTATTAAGAATTTAATCGAATGCTGAAATGTTCTAGAAGCTGTAAAACTTTTATGTCCTTAGATGACTCAAACTAGTTATCAAGTCCTCGGAGCAAGTTCTTCGCACGATGCCATTACTGAGCATATAAAACGGAAAACCAATAAATACGATGCAACATTTTATTGCCTAACGTGACCAATATAGTTTTCTGACAAAAATGTTCAGTGATTTATCTTTTTAAGGGATTTATAGCTATTATAATTAAATTAATTAATAGCTATTTGATTTATTACTAATCTTACTGTATTTTTTTATATTATAAGATAGCAAATAGGCAGATGGATCTCCTGATGGAAAGATTTAGCCATCGCCTATAGACACCAAAGATGTTAATGGTGCGTTGCTATCTTGTGGCGAGGTCTAATGCCACATGCATAAATTATATATAAACAATGACTTTTATATTTTTCTACTTTTTTTTTAAATCGTAAATATATGTTAGGTTTAGTTATGTAATTTGTATCTTTTTTTTGTACACTAGGTCTACTCATTTCTTTTCTTTCATTATTTTATTCTCCTTTAACGGGTTGGCTGGAAGAAATCTCTTTAAGTAGAGATAAGCTCGCCCATTGTACTATAGTTACGTTTGTATTCTCTTATTAATGTTATTTTCTGTGTACAATAAAGTGTTAATAAATAAATAAATAAGACTTCCATGAACGTACACACGTAGTACATAGAAGCGTTTCTTTACTCTTTGAATGTAAGATTATTTTGGTAATAACATGAAATGTAAATCTAATAAATATTTTATTTTCTTTATTTAAATGACATGTTCTATATTATGTGATATTCGTAAGATTTTGGGGAACAACAAAAATCGTGTTATTAAATTAACTAGTCTATTTGTTAATTTATTATTTGTTCTTAAATTAACAAATATACTATTTGTTAGTTTATTATTTGTTATTAAATTAAGAAATAGACTATTTGTTAGTTTATTATTTTTTGTTAAATTAACAAATAGACTAAATGTTAATTTAATAACATGTTTTTATACAAATATCACATATGGAACTTGTCAGGTCCAGCGACGATAATGTATCTTTTGTGTAAGAAGTAATCTTCAATCTCATATCTATTTTTAAGATTTTCTTCTTGATAAAATAAGTTTATCTTTAATAATCTATATTAATATTGTATCTCTACTAATCTATAATAATATGAAAATGCCAAAGTTGGGATGTATGATTAATGATTATATATTTATTACTTAATCACACAAAAAGGGCTGAACCGATTTGTTTGAAATTTGGTACATGTTTAGAATATAACATGGAATAGAACGTATCCTATGTACTTTTTATACAGAAAAATAAATTGTTCCCGTGGGATTCACGAAAAACTTTTATAATGTAGATTGTGTACTGGCTGCGACCCTGCAGGTCATGTTTTAAAATATTGTCAAATCTTTAACTTTTCCACCAAATTCAGTAGAATTTTGGACAACACTGGCAAATATTTATCTTACTATTAATACGTGAAGGAAAGACTTTGGACCCCTTTTCGAGACAATTGCGTGAACGATCGAGTAGGAAATTTGGCAGTTAAAGTTTACATCACGGAGGACTGCAGAATATTAAAGTATCTTCACGTCCGTATCCCCGAAGGGGTAGGCAGAGGTACAACAAGTGCACCCACGATTAGCCGAAGATACTTGGTCCCACAAATGTGATAGGTGGCAAGCCTATCGCCAACCGGGCACTTTCCAATCCCGGACAACTTTATGTTTCTCAGAAAACTGAAAAATCTTTTTTTTTTATGTGCCCGACCCGGGAATCGAACCCGGGACCTCATGTGGTCAACGCCAACGCTGGACCACTAGACCACAGAGGCGATTGCAAAATATTATTATATTAAATATTTTTAAATAAAATGCATAAGAAATACACATTACACACACTCCATTCATGCGTCATACATGATAATAAACACACATATATACTATTTTCTTTATGGCTAAAGCTAGTTGTCAAGAGGTTAAAGAGGTTTTATTGTCCAGTCTATGGTCGAATTTCAGCCACAGGCGATCGCTAGGATTCATTAATTTTCAAAGATTTGTATACATCACCCGTAGACGTCAAAGACGTTTATGTTGCTATTCTATTCGCGTAGCGGGATGGAAATACCACATTCCTTCTTACCTACATTTAAAGTTTACCGGCTACCTTAATCCTCTAAACCGGAAAGCGACTGAACAAGCATTAACGCTATCGCTACTAAATATTAATGATCATTAAGGCTACACACTTCATAGAGAGACGTGCTATTTGAATCCATTTTTTTATATCATAAGATAGCAAACAAGCAGATGGCTCTCCTGATGTGTAGAGAAACCATCGCCTATAGATACTAAAATGATAATGGTCAATGACTATGTGGATGTTCGTACCCCCCCGTTTTGCCCCGTGTTGGTCTCGGGCTCCTTTGAAGAATAGGTCAACTGCCGTTCTACCAGGCAGATAGTAAAAGTCAACCGATTGGCTATACAAGTCACTACCATCGTGGCTACTAAGTGGTAGAGGTCTGCATTGTCTCGCCCAGGTGTTGTACCATCGCCTAACCTATTCCTGCCGCAATAGTGTTAGTGCTTGTCACTGTCGTGTTCCGGTTTGGAGGGTAAGGTAGCCGATAAACTTATGCATGTGCTATTAACACCTTTGGTGTCTATAGGCGATGGTTGACTCTTTCCATCAGAAGACCCATCTGCTTATCTGATATCTTGTGACATTAAAAAAAACCTACGAAAGCTACCTCTCTCCAAACTGGAACACGTCAGTGTAAGGCATTGATGCCATTGCAGCAGAAATAATTAAACAGTGGTACCAAACTCAGGCAAGATGTGTGAAACTCTACCACGTGATATTATGATATACATATTTATGATATGCCATAAGCATTCCCGTGTAAGCTTATTTATTATCTGTAACATGGACGTAAACATGGACGTTGGCCTGATTAGATCATTTTGATCTAATCAGGCCAATGTCCATGTTTTTATAACCCTGCAAACATTTATTCTGGTAACAATCACAGAACGGCTTATTGAATAAGAGCGGTTGGAATAATTCGTTAGATCCTGATTAGACGGGACAACCGATTGGATTGCAGTTTGAATATTAATTGGCTGGTTCTAGTTGCTCATAATGACTTTAAGTCAATTTGAAAAGGGGATAGCAAGTGTGTTTCTCTTTGACTTTGGAGTTGGATGTTTATGTGAGCAGAAATTCTGATTAGCATTTATATAAAAGTACTTTCATGATAATAGGAAATATATTATAATACCCATGTGTTTAATCGAGACTACGAGTTGATTTCAACCGACTCAAAATCGGAGGCTATCAGTTTTTAAACATATCTGTATGTAATATTGCTCGAATTAGATAATATTTGACTATAGCGAATCGCGAATCGGATGAAATTTGGTTGATTCGTTCTAAATTTATCAATGGCGAAAATTTATGAAAAGTAGTCTTGAAATTTCTTCGATATTTTTCCTCCTATCGATTTTGTATCTAATAAAACATTATAGAGCACAACAATTGCAATGTATGATGCTATTTGAATGATCAAAATCAATCATCATTATGAAAATATATGGCTTTTCAAATTTTATAATACTGTTATTTTTACAAGATTTTTGATATTTTTGAGCGCAAAAATCTATCGTTAGGTAAGTATAATCTTTGCGTCTTTGTGCTTAAAATACTTAAACTTGAGGGAAGTTTAAAGGATGCCCTACAGGATCAACCGGTTTACAGTTTTTATTACATCACACACAGTTGGACACGAAAACGGTTTGGTGCCATTCAGGTAATGTGACGGAAATGCTACACCCATAATGTTATTGGCTACCTTATCCTCCAAACCGTAATACGGTATTCACAAGCTTTAACTGTATATACGGTAGGAATAGGCAATATGGTTAAACCGAACACGGGTGAGACTTTACAAAACTCTCACTCTGTGATCATGACAGCAATGACACGTCTATCCAACTTTTGGCCTCTTACGAACTGCATACATAAATGACCAGCGATGGATTCAGAAATTTAGTTTGAAGGGGCTTGATTAAGCGAATTATTGATTGGCGGGGCTTGATTATTTTGATTGGGGGCTCAAGAGTATAGACTTTGTCAATGCAATGCAAAGAGCTTGACCCCCTGCACCCAGTACGCTACTCTTAGTAACAGATAGTCTGTTATCCAAAGAGAGCCTGAAAACATGAGGACAGAGTTTGGTGTTTAACTTTTCCTACCTCAGCAGTAAACCAGGATATTTATTTATTTCTGAATAAAACTTTAAGATGATTTTGAGACCAAGTATGCTGTCAAAAATTTGTTTAAAATAAAACTGCAATTTTTTATAGAATGGGCCTCCCCTTATTGAACCCTCTTCTATAAGAGGAGGCCTCTTCTACAAAAAAAGTTATCTTGTTTTTCATGGAAGAGACCAACGGACAAGATGCTCAGATGGTAAGTGATCACCTTTGCTCATGGACCACAACACTACCAGAGGTCTTGCAGTGGTGATGTCGGTCTTTTAAGAATGAGTAAGCTCTTTTATTGAAGGTCCCTAAGTCGTATTCATTTGGAAAACCTCACGCCAATAATTGGTTCCCCAAAGATGGGAAAATCCACAGTTGTTGTTTTTCAAACTTCAAGATGGTGAAAGAAATTTTAAATTTTGTCGCAATATCCGATGGTGAAATTCGGCGGCAGGAATTAATCCAAACAGTTTCTCAGAACACTCCCCATATATATCTAATAGAATATGCAGAATGATTCCATGATGCCACATCTCTACGTAACACCACAGAATTAAGCCAATTAGAAGTAGTCTTTTCGTCATCAGTATTTGGAGAGATTTTTCGCTTAGGTGTCATACTACCACCTTACCTATTCTAGTGCGGTAGACGCAATAGTGTCGTGTTCTAGTTCCAAAGAGTAAGGCATCTGGTAATCTTACACATGTGGTATTACCATCCCATCAAACGGATAGCAACGCACCATTAATATCTTAGGTGTCTATTTTCATGGTTATTAGTGGCGTCACATATATTTTGCTATAGTAGCGTTAAAACCACAGTATAAATATGTAAGCAGTATGGAAACTACCTATAAAGGTTCGAAACGGCTCACTCACACAAACATGGCCATCGACGAGACCCCTAAGCGGTTGTCGCGGTGCTGTCAGTAGTGAGTCCGCTCAAGACGAGTCGCGACGTAAGTTTAGTTCCACGATCTTTTTAAAAATCGGGATTAACTGACACCATGAGACGCCTATTTAACTTTTATGTGTAAACTAGCTATTTCAATTTGAGTAATTGATCACTAGAGAACATTGAATATTTTAATTTAAAAAAAATACCACGAAACATTAAAAGCGACCCTTTTGCTTCAACGGAGCGTAGGTAATTATTTTATCAACTAGGCTTAGTTTCCATACTATCTATCCTTATACTGTGGTAAAACTGCAACAAGCGACTTCTCATTTCCTATATCTCCGAAACCCTGCATTACATCTTCATCAAAATTGAAATGGGATCGCACGGCAAGTATACCCTCTAAAAAGAAAAAGAATTTTCAAAATCGGTATATAAATGACCGAATTCTGAGGTAACAAACTTAAAAAAATACAGCCAAATTGAGAACGGTTGAAAATTCATATAATACAAAAAAAACAAAGCTATAACAATTAAATATCTTGTAATATTATATACAAGTTTCAATGCTTCTCAGACGAACTTTGGTCCCCAGGCATTTTGTTTGACTGGGAAGATCTTCCTTTTTACATCCTTGTAAAATTTTATCATCCCCCATGTCATCACTTTGATAACAATCTTTCCTACACTATAATATAAAAAAATACAAAAAAAAGTCACAACAAAACGCTTGTATCTTCAAAAATATTCTTCTTAATCAATGAACCACGAAATATGGTTTGTATTAAAATAATAACATTTTGAAGTAATACCATAAAAGCTGAACCGCGGTCCCTCGCGAACACAACAACAGCGAAATTAATGGAAACGTCCGTCAGCTTGAAATAAAATTTTCAATAGTGAACTTCATTATTTCCAGAAATATTGTGTCGTCATTCGACGTTACTTTTATTTTTATATTATTAGAGAGAAACTTTAGAAGCATTGAGTGATTTTTCGTAGGGACAAAACTTATGGGTCCGCGTAACAGTCATGTTAATGACGTAAGCCAAATTAATACTATCAGACGACGTGTTGCTCCACGAACGTCTCCAAAAAGTATTGTTTTTCGTTAGGTTAAAAATTGTGAAGTCTAACGTAGCATTTAGAATAGCACATTGGAATTATGGCTACTAATAATGAAATTATAATTAGACTATAATTAATTTCAAAATGCAAAAAACAGGATTTTCAAAGTTTTTAATTTTCAAATTATTTTTTTAACTTCCCACTACGTAGGTATGTAGAAAACTGATTTTTCCCCAATTTTCGAAAGTCGAGTTTCCACCAGATCTCCACGTTTTGAACTCCTATGGAGCTTTTTCGACTATTTTCACGATGACGTCAATATGTCTGTATGTATGTATGTGTGTGTGTGAGTATGTATGTATGTGTGTGTGTGTGTGAGTATGTATGTACGTAAACATCTCATAACTTTTTAACGGCTTGACTGATCGAAACGCGGTTGATAGCATTCGATTGGATTCTGCTCGACTTAGACTTTCTGAAAATTTTGAACCAAGTCGGCCCAGAAGATTTTAAGAACTTTAAAGAAACCTCAAAAAAACATTTCTGATGATGCCATGATTCTGAAGATAAAAATTCTCAATCCAGATGGAATTCGCGAAAAAAATAAACAGTGAACTCCTAAACTCTATTGTCTTGTCTAACATTTTGGCGTTGGATCTAGGCTGCTAGAATCTGATGATGGAACAGGTAGGTCACCATGGGAACTTCTAAACTAAACAAGATAAACCCATCTAGTTTGGACTCATTCGTTGTATTTTTACAAACACCCTAGTGCTAAACAATTTCCAAGTTCTCATGATGGAGCTGGAAGGTGATCATGGGAACTTAAGAATAAAATGAAGCAGTAACATCGCCTTTGGGCTCATTTGATCAATTCTTTTAAAGACTTTTGGGCAGGATGATTTCCAGAGCCTGGTGTTAGAGCTCCTAAACTGAACCGGTTAAATCCATGGAGTATGGGATAATTCGGTTTATTTTGTAAAACTCCTAGGTGTTAGATGTTTTATTGGATCTGATGAAGAAATTAGAAGGTGGCCATCCGAGGTTTGGCTGATATAGGTGGCTTTTATCGCTAGAAGATTTGCAGGGTTTGCTTTGCAGAAAAAATTCCCCGTGTTGGTCCCAGGCTTCTTTAAAGAATAGGCCAACTGCCGTTCTGCCAGGCAGGTCGTAAAAGGCGACTGAGTGGCTATTTGTGTCACTACCATCGTGACTACTAAGTGGTAGAGTCTAGGTTGTAGAGCATCGGCTCGACCGGGTCTGGTACCACCGCCTTACATATTCCTGCCACAATAGCGTCCATGCTGGTCACTGTCGTGTTCCGGTTTGGAGGGTAAGGTAGGCGGTAAACTTATGCATGTGGCATTACAACTCGCCACAAGATAGCAACGCACCATTAACATCTTTGGTGTCTATATTTTGGTGACTCTTTCCATCAGGAGACCCATCTGCTTGTTTGCTATCTCATGATATAAAAAAAACTATGGAAGGTTGCCATGGAACTCTTAAACTAATAAAATAAGCCCATCGAGTGTGGTTTGATTTGTTATATTTTGGAAAAAAGGTATTTTTAAATCAGTATTATTTCCAAGGTAACATGGTGGAGCTAAAAGGAGACCATGAGAGCTTGCAATAACAACTCAAGCTCGTTGATTTAGAAACCATGGTAACCTTAACCACATGCTGCAGAATCCCTTTTCGAAGATCATCAACTCCCTTCACGTTTTGTTCTTAAAATAATGGATAATATTATTTAAAGAACAAATTATATTATAGCAGAATAGTGATCTGAGGATAAGAAAGTGTGTCGGGAGTTGTTGACATTTTTAATTTTATCTTGTTAATAAAAATATGTTTGAACTAGAAAAATCTATGCTTATGTTTTTACTTCTGTGAGCGTAAAAAACTTGAATTTAGCGGAAAGTTTCAGGAATGGCCTGCAGGGTCAACGATTTACAGATTTTTTTCATATTATAACCTAGCAAATAAGCAGATAAATCTCCTAATGGAAAAACAAACCAAAGCTTGTAGACACCAAAGATGATAATAGTGTGTTCTTATCCGTTTGGCGAGATAGAAATGACACACATGAGCCTTGACTTGACTTTAGCGGAAAGTTTCAGGAATGGCCTGCAGGGTCAACGATTTACATATTTTTTTTTATATTATAAGCTAGCAAATAAGCAGATGAATCTCCTAATGGAAAAACAAACCAAAGCTTGTAGACACCAAAGATGATAATAGTGTGTTCTTATCCGTTTGGCGAGATAGAAATGACACACATGAGCCTACAGGCTACTTTACTCTCCAAAACGTAACAAGAAAAAGACAAGCGTCGACGCTTGCTTATTATGTCATAAAATAGGATTTAAGTAGATGATTATAATAATTGCCTTTAGCCTAGGCCCTAGAGAATCAAATTCCAAAAGATCGTCTTTTTTCTGCCAGGCAATTTGTAACGGTTGGCCAAATGTATCATTATCATCGTGGATACTAGGCGAAAGAGTAATACAATGTCTCATCCGGGATTGGTACCACGACCCAAACTTTTCCTGCCCTAACAGCGTCAGAATGTACTTCACTGTCACTGCCAATATTGGGTTCTACTTTGGAGGGTAAAATAACCGATAAACTTATCCTTGAGTATTAGCCATACGTATCTTAACGCAGTATTAACATCTTCAATGTCTACAGATAATGATTATTTCAATCCATCTGAAGAACAATCTGCTGTTTTACTATCCCACGGAAAAAATCTATAGTAAATGAAAAAGTTTGTATGTGTGTTTATTATTTAGGTATCCTCACGCCCGTATCCCGGAGAAGTAGGCAGAGGTACAACATATTATCCACCCACGATTAGCCGAAGATGCTTAAGTTCCACAAGGTGATAGGTGGACAGCCTATCACCTACCGGGCACTTTTCCAATCCCGGGAAACGTTATTTTTAACAGAAAACTGAAAAATACATTTTGTTGGTTAGCCCGACCCGGGAATCAGACCCGGAACCTCGTGTGGTCAACGCTACCACCGGACCAATAGCCCACAGAGGCAATATTTATTTATTTATTTTATTAAGTTTATATTATTTAAATGTCTGAACGTTTGTTGCTCAACCACTTAGTTCCAAGTTCAGTTTCACAACATCCCGCTCGGATATATGGTACCACTGCCTTACCTATTCCTGCCGCAATAGCGTCAATGCTTATCATTGTTTTGTTCCAGTTTTGAGTATAAGTAAGCCAATAGACTTATGCATGTGGCATGGCCATCGCGCCACTCGGATAGCAACGCACCACTTCCATCTTTCTCTTTCAATCAAGAAAACCATCTGGTTGTTTGCTATCTAATCATATACAAAAAAAACCATTCCAGACAATTCCCTATCATCCTCTCCCATTCAATAGGCTAATTTTCATCCCGTAATTAAACATTGTTTCCGTGGGATTCACTAAAGGCTAACGCGCAGTAAGTTGCAAAGTAAAGCTATATCATACGAACGCTTCAAAGTGCGTAATTAATTACAATTAGTACGCGCCAAATTTACGTATTGCTGAAGATAATTAATTAGCGAATTAATTTATGCATTCATAAATTACGGTTAATGGCGTTATTACGTCTGCTACTTCCTTATTGTTGGTTATTAATAATCATCTGTATGTTTATTTTATACCTATTTTATAGAATCTGGAATTAAAAATAAAGAGACTTTGCCATTTAGACCGTGGACCCAAGAACATTTCTATTTATGGTTTATAACAAGCTGATTTTCCGTGACCAGCTTTGTTTCTACGAGTCACCCATCTTTTCTATCTTCGAAAAATTTCGAATCGCGTAACTAGTAAAAGTAGATAAAAAGAAAGTTTTAGAGTGTAGGACCAAGAAAAGATTCCATTTTACGTGTAAGACAAAGTTACCCTTGAATTATAATAACAATTAACAAGATTTTGTAAGAAAATTAACCTGATTTTTAATAAATTGGTGAATATCAATTTAGAAATTTCAGAATTCCAATATCTTTAAAGTGGAGGACTCATCAGAAAAACAATCTAATGTATAAGGCCAACATCTTTTAGTGTTTTTTTTTAAATAATCAAGCGCTTAAAGTGAAAAACTAATTATTGTTATTAATCAATATTTTTCCTTCATCAAATTAACATGTTTGAAGCCTCCTAACTTATTAGTTACTCAATTCGAAATTTTTCGATGCGAGAAAAGATGGGCGTTTCGTTAAAACGAAACTGTTTACAAAACTTTTGCTTGTTATTAATCATAAAATAAAATACTCCTATGGCCATGGTCTAACTGTGGTCTTTTCTGTATTAAAGAATAATAAACAAGCAAATGGCTTTCTTAACAGTAAAACACCACCACACCCAGTCGAGTGATTAGCGATCTTGACTACGCAATTGACGGGAATCGAATTCGATTCCAGAAAAAGATAAAAAAATGTGTGATGAACATTATATATGTTTGTATTTCTGGTTTTGGGTTTTTATTTAATAAATTTATGTAGTTACAAATCTATTAGCAACTTTTAACAATACGGCAACACAAGCAAATACTTACTTTAAGGTAAGATAAATTTGTAATTCGTGTAATTAGTCCAGAAATATTTTTTGCTTCATAAAAAATTGGTATAGTGTATGACGGGCCACGCGCAATGTAGAGTTCCGAAGTTGCCCAACGCAATAATGCGGATTAAGAAGAGGGCTTTTATATTTTCATATAATGAACGTTTAACCTATTTAACGTCAATGACAGATATCCGCACTACGGGTTCACTGCCTTTAAAAACTTCTCTGAGTACATTTTATATGTTGGTCGATTGTTACTCAAAAACTTGTAAAGCCAACTAAGCCGTGATAGTTTTTCTTTTAACTTCATTATATTTACTACAGTCGGGATTTTTTGAAAGGAGGTTGCCAGCTATACGGCTAATTTTGGAGGTGGCCAAAATTAGCCGTTTAGCTGGCAACCCCCTCTAAACGGTTCCTTCACGGTTCAGCTAAAAGGTTCCTTTTACACTTTAACAGGTTACTGACTGTAACCAAAAATTAGCAATTTAAAGTTTATTATTTCACTTTGTTTTCTAAATTGAATTTGAAATATTGTTTTCATAATCCTACAATATTTTTTAAAACCCTATCCAATGTTACCCACATTATGGGGTACATGAGAAAACTTTACATGTAGGAGTGCTACCCCAAAAAAATATTTTTCTAGATTTTACGTTACCACTTAGTTACCGTAATTGTTTTTGGGACTAATCACACTTACGAATCTAGCCACAAAGTAAGCAAATTATTTGCTTGTGTTATGGGTGTTAGTCAACGATACGAATACATAGAAATACATAGATAAATACTGGAATGTATTTAATAATCACCCAAACCCGGAAATACAAACATTTATGCTCATCACACAAATTCTTGTCCCCGTCGGGGATCGAACCCGAGCCCTGTCGACTGCGTAGTCAGGGTCGCTAACCATTCGACCAACAAGGCGGTCAAATTAATATGTATATTCGTGCCAAATTACAGCTTTCTAGTAGTCAGGTTCTCTGAGCAACACTGAGGATAGACGGACGGACAGACATATCGAAACTATTAAGGGTTCCTAGTTTACCTAGGAACCCTGAAAAAGACAAATATCGCCTAGATTACTAAGATCGCAATAGTTCCACATCTAGTATTCCGATCTTCAAAATAAGGGCCGTGAGGATGTGGGTTTTGTTCTAGATTAATTTAAATTCCTGCTGCACGCTAGCCACTTCCTTTAATCTGGCTTGCATTTCCACGTCTATTGTATTTTCGAAATTTGGTTGTTGAAAGCTTTCCAGAGCGGACCTCGGGTTAAGGAAACACAAATCAGTGGTACCAAACTCGGGTGAGATGTTGCAGAATTTGTAGTCACGATTATAGCAAACCGTTTGCCCATTAGAAATCTCGCAGAATGACAATATCTGTATTCTTCAAAGGGAGCTCGAGCCAATATGATTAGTATTTATTCTTTTTTTTTATATCATAAGATAGCAAACAAGTAGATGGGTCTCCTGATGGAAAGAGTCAACCATCCTATAGACACCAAAGGTGTTAATGGTGCGTTGCTATCTTGTGGCGAGGTCTAATGCCACATGCATAAGTTTAACGGCTACCTTACCCTCCAAACCGGAACACGACAGTGACAAGCACTGACGCTATTGCGGCAGGAATAGGTAAGGCGGTGGTACCTGACGCGGGCGAGACAATGCAGAACTCTACCACCTAGTAAATATTCAAATAAACTATTTTATGATAGCGCGTTATATAGACTATAAACTATGTTTTTCTAGCGCACTACGTTATATATTATATTATAAGTTATAACGTATCACTGTAACACTTATCGCGTGAGCCGGTCAAGATAGCGCGATAAACACTCATCACAACGTCACACAGCGAGTAATGACTGAGCGCTATAACGCTGTAAACTATGTTATAAACCATGCTGTGTGTCTACGGCTATAAACCATGTTATAACATCTAGCATCTACGGTCTAGCTCATTACTCGTTATATCGCGTAGTTCCTAACTTCGTAGGTTATAATGTTATAACTACGGCTTACGCTAGCTGCTAAATATATAGCGTGGCGTTATTTTATAGCGTCGAATGCGAATCTAAATAGCGTACGCTATACGTTGAGTATGCATAGCGCGCTATAATTCAACGCTATGCATTATATTAACCACCATTAAATATGATGCATGCTGCTTTGGTTCAGACATGAAGAAAGAATGACGGTTGAACGGTACACAAAACAATTGCCAGAAGCAACACGAGGAAAATTCAGATTTTTACGCAAAAGAAAGTTTTTTATACAAACGTTAAGTAATTATATGTCTTAAAGAATAAAAGAGGTGATAGTAGTAATCATAAAGACCACAATACGTAGACATTTTTAAGCATTAAGTTATTAAAACAACGTAGTCGTAAAACACTAATAAGACGGTGATATGACCCGAGGGAATTCTTCTCAAACTGTTATCTTTAAAAGTAAATAAGATTCAAATTACCCCTTTTCTAAAGGGATCTAAAATACGAATTTTAATAACATTTTCCAGAAACACGTTGAAAAGTTATTTTGACCAGTAAAAATTCTCTCTAAACTTATTAAAAAGTAATCAAATCACGCAAAAAATATTTCATCGTAAAATATGCTCTAAAGACGAAAGCAATTTTACTAGTGTTGTGAAAAATTTTAATAAAGATCACTTAATATTTTTTGTAAATTTTAAGCTTATAGCTTTTGAATTTATTTTTAAAATATACAGCATGTAAAGAACGGATAGACCGTGGTCCCTGGAACAAACTTTTTTTTAAATTAATAACAAGCTGAATTTTTGTGGCTAGCTTTGTTTTGACGAAACGCAAATAACATCTATCCTCGAAAAATCTCGAATCTCGAATAACATTAATTATTATTTGCTTCAATTGTTTAATTATTTTATGAAAAACTTTTGTTCTACACATTCAATGGTTTTTCTGATGAGTCTTCCACTCTAAAGATTCGGAATTATGAGATTCTTAAATTGAAAATAATCAATTTAAAAACAACCTAATTTTCTCACAACAGCTTGTTAATCGTTATTATAATTCAAGAGTTACTTTGTCCTACACGTAAGGTGGAAACTATTCTTAGTCTGACATTCTAAATTTTTTTATCTATCTTTATTAGTTACCCGGTTCGAGATTTTTCGAAGATAGAAATAATGGGCGTCTTATCAAAGACGAAGCTGTTTAATGAAATTCAGCTTGTTATTGATAAAAAAAGTTTGTTCCTGAGACCACTGTCTAGGATTACCGAAAATTTGCGAAAATATGCCATTTTTACATTCTAGTTATGATGACATTTCTTTTTTTTGTAAGAAATGCAAAATTGGCATTTTGTGATTTCTTCTTATTTTCAAACCATGCAATGTAAAGCGTACACTGCTCGGACTTGTCGCGATCGCAGAACTCTCGAACCAAGCAATCATTTATTTTGCGCAGCATGAAGCGCATTACACATTGCTTATTTTGTGTATTTCCTTGAATTTTACTATTATTTATAAAAAAGCATTGTAGAATCTATATTAATATTATAAATGCGAAAGTTTGGATGTTTGGTTGTGTGGATGTTTGGATGGATGGATGTTTGTTGTTCTATCACGCCAAAACTACGGAACGAATTTAGACGAAATTTGGCACACAGGTTGATAATGGAAGCCTTAAGTCCTGAAATACCACATAGGCTTTTATCATTTCCCCCGTGTTAGTTCGGGCTCCTGTAAAGGCAGGTCGTAAAAAAGCGAACGATTGGCTATGTGAGTCACGACCATTGTGTATTCTAGGTTGTATAGTCAGTGCTTGTCACTGTCGTGTTCCGCTTTGGAGTTAACGTATGCATGTGGCATTAGACCACGCCACAAGATAGCAACGCACCAAATAGCTACATTTTTTAATAATTTTTTGAAAAAACATAAATTGCTTGAAACCTAATGTCTGCCTAATTTGTCGATAGGTGAACCAATTCCTACTTTCATGGAACTTGAAACCTCCCTTTTTTATCATAATACGAGTATAATACTTTTTTTATTATAATAAGATAGCAAACAAGCAAACGGCTTTCCGGAAAAAGGAGACAACCATCGCCTTTAGACATCAAAGATGTTAATGGTGATTTGCTATTATTGTGGCGGGGTTTTAATGCCACATGCATAATTTTACCGGCTACCTTACTCTCCAAAACAAGATATCGACAAATTGGTTTATGCTATTAAGTGAAAGGAAATAATGTGTGTGAGTCACGCAAAGTTACATGGAAATATTATTATTTGATAAAAATATCCTGTTGGGGATCGTCCCAAGTCTTATCTCGTTTGGCGTCACCAGGCGTATTAAATTAGTCAAATTTTATAAGATTGTGAAATAAAATTTAAAAGATTTATTGTAAAACGTCATAGCAGGTCATCGGAATTCATAAGCTTCGAAGAATTCCAAAGGGCAATAAGAATTGAAAAATAGATCACTCATAAGACCAGTAATTAAAAATCGAAATCGATAAATGTATTATACTAACAATTTTTTATTGATTATTAAAAAGTTTTCATGGCCTCAACAATATTATTTTTATCTCGAATTAAAACTCGAATACTTTACAACACTAATTTTTTCCAAGGTATATTTTAGCGTTCGGGTACAAATCCTCGGTTACTGGGGGTTCACCGCGACAAATTAATTACAACTGCCATTTACCGAACCTTAACATCGTACGAAAGAAAAAACCTTTTATGTTTTCAATGTGCCTACTGAATTTGTAAATAATTAGACAATAGAACCCTTTTAAAATATTACATTAAGCATTTATACGGTTTAAACAAATTAAAATAATAACAATTAGGCAGGTTTCATCACGAGGTAGGCAAAGAGCAGACGCCATTCAACGCTTAATAGTTTCACAATGATTGAAATTGAGAGGAAAGGCGTTCGGTACCTAATAGTTTTGTCACATACTAGTATTTTCAAAAAAAAAACTATCCGTTTTTCGTAAAAGGTAAAACATTAGCAATGCATGTCATTCCTCCCGTGCCTGCTAAATTGTAAAGTTCTGCAACGTCCACCACTTGAGATTTTTAACTTCCCACTACGTATGTAGATAAGGAAGTTACTGATTTGACCTCGATTTTCAAAAATCGAGTTTTCACCCAGATGTCCACGTTTTGAGGTCCTAGGAACCTTTTCCGACTATTTTCACGTTGACGTCAGTATGTCTGTAAGAATGTGTGTGTATGTGTGTGTGCGTGTGTATGTGTGTGTGCGTGTGTATGTGTATATGTAATCATCCCATTGCTATCGAAACGTGATTGATGGCACGTGGTTTGGATTCCGGTTAACTTAGACTTCCTGAAAATTTGAACCGATTCGGTCTAGGAGATTTTGAGAAATTTGAAAAAAACACCAAAAAAATTTTTGGCGAAACAGTATTTTTTTAATATAACTTCCAGATTTATGTACCGATTGAGTACAAAAACTAATCAGCTCTATTCCTCAAAAAACTACGTCCAATACATAAATTACATCAAAATCGGTTTATCCGTTTGAAAGTAATCGTTGACAAAAAAATTAAAAAAAAAATGTTTTTGACATTGGACCATTTTTAGGTATTCTACGATATTTTAATATTTTAGTACTAAAAAAACTACGTCAAACGCCGTTTCAAAAATCAAAACCGAATCTAATTCCCAAAACTTATAGCTTTTCAAGATTTAAAATTACGTTGTTTTTAGCAAACTTACTTTTTTTTTAAATAACTTTCAAGTTAATTCACCGATTGCCTTAAAAATCTTATTAGATTTGTTTGGGATCTATCAATGAAGAAAATTATTTATTACATTTTATTATATTATATATTTATATTACACATTTTTTTCTTTAAAACAGAAGAACATTTCTCATTGTCGTATTCCGTTTAAAGGGTTAGGTGGTCGATAAATTAAGCCAGTCTAATTTGGCTTTAGTATTTTTTTTAGTTAGTAATAAAGTTTGTTTATTTTTTTGCTGCAGTCTGCCTCCTTTCACAAAAACATATTTTCTTAGCCGTAAGGCTAGTCGAAGTAATTCGACTGTCACTTTTAACCATTTATTTTCATCTGAAGATAGCAAAAAGTAGACGTCTCGCCGGTTGGTAGGAGACTACCATTATCTATAGACGCCAAAGATGTTAATTGTGCGAAGCTATCCGTGTGACGGGTTGATAATGCCACATGTATTAGATTACCAAGCTTAAGTTCGACCGCCGCGTTGGTCGCGTGGTTACCGACCCTGACTACGCAATCGACGGGGCTCTGGTTCGATCCCCGAGGGAACAAGCATTTGTGTGATGAGCATAAATGTTTGTATTTCCGGGTTTGGATATTCATTAAATATATTCTAGTATTTATTAATATATTTCTGTGTATGAGTACCATTGCCTAACACCCATAATACAAACAAATAATTTGCTTTTAGCTAAATCAGTAAGTGTAATTTGTCCCGTGAAATTTAAGTTACCGATACAAAGTTACCGATAAGCACTGACGCTATAGCAACAGAAATACGTAAGTCGGTGTCGAGACATTGCGAAAATCTACTTACCACTCAATAGATCAGTTTTTTAGCACAAACTAGCAAAAACAGAAAAACCTCGCACCAAAAAAAAAACACTTAAAAAATATCGTCCCTTTATATTCTTTTTTTATGCCAAAAATTTCATTAACATAATATATAGAATGAAAAAGTCAAACAAAGGTATACTTTCAAGAAAAGACCAGCTGCCGTTCTACCAGCCAGGTCGTATAACGCGCCTAATGGCTATATGGTAGACTATTAGATGGCCCACCACATCTCGCCAACGTATTTGATACCACCGCATTATCTATTCCTAAAGTCAATGCTTGTCATTATCGTGTTCCAATTTTAAGGGTAAGGTAGCCGATAGAGTCATACATGTGGCATCCCGCCACACTTATAGCAACGAACGATTAGCATCTTAGATGTCTGTAGGCGATGGCTTAGAAGAGCCATCTGCTTGTTTGCAATTATACGATGTAAAAAAAATACTTATCTTCTAAAAGCGGGTAGTGTAATCGTCCCCCCTCCCCTGTCAAAATTCCTGTAACTTTGAATCTATTCCTTAAAGTAAAGAAAAAATACGTAGTAAGGAATTTGAAATCCAATGATAACATCAAACAAAATAAAATCGTACTGAAAACGTGGCTTTGATTTCACGGCAAATTGAATAAATAAATAATCAAAGGTTTCTGAAAATCTTTATTAAATATTGTTATTTATCCTATCAATTTCATTTCAGCTTTCAATCAAATCAGAACACTTCAAAGCGAAAGAGCTTTGTGTGCCTTAGCTTAGCTCTCTGATTACTTTACCGCATTAAATCGCATTAGACTTTACACAAAATGGCAATTTGGTTATACGATTTTGACATTTTTCAATTCATTGCATTGTTATAAAAAACCCTAGATCCCGACAACGAACAAAACTGACACTCGAAAGTGTCCCTAATTTCATTTAAGTAGTTATAGATATAGCAAAAACGTATGTCTTTGCATATCCAACCTTAAGTGCAAGACTTGTAGTTGTTTTTACAAAGCAATGTACGAAAAGAAATAAAATTGACAGTGTCGCGATCGACGCGATTCTATTTGAAATGAGTGCACAATTTAAAATTGTGCGCTCATTTTTGGAGGACGTTTTTGACACACCGATTGTGTATCTTAGGTTTTTTATATCAAGGATTCATTGTTAATTTTACTACATTAGTATGAAATAGTGTAATCCCACTAATCATTATTAATTCCCCATGTTTGTCTGTGCCTCCTTTAAAGAAGAGATTCTGCTAAGCAATTCGTAAAAGGCGAACGATTCTCTATACAAGTGGAATACGGGCGTGGAGGTAATCTATATATATTTTATTACTAGCCGGCCCAGCAAACATTGTTCTGCTTTTTTTCTATGTTTTCTCACCTTTTAAACCTTCCCTGGACTTCAACAATTAATTCAAAACCAAAATTAGCCAAATCAGTTCAGCCGTTCTCGAGTTTTAGCGAGACTAACGAACAGCAATTGATTTTTATATAATATATAAGATAAATGCGAAAGTTTTGTTTTTGAAGTATCAAATTTAATTACCAAAATGTAATGACACTTTGGTAATTAAATTTGATTTTTTAATGACGACCTAATATATAAATCATACTTGAATATTATATTTTATGGATTCAGGCGTCACTTTGCGGAATTCCATAATTCAAAGAGAAATATTTATTTATCTTTGAGGTTTATATACTCAGGGTCTTTATTATTAATTGAATTCATTACCTAGATATCTGGAAATCCACAACCGTGCGATTCTCTAGGCACTTTTTACCACACACTACTCCTCTGTGGAATCAATTACTGGCGGGGGTATTTCCGAACGGATACGACTTAGGGACCTTCAAGAAAAGAGCATACTCCTTCTTAAAAGCCTGGCGTCGCAGCTGCAAGACCTTTGGTGATGTGGCTGTCCATGGGCGGTGGTAATCACCATCAGGTGAGCCTTCTGTTCAAATTCAAATTCAAATTCTTTATTTGCACAAAATAGGGTTGGAAAAGATTTTATACATAAATAGATGTGCTTAAACCTATTTTGCCAGATAAATGGCATGCAAATTTATGAGTTCAGATTATTGTCATGTATTATTTAAGAAAAACTCATATTTTTTACATTTATACCTAAATAAATTATTAGACAATAGACAGTAATAAATATCAATATAAATTGTATTGAAAAAAATATATATATAATTGTATTTGATGTCAAGAGAGTACAAAAATGTTTATTTAAAAAAAAATGTCAAAATGAAATAAAAATTATGTTCTATCAATTCGTTCGTTTGCCCCTTTTTTCTATAAATATGTGATGCCATTGCATGAAAAGACAGCACTTAATAAATGGATAAAACCCGCCGAGGGCCGGAAAACAAAGAAGACCCCGGCGACACAATCATCTGCATATATTTACCACATTCTCCTCCACTTCAGTAGCAAACACAACACACAACGCACGTTTCACTTCGCGACCGAAGCATCATCAGGAGAAACGAACACTGCTCCAATGAACTTTAATGATTATTATCACCTTTTCTTAAGATAATCGGGACTGACTAGGTGGTAGAGTTCTGCATTGTGTCGCCCGGGTCTGATACCCGCCTTACCTATTCCTGCCGCAATAGTGTCAGTGCTTGTCACTGTTGTGTTCCGGTAGACCTCGCCACAAGATAGCAATCACTATTAACATCTTTGGTGTCTATTGGCAATGGTAGACTCATCAGAAGATCCATCTGCTTGTTTGCTATCTTATTATATAAAAACAGCTTTATGTTATCTTCGAGATAAGAGATTTTGATATACCTCGATATATTGTATCGATAAATTTTGCTTGGAATTTGAACGCAGGACCGCAATATCCAAATTTAAATTAACTTTCTACTAGACTAATGACAGAGCTATTCGTTTTGATAACAAATACAAAAATATTTCACCCGAGAAAAATCCAGAGAAGCTTAACAATGAAGCCTAATATGCCCACAGGGCAGGCTATTGCTATAATAAATAATTTACTCTCTGTTTTTATGCACGGAGCATTCACTAATTTGAATGTAAAGCTGTATACACATGAGTACAAATAAACTCACTTCCACCTCATTTTTTGTGCTTGTACTTTTAGTTTACGTCATTGTTATTTAGTTATTACATTACATCAGGGTTGTATTACTTAAACAAATACTAGTGACATGGGCACGATAGTTAAAGTTCATACGTAATCACGGATTAAACTGAATACGCCATTCAGAGCAAGTCAGTGTCGCTTGCATTTAAATACATAAATACATAATTATAATACTTACCGATGAAATAAAATCACTCAAGAGGTATTCCTTGAGCCTTAGCTTTTCATATGATACTATAAAATAGTACAATATGTCATATTTCTATTTTTTACGATATATCTGGGCCAGCGACTTCGTCTGCGCGGACTTCGTTTACTCCGCACAGCTCCTCCCCCGTAGATGATAACGTGATAATATGTAGCCTATATGTTGACCCGACCTGTTAGTAATATTCATACAAAATTTAAAGTAAATCCATGCAGTACTTTTTTAGTTTACCCCGGACATACATACAGACAAACAGACAAACAAAAAACACACAAACAGACAAACAGACAACAATTCTAAAAACTATATTTGTGGCTTCTATATTTCTATTCTATTCTTTTAAAAAAATATTCAATTACAGTTTTGACTTTTGTACGATTTTATTATATGTATAGACTATAGATGATAGCGATCAAAAAGTTTACCCACGGAGGTGACAATTTTGGAAAGCACAAATGTTATGAATTATTTAGGTTTTATTTTCCTACATTTGTAATAATTAATTAGTATCCATTAGAAAGTTTATTCTATGTATTTAATTAATATATTATAAATATATTAAATCAACACGACCTTACTTAAATTTTTACTGTTATATTATTAAAAGTAGACTTTGCATACAACATGGAGGTGACATTTTCAATGTATTTTTATTAATAATTAAAGTAAATATTTTATCTTTGTCAGCAATATAAAAATTCTTCAAAATTTAAGCTATGACAGTTAACCGTGGACAAAAATATAACGAATTATACAACTGTTTATATTTTTAAAGCCCGTGCACAAAAATAAATCACAGAAATGAGAAATACCCATCTACACGCGTTTGACATTTACGTACATTTGCTCATATGAGCGGCTACGAATTTTGCGCCCAACACCATGTCTATTAATATTTGTGTGATCTGTGTACCTATATAACCAATCAAAATATAATAAAAACAGAATATCGCTCAATGAAAATTCCTCAATGAAATTAGTTTAGTAATGTTCAAAATTTATTTTCACCGCGCAGACAATAATATGCGCGCTCAGACCGACACGTGCCGCGGCGCCAACTCGCTGTTCATAAACAAACTTCGATATTTATATGTCAAAAAAGAGATGTCAAAGCATCGTGACTATTGGGAGATAGAGTTGTATAATGTTTTTTTTTATGGAAGAGGGGGCAAACGAGCAGGAGGTGCACCTGATGTTGAGTAATCACCGCCGCCCATGGACATCTGCAATACCAGAGGCCTTGCAGTTGCGTTGCCCTTTTAAAAATGAGTACGCTCTTTTCTTGAAGGTCCCCATGTCGTATTTGTTCGGAAAAACCCCCGCCGGTAATTGATTCCACAAAAGAGTAGTGCGAGGCAAAAAGTGCCGGGCGAACCGCACGGTTGTGGATTTCCAGACATCAAGATGGTGTGGGTGGAACTTCAAATTTTGACGCGATGTCCGATGGTGGAAGTTAGCAGCAGGAATTAATCCAAACAACTCGTCGGAACACTCTCCATGATAGATACGATAAAAGACGCAGAGTGAGCTTACATCTCTGCGTAATGCCAAAGAGTCAAGCCGTTTCGTAATAGCCTGATCGTCAACGATTCGAACCGCTCTACGTTGAATGCGGTCAAGTGGAAGAAGCTGGTACTGGGGAGCTCCGGCCCAGAGATGAGAGCAGTACTCCACGTGAGGCCGAATTTGCGCCTTATAAAGTTGGAGACGATGGGCCGGCAAGAAATACTGCCTCGCTCTGCTGAGCACACACACACACACATGTATTTATATTGTATTAAAAACACTTGTACTGTTTTACTTGATTTTTACCAAGTGCCAACGATATTCAGTGTTGAGGATATCCCTACTAAATAAATGACAATACGCCATTAACATCTCATGCTTACCAAATATAGCTGACTCTTTCTAGTAGTACACGACTAACCAACTTATTAGCTAATGGAATATATTGTGCTTCCCAGCGCTGCATTTGTAAACTCAAATAACATTTGTTTGCCACTTTTGTAAATGGAGACAGATAACTTTACGTGTTTTGCGACGGTAACGTTAACTCTTATTAGAGATCAACTAAGTGAATAAATACTAGGTGATAAAGCTCTGAAATGTCTCCCCGGGGTTTGGTACCAGCGTTTTATATATTTTTGCTGCATTAATATCAGTGCATTATCGCCTCTGTGGTCTAGTGGTCCAGCGTTGGCGTTGACTACATGAGGTCCCAGGTACGATTCCGGGGTCGGGCACATTAAAAAAAAGTGTTTTTTCAGTTTTCTGAGAAACACAAAGTTTCCCGGTATTGGAAAGTGCCCGGTTGGCGATAGGCTTGCCACCTATCACATTTGTGGGACCAAGTATCTTCGGCTAATCGTGGGTGCACTTGTTGTACCTCTGCCTACCCCTTCGGGATATGGGCGTGAAGATACTTTTTTTTTAATATCAGTGTTTGTTGTAGTCGTAATCCAATTCAAAGGGCCAACATTGTGCTCGCGACATTTCCTCGGCACACATACAGAATGACTAGTGACTTACGTTCGATACTTCTGGAGAGTACTCGGTACTCAATTCTCATTAAAATGAAATAATAAAATTAGGGGCTTAATTTTTGACCAATATTTTTTGAAAAATAAGTGAAATGTGGATATTATACTCTCCTAAGTACGCCACACTAGTCGACATCCATCAAGGACACACCGCCGCCACCCCCCGCCCTCAACCACACTACCTGCGCGACACGTACATCCGCGCGGTGTCCAAGTATGGCACAGGTCAATATAGGATTGTCGGTGTACTGTTTACTAAGAAGTCTTTAATATTTATTTTTTATTTTATTTTTACTCATCATATATGATCGCCAACTGTCACGTCCTTAAATATTGAAGGTAACTCACCAGTCAGTCTGTATAGCCTCATACCATTGATATAATAAATTAACATGCAGTAGAAATAAAACAAACGACTTAACCCCGTATATTCCAAGAACCCTGAATCAGATGTTTACCAATTCTATATGAGACCAAAATGGAAAGTAAAAGATATCCAAATTGATTAAAATGGCTAACTTCTGAGCACAGACCACATGAATACTGGTTCTGAGGTAACAAATATAAAAATACAAATGGTTTAAGAAACTCTTCCTTTTTTGAAAGTTGGCTTAAAACTATTACACAGGTTTAAGTATAAACCGAACGTCGTTCTCGACATACCCTCCTCTACCATGAAGGTTAGCTGGGTGATAATTCATATCGTCCTATATACTAATTTTAACGAATGACTCTTCTAAGTAACTATAACATCAGATTTGTACACTATTTGAAGCACGGAAATATTAATATAACGTCAGTAGATTTCAAACGAAATTTTTCTGATATAAAAATAACCTTAAATATTATTCGATTGACCTGGGATTAGAATCCATTAAATAAAAGTCAAATGAGTTAACCACTAGATCAAAAACACAAAAAATAATGTTTTTAGGAATTCCATAGGGAATTGAATATTATTGACTAAATTATGGAATTAGGAAATATTCCTTAGGGAATTGAATATTATTGAATAAATTGCCTAAATTAGTATTACAACTCTTTAAATTAAAGTCGAATAGTTTAACCACTAGAACAAAAAGACAATAATGTTTCTAAGGAAATAAAAATTAAAAATTAAGACCGTAAAAATTATTTAACTGACCACGAATTAGAATATATTAATTAATGTCGAATAGATCGACCACTAGATTGAAATATGTCTAATTAAAAACTGTAAACATAATTTGACTGACCCTGAGTCAAAACCGTTAAATTAAAGTTGGGTTTCTAAGGAAAGTAATATTAATAATACGTGTAATTATTATTATTTTTCTCGTGTTGATTCGAGGCCTCTTTGAACGATAGACCATCTGCTATTCTGCCAGGCAGTTCGTAAATGGCGAGGAGGAGAGCATATTTAATTGTTAAATGTAGGGTATTCCTAATAAAAATATAGAATGAAATTATTAAAACTTTCGTGAGACATTATTAACTTTTAATTATAATCGCCTACACTCACGTTTAATCGGCGTAGGTTCCGACTAGTTTCGGACCTATATGAGGTCCTTCTTCAGGGTGAGTTACCCTATATGAGGTCTTTCCCCAGGGTGAGTTACCCTGAGGAAAGGCCTCATACAGATATAATTAATAGTTAACAATATAGAATGTTAAAATATATTGATATTTAAAATATCAAAAAGGTTAAAAATATAAAACGTGTGAACGCGCGCTAATGGTTTGTTGAATTTTTTAGCTCATCCACGCGTCGCATTTATTTGCGAAATTAATGAATTGCCTTTTTTGTTCGAAATGAAAATGGAAGGCCGATGTTTGGAATTTTCGGTAAAGCCGAGTTCGGCCTATTGTATTGTAATACGATTGTTTGAATTTGAATACTTTTGTAGATTAATGTTCTTTTTCAAACTCTTACTTTGATTAAAGTGCAAAACTATAACTTTATGAAATTAATAAAGTAAAAATTACTATTTATAAATACTATTTTATATACAATAGCATATTTTTTATGTCATAATATAGCAAACAAGCAGTTGGGTCTCCTCATGGAAAGAGTCAACCACCGTCTATAGACACCAAAGATCTTAATGGTGCGTTGCTATTTTGCAGCGAGATTTAATGCCACATGTACAAATTTACCGTCTACCTTACCCTCTAAACTGAAACACGACAGTGACAAGCACTGACTCTATTGCGACAAGAATAGGTAAGGCGGTGGTACCAGAACCGGGCAAGACAATGCAGAACTCTACCACCTAGTAGCCACAATGGTAGTGACTCGTATAGCCAATCGGTTGCCTTTTACGACCTGCCTGGCAGAACGACAGTTGGTCTTTTCTTAAAGGAGTCCGGACCAACACATGAAGGAAAAATTAAAATTCTGTTATGAGACACTGGCTTTCCTGTTATAGTACTGTTAGTAAGAATACTTTGATTAAAGCGTAAAATTAAAGTTATTAAATGAAAGAAATTGAAATTACTACAGTACCCGGCGATAAATATTGCACATCGAACTTTGGAAAAAGACAATCGGATAATTTCGGCTTCGTAAAGCGTTATCTCTGTCCCACACTACCTATGTGACGTTTAGTCAGTCGTTGTTCAAGTACGATAGAGTGCAGTCGCGTCCCGAAAAAAATATATATTTAGAGTTGTAACACCCACAAATTTAAATAATTTAAAGTTGTAATATGGCATCTTTCGGAAAAAGAGGGAAACCTTTACGAGGTCAGTCAGTAAGCGAAGCTGATAGATTTAAAAAAAAGTAGATGAAAATGTAAGTTGTTATTTTAAGAAGATTCAAGAGCGAGTTGCAAATGCCACTGGAATTTCAAGAAGAACTTTGAACAATATATTAAACGAAGTCAGTACTGAAACACATTCGACTGAAATTAAGTTCAGCACTCCAAAAAAAGGGAGACCAAAAAAGCAATTTCGTTTGGATATGGACGATTTTGATTACGATGTTGTTCGAAGAATGGTGTATGATTTTCACTTACGATTTAATGAACTGCCAACAATAAAATCATTAAAAGCTAAGTTATCTGAAGCTATTAATTACAATGGGTCTGAAAAAACATTGAGAAAAATACTTCATGACATGGGATTTCAGTTCACTAAAATGGAAGATAATCGAAAAATTCTAATGGAAAAGCACGACGTTAGTCTCAAACGAATGGAATACCTTGATAAAATACGCAAATTTCGCGAAACAGGAAAAAATATCGTCTACATGGATGAGTCATATATACATGCATCCCACACTAAAGGGAAATCTTGGAGTGACGATAAGAAAAAAGGAGTAAAAAAGCCAATTTCAAAAGGTCAACGTTTGATAATAGTTCATGCGGGAAATGAAAAAGGCTTTGTACCCGGTGCTTTTTTAACGTATAAATCCACGGACACTACAGGTGACTATCACAATGAAATGAATAACGATAACTATGAGAAATGGCTGGTTAACCAATTAATCCCAAATATACCCAGTGATTCTGTTCTAGTTATCGACAACGCACCCTATCACAACAAGTATGTTGAGAGACCCCCCAACTCAAACACCATTAAACGGGAAATGATCAACTGGTTAAACAGACATGAAATTCCAGTTGATCCAAAATTAACAAAAACCCAGATTTACGCTATTATATGTCAGCACAAGGAGAGGTATACAGAGTTTTCTGTGGACAAAATACTTGCCGAACATGGGCACACTGTGTTGCGATTGCCACCATATCATCCGGATTTTAATCCAATTGAAAATATATGGTCTCAACTGAAAGGCTATGTAGCCTCTAGAAATGTGGGTATGAACTTAACTACAGTAAAAACATTATTGACTGAAAAAGTAAACATGATCGGCGCTGAAGAGTGGAAAAAGGTTTGCGATCATGCAATCAAATGTGAGAATGAATATAGAAGCATTCAACACAGTTTAGACAATTACACTGATAGATTAGTAATAAATACGGCTGATAGTGACAGTGATATTGACCTCTTTGAGAGCACAGATAGTGAAATGGAAGTAATTGAGAATTAGAATTATTATTATTTTTATTGCAATGTCTCATTTTAGCAATAGGTATAATGGTGTTTATTATGTACACTAAAGCTGTAATGTTCCAAAATAATTAAATACGTAAACATAATGTAAAAATGTTTTTTTATTTTATTTTACCCCAACCTAAAGCCATCACTTATAGAAAAATTAGTGTATTTTATACAAAGAATAAAAATATCAAAAGAAGCAAATCATACTTGTTTTAACAGCTCCTAATAGGTACCGGACTGTTTGTATTTTGTGCGACAGAGATAACGCTCTACGAAGCCGAAATTAGCCGATTGTCTCTTTCCAAAGGTCGATGTGCAATATTTATTGCCGGGTACTGTAAATACCACTTTTTGTACCATGACCTTATTTTTTTTTTATGGAAGAAGGGGGGAGGGAGGAGGAGGGACCATACAAACGAGGAGGAGGTGCGCCTGATGTTGAGTGATCACCGCCGCCCATGGACATCCGCAATACCAGGGGCCTTGCAGTTGCGTTGCCGCCCGACCCTTTTAAAAATAAATAAGCTCTTTTCTTGAAGGGAAAAAGGGAAGGGACATGGGGAATGTCGTATCTGTTCGGAAAACGCCTGCCGGTAATTTATTCCACAAAAGAGTAGTGCGAGGCAAAACGTGCCGGGAGAACCGCACGGTTGTAGATTTCCAGACATCAAGATGGTGTGGGTGGAACTTCAAATTTTGACGTGATGTCCGATGATGGAAGTTAGCAGCAGGAATTAATCCAAAAAACTCGTCGGAACACTCTCCATGATAGATACGATAAAAAACGCAGAGTGAGCATACATCTCTGCGTAATTCCAAAGAGTCAAGCCGTTTCGAAATAGCCTGATCTTCAGCGATTCGAACCGCTCTACGTTGAATGCGGTCAAGTGGAAGAAGCTGGTACTGGGGAGCCCCGGCCCAGAGATGAGAGCAGTACTCCATGTGAAGCCAAATTTGCGCCTTGTAAATGGGCCGCCAAGAAGAAGAAGGCAGTGTTTCATATTAGAAATATAATTCTAATACGAAACACTACTTTCTTGTTGTACTATATAGATAGTAAGAATACATTTATTATAAGATCCCACTATAGATCTACCTTCACCGAGCTGGTTAAAGGATGAAAAATATTTTATATCCAATTAAATATGTCAATAAATAATATATTTCAAATGGGCTGACTAAAAACTTTATTGTTTATTATTTTTAAGCCGGCGCCAGATATAGTTTCAAATATTTGAACACGTGTTTGATTGCTATGTGTGGCTCGAGACTTCGAATATATATACATATATTCGACTATGTCTGGCGCAGGCTTTATACTATTTCATTGTTGAACCCATACATGACGAGTTCTACAAGGCAACATAGTCAAATGGCGGGGGCTTAGGACGGCTCCCCGCCACGACCGATACCCTGAGTAGCTAGGGACTATCCAGAATATGATTAATTAACAATTTTTTTTATTTTCAAACATTTTACTGGTTTGGACAAATTCCGTATCAACAAAAAATATGAAACCTATAGAATATTTACACGTTAGGTTGACTATTTTTTCCCGCCATAACATGATTCATGAATCCTCGCATTGAAAACTGTTTATATGTGACGCATCTCATAAATGACAAAGTTCGTGTCATTATCATCATAACTACTGGGTGACACTCTTAGATTTCTGCTCGTCTCGCCAAGGTTGACATGGTTTGGTCGCAAATGTATGTGTATATATATATCAATTGCTGAGATATATATATATATATATATATATATATATATCAATTGCTGAGAAATTATGGAAAAAAATAAGAATAGTTAAAAAGGCAGAACAACGTTTGCCGGGCCAGCTAGTCTAAAATAAATGAATTCATCTAATGGACTGAAAAAAACAGTATATTGAATATTACCTTAATTCACATATAATAAATAATTTAGGTTTCTATTAAAATACTTATTGATGAAAATAATGTTAAAGTGAAACGATTTTTTTATTTTTTTAATATTGTGTTTTAATATCTATACTTACAACGATATTTTCATCATTTTTACCCTGTGTGTGTTGTTTACTTTAGGACCATATATTCTTTTGGAAAAATGCATAAAATAAATAAATATTGTCATATAACAATGGTTGTATTCGTCCTAAAAGATAATTCGGATTTCTATTTTCGTAAAACGCTGTGAAAGGGTTGTCTTCGTTTAAAAAAACCGTTATCAAAAATTTTATTCTTGCTCTGTAGTGTACTAAATCAAGACTTAATCTTGCAAAAACTGTAATATCTTTCGAATAATCTGCTCAAATTATTACGATATTGCTCTGGAATAAAACTCGAAAACATGAAGTTTTCGTTGCGAATCGAAAACACGCTCTTAAACTACTAGGAGTTAAAATTCTGCAGTCTCCCACAATTGCCGCGTTTCCGATCCGGTAGTAGTTTTTAAAAAAATATGTTGACGTGTCAAAATAACTTGTAAAAAGTTTTATTGAATTAGTATTTCTGATTTCTGATTTGCGTTGATTTTTCCAGCTGCAATAGCGGCAATGCTTGTCAGTCACAGGTTTCGGTTTGGAGGGTAAGGTAGCCATTAAACTTTGAAATGAAAATTGTATTTTAAGTCAACATTCTCTTATAAAGGTTGTTTTTGAATGAATCTATCACTCTAGTTTCCCAAATAATCCCTAGGCCCTAAAACTTAATACGATAAGTGCGTCCTTAGTGTAGGAACACATCTGGCGATAAGATCATTTTATTTTACGCAAGTTTTTTAGCGTAGCTAAATAAGATATTAGGCATGCAGTTAGTACAAGAAAAGTGGTATGCTATGCGTGTCGGTATCATCGCGACTTTTAGATGCTAGAGTTCGGCAACGTCTCACCCGGGTTTATGGAACCATCGTCTTACCCATTCCTGCTACAAAAGTATCAATGCTTGCTTACTACAAAAGGTAGTCGTTAAACTTATGCATGTGGAATTAGACCACGCCAAAAGATAACAACGCACCATAACGTCTTCGGTGTCTATTGGTAACTTATCTCTTTCCATCAGGAGAGCCATCTGCTTGTTTGCTATCTCATAATATTAAAAAAAACAATAAAATTCCCAGAAGCGGGCATCGCATTAGCAACTAATATTTTGTGTTGCAAATGTCCACAGGCAGTGGTGATCACTTCCCAACAGATGGCCCACTTGCTTCTATGCCTGCATATACTAAAACTGCCAAGTGTGAGACGGACTCGCGCAAGAATTCTGTTCCATCGTCTATAAAAAACAGCGAAAATTATCACGGTTCATGAGATACAGCCTGGCGACAGATGGACAGACAGCCAGACACATGAATGGATAGCGGAGTCTTAGGTATTGGGTCCCGTTTTAACCTTCGAGACGGAACCCTAAAGCGATGAACGATACGCTTTCGACGTTAATTTGACCAGATGTGTTCCAACACTAATTATGTGTAGGACCACTAAACTGTCAAGAGAAATCTTGAGGATTATCCCTAGATTAGTGTTAAATGTGGCGTATGTTTATACTTAGCGCCATCCAATAACAAACCGATATAAACATATTGGGTCCCTCACATAGAACGGGCTTAATGGCGCAGATAAGTGATCCGCTTTTCCGACGAATGGAATAGTTATTGTAACGATTCAACTTATAAAGTTTACAGAGTAGAAAGATACCTTTTACATTTTATCTAATCGTATTGACATTATACAGGCTTTTGGTTTCAATTACGTCTTATCTTTTAGGATAAAGGATCAATATGAAAAAAAAATTGAAAATCCAAAAGTAGACGCCGCAACGTTTTTTTTTAACTTCCCACTATGTATGTAGATAAGGAACTAATTTTGCCCCGATTTTCGAAAATCAAGTTTTTACCGGATCTCCACGTTTTGAGGTCCTAGGAACCTTTTCAGACTATTTTCGTGATGACGTCAGTATGTATGTATATATATATGTGTGTGTGTATGTGTGTAGGTAAACATATCATAACTTTTGAACGGCTGGACTGATCGAAACGCGGTTGATGGCATTCGATTGGATTCCACTCAACTTAGATCTCCTAAAAATTTGAACTCAGGTGATTTTGAGACATTTTGAAAAAACCCGAAATAAATTTTTGGCGAAACAGTATTTTTTTAATATAACTTCCAGATTAGTGTACCGATTGAGTACAAAAACTAATTAGCTCTATTCCTTAAACAACTACATGTAATGCACAAATTGCATCAGAATCGGTTTATCCGTTTAGGAGTAATCGTTGACGAAACATTTTGAAAAAAGTGTGTTTCCGACGTAACTTCGAAATTTTTCAACCAATCATTCTTTGGTATTTTACGATATTTTAGTACTAAAATAACTACGAAGAATGCCGTTAAGAAAAACAAAATCGAATCTAAGTTTGAAAAGTTACAGCTTTTCACATTAATTACTTAATATTTTTTAAATAACTTTCAGGCTAATACACCGATGACTTAAAATTCTTTTCAGCTTTTCTCCTTATAACACTGCATCAAATACCGTTAATTGTATCAAAATCGGTCAATTTGTTTGGGATTCATCAATGACGAAATTTAATAAAAAATGTTTTATTGACATTGCTTCGAAATTTTTCAACCTATCGATTATTTAGCTAAAGCAATATTTAAGATCTTATAAATTGAGTTGAATGCCATTCGAAAGATCAAAATCGATCATCGTTTCCAAAATATTCAGCTTTTCAAAAATTAATATACGTATACTGCCATTTTTAACAAAATAGACGTTTTAACTCAAAAAATCTATGTTTATAGTTTTTGCTCTTTTGAGCTTAAAATAGCGCGCTAAAATAGAGCTTAATTTAGCGAGAAGTTTCAGGGATGGGCTGCAAGGTTACACATTTTTTTTATTTAAATTATTTATCTTAAAAAAAACAGATCCAAATGAAGTGATTTTCAAAAGGGATCTATTCGGAGTGGATAAGATAATATTGATAATAAAATAAAGTGAATTCTTAAAGCCAATCAACCTATTTCGTGTTTACAGACAAAAAAATATCAACTGACAGCCATCAAAAATTTTTTTTCAACGAGTTCTTTAGAGAGTTTTAATTAACTCTCTTCAAAGGCTTGAATTTATACAGAATTTGAAGAATTAAGGTTTCTCTTTATAATCATATACTTTTTATATCAAATTAGTATATGAATTTAATACTGAGTGTGATTGAATTTGGTTGAGCCATACATTTTCTTTCAAACGACAATAATGCATAGCCGCGCCGTGCCGTGGCGTGCAATAAATATACTATTACACGAGCTGACCCGCGCAGCTTCGACCGCAAATAGATTAGCATGTCGTCAAGATAGCTTTTCATACAAATTTCATCCCCTATTTCAAACCTTTTGGGTTGATTTTTTTAAAAAAATGCCTACGTTTGACCCCGGCTCTTCTTCTATGCCAAATTTCAGGAAAATCGGTCCAGCGGTTTAGCCGTGAAAGCGTAACAGACAGACAAACAGACTTTCGCAATTATAATATTAATATGGATATGGATATGGATTCTGAAATTGCTTTAAAAAGTAAAGCCGATTTAGAAAAACTACAAGCATACAATAACAAGCTCACAATCAAGAAAAAATATGGTGGTAAAACGCGTGGTCAACCGCTTGCACATTTTTTTATTTAAATTATTTATCTCAAAAAAAAAACAGATCCGAATAAAGTGATTTTCAATAGAAATCTATTCTGAGTGGATTAGATAATATTGATAATAAAATAAAGTGTTGTTTTATTTTATGTTTTAATATGTTTCATGTAATAATACGCTTGAGGTATTGTGGCTTTAAAAGCATCGTGTATGAACGAAATCAGTTGCGCAATAATAGTAAAAAATTTGATTGAAATGAACTGTTGACTAATTATAGGTAGTAATTTGTTTTTGTGATATATATTATATATTATTATATAGTTAATAAATTACTTCCCCTTATATTATTATTATTAATTCTTAATGATCGCCTATAACCGAAATTCGACCAAAGACTAAACAATGAAATATTTTTTAAGTTTGACGACCGATTTTAGCCGCAAAGAAATATCTATATTAATTAATATTATAAATGCGATAAAAAAATATATTTGATGTTTGGATGGATGGATGTTTGTTACTCAATCACGCAAAATCTACAGAACAGATTTAAATAAAATGTGGTAGGCAAGTAGATAGACCTGAAATAGCATATAGGCTACTGTTTATCCCGGAAAAATTAGGTGATCCCACGGGATTCACCAAAAACATTTATAATGCAGCGGACTGCACGCCGCAGCTAATATAAAAAATAGAAGTGTTTCGAAGTGAAATTAAAGAAGAAGTAGAATAATAATAGTGTCTAATAACAATGGAATTTCAACTAGTGCCGACGATGAAAAGTATACATTATAAGATAACCAAATACTTGCACTGATTCACAATCAAATTTTTCACTATTATTACGCAACTTATTTCGTTTATACACGATGCTTCTAAAGCCACAATACCTCAAGCGTATTATTACATGAAACATTTTAAAACATAAAATAAAACAACACATATACTCTTGGTTATCGATAGACTTAGAATCATCTTTTTTTATAAGATAACAAACAAGCAGATGGCTCTCTTGATGAAAAGAGTGCCTTGCTATCCCTTTGGCGGGATTGCAACGCCAGATGCATAAGTCTACAGGTTGCCTTAATAAAATTAGTGTAGATAGAAAATATCTAACATCACAACTTCTAAAATACTAATAAATCAATAACTCGTGTTTTTAAGTTATTTATGAGCACGAAAAAGTTTATAAAAAAACCGTGTATTTTACCTTAGGGGACCATCGTTTTCAATATTTACCGAAACGAATATCTATTTTCAGTCTCCATAGGACGCGTGATGTCAATCAGTGTATCTCCATCTTAAAAGTTAATCCATCAATTTGAACCATGAGGTATCATCGCGGACAAAAAAGAAGAATAAATAGTCAACATTATTTTAAATCAAATATAATAGTCACAGTGTATTTGACATACATATATTTTAGTATCATTACGATAACTCTCTTGCATTATAGTTAGAGTCAACCAAACATCAACTAACAGTAAGTTGGTTATTGAAATAGATGGTAAATAATAAATAAATAAATATTCGCCGGACAAATTACAATTACTGATCTAACCCCAAAGTAAGCAAATTATTTGCTTGTGTTATGGTGTTAGTCAACGATACTAATACATAGAAATACATATATAAATACTAGAATATATTTAATAAGCACCCAAACCCGGAAATACAAGCATTTACGCTCATCACACAAATGCTTGTCCCCGTCGGGGATCAAACCCGGGCCACGTTGATTGAGTAGTCAGGTCGCTAACCAATTCGGCACCAACCAAATGCTGATCGTCATCGTCGCATTTTACTGGCTTGAAAAGGTATACCACTTTTTTCTTGCAGTAATCTGGACTGAAAGCTTTACGTGATCATCCGAGGAATATTAGTGTTAGCCCACCACCACCAATAGCCCACAGATTGACATGAAACCCCTTTTGTGATCGAACTCTTAACCTCGTGTTCTGAACCGAATAGGCCATTCACTGGACTTCTACATAACATGGTATACAACATTTGATGCAAATTTGTCCTGCCGTAAAACGAATAATCTTTATATTACGGCAATCTTTAAAATAAATAATTATTAAATGATTAACGTAATTATTTGATACTAGCTGTTGCCAGCGACTTCGTCCGCGCGGACTTAGTTTACTCCGCACAGCACCTCCCCCGTAGGTGATAGCGTGATAATATGTAGCCTATATGTTGACCCGACCTGTTAGTAATATTCATGCAAAATTTGAAGTAAATCCATGCAGTACTTTGAGTTTACCCCGAACATACATACAGACAAACAGAAAAACAGACAAACATACAAACAGATAAACAGACAAACAGACAAACAGACAAAAATTCTAAAAACTATATTTTTGGCTTCGATCGATCTACAATCGGTAGATCACGCCCAAGTATTCTTTTAAAAAATATTCAATGTACAGTTTTGACTTTCCTACGATTCTATTATATGTAAAGATATTTGTTCATGAGTGTACACGGTAAAAAGTATTTATTTCAAATCTATCGAAGGAAACAAATTAAGCACTTTAATAGATAGGGCGTGTAAATAACTTACAGGGGATGAAAAGAGCCGTGGCCTATGCTCGATTCAATAAGAAATACTGGATGTGACAAAATAGAGATAAATTATAACATTAATACGTGAAGCGAAAACTTTATACCCTTTTTGAAAATGTTACACCGTCTGAGGAGTATGCAGTTAGTTACAATGGCGGATATGCAGACAATTTCTATTTTTCATATCGTTTACCTTGATATTGTTATTATTAATTGAAATAAATTGAATCAATAATAATAATAACGCTAGACAAATTAAACAAATTTATTTAATCCCAAAGTGATTTACTAATCCCAAAAATTATTTACTTGTGCTATGGGTGTTAGTCAACGATACTAATACATATAGAAATCTATACATATAATAAAATCGTAGGAAAGTCAAAACTGTACATTGAATATTTTTTAAAAAGAAAAATGGAGCGTGATCTACAATTGATATCGAAGCCAAAAATATAGTTTTTAGAATTTTTGTCTGTTTGTCAGTTTATCTGTTTGTCTGTTTGTCTGTATGTATGTCCGTGGTAAACTCAAAAAGTACTGCATGGATTTACTTCAAATTTTGTATGAATATTACTAACAGGTCGGGTCAACATATAGGCTACATATTATCACGCTATCACCTACGGGGGAGGTGCTGTGCGGAGTAAAGGAAGTCCGCGCGGACGAAGTCGCAGACAACAGCTAGTACATATATAAATACTGTAATATACATAATACGCACCTAGACCTAGTAATACGAACATTTATGCTCATCACATAAATTTTATTGATTCAGGCCTTACTTTGTGGAAATCCATTATCAAAAAGGTGAAATTAATTAAATTTTCTATTATCCGCGAACTGTTCTATGTATCCTCCGCGATGGTATCGAAAAGAAAGACGTCGTTTAATAAATGGATAAGACTCACCGATGGCCCGGACAAAAAGAAGTGAGGGAAAACGTGTGTTGATTGCGTACATAAATTGTGTGCTTTTGTGCTTGGTGGCGGCGTGGGATATGGGTGTAAAAGTGTGTTAGATGTGGGTGGATAATTGTGCCGCTGGGGTCTTCTTTTTGTCCGGACCATCCGTGAGTCTTATCCATTTATTAAACCGACGTCTTTATTTTCGTCGCGTTCGCGGGTAGTAGCCATTTTTATTAATTTTATTAAATTCACCTTTTTCATCACAGAAATGTTTGTCCTTGTTGGGAATCGAACCTAAGTCCCATCGATTCGTTGGTAGGTTCCCTAACTACTCGACCAATGAGGTGGTCAAAAATTAATTAAATCAATAAAAAAATATTTAGGTTTTAACACTTCAAAGAACATTGTCTATTCTAGATCTAAAATTTTATTAACCCGTAGTCTGCTAAGTGTCAGTCGCGAGTCACGAGTCGTGACGCCGCCGGTAAAAAATGTCACTCTCCCCCGATATCCGGATTCTAAATTTGTAGAGCAACTGCGCGCTTTCGACATTCACCGAACGTTCTTTTGCATTTCATTATAGTTTTTTAAAACTACCACTTACTCCCATGTGATAGATCGATTCCTTTTATACGTGTAAGTGGTTTTCAGTAGACATTAATACGATTTATCATTCGCGATGTGCATTGACAGTATTCGTGAATTATCTGTAGGTTTACTAGGTGGTAGAGTTCTGCATTGGCTCGCCCGGGTTTGGTACCACCGCCTTACCTATTCCTGCCGCAATAACGTCAGTGCTTGTCACTGTCGTGTTCCGGTTTGGAGGATAAGGTAGCCGGTAAACTTATGCATGTGGCATTAACCTCGCCACAATATAGCAACGCACCGATAATATCTTTGGTGTGTATAGGCGATTGTTCTTTCCATCAGGAGGCCCATCTGTTTGTTTACTATCATATGATATAAAAAAGGTGTCATTATACGTAGATAGATGACATAGATAGAAATTAGTATTGCAATTAAAGAACATATTTCAGCATACATGTAGATTTATGCTCATTTTATCGTATTGATGACGACATAGCAAAATGTTTTAATTACCAAGTCAAAATGAACGCTGATTTTTTAATATCATTATATTACAAACAAGTAGATGGCTCTTCTAATAGAAAGAGATAACCAACGCCTTTATACACCAAAGATGCTAATTAGACGTCGCTATTCGTGTAACGGGGAATTAATGCTACATGTATAAGTTCACCGGTTACCTTAACAGAAAACGACAGTGACTAGCATTGACGCTATTGCGGCAGGAATAATTAAAGCAGTCGCGGTGATACCAGTCCCGGGCGTGACGATGCAGAACTCTACCACCTAGTAGCCACTATGGTAGTGACACGTATGGACAATTGGTTGCCTTCTACGATCTGCCTGGCAGAACGGCAGTTGGTTTATTCTTCAAAGGAGCCCGGATCCAGGAAAATCCTGAATCCTCCAAATTTTAATGCGATGAAACAGAAAGTATTATTTAATTCATATACCCAAAATGTCACTGATCTAATGTCTTCGAGCAAAGACATTAAAAAATAAGTCTGGAAATTATAGCGTTGAAATTTTAAATTTAAAGTTATCTCGTACAAAAAACGTCGCATCTCGTCTGAATGGAATCATTAATCTCAAATCCTGATAAAGTCTAGACTCTTTTAACTTAATGTCTAGAATTTAGATTGAGTAGATATGATTAATTTAATGGTGGCAATGTCAACGCCTTAAGTCTGTGACTCATCAAAGTCTTACAAATCTGGTCAAGATCGAGTTGATTCTGCTAACGAAGGATTCTTATCACGTAATATATAACTTTTCCTCGTATGAAACTCACCCCTTTTGAAAAATATACCACCTACATTTCTATCAGGCAATTCAACCTCTCGTTGTCGATGGTTAGCGACCCTGACTACACAATCGACGGGGCTCGGGTTCAATCCCCGACGGGGACAAGCATTTGTGCGATGAGCATAAATGTTTGTATTTCCGGGTTTGGGTGTTTATTAAATATATTCCGGTATTTATATATGTATTTAGTATCATTAACTAACACCCATAACACAAACAAATAATTTGCTTAGTTTGGGGTTATATCAGTCCACAGAAAACATGGATCAGTCAGTGTAATTTGTCCCATGAATATTTATTTATTTATAATTTGTAAAAAGCATACGATCGGCCAAATATCATTAACATCGTATCTAATAGGTGGTAGAGTTCTACAATATCTCGCCCGGGTCTGGTACCACAGCCTTAGCTATTCTTGTCGCAACAGCGTCAGTGCTTGTCACTGTCATGTTCCAGTTAAAAGCGAAAGATAACCGGTTTTTACTATGTATAATTCGGGGCCCCTTTGAAGAATATACCAACTGTAATTCTGCCAGGCAAGCTGTAAAAGACGACCAATTGGCTTTACGTATCATGTATATTATCATGACTACTAGGTGGTAGAGTTTCACAACGTTTTGCCCAGGTATACGGTATGACCGCTTTTCCTATTTCTGCCGTAATAGCGTCAATGCTATTCATTACCGTGTTCAAATTTGGAGGATACAGCGGCCAGTAGACTTGCATGTCGCATTAAGATCCCACTACAAGAATAGCAACGCACCATTAACATCTTTGATGTCTAAACGCAATGGTTTTCTCTTACCATCAGGAAGCCATCTACTTGCTTCCTATGTATGTATCGTATGATATGAAAATTATGCAAGTCGCATTACTGCTCACCATAGAGACAAGGGTGGGTCTAGCCTTCGGTTCAGGGAGGAGGGACATATACAAGGGCCGATTCCGTCTTTGGTTCAGGGGAGGTCACATAATTTAGGTTCAGTCATGATAGGCTCTAATCTTTATATAATTCTAATAAATCCATACCTAGACCCCTACCCATCGGGGCCATAATCCCCATGACTCCACTGGATCCGCCCTTGCCCATAGAATGCAACGTACCATTATTATTGTTGGTGTCTATAGGCATTGGTTGTCTCTTTCCATCAGAAGGGTCATAGACTTGTTTTCTATCCTGTAAAATAAAATATTTTTTTTTTAAAGCTTTTTTTATTAATATTACAAGAGAGCAAACAAGCAGATGGCTATCCTGATTTAAACTCGCTGCCCCATTGGTCAATGGTTAGCGACCCTGACTACGCAATCGACGGGGACTAGCATTTGTGCGATGAGCATAAATGTTTGTATTTCCGGCTTTTGGTGTTTATTAATTTTATTCCAGTATTTATATGTGTATTTCTATGTATTAGTATCGTTGCCTAACACCCATAACACAAGCAAATAATTTGCTTACTTTGGGGTTAGATCAGTCAGTGTAATTTGTCCCGTTAATATTTTAAAAAAAGAAACCATCGCCTATAGACACCAAACATTCGGATCGTTGAGTGTTAGCGCGTCGTTGCGGAACTCTACCACCTAGTAGTCGCAATGGAAGTGGCATGTATAGCTTATTAGTCGCCTTTTACGACCTGCCTGGCGAAACACTTTTAATCTATTCTTCAAAGGAGCCCAAACCAACACGAGAAAAATTATAACTATGTAAAAATACGCGTAAAGTGATCACTATGGTAAAGATATCAGCTCCTCTCGTAAATATAATCAATTATGGTTATTTTGACACGGAGCTCAAACAGAATACCACGTAAAACTTTTATGGCCCTCGTCTGGTTTACGGCACTGCGCATACCACTGTAACTATGCACTGTATCTTAATCTGAAACATAATCTAGACTGTAATATCTAGGGGTTAAAGTTTTAATTCCTTAGACCAAAACTTAATCAGGAAAATAGTGACTGTTTAATTTTTTTAGTGTTTAAGTGTTAGTCTTTACGCTTGAGTTCAATTTAGAGGCTGTAGTTTCTCACATTGCGAACTTTTATCGTCTTTACTTGGTAACAATCTAGCTTGAGGTGACGTTGTTTTACTTAGTTTAGTGGGCACCGCCTGCACTTATTACACAAATGGAGAGCGCAAACGTGCCTGTTGAAAATACAATTTTTACTCGTACAAGCTTTATATATTCAGCAATATTTGGGGGCACGGCAGTGCCCCCGCCAAGTCGAGCAAAAAAAGCGGCACGGCCGTTACCACCCTTTTCTCGAAGTAATTCAGGCCGTTGTCGACCTCCTATAACTTCGTTGTGGATAAAACAAGAAGCATGAATTTTCAGTTACTAATTAGGCATTGTGTATTTACACAATGCCTAATTAGTAACTGAACGGTATATTTAAAATTTCATTCAATCTGAACCAGTAGTTTAAGAATTGTAACTTGTCAAACTTTCTTAATTTTGTCACTGATTGACTGACTGATCATCAAAAGTCTAAGTTCTAGCAGACATAGAATCTTCAAATTAGAATATAATTAGTGTTTAGTGTCTAAATCAAGGGAAAACCTAAAAATTTCAAAATTTCTGGCCAGTTTTCTAGATACACCAACTGCACGAATAACTTTGTAAACCCATATAAATGTATAGGATTATACAAAGTTATTTGCAGTTAATGTATCATTGTACTCGTATAATGGAATAATAGTTGTAGATAGGTACCTAGATATATGAGTGTGTTCAGCCCATGAAACTGTGCAACATTCCCCTAGGAAAATATGACGAAAAAAAGGTGCAAATAAATACACTAAATAACTCGAAATTACCAATTACTATGAAAGAAAGAACACTAATAATCAAATCCGCTATACTATTAATAAATTGATGATTAATTTAAAAAACCTTTGAGTGCCAGTTGACCAGTGCAAAGAACAATGTTACTCCAGGGAGGACGAGTGTGATCCGAAATATTGCTCGCGCTAGGGACGGAAGCGAGGTACGCAAAAGGTGAATACCCTCCAGGTACACTTATCTTATGGCCCCAGTACACATAGATTTGTAATCTTTGCTTGCTTTGCAATGCACCACTGTAGGCCACGATCACTTTTGTTCACACAATGGCCCATGGCTCATTGCTGTCGTGCGAAACACTCATGATGGACGTGAAAGTAGTTACGGCCGTGGCTATTTATTTATAATATACTGCTTACAAGTATTACAGAAGTGTTACCGCCACAAAGTTACAAATAAAATGGCGCTAAGGGGGTGGTGGATGCTAACCATTTACCGACCGATTTAATAGGACAAGGGTACGTAGATTTTTTAATGTTTCTTAGATGTATTTCTATTTTTTTAGGCTTATTTTAAATACGTATGGAATGTTAACGTATATGACTAAGTATCTTCACGCCCATATCACCGAAGAGGTAGACAGAGGTACAACAATTGCACCCACGATTAGCCAAAGATACTTGGCAATGCGCTGATGGATATAGGTTCCGCAGTGTTCGCATCCGGTCAAGCTTACGTGGTACTTTCGAGAGTTACAAGTCTGGGCGGTTTACGTCTAGTTAATGTCGACTTTAGAAATATTAAAGCTCAGGAATCCTCGATTTGTGAATACAACAGATTAAGAAGTATTTATCGTCCAGACTTGTGAAAAATTGTTACATCAAAGCCTCCGAGAAAAACACATCGAGACAAGGAGTGAACTTTGAGAAAAACTGTAGCTGAAAAAGAGGAAGAATACCTACAAAAATAAGAAAAAATCATAATACAGAGGCTTTAAGAAAAATCGTTATTGATATTCTAGAAGTAAAAGGTACCAAAAAGGAAAAAAGTAGGACTCTACAAAAAGAAGTGAGATATCATCAAAAACATCCTGTAAAAAAAACCAAGTCTCACAGCTCAGTTTTTCTACCGTAAAAAGTTGTGAGATTCATGTAATATCAAGTCGGTTAATTTATTTAGTCCCGACTTAAGGGACCTTCTGTCTTAAGTTATTACGTAAGTTGTTATCATATCAATGTTAAAAATCTTTTACGTTTTAAATAAATAGATCGACTTGGCCATCGCATGATTAGATGGTTTAGTATGTATCACACAGTACTACGGGCCAGCAACCTGGTTTCTAGCAAAAATCATTCCGAATGGATGTGGCATGATCTTTAAGAAGTTAATGGAGGATGGTTAATGGATCACTAGATCCCGTCTCCACTTGTCGGTTTATTGACAAATTTAAGTCATGTTTTCATCCGATGGGCCACTTGGAAAAGTTATACATTCGTTTTGAAGACAAGTTTCAATCGCGGGGAGCGCAATAGACTAAACAATCTAATATAATTATGTATAAATTTTAAGATACAGTGTGTTTTCATGCGATGGCCAAGTCGATCTATTTATTTAAAACGTAAAAGATTTTTAACATTAATATGATAACAACTTACGTAATAACTTAAGACAGAAGGTCCAATAAGTCGGGCCTAAATAAATTAACCGACTGGGTATTACATGAATCTCACAACTTTTTACGGTAGAAAAACTGAGCTGCGAGACTTGGTTTTTTTTACAGGATGTTTTTGATGATATTTTTTTACATCATAAGATAGCAAACAAGCAGATGGGTTTCCTGATGGATTGAGTCAACTATCGCCTATAGACACTAAATATGTTAGTGGTGCTTGCTATCTTATGACGTGATCTAGTACCACATGCATAAGTTACCGGCTACCTTACCCTCCAAACCGGAACACGACAGTGGCAAGACTGACGCTATGGGGGCAGAAGTAGATAAGGCGGTGGTACGAGACCCGGACGAGGCAATGCAGAACTCTACCACCAAGAAACCACGATGGTAATGACTCGCATAGCCAATCGGTCGCCTTTTACGACCTGCCTGGCGGAACGGATGTTGGCCTATTCTTCAAAGGAACCTGGGACCAACACGGAGAATATAAAATCCATTCTAATTATAATTGGGAAAGTGTATGTGTGTTTTTTTGTCTGTCTTTCACGGAATTGACATGATTTTTATGTAGAGATAGTTGAATGGATGGAAAATGACATAGGCTACTTTTTTCTATTTCTAACTCCTTTCTTCTTCGAATTTAACGTGAGCGAAACCGCAGGCAAAAGCTAGTACACATATATTGTATTGATACAAGCACCAATGAAGAAGAAGTCAACTAGTTTTAAAAATAAATAGGTACCTACGTCTTCTCTATTTCTTTTGCAATTCCCATTTTTTTTTAACGAACCTAATTAATAAAATCGATGGGGCTTGAATTCGATTCCCAACAGGTACAAACATTTGTGTGATAAGCATAGATGTTGTATTTTTGGGTCTGAGTGAATATCATGTATGTAATAATATTAATATATGTACTTGTATGTATTATTATCATTGATTAACACCTATAACACAAGCAAATCATTTGCTTACTTCAAGGTTAGATCAATTTTTGTAATTTGTCCTGCGATATATATATATATATATTATATAGCCCCTGTATTGAGCCGGACCTATTTCCAAGAGTAGATCATTTTTTACTGCTAGGCATCTTGGAAAAGGCAAGAAAAGGCTAGAACGTGTCACTAACATCGTAACTCCAAAACTAGGTGGTAAAGTTCTTAAGTTACATAGCATATTATGATATTTTTTAAATATTTGCACACTACACTATGGTAGAATATGCTGGTAGCTTTTAATTATTTTAATAACTTGTAAAACCCATATTCTTGCTTCCCTCCCGTGTTGGTCACGGGCTCCTTTGAAGAATAGCCAATTGCCGTTCTGCCAGGCCGGTCGTAAAAGGCAACCGATTGGCTATGCGCGTCAATACCATCGTGACTACTAGGTGGTAGAATTCAGCATCGGCTCGACTGGGTCTGGTACCACCACCTTACCTATTCCTGCCGCAATAACGTCAATGCTAGTAACTGTCGCGTTTCGGTTTGGAGGGTAAGGTAGCCGGTAAACTTATGCATGTGGCATTAGACCTCTCTACAAGATAGCAACGCACTATTAACATCTTTGGTGTCTATAGGCAATGGTTGACTCTTTCCATCAGGAGACCCATCTGCTTGTTTGATATATCTATACATATAATAAAATCGTAGGAAAGTCAATGTATGTCCGGGGTAAACTCAAAAAGTACTGCATGGATTACTTCAAATTTTGCATGAATGTTACTTACAGGTCGGATCAACATATAGGCTACATATATCACGCTATCACCTACTGGAGAGGAGCTGTGCGGAGAAACGAAGTCCGCGCGAACGAAGTCGCAGGCAACAGCTAGTTATGATATAAAAAAACCTTAAGAAAGAAAATATTTATTTGCAAGAATATGGGTATGGTAATTGTTAAAAATTAAAAATTCATTTCATTCTCATTTCATTTCAGTATTTCGTCCGGGTGGTACTTGAGTACCATATTTACGGAAATATTGAAATGAAATGAGAATGAGTCGTCGCGATTACGCCAAGATCAATCTTGGCGTAATCGCGACTGTTCTTGTAGCTGTCGTGTTTCAGAAGGTAAGGCAGACTGTATAGTGCGCACGGAACTAGTTGGCCGCGCCTTAGGTATGTGAACGGTGGGGCGGAGAGGCAGGGGCGCTTGCTGTCATTACTCAGTGCGGCGCCGTACTTTGCGACGGCAACACGCGTTGAAAGTTCCGGCTAGTTTAGACAAAACGCACATAAGATTGCAATAGCGAGATGAGTCCGCCGATAAAAAGACAATCTAAGGAAATAATATTTAAAGTGCATACATTTTTTAATAAACGGAAATCATGATATGAAATTTGATACTATGATGGACCAAATCATTATAAGTTTACAAGATGATTCTGAATCAAGTTCAGAGAGTTCAGAATCAAGTGATTCTGAGAATTGAGTTTGTTTGTTTGTTTGAACGTGGTAATCCCAAAAACTACTAAACCGATTTGAATAATTCTGATTTTTATTATATAATACACATATTTAATACACATCCATAACTCATCATTATCTCGTTTCGTGGTCATTTGGAGGCAAAAGCAAAGCTTTCGTCCAAGAAACTTGTTGTTCTGAACAGGGCAAAACAGCGACTCTACAAGTCACAAATCAGGCTTCATAGGAGTACTGTTCTCATGGCAACTGAACAGGGCAAAACTGCGACTCTACAAGTCACAAATCAGGCTTCATAGGAGTACTGTTCTCATCTTTGGCCAGGGGCTCCACAATACCAGCTCCTTCCTCTTGAACGCATTCAACGCAGAGTGTCTTCAATGCCTATCACGATAAACGTATACTGATGACTCAGCCTGAACTAAATACTTTTCGTAACTTCCACTGACACGTGTTTCGTTGAAGGTCGAGATAGAAAGAGACCCATAGATAGAGAGAAAGGGACCCAACACAAAGGCGACACATTACCCTTATACCTGCTTTTCTAATATCGGCGGCAATAGTAGAATATTTTAGAAAAATATAAACGTGGTGGTATAATTTTAGAAAAATATAAAAAAAAATATATAAACACGTGGTGGTGCACGAAAACGGAACGAATAATACTTTTTGACGCTCGTACGCCAAAACTATTGATTTTATGAAAAAAAATATTAGTACATAAAGTGTAGGAAATTTCCTCTAATTTAGTACACGAATGTACTATCGTAAAATGCGTCGTAAAGGAGATATTCCCAAAAAACCGTTTTTAGGCGCCATTTTTCAATATGGCGGCGCGAGTGGCGGAGATACGAGGTGGCAAAGTTGAAATTCAAAAAGAGCATACCGAAATCCATAAAACAAGCAATTTTCAAAACTACCGGAAAACTTTCCAGGTAAAACTACCAAATTACTGAACTAACATTACAAAGTTCAATTTGTATTTTATTTATTCTTTTCAATAAATGAAAAAATATTGTTCACGATATCTTCAGATTGGTCATCACTGTCTAAGCTCATGTGCATTGCGAGCAGTTGACAACCCGCCCCCTTACCCCTGTCACCACCTAAGGCGCGGCCAACTAGTTCCGCGCGCACTATAACTTATGCATTTGGCATTCCATCCTTGCAACATGAATAGCAACGCACAGTTAACATTTCTGGTGTCTATAGACGAGGGATGTCACTTTGCATGAAAAGAGCCATCTGCGTGTTCGCTATCCTATGATATAAAAAAATTACAACAAACACATTTGCCTGAACCGAAAGTTATAAAAGTTTGGAGAAACTACGATTTATCACTTTTATTTACACGATTTAGCACTTATACCAAGCTAGGGGAAACTTTTAAAATCTTAACAAAGAAAAATTTCGGCACGACGTGATTCGCGAACCTGTGACATTGTCTAAGGCCGGCACGCTCTCATTGACTGAGCCAGATATTCAAAGATAGAGATGGTAAGAAAACCATCGCCTTTAGATACCACAGATTTTGATGGTGCGTTGCTATCCGCGTGGCGGGATGGCAATGCCACATGCATAAGTCTACCGGTTTCCTTACCGTCTAAAACCGGAAGACGACCATGACAAGCAACAGGAATAGGCAAGGTTGTGATAGCAAACACCCGAGCGAGACGTTGTGGAACTACCACCTAGTGGTCAAGATGGTAGTGACATGTATAGCCAATCGGTCGCCTTTTACGACCTGCCCGACAGAACGGCAATTGGTCTATTCTTCAAAGGAGTCGATGTTCATAGGAAAATCCTGCATTAGGTCTTCTGCAAATTTAAACCTGCAGGCTTAGGATAAACAACCCGAGATACGTCTTGTTCGAGAAAGTGGCGTTTGCTCGATCTTTTGATTTTCTCTTCCTTTGAAGTTACACGTCGAATTAAGTGTCAAATGCGTTAGCAAACAAAGAAATTGACTTATATGTCCAGAAAACGGGTCGATAAAATTTTGTCGCGATGCTTATCCTAAGCCTGCTAGTAAGTATAAATGTTCCGTCACGTTGATTTGGTATAGGTGTTTCTCTTTAACGACGCATGAACATTATTTAATCGTATCTGACTGGTTTCTCCTGAATTCACGCGCGAAACTATCATGCTTTTTATTGTTTCTCTGCTATGCATTCGCCCTTAAAACATAAGCACCAAATTTATTTTCTTTCTCTTTCTATCATCGTGACAACTTTTTACTCTGTTCGCCTACTCTATGTATAATATTTCTAAAACAGTTTAAAAATAAATACATGTCTTTTATTTCTCTTGCAATTCCCAAATTCTCTGTAAATTTCGTTTTTATTTCTCGTTATTGCCAGCACGCTAATCGTTTTCTAATTAATGTATTTTTAAGCCCGCCGGAATTCCATGCCGGGGTTTCATCCGGAAGGAGACGGCTCGAACAATCCTGTCGCGACATGGTTAGCGTGTTTTGTTGTTTCGTCTGTGGATGAGAATCTTTTCTATTTTTGTTACTACATATTAGATGCGTGAATACCACCCATGGTTTCGTGCTATTAGATATATATTTTTACTTTATTGTATTAATAGTAAGGGGCCATCCATAAATTACGTCACACGTTAAGGGAGAGCGAGGGGGTCGACGTGTGTATGTGACATTATGTGACAAGATTTTGTCAAACACTTGTACTATTTCACAAATATTTCACAACTAACCTTTAATTGTTGTGAAACCAACCGGTTTCGCCTATTACAGCATCATCAAGGCTTTTAGTTTATAAATTCTTCGAACATGACAAATACACACGCACGTGTTCGACAGAATTAATATGATGCAGTTTCACCAAGTGCCGACGATGGAAAGTATAAATTATATTATGTGACAAGAGGTAGGGAGGGGTCTCAAATTTTGTGAGATCACATTTTTTCAAAATATAATATTTTATACCTAAGTATTTCAACACTAAATTTAAAAAGCTACCTGTACAAGTAAAAAAATAATCGAATGAGATCATTATTCCAATGTAAAATTGTAAAATATGTGACATTACACTATGTAGGGGGGTCTCACAAATGTGACCAGCTGTGACAAGGACGGGGAAGGGGTTAAAAAATTATGAAATTCATGAGACATAATTTATGGGTGACCCCTAATAGACCGTGGCCCTAGGAACATTTTTATTTTTAATTAATAAAAAGCTGAATTTTTGTAAACAGCTTCGTTACAACGAGATGCCCATATTTCTCTCTTTGAAAAATCTCAAATCGGGTACCTAATTATGTTAGGAGACATTGAATATGTTAGTTTGGTGAAGCAAAAATATTGGTTAATAATAACAATTAGTTTTTTACTTTAATCGCTTGATTATTTTATAAAAAATACGAAAAACTTTTTTTCCTTCACATTTGATGTCTTTTTAGACGAGTTCTCCACTCTAAGGATGTTGGAATTGTGAGACTTTTAAATGGAATTATGAGATTAATAACAACTCAATTTTATTACAATCGCTTAGCAGTTATTACTATTATTCGAGACTGACTTAGTCTCGAATTATAGTAATAACTGCTAAGATTTAGCTAATCAGTAATCAGCTTAGTAATTGATTTATATACATATACAGAACTGCTGAAGCGATTTGGCTAATTTTGGTTTTGAATTAATTGTTGAAGTCCAGGGAAGATTTCAAAGGTGAGAAAATAAAGAAAAAAATAAGAGTAGTTAAAAAGGCAGAACAACGTTTGCCGGGTCAGCTAGTAAGTAATAAAATATTGCATTAATTTGAATCAGACTATAAGCAGCTTGACGTCGTTTTTGTCGGCGGCATCAAATGTATATCTGGTTATTATCCACGGTGTTGAGATGGACTGTGACAGCCGACTTTACTTTGTAATAGTTTAATGACATCAGCTTGACGTTAACTCCTCCTAATCACAGAATACTTAGAGACTAACAAAAGTCAATGTTATATACAAGTAATATTCGAGCACAGCACACATAGTCACCTCTCACGGACGCGATATCTCGGACTGGTGCGGAACAAACTGTCCCGAACCATTCCGCAATATCGCGTCCGTGAGAAGTGTCTATGTGTGCGTTGCTCGAATATCACATGTATGTAGATTGACTATTAGTCTCCAGTATACTGTGTCCTAATTGTGGTTATTTAAGCTTCAATAACATCTAATCATTTCTGTTGTCTAGTGGTCCGGTAGTGCTGTTGACCACACGAAGTCACGGGTTCGATTTCCGGGCCGGGAAATTTAAAATGTGTTTTTTTTAGTTTTCTGATTAAAACAAAGAGCCCGCGATTGGATAAGTTGGCTGGCGGTCTAACAACCTATCACATTATGGAACTGAATATCTTCGGCTAATCGTGGGTGTACTTTTCGTACCTCTACTTACCACTTCGGGTAACGGACGTGAAGATACTTTTTTTACATTTTTTAGGAAACAACTCTTTAAGTGATAGCATGCAAGAATTTTTTTTTTTGCAACTGTTGTCTGCGACATTGGTCGCATATATTTTCGTTTAATGGGGCTGGCTGGTACAAGTACATCATAGATGGAGCCAACCACAGACCGCACAAATACTAATAGACACGGTGCTGGGCGCCAAATATATGTGAATGTTCAACGCTTTTAGACAACGTAAAAAAATAGAAATATGTCATATTGTGCCATTTTATCGTGTCAAATAAAGTGCTAAAGCTTAAGGAATACCTCTGGCGTGATTTTATTTCATCGGTAATTACTTACAACTCTTTATTTCTGTGTGTAAATGCAAGCGACACTGACAACTTAAGAAATTGCCTTGCAAGGCGTATCCAGTTTAATCCGTGGAGCCAACATATATAGTTATTTTTATCCTTTAAGAAGGCGAACTAAGCAAAAGGTATTCCCGTTGACAGAGAAGAAATAAAATTCGGTACGTTTCCCTATCTAAAGTATGTCAACGCATATGCCAAATATTTTTTTTTATTTTACTAGTTAGAGTTCCGTAATATCTCGCTTGAGTATTTATTTTACCGCTTTAACTATTTCTGTCGCAATAGCGCTAATGCTTGTCAATGTCGTGTTCTGGTTTGGAAGGTAAGGTAGCTGGTAAACTTATGCAAGTGGCGTTAATACCTCGTCACACGGATAGTAATCTACCACTAACATATATGGTGTTTATAAGCGATGGTTGTCTCTTTCTATCAGGAGCACAATTTGCTTGTTTGCTATCGAATATTATAAGAAAAAAAATTACACGACCTGCAATTCAAACCCAAGACCGCAAGCGATATACCGGCGGGGTGATCACGTAACTCGCAATGCGAAATTATCGTGATTGTTTAGTTATTGCAAGACACATAACAGCCTTGTACATTAGCGGTAGTCGTTGCCGCTTGATTAGTTTTTATGCTGTGACATTGCAAAAAGTGCATCTAGTGACCAGCAAGCAATTGGCGACGTTTTTGATGATTTTTTCATTACGTTTAAAAGTCATCGCTGATCGCTGGCAAATTGCAAACGTTAGATGATACGCCTAAGGTGCTAGTATTGCTTGGCCATTGAAACAATTATGGCAAGATATTATTATGCTTCTAATAATAATTGGTCGTCTCAACGACCAAAGATGTGGAAGAGAAGAGTTTAGTTTAAATGTGTTTAATATGTATTATAAATTCAGTAAGAAGAGTAAATGTTAAATAATGCGGTTAAAAGCGTATTACTTTAAATAGGTTAAGTGAGTTTTAACTGCATTATTTGGTTTCTGTTAAAAACGTTTTACTTTATTTTTCAGTATCAATCTCAGTTACAATAATAAGTTAAAATAATAAGTTACGATTTTAGTGCCGTGTTAAATATAGTTGATTAGATAAACCTCAACTTCTCGTTGAGTTGTTCCGCAATTATGTTGTTAAAAAAACAAAATTTTGAAAAGGTAGGAAAAGATTGGATAACAAAAAATGGTAAATTTTCGAATTTTTGAAGAATTTTTCAAAAAAAATTGGATAGTTTTTAAGATATGAATATAGTTATTATTTGAAACCGGTTTAATTTTTTTTAAGTAAGTACTATTATTTATTCTAATCTCTAATACGTGAAGTGAAAAAAAAGTTCAATGGTCCATTGTTGCTATCCATGTAACAGAATGAATATAACCATACGCATCATTTTACCGACTACCTTCCCCTCCAAACCGGAACACGACAACAACGAGCATTGACTACTGAGACAGGAATACATAGGGGCGAAACATTACAAAACTCTACCACAAGTAATCTCGATGGTACTGACATATTTAGCCAATCGCTCGCCTTTCACGAACTGCCTGGCAGAATGGCGGATGGTCTTTTTATATATATCATAAGATAGCAAACAAGCAGATGAAAAGAGTCAATCTTCGCCTATAGACACCAAAATTGTTAATGGTGTTTTGCTATCTTGGCGAGGTCTAATGCCACATGCCTAAGTTTACCTAACCTACCTACTTAACCTACCCACCTACCTACCTAAGGCTACCTTACCCTTTAAACCGAAACACGACATTTACAAGCACTGACGTTATTGCGGCAGAAATAGGTAAGATAAGTCTATTCTTCAAAGAGGGGAAACAACACTTTTCAACAACAAATTGTTTTTAAACTTAAAGTGATTTAGATTCACTTCATCATCAACTGGCCCTCACAATCTTTCAATGGCAACATTTGTTTCCTGAATCCGAAATAACTAGTTAATGTGAATAGGAACTAGCGTAGATTCGGCGCTATTAAACAGAGGGCCGGACGTCTATTTTTGTATTATTATCTTAACAAGTAACAAGGCAATAAATGGAATTTCAAATTCCCGTACGCTTTCCCGAGTGAACGAACCGAACGAACGAATCAAGCCAAGTCTTTTGCCGACATGATGCTATTTACGTATGAAGAGGGCGCGCGGCTGCCCCCTTCTTTTGTTCGTGTTTCGGTGAAAAATAGATCAGAAGCATGTTTGAAGGGTGTTTCGGGATGCGCGTGAGTCAGTGACGGGCGGCGCGCCGGCGCGTGCGCAGAATCGCGCTGAAATTCAGTTTTATTGGTGTTTGTGTTGTGTAGTGGTGTTTTTTGTGTATTATCCTATGGATTCTCCTATTGGTATGTTTGTTTTTAATATTTCTCTGTTTTATATAGATAAACTTATTTTACACCACAGATCTTAATTCCTTTTGATGTAGACAGAATAGATAACTACAGTATATTATTCTGCCTAAATCCAATAATAAAAAGGTATTAAACATTTATTTCATCAGAGTTCATTGTACTACCACACTGATGAGCGTTAAAATTATTGCAATAAAAAAATGTATAAAAAAATGTAAGCCAGTGGTACCAAATTCAGGCTAGTAATTTCAGAATTCTGCACCGAGTAGGTACTAATTTTGTTTATGACGACACATTTTCCCAATTGTTCTCGTTTAACGAACTGACCGAAAGGCAAATATGGTCTATTTCTTAAAGAGGGTCCTAGAAACATGTAGCAAAGTATGTGAGGATTTGATCCATAATTTAAACCCAGCTTTGTACATGTTTGTGCATTATTTTGAACATATAAATATAAAATACACAAAAATATATGTTTAAGTTATTAATTAAAAAGGTTAAATTCACGTCCGATAGATGTAGGTTTCGACAAGATCTGCTTAATCTATAATGTCTCACGAGTTTTATAATTTAACTAGCTATTGTCAGCGACTTCGTCCGCGCGGACTTCGTTTACTCCGCACAGCACCTGGCCGCGAGATGATAGCGTGATAATATGTAGCCTATATGTTGATTGTTAACCCGACCTGTTAGTAATATTCATGCAAAATTTGAAGTAAATCCATGCAGTACTTTTTGAGTTTACCCCGGACATATATACAGACAAACGACAAACAGATAAACAGACAAACAGACAAACAAACAAAAATTCTAAAAACTATATTTTTGGCTTCGATATCAATTGTAGTAGATCACGCCCCAAGAATTCTTTTAAAAAATATTCAATGTACAGTTTTGACTTTCCTACGATTTTATTACATGTATTGATAGATATTCGTCTTTATAATATTCACAAATCTATTTTGATAATATTAAAAGGGAAATAAAAAATATATTGGTATAAACACATATAAATGAGAATTATGTGATTATTATATTGTATCTATTTCAGTTCTTCTTTTCCTCTGCGTTTAATTTCGTTTAATTGTTAATATTATTTTTTTATTTTATTATATTCGACCATAATAACATCATTTATGTCATATGAAAAATTATGGTCGAAAATTGACGTAATTATAAGTTGACCTGACCCGCACAGCTTCGTCTGCAAGAGCGCCCGCTAATTGGATGGCAGCCCCTTAGGAATTGATTTTTGACAAAACGTTAGTCTGCGTAACTCGGATCTTAACCTATCTTCATGCCAAAAAGTTTAGTGACTTAGCAGTAAAAACATAACAGACAAACAGACAGAATTTTGCATTTATAATACATATTAGCTAACTTTAAAGTCTACCTAGTATGGATAAGTTATAAATTACTAGCTGTGCCCGCGACTTCGTTCGCGTGAAAAAAATCTAAAATAAAAACCCGCATAGTTCCCATTCCCGTGGGATTTCCGGGATAAGAACTACCCTATGTCCTTTCTTGGGTCTCATACTATATTTGTGCCAAATTTTATCCAAATCGGTTCAGCGGTTTGGCTGTGAAAGCGTAACAGACAGACAGACAGACAGACAGACAGACAGAGTTACTTTCGCATTTATAATATTAGTATGGATAAGTTGTAATATACTTACATTCATCTTTCAACAAATTTCTTCATATAAACTCAGCAATACTTTAAAATTCCATTACCTCGTAGTCCCGCCTAGTCAGCTCAAATTGTGAGGTCTCCTACTCGGTCCCGGAGTCAGGTAAAAGTGTTATGCAGGGTTTTTTAGATTTATCCATAAAAATCTAAATATCAGTCACCAACTTGGAGACTATTTATTTTATTTATTTATTTAAATACTTTATTGCACATAAAATAGTACAAAAGGCGTAACTTAATGCTATTAAGCATTTTCTCACAGTTTACCTTTCTTGATGCTGAGAGAAAAAGCTTGGGTAGTGCATAAAAAACTAATTATGAGCTATCAATAAAACTAAATACTAGATTCTAAATTACCATAACTAATCTATTTTTGTGATATACTACAACAAAGGAAGTAAGCTACATAACAACATTAGTGTTAATAATACATATATTCTATCCAATAGTTAAATATAGATTGACTACTTACATAGAAGATAAATATATATACACCGTTATTCAACGAATCAGTGAATAAACCACATTATTACTAATAATACTTTCTGCCCAATCTCCAGGATGTGTGAGGCGTATAAAGTTGTCACTGCCTACAGATATCAAAGACACTAACATCGCGGCTAATAGGTGTAGAAGTCAATCTACATACAGGTGTAGTCAATCTACATACAAAGGACGCTCGAGCAACGCATACATAGACACGTCTCACGGACGCGATATCTTAGAATGGTTGGGAAAAGTGTAAGCGCAAATGCCACTCGCATAGACACGCGAAAGTCTTTGGCTTTATAAAAGTATCTTCACGCCCGTATCCCCTAGCTCTAATCCCCTAAGGTAGGCAGAGTTACAACGTGTGCACCCACGATTAACCTAAAATACTTACTCCCACAATGTGATAGGTGGCCAGCCTATCACTTTTTAACCGGGCACTTTTCCAATCCCGGGCAGTGATATTTTTATCAAAAAACGAAAAAAAAAACATTTTTGATTTGCTCTACCTCCTCCGGACCTCCGATCGAACCCCGGACCTCGTGTAGTCAACGCCAATACCGGACCACTAGACCTCCGAAGCGATTTTTGGCTTTACGTATTAATAGATTTTTGAATACGTCTCTTTATTTGTACTGCTGATATTGTTGAAAATGTCATTGACTAGAAGGACAATTGTGCCGCTGGGGACTTCATTAACTTCCAGAATCCTTGTAAGTTTGTTCTTTAATTATTACACAACGTTTCTTATTCCAGTAACATTACAGAAATATATATAAATTAAGTATCGCATTTTTAGTCCGCGATGGACTACGAAACTACTAAATCAATTTTAATGAAACGTTGTAGATATTTACTGTTTGGTCCAACATAAAAGATAGAATAAGTTTTAGGATACTTAAGCTAAGAGAATGCTTGGGGATTATCCCGACTCCGCAATTAAAATAATTCAGGAAATTAATGTGTATGTTGACTTTTCAGTTAGTAATAGATTCTCAATGTGATTAGTCTCTGAAATTTTATATTTGTGTTTTGTAAATGACAATTAGCATTCCTCATGTCAATACGAATTTTACAAGCTTAATAACGTAATATAACAAAATCCGCAATTTCACATATACCAAAAAATAGCTCACCGCTAACGTGTTGGAAGTTACGTCTGTGCCGAAATTAATAACCAGGTCTGTGACCCCGTTTTGTGTTAATAATTTGGCGGTCGACGAGTCGGCTGAGCCGACCTCACTTACACGAAGCGTTAACGAGCGGTTTCAGCTGTAGGTGCTGAAAACACTAGCTACAATGGAATTTATTTTATAAGAAATAAATAAATATGGCTGTTCTCTTTACACAAATTGATCTAGCCCCAAAAAGAGCAAAATATTTGCTTGCGATAAAGTGAGTGATAGAGTCCCCGTGTTGGTTCCGGGCTCCTTTGAAGAATAGACCAACTGCTGTTCTGCAAGGCAGGTCGTAAAAGGCAACCGATTGGCTATGCAAGTCACTACCATCGTGACTACTAGGTAGTAGAGTTCTGCATTGTCTCGCCCGGGTCTGGTACCACAGCCTTACCTATACCTGCCGCAATAGCATCAGGGGTAGTCACTGTCGTGTTCCGGTTTGGAGGGTAAGGTAGCCGGTAAACTTATGCTTGTGGCATTAGACCTCGCCACAAGATAGCACCACACTATTAATATCTTTGGTGTCTATAGGCGATGATTGACTCTTACCATCAGGAGACCCATCTGCTTGTTTGCTATCTTATAACAATAAAATTAAGAACGCGACTGTACACTAGAAGCGCGCGAGACGTCATATGAATACGGGGAACGTAGTACGACTGATGAGCCAATCGGAGCATCGCACGCCCTAGCCTTCCACCATACCTTATTTTTGACTTCTGCGCAAGGATTTATAACGATATAATTTCGATATTTTTGCTGTTTCGTGATTGGTTCCCTGCGTTTCATGCTGTTTCGTAATTGGTTCCCCAACTAGCGCTAGAACACAACGTCATAATATCATATACCATAACCAATCACAACGGCGCAAATATATCGAAATCATAACGTTTTAAATCCTTGCTTCTGCGCTATAACGGTCAACGCTAGAGTTTCGTGCCGCTACTTGTACCCCCGTTAATATTATTATTTTTTATTTTTAATATTAATTGTTGTTATAGCGGCAACGGAAATATATTATTTGTGAAAATTTCAGCTTTCTAGCTATCATGGTTTATGTGATACAAGCTAGTGACAGACAGACGAAAAAACAGAAAGCGGAGTCTTAGTAATAGTGACCCGTTTTTACCTTTTAGGTACGGAACCCTAAAAACCGTCCCGTTAGTTGAGTGGTTAGCGACCCTGATCCCGAAATACGCAATCAATGGGACTCGGGTTTGATTCCCGACAGGGGCAGATTTATGTGACATTTGTGTTTCCGAAAGAGGCATGTAGGTTGCTTAAAGGTATTGCAGAAAAAATATGAAAATGACTATTTCAGAAAACTTCCCTAGAGTTAAGCAAATATTTTAAAAGTGAGAATACCTTGTCGCTGTTTGTTTCATTGTTTCATTTTGGCGGCTTTCGTACAAACACCACGCGAAGGCGTGCTGTTTTTCGGCTTTTTACAAAGGAACTTTGAACGCGCCTCACATGCGCCGCTTGTCCTTCGGTAGCATTCGACTTGTGCGGCAATCTTTGATAATAGAATTTTACTTATTTCTAGGTGTTATCATACTTAATGTATGAAAATACCATTTAAGATTCTTTTTCTTGTATATGTATATGTATAAGTATATGTATAAGTATATGTATATGTATATGTATATGAATATATATATATATATATATATATATATATATATATATATATATATATATATATATATATATATATATATATATATATATATATATATATATATATCATAAGATACCAAACAAGCAGATGGATCTCCTAATGGCAAGAGTCAACCATCGCCTATAGACACCAAAGATGTTAATGGTGCGTTGCTATCTTGTGGAGAGGTCTAATGCCACATGCATAAGTTTACCGGCTACCTTACCCTCTAAACCGGAATACGACAGTGACAAGTACTGACGGTACTGCGGCAGGAATAAATAAGGCGGTGGTACCAGACCCGAGCGAGACAATGCATACATATATATATATATATATATATATATGTATGTATATGTATGTATTTCCATATATTAATATCGTTGAGTAAACCATGTTACAAGCAAGTAATTGGGTTACTTTGGGGTTACATCAATTCGTGTAACATTTATTTATTTATATATTTATTTATTTATTTAATTCTTTATTGTACACAGAGAACAGCACAATTAGGGAAAAAAATAAACGTAACATAAGTACAATGGGCGAGCTTATCTCTACTTAAAGAGATTTCTTCCAGCCATCCCGTAAAAGGAGATTAAAAAAAAAATCATGTCCAGAGATGTCATTTAAAAAAGCGAGCTTATTATGAAACGACATTATGACTTAATAAAATAGGTTATACGGAAACATAGCAAGTCATAAAATATATATTTATATTGAAAAGGCTTACAACATTATACACTCAAAAAATACACGACACATTATTACACTCCTTCATAATTCACAAATGAATACATAAAACAAAACTTTTTTTACGAGAGATCAGAATGAGGATTGAATTTTACACTTCAAGTTTATAACGAAAGGTCAGGAAATTTGGTTTATCTGGCTTCCAAAAATAAATTAGGCTAATTTTAACCTTATTGATATGGGAGCAGAGTTTGAAGTATTTCATAACCATGTTATATGTTATGCCTACCCTTCTGTGTTTGAAAGCTTTCTCAGTTAACCTTAACTAAGGCTGCAGTAAATTTCCATGAAAATGTATATACTCAGATACTTCAGTGATGTAAATTCATAAAGGATGGTTTACATACATATATATCTTCACGCCCAATCGCTTACAGGGAAAGTAAAGAGAATTGAGTGCCATATATCTATATATCAAGGCAAACCTATATATATATATCTATATATATAGGTTTGCCTTGCTTCCTCCACATTCATGCAAACGCACCGGTTTTAGTGACTCTTGACGCCATCAGACACATTGACATCCCGCCACACAAATAGCAACGTACTATTAACATCTTTGATTTCAATAGACGATGGCTCCTCTTTCCATCAGGAGAGCAATCTGCTTGTTTGCTATCTTATGATACAAAAAAACCTTCGGACAGCACCTGACCAATTTAATCATGATAGGGCAAGTCTTGGTCTCCCTCGGTACCTACATCCAATCATATTCGCATTGTAATATCTGAGTGCTAAGTGTGAGTTTTTCTATTCGCATTTGATCGTGAGCGCGTTTGGAGTTTACTAGGAATTTGTATGTGATTTGTACAGCGCCACCTAGTGGTAAACGTGAGAAACCAGTTTACCACTAGGTGGCGCTGTACAAATCACATACAAATTCCTAGTAAACTCAAACGCGCTCACGATCGAATGCGAAAAGGAAAACTCACACTTAGCACTCTGTTTTGTTAATCGTTCATCTGCCTTTCGAAATAAAACGATAAAAACATCACATAATGCAAGAGGACGCCACGAATAAGAACTAATCCTCCTCTTTTTTATATAAATAGTCCTATAAATTATATAAATGTATTTTACCGTTAAATCGATTTTTTTAACAATAATAAAAAAGTTATTTTCAAACGAGGATTTTTTAATATTTGTTGATAAAATACACATATGACCACATTCACATAACATAGAGCCTTTTCCTATGACTGATTACGATTAATTTAACGTTTTTAAAGATATGAATATTTAAAAAAAATCCAAAAGTACCATGGTTATATTAGATTATATATAAAGAAAAAGTTTAAAATAGAAAACATATATTTTTTTACATTTTTTATGCAATAATTATTAATATCCTTAAGCGAGAATGAAAAAAATCATATACCTGTTTTTAATCTCCTGTAAAGGGTAAATACGGATTTCATTGCGATTTTCAAAAATTGAATTTTTATCATATCTACACATTTTAATATATTGGGAAGCTTTCATTACTAATTCTACAGTAACGTCATTACATGTGTGTATTTTATCAAACAATAAAAAAATTACCCGTTTGAAAATAACTACTCTTTGCCAATTTAAAAAAAATCGGCTTAAACTAATAGCACTGAGTTGCCCCATGGCAACATGCATTTATATCATCAGTAAGACGACTTGAAGAGGACTATATAAAAAATTGACATGGAATAGTTTTAGTTACTCATATGCCGATTCCTGCTACCCCAACTGCAGAAAACGAATTATTACGAGGGCCATAATACGTCAGAGATTTTGTGATTACTGTGAAAATTGGCTTTGATTTCTTGAATTACTTGTTAAGAACTAATATCATAGTTTACTATTTTTTTACATTTTTTTCTTGCATCATCGTTTATATATGTTTTTTTTTTATATTATACGATAGCAAACAAGCAGATAGGTCTCCTGATGGGAAGAGTCAACCATCGCCTATAGACACCAAAGACGTTAATGGTGCGTTGCTATCTTGTGGCTATGTCTAATGCCACATGCATAAGTTTACCGGCTACCTTACCCTCCGAACCCGAACACGATAGCGACATGCACTGACGCTATTGCGGCAGGAACAGGTAAGGCGGGGTACCTGACCCGGGCGAGACAATTCAGAACTCTACCACCTAGTAGCCACGATGGTAGTGACTCACATAGCCAACCGGTCGCCTTTTACGACCTGCCTGACAGAACGGCAGTTGGCCTATTCTACAAAGGAGCTCGGGACCAACATGTTCGGCGTAGTAATGTAATTATGATAGTTGTTTTTTGTACACCAAGTCTTCTCATTTGTTTTCTCTCAACTCTCCCATAACCGATTGGCTGCCTCTTTGGTTTTCTCCAAACCTCGTTGGAGGTAGAATGTGGTTTTTATGTGGGCGATAAACCACATCACTAGACACCTTTCTATCTCTATTACACCTTCTACTTCAGTTTAGAAATGTAAATAAAAATTAAAATGTAAATAGTTAAAGATAAATATTTTTTACGTCCAAATTATAAACATATTAGAACAAATCAAATTGCTATTATATGCGCCTTTAACTGCTACGTAAGACTGTATCATTACATAGTATAAAAAAAAGTCGCTTTCTCTGTCTGTCCCTATGTCCCTATGTATGCTTAAATCTTTAAAACTACGCAACGGATTTTGATGCGTTTTTTTTTTAATAGATAGACTGATTCTTGAGGAAGGTTTTAGTATATAAAACTTTCCGATATCCCCACGGGAACAAAAGCTACGCGGGTGAAACCGCGGGCAGGTCGCTAGTTATGATTAAAATTCAAAAGATCTTATTAAGATTAAAGAAACCTTTAGTAGGAATTAATTTTCTTGAGACGCTGACCAAGATCACAAAAATTTCAAACATCTTTTTTAGGAATAAGTACATACGTAAGTACGTTACGTTTATTATCTCTAAAATACTTTAATTATATTCTATGTACTATAAAAAGCTGAAAACTAGCATGTTTGTCTGAAGAACGTCATGAATGTAAAGAGAAATCAGCAAATCTACAGCGATCATAATTTGTGGCTTTTGGTTCTTCCTGTCTGCTCCGTAAAGGATCCGGCGTGAAATGAGTTATACTCTCGGTATGCGAGTATCGTTATTTCAATACACTCATACATTAAAAAAGTATTTTCACGCACGTATCCCCTAAGAAGTATGCAAAGGTACAACCAATGCACCCACGATTAGCCAAAGATACTTATGGCTAATTGCACCAACCTTGTCTTAACTTAGTCTCACAATGTGATAGGTGGTAAGTCTATCGCCAACTGGGCACTTTTCTATCCCGGACAATGTTGTTTTTTTCAGAAAACTGAAAAAACACATTTTTGAATTGCCAAATCGAATCCAGGACCTCATGTAGGCAACACCGACACCGAATCACTAGACCACAGATGCGATCGACATACTCATACAATGCTCATTCATTAAGGTTAAAAAAAACTTTTGTCCTAATAATGCTTTTAATAGACGTTTTTAATAACACCTAAATATTTAATGTACTGATTTTGTCAAACACTTGTACTATTTCACAAATATTTCTATTTTTTTTTTTATGTCATAAGATAGCAAACAAGCAGATGGGTCTCCTGATGGAAAGGGTCAACCATCGCCTATAGACACCAAAGATGTTAATGGTGCGTTGCTATCTTGTGGCGAGGTCTAATGCCACATGCATAAGTTTACCGGCTACCTTACCCTCCAAACCGGAACACGACAGCGACAAGCACTGACGCTATTGCCGCAGGAATAGGTAAGGCGGTGGTACCAGACCCGGGCGAGACAATGCAGAACTCTACCACCTAGTAGCCACGATGGTAGTGACTCGATAGCCAATCGGTCGCCTTTTACGACCTGTCTGGTAGAACGACAGTTGGCCTATTCTTCAAAGGAGGCCGGGACCAACACGGCGAAAAACAACTAACACAACTAATCTTTAATTATTGTGAAGTCAACCGGTTTCGCCTATTACAGCATCATCAGGGCTTTTAGTTTTTAAATTCTTTGAACATGACAAATACACACGCAAGACAACAACTAAATACTTGTATTTATTCTACTGTAATGCTTTTATTTAGTTGTTGTCTTGCGTGTGTATTTGTCATGTTCAAAGAATTTATAAACTAAAAGCCCCGGTGATGCTGTAATAGGCGAAACCGGTTGACTTCACAACAATTAAAGGTTAGTTGTGAAATATTTGTGAAATAGTAAAAGTGTTTGACAAAATCAATATGATGCAGTTTCACCAAGTGCCGACGATGGAAATTATAAATTATAAATTATATTTAATGTAGGGCTATTGCGACCAGAAGGTATAAATGACGCCGTGTCACACAAACATCAAAGCGCTAACAATCTCGCAAAAAATGTTGGCAGGTTTGTTACTGAGATCACACGTCAGGGATTTCGGGACTTCCGTGCAATTTCGTTTGGATTTCCCGAATTCCTTGTTGCGGTTATATAAATACCAGGCCAATACGAAACCCCGTCACGTACCAGTTCTGTACCGGCTCACTGGACAAAACTGTTATATTTATTATATTTAACTTTGGGATTTTCTAATCTGCGTTTTAGGGTTGCATTTTATTTAAATATTTCATGAAAAGGCTTATGCTTAGACCTTTTTGTGTTTAAATATTTACTTTTTACTGTTTAAAAAAATCTTTGAGGATTCCTTTACTTACGTCTTACATGTCTTCTAAAACATATTTTCCACATAAAATCATTACAGAACGAAACAATTTTTTTTAATATTATGGAATGATTAAAAAAATGCTCTGATACATTACACGAGCCCCTTGAATTGTATCAAAGAGCATTTTTTTTAATATTTTATTTAATAAATAAATAAATAAATATTCAGGGGACAGATTACACTTACTGATCTAACCCCGAAGTAAGCAAATTATGTGCTTGTGTAATGGGTGTTAGTCAAAGATACTAGTACATTTTTTTTAATTTTTTTTATATCATGAGATAGCAAATAAGCAGATGGGTCTCCTGATGGAAAGAGTCAAACATCGCCTATAGCCACCAAAGATGTTAATGGTGCGTTGCTATCTTGTGGCGGGGTCTAATGCCACATGCATAAGTTTACCGGCTACCTTAACCTCCAAAGCGGAATACGACAGCACTGACGCTATTGCGGCAGAAATAGGTAAGGCGGTGGTACCAGACCCGGTCGAGCCGATGCAGAACTCTACCACCTAGTAGTCACGATGGTACTGACGCGCATAGCCACTCAGTCGCCTTTTACGACCTGCCTGGCAGAACGGCAGTTGGCCTATTCTTCAAAGGAGCCCGGGACCAACACGGGAAAAATAGAAATACATAGAAATACATATATAAATACTAGAATATACAACGCCGCCAACTATCACGTCCGTAAGTATTGAAGGTAACTCACCAGTCAGTATATATATAATAAACAGCCAAACCCGTATTTGTAACCCGTAACCCATATATACAAACATTTATGCTCATCACACAAATGCTTGTCCCCGTCTGGAATTGAACCCGAGCCCTGTCGATTACGTAAGCAGGGTCACTAATCACTCGACCAACGGGGCGGTCAATATTACATAATAATAATTATTTATTTTTTTAAAGTTAATCTATATCACAAAAGTTAGTGATGGTGGCGCTCCTTTTAAACAAATACCTATGTTGGGAGGCGCCGCTCTTCTATACAAGTTAAAGTTTAAGATTAAGTAGACAATTGACTTAATTAAATAATGGTAACATTACAAGCATTACAAGCAATGCCATTAGTTCATCATTGTTTTTCAAAAATAAAATGTATTATAATTTATTACAATTCTCTATTCAGTCTTTTAAATATGATGTTTTCAATTTAATTTCTCAATATTTTAGCTATACATTAATGAATCTAACGTTAATCATTTATTATATTTTTATTTGTATTTGTGCGTGTGTGTATGTGTATGTTCGTGAGTGTGTGTGTGTATGTAAACTGATGTGAAAGGTTTAATATTTACATGTATATGATATGTTTTCAGCATTTACGATATTACTATGAAAGCTTCAGTTTGTTCATAAGTTAGAGGTTTTAGCTAAAAATATAATTGTAAATTATATTTTTTAGAATTTTAATTTATCACCATGTAGTTATGATAACAAACAAGCAAATGGCTCTTCTGATGTAAAGAGAACGCCATTGTCAATAGACACCAGAAATATTAATGGTGCATTACTATCCCTGCGGCGATGTGTTTATATATAAAATAAGTTTTCCTGTTATCTTACTTTCTAAACCCGAACACGAAATTGACGCTATTAAGTTAGGAATACCTAAGGCTACAGTATTAATTAAGGCGACGCTTGCGGAACTCCACCACCTAGTCAAGATGGTAGTGAAACATATCCAATCGATCGCCTTTTACACACTGCCTGGTAGAAAGGATTAATCTTCAAATGGGGCCCGGACCAAAGCAGCAAGCAGCTCGAGAGATTACATAAAGCTGTTGGTCCCAGTTATGACCAATAATAAGGAATAATTGTCATCAAGTCGGTATAATGGATCACCAGCCATCTCGCAAACTATCGAATTGTGAATGGTGTTGTAAATCGAAAAATAGACTTTTCGATTTTCACCACGATTCACATGTCTATTGTCAGACGTGGTCGTCAGAAGTTTGACTCACTCTGCCTACTTCGCAAGGGGGCCGGCGTGTTATTATTGGTTTACATTTCCGTTCTTCCCGTTTCATTCTCAACAATAAATCAAACACTTAAGCCCCGTTTTCACTTTGATTAGTGCGAGTGTGAGTGTTTAATGCAGGTGCTTAGTATTAAGCAAAAAATACGTGAAGACAGCCGTTGATCAGTGCGAGTGATTAGTATTCAGCGTAGTAAAAGTGAATAGACAGTGATTACTAATCACTCGCAGGGATTAACGGCTGTCTCTCGCACTCGCACTACACAAAGTGAAAACTAGGCTTTAGAACAGTTTTTTGTGCATAAGCCAAAGTTGATAACCTCGGCGCGACCGGCGTGAGTAAGTATCAAAGTTGAAATACATACATGAGATTGACTTCTGTACCTATTTGTCTTGTGCTACGGGCCAAAAGGCGGCCATTCCTTTTGTGAAGTATTCGATATTACAGTTTCTGAAAAATTTTTTAGATAAACATTATCATAATTTTGTGTGACATATAATATTGACTTTGTATCCAACTTTCAAACTACAATAACGTATCAAACTTTATTTCTGTACCTATTTGTCTTGTGCTACGGGCCAAAAGGCGGCCATTCCTTTTGTGAAGTTTTCGATATTACAGTTTCTGAAAAATTATTTAGATAAACATTATCATAATTTTGTGTGACATATAATATTGACTTTGTATCCAACTTTCAAACTACAATAACGTATCAAACTTTGTCATTTAATAATTATTAATTGTATATACCTCATACTCGTACGTAACGTGTTTATTCTGTAATTATATAAATTTCAAAACGCTATACTAACAACTGAATTTTATAAATAATTAAAATTTCTCGCTAATTGGGTCACTGAACTTCAAAGTTTCTACGCGTTTATTGTTAAAACATCAAAGGTGTATTATAAAACTAACATACCTGCGCAACCTTGCCCGCGGCCCGCAACAAGGGTACCGTGTCATCAATACTAATATAATAATATTATTAATATATTATATACCATAGCTTTCATACGAGAGAGATACATGTACTACATATTAGAAAAGCTATGCCACGGTAATATTATCTATACGGTATTCCAACTTCATACAAACAGACGAAGCACGAGGTGTGTCTACGCGCCTCGATCTCGACATTACGCTCGGCATGCAGACAGTCGCGACTGTGCCGCAGTGACGAACGGACGGTGTGTTGTTTTTTTAACAATAACACAAACATTTTTCTTTTGAAAATATATAAGACTGATTTTTTATTCAAACATAAACATGATTTTTTAAATAAATATAGCAATAAAAAAATAACACGCATTTTAATTGAACACTTCTTATTCAAATCATAAATTACCTAATTTATTTGTTTATATAAAAAAGTATATTGACAATCACAAAACTAAATGTAAACACAAAGTAGGCAAATGTAATTAAAATGCTGGAAACGGGCAGCCCTATTGCATGTTTACGTATCGTGCAGCTGTAGGCATTTATTTCGAAGATACGGCCGAGTTTCAATACTGTATAGATAATATTACCGTGGCTATGCTAAGTAGAAGTCGTGTTCCAATTTGTTAACAATCGCTACACCGCTGAAATCTATATAAGGTCCTTTCAAAACAGGTGAAAATATTTTAAATCAGCCAAAAAAGAATGTGATTTAAGGGATTAAAACATATTGATTTTTACGAATACATAATTTTATCTTATAACGATTTACGCCTTTCTGCATAAAATTGTCCCCTTTGTAGTTATTCACCTTACTGCTCACTCTTGCATTAAAAGTGGATTATTTTATCCAGAAAGGCGTTATGCGTTATGAGACAATTATTTTATTCGTAAATATCAAAACGTTTTAGTCCACTGAATCACACTTTTTTAGCTGAATATCTTTGGTTAGAGGTACTGAACCCTGTATTAAAATATTTTCACATATTTTGGAAGGACCTTGTATATTAATACGTGAAGGAAAATCTTTGAACTTTGAAAGACCGTTTGTAGCGGTTCAAGCAATCTACGAACGCTACCAGAAAAAATAATAAAAATGGAAAAAAAATTTAAAATAAAATCCTGAATCGCGATATCACAATGATTTATCTTGTACACACTATATACAAGTGTCAACGTTTCTCAAATGGACTTCGGTCCCCAGGCAGTACACCTTGCCTGGCTGAGAAGATCTTCCTTTTCCCTTCCTTGTCCTTGTGTGACGTCATCAACCTCCACGGTTATGACGTCACCTGACAAGAAGTTGGCCCGCTGATTTCATTACTATGACTTTAGCGGTACGGACTAGCGGCGTCACACCGTTAAAGTTTACATTGAGGAGGTCCGCAGAAACCTAATATTTTTAAATAAAATACATTAGAAATACATTAATTTCATAAAAATAAATATTACAAACAATTCTTGTGACATACATGATACTATACACACATGTATAAACTGTATGTGTGTGTTGGTCCCGGGCTCCTTTGAAGAATAGGGCAACTGTCGTTCTGCCAGGCAGGTCATAAAAGGCGACCGATTGGCTATGCGAGTCACTACCATCGTGGCTACTAGGTGGTAGAGTTCTGCATTGGCTCGCCCGGGTCTGGTACCACCGCCTCACCTATTTCTGCCGCAATAGCGTCAGTGCTAGTCACTAACGTGTTCCGGTTTGGAGGGTAAGGTAGCTGGTAAACTTATGTATGTGGCATTAGACCTCGCCACAAGAGAGCAACGCATAATTAACATCTTTGGTGAGCCATCTGCTTGCTTGCTGTCTTATGATATAAAAAAAAAACTATTTTCTTCACGTCTTAAGTCAGTTGTCAAATTTAAAAGACATTTTATTGTTTAGTCTATGGTCAAATTTCGGCCACAGGGCGATCGCCAGTAACAACAAATCGTCCAATTAAAGTCAAAATTAAGCAGCACTGCAGCGTATAATCGAGTATAAGATATTTATAACCATGAATTTCATGGCGCTTACCCGTTTCATTATTTTTTACCAACGAGCCTCGACGTAGGTGCAGTCCATGCATGCACTTTAGCGGAACACAAGTGACGTGGCGCATGCCTTATCTTGTACGTTAGTATATAGAAGTCTTTGTTATATACAAATTGAATCCCTTCTTTCAGCCGTTTGTAGGTTGATTTTTTTTTTAATGTAGCTTATATTTGAACCTGACCTAAAATTTTCTCCAAATTTTCATTAAAATCGTTATAACTATTTTGCCGTGAGAACTGAGAGCGTTACAAACAGACAGACGCAAGCATCTGCACTGAAATTGCGAAAGTTGACAGCATTAAAAATTTAGGAATTATAGTCGACACTAAACTAAGATGGGATGAACAACTTAACTCTTTAAACAATAAAATTAAAAAATTGTTACACGTCTTTAGAAAATTGACAAGAGTTGCCGAATTATATATGTTAATTTATTTTGAAACAGTACAAGTATTTTTATATAAAATATTGAATGAACAGTTTTTATCATTGTATTAATTTTATCAATTTAATTAGTTGATTGTATAAACGGTTATTTGCATGTCAAAATTGTTATAATAATATAGATTAAATTAATTAAATTAAATAAATTCTAGGAATTAGTAAAAATTAATTGCAATGTCTTTCAATCGTACATTGAAATAATTAATAATTAAATTAAATATAAAGTAATTTATAATTAAATTTAAGAATTTTGTATGACCATAACAACGATACTATGTAAATATTGCATGACAACTAAGGCCAAATATTTGACACAACTTATAAAAAATATGAACACCTTTGTTACAATATTTGAGGCATAAATGGTTATGATATGAATATTATATTTGACTAATCATCTGACTACTACTACTGAACGGTTTCACGCAATGACATTTTACTGATAGACAGGTCATATGCCAACAATACTACCATTTAAAACAGCGCGTTTGTAATGTTTCTACAGCTACTTATATTATGACATGTGACGTGCGAGGCTAAATAAAAGTCAGGCAATGCCTTGCTTTCATGATGCCATTTTGGAATACGAAAAGTCATCTATACTTTTTGGTGACAGTGACATTTGGTGGTGGCAGTAACAAAAACTGACGGTATTGCAACAGAAATTAAGTCCTTCCCAATTTAAAATCAAAATTGCACTCTATTCTGCGGATCCCTCGTCAGGCCCTTGACAATCTTCTAAAGGTATATTATAAATAGAAATAATATTAGCAAAGTATAGCGAGTGCCTTTACCGAAATACGTGATACGAATATTCCCTAAACATTTTAGTAGCGTCTCCTAAATAAAAATATGCTTTTACTCCTCAGAATACTTAAACAAACTTGGTGAGTTTGATAGATTGCTTAACATTTCGCTAAGATTAGTTAAGACGTTATTTTTATTAATTAATTTTCTCTGTTAAGTAATTTATGTCACAAAATATACACAATCGATGTTATGATGCTAAATATATTATTATATTATTATATAAATATAATATAATATATAAGTTTCTTGAATAAATAATCATTATAAATGTGAATCACTGGACAAATTACAAAAATTGATATATACCCAAATTAAACAAATTGTTTGCAAAGGTTTGATAAGAGTTACTCAACAATACTAATACTTAGAAATACATAAATAAATACTGAAATAAATTTAATAAACACCTGCTGCCAGAAGTATAAACATCATCATACAAACGCGTGCCCTTGACGGGAATCAAACTCAAGCCCCATCGATTGCGTAGTCACTAACCACTCGATAACCAGAGCCTATTTTGTTTAAGACATTAAACACCAATGATATAATATAAAATGAAAAAATAGCTAATTTTTAATCACCTCTGTGATCTAGTGGTCTGGTGTCGGTGTTGACTAACTGAGGTCTCGGGTTTGATTCCCGAGTCGGGAAAAAAGGGGTTTTTTCAGTTTTCGGACAAAAACAACTTCCCGAAATTGGAACAAACAGTGCCCGGTTGGCGATAGGCTTGTCAGTTGTCATCTATCACATTGTGAAACTAATGGCCAACTGCACTAACATTAAAAGGTGAAATTAATTAAATTTGCTATTATCCGCGAACTATTTTATGTATCCTCCGTGATGGTACCGAAAAGAGAGACGTCGGTTTAATAAATGGATAGGACTCACCGATGGTTCCGATCAAACGAAGACCCCCAACGGCACACTTATCCGCCCACATCCACCACACTTTTACAACCACGACCACGCCGGCACCAATCACAAAAAGCACACAATTCATGTACGTACTCAACGCACGTTTCACTTCGAAACCGAAGCATCTTCAGGAGAAACGAACACTACCTCACTCTACGCGAGTGTAAGTAATATTGATTCGCGCCGGTGTTTAACGCGCTTTTTATTCTATATGCAATGTGTGGCCAGCCCAAACGCTCTTTTGTAACAGGGGTGAAATTGTTAAATGAACAAACAAATTTTTCAATCAACCTCCTGCATCTTTAGATCCCTGAATCAGATCTTCATTATATGGGACCAAATTGGAAAGAGACTGATGAGATCGTCCTGAAGTACTACGTGAATATAGCATCAGCCGAAATCACCAAATTAATTAGAATATAAAGTAAAGTAATAGTAAAAAAAAAGTAATAAAAAGCAAGTAAATTTTAAAAAGTATATAGTAAAATATAGTTGGAAGTCATGAAAATAATGAAACATGTGCGCTTATCCATATTTCTAAATCAAGTAAAGATTTTTCTTTTATGCCATAAAGACATTGATATAAAAAACCCAAGATGCACAATTCCAAACAAAACTGACATTCAAAGCTGTCGCTAATTTCATACAAATAGTTATAGATATGGCAAAAATATATGTTTTTGCATATCCAACTTTAAGCGCAAGATTTACAGTCGTTTTTATAAAGCAATTTACAAAAAGAAATAAAATTGACAGTATCGCGAACGACGGGATTCTATTTGAAATGAGCGCACAATTTTAAATATTGCGTTCAGTTTTGAGTTTTTATATCAATGCATAAAGATAATATTTTCTTTTATGATTTTATTATGCCTATAAAACAAATTACGCACGTACGCACGCACGCGAACTCAGGTGCATTATCGAAAATCGGAGCAAACTCAGTTGCTTCCTTATCTACATACGTGGCGCGAAGTTAAAAAAACATATACACATTTGAATGGAGAATATTCCCTTTTTGGGAAGCCCATTGAAAAGAAATATGGTTCAATTTATAAGATGGATATCGCATCTTACATAATATGGTTTCTTTCGAAGGACGACACAAAACGTGACATTGTATGATAAAAATTATTTATGAATACTGAAATCTGTGAGTGAGTCATTAAAAATTTATGACACACATTATCCTTAAGAGAAACTGAGAAAAATTCAAAGCCAGATTTCATTTTCATTTTGTTCGATGCGTGCTCTTTTCATTCAAGATGACGCGTTAGATATAATAGTATGGAAATAAGTACGCGTTGGCTAAATCTTGCCGTCTTTTGTTTTAATCGAATTAGGAATGAGAAAGAATTTGCAAGATTGTGTAGAACTAATTTCTAGGATATGAAATAAATTTAAGGCTTTATCGTTTTATGTAGTTATCACATGTCCATAATAAAAAAGCAATTTTATATCAGAAACAATTCACTTTTAATTTCGTAACGCATACAAGACATTTTCGACATTTATTTACTAGCTGTAATACGTTGTTGGACTAAGGCCTCAAAAGTTTATCAAAAAAATTAACTCTCCCTTTGAAATAACTCAAGTTGATTTATGAGCCAAAATCCCTTACATATCCTCCCTATATATATCCCTATAGATATATATAGGGAGGATATGTAAGTATCTATCCCTTATAGATACCTATGCGCAAAATCCAATAAAATTCGAAGTAGACTGTAAGCTTTTTTGCTTCCTTGTCGTTTTAATACGGTTATAAAAATAAACCATTTAATCTTCAAATCAAAATTTTTGTCCCACATCATATTTTAATCCAGGGACACCATAAAACGTGACATTGTACAAATTTATTACTAAACTAGCTATTGCCCACGACTTCGTCCGCGCGGACTTCGTTTACTCCGCACAACTCCTCCCCCGTAGGTGATAGCGTGATAATATGTAGCCTAAATCTTGACCTGACCTGTTAGTAATATTCATGCAAAATTTGAAGTAAATCCGTACAGTAATTTTTGAGTTTACCCCAGACATACATACAGATAAACAGACAAACAGACAAACAGACAAACAGACAAACAGACAAACAGACAAACAGACAAACAGACAAACAGACAAACAGACAAACAGACAAACAGACAAACAGACAAACAGACAAACAGACAAACAGACAAACAGACAAACAGACAAACAGACAAACAGACAAACAGACAAACAGACAAACAGACAAACAGACAAACAGACAAACAGACAAACAGACAAACAGACAAACAGACAAACAGACAAACAGACAAACAGACAAACAGACAAACAGACAAACAGACAAACAGACAAACAGACAAACAGACAAACAGACAAACAGACAAACAGACAAACAGACAAACAGACAAACAGACAAACAGACAAACAGACAAACAGACAAACAGACAAACAGACAAACAGACAAACAGACAAACAGACAGACAGACAGACAGACAGACAGACAAACAGACAAACAGACAAACAGACAGACAGACAGACACACAGACAGACAGACAAACAGACAAACAGACAAAGAGACAAACAGACAGACAGAGAGACAGACAGACAGATAGACAAACAGACAAATAGACAGACAGAGAGACAGACAGACAGATAGACAAACAGACAAACAGACAAAAATTCTAAAAACTATATTTTTGGCTTCGATATCGATTATAGATCACGCCCCAATTTTTTTAAAAAAATATTCAATGTACAGTTTTGACTTTCCTACGATTTTATTATATGTATAGATACTGAAATCTGTAAGTCATTAAAAATTGAAGGCGTACGCTATCATTGAGAAAAGCTGAGAAAAATCTGAAGGCCGATTTTAATTTCATTTTGCGCGATACTTACCCTTTTCATTTAAAAGGACGTGTTAGATGAGAATGAGGATAAGTCCACAATAGACAATAAACAAAGGTTTATTCGACACTAGATCTGAGAAAGTACAAATTTAGTTAGTGAAATATCCCGTGTTGGTCTGGGTTCCTTTGAAGAATAGGCCAACTGCCGTTCTGCTAGATAGGTCGTAAAAGGTGACCGATTGACAATAGCGTCAGTGCTTGTCACTGTCGTGTTCCGGTTTGGGGTAAACTTATGTACCATTAGACCTCGCCACATTATGGTAACTTACCATTTATATCTTTGGTATCTCTTTCCATCAGGAGACCCATCTGCTTGTTTGCTATCTTATAACATAAAAAAATATTAACATTGTTTACAAGCAAACATAAATTACTTGAATCTCGCCGCCTTTGTTTAAATGGAATTGTGGAGAAAATAAGGAATTTGCAGAATATTAAGGTATTGATCTCAAAGATATGAAACAAGTTTAAAGCTTTAATGTCTTAGATATTAATCTGTGCGGAATAAACAAAGAAATTCTATACCGAAAAACGTTAATTTTAATTTTTCGACGTATAGTAACAACACATTTTCGACATTTTAGTGTTCATTGGTTAGCTGGTAGCAGTGTCAGCAGATGTACAATAATTAATTTATTGTGCATGTGCCATAATTTCATGAATTTTTTAGTCCTTAATCCTAAGCGTACAATCTAGACAAAAGTACAATAATTTTTGATCGACAGCCATTTTCTATATAAAATTATTATTATCTTTAAAAATCATAATTATGGAATGTTGGAATGTTTGAGTTAAATTTCCCTATATATAGTATATTGATACTTGACTGAAAAATTACATTTTTCAACATTTTTGTTTAATAATTGCCAGAATATCATTTAAATAAAATTACTTCAGTGATTCTCTTTTTAACTAAAGCTTTCAGGTGACAATTAAACCTAATTTCGAAATATACAACAATTTTATTGAAAATACAATAATTTTACGACTCCGATACTATGATAATTTTTCACGAGTCTGCCAACACTGGCTGAGAGAGACTGGTGGACTAAGCTCGCCATTTGTACCCTGTACGTTTCGTATGTCATCCAATAAAGATAAATAAATAAACTTAAGATGAACTTAGATAACAAAATTCTTCATTTGATTTAAATAGTCAAAGAAGTTTTCGCGCAGTCACTTATTAATAGATACAATACACATATTAATAGATGAAGTAAAAAAAATTTTCCCCCTTTGTAGGACTGTTATGCGAACGGCGGAGTATAATACAATTTGACACAGTTACAGTTCACATTAGGAAGAATTATATAAACATAATATTTTTAAATAATATGCATTAAAAATACGTTAAGTTAATAATAAACGTTACACATGCTACATTCATGTGTCATACATAATAATATACACATATGTATAATATTATTTTACGGCTAATTTTTTTTTTCAAACTAAAAAAAGATTTTATTGTTTAGCCTATTGTCGAATTTGGAGTAAAAGATCACTAGTTTTCATAACTACACATATAACTAAACAATGATTGAATTTAAAACATATAAAAGCTGCTTGTTTTGCTCAAGTATAGTTTGATCCGGTTATAAAAATGAACCGTTTAATCTTCAAATCAAAATATTCGTCCCACATCACTTATTATCTTCCAGGGTCGCTATAAACCTGATGTTCTATGTCAAAGTTTATTTCTGAATACTCAAATCTGCGAGTCAGACATTGAAAATTTAAGGCGTACATTATCCTTGAGAAAAGCTGAGAAAAATCTGAAGCCAAATTTCATTTTCATTTTGTGCGGTGCGTGCTCTTTTCATTCACAGTAAGATGTAATAGTATGGAAATGAGTACGCGTTGGCTACGTCTCGGCGCCTTTTGTTTTAATCGAATTGGGGACGAGATAAGGAATCCGCAAGATCGTGTGGAACTAATTTCAAGGATGCGAAGTTTTACGTTTAATACTTCTTACATTTTTACCGTTTCACAGCATGAAATAAAAAAAATTTACATAAAAAATAGATTTTTTTACGCTTTCTGGTGCAGAAATAATCAAAAATTTGTCCACCCAAAAGCCTTTACAAAGTTACTTTTGTTTTAAATAATAGTTAACAACCACATGATTTACTATGAAATAACTAGACAACTAGGAACTCTACGATCCTGTAGTCACAATGATAGTGACACACTTGCATAAGCTTTTACGTTTTAATTGCTGTCTAGCAAAAAGGCAGACGGACTCTTTTTAAAAGGTGCCTGTACCAACAACTTTATATTAAAAACTTTTTACTTACACACTTTTTTTCATAAAAACTCTTAATTTTTTAAATAGATTCAAAACATGGTTAGTTATGAGGCATTGACGTGTATAATATTACCACTGGACTTTTGCTGTCAAAGAATTTTTGTGCCTATTTGAATATCGCCATTTTGGCGCTGTAGGCCGATGCGAAAATTAGTGATTCCCTCATGTCGACATCTTCGATAAGTTTATCGATCGTTTAATATTTACAGCTAGGTGGGCTGTGGTCATGAAAATACTAAAATGATTGTATTAGTTTAGTATATATATATATATATATATATATATATATATATATATATATATATATATATATATATATATATATATATATATATATATATATATATATATATATATATATATATATATATATATATATATATATATATATGTTATGGGCGCTAGTACGAATACTGACGCTATCACCTACGGGGGAGGTGCTGTGCGGAGTAAACGAAGTCCGCGCGGACGAAGTCGCTATACGAGTACGATACACGAATATAGTGATTCATATATGAAGATTTCTCCGTGTTGGTCGGGAGTCGGAATTCCATTGAAGAATAGACCAACTGCCGTTCTACCAGGCAGGTCGTAAAAAGTGACCGGTTGGCTATTACATGTCACTACCATCGTTACTACTAGGTGATAGAGTTCCGCAACGTCTCACTTCAGGCATTTGGTAACATCGCCTTACCTATTCCTACCACAATAACGTCGATTCCGTCATTATCGTGTTCCAGTTTGAAGGATAAGTACAAATCAACGTGAAGGATAAGTACAAAGCAACGTGCCATTAACATTTTTTTTGTCTATAGGCTGTGGTTTCTATATCAGGTGAGACATATGCTTGTTTGGTTATTATATATGTTAAAGAATAATTGTTAATATATATTCTAATAATTCGTAAAGTAGAGAAAATTGTGCAGGAAAGGGTCACTAGTAATATTATAACACCAATATTTGTTTGCCTTTCCTTCACGCTATATCGCTTTAACAGATTTAGATGAAATTTGGCATTGAGATAGACTATATTAAGTAAACTGTGAAAATAATAAAAACACTGAATATTTCATACATTCAATTTTATAATGTATAATTTCTTCGAGAATTTGATTGTGATAGTATACCGAAAGTCCAACAAATGACTCGTTTATCCTTTTTTTGATAGACAATGTTAGCCTAAGGTTGACCGGAAGTTGCATTAATTTGTTCTTATTTTTTGTATTGTACTAGTTAGCGAAAATACTCCTTTCATGTTTCTTTGAAAAATTAAGTTGTTTACAAATTCCTGTTTGATGAAAATAATACAGACGGATCCAAATTATTTGCCATGTTAAGAAATGCCGTATACTTTCACCAGTTACAGAAAGCAAAATTGTTTTTGTTGCTGCGATAATAATTTTTATATCTGTACGTTTTGTCATGATTTGCTTAATCAAAATATCGAAATGACTTTTAAAAGTTTCAATCATGATAGTTTCGATTGCAATATTTGATAAAACATTAATCATTAATTTGATAAATTAATGATTTGCTTAATCAAAATATCGAAATGACTTTTAAAAGTTTCAATCATGATAGTTTCGATTGCAATATTTGATAAAACATTAACTATCAAAAATATTGTGTGTAAATATTGTGTGTAAACAAGGAGAATCAGTTTTCTTTGGAGTCCAATTAACAGCTTTCATTGTTGTAGTCATACATTTTTTCCATTAAATCGACTGAAAATCTGCAAAAATAAAATGTAATTAAAATCATAGTTCGCTACATGAACAAAACTTTTCCTATAAGTGAGGCATATTTAATTAAAATCAAAAGAAATAAGACGACTATAAAGTGACTTAAATATGCAACTAAAACTGAAAACGAAAACTGAATTTGATTACTATAGTATAGTAGAATATCAATATTGAAATTATCGATATGACCTGTTGATATCACTAGTTAATTCTAAGCGAAACAAAATTAAATAAATATTATTAATTCTACCGAAAATCAATATCCCTGTTATTAATGTAATATTGTATTAAGAGTTTCTGGTAAAAATAAGTTGTTTTAAAGACCATGTTACTCAATTTTTGATTAAAAACAGTGACTACATGCACGTACCTGTAAATCGAAGTTTTACACTCCTTTAGGTTGGATAGTTTGCAATATACTCATTTCTTAATGTCGCAAAACTTCTGAGTACACCAAATATAAACTTAGAAATTCACTAAATATTAACAAATTAATAAAAATGCGTAACTGCCTCATCATATTATTTAGACTACCATGGCAACGATATACAGCATACGTCAAAATTAGTTCTCGGTACCCCCGCCGACAGCGTTTCAAATTGACATATAAAATTAGCTGTCATTTGTATGGGATAACCTGTCCAGTGGTAATATTCTACACGTCAATGTTATGAGGTTAGTTGATGTTGTACTGGCCAATCAACTGGTGAAACAGCGCTATAAGAATATTTCAATCAACAACATATTGTCAATGTGTTCATACACCATTAGCAAACATCGAACTGTTATAGAAATTTGCCCCATTTTTACAATACTTTTCTTGTATCAGTGATAAAACAAAAGTCATATTCATATATGAGTTCGCGGAAACTGATTTATTTTGTATATTATTAGATAGCAAACACGCAAATGACTTCTAAATGGAAAAATAAAGTATCTGGGACGAGGATGTAACATACATAAGTCTACCGGCTGCTTAACCCTCCAGACCGGAACACGAAGATGTAGATCAGGTATTGAGATTCTTGAGGCAGGAATAGGAAAGATGACTGTAAAGATGCTCCGATCGTTACGCGGGACTTCTCAGCTTGGCTGCTACTAACTTATATTTTTGAGGTACTCGGGACTATTTTATTGATTGGACTTCCCGTCCGTGCGAGCTTAAAGAACTATCTATTACATTTTGTTTTAATATGACACCCTTCTAAACAAATTCTACATAAATATTCAAAAGCTGACAAACTGCCAGCATCCTTCGAATAAAACCATAGAGGTATTGCAATACCACATACGGGGGCGTGACGTCACGGAACTTCTACCACCTAGTAACGATGATGGTAGTGACACATAAAAACAGTCGTTCGTCTTTTAGGCAAAATCTTCAAAAAGTGGTCTAATCTTGGACCAACACGAGAAACATAACTTAAAGAGAAACATAACTTAAAGTTATGTTTCTTTCTTTTTCTTTAAGTTATGGATTTCCGCAAAATAATGCATGAATCTAAAAAAAGCGCTTTGAACGTGACTTGTGTGAAAATGGTATTTGGAAATACTAAAATCTGTAAACGAGTCATTGAAAAAAGACTTACATTGTCCTTGTGAAGAGCTGAGAATAACTCGAAGCCAAACTTCATTTTCATTTACTGCGATTTGTACTCTTTCCATTCAAAGGGACGCGTTACGTGCAATAATAGAATAGAAATGAGAGCGCATCCGATACTTCTCGTCCTTTGTTTTTACTCCAATTGAGTACGTGATAATGAATCTCCAAATGGACTGATAATAAATTAAAAAATATGATCAATCATAACTATTTAACTTATTAATAAACAAAAAAATTCGCACCAAAAAAGTTCCATTACAATTACGATACAATATTGTATCGCCGTCTGTTTATATAATGCCATGTATAAATTATCATTAAATTTTGTTTGAGCTTATTACACATATTGTACCTCACAGAAAGCAATCAAAGGCTTAGTTTGTTATTTGGTTTCATTAATTTTAGCCTGCTCTATCTATCTTAAGTACTTTGACAATAAAAACTACATTAAATTACTTAGCGGCTATTTCACTGGGCACATGTATGTGTCTATCTGCAGCAGATGCAGCCATTATATCAAAACGCAGCGGGAAATCATCGGGAAACCCAGTCGCGTTTTTATTATGAGAAATTTTCATTAAGGTGTTCATTGCAACGTAAGCTGAAATTTTAAGTAATGAAGCGAGTGTTCTTGATTTTTTAGCCTGAAACACAGGATTTCCTAGTTCAGGTACACTTCATGTCAAAACTATCTAAGAAAACATTGTAATTATAGATTTTACTCTACTTATGTAAGTTTCTAAAATATATATATTACTTTTATATATACATTATAGTACCTGTATAAATAAATAGTATAAACCTTTTATTTTTAATAATCATTTCCAATTATACGAAGCTGCTTTATTTGGTCTTGACTTGAATCCACCCGATTTTTTATTTTGCTATAAATACATTCAAGAAACAAATATTATATCCTCAATTTAAGTATTTCCACGTCTGTATACCTGAATAGGTAGGCAGAGATACAACTATTGCACCCACGATTAGCCGAAAATACTTAATCCCACAGTGTGATAGTGGAAAGCCTATCGCCAACCGGGTTATCCATTCCCGGACAACGTTGATTTTATCAGAAAATTTAAAAAAATAATATTTTTTTAATATCCTATCCGGGAATCGAACCCGGGACCTCCAACACACCAACACCGGACCACTAGACTACAGAGGTTAATGTAACAGTAAATTTTTGAGTTTCAAGAAATAATTTTTAATGAATAAATAAATATTTAACCATTTGGAAGTACAATGATAAAGTGACATTCCTATATAAAAATGTTAATCTATATAACTGTCCTAAAGTTCAAGCAAAACCTTCTAAATTTTACAACTGACATCCCATAAACCTAATAATATGCTTCTAGCGTAAGTAACATCACTATCACAGGCCGAAGTGAACTGGAATACACAAGCGATTTAGTGGGGAGGAGTTTTCGTGCGTAACGACCAGACGTAAGCTTTTGAATTATTCATTCTTCTTTGCCAGTACTGTCCAACTCAAGTATTTGGGGGCCGGAAAATTATACAATGTAAAAGACTTATCAATGTATGTCAGCAAAGCTGGATTGCTTTTCCCGAAAAATCCTAAAATTTGAAGGTTTGTCTATTAGTTTATCCTTTCATGCAGTAATAGACAAATATATTGACATGAAAATTTATCCATGTACAGAAGGTAATATTTACTATCATAGGCAATGAGGCGTGACTAAGAAAAAAGTATTAAAAAAACTTATTCTTTCGCATTAATAATATTAATGTAGATAGAATTTACGTTAATTTGACAATCTATTTACTTTTGCTGCAAGTTAATTCAATATAATATAAAGTCCGGCTAAATTCCTCAAGAGAAAATAAATGTTTATTGTCGGCCCCAAACTTCGACACCGGTGGCTAAGACTATCAAATCTCAAGCGACCTCTAACTCCTTATTAGGTACAAATCTTTCTTGGAAAATATTTTTCCTTATAGAAACAAAGTAAATATGAATACATTACATAATTCTTTTTTTCTATAATGCTGATAGCCAAAGAAATGCAGTATGTTATTTCGGCGCCGAAATGCTAGGCAAATAAAGCTACTGAAAGCTATATTTGAAATGATACAACCATAATGACTATCAACACAATAGATAGATTAAGTAAAATCTTAACTTAATATCTATATATATATATATATATATATATATATATATATATATATATATATATATATATATATATATATAAAAATCAATGCCATTTTTCGTTGTAATTTTATAACTCAAGAATCTCACCTATCCAAACCAAATGTTTAGGCTTTGTTCGGATTATTTAGTAAATGGTTTATGTGAAGTTTTCACAAAATCGTTAAAGCGTTTCTTAATTAATTTACAAAAAATGTGATAAATGACGAATATTTGGTTACTTAGTTATAAGTTTAAAAATAGCTAGCAATTGATAAAATATTTTTTTGTTTGATAAATGAATTTGATGTTCCAATTATTTGTTTTAAATATTTCACTTTACTAGTAGTAGCCCGCGCTATCCATACTATTATTATAAATGCGAAAATCTGTCTGTCTGTCTGTCTGTTACGCTTTCACGGCTAAACCAATGGACCGATTTTTGTGAAATTTGGCATGGAAATAGTTGAAGATCAGGGGTCAAACATAGCCTGTTTTTTTTGTCAAAAATTAGCCCCTGAAGGGCTGAAATAGGAGATAAAATTTGTATTAAAAACTATTTCGACGACATGTTAATATACGCGAGCGAAACTGCGTGGTTCAACTAATATATTATAAATGCGAGAGTGTGTTGGTTTGTTACACCTTCACGTCTAAACTACTAAACCGATTTAAGAAATTCTTTCGCTAATAAAAAGCTACATTTTCAGCGAATAATATGGGTTTATTATTTTCTAATTAGAGATCCCTATGAAAATGACAAAGATATGAAAAATTTGCCTATGAAATTCATTATTCGACGTGCGCTGCTACATTTACGTCTGCTCGTGACCACGGTCAATCTAACTTGGCCGAAACGTTGAGCTTTACAAGTAAGTTCTATATATGTACGCGTTATTGACCCGTTTATATATTTTTAAAAATGATAGTAGAACGCGTTAGTTTAAAAGTTCATATGTAATGTTGTTGTTGGAATTTGATAATATTTCAGTACGTTGATCTATTCAGGCTTCCTTTCTGAGCACGGGTGCTAAATGCAATACCGTCTTTGCCATAAGGGCACTCGGGGCTAGTGCCCAGGGCCCCCTTCCTCAGAGAGCCCTGAAGAACCGATATTTTCTCTCACATTTAATATCAAAATATTATGATCGGGCATTTTCGCAGCTTAAGAGAATGAAAAATGAATTGCAAACAACAATGTTACAAGAACGGCTAAGTAATTCGTCAATTATGAGCATTTAAAATATATCATTTATATCTTCGGAAAATTGAGTTTGAGGATTTAATAGAAGATTTTCAAACTAGAAAAAATCAACAATAATTAACTTATTTCATTGAGCATAATACCATTCCTTTAGAGGCACAATTGTATTAACGCGGCACAATCAAACATTAAGTCAATTTTGAGCGCTAGGAATGTTTCTATAGATTTTCGCTCACCGATTAGGGGTATTTAAAAAAGTCTAACAGATTTTAAAAGTATTTTAATGCCTTTATAAATTGACTTTATTAAAAAAATATATTTCTGTATATTTTGCAAGGAACTGGCATTTGGTTACAATTTACCTGAAATTAGAAGCAAGTAAAAGTTACCAACCGACAAAAATATTTTATCTTTCAAGCTGGTAAAGATCTCTAAATATTTTTTTATCCTCAATAGGTTCGAAGTAAAAAGGGACAAGCAGAGAATTATTTTTTTGATCGCACAAGCAAAGAAGTCTAGCTTTCATAAAATTGTATTATTATAACATGCAATGCTTACTTTACAACAAATCAAATTATGTTAGTGTAAGTAATAATTTACCTACCACCAAATAACTTTGACCTAGAACTAATGTTTTTAGATTCAGTAAGTAAATTTGCTCAGAATAGTAATGCTGCAATCGCAAATAACTGAAGTTAAACAAAAATGTTTAAGAAAAACCTATCAAGTATAAATTTGGAATATGCCTTTAAAAATAAAAATACAGTGTTCATTTGTTTTATAGGTTCGTTTATTTTATAATTAATTTATGCTACAGAATCAGTAAAATATAAAAATAATCTATTTAGTATGAGTTTCACAGCATTTGGTATATCTTTATCGTGAATCTTTAAATAGACTAAACTAGGAAGTCTAAACGAAAATGCTAAGCATCTAGGCCACCTATTATCTTATTTTCGGCGAGTAAAAGTTACTATACTGATTCTTTGGCATGATTACGGTTTGTGAAAAATTACTTAACGACAGAAATAATGTCTTAAAGATTTGTTAAAGAGTCAGAAATACCATAAATAAATAAATGTATTTCAGGTGAAACTTCCCAAGTACCTATTTGATTCGAACAGTGGAAAGGCAGAAATTACTTACTGTAGTGTGAATTAAAATCATGTAAAGGCTAAAATTACCAAGTGAAAAAAAAACAAGTAGATAGTATCAAATACCTACTTTTTTAAAACATGTCAAAATGTTGTCGCTTGGTCGCCAAAAACAAGAAAAATACCCGTTGTTACGGAATTCCTAAGCGACATCAAAAGTGCTCGTAGAAAGTGCTGATTCCGAATATATAAAAAACTCATTTTGGCCCCTAGTGTCGCTTGGTAACTTTTTTCATTTCACCGTCGATATAAACCATTAGTATACGAAATATAATGCAAATCAGTTAAGCAGTTCTTGATTTGCTTAACAAATTTGTATGATATTTAGAATATGAATCAAAGAATAACAAACATACATCATCCATACACACATACACATAGGCTTCTGCGTTTATTAATTAGTGATTTGACATGCTCGCTGCAGATACGCAGTACATAATTAAATTGTTTAATAATCACATGGCATCTTTCCAGATTAATGGGCTAATTTTTCTTTACATTTTGGCGTTATCCGTATTTGTAAAAAAATGCATATTTACAACTAATAATTGCAACACTCGATCAAGAGCGTCACGTCATGTTTAAAATGACCTTTAAAAAAGTTCTGCAAACAGCTGTTTTATTTATTAGTAGACAAATATCACTATAAAATAATTAGACGTTTATGTAATTAAATTTTCTTTTAGTAATTTTTTTTATTATAAAATTTAAAAATTAAAAATATATATTTTTTATGATAATAACTTTAATGCTCATATCTATTGTAAAGTTTTGTTTGGTAAAATAATAAAATATCTTTAAATATTTACACGCATTTGGTAGTGTTACGTGCTTCGGGTTCGTAATTTGCAAGAAAACGCCATTTATATTAAACCGTGTATTTACAACACAAATACACAAAACAACACAATGTAATACTTAAATACTGTCATTAACACTAGTCACTCACTGTACTAACACTAAACAACCGACTTCACAATAAAACACTTCTCGCTTCGCACTGATCGCTCCGCTTCACACTGGTCACTCGTACTATCGCCTACGATAGCTTTATAAAACTGATCTGTATTTGTCAACAACAAACAAAGAAAAATCTAAATTTATCGCGTAAAACAATAATAACTTAACGTAACTTCTAATTGTAAACAACTTATCATAAATTAGTCCTAGTACACACTATTTTCACCCTTATGCCCAATACCAGAAAGTCTATTATGGCATAGCTATTCGGGTAACAGCCAACTATTAGTTTATAAATAGGAGTAGCTCTTTTTTATTTCTAGATCCCTCCAGCGTTCTAACTCTTCACGTTTCTAGATTATTCGCAACAGTAGTATAGAATATGCTATATACATTAATTGTACTGATCGCTACATGTACTATTTACATTTACCTGTAACGAACTTATCCCGAGTATCCTTATTACTACGCAAAGCCATGTTCACTTTCATAATAGAGCAACATCTATGCAAATTGGTTAATCGTATAAGCCGTTGAACAAATTCACTTAACATTTAATGTTATTTTAGAGTAAGTAAGCTTCGAAGTCTAATCTAGTTGACCTATTCGCCCAAATGACGAGGTCCCGACACATTCGGCGGGTCAACAATGTTATTGAAACTTTTTTAAATGTCAAAAGCAGCACAGTCTAGTAATGATGTATTTATTAATCGTGGTGTTATAAGAGTCTTAAATTCGAGATTTGACTCATTTTACACGAGTGGAAACACAGTCTCGAGAGTCATGATTCCAATGGGTTCTTTTAAGCCCTTTGAGTCTTTTCAGTCTTTAAATCCTATATTGAATGGTTTTATACTTAAAATCATAAGACTCAAAGTCTTAAAGTGGACTCAGAGTCGAGTCTTAAAAAATAGAACTCAAGTCCTATTATTATGGGACTTCAGGACTTGATTATATTACAACACTAGTTAACACTCTTCATAATGGAGTGTTAATGTCATGGATTAGCACCCAAAGAAGTAGAGTTACGATTTCAACTCCTATGTACGTATTAGGTAAGTTTATCTGTTTTCTAATAGTTTCGTAACTACTCGTCATTAAATAATTAAAAATATTTGCTTATAAAAAATTCAGAAACAAATATTATTTAAATTAGTTTACGGATTTCTTAAATAAAATTAAGATGCCGAAGAATTAAAATATGCGGTAAACATGGGAGGATAATAATAATATTTAGGACTTTTTTGGGTTCCGAAGTCAACCAGAAACCCTTATAATTTTTTTTTTATAATATTAGATGGCAAACTAGCAGATAAGTCTGCTGATGGAGAGTCAACCATCGCCTATAGACACCAAATATATTAATGGTGCGTTGCTATCTTGTGGCGAGGTCTAATACCACATGCATAAGTTTACCGGCTACCTTACCTTCCAAAACGGAACACGACAGTGACAAGTACTGACACTATTGCGGCAAGAATAGGTAAGCCGGTGGTACCAGATCCGGGCGAGACAATGCAGAACTCTACGACTTAATATACCCATAATGGTAGTGAATAGCATAGCCAATCGGTTGCCTTTTACGACGTGTCTAGTAGAACGGCAGTTGGTCTATTCTTCAAAGGAGCCGGAAACCAACACGGGGAGAAAAAGTAGTGCTTGTTTAAAGTAGTGCTCATTTAAGGTATAGAATTTAAAATTTATATTCTTGTTTTATAAAAGTACTTGATCGTGTGAAAGGCTAATTGTTTGCAACTACAACTGCAACGGCATAATGTCAGAAAATAGCCCGTACTTAATTGTCAGTTCAATGTTAATTCTCGTATACGACCAGTAGGAATCAAGTACAGTGTTCAATTTCACAAGCTCTCAAAGCCATTGACAAATGAAATTTCCAAATGAACCGACACAACGGTGGCGCGATAAGGGAAAATGTTGTAGCTACGAAAATAACCGAGAGAAACTTCTATCAATACCATTAAAGTTGGTACAAACGAAGCGAAAATTATGTTATCGGCACTTGAAAGTTTCCACTAAGGTAGCTATTACGTTTGTCAAAGGAATTGTTATCAAGTTATACAATCAGTTTTATAAATTTGTTATGACGTGTGAAAGTCTAGTGAAAATTATTAATGTTTTTGAAAACAGAATCAGTTTGGTATCGTATAGAATTGAAGCTTTTTTTACATATATTTAGGTCGCCCTTGTGGTCTAGTGGTCCTGTGTCGGTGTTGATCAAATCCAGGGCAATTTTGTTTTTCTCATAAAAATAACATTGTTCGGGATTGGTTAAGTTCCCGGTTGAAGATAGACTTTTTAGCAAACAAGCAGATGGGTCTCCTGATGGTAAGAGTAAACCATCGCCTATAGACACCAAAGATGTTAACGGTGCGTTGCTATTTGTGGCGAGGTCTAATGCCACATGCATAAGTTTACCTGCTACCTTACCCTCCAAACCGGAACACGACAGTGACAATCACTGACGCTATTGCAGCAGGAATAGGTAAGGCGGTGGTACCAGACCCGGGTGAGACAATGCAGAATTCTACCACCCAGTAGTCACGATGGTAGTGACTTGCATAGCCAATCGGTCGCCTTTTACGACTTGCCTGGCAGAACGGCAGGTGGTCTATTCTTCAAAGGAGCGCGGAACCAACACGGGGAGAACTTATCACATTGTGAGACTAAGTATCTTCGACTAATCGTGCGTGCACCGGTTGTACTTTTGCCTACCTCTTCGAGGATACGGGCGTGAAAGTACTTTTACAAACCATCGATTCGTTGGTCAGTGGTAAAAGCGTTGACTGGCTCTAAGTTAGTAAGGTTTCTGGTTTAAATTTAGTCAAATTTTTCTTTGTTTAAATAAATTTTAAATTTTCCTTATCACCTATCAATGCTAAAATACATTTTATAGTTAGAGATTACAAAGATGTTATTTTTTTATATATCATAGCAAATCAGCAGATGAAAAGAGAAACCATCGCCTATAGACACCAAAGTTGTTAAGGGTGCGTAGCTATCCCTCCGTGTGACGGTCTACCGGTTACCTTACCCTTACCCTTACCCTAAACCGGTGGCACTTTATTTTTTTTATTATTATTTTATTACATAAGATTACTTTACGCATATGAGGTAAACTTGAGTTAACGAATACCTGTAACTTACAGACGAAGAACATTTTTACCGTAGGATTTTGGACTCTTCTAAGAAAAAATCCTCTCTTAGTTATATGACCTACACAAACAGCGAAATTATTACACCAACGAAACAAAAAAAAAACCCTAAACCGGAACACGACAGTGACAAGCATTGACACTATTGCGGTAGGAATACTTAAGGCGATGTTACTAAATGCCCGGGCAAGACGTTGCATAACTCTACCACCTAGTATTCACGATGGTAGTGACACGTGTAGCTAGTTTGTTGCCTTTTACGACCTGCCTGGCAGAATAGCAGTTGGTCTATTCTCGAAAAGAGCCCGGATCAAAACGGTGAAAATGTTAATGGATGGTTAATGGATAACAGGGCGTAATACACATACATAGGCTTATCGGCTAAGTCACTAATCCAAAACACGAGTCGCAAGCACTGATGCAAATGCAATAGGAATCAATGAGGCGGTGATACAAATTCCGGACGAATTACAAATCCCTACTGCTTAGTAAGTAATCACGATGGGAGTAAGTAAGTAAGTAAGTATCTTTACGCCTGTATCCCTGATAGGGTAGGAAGAGGTACAACAAGTGCACCCACGGTTAGTCGAAGATACTTGGAAGATGGTTGGTAATGTGATAGGTGGCCAACCTGTCGCCAACCGGGCACTTTCCAATCCCGGGCAATGTTGTTTTTATCAGAAAACTGAATAAAACACATTTTTAATTGCCCGACCCAGGAATCGAACCCGGGACCTCGAGTGGTCAACTCCGACACCGGACCACTACACCACAGAGGCGACTGGGAGTGATACATTTAACCCTCTTTGTCTTTTTGCAAGATGCCTGCCGGTAATTAAAAGAAGCGTTGATTATTAAGAAATCGGTCATCACGAACCTCTCCTCCTAATTTGATCATTTGTCACCTTAATTAATACCCCATGTGGTTTGTCACCTTAATTATTAGCACATGGGGTATTAATTAAGGTGGCAAATATATAATATATATCATTGAACAAATTGCACGAATTGATCTCAGCCCAAAGTAAGCAAGTTTAAGTAAGTAAGCAATTTGCTTGTGTTATGGGTGTTAGTCAACGATACTAATACATAGAAATACACATATAAATAATAAAATACATTCAATAAACACTTAAACCCAGAAATACAAAAATCTATGCCCATTACACAAATGTCTGTCCCCGTCGGAAATTGAAACCGAACCCCATCGACGACCAACGGGGCGGTTTATGATCAAATGACCAAATTAGAAGGAGAAGTTCATGATGATCGTTCGAGGGAAAAATTCCTTGGACCGATATGCCACTACCATTTTGACTACTAGGCAGAGTTCAGCAACATCTCGCATAAGTTTGGTACCACCCCCTTTACTATTTTTAAATGGGCGTGTACTGCCTTTGTCTATATCGACACTTTCTATCAGGCGAGATGGAAAAGAAACACCTATTTCAATTTTTCTTAAATGTGTCAACGGTTGACTCTGCAGGCCATTCCTGAAACTTTCCGTGAAATTGAGGTATACATACATACATACATATCTTCACGCCAGATCCCTTATGGAGTAGGGAAATTCTGGTATTTTAAGCTCAAAAGAGTAAAAACTCTAAGCATAGATTTTTTTTCAGTCCAAATATCTAGTTAGTTAAAAATGACAGTATATTGATTTTTGAAAAGCTGTATATTTTGGGAACGATGATCAATCTTTATCTTTCAAATGAAATTCAACTCAATTATTGAAATTTAAAGCATTGTTTTAGCTACAAGTGTATAATAAATATATATATATAATAGGTTAAAAAATTTCAAAGCAAAAAAAATTTACCGATTTTGATGGATCAAAATCGGATGATACAATACAATTTAAATTTTATTGAGTCAATGTTTGTCACAGTCGTGTTCCCGTTCGGAGGGCAAGGTAGCCGGTAAACTTATGCATGTGGCATTAACACGCCGCGACAGGAATAGCAAAGTAACAATAAAAAAAATTTAGGCGATGTTTTTCTCTTTCCATTTTGTGAGCAATCTGCTTGGTTTTTTTTATATCATAAGATAGCAAACAAGCAGATGCATCTCCTGATGGAAAGATTCAACCATCGCCTTTAGACACCATAGGTGTTAATGGTGCGTTGCTATCTTTTGGCGAGGTCTAATGTCACATGCATAAGTTTACCTGCTACCTTACCCTCCAAACCGGAACACGACAGTGACAAGCACTGACGCTATTGCGGCAGGAATAGGTAAGGCGGTCGTACCAGACCCGGGCGAGACAATGCAAAACTCTACCACCTAGTAGCCACGATGTTAGTGACTTGCACAGCCGATTGGTCGCCTTATACGACATGCCTGGCAGAACGGCAATTGGTCTATTCTTCAAAGGAACCCGGAACCAATACGTGGAGAAATGATGTCATGTTTGCTATCTTAAAATAAAAATATACCATCTCGCGTGGATAGCAACACACCATTAATATCTTCGGTGTATCGCCTATAGACACGAACAATTTTAATGATGCAATATCTCTTTCAATCAGAAGAGCTATTTCCTTGTTTGCTATCTTATCATTCAAATATAACCCAAAAATTATCAGTAAAACTAAAATGAATAATCGAGTTTTATTTTAAAGTAAGTATGAATTGTAATTGCGAAATACATCCAATATTAACTCGACGATATATTGACTAGCGTCCTCTCCTTTGTATTTCACTGCGTCAATATTTATATCCTTTCAACATGAAACTTATGGCTTTAATCAGACACATTCTGTATATAAAATATATCTGGGAAAAGAATTTATGATTTCGGGATCTTTTCGAATCCAATATCGTAATTATTTGCCCCATATTCGTCAGGGTGTATTTGAAAGATCCCCTTCATAAGCCAGGCATCGTGTAGAAGGTGAAAGATTGACTAAATGCTAGGTAATTATAAAACATTATATGGCAAAAAATGGGAATAATCAGTAATTGAAAAAGAAGCCTTTTTTGCAGGGCCATTTTGAATGTTTACGTTATTTTTTTTCAACCGATGAAAAAACGGAGGTTATCAGTTTGACGTGTATGTATGCAATATTGTTGGAATTGGATGAAATTTGTGTGTGATGATCTATTTAAGCGTCCAAGTACGTATACTTAATTTCGTTAATGTACGTGTTTGTATTTTGTATTTTTGTATGTTTGTCCACGAATTTACCGAGAACTAAAAGCCATATCAAGATAATTCTTTTTGGTTTACAGCATTCCAACCTAAGGAACAGTCTATATTTCATCAAAATCGATTTTAGAAGTTTTTGAAATATATTAGTAGTAAAGTCGATTTAAATTTTTAAATTAATATTATATCGTCTTTCATATCGACATGTTTATTATTTCGTTTTATTATATCGTTAAAATTATCACAGTTGATTACCCTATATTACGAAGTAGTAGAAATCTGCAATGCCTTGCTCAGGATTGGTACCATCGCCTAAACTTTTTCTACCGCAATAGCAGTAACATAGAGTATATTTTAAGTTTTATTATAATCAAACCATTTTTTTAGACAAATTACACTTACTGATCTAACCCCAAACTAAGCAAATTATTTGCTTGTGTTATGGGTGTTAGTCGATGATATTAATACATAGAAATACTAGAATATATTTAATAAACACCCAAACCCGGAAATACAAACATTTATGCTCATCACATAAATGCTTGTCTCCGTCGGGGATCGAACCCGAGCCCCATCGATTGCGTAGTCTGGGTCGCTACTCGACCAACGGGGCGGTCATTTAAATTAGCAATATGTCGGTGTAAACTGCATACAACTGCATGTAATTGTTTTTGCATACGTCTAGAAACAAAAAAATATCATTTTGGCTTCTATTGCTCTAAAAAGTCCCCCAAATATTTTCCTGTAATATTTTTGGTATATGCATTGATTTTTTATGTTTATTTAATTATTTTTTATTTTTCAACTGACTGCCGAAAAAAAAGGAAATGATGAATTTGATTATGTATTTTTTTTGTTCGTTACCTCAGAACTCGTTCATTTATGAATCGATTTTGAAATTCTTTTTTTTTCCTTTGTTTTTGATGGATGATGGTGTATATCCACACCCCGAGTAGTCCAATTTTGATTTGATGAAGATCTGGTCCAAGTCTCCGGAGACATCGGAAATGGGAAGTCAGTCGCTGCAGCTTTACAGCGTTAAAAAATATCATTTATTTTTATTTGTGTAGAATAAAGTATTAAATACTTAATTCACACACGTAGCCTTACTTATTCCTTCTGTAATAGCGTCAGTGTTATTTACTGACGTGTTTGAAGGGTATAGTAGCCGGTAAACTTATGACCCCGCCACAAGATAGCAACGCACCATTAACATCTTAGGTGTCTATAGGCGATAGTTGACTCTTTCCATCAGAAGACCCATCTTCTTGTTTGCTATCTTACGTTATAAAAACACACGTATTTTTATTTTACAAAAAATATAAATATTATAATATATAAAAAAAAAAAATCTTATTTTTACAGGTACAACAGTTGAATCGAGTAAATACACTTTTTCCGGTGAGTTTGCAATTAACCTTACTTTATATCATACTAGCGACCTGCCCACGGTTTCAACCGCGTAGCTTTTGTTCCCGTTGGGAATATCGGAAAGGTTTATATACTAAAACCTTTCTCAAGAATCAATCTATCTATTAAAAAAACACATCAAAATCTGTTGCGTAGTTTTAAGGATTTAAGCATACATAGGGACAGAGAGAGACTTTGTTTTATACTATGTAGTGAAGATAGTAAACAAGCAGATGGATCGGACCACGGACGAAAATCCATGTTTTTGTTAAAAGCACAGATTACTAAATAGTTACTTCGTAAGTTAAAAGTAAGTTTCCGTGATAAAATTTACATTTCAGAAGAAATTAATTATGTATTACAATACACTAAGCATCTATCAACATGCGTTGCGTTTGAGGCCAAATTTGTATGGACCGTCATCATTTTCCTCCCAGTTCTATTTACTGTATATGTAATATGTATTGTATTAATTGTAAATAAAAGAGTTCTTATTCTTATACACACACCATCACCACCCTACGAAATTCTATCTTAAAAATATTAATAACATTTGACGTAAGATATCAGGTCCGGATTTATCCTTAGTGCCTCTGTTAATATATTTAAATCTTGTTTTTTAACCGGATTTTTGAAAATTGAGTTTTCACCAGATCTCCACGTTTTGAGGTCCTAGAAACCTTTTCTGACTAATTCACGATGACGCCAGTATGTCTGTATGTACGCATGTGTGTGTGTGTGTATGTGTGTGTGTGTGTGTAAACGTCTCATAACTTTTGAACTGCTTGACCGATCGATTACATTTGATTGGATTACGCTCAACTTAGACTTACTGAAAATATATGAAACAGTATTTTCTTAATATAACTTTCAGATTAATTGACTGATTGAGTACAAAATCCAATCAGCTTTATTCCTCAAAAACTGCATCCAATGCATAAATTGCATCAAAATCGGTTTATCCGTTCGGAAGTTATTGTTGACGAAATATTTTGAAAAAAGTGTTTTTTCGTCATAATTTTAAGATTTTTTAATTGATCTTCTAAATAAAAAAAAGACGTGTGGCACTCGGAGACTGCCGCGGTAAAGCTATTGCATAGCATTTTTATCAACTTATGCAATTACAATTATATATATTATTACGGTAGTTTTTCAATACAACCAATGCCACCTAAAGGCGGGTTGCTGAACTACAGAGACAAGCGTGATATTTCAAAAAGTCATTAAAAGTTCTGGTATTTATCGATAGATGGAATGGATGCCGGTCGGAGTGGGGAGTGTTAAGCTTTTTTCGTTACAAAATTTCTGGATTCGTTCTCCACGCTCAAGGCCCGCGATAGAAGCTATGCAATAGCTTAAAACATATTGTATTTTAGTACTTAAAAAACTACTTCAAACACAGTTTTAAAAATTAAAATCGAATCAAGTTTTCAAAAGTTACAGCTTTTTGAATATTAATATTTTGTTGCTTTTTAGCAAACATACTTGATATTATTAAAATAACTTTCAGGCTAGTATACCGATTGTAGTATACCGAATATCAGTTGTTCTCCTTTAAAAAAAAAATCGGTCAATTAGTTTGGGATTCATCAATGATGAAAATTTTTGAAAAAAAAAACATTTTTTAATATTGCTTCGAAATTTTTCAACCTATCGATGTATATAAAACAATACTTTAGATCATAAAAATTTGTTGAATGTCATTCGAAAAATCGAAATTTATCTTCGTTTCCAAAATATTTTTTCAAAAATTAATATACTGTTATTTTTAACTAAATAGATGTTTTTACTCCTTTAAAAAACTACTTCAATTTAGCGGGAAGTTTCAGAGATAGCCTGCATGGTCAACCGTTTGCACACTTTTTTCGTAAAGAGAGGGCTGTCACTGGTGGCTCACCTGATGGCAAGTGTTTAGTCCATAAACATCATAAAAATGTAAAAAGAAAAAAACACTTTTAAAAACATTTTCAATAACGCGAAGTATTTTTTCTCACCCTCTAAATTTAGCCGTTTTTAAAAATTTACCCCGAGTACCCCTAGTCGTAAATCCAAAGCTACAAGGTACAGACTACAGACTGAACACAAAATCTTATAACCTGAGCGAAATAGACTATTCATTAGCCTAGCCTAGTATGCACGTATTTTAAAGCACGTAAAAAACTTTTCCTTTTGCATTTTCATTTCATTGCACATAGGATTTTCGGGCGAAGCTATTAATCCCGTTAATTTATAAACATATGCCGCCTAAACAGATTTATAGTGCCGTGTTTGTACACGTTTATAGCTGTTTATGGTTTCCCGGTATGTTTATGCGGCTGTTTTGACAACTGACGGGGGTATGATTTATATTGTGACGTGTTCTTGCGTTACTACTTACTTTATAGAGCAGCTGTAATAACGCAGCGTAATTCTTCCATAGGACGTACTTTAAGTATCCCATAATTATTATAAAAAATTAACTAAACATAAAATATGATATTAATTAAATTTGCTATTATGCATTTTTTTAAATTTGATATGATCAATTTGCATATATAGCAAATTTATATAATTTAATATTTTTGAATAATGGATTTCCGAAAAGTAACGCCTGAATCAATAAATTAAATAACAGTTTAAAAATAAAAAAACACGCTTTTACGGAAAATCGAACTGTTAAATTAAAAATTAAAAATAATAATAATAATCAATATTCACGGGACTAATTACACTTACTGATCTAACCCCAAAGTAAGTAAATTATTTGCTTGCGTTATGGGTGTTAGTCAACGATACTAATACGTAGAAATACATAAATAAATACTAGAATATATTTAATAAACGCCCAAACCCGGAAATACAAACATTTATACTCATCACACAATTGTTTGTCTCCATCGAATATCGAACCCGAGCCCCGTCGATTGCGTAGTCAGGGTCGCTAACCACTCGATCAACGGTTTTTTTTTTAGTTTGATAAAAGCGTGTCTTTTTAGTTTTTTAAACTGTAATTTATTTTTTATTTATTTGTTCGATTTTATACAAACGCGTATTTTTATACTGCTTCTAATATATATGGCTATGATATGTCTTGCGATAACTAAACAATTACGATAATTGTGCATGGCCGAGATACGTGATAGCCTCGCGGGTAAAGAAAAACGAATCCCCGGTCTTGAAGATCCTGGTTAGGTTAGCGGGACTAACTATTTATATTATTGTATTCTTATCGGTCCAAGATAAAACTGCCATATTCCAAATTAATTTAACATTTTAAAGTACATCAAATCCATGTTCAGAGTTTTCGTTACATACTTACATACTAACATAGAAACATTCGCCCGAAGCTAATAAAAATTTGTTAAAAACATGATATAAATGTTAAAGTTTATTCGGATGCTTTTTACTAAATCACGATAAACCAGCTTGACCATTTTTGATGAAATTGTTGTTTGGATATTTGTTATTCAATCACGCAAAAATGGCTAGACCGATTTCAATGAAATTTTGTACACAAGTAGATGATCTACCTTTGTACCAGACCTCATGAAATAGTCTAAACTCTAATGTCTATGAATACCAAAAAATCTGCAGTAGGGTAATAATAACCATATGGTTATTTTTATATACCGGAAAATGGGTTATTCCCGTATTTAAAACTAGCTGACCCGGCAAACGTTGTTCTGCCTTTTAAACTATTTTTTTTTCTATATTTTTTCACCTTTTAAACCTTCCCTGGACTTCAACAATTAATATAAAACCAACATTAGCCAAATCGGTCCAGCCGTTCTCGAGTTTTAGCGAAACAAACGAACAGCAATTGTTTTTTATAAATATAGATTTTATAACGAAATAGGCAAATGGAGCAGAGCATTTAGTCGAAAGTAAAAAAAAAACTGTCATGCTTATATCCTCAAGAAGTTAAACAAAAATGTAGCTTGTAAATCCATAAGTAGGGTAAAAAGTCTATCAGTCTGTCTTTCTTTAACACTTTCACGGCTAAAGTGCTGAACCCATTTTGATAACATTTGGTATCGAGATAGTTGAAGACCTAAGCTCTAACGTTAACTCAATTTTCAAAACGCTAACCCCTAAGGGGCTAAATAGGGGATGAAAGTTTGTATGAAAAATTGTATCGGCGACATATTAATCTAATCGCGGGCGAAGCTACGTAGATAGCTGAGTATTTGAATAAATTGAGAAATTTTTTTTCTAAAACTATTTATTCTGTTAGTTCATGAACAAACACAGCCTACAGATTTATTTGCCTCGTATTTATTGACATTTGTTGCTAATGGTGTTGACATTTTACACAACTGACGGGCGGTATGATTTATACTGTGGCGGTTTATTATAACGAATTGCACTTGCAAATTAAATGAACGAATAACTTTACTGCGCACCGGCAGTTACAAAATTAGTGCACGCCTCAACGCAATGCGTGAAGGCGGGTTTAGACAGTGTCAGTAACTGACTTCGATTTCGAGACAAGTCAGCACTGACCCGAAAAATACCCAATCTAAACTGATTTGAAGTCAATACAGCGGCGGGAAGTCAGCACTGATTTCAATATTCGGAGATGAATATTTTGAGGTCAGTTGGCGCCCCCCGCCACCCGTGCCTTCCCGCGCCAGTGGTAAAAACCATGTAAGAACCCCGTGTAAATGGGGAAGTCAGCGCTGGGTCAGTCACTGTCGCTGTGTTGTAGGTTGACGTCGCATTGCGTAGACGCTAAAATGTCTCGTAAACTAAGCGACTGACTTCACGAACGTACAGCCACCGTACTCAGCTTACCACGACTACTGTCTCCATGTAAACGAATGAAGCGGCAGTGTCGGCGCCGATACTGATTTGTGCACTGACCCTGTGAAACGCGGCTTGACGTCTTTTATAATAATTTCGTGCGTGAGGTAGTGCTCTACTCTCGTCTTACCAAAATTCAACAATTTTTTTAAGTAAAAATGTGTCTATAATATTCATATTACACTTATAGATTATATAATGCATACACGTTTCTTAAGAAAACACTCGTTTTAAGCATTTGATATTTTTAAAAGACAATTATTTTCATGTCTGTTCGAATGTTACTATTACATACTACATTTTACCATAGGCCAAATTTTAAAAGTGCCCTTTAATAATTATTGTAAAAATACTACAAGATAAAATAAAAATATTAATTTAAAAATATCCCACTATATTCATGAATTGGATGCACCGAGTCTTGTGAATGAACTCTATAATGTTGGCTGTGTGTCATTTTACATTTACCTATAATTACGATAGTAACTACCTATTATGTAATATGTCGCTCGAAGTACATTTTTCCCTATTACTTTTGATTTGGTTGGAGACATAAAATTATTTTAGTTCGAATTTTGCGTAATTGAAATTATATCCATGCTTCTTGTTTTATGTGTTGGATAAAAATGAAATTTTGATTTTTATATTACATACTACTGACCCGGCGAACGTTGTTCTGTCCTTTTAACTACTCTTATTTTTTTCTATATTTTCTCACCTTTTAAACCTTCCCTTGACTTCAGCAATTAATTCAAAACCAAAATTAGCCAAATTGCTTCATTCGTTCTCGAGTTTTAGCGAGACTAACGAACAGCAATTGATTTTTATATATATAGATATCGAACATATTATCGATTCTGAAAAGCCTCTTAAAAATTAGACCGAACATTTTAAAGTAACCCCGTATACCACAAATTTTACGATTTAACATATTGTAACTTTTTGTAACTATGTTAAATGTATGTTTAAATAAATAAAAAAAAAAAGAATATTGAGATATTTTTTTATTAACCTCAGAATTACAGCGCGCAGATTTCTATTGCAAATGGCTGTATAATTCAGTGTTGTTTAATCATAAAGGCGAGGCATCGCGACAAACGGGAAAAACTGTTTTTTTTTAATCATGTTTTTTTTGTATTGATTGTTAAATAACAATTTTACAAAAATAACACGATATACCTGAAGATAGTATCTAAGGAATGTGCTTCTGAACTTTTTACATGATAGAATATACTTCACTCGATCATATAAAATTTCGAAAACAGGCTAAAAAATCTCTAAAACAAAAAATTTGTTAATCATATTTCTAATCTTCCACACGATTTTGATATGGTGATATTTAGTTGTAAATACAAAAAATAATGTGCTAAATTAAATACAAAAAATTAAAACCGATTGGCTATACTTTTCACTACCATCGTGACTATGCGGTAGTAGAGTTCTGTCTCGTCTCACCCGAGTATAAAGTACCACCACTTCACCTATTCCTTTTTTATGTTAGTTGCATAGCAAAATACGTCTGCCAATGTGCCAACTGATGGTAAGTGGTCGAAATTGCCAATGAACATAAACTAGTTTACCTGGATCTAGCCCTGGTAATTCATTTATGTATTGTCTATCCTGAGACATAAGATGTTAAATCTCTGTGCCAGTAATTATTTGCACTGCCTGTCTTACCCTTCTCTCCGAAACACAGCAAAGCTATTTCACGGAAGAAACAAGCAAGATGATGGTACCCACGGATTACATGGATACGCCTTTCAAGAAAATTTCTTAGTTTGTCTGTGTAGCTTGCAATTATACATAGAAATAAAGAGTTACCTATACTACTTACCAATGAAATAAAATTATTTCAAGGGTAATTTTTAATCCTCGTCATCACATTCGGTACGATAAAACAGTACAACATGGTTTATTTCTATTTTTTCATAACCTACAAATGTATTAAATTTTTGACAGTAATAGGAGCGTTTGCTCGTATGCGCGGCAAAGCGTATTCTTCCAAATGGTGTGTCTATTAGTATCCACGAGGTCTGTGGTGGTACCCATGCAGCCGGAAGCGCGGCTCATACATAATTTGTGAAAATTTCAGCTTTCTAGCTATCACGGCTTATGAGATACAGCCTGGGGACAGACAGATAAACAGAGAGACAGACAGCCGAGGCTTAGTAATAGGATCCCATTTTACTTTTTAGGTACGGAACCCTAAAAAACAAGTACTGATGGTTTGAGTAATCTGTAAAGCTGTTTTTGTCGCCAACTGTACCCATTACTGGCACCGTCTCAGCACTGAGAATTTCTATAATTTCCGTTATAGAGAAAATTCAAATCAGATTACAAAATTGGCTCTCGCTCCGAAAATACGACTCGGGAGACATATTAGGCGCGGCATGGGTTTAGTTGTAATTAGATATGAACTGACGCCACGTCTCCTGAGGATTTTGTTTTAAACTGGCTTTCGGCGGTTATGCCATCTCCTCGGAATTGGTTTTACAAATAGGTAATTAGGTGGAGTGTTTTGCTCGTACCAGACTAATAAACATTCTGGAACTCATATAGTAGGTACATACAGGCTGTAGGTACATATTATGTACTAAAAAAGGGTGTCTAGTACTAGGTTCTACCAAACATGTAAAAAATAGGTATTTACTTAAATTTTAACTTCAAATAAAAATGTTTAGTACGGATAATCGCGCACAGCGCTTAGAACTTCATTATTTACAAAGAGGAATTTACCGAATTCGCGACTACACTCATTAATACGACGTGGCGTAAATGGAATCTATACCTTCACATAACGCTCTGTAGTGTTGAGCTCGGCTATACAATAAAAATATATACAGCCTTGTTAAGGATTTAAAAATATGCCCCCCGTGTTGGTTCCGGGCTCCTTTGAAGAATAGACCAACTGCCGTTCTCCAGGCAGGTCGTAAAAGGCGACCGATTGGCTATGCGAGTTACTACCGTCGTGGCTACTAGGTGCCGCAATAGCGTCAGTGCTTGTTACTGTCGTGTTCTGGTTTGGAGGATGAGGTAGCCGGTAAACTTATGCATGTGGCATTAGACCTCACCACAAGATAGCAACGCACCATTAACATCGTTGGTGTCTATAGGCGATGGTTGACTCTTTCCATCAGGAGACCCATCTGCTTGTTAGCTGTTTTATAATATAAAAAATAACCTATTCCATGATATAAAAAAGTTATCCTCGGTTTGGGATCGCCGATCGCCGATAGACAACATTCAGTTTGAGGTCTCAGTGTTAAAAGTTCAAATTGACAGATGTCATTTTAATATTATATTTCCCTAAAATTGATATGTTACATTTTTATATTATGGCCACCCCGTCGGTTAAGTGGGTAGCGAACCTAACTGCGAATCGAGGGGGCTCGGCTTCGATTCCGTACAAACATTTGTGTGATGAACAAAGTTGATTGTATTTCTGATTTTGGGTGTTTATTATGTATATAACAGTGTTTTTAATGAATGACGAAAAGATAAATAAAATGAAAAAATATTTTTATTTTCATAATGTATATAGGTAAATTATGAAATTTTCGTAGCTACAAAAAAAAAACTTAATATACTTATTTACGCCAAATATCTTACTTATCTGTTGTTAAATATTATCCCATATCTACTTGATGGTAGAACGTTCCTATAGATAAAATCAGTTTTTAAAAGAGTGATAGCACATAATACATATCAGAAAACTATAAATAGATACAAACAAGTACATTCAACAAAATAATTATCAAGAGACACTCTCGATGTCAGTTTACATTAAAGTTGGCTTGATGATTCCCTTGCCGACTGTACGAACATGGCACTATAAACAGAATAAGGCGATATTCACACTAATATTATAAATACCAAAGTTTATTTGTTGTTAGCCTTTTCTTACAAATCTATATATTATGGTAAAACGCCAGCTGTTCTTAATAAATCATATTATATTATATAGGGTTTCATAGCTCAGCGTCTTAATTACACAATCAAATTACTTCATCTGAGTGATTTTTCATTAGTACTTACAAAATTTTCCATTCTATATTTCCAAGTATGATTCTTATATATTTAAATATATAAGCTTATATATTTAAATATATATTTTATGATATTTAAATATTACTCGTTACCTTTAATGTTTTTTTTTTTACTTCATCATACAGGTTGACTGGTAAATGACTACATACCGAAAGAAGGTGCTTAGTACTCGATTCTGAGTGCTGTGTGAGTTTTTCTTTTCGCATTCGTTCGTAAGCGCGTTTCAAGTTTACTAGGAATTTGTATGTGATTTGGTACTGCGCCACCTACTGGTAAACGGGTTTCTCACGTTTACCACTAGGTGGCGCTGTACAAATCACATATAAATTCCTAGTAAACTCCAAACGCGCTCACGATCGAATGCGAAAAGAAAAACTCACACTTAGTACTCTGATACTGAACATGTAGAAAATACTTGAATGCAATAAAAATGTTTACGGACACACACATATGTACCGAAGTTAAATGTGAACAATCAATGAATTGCCATCGCGGCAGGTGTCAATTAATGCGCGCGCCTATCTGCCACGCGGTGACCATATATTTTTGAAAATTACTAAACTAATTTATTTGAGGTTTAATATTTAGTTAAGTAGTATTCTGTTTCTATTATTGATTACATATCGCCATTAAATATTATGTTCTTGAATCTGTCTTGAATGAAATCTTTACCAGTTAATATGTATATATACTAAACTTTACACTACGTATTTGTCTCTTGAATCAGATAATGGTTTTTACATGCTGCTCTATCTAATATGGCACCGCGTTCCTCAATAGTGAAAAAGAGCTCTTCACGACATATTATTAGCGACTACAAACTTAGTACTATCGGTACGAAAAATTTAAGTAATTTAAGTACTGTGGAAAAGAGAAAACGATGAAACTATAAAGGTTAATTGTTGACTAACGAACCCTAAGAAGCAACGTTTTCCGAAAAAAAAAAGATAATACACTATTTAGTGATGTAACAGACTCCACTGTTGTCGCACAACTTTATTTCGCAGATTTATAGCTAACTAGCTGTTGCCCACGACTTCGTCCGCGCGGACTTCGTTTACACCGCACAGCTCCTCCCCCGTAGGTGATAGCCTGATAATATGTAGCCTATATGTTGACGCGACCTATTAGTAATATTCATGCAAAATTTGAAGTAAATCCATGCAGTACTTTTTGAGCTTACCCCGGACATACATACAGACAAACAGACAAAAATTCTAAAAACTATATTTTTGGCTTCGATATCGATTGTAGATCACGCCCCAAGTATTCTTTTAAAAAATATTCAATGTACAGTTTTGACTTTTCTACGATTTTATTATATGTATAGATAAGCCGAGGTAGCTCAAACAGACAAATCCTATTTCAATTTCGTGGATTCTATTTCGTAGATAGAAAAAAACTATGTTGTGTATTTTACGTTGTGGCGTTTTAATGATTTGAAAATAAATAAATTTTATTTAGGTTTTCTTGTGTGGTATGCATATTAATATTAATTTCAATAGGCACTCAGGCTTACGATGATCCATTTTCCGGCAGGTGAAATGGTGCAGTGCTAACCTTTGAGAATGATCTGCCATTTTAAACGACAGTCATTTTTTAAATAACGCTACTAACCTCTGTTTTACGTAAAAAAAAGGTGAAATTAATTAAATTTGCTGTTATCCGCGAACTGCTCTATGTATCCTCCGTGATGGTACCGAAAAGAGAGACGTCGGTTTAATAAATGGATAAGATTCACCGATGGTTCGGATCAAACGAAGACCCCAGCGGCACACTTATCCGCCCACATCCACCACACTTTTACAATCACGACCACGCCGGCATCAATCACAAAAGCACACAATTCATGTACATATTCAACGCACGTTTCACTTTTTACGTTTCACGGATTACCGCAAAGTAACGCCTGAATCAATAAAATATCTGTTTTACGTGTTTTAAGGCACTAGCTGAGCTTCGCAATTATTATCCTCTATTTCAGTCCATTAAATGTTGATTTTTAAAAAAAGCTTAAATTTGACCCGCGATTTTCTATTACCTTTTTGTTAAATTTCATCAAAATTGGAACTATAGACAGAGTTTGTAATATATTTCATTCAGAAGGTATTGAAGTCTCAAATTAATGCATATATGCTTAGTGTAAACTTTGTATCATTTTCAGGACAATTATGCTAACGATGGAGAACAAAATTGGGCACAGATAATTACATTACGGAGGAGTGCAAAAACCTAACTTTTTTAAATTATATACAATAAAAATTCATTAACATTTAAAAATAAACATTACACACATTCGACATACTTGATTATATACATACATTTATTCTATTATATTTATGGCTAAAGTCAATTTTCATACGTTCAAGAGATTTTACTCTATAGTCTATAGTTGAAATTCAACCACGAGGTAATCACGAGTGTTAATAAATGTGTGCCTAGCACTTACTTCATGACCCTTACAAACAAACATTTTATTTATATTTCAATTTGCTACTAGCTGTCACTTTCATTCTTATGAAAGTTAACGTTTAAAAGAGAGTGACAAACGATTTTCATAATAGCACTAAATAAATAAATACACAAATGTAATAAGGAAAAAATACTTCTGCAAATGTATTATGTGCTAATCTAAATATAAATATGCGATATAAGAAGACAGATACTAATAATATTTGTGAAAATATAAAATGTGAAGACGTGATCGGACCCTTATACCACTAAGGGCACGAATAGTAATTGTTAGCGCAACTTATTAATATAATGCGTTTTGGTAAAACTACGTACAGTCTTGTGTAGAGCTTTGCGTAGCAGCTCTACGCAAAGTTCTACAAGACTTTATAAGCTCTACAAGTATATAAGCTAAATAAAGTACGTATCAAAAAAAAGTATGTACAATCGAATCCAAAAGATGTAGGAAGATTTTTAGCATTTCCCGTTGTTAATACAAGTATTTTCTGGGCCAATATCTAAGCCTATTTGTTCTGGGAACTTAAAGTAATCGAGCAAGTGATCTACAGCTGTCAAAATTCAACCGTTATTCATTAAATAAAGTTTAACTTTCTGCTCTTCTTCTTATATAAATTTTACCCGGGCGAGATATCGCGGTACTTCACCGCCTATAGCTAGGCGGCGAAGTTTCTCCCGACTTTGGTATCCACGCTTTACTTATTCTTGCCATTATAAATCAAAGGTAATCACTATCATAGTCCAATTTGGAAGATAAGATAGTTGGTAAATGTATGCATGTGGCGTTACTATTTCGACACGCCATGGAAGAAACGCGCTATTAACATCTTTAATTTCTACACTCCATCAGCAGAGCCATCTATCTGCTTGTTTACTATTTTGTATAAAAAATCTTCTAGGCAAAATTAAATCCTCGTAAAGGATTATTTTAAGTTTGAATCAAATTTTACTGATAATAAAAAATCAGGTATTCTCTATTACACTCGCTCCCTTGGGAATGTACTCCGCATCGAAGCGCTGTACAAATGGCTGTACATATTATTATAATATAATCAAATCCGCTGTATGTACATATTATTACAGCCGGTAGATAGAAGATAGCGCAATGACCAACAGGATTACATTTAGAAAACTTGTTTAGACTTGTATTCAAATGATCTTGAAGTTGACTGCCTTGTGGTCGAAGGACTAGTCTATTCGCTTCAAATCATGCGATTCCGATTTAGATCCCCGAATCGGACAAAAATATTATGAAGGTATTTTTAAGATTTTTCCCGAAAATCAAAATATTAGAAGAAGTTTGTAGCCTGGTTATGGCGTGATAACAACCTGGTGCCTCGGATAAGCACTTAATCTGTCAGTTCCGGTTAGTGCTACAAATAAGCAATAATCGTTATCGTGAGATCAATATTAAGTGTGTGTAATAATATTGATTAATGTTATAAATGTGAATTTTATCTGCAACGATGAAATCATTTACACACTATTATATACACACATATAACAGAACCAATTACAGAGCAAAAAATAATAGGAGAATTTAACATTGATCCACCGACACGTAGCTCAGTAGTCAAAAGTCAGTTGCCTGGCTTTACAGCGAGATCGTTGGTTTAAATCCAGTTGTGTGAATATTTTCCTTAGTTTAAGAATGTTTTTAGTTTTATCTAGTACGAGATCAGTGCTAAAATACATATATAGTGATTGTATTCTCGCCTTTTTTCAAAGAGTGTACCTATTACCTTTTTTACAACATATATTAAAACTTGATTGTATAAAAAGAAACTTATCCGCATTCTAGCGGTCATTCATTGTCATATAGCTGATATATCACTAAAATGTAACCTTGAAGGTAATACGGCTTACGCATCGCTGACGCCACAATAAGGACAGACTCACTTGAGCGTTGTGATCGTCAAATTATGTAAATATGAATTTTCATATTGGTATTTTTCGCTTGGAATATTTTTGTACGCTGGAACGACAATTCTGCTATCAATTTTAAGTTTCTGCGTTTTACGCAGTTTTTAAATTAAACAAATTCTGCATTTGTGGGGAGAATAGACCAACACTATTCATAATAGAAAACAAACAGACAATTAATTGCGATCAACGTCAGGATTCTTAAACCTCGACGCAAAAATGTGTTGGAAAAAAACCATCGCTTATAGGCCCAAAAGATGTTAATGATGCGTTTTTGTCCGTGAGGTGGGATGGCAATGCCACATGCATAAGTCTATCCCATCTTCCAAACCGGAACACGACAGTGTCTAGCACTGACGCTATTGCGGCAGGAATAGTTAAGGCGGTAGTACCATACACTAAGGCAAGCCGTTGCGGAACTAGAAAAGACGCTATAGAAAAAAAACAAAATTGTTTGCAGACTTTGTTTTCAGAAGTTACAGCTTTTCAAATATTAAAATTATGTTGTTTGCAGCAATTATTTATTTTTTAAGTGACTTTTAAACTAATGTACCAATTGATTTTAAAATCTGCTTCCACTTAAACAAAAAAAATTACATCAAATACCGTAAATGGGATCAAAATTGGTTGATTTGTTCGGGATTTATAAGCAAAACGTTTTGAAAAAAGTATTTTGACATTTCTTCAACATTTTTCAACCCATAGATTTTGTAGCTAACAAAAATTGTAGAAATTTTTGGACATTAGGAAGATCAAAATCGTTCTTCATTTTGAAAATTTACTGCTTGTCAAAAATTCGAATACTTGACTGTATTCAAGTTTTTGAGAAGGTGTTTATTTTACAAACTTTAGATTTTTTTATTCTTTAAAGTCAAAAAGCTGTGCATAGGTATAGATTTTGCCTCTTCAAACTCAAAATACCTCAATTTAGCGGAAAGTTTGAAGGGTGGCCTACAGGGTCAACCAGTTTACAGATTTTTATTTAAATTCTTCTTACACATGTTTCATTGAATGTTTTGGCCGTCCCAATGTAATCAGCTCTTTTTATACTTGATAAAAAGTTTAAAGCGACTAGTACAGGCCTAATACATGATTTGGAATTGTGTTACTTCATTTATATTGCAATAATCACATGATAACTTTGATCTGAGGCTTTCTATTCGAGCATATTTTTTCGTATCCTTCGCAGCAAATATGCAAATGAGGCAACAAGATATTGTTATCTTATGATGAAAGAATGTGTGAGGGTTTTCTTAGGTTTTAATTTAGCGTTACATTTCTTTTAAGTAAGTGAGTTATGTACGCATTTTTTAGCCAACTAGCAGATGGGTTTTCTGACGGAAAGAGTCAAGCATCGCCTAAGAACACCAAAGATGTTAACGGTAAATTGTTATCTTGCAGCGAGGTCTAATGTCACATGCATAAATTTTCCGTCTACCTTACCTTTTAAACCAGAACACGACAGTGACAAACACTGACGCTTTTGTGACAGGAATAGGTAAGGCGGTGGTACCAAATACCAGGGCGAGACGTTACGGAACTGTATCAACTGGCATTATTGAATCATTTAACGTTTTACAAATATGTAATAGTAGATAAAATGTTTTCCCATTATTTTGGAAAATTAAGTAATAAACTATCAACACCTTTTAATTGGTATAACTAAGCCATTTTTTTCATAAATAAATAATTGTATTCAAATAACAAAGTAGGCGATGAAACGTGGTTTCAAAATTACTATAAGTTTTTCCCGCATTGTTTAGACAAAATTGCATATTATCACAAACCAGCGCGTATTCGGTTTACAACGAAAACTTCAAGTTTTTAAGCTTTTTCAAGAGCAATATCATAATAATGTGAGCAGATTTTTCAAAGGATATTGCAGTTTTTGCAAGATTCAGTCTTGATTTAGTGCATGCAGTACAGAGCAAGAATATAATTTTTGATAACGGTTTTTTAAAATGAAGACAATCCCCGCATAGCGTTTTACGAAACTAGGCGTCAGAGTTATCTTCCAAGACGAATAGAACCATTGTAAGGTGCCAAAATATTTTATATTTTATGCATGTTTCCAACAGGACATATGGTCCTAAAGTGCACTATAGAGCCAAAATGACAAAAATATTGTTGTTAGATATTAAAAAATAATATTAAAAATTGCAAAATCAGCTAATTTTAATTTTTTCTTTCACCAGTAAGTATTTCAATAGAAACCTAAAATATTTATTATATATGAAATAAGGTAGGTTAATATACAGATTTTTTTATTAGTCCGTTATATGAACCCATTTATTTAGAAGAATTATTTTAAGAACACTATAAATCCTGGCACGCAATCTTTTGCCGATCAAATTTTGAAACTGTGATAAATCGAATAATCAAGATTAATCTTGCTAAAACTGTAATATCCTTCGAATAATCTGCTCACATTATTACGATATTGCTCTGGAAAAAAATTGAAAACATAAAGTTTTCGTTACGAAACGAACACGCGCCCTTAATTCTATATCGCCTAATTAGTCAAGTAAATGTTTTAATACTCAAACGGTTCAATGTTTGTAAATAGAATCATTTTATTGATTTTAATTCAGTAAAGCGCCTTCAGTAATTTCTTCACATGTCATTAAAAAAAGAGGATTATTTGTTTATTGTACTGAACATTGGTCTCACACATTATACATGGGAAAGTTTGTATGTTTGAACGTTGGGATGTTTGGATGTTTATTACTCAATCACCGATTTGGATGAAATTTTGCACATAGGTACATGACGATCTGAAATAGTATGTACAAGTAGTTACTTTTATCCTGGGAAATATTTTATTCGTGACATTCAACAATACCTTTTACAATGTAGTGGACTGCAAAGTGCAGTTAGTATCAAAACAATAACTAATTAGTTCTATTGTATTTCTTAATATTATACAAAAATTTGCAATAAAACATAATTTAACATACTAATTTTGAGTAAATTAATAATTGGCTTCACACCAGAACTACTATTTTTTGTGAATCTTACGAGAAGATTGATTTTTTTCTGGAAACATGTGGATATGTTATTTTGGGTACATACAAGTACACTTACATTATTTTTGTGTTATAGCACTCACCCCGTGCTGTGCCGTGCCCGTCGCAGGTTCAATCCCTGCGTGTCGATATTTTTCTTTGTTGTTTTTAAAATTTTTCAAGTACACTTACTTAAGCACAAGAGTAACTATTATATAAGAAATACAAGCTGACCCGGTAATGTTATTTTGTTATTTAATTATTGAATTATTAATATTGTGTTGGATGTTAGAAAGGTGAAATTTTAAGGTTGTATATATTTTTAATGCCACATCACAAAAAATAAAAATGCAAAAAATTGCCAAAAATTAAAAATTTTAGGTAGATAACCCTTAGCACTTATGCTGGAGCCGCACTTGTGTCTATCAGCTTTGTGAAGCTTCGTGCAATGACGCGATACATCTGCATTAATCGTTTCATTGCACGAAGGTTTGTGACGGTAGACGCAAGTGCGGCTCAAGCATTACGGTATAAAATAAAGATATCTATTCTCAATCCAAACCGGAACATGACAGCGACAAGCACTGACGCTATTGCGGCAAGAATAGGTAAGGCAGGGGTACCAGACCCGGGCGAGACAATGCAGAACTCTACCATCTAGTAGCCACGATAGTAGTGATTCGCATAGCCAATCGGTCACCTTTTACGACATGCCTGGCAGAACGGCAGTTGGTCTATTCATCAAAGGAGCTCGGGACCAACACGGGGAATATTATATACTAGACTAGCTGTTACCCGCGGCTTCGCTAGCGCATATTCACTTTAGAACTTATTTAACCTTTCTTTATAAGCTACTTTATTAAAAATCTCTACAAAGTCGGGCGGGCCGCTAGTATTGTATAAAAAATAATATTTACATTTTCATATTAGTTATTTATATACGATATTTTTAGTATCAAAATTTAGGTAAAACATGTAAGATTAAAATACCTGTCGGTAACATACCTATCGAACAAACTAACGTAGTTATAAAAGAAATTTGTAACACCTAACCTAAATCTAGCCATGACAATATATTATATTCCGAACTATCTCACAAACCTAAATAAATTATGCCTATCTATTAGGATTGCTATATATGTAACACTTATCTAACCAACTAATGTAACTGTATTAAAAATCCGTAAGCCGGTTAACCCTGCAGGTCATCTCTGAAACTTCCCGCTAAATTGAGGTATTTTAAGCTCAAAGAAAAAAATATGCCTAAGCATAGAGTTTTGAGTTCAAAGAGTTCAAAAATTTAAAGTTTCTTTTAAAAAATGATAGTTATTCGGTGTATATATTTTCGAAATGATGAATGACTTTGATTTTTCGAATAACATTCAACGCAATTTTTGAGATCTAAATTGTTTTATTAGGTAAACAATGTCTAAGAAATATAAAAAAACTTTTTAAAAAACTTTCGTCATTGATAAATCCCGAAAGAATCAACCGATTTTAATCCATTTTACGGTATTTGACGCAATCTTTTAAGCAGATCTATGCATATAATAAAATGGTAGGAAAATCAAAACTTTACATTGAATATTTAAAAAAAAAAATGCTTGGGGCGTAATCTACAATCGATATCAAAGCCAAAAAATATAGTTTTAGAATTTTTGTCTGTTTGTCTGTATATATGTCCGAGGTAAACTAAAAAAGTACTGCATGGATTTACTTCAAATTTTGTATGAATATTACTAACAGGTCGGGTCAACATATAGGCTTATAGGCTAGGTGTAGACATATAATCACGCTATCACCTACGGGGGAGGAGCTGTGCGTAGTAAACGAATACCACGCATACGAAGTCGTGGGCAACAGCTAGTTTTTAAATAAATCCCTAAATTAGCCTGAAAGTTATTTTAAAAATACGAAGTAAGTTTCCTTTTTTTTATGGAAGAGGGGGCAAACGAGCAGGAGGTGCACCTGATGTTGAGTGATCACCGTCGCCCATGGACATCTGCAATACCAGAGGCCTTGCAGTTGCGTTGCCGCCCTTTTAAAAATGAGTACGCTCTTTTCTTGAAGGTCCCCATGTCGTATTTGTTCGGAAAAACCCCCGCCAGTAATTGATTCCACAAAAAAGTAGTGCGAGGCAAAAAGTGCCGGGCAAACCGCACGGTTGTGGATTTCCAGACATCAAGATGGTGTGGGTGGAACTTCAAATTTCCTGTAAACCGCGTAATTTTAATATTTGAAACTTTGCATCGATTTTAATTTTTGAAACGGCATTTGGCTTAATTATTTTAGTACTAAAATAACGTAGAAGAATTTCGAAGTTTTGTTGAAAAAACACTATTCAAAATTTTTCGTCAACGATAACTCCTGAACAAATAAACCGATTTTGATGCAAATTATGCATTGGAAGCAGTTTTTGAGGAAAAGAGCTGATTAGATTTTGTACTCAATTGGTAAATAAATCTGGAAGTCATATAAAAAAAATAGATCGGTCAAGCCGTTCAAAAATTATGAGGTATTTACATACACACAGAGAGACATATATACATACATATATACATACACACATACATACATACATACACACATACATACATACATACATAAATACATACATACATACATACATACATACTGACGTCATCATGAAAATAGTCGGAAAAGGTCCTATAACTCGATTTTCGAAAATCGGGGTAAAATCAGTAGTTTCCTGATCAACATACGTAGCTGCAAGTCAAAAGTCTATGAATTGGTAGACCCTGCAAGCTATTCCTGAAACTTCCCGCTAAATTGAGGTATTTAAAACTCAAAGGAACAAAAGGTATACTTAAGCAAAGATTTTTTTTTTCTTAATTCAAAAATCTTCATTTTATTATAAATTATTGTCATTTCATTATTGAAAAGAAAAATAAACACATATTTTCAAAAATTTTCGGTATTGATGAATTCCAAACAAAACAACCGATTTTGATCAAATTGCGGTTTTTGATGCAGTTTTTTAAAGAGAAAAGCTGGTTCGATTTTTAAATCCATCGGTACATTAACCTGAAATTTATTTAAAAAATATTAAGTAAGTTTGCTGGAAACACAAAATATTAATATTTGAAAAGCTGTGATATGTGAAAACTTGATTCGATTTTGATTTTTTAAACTGCATTTGACGTAGTTCTTAAGTACTAAAATATTGAAGAAGGCCGAAAAATTATTGGTAAAAAATTTTGAAGTCAAGTCGAGAAAAGCCCTTTTTTAATTTTTCTTAAATTCATATGAAATCTCATGCAAATATGTCCAAAAAAAATCATACAATTTATATTCCGCTATTTCAACCTCTTGGAGGTTAAATTTTGAACAATCATTTCTTAGTGGATGTTTTCGTCAGAAGAGAAATACGTGTACGAAATTTCAAGTTTCTAGCGCTAAGAATTTGGCTCGTACGTTTATATAAAATTTTCATGCCCTATTTTACCCTGTAAGGGACTGAATTTCGAAAAACGCTGAAATACATAACTCATGTTTTTTGCCATATTCAATTCATACGAAATTTTATGAATGTATGTCCAAAGAATATAAAGTTTCAAAGAAATTTCATCCCCTTGGGGGTTGAATTTTGAATAGTCTTTCCTTAGTGGATGCTTACGTCATAGAAGGAATATGTGTGCGAAATTTTAAGTTTCTTTATCTGAGGGTTTGGCCTGTGCGTTTATATATCCTATTATATTTTTATTTTAGGCGTTACATTTGAAAAACGCTAAAAAACATAACTCATTATTGTTGCTGTACTCAATTCATATGAAATATCATGCAAATATGTCCAAGGAATAAAAAGTTTTATACAAATATTTTTTCTCTATTTCACCCCTTTGTAGTTTGAATTTTGAAAAATCATTCCTTAGTGGATGCTTACGTCATAACAGGGTTACGTGTATAAAATTTCAAGTTTCTAGCCCTACGGGTTTGGCCTGTATGTTTAAATAAAACTTTCATGCCCTATTTTACCCTGTAAAGGACTGAATTTCGAAAAACGCTTAAATACGTAACTCATTATTTTTGTCATTCTCAATTTGTACATAATTTCATGCAAACATGTCAAAGTAATAAAATGTTTTAAACTTTTTTCCCTACTACCTACACTAATGGTTTGGCAATGGTTTGTGCGGTTATATAAAACTTTCATCACCTATTTTAGCCTATTGGAGATCGAATTTTGAAAAACGCTTAAACACGTAATTCATTATTTATTTTGTACTCAATTCATACGAAATTTCATGCGAATATGTCATGGAATAAAAAGTTTCATACAAACTTTTATCTCCTATTTCACCCCCTTCTAGGTTGAATTTTGAAAAATCCATCCTTAGTGGATGCCTACATTATAAGAAAAATACGTGTGCGAAATTTCAAATTTCTAGCCTTAAGGATTTGGCCTGTGCGTTGATACCTCAGTCAGTCACTTTTGCCTTTTATATATATATAGGTTTAATTTTGTTTTATGTACACTCGACCGGTATAGGCTGCGTTTTTAGTTATTCTGTATAGCAGAATTGACCAGTTGAGCATTCTACTGTTCCTAATACTATCACAGTAACCCATTATGCGTTATGATTGTGATTTCATAATGGAGATTGGGAGGGAGTTCAATTGCTTGGATGTAATAGGAAGGTCGTTATGCTTTTAGCTTTTGGAGTTTTGCGGAAACGCTTGCAGAATTTCTAGCGTTCTTTAGCTAAATTACGAGAAATATAATTTGAACCTGCCCATTTATACATTGGGAAGTCAGGAGTTTTGGCTGTTAACGCTCAATACTGAGCCTTTACCAAAAATATAGTTAAAATTAAAAAAAATACCAGATTATAGCGTATAGTGTTGTGAATTGCGTCATATCTATATATGACGCAATTCACAACACTCGAAATAGCCACAAGTTAGCCGTTACCTGAATCTTTATCAATTTAGATTGACATTTGGTACTTAATCACGCAAAACTAGCTAAACCAATTTGGAAGAAATTTGGCATACATGTAGATTTAGGAAAATTAGTTGTTTCCGCGGGAACAAACTTGTATAATATAGTAGGCTGCACAGTGCAGCTTGTATTATAAATACGAAAGTTTGGATGTATAGATAGATGTTTGTTATTTAATCACGTAAAATCGGCTGAACTGATTTGGATGAAATCCTGGTCCTGGATTAGTAAATAGGATACTTTTTAGAGCTCACACGTAGAAAAAAAAACTCGGAGCAAAGGGTGAAGCCCCTTTTCAACCAGGACCTTATCTAAAATTTAAATTAAGTGACAAGTTGTGATAATTTGCGGTAAGTAACGTGCATTCGCTTTACGTACATTAACGTGTATAAGACTGACATACCATTATCGAATTGGTCAGGTGATGTCTGAGGGTATTATCAAGAGTCTTCGCACCCAGCGTGATTGCATGAAGAGAGTGATGAATTTTTAAGAAGCAAGACAAATCTACGCGGATCGTGACATATGGTACGCTGTTCTTCCTGCCTTTTGCCTAATAGTAGGGGAGCCCAAGATGATAAATGGGTAGTTACTCGAGCACCATAGGGACCTATTGGATTTTGTAGATTAAATTATAGGAAAAATAAAAGAATACATAATGTTTTTCATTTCAATGGCGGGGAAAAAATTAACAGATAGAAAAAATATTAAAAAAAAAAACAGTGACATTGAAACACTGAAGCGCGTTAGATTAGGGTATGGTGGAATTAATGGCCAGCTAAAATTTAGAAAATCTGACGATTCAAGTGCAGCGTAAGGGAGTGGAGGGTCACAAATTTGCAAAGAAAATGTTGTCTTGACATTCTCGAGCGCGACTGAATTTGTTTTTTATAATGGAGGTAATTATGTAAGAATTACGAAAAAAGTATTTTATCTGAATTCCACAAGTCGAAGTTATCTTAATTTTTTTTTTTTCATAGTTACCCCCCTCTATAGAAAGAGCTTATATTTGGTGGAGAGCCCCAACAGTATGCAAGGTCCTATGTTAATCTGACGCCCTCGAGTAAATACCATAATCTCCTCTTAGGCTCTCCTACTATAACAGATGTGTATGTGGTGATTCCGTTCTAACTGTGATATTCAATGTCCTGTATTGTTTGTTCTCACAGGTCATTAATTAATAATTAATTTATGAAATTTTTGTACTTATTGGAAAATAATAAACATATTTCAACATTATTTTCATATAATATAACTTGCCACTTACAGAAAACTTACAATATATCACTTAAATGTCAGTACCGTGTCATGTCCATTTCTAGAATTTATTTATAAATTGTTAGTTTTTTTGTCGTAATAAATGATTTAAACTAATTACCTCATAAATTCTAATGTTTACGACAAAAAAAACTAACAATTTATAAATAAATTCTAAAAATAGACATGACACGGTACTGACATTATATCACAGTTAGAACGGAATCACCCATGTAACGCTATCGACATTTACTTTGACTCATTTAAAAAATTTTGCGAAATCTGTGTAAAGTATGGAACTGATTAGTTTTAGCTCTGCATTACTTCTTTTTTTTAAATTGTAGTTTATTTTTTTTAATATGATTATTTTACAGTCAATTGTTAGTTTAAAAAAAAGCATGTGATGTTTATCTACAAATAATTGTTTGTTACAATAAGCGAGTTTTTTTGTCAAGTTATCTATAGTTTAATTTAATATTGTATACAAATAATGGCAATCCTTAAAATAAATAAATAAATGTATGTAGCGTGAAGATATGTATGTAATATTCTTATATAAATATTTAAGTTAAGGACTGTTCGAGATGGTTTCTAACAATGACAATGATTAATAGAGCTCTCGCAAAGTCCAAGCACTCTCGTAAACGTCTAAAGCTATTTCATAAAATAGTGGATCTCATTTACGCGTTCTGCGTAACGAATTGAATCTGTTACACCGATCTGTCAGTAGTTCATTTCAGAACTTTTTCGTTTCATTAAAAAGTAAATTAAAATAAAAGCAAAATCATCTATCTATATAAGTTTAATATTATCTATATTAATTTTTCTTCACAAAATTTTGTAACCCTTTTTCCGACAGTTACGCAATCGGTGGAGTACAAAATTTGGCACGGTTCAAAGATTACATTGTGGAGGACTGCAGAGATCTAATATTTTTAAATAATATGCATTAGAAGTACTTAAAATTAATGAAAATATCATTACACACACTACATTCATGTGACACGCGTGATAATAAATTACGTGTCATGTTGTTTAACCGTGATGGATTCCGAATATGCTGAACCGATTTCAATAAAATTTTGTAGATATCTACTGTTTGGTCCAACACCCCTCCCCCCACCTCAGATACCCCACTAAAATATTCAATACAAGTAATTTTTATGACAAAACAACGTTTGCCAGATCAGCTAATCAGGTGCGTCCACACTTGTGACATGACGATAGACCGGTCTACGTGGCATCGCTACAGGACATGTTACAATAAATTTGGATGATGTAGGTTATGCTGACACGTTCATAAACCATTGTAGGATACACTTATGTTATTCATACACACCAACACAACACACACAGGCATAATCATATACAACACACAGACACACATACAAAAATATTAGTATTTATAAACATATACATATATGTACATAAACAATACAAATAGATACATAAATACCCAGACACAATAACATACATATTTATTATTAAGTTAACAAATTATATTTACGTAACATTTTATATTTAACTCACGTTAAATATAAAATGTTACAATGAAAACGCGGCCCGTTCGGCAAGCCTATTCTGTTAGTTAATACGAGAAATGCTGACACGCCTCAGTCCGAACTTAACCCTTCCGACGCGCAGTGCATACAACTCTGCCGCTTGCCGTTCGCGCATCTTACGTATAGTTTATCGCCTTTTGGTTAATTAATATAATTGTGTGGTGTCTAAACTTAATTCATATTTATTCAGTGTGTGTAATACTATAGAAAACATTAAAAAACAGTTACCTATAGACGTTGGTTGTTTAACTCACCTGTACCAATAAGGTCATCATCAGGCCAACTACACACCACCATCACCACCAAACTGGTGACCCCTGAAGAACATCGTAACAGTGAGTCGAATAAAATTATTTAAATACCCTATAAAATGACCACAGAAAAAGGCGACGTAAACACGCACGTTTCCACTACACCTTCCGATATTTTTAAAGTCGGTGTACGTGTTCCGCCGTTTTGGCCGGAAGAGCCGGAAATCTGGTTTTCTCAATTAGAGGGTCAGTTCGCGAATGCTGGCATATCAAGCGACACAACAAAATTTTATTATGTCATAAGCCAGCTGGATCGGCAATTTTCAAAGGAGGTCAAAGACATAATAATAAGCCCGCCTGAGAGTAACAAATACGCAAAGATAAAAGCAGAGCTCATAAAACGGCTTTCCGACTCCCGCGAAAGAAAAATGCAGCAGCTGCTTATGCATGAAGAATTAGGTGACCGCAAACCATCCCAGTTTCTCCGCCACCTGGAAGGGCTCGCTGACCGCCTGCTGACAGAGGAATTTCTACGGACTATATGGATGAGCCGACTACCGCCCAACGTACAAACGGTATTAGCCGCGCAACCTGTCACCCCTTTAGAGGTGCTCGCTGAAGTGGCCGACCGAGTGCATGACATCGCTTCACCTTCACCAGCTAATGTGGCATCGACGAGCAACGTTTCTGCCATCGAATCAATGGCGCGTGAAATTGCTGAAATTAAGGAGCAGTTGAAACATTTATCGATGCAACCCAGCCGGAGACCCAGATCACGATCACGAGGCTACCGTGGCAGATCCAGATCACGATCAAATTACCGCAAGTTTTCCAACTGCTGGTACCATGCGAAACATGGCGAAAACGCAAGGAAATGCGTCAAACCCTGCGATTTTAAGAAAGCGGGAAATGCCACGAGCCGTCGGTAACGGCGACAGCCGATAGCTCATCATCGTCAGGTCGCCTGTTCGTAACAGATAGGAAGACGAAGACGCAGTTTTTAGTGGACACAGGCAGTGACCTCTGCGTTTTCCCCTACCATCTGCTTCGTGAGCGCCGATCACCAACAAATTATCAGTTAACTGCAGCAAACGGGACGAACATCAATACGTATGGTTCTACAAATATCGTTCTAGACCTTGGACTTCGCCGTAATTTCCCTTGGCGTTTTGTAGTGGCAAGTGTGACGAAACCAATTATCGGTGTAGACTTTTTGTGTTACTATAATTTAATGGTAGACTGTAGAAATAAGAGATTGGTTGACAATACCACCAGACTTACTACTCTTGGTAGACCAGCCAGTCACCACAACAGCACATTTTCTGTGAAAGTATCTACTGGTAACACACGATACCACTATATGCTTTCACAGGAATTTCCAGAAATAACACGCCCATCTGGCACTTCACGCTCCATTCACCACAACACACGCCACCACATCCGTACCACCCCAGGTCCTCCCGTATCATGTGCCCCAAGACGCCTTGCCCCTGACAAACTCAAAATAGCCAAACGGGAATTTGAAGCTATGTTAGCGGATGGAACAGCCAGGCTATCAGAGAGCCCCTGGTCTTCTCCGCTGCACCTGGCTCCTAAAAAAGACAACGGCTGGCGTCCTTGTGGCGACTACCGAAAACTAAACGCCCGAACAATACCCGACAAATACCCAATTCGGCATATCCACGACTTCGCACACAATATCTCGGGTTGTAAGGTCTTCAGCACCATCGACCTGGTGAAGGCCTATAACCAGGTACCCATTTGGCACGAGGATATACCGAAGACGGCGATCACAACTCCATTTGGAATGTTTGAATTCCCCTATATGACATTCGGTCTACGCAATGCTGGACAAACATTCCAAAGATTAGTTGATGAAATGACCCGTGGACTCGACTTCGTTTATTGTTATTTGGACGATTATCTGATATTCTCGCGTGACGAAGCGCAGCACGAGGATCACCTGCGTCAGGTCTTTACCAGACTGAAAGACTACGGCATGGTGATTAACGTGCCTAAGTGTGTCTTTGGTGCTCCACAGGTAACCTTTCTGGGTTATCAGATTTCAGAGAGCGGTACCAGACCACTCGACACTAAAGTCCAAGCCATACGTGACTTTCCCCCACCCCAGAATATCAGACAGTTAAGACGTTTTCTAGGAATGGCAAATTTTTATCGGCGATTTTTACCAAACGCCGCCTTGATACAAGCTCCTCTTAATGCACTTCTCACAGGAGTAACGAAAGGCTCAACACCCATCAGCTTTACCGGAGACGCACTGAAAGCTTTCGAAGCCACCAAAGATAGCTTGTCTAATGCGACATTGCTAGCACACCCACATTGTAATGTAAAACTGGCACTGGTAACGGATGCATCAGACAAGGCTATTGGCGCAGCCCTGCATCAACAACTGCAGCACAATGTATGGCAGCCTTTAGCGTTCTTTTCCCGGAAATTGAGTCCATCCCAAACGAAATACTCTGCCTATGACCGAGAGTTACTGGCGATCTACGAAGCCATAAAGCACTTTCGGCATATGCTTGAGGCGAGACACTTTACGATCTACACAGACCATAAACCTCTCTGTTTTGCTTTCAACGAGAGAAAACAAAATTGCTCGCCGAGACAGTTCAGGCATCTAGACTATATCTCTCAATTTACAACCGATATACGTCATATATCGAGTAGGAGCAATATAGTCGCAGATACCTTATCAAGAGTAGAAGAGATAGACCAGCCAATTGACCTCACTGACGTAGCTGAAGATCAGTTAACCGACACAGAACTAGCCGAATACATCGAATCTTCTTCACTTCGCTTAGAAAAGCATGAAATACCGGGGAGCCGAATACCTCTGTACTGCGACGTCAGTACCTCGACTCACCGTCCATTCATCACTAAGCCCTTTAGAAGAATAGTATTCGATAGCATCCACGGCCTCAGTCACCCTGGACCTAACGCTACAGCGAAGCTAGTAGCTCAACGCTTTGTTTGGCCAGGTGTGAGAAAAGACTGTAGAGACTGGGCGCGTGCATGCTTATCATGCCAACGCACTAAAGTCAGCCGACACGTATCTGCACCCATCGGCAATTTTGACTTACCCCGCGGTCGTTTCTTACATGTCCATATAGACTTAATTGGCCCTCTGCCTATTTCACAAGGTTACCGGTATTGCCTGACAGCAATTGACCGATTTACCAGATGGCCAGAAGTCATACCCATATCGGACATTACAGCGGAAACAGTCGCAAAAGCATTATTATCTGATTGGATAGCACGATTTGGCTGTCCAGTTGATATTGTTACAGATCGTGGCCGTCAATTTGAATCCACTCTGTTTCAATACCTTTCCAAAACTGTAGGCTTTCAGCACAAGCGAACAACTGCTTACCATCCAGCTTGCAATGGCATTATCGAACGATTCCACAGACAGCTAAAAGCCGCCATTACATGTCATGCTGATGCTCATTGGTCAGAAATTCTGCCCCAAGTACTTCTTGGCATTAGAAGTTCCATCAAAGAGGATTTACAAGCTTCACCTGCCGAATTACTATACGGCGAACCTCTTAGACTGCCCGGTGAATTTTTTGACCCCTGTACATCTGGTACCACTGACCTTTCAGATTTTACAGCCAGATTACGCTCTTTTGCTGAAAAGTTGAAGCCAGTTCCTGCTTCACACCATAACAAAGACAAAATCTTTATTTTTAAAGAGTTAGCCACCTGTGAGTACGTATTCCTTCGTGAAGACGCCCCACGGTCCCCGCTTACACCTGTATATAAAGGTCCCTATAAGGTCTTAGAAAGAACCAACAAAGTCTTTAAAATTCTTATCAAAGACAAGCCAGTTACTGTTTCCATCGACAGACTAAAACCTGTGTATTACCTAGCTAGTGAATTTGACTCTTCAGGTCAAACCACTTCCCAGCCAGCTAAACATCCTCAGACACCTTGTGAACAACCGGACGACAATTTTACTCCGATAAAAATCAAAACTACTCGTTCCGGTAGGCAAGTGCGCTTCCCTAATTATTATCGAGCTTAACTAAAGCTCTGGGGGGGGAATGGTGTAGGATACACTTATGTTATTCATACACACCAACACAACACACACAGGCATAATCATATACAACACACAGACACACATACAAAAATATTAGTATTTATAAACATATACATATATGTACATAAACAATACAAATAGATATATAAATACCCAGACACAATAACATACATATTTATTATTAAGTTAACAAATTATATTTACGTAACATTTTATATTTAACTCACGTTAAATATAAAATGTTACAATGAAAACGCGGCCCGTTCGGCAAGCCTATTCTGTTAGTTAATACGAGAAATGCTGACACGCCTCAGTCCGAACTTAACCCTTCCGACGCGCAGTGCATACAACTCTGCCGCTTGCCGTTCGCGCATCTTACGTATAGTTTATCGCCTTTTGGTTAATTAATATAATTGTGTGGTGTCTAAACTTAATTCATATTTATTCAGTGTGTGTAATACTATAGAAAACATTAAAAAACAGTTACCTATAGACGTTGGTTGTTTAACTCACCTGTACCAATAAGGTCATCATCAGGCCAACTACACACCACCATCACCACCAAACCATGAACGATGAAATTTTAGAAATGTAGACCCCACTCCATGTCTAAATAATTATTCGTCACCAAATAAAACTAATGTAAACAACAACGAACACAACGATGTTTATAATACGTGCGCATATGAATGAGCGAACAGCGAGGCGGCGAGGTGCGAACGGGGGACGTACCGACTGGGACGCAACACGACGTGATCCACTCTTATCCCGTCTACATCTGTTTCATCGGGGTTCATGTGTCATAAATTTAAGTCTGGACGTCTCCTTGTCACGCGGACAATAGAGAAAATGCTTTGAAAAACCCGACTTTTGTTGGATCGGCTCGTAACACTTAACTTAGATGCGTGACAGTACACAAATCAGCGTTCATACTAAGCCCTACTAGTAGATCGTAACTTCATATATTGTCCTGCTATTTATTCCGTGTTCAGCAGTTTCTTTCAGTGTTCGTAATGGATTTAATCTTACTACAGCTCGTGGCAATTGTTCGCGTAAAAATACGTCCACATTAATCAGTACTGACGCGTGTGTCTGATATGGTTACGGGATAATGTTCGATAAATGGTCACAAGTGTGGACGCACTCTAAATATATAATATATTATGTGTCACGTTGTTTGTCCGCGATGGACACCGAAACTACTGAACCGAATTCAATAAAATTCAATGAAATTTTGTTGATATCAACTGTTTGGTCAAACTTAAAAGATAAGATAGTTTTTATCTCAATTAACCCCCCCATCTTCTCCCCCTCTGAAGTACGGAGTAATTTGTATAGTAAAACTACATTTGCCGGGTCACCTAGTTCTAATATATATTATACTACTAGCTGTTGCCTGCGACTTCGTCTGCGCGGCCTTCGTTTACTCCACACTGCTCCTCCTCCGTAGGTGATAGCGTGATAATATGTAGCCTATATGTTGACCCGACCTCATAGTAATATTCATGCATAATTTGAAGTAAATCCATGCAGTAATTTTTGGGTGTACCCCGGACATACATACAGACAAACAGACATACAGACATACAAACATACAGACATACAAACATACAGACATACAGACATACAGACAAACAGACAAACAGACAAAAATTCTAAAAACTATATTTTTTTGGTTTCGATATCGATTGTAGATCACGCCTCAAGTATTCTTTTAAAAAAATATTCAATATTTAAAAATTCAATTCCATATTCAACTGTTTTGACTTTTCTACGATTTTATTATGTTATCAAATTGTTTAGTCTTGTTGAATTCAGCCATAAGTGCTAAAGTGCTAAAATGCTAAAATGCTAAAATGCTAAAATGGAATTTACAAAAATATTCATCAATTTTAAAAGTAATGATTGCAGTGACTGATTGCAGGGACTGCAATCATTACTATTTTAAAATTGTAAAAACTTTTGCGTGGGAAACGCAACATTTGCGTTTTATGTTTTTTTTAATTAGACACTTTTATTATTGCACTTGCACTTAAATTTCACGTTTACACATATATTTTTAATATATTACTCGATCGGTTTCACTTTATAGCATTTTTAGGATGATTAATATACTTCAATGAACATTTTTTTTAAAGTATATTGCATCCTGAAGACGCTTTAAAAGTTAAACCGGTCGACTAATATATTAAAAATATATGTGTAAAAGTGAAATTTATGTACAAGTGCAATAATAAAAGTGTCTAATAACAATGGAATTTCACCAAGTGCCGACGATGGAAAGTATAAAATATATATATTTTTTTAATTTTTACGTCACATCATTTAAAATGGCGTGACATAAGAATTTAAAAACATTTCTCGGACTCGTCGCACCCGGGGAAGTATCAGACCAGCCGTTTATTTTGCGCGGTACATGGAGCATAATAAATTACTTGTTTTGTGTATTTCCAGTTTTACTTTTTTTCTAAAAAGCTCCGTAGAGTATTAAAATAAATCAAATTATACAAACTCGAAAAAAAAAGCCAAAAAATCACTATTCACAATCCAACAATTTTCATCTCAGAATCATGATCCAAATCCACGATTTCGACTTTCGGTAGACAGTCCATTATACGCTGTATATATATTAATAAAATTTTTACTGTATTAATATATAATTACTTACTTGTACTTGTATTTTATAATTTAACTAGCTGGTGCCCGCGACTTCGTCCGCGCGGACTTCGTTTAATCCGCACAGCTCCCTCCCCCGTAGGTGATAGCGTGATAGCGTAGCCTATAGTATACTATATAGTATACTATATAGTATACTATATAAGTTGACCCGACTTGTTAGTAATATTCATGCAAAATTTGAAGTAAATCCATGCAGTACTTTTTGAGTTTATCCCGGACATACATACAGACAAACAGACAAAAATTCTACAAACTATATTTTTGGATTCGATATCGATTATAGAACACACCCCAAGTACTCTTTTAAAAAATATTCAATGTACAGTACAGTACAGACTTTCCTACGATTTTATTATATGTATATAGATATGTATAGATAAATTCAGTAAATTTCTTTCCAGAACTATGTACTTAATTACACTTTTTATCACTTTTAGGAGTTGTGATTGGTTAGAGCATTAATATTTTAATCCGGCGTTAATTTTAAATATTGCAGGCTATTTAACTAAGCAAATTTTTTTTTAACTTTTGAAAAACACGCCTTTTAGGTTAAAACGGGAACTTTCTTGTTCGAGGGGGATAAAGGGGTATCACACTATATAAGTCTCTTTATCGTGCCGGGACTCCTTTTTAAGTTTTATCGGCACGCACATTTTACCAACTTAGTTTTATTATATATAATGATATTATAAAATACAAGTACAGTAATATGATAAAATAAAATTTTAATAAGTGTTAGTTCCTTTTTATAACGCACATATCATAAGCAGATGATCCATTGGAGGTAAGAGATAACTGCACATAGATTTCAAAGACTAATTAAGGTCTTAGTGTCATATTTAGGTAAACAATATGTAGCGGCTCAAAACAATCACAAACGCTACAAGAAAAAATAATAAAAAATGGACTAAAATCAATAACAAATGGAAAAAATGAAATTCAAAATAAAATCCTGAATCGCGATATCACAATTATTTATCTTGTAACACTATATACAAATTTCAACGCTTCTCAAATGGACTTCGGTCCCCAGGCAGTACACCTTACCTGGCTGGGAAGATCTTCCTTTTCCCTTCCTTGTCTTTGTGTGACGTCATCAACCTCCACAGTAATGACGTCACCTGACAAGCAGCTGGCCCGCTGGTTCCATCACTTCGACCCTTCCACGGTACGGACCAGTGGTGCCACAAATAGGTATACAATACTATGAACGTTACGCGACCGTGTAATAGACAGTAATAAAGACATAAAATGAGTGAAATTCAAACGTACTTCTAGGATTGTTGTGGACCTCTAGGAATAATAACGAGGTGCTCGTGAACCTCGTAATTCCGTCCCGTAGTTTCATAACAGAAGAGCTAGTTTATTGAGTGAAATATGTTGGAAGGATACTTGAACTGGCTTTCATCATTATAGAGGTCAAGTTTTATCTGTTTTTCAATTGATTGTTTATGTATTATGCCTTCGTTTATGGCTCCGTTTTAAAACGAATCCTTTACTTCTATTTTCCTTAATCACCTGTTTTCATGCCAAATCGTATTTCTTAATGCCCGGTTCTTGTATCAATAAAACGATTAGTTTTAGTTACGAGTAGTAAGTAGTATTTTCTTCGTGGTATAAAATAACACTGTTTCTATACTTGTATGTCAAATTAGCAAATATCCACATAAATTGTGTAACGCCTCGTTATTATTAATTTGGTTTCTAACGGTTACTACTAGGAATGATGGATCGTTGATTGATTGAAGATATATGTTATCAGTTATTCATACGTAATATATTTCATATTAGCTACTGATAGCAATTTTCGGTTCACCCAAAAACAATACTTCCTTTTGCTGATTTGGATCACTATTGGGGATTGGTATGAGCCAAATTCAGAAAATTTTACACAAAGAATTGAAAGTTCGGAAACTTTGTTGTCATTGGATCCCTCATGAACTCACCGCAGAAGCGGGCTCGCGTGGAATGATGCTCACAGATGCTACTGACGTACGACCACGGACATTCTAATGCTGTTTATGATATTGCCACAGGAGACGAAACGTGGATTTATTGTTTTAAACCCGAAAACAAACAGCAATCTTGTGATTTTACACTTTCAATCGTCGGCACTTGGTGAAATTCCTTTATTTTTAGTTGAAACTAGTTTATCACTCACTTGTACTTTTATTTCACTATTATTATACACTAAATTATTTAATTTTATCGACCTGTTTTGCTTTTTAAAGCATCTTCAGGACGTAATATTCATTACTTGTACGAGTACTAAGTGCAGGCTTTCTGTTATTGAGTATTTATCCAGATAAAATCCCAACACTATTTAAAAGGTGAGAAAATATAGGAAATAATAATAGTAGTTAAATAGGCAGAACAACGTTTGCCGGGTCAGCTAGTATATAATATAACTCTGGTTATTTGTCAATTAGGTTAACCGCAAAACGTTTTAATGGACAAATAATTTGACCACTACGGCCCGAATCTGATACATTTATGTTGAAACCATTGTTTTATACACATACATGAATTTTATGTGAAAATTTATCCCTTTTTAAGACAATTACGCGAACAGTGGAATACGAAATGTGGCACAGTTTAAGTCACGGATTAAAAGGATACGCTTTTCAAGACAATTTCTTAGTTTATCAGTGTAGCTTGCAATTACATACAGAAATACCGAGTTACACTACTTACCAATGAAATAAAGTCATTTCAAGGGTAATTTCAAACCTTGTTATTTCATTCATTATGATAAAACAGGAAGTACAACATGGTCTATTTTTATTTTTCACAATCACTACATAGTATAAAACAAAGTCGCTTTCCACTGTCTATTTCTATGTATGCTTAGATCTTTAAAAGTACGCAACGGATTTTGATGCGGTTTTTTTTTAATAGATAGAGTGATTCAAGAGGAAGGTTTATATGTATAACAACATCTATTATATAGTTAAGAAATACTGTTTTTTTATATATCATAAGATACCAAACAAGCAGATGGGTCTCCTGATGGCAAGAGTCAACCATCGCCTATAGACACCAAAGATGTTAATGGTGCGTTGCTATCTTGTGGAGAGGTCTAATGCCACATGCATAAGTTTACCGGCTACCTTACCCTCCAAACCGGAATACGACAGTGACAAGTACTGACGGTACTGCGGCAGGAATAAGTAATGCGGTGGTACCAGACCCGAGCGAGACAATGCAGAACTCTACCACCTAGTAGCCACGATGGTAGTGACTCGAGTGGCCAATCGGTCGCCTTTCACGACCTGCCTGGCAGAACGGCAGTTGGCCTATTCTCCAAAGGAGCCCGGGACCAACACTGGTAAGATACGATATTTTTGTATCTGGTGCACAATAAAGTATAGAAATGATATACTTTTTTTATATTATGAGATTGCAGACAAGCAGATAGCTTTCCTAATGGGGACAGCCATCGCCTATAGACACCAAAGATGTTAATGGTGCGTTGATATACGTGTAGCGAGATGTTAATGCCACTTGCATAAGTTTACCGCCTACTTACCCTAACCGGGACACAACAATGACAAGCGTTGACGCGTTGAAATTGGTAGTACCAAACACCCGGGTGACAGTTACAGAGTTCTACCACCTAGTAGTCACGATCATAGTGACACGTATAGCCAATAGTCAACCTTTTATGAACAGCCTGGCAGAATGGCAGGTGATCTATTCTTCAAAGGGCTCATGGACCCCTTTGAAGAATAGACGGAGAAAGAACCAGGATCAGATTATTCGGGTATTCCCCGAAGCTGGTTTCCAGATTTTCTTTTTTGGACTTGCTTGTATAAAGCCATAAATCGTCGATGAAGTACCAATACCTCCTAAGTGTTGAGAATCTAACTTTACACCAGAAGAAAAAAACTGTTACAAATAAGGTTTTATTTATTTTGATCAACTATTGATAGTAAAATAGTTTCCAATACATTACCTTTTTATTGGTTACTAAGGGATTTGGTTATGTTTACGTTTTATAGGGATTTAGTTACTTATGAGATATTGATTCTACAACTTGAAAAAGTTGGGAATGTCGTCGGTTGTCGCTGCAGTTAGGAGATATTTCGAAAAAATACATACAAACGAATGAATTCTGTCACTTAGTAGATATTTTCCCATAGCTCAGGAAGCTTATTGATAAAGAAATTTTAGATTGGAGTGAATTCAATCTATGCGAATATGAGTTTTATGACTATTGTAATAAAAAAGTAATTTTAGACTAAATTGTCAGTTAGGAGATATTAGTAATCCATCCACGAAATGTAAAATAAGTAAGACAAATTTGCCTAGCCGTGATGTGTTGCACTAATTTCTTTCTATCTCTCAAACATTTTGGGGTGAATTTTCTAGGTTTTAATCTAATCTTATTTTGCTTGCCTTGGTTCTATACTATCTCATATTCCCAGAGAAAAGAGTTATTTTTCAAACGCTATATACGCTAGTGATGTGCTAAATTAAGACAAAAATGCACTTGTGGTTTTTTTGTTTATATCCGTGTTGTAAATGAATAAGCCCGGTTCTTATATCTGTAGAGTCGATATAGTTACGAACAATAAAATTTTCTTCGAGGCGTAAGCCAAAATTATTATAAATTACCAAATATCACAGCATGTGGAACGGCTCGTTATTATTAAATTGGTTACTAATGTGTTAGGTTTTTATTTAATGAGGCAGGATTTTGCCCGACATCGTTGTTTGTGCAAATTAAAATTATTTACTCTGGTATTACAGAGCTTGCACGAAAAAACAACAATGGCGGGTAAGACGGGTTGAAAACTCGGGCATTCAGTCTCCTGCATCGATCAGTGTAACACACTCTGGCCTCCGTAAAAAGTACGATACTATTTGAATAATACAGAACGTGCATAAGCAATTTAAGGTACATGTATTTGTTAATTTATATTATATTTCATCATCATCATGTGAATTAAAAGATAGAATGTTAAAATTAGACTATAATAATAAGGGTTTTGGTTACATTAGACAATGTGAAAGAAAATATAAAATTGTAAAAACTGATTACGTTGTTTTAATTAGAAAAGGCAGTTATTAATATTTAATACAAGGGCGGAATCTGGCCGTTGCCCATATTCTCTCATGCACCACTTTAATTGCTAAATGTAGAGAATTTACAACAAATGGTTCCTGCTAGGAATGATGGATCGTTGATTGATTGAAGATATATGTTATCAATCATTACAGGAACAACGCGAAAGTCACATCATATCCACATGGATTAATTTTTGCTTTTCTTATGCATAGATTGCATTACCACAGTATACTGGAGACTAACAGTAGTTAATCTACATACATGTGATATTCGAGCAATGCACCTATACACACCTCTCACGTAAGCGATATCTCGGAATGGTTCGGGACAGTTTGTTTCGCACCACTCCGAGATATCGCGTCCGTGAGAGGTGTCTATGTGTGCTGTGCTCGAATATTATTTGTATTTATCCTTGATTTCTGTTAGTGTCTGAGTATTCTGGGGCTTTACCCCTTTGCACCAGAACACGATAGAGATCAAACTGACACTATGATGGTAGGAATAGGTAAAGCAAGCATTCCATCCTCTTTTCGGACCCACTATCAGTAAGGTAAACAAGGTTTAAATCTATAGTAATATTATAAATGCGAAAGTTTGGATGTTTGAATAGATGGATGTTTGTTACTCAATCGCGCAAAACTACTGAACGAATTTCAATGAAATCTGGCACACAGACCTTGAATAGCACATAGAAATTTTATCGTGGAAAAATTGGGTGATCCCGTGGGATTCGCCAAAAACTTTTATAATGCAGCGGGCTGCACGCTGTAGCTGATAAGATATAACATTTTTCCATCTTCTTAAAAGGAATGGTTCTTAAGGTCCGCTTGCACTAAATTTTTAAATACGCGTACTTTTAAACTGACGTTTAGTGTGGGTCAAAGTATATATACATACAAATATACATTTTTCTTCGTGCGAGCGGATCTAACTAAAAACATAATATTTTTTTTAAAGCAGTAAAACTACAGCAATCGACTTCCTGTTTTCTATATCTCCGGAGCCTTAAAATTTTTTTTCAAAATCGGTTCGTAAATCGAGTTCTGAGATTAAAAAATACAACCGAATTGATAACCTCCTCCTTTTGGGAAATTGGTTGTAAATGGGATTTAATTTACGACTGTTTTATCCCCTTCAATATTCTAAAATTTTTATTACACACACCTTTTTTGTATTTATGTTCTGATACATTATTTATTTATTTATTTACAAGTCTAAAATCTTCAGGAAGCCTATTTTATTTTATTAATAAACTAGCTGTTTACTGTCTGTCCGCGCGGACTTCGTTTACTCCGCACTGCTCCTTCCCTGTAGGGGATAGCGTGATAATATGTACCCTATATGTTGATCATGCCCGTAAGTAATATTCTTGCAAAATTTGAAGTAAATCCATGCAGTATTTTTGAGTTTACCCCGGACATACATACAGACAAACAGACAAACAGATAAACAGACAAACAGACAAACAGACAAACAGACAAACAGACAAACAGACAAACAGACAAACAGACAAACAGACAAACAGACAAACAGACAAACAGACAAACAGACAAACAGACAAACAGACAAACAGACAAACAGACAAACAGACAAACAGACAAACAGACAAACAGACAAACAGACAAACAGACAAACAGACAAACAGACAAACAGACAAACAGACAAACAGACAAACAGACAAACAGACAAACAGACAAAAATTCTAAAAACTATATTTTTAGCTTCGATATCGATTGTAGATCACGCCCCAAGCATTCTTTTTTTGACTTTCCTACGATTTTATCATATGTATGGATAGATACAGTAACCGCCCGGCCACGCGAACCGGCGGCGGCGGCGAAAATTCGTCAGTAACCCCCCCGCCGGCCGCCACGCCGCGTGGCATGTTTAGTACTTTCCCATACATTTGTTTCAGACGCTAGACGCTTCGCCGTTCGCGCCGCGCGAAAAATCGCGGGCGCGAATTTCCCGTGGCCACACCGTTAAACTGCAACAATCGACTCCAGAGTCAGATCTTTACTCAATGTTGACCGCCCCGTTGGTCTGGTGGTTAGCGACCCAGACTACGTAATTGACGGGGCTCGGGTGCGATCCCTGATAGGGACAAGCATTTGTGGGATGAGCATAAATGTTTGTATTTCCGGGATTGGGTGTTTATTAAATACTAGCTGTTGCCCGCGACTTCGTCCGCGCGGACTTCGTTTACTCCGCACAGCACCTTTCCCGTAGGTGATAGCGTGATAACATGTAGCCTATATGTTGATCCGACCTGTTAGTAATATTCATGCAAAATTTAAAGTAAATCCATGCAGTACTTTTTAAGTTTACCCCGGACATACATACAGACAAACAGATAAACAGACAAAAATTCTAAAAACTATATTTTTGGCTTCGATATCGATTGCAGATCACGCCCCAAGTATTCTTTTAAAAAAATATTCAATGTACAGTTTTGACTATGATTTTATTATATGTACAGATATTCCAGTATTTATATATGTATTTCTGTGTATTAGTATTGTTGCCTAACACCCATAACACAAGCAAATAATTTGCTTACTTTAGGATTAGATCAGTAAGTGTAATTTGTCCCGTGAATATTTATTTATTTATTTATGTCTATGGATTCCAACGGAAAGTATACACATCAAAATCATCATCAAAATTCTTTTAAACGATTTATAAATGACTGGATATTAAGGTAACTAACATAAAAATAACCGAATTGAGAACATCTTCCTTTTTTAAAAGTTGGTTGAAAACTGCGTGGGACGGAAGCGAGGTTGCGAATTGCATGGGAGTAAGGCAGAATAGACTAGGTCACTCAATTTGAAAAACTGTTTACTTATTCACCGTATCATATACATAGTACATAGTATAAAATAAAGTCGCTTTCTCTGTCCCTATGTCCATGTATGCTTAAATCTTTAAAACAATGAAACGGCTTTTGATGCGGTTTTTTTCAATACATAGATTGATTCTTGAGGAAGGTTTCAGTATATAAACCTTTCCGATATTCCATGGGAATGGGAACAAAAGCTACACGTGTGAAACCGTGGGCAGGTCGCTAGTTAGGTATATTAAAAATAAAACTATTAATGGTTGTTAAATAAAGTACTATTACAATAAAAAATTCGCGTTTTAAAATTTAAATTTAAATTGACAGAGAGAATGCTCTGGACTGTCATATCGCCTTAATGACCATGAAGTGTTAGGTGTAGGTGGAGTGCTAGCTAACCTAACCTAACACTTCATTAATTACTTGAAACTAATATTTACGTTATATCTCTGTCTATGAGGTCTCTTCATCTCTTTTTATACGGCTGTGTTAGAAAGAGAGGATAAGACCTCAGAAGATGACAGCAGTATTTAAAATTGGGTTTCAAGTAGGTATTAGAAGTGCTGCATCCAGATATAATACAGCTTCATGCTAATGACATCACGCCATGATAATATCTACATTATATACTCTGTGGTTTCTATGAAAATGACGTCATAGAAATGACGTTTTACCACGGCGTAACGTAACGTTTCTAGATTTGCGTTTACTGTCACTTGACTTAATGTCCCTTTTGCCAAATTTAAATAAAAATATTATTAATCCCTTAACTTTAATCATTAATATTTTAATTTTTTGTTATCTCTATATCATAATCATTAAAAACTTCTTTTTTTTTTTTTTTTTTTTATTATATAAGATAGCAAACAAGCAGATGGGTCTCCCGATGGAAAGAGTCAACCATCGCCTATAGACACCAAAGATGTTAATGGTGCGTTGCTATCTTGTGGCGAGGTCTAATGCCACATGCATAAGTTTACCGGCTACCGTACCCTCCAAACCGGAACACGACAGCGACAAGCACTGACGTTATTGCGGCAGGAATAGGTAAGGCGGTGGTACCAGACCCGGGCGAGACAATGCAGAACTCTACCACCTAGTAGCCACGATGTTAGTGACTCGATAGCCAATCGGTCGCCTTTTACGACCTGCCTGGCAGAACGGCAGTTGGCCTATTCTTCAAAGGAGGCCGGGACCAACACGGCGAAACTACATTATATCCGATTCATTCTTAGTAAACTTAAGCTTATCAGATAATAATCTATTCTACAAATAGGATCCAAAGGAGAATACAAATAAATCACGTGTTATCAGAATATAATTTGATTGTTGAAATCGTCATCGTAAAAAAAATCTCTGCTGTATATATAGTCCGAGTTATAACAGTCACAACACTATTCACTCCACTGAAGTATTGAAACAATCTCATACACTTGACGAGCAGACGTAATAAAACGAAAACGCAGACTTGGCAAGCGAGCGAATTTTTCCGCCAGTCCATTGACACAGATTCGCGAAAGTGGAATATGCGGCCGATACGTGGGCGACCCACAACAAACCATTTTGTAATCTACGGCCATGAGCTACGCCATTAGTTTATTTACATTGCATACGTTTTTACATTATCCCTCCTCTACACATTGACAGATTCATCAGCAGAAATCATCTGAGAATGCGTGTGCCGACATGTAGACGGGGTTATTTGCTCGTCTGTGGTAGGTATTTGACATCGACAGATAAGTCTGCCGCCAATCCGTTTGTCGCCGGTTTTTGTGACATGCAACAAAGGGTTTTAGCCAGGGAGATGTCACTTCGTAATTAAGGTATATTCGATCAGCGCACCGCATGGGTGACGCATAGCAATGGACTGTCACTCGGCACACACGACAGTTGTTGTCACGTCTACCGGTTTCCGAAATGCAAATTAATTTTAAGAAGCAATTAATCTATGTTTAACACAATTTTAAAAATCAAATGATCTGTTAAACACAGGTTAATTGCTTTTTAAAATTAATTTACATTTCGAAAACCGGCAGTTAGTGCCATAATGTGATGCCAGCTTACCGTCAACCGGGCACTTTTTTCAATCCTGGGCAACGTTGTTTTTGTCAGAAACTGAAAAAACACATTTTTTTAATTGTCCGACCCGGGAATCGAACCTGAGACCCCATGTGGTCAACCCCGACTCCGGACCACTAGACCATTAAGGCGATGCTCTTTTTTCATGGTAACATAATTATTTACACATTTATATACAACTATATAAAATTTTATTTGTGTGAATAATGAGTATAGATTTAAGTTTAAATCTAGATCATAGATTAAATTAACATCAACTGACGTTCTGGGAATAAATCATCTTCAATGAATCGACAATTTTCAAACACTACTCCGCGGGGTGATCACGTAACTCGCAATGCGAAATTATCGTGATTGTTAGTTATTGCAAGACACATAACAGCCTTGTACATTAGTTGTCGTCGTTGCCGCTTGATTAGATTTGATGCTGTGACATTGCAAAAAGTGCATCTAGTGAACAGCAAGCAATTGACGACGTTTTTGATGATTTTTTCATTACGTTTAAGAATCATCGCTGATCGCTGGTGAATTGCAGACGTTAGATGATACGCCTACGGGTTGAGTGAAAGGCGGTGTATTCGTTTATCCTGAGCATGCTTTGATTACGAATTGAAAAAGACGTAGATTAGTTGAGAGAGCACAGAGTATACTGTGTACTTTGGTATAATATATAATATAATATATTTGCTGCTGCGGTATGTGGGAAGATAATTGTGCTATTGGTATATTATTTAGTTTCCACAACTTTTGTAAGCTTATTCCATTTCGTCGAGTCCGTGAAGAGTTACTAATTAAATCTAAGTTTATTGTATACACCTCAGAAACCACTAAAAGACGCCAAGAAATATAATTGAAGCCCTCTGAAATTATTCAAAAGGCTTCAACATCATAATTATCTTATTGAGTTCCATATAAATAAAAAATAAAGTGTATTTTTCACTAAATTTCTTTGAAACGTAATTACTTAGCAAAACCTAGATACTTCAGACATCATTTTTGTTCCTATTTTTGTATTTCTTTCAGACAGAATGAAACATTCCTTAATTTTTATTGAAATTTTAAGTATAATAACATTTTTTATACAAAGTTCCACACCACAATCAGTTTAATGTTACACACGTATTTCACACGTCTATATAAACACTTCGTACTATTAAAATAAGTGGTTTTACCTGAAATAAAAAAATAATCAAACAAAGTACTTCATTATTATATCATACAAAATGTTAAATTTGCAATAATTGTTTACTAACATTAAGTGCAGGTGTCGTCATGCATGATTTGTTATCGTTTATGATATCACTATATTACAAAATCGTTAACGATAACGAATTCTGGAGTCGTACTAAATTGTTATTGATTGAATTACAATTTATTTCGTTGTAACGCAATATTTAGTAAACAGAATATAAAGAGTGTGTGAAAATTATGAAATCTAAAAAACTTTCATCGTGTTTCTAAACTATTAAGTTTCTAGGTTTATATTTTTTGTATAAGGTTTAAAAATATTCGTATGACTATTGTTTAGTTGTGAGATTTGTATTTTCGAAAAGAACCCAAAAAAATTCAATTATAACCGTTTGCCCGTACCAGGAATTGAACCAAGGACTTAACGATCTGAGTCAAATAGCTGAACCCCTAGAACTCAAAGCAGTCTACTTTTATTTAATGAAATATACAATTTAACATGAAAATTTTATTTAAACCATATTGAGCTTGAACGTTTTTTTTTTAAATGAAATACCTATACAAACTTTTATTTAATGAAATATACAATTTAACATGAAAATTTGATTTAAACCATGTTGAGCTTGAACGTTTTTTTTTTAATGAAATATACAAACTTTTATTTAATGAAGTACACAATTTAACATGGAAATTTGTTTTAAACCATGTTGAGCTTGAACTTTTTTTTTTAATGAAATATACAAACTTTTATTTAATGAAATATACAATTTAACACGAAAATTTGATTTAAACCATGCTGAGCTTGAACGTTTTTTTTAAATAAAATATACAAAGTTTTATTTAATGAAATATACAATTTAACATGGAAATTTGATTTAAACCATGTTGAGCTTGAACGTTTTTTTTTTAATGAAATATACAAACTTTTATTTAATGAAATATACAATTTAACATGAAAATTTAATTTAAACCATATTGAGCTTGAACGTTTTTTTAATGAAATATACAAACTTTTATTTAATGAAATATACAATTTAACATGGAAATTTGATTTAAACCATTTTGTTATAGCAGAGGGGGCAAACGAGCAGGTGGTGCACCTGATGGTAAGTGATCACCGCTGTCCATAGACTTGCATCGCTTGCAGCTGCAAGCTGTTATACAATTCTGCAGCTAAATTCCATCATCGGACATCGCGTCAAAATTTAAAGTTCCATCCTCACCACCTCGATGTCTGAAAATCCACAACCGCGCGCTTTTGTCGGCACTTTTTGCCTCGCACTACTCCTTTGTGGAATCAATTACCCTCGGGGGTGTTTCCGAACGGATACGGCTTAGGGACCTTCAAGAAACGAGCTTATTCATTCTTAAAAGGCCGGCAACGGCTGTTATACCATGTTGAGCTTTAACGTTTTTTCATGTTGTCAGACTCGATATGGATCGGTTTAATAGCATTATTGAAGTATAGGATAAAATATCTTGGAGCACATTGACTTATTCAAGGGTGAATTATATATTAAGCTTGACAAGCGTACATACAATTATACGTACAGGCTCGGTATTTTTTTTTTCAATCAGTTTTTAAATATTATTTTTTTTATATTATAAGATAGCAAACAAGGCGATGGCTCCCCTGATGAAAAGAGACAACCGTCGCCTACAGATGCCAAAGATGTTAAGGATGCTTTACTATCCAAGTAGCGGGGCTTTCATGCCACATGTATAAGTTTACTGGCTACCTTACCCTTCGAACCGGAACTCGACAGTGATCAGCACTGACACTATTGAAGCAGGAATAAGTAAAGCGATGGGATGATATCCCCGGGCGAGACGTTGCGGAACTCTTATCACCTAGTAGCCACGATGTCAGTGACACGTATAGCCAATCAATCGCCTTTTACGACCTGCCTAGCAGAACGGCAGTTGCTGTACCGCCTTACCTATTCCTACCATAATAGCGTCAATGTTTGTAATTACTTATTCTTGTCGCGATAGCGTCAATGCTTCTGATTATCGTTTTCCGGCTTGGATTGTATGATAGTCAATAGACTTATGCAGGTGGCATTGCCATACCGCCAGACGGATAGCAACACAACATTAACATCTTTGAAGTCTATAGGCGATGGTTATCCTTTCCATCACGAGTGCCATCTGCTTGTTTGCCATCTTATAATATAAACGAAAAAATTAGAGATCAGTTTAATAACATTATTGAATAGGATAAAATAAACCTTTTGTAGCATATATTTAAAGGGAAAATTATTTATATTGAGCTCGCCACCCTCACAGTACGTATTTAATTTCCTACGCACCTGTGTCGCTGTTTATTTGCCAAACGCTACTACACCGTTCCTGAGCTGTAACTGATTAAATTATATTCACTCATAACTTGAAAATATAATTAAGATACTGAAAAGATTTATTCGAACCTTACCCTAATTGACAAGGTTTTGTTACGAATAAAATTTGTGATGATCTACGAGTATATATTAATACGTGAAGGAAAAACTGGACCCCTTTTTTAAACAGTTAAAGTTTACGCTGCTGAGGACTAAAGAAACCTAATATTTTCAAATAATATGCATTGGAAATACATCATATATATATATATATATATATATATATATATATATATATATATATATATATATATATATATATATATATACATATACATATGTAACATATACACATATACACATACACATATGTAATTCTATAACAATAATATTTCTTTTAAGTATGAAAACTGAGTTTAACCGTAAAAAAAGACATTTTTTTACATCATAAGAGCAAACAATCAGATGGGTCTCCTGATGGAAAGAGTCAACCATCGAGTCACCAAAGATGTTTATGGTGCGTTGCTATCTTGTGGTGAGGTCTAATGGCACATGCATTCGTTTACCGGCTACTGTACGCTCCAAACCGGAACACGACAGTGACAAGCACTGACGCTATTGCGGCAGGAATTGGTAAGGCGGTGGTACCAGACCCGGTCGAGATAATCCAGAACTTTACGACCTAGTAGGCATGATGGTAGTGACTCGTATAGCCAATCGGTCGCTTTTTACGACCTGCCTGGCAGAACAGTAGTTGGCCTATTCTTCAAAGGAGCCCGGAACCAACCAAGACAAGTCATAGAAGGCGACATTTTGGGTATACGAGTCAATACCATCGTGACTACTAAGTGGCAGAGTTCTGGTACGCCTCGCCCGGGTATTTGGTACCACCGTCTTACATATACCTGTCACAATAGCGCCAATGCTTGTCTACACACACGGATAGCAACGCATCATTAACATATTTGCTGTCTATAAGCGATGGTTTCTCTTTCCATCAGAAGAGCCATCTGGTTGTTTAATTATTTTTGTTTTTACAGCACTCACTCCATGCTTGGGTAATTTGAAAAACTTGAAAAACAACAAAGAAAAATGTCGACACGCGAGACTCGGACCCGCGACCATCTCAATCAAACCTCAATCGCCGTAATCGATCTTATAACAAAAATAATTCCGCCACGTCGAGCCCGTCGACACTAGCCCAGTGGCAGAGCGTCCCGGCTTGAGGGAGACGGTCGCGGGTTCGAGTCTCACATGTCGATATTTTTCTTTGTTGTTTTTAAAATTTTTCATCTGGTTGTTTGCTATCTTATAATTTATAAAAAAACCTTCTGCTTGTTCGTTTTCTTGTGAAATTTAAAAAAGCACGATCTAAAATTCCCAACAACCAAGGTGGCAACCTTAAAATTACCACGTCTACAATACAAGAATAATTATTTCATAACCCACCCATATGTGCTTCCTAAGACCTCGACTAAATATTTATTTAAATATCCCGGACGTCCTCGGTAGTAATGTGTAAAATAAACATCAGAAGGGCGGATATTGTTTAAATTGTACGATTCATACTTCCCATTGTGGGTCGGCACTTGATGAAAATATAACATCATATTGATTTCTTTAAATTAAATTGTTGTAAGTTTTAAGATTTTTAATCAATCATTGTCGCCTCTGTGGTCTACTGGTCCAGCGTTAGCGTTGACCACATGAGGTCCCGGGTTCGATTTCCGGGTCGGGCACATTAAAAAAAAGTGTTTTTTCAGTTTTCTGAGAAACACAAAGTTGCCCGGGATTGGAAAGTGCCCGGTTGGCGATAGGCTTGCCACCTATCACATTTGTGGAACCAAGTATCTTCGGCTTAATGTGGGTGCACTTGTTGTACCTCTGCCTACCCCTACGGGGATATGGGCGTGAAGATACTTTTTTAATCAATCATTTTTTAACCTTCAATATTATTTTAAAACTTAAAAAACTACATCCATCGCTGTTTCCAAAATCTTTTTAAATATTAATATTTTTAAATATTAATATTTTGATGGTCCCGCCCCATTAGTCGCGTGGTTAGCGACTCTGACTACGCAATCGACGGGGATCGGGTTCGATCCCCGACGGGGACAAGCATTTGTGTGATGAACATAAATGTTTGTATTTCTGGGTTTGGATGTTTATTAAATATATTCTAGTATTTATATATGTATTTCTATGTGTTATTGTCGTTGACTGACACCCATAACACAAGCAAATAATTTGCTTACTTTGTGGTTAGATCAGTAAGTGTAATTTGTCCCGTGAATATTTATTTATTTATTTATTTTTATGTATTAGTATCCTTGACTAACACCCATAACACAAACAAATAATTTGTCTACTTTGGGATTAGATCAGTAAGTGTATTTTTCCGGTGAATATATTTTATTATTTATTATTATTACTTAATATTTTGTTGTTTTCAGCAAACTTAATATTTTTAAAATAAGTCTTAGGCTAATATTCCGATTGGTTAACAAATCTAATCAGCTTCTCTCTCTAATAAACTGCGTCAAATAGCGTAAATTGTATCATAATCAGTTGATTTATTTGGACTTTGTATATCTCGAAATTTGTTGAAAAAAAAACATGTTTTTGACATTATTTCGACATTTTACAACCTAAAGATTATGTAGCTAGAAAATATTTTAGTGCTCGAAAATTGCGTTGAATACATTCGAAAGAGCGAAATCATCATCGTTTCCGAAATATATAGCTTTTGAAAAATCTTTTTAGATTTTATAACTCTGTAATAAATCTATCTATGTATAGCTTTTGGTTCTTCGAGCTTAAAATACCTCAATTTAATGGGCGTTTCAAGAATGGCCTGCAGGGTCAACCGGTTAACATATTTTATATCATAAGATAGAAACAAAACACTTCCTCAACTTCCCACGTTACTTGTACAACTTGGACTCATAACTTTAGGATAGGATATATATGATAGTAGGATAAAACTCTACCGTTAATATTTTGGTTGTCTATAGGCGATGGATATCTCTTTCCATCAGGAGAGCTACCTTCTTGTTTACTATCTTATTATATGAAAAAAATATTCCAATAAAAAAAGAATTATTAAAGTTGGACTGCTCTGTAAAAAGTTATGCGTGGTTGTACATAAAAATCAGTGAGTGCATAATCAATCATTCCTTGTTTACAAATACCTATAATTGACATTTTTTTTTAAAAATGGGACAATCCTCGAGATATAATCATTCCAAAAAAAAGAATTATCAATGTCGGACTACTCTGTAAAAAGTTATGCGTTATACACAAAAATCAGTGAGTGAATAATCAATCATTCCTTGTTTACAAATACTTATGATTGAATTTTTTATAAAAATGGGACCACCCTCGAGATATAACCATTCCAAAAAAAGAATTATCAAAGTCAGACTACTCTGTAAAAAGTTATTCGTGGTTATACATAAAAATCAGTGAGTGCATAATCAATCATTCCTTGTTTACAAATACTTATGATAGGATTTTTTTTAAAAATGGGACCACCCTCGAGGTATAACCATTCCAAAAAAAATTATGAAAGTCGGACTACTCTGTAACAAGTTATGCGTGGTTATACATAAAAATCAGTGAGTGAATAATCAATCATTCCTTATTTACAAATACTTATGATTGGAATTTTTTTTAAAATGGGGCGCCCTCGAGGTTTAACCATTCCAAAAAAGAATTATCAAAGTCGGACTACTCTGTAAAAAGTTATGCGTTATACACAAAAATCAGTGAGTGAATAATCAATCATTCCTTATTTACAAATACTTATGATTGAAATTTTTATAAAAATGGGACCATCCTCGAGATATAACCATTCCAAAAAAAGAATTATCAAAGTCGGACTACTCTGTAAAAAGTTATGCGTGGTTATACATAAAAATCAGTGAGTGCATAATCAATCATTCATTGTTTACAAATACTTATGATTGACATTTTTATAAAAATGGGGCCATCCTCGAGGTATAACCATTTTAAAAAAGAATTATCAAAGTCGGACAACTCTGTAAAAAGTTATACGTGGTTATACATAAAAATCAGTGAGTGCATAATCAATCATTCCTTGTTTACAAATACTTATGATTGACATTTTTATAAAAATGGGACCACCCTCGAAGTATAACCATTCCAAAAAAAGAATTATGAAAGTCGGACTACTCTGTAAAAAGTTATGCGTGGGTTATACATAAAAATCAGTGAATGAATAATCAATCATTCCTTGATTGTAAATACTTATGATTGGAATTTTAAGAAATAGGATCACCCTCTATGTATACCTATTCTAAAAAAATAATTATAAAGTCGGAATAGCTGTAAGAAGTTATGTGTGGTCTAACATATAAAAAAAATATACGCGTTTAATTGAAAACCTCCTCAGTTTTTTCGTCGGTTGAAAAAGGCCCGGAGCAATAAAGGGAAATACATATAAGATTTCACGGAAAGGCTTAAAGTAATATTCAAAAAGTACTTTCTACTTAATAAAAACCTTTAGTCACAATAAAGTCATACATTAAACTGCCCATTGTTTAGGACACTAATAAAGGGCAAATTATTTATATAGCCCGCCACCCTAACATTACTTATTTCATTTCCCGCACACCTGTGTCTCTGTTTATTTCCCAAATTGTGTTGCTACACCGTTCCTGAGCCGTTACGGATTAAATTACTACATCACTTGATAATGTAATTAACTAGACTTACGACGGGTTTATTTGACCTAAGTCCTAACTCACACTGTTTTATTGTGGTTTTATATTAAGAATAGAATTTATGAAGACCGTGGTCCCACGAACAAACTTTTTTTGATCAATAACTAGCTAAACTTTTGTGAACACCTTCGTTTTAAGAAGACAATCATAGTTTCTATCTTCGAAAATTTTCGAATCGGGAAACTAACAAAGATAGATGAAAAAGAAAAGTTTAAAGTGTTGAACTAAAAAAAGTTGTCACTTTACGTGTAGGACAAAATTACCCTTAAATTACAATAATAATAAACAAGCTAATGTGAGAAAATTTGGTTGTTTTTGAGTTGATTAATATCAATTTAAAAATCTCATAATTCCAAAACTTTAGAGTTGAGAACTCGTCAGTAAAACATCGAATGTGTAGGACAAAAGTTTTTATCGTGTTTTTCATAACATAATCAAGCGATTAAAGTCGAAAAATAATTATTTTTGTTAATAAATATTTTCCTACGCCGAAACAAAATTTTCAAAGCCCTATAACATTATTAGTTACCCGATTCGAGATTTTTCGAAGATAGAAAAGATGGTTGTCTCGTCAAAATGAAGCTGTTCACAAAAAATCAGCTTGTTATGAATAAAAAAAAAGTTTGTTCGAGGGACCACGGTCTGTAACTCAAATGTAACAAATTGTCTTTTGCTCGTGGCAAGTTTTACTCACAAAGGGTTTTTTCTTGTTTTAAAAGTGTTTCTTTTCCTCACATTATGTTATTTATTTAAGTACAATGGGCGAACTTATCTCTACTTAAAGAGATTTCTTTCAGCCAACCCATTAAAGGAGAATAAAAAAAAATGAAAATAAAGAATTGAGTAGACCAAGTGTACAAAAAATAACAAATATAAACTATGAAACTAAATTAACATATACTTATAAGTATTTAAAAAAAGAAATGATGTAGAGAAAAAAATACATACAATATAAGGAAAATTTACATTTCAGTTAGGATGTGTTCTTTGACTCGTTTTTTAAAGGACTCGAAAGTCTGGCAAAGGCGAATCTCTCTGGGCAGCGAATTCCACAGACTTACAGCATGTACCGTAAAAGAGTGCAAATAAGCAGCAGAGTTGCTAGGAGGAAAACGCAACAAGGTTCTTACGCTAGAGCGACATGGGGATTCAGGAGAGTGTAAAAATCCAAAGGAATCACGAAGATACTTAGGAGATTGTGGATTGAAAAGAATCTTACATAATAAACAAAGTGAGTTTTTCTGCGCTGTCTAATTGGAAGCCATTTAAATTCTCCCCGAGAACCAGAAACCTGGTCAAATTTTTTCATGTCATAGATAAAGCGGATGCACAAGTTCTGCAACCTCTCAAGTTTGTCTACTATGTCCTCAGGGGCATCAAGGTAACAAGAATCTGCATAGTCTATAATTGGAAGAATGAGAGTGTGCATTAATAAAATTTTTGTATTAAACGGTAGAAAATTTTGAAGTGGTTGTAACAGACTTCATCTATCCCTTAAGAGGTTTAGTGTAATAAAAGAAAATAATAAGAATCTATACTATTTTTTTTTGTTAAAAATATGTCTGAATTATGTTTAATAAATAATATCAATGGAATTAAAGACGAAAATAAATAAAGAAAACTAATTCTCAATAATATATAAGACCTAAGATATAAACATATAAAACCTTAAAAGAGAATGACAGGAAAGAAAATTGGGGGATATAAAAAAAAATAAGGAGAGGATGAAAAAAATGGAAAAATGGAGAGAAAACGGGGGATTTGTTTTAAAGTTCTGGGCGTTATAAAAGAGATTCTTCGTTTGAGACAATAATATAGATATATCAGGGATATTCCGGAGTGTAAATAATAATATAAATACTCTTAATGTGAGAAAAGATAGGAGGAAAAGGGATTTGTAAAAATTGATTGATCAAAACCGTGAGTATGTAGAATAGAGATTTATCCAGGGATTACGTATGTATTTATGCAACTTCGTATTTGATATGGTAGTCGTTGAGTTTATTTAAATCTAGCAGTATTGGTAGAATGTAGTTTTATTAGAAGGTAAATCTTTTGAATGTTGACTATACAATTTTAATAAACATATTACTGATAAATTTGTGATTAGGTTTACAAGAATGAAATTGTGCAAAATGTTGTGTAAAGGTGGATCGATCCTTGACTGAGTGAAGAATGTTTGTTGTATGAAGAAAGGAAATTATTTATTTTAAGGAATAGCTGTTGAAAAGATGTTTAATAACATAGGAGAAACGTGGACTTGTTTGCTTTATAGAAATTGTGTGATATTATTATTAGGGAAGTCTATTTTGATTTTAGGAAAATAAAACCATAATTTATGCTGTAAATAACAGAAATGTTCTTTTCTTTCCATAAAAATGTGAGCAATGGTTGTGGAGCAATTGCTGTCTTACAGTTTTGCGGCAGGGCTGCTAATCAAGACGCAGGATAAATCGGAATTCTAAACAACACAGGTGATGTAGTTTTCCAATTTAAATTAAATTAAGTCTGTATAACTATACAAGACTACAATTTAAGTTTGTATAACTATACAAGACTAAGTAATGGCTTTACTTTATCAAATTTCAGTGCTTGACGGATAACAGTTTATTAATTAATTAGGAAATGGATTTATGGACTTAATTATATGTATATAGTTGTTCATCATCGGTATTTAAAGGAAACCCATTGCCTTTAGACACTATTATTATTATACCTATACCTTGCAAGTGACTAATATTGCTATGTTTATTTTTCACAGGAATAAGTAATGGCTTTGCATTATCAAATGCCAAAAGCACGTTGGCTAAATAGCTTATTAACTAATAAGGAATAGTTTTATGTGCTTTAATTGTTTATATTATATTTTTATCTTATGCAATTGAACTATCATTATTACATTACCTTACAAGTGGCTAATATTGCTATGTTTGTTTATTTTTCATAGGAGTAAGAAATGGCTTTGCATTACCAAATTCAAAAGCACGTTGGCTAAATAGCTTATTAATTAGGAATAGATTTAAGTGATTTAACTACTTTATACTATACTTTTCATCATCGTCATTTTGAAGGAATTCCATTGTTATTAGATACTAATACTACTTCACCTGAATTAATATTATCAACTAGTTTCAACGTACAACCCGCAACATTATAGAAGCGAATCCCGTTGGATCACTAGATTTTCCCGGGATAATAAATAGCCTATGTGCTAATCCAAGTCATCAACTATCTGTGTGTAAAATTTCATTCAAATCCGTTTCGTAAGTTTTGCGTGCGTTTTTATATTTTAAAAGCTACTAACTAGTGATAGCTACCACATATCTTTATAGATGAGACCCGGCTAAGGAAGTTCTTAGAATAATTTCCATAGTACAGTTGATCCTGCTTGTTATTTAAACTTTAGGGATCGAGAGCTGATTCCTTTGGAGTCTTCGAGGCCGCGTGGGGGTGACTTCTTAGCTGTCGTCGGAGCTGAATGCAGAGTTACTGTAGGTTTGTTGCAGAGTTGGAGGTATGGCAAATACGATTTTATTTCTGCATTGTTATAATTTTGGGCAGTTATAATTTTTTTTTATGAAGGAACAATTAGGTGATAGGGTAGGGCGTGTAGATATTAGGTGGAAGAACTGATGCTTTAATATATTGAGGAATTTAAGGAATACTTTGTTTATTATTGACTTTCAATTAAAACTAGGTGATTCAAGCTTAGGAAATATTTATTATAGAAACTTTCTCTAGTTTAAATGATTACTTGAATTAATGCTTCAAATTGGAAATATTGTTAGGAGGAAATGGGATCTTTTAGGAGTTAAAAGCAGAAGGTCTGTCATTGTAGGAATAATATATTATAACCAATAAGTGGGGGCATAAACCTACACAAAATTCACACGAAAACCTACCTTAATATGAATTATTAAAATTTTGAAATGTTAATACGAATTATTATATCCTATTATAAAACTAAATATTAACTAATACGTAAATTGATTGCATAGGCCAGTCTCTTAAAATCAAATCTTCATAAAACATTATTTTATTTACAATCAAATTTAAAACCGAGTACAAATATTAAACGAGATAATCACAAACTAATACAAATTACTCTCTTCGTGTCTAACAAAGGAATAATTAATATGAACTGAATTGTTGAATTAAATTTGGAGCGAGAATCTTAAATGACTTTAATAAAGCTTCAGGGAGTTAGAGTAGAAGAGAGGAATGAATGAACTTTAGTCCAAACGTATTATGTTTATTTAACCATATTTTGTATAAATTATTTACTTAATTTAATTAATTATTTATTTATTTTATTCTTATTTTATATTATTTATATAGGGATTTAGGAGGATAGGAATTATAATATTAAACTTCTTTATCAAATTAATTCTTTTGGATAATTGAAATATTATTGTTTATAGTGACAGTGCATAACAGATCTTTTAGTAAGATAGGAAGTTTACTAAATAAATCTGAAATTAAGGTTAATTACTAATTTTGGATTAGATATTTTTACCTTTTACCTTGGTAAATAGATCATGTCATCTTCATCTCACGGGAATATCGACTTTACGAAGGCAACAAGTTGTGCTGGGTGTATCTATATAAAGACATACATGTAATGTTGTCATTATGGTCATCTTCTCTTCACCAGTGCAGACACACGGTTCATATGCCCCTCTGTCGTGAGCAAGGTGTTTGGGGCGATAACCCAGATAAACACCCAACTATACCGCCAAGCAAAGTTGATCCATTTTCATATCTAATCATCTCAGACATGAACTATTTTACAGAACTAGAGTTATTTGTCTAAATTGTTTATCTGTATATATTCATGTATTAACCTGGATTCCATGATTGAATCTCTACATCATAAGGATTGTACAAATGAACTTTACTTATGATTATTCGGGTGGCTAGATGTTTCATAATACTGTTCACTTAAAGCAACAATAGATCTAATAAGCGTTGATTTCTAAAAGTTCAGACCTTATTAAATTCCGAAGTTGATTAATGAGAAATTGAAATAAGGGTAATAGAATTCTAATAATCTGGAGAAGACATAAATAACTTAGTTTCATTAGAAAACGAGTATAAGACGAATTGTTTGGATTCTAAGATGTATTGAGTATTCAATCACAATATTAAAGAGTTCAAAGATCTTACTAAATTTCATCTATAACTTCAAATTCGATTAATAAGTAATATTTCATTGCTTGTGGTGACTATAAATTATTAGGGTTATAGGGGGAAATTTGACTATAATATCTTTAGAACAAAGGTTAATTTCTCGTTCAGTAATAATTTATTTTAATTATTTGGCTTTTTGATTGGACCATACCTTCGTCACAAGGTAGTGTCGGCTTTGCGAAGGCATCAGGGTTGTATGCATGTCGCATGCATTGTGTATATCTATATAAAGACACACATGTAATGTTGTCGTTATGGTTATCTCCTCGTTACCAGTGCGTGGTATTCGGATAAGTCCTACCGCAAACAGTGTATTCAGAGGGTTAACCCAGATAAACACCAACTATCTAACGCCTAGCAAAGTTGAACTATTTACATAACCAATCAAATCTTCAACCAGGTATGAGCTACATCACAGAGCTGGATATATTAAATTGCTTGTTTTAATGTATTTTTATACATTAACCTGAGTTCATTTGACTTTCGTCATAAGGATTATCTTAATTGATTTTACTTATGAAATTTTTATGATTTGGACTATTTGAAGTTCATTGCGAGCAATGATTACTTTTATATATGTTTATTTATCGCGTACCGGCTATTAATGTTTCGGTATTGTGATTGAAGACAACATATTATCTTGTCTTAGTTTTGTCAAGTAATTGTTAAAACAAACTTGCACAAACTTTAATTGTAAACTTGAGAATTATATTTATTATTTGGCTTTTTGACTGTGCTCAATACAAATGATGCACCTTTGTCATGCCAATATTTATTATTACTGGCTGTTACTAAAATAACAACAGTATATAATTTTATCAACATTTACTTACTTCAAGTCAATGCTTAATTGTATACTTGAGAAATATATTTATTATTTGGCCTTTTGACTGTGCTCAATACAAATGATGCACCTTTGTCATGCCAATATTTATTTATTATTTTGTTACTGTTTGTTACAAGAATAACAACAGTATATATTTTTATCAACATTTTCTTACTTTGATCAAGTCAATGCTTAATCGTATACTTGAGAATTATATTCATTGTTTGGCCTTTTGACTGTGCTCAATACAAATGATGCACCTTTGTCATGCCAATATTTATTTATTATTTTGTTACTGTTTGTTACTAGAATAACAACAGTATATATTTTTATCAACATTTACTTACTTCAAGTCAATGCTTGATTGTATACTTGAGAAACATATTTATTATTTGGCCTTTTGGCTGTGCTCAATACAAATGATGCACCTTTGTCATGCCAATATTTATTTATTATTTTATTAAACTGTTTGTTACAAAAATAGCAACAGTATATATTTTTATCAACATTTGCTTACTTCAAGTCAATGCTTAATTGTATACTTGAGGAATATATTTATTATTTGGCCTTTTGGCTGTGCTCAATATTAATGATGCACCTTGGTCATGCCTATATTCATCAACTTCCAAACAATGTATTCACAAGTTTGGACATTAAACTATATGGCTATCACTTTGTGACCCCACAATAGTAATGCCTACCTGCCATTAACTTGGCTCTTCATAATATATTGATTTTCTCTTTGAGATTAAGGACTTTAGTTCCTTTTAGTTTCAATATATTTCTGGGGAATACGCTAGGATGGCCTTCAGCCGGCATGGTATTCACACATGTGAGGCGAGGCGGCGCCTCTTACATATCCCACAATAATAAAATTGCGGCACTAAAGTGCTCTACAACTCCCAACCTAAATATTACAATAATTTTGTCCATATATTCCATACTACCATACTTCTTTCCTTTAGATGAAGTCAATGTAATTATTAATATCATCATATCGCTCTCTTAAGCTATATATTTTATTATGTATTTTATGTATATATTTAATATATTATTCCCTTCCTTAAAGTCAAATATCTTTATTAAGTATTTATGTATTTATGTATTTATGTATTTATGTATTTATGTATTTATGTATTTATGTAATATATTACTCCCTCTCTTATGCCAAATATCTTCAATATATTAAATTTTAGTCCTTTAAATCAATTTATAGTATACATTTCCTGATAAAGTATGGTCGTTTATAAGAGATGAAGTGTACCTTTGAAAAGAATGAATGGGGAAACTATATAACACAAATAGGTCCTCAATTTAACACTAGATGAATCATTTGGCCAGATAATATGATTATAATTCTGTTGACTCCTTTATAAACGAAATATAACAGACAATTTTGTTATATTAAAAATGTGAGTTTAGAGGGTTTTCGGGAGAGTTTGTTACATGGTCTAAGGGAATGAAATGCTTGATGAACTTTACGGCTCAAGTTATTAACATGAGAATCCCAAGAAAAGTTGGAATTGAAAATAATTCCCAGATTAGAAGCACAAGAGGAGAAATGTATAGGCGTGTTATTATACTTTAATGTGGGAATATCACTGTTATTTATCAACTTTTTCATGGGTCGACTTCCAAGAATCAGAGCCTGAGACTTAATTGGATTTACCAACAGACCAAAAGATTTGGCCCACTTGTATATCTCATCCAAATCGTCATTCATTTCCCTGATAGCTTCCGCTATATTCTCGATACTAAAGTGACGATAGAGCTGGAGATCGTCAGCATAAAGATGAAAATTAGACTTAATAATAGCAGTAATAGTGTTGATAAATGATGAAAATAATAGTGGAGAAAGAAGTCCACCTTGCGGAACACCAGCATGTAATTCAATTCAGTGTGATTTAAATTCACCAGAAATCACACATTGCGAACGGATATTGAAGAAGTGAATAATTTATCATATTATTCACTTCTTCAATATCTTCTACTCTTCTTATTTTCATCGTAATGCCTTTTGTACCCTTTGAATTAGTTTCTGAGTTCTTTTAAGTAATCGAGGGTCTGTAACGCCATATGCGTAATTAAATTTGGATAAAACTAAGAATTCACAGAGACGAATATGGACGTTAGTGGTTATAGAATCACGAATACGACAGAGAACTTTGAGTCGATAAAACACTCTCGAACCACATTTGAGATATGTTTTTCAAAACGCAGGTACTTGTCCTCCTCGTTAACGTTAAATCCTCGTTAACGAGCCTTATTGCAGACTGTATCCTGAAGCAGTAAAAGAGATATTTAAAGCGATTTATGAATAACAACGTCATTAGTCATAATACCTGGACTTCCCCTGCAAATCCGTTAAAAGCACATGAACTAAAATTAGAAACTGATTGTTTAGCTATCGAATAGCTTAAAGAATTTTTAAAAGGGGACTCCATACTGAATCAATTAGGGCCGCCTTTAGAGGCTTTCCTCACGTGGCAGGGACGTCGTTCAATCACTATTAAATTTCGTTTGCCCGTTTAAGGGGTGAATGACATGACTTAATGTAAAACAGCTGAGCGTTTTGTAAAGAGAACGGGTGATGTACGAGTTTTAGGGTTCCGTTGTCTATAAATTATTGTACATGTTTATACAGCAATCATTTTTTTAAATTAAAAAACAAAACACGTGAAAACGTCTACGTAACGGGATATATTTTGCTGTCTGTGTGGCGGGATATAAAGTGATATTATATCCCGTCACACGGACAGCAAGACAGCAAGCTGCAAAGGTTTATCGGCTACCTTACCCTCCAAACGGAAATACGATAACGACAAGCAGTGACGCTATTACGGTAGGAATAGGTAAAGCGGTTGTACCAAGCCTGGGCAAGACGTTACCAAGGTCTCTAACCTAATAAATTACACCACGGATGTTTTGTAATTGTAGATCTACCAGTAATACCTTTAATGACAAATGTATACTTATATTAATATTGAAGTAAAAACTTTGTACACCTTTTTCCGAAATTACGTGTGCCAAATTTCATGTTACACCGTTTGCGTATATGTCGGAAAAAGTTATTCCACTACACACACACTACATTCATGTGGCATTAATGATAATATACACACACATGTATATTTAGTGTGTAAAGAAAACCCCGTATGATCCGAAAGAGGCATATAGGTTGGTTAAAGACATTACTGAAAAAAATAGTAAAATGACTTTATTTCTGAAAATAAAAAGATATCGTTTTTATAATATTCCTATTTTTACTTATATTTCCCTAGGGTTAAGCAAATATTTTAAATATGACAACACCTTTCGTACAAACATCACGCGAAGGCGCGCTATTTGTTTTTCGACTTTTTACAAAAAATCTTTAAACGCGCCTCAAATGCGCCGCATGTCCTTTAGTAGCATCCGACTTGCGCGGTTTTCTTTGATAATAGAATTTACGTATTTGTAGGTATACTTAATGTATGAAAATACCATTTAAGTTTGTTTTTTTTGGGAAAACTAATTAATTAATATCCATAAAATAATTACACATATGTAACCATATTACGGTAACAAATAACACCATTAATTGTCCGACAGGGTTTTCTTTACAAACTGTATATATTTTTTTTCGTCTACAGTCTGATGTCAAATTTAAAAGAGATTTTATTTTTAGTCTGTAGTCAAATGGACTTATAGAACTATGGTCAAATTTCGACCACAGGGCATTCGTACTGTTATTACAGATAATAATGTGACACAGATAAAATCTTAGACTAAATATACAATGGTTTCCCCTGTGATGATTCCGGGCTCCTTTGAAGAAAAGACCAACTGCCGTTCTGCCAGGCATGTCGTAAAAGGCAACCGATTAGCTATGCAAGTCACTAACATCGTGGCTACTAAGTGTTAAAGTTCTGCATTGTCTCGCCCGGGTCTGATACCACCGCCTTACCTATTCCTGCCGCAATAGCGTCAGTGCTTATCACTGTCGTGTTCCGGTTTGGAGGGTAAGGTAGCCGGTAAACTTATGCACGTGGCATTAGATAGCAACGCACCATTAACACCTTTGGTGTCTATAGGCGATGGTTGACTCTTTCCATCTGCTTGTTTGCTATCTTATGATATAAAAAAACTTATAGATCTATGGTCAAATTTCGAACACAGGGCGATCGCTACTAATTGTTATTACAGACTAGGTGACCCGGCAAACATCGTTCTGCCCTTTTTAACTACTCTTATTTTTTTCTATATTTTCTCACCTTTCAAACCTTCCCTGGACTTCAACATTAATTCAAAAGATTTATATATATATATATATATATATATATATATATATATATATATATATATATATATATATATATATATATATATATATAAGATAATAATGTGACAAAAAATAAAATCTTAGACTAAATATACAATGGTAAATCACATAGTTTAAGATGGCCGGAAAAGTTATCTTCAAACACAAACAATCCATTCCGGAATTTGCGCCGCAGTCTTTGGCTCTTGGATTCGTTTAGCTGTTTATCTTTGGGAGTTAAGTTGAAAGAGTAATTAGCTTTTAATAGCCTCATAGCCGCAGCTTTAAAATAAAAAGTGTTTCTACAAACACTGCGCCCTATAGCGTTTGTGAAATTTCAAACAATTTTTCGGAATGATTGAAGAGCAGTAAATAAATATCTCTGGACAATTTTACACGAATTGATCTAACCCCAAAGTAATCAAATTATTTGCTAGTAGCATGGGTTTTAATCATCGATATTATCACATAGAAATATAGAAATACATATATAAATCAAATAAACACCCAAACCCAGAAATACAAACATTTATGCTCATCACATAAATCGACGGGCCCTACGTAAATTGTCGTAACTTAAAAAATGCGATTTTTGTTTTATTTATGAAAATGACTCCACTTTTATAGATTTTTTAATAATGAGAATTATATATAATTTATTTTTATTCTTGATATCTTTTTTTATATATCATAAGATAGCAAACAAGCAGATAGGTCTCCTGATGGAAAGAGTCAACCATCGCCTATAGACACCAAAGATGTTAATGGTGTGTTGCTATCTTGTGGCGAGGTCTAATGTCACATGCATAAGTTTACCGGCTATCTTACCCTCCAAACCGGAACACGACAGTGACCAGCACGGACGCTATTGCGACAGGAATAGGTAAGGCGGTGGTACCAGACCCGGTAGAGCCGATGCAGAACTCTACCACTTAGTAGTCACGATGGTAGTGACACAAATAGCCACTCAGTCGCCTTTTACCCTTCGAAATGCCTACCTCTGTCGGAAATCGAACCCTAGCCCCATTGACTGCGTAGTTAGGGTCGCTAACCATTTGAACAACGAGGCGACAATAACTTTTAAGACACTATTATGTCATCATGACAGTCCCGCTGGTAGTTAGAGATAGTGACTACACAATTGATGGGGATCTGGTTCAAATCTCGACGGAGAAATGGGGGGGGGGTAAATGAAGGGTAAATATTTTTCACAAAATAAACAAAACTTAAAATAATTTTAACATTAAATTAAAATAAATATTTATTGCTTCTAAGTTATCACTTCCTCCTAGAAATTAAGCTAGCTAAACAATTAAAATTAAACATACAATTTTCTCGTCTTTTTCTCGGCAAATTGATTTATTAAATCACTTACATCTGAAGACGATAGACGATTTCAGTTCAGTATCAGTCAAGTCTGATAGCCGTTGATGTCCCATCAAAGTCCTCTGAAAATTTTTAAACACGAGATTATGTGATATTTTGGATAAAATTTTACTAATTTTTGCTTACACACGTTAGGGACGTTACACGCATTACACACCTCTGAGTAGCCATGAGCCAATATGACGGTAGCTACGCCCCTGGAGAAAATAATTAGTGTGGTGAGCATAGATATTTGTAATTCTGGGTTTTGGTGTTTATTAAATATGTTGAGTGTTAATATATGTATTTCTATATATAAGTATTGTTGACTAGCACCATGGATTAAACTGGATACACCTTTCAAGGCAATGTCTTAAATTGTCAGAGTAACTTGTATTTAAACCCAGAAAAACAGAGTTATAGTACTTACCGATGAAATTAAATCACTTTAGGAGTATATTTTATATATTGGCTTTTCCGCCACAATAAAATAGCATAATATGGCTTATTTCTATTTTTTTGCGATATAATAATATGTCTACAAACGTTTGATACTTAAAAGCATTTGTTTATGAGCGGCTACACGATCGCCGCTCAACACCGTATATATTATTATAATTATGTGGTCTGTTACTAACATCCAGATCGAAAACAAAAAATTTGCTTACTTTGAAGTTAGGTCTATTCGTGTATTCGGATAGCGAATATTTATAATACTTAGCAGTGTTTCTGAAGAGCAATGCATTTAGTCAGAGTTAAATTAGTTTTAGACTGACAGCCTGCTTAATGGTGAACGCTAAGCTTGACTAAGGGCAGTATTTGACCGTTGCACAGTATATCGCCTAGAACATGCTAGGTGGACAAAATTCATGTTATCATTTCCAGGAAATCTTAATTGCAAAACGTAAACAACACCCCTAATCTCCAGATTCCAAGAATCGGTTGTTTGTCAAATGCTTAACTGATAAGGAATAGTGGTTAGAAGTCAGGTATTGAGTTTAATGAAATCGTTACAGTCAATCAGTTGCAGTTTAGTGACACTTTCGTACACATCCATAGTGGCTTATAGTTAATATTTTGAGTGTTTGTGATGGATATCAACACGGAGGGTAAGTCCTATTATTTAAAAAACCTTTTTTAAAATCTGAATCTGTTCAAATGAATTTTAGGTATAATTTTAACATAGCTTATATATTTTAACGTATTTTTTTTATGAAAGAATAGTTTTAAAGAGTTAATTTTGCAGACATTCACCTTTATCCGGGCTAGTTCTTTGATATATCATAGGAAATACTTTATTCTTCATAAAAATACACAAATTGTTTAGCACACTTCAGTACAACATATTCTTTTCTTTTTTTTTTCAGAACGCTTATACTCTATTTCTAGGGTAGAATTTTTTGAAGAATGGTTGAAACCCACAAAAAATGAAAAGAACTCGGGTATATATGAGTACCTTTCTTCAAAATTTCACTTTGGTAACATTACTGAATGTAGCCAAAAAGAAATAAAGTTGAAGATATCCAACTTTTCCAATAAAATTGGTGTCAAATGGTTGGCTTCAGGAAAATCGAAGGAGCGTTTTTTAATTAAAAATAAGACCTGGCTGGATGAAGAAGATATACAGTTTACTGTGAGTTCTTTTGAGCCACAACCATCAACTTCGAGTGAGGCTGTGATTTCAGCAGGAAGGCCTCGCAAAGAATTCGAAGAATCGTCGTTTAAAACCAAAAAACGTCGAGTCGTGGATCTCGTAGAATCGCGAAGTGTCAGTGAATTGGTGACAGCTGCCGAAATTGCTGCGCGTTCAGCAGGACAACGGAAAATTGCCAGCGTAATTAGAGACATTAGTGAAAGCTCAGTTATTAATGTTAAGTCTAAGGATACCAGTAATGTTAATCCTAGGCAGTTAAGTAGTGACGAAGCGTTAGCTTACTATATAGATTCTAAGTCAACAACACATGCGTACAAACAAACAAGAAAGTGGTCTATGAAGGCAGGACATAATGTGTTTCCATCATATTATAGTTTGACAAAATCTAAACAGGCCTGTTATCCTGCACAGGAGCACATTGCTGTAACAGAAACACGTGCTGAAATAAATTTGCAAGCATTATTAAACAAAACAGTGGAACGTTTAGTATTAGCACAGCATGAAGTTATCAGCAGTGTCCTCGCAACAAGTTCGTCTTTTACACTTGTAAGTAAATGGGGATGTGATGGAAGTTCTGGGCACAGCACATACAAACAGAGATTTGAGAACACTGAAGATACGGACGAATTTCTTTTCGTATTTTCTTTAGTTCCCCTTAGATTATATGATGGGGCCAAAATTGTTTGGCAAAATCCTCGGTCTTCATCAACATTGTATTGTCGCCCAATCAAATTAATATTTGCTAAAGAAACGAATGACTTCACGTTAACGGAGACAAATAGATTGTTGGAAGAAGTTAACGCTCTTCTTCCAACACGTATCGACTTTGGTGATTCTCAAATCTCTGTGAAACACGAACTTTTGCTGACAATGACAGACGGAAAGGTATGCAACGCTTTAACGGAAACTCGTTCAACTCAAAAGTGTTTCATCTGTGGCGCCACCCCCAAGACGATGAATGATGAACCCGCGAACTTCAACAGCAACCAAGATCATTTTGGCTTTGGTTTATCTACACTTCATGCTTGGATTCGTTGCTTCGAATGCCTTTTACATATCAGCTACAAGTTGAATATTAAGAAATGGCAGGCTAGAAGCAACGAAGACAAAGCAGATATCAAGGTTCGTTCCGACGAAATTAAGTTAAAATTTAAGAACGAGATGGGACTTATTGTAGATAAACCAAAGCCAGGATTTGGTTCTTCAAACGATGAAAACACGGCTCGTCGGTTTTTTAAGAATGCTGAGATGAGTGCTCAGATCACGGGATTGGATGTTGAAATCATCAAACAGTTCGATGTAATATTGAGGACTTTGTCTTCTGGATTCGAGATAAACTTAGTTGAATTTAATAAATTTTGTCTTGAAACCAGAAGACATTATCTAAGTCTCTATTCGTGGTACTGTATGCCAGCTACTGTACATAAAATATTAATTCATAGTACAGAGGTCATCAAAGCTGCATTGCTTCCAATTGGGCAGCTTTCCGAAGAGGCTCAGGAAGCACGTAATAAAGATTGCCGCAGATTTAGGGAGTACAACACCCGCAAGTGCTCGCGTGTTGCCACGAACAGAGACTTGCTGTCAATGTTGGTTATAACATCTGATCCCTTGATCAATAGCCTTCGAGAGATTCCCCAAAAAAAGTCGGAAAAAATATGTTCAGAGGTTTTAAAGTTAATTTTAAGCCCTAGTATAGTAGAATCAAGACTGGAAACGTCATCATATTATCGCACAGTTCCACAAAATGATGACGATTACACAGTAAACGATTCATCAGAAGACTCTGATGATGATTATTAGGTTACGTTATGAAATATTATCTTTGCTGCTTAGTTTTAGTTTTCATGCATATATTTTCTTTTATTGTAAATAAACCTATGATTGTTTTGTTACTATTTGTAATTTTATGTATTTAGATTTATATTGTACATACCTCTTGATACTTATTCGATCTGAACTGCATGCAATTTACAGCATTCATAGTACTCGCTAAGTTAATTGTTGCTCATATATTATTTTTGAAAATATTTTTTTGCTATCATAATTTTTTTCGTTTTTTATTACAAAAACATGACTACCCATATTTGAAATAAGTAAGAGCATCGTTATATAACATAAAATAATATTGTCCACCTAGCATGTTCCACGCGATACACTGTGCGTTGGTGGAACGGTAAGGATCGAGCATACAGAGATGGGCCGCATCGCAACCAAAATTGCAGCATAGCACATTATACAGACCGCAGTGGAGCGGAGCGTGCCGCACCGCAACGCACCGCATTTCCATATTTCTTTCCAATTATTCCCCTTTGTTGATCATCATAACGTGGGAAATCATATAGCTCTTTGTAGCATTGAATAAAAATATTAATCGGTCTTCATCCATAATTACGTGATTATTTAGATTAATACTTAAAAAACGAACTTTTTCATATCGTTAGATAACAAACAACGGGGTGGCTCTCCTTATGGAAAGAGAAATCACCGCCTATAGATACCAAAGATGTTAACAGTGCGTTGCTATCCGTGAGGCGGGATGTCAATGCCACATGCATAAGCCTACTGGCTACCTTACTCACCAAACCGGACATATTCGACTATACGACTACTACACAACACTTTTGTGGTAAATTTTACTGAAAAAGTATCGCACATTTAGGTTTGAGCTTTAACGTGGTAGTTTAAATTCATGTCTAGATATGATCTACCATTAAAATACAATTTTATAAACATTAAAAAAATAGAAGACACATATTGTATTAAATAAGAATTTTATTACTACTAACGCCATCTATTATAAAACTAACGAATTAAAATGCTACAAAGCTAGACTAGGCGATGATTTTGCCCTTTTGTGGTACATTTTACTGAAAAAATATCGCACTTTTAGGTTTGAGCTTTGGCGTGGTAGTTTTAATTCATTTTTATTCACTCCATTTTAATACAATACGACCGATATAATATGACGACAATGGCAAGCATTGGCGCTATTGCGGCAAAAATAGGTAAGGCGGTGGTCACATGTACCCGGGTCACTCTACACGTACTCTACTCTACCGTCTAGTAGTCACGATGGTAGTAACACGTATAGCCAATCGTTCGCCTTTATACAAACTGCCTGGCAGAATAGCAGATGGCCTATTCATCAAAGAGAGCCTGGACCAACACGGGAAGGTTTGTAATCCTAAAAACATGGGTAAAGAAGAAAATCTCCGCGAAATTTCTCCCGCAGAATCATCTACATGTATGGCCACGTTTCCAAACTGGTACACAAAACACCCGTAAAAGTTAACACAACAACTGATGGTTTTTTTATATTTTATAATTTTTGTCGTCGGTGCTTAAAGAAACTTTATTTTTTTTTATTGTCGACTAGCTGTTGCCCACGACTTCGTCCGCGCGGACTTCGTTTACTACGCACAGCTTCTCCCCCTTAGATGATAGCGTGATAATATGTAGCCTATATGTTGACCCAACCTGTAAGTAATATTCATGCAAAATTTGTGAAGTAAATCCATGCAGTACTTTTTTAATTTACCCCGGACATACATACAGACAAACAGACAAAAATTCTAAAAACCATATTTTTGGCTTCGATATCGATTGTAGATCACGCCCCAAGTATTCTTTTAAAAAATATTCTATGTACAGTTTTGACGTTCCTACGATTTTATTATATGTATAGATAGGGAACCGCTTGTACACGATCTCACCTGATGGTAAGCTAAGATGTGACCTAAGATGGAGCGCGTTTCCCTAGATGGTACCTGTACACTCTTCTCTTGAAGATCCCCAGAAAACCCGTCGGGGAACACAGACTCAGGAAGCATGTTCCAGTACCTTGCGGGTTGAACGAAAAATTTTATGTTGAACAGCTTTGTCCAGGTACACGGAACGTCTACCATAATATGGTGATGCCTAGAATCTGTGCGCCAGTTAGTTTAGTTAATAACACATTCCATTTGTAATGATGAAACTCCATTTATAATGATGAAACTCCATTTGTAATGATGAAATTCCATTTGTAATGATGAAACTCCGTTTATAATGATGAAACTCCATTTGTAATGATGAAACTCCATATGTAATGATGAAACTCTATATTTTGTAATGTTGTACTGTTTTACAAACCACTTTTAATTAAATTTATATCGCCAACTGGTTTTGCGTTTTACAGCATCTTCAGGACTACGGCAACAGAGGCTTGATTTCTGTAATTATGTAACGAAGATTATTCAAAAGTAAGAAGCATTGCAGGTTGTTTAAATTCATTTGGGGATCATTCGTTCATTACGACGAGGATATTTAAGAATTTACAACACAAAGTCCTCTGGTGACTGCTATATTAAATTCTTTATTATTTTTCGGGTACTTTTTTATTTCCTGATCTTTTCCCTTAATCAAAGAAAATTCCTTTCATCGTCGTTTTTTTTGAATCAGCTCGCAGTCGGATTTTTGGACGAAGTTCTTAATGGAACGTTGCGAAGGGGTACCCTAGCCGGCAAAAAACGTTCGTAACGTTAAAAAAACCTGAGATTTTTATGAGTAGTTTATGTATAATGACTATGCAGTTTGCTATTAACATTATTATATATTTTTTAAATCATTGTAAATAAAATAAACGTATTAAAATAATTGTGTACATTAGTTTTTTGATTTTTGTTGATAAAAAATCATAAAAATCATATTAAAAAATGTATACCCGAATAATTATTTTCTTTATACATCGAACAGAATTTGAAATTAATATTTGTATAATAAGAAACTTTATTCCTATCAGGTGTCCCACGATACCCGTTTTTTTATTAAAACAAGAACTTATTACGAGTAAATGTTGCAAGATAATTAATACGTTTTCCATCGGTACCAAAAAGATCACCCTTTGTTAAGTCTCTTCATTTTGAGGTTACCATTAGGAGGCCTGATCCGTTATTGTGGTTCTTGGTGAGATATCGAGTAACATTCAATTTAGTAATTCTAAAGGCTTCAAAGCTGGCTTCCTCTCCACAGGTAGTTCAATATCATAAATTAAGCTTCACATTTGGTGTCTGGTATTGTCATATATGTATGTATATATATACTAGCTGACCCGGCAAACGTTGTTTTGCCTTACATATTAGGAATCCATAGCGGACAAGCAATGTGACACTTAACTTTTAATTTTGGGATTAAACTTTATATGGTGGTTAAGTATTCTTAAACTTTATAATTTTCCTCGCAATTTTCTTAATATTTTCTTTTATAAGAACCTTCTCCTTACAATTACAAACACAACAAAAAAAAACTACCGAAATTGGTCCAGCCATTCAGGCGTGATGTCGTGACCAAGGAAAAAAGGGATTGATATATATATATATATATATATATATATATATATATATATATACATACATATATATATATATATATATATATATATATATATATATATATATATATATATATATATATATATATAGACACCAAATATTAAATAGTTAATGGTGCATTGCTTTTTTGGCGAGGTCTAATATCACCGGCAACCTTACCCTCTTAACCGAAACATGACAGTAACAAGCACTGGTGCTATTGCGGCAAGAATAGGTAAGAGGGTGATACCAGACCCGGATGATACAATGTAGAACTCTACCACCTAATGGTCACGATGGTAATGACTCGCATAGCCAATCTATCACGACCTTTTGCGACCAGCCTGGCAAAATGGCAGTTGGGCTATTCTTCAAAGGAGTCCGGGACCAACACGGAGAAGCTTCGTCAAGCTCCCGTTTTGGTCCGAGCCCTTTTTGAAGAATAAACCAACCGCCATTCTGCTAAGCAATTGGTAAAAGGCGAATGATTAGCTATACGTGTCGCTATCATCGTGACTACTAGATTTATAGATAGCTTTGAATGTTGCTATCACAACACTGTCAAGGCTTGTTATTGTCATGTTCCTGTTTGGAGGGTAAATTACCTGGTAGACTTATGCAAGGAGTATTAACACCTCGCCACACAGACAGCAATGCACCGTTAACATCTTTAGTGTCTATAAGCGTTGGATGTCCTTTCCATCAGAGCCATATATTTAACCGCCCCGTTGGTCGAGTGGTTAGCGACCCTGACTACGCAATCGACGGGGCTCGGGCTCGATCCCCGACGGGGACAAGTATTTGTGTGATAAATAAATAAATAAATATTCACGGGACAAATTACACTTACTGTTCTAACCCCAAAGTAAGCAAATTATTTGCTTGTGTTATGAGTGTCAGTCAGCGATACTAATACATAGAAATACATGTATAAATACTTTTACATACATAATAAACACCCAAACCCGGAAATACAAACATTTATGCTCGTCACACAAATGCTTGTCCCCGTCGGGGATCGAACCCGAGCCCCGTTGATTGCGTAGTCAGGGTCTCTAACCACTCGACCGGGTTTGGGTGTTTATTAAATATATTCCAGTATTTATATATGTATTTCTATGTATTAGTATCGTTGACTAACACTTATAACACAAGCAAATAATTTGCTTACTTTGGAATCAGATTAGTAAGTGTAATTTGTCCCGTAAATATTTACTAGCAAAAAGCAGAGCTTTGTAAGGGCTCGCAAAGTTATACTACCTAGTAATATTGTTAAGAAAGTATTTTTATGAGAATTACATCTTTTAGTGTATGGACTTCATTTAAAATTATCTAACCTAAAAAAGCCCGCGTATTTTTACCCAAACATTATATTCCCATCAAAGGTGTCGTCAGGATTTGTTCTAGAAGGGCGTAGGAAAATAAAACCAAAATAAAAAACATGTTTCTAAGACAATTTCTTTAGAACTTACAAGAAAAATTCTTTAAAATTTTCTTGTTTTATTAAAAACACGATTTTTATTATTATCAATGCTATCTACACAGAAGAAATATAAAGGTTATCTACTAAAATTTTACACCATATTTTCTGGTCTACCTATAATTAGTTCGGTCTACCTATAGTATGTAGCAACTCAAGATCCATCTCGCGCCACCGAATCATCGCCGCTCTTAAGGCCTAATATTGATAGAAATCAATTTTCATTTATAGTAGCTTTCTTGCAAAAGAGTTTTCAAGGAAAATGGGTATTAAAAATAAAAGTTAATCTTATAAAGAAAAACACATTTATAACATTTTGCTAAGATAAGATAAGATCGATTTTCGAAATATTTTTTTTTTATTTAATTAACATTCAAAATTTTTAGGATTAATTTTGGACTTACCGCAGGCACGAAGAATTGGCGGTAGAAACTCAGCGAATAAATTTTTCGAATTTTTCTCTCAGAGAAACCCTCGGAGTTCGATTCCCGAGTCAGACAAATCAAAAATGTGTTTTATTTCAATTTTCTAATAAAAACAACGATGCCCGGGATTGGAAAGATGCCCGGTTGGTGATAAGCTGGTCACCTATAACGTATCTTCGGCTAATCGTCGATGCACTCGTTGTACCTTTGCCTACCTCTTCGGGGATACGGGCATGACCATACCTTTTTTTAGCTTTTTACCCGCGGACTAAGATTGAAAATTGATCTCAATACAATATTAATCAATTAATACAATTGTGCTGTTTCACAATAATCATAATGTGAGACATCTGTAAACGATTGACCTTGCAGGCCATCCCTGAAACTTCCGGCTAAATTAAAATATTTTAAGCTCAAAAGAGTAAAAACTATAAGCATAGATTTTTTTTCAGTTCTAAGAAATATTGAAATATCTCAATTGCTAAGTCACAAAAAAAACAGCAAGAAAACACTAATAAACCAACGAAACAATCATACATGCAGTTTATTTTGATAAAAATGGCAGTACATTGATTTTTGAAAAACTGTATATTCTGGAAACGATGGCATTCAACTCAATTTAACTATTTATTGCTTTAGCTAAATAATCGGTAGGTTCAAAAATTTCGAAGCAATGTCAAAAACATTTTTTCAAAAATGTTCGTCATTGATAGATACCAAACAAAGTGACTGATTTCTATCCAATTAACGGTACTTGACACAGTTTTTAAAGGGGAAAAGCTGATAAGATTTTGAGGTCAATCGGTATATTAGCCTGAAAGTTATTTCAACAACATTAAGTAAGTTTGCTAAAAACAACGTAATTTTAATATTTGAAAAGCTGTAACTTTTGAAAATAAGTTTCGATTTTAATTTTTAAAACGACATTCGACGTAATTTTTTTAGTACTAAAATATTGTAGAATACTAAAAAATGATTGGTTGAAATATTTCGAAGTTATGTCGAAAAAAGAATTTTTTCAAAATTTTCGTCAACGATTACTTCCAAATAGATAAACCAATTTGATGCAATTTATGCATTAGACTTTATTTTTTTGAGAATATAGCTGATTAGTTTTTGTACTCAATCAGTACATTAATCTGGAAGTTATATTAAAAAAATCTGTTTCACCAAAATTTCTTTTTAGGTTTTTTTTAAATTTTATCAAAAATCCCTTGGGTCCATTTGGTTCAAATTTTCAGAAAGTCTAAGTTGAGTGGAATCCAATCGAATGCCACCAACCGCATTTCGATCGGTCCAGCCGTTAAAAAGTTATGAGATCTTTACATACAGATATACATACACACACACACACAAACACATACACATACATACATACAGACACACTGACGTCATCGCGAAAATAGTCGAAAATGGTTCCTAGGACCCCAAAACGCGGACATCTGGTGAAAATTCAATTTTTGAAAATCGGAGCAATATCAGTAACTTCCTTATCCACCTGCGCAGCAGGTGTATTAATAGATACAAGTGTATTAATAGATTAATATTGTATTAAAATGGAGGAATGAAAATGAATTAAATCTACGCCAAAGTAACATTTTAACTCGTTAGCGTTTTAACTCGTTAGTTTCATAATAGATGGCGTTAGTAGTAATAAAATTCTAATACATGTATTTCTTATTTTTATTTTTCTTAATGTTTATAAAATGGTACTTTAATGGTAGATCATATCTAGACATGAATTTAAACTACCACGTCAAAGCTCAAACCTTGAAGTGCGATATTTTTTCAGTAACAGATACCACAAAAGTGCATACATAGTGGCCTAGTGTAGGGCTCGCTTCGCTCGCTCTGATTATTATTATTATAAAGTGTTCCAACCGAACAGACTTATTTTTATTTAAATTTTGTCCCGTTAATTTATAAATTAATACAGAAAAATAAGTTATTTAAACTCGACATTAGGAAATAATACTTTCGCTGCATAACCACGAGTAAAATTCAGCCATTAAAATTGAATTTACTAGAGTTAAACATTCTGAATAATCAACGCTTACCTGTTACGGAATTCCTGAACTATTTTAATAAAAATTTCCGCACCGCTCCAGCCTCTTTATTATTCAAGGCTTGTGTTCAATTCGAAATAAGCGGACTGTATTAAAAAATAACTGACGAAGTGCGAATGCGACAATATTTGCTTGGGTTGCGATGTTAAATTTAAAAAGTTGCCTTTTTAACACGTTTCGTAAGCTTTACCAGCGTTAAATTATGTTTGCTAATGACCTAATTGTATTTATTTAACAATCTCGAAAATTCACACTGAGATATTTAGATTGACCTTTTTATTCGTCTCAAAATTCTATAATATTCAACGTGCAAGTCTTATGTAAATATATAATTAAACTTGTTGATCTCCCCAAGGTTGCCCTGGCAATATTGGTGAAAAACTGAGATATTTAAATAGACCTTTTTATTCATCTCAAAATTCTATAATATTAAACCTGCAAGTCCAGCCAGCCAGTCAAGTTGTGTATGATATATAATTAAACTTGTTATTGATTTTCCCAAGGTTGCCCTGGCAATATCGATGAAAAGGACAGGTTTGAGATTTCTTAATTAAATTATCGATAAATCACACTTTCATCTTCGAAGTTTCAGTTTCATACATTTTGGACAGGTTTAATTAGGACGCCATCTATTGGTGGATAAGTTTGTATCAATTAAGCTTAAACATGTGAGTGTCATATTTGAAAGTAGCTTTGTGCTATCATGTATGAAGAAAAAGGTACACTAATTTTCATGTACAGATTCAAATTAAAATTTAAGCACAAAGCAATGCTCTGTCTCCTAGAAACTGCCAAAGAGCCCATGTCTAACATTCATCATCAATCATTAAATAAAAAAACTAGTGTATCTTCACGCCTGAATCCCTGAAGAGGTAGGCAGAGATACAACCAGTACATTCACGATTAGCCACAGATACTTAGTCCTATAATGTGATAAGTGGCAAGCTTATAGCCAACCGGGCACTTATCCAATCCCGGACAACGTTGTTTAATCAGAAAATTTGAGAAAACACATTTTTGAATTACCTGACAGATGACTAGAGACCTAATAACAGACTTATTGTTCTGTCAACACATCAGAGTAGTAGATCTTAAAATAATCCGAAAGTTTTAGTACCGACCAATCCAGTGATTTGTAAACACGCGCGACAAAATACAGATTTTGTAAACCTGTTACCAAAATTTTAATGTTATTAGGTCCTTACATAATAGTATAGCGTTTCAGCAATCTGGCCAACAAGATCTCAAATATGTTATGTTTGGACTCCATTATGAATAAGGGCAATGGGCCTACCTCTTTTGCCTACCACTGTTCTTTTTTAAACCAGAATCAAAGTAGCAATCGTCCTGATGACTACTGAGTTGCGAGCTCAAGGTGCCCTGAGGAAAAATTAAGCTATCTTGGAACCCGCATCGAAACTATTCAGAAGTATATACTCGTAGGTATCTAAAAGAAATAGAAAACACGTCCAGTTTCCCATGTGCCATAACGTAAGAACATTTTTTTAATTTAGGCTTATGTCTGGAGTTTTAGAACTAACAGTGCAGTGAAGACCAAAAATGTATAAACCTACTACACTACTCACCCGGGTCTGGTACCATTGATTTACCTATTCCCGCCGCAAAAACATCAATGCATATAACTGTCGTGTTCCGTTTCGGAGACTGTTATTGAAGCTTATAAATATGGCATTACCATCCCAGCACAGTTACCGATGTCTCGCAAATGGGGTCGTCAAAACCTGGTCACTTTTGACCCCAAGAAGACACAGCTTTGCGTGTTCACCGCTAAAAAGAGGCCCTTTGTCGTATCACCTCGATTTGAGGATACTCTCCTGAAAGCATCAGCTAGTTCGGAATCCTGGGAGTCGACATATTGAATTACGTTCAGTTTCGTGGTCATTTGGAAGGCAAGACTAGCCTCCAGCAGAGCGAAACAGTACTTTTTGCCGGCCCATCGCCTTCAACTTTATAAGGCACAGGTTTGGCCTCACATGGAGTACTGTTCGCATACTCTGGGCCGGAGCTCCCCAATACCAGCTTCTTCCTCTTGATCGCATACAGCGTAGAGCGGTTCGAATCGTTGACGAGCAGGCTATTACGGACGAGCTCGACTCTTTGCATTACGCAGAGATGTAGCTTCACTCTGCGTCTTCTATCGTCTTTATCATGGGGAGTGCTCCGACGAGTTGCTTGGAATAATTCCTGCCACCGAATTCCACCATCGGACATCGCGTCAAAATTCAAAGTTGATCTTCCTCTTGATCGCATTCAGCGTAGAGTGGTTCAAATCGTTGACGACCAGGCTATTTCGAAACAGCTTGACTCTTTGGCATTGTGCAGAAATGTAGGTTCTCTCTTCGTCTTTTATCGTATATATCATGGGGAGTGTTCCGATGAGTTGTTTGGATTAATTTTCGAACGGATACGACATAGGGACTCATTCTTAAAAGGCCAGCAACGCAACTGCATGACCTCTGGTATTGCAGATGTCACTTACCATCAGGTGCACCTCTTGCTCGTTTGCCCCCTCTTCTATAAAAAAAACCCAGCACATGGATAGCAACGCACCAATAACATCTTTGGAATCTATAGGCGATAGTGTTATCTCTTTTCAGCCATTTTCGCAGCTATTTGTTATTTTTCTATCTTACTTTTTTATATCATAAGATAGCAAAAAAGCGGAAGGCTTTCCAGATTGATACAAAAATTGTCCCATTCTGCATCAAATCCAGGACCTCATGATATGAGCCAATTTTATTAGCTCCTTGACCACGAGGACGTCTATCCTATCATATAAATAATAAATAAATAAATATTCGCGGGACAAATTACACTTACTGATCTAACCCCAAAATAAGCAAATTATTTGCTTGTGTTATGGGTGTTAGTCAACGATACTAATACATAGAAATACATATATAAATACTAGTATATATTTAATAAACACCCAAACCCAGAAATAAAAACATTTATGCTCATCACAGAAATGCTTGTCCCGTCCCGTCAGGAATCGAACCCGAGCCCCGTCGATTGCGTAGTAAAGGTCGCTAACCACTCGACGAACGAGGTGATCCAAAATATAATATTAGGAACCATAGTGTAAAAATAACATGACAGCTATTAACGCTTTCCTAATTTTCTATAGATATTCGTTAGTGACCAACGCCATCTTATAATTTCCATCATCTGTCAAATCGTATTCAAGTGACACCGTCCCAGAAATGCCTCTTAATGGACGCCTTTTCATGTGATTGAGGCCGTGAAATAAGGTCTCAGACATTTCAAATAATATTGACATGATATATTTCAAGACACTTTTATTTCGCTCACGAAATCAAATACGAAAGGTGTTTTGAAATAAGTACTAACTTAACTTTGAAGTATGTAATATATTTGAGTATATCTTCTTCAGGTAGATACCCCGTACGTACCTACCTATTTAAATTTTTGAACACCTCTAATGTATAAATTTTATAAAAGCTATCTGACGTATTCTTTTTGTGTTTTTAACTTCCCGCTACGTATGTAGATAAGATTTTAGCCCGATTTTCGAAAATCGAGTTTTCACCAGATATCTACGTTTTAAAGTCTTAGGAACCTTTTCCGACTATGTATGTATCTGTGTTTGTGTGCGTGTGTGTGTGTGTGTGTGTGTGTGTATGTGTCTATGTATGTAAACATCTCGTAACTTTTGAACGGCCTGACCGATCTGTTACACTGGGCCCGAGATTTATGTTTTTTAAAAAAAGAGTTTTTAACTATTTTAATCGTTTATTTACTTAACACAAGTTATATTATATTAACACAAGTTATAATAGAAATAGTAAAGAAATAGTAGGGGATGAATTGAAAGACTAGTGATCTGGTAGGGATCTGGACCGAGACTGACTGATGCGGGCTAGGGAATAGAATAAGGGTCAAAAGTGCTGATGAAGCACTTTTGAGGGATTTGTTGACGGGGGTCTGATGCAAGCCCTTTGGCCTACAGTCAGGGGATATAACAGCCCCCCGGTCAAGAGTAAACTTCAGGGTTGAAGTGAAGTTTACGGAAATTAAGATGGAATTAATAGAATTAGATGTGAAGGGAAACTTTTTATGCGGTCAAAGCCGCAAAGCAAAGCTTAGTATATTTGTGTAATTATACTTTAGTGCGTATTTTAGGGGCAGAGGTTTCGATATCAGCGATAGTCTGTTCGTTAGTCTTAATTTCTGAGAGTTGATTTGTTTCACTTGGGTCTTTAATATTTGTACTCTTTAAAACTTTCAAAAGTTTTGGATCACTTTTCCTTCTGTACAATTTAATATAGAGATTGAAAATGATTACACTTATTATTACTAGGACTAAAATAATAGATAGAACAGAATAATGTACCCCGTATTTAATTATATGCGGTTGGTTAATAATTTTATCTAATTCTTTTAATATTGGTTTATTGAAGATATTTTGTTTAAAATTAATATTTTCTAAATCTATGTTTTGAATATTCATAGGGGGTGCATTATCGACAGTTTCTTTGAACTTATCAAAATTACAACATGAATCATTAATTAAATTAAAGTTAGAGTAACTCATCGTAGGTGAAGTTATGTTTAACACATTATCACTAGTATAAAGTTTTGTACTTCTGCAGTAGGCAGTGCAATGTACTGGAATAGTAACGATGCCAGTACCGGCAATGTTCTTTTCGATCAGTTCGGAATTAATACAATCTATGGATAATTTCGTAGATTTAGATTGCACGAAGATCCAGCGGTTATTAATAAGAGATTTCCACACATCTAACTGTCCGTGTAGGAAATCTGTTTTACACTGCACTGGTATAGTTGTTAGGACTTTTGATAATATTTCACTTTCACATGACGGGTTTGCACTCAGCGGGTAAACATTCATGATTTTGCAGATGTATTCATACACATTGGCGTTTTTACACTTTTCCAGAGAATCCAGGCTTGTATAATGTGTTTTGTCTTTGGTAATAGCGGTGTATTTGTTGGCGGGTATTATAATGCTAAATGAGTCTGGTCTTTCTACATGATGCGGTACAGGTAAGGGTATGTTATGGTACAAATAAAATTCTTGCGAGGTTACAAGAGGTATCTTTAACACAAACACAATTTTATGATTTAAATAATAACATATTAAAGTTGATATATTCAATATTGAATGAATAGATTTTATATCTAGACTTAAAGCTAATTCTAAATTATTTGGTATATGTCTATAGTTATTGGCAAGCTCTTGATATAATTGGTAAGGTGTTATGACGGAGGGGTGTAAGATATTAGAATTACAAAATAAGATAGCGTTTATTATATCTTCCAATTGGAAAGATACACTAAGTATAGAAGTTTCTAAACTATGTAGAATTGAACTAATTTCTAAAGACGTTGCTAATTTATTCGAAATAATTGTCAAATTTTTGAATTTTATAGTGAGCTTGTCGATAGCTTCAGACAAACTATCTTCATTAAGTTTTAATTTTATGAATAGTGTCATTATACACTGAAATAGTTGAAGTAGTAACCAATATATTTTCTTTAATTAACGAAGCTAATTTTCTACTATTATCCTGTACAGTATTTATGGCATTATCATATTTATAGGCATCATTTTCATCTAAAACGCCAAAGATGTGCTTAAAGACGCTTCCGATTCCTGCAAACCATGCACGTTTCATTCGGTTATCTATAAGATGAGCAATAGAGGAAAATTGGTTTTCTATATCACGGTAACGAGTTGTAAGTGGTTCTAACATATTGTGACATTCTAAATTGTCTATTTGCCTACACATGAACCTTATAGTTCCTAATACAGAGTTTATGTTTTCGATATGAGGTTGAATATGTGAGATATCAATAGGCATTAACACATTTAGATGGCCATTGATAATTTTTAATTTACCTATATAATCAAAGTAAATGCCTGAGCTTGACGGTATAGTTTGCACGATATCTTGGGCTGCCATTGCAGACACGTAATTGCAAAGAACGAGACTGAAAATAAGAAAATAAAACAATAATGACCTTATGTACTAATTCTATATGGGTAAGTAAAAGTGTAAAATTTAAATTAAAAATAAAATAGTGTAAAGGCGTTGTATATGTAAAACAATAAAAATGTAGGAATAGCATGACTTAGGAGCTCTCTCGTCGGGCGAGCTTCACTTCGTCGAAGTGGTGAATGACGTGACGGCGATTTATTAAAAGAGTCAGAGAATTTCTGCCGTTGATTTTGACCACCTTGTACGGTCCCTTCCATATAGGAGAGAGGGACTTCCTTAGTCTAAGGTGATTTTTTAAGAACACATAATCGCCGATTTTGTAAGTTACAGGTCGGGTGTGTGTGTCGTAGTAAGTCTTAGAAATTTCTTTTGATTTCTCTATATGTTGAATTGCTTTGTCTCTACAACACTTGAGCCGGTTTTGCAACATTTTCACGTAATCCGAATAAGTAATAGTAGATGAATCGTAAATGGAGCTAGGAATAAATGGCTTATGCCCGAATAGAAGTTCGTGGGGAGAAAAATTGGTAGTTGAATGCGGAGTGGTATTATAAGCCAGCATGGCTGTGTAAACATAACGGGGCCAATTGGTTTGTTCATCGTTAACGTAAGATTTTAAATATTCTTTTAGCGTTGAATGTGAGCGTTCAAGCGCTCCTTGAGTTTGAGGGTGATACGGAGATGACCAAAGTTGTTTGATTTTTAGAAAAGAACAGGTCTCCTTGAAGAGTTCCGCTGTGAAATTGGTACCTTGGTCCGTGAGGATTGTTTTTGGAATGCCGAATAGAGAAATGAAATGTAGAAGACAATCTGTGGTTTCTTCGGCAGTTGTGCTTCTGATGGGATATGCGGTGGAGTATTTAGTCAGGTCGTCTTGGAGGGTAAGGATGTATTTTGTCTTAGCGGTACCTGACTCTGGAAGGGGGCCTACTATGTCTAAAGATATGCGTTCAAAAGGAGATTTGGAAGTGGTAGTAATCTGCATAGGTGCCTTATTTATTTGTCTGAACGCTTTATTTGTTTGGCAAAATGGACAGTTTCTTACGTATTGCTCGATGTCGCTTCGCATATTTTTCCAGTAGAATTGATCTCTAATTTTATTATACATCCTTGTGGAGCCGGGATGCCCAGCAGATGGGATGTCGTGATTGTCATATAGTATCTTTTTTATTTCGGTTAAGGTTGGGTAAATAATGTTGTTGTGGTATACATTTATTGTGATATTCGTCTTGTGAAATAAAAATGTAAGTATATTGTATATTTTCGTAAACGACAGATTTTCAAAAGGATTCTTAAAATCCGAGATCGCGATTTCTTTTGTCTCTTTATCTAATATTAAATTGTCTTTTATCTGTTTCAGGGTTTTGAAAATCTCCGGGTAAGTAGTGACGTCGAAGTGATGGACCTTCGTGTAAATAAAGTAAGTGTCTTTATCTTTCATGCTTATCTTTTCAAAAGAATACAATTGCTTTTCAGAATATAATATATCTTTAGGATTTTCGAGATTTCCTAAGATTTCCTGGGTATAGAAATTAGATTCATCTAAGTCTAATGATGTGGGTATAACGATTGTTTTGCAATGAGTTTTCATCAACGATTGGTTATGTTCTATGATATTAGTATCATAAGTATTGTCCTTATTAGCAAGGTTTTTTAGGAAATTAGAATAGTCAGCGTCTGTATTTTCTGAAGAGTTTGGAGAGCGTTGCGTTTCCGGACTTGGAAGGTTCAGTGTTTCAGGATTAGGTGAATTTTGCTTTTCAGGGATTGGTAGGTTTGGCATATCGAGATTTGGCATATCAAGATTTGAAGGGTTCGTCGTTTCAGGATTTGTAGGATTCAGGGTTTTGAGATTTGTCGGGTTCAGCGTTTCAGGATTTGGTAGATTCAGTGGTTCAGGATTTTGTATCAGATCGTCTAAGGTGATAAGTTCAGGATTAGGTCGCGTTTCAGGGTGTGCCGTGTTTTCTTCCAAAGGAGAATTAGGAGGAAGGTCGGCTAAAGGGTTGAATGGTTCGATTTCATCTTCGTTAAATGACGCCGGGGAAACTAGTAGGTCCATGAGGTCCTTGTCATGGTCGTACTGATTTTCGTCAGTGGAATCAGGATTGGGAATTACTGGATTAACGGGGAACCGTGAGAGTGCGTCAGCGACAGAGTTTAATTTCCCTTTGCGGTATATAATTTCGTATTCAAATTCTTCAAGTTTTAGCCGCCATCTTTGGAGTTTACTGCTCGGGTCTTTATGATTAAACAACCATCGGAGAGGTCGATGATCGGTAATTATTTGGAATTTTCTCCCGTACAGATAGGGACGGAAGGTTTTGCAACCAAACAGTATTGCCAATAACTCCTTTTCTGTGGTACTATAGTTGCACTCACTTTTGTTTAGGGTTCGCGATCCGAATGCAATCGGTTTATCTTGGCCGATCGGGCCCTGTGACAGGACAGCACCGATTGCATGATTTGATGCATCACAAGTTAATACAAATGGCTTAGTAAAATCGGGATAGCATAGAATGGGAGCAGAGGTTAACTTATGTTTTAATGTGTCAAAGGCAAGTTGTTGAGGATTTTCCCATTTGAAAGGTATATCCTTTTTCAATAAACTTGTTAGAGGCTTAGCTAATTTTGAGAATTCAGGGATGAAGCGGCGATAGTAAGAGACGAGACCTAGGAATGACTTTATGTCTTTTGGGGAATTAGGAATAGGAAACTGTGTCACGGCTTTGATTTTTTCGGGATTTGGTTTAACTCCGTTTTCAGTAATGATGTGTCCCAGATAAGCGACTTCACGCCTTAAGAACTCGCATTTATCAGGCTGGAGTTTCAAATTGAATTGACGTAGTTTCTTGAAGACTTCGGAAAGGTTTTGAATTTGGGATTTTAGATCGTAGGAATAGATGACTATGTCATCAAGATAGACAAAGCAGCGGATTCCTTGTAAGCCGGACAGTGCGGTATTCATTAGACGTTGAAAAGTTGCCGGGGCATTTTTCAGCCCAAACGGCATACGAGTGAATTGGTAATGGCCTTGGGGGATATTGAAAGCTGTTTTGGATGCGTCATCGGGATTCAGAGGGATTTGATGAAAGCCAGAAGCAAGATCCAGTGTGGAGAAGTACTTGCTATTGCCAAGTTGGTCAAGGATTTCATTAATTTGTGGGATTGGGTATGTGTCTCCTATCGTAACATCGTTAAGTTTGCGGTAGTCGATGACTACACGCCACTTTTGCTGATTAGAGGCATCCAGTTTTTTGGGGACCACCCAGATAGGTGAGGACCACGGGGAAACAGAGGGCTCTATTATTCCTTGTTCTAGCATCGCGTTCATCTGCTTGTTTACTTCTTCTTTATGGATTTCAGGGAAACGATATGATTTAGTATGTATAGGTATGTCAGTATTGGTTTTAATGTCATGCCTAATTGAATTAGTAAAAGTTAATTTTTCACCTGGCAAATGAAAAATGTCTGAATATTCTGAACAGACATCGTAAAGAGCATTAACTTCTTCGTCGTTCAGGTGAGAAACTCGGAGTTGGCTTAAAACAGTGTTAGTACGGTCATAGGAGTCGTTGTCTTTAGTTTGATTTACGAGGTTAATAGAATAATTAAGAGATTCCTGGAGATGATTTTCGTTATCAATAGGGGTAATTTTTAGGTTAAGGTTAGAAGTTAACGTCACTGCAGAATTCGATACATTTACGACGGATATATTAACGCGATTATTGGGTTTGACGCGTGTGAGGCAATTAGCTATTATTACTTCGTCAGTTATGCTTTGATCCAAGATGTAACCTTCTTTCGTCTCAGGATTAAGGACAGAACATTCAATAACCATTTCTGTCCTGGGAGGTATAATATAAGAAGGGTCAGAGAATTTGAGTTTAATTTCTGTGTCATGTATATGTAACACAGCTTGAGTATAATCGATATTACAGCCAAATTCGTTAAGTAAATCAGAGCCAATTATACCGTCGTATGGCAGGTTGATGTTATTAACGACATGGAATTTATGAGAAATGCTAAGACGTCTTGAGATATATAAATTTAATTGGAAATGTCCCATGGTTCGTGAACACTGATCAGTGGGATCTATTCCCTTTAATTTAATAGGTTCGTTTTCGAGTTTTAGATGTGGTGATTGGATACATGGATATTTTATTAGACTTACAGCTGAGCCTGAGTCGATAAGGAGAGATAATGGATTATTGTTGATGGGAGTTTTAATAGAAATATGAGGTAGTAGAGTTTTTGTGGGATTGGTAGTAATTTCGTATGTTGGATATGACTTGGGATCAGATTGTAATGTATTGGATACAGTGGGATCAGTGGATTCGGTGGATTTTGATACAGTGGATACAGCGGGGCTAGATTTAGCGGGCACAGCGAGTTTTGATTCATTAGATTCAGTGGATTTAGGAACCGTGGATACAGTGGGTTTTGATACAGCGATGGATACAGTGGGTTTGGATACAGCGACGGATACAGTGGGTTTAGATACAGCGACAGATACAGTGGGTTTGGAAACAGCGACGGATACAGTGGGTTTGGAAACAGCGACGGATACAGTGGGTTTAGATACAGCGACAGATACAGTGGGTTTGGAAACAGCGACGGATACAGTGGGTTTAGATACAGCGACAGATACAGTGGGTTTGGAAACAGTGTCGACTTTAGATTTAAGTCTCGTGCGACACTCAGGCGAGACTATTACCCGTTTAAATGATTATTGTCTACTTCATCATAGCCTTCTTCTTCAGGATTAGGTAGAAAGTTGACTCGAGCAGCGGACGAGTAGGAAGGCTGATTGTTGAAGTTTTTATGCCGGTTATTGTATTCTCTCTTCTTGCAATTCTCTATAGTATGTCCCGGAAATTTACAGTAACGACATATCAAAGGATTATTTTCGCGAGGAGCAAATTGTCTCTTAAAGGGTTCAGTGTTACGTGTTTGCACGGGATGCCTTGATGGTTGACTTTGGAAAGTAGGATTCGGTCGAGTTCTAGGTCTGTTGTCTGTCTGTAAATTTCGTTTATACAGGGTCTCTTGTATCCTTTCTTCTGATATGGCATAATTGATTGCTTCGTTTAGGGATTTTGGAGATTTACATCTTACTATATTTGAAATACGAGGTTGCAAACCTATTAAAAAGTGGTGTAAGGCTAGCTCTTCCATAGCAGCGATGCGTCCTGGTAGTTCCTTAGCTTTAGAATTTGTGAGTGAAATTTCTGTGAGTAATTGTGAAAGGTGTGTTTCAATACGAAGGGAAAATTTGCTTACATTTTCGTTAGGAAGCTGTTTGCTATCTTGGAGTTCCATCAAAAGGTGGGAGTGATGTTTCCTTTCGCTAAATTGCGTCTTTAAAAAATCTTTTAATTGTTCCCAATTTTGGAACTCCTTGATTGAGCAAGCAACTTCCGCTTTTCCCTGAAGTTGGCATAAAATAAATTTGAATATAATTGGTTTCTGTGCAGGCGTGGCAAGATCATAGGCATTGTTACAATTGATGATAAAAGATGTTTCTCTGCTGCCATCATAGGTTTTAATGAACTTTAGTAATATGCTAAGGTCTAATTCTGGCATGGCAGGACATGCGTTTACCTTTCTAGACCTGGTTGACCTCTGTGAATCGAGAGGTCGCTCGTCCTCGGATTCAGAGGGTAATAAAGCGTCTTGAGGAACCTGAAGGGTCTCCTTTGCCATCTTTGATGTCTTAGCTTCCGACATTTTATACACACAAAATGAAATTTACACACACAAAAGAAAATAAGATACACAAAAAAAAATTACACACAGGGAAAAAAAAAATGTAAATTAAAATGAGAGTTTGAATTATTATATTGTATAAATTATTACTACAAGGTACAGTGTGGAACAAACCCTTTCTGTACGGATATTTGATATTGTAAACAAAGAGCCAGACTCACGCGATAAGGAACACCTGCATGCTTCAGCGTTGATATGCGGACTCCAACGACGAATTTGATGAATTAGTAATTACACGGATATGGATATTATGATTTCTTGGTGGATTTCTGTGATAATTTGAAAATGGTAGATTTTCTTTTATATAGATGATTTCCACTCGGCCGTAGAGAAACTAGTAGGTATGATAACTTTTCTTCTCTTAAGAAAGTCTCGAATTTAGCACTTTTAATTTTCACTTTTCACTACGATTTTAGAGTTTTGTATTAGAGACGTTCCGAGGATCTGTTTCGAGATCCCTTATAGCTGCCACCAATGTTACACTGGGCCCGAGATTTATGTTTTTTAAAAAAAGAGTTTTTAACTATTTTAATCGTTTATTTACTTAACACAAGTTATATTATATTAACACAAGTTATAATAGAAATAGTAAAGAAATAGTAGGGGATGAATTGAAAGACTAGTGATCTGGTAGGGATCTGGACCGAGACTGACTGATGCGGGCTAGGGAATAGAATAAGGGTCAAAAGTGCTGATGAAGCACTTTTGAGGGATTTGTTGACGGGGGTCTGATGCAAGCCCTTTGGCCTACAGTCAGGGGATATAACAGATCGAAACGCGGTTAATAGCATTCGATTGGATTCCACTCAACTAAGGATTTCTAAAAATTTTGACCAATTAGGTCCAGGAAATTTTGAAATATTTTGAAAAAACCCCAAAATTTTTCGGGAAATGTTTTCTTATAATAACTTCCAAATTGATGTACCGTTTGAGTACAAAATCTAAGCAACTCTTTTACTTAAAAAAAAATTCGTTCAATACATAAATTGCTCCAAAAACGGTTTATCCATTCGGGAGTTATCGTTGACGAACAATTTTGAAAAAATTGTTTTTGGCCTCACATTTTTTCAATCATAATCATAATTTGTAAAATAAAAAATATTGTATGGGGACAATAAATGCAATTTTTAAGTAATTCTTTTACTCGATCTTAATAAACAATTAGAAAATTCAATAGGAAAGGTGCGGAACCCTTCGTGCGCGAGTCCGTCTCGCACTCGGCCGATTTTTTTTTCAAGTGAAATTTATATCAAATACATTATTGTCTATTTTAGCGGTGAAAAAATTAAACTTGTAAGTCGATGGAATTAAAAGATTTCACTTTTTACGACGCATATTTTGCAATTTCACAAGGGATACCTATTACTACTTATCGTTGATCTAGAATTATGAAATGTAATTAGATGCCATGTCTAATATCTCATGCTAAGAAAAAATGAAAATAGTAAGTAGTTTAATATAAAAGAAACGAATTTGTTATTACAAACGTATGATCATTTGCAGTTGTTGCAATAATCGTGTGTAGAGATCGAACGGCAAAATTCGGTTGGTTTCAAAGGACGAACTTAGTTTCGCCTTTTGTTAAAACAACAATTTGTAACCCCCTGTTTTGGTCCCGGGCTTCTTTGAAGAATAGTCCAACTGTCGTTCTGCCAGGCAGGTCGTAAAAGGCGACCGATTGGCTATACGAATCACTACCATCGTGGCTACTAGGTGGTAGAGTTCTGCATTGTCTCGCCCGGGTCTGGTATCACCGCCTTAACTATTCCTGCCGCAATAGCGTCAGTGTTTGTCACTGTCGTGTTCCGGTTTGGAGGGTAAGGTAGCCGGTAAACTTATGCATGTGGCATATACCTCGCCGCAAGACAGCGCACCATTAATACGTACCTTTGGTGTCTATAGGCGATGGTTGACTATTTCCATCAGGAGACCCATCTGCTTGTTTACTATCTTATGATATAAAAAAACTTTGGTGCGCAAGCTCAACCTTGCAATGGACTGGTATATTATGCGTTAAAAGATTGCAAACAAGAAAATGGTTCTACTTGGAAAAAGGGTTATCCCTTTTTCCAAGTAGAACCATTTTCTTGTCGTCGTCGTCATGTGTCGCAAATGAACATCGAATATATCAATGGCGCGTTGCTATCCGTGTAGTGTACTGTGTAGGTTTTTTATATATTAGGATAGCAAGCAAGCTGGGGCCTAATTCACGTAATCAAGTGGCAAGCGAGTCGAAGCATTTAAGACACTTACACATTTTTTTACATATTTTGCCGCGTCGTATCACGTCTCGACGTTCCATCGTATTTATGTGTGTGAAAGTCCTAAGCGCTTTGACTTAATTACGTGAATTGGGGGGCTGGTAGTACTCCTGATAAAAAGAGACAACCATTGCCCTTAGACCATCCGTATAACAGGGATAGAATGAAATAAAAATGTTCACTCTGAGTATTGTTAATATGTATTTTTGGTCGGTCATTTGTTGCTTAATGCTTATGCTTTATTATGCTTATCTTATACTTAAACGAGCAATTTTTATATATTTGCATAGAATTGGTTTCTCCGAAACGGCTCTAAGGATTTTGACGAAATTTTGTATTTAGATAGTCTTTTATTATTTAAATTGATCTAGGTAAATTTCATTTTCGTGATAATCCGATTTTATTATTAACCATTAGTTGTAGGATTTGTATTTTCTTTCGATTTTTTATGTTTTATTAAGTGTGCAATACACGCTCATGTTTTTTTGAAATTGTGTTGTTGCAGATAGTATGTATAACAAAGCTTCTAAGTATACTTGTATTATATGTTTTTTTAACATTGACATTCAAAAAGTGTATCATGCAATACTTATTTTGAATAAAAACTTATTCTATTCTATTCTATTAAATATAAATTAAATTTTACAAAGTCAGAAATTGCAATAAATATCGTGAGGTATTTAGAGTCTTTTCATAATTTTACGTAGTCGGGTTTTAGGTTTTAAATTTATTTATTTATTTAACTATAATACTTCCGCATGTATGCTTTGAATATTACGTATGCAAGCGTTTATGCAAAATAACAGGTCAATTAGCTCGTGAAAACTGAACCAACAGACCAAGTTTTGCTAACAATATTAGTGAGCAGAAGTATTCTGCCAATATTAGCGGAACTCAAACAAAACTTCCGTGTTCCGTGCTACAGTGGAGAGTTATTGTTACCTATATACCTATACCTATATACGTTATGATGTTTATCCTAAAAAGCCTATTTCTTAAACTTATCTATACAGATTTATTAATAAAGTATTAATTAAATAAAAACTACAGAACATCTTTTTTATATTAAATAGTAATAAAGGCAGAGGGCTCTCGTAATGGAAAGAAAAACCATCCAACAAAAACCATCGGCTAAGATACTAAAGATGTTAATGGTGCGTTGGTATCCATGTGGCGGGATGGCAATGCCACATGCATTAGTCTACCAGCTAACTTATCTTTCAAACCGGAACATAACAATGAAAAGCATTGCTCTTATTGCGGCAGGAATAAATAAGGCGATGGTAGTTGGTACCAAATACCCAGAAGAGTCGTTGCGAAACTTTACCACTTAGTAATCACGACGGTAGTGACACTTCTCGCCAATCGGTCGCTTTTTACGACCTGGCCGGCAGAACGGCAATTGGTCTATTCTTCAAAGGAGCCCGGACCAATAACTTTCACTGTATGTTTGCTTAGATCTTTTAAACTAGATCTAATCAGACTACAAGTATCGGCGTTTAGTACGATTTATGTCTTTTTAATGTTATTTTTAATTCAGTAATTAATTAATTTCAGAAAACAAAGAAAATTGTAATCATTTGTGTAGCGGTTCAAGTAATCACAAACGCTACAAGAAAAAATAATAATAGAAAATAATAAAATTCAAAATAAAATCCTGAATCGTGATATCACAATTGTTTATCTTGTATACACTATATACAAGTTACAACGCTTCTCAAATGGACTTCGGTCCTCAGGCAGTACACCTTTCCTGGCTGGGAAGATCTTCCTTTTCCCCTTCCTTGTCCTTGTGTGACGTCATCAACCTCCACAGTTATGACGTCACCTGACAAGAAACTGGCCCGCTGGTTCCATCACTATGACACTTCAACGGTACAGACCAGCGGTGCCACAATTTGTATTTATCAATTACACCATGATTTTGGTTCTTACAATTTTAAAGTTTTAGAAGTAAAAATAATTTTAAAATTTCTACATTAATTATATTTATATAAATTATAATAATGACATTTATTAAATTTTACAATTTAATGTAATGTAAATGTGTTTTAAAAGTATCTACAGGCCCATTGCTTATTAATATCATTGTTAATTCAGTAGGTAATTAATTGCTTTCGAAAACAGGAAGAAAGCCATGTTGTAAAGATTAATATTTATCCATTATTAGCATGATTTGATACTTAATATTTTAATATATATCAAGTATCAAATCATGATTAAAATACTTAGTAGTTATAATAGTGACTGATTATGGTTACTGAGATTTATTAGCTACCAACTTAAACCCGATTTTCTCCACATGTTAAGGTCCTGACGTCCTAGGAACCTTTGCCGACCACTTTCATAATGACATTAGTACGTCTGTATATATGTATAAACCTTTTCCAACGTGTGAATGGCTTAAACGATCGAAATGCAGATGACGGCATTCGATTAGGTTTCGCCGAATGTAGACTTCCTGGTTATTCTTTAATATTAATATGTTCCGAAAAAAACCTGAACCAATTCGGCCCAGAAGATTTTGAAAAATGTTGATAAAGCTTAAAAAGTAGTCTAATTAATTAAATTAATTAATTAAAATAATAAAAAATAGTTAATAATTTGCCGATTAATGTATCGATTGATTTCAAATTCAAATCAGCTCTTTTCCTTTAAAAAAACTGCTTCATATAAAGTAAATTAAATCAAAATCAGCAAATTTATTTGGAAAGAAAATGGTTTTGACATTGCTTCGACATTTTTCAACCTGTCGATTAAATAGGTAAAACAACATTTTAGGTCGCAAAAATTAAGTTGAATGCCATTCGAGATCAAAATCGATCATCGTTACCAAAATATACAGATTTTTAAATATCAATATACTGTCATTTTTAACAAATTACTAGCTGACCCGGCAAACGTTGTTCTACCAACTTTGTGTCTACTTTTTCGTTTTTTTTCTACATTTTTTTCATCTTTTAAGTGGTAGAGTTCTGCATTTTCTCGCCCTGGGCTAGTACCACCGCCTTACCTATTCCTGTCACATTAGCGTAAGTGCTCGTCGCTATCGTGTTCCGGTTTGAAGGGTAAGGTAGCCGGTAAACTTATACATGTGGCATAAGATCTCGCCGCAAGATAGCAACGCACCATTAACATCTTTGGTGTCTATAGGCGATGGTTGACTCTTTCCATCAGGAAATCCATCTGCTTGTTTGCTATCTCATGATTTAAATAAAATATCTATCGAAAATATATTCAAGCTAAACAGTTCACATCCGAACAGTCTTGAAATGGTCATATAAGTGGGGAATCACATTCAAAGTGATCATTGACAAAATACACAGATATCACGTGCTGGTAGCTCAGTGATTGGATCTTCGCAGTTCAATTGCTTATCGGTAGGAGAATCTAGCGGCGTAAATTTGGTACGTGCGGCAAATCTTCCCGATTTCATGTACTTTTGTTTATCTTGAATTAAAATGGCACCATTTTTTTCCCGTGTTGGTTCCGGACTCCTTTGAAGAATAGACCAACTGCCGTTCTGTCAAGCAGGTCGTAAAAGGCGACCGATTGGCTATGCGAGTCACTAACATCGTGGCTACTAGGTGGTAGAGTTCTGCATTGTCTCACCCGGGTCTGGTAACGCCGTCTTTACCTATTCCTGCCGCAATAGCGTCAGTGCTTGTTTCTGTCGTGTTCCGGTTTAGAGGGTAAGGTAGCCGGTAAACTTACGCATGTGGCATTAGACCTTGCCACAAGATAGCAACGCACCATTAACATCTTTATTGTCTATATGCGATGGTCGACTCTTTCCATCAGGAGACCCATCTGCTTGTTTGCTATCTTTTAATATATAAAGAAAATTAAAATAAACGGTTTTTTGATCATGTTTAAGGGTAGTGTCATATGATACGGTTTTTTTTTATTTATCATAAGATAGCAAACAAGCAGATGGGTCTCCTGATGGAAAGAGTCAACCATTGCCTATAGACACCAAAACGTTAACAGTGCGTGAAATTGAAAGACGCTGGATCAATTTAATGGAAAACTCACCAATCGTCCAGACGAAACAAAAGAACTCACTCAACATGAGCGTATTACACTCACCTTGAGTGAGGTAGTTTTCGTTTCTCCTGAAGATGCTTCTGGTTCGAGGTGAAACGTGCGTTGTGTGTGTAAATTGTGTGCTTTTGCACTTGCTCCCGACGTGGGTGAAAGTGTAGTGGATGTGCGGGGATAATTGTGCCGCTGGGGTCCGTGGTAGTTCGCGGTGAATAGCAAATTTAATAAATTTACCTTTTAGTTATGGATTTCCGAAAAGTAACGCCTGAATCAATAAAATATACGTATATTTATTTAGCTATTTAGATAATTATTTAACATGTTTAAGGGTTGTGTCACATGAGACGGATATTTATTTAGTTATCTATACATATAATAAAATCGTAGGAAAGTCAAAACTATACATTGAATATTTTTTTAAAAAAATACTTGGGGCGTGCTCTATAATCGCTATCGAAGCCAAAATATAGTTTTTAGAATTTTTGTCTGTTTGTGTGTATGACCGTTTGTCTGTTTGTCTGTATGTCCAGGGTAAACTCAAAAAGTACTGCATGGATTTACTTCAAATTTTGCATGAATATTACTAACAGGTCGGATCAACATATACGCTACATATTATCACGCTATCACCTACGGGGGAGGAGCAGTACGAGTTAACCAAGTCCGCGCGGACGAAGTCGCAGGCAACAGCTACTTCAGAATAAACGGTTTTTGATCATATTTAAGAGTTATTTAACATAATACAAATATTTATTTATATGTTTATTTAACATGCTTAAAGGTTGTATCCTATGATACGATTTTTATTTGCCTGCTTCGGCAAGGCCGCTGGTTCGTAATAGTTCAAACAAGGTAGTAATGTCAGAAATTTTCTTTGTTTGGTTTTTAATAGATATTTACTTATATCATAGGATGTAAAACAAGCAGATGTTTTGCTTAATGGAAAAAGATAACCATCGCCTATAGAAACCAAACCAAACCAAACATTTCCACATGTATAAGTCTATCGGTTACCTTACCCTCCAACTCAGAACACGATAGCGACAGGCACCGACAAGATTAGGCAAAGTAGTTGTACTAGGCGAGATATTATTCTATTCTACTGTGTGATAACAGTTATAGAGAAATTTACAGAATACGTGTCACTAACAACGCGACTACTACGATGTCAATGACATATATGTATTAGCCTTCTCTCGCCTTTACGAGATGTTTAGCAGTAATTCAGTTGATATCATCTACTAAAAGGCACAAGGGTCAACACAGGAATTTATTATATTAGGAAATACAAGAAATAATTATATTGAAAAAAATCCCCGTATCCCCAAAGAAGTAGGCAGAGATACAACAAGTGCACCCACGATTAGTCAAAGATATTTGGTCTCATAAAGTGATAGGTGGCAAGCTTATTACCAAGCGAGCACCTATCTAATCCCGGGCAAAGTTGTTTATATAAGAAAATTGAAAAACACATTTTTGATTTGCTCGACTCGAGATCAATCCTAAGACCTCATTAAAGAGAGAGAGGCGATTATTATATTAAGGATTTTTATTATTATTTTTGTTTGAGTAATGAATTAACACAAAGCTAACCTCAATGTACTATTCTACACACGCCGTGTAGAATATGTAACATGAGAAAATTTTATCGAGTTTTTCTCACTTTCTTATTATTACCGCGATTATCTCTGCCCATCCATTACAATTATTATGCTTTTCATACATGATTAGATCGCAAAAGTCGAGATAAACGTAACTTTCACTCATCAAGGAATATGTTATCTACCGAAAAAAAAAACACATTTTACTTAGCGAGTTTATAATGAGAAACGAGATATTAGTCGATATCGACAATCTCTACTCTCTTGCGCGATTTATCTCTATTACAGTTAATATGGTTTTTATACATGAACTAGCTACCCGGCAAACGTTGTTCTGCCTTTTTAACTACTCTTTTTCTTCAATATTTTCTCACCTTTTAAACCTTTCCTGGACTTCAACAATCAATTAAAAACCAAAATTAGCCAAATCGGTTCAGCCGATCTTGAGTTTTAGTGATACTATATATATTTATGTCAAAATTGGAGATAAGAGTAATTTTCACTTGTCAATGAATGTGTTATCTACCGAAAAAAAACACGTTTTACAGCGTACACCTAAAGATAATCGAAGAGATATTACTCGACATCGACAAAGTCTCATCTCTCGTGCGCAATATACCTCACATTTCATATAATTATTGACTAGCTGACCCGGACTGCTTCGCCTACGAATATATAAGCGTGACGTTCACATAATTTTCAAACAAATTGTTATCCCCTGCCACTCCTACTGTTCTCCTTTTTAAAGATTGATTTCTGAAAAAAGTTAACCTTTGTTTAACCCCGGATCTTTAACCATCTCCACCACCATCCATCATCAACCATCATCAAAATCGCTTATACGGTTTAGCCGTTAAGGCGTAGCAGACAGCCAGAATGACTTTTGCATTTATAATATTAGTATGAATTAAAAAATTAAGGCACAATCGAGTATAAAGGTGGACTTGATGCTACATATCATTCTTAACCAGTCAACCCAAACCGACTAAAAAACTACACATTGAAGAGATGAGGATTAATTAGTAGAATTTTCATTGAAAAAACAACTACTGAATGAACAAATGTACTGATCGAGCATAAAACCCATCTGTTGTGCTAGCTATAAATTAAGTTATGTACAAGTTGATACTTAAAAGACTGTATAAAGGTTTTCAGTACTCGATTCTGCTATCTAATGCGTAAAAAGGTACGTATATTTTTAACTTAATTATAAAAAAAAGTGTGAATATGGACGGACATACGCGTATAGATAAAGTTCATTATTTACAAATAGTGATTTGCCACTGCTGCACGTGTCAGCCAAACTCGCCTCCTACCCGGGCGGTGACCATAATTTTTAAATATTGCTACCCTAATTTCTTTGAGGTTTACTATGTTGGTTTGCAACATTCTCTTTATATTATATTTTTACTGGTTAAATATGACCATTAACAACCGTTTCCTTCAATATGTGCAGTATTTTACCAGCCAACCTGTATAACAATAGGAGAAAACTCTCAGTTATACAGTAAATAAGATTATTTCCTATAAATAACGAGCACGGGTAGTAACGAGTCGCGCTCAATAACGTTTTACGGCTACAGTTACAGCAGACGACAGAATAATGAAAAACGAGAACATTGTGAATATTTTATGACGCTAATGTAAATTTACTCTTGAGATTTAATTTTTATGTTCTAAGGTCCTTTTGATCTCGATTGTAATATACTTTATTGCTTTTTATTAAAATGTAATATTAAAAGAATGCAATTTTTTATTTATACTCAAATGAAACTGAGTGATACTCGATGTTTCGGTTTTCAGGTTTTTTTTGATATCATAAGCTAGCAAACAAGCAGATATGTCTCCTGATGGAAAGAGTCAACCGTCGCCTATAGACACCAAAGGTGTTGATGGTGCGTTGCTATCTTATGGCGAGGTCTAATGCCACATGCGTAAGTTTACCGGCTGCCTTACCCTCCGAACCGAAACACGACAGTGACAAGCACTGACACTATTGCGGCAGAAATAGGTAAGGCGATGGTACCAGATCCGGGTGAGACAATGCAAAACTCTACCATCTAGTAGCCACGATGGTAGTGACTCGTACAGCCAATCGGTTGCCTTTTACGACCTGCCTGGCAGAACGGCAGTTGGCCTATTCTTCAAAGGAGCCCGGGACCAACACGGGGATTGGTAATAAATAAAACGAGGTTTGGTAATAAATCTATATTTTTAATTACGAGTAGTTCGTTCATATCATCATACATTCTTTACTTCATTCGTTTATTCATTATTTAGTTCATTTATTATATTTTGATTTTGAGACAGTTCTTTATCTCATAAGTTAAAGAGTTTTGGTGCTTGTGAAATTATGTGATATTCGATGTTTCGTCCGCCGATATTTAATTCATTTATTCGTTTATACATTCTATAATTCATTAATAATTATTTTTATTATGTCGGCAGTTCTTTATTACAAAATTTAATGAGTTTTTATGAAATTGTGTGATTAAAATAATGCAATTTCTTATATGTATATACTCGAATGACACTAATTGATACCTGATACTTCGGTTGTCAGATTTGGTAATAAATACATTTATATCAATAACTCGATCATTCATTCAACCATACATACATTCGTTCATTCGTTCATTCATTACTTAATTGTTTTAATTATATTTTTATTATGACGACAGTTCTTTATCTCATAATTTGATGAGTTTGGTGCTAATGAAATGAAAATGAAATGAAAAATATTTATTTTCAAAAATATTGGTGTTACTGCATATTTTACCATGATATGGTGTGCAAATTTATATTTTTAAAATATTTTAAATTCTATATAGTTGAAAAATGTATGCGCTATTTATTTATATTAATTATATCAAGTTGATATTTTATTAAATGACTAACTTAAATTCAAATTTTGAGATATATTTTAATAAATAAATTAAACAATATTTTATTTTTAACATGTAACTTTGAAGAATCGATTTTTTAAGTTATGAATTTTCGCCGGTCTGATTTCACGATAAATCTATATAATTAATTCTTTCATACGTTAATTTATTCGTTTATTCATTTAATAATTCATTTATAATTATTTTTATTATGACAGAATTGTTTTTTTTTCACACAACTTTGAGTTTTAGTGCTTATGAAAATATCTGATACCTCACCCGCCAGATTTTACACTAAATACCTTATACGATCATTTATTCATTCATATATCTGTTCATACATTAAAAGTTATTTTATATTTATAAATATTTTTGCAACTGTCAATGATGATCCATATAGACCAATCTTAACGAAGTCTGAAATCCAAGCAAAAAGCTTGCGATAAATACCATACTATACATAATATATGTATAATAAAGATTATTTAAAAAGCAATAACGTTAAGCTCTGTCAATAGTTTCTAAAGAAATACAATCCGTACCAGTGTCAGAAGGAGGGGCGTTAAGGGGTAACAGCCCAGGGCGCTAAAAAGATAGGGTGCCGAGAGCTGGGGGTACCTGCCTTTCGTACTGCGTGCCCTCAATTCTATGTTTTTAGAAAGAGATTTGAGAGTTAGGTAGGTTTTGAACTCATGCATGTGGCATTACCAGCCTGCCAAGCAGGTTGCAGCGGCTTTGATATCTATATGCCATAGTTGGTTTTTTCACCATGAGAGCCATCTTACTTATTTGCTCTTTTTTATGTCATAAGATAGCAAACAAGCAGATGGGTCTCCTGATGGAAAAAGTCAACCATCGCCTATAGACACCAAAGGTGTTAATGGTGCGTTGCTATCTTGTGGCGAGGTCTAATGCCACATGCATAAGTTTACTGGCTACTTTACCCTCCAAACCATAACACGACAACGACAAGCACTGACGCTATTGCGGCAAGAATAGGTAAGGCGGTGGTACCAGACCCGGGCGAGAAAATGTAAAACTCTACCACCTAGTAGCCACGATGGTAGTGACTCGATAGCCAATCGGTCGCCTTTTACGACCTGCCTGGTAGAACGGCAGTTCTACTATTTTTCAAAGGAGGCCATGACCAACACGGTGAGAGCGGGCGAGAATCTTATGATATAAAATAAAATTAATAATTACCTACGACAAGTCTTCATGTTTTAATAATAAAAACATTTAAAAAATAGAGCTAAGTAAATTTTTTGCAGGATTAACATTACGCTCCATAACCATCTGCTTGTTTGATTTTTTATACTTTCTTTTTATACTAGCGATCGCCTGTGGCTTATTTCGACCACAGACTAAACAATAAAATCCCTTTTAAATTTGACAACAGACTTTAGCCGTAAAAATATTATGTTATACATGTGTGTGCATGTCACATGAATGTAGTGTGTGTAATTTATATTTTTATTAATTTAATTTATTTCTAACGCATTTTATTTAAAAATATTATATTTCTGCAGTCCTCCGCAATATAAATTTTAACTGTACCAATCATACTCCTTTCGCGCAATTGTCTTAAAAATAAAGTTTTTCCTTCACGTATATATATCACGAGTATAGATATCACGAAATACCAAAAAAGCAGATAGCTCTCCTGATGGAAAGATAAACGCTGCGTGCGTTGCTATCCGGGTGGCGGGATGACAATATCACATACATGCGTTTACGGGCTACCTTACACGACAATGCAGAGTATTGACGCTATTGCGACGGGATTAGGTGAGGCGGTGGTGGAAATACCCGGGCGAGAATTTGCGGAACTGTACCACTTAGCGGTCACAATAATAGTGACAATTATAGCCAATCAGTCGCTTTTTCAACCTGCCTGTCAGAACGGTAGTTGATATATTCTTCAAAGGAGCTCGGACACAGGAGAATGTATCTTAATATATTAAATCTTATGACATAAAACAATGCTCCTTCTTTTAAGTTGCTTAAAACTAACGTATGCGAGATGCGTATACGATAAAAAACAGAATTTAAATTCATACAACCACTTAAAAAGCTGTCATTTTTGCGGTACCTACCTAACGTTTGAGTCAGTGTTTGAAATTCAAATTCCTAAACGAGTTAGGTCGTTAGCCTTTTACGGCGGCAGGACGTGACGTACTAACGGGTAATGTTGAAAATATGAGAGACTTGATAAGCCATTAACGGGCTTTGTATACGAAAGCTGGATTAAAGGGCATTTAAATTAAAAAAAAGTTTTACTCTTTTATCTGACCATGCAATCTATATAATATCTCGTAAAACGAAAATTTTGGATCCATCTTTAAGAAAATTGCGCGCCAGAGTCTACTCTTATGGTCATTAACAATAATGTTATTTGACCACCCAATTTATATGCTAACACGTGAAATGACAATGATAAATAATATTGTCGTTGTTCTGTTACAGATCTTAGATACTTAAGGTAAGTGGACGGGATAACCATAATTAGTTTCACTGGTGAGTACACTGCACTGCTGTTTATCCTTACGGGGATATGGGTCACACCCATATCCCCGTAAGGATAAACAGAATTTTAATAATAAATTTATTTTGTTACAATCGTGAAAAAGTATAAGTAATTTGATTCTAACAGTATCGAACTGTATAAAATCGCTTACTTTTTCAAATCTAAGAGAATATTAAAAAAGTCAACAGAATCCACATAGATTTTTTTAAAGATACAATTTATATTCATCCAGAGAAATGCCTAGTTCCTTTTGCGACGTAAACATGCTTACGAACTCTGATTACACAATGAGATAAGCGAAGAATACCTTTTCTACTGTTTTATAATCTCAAGCCTCGTTGCGATTCAGATTACAATTCTACCCAAGATCAAAGTATTATCGTGGTTATTTAACAGAGGAAAACTTTCTTCATTTCACATCGTTTTTAACGCCTCGGTTACGTAACTATTAATATATTAATATGTTTGCAGACTCAGTAGCAGTTAGTTATATAATTCGTAATTATCAATGTGGATAAGATCAATCAAGATCAATTTGAGTTACCTCATAACTCAATATGATGTAGATATTTAGCGTTCAGGCGCATAATGTTAAAAGCGCAAAATCATAACTACTCGTAAAATGGCAAAAGAGTAAATGTTAATGGAGCAAAATGTTAATAGCTCAAAATGATAAAATACCAAAATGGTAAATGCTTAGAATGGTAAATATTTCAGTTGTATACCTTTTTACTTTTACATTTTTGCCATTTTACGAGAAGTTATCATTTTTCGTTTTTAACATTATGCACCTGAACGGCTAATACACAATACAACTGAAATATTTGCCACTCTACGCTTTTACCATTTTGCTCTTTAATAATTTTGCGCTATTAACATTTTCCCCATGTTGGTCCCGGGCTCCTTTGAAGAATAGGCCACCTGCCGTTCTACCAGGCTAATATCGTGGCTAGTAGGTGATAGAATTCTGCATTGTCTCGCTCGGGTCTGGTACCACCGCCTTACCTATTCCTGCCGTAATAGCTTCAGCGCTTGTCAATGTTGTGTTCCGGTTTGGAGGGTAAGGTAGCCGGTAAACTTATGCACGTGGCATAAGACCTCGCCACAAGATAGCAACGCACCATTAACACCTTTGGTGTCTATCAGGAGACCCATCTGCTTGTTTGCTATCTTATGCTATATAAAAAAAGTCAACATTTATTCTTTGGCCATTTTGCGAATAGTCATCATTTTGTGCTTTTAACATTATGCGCCTGAACTGATATCTTATCAGGCGCATAAAGTTAAAAGCGCAAAATGTTAATTTCTCGTTAAATGGCAAAAAGGTAAAAATAAAAAGGCAGCTAATACACAATACAATTGAAATATTTACCATTCTACGCTTTTACTATTTTGCTCTTTTATCATTTTGCGCTATTAAAGTTTACTCCATTAACATTTACTCTTTTCCCATTTTACGAGTAGTTATCATTTTGCGCTTTTGACATTATACGCTTGAACGATTTAATACGATGTAGCTATCGCAGAGATGCACTTCGTTAAAATGTTTTGGATTTTTTATATCATATTATGCTAGCAAATAAGCAGCCAGCTTTTTAACGGAATGCGATAACTATCGCCGTAAGACATAAAATATTAAGTTAATGACGACAAAAGTAGCAACAATACTAGTGTTTACTAAACTAATAGTAGTGTCAACTTTACTAATAGTAGTGTCCATCGAAGAGAAAGGCGTTTCCCGTGGCATGCATATCTGGATAAACGAGATATTTGTCATCACCGACAAAATATCAAATTTCGTGCGCAACATATCTTACATTGCATTGCATACGCAGACATATATACCATCGACGCGTATACAATATTTATACAAAATGTGGCGAATTTACAATAGGTAGTATGTTCCTGTGACGAATTTACACATATTTTTTACCAGCTGACCCGCTCAGCTTCGCCGCGAGTATATATATAAGTCGTCCAAATAGCTTTTAATAAAAATTTCATCCCCTATTTCAGCCTTCCAGGGATTGATTTTTGAAAAAAAATTTGCCTATGTTTGACCCTAGATCTTCAACTATATCCATGCCAAATTTCATGAAAATCGATCCAGTGGTTTAGCCGTGAAAGCGTAACAGACGGACAGACTTTCGCATTTATAATATTATAGTATATAGTATAATAGTATGGAAGTATGGATATGGATTATTTATTAATACCTGTGGCGAGTTTATTTTGAATGTATTGAATATCTAAAATTCCAGCGTGGAATTCACAACAACCCTAAGCAGTAAGCTTTACACTGTCAAACTACTGTTTGCATCTGATGGGCCATCTATGTGTTTGCTGCCACATGACTACTTTGAAAATAGTGAGAGACAATTTTTATGCGGTAAATTCTATTACCATATTAAATGAGATATTCGCGAATATATTTCGACAAGTAAATCTCGTTTCTTCTCATCAGACGGTTGCGCGGTCGTGGCTGTATGTTACACCGATACTTTTAAATGTAGAATTGCATTATAATGTACAAATGTTAAATGGTAACTACACTTTAAATTAAGAATTGATATTCTAATATTGCAGATTCAACAAAAAACTATTGATAAGTAAATATCACTAAACAAATTACATGAATTGATGTAATCCTAAAGTGAGAAAATTATTTGCTTGTGATATGGCTGTTGGTCATTGATACTAATACGTAGAAATACGTATATCAATACCGTAACCCTACCGTATACCGTTACCTACATAACAAATGCCCAAACCCAAAAATTCAAACATCTATGCTCTTCACACAAATATTTGTCCCTGTCGGGAATCGAACCCGAGTCCCATTGATTCGTAGTTCATGCGTATTCGTAGTTCATACAAGGTGGTCATGTAATAGGACAACATTTTTTTTAAATTTTAATTGGATTCTATCGCATGTTTAGATGCAGAGGAAGAAAAATAAAAGTCGACGATTCGTTTATCCCATTATTTTACTTATTACAAAAAAAATAATTATCAGTATTATAATATATTATATGGTATACTGCGATATATTAATTTGCCCATATTGGTCCGAGTCTGGATAATAACTCTGCTTAGTATTTCTTAATAGGCCAATATAGACAAAAATTATTACCAGGTTTTTTTTATATCATAAGATAGCAAACAAGCAGATGGATCTCCTGATGGAAAGAGTCAACCATCGCCTATAGACACCAAAGATGTTAATGGTGCGTTGCTTTCTTGTGGCGAGGTCTAATGCCACATGCATAAGTTTACCGGCTACCTTACCCTCCAAACCGGAACACGACAGCGACAAGCACTGAAGATATTGCGGCAGGAATGGGCAAGGCGGTGGTACCAGACCCGGGCGAGACAATGCAGAACTCTACCACCAGGTGGTAGAGTTCTGCGATATCTCGCCCAGGTTTAGTACCATCGCCTTAACTTCTCCTGCCGCAATAGCGTTAATGCTTGTCTAAGCTAAGGAAACCGATAAACCTATGCTGTATGTATGTATCATTTCAACTCCGTCACACGGATAGTAACACAACATTAATATCTTTGGTGTTTATAGGCGATGTTATATCTTTCCATCAGGAAAACAATCAGCTTGTTTGATATCCTATAATATAAAAAAGAATATATTCCTACAGATATTTTTTGAATAAAACTAAATAACAGATCAGAATCGGGAATGGAACTTGAAAACTATCTGATCTAATCCAATCAGGCTAAGTTAATAGAGCGGTTTAAATATTTGAACTTATGTTCAGTTGCACTGTATCGTAGCATCGGTGTAAAAGAGGCCTCGATAGACGAGACAGACGAGTTGACGTGTCGCCGGAAGTGGAGCGGCGGAAGCTGTGCCTCCACGTTTCCTCCCACCCTGCTCCCGCGCAAACTCGATTGCACTTTCAAATGGAAAACCGATTGGTTATTAGCGGCAGTAAATAGAAACATTTTTTTATAACTTGAACAACCCTGTTCAATTGAAAAGTCAAGAGGGAAACCATACAATTTGTTGCACAATTTTATTAGAGTTGCTAGTAAAGGATCAAGTGCACTGGGATGGCCATAACAGTCTGGGCCACATCACAAAAATCCGTCTAGATTGCTTTCATACATTTTATGTAATCTGTTGAGCACATAGGGGCGAATTTTGGCTCAGTGGATTTTGGTGAATTCGATGCTACCCGCCCACCGCGCTGCGATCCGATGTGGTTCTCCGTGTTTTGAGTATTAATATATAAAATCACGTAATTATGGATGAAGAACGATTAATCATTTTACCTAGGTCACACTATAAGTTTTGCGTAACTTAAAAAAACAACATGTTATACCCAAAATATTATATTTATTGCTTTTCAAAATAATCTCCTTTACATTTTAAAAATTTTTTCATGCGATCGAACCATTTTTTAAAACAAGAGGACCACAGGTCTGAAGGAATGTTTTCTACGTGCTGATTGAACGCTATCACTGCCTCTTCGGAGTTGGTAAAAGTAAAACCTCTCATCAAATATTTGATTTTTGGGGAAAATACAGAAATAACAGAATGCTAGGTCGGGGCTATACGCAGGATGAGTGACGAGATGTACTTTTTCGGAAGCTAAAGATGACTTTGTTTTGTTGGCCGTGTGTGAAGAAGCGTTATCATAGTGAAGGAGAATGCGGCTTTTGATTCGTCTTTCGCGAACTTTTTCTAACACCCTGGGTATACAAACGGTAGAATACCATTTGGCATTAACACTCTTTTGATCTTCAAGTAGAATTGTACAGATGGGACCCGTAGCTGAGAAAAAAAACGCGATCATTTTTTACCAACGTTTCTCGTCTGTCTCACTTTTGTTGGCCTGTTCTCATTTTCAAACACCCATTCACAAGATTGCTGTTTTTTTTCGGGTTCAAAACAATAAATCCACGTTTCGTCTTCTGTGACAATGTTATAAACAGCATTAGAATGTCCGTGGTCGTACTTCAGTAGCATCTGTGAGCACCATTCCACGCGAGCCCGCTTCTGCTCCGCTGTCAGTTTCCGAACTTTCAATTCTTCGTGTAAAATTGAACTCATAGCAATTCCCAATAGTCCTCGAATTGTCTCATAGGTAATTCGGGGGTTTTCTTCAATTAACCGCTTAGCAGTAGTCACATTATTTTCGTTGACGGCAGTTGAAGGCCGCCCTTCACGAAATTCATCATGTAAAGAAACTCGGCCTCTCTCAAATTTAGCAAACCATCACCTCACGGTGCTCAAACAAGGTGCTTCTCTTCCAAAAGCATTTTGAAGACGAGCGGCACAGTCTTGCGGAGAAAGAGAACTTTTAAAATCATAAAAAATCATCGCTCTAAAATCTTTTCGACTTTATTCCATTTTCGTTGCGTACGTAGAACTTTGATGTGTGATAAAAAAGCAATTGACAAATTATTTCCCGCCAATTGTTTTTTTTTATTACTAAGAAGGTTGCAACGTTTTAAAAATATAACATTCGAAATTCAAATAGTTCCGATTAGCTAGAAGTGCAAAACTTTTAGTGTGCCCCATGTAGTTCAAGGCTGCAAAGACCTATATGATTTGCAATTTCCACGTTATGATGATCAACAAAGGAGAATAATACCATTTGAAAAGAAATTGGGAAATACGCTGCATTGCGATACGACCCGCTCCGCCCCACTGCGGCCTGTCCTAACGTACTAAGCCAGCATATTCGGTGCGATACGGCCTGCACCGGTCTGTTGATTATAGTTTAATAATATTGACAGTTTTAAATAAACCTATGATTATTACCAATTTTAATTATTTTGCTAAATGTGTTATTTTATTATTATATTTTATAAATAGCAAATTAATTTGGTATGTTATAATGTATTACTTATTTGCATTTTCATTTGCTTTAAAAATGTCGTATTATATCCTACTTTGAATAAATATTATTGACTACGCAATCATCGAACGGTCAAGAATGTTTCACAGTTGCACTGGACGTATCGAGCTTGTCTTTTATGTTTACAACGTAATTTCACTTGCCTCGATATTTAGAGTGAATGGCGTAATATGTCGATAAAATAGATGTAGAAATGTAGAAGGAATTGCTCGGTTGAATTCACCATCAGACATGTCATTGAAATTCGTCTTTCCATCCGAAGCATCTCGTCGTTTTTAAATCTACAATTGCGACATTCCTTTGTCGTTGTTTGTTTGGTATGTTGTGCGATCTTTTAGACCCAATTATCAGCTCTGTCCTCATTCAAAGATACTTCTTTTTCAAATCTTTCAATTTGTAAATGTCGGGTTGAAATGTTGAGATGTTTTAGTGTTCCATAGTGTAAATGTCGAAAAAGAACAAAAGAGACATACCAGAATCAAATGAAGCGTATTTTTGAGAATATTCTAAACTGATACATTCGAATTATAGATACAATATTCCGTCTTTCTATTACCACATATTTTTAACTCAATTTTCATCATTTTCCTCATGTTTATCTGAATCTCTTTTGAAGATTAGATCAACTGGTATATCGTAACACTAACAACGTTTTAGACTGCTACAACGTCTTACCCAGGTCTAGTACGACTGCCTCAAATATTCCTGCCGCAATAGCATTTGTTCCCGTAAAATTATGCATTAACAATTCAATCCCTGTCACGCAGATAATAATGTGATTGTCGTCTCTGTGGTCTAGTGGTCCAGCGTTGGCGTTTACCACATGAGGTCCCGGGTTCCATTCCCGGGTCGGGCACATAAAAAGTGATTTTTCAGTTTTTCTGAGAAACACAAAGTTGCCCGGGATTGGAAAGTGCGTGGTTGGCGATAGGCTTGCCACCTATCACATTTGTGGGACCAAGTATCTTCGGCTAATCGTGGGTGCACTTTTTGCACCTCTGCCTACCCTTTCGGGGATATGGGCGTGAAGATACTTTTATATATTTGACCTTTATAGATAGTACAAACAAACTTTACCAGAACTCTAACAGCAAGTAATTAGCAAAATATTTAAACATTATAAAATCGATGCTAGCAAAAGTTACATTTCATCTTTACGTAAGTACTCAAAAGCGAGCAACATGGGCTTCAATATTTAAATTGAAGAAACATCTGAAAACAGTTCTAAAGAAACTTCCTGAACGAATGAATTCAGACTTCGAAGTTAAAGTTCAAATAATTCAGGAATGAACACTTCATTAGCTGAGCTCAACGCCCTCGGACCCCCAGCGGACGGATGAATCGTTTCCGCTACAAAAATACCCCGCCGCAAATAACTTGCGCTAACGAAGGGATAGATTAGATAACTATGATTCATTGTCGTATCGTAAAAGTAATGTCATCAATAGATCAACGGTTGGTTTTAGGTGACGTGAAACCAGCGCTGGTTATAAATAGGGGTAATAAATTATAATTTGGATACTATTCTCGCCTCTCGTCATAACATCTGTTTTGTTTGTTAACACTTCATTGTACAATACCAGGTAGAAGAGTTCTGTAATAACTTGTCTGGCAATCTGAAAAACTTAAAAGTCAGCCGCCAAATCTATACATTGAAAAATGTCGAAGTAAGCTCAAAAAAAAAACTTTTTTAAAATTTTTCATCATTGATAAATCTCAAACGAAACAACCGATTTAGATAAGATTTACGGTATTTGATGCAGATTTTGAAGGATAAGAGCTCATTAGATTTTAAAATCAATCGGTATATTAGTTCGGAAATAATTTTAAAAATACGAAGTAAGTTTGTTGTGGACAATATAATTTTAGCATTTGAAGGCTACATTTTTTAAAAACTTGATTTGATTTTGATCTTTTTTACAAATATTCTTCAACGATAACTCCCAAACCGATGGTGCAAACAATGGTGCGTTGCTATCTTGTGGCGAGGTCTAATGCCACATGCATAAGTTTACCGGCTACCTTACCCTCCAAACCGGAACACGACAGCGACAAGCACTGACGCTATTGCGGCAGGAATAACAGTTTGATAACAGAATTTGATAAAAACGTGTTGTCATTTAAAAGTAGAAGTTGTTCGCTATTACAAGATGAGTACATAATGTTGAAGTGAATAAAACAATTTTTTTACCTCTTTATAACAAATGTTAGACCAAGCTTACTTCGATATAACAAATTATTCGATATAACGAATATTTACTTGTCCCCTTGCAATTTGTTATATCGAGATTGCACTGTGTGTATATATATAAATGTGTGTGTGTGCGTGTTACTATATTTGATTACAAATCATGGCTGGTAAGCAAGTAATCTTATGCATGCAGCATTATAGCTGTACTACAAAATAGCACCGCATTAAAATTAAATTCTAAATAAAACAAAATTAAACATAATATATACCCATAAGAAGAAAAGTACCATGCACTTTTTTAAAATTAATGTATATGTACGTCAATCGGATTTTTACAGCATCCTTAAAATTATATTATAACTGAAAAGTGGAGAAGATAATCTCACATTGGAATTAAGTTTGACATTATTACAGCTGGCACAGTTAAGTATTTATTAGGTTCAAATGTGGGTAGATGAAAGTTTTCTTCACTCTTGAGGTTAAACGGGCTGAAATGTTCTCGACCGCGGTATTCGTAACTCTGCCGAAACTTGATAAATTTTCGATCGTGGTATGAACTACGATTTCCATTCCGTAATAGTTAATGAAATAAAATATTTAAGAGACTTAGCCCTTATATGAAAGTAAGTTACATTTATCGCCTCTGTGGCCTTAGTGTCTGGTGTCCACGTTGACGACTTTTTTTATATCGTAAGATAGCAAACAGGCAGATAGGTCATCTAATGGAAAGAGTCAACCATCACCTATAGACACCAAATGGTGCATTGCTATCTTGTGGCGAGGTCTAATACCACATGCATAAGTTTACCGGTTACCTTATCCTCCAAACCGGAACACGACAGTGAATAACACTGACGCTATTGCGACAGGAATAGGTAAGGCTGTGGTACCAGACCCGGGCAAGCCGATGGAGAATTCTACCAGCAAGTAGTCAGGATGGTAGTGACGCGCATAGCCAGTTTGTCGTCTTTTACGACCTGCCTATCAGAACGGCAGTTAGCCTATTCTTCAAAGGAGCCCGGGACCAACACGAGGAAACCACATATTGCTTGCTAATATAAGCATTGACAGCATGAAGTTTGGGGTCGGTTCTCGGGTCGTACAATTAATTATGTATTTTTTTTTTAGTTTTGTTTTGCCCGGGATTAGAAATGTGCCCGGTTGGCGATAGTTTTGCTACCTGTCACATTATGGGACTAAGTATCTTCGGCTAATCGGTTCGGTGCACCTGTTGTAGCTCTGCCTACCTCTCTGGGATTACGGGCGTGAAGATACTTTCTATTTTACTTTTTTAAATTTACATTTATCTATTTATTTATTACTCGCAGTCCCCTGCGACTTCGTTCTCGTGATCCACACAGATTACTTTCTTTTACTCAGTTTCCCCCGTATTCGTCCGGCCTCCTTGGAAAAATAGACCAACTGCCGTTCTGCCAGGCTGGTCGTAAAAGGCAAATTATTGGCTATTCGTGTCACTAACAACGTGACTACTAGGTGGTTGAATTCCACAACGTCTCGCCCGGTTTTTTTTTTTTTTATATCAAGATAGCAAACAAGCTGATGAGTCTCCTGATGGAAAGAGTCAACCATCGCCTATAGACACCAAAGATGTTAATGGTGCGTTGCTATCTTGTGGCAAGGTCTAATGCCACATGCATAAGTTTACCGGCTACCTTACCCTCCAAACCGGAACACGACAGCGACAAGCACTGACGCTATTGCGGCAGGAATAGGTAAGGCGGTGGTACCAGACCCGGGCGAGACAATGCAGAACTCTACCACCTAGTAGCCACGATGGTAGTGACTCGATAGCCAATCGGTCGCCTTTTACGACCTGCCTGGCGAACGGCAGTTGGCCTATTCTTCAAAGGAGGCCGGGACCAACACGGCGAACAAATGACATTACCGCCTTACTTATTCTAGCCGCAATAAAATCAATGATTGTCATTGTTATGTTCCGATTAAGAGGATAAAGTAGCCGGTAAAATTATGCATATGGCATTACCATCCCGCCAAACGGATAGCAGCGCACCAGTACCATCTTTGGTATCTATAGGCCATGGTTTTTTTCCATTTTGTTTGCTATCTATTGATATGAAAGAAAAAGAGAGAAATATGAAAAGTAGTCTGTGTTACTCAATGACTATGTAGCTTTATATTGGTAAAAGGATTTTTTAATTCAGTCTGGTAGTTTTTGAGCTCTTTTCCATTACAAACAAACAAAACTTTCTTCTTTATAGTATTAGTATAGAAGATGTCTCGAGGTATATCGTTTAGTTTATTTGGTCCACATAACGCGTTCCCGAGTCCGATTCCTGAGTCAGTCAAATAATGTTAATATTTCTAATGCATACTATCATTATCATCACATAGTATAAAACAAAGTCGCTTTCTCTGTCTGTCCCTATGTCCTTATGTGCCTATGTATGCTTAAATCTTTAAAACTACGCAACGGATTTTGATGCGGTTTTTTTAAATAGGTAGATTGATTCTTGAGGAAGGTTTAAGTGTATAAACCTTTTCGATATTCTCACGGGAACAAAAGCTGCGCGGGTGAAACCGCGGGCAGGTCGCTAGTTAGACAATATAAGGTTTCTGCAGTCCTCCACATTGCAACTTTAACTGTGCCAAATTTCATACTCCACCTTTTGCGTAATTGTCGTTCTAAGGGATATAAAGTTTTTGTTTTTGCCATTTAGCCAAATTGCCAGCTAAAATTTAAAAAATCTAGCGAATCAAGTGTAGCGTAAGGGAATGGAAGGGTTTGAGTTTTTGAGTTTCAAAGAAAATATTATTTTGACATTCTCGAGCGCGTCTGAATTTTTATTTATTATAGAGAAAACGGTGTAAGAATAACGAAAAAATACAATCTGACAATTTCCACAAGCCGAAGTATTGGATTTTTTCTCTGCCCTAGTTACCCCCCTCTATATAAAGGGCTTATATTTGGTGGTATCCCATCTATGTTAATCTGACGCGCTCGAGTAAATGTAAAAATCTCTTGGGCTCCCCTACTTTAAAAGCTAGCACTTGTTACTAACATTTGTCAGACTACTGACTGTTATTAACAGAGTCTGACGTCACCAGACTTGGTAACACGGTTCTACATATCTGCCGCAATAGCGTCGGTGCTTGTTGCTGTCGGCTTCTCGTTTGGAGGGTAAGGTAGTCAGTAAATTTATGGATGTGGCCATGGGCGTAGCCAGCCATGAGTCCAGGGTGAGGCAGTAGTCTAAAATAATATGTAACTAGCAAACTAAACCCCTGGCCTTACCCCGGTTAATTTTTTGACGTGACAACGTCTTATAATTCGATAGAGCTGGCTGCACGCACGAAAAAACATGACTCATGCGGCGTTACCTCGCTCTGAGGCGTTCCGTTTAAGGCTTGGAGTACAAGCGAGAGCTTAAGACGTTGTCACGTTCAACTATCGTCTGTAAACCAACTTTACAGACAACCGATTTTTTTTTATACAAAAAGATTACACTCTATAACGTCGTGTATCTGTATATAAAATTCAAATTATGCAAAACACTTTCTTATTGCTCACCTACCAACCCACGAAATCTTCCATCAAAAATGTATCTCTAACTTCAACCGTTTGGGCTATGAGCGTATGCCGATTTGTTAATCAATCAATTTAAGAGGTTTATATCTATCTATAGATAGTAATTTCAGGTACAGTCGACTGATGACTGTCGAGTGTAAACTTTTTACGGATATTAAGTATTGTAGTTTGTACTTAGATAATTAAGTTTTTAGGTTTGATTAGGTACCTCACAGGTAGGGCAAGCCCCCACCCTGCCCCACCATGGCAATGCCCATGAATGTGACATACCAATCAATAGGCAATAGTGATCTCGTCAAGAGAACCATCATGTTTTCTATCCCCTGAAATTAAATCCATGTATATAAAAATCGATCGCTATTATCCCTGGTCACGACATTACGCGTGAATGGATGGACCGATTTCTTTTTTTGTTGTGTTTGTAATTGTTAGGAGAAGGGTCTTATAAAAGAAAATATTAAGAAAATTCCGCGGAAAATTATAATATCATATAAAGTTCAATGCACTTTCGGCTGCCTGGAAGGACAATCCCGTATGCTTATATAAATTACGTGTCACGTTATTTATCCGCTATGGATTCCTAATATGTATGGCAAAACAACCTTTGCCAGGTCGGCTAGTCTAAATATATAAAACTCAAAGGTGACTGACTGACTGACTGACATAGTGATCTATCAATGCACAGCCCTAGATCGGGCTGAAATTTGGAGGTAGATATTATGACGTAGGCATCCGCTAAGAATGGATTTTGATAAAATCTACCTCCAACGGGATAAGATATGGGACAACATATTCGCAGGCGCAGCTGCGCGGGTCAGCTAGTTAAAAATAAAACTCGATTCCAACGTAACGAAACTTTACATAATTGAACTACTCTAACTTGCATAATGTGAGCGCGATTCGAAAATGTATAATTTAGTAAGTTCATTCGTACGAGTGAAATGTAGGTTGGAATTTACATCATTACAAAATGTATTTTCAACTCGGAGGAAAAGATTTTTTCGTTATAAAAGAAGTCGAACTCGAGCAGAAGCTGATTTTAATGTTATTTGCGATACAGCTGTGGAAATTATGCGAGTAAAGCTCTAGGCGTGATTGAGCGACTGTCGACGGTATTAGAAAACCAAATCAATTTTACCACCCTTACCAATGCTCTAAAGGGCTTGATAGACTTACGAGCTTTAAACTAATTTGTTTGGTTCCTCTGCAATATAAACACTAAATATTTATCTAGTCGATAGTTAACGTTGACCTCTATTCAAATATTGATATTATTAGTTAATAGTTTCGATTTTATAGTTAGTATTAATATCACTGTATAAACAAAGCTATTGATAAAGGCAACACTTTAAGTGTTAACTGATGGTTTTGCGTTCAATTAAAATATACCTTTGAAATGAGGTTTTGTTGTAATAAAATAAGTGGATTTCGAACAAAAGCTGATTTTAATATTATTTGGGACAGAGTGGCAGAAATTATGCAAATAAAGTTCTTGGGCTGCAGCGATTGTAGAAATATCAGGAAAACAAATTAATTTTGCCATTCTTACTCATGCTTTAGATGACTGAACATTAAATTGCATTAGCCATGCTTTATGTGGCCTCGATGAATAAGCATTAAAAACCGATTCGCTAGCATTTACTTGATGAATTTGTTATATATTTGTCGATCTATGACCTTGAAATCTTTTGGAGTTAATATTGTTTTAGGTTAAATTGCACTATTCAAAGTAGCACCGCTCTCAATTCTATTAATTCTATCGATAATATTATGTAATACGAGTAAATAGTACCAATATCATAAAAAATATTGGAATTTCAAATCGTACAAAAACAATAAAGAATGCAAATTTTGCAACATGACAATGCAACACATGCTGAAAATCTATAAAAAAGCTTTCAAAAGTCAAATAATAATTACGCCTATTTTGAAAATAAATAATTGGAAGTGTAATTTCTGCAGATTAGGCCAAAGGCAGTATCTTATTGGTTGAAAAGTGTGCTAATGTATATTTTTAACATAGCTTAACAAATAAACAAACGTTGCGTTTTATATATGTATATTATTATATTATATGATGACAAACTAAACCATGACTCCTCGGATGGAAAATGATAACTTTTGCCTATAGCTACCAAAAATGCTAACGTTGCGTTGCTATGTAAACAGTTCATTGACTTGACTTGACTGACACTGATTTTAACCCAAACTTCATCTCGTGATTAATATACAAAGACTTATATGGAAGTACCGTAAATCTAAATATATATTACGAAACTATACCCAAATCACTCAGCATTAACATCATGTGGACCTATACCTATATACCTATGTCAAAGCGCAAGTGTCTTTATTTGTAATCAATATTAAAAAGGTGAAAATAATTATATTTCCTATTATCCGCGAGCTAAAAATAGCAAATTTAATTAATTTCACCTTGTCAATAATGGGTTTCCGCAAAGTAACGCCTATAATCAATATATTTAACGTCTTTAATTATTATATTACTAAAATATTACGAATAAATAATTTGAGCGTATAAATATATGTTACTCTATCACACAACAACAGCTATTTTATTAAGTCATGTAATATATATTTAAACACACATAACAAGATTTAGATAATATTAAGTATACAAGTAGTATGTGTCCAGGATGAAAACACCAGGTTTTTATTTAAAAAAATTATATGGTTCCTGTAGAATTTACAAAAAAAAATCGATCATGTAAAGGCCTGCGTTGTGCATCTAGTATTAAATAAATATCAATCGCAAATCACAAGAATTAGTTTAATATGAAACAAGATGATTTACCAATAAATAGCTGCTAAAACAAATAAATACATCTTTGAATATTGAAATTTATATAATAAACATCCAGATTCAGAAATAAAAGCTCTTACTGTCATCATACAAAACCTTGGCTCTATACGGACCAAAGTCGAATTGATTGTATGTTGAAATACAAGTAATCAACCCGACGTGACAACCAGATTTATATTTATACTAGCTTTTCCCGCGGCTTCGATCGTGAGTAATTTATTTTAGGGAAGTGGGGGTTAGGAAGAGACGAAACGAAGTCTATGTCACTCTCCATCCCTTCAACTATCTCCACTTAAAAAATCACGTCATTTCGTCGCTCCGTTTTGCCGTGAAAGACGGCTAAACAAACACACAAACTTTCCTATTTATAATATTAGTTTGGATACTTAATATGTTATGTAACCTACATTTGCTTGAGGCTTGTGTGGCAATTAATGTTTCTCTACAAAGCAGAAAACGCTTGCAGAAGAAATGCAGCTCATTGCGTTATTAAGTCAGACATAAGAAGTCACTGAAGTTTTTTTTAAATTTTAACTGGTTGTATTATGAACATATTTATAAACAAAAAAAACGTGTATTCCCTTGCTCCCACAAGAAACTCACAAATATCGTCAACCCTCAAGAACGCATACTTATTCGATTGTCTAAAATGCGCTTAAAACAAAAAGCCTCCTTTCTCTTTGTTTGGGGTTAGATTTTTACTAAGATATCAAAAAATACTGTGTCTGCTAAGTAACGCCTGTCAAACGAAAGTAATATTTCAAATATTGATTAAAAGATATTTTTGGCAAGCCTTTTCGCTTGACAAGGAAAACAACCGTCATTGTATCTACATGGGGCAAACTAAAATTTTTGCACTTCTAGCTAATCGGAACTATTTTAATTTCGAATGTTATATTTTTAAAACGTTGCAACCGTCTCAGTAATAAAAAAAAAACAATTGGCGGGAAATGATATGTCAATTGTTTTTTTATCACACATCAAAGTTACGCTACGTACGCAACGAAAATGGAATTAAGTCGAAAAGATTTAAGAGCGATGATTTTTTATGATTTTAACGAAAATGGAATTAAGTCGAAAAGATTTTAGAGCGATGATTTTTTATGAGTTCTCTTTCTCCGCAAGACTGTGCCGCTCGTCTTCAAAATGCTTTTGGGACAGAAGCACCTTGTTTGAGCACCATGAGTCGATGGTTTGCTGAATTTGAGAGAGGTCGAGTTTTTTTACATGACGAATTTCGTGAAGGGCAGCCTTCAACTGCCGTCAACGAAAATAATGTGGCTACTGTTAAGCGGTTAATTGAAGAAAACCCTCGGATTACGGGCCGAAAAACCCCGGAGTAGAAGCGGGCTCGCGTGGAATGGTGCTCACAGATGCTACTAAAGTACGACCATAGACATTCTAATGCTGTTTGTGACATTGTCACAGGAGACGAAACGTAGATTTATTGTTTTGAATCCTAAAAAAAAACAGCAATCTTGTGAATGGGTGTTTGAAAATGAGAACAGGCCAACAAAAGAGAGACAGGCGAGAAATGTTGGCAAAAAAATAATCACGTTTTTTTTCTCATCTACGAGTCCCATCTGTACAATTCCACTTGGAGATCAAAAGAGTGTTAATGCCGAGTGGTATTCTACCATTTGTTTACCCAGGGTGTTAGAAAAAGTTCGCGAAAGACGACCCAAAAGCCGCATTCTCCTACACCATGATAACGCTTCTTCACACAAGGATAACAAAACAAAGTCATTTTTAGCTTCCGAAAAAGTACATCTCATCACTCATCCTGTGCATAGCCCCGACCTAGCACCCCGTGATTTCTGTATTTTCCCCAAAATCAAAGATTTGATGAGATGTTTTACTTTTACCAACTCCGAAGAGGCAGTGATAGCGTTCAGTCAGTACGTAAAAAACATGCCTTCAGATCTGTGGTCCTCCTGTTTTAAAAAATGTTTCGATCGCATAAAAAATGTTCAAAATGTAAAGGAAATTATTCTGAAAAGCAATAAGTTAAGTTACGCAAAACTTATAGTATACGTATACAAATATATATATATATATATATATATATATATATATATATATATATATATATATATATATATATAAAAGTCGTGTTAGTTAGTTTACACCTTATTTTAATACATGGTTACATAATCTGATGGTAATCTAAATAAAAAATACACCAAAGAGAATGAAATTATTTTTTTTAAAGTATTTCTCTGTTAGAATTTTTTTGCAGACCTTACTCATCACTTACGAAGTTTTTGCAAAATGCGGAGCAATACGTCATCCTGACAGTCCTATTCTTATTTGGAACGCATAGTAGGATACGGCATTGGGAAGGAAATGTGTCACCGCGAATTTGAGCAAACGCTCCTATCACTGTCAAAAATATCATACATTTGTAGATATAGTATTTTGTGAAAAAAACAGAAAAAAACAATGTTGTACTACTTTGTTGCATTGAATGAGATGACAAGGTTTAAAAATTACCCTAGAAATGATTGTATTTCATCGGTAAGGAATATAACTCTGTATTTCTGTGTGTAAATGCAAGCTACACTAACTAACTAAGAAATTGTATTAAAAGGTTTTCATTTAATCCGTGGTCACCACTGAAAATTCTAGCTTTCTTTAGAAAAACCTTTAGATTTTAACCTTATTTTTTTTAAAAACGGTCTAACAGTTTTTGGGTTATCTCGTTATCAAATCTTTTCTCTTTACGAGTATTAGTTTATATAAAAAATGAATAAATAAATTATTGGAAAATATATTAACATGTGAATAAAAACACAACATCCAATGGACTAGTGATAATTTGATTGCGTTATCAGTGCTAGGGACATGTTACTACCATCTTGACTGTTAGGTGGTAGAATTGTGCCTCCACTAACCACACGGTACCACTGGCTACCCTTTTTCTGCCTATTTAATATCAGAACCTATTACAGGATTAATAGTACAGGAGTATATATTACAGTTTAAGCACAGGAGTTTTTTTATATCATAAGATAGCAAACAAGCAGATGGGTCTCCCGATGGAAAGAGACAACTGTCGGCTATAGACACCAAAGATGTTAATGGTGGGTTGCTATCTTGTGGTGAGGTCTAATGCCACATGCATAAGTTTACCGGCAACCTTACCCTTCAAAGCGGAACACAACAGTGACTAAATTGATCTTGTGTTAGTCAACGATAGTAATACATAGAAAAAAGTATCTTCACGCCCATATCCCTGAAAAGGTAGGCAGAGGTACACCTACGATTAGCCGAAGATATTAGTTCGAATCACGTATTAAATGAATACGCCTTTCAAGACAATTTCTTAGTTTGTCAGCGTAACTTGCATTTACACACAAAAATACAGAGTTATCCTATTTTACCGATGAAATAAAATCATTTCAAGGGTAATTTTTAAACCTCCTCATCTCATTCGACACGATAAAACAGTACAACATGGTTTATATCTATTTTTACACAATATAATATAACCCACAAATGTATGACATTTTTGATAGTGATAGGAGCGTTTGCTCATCTGCGCGGTAACACTTTCGTTTCCAATGGCGTGTCTATTAGTATTCATGTGATTTGTGTGATAGGTGCGCCAACCGGGCACTTTCCAATCTCGGGCAAAGTTATTGTTATAAGAAAACTGAAAAACACATTTTTTTATTACCCGACCCGGGAATTAAACACACTACCTTATGTGGTCAACGCCAACACCGGATCACTAGACCACAGAGGCGATAATAGGTATGTATATAAATACTGTAACATACATAATAAACACCGAAACCCAGGGTTACAAAGATATATGCTCATCACACAAATGTATGTATTTGTCGGGAATGGTACCCGAGCCCCATCTATTTGTGATTAGGTTCGCTAACCACTCGACCAATGCAAATGAGGCGCTCTGAATTTTCCCTACGGAACCCTTAAAAGAGGTTAAACTGTTAAATGTCTTTATATTATCCGCGAAGCTAACTCAAAAAAGCAAACAAATATTTCCATTCATCCATTTTAGCAGCAGTCTTTTCAATTTTCCAATATAAACACATCTCCTTAAGCCCCATATTGTAACGCAAACGTATCCTGGATTTAAATATCGCGTGTATTTTCATACGTTCAAAGCAGGTCATATGGAAATGATGTGGCGGCTTCCATTATGACGTGTGTTTTAAATTTCTTATGTCATAAGATATGCGTGTATTTTTAGAGATAGTTTGTAAATTATAGGATAGCAAACAAGCAGATGGTTCTCCTAATGGAAAGGGACATCCATCGCCGGTAGACACCAAAGACGTTAATGGTGTCTTACTATCTATGTAGCGGGATGTTGCTAGATATACTTTTAAATTATAGTATAGCGATCAAGCAGATGGGTTTTCTGATGAAAAGTGACAACCATTGTCTATGGGCACCAAAGATGTAAATGTTGTCTTGCTATCCATGTGGCGGGGTGGCAACACCACACGCATAAGTTTACTGGCTACAGACAGGTACAGGTTTGTGTGATAGGAGGTGGTGGTACCAAAATGGGCAAAAATCAATCCACAACAAGATGTTGAATATGCTGTTAATACTCAATTTATTGGCATAAGTTGTTGACCCTTAACATAATAATATCATGACGCCTTTACTGAAAATAGCATACATATATAATTACAAAATAATTTTATTACCAATTATACAAATATTTTTTTGCTATCCAACTTCAAGCTGTATTTCGTAGCAATAAGGTATTTATTTAATCCTTACTTTTAATTTTATACGTTTCGTTTAAAAATATGTACAGACATGTTGAAAATATTTCTCTTTTTTCTTATATAGTTCTTTTGTTTTCTTTGCGTACAGCAGATGGAGATAAGGGTAACGGTGAACGTCTAGCAGTAAAGTCAATATACTCTACTAGCGTAGTCAGGGCAGTTATGATGCTTATTGAAATATATATTAAAAAATATTATGAACTATTCCTCCGTGATTGCAGTTTGATAAAATCACCAATAAGTTCAATTTTTTCAAATTTATAATTTTAGCTAATTTCTTTTCCCGGTGATAACAGTTTTATAAAACAACTATATTTTAAATTCAATTTTTCAAATTTAAATTTTAGTTAGTTTCATTTGCTCATTGATTACAGTTTGGTAAAATCACAATAATTTAGGTTCAATTTTACAGATTTATAACTTTCTTCGTTTCTCCGGTGATTCCAATTTCATAAAATCACTATAATTTAAATTCAATCTTTTACAAATTTAGAATTCTAATTAATTTACTTAATAAAAATTGATTGTACATTTTTATTTATATTTAAAAATCTCGCACACATTATTTTTTTACAATAATAGAATAATACCTAATCGGATGAACCGATTTGAATGATTTTGTATTTCTAAAATTATCTGCATGGTGATCCCAAAATCTCAATTCATTATTTATTTGATTCACCAACAGCCATCAAAACATTACAATTAATAAAACCACAATAGTTAAAAGGTTTACACAAAAAGTGCAACGTCTTGTGAAAGATTGTGAGAAAGAAATAAACTAAAGTCGACAATTTTTAACATAAATTTCCAAGTCAGCGACTATGTCAAAGCAGTAAAAAAGAAACTTACTGACTTAAAATCCGTGGAAGAGGAGAATTTGCACCAAATGTAGTTCTTCCTGAGACGGATCGCAGCGTACAGATTTAAAACATATTTTTATATATCATAAGATAACCAACCAGCAGATGGCTCTCCCGATGAAAAAAAACCATCGCCTATAATCAACAAACATATTAACAGATGCGGGCGAGACGTTGCAGAACTATCAGCTAATATACACGATACCATCGCGATGGTAGTGACCCGCAGGCTTATATATCACCTAACATTTTCAATCCGCCAGCGATCAGCGATGACTCTTAAACGTACCGAAAAATTCACTAAAAACCTCGCCAATTGCTTACTGGTCACTAGATGCACTTTTTGCAATGTACACCACCAAATTTAATCAAGCAGCAACGAGTACCACTAATACACAAGGTTGTTATGTGTCTTGCAATATCTAAACAATTACGATAATTTAACATTATGTGATAACCCTGCTATACCCAATCATTCGCCGTTTACAAACTGCCTAGCAGAGTGACTGATGGTCAATTCTTCAAAGGGAACACGGACTAACACAAAGAAACAAAATAAACACATAAATCATATTTATATACAGTTAGCGTTATATGTACATATAATATAATTTCAACACAATTGGCTAATCACTTGTACTTTAATTTCACATCAAAACTTTATTTTTGTATATCACTCGACCGGTTTCATTTTTTAAGCATCTTCAGGATGTAATATACTTAAATTATTATTAATACATCCTGAAGATGCTTAAAAAGTGAAACCGGTCGAGTGATATACAAAAATAAAGTTTTGGTGTGAAATTAAAGTACAAGTAATTAGCCAATTGTGTTATAATAATGGAATTTCACCAAGTGCCGACGATGGAAAGTATAGAATATAATATAATTTCAGCTCAAAAATGGAACAGTTATGTAAGTGAGTATACCAGCTTAAATTAGATGACACCGGCTTCCGCCGCGCGTAATTAACCTTGCGGGGCCGAAAATATCTCATTTTATTTATTGCAAATGAGGTACTTAGTGCACATTATCCCGGACAACCATTAATAATTTCTTAGCTAAAGTTATGTTAGATTTCCGTGTTTTCAGCGGAATTTCCAAAAAAGAGGAGTTTCTTTTATATCATAGGATAACAAACGAACAAATGGCCCTCCCGGTGGAAAGGGAAACCATCGGCTATAGACGCCAAATATTATATTGGTGCGTTGCTATCCATGTGGTGGAGTTGGAATGCCACTTGCATAAGTTAACTGGCTTTCTTTTTCTATATCATAAGATAGCAAACAAGCAGATGTGTCTCCTGATAGAAAGAGTAAGATGACCAAAGATGTTAATGGCGCGTTGCTATCTCGTGGCGAGGTTTGATGCCACATGCATAAGTTAACCGGCTACCTTACCCTCCAAACCGAAACACGACAGTGACAAGCACTGACACTATCGCGGCAGGAATAGGCGAGGCGGTGGTACCAGACCCGGGCGAGACAATGCAAAACTCTACTTCCTAGTAGCCACGATGGTAGTGACTTGCGTAGCCAATCAGTCGCCTTTTACGACCTGTCTGGCAGAACAGCAGTGGAGCTATTCTACAAAGGAGCCCGGGACCAACACGGGGCTTTCTTACCCTTCAAACCAGAACACGGCAGTGACAAACACAGACTCGATCACAGCAGAAATATGTAAGGCGGTGGTGCAAGACCCGAGCAAGGCGTTGCGAAACTCTACTACCCAGTAGTCACGATGGTAGTGTGAGCAAGACTTTACGGAACTCTACCACCTAGTAGTCACGATAGCAGTGTGAACAAGACGTTGCGGAACTCTACCAGTTAGTAGTCACGATGGTAGTGTGACGCTTCGACCATCATTTCGTCTACGAACTGTCTTGCCCACCACAGGCTTCTAAGAGATTCTTAATTCGACTTTTAACTTTGTTACTCTAGAACTAATTCATTTATAAACCGATTTGAATTTTTTGCAAGGATATTTTTCTGATTTAGTTGTATATAAATTTAGTGAAGATTTGATCTAGTATTCCAGAAATACAGGGGATTGGAAGTCATTTTTTTCAGCTTTACTGCAATTAAATTATCTGCTCGGCATTTTTAATTTTGGTGAATGTTCTTACTTCTTTTTCCCAGTAATCCGCTTGATAGATTTTAAATTCGGAGAAAATGCAACTCCTCGTTCATCACTTTAGATTTATAATCCAGCTTGCATAATTTACTAGTTGGCACTACGAAAATCTGTTAATTTTTTATGAATTTAAGAACAATAATTCTTTTATTTAAGATGCATGCCACGTAAACTAAGCAAAACATAACATAAATATATATATATATATATATATATATATATGTTATAATATATATATATATATATATATATATATATATATATATATATATATATATATATATATATATATATATATATATATATATATATATATATATATATATATATATATATATATATATATATATTATAACATAAGATAGCAAACAAGCAGATGGGTCTCCTGATGGAAAGAGTCAACCATCGCCTATAGACACCAAAGATGTTAATGGTGCGTTGCTATCTTGTGGCGAGGTATAATGCCACATGCATAAGTTTACCGGCTACCTTACCAACAACAACAATTAATATGTATAATATTAATTGTTGTTGTTTATTAAAAATTAAAAATTATATATAATAAACAACATCGTTTAAATTGTTAACAAATAATGTTAACAATGTAAGTTTTAGCCCTGATGAAGCAGTAAAATGCGAAACCGGTTGGCTATTTTAAAAAAAAAGTATCTTCACGCCCATATCCCCGAACGGGTAGGCAGAGGTACAACAAATGCGCCCACGATTAGCCGAAGATACTTGGTCCCACAAATGTGATAGGTGGCAAGCCTATCGCCAACCGGGCACTTTTCAATCCCGGGCAACTTTGTGTTTCTCAGAAAACTGAAAAAACACTTTTCTTATGTGCCCGACCCGGGAATCGAACCCGGGACCTCATGTAGTCAACGCCAACGCTGGACCACTAGACCACAGAGGCGACAATTGGCTATTTAAATAAAAAGTATATAGGTATATAATTAGTGAAGGTATAGGCCATCTAAACCGTAAGTGTTAATCGTATAAATTGCGTAAATAGTTAAATTGATAGATATTTATTCGTCGTGTTCGGTAAGTACATTTTTATTTGTTTATTTTCAAATACCCACGTTACCGGCCGCTATTCGCGGCCGGTTATTAACTTTCGTTGTAATTCATACTGAAGTCATTATGTCGAATCGGGATAATATTGTTACGGATTACAGTAAAAATCCTTTCGCTAAAAGTCAGATGACTCCGTGATCTCCTACTAATGTCACAAACAAACGATGCATTAGCGATATTTCACCGTCCCAATTAACTCCTGACGGCAAACGTAGTTGTGTAGCCGCGAATGATGAAAATAACACCACTATTTTAAACATTTCTTCATCGCAAGAGGAGCCCAATTATTACGAATTAGTCCGCGAGGCCTCATCATATCTGGCGAAAATAAATGAATTAGTTAACGAACAGGGCTCGCGTATGAATGTCGCAAATAAATCCGGCGTTATGGACATGACCCAACGAGTTACCGCTATTGTTTCATTGTTAGCCTTGCGGTCATCATCGCTTGAAACTAGACTGGCCTTAGCTGAACAAGACGTCGTTGCGAACAAAAGTAATAATAACGCCCCGTCTTCATATTCAGATGCCTTACAGCTAAAACTCTCGAAGACTATCCCGCCGGTTCAAACGCGCGCTCCGTTACCGTGTGTGATTGCTTATCCGACCGAGGAAAAATCAAACATTATAAAAACCTCAAACGAAACCAAAGAGGTGTTAATGAAAGCTATTAAACCATCCGATGACGGCTTCCAAATCGTAGGTGTTAAGAAAGCCGCAAACTCAGGAGTTGTACTTAGGGTAACTAACGAACGCCAGGTCCAAAAACTAAAATCCGTTAATGCCATAAAAATGGCAGGGCTGCGTTTAGAAACTCCAACCGGTCGTCGCCCGCGTATTTTGGTTAAAGATGTTCCCCAAAACTTATCCGACGAGGTATTTTTAACGTGCTTATATAGACAAAATATTAAAGATGAAATAAACATCTCAGAAGATCAATTTCTCAAGTCTATTAAAATAGTAAGGCGCCGTAATTTCGATCAATTTAACCGTAAGTGGGTAGGTGTCGAACTAGACCCGGCAATTCGTAAACATCTAATTAAATCGAAAGAAAAACTGTTTATCGATTGGGCTACGTGTAGGTTTGTCGACGACGTGGAGCTAGTTCGATGCACGCAGTGTCAACAATACGGTCATGTCTATAAGTTCTGTCGCGAGAAAACTCCTTGCTGTGCACATTGTGCTGGCACTCATCAAACTAAAGACTGCCAAAATAAAGACCGCAGTGATTTTACACCGACCTGTGGCAGCTGTAAACGCTATAAAAAACCCAGTGACCACGCGACTGGTTCTCCTGACTGTCCAACCTTTAAGGCAAAGATGGAACAGCTAATTTTAACAACTAATTATGGATAGATTGGTAATAGGACAATTAAATCTCCATAACGATAAGGCGGCTACGTCGGAGCTGAATAGACTCGTTACTGAATACAACCTTGATGTAGTACTTATTCAAGAACAATACCAAAGTACCCAACTTCGTAATAAAGTACTACAACACAACACAAAAGCTCGCGCAGGTATATACGTCTCGCGCTCTTTTTATACAGTAACGGCTATTACTAATCTTTCGTCCCAACATTGTGCCGTAGCTGTTCCAAACTTAAAATATATATCATTAGCTGCTATTTCCAGTATTCCGATCCTGTTGCTCTTGCATCACCTCCGACACGTTCTACGATCTCTTGCCGGACAAAAAATTATTATTGGTGTTGACGCTAATGCCTCATATCCTCTTTGGTACGGTAAACTACGATCCAACGACAGGGAGCGTAGATCTGCAGTAGAAGAGTTCATTGCTGAACTAAATCTCACCATCCATAACACCCCCACGCACCACCTACATACAGTAGCCCTATGGGTAAATCATCTATTGACGTCACACTTTCTAGTGCGTACGTTCGTTTGAATAACTGGCGCGTGATTCCAGATGCGTCTTGTAGTGACCATCGTTTGATTGTGTTCGGGTATAACCCACAATTACCTGTGAGCTCGGAATCTAATACGATTGATTATATATATGACGCTAAATTTGCTAACTGGAATCTCTTCCGACATTTATTTTCTGCACATGCCAAAGATTTTACTCGCCATTCATTAACAGTGTCAGAACAATCAGAAATAATGTCTGATACTTTTACCTACTGCGCGGATATTGCTATAAGTCGTCATTCAAAAATAAAAACTCAAAAGTGTGAATGGTGGAACGACAGCTGAGTTAAAAAACGGCAAGACTTTAGGAAAGCTAGACGCCACCTTAATAAACTTAAGCGCCGTCGTTTGGAAGGTGACGAATATGTTAAAGCTCTTGCTAATTTAAGAAAGACCCGATCACACTATCGAGCCGCCACTGCATTAGCAAAAAGAAATTTTCTGCTAAAAATTACGGATAGATTAGAAAAAGAAGGCCCTTGGTCTTCTATGTATCATGAAATCAAAAATCGTACGAAAAATAATTTATCTTTTTATAATAATATTAAAATTAACGATACGTATACGCTTAGCTTAGAGGAGACAGCGAACGCTCTTTTGCATACGTTAATTCCGGATGATAATCTAGAGCGCGATAACGAATATCATCGTGAAATTAGATCGCAAGTTGACGTGATACCTGTGTCCCCCATGTCGAGCCTTGTAACGTTAGACGAACTATTAAACACCGTTAACAACTTACCATCGAAAAAAGCCCCCGGAGAGGATAAAATCTCAAATTATATGATAAAACATGCGTGTTTAGCGGCCCCGGACTCTATTTTAAAAATAATAAATCGTTGTATTGCTGAAGGAGTTTTTCCCAAAATATGGCGCCAAGGATATCTTAAAATTATTCCAAAGTCCGGTGACAAGCCTACGGATGACCCTAAATCTTATCGTCCCATTACACTTCTGCCGTCCCTTGGTAAACTGTTAGAAAGATTGATAGTTCCTCGACTTCTACCACGAGGGCCCACGTTAAATAAACAACAGTTTGGATTTACCGCCGGAAAATCCACTATCGATGCAGTGCTGTCTATGAGAAAAATGGTAGAATTGTCACGAAATAATTATGTTGTAGGTATTTTTTTGGATATTTCTGGTGCTTTTGACAACGCTTGGTGGCCGATGTTATTGTTGAAATTAAAAACAAGGGGGTGTTATTCAAATATATATAAGCTAATTAAATCGTATCTAGAAAACGGTCATATGAAATTGCAGCTAGGGCATTACGCAGTGTCTAAACGCCTTACTCTAGGCTGCCCTCAAGGATCAGTACTTTCACCATATCTATGGAACTTAGGATTTGACGATTTATTCTCATTAGCCTTGCCGGAAGGATGCTCGCTTATAGGTTATGCAGACGACGTTGCTTTAATGATACAAGCTAACACACGAGCACAGATAGAGTCGCTGGCTCACACTAGTCTTAATTTGATCATCAACTGGGGCTTGAGAAATCGTTTAAGCTTTGCGCCCCATAAAACGTTTTACTTAATATTAAAAGGTTCGCTCCTATCATCTCCCAGTATAAAAATAAATAATAGCACAATAAAGAGAAAAGAATCGGTAACATATTTAGGTTTGGTCATAGAAAAAAATTATACTTTTATAAATCATATTAACTATATCGGTGAAAAGGCTAAACGGAATTTCTTATCCTTTGCGGGCATATCTACCTCGACATGGGGTTTAACGTTTAACACATTAAAGATAATTTATAACGCCACGTATTTAGGTTGTATCTGTTATGCTTGTTCAGCGTGGGCTGATAAAGTTACTTCAAAATCAGCGTCTAGCACTAATATTTCTATGCAAAGCATATCGCACTGTAAGCTCCGAAGCTTTACCCGTTTTATCAGGCGTCTTACCATTAGATTTAGAAATTCAGCGTCGGGCTTCAATGTATTACAATTCTAGGAATTTTACTAACCCAGAATTTATCAACTCGCAAGCCCAAACAAAAATACGTCGCCTTTTTAATCCCGTAATCGACGTTACTAATGAATTAATTGATGAATGGCAGTCGCGTTGGTCTTGTTCAACTAAAGGACGGCATTTATATAACTTTTTCCCGTGCATCCTGGATCGCTTAAGTAAAACTTGGATAGAAATAGATCATTGTGTTGCACAGTTTCTCACTAGCCACGGTAATTTTAAAGCTAAATTATTCTCGTTTAAATTAGTTCCTTCTCCCTTTTGCGAGTGCTCTACATTAAACTGTAAATATGAACAAACTGCACATCACATTCTTTGGGAGTGTAATATTTGGCAAAACGAACGTCGTCAAATGCTTGATAGTATCCAATGTATATCCGGTGTAATTTATTACTCCGATCTTGTGGGTACACGTGGGAACTTCCGTGCCTTCAAACGATTTTGTCACACTTACTACTGGAAGCAAAATTAAGTAGGCCATTCTGGTAGGTCCCTAATTTCCAAACTTCCGTGGTGTAATAGCAATCAGGCTTAACCTGATTGTAAGTCTCATTTCGTAGCATTTTTATGCTTTTAACATTTTGCTGTCTCCTGCTAAAAAGGGAGGGAAACAGGATGTATTTTCCTACTCCTCCTATATACTTCTGATTAATTTCGTTGCGGGATCCAAGACAGCTTAGCTTTTCCCCAGGGCACCCTGAGCTCGCAACTCAGAGGTTATCAGGACGGTTGCCGCTGTTGATTCTGGTTTACAGAAGTTACAGTGGTGGGAACGAGAGGTGGGCCCATTGCCCTTAAAAAAAAATTAGTGAATTGTGAAAAAGTACGAGTGCAAAATTTAAAACAATAATTATGACGGAGTTTTATTTTATTAGTTTATATGGACATCCACAATACCAGAGGTCTTGCAGTTGCGTTGCCGGCCTTTTAAGAATGAGTAAGCTCTTTTCTTGAAGGCCCCCAAGTCGTAACCGTTTGGAAACACCCCTGCCGGTAATTAGTTCCACAACAAAGTAGTGCGAGGCAAAAAGTGTCGAGAGAAATGCACAGTTGTGGATTTCCAGACATCGAGATGGTGAGGATGGAATTTCAAATTTTGACGCGATGTCCGATGATGGAATTCGGTGGCAGGAATTAATTCAAATAACTCGTCGGAACACTGTCCATGAAAGATACGATAAAAGACACAGAGTGAGCCAACATCTCTGCGCAATGCCAAAGGGTCGAGCCGTTTCGAAATAGCCAGGTCGTCAACGATTCGAACCGTTCTACGCTGAATGCGATCAAGAGGAAGGAGCTGGTACTGAGGAGCTCCGGCCCAGAGATGAGAACAGTACTCCATGTGGGGCCGAATTTGAGCCTTATAAAGTTGAAGGCGATGGGCCGGCAAGAAGTACTGCCTCGCTCTGCTGAGCACACCGAGCTTTTTGGAGGCTAGTTTAGCCTTACCTTCCAAATGACCGCGAAACTGAACGTAATTCGATATGTCGAATGTGAGTCAATCAATAAATCGTGAGTCACGAATGTGATGACGATGCGGCAATATGAAGCCGGCGGCTTACTAGTCGGCCGCGAGGTAGAGAGAGTGATAAACGTTCTTTTTGTGACAATATTTATTTTGAAATTATGCCATCCTGTGTGATAAACAATTGTTAAAACAATTCATGTTTTGAAAAAAGTTTTCCGGGAACACTTTTCACAAGTAAATATCCTAATTTCCATAAATTTAACAAAACTGAAATAATGTTTGATATAATTTCTCAGAACACAAATTTGAAGCGGCATTGTGACAGTGTGGTAAGTTAACATACGAATAAATTTCCCCAAACATTGGGGAAATATCCCTTTTATTTAGAAAATATATGTTAAGGTTAGACTTATTATTTTAATTGGATTCACTGTACTATATATGTATATACTACATATATACATATTTATAAAACATGGCTCGCCGTGTTTCATGCTGTTTCGTGATTGATTCGCCAACTAGCGCTAGAAGATAACGTCATAAAATCATTTACCATAACCAGTCTCAATGACGCAAACATATCAATATTATAACATTATAAATCCTTGTCAAAGACACCCCTGTGTAACCATCAATATTAATTATTGTAAAAAATTAGAACTTGTGAAGTGCGAATTTTTTAAAGGTAATTTTTTTTTTCATTTTTTTGTGTGTAATTTTTTTTATAATTTACTTTTTTTGAACTTAATACTTAAACTTTACTGTCTTTCTAACTATACTAACTATATCCATTAAAACTACAAAAAATATGCATTTTAAAAATAGTAGTATTTTGTTTTCTAATAGATTTAATTTTATTGCAATTAATTCATTATATGCCAAGTCGAAAATTATCTTTTTTTTAAGGGGCTGACAAGACCTAATTAGTTGAAATTGATGTTATTAATCAGTTTTTTAGAAAAAACTATTTGTTATAGCACATCAAAAAAAATGTTAATATTCATCATATTTCCAAGATCGTGGCCAGACTCGATACATAATTGAAAAAAATTAGCTCGATAGAAAATAATTGCGAAGATTGGTCTTAAAATCATCATTAACGGTTCCACATCTTTATTTCTTTGACGTATGGGTCTGCAATTGAAAACATGAAGTCAGCATATTCATACCTAAACCGCTACCGAATCATATTTGACAAATAATCTACACTTTTTTTTAATTTCAATATTTATTCATTTTAAGACCCTGGCTACCAGGTTACACTGATAGTGTGGTCTCGCTTACTCCGATAGAAATAGACAGAGTGACCGATTTTGGTGTTGACAGCGTCTTAATATTTCCTTGTTACGGGTTGTCTGGAAGAAATATCTATTACTAGAGATAATCTCGCCCATTGTACTTGTTTTCTATTATTTTTGTTATGTTAGTGTTTACTGTGTACAATAAAGAACTAAATAAATAAATAAATAAATAAGCTCGCATTTTATTTTTCATTTTATTTGTTGGTTTGCCAATTATCATTCTTGTGTGTACTTTTAGTTTAGAAAAGAAGTTATATATTACTATTAAAGATGAGTCTTAAAAATGTATAATAAATAGTTAGCATTATAAGTAAAAAAAATATTAAAAACCTATTGAATTATTAGTTGTAATTATTTAGAGTAAAAATGTAAAATTTGCTGAAAAAGGTTCGTAAAAATATTATTCATATTGTAATTAGTGCATATTTACATGTGTAAATATGCATTAACATAATGGCATATGTAAAGTAGATAAAATAAATAAATTTCAAGACCTTCTAAATTTGTTTGTTTTTGACGTAGGAAATAGTAATACAAATAAAATGCCAAATATAATTAATATAAGTAAAACGCATTATAATTTATAAAATTTAGTAAAATATTAAACCAGTAAATGGAAATTTGAAAGCCAATGCTTGCAACACTAATCTCTAGCACACGTACGTAATGTTTTACGATGCTTGCAAGTGTTGGCGTTGACTTACGCACACATGTACAAAAGTTATCTTCACCGATTTGTTTCTAATTGTTTACAATGGCTACGTCTATATTTTTTGTAGGTCTTTGCGCTAACCTATACGCTTGCTGGAACAGGTTTATTAAAGCACTATTACTGTTCGGAACTTCTTTGACGATTCTGTTGTCGTGTCGAAAGATTGAGGACGACGTAGTTAGCACAGACGCTTGAGGAATTTCATTAGATATGTTGAGAACTTGTAAATTGAATTCCTTAGATATCTACTCATATGGTACCGATTACCCTATTGGTATACCTCTTTAAACTTAATCTTAATACATATATAAATTACGTGTCGTGTTATTTGTCCGCTATGGATTCCTAAACTACCGATTTCAATGAAATTCTCTAGATATCTACTGTTTGGTCCAACTTAAAAGATCGGACACTTTCTAATGGGAACATTTTATACAAGTAAGAAGCCATCCATAAATTACATAACACGAATTTCATGATTTTTTGACCCCTCCTCCGTCCTTGTCACAGCTGGTCATATTTGTGAGACCCCCCTACCTAGTGTGATGTCACATATTTTACAATTTTACATTGGAATAATGATCTTGTTCGATTATTTTTTAATGTATAATGTATATAGGTGGCTTTTTAAATTTACTGATGTAAACTTAGATATTAAATATTATATTTTGAAAAAAATGTGATGTCACAAAATTTGGGACCCCTCCCTACCCCTTGTCACACAACATCATACTTCTTAGACCCCCTCCCTCCACCTTAACTTGTGTCGTAATTTGTGGATGGCCCCTAATTTGTATGGCTAAACAACGTTTGCCGGGTCAGCTAGTTTTATACTTACGCTAGTTTAACGCCTCTGTTGTCTAGTGGTTCGGTGTCGGTGTTGACCACATGGGGCTTCGGGTTCGATCCCCAGGTCGGACAATTCGAAAAATGTGTTTTCTCAGTTTTTTGATAAAAACAACCTCGGCCTCCCTTGGTGGAAAGAGAAACCATCGGCTATAGACACCAAATATTATATTGGTGCGTTGCTATCCATATGGCTGAGTTGGAATGCCACTCGCATACGTTTACTAGCTTTTTTTAATCATAAGATAGCAAACAAGCAGATGTGTCTCCTGATGGAAAGAGTCAACCGTCGCCTATAGACACCAAAGGTGTTAATAGTGCGTTTCTATCTCGTGGCGAGGTCACATGTCACATGCATAAGTTTACCGGCTCCTTTACCCTCCAAACCGGAACATGAGAATGACAAGCACTGACGCTGTTACGATAGGAATAGATAAGGCGGTGGTACCAGACCAGGTTGATACAATGCAGAACTCTAATTCCTAGTAGCCACGATGTTAGTGACTCGTATAGCCAATCTATCGCCTTTTATAACCTGCCTGACAGAACGGCAGTTTGGTATATTCTTCAAAGGAGCCTGGAACCAACACAGGGAAAATGGTAATATAGTAATATGGTAATGTCACTACTATAAGTAAACTTATAACTGTACGAGAACCGTGAATTTTCTTTGTACGTCCCAGTTTTATGACCGAGCTATGAACGTCGGCACGGGGTTGTCACTTGAGAAAATGTACCTAGTTGATGTAGTATACGCGAGCGTAAATGCGACTGTCGTACGAGCCGAGCAACAGCCCACTCCCATGCAATATATGATCTGAGCAGAATAGGCTAACCCCTAGACCACGGTGCACTCAGTTATTATACCATATAAAACTTGAAACTCCATTTGCAATGTTGATTAAGTGCAGCGCCATCTCTCGCGATACGATATCATTAACTAAGCCGACTTAGTGTCGAGTGAGTGTCGACATAGTTTATACAGCATGTGTAAAAATTGAAAAAATGTCCTGTGTCCAAATCTACGAGCACTTATGTGTTCGTAGTTCCACGTTTGGACCTACGAGCACCCAAGTAGTAATAGGTTCAAGCTTTTAAATTTCTCCGGTTATTTTTTGTATTGGATCTAAAAATGTTTCTAAAATATTGTATCAATTAAAATGTTTCCGATACGCTGTATATTAAATCCCATGGTGAAAAAATGACCAGTCCATCCACAGATCGGAAACATATCCAGTCTCAAGCAAGTTATGTTTTTTAGAAACATAAAAAACTCGTAAATAAGTCATCGCCTCCGTAGTCTAATGGTCCGATGTCAGTGTTGACCACATGAGGTCCTGAGTTCAATTCCGGGTCAGGCAATTCAATAAAAAAAATAGTCCTTAAAACAAGTAGATAAGTGCCCGGTTGATGATAAGCTTGCCACCTATCACATGTTGAGACTAATTATCTCTGGCTAATCGTTAGTACACTGGTTGTACCTCTGTCTACCCCTTCGTGGATACAAACATGAAGATACTTTTTTGGATAAACGAAATAAAATGAAAATCATATCTATTAAAAACATTCATAAAATAAAACCATTAAAAACCATTCCCTAAAATTGTTCCAGCTTCGAGTTTTCCGGGAACCGTTTAAAAGTATTAACTAAATTGATTTATCGGTCATTACTCGCTTCACGGCACAGCTAGGACGAGCCAATTCTATTACCTCTGATAAGCGAGCTTCAGAAACACCAAAATGGAGAATCCATATGTAATCTCAACACGTTTTTCTATATTATATTAATAGGTGAAACGAGTTTTATATTTATTTTTAAAAACAAAATTATTTTTATTTTAATTTATATCGCCAACCGGTTTTGCCTTTTACTGCATCTTTATAAATATAATATTTAGAAAAGTCTCGTAGCCATGAAGATATATCTATAAAAGTGTCGTAGCACTGTAGACATTTTCATGGCTACGAGACTTTTATAAACATTTTGTTTATGAAGACGCAGTAAAAGGCGAAAACGATTGCCGATATAAATAAAAATAAAAAATAAAAAAAATTTAAAAAATAATAATGAAATGAAAGAAAAATATCGACACGCAGGTTCAAATCCCGCGTGTTGATATTTTTCTTTGTTGTTTTTAAGGTTTTTCCATCTGCTTGTTTGCTATCTTATGATATAACAAAAAATTAGATATAGAAAAACGTATTGAGATTAAGTCGGCATTTACAGTGCTACGACACTTATATATTTTACGACATCTTCAGGGCTAGGAGACTTAGAAATATTATATTTATGAAGACGCAGTAAAAGGCGAAACCGGTTGGCGATATAAATCAAATTAAAAGTGATTTGTGAAACATACAAGTGTATTTACATAATAACAGATAGAGTTTCACTAAGTGCCGACCACAAAAAGTGTAAAATATATTATTTTGTTCTTAAAAATAGAATCAAAACTATTTTGACGTGACAACGTCTTATAATTCGATAGAGCTGGCTGCACGCACGAAAAAACATGATTCATGCGGCGTTACCTCGCTCTGAGGCGTTCCGTTTAAGGCTTGGAGTACAAGCGAGAGCTTAAGACGTTGTCACGTTCAACTATCGTCTGTAAACCAACTTTACAGACAACCGATTTTTTTTAAGAATAAAAACAACGTTGCCACCACCACCTATCACATTGTGGTACTAAGTATCTTCGGCTAATCGTGGGTGCACTTGTTGTACCTCTGCCTACCTGTTCAGGGATACGGGCGTGAAGATACTGAAGAGTCGTCATATGTAAAAAATTTCACCTAAAACCCTGCTAGCTAGTTCAAAACCTCATGCATTATTTTCATCAAAACAACCATCAGTGTTTTCTTTATATATCATAAGATACCAAACAAGCAAATGACTCTTCTGATAGATGAAAAAAACTATATACACCAAGGATGTCAATGGTGCGGTGCTACCCGTGTGGCGTGATGGCAATGCCACTTGCATAATTACCGACTGCCTTGCTCTCCAAACCTTTGTTAATGTTTGTTACTCAAACACTACTAAACTACTGAACGGAGTTAGATGAAATTTGACACACAGGTAGATAATAAACTGGAATAGCACACAGGCTACTATCCCGGAAAACTGAGTCATTCCCACGGTATTCACCGAACTCTTTTATAATGCAGCGAATTGTACGGTGCACTTTGCATGTAGCATTAGGTAGACCTCGCCTTGCTACGTGTATCTAAGCAGCGCACCATTAACATCTTTGGTGTCTATAGGCGATGGCTGATTTTTTCAATCGGTAGACTCATCTGCTTGTTTACTATCTTATGATATAAAAAACTTGTTTTATATACATGTTATAAAACCAACTTTACAATTTTTAACGTTAAAATTGTATGGATTTTCTTTGTACACAAAGAGACCGTTGAAGGCATTATTGCTTTAAATTTACGAGGAATTCAAATGTTCTTCAGTGGTCGGCGTGCCAGCATGCCATCGTCTTAAGCTTAAATGACATTCTACAGAATACCGGGGTTTTAGAAGGTGGAATTCTTTACATACGGCTCTTCAGTTAAAATTAGATTTTATATATTTTATATCTATTTTATATTTTTTTTATAGCTGCACCCTGTGTTGGTCAAGGTTCCTTTCAAGAATAGACCAACTGCCGTTCTGCCAGGTAGGTCATAAAAGGTGACGGATTGGTTATACGTGTCACTACCATGGTGACTACTAGGTGGTAGAGTTCCGCAATATTTTGCCCGGGTATTTAATACCCCTGCCTTACCTATTCCTGCCGCAATAGCATCAATATTTGTGATTGCTTGTTATTGTCGTGTTCCAGTTTGAAGGGTATGGTAGCTTGTAGACCAAATACCCGGGGTATTTGATACCACTGCCTTACCTATTCCTGCCGCAATAGCTGGTTTAGAGAGTAGGGTAGCCGGTAGCCGGCATTTCTATCCCGTCACACCCATACTGATTTTTATTATTAACGCACTATTAACATATTTAGTCTTAATAGGCGAGGGTTTATCTTTCCATCGGGAGAGCCATCTGGTTGTTTGCTATCTAATGATATAATATGTATAAACAATAAAACAGTTATAACGAAACTTAGACCACCCAATAAATCATTAATCGCCGAATAAAATAATTTTCTAGATAAGGTCCCGCCCAGAAAGCTAATGGAATAAAAACGATTAGCCAGAACCCGCGGAACATAAATTCTGAATGCCGCAATATAAATATTAGGAAAAATATGGTGAAAGTTCAGTGCAAAATCTTGATTTATCTCGCTCCACTAGCCCTGGGTAACTAACGCTTTGTGGATGGTGAACTGCAATTATGCGCCAAGCTGGAAATAAAAAAAAATTGACCCGAATGTAGATCGACATTGGGAATGTTTAACAAATTGCGAAGCACATTGGCTACCTTATTGATAACAATTAGGTATGGTATAAACCATCAATTTAACCCTGTGTTAATCCGGCCTCCCTTTAAAGAATAGTCATTTGCCATTATACAGTTTTTTGTTTGTTTGTTTGGTTGTACGCGGTAATCTCGAAAACTACTGAACTGATTTGAATAATTATTATTTTTGGGTTGGATAGCCTGTTTATCGAGGAAGATTATAGGCTATATAACACCGTGCTACGATCAGTAGGAGCGGAGTAAACAAAGTCTGCGCGAACGAAGTCGCGGACAACAACTAGTTAATAATATTTGAGTAAGGAACTAAAGAGCCGCTGCTTTACATCCAAAGAGCCGCATGTGGTTCGCGAGCAGCAGGTTGCCGACCCCTGGACTATGTGGTAGACGTTGCGCCCGGGTATAGGGTACCACTGCCTTGTCTAATCCTGCTGCAATAGCATCAATACTTGTTATTATCGTGTTCCGGTTTAAAGTAGCCTATACATTCATACATGTGGAATTGAGACCCCGCCACGCGGATTGCATCGTACTATTAACATCTTTGGTATCTATGGGCGATGTTTTCTCTTTTCATCAGAAAATCCATCTGATTATTTGCTATCTAAAGATATTAAAAATGGCATTATAATGCATAGACACAGCCTTATGTCTGTAGCACACTTAGCTATTGAGGAGATTCTGCGAAATGTTTCCATTAGCGACTTTTATTTCTATTTCTCTTCATTTTTAGCACTTATTAACCTATTTTATAAATAATATTTTTTCTCAAATAAAATAAATCCATTGATTCTTTAGTTTTAATTGTATACATTTTATTGTGACCAAGGTTTGATGTACCTTGATCAAATTGTTCGGGTGGTGCCCGAAGGTCGTATCAAAAGTTTCCGAAACTGGCGTACAAATGTGAAGAAAGCAAGGGTTACTTACACCGTAAATCATTTGGCGTGAAGATATGGTTGTACATGTTAATATTTATAAATTACGTGTTACGTTGTTTGCCCGCCATGGATTCCGGAATCACTGAATATTTCAATGAATGTTGTAGATAGCTGCTGTTTGTCCAACTTAAGAAACTTTCGTATTTCTAATTATATTTGTGTTTTAGCACTCACCCCGTCATTTCAGACGAAACTAGTTTGTCCTAGGCCTAACCGATTCATCCTAAACGTGTCAGGATATACTAGTCTCGCCTAGGACAATCTAGTTTGGCCTAAATACTTTAGGCTAAACTAGTTTTACCTAGGCCGATCTAATTTTGAATTATTATTCAAGTAGATTAAGGCTTACAATTTCAAAAGCATACAATTATATAGGTAACTAGCTGTTGCCTGCGACTTCGTCCGCGCGGACTTCGTTTGGAGTAAACGAAGCTCTGCACTGCTCCTCCCCTGTAGGTGATAGCGTGATAATTTGTAGCCTATATGTTGACCCGACCTGTTAGTAATATTCATGCAAAATTTGAAGTAAATCCATGCAGTAGTTTTTGAGTTAAGCCCGGACATACATACACACAAACAGATAAACAGATAAAAATTCTAAAAACTATATTTTTGGCTTCGATATCGATTGTAGATCACGCCCCTAGTATTCTTTTAAAAAAATATTCAATGTACAGTTTTGACTTTCCTACGATTTTATTATATGTATAGATATTTAATTCAAACATTGTGTAACTATTAAAAGAGTATTATTTATAAAAAAATGTATTTAAAAATATTCATGAAAATTCAGAATCAAACCAAAAGTAAACATCATCTACATCTTGATTAACATTACTTTCTTACAAAAATACAAACAGACATACGGCCAAACGGACTTGCGAACATAGTAAACACACAAACACACAAATATATAAACATACAAATGCATAGACAAACACAAACATTACGGAATATACATACGTATACTTAAAATACGTGCTTGAACACGGAAACAGATCATCATCAGTCATACTTAAATATTATCACATTCCAACAATATTACATAGGTACATAAATGTGAAACTAATAACCTCCTTTTTTCATTGGTTGAAAGTAATTTATTAACCTGCGAAAATTTTCTACAATATATGCAATGTATGCTTAGTTACAAAATTAAATTAATACAGGTTCAAAAATTCAAATACGCAAGTTACCATACGATTGTGTGTAATGAGTGAAAAGATACCAACTACTTGAACTAGGTAAGTCCAAGAGTCAAAAATCAATTTTCACTATATTTATCAAAACATGGATAAGTTTAAAAATATTAGTAGAGACTAGACTAGTAGGGACACGAGAGAGGTATCACAGGTTTCGGAGGTTACAACGTGTTTATTTTGTCACTTGTAATGGTTAAGCCTAAAACTGGTTAAACTTAAAATATTTAGACTAAACTAGGCTATCCTAGGCTAAACTAGTATTTCCTGACACGCTTAGGATCAACCGATTTGTCCTAGGACAAACTAGTTTAGCCTGAAATCAGGTTTGGCCGGTAACACATATAATGAACTTAAAAGGAAAACTATCAAGACTAAGTTTACAAATAATAGTCGACCAACTTAAAGTGTACTTAGGGAAGAATTCACAAGCGGTGAACCTGTGATGCGGATATATCCGTCAATAGGTTAAACATTCATAGTATGAAAAGATGAAAAATTCCTCTTGACAGTCCGCCGTATTGTGATGTACAAATACGGAACCCTCAATGTGCGTGGCCCGACACCCACTTGACTGGTTTTTTGTGTTAAGAAAAAGAAGAAAATCAACATTGTTTAAAATTTCATTACCACAAAGTGTAAAGTGTGGTAAAGAAATAAATATGTTAAAAGCACTTAGCGCTTTGAAAACAGACATCTTGTTTCTCCTTGCATAAATAAAATCAATGTAAGCGTGCTAGTTTCATGAAACCTTCCTCTCGTATAATGTTCTATTTTAAACTGACATTATTAAAGGAAAACTATAAACATAAATGTGAAGCCACACTAGATCAGATTCAGCTTAGATAAAGTTACGATACACCTACACGTATTGAATTATTCTGGAATAAAATAGCAAACAAGGTAACAATAGACATCTAATATCTTAATATATGGTATTAAGATTAATGGTAGGTTGGGAATATTACATCCCAAGGCATAAGATTACCAGCTACCTTACCCTCTAAAACGGAACTTGAGATTAATAGGCACTGGCGCTTTTGCGGTCGGAATAGTTAAGGCAAAAGCACTTCCCCGGGCGAATTATTGTAAGACGCCTATGTATGTATATTCATCAAATTTTTACACGCCCTAGATACATCCTAAAAATTGTTTTTTTTTATACCATAAGATAGCAAACAAGCAGATGGGTCTCCTGAAGGAAAGAGTCAACCATCGCCTATAAAGACCAAAGATGTTAATGGCGCGTCGCTATCTTGTGGTCTAATGCCCCATGCATAAGTTTACCGGCTACCTTACCCCCCAAACCGGAACACGACAGCGACTAGCACTGATGCTTTTGCGGCAGGAATAGGCATGGCGGTGGTACCAGACCCGGTCGAGCCGATGCAGAACTCTACCACCTAGTAGTCACGATGATAGTGACGCGCATAGCCACTCGGTCGCCATTTCGACCTGCCTGGCAGAACGGCAGTTGGCCTATTCTTCAAAGGAGCCCGGGAACTACACGGGGGAAAAATGCTGACGAATATATTTGTAACTAGCTGCAACGTACAACCCACTGCATTATAAAAGTATTTAGATAATCCCGCGGGATCACAAATTTTTCCGGGATAAAATGTAGCCTACGTGCTATTTCAGGTATCTACCTGTGTGCCAAATTTCATTCAAATCCGTTGAGTAGTTTTTGCGTGATTGAATAACAAACATCAAACATCCCAACTTTCCCATTTATAATATTAATATAAATTATTTACTCGTAATTAATTCTTTACAGTTGTATAAATGTTATAGATTATATAAAACATATTGACTGTGGTCCCACGAACAAATTTTTTTTTTTAATAACAAGCTGAATTTTCGTAAACAGCTTCGTTTTGACGAGACAACCATCTTTTCTATTTTTAAAAAATCTCGAATCGGGTAACTAATAAATACAGATAAAAAAGAAAAGTTAAGAGCATCGGACTAAGAAAAGTTTCCACTTTACGTCTAGGACAAAGTTACCTTTAAAATAAAATACCTAATAAGTAATAAGCTGTTGTGAGAAAATCAGGTTGTTTGTAAATTGATTAATATCAATTTAATAAAAATAACTACGTTAAAAAAACCGACTTCAAAAACTAAAATGTAAAAAATAATAAAGATTTAATATTAATTAAATACTACCTAATATTTATATGTGCTATTTACTAATAGGTTTGAAGTCGGTGCCAAGCCAATTCGGCACGCACGCGCGGGCAGACGTCGTTGATGGACGCGGACGTCTTAAATACATAAATTTTTGAAAGAAAGAAAGAAAATATTTATTTGCAAGAATATGGGTATTACAAGTTGTTAAAAATAAATTAAGCTACCAACATATTCTACCATTATGTGGTGTAAATTCTAAATTAAAAATTTCGATGCGTTTTAGCTTAATTGATAAATCTGCATTAATTCACATGACCATTTAGTTTAGGAATTCTGTTGAATAAATTTTAGTATTTTTTTTTTTATTATTCTTCGTATTGATTGAAGCTGCTTATAATATTAACATTTAGTTGCTCTTTATTAGGTATATTTACGCATTTTAATCTTTAAAGTAATCATTTTACTGTATTAATTTGCTCGTATTCATTTCAGTGATTAAAATATTAATATTTGTTTAAGGCTTGGCACCGACTTCAAACCTATTAGTAAATAGCACATATAAATAATAGGTAGTATTTAATTAATATTAAATCTTTATTATTTTTTACATTTTAGTTTTTGGAGTCGGTTTTTTTTAACGCAGTTGTTTTTATTTTATACTTTTTAGTGTATTGTTGTATTGTCAATTATTTATGGATAGACCTACAACAGATGCTGCGCGCCTTAAAAAATATAGATCTCAAGAAACCGGAACGGATAAAAGTAGTCGTCTCCGTAAAAATGCTATTCGAAACACAATGTCACGTTCTTATGAGGCTATTAAAGATCATGAAAAACGTATGTTGGCCATGAAAGCATACATGAAATTACGCTAACGTCAAGAAATTTTTGTACGGTATAATTCTTAACTCGGTAAGATCCAAGAGCGTATAGCGAATGAGTCTTTTGAGTGGAGAGCTAATAGACTTGGTCTCAGTAATGAGCGTCTAGCGAACGAATCTGCCGAGCAGAAAGCTCATAGAATTGGTCTCATTAAGGAGCATTTAGCTAAGGAGTCCGCCGAGCAGAGAGCTACGACACCGTACAGCAACCGAGTCTGCACAGCAACGTGAGAACCGGCTAGCGGCAGCGCGTCAGACGTCACAAAGGCTGAGCGTAATTTTATAACCACCGTACGTCAATATGCTGAAGTACCATGCACAATCTATCAGAAATTATTATATCCAAAACAAGACACGTCATTAGCCACAGCACATTTTGATTTCCTTCCGGAGGAGCTACCGTTGCTGGACTACCATAAAAAGAAGAAAAGTTCCTTCTCAGAACTGGAACAACATGGAAGTTATATCTATCTCCTGAACTGACCGAATTGACAGACGTAGAACAAAAACTTTTGTGCCAAGAGTAGTTCCTTTTATAACTAATTACCACCAAGCACCAAAGTGCTCGTCAACACCAATCAAATGAGCCCAAACTCGATAGAGTTGTGTCATTTTAGTACTAAGCTCCTATGGCCACCTTCTGGCTTCATCATCGGAACTTGGATAATCCTAGTTACCACCAAGCACCGTAGTGCTCGTCAACACGAATCAAACGAGCCCACTCGATAGAGTTGTGTCATTTAATTACTGAGCTCCTATGGACACCTTCTGGCCTCGTCATCGGACCCTGCAGGATCCTAATTACCACCAAGTACCAAAGTGCTCGTCAACACTGAGCTCCTATGGTCACCTTCTGGCTTCAACATCAGACCCTGGAGGATCCTAGTTACCACCAAGCACCAAAGTGCTTGTCGACTTCGATCAAACGAGCCCAAACTCGATAGAGGTCTGTCATTTAATTACTGAGCTCCTATGGCCACCTTCTGGCTTCATCATCGGACCCTGGAAGATCCTAGTTACCACCAAGTACCAAAGTGCTCGTCAACACGAATGAAACGAGCCCAAAGTCAATAGAGTCTTGTTTTTACCATTTAATTACTGAGTTCCTGTTGTCGCCTTCCGATTCCATCATCAGATCAGGTCTATCTCATAATAAGTTTTCATTGTCATCCAATTTACATACGTATACAAAATTTCAGCTCAATCGGTAACCGGAAAGTGGATCAAATTTACTTGCAAGATTTGATTTCAGACATCGGCATAGGTAAAATAAATAAAAAAATGCTCATAAAATAAAAACTACTGGGCGTACCTGAATCAAATTTTAATGGGACCAATTCGAAGCTATTTCGCATCAAACAAAAAAAGAGTCACGTAAATCGCTTCAGAAACCTCGGAGAAATCGGTGTACATACATAAAAAAAAAATATATACCGGCCAAATTGAGAACCTCCTCCTTTTTTAAAGTCGGTTAAAAATCTCATAATTCCGAAACTTTAGAGTGGAGGACTCGTCAGGAAAACCATCCAATGTGTAGGGTAAATGTGTCATAATATAGGTAATCAAGCAATTAAAGAAAAAATATATATAAAATACCTAATAAGTAATAAGCTGTTGTGAGAAAATCAGGTTGTTTGTAAATTGATTAATATCAATTTAAAAATCTCATAATTCCGAAACTTTAGAGTGGAGGACTCGTCAGAAAAACCATCCAATGTGTAGGATAAAAGTGTCATAATATAGGTAATCAAGCAATTAAAGAAAAAAAATATTGTTATTAATAAATATTTTTCCTTTACTGTATCAAAATTTTCAAAGCACCATAACTTTATTAGTTACCCGATTCGAGATTTTTCGAAGATAGAAAAGATGGTTGTCTCGTCAAAACGAAGCTGTTATCAAAAATTCAGCTTGATATTGATCAAAAAAAGTTTGTTCGTTTTAGCTAACTACGCAACGTAAAAGAAAAATAAAAAGTTTTTTAATCGATTCAAACATATTTTATTTTTCTTTTATTGCTTGTGATAAACCTGTTATTTATTACTAGCTGTTGCCAGCGACTTCGTCCGCGCGGACTTCGTTTACTCCTCACAGGACCTCCCCGCTAGGTGATAGCGTGATAATATGTAGCCTATGTGTTGACCCGACCTGTTAGTAGTATTCATGCAAAATTTGAAGTAAATCCATGCAGTACTTTTTGAGTTTACCCTGGACATACATACAGACAAACAGACAAACAGACAAACAGATAAACAGACAACAGATAAACAGATAAACAGACAAACAGACAAAAATTCTAAAAACTATATGTTTGGCTTTAATTTCGATTGTAGATCACACCCCAAGTATTCTTTTAAAAAAATATTCAATGTACAGTTTTGACTTTCCTACGATTTTATTATATGTATAGATATAACATCCAATATACAATACATTTATTGACAGCCATATTTATTCATTAATAGCATTTGAGATGTTTACGTGACAGAATGGTAAGTTAATTGAAATAGGATGTATTTGAGGGCAATAATTTACTGGTAGAGTAACCAAAGCGAAGTTCAATAGTGGTGTGCTGACAGGCGACATCAAAGGCTTTGATGCACGATAATTACACACCCTATATACTTCGAATGTATTCCAGGATTGGCATCTACTCGTATTTGATAACTATAAGTTTGTCCTTCTGTTGTATGTATTTTCGTGAATTCATCTTTTGTTATCTTGGTTCAAGAAATATTAAAAAAGTAAAAAACAGTACCTTCACGCTCGTTTCCTCAAAAAAGTAGGCAAAGGTACAAGAAGAATTTAAATATCGGTATTTTGTGGTAACGTTATTGCTCGCGGCAAGACATAACGCTATTTTCAAGCATAGTGTTATCTACAAATGACACAAGTTGTCTTCTGCATTAGTTGGCGATCTAATCACAAAACAGCATGAAACGCGGCGAACCAATCATGAATCAGCATGAACTCGCATACATATCGATATTATCCCGCTATTTAACGTTAACAATTTCATTCTGTTATTTGAGAAGCGATACAATATATAGTGTTTCAAAATAATTTTATTACTGAGGTATCGCTACAGTAATAACGCTAAGTATCGTAAAATATGTTCTGTTATCTGATAACGTTTTAAATCCTTGGATACAAATAGTGCACCCACGATTACCTGGAGATACTTAGTTCCACATTGTGATAGGTGGCAATTTTTATATGAATAAAAATAGGAAGCGCGTTTTAAATTCATTAGCAGCCATAACATTTTTAAATCCTCAAAATTGCCTGTAAAAATTATCTCAATATTTGTTTAAATTATCGAAACGTATTGGTGTGAAGTGCAATTGTGATGGTTTGAGAGAAGGTGGTGTAAAAATGCGAATACCGGTTTTCGTTAATTAAAAAAAATAACATGTAAATTGTTGCGGAAATTAATTAATTCAACTTCATAACTGGGTCAAATACAACGGTCCAGGCTAATGTAAGCCTGCTTGAACCGGGCATGTACCGAGTAAAATTAACCGGAATTAAATTCTTGTGTATGCTTGAGCTAAGCTTAAGTAGGTTTCAGATGTGTTGATAGTCAGCCGAAAATTTTATTTTCAACATTTCTTTACCAAAAATAGTTGCACTTTCATATCTACATGTCTTTGATTATGCATTTGAAAATTTAACACAATTGGTAGAGTTACTTTTAAGTTACGGTGGTTAGAAACAACATAAGATATTTATGTATATGAGAAACCAAACCGAACCAAAAATTGAGCTCTGTGTGACGCCCATGTTAACAGTCGCTAGAAAGCTATTCCCATTAATATTAAAATTCTGGATACTTCAATATAAATAAATACCCATTCGGAGAGAATCTTATGATCATAGTCAAACGTAATTTTCACAAATATTATAAGTAGCGTAGGCAAAAACGAAAAAGACCAATCTATATATCGAAGTAGGCTATATCACACTATGCCAACCTAAAGGCCATTGCGGGTCTAGACTAAAATGTAATAAAATTAGATTAATAACCAAATTCAAAAAATAATTTACTATTCTTCATTCGATAAAATCGGTAAATCCATACTTCAATACTAATATTATAAACGTGAAAGTCTGTCTGTATATTCGTTTGTCTATTATGCTTTCACGCCTAAACCGCTAAATTGATTTTAATGAAATTAAGGATGGTCATAGATTTCCCCCGTGTTGGTCCCGGGCTCCTTTGAAGATTAGACCAACTGCCAGGCAGATCGTAACAGGCGACCGATTGGCAATGCAAGTCACTACCATCGTGACTTCTAGGTGGTAGAGTTTTGCATTGTCTCACCCGGTTCTGGTACCGCCGCTTTACTTATTCCTGCCGCAATAACTCTCTGTCGTGTTCTGGTTTGGAGGGTAAGGTAGCCGGTAAACTTATGCATGTTGCATTAGACCTCGCCACAAGATAGCAAAGCACCATTACCATCTTTGGTGTCTATAGGCGATGCTTGACTCTTTCCATCAGGAGACCCATCTGTTTTTTTGCTGTCTTATGATATAAAAGGAAAGGTGACGTCTCAGGTCCAAAATAGGCTAAATTTTTTTTTTCAAAAATCAACCCCTAAGTCGCTGGGATAGGGGATAAAAGTTTGTATAGAAACTATATCGACGGTATGTAAATTTACCCGCAGGTGAAACTACGTGGGTCAGCTTCTACACCACATGTTACACAGTATCTCATGTGAATATAAATTTAAAAATTATATATTGTAAAAATTATATAAATGAATATAAATTTAAAAATTATATATTGTAAAAATGATATAAATGAATATAAATTTAAAAATTATATATTGTAATTCAGCGCGAGGGGTACACCCTCGCGCTGAATTTGTTACGTAGTTAATAAATAAATAAATAAATATTCACGGGACAAATTACTAATCTAACCTAACCCCAAAGTAAGCATATTATTTGCTTGTGTTATGGGTGTTGGTCAACGATACTAATACATAGAAATACATATATAAATACTATAATATATTTAATAAACACCCAAACCGGAAATACAAAATTTATGCTCATCACACAAATGCTTGTCCCCGTCGGGAATCGAACCCGAGCCCCGTCGATTGCGTAGTCAGGGTCGCTAACCATTCGACCAACGGGGCGGTTACATATTAACATCTTTGCTGTCTATAGAAAATGGTTTCTCTTTCCATCAGAAGAGCCATCTGCTTGTTTGCTATCTTATGATGTAAAAAAACACAACCAAAATTACTAACTTATTGATCATCAAACTTTTGGATCAAAAATTGCTTTCCAGCCATTTTACCCAGTGTGTTTTCACCGTTACCTACTAAATTTGTGTACAGTGTATTTGTGCCAGAATTTGATTAAAATATTTGTCAATCAGCACTAAAGCTGAATAAAACTATTTAAAAATTTAAAATCTAAAATATTAAACGCTCCGTTAAATACATGTTTGACTAAAAATATATTGAACTGTCGGAGTAATAAACGTCGACGAGGCAAACGTATTCGGGACTACATTTCCGATCAGAAAATAAAATACCAAAAGCATGAAGCGAATTACGAATTGCAGTCGACGCGAGTTTTAAACAGGGCTAGTCGACATTTTAAAAAACAAAATGTATTGCTTACTTATATTATTAATAACTAGATTAGCGGTCGAACTTCGCTCGGATGATACATTTTCATGGGTATACGGATTATCACAGATATAACACAGACCTAGATAAATTTTCATAGTAATTATGGTATTCGGTTCATTCTGTCTACTTCATAAGAGACCTGGCGTAAAGATATGTATAAGAATGTTGTGTATTTTGGTAATATATAATATAAATGTCATAAAAAAACTGAAAATTCTGGTTTTGGTTAACGTAAATCAGCAAACAAACAGATGGATGGATTACAGCTGGAATGGATTAGGTGGTAGTACTAGACCCGAGCAACACAATGCAGAACTCTATCACCTACTTAATACGTTATAATGTCAATACACCTGTTAATCAATAATTTGTTTATAGTGGTCATTTTATCTCATGGGATAGTAAAGGAGCCCTCATAATCCAATGAAATAATATTTGTATATAGACGATTTTTTGACGGTTTCGGTGTTGATCCATGCACTTTTTGAAAAATAGACCAACTACCGTTTTGCTAGGCAGATCGTAAAACGCAACCGATTAGCTATACGTGCCAATAACATCGTGACTACTAGGTGGTAGAGTTCCACAACATTTTGCCCGGGTATTTGGTACTACCACCTTAACTATTCCTGTTTCCTGTATTCCAATAGCGTCAATGCTTGTCACTGTTTGCTTTCAGTTTGAAGGGTAAGGTAGCCAGTAGACTTATGCATTTGGCATTGTCATCCCACCACCATTAATATTTTAGGTGTCTATAGGCGATGGTTGACTCTTTCTATCGGGAAAGTCATCTGCTTACTTTCATTAGATGGCTAATGATATAAGAAACATAAAAGAAGGCGACGTTTAAGATGTTAACGGTGCGTTGATATCCGTAGACAAAAATGTAGTGTTCACTTAAATTGTTGCTTTCACTCCAAACTGGAAGCATTGACGTATTGCGGCAGGAACTGGTAAGCAATTATACCAAACTAGGAAGAAAATTTGCGTGACTCTTTTTGTTATAAAGTATTCACTCTGTATCAAAATATACCTCTAGCTCCATCTATGTTGCAATATGTGTACTATACTGTCATTGTAATAATGTCCTATGTGAGAGGGTAGTAAAATAAATACAGTCTGCACTGAATAACCGACGCGTTTACTTCAGGTTATGGGCTTTTCCCAGTTTTTTTAAAGTTTTATAGTGTTTAAAACGTTAGAAGTTAGTTACAGTCGTGTTGTGCAAGATGTCAACAAACTATTTAGCCAGTGTGCCTAAATTAAAGGGCAGGGAAAATTACGATGAGTGGACTTTCGCGGTCGAAAATTTACTCGTGTTGGAAGGTACGCTACATTGTGTGAAGCCTATGGCGGGAAGTGAAATTAAACCCGATGAAGATGCTAAGACGCGGGCCAAATTATCCCTAACCATCGATCCTGCTTTGTACGTACACATCAAGAGGACGACAACTTCGAAAGAGTTATGGGATAAACTAAAATCCCTGTTTGATGACTCAGGTTTTTCGAGAAAGATTTCGTTGCTACGTCACTTGATTTCAATAAGACGGGAAAATTGTGAAAGTATGACCACTTATGTGACTCAAATTGTGGATACATCACAAAGATTGAGTGGAACAGGTTTTGAAATAACGGATCAGTGGATCGGATCGTTAATGCTGGCAGGTTTACCAGATAGATTTTCACCTATGATTATGGCCATAGAACATTCTGGTATTCAAATCACCGCTGACGTCATCAAGACAAAATTGATGGATACAGAACCTATAGAGATTCAGACAGCGACATCTAGTGATGGACAGAATTCTGAATCGGCGTTTACTTCAAAATGGTCGAAACAAAAACCCAGACCTGGCAACACTAATGTCACTAATAAGAGCGGGAAGTCAATGTCAAATGTTAAAATTACAGGAGGAAATAAAAATATAACCTGTTATAAATGTAAAACTCCGGGTCATTATCGAAATCAGTGTCCAATGGTGGAAAAATCGTGTAAAAATAAAATTACAAATGCTTTTAGTGCAGTTTTCCTAAGTGCCACATATGGAAAAGATGAATGGTACGTTGATTCAGGGGCTAGCGCTCATATGACTGCCGTGGAAAGTTGGTTACAAAACGTTTCAATTGAAAATACATTCCCTGATATTATAGTGGCAAACCAAGAAAAACTTCAAGTCTCAAGCAAAGGAAATGTCAGAATATCAACGAAGCAAGGTTATGATATAACAATTAAGGACGTTTTGTGGGTTCCAAAACTTACGACAAATTTATTGTCAGTGAGTCAATTAATCAAAAACAATAACAGTGTTTCTTTCTCGGATAGTAAGTGTACCATATACAATGCTAAGAAAGAACTGGTGGCTGTTGCTAATTTAATTGACGGTGTGTACAAGTTGGAATTAAGTACTACACCAGTGACAAATTGTTTAATGGCTAAAAGCAATGCATTATTATGGCATAGAAGGTTGGGACACATAAACTCGCATGACTTGAATAAAATGAAGAACGGCGCCGTGGAAGGTGTCAGCTATGAAGGCAGCTCAGATATGTCAAAATCAAACTGTATAGTTTGCTGTGAGGGAAAACAGTCACGCCTACCATTCTCTGCAGGTACAAGAGCGACAGAAGTGCTAGAAATAGTGCACTCTGATGTATGCGGACCTATGGAAACAAAATCTATAGGGTCAGCAAGATATTTCTTACTTTTTGTAGATGATTACACCCGCATGACATTTGTGTACTTCATGAAAGAAAAGAGTGAGGTGTTTAAATTTTTTAAAGAATTCAAATCTATGGTGGAGAAGCAAAAGAATACCAATATTAAAATGCTACGGACAGATAATGGTGGAGAGTTTTGCTCGAAAGTGATGGAAGAATATTTAAAAACATCTGGTATCATACACCAAAGGACAAACCCCTACACTCCCCAACAGAATGGTATGTCCGAAAGAAACAATAGAACTATTGTTGATAAAGCGAGATGCTTGTTATTTGATGCAAATTTAGATAAAAAGTTTTGGGCAGAGGCGGTATCCTCAGCTGTCTACTTAAAAAATCGTTCTATAGCATCAGGCCTAAGTGACAAGACGCCTTATGAAATGTGGTATGGAAAGAAACCAAAGCTGAACCATATACGCATTTTTGGTAGCCCGGTGATGGTGCATATTCCCCATGAAAGGAGAACCAAGTGGGACAAGAAAGCGCAGCAGCACATTCTTGTTGGTTACTCAGAACACGTCAAAGGATACAGAGTATATGACATCATCAAAAACCAAGTAACTACCAGCCGAGATGTAGTGGTGATGGAAAGAGCAGTGTCAGAAGGAGAGCCTGCAACTTGTGAGGCAACTTGGCATGTGGAAGAAGAGTTTCCAGTTCCTAGAGATGATGATGATGGCGATCGTTCAGTGGGGGCTTGTAGCAATGCGGAACGATCTCAATCAAAATCGGAGACTCACTACAGCTCAGATAGTGAATCATCACATCAGACATTTTATGAAGTGGATGAGACCTATGTTCCAGGAAGCCCTTCATCAAGCAGCAGTCCCATCAGAATGTTGGATTTAGATTCTGATACTTTCAATAGACCCAAGAGGGAGCGACGAAAACCAGATAGATACAAACCCGGCTTGTTGGCCACCTCAGATCCTGAACAGACTCTGGCACAGGCCCTGAGAGGTCCCGAGAGTGTTCAATGGAGAAAGGCAATGGATGAAGAATTGGAGTCATTCCGAGAAAATGAAGTGTATGAACTTGTTGATGCCCCACAGGGAGCTACAATAGTGCAATGTAACACCCACCGTGTTAAAGAAAAAATTTAAAAGTGATAGTGAAGTGCAATATCGTGCGCGACTAGTAGCTAAGGGTTTTACACAGAAACGTGGAATTGACTATGATGAGACCTTTTCCCCGGTTGTGCGGCACTCTACTTTAAGGTTATTATTTGCGCTAAGTGTAAAGCTAGGACTAGACATTACACAGTTAGATGTTAAGACTGCTTATCTTAATGGTAACTTGAAAGAGGATATTTACATGTGTGTGCCTGAGGGCTTTACATCCCAATAGGATGGAAAAGTATTAAAGCTGAAAAAGGCAATATATGGACTAAAACAGTCCGCCTTGGCTTGGTATGACAGAGTACGAGATGTTTTGTCTAAAAATAATTTTAAAATATGTACACATGAACCATGTATATTTGTAAAGATGAGTAAAGATGTAAAGGTCATATTAGCTTTGTACGTAGACGATTTCCTCATTTTTTCTAATAATAAGGTTGAAACTGCAAAGTTAAAAAGTATTTTAAATTCTGAATTTAAGATTAAAGATTTAGGTGAGGTTAATCAATACTTAGGCATGAATATTAATGTAAAGAGAGACTGTAATAATTATGAGATAACTGTAGATCAGCAACAGTACATAGAAGAATTATTGCAGAAATTTAAACTGACTGATTGTAGGACAGCTGATACACCTATAGAAAATAAATTGAATGTGGCAAAAGCAGAATCTTGTGCGCCAGGAATTTGCTATCAAAAACTTATAGGATGTCTTATGTATTTAGCAATTATGACAAGACCTGATATAACCTATGCCGTTAGTTATTTAAGTCAATTTAATACTAGTTACAGTACCAAACATTGGAGTTATGCCAAAAGAGTACTGAAGTATTTAAAGAAAACTAAATCATATTGTTTAAAATTTAGTAGTAAGAGAGAAAGCTTAGTAGGTTATGTGGATGCTGACTGGGCCAGTGACAGCTTAGACAGAAAATCTTACACTGGGTTCTGTTTTGTAATGTCTGGCTCAGCTATTTCTTGGCAGAGCAGAAAACAGAGAGTCACAGCCTTATCAAGCACTGAGGCTGAATATGTAGCGCTTTCTGAAGCTTGTAGGGAGGCTATATACCTAAGAGAGCTATTGTATGAGCTAACTGGATCTTTGGTAGTAATTAAATTAAATTGTGACAATCAAAGTGCATTGAAGATGGCCACAAACCATCAATGCCATAGTAGATCAAAGCATATTGATGTTAGGCATCATTTTGTAAGAGAGACGATCAAAAGTGGAAAGATAGAGATCAGTTATTTACCTAGTAATGAAATGCCTGCTGATTTATTAACCAAAGGTCTAGGTAGTGTTAAACATTACAAGTTTATGGAAAAGTTAGGTATTGTAAAAACAATATAACTTTTTGTGTAGTTTTAGTTTTGTTGTTTAACACTTAGTTTATTTTGATAAGTGGGGGTGTTATAAAGTATTCACTCTGTATCAAAATATACCTCTAGCTCCATCTATGTTGCAATATGTGTACTATACTGTCATTGTAATAATGTCCTATGTGAGAGGGTAGTAAAATAAATACAGTCTGCACTGAATAACCGACGCGTTTACTTCACTTTTAGCAATTGTATATGAGGACTACTCCAATTAATTTATAATATTTAAACCAAAGGTTGAGCACAAATGTATTCTATTTCCAATATGACATACTAATACAACTCAGGTTCCACCGCTCAACTTTGCATAAATACTTTTTTGTAGAAATATATATTTATTGTCTTTATTATATAAAATGCCACTTAAAAACTTATCTATATATTTATACATGTCAAAAAGTTTAAAAATTGATACATTCGCTAAAATCGGTGACGGAAAACCTATACAAATATTCCTAGGACTCAAAAATGACTTAACTCAAATTGAGTCTCAGTTGCCAATTGTGCTGTAAATGAGTTTAGTTCGGCTTTGTCGGCACATGTCATCCTTGGTTTTATGTCAGGATTTAAAATATAAATAATGCCTTTAGTGGAGGAGACAGTGGGAGATCGTCCTTCACCCATCTGATAACCAGATGAGACGTATATTTTATCAAATATTATTTATACACAAATATGCCTATAATTACTTGCCTATCAATAAGTGCTAATGGCTATTTTTAATTAAATTAACTTTAATCGTTTTTTTTTCGTCACTTTCATACTTTTGATAACCAAATGAAATTTATTTCACTGATAATTTTTAACACACAGAATATGCCTATGTAGGCTTGCCTACTCATTTCTACCTGGCAAGCAGGTGTGAACATGTAAGTCAATATAGGTGACTCCATCGATCTGCTAACTTATCGAAAGTTATATCAAATTTTAGATTATTACAAAATCAGTCACATATACTTGCCTGCAAAAAATCGTACTCAAAGTACTGTTGCCAAGCTAAAAACTTGCCATGAGCACTTTTGGATAAGGAAGTAATTATAGGCATATTTGTTTAAAAATAATATTGATAAAATATACGTCTCATCTGGTTATCAGATCGGTGAAGGTCGATCTTCACCGGCTCTTAGACCACTTCTTGCGCAGTGAAATGGTGCAGAAATCAATCGCATCTGCACAATAAAGATGCTGAAATTAGTTATCACATGTAAGAAGAGTCATAATTTAAAGCACTTAATTTACAATAAACCAGCTGACCCGACAAACGTTGTTCTGCCAACTTTGTGTTTACTTTTCCGTTTTTTTTCTACATTTTTTACATTTTAAACCTAACCTGAACGTCCATGAATATTTTAAAACCAAAATTACCCAAGTCGGTCCAGCTGTTCTCGAGTTTTAGCGAGACTAACGAACAGCAATTGATTTTTATTTATGTAGATTAAAATAGATCAATTTAATTTGTATGGGAATGGTTTTATGTTTAATGTATTAAGTAAACTAATTTGAAGTTTGAAGTAAAGTGTTCCGCGTTTATAATATTAGTATGGATAGGATTCTTTTCTGGATCCTTTACGGTAAAACAGTTCTATATTTATATGGCATAAAAGAGCTGTAAGGACAATTTACATTCATAACTCAATCCCTTGAGTAATGATTGTAAATCGTCCTTACGAAAGAGAAAAATTTTAAGTAACCAATATTCTACCGTTCATATTTTAGTATATATTTTTCAACTTCAGGTGTGTTCGTAAGAGTATCAGCTTATTTAAAAGTATGGTGAAATCCACCCGCTAAATGTAAGGAACAAAAATAATCTTGTGCATACATCTTGTCTCCATGGTATAAATAAGTATTTTATATGGAAATATACACTTTACAATAAACTTCCCGAAGCCATAAGAGAATTACTAGGAAATTACTATAAATTTATATTTTATCTCTTTAAAAAGGGTTTTATACAATCTCAGATTATTTAGAAATACAAAATGCTTGAATGATTAAATCTTTTACGAAGCAATGAATACGTTTTTACTATGAGCTTTATGAAATTACAAGAGATCTGGTGATGAAACAAACTTAAATTTATTTAAAAAGACAAAAAGCTTGGAATAAATTTTTGGTCATTCTACCAAATTCTTACTTTTTGTCATATGAAATAATTCTTGTCATTATACAATTTACAACAAATTTAAATTACAATTTACAATTTACAACAAAGAAAAAACCACCTCGTGGTCTGGCCTATTCCACTCAGATAATGAGATTCTGGGTTCGATCCGTAGGTCGGCCAAAAATGTTGTTGAGGTTTCTCGCGGTTTTACTCGAAAATCCAAAATTTCAGTGACCGTTTTGAATCTAGTGGGTTGTGTGTTAATACCCCGTTACTTACTATAGGAGCACGAAAGTGGGTTATAATTGGAAATAAATGATAATCGTTAACACGTCGGTTAAATGCAGCGATAAAAATTAGCACTCATCCGACTGACCAATGAACTGGTAAATTTTGGTGAACCGTAAAGTATATAGACGTTCGGTTTACTCTGCCTACCGTGCAAGAGAACTGGCGGGGTGATATTTGTAAAGACAAATATTTAAAAAAAAGTGTAAGGCCACATTTCATTAAAGAAAACTGTATTAAGGCGGGGGTATTAATAATTCGTTCATCGTCATTATAATAAAAATAACAATGATCACAGAGCAAGTATGCATTGAGTGAGTGAGTGAGTGCCTAGTAATGCATTGAGTACATCTCTTTTACTCCCTAGTCAACTCGAGCCAAACTTACCTGAACTAACGTTACCTAACAGAGAGTGAAGGCTCAATGTCATTCAATATGTAACTAAAAAAATCAGTGCTCAGCGAAACTTAAGAAATTTGTATTTCAATAGTAGTAGTTGTATTGTAGATAAAAAAGATATTCCATGAATTCCTTTAACCGAATTTTCTCAGTATGTCGCGCTCCAATCCGACAGCAATTATTATAATGCGTATTCAAAATTACCTGTGTAAACTTATTTACATAAAACACTGTTTTTGTTTCGATTTTAAATATACCAGAAATATACATAATAATTAAAATTATTCAGATCTTTCATTGCTATCTTTTACATAACTTGTCCACTTTGACAACTTTTACAGCCCGTCAAATTGTCGCACTTGTTCATTTCATTTGCCAATAATACTATTGTTACTATGCGCTTAGCGACCAATTAGCGACGAGCGTCGATAATAGAGCCAATCATTACTGCGTGATTTTAATAGAAAATAAACTAACTATTAAAAGAAAACAGACATCGTAGAGCCGTTTTTCAAAGAGATTTTGTTTGCAGTTACTAATCTGTAGGTTTTCCGTTCACCGGCTAAAATACATCTTAGTAGTGGAGGATCCCACTATAAAACGACCTTTACCGAGCTGGCTAATGGATGAAAAGTATATTATATTCATTTAAATAAAGTCCTAAAGTCTTAAGTCATAACCTCTGAGGTCTAATGGTCCGGTGTCAGCCTTGACTACATGAGGTTTAGATTCCTGGATCGGATAATGTAAAAAAAGTCTTATGAGTTTCCTGCTTAAAACAACGTTGCCCGGGATGGGAAGAGTGCCCAGTTGACGTTAGGCTTGCCACATATCACACTATGTGAAACTAACTGCGTATCTTCACGCCCGTATCCTCAAAATGGTAGGCAGAAGTACAAGAAGTACACCCATGATTAGCTGAAGATACTTGGTCCCACAAATGTGATAGGTGGCAAGCCTATCGCCAACCGGACACTTTGTACTCAGTATCTTGTTGTACCTCTGCCTATTTTCTTTGATACTTTCATTTTTAAATATGTCAATAAATATACTGCAAATGGGTTAACTAAAAATTTCACAATAAGTTGACAGTTTCCATACCAATCGAAAGTATAAAGCGTATAGAATATGCAAACGTTGCGTCGACTATTTGTGTTTCGTCACAACTCTTGGATATGGAGGTATAAATAGATAAATCGATAGTGGTAAACCATAACAGATCTAAAAGCATTAAAACTATTGTTTTATATAAGCTTTGATACTGTTTCTGGTTGATTATTAGAAAAACAATTTGGTAACAATTTGAAAAAGTTAATAATCATATTCTGGACTGAAATTTTCGCACAGGTCCCTCTGTTCCTGACGCAATAACGTCAATACTTAGGGGCCATCCATAAAGTTACAAGAGTTTCAAGATTTTTTTTACGCCTCCCCCGTCCTTGTCACAGCTGGTCACATTTGTGAGATCCCCCTACCTAGTGTCACATATTTTACAATTTTACATTAGAATAATAATCTCATTCGATTATTTTTTTATTTACACAGGTAGCTTTTTAAATTAAGTGTTGTCATACTTAGATATAAAATATTATATTTTGAAAAAATGTGTTGCCACAATATTTGGGACCCCTCTCTTCCCCTTGTCACACAATGTCACACTTCGTCGACCCCCTCTCTCCCCCTTAACATGTGACGTAATTTATGGATGGCCTTTTACCACTGCCGTGTTCTGGTTTGAAAGGTAAGGTGGCCAGTGAACTTACGCATGTGACATTAAGAACCCGCCTCAAGGATAGCAACACACCATTAACATCTTTGGTGTCTTTAAGCGATGGTTTCTCTTTCCAACGGAAGAGCCATCTGCTTGGTTGCTTCTTCTCTTCTTATGATATATAAAAAAAATTTTACTCATTCTTAACATTTCTAGTTTCTATAGACAATGCTTTCACTTTTAATCATGGAAGCTATATGCTTATTTCCTATCTCTTGACATAAAAAAATCATTTTCCTCCATGAAATTCATCTCGCAATAACGAAGCAATTACGAATATCAATAATAAAAATTCTCCGTTCTATAATGAATGATTGTCCAATTACTCTGGATTTATACAGTTGTGTCCATAATTGCCGAAAAAAATGGACATATACATAATGTACTCTTATGTAGAGTCCAATTGTACAGCTTACATGAATGTGAATTCCGTGTTGGTCCCGGGCTCCTTTGAGGAATAGGCCAACTGCCGTTCTGCCAAGCAGATCGTAAAATACGACCGATTGGCTATACGAGTCACTAACATTGTGGCTACTAGGTGGTAGAGTTCTGCATCGGCTCGACCGGGTTTGGTATCGACACCTTACCTTTTCTGCCGCAATAGCGTCAGTGCTTCTCACTGTCGTGTTCTGGTTTGGAGGGTAAGGTAGCCGGTAAACTTATGTATGTGGCATAAGACCTTGCCACAAGATAGCAACACATCGTTAACACCTTTGGTGTCTATAGGCGATGATTGACTCTTTCCATCAGGATACCCATCTGCTTGTTTGCTATCTTATATTTAAAAAAAACTTATAACTAGTTGTTACTCCCGACTCTATTCGTGTCATCTTAAAACATTACTTTTCTTAGCTCAAACAGATAAAAAGTAGTCTACAGAATATCTCCTATAATGTATATACTGTATAACGTATGATGTATATAATGTAATATACACAAAAATAATCATAATCCTACTGGTTAATCCTGAGACTGGTTCAGAAAAACAAACAAAAAAATGTGAAAAATTATTATTATAAAAGCTGGAGATTTTTTTGTATAGATAGACAAATTTGTAAAACTATTTTGACAATACTGGTACAGTGCACCTTTTTGAGATCAAAATAACCTATCTGTAAGCCTAGACATATATTATCTGTATGCCAAATTTATATAAATTTAATCAGTTCAGCTTGAATAAGCAACAAACATATACACACAAATTTTCTCATTTATAATATTAATAGGATAACACTTATATTTTGCGAAATAACATTTGCAAGTAACTATTAGCGGCACTCTATTACTTGTCAATAGAAAAGACTAGTCTCGTTCAAAATTTAACGTGTGGTTACATTACATAAAAGTAGCGTAGCAAATATATTTCGTTTGATGGGACGTAATTGGCTCTACAATGCGTAAAATAATATTTCGTAGCAATAACGGTTTTAAAATGTGTGTGATTTGCCATTGCATGCTCCTTTGAGCATTGCTAAGTAGGAAAAACGGTGTCAATTTCAAAGACATTGTGTTTATTTTCTAAAAAATAACGCCTTTGTGTCTGTTTGTAATGCCAAGATAACCCATTTTCTATTTATTCTAGCATATGAATGTTTGCAAGTTATTCAAGTAAAAAACTAATTTGATTTTTTTTTTGTTTATTCGTCTATTTTTTCAAGCCAGTACGTCGATAATTTACGATTCAAGCCGGATACTATAGCGGTACTTGTACCGACGCTCTTACGGCTGGAATGGTAAAGGCGGTAGTACCCTATTTACCATTCCTGCCAAATCCGAGCCGATCCGGGAGGCCATATAAATAAAAATGTGAATGATATTTTAACATCGGTGTGGAAAGGATGCAAAAATGTTATAAAACACGATAGCAATAGGTACCGACATTATTACGACGTGAACAGATTATCTTTTTTTTTTAAGTATAAGATAGCAAACAAGTAGATGGGTCTTCTGATGGAAAGAGTCAACCATCGCATATAGTCACCAAAGATGTAAATGGTGTGTTGCTATCTTGTGACGAGGTCTTATGCCACATGCATAAGTTTACCAGCTACCTTACCCTCCAAACCGGAACACGAAAGTGACAACCACTGACGCTATTACGGCAGGAATAGGCAAGGCGGTGGTGCAAGACTCGGGCGAGACAATGCAGAACTCTACCACCTAGTAGCCACGATGTTAGTATTACTACCTGCCTAGCTGAACGGCAGTTGGCCTATTCTTCAAAGGAGCCCGGGACCAACACGGGGAATATCTGCCTTCTATCCTTTAAAAAAACCGGCCAAGTGCGAGTCGGACTGGCGCACGAAGTATTCCGTACCATCGACACCGAGTATAATAAATAGCATTGCCATCTATAAATAAAGGCAAAAAATCACGCTCGTTGTATGCGAGCCCCCTTAAATATTCATTTTATATTAATTTTTTGTTTTTTAAAGTGAATATATAACTAAATATTCTGTGAATATTTTAAGCGTCTACCAGCTGTCGTTATTAAGATCGAGAAAAAAATGCAAATAAATCACGTTTGTTGTATGGAAGCCCTCCTTAAATATTTTATTTGGTTTTTAGTATTTCTTGTAATAGCAGCAACAGAAATACATTATCTGTGAAAATTTCTACTGTCTTACCATCACGGTACGTGAGATACAGCCTGGTGAAGGCGGGCAGCGGAGTCTTAGTAATAAGGTCCCGTTTTACCCTTCGCATACGGAACCTTAAAAACGTTCATTACATACCTACGTAAAAATATGATTGAGTGGTCCTTATTTTTCTAATCAAGAGACGTTGCTCAATATTAAAATAGAAATAATAAAACCCGATATTCTCTACATTGTGTATTACAGTTGTAAAACAACTCGCAACAAGCAGAACAAGCGGGGAATAATCAGCACAGGCAACCCCCAGGCAACTATGTAGTTCCATCCGATAGTTCCATGGTGCAACTTCAACTTTTATAACTTACTATGGTAATAACAATGAAATTTCACATCCGGTGCCCGCTCTAATTTGAGCTTTAACTGTACGCCATAAAGTGTAAGTTTGTATTACATTTAATATTTTTATTTTAAAATTATACAGTTTATAACAGTGTTCCGATTAATAAAAATTCACAAATGCCTATGTATTGCTTTTTAAAAAGTTTCAATTTAAAATTGCAATTAGCGAATGCGACAATAATGAATATATACGGTTATATAAGTTCTAGACGTGACTTTTTTACTCAAAGTCACTTCCAGAACTTTTAAGACTTTTAAGTGAGATGACCATCGCGATGCAATGTCCCATATAATATATACTATATATATATATATATATATATATATATATATATATATATATATATATATATATATATATATATATATATATATATATATATATATATATATATATATATATATATATATATATATATATATATATATATATATATATATATATATATATTAATTTTGACATTTTTATATTTTAAATTTGATAATTGAATACAATGATCATTATATTATCAATAATAATATAAATGCAATTGTATTATTAATTAATTATTAAATTTATTAAAATTTAATTAGCAATGACCACACAAATATAATGTTGACATCGTAAAATAATTTATTTGTAAGTTAGTTGAATTTATTTGACATTTATAATTCGGATATTATTTTGTAAGTAATTACAGTTAATTTAATGGGGGATAAAATTATATACTAGGAAACACCTAAATGTTTAGGGAGAACCGTGTTAGCTGGCAATACAGAAATTGTGTTTATTTTTAAGTTTACCCACTATCATTTTTTTAAAAATATTTTGTTTATGTTGTATCTAAAACTAAACTGTCAGTAAAGAATATTACGTCCTGAAGATGCTTTAAAAAGCGAAACCGGTCGATAAAATTGAATAATTTAGTGTATAATAATAGTGCAATAAAAGTACAAGTGAGTGATAAACTAGATTCAACTAAAAATAATGGAATTTCACCAAGTGCCGACGATTGAAAGTGTAAAATCTATAATATATACGTTTACCGGTAACCTTACTTTCCAATAGACATGGAAATTATTATTAAACTAGCTGTTGCCCGCGACTCCGTCCGCGCGGATTTCGTTTACTCCGCTCCTACTGGTATGGGTTCGTAGCGTGATATATATATATATATATATATATATATATATATATATATATACATATATATATATATATATATATATATATATATATATATATATATATATATATATATATATATATATATATATATATATATATATGTTGACCCGACCTGTTAGTAATATTCATACAAATTTTGATGTAAATCCATTTAGTACTTTTTGAGTTTAACCCGGACATACATACAGACAAAGAGACAAATATTCTAAAAACTATATTGTAGATTACGCCGCAAGTAGGTATTCTTTTTTTACAGTTTTGACTTTCCTACGATTTTATTATATGTATGGATTTTTTTTAGATTAGCTATCATGTTTTTATTGTTTACGTAATTTCAAACAAAAACATAAAATTACTTAATTTTAATGATGAAAATAAATTGACAATAGACAAATGATGTTGGTTATTCTTATCTCCATTTAACGCTAATTTTTTACAGCGTCATAGAATGCGTAGTCAATTCAGTGACGTCAAATGAAGTTTACACTTTACATACTTAATGGCATTTTCATCATTATATAAGTGCTTCTCTGTAAACAATGTTATATGTGGACCCATCTGGAGCATATACAAAAAGGTTATTGGGGGTTATTGACTCCTGAAAGAGCCACATAAAGCTGGCCATGTGAAAAGCAACCACTACTAAGGTCAACCCCACCAACGGATAATGTCTGACCCTGGGCTTTATTAATGGTCATGGCATAACAGAGACTGACAGGAAATTGCACTCTCTTGAAGGAGAAAGGAAAATTATTGGGAATAAGAGGAATTCTGGGAATGAAAACAATCTCACCGGCACCGCAACCAGTTAAAATTTCAGCTTCGATGACGTTTTGCTGCAGATTAGTAATTTTGAGCCGAGTGCCGTTGCAAAGTTTTGGAGGACATAAATTTCTAAGAAGAATTATCTGTACACCGATTTTCAAAACTATTTTATGGGCTGGAAGTCCAGGTGTGTTAAGGGAATCTAAAAATTCCACGGGATAGTGCGTGGCGTCTTCTTCTTCAATAACTGTATTAATGGATGTATATTCTATACTATTTCCGGCAACATGTGTCAATATTTTTAAATTAATTGCTGCCGCTTGATCATTACGGGGAGTCAAAATAGCACGTTGGCATAGCCAAGAACCAGCTTGATTTCCAATGTCCGTGGAATTTCCGTAAACAGAAGAAATAAGATCCTGTTGTGATGTAACAGAACAACAGAGATTCTGCACCAAAATAATTTTTCCATCTTCTTGTACAGGGTATGTACCATCACCTATTTTTAATAGTAAATTAGAGAACTCCTGCGCATTTTCATAGCCTCCTAACTGTGCACGCATATTTATACTTAGCTGGGCAGATGTTACAGTGCGCCACAAAATAGAACTTTTTAGACAGGCAGCAATTTCATCGGCTCTTGTTCCTCGGGGTATGATGGGGAGTGTTTGCCGAAAATCACCACAGAAAAGGACTGTAACACCACCCATCGGTCGATCATTCTGCCTTATATCCCGCAAAGTTCTATCAACAGCTTCTACAGCTTTCCGATTTGCCATCGTGCATTCATCCCAAATGATTAAAGAACAATCACGTAACAATTTTGCTTTATCGCTATTACGTGACACGTTACAAACCGGACTTTCCGTACTGTCTAAGTCTATAGGAATTTTGAACATGGTGTGTGCTGTTCTTCCTCCTGGTAATAATGTGGCTGCTATCCCCGAAGAGGCGACAGCAAGAGCAATTTTATTTTGGTTTCGTATTCGAGCCAAAATAATTTTGGTAAGAAAAGTTTTACCCGTTCCGCCTGGTGCGTCTATAAACAGGATTTCACCTGATGCGTTATCTACGCTGCTACATACTTTATCGTAAGTCTGGCGCTGTTCTTCTGTCAAATTTGCGAAGCCACTTTGTAAAACTTGTGCGAGTTCCTCGGGATTGTAACTAATTTCTGAAGCGTATTCCCTGTTTATACGTTCCCCATCATCTGTCGGTGCAGGCAAACCATATTGACTGACCGGATTTCCTCCTATACTTATAACGATTTCTTGAATAGCCAGTAAGGACCTGTTGTGACAAATTTCACGTACCTGATTAGGAATTTCTCCATCAGTATTTAGTTGAGCATGTCTCAAAAAATCCGCAGCAAACTTGTCATGGTACTTTTGCTATAACTGCCTAGCATCTGATAATCCGCAAAAGGTCAATAAGACGGCAAATAAATGTCGCAAGCGATGTGGACTATCGCTTACACATGCCTCAGCTAGAGCATCATCCCAATGCTGATCTCCATCTAATAAATGGCGGGCGAGACACGCAGCCTTGTAGGTGGGGTGTTCAATATCGTCTACTTTACGGAGTTCTGCAAAAGATGTAGGACCGCGTACTGTATGAAGAAGAAGGCGTAAATAGTAACACTCGGAATTATTGGGGTGTATCGTGTACACCCGTCCAATTACATGCTCTTTAAAAATACCAGGCTCGCCATCCACAGCAGTTCCACGTCTCCTACGAACAAAAACACCTTGTTGTTTATTGTAAGTATAATAACATGGCACCTCATTATACATAAGAGACTTTGCGAAATGATCTCTTTCGCAAAGACGAAAGAATGCAAGCAAGGTGGTTTGTCTCGGGTTGGCCAACCTTTCTTCCACATTTTCCGGCTGAAAGTACACTCGCTGCCCACCTTCAAGATGCACGTCGAGGTGAATGACCGGCGGATGTCTTTCATGTATTGGGAAACTTAAAATACGCCAAACTGCCTCAGAGGAGCTTATGTAACGGCCGCCCTGGTATCTTATGACTTCGTCATATTCATTATGGTTTCCTAGCGATATCATGGCTTGATCACTACCTTTATTTATATATTTACATACGTATTTTATAGATTGAACGCTATTACATACTTCAACGTTAATGTGAGCTTGAAATGTTTCAGACAAAACTGGTGAATACGGTACCACCCATCTATTGTCTAATACAATTTCTTGCCCACGGAACCTGATGGAAGTTGTAAAACCACCTTGTGAAGGTGATCTTCGCCGGTACAGCGGATAACCATTTTCTCCCGATATAGTTTGTTCTGTAAATGCCTTAGGGTATCTTTTTGAACACCGACTGTCTTGCATGCATGGTGATTCTCTATTTAAAACGCCACATGGTCCGTGAACCATGTGTGTTTTAACGATGTCATGCAAAATTGGATCTGCACTATGATCTGGAAACTCGGCACTTATAACACTGTCGATAGCTTCGGGTCGGATTTTTTCTGCCAGCCACAGGAGGATGTGAGCGTGGGGTAAACCACGCTTTTGCCACTCGACACTATACATAAAACAAAGAGCTGTACCGAAAACTTTATATTTTGTGAGAAGATCGATCATAAGTTTAAGTTTCAAATGAAAGACTCTAGCAATAATTTCATGTCTGTCATATGACGCCTGTCCTGTGAGAAGTTCCTGACAAATTTCGATCCACTTTGGATTAGTTGTGAAAGTTATGAATAGGTCCGGCCGGCCGTACTTACGGACGTAGCAAAAGGCATCTTGCGTTCTTTCATGCATATATCGCGGACCGCCTGTAAAACTCGAAGGCAAGATGACTAACCGCCCCAAATTTTCGACATTATTATCTGATTGCATTGCGTCACGTAAATGCACGTATTCTTCAGCACGTAAACGACGCTGGTTAGTGCGAATGTACACTAAACGTTCCGTTTCTATTTTTGCGTACATATCCACAATAAATTGACTGAATAAACCACGAAATCGTTGCAAATAAACGAAACAGTTCCACCTTATTTGCAAAAGGTATGAATAATATTGCAGAGCCGATATTTTTTTATTAAAGTTAGTGATCCTTGTAGTAGGGTTCACTTGGTACAATCCAAAATTATACCCATCTTCACCATAACAATATATTATTGGATATTGTAGCGCATCGTAAGCTCGATGAGTCTCAAAAATGCGTTGCAGGCGATCGTCGCGAGTGCGTAACACAATGTCACGCTTCTCATATTCCTGATCGACTAAAACGACTGCGACTTCATCTGCGATTGGTGCGTTGTGTCTCCCGCGGTGTTCACCAATAGGACGTCTATCTGCACTGATGATTATTTTGTAATCATTGCTTCCTTGTGGAATGGACTCCAACGCAGCTTTGAAATTTTCCACGTATTGATTTACTTGATGCAGCATGTTTTGAAGTTCAGATATAAGCATACTGTTAAGCTGGGCGAAATGGCGACTTCTAATATTATGTTGTTCAGTGTAATCGGACACAAAATAAATTTGAAGAAATCTAGGCTCATTATTTGGCAATAAAGATCCGATGAGATGGTAAACCTGACCTTGCACTTTGAAGGTTGGCATGAAGGGACCCTCCGTTATTTGTTTTGCCCCAAATGACGTCATTTGAAAAGCGCTGTTATAGGCACGGATATTATCTAAAAAGTGTTTAGACAGGGGGTGGTCGCCATTTAGAAGGGTTTTAATTATATTTGGGGGATCTTGAAAATTTGTAACAACAACTTTTCCACTTGAACAGCACATTCCATTTGTCTCTTTCCTCCATTTTAACGCATCACAAAAATTGCAAATTTCTGACATACCACCCACAGAGGCGTAGAAAGCGTAGTCAATTCTTGGTGAATATGTAAATCCTGCTTTTTCCTTATTTTCCCAAGGCAGAATAATGTTTGCACCATTATATTCAAGAGGTTCATCACCCTCAGTTGTTGTAATTCTGTTTACGTAGTGCCGAGCCCGGTCAGCTACTAAGCGAGATTGACGCTGTTCTGCTGTTTCTGCTCGTCGTATATCATTTATTCTTACCCTTTCGGATGTTAAATAATGTGCTTCATCCATCTGGGCGCGTACATAGTTATTTCTGGCTGTGACTAATCGACGTTCTCTCTCTAAAAGAGATTCAGATTCGCGTGAGAGTGTGTGACGCTCTCGGTCAGCCGATAATCGCTCTTCGCGTTCCTCGGGGGTCTCCTGGGAGCGCAAAGTCACTGTCAGGGTTCTTTGGATACTTAAGCGCGACTCCCTCTCGGTGAAAGTCTCAGACTCACGTGAGAGCGCGTGACGCTCTCGGTCAGCTGACAACCGCGCTTCGCGTTCCTCGGTATTCTCGTGGGAGCGCAAAGTCGCTGTCAGGACACTTTGAGAACTTAAACGCGACACCCTTTGGGTGAAAGTCTCAGACTCACGTGAGAGGGCGTGACGCTCTCTGTCAGCTGATAACCGCGCTTCGCGTTCCTCAATACTTTCGTGGGAGCGCAAATTCGCTGTTAGGATTCTTTGTAAACTTAAACGTGACTCCATTTCAGTAAAAGTCTCTGAATCGAGTGAGAGGGCGTGTCGTTCTCGGTCAGCCGATAACCGCACTTCACGTTCCTCGGTGCTCTCTTGAGAGCGAGAAGTCGCTGTAAGAGCACGTTGTATGCAAAGCCTAGATTCCCGCTGGGTAGGCGTTTCGGATGCAAGAGTTCTGATGTGGTTAGCTCGGATTGCATTTAGCCTCACTTCACGATCTTCCTCCGATTCTAGAGACCTACTTAGCCTCATCCTTTTAGCATCTCGGCTACTTTGCGAAAGGTTGGACTTCTTTCTAGAAGGCATTTTATGAAGGCAGAAAATATTGAAACAAATAAATTTAAAACTGTTACAACAATTAAAATGAACACCTTAAAAATAACAAAAAAAAATGTACTTTTCTTTCGTACAACAAAACAAAAACAATTTAGTTCAAACTATTTGAATGTCAATTTAATAAAAGAATTTAAAGACCTACTTAAATGAGTTATATCAATTATTAATTCGATAGTCAATACTATAACATATCGTACTTAAAGTGACTTAAACATGAATTAAATTTTAATTACCGTTTGCAATTTACCATAAATTACTAACTAATTACAATTAGTAGTTAGTAAATTACTAATTTAGTAATTACGACTCCTTTTATTACCGTAAACCTAAATAAATTATTATAATTATAACAACAAAGAAATTCTTTAAACAATCCTATAATCATTCAATTCAATATCTTTTAACTATCACCGTATCATCAATATCAATCATCAATCAATATCAATATCAATGTTAGCAATAATCTACGAAAATTTTGTACTCAAAACGCTCTAGAAAACACCTAACAAAACTCATCATGATAGAATAATACGGGCGATCTTAATTCTTTGGCCGAAAATCTTAATACCGCGTTTCAGAAAATGCACAGCGTATACTAATATTATAAAAAGGAAACCTTTGTATTTTTGTATGTTTGTATTGAATAGGCTCAAAAACTACTGGACCGATTTCAAAATTTCTTTTACCATTACTTAGAGGGAATTTTCCGAATCCGTATAGGCTATATTTTATCCCGGAAAATATATAGGATTTTTCGTGGTAGTGAAAATTGTGGAGTAAGTCGACGAAAAAACTGCCGTACGTTGACAATTCTCGCGAACGCTGTCTAAATGGTTAGAGATGTATGGTTGAATTCTATAGAAAAGTTGTAGAACTCAATAATACCTACAAAAAAGTCCGCGATAGTATAAACCAAACATTTATATTTTAGCCATTATAACCACTTTTCCATAGAATAAAAGTAATTAAAATTATTAGCCTATGTTATAGTCAAATACTAATCCTTATCCAAATAAACTATTTATTGAGCAAGATTGTTTCAATAGCTATAAATTACTTTTTTTTTTATTCCAACATAGGCTATATTCTATTTTAGTTTTGCAGCGGTAACCGAAATCCACGCGTAATTAAATTGTACCGTTCGAAGTTCGGACACAGTCTATCAAACAAATGCGTTAGTACTATTTGTTCTCAATAGATGGAGTTATGCTACCTAAGTTTTCAATGTTTTTGCGTAAACTTCTTGAAAACTTTAAATGCACATATCTTTTGATAGAGTGAAGCGATTGCAATGAAACAAAGACTAAATGTTACTCAGATTTACGCACAATTTTTATGTATAAAAGTTATTTACATTGGTTTTGTACTTTTTACGTGATGCCCGAACAACTAAACAGATAAACAGACAAACAGACAAAAATTCCAGAAATATTGGAAATGGCTTCTGTTATTTATCCTTTAACAGACTACATCATTTTTTTTTTAAATATTTTCAATGTACAGAAACGACTTTTCTACAGATTTATTATATGTATTGATGATTTGATTAACTGTTATGTTGTTAAAGTTAATTAATATTTAACAGTTATTTATTAATGTTATATCAGTAGTATCTTATATATAATAAGTATTAGAAGCAGCAAAAACGCAAAGCTATCGAGTTAGCGACAAAAAAAGGTCCTTTGTAATAGTTTTATAGTTTTATAACTTTTATTATTATCATAAATCAAGGTAGCGAACAAAAAAAAATTAGTGATGCAAAAAATTTTAAGTGTTTGCTAATATAAATAACAGTTGTAAAAAAATTAGTACGAAATTTAATATGTTAACTGTTAAATAATCCATGCCTAGCGCCTACTTTCCAAGCCGAAACATGGTATTAACAAGTTATGGCGTTATTGCGACAGGAATAGGCAAGGCGATGTTATCACAAGAATCTACCAAATTTGACAATTTGCAAATTTGCTTTAAAAGACAGACTATCTGCCATCCTGCCAGGCAGTTCGTAAGAGGCAAGCAATTGGCAGAACATGTCACTATCATAGTGAATACGAGGAGGTAAAATTCTGCACCGTCTTGGTCGGTTTTATCCACTACCTTAACTATGCCTTTTTTCTATCGATCGTCGAGGCGCACAGATTCTAGGCATCGCCATATGGTGGACGTTCCACGTATCCGCACAAAGCGGTTCGACTCAACATTCTTCATTCGAACCGCAAAAGACTGGAACATGCTTCCTGAGTCTGTGTTCCCCGACGAGTACAATCTGGAGATCTTCAAGAGAACAGTGAATAGGTACCTTCTAGTGAAGCGCGTTCCATCTTACGCCTCATCTTAGCTTACCATCAGGCGAGATCGAGGTCAAGCGCTTACCTATCGATAGTAAAAAAAAAAAACTATTCCAGCCGTAATAGCGTCAGTGCTTATCACTGTCATGTTCTGGTTTAAGTGGTAAGGTAGCCGCTAAACTTATATATGTGATATTACCATCCCTTCTCACAGGTAGCAACACACTCTCACACGAATGGAGGAGGACTGCAGAAACCTAATATTTTTTTATAGCATGCATTAGAAGTACATTAAATTTATTAAACATTACACGCACTACATTCATGTGGCATACGTCATAGTATAAACATACTATTATATTTATGAAATTACTAGCTGACCCGGCAAACGTTATTTTGCCATACCAATTATTATATTATAAAATAGGAGTTGATGGTAGAAAGATGAAAATTTAGGGTTGTAGGTATGTATTTTTAATGCCACAAATAAAAAAAATAAAAATAAAATGTTAGGGGTAGACAACCCTTATTACTAAGGGGTATGAAAAATAGATAGTAGCCGATTCTCAGACCTACTAAATATGCATATAAAATTTCATAAAAATCGGTCAAGCCATTTTGGAAGAGTATGGTAACTAACATTGTGACACGAGAATTTTATATATGTCGCAGTGAAATTGTCAGTAGTTGTTAGATTATAATCTACCTAGGGAGTTTATAATTTGGTAAGGTTAGGTTAGCAGTTAAATTATAATATCACTTAGATTATAATATAACGGTATTGACAATTTCACTGCGACATATATGTGAGTGGTTACGCAAAAAGGGACCTCAAGGGAAAATAATTGATTTCGAGTAAATCACGTTTAAAATGTGAGTTTCGCCACGAGTGCGGGAGAGAGGCGCGGGGTGTTTTATGTTAGTGTCGTTAGTGAGCGACTTCGTCAGTGAGAAATAGCACGTGTTTGCGATAGCTGTATTATTGGTGACTTATTTATTCGTCTTTTACTTGTCTTTATGTGCGCGCTAGAAAAAGAAACTAGTGTGCGCTGTGTATAAGGTTTAATATTTTCAAAACTGCCTCGGCTTACATAAAAAATCATTTAAAAAAAACTACGGCACCTAAAATTATTTTGATTAGAACAAAACAAAGATGAAGGACCATAGAATCAGAATTTATCAAAAAAAAAAAAACCGTTTCCAATCCCTTCAGGTCCCTTTTTGCGTAACCACTCACATATATAAAGATGACTAATGTTTGTCGTCAAACTTAGAAATTATTTTGTTGTTTAGTCTAATTTCGACCAGAGGGCGATCGCTAGCAACTTTAATAAATTATGTATATTTAATTTATACAACAGCAAACAAGCAGATGGCACTTCTAACAGAAAGATACAACCATCGCATATAGACACCAAAGATGTTAATAATGCGTTGCTATCCATATGGCGCGATGGCAATGCCACATGCATAAGTCTACCGGCTACCTTACCCCTCATACCGGAACACGACAAAGACAATTATTGACGCTATTGCGACAGGAATACGTAAGGCGATGGTACCAAATACTCGAGCGAGACGTTGCAGAACCCTACCAAATAGAAGCCACGATGGTAGTGACTACTAATCTTCAAAGGAGCTCGGATCAACGCGGGAGAAAAATCTGATCCAGGGCCTATGAGATACAGGAGATAAGAAGTCGCTTGTAGCAGTTTTATTGCGTTTTAATTATACAAGTTGACTGGTAAACTGACAAACAAAATATGTACATAAATTTTGACCTAATTATCCAATAAAAATATTAAGCGTGGGCACCCATGCATAGATCTCGAAGTTCATTGTTTATAAAAAGCGAGATGCCGCCGCGGTATTTCGCTGACCGTTGCACGTGTATGTCGTCCGCACGGTGACCATGTTTTTTGAATATTAATATTTAATACAATACTTTTATTGAAGTTTAATATGTACTTTAGCAATATTCATTTTTTATTATATTTTATTGGTTACATACAAACATCATCTGTCCCTCAATGTGTTTTTACCAGTCAAACAGCATACTTTTATTTTTATTTTATATCATAAGAAGCAAACAAGCAGATGGCTCTCCTGATGTTAAGAGAAAACCATCGCCTATAGACTATATTAATAGTGTATTGCTATGCTTGTGGTGAGATCTTAATGCCACATGCACAAGTTTACCGGCTACCTTACCCTTAAAACCGAAACATGACAGTAACGAGCGCTGATGCTGTTGCGGCAAAAAAAGGTAAGGCGGTGGGACTAGACCCGGGCGAGACACTATAGAACTTATACCACCTAGTAGCCACGATGGTAGTGACTCGTAAAGTCAATCTTTCGCCTTTTACAAACTACCTAGCAAGACGGCAGATGGTCTGTCTATTCTTCAAAGGGAAACCAACTAACACTAAGAACAACCTTGAATTAATCTCAGTAGCATTCAGTAGCGGATTTACACTTGATGCCGCCCTATGCCCCGACTGATATTCCGCTTTTTTTTTATATCATAAGATAGCAAACAAGCAGATGGGTCTCCTGATGGAAAGAGTCAACCATCGCCTATAGACACCAAAGATGTTAATGGTGCGTTGCTATCTTGTGGCGAGGTCTAATGCCACATGCATAAGTTTACCGGCTACCTTACCCTCCAAACCGGAACACGACAGCGACAAGCACTGACGCTATTGCGGCAGGAATAGGTAAGGCGGTGGTACCAGACCCGGGCGAGACAATGCAGAACTCTACCACCTAGTAGCCACGATGGTACTGACTCGATAGCCAATCGGTCGCCTTTTACGACCTGCCTGGCAGAACGGCAGTTGGCCTATTCTACAAAGGAGGCCGGGACCAACACGGCGAAAAACACCGCTTATTTGTGTTTCAAGTGAGTGATTATTGAAGTTATGCCTGTAATTGACAAAAAATATTTTTTTGTAAATTACATGCATAATTTTTGTTTTTTAAATAAACATTATTATCATTGATTTAATAAATATTAGCTGTTGCTCGCATGGCCAAAAAACTTATTTTCATTAAATCCGATACTTTTTATCGGCATTTGATACCCCGGCATAATGCAGATTCCATTAGGTGAAGAGATTTTTTAAAATCAGTTTAGTCTAAATAGTATTCATACATGATTTTTAAATTTGCATTGCTTTTTACTTCTTTCACCTTTCAAACTTTGTCATTTCGAAAATGTTGCGCCCTAGGCCCGGGGCTCAGGGCCTAAGGCTAAATCCATCACTGCTAACATTGTTGCACTTCTCGGGGATCAAACCCATTTCATCATGATCTGAGTGCTAAGTGTGAGTTTATCTTTTCGCATTCGATCGTGAGCGCGTTTGGAGTTTACTAGGAATTTGTATGTGATTTGTACAGCGACACCTACTGCTAAACGTGAGAAACCAGTTTACCACTAGCTGGGGCTGTACAAATCACATACAAATTCCTAGTAAACTCCAAACGCGCAATGGCGCTCACGATCGAATGCGAAAAGAAGAACTCACACTTAGCACTCTGAACTGAATAAACTTTGGGCAAAGGTTAAAATTTAGTTCAAGATAACTTTGAACACTGAATATCGTCGGTACTTGATAACTTGTTAAATTGAAACTTGAATCAGATTGAAAATTTGTCAACTGTGTAATTTTACAATATTTATTTTGCCCTGATGATGCGTTAAAACGCGAAACTGGTTGGTTTAATCAAATAAAAATCGAATTAAACAGAACAAGTGATTTTAATACAATATAAATCCAAGTTCAAGATAATTTTGTTTCCAAGAACGCTATTTTCTTTCAATGTTTAATATCCTGTCGGTACTTCCACAGATAACTCCGGCACAAAGGACACGACTCTGTGGTATCCTTTACAAGCTTTTAATTTCCGTTTAAGTATTTCTTGTTGTCGCTTGTCGTGGCTTAGCTTTTAATAGACGTACTACTAGTATTTTCAACCGATTTTCTAAAAAGGTGGAGGTTCTCAATTTGGCTGTTCACTTTTTTTGTTCAGAACTCGATAATTTATTAACCGATTCGATTTTTTTTTGTCTGCGACAATATTTTGTCGATTTCATTTCACATACATTTGGTGACTATAGGTTGAATGGTTAAAAATTGTATAAACCGAAGGACGGTGTTCAATTTTGACATCGAATATGAAAAAAATAGGATTAGTAACGTCGTGCAGTGACTATTTTGAAAAAAAAAAATAGGATTAGTAAATTGTGCAGTGACTATTTTTTTTGTATAGCAAACAAACAGATGGGTTTCCTAGTGGAAAGAGTCAACCATCGCCTAAAGACACCAAAGTTGTGAATGGTGCGTTACTATCTTGTGGCGAGGTCTAATGCCACATGCATAAGTTTACCGGCTACGTTAACTTCCAAACCGGAACACGACAGTGACAAGCACTGACGCTATTGCAGCAGGAATAGGTTAGGCGCTGGTACTTGACCCGGGCGAGACAATACTGAACTCTGCCACCATACTTTTGAATGTTACACTCATCGACCACACAGGTCGGTGGTTACACTAATTTCGTTGAGGTTTACTGCGTGGTTAAGCAATGTTCTCATTTAATTATATTTTTATAATTATTTTTGGCTTATGAATCTTATGACCATTAGCAATGAAGAACCCTACCACCTTTAATATGTATTCAGAATACACATTTAATGTATACAACAAGTATTTATATGTATATACTAATATAGTGTGTAAATAATAGCATAGACTAGATACATAAACAAATTATATAAAACTAGCTGTTGCCCTCAATTACTTCGTCCGCGCGGACTTCGTTTACTCCGCTCAGCTCCTCCCCCGTAGGTGATAGCGTGATAATATGTAGCCTATATGTTGATAGTAGGTAATATTCATACGTTCTGTTAGTAATACATACATACAAAATTTGAAGTAAATCCATGCAGTACTTTTTGAGTTTACCCCGGACATACATTGACTTTCCTACGATTTTATTATATGTATAGATAAATATATGCATACTATACTATACTTTAATCAATACTTAAAATGTACACATTATATATTAAATAACTATCATAATTACCTGAGAGCCTTATTTAATACAACAGCCAATTTATGGGGAAAAAACATAATATACCTATCATTTATAAGTAAATGATCGAGGACTTTCTTTTTGAATAGCCATTTGCCATCTGCTTGTTTGCTATCTTATGATATAAAAAATATTACACAGATTATTTGTAATCTGTGAGTAATATTAAATATTTTTATTTACCTACGTCCACATTTCTAGTTCCTACGACGATCTATTTTATTAAATACCACGATTTTATTTCGGTCGTGTGCGTAAGGCTTGCAAAGACATCTAAGTATGCAGAGACATCTATCGTAAAATTAGAAAAACTACTTGTTCATGTGTTCGGTTGGTACGTTAAGTTACGGCTCTTCAGTGCTGGTATTCTTAATAATTTTTAAGTAAGCCACAAGATGGCGGTGTTTAAACGTCAACAACAATCTATGTAGTAAATAGTAATATATATTTTTAAACAAGTAATATTTGTTTGTTTTTAATGGATAAACAAAAAAAACACTACAGGGCTATATCATCTTCAAGTAACATTAAACTATAGTGCTATATCATCTTTAAGTAACATTGGCCACTTTTTTACTTGACTACATAAAAAGAAGTAATATTGTATACTAGCTGACCCGCGCAGCTTCGCCCGCGAATAGATTAACATGTAGTCAAGATTGCTTTTCATACAAATTTCATTCCCTATTTCAACCTTTTAAGGGTTGATTTTGAAAAAAAAATAGCCTATGTTTGACCCCGGCTCTTCAACTACTTCCATGCCAAATTTCATGAAAATCGGTCCAGCGGTTTAGCCGTGATAGCGTAACAGACAGACAGACTTTCGCATTTATAATACAACAAGTGCACCTACGATTAGCCGAAGATAGTTGGTCCCACAAATGTGATAGGTGGCAAGCCTATCGCCAACCGGGCACTTTCCAATCTCGGGCAACTTTGTGTTTCTCAGAAAACTGAAAAACACTTTTTTAAAGTGCCCGACCCGGGAATCGAACCCGGGACCTCATGTGGTAAACCAACGCTGAACCACTAGACCACAGATAAGACCACAGATGGATGAGTCACGCAAAACGAACTTCCCCGTGACTTCGTTTGCATGACACCTAGTATATTACACTCGCAAAAAAGTAGAACTTTGAAGAACTCGCTAGTTATTTATTATATTAATAAATATATCTTTGTAAGCCAACAAGCAGTATCTATAAGTGCCTTCTTCAGAAAGTAATTTATACACAAAACATTATCTTTCGCTTAACAGTTACTAGTTCACCACTTCTTCCCAATAGGAAATCTCCTCTGAATATACCTAAAATAAAAACTAAACTCAATATGGTGTGATTCCAGGCCCCTTTTAATAATAGACCATCTGTCACTCTGGCAATTAGTAAAAGCTAAGTGATGGGCTATACGTATCACTACCATCGTGACTACTAGGTGGTAGAATTCCGCAAAGTATCGAGTCGATACTTACTAGCACCAAACTCGGTCGATACTATCGACTGAGTTTGCTACCAATGTCTTGCCTATTTCTGCCGCAATAGCGTCAATACTTGTCATTGTAATGTTCTGATTTAGAGGATAAGGTAGGTGGTAAACTTAACAAGTGACATCAATAGCTAGCCACACTGATAGCAAGTAGCAACGCATCATTAATCTTTCTGCATCGTCTCGCCGGGTATTCGATATCACCTACTTACCACGTCATCGTCGTATTTCGGTTTGGAAAATATCCGGTCAACTCATGCGAGTAACATAACACCCAACTACGTGGATAGCAACTCACCATTAACATCTTTGGTGACTATAGGCGATGATTTTACGTCTCATGAGAAGATACTACTTATTTCTCTGTATTTTAGAAATGATATTTATATAAATATTTTTTTGTTTCAGATCTGCCCGTCACGTTTAGGCTGAACGAACGAATAATTCCACATGCATAGTCAAATTTTAAAGTTCCTAAATCATTAGCTTAGGTTAGGATAACAATGTACAATTCGAACGAATTTCTGCATAGCGCTGGCGTCAGCCGGCATATGCAAGCAACGGGGGAAGCGCCTTCGCAAAAAACTAGCATGAAGCGACGGTCATGTGAGGTTCCTTTAGGAGATATATCTTCCAACAATTTTAAAGTTTCCCTCGGTGATATTACAAATGACGGTCCCAATTATGACTGCAGGTCACTTCGATCTGTAAAGTCAGAAGACAATCGATCTTTAAGATATTATAGACCGATAGATAGTCGTAGTGTTAAAAATTTTCGATCATCTTTGACAGACATATCTACGTGTTCTTTGTCGCGTCCCCCTAGCTATGATCAGCTGTCTAGACGATCGATAGTTGAAGGGCCTGAAGGTCAAGGAATAACATCGAGTATCGAGGGTGTGCTGTGGTCTGATGAAGAAGAAAACGAATACTTCTACCATGAAAATATTACCGCTGCGTGGAATCAAGGTATGTTGTGTTAATTTTTGTTTAATTTAATTTTGTTGAGAAGCATGTGTTTTAATTGCAATTATTGTTATACCTCTTGCATATATTATTATTACCTTACTAGCCCGTGTAGTTTTGTAATCCTTAAGCCGGCGCCAGACATAGCTTCAAACATTTGAACACTTGTTTGATTGCTATGTGTGGCACGGGACTTTGGTTGTTCAAATTTTGAACACATTTTCAAAGTCCCATGCCACACGTAGCAATCGAACAAGTGTTCAAATGTTTGGAACTACGTCTGGCGAAATTGAAAAATCGTACCAGCAATCAATTAAGTCACATGTTAATATTGGGAGCAACAGAATGTGACATTCTGTGACAATGAGGGGAAGACAAAAACTTTGCAGTATTAATATTTTACGTTTTTACTTTTTAATATATATTTATTTATAAGGCTTATTATTATTACTAGAGCGTTAAATCGTCGTACAATTTTACATTATTGTCATAATTTAATTAGATTCTGTAAAAACAAAAATATTACGTTACGCCTATATCTTCGAAGAATAGATCAACTGTCTTGCTCCTAGCACAGTATACTGGAGACTAACAATAGTCAATCTACATACATGTGATATTCGAGCAACGCACACATAGACACCTTTCACGGACGCAATATCCCGGAATGGTTCGGTACAGTTTGTACCGCACCAGTCGGAGATATCGCGTCCTGAGAGGTATCTTTGTATGCTATGCTCAATTAATACTTGTATGTAACATTGACTTCTGGTAGTCTCTAAGTATTCTGTGCTCCTAGGTATCTCGTGAAAGGCGACAAAATGCACCAATACACATGACACCAATACTGACTTCTAAATAAGTGGTTAAAGTTCTACAGCATCTCACTCGGGTTTTGGTACACGGTGGTACAAAACCCGGGCGAGTAGTTGTTGACCTTACCTTCATGCCTTCGGCATTCCATTCCTGCCACACGCATAGCAACGCACCATTAACATCTCTGGTATCCGGTAAGTGCAAATATGATAATACTGCTGTTTCATTTACTTGCTTATAAATAAAAAAAAATGTGACGCCACACCACCAGAAGGAGGAGGTAGAAAACAATAAAACTTCTGTGACGATTGTGTACATATTTAAGATTTCATTATTTCCAAGTTAATAAGATGTTCGTTATGCTTTCGTCTTGGTCTTTTTTGAAGAATGGACCGCCTGCCTTTCAACCACGCAGCTTCTTACCTTCCTTCTTCTTACGGGTGACCAATTGGCCAATGTGTCACGGTCATTGTGACTATTAGGTGGCAGATTTATGCAACGTTTCTCCTGCATTGGTATCTTCACTTAATAGTTTTAATGCTGCTATAACAGCGATAGTTCTCATGTTCCTTGTGTGTCTGTACCATCACATGTTCGCTACTTACATTGTTGGTGTCTGCGATTATATCTCTTTCCACTTGCTCCCATCTTTTGCTTGTTCCTCATTCTCCAATTAAACATCAAACGTAATCAATCTTGTGTTTGTTTTAATTCAGTACCTCCTTTTTTATGTCATAAGATAGCAAACAAGCCGATGGAATGGAAATCCTAATGGAAACAATTAACCATCACCTATAGACACAAAAGGTGTTAATGGTGCGTTGCTATCATGTGGCGAGGTCTAATGCCACATGCATAAGTTTACCGGCTACCTTATCCTCCAAACTGGAACATGACAGTGACAAGCACTGACGCTATTGCAGCTGGAATAGGTAAGGCGGTGGTATCAGACCTGGGCGAGAAAATGCAGAACTCTACCACCTACTTTTACCAGTTACTTGCATAACTATTCGGTCAACTTTTACGACCTGCCTGGCGGAACGGCAGTTGGCCTATTCTTTAAAGGAACCCGGGACCAACACGAGGGACTTTGTTTTAATTCAGCGAAATCATACAAAACAACATCTATACACTGCACATTTGATCGTGCTATTCAATTTCACACTCATAAAATATTAAAAGCAAAACACTAATATCCCTTAATCTTAGGGAAATTGAAGGGCAAATATGAGTATTTTAAAATGTCATGATATTTATGTAAATAGAATCATTTTATTATTTTGTTGACAATCCATCGACCTACTGCTACTGAATAACTAATCACGAAACTTTAGAAGCAACTAATTAATCTATGAAGATGAAATTTGGCGAGGACGTATTGGCATTTATATGAATAAACATGTATACATATACGTATATATTTTTTCGTCATGACTGTACTTAGGTGCACATTAAATCATTGTCATTAGATATTCAATTAGTAGGTCCATCGGTATCCATCACTCAAGATAGCATCAGGACCGGTGTAGTTATCTCTGCGAAAAGACCTCATTACTTCGCAACGGCTTAAGGTACCATAGAGAAAGCTACAGTCGGCAACGAATATTGGGGAAAATTGTATATTTGTTGTTCCTGCCTGAGAATAAGAACATATCTGACTAAAAGAAGACACACACGCACACACGTGCGAGAGTTTTATAGGGTTAAGTGCTCGTATTAATAGGCCTCTTACACTACATGATACTCAGGGCCCGGTACCTAGTCAAGGAGAGCGTAGCCCCTTGCAAGGGCGTCGATTATTACACTGCACTAAAAACCGTCCCCCTCACTCTCTGTGTACAGTCTGGATGTGAACGCGGATAGAGACGTACATGGCACCTGTTTTAAAAGAAGCAGCTATTGCTGTGGCTTTGGTTGCATCCATGAATATTATAGAAAAAAAACAGAGGAGGGGAAGGACCTAGCAATGCTTGAAATTAAGACAAAAGCACTCCAATATGCGGATACTCAGTGTTCTGGAACCAGTGGATTTGAAAAATTGAGAGGAGGAATTTGAAAACTTATTAAATTTAGTAGCCCCGTATATACAGACGACTGACCTCTCTAACCACCCTAAGTGTTATTACATTACTCGATCGTAAGGGCGATTAGGGAGCAAGGCTTGCCGGGACCGTCCGGTCGCCCTAATTAGGGACCCTTACTCCAGGAATTCTATTATACTGCCCTAAATAAGGGTAAGCGTCCCTGATTACCGTGTAGTGTAATAGGCCTTTAAGTTAGTAATGACGCTTTGTCCAGCAGCACGCTAACTTGCAAGGGCTAGGTCTATTTACAGCATTAAATAATAAAGTAGATGTTCGTTCTATAGAAGGATGTAATCACCGTCAACAGGCACCTCCCAAAGTAAAGGCTTTTCCCCGTCTTGATCCAAACTCCTTTAAAAAATAGATCAACTGCCTTTCGGCCAGGCAGGTCGTAAAAAGCGACCGATAGAATATACATGTCACTAACATTGTGGTAGAGTTTTGCAATATCCCCCCGGGTATTTGGTACCATCGTTCTACCTATTCCTGCCACGATAACGTCAATACTTGTCATTGTCGTATTCCAGTTGTGAGGGTAAGATGGCCGGTAGACTTAAGCATGTGGCATTGCCATGCCAGTACACGGATAGCAACGCACCACTAAGATTTTTGGTCTAGAGGCGATGGTACGTAAAGTATAAAGTATCATCACGCCCCTATCCACGAACAGGTAAGCAGAGGTACAACCATTGCACCCACGATTAGCCGAAGATATTTATTCTCACAGTATGATAAGTGGCAAGCCTATCGCTAACCGGGCACTTATCTAATCCCAGGCAACGTTGTTTTATAAGAAAATTGAAAAAACACAGCTTTTGAATTGCCTGACTTGGAAATAAAACCCGGCACCTAATGTGGTCAACACCAACACCGGACCACAAGATTACAGAGGCGATTAAAGTCAATCAATACGTTTAAATATTTTTTCGCTCGTGTACTTAGAGCCTTACTCCTATTAATGTCAAGTGGTCCCATAAACATGTATAATTAAATAGGCACGGGTGGTCCCATTACGGTGCCAATAAAAAGCAGTTCTATAGGTAATCGTTTGTGAAAGAAGCAGCGATTAAGTATCACGATATGTAGCTTTCATTTGACGTTAGGGTACCTGCAAACTAGAAGTGCGATATAGTTGGTTGAAGTTAGTATTAGGCTTAAATTATGAGATCATGGGTTCGAGCTCCGAGTCTAAAAGTGTTGTTGAGGGATTTCGGGGATTTTTCTCGCAAATTTAATCCGAAAGTAGCGTTTCAGAGTCTGGTGGATGATGTGTTACCTTGCAATCCTCGTGCCAAGGATGAGAATGTAAAGCTGTTGCCTGACTATCGCTTTTAATAGGCGATAATCGTTACCAGGTCGTCAAAATGCAACGATGGGGATTCCACTCATCTCGCCAACCGACAAACCGGTGAATCGTGATGAAATAGACCGTATATACGTTCGGTTTACTCTGCCTACCCCACAAGGGAACTGAGCGTAATGATACTTTTGATATATGTATATGTTCAAGATGTTTGTTTTATTATTTCTATGCATATAACTTAAAATTATTGAGCCAAAAAACATTTCAAAAAGAGCTTTTCGCATTTTAATACAAAATCATTAATGTAGGCATGTGCTAGAAATTTAAAGCATGCACAATAATCACTTTAGACGGGTGGTAATGAAGTATTTTCGGCCCTGAAAGTAGGACGAAGTACGAAATTTCGATCCAGGCTTAATATAACAAAGAAGTATAACTTTAACTTCTTACTTACATAGATAAGGACTTACATGTGTATTTACTTTGGTCATTTATTTTTTACACCTCAAATTTACATCCATAAAAGTGTTAAGTCTACAGAGCATGCCAAAAATATACATACATGCACTCAAAAAAATATGAACTTCCTTCTAACATAGTCGACTAAAAATGACAAATTCCAGGTCACATAATTTGGTCTGTGAGATTTCAGCTATTAAAAATTATAGCACGCATAAGATCGAATATAATCCTGATTTGTCATTGGAATACGTCGGCAAATGCACATTGCCTGCGTTACGTTCATGTATTGGAACAGCAGAAATCTATCCATATCTACAACAGCACTTATTGATTTTTGTTTGCTTTACGCTGCTCTTTCAATGTATCATTTTTAAATGGCTTGTTTGCAACAACCTTAACGGCACAATCGTTTAATGACGACATTAGAAAAACTAAGCCGATCACAGATCATTATTATTCCACATACTAGTATAATATGTAATGAAAGCTTGTGTTTATTATAGCACAGTTTTTAGAGTTCCGTACCAAAAGGCTATCGATGAAAGCCTATTACAAAGACTTCGTATCTGTGTGTCCGTCTGTCCAAACGTTAGTCAGAAGGCTGTATCTTTTAAACTGTAATAGATACTTGAAAATCTCACAGTGTACGAGCATTTACTATTATAGTCGAAACATACCACACGGAAGGCTATATAAACAAGTTACTCTTAGTATTATCTATACATATAATAAAATCGTAGGAAAGTCAAAACTGCACATTGAATATTTTTTTAAAAGAATACTTGGGGCGTTATCTCCAATTGATATCGAAGCCAAAACTATAGTTTTTAGAATTTTTGTCTGTTTGTCTATATGTATGTCCGGGGTAAATTCAAAAAGTAGTGGTACATGGTTTTACTTCAAATTTTTCATTAATATTACTAACAGGTCAGGTCAACATATAGGCTACATATTATCACGCTATCACCTACGGGGGAGGAGCTGTGCGGAGTAAACGAAGTCCGCGCGGATGAAGTTACGGGCAACAGCTAGTCCTTAAATAAAGAAGCAAAAAACGTGTAAACAAACGTTTTTCACCTTTTAGCTTTTAAGTGGTTAAAATCAAATATGAGATACACAAAAACGTGCTAAATCTATGTTGACGATATATTGCGACGTCAATGGATTAAAGTAGTATTTAATGATGGTGATTTGAGTAATTAATTTTTTTAAATTAATTTTCATGAATTCTATCATTACTACTTGTCAGTGATTCAATTTACAATTCTTAAGTCGAGTTGTAATACATTATTAAAATAATAATAAAATAAAAAGCATCTATCAACATGCGATATTTCGAGGCGAACTTTGTATGGCCCCTCATTATTATCCTTTAAAGCTAGCTTAGGGCAGCGACTAAGCAGATGGCCTCCTGATAAATAAATAAGTAACTAAAATAACTTATGTCTATAATATACATGACCAGTAGACTTTTGACCATATTTTTCGAAACAGTTTTACTTGACCGATGGTCCGCAGACCACTGGTGGTCCCCCGGATCATCCGAAGTGGTCCCGCGATGTTGTTTTATTAATATATAAAGCACAAACCCTTTATCAATTTACTATATGAGTACATTACCTCCTAACAGTACATGGTCCATGCCAATACAGATATTTTGTAAAATGGTCCACCATCCCGAAAAGGTTACAAACAACCAATCTAATGATTAACAAACGAGGTAGTCCATAATTCAACCGGAATAACTAATTTTAACACTGCTGTTTCTATAGAGCCACCTTGCTAATAATTTATGCGTAGAAAAACTACAACAATAATTTTCAAAATCTGTGTGTCTAGAACCCGGAAATACAGTAAAATTTGTAACCGGTTGGCTATTGATTAAACAGCAAATATATAGTGTGTCCCTAATTTTAAATAATCATTACCTACATACGATATGGCTAGATAGACCGAAACATGTGACAAGAACTGGTGCTACAGTTTTGTAATAGTTACAATATTTATTCAGCTTACAACATAAGGACACGGCACGGGTTCTATCCCTGCCAAAAGTTGTTGAGGTATTTTCGAGGTTTTTCTCGAAAATACAAATCTTGTTCACAGCTCTAGGTAACGTATTAACGCTCTCATTCCTGGGATGAAAATCAAAAAAATCAGATATATATTTTTATATAATAAAATAGCAAACAAGCAGATTCCTCTCCTGATACATTTGCCTATAGACAACAAAGTGGCATTGGTGCATTCTGGGAGGTGGGATGGTAATACCACACGTGCAGTCTTATCGGCTACCTTAAACCCAAAATGCGGCAGTGATAAGCACTGGCGGTAATGAAACAGGAATAGTTAAGGTGATGGTACCAAGCCCGGGTGAGGCGCTGAGAAACTCTACTACCTAGTAATCACGATCGTAGTGACATGTTAGTTAATAGCTCGCCTTTTATGAGCTGCCTGTTAGAAAGGCAGATTCTCCAAAGAAGGCCCGAATCAACATGGGGTTAAATCATACAATTTAATAAAATAAAAGGACATAAGACTAATCGTCATACCCTTTGGGTGTACTCAGGACAACTTTTAATCTTAGAAATCTGACTTAGATAATCAGAATTCTGAGCACAGATTTTGCCAAAACACTTTATAGATACTTACAAACATTCCAAAACTGCCATTTTACTTTGTAAGTATAACCGAGAAGCAGTTTGGCCAAATAAAACACTCGAATCACTTTTACGCGCACAGTATAATTTTGGGCAAAGTAACGCCCTCAAGAAGCGATAAAATTACAATAAATGAAAACATGTTATCCCCACCTATTTATACCATTCTTTGTTATATATGTTGTCAACTGTTGTTGTGACGTCATTTTCTCAAAGTAACAGGTGCATAACACAGGTGCGCCACACATTTCGCCGGGTAGTACTTGTCGTTAAGCGCGGTTGCTAACATAAGTCAAGGCGCCATTATATAATTCTGGCACTTTTTCACGGCTTCGACAAATAAAGATAGAAAGTGTATCCAGGTCAAAACCGAATGGGCTTAGATTCTCAGCATAAAATTTTGTTTACTCTTATTATCTGATTTAGATTTGAGGAAGTCGTCCTGAATACACCTTTTGTATATTCTGCAAAGAACCAAGTTTAACGTTAAATGGATAGTAATCAATATATGGTAATACAAATCCAGCACGGTGCTTGAACCATCCTGCAAAGTAGGCTGACGTCATTACCGTGTCTAGACCTGCCCTATACGGTCTGTGTTGTTAGCTGCAGCGTTTTAAAACAATTTAAAAACAGAAAAATTCGGACTCCTTTGAAAAATAAACCATCTGCTATTCTCACACGTAGTTTACCATCGAAATTACTAGGTGCTAGAATTCGGCAATATCTTGCTCATGTTTTGGTACTACCGCCTTATTCTTGCCGCAATAGTGTCAATTTTTTTATCTTAAGATAGCAAACAAGCTGATGGGTCTTCTGATGGAAAGAGTCAACAATCGCCTATAGACACCAAAGGTGTTAATGGTGCTTTGCTATCTTGTGGCGAGGTCTTATGCCACATGCATAAGTTTACTAGCTACCTTTCCCTCCAAGCCGAAAATGACAGCGACAAGCACTGACGCTATTGCGGCAGGAATAGGTAAGGCGGTGGTACCAGACCCGGGCGAGAAAATGCAGATCTCTACCACCTAGTAGCCACGATGGTAGTGACTCGTATAGCCAATCGGTCGCCTCTTACGACCTGCCGGGCAGAACGGCAGTTGGCCTAGAAACGTATAAAATTATGCATGTGGTATTACCATCCCGCCATACGGTTAACTACGTATCATTTACATCTTTCGTATCCATAGGCAAAGCTTATCTCTTTAGCTTGCTATATAGGTAACTACTAAAAATCGATCAAAATTTAAGTATCATTACCGTTGCAGAAATTAGTCCATAGAGTTGTCATTAGGTAGTAGGGGATATTTTTTTAAAATCACAGAATATACAATAAACGGGTGGCTCCCATAATGGAATATGGTAACCATCGCCTATAATTTGACAAGAATGAATTAATGGCACATGCATAAATTTTATGAATTTTTGAGTTCTTCAACCTGGGCAAGTGCCCAGGTTTGATACTACCGTCTTACCTTTTTTTCCTCTTTAGTACCATCTTGTCACGGTCATGTTATGGGTCAAAGGGTATAAGTAGCCGGTAACACACCATTCCTAGGTTCTAAGCTGCTAATAAGATTTGGATTTTTAAAAATAACTCAAAAGAAATTTAACAACATTTTTGCTCGACCCGAGGATCGAGGGCTCGTGGCCCTCATGATCTGTGCTCAAGGATGGCAACCTGCGGTAAAGGTGGTAAAAATAAAGGTGCAGATAGTCTAAGATTGTATTGGCATTTAATCCCCATCACACGGATGGCATGGTAATATTAATATGTTTGGTGTCCAAAGGCAACGGCTGTGCCGCTCATTCAATCAAGAAATTCATTAATAAGTTTCAAAGAAGAAGAAAGCAATTCAATTTGCAAACTTCCGCGAACTTTCACGTTTGCCCCTACAATGCCGCTTAAAGGAAAATTAAAAAGTGGTGTAAGAAATGGAGTACGCTCATCGTAGGTTTGAAATTTTTCTATTTCGTACAACGCTTGTTGATTTTTTTTGACATTGAAAGAAACCAGCGGCACAGTTTTCCACTCCATCCAACACACTTTGCACCATTACAGTAGCAAAAACAAAGGCGCACCGTACTCGCCCTCAACACACGTTAGCAACCGAAGTATTACCCGGAAAAACAAATACCACTTCACTAAATAAGAGCTGCAAAATATCCATCAGCTTGCCGTCCTGAGATATAAAAAAAAATAAACTCGTAGTACGCTGATAATTCATTACACCGCTATTCTTACTTATTTAGACCAAACAGAAAACTATTATTAAGTACCTATGCCCTGCATTCTGTATGCAAATCTGGGAGAAATGAGGACACTAATAAATGAGACTCCGCCCGGCGGAAAGACTAAAGTAGGTAAAACTGAATTCGTTTGTCTTATTGATAATTTGTGAATTTTATACTATAGAATAGTAAAATCCCCGTGTAGGGTAGGTAGGAAGAATAGACCATCTGTCATTCTGCCAGGCAATTCGTAAATGCGATCGATTGGCTATACGTGTCACTACCATTCTGACTACTAGGTGGTAAGGTTCCGTAAAGCTAACACTTTGATTATTGCGAGTGCAAGTGTTTAATGCAGGTGCTTAGTAACAATCAAAAAATACGTGAAGACAGCCATTGATTAGTGCGAGTGATTAGTAATAAGCGTCTATTCACTTTACTACGCTTATTACTAATCACTCACACTATTAAACAGCTGTATTAATAAAGCGAGTAACTAAGCACCTACATTAAATACTTACACTCTTTTTTTATTTTTTTTTATAGAAAAAGGGTCAAAAGGAAAGGATACTCACCTGATGGTAAGTGATCACCGCCGCCCATGGAAAACTACACTATCAGAAGATTTGCAGTTGCGTTGCCGGCCTTTTAAAATAGAGTAAGCTCTTTTTTTGAAGGTCCCTAAGTCGTATCCGTTCGGAAACACCCCCGCCGGTAATTGATTCCATAGAAGACTAGTGCGGGGAAAACTCTCACTCACTCGCACTAAGCAAAGTGTAACCGGGGTCTATCGTCTCGCGCGAGTTCAGTACCACCCCCGTACATATTGTGAGATATGTTTTTTATGTCATTAGACAGAAAACAAGCAGATCGCTCTCCTGATGGAAAAAGAAACCATCGCCTAGTGTATTATCATTCCGCTACACGAGTCGCAATACACCATTAACATCTATGGTGTTTATAGGCGATGGTTTTCTCTCCAACAGGAGAGCCATCTGCATGTTTGCTACTTTACTCCCTGTGTCGGTTCCGGGCTCCTTTGAAGAATAAACCAACGGGTTTTATGGGGCGTAAAGCTTAAACGATTTCTCAAGCCCCAGTTGATAATCAAATTAAGACTAGTGTAAGCCAGCGACTCTATCTGTGCTCGTGTATTAGCTTGTATCTTTAAAGCAACGTCGTCTGCATAACCTATGCGATAATCCCTGCGATAAACCTTAAAAACAACAAAGAAAAATATCGACACGCGGGATTTGAACCTGCGACCGTTTCCCTAAAGCCGGGACTAAACGGTCGCAGGTTCAAATCCCGCGTGTCGATATTTTTCTTTGTTGTTTTTAAGGTTTTTCCAGATTCCCAAGCACGGGGTGAGTGCTATAACAAAAAAAATAATCCCTGCGATAATCGGTTACGGTGACTAAAAATATAATTATTTTTATCGATACCTTCTCTGCCATTTTATAGTATATGATTCGAAACATAAAATCGGGTTCCTCCGAATCCATCCTTAATTTAAATTAAGTCATAATGAGTCGTAAAATAGGGCTGCACCTCTGTCGGACGGTTTGCTCGGTGCGTCGAATTAATTAACTATTAATTTGGTTTAATTGCCAATTAGCGGGGTAAAACATAAATATATTACTCAAGTTAACATGTTATTACGTAAAATTCAAACTCGATTACCGCTGAGTGAAATAAATTTGGACACCCAACTTGATTTAAGATATTTAAGATTTTATTGAGCTTGATATTTTTTTAAAAAGTACTAAGTTTTTTTTTATAGAAAGTGATTACCATCGCCAATAAAATACTAAGAATACTAAGATGTTAATTTCATTGCCAGCCATGCGGCGGGGATGCATATCATCCCCGATTTACTCGCTACCCTACCCTTCAACATGAGCACGTCAGTGGCAAATATTGACGCTATTGTAACAAGAATATATTAGGCGATATATTTAGGAAAAGTTTTTCAACCCAGGATTTAAACCCGGGGCCGTATATATCTATACCGAAACTAATACTACTAGATCGTAGAATTGACGCATTGTGAAAACTGTGGTGAAAACCACTTTAATATAAATTTTACGCCTCAAACAACAAAAATAAAAAATAACCCTTTTATAAATGTTTTATAATTTTTACAAAATATTTATCACGTACAATATGGAAAAAATCTTAACAAAAAGAATTGGTGGATAGATGACGTATGAATGTATTACCACACTATTATGCATAAAATACTACCAATATCATTTTTTTTACAGCTTCAGTATATAACGGTATTTCCTGTTGAAAATTACTAAGTATCTAATTCCAGTGTCATTTAATTATTTTTTAAATTAAACAAGCGTTACGGGACTTTTTGCTTTTCCAATTTTTTAAATATTTTATTCTATTGTGACAAACAGACAATTGTATATCGATTAAATTATACCATATGCCTTGATACGCGTATTTACAGCCCAGAATACATCCTAACCAACGTTATTAATAGCTTTAATTGCAATAAAATTGACAAAGTTCCTACATTAAAACACGCAAGTAACACTTTCATGCCGTGTATCTAATAAGTGTGGAGGCATTAAATCTTACATTAATTTGTACTAACTGTATTTTACCGCTTGTGCTAGAACACTGACGGAACGCAATAATAAATGACATTAGTTGAGTTTATGACTGACTAGCTAATTTACGTGGCTTCGGTTGCGTGAAAGGTGTCACTAAAATACCATCATACATTTTCCCTAAAGTTATAGAAAGATATGAAGTACATTCACATTTAGTTTAATGACTTTTAATTAATCGGATAAATATTCAATCTCCAGAATTTATATTTTTTGAAATCAGAACGTCTATTGTCAATGGTCGTTATCAAGTGGAATTATAATATGGTGATGGTGATCTTCAAAAATCTAAATTGTTAAAAAAGCTTGCCACCCAATAAACCGGTGAATCGTGATGAACCAATTGTCGATAAACTTCCCAGATCACCACGATTCACTGAGGTACCGAAACATTTATTTAGTATACAATCGGTTCATTATGTTCGTAGTTTGCCGTGATAATATGAGTGCTTGTCCCTCTAGTTCTGTTCTAGTTCGAAGCGTAGTTTGGCTGATAATCCTATTTTTTATATTAAGTAGGTATAAGACAGTTTTTTTACATAGGTACGTCATAAGATAGTAAACAAGCAGATGAGTTTCCTGATGGAAAAAGTCAACCATCGCCTATAGACACCAAAGATGTTAATGGTGTGGTATCATCTTATGGCGAGGTCTTACCTTACCTTCCAAACCGGAACACGAAAGTGACAAGTGCTAACGCTATTGCGTCAGGAATAGGTAAGACGGTGGTACCAGACCCGGCGAGATAATGCAGTATCTTCGGAACTCTGCTTCTTATCATCACTAAATTAATATGAGACTACACTGAAATTATACCCTCATAAACAAAAAAGGATTTTCAAAATTGGTTCATAAATGACTAAATTCCACAGTAACATACAGCCAAATTGATAGCGTCCTCCTTTTGGAAAGTCGGTTGAAAACATCCGAATCGAGATCATTATTCTGTCCGGGATAAAAACTATCCTATCTCTTAATATATAATATATCTCTTAATAGATATCTACAAAATTTAATTGAAATCGGTTCGGTATTACGGACAAACAACTTGATCCGTAATTTATACACACACACACACACACACACACACACACACATATATATATATATATATATATATATATATATATATATATATATATATATATATATATATACACGATACAAGTCAAAAAATCAATCAAAATATGAATATATCAGCGTGTCATTAGAATAAAGATATTATTTACATAATGCAAACAAAGCTTATAAATAATTAAATACATAATCATAGCGTTTCATAAAACATTTACGGTACTCGTATTATTATATTAATTTTATTTTATTAAGAACATAAATTAAAATCGGCTTGCACCAAAAAATTTTTAAACGTATTTAACGATAGCAAGTTATTTAAAAAGTATTTAAATAGGATAATGTAAGCCGACTTCAGAATAAAGAAAGTTAGAATGTATATATAACGTTTATTTGCCATCTATTAACCTGCCTAATTTCTAATCTCGCAAGAAGATACCTAATAAAACACCTGCCCTAAGGCTAAATAACTTAAACAATAATTACATCGATAAATATAAACAAGATAAGTTCGTGATACAAGTAAGCAAATCAAGGTATTTCTATTGCAAGTATCTGAACGTGATAGATGAACCAGTAGCGCGCTTTCCACCACTTTCCAAAGTTCTATAAATAATAACGCTCACACGACGCACGTACGCTAGAGTCACCGTCAAATTTAAAAAACTAGGATTTGTAGTTGAAATACCCAGAAAATTCAGTTTAAACAGTGTAAGTCTTAATATTATAATATTTTAATTGATACTTATGTAAATATAATTCGTATACCGATAATTGTTTGGAAAAGCAAATACTTTTTTCCAAATATTATAATTTTTTTACTTTATACTTGATGGTAATAATTGACGTAATCCGATTTTACAACATCCGGTAAACATTTGCAAACCTTATAATGGTAGAACAGTATGCTGAAAGACTTAAATCGTAAATTTAATAATATGTTTAACACATTATTCCTACAAAATATTCATTCTTTCATTTATTTAAATCGTTATATATTAATAACATTAAATTATATTTAAACAAATATTTTTAAAATATGAATTAAAATATTAAAGAATTGAAGAATCGCATGCTATTTGTAGCGGAATAGCCTTATACATTAATATTAGATAAGAGATAACCCTATTTCGGACAAATAAAGAAATTAAATTTAATTTAAAATCAGGTTGTAGTAGCAGTAGTTAAATTAATATGGAGTGAAAATGTAATTCAAGTAATAATAAAGTGAGTAAAATTTAATTCTTATAAAAAGTGAATTAAATTACATTCAACTGAAGCATTTAAATTTAAAATATCAAATAAATATATTCAAACACAAGAAATGCCATGTTGCGTCTTTATTTTAAACAGCAAGGACTAGGCAACTTTAACTGCAAGGTCTTCACCCGTATTCGGAATAAATTTCCTTATCAGGACGCATTACAATTCAGGACGCTTCTAAAAAACTCCAAGACATCCTAGGATACTAAAAAAAACAGGACGCGTCCTGGAAAGACAGGACGTTTGGCAACTCTAATGTACACTCCACTTTCTAGCGAGACATCTCTGTAATTAACGAAGAATGTCCTTGGGTAACTGAAAGGCAAGTGATAACTACGGTATTAATCACACATGTTGCTATTAATAAAACTTACACTTTAACCTGGTCCAGAAGAAACATACTTGCAGGTTATTTTAACATTATATGCATTAAAGAAATACGTTTAGACATACACTAAGTCACATATCCATACTAATATTATTAATGGGAAAGTGTATGTGTGTGTGTGTTTAATTGTCCGTCTTTCACGGCAAAACGGAGCGACAAATTGAAGAATTTTTTTAAGTGGAAATAGTTGAAGGGATGGAGAGTGACATATGCTACTTTTCATCTCTTTCTAACCCCCAACTTTTCTAAAATGGGCGGTGGAAGTTTGTATGTAGCATTCCGCAATTTTCAAGATAGAAAGCTAAAAATTGGTATGCGGACTATTTGTGACTAACAAATTTATTTGCGTTATTTTTCTTTTGGAAATCTATCTCCAACCCCTTAAAAGAGGGGGTTTAATTTTATATAGAACAATTTAACGCGAGCGAAGCCGCGGGCAAAAGCTAGTATAAAAATAAGAATTTAAACAGTTTTTTCCTTTTCAATCGACTTCCCAAACGCAGGCAGCAGGTTCTTAATTTGGCTGTATTTTTTATGTTTGTTACTTGTTGCTTTGAATTATTTTTTGTTTACTTTCCGTACTTATGAGTAAACTTCCCACTTGGTCCCGTCCCGGTATCCGTTCGGAAACAGTTTAGTCGGTAATTCCACAATAGAGTAGTGTGAGGCAAAAAGTGTCGAGAGAAATGCACAGTTGTGGATTTTCAGACATCGAAATAGTGAGGGTGGAACTTTAAATTTTGACGCGATGTTGGATTCCCTGTTTTGTGTTTCAAGCCCCATTATCGAAGAAGAAATCAACTGACTCACATATAGTGGTCAAGTTATAACACCCTTTATTGCGTTGGGAGTAATAAAATAAAAATACAAACTGCATTATTTATTAAACCCGGTAACCCGGAAAACGTTGTTTTGCCATAAAAATACTTGTATTAAACATTTTGGTCGGGTACTTGAGATGAGGGGGCGGGGGTTTAATTGAGAAAAAAACTATCCTGTGTTTTAGGTTGGACCTAACAGTAGATATTTACAAAATTTCATTGAAATCCGTTCCGTAATTTAAAAATCTATAACGGACCAATAATATGACACGTAATTTATATATTATGTGTATTATATTATGATATATTGTATTTTAGCACTTGCCAATCACAAAACAAAAGACTTTCATCACGTAGAACAAGTCAACATTAGTGCAGTTGGTTTGTGTCAGCCTATTTTTTTTTGGAAAATTTGTAAAGCATTATTTATTTATTTATTTTGGTCCGCGCTCCCTTTGAATAAAAATACCATTTGCCGTTCCGCCTCTGACCATTCACGATAGAAACTATAAAATAGACCGTGAACGAATATATGATTAACAATATCCTGCAGTAAAGGTGCAACCACAAACCACATGATTAGGTACAACAGAGTGCTAAATGTGAGTTTTTCTTTTCGCATTAGATCGTGAGCGCGTTTTGAGCTTACTAGGAATTTGTATGTGTTTTGTACAGCGCCACCTAGTGGTAAACGTGAGAAACCAGTTTACCACTAGGTGGCGCTGTACAAATCACATACAAACTAGTAAACTAAACGTGCTCACGATCGAATGCGAAAAGAAAAACTCACACTTAGCACTCAGTATCCTGCAACACATTTAACTATAGTCAGTTCGAAATTACGTAACATTGCAGTTGTAATCTCGCCATATTCGTACTCTTTGTATAGCCGTGCTCTAACAACATCTCGAATTAAGTACGAAATAAGGAAGTCCAATAGCTACATGATATTTTGTAACGTACAGTCACGAAAGATATGTCGACGCCAGCCGAGCTGTATTTAAGCAATTTATTCCCTTTATATTTATGTACTTGAATGTGACTTGTCCACTAGACATTATAATATAACATGGAGATGAATGTCTTAATAATAAACATAACTTAAGTATTATTCGACCCACGGAGCTTCGCCTGCGAGAAGAGTAACGTATAATCAATATAATTTTTCACACAACTTTTGTTGCTACTACGTGACAAAGATCTGCATTGTCTCGGCCGGGTTTGGTACCACCACCTTTCCTATTCTTGTCGCAATAGCGTCAGTGCTAATCAATGTCGTGTTCCCACTTGAACGCCATACTTGTGGCGGGCTCTAACAATAATACCTGTATTCTGCCGTTTGGTACAGGATTCCTTAGAAGAATGTAACAAAGGATTGGTTTAACTTGTCATACTCGTGACTACTGGTAGAATTCCACAACGTTTCGCCCGGATCTAAAACCTACCACCGCCTTATATATTCCTGCCGCAATAGCGCTAATGCTTATCATTGAAGTGTTCCAGTTTGGATGAAAAGATAGCCGGTAAACTTATGCATACATCATTGCCATCCCACTACACGTATACAACGCACTATTAACTTCTTACTATACTTCTCAACGATCAACAACTTTTGTTTAAAAAAGCGTTTAAACGAAAAGCGCTTTTTTAAACACGCTTAAAAGTATAAGCAAAACGTTTAAACGTGTTAATAATTAAAAGCAGCTTATCACACCTCTAGGCCTGTAGGTGCTTAACGCGGTAGGTATAGGCGAATGTCAGGGGCCTGTTACCGGATCGGAAACGCGGCTACACAATGAGAAGTTCCGGCGGAAAAAACTCAACGGAATTCCTTTTTTTAATAATGTAATTTTTAAATAAATTCTTTTTTTAAATAAAATAATATTTTTTGTATAATATAATATAAGAATAATTTCTATCTTGTGTGCCTATAAGCGATGGGTTATCTTTCCACCAGAAGAGCCATCTGATTGTTTGCTATCTAATGCTATAAAAAAATAATGAACCTGAGAATCTAACAATGTTTAGTTCTCTGTTCAAGGGCGGATCCGGGGAGGAGGGGTCTTGACCCCCCCCAGGCAGGAGTCTAGGTATGGATTTATTATTCCGAACAAGTAAGGATTAGAGCTTATCTTGACTGAACCTCAAATATGTGACCCCCCTGATCGTGAGTTTTTGCTTGGCAATTGACCATGTCGTGTAAACTAACGAATATACTACATAATTAGTTCCACATTTGTTCCATTGAAATACATATAATACTTAATTTGTTCCGTTTTTATTTCCATAAAAATAGACTTTAGATAAAGCAACTAGACAGCGATGTTCTCTTAAATTAGGCTTGTTTTGGAAAACGAAATCTATCCGGGGATTAGTTCTATATCTGTTCTGATTACTTATATACTTTTTAATTTTTAAATTTATAACAATAATAAAAGACAGATCTATAAATAAAAATAGACCTTTTACGAACTGCCTGGCAGAATAACAGATGGTCTACTTCTCTAAGGGGTAGCCCGTTACCAACACAAGGAAAAATTTGTTCTTCGTAATTTTGTGTTTTTTATTACAATGTAGACTAAAAAGATTTAAATCTGCCCCCTTATTGAGTGAGCGAAATAACTTTCTTAGAAATTCATCCCTCGGTCTATTTTTCTTTATAGATCTGTCTTTTGATATTGTTATAAATTTAAAAAGTAAAAAGTGTATAAGTGATCAGAATAGATGTAGAACTAATCTCCAGATAAATTTTGTTTTCCTAAACAAGCCTAATTTAAGGCGATTACATCTGCGAACGACCTTGAGTTAGTGACAGGCGCAGCGTAAGTACTATATCGCAAGCCGGCATATCCCGGCGTCAAAGAGTATATACAGTGGATGCAGATACGTTTTAACATTTTTGTTTACCTACATGAACTTTTATCATCATGAATCAAATGAATGTTGGCAAACTTAAAACCCATAATCGATAATCGGTCATTTATCGATTATCCATTACTTCTAGAAAGAAAAAACAGTAAATATCGGAAATCGACAAAACAATTATATGAAAATTTTACACAATAATGACTGTTACATATCCTATTTTTTGATTTTTTTGTAACATAAAATACATCTCATGTAGCACTTTATTTTAATACATACAATAAACTATTAATATTTATCAAAATCTTTCAAAATGTGATTTTGTAAAACATTGAGAACATCGCTGTCTATCTGCTATCACTAAAGTCTATTTTTATGGAAATAAAGAAATAAAAACGGAACAAATTAAGTATTATAATATGTATTTCAATGGAACAAATGTGGAACTCATTATGTAGTGTATTCGTTAGTTTCCACGACATGGTCAATCGCCAAGTTCAAACACACCCCCTGATCCGAAAACTGGATCCACCCTTGTCTCTCCTTACCTCAGAAACGACTCGGAATGAGCATATTTATATTGGTATGAAACTAATTACTTTTGCTATTCGCTGTACTGATGTCAAGTGAACCATTTAAGGCGTGTTTGTTGATAGATGTTTCAGATTAGATCTAAGTTAGCGCTGAGCTTGTGACATTTATATTAAAAGATCCAATTATAAAGAAGGTAATTTATAACTTAGATTTGCGATCGGATTTTGCAACTTACGTAGGAGGGTTTACACTTCAATTGGAGTGAACAGTTCTCTCATCATCAGCAGTAATTTATTTACTCTCCTTTCCTTGGGTCCTGGCTTCCCTCTGTACTGGTCCGTGTCTCTTTAAAAGAAAATACCACATGCCGTTCTGCTAGATAGTTCGTATGAGGCGAACGGCTGGCTATGCGAGTCACTACTCGTGGCTACTAAATGATGAAGTTTAACATTGTCTCGCCCGGTTCTGGTACCACCGCCTTCGGCCTTATCTATTCCTGCCACAATAGCGCAAGTTCTTGTCACAGTCGTATGCCGGTTTGGAGGGTAAGGTAGCTGCTATACATGTGGCGTCAACGTATCATTCTTTGGTGTCTAAAGACGATGGGTGTCTCTTTCCATCAAGAGAGTCATCTGCTCGCTTGCTATCTTATAATATAAAATATACATTTTTTCGAACTGAGCTTCGGCAGTTGATCTGTATGACTGTTACTGCTAAACGGGGCTTTTGAGCGAACAGAGTGCTTAATCGCCTCTGTGGTCTAGTGGTCCGTTGTTGGTGTTGACCACATGATGTTCCGGGTTAGATTTCCGGGTCGGGCAATCCAAAAATGTGCCCGGTTGGCGATAGGTTTGCCACTTATCACATTGTGGGACCAAGTGTCTTCGGCTAATCGTAAATGCACTTATTACACCTCTCACCTCTGCCTAACGCTTCAGGAATATGGGCGTGAAGATACTTTTATACAGGGTGCTTATAGATATAAGTGGGCTTATAATATGGATATAAGATACCCCGCTCTAATCTTGTCTCATATGAGACCGAACTTCGGCTTACAGCATTATCTTGACGATTGGTGGGAGTGGCATCAGGATTTTGATTTGTTATTAACTATTTACTCTTGATCAGCTTCTCGCGTGTTTGTTGACCTGCGTATGAACATTTATATCTAAACCGTTATAAGAGCTTCAGGATTAGACAGGAGTAATATATACAAGTTTTGTACATCTCTGTACGTACCTGTATATAAAAATAAACAAATATACATCTTCGTTCCAAAACACTTTGATTTCTAGTCTACTAGCCATTGTTAGCATATTACTAGGCATGTCCCGCAGTATAACCCGCGTAATACCGATCACACGGGAAAATTGGGCGAAAGGTAGCTTATGCCATTCAAGAATAACACAGCTTCTTTCAGTGAAAGAATTTTAAAATCGGTTCAGTAGTTTCAGATAATTCTAGATAACTAACAAACTTATAAACATTGCCTTATTAATAATAATACTATTATAATCAGGGTTCCTCAAACTAATATCTCAATGTGCCCCCATTAACGGCGAACATCTAATGAAACAAGTTGTAGACAGAACCGAAAATGTATTTAAATGATAAAGTAACAAAGACGCAAAAGAAAAATTCTATAGTATTACCTGAAGACTGAAGTTCTTTTAATTTAAGTGCTAGTAATTGAGCTAATTTTATGAGCAATTTTGCTCCAAATACACATTCAGCATGTAATATAATTAATCGATTTTTTACACTATTGAGTGCATTGATTTAATTTTGATTACTAAACTCCTAAGTAAAGTAACAGTAATTGCTGTGTACATTTACAATGTACATTACAATTATCTGGCCTACCCCAAAGGGTATGCGTACCCAACTTTAAGAACCCTTGCTATAGACAAAGCGGGTCTGAGTGCCTCCTAACCTATACTTAACAATAAAAAAAATTTAAACCCATCAGGTTATCAAGGTTCCTGTCTAAAGTATATTTCGTGAAGTAATCTGCCAGTTAATTAAGCTTCACAATAAAACTAAAATCGAAACTTTTATCTCGTCTCGCACTTTCACATCACCAATCAATTTTATATCCATATTGTTTTATTTTGTACGGCATTTCAAATGTAGAAATATCTAATAAACTACCAAACAATTATTTATCTTTAGTAAGTTTGAAATAAGGATCAATATTATTTGACATGTTTTTTATGACTGGGTTATTGAGATGAGTTTTTAATTTGAAAGCGATTAGGGTATTGTATTAACGAAAGTGTGTCTAAGATTTAATTTGACTTGAAAGGTATAAGGAATGAGCAGAAAAGCAATCAGACCACATCAAAAGCAATAAGTTAGATTATGTGCTACTAACCTAATAACGCCAAATATTTGCGAATGAAGATTCAAGACGATTTCCACGCAAAAATGTAAGACTCGCGATGTATTTTTTCTTAATATGTTAGTTTAAAAATATTGGCTTTAGCTGTGCCGAATTTTATACTCCTCCATTCGTGTAATTACCTTAAAAAAGGGTTCAAAGTTTCTGCTTCATGTATTAATATATAGATAAACCACCAGACAAACCCAATATTACTATTTATAAATTAGTCGGGCTAATAAATATTTAACTTTATGTAAATGTCTTTATATGGCATTGCCCTGTTTGAAGCAGATGTGCATCGCTGCAGTAAACGCAAGGCGTGTTTGTTGTTTTTACTACGCTTCCGTAATCAATCGACGGGAATAGACGGCGGTAGATCTAAAGGTAGGATTATAGTACAAATAAAAATTGAAATAAAACCGGCCAAGAGCGAGTCGGACTCGCGCACGAAAGGTTTCGTACCATCATAGCAAAAAAAAAAACGAAAAAACACGTTTATGGCGACCCCATACAATAAACGTGATTTTTTCGTCTCTTAATATTTCATTTTTTTTAATTTTAGTATTTGTTGTTATAGCGGCAACGGAAATACATAATTTGTGAAAATTTCAGCCTTCTAGCTATCACGGTTTATGAGATACAGCCCGGTGACAGACAGACAGATGGACAGACAGACAGCGGAGGCTTAGTAACAGGGTTCCGTTTTGCCTTTTAGGTACGGAACTCTAAAAAGACGAGATATATCGTCTATGAGAGCTGGAGAGTTTAATGTGTTACATACTAGAGGACCTACGCTATGTAGAAGTTGTGTTCCATTTTCTTAACATTCGCTGTAGCGCTGAAAAAATAATAAATCGTCCAAAGATAATCAAAATTAAGAAGCGATGCAGCGTATAATATATATTCGCGACCAAAAGGCTGTAATTACCGTCAATTTCATGGCGTTTACGCGTTTTATTTAACGAGCTCTGTTCTGACTTCGGTGCAGTGCAGAAGTGAAATCCATGGACTGCACTTTAATGGCACACATGTGGCGTGGTGCATGCCTAGTCTTGTACATTAGTGCATAGAAGTCTTTAATTAGAGCGGTTATGCACTGTATACTGTCGCCTTGTTAATCTGGGCGCCCTTTGATGAATAGACTATCTGTAATATTATCAGGCAGTTCATAAAAAGTAAATTTTGTCTACTAGGTGCTAGTCGCTAGAGTTCCGCAACGTTTCGCCCGGGCGGAACTCTACCACGCGTCACGATGTTAGTGACAGGCATTGACTATGTGCTCTGTGGTGACAGGTTTAGCCAATCGGTCGCCTTTTACGACCCTGCAGAACGGCAGTTCGTCTATTCTTCAAAGGAGTCCTGGACAACACGGGTGAAAAATGTCAACTCGTCAAAAGTCCCTGTAAAAATTTACTTGACTAAAACATTTTGTAAGTTTGTGTATTTTCAACCGATGAAAAACGGGAGGAGGTTCAATTTGACGCGTATATATTTTTTTATGTAAGACCATGCATATCTTTTTACAGAGTAGTCCGATTTTGATAATTCTATTTTTACTGGAGTAGGTATATCACGAGGATGGTCTCATTTTTTTAAAATTTCAACCATGAGGGTATTTAAGATGGAGCTAACAAAAACCATTAGGTCCAGAACCGATAGCCGTCATGCCCTATAGCCATCTAAACACATGGCTAACTGAGAGAACACGCAAACAACATGAAGGTTGTGGATGGCCATAAATGATTGTAGGCAAACAAAGGACATTATGCCAGCCCTCTCGATACACCTAACACAGCGCATCACGAAACTAAACAGAAATGACCTGAGAAAAGTTGTGGGCACTATAACAGGCCATTGCTATCTTAACCGACATATATTTAACATACATACGCCGTATTGGTCCCGGCCTCTAAGAATAGGCCAACCGCCGTTCTGCCAGGCAGGTTGTAAAAGGCGACCGATTGGCTATCGAGTCGCTACCATCGTGGCTACTAGGTGGTAGAGTTCTGCATTGTCTCGCCCGGGCCTGGTACTACCGCCTTACCTATTCCTGCCGCAGTAGCGTAAGTGCTTGTCGCTTTCGTGTTCCGGTTTGGAGGGTAAGGTAGCCGGTAAACTTATGCATGTGGCATTAGACCTCGCCACAAGATAGCAACGCACCATTAACATCTTTGGTGTCTATAGGCGATGGTTGACTCTTTCCACCAGGAGACCCATCTGCTTGTTTGCTATCTTATTATATAAAAAAAAAACATAGGTGTAACTGACAGCCCTTTATGCCGCGGCTGCATGGAAGAACAAGAAACAACCGGAGAACGGGCACGCATCCTGAAAAACCCAAATACTCCGAAAGAAGCTTGTGAAAACATCAGCCATCTTATAAGTTTCTGGAAGGAGTTAGGATGGCTGGAATAGATTTAGCCAACAACAACAACAAAGGCCCAAGTGGCTAAGTGCGGAAATAAAATGGCTTAAAAAATGTATAAACGGTTGACCCAACGGGCCATCCCTGAAACTTCCCACTAAATTAAGGTATTTTAAGCTCAAAGGAGTAAAAAATATAAGCATAGATTTTTCAGTTCAAATATCTATTTTGTTAAAAACTACAGTATATAATTTTGAAAAGCTGTATATTTGAAAACGATGATGGCATTCAACTCAATTTTTGAGATCATAAATCCTACTTATTATTCTTTTGATACTATCAATAGGTTGAAAAATTTCGATGCTATGTCAAAAAACCATTTTATTTTTAATTTTCTTCATTGATAAATCCCAAAGAAATTGACCGATTTTGATTTTAAATTAACGATATTTGACGCAGTTTTTAAAGGAGAAAAGTTAATAAGATTTTTAAGTCAATCGGTGAATTAACTTGAAAGTTATTTAAAAAAAAATTAAGTAAGTTTGCTAAAAACAACGTAATTTTAATACTTCAAAAACTATAAGTTTTGAGAATTAGATTCAATTTGACGTAGTTTTTTTAGTACTAAATGTCGTAGAACACAAAAAATGATTGGTTGAAAAATTTCGAAGCAACGATTACTCCCAAACGGATAAACCGATTTTGATGCAATTTATATTTGACGTCATCGTGGAAATAGTCGAAAAAGGTTCCTAGGACCTCAAAACGTGGACATCTGGTGAAAACTCGATTTTCGAAAATGGGGGTAAAATCAGTAACTTCCTTATCTACATACGTAGCGGGAAGTTAAAAATAAATAAGGGATGATTGATTGTTCATACACTGATTTTAAAGTACAACTACGCATAACTTTATACAGATTGATCCAATTTTGATTATTCTTTTATTGTATAGAATATACCCCGAGATTTGTCTCATATATTTTTTTAATAAAAAGTTTTAGGTTCGAAAAAAGAAGATGATTGATTGTTCACTCTTTGATTTTAATGTATGACCATTGACCACATACTTCGATCAAAGTGTATTTGATCTAATACCACGTGTTATTTTTTGTCGATTTATTTTTTTGTTAAAAAGATATTGAACGCCGCGGCGCGGCGCGATGCATTGTTATTGGATGAAAGAAAATGTATGGTTCAACCAACTTCAATCGCAGTATTAAATTTATACACTAATCCATACTAATATTATAAATGCGAAAGTCTGTCTGTCTGTCTGTTTGTCTATTACGCTTTCACGGCTAAACCGCTGGACCGATTTTCATGAAATTTGGCATGGATATAGTTGAAGATCCGGGGTCAAACATAGGCTATTTTTTTTTTCAAATATAAATGCCTCGAAGGCTGAAATAGGGGATGAAATTTTTATTAAAAGCTATTTCGACGACTTATTAATATACTCGCGGGCGAAGCTGCGCGGGTCAGCTAGTTTGATATAAAAAGTATATGATCATAAAAAGAAACCTTAATTCTTCAAATTCTGTATTTTAAGCCTTTGAAGAGAGTTAATAACTCTAAAAAATCTCGTTGAAAAAAAAAATGGATGGCCGTCAGTTGATTACTTGATGTCTGTAAACACGAAATGTGTTGATTGGATTTATGAATTCAATTTATTTTATTATCAACATTATCTAATCCACTCAGAATAGATGCCTATTGAAAATCACTTCATTCGGATCTGTTTTTATAGTAAATAATTTAAAGAAAAAAAATTGCGGCGTGCACTTTCGGATTTTCCAAACTTTAATTTTTTCTGTACACTAAGTTAAAGTGCTTTCTGAATGTACAGAAAATGTGCTGATTCCGAGGGAAACAGAATAAACCCTTTTAAAATGTCCCCCACACGGTTTAACATTTTTATCAAATTCTTTTCATGTTCAACGTTGTGGAACTCACTACCGCCCAATGTTCGTATGAGTCAATCTCTTCCAATTTTCAAAAAGAGTCTAAGAGAAGTTTTTCTTGCTGGATCTAATATTTTTTTATTTCATTCGATTTTGTTCATTTTTAAATGTTATGTGGCTAAATTTAATGTATCAAGACCGTTATATTCATATCTATCTAGTTTTATCATTAATTAGTTAATCATAAAACTAGATACATTAATTAGTGAAGTAGTTATTAAGTACTTTAATATTCCGATAGTATTTTAATATTCCGATAATTGTGTTTACCCTTATTCAAGTCAGCTGGAAGAAATCTCTTTTATTGGGGACTAGCTGTTGCCAGCGACTTCGTCCGCGCGGACTTCGTTTACTCCGTAAGTAAATCCATGCAGTACTTTTAGAGTTTACCCCGGACATACATACAGACAAACAGACAAACAGATAAACAGACAAACAGACAAAAATTCTAAAAACTATATTTTTGGCTTCGATGTCGATTGTAGATCACGCCCCAAGTATTATTTTAAAAAAATATTCAATGTACAATTTTGACTTTCCTACGATTTTATTATATGTATAGATAAGCTCGCCCATTGTACAGTTTGTTTTAAATAAGTTTCTATGTATTACTTCTCTTTTAATTGTGTACAATAAAGCATTAAATAAATAAATAAATAATAAAATAATTTTTATCTCGAGTAAAGTCTAGGAACTTTAGCGTTTTCTATTTTTACTTCGCTTCCATAATCAATCGGTTGAAATAGACAGCGGCAGATGTAAAGGTAGATTGATCTACACTACTATATTTTGTAGCGTGTATCTGTACAGTAATTGTTTTTTTGTTAAATTTTATAATAAATATTTGTTTTTAGGGTTCCGTACCTAAAAAAGTAAAAAGGGACCCGATTACTAAGCCTCTGCTGTCTATCTGTCTGTCTGTCACCAGGCTGTATCTCATAAACCGTGATAGCTAGAAAGCTGAAATTTACTAATTATGTATACCGTTGACGCTATAAAAACAAAGACTAAAATTAAAATATTAAGGGCAATATACCCCATACAATAAACGTGTTTTTTTCGTATTTTTTTGCTATGACGGTACGGAACCCTTCGTGCGCGAGTCCCACTCGCACTTATTCGGTTTTATTTAACTAACCATCATTAATTTTACTATTTTGAAATTTTTTCGACTGTCTTTTTTCTCTATGTTTATGACGCGTGTTATATTTCGAGAACGACTTAACCGATTTTGGTATTCAGCGGGAACACATGATTGCGCAGATACTAAGATATATAATTTTTATTTGTCCGTCTTTCAAGAAAGACTCGACTGACCTTTATGACAAGGGGTATACAGTAAAAATAAATAATTGTTTACATGTTGAGCCATATAATTATGTCTGTCTATAATCTATATGATCCCCTATAACTTAATATTGGCTTGAATATATCTACATTCATTGCGATGGTACATGTAATATACACACCAAAGATGTTAATGCCATATGCATAAATCTACCTTACCCTCAAAAGGGAACACGACAACAACCAGTGTTGACGCTATTGCGACAGGAATAGGTAAGGTGGTGGTACCCGGGCGAGACGTTTCGGAATTCTACCATGTAATAGTCACCATGATAGTGGTAGGTATAAGGCTATCGGTAGCCTTTTACACCTGCCCGACAGAATGGCAACTGGTTTATTCTTCAAAGGAGCCCGGACCAACACGGGGAAATAATAGGACACATAATTCTCTTAAACGTCAATAAATTTAAACCCAGCGAAAGAGGCGGGTATTAGTAAGTGACATAAACCTTTCCAACCGAAAAAGAGCATGTAGGTGGATCGATGTCATTGTCAAAAATAATAAAAATAACAATAATATATGATATTTCAAAATCCTCGTAAAATACCCTTCAAGTTCTTTAAAATTTAGCGAATATTTTGAACTGTACAACACCACGCCACATCTTTGATGTCAGTGCCGCCTGCTAGTCTGTTGGCATTTTTATTACCATAGTAGTATTTAAAATATAATTTAAGATTAATTATTTTGATCATCACGATATCTCCGAAGAGATAGGAGGAGGTGCGTGACCAACTAATTGACAAATATGGCACAACTCAAGTTTTGGGCAAATATATTTTTCAGAAAAACTTAGAACTTTATAGTTTTAGGGTTTTCTGGGTTTTTTTTTTTGAAATTGTCTGAAATTGAATGTGTTATCGATTTGACTACAGGTTGTCCTCCAGAAAATAATAAGTTCAACAGTTTTTCTGGAATGCATAATTGTCTAATCCGGGCTGAAAATAGAACGAATTCCTTGACACGGAGTTCAGTTTTAGCAGCAACAGAAACCCATACAACCATGCCATAGCCAGTATGGCCATAAAATACATTAAAAAAGTAATATTCTATCTATACAGCGTTTAAGGGACGATGTACCAAAATAATAAGAAAATATACACCACGTTTTCTTTTAACTTTCTTTACAATGACGATCATTTCTTTGTAAGAAATGCAAAATTTGCGTTTTATGATTTTTTTTATTTTTTTTATGATTTTCATGCCACGCGATGAAAGGCGTACTTTGCACCGACTCGTCGCGTCCGCCGAAATCTCGATCTAGCTGTTTATTTTGTACGATACGTGGCGCATAATCCATTGCCTTTTTTGTATATTTCCTTAAGTTTTACTTTTTTAAGGAATATGAGCACTGAGTATTAAAACAAATTAAATTTTACAAAGCTAAGAAAAAACTACGTCAAAAAAATCTAAAAATTCCTACAAAAACTTCCAACGGTTTAGAGACCAAACCAAACTTAAGAGATTTTATTGTCTAGTTTATGGTCATTTTTTGACCTCAGGACAATCGCTAGTTATTAAAAAACTAAGTGTATTCCGATTAAAAAATACGTAGCCACTCTTATTTAATTATGTATGTCACTCTCACACTTAAAACGAGTCAAATAACGCAGATACATATACTTGAAAAACAAAACCCTCTTTCTATAAAGTCGGTTAAAAACTAAATCGTTCTAAGATCGGTTTAATTTGAATCTTGAATAGAGCCTCTAGATTCAACTTTGAACAGTTATAAAAATCCTTATAACGGTTATACTCGTATTCAAAATAAATCCCAACTAGACCTACACCATAAAATTAAATGGATCTTTTGTTTGTATGTCACGCAACAGATGTTAAATTAAAAATGAGATTTATTCGCAGGTATCAAGTGGTGTACCGACGAGTTTTCTCGCTTAATAACAATGGAAACAGGTTGCCGGCCATGGCAAACAATTTACTTATTAGACGCAGTGAAAAAATGTAAGCGACTAAAATGACGCTCTCATATTTTACTTTCCAGTAAGAAAATTAAAAAATATAAAAATGGGGAAGTAATTTATATAAATATAAATATTCACGAGACAAATTACACTTATTGATCTAACCCCAAAGAAAGCAAATTATTTGCTTGTTTTATGGGTGTTAGTCAACGATACTAACACATAGAAATACATATATAAATACTAGAATATATTTAATAAACACCCGAACCCGGAAATCCAAACATTTATGCTCATCATACAAATGCTTGTCACCGTCGGGGATCGAACCCGAGCCCCGTCAATTGCATAGTCAGGGTCGCTAACCACTTGACCAATGGGGCGGTCATAAAGCTGTTCTGGCTACAATGTCATCAGTATATCTGAATGAATGTACCTATGTGTCAAATGGCCAATTGCATTAACTTTATCTTAGCTTAGAGGACAAACCTAAATATTATGCTGTCACTTCTTGTCTTAAATGAAAAGAATGTGACAGCATACTATTTAGGATTGTCCTTAGCTAAAACAATGTTAATGCAATTGGTCATTAATCTCTTTGATAGATTAAGATGCGGCATCTATTGGGTTCTAACTTTTGCCAAACGTATATTTTCTGAACATTTGAAGCGATTGGGCTTATTAGATTTTGAAGAAATTTTCAGAAAAACCTGTAAAAAAGTTACTAATTTTTTTTTAAATAACCAAACATCTTTCAGACTATTAGGTATACCGATTTATTTCTGTCTAGTCAGCTCTATTCCTTAAAATACTGCGTCAAATGCCGCAAATTTGGTCAAACTCAGTTGGTTCGAGATTTTTCAACCAATGTTAATTGTACCGTGGGACAACATTTTGAGAAAAAACTGCGTTGAATGCCGTTTGTCAGGTTAAAGACGGAAATCGTGTCAAAAATTTATAACATTTTAAAAAATTTAAATACACATATCCAACAAAATTTTGTTTTTTTATTTATGAGTATATTTCCAAACAAACTGAACGTAAACAATTATTACTTCATTATAACCGTGCTAAAATTAAATAATTGATAAAATATGTTAAGTTTTTTTTGTAGTAGAGGGGGCAAACGAGCAGGTGTTGCACCTGATGGTAAGTGATCACCGCCGCCTGAACATCTGCAACACCGGGGGTTTGCAGGTGCGTTGCCGATCTTTTAAGAATGAATAAGCTCGTTTCTTGAAGGTCCCCAAGTTGTATCCGTTCGGAAACACCCCCGCGGGTAATTGATTCCACAAAGGAGTAGTGCGAGGCAAGAAGTGCCGCCAAAAGCGCACAGTTATGGATATCCAGACATCGAGGAGGAACTTTAAATAAAAAGTTAGTTGAAAGCTGTTATAAGCTAATATTAAGAGATCGGCTTCATCTATGATAAAATATGTTGCTATCCGTATGGTGGTTATGTAATGCCACATGGATAAGTATACTGGCTACCTTACGCTCTCAACCACAATACGACGGCAATAAACACAGACACTACTGATGAAGAAATAAGTAAGGAGGTAGTACTAAGCCCAGTCGAGACATTGCAAATTTCTACCATCTATTTACTAGTTATGTATTAGCCTTCTCTCGCCTCTTACAAGATGCCTTAGAAGACATTAAATTGATGTGTTTTTCAAAAGAGGCACAGATCAACATGGCGAAAAACCTAGTAGTATTATTGGAATAATTAAAAAAAAACATTATTTGTTTAGGACAACACCGCGGCATTTTACGTCTCTCGGCCACTTTTTGCGTCCACTCCCGTGAGTCATAGAGTCAACGTTCGAGTCCCGGCCACGATAGGCTTTACTTTTATGTACTTCGTGTTATAAAGGCTACCGACAGGCCGACAGCTGATGTATTATTTGTGTTTTACTTAGAATTGTGGACATCGTTTGTTTGTTACAAGCAACGGTAAATTTCCCTGTTACGTATTTTATTTAATACGAGCGACCCGCTCCGGCTTTGCACGGGTAATATATACAAAAAACCTTTGTAAATTATACATATACACCTAAATCTTCCTCATGCGTTTCTCTATCCATTGGTCAAAATCGCATTAAAGTCCATTCAATGGGTTTTGAGTTTATCGCGAACAGACAGACGCAGCGAAGGACTTTATTTTATAACATGTATAGATTGTAGTTTGAACTTCATTTTATTTATTTGTTTGACACTTTATTGGAAGCGAAATACATTTCTTTAGAAAATTAATATAAAACATGTACAAAGGGCGAGCTTATCTATGAGCTGAGCTAACAGCAGAACTGAGAAGCGAGAATACACAAATATAAGTAGAACTCAGTGTACAAGTGCGTAATATCTTACAACTATGATTATATGATACTAGATGGAAACCTGGCTTCGCTCGGAAGACTCATAATACGAAATCTTATATACAAACTCAAATAGTAGACATTAAAAAGTAGCAACACTGTAGTGACATCTTCTTTCAACTATTACGTTGGTTTATAAAGACAATACTATAGTGTTGCTAGTTTTTAATTTCTACTCTTTTATGAACGAAGATAAATAAGTTTCACAATACCTAATCTACGCTCTGTCCTACGATACTTTAATAAATGCTCACGCCATCTACACCACATATTTGTAAACTTCAAAGAAGTATGGCCGATTTGTGTGTCAACACCTCAACACCTTAGAATTTTTAAGCGCTATTTTAACAAAATACTCGGCAATCCGAATTTTGCGAATATATGTTGTCGACTCAAATTATTATTTTTTTTCGCTTTATAATTAATGTCAGGTTTCGATTGAGTCTACCGTAACCCTTGAAGAAATTATTAATTACTAGCTGTTGCCCGCGACTTCGTTCGCGTGGACTTCTTTTACTCCGCACAGCTCCTCCCCCGTAGGCAATAGCGTGTTAATATGTAGCCTATATGTTGACCCGACCTGTTAATAATATTCATGTAAAATTTTAAGTATTTTTTTTTTATAGTAGAGGGGGCAAACGAGCAGATGGTGCACCTGATGGTAAGTGATCACCGCCGCCCATGGACATCCGCAATACCGGGGGTATTGCAGCTGCGTTGCCGGCCTTTTAAGAATGAATAAGCTCGTTTCTTGAAGGTCCCTAAGTCGTATCCATTCGGAAACACCCCCGAGGGTAATAGATTCCACAAAGGAGTAATGCGAGGCAAAAAGTGTCGACAAAAGCGCACGGTTGTGGATTTCCAGACATCGAGGTGGTGAGGATGGAACTTTAAATTTTGACGCGATGTCCGATGGTGGAATTTAGCGGCAGGCATTAGTCCGAACAACTCGTCGGAACACTCCCCATGATAAATACGGTAAAAGATGCAGAGCGAGCCTACATCTCTGCGTAACGCCAAAGAGTCAAGCCGATTAGAAATAGCCTGGTCGTCGACGATTCGAACCGCTCTACGTTGAATGCGATCAAGAGGAAGAAGCTGGTACTGAGGAGCTCCGGCCCAGAGGTGAGAACAGTACTCCATGTGAGGTCGAATTTGGGCCTTGTAAAGTTGAAGGCGATGGGCTGGCATGAACTGCTTTGCTCTACTGAGTACACCAAGCTTTTTGGAGGCTAGTTTAGCCTTCCCTTCCAAATGACCGCGGAACTGAACGTTGTTCGATATGTCGACTCCCAGAATTCCAATACTGGCTGAGGCAGTCAGGAGAGTGTTTTCGAACCGAGGTGATACGACAAAGGGTGTTTTTTTTTGCGGTGAACGCACAGAGCTGCGTCTTTTTGGGGTTAAATGTAATAAGGTTTTGATGACCCCATTCTGAGACATCAGTTAGTTGATTCTCGAATTCAGACACGAGCTTGGTCCGGCCCTCTTCGACGTGTTCCCGAGAAATACCGCTACGGCCGGAGTATGTAGCATCAACAGTACTGTCGTCCGCATAGCAATGTATGTTACTAATTCGCAACATGTCATTGATATGCAGAAGAAACAGTGTCGGTGATAGCACACAGCCTTGGGGAACACCAGCATTGACAGGTTTAAAAGATCGGAGCATGCACCGTCGACTACGACCTTAATGATCCGATCAGCCAAAAAACTGGTGATTCACTTGCATAGTTTCTCGGGAAGCCCATAGGAAGGCAGCTTTGAGAGAAGCGCTTTATGCCAAACCCGATCGAAGGCCTTCGCTATGTCTAAACTAACTGCCAACTCAAGCACTTAGACTCAACTGCCTCCGCCCAACGATGTGTCAGGTATACTAGAAGATCACCAGCTGAGCGGCCACGACGGAAACCGTACTGACGGTCATTAATCAGCTGGTGCTCTTCTAAATACTTCAGGAGCTGACAGTTTATAAGTAAATCCATGCAGTACTTTTTGAGTTTACCCCGGACATACATTGACTTTCCTACGATTTTATTATATGTAATAGATTGATCATTGATATAAAAAACCCAAGATACACAATCAGTGTCTCAAAAACGTCCTCTAAAAATGAGCGCAATATTTTAAATTGTGCGCTCATTTCAAATAGAATCGCGTCGGTCGCGATACTGTCAATTTTAATACTTTTCGTACATTGCTTTGTAAAAACAACTATAAAACTTGCGCTTAAGGTTGAATATACAAAAACATATATTTTTGCCATATCTATAACTACTTGTGTGAAATTAGCGACAGTTTTGAGTGTCAGTTTTGTTCGGGACTGTGCATTTTGGATTTTTTATATCAATGTTATTGATATACTTTTAAGGCAGTAAAGCTACAGCATCTAACCGTACCTATTTCATGTATCTCTGGAACCCTGCGTCAGATCTTAACCTTAACTTATAAAATGAAATCACACGGCGAGTATACCCTCTCAAAAAAAGAAATAAAAATCAAAATCGATTCATAAATGATCGACTTCTGAGGTAACAAATATAAAAAATAACATTTAGCTGAATTGATAACCTCCTTGGGGAAGTCGGTTGACAAATCAAAAGTAAAAAAATAACCTATGCCTATACTGCCTATAATGCCTTTCAGTATGAGAGGTAATACTCTTGTGTACTTGTCTATAGATAAGTTTAATCTATAAAACTAATGAGCTTTAAGTCTAATCAATAATAATATAGATCGTCTAATCGAGTCGAGTCGAGATATAATACTATAGATAGTCTAATCTATAATACTATAGTTTGTCTATCTGTCTGTTATGCTATTATAGCTAAACCCCTGAACTGATTTAGATCTAAATTAGAAGAGATATGTTTGTTCCCCGTGTTGGTTCCGGGCTCCTTTGAAGAATAGGCCAACTGCTGTTCTGCCAGGCTGGTCGTAAAATGCGACCGATTGGTTTACGAGTCACTACCATCGTGACTACTAGGTAGTAGAGTTTTGCATTGTCTCGCCCGGGTCTGGTACCACCGCCTTTCCTATTCCTGCCGTAATAGCGTCAGTCGTTGTCACTGTCGTGTTCCGGTTTGGAGGTTAAGGTAGCCGGTAAACTTATGCATGTAGCATTAGACCTCGCCATAAGATAGCAGCGCACCATTAACACCTTTGGTGTCTATAGGCGATGGTTGACTCTTTCCATCAGGTGACCCATCTGCTTGTTTGCTATCTTATAATATAAAAAAAATTAACTTAATTTTTACTGTTTATTTACACAATTAACATATTTTACACAATTACAAGTTACATTATTTAACTGCTCGTTATAGGTGGGTACTATACTCATGATATGTTAAAGATATTATAAATGTGCAAAACATCCCTGATGATGCTGTAATAAGCGAAACTGATTGGATGTGAACAGTAAAAATTAAATTAAATATACCTAAACTGGAAATACAAGAGATATTTAAAGCCTAGGGGTCAAACTTAAGCTTTTTTATACTATTCTTTCAAAAGTTTCTTTCAAAAGTTTCTTTCAAAAGTTTTTGTATTAAAGACTACATTAATGACACGTTATTTTCTTTGCGGGCAAAGCTGCCCGAGTCCACCAGTATTTTTTTTATGTCATAAGAAAGCAAACAAGCATAATATGGCTCTCCTGATGGAAAGAGAAATCATCGCCTATAGAAACCAAAGATGTTGATGGTGCGTTGTTATCGGTGTGGCGAGATGGCAATTCCATATTCATAAGTCTACCGACTACCTTACCCTCCAAACTGGAATACGACAACAACAAGCATTAACACTATTGCGGCAGGAATAAGTTATATTTTACTGGAAAGCAATTAGAAGTCCATTTTGGCCGAGCGAAGTCACGTCTATCAACAACTATGTTGTTAGATTTACGAAGATTAAAGTCTAAAATCAACTATAAATATAAATCTCTTACCATCGCATGTCGAGACCAAACCTCTCAAAATAATTACAGTCTCAAAATAGTATAACTCAGCTCCGATAACTATAGTTGAAAAGATCTACTCAGACGTACAGATAATAATGCCCTCCACTTTGCGTGTCTGTCTGACCGCAATCGTCTTCGAGATCTAGAAAATGAGTCCTCGAATGCGATCACAGTATCTTTATTAGAGATCAGTAGGTCATTGTATTAAGATTATAGCGACGAGGTAATTTAATGTAGGTTTTCGTGTATTTGCTGATTTTGTCTGAAATGGATGATGTTTGTCCGACAAATATTTATTGTAGTGTAAAGCCCTTTTAGCCCTTTTATTAGCTATTAGCCAAACTATTATATATTTCATAATGTTGTCAGTGTCGACAATGTCCCGGGTTCCATTTCGGATCCGTTAAATATTTAATTAGATATTTTTAACACATAAATCGAAATCCCAGTAGCAGCCTGGTGTTTTAGAAAATTATCATATAGCAAAACAAGGGAGGTCGTAAAGGTGTGTTATTGACGTTATCATATGTAACAGGTGATTAAGATAACTTAAGCAATTGGTTTTACCACCCATCTTGGCATCCACAAGCCAAGAGTGTTTTTAACCAATCATTAATAAATAATAAAAAAATGATGTGGTGTCGCGGGACACCAGGTAGGAACGAACTTCCTTCGGCTAAACGGCACTACTCGCTTGTGTACGCAACTGTCGCGCCTGCGCACGTCTCATTTAACGCTTTTATTCCACGCATTTTTCTTACGGTTTTACTATCACATTTTTTTCAGTTCGGTCGCGCAGCAAAATCCCTATCCCCTCCAAGCCTGCCGTAAGGAACTTCGTTCCAAATATCTCTGGACAATTTTGCGCGAGTTAATCTAATTCCAAATTAAGCAAATTATTTGCTTGTGTTATGGGTGTTAGTCAACAATATTAATACATATAAATACATATATCAATACTGTAACATATAATAAAATAAATATTCACGGGACAAATTACACTTACTGATCGAACCCCAGAGTTAGCAATTTATTGGCTTGTGTTATGGGTGTTAGTCAACGATATTAATACACATATATAAATACATATATCAATACTGTAACATTATAATATAATAAATATTCACGGGACAAATTACACTTACTGATGTAACCCCAAAGTAAGCAAAGTATATTTGCTTGTATTATGGGTAATTAGTCAATGATACTAATACATAGAAATATACATTTGAATAGTTAAATACTGGAATATATAAACACCCAACCCCGGAAATACAAACATTTATACTCATCACATAAATGCTTGCCCCCGTTGGGGTTCGCACCCAAGCCCGTCGATTGCGTGGTAAGGGTCGCTAAGCACTCGACCAACGGGGCGATCAAAAGTTTTAAGAAGAAAATAAATAGCATTTATTTTCTTCAAAATAGCATTTACTTTCTTCACAAATCTAAGTAAAATAAATTCATCCCGGATTCCTTCTAGCCGGGATAAAACAGTTAATTAACATTCAGACAGTGAATAAGCCCTACTTTTATATCAGACTTGTGGAACATATTTTTCACTTAACCGTTTGCGTCTTTTATATTTAAAGCACGTAATTTCAGGCTCAGGGTCACAATCAAATCAATTTATCTTACGCTAAGGATGACCATCAGTCTTTCAAAGAAGGACTTTTTATTTCAAATTATAACGACTTTAAGCAAACAATACTTAACCTTTCCTGCTGCAATAGCTTCATCGGACTTAAAGAAAAACAACCCGTGAGATGATCAACGTGGGAACTGTCAGAGTAATGACGTTGCAAAATTTGAGATATATCATTAAATAAGGGCACAAAATACACAAAAAATTGTATTTAAAATACAAAATAATGTTTGTTTCATGAGGCAAATATAGTCCTGGAACCTTTAAGAGTAGAGTGAATAGGTTTTCTTTTGGATCCCGGGCTTCTATGAAGAATAGGCCAACTGCTGTTCTGCCAGGCAGTTCGTTAAAGGCGACCGATTGGCTTTACGAGTCACTACCATCGTGACTACTAGGTGGTAAAGTTCTGTATTGTCTCGCCCGGGTCAGGTGTCACCGCCTTGTCTTTTCCTGCCACAATAGCGTCAGTGCTTGTCACTGTCATTTTCCGGTTTGGAAGGTAAGATAGCCGGTAAACTTATGCATGTGGCTTTAGACCTCGCCACAAGATAGCAACGCACCATTAACACATTTGGTGTTTATAGGCGATGGTTGACTCTTTCCATCAGGAGACCCATCTGCTTGTTTGCTATCTTATAATAAAAAAAACCCACCTTCGTCTTCATCGACGCTTTCCACCAGGTGCATTTGAAGACACACGCCTATTCCAATTAAATCTTTAAAAAAAATTAAGAACATTTGCGTTCCGCCCGACTGTCGTGTTTCGTTTTAGCGAGTAAGGTAACCAGTAAAACAATGCATGTTGCGTTATCTCTCTGCTACACTATACGTATGGCTAAATATTTTTCTTATCCCTTTAGAAGAGTCATCTCCTTGTTTGTTATTGTATGATAAAAAATCTATCTTCCAATCCTTGTTAAGAATTTCCGTTATTATTAGAATATACCCAATTCATTATATTACAAACTAGCTGTTGCCAGCGAACTCGTCCGCGCGGACTTCGTTTACTCCGCACAGCACCTCCCCCCTAGGTGATAGCGAGATAATATGTAGCCTATATGTTGACCCGACCTGTTAGTAATATTCATGCAAAATTTGAAGTAAATCCATGCAGTACTTTTTGAGTTTACCCCGGACATACATACAGACAATCAGACAAAAATTCTAATAACGATATTTTTGGCTTCGATATCGATTGTAGATCACGCCCCAAGTATTCTTTTAAAAAAATATTCAATGTAAAGTTTTTACTTTCCTACGATTTTATTATTTGTATAGATTTGGTTTGTTAGGTAACCTTTACTTCCCACACAAAGAAAGGAATCTGTCACTAAATAGTGACAATTATCAATTTGGAAAATACTTCATAATAGTACAAGGTACACAGCTACAGGGCTATGCAGTTAGTAATTGCACTAAACTATATACATTTTTAATATTTCATATAACATGGTCACCCTAGTCAAAGTTGACCGCAGGTTGTAAGACGAGTCATAAAATTGAAAGATTTGTATCAGATGCGTCTGTAACAATAAAATTCGTCTAACGCTGATTTAATCTTTATTAATAATTGGAAAGTAAGGGTGTTTTTACATTTTTATACACTCGATGGTAAGTTACCACCTTACTTTCTGTAACACTAGAAGTTACTCGCGACTTCGATCGCGTGACTAAAAATCATTAGGTCCCTATGTTCTGTCCGGTAATAAAGTAGCTTAGGTCACTCTGGATAACGTGGCACCCTAAAAGTGAAAGAATTTTTAAGAATCGGACGAATAGATTTTAGTTAAATCTTAACAAACAAAAAAAAAACAAATTTTACCTCTTTATAATATTAGTTAAGAATAAGTATAAATATAAGTACAAAGTAAAGATATGTTTTTAATACTAACATACTAACAATTTTGTTATTTTTTAAAATAATTATCATAATATTCTGTCAGTTCCTCTGATGCCCGGTGAAACTCCCCAGAATTTTCGTGGTAAGTATCTCGAAGAATATTATTAAGAATAAGAAATTATTTTTAAGAAAGGCGATCGATCGATATACATGTCATGACCATCTTGACTAATAAGTGGTAGAGTTCCGCAACGTGTCGCCCGAGTATCTGGTACCACCGCCTTACTTATTCCTGCATCAATGCTTATTATTGACCTGTGTCGATTCTGAAGGTAACGTAGCCGGTAGACTTGCGCATGTGGCATTGCCGTACCGCCACACACATAGTAATGCATAATTAGCATTTTGGTGTCTATAGGCGATGGTTTCTCTTTCCGCCAGGAGAGCTATCTGCTTGTTTGCTATCTGATGATATAAAAAAGGTATTTATATTAAAAGTTTCCTTAAAACCAGTTCAATCGTTTTTGAGACATGGGTATCCACGTATTTCTGGGGGGGACAAGCATGATATACCTAGGTAAGAGGTCAGGTTATGTCTTTTTTAATTATTTTTATATACGTATTTCGAATAAATACTAATGATACTTAACTATAACGATAATAAACTTATTTCGTCCTAGTAACAATCACAGCAACGTGCAATTTATATATTTGGTGTTTATAGGCAATGGCCGTCAGTTTTATTTATATATTTAACACTTACAAATTTTACTATTTATGCTTTAGGCAATGGTCGTCAGTTTTATTTATATATTTAACACTTACAAATTTTATTTAAAATACATGACAGAGAATAACAAACGAAAACAGTACAAAAGACGAGCTTGTCCCTAATAAAAGATATCCCAAGACAGTGAAATACAATGTTAAAACGAAACAGGTGTTGGTTTGGTGTGGTGTTGGTCCCGGCCTCCTTTGTAGAATAGGCCAACTGCCGTTCTGCCAGGCAGGTCGTAAAAGGCGACCGATTAGCTATCGAGTCACTACCATCGTGGCTACTAGGTGGTAGAGTTCTGCATTGTCTCGCCCGGGTCTGGTACCACCGCCTTACCTATTCCTGCCGCAATAGCGTCAGTGTTTGTCGCTGTCGTGTTCCGGTTTGGAGGGTAAGGTAGCCGGTAAACTTATGCATGTGGCATTAGATCTCGCCACAAGATAGCAACGCACCATTAACATCTTTGGTGTCTATAGGCGATGGTTGACTCTTTCCATCAGGAGACCCATCTGCTTGTTTGCTATCTTATGATATAAAAAAAAAAAAAAAAAAAAAGGTAGACAGTGTACAATTTAATTAAAACACAAAAAAAATAACTAATTAATTATATAATAAGAAAACAACAAATTGATTAGTTTCATGGATGCTAATTCTAACTTGCAGATAAAGAGATAAATAATGAAGTCTCAATTGTTTCTTAAAAGAGCAAAGTGAAGTACTTTTATCATTACTGTTGTTTACTATTTTCATCAAGAGTTATCTGTTTGTTGGCTATCCTATGATATTAAAACTAGAGGGTATAAAAAACCGGCTTAGTACAATAGCAAGAGGACAGACGAAGTATTCTATTCTCGAGGCGGTCATATACAGAGTTGCCGTGAAACTTTTTCTTTAGGATTCGAAATATCCCTGTCGTTCCTTAAAAGGGAGTCCTGTTTAAAATTCCTCTGCCGTTCCAGGCGCGGCGCGCTCCTAACATTTTTAGGCGTTTCATGTCTTGACGTTCCCATATTTTTTAATGAAATTCTTTAGGTTTTTTTAATGTTTTGTTATATGGATCTGTATCATTAGATTGTCTGTAGTTATGTTGCTTTAAGTGATTAGTATTATCTAGCGCTTACGTTTCTGGGAGAGAGAACCGCTGAAATAAATAATTCATCGTTGGCTGACAGGTAAAACTCACTAAATACAGTTATGATAGGTATTTTTTATATATCATAAGATAGCAAACAAGCAGATGGGTCTCCGGATGAAAAGAGTCAACCATCGTCTATAGCCACCAAAGAGGTTACTGTTGCGTTACTATCTTGTTGCGAGGTCTAATGCCACATACATAAGTTTACCGGCTACCTTACTCTCTAAACTGGAACACGACAGTAACAAGCTCTGACGCTATAGATAAAGCAGTGGTACTAGACCCGGGCGAGACAATGCCGAACTCTACCTTGTAGCTACGATGGTGACTCGCATAACCAATCGGTCGTATTTTAAGGACCTGCCAGGCAGAACGACAGTTGGCTTACACTTCAAAGGAGCCCGGACCAACACGGGGGTAAAATGGGGGGTGATTAAGAGCTATTAGCCCAATTTATTAATAACAACTCTGTCTTGACCTGGAAAGAGTCACCTAGACCCTAAACACATTTTCTAATGAGATATAAAAGAGAACTCATTAAGTACATTTCTTTATAAAACATGGACAGGAAAAAGTCATTGAAATGTCTTTGTTTCAAAACTCTATTTATGTGAGTTTTTTCTGTTACACGGTGATAAATTTTTATACAAAAAGAGCTGTAAAGACAGGTTTTAGAGTAGATAAAAGATTTCACAGACATAGAAAATAAAATAACATTTAAAAAATATCATCACGCCGGTTCCCTTAATGGGAAGACGTGTGAACTGAACGTGAATGCATGCTTCAGTTCATAGTTAGATTATATACCACAACAAAATATTTTCATGTAAAGTATTGTCAACACCAAATAATATGGCTCACGCTGTCAAAAAGTTATTAGATCTTATGTAGAGCCTGGCTTCTAACTCTACACCAGCTATACTCAACCTGCGGCCCACGGGCCGCATGCAGCGCGCCGGGCCTTTTTGATTGGCCCACTTGGGTCTACGTATATGTGCAAATCTTCTTTTTCTAAAATGAAATATACAAAGAATGTTTACAGAAATAAACTCACAGATTCTCATCTGGATGATGTAAAAAAGTAGCATGTAGCAAGAAGCCAGATCTTGATAAAATTGTGATAAAGTGTTCACAGTATCATATATCGCATTAAAATACAGTTTTTTTTCAATCTTCTCATCAATAAAGTAAATAAATCGTTACCTTTGATTTACATTTTATTTATGACCTAATAATTTCTCGTATGCGGCCCTGGATCCCATGACTGAAACGTTTGTTGGCCTTGGTAAAAAAAGGTTGAGTATGACTGCTCTACACAATCTAACCCACCGACCACACAGCCCATAGACACCTAATAATAGACGAATGACTTGTGTCAACACAGCTGACTTATAGTTCCGATGTAAATGTCCACGCGCCAATGAGTAGTGATTGAGTAATCAGTGTCGACCAATCAGATGCTCTGTACATTACTATCTTTCACTGTGGCCTTGAGTTAGCCAATTACGGCGTTGCAACCCCACTTCGTCTTACCTCAGCTAGTTGCCAGAATGCATTCAATACGGAAAATCAAACATTAGCCGTCTATAGGCTGTGTGGTCGGTGGTCTAACCCTATGAGCCCTAACTTTACAAACTCCACACCTTGGTCAATATACATATTATGTAGCTTGGCCGTTTCTACAAAAAGTAGAAACTATTGTATAAAAGAAAAGTATTGAATAGTGAATACATTTTTCACCTTATGCTGATGTGACGCGAACCGACTAAGCCACATAATTATTATGACTAAGGTATAGACTTTGTGAAGTTAGGGTTTGTAGAGTTACAGTATGTAGAGTTAGAAACTGGGCCCTGCATAAGATCTGATAACTTTTTGACTGTCCAAGCTATATGAAGACCTATGACTTGTACAAAACAAAAAAAATGACATGAAAAATAAAAATGTTTTAGTGGGATTTCACTGAGTGACAATATTTCGTGTTCGTTCACCTTCTTATTATTTCTTTTCATAAACTTGAAAAACGTATTTTTTAATTTCTATAAAGAAATCTTTGTATAGTTTTCAGATTTCTAGCATGAAATTGAGTTTATATAGAAAAACAATCCCACACAAACTTCCTTCCCCTAATTTAAGAGGTCAAGGGTGATTTGCCAAAATTCCTGAAATAGGTATTTTATAATTTTATAACAAGCCTTTATCAATTTTCAGACGTCTAGCCAATGATGTAAAAAAGCATAGATGCGTTGTTAGCATTCAAAATTGGCAAAATGAAAGCAAGGCATTGCCTGACTTTTATTTAGGCTCGCATGTCACATGTCCATAATATAAATGTAGCTGTAATAACATTTACACTCGCGCTGTTTTAAATCGCAGTAATGTTGGCGTATGACCTGTCTATTATTAAAATGTCATTGCGTCTAGCATAAAAAATTGTCGAGATTGAATATGTTAACTAATTCATTTAATATAATATGCATAAGCATTCTAAAATCGATTATTAACTGTATCGATATTAATCAAAGATCTTTTATCTATGTCACATTATGTTTAGAATAATTAAGAATTGTTTTTATTACAAGATTTCATATTATATACTTATGTTTGTCTGTAATACGCGATGACACTGCGCCATTCTTTTTCCAAAATCATGCAACTACAGCACGTCAGAGTAACACAGATTAAGGTAATCAGATTTTACTTATAATCAGGGACTTGATAAAGCGGACACAAATAAAAATATGGGCACACTATAAAACGAAATACAAAGCACATAAAAAATACCGTGGGCCCCGTCTGTTTGCTATACCAAGTCCTTAATAAATATAATAATGAAAACACTTCTTTTAACACAAATTATAAGAAATATCTTAGACGTTTTATATACTTGAAATTTCAAAACAGTTTGTAGTAAGATAATACTTTTTTATTAACATCACTTATATGTGAAATTTACATTTTACATAGTTTGCCTGTTTTGTTCGTTATCGTTCATGTCTTATCTACTGTCAGAACTGGCTTTTTATAATGCGTTTGGCTTAATATACTCTAACATCGCCTATCGTGCAGCATTATTCAGCCCTGCAATACATATTGTTATCACCAATTCTGATCACAGTACAAACTTTCACGATCCTCGGCATTGGTTACAACATATTCATACTTTATTGCAAGTTACTCTTAACGATGTTTTAAAAGCTGTGATTGTTGTTTTTAAATCGATTCGACGAACAGATATCGATTCAAATCGATATAATGATCAGTTTTTATGTGTTAATGGAGTCGACACGAGTACTTTCAATAACTTAGGTCCGTGCTAACCTACTTTAATGACAGGTGTAGTGTCGTTTGAATGTTGTGATGTATTAAGTGTCGTATGCCATATGAACTAGGCAAGTGGTTTTGTAAGGTATTTCCTACACCTGTTATATTCTCATGTTCATATGTCACCATAACAAACTGCATAGGTGTAATTACTAAATACAATACCTATTAATTTTTAAATGAGTTTTAGACACGTGTACTAACAAAGGTTTAAATAAATACCTTTATTAAAATAGAATAGATTATAAATTATCTTCATCACACACTTATCTTCGATGTCTAGTGATGTACAACGTGTAAACTCACAATTAGCTAGTGGTGGCAGAGCCGTCTTAGACTATACTGGGGCCCTTGGGCATACAAAAATTCGGGGCCCTTTTAGAATGTAAAGAAAGCAAATTATACAATTTTTTTCACTATGACCTGCTTTATTAAGCCAATACATTATCATAACACAATATGTCATTAACGATATTAGTATGTATGCTGTTGTTTTTTTTTATTGTGATTACGATAATACTTTCGAGATTTCTGTTTAACAATTCTTCTATAAAATCCTCAAACTCAATTTTCTGAAGAATATAATTTTCTATGCTCATAATTTACAAACTACTTAGCCGTTCTTGTAACATTGTTGTTCGCAATTCATTTTTTATTCTCTTAAGTTGCGAAAATGCCCGACCATTTTATTTTGATATTAAATGTGAGAGAAAAAGTCGACCCTTCGGAGCCCTCTGAAGATGGGGGCCCTGGGCACTGGCCCCGAGTGCCCTTATGGTAAAGACGGTATTGGGTGTAGGAGCCTTGATTTTTAATTTATTATTCGATTCACCTTTCGTTGAATCTGTTACACATCCAGCCACAGACAAGTTATAATATTTTAATCCTTCACTTTTTTATTTAAAACTACAAATATACTCATTCATATCGAACTGCTTGGTCTGGGATTCAAACCCTAATACCGCTGCCGCTAGATCACTAAAGCGACATTCCCGAAATTTGTATTGTGATTTTGGAAACAAATATAAATAATTTATTTTATAAAAGGCGATCGTTGTCCCTTTCAAATGATTACAAGAATACAAAATTATATGGTGGTTTTGTCGATGAAATTGGTTCGAACGTCGGTCGTATGTTCCCGAAAATTGTAACCACATTTTTTGAAATAAACGGATTAAATATTTTTTATTGGATAGAAAATTGAAAACTCTCTTTTAACAAATCTCATAAACGGCTTAGCTGTAGTGCGAGTATACTTGTATTAGTAGTCTTGCACATCGATTGTTAATTAATTTACAAATTATATAAGCAGTTTTTGCACTGAATTTTACTCAAATAATACTCCGTTTTATTATACCTTTTATGTATATTGTATAGTTTCGGTAGTTCTTTAACGCTCGGATTACAGCTAGTGAACCGTATTACGGACGTTATACGTCATACTATTCGTTTCTGCGTAATTCGAGGTTCGCGCTCAAGAAACTTTCCGGGAACTATCTCTGACATTGTATTCTTAATTGTAAAAGTACCCACTAGTTAATTTAACTTTTCCATATTTTCCTTCAAATATTATATTATTATGCTTAGATTTTTTTAGATAATATTGTAACTTGGCTTTAGCATTGAAAAACAGGGATAATAAATTATATTTAAATTAAAATTTCTCCCGTATTGGTCCCGGGCTCCTCTGAAGAATAGGCCAACTGCCGTTCTGCCTGACAGGTCGTAAAAGGCGACCGATTGGCTATACGAAGCACTAACGTCGTGGCTACTAGGTGGCAGAGTTCTGCATTGTCCCGCCCGGGTCTGGTACTACCATCTTACCTATTCCTGCCGCAATAGCGTCAGTGTTTGTCACTGTCCTGTTTCAGTTTGGAGGGTGAGGTAGCCAGTCAACTTATGCATGTGGCATTAGACCTCGCCACAAGATACCAACGCACCTTTAACACCTGTGGTGTATGTAGGCGATGGTTGACTGTTTCCATCAGAAATAAAAAAAATCGTGTCTCATATATAATCAGTCCACATAGCTACCCTAACACCCGGTCATTTTCATGCACATAAAAACATGGGATTCGTGTGGGAACCGGCTGGTTATATCGTTTTTGTCTTTTTTTTACACGTCAGTATTATCTTAAGGAAGCGAGCTTTTTCAACTTATCGATTTTTAATGACAGTTGTTAATAATAGTAAATTTACGGCTGTAAAATTACTAACTATTAATTAGTTTAAAAGTATCCAATTGCTTGATATTTAACATTTAATATATGTAGGAACATCCTAAATAACATTTATTTAAGAATTCAATTCAATGTCAATTACAAAAAGAAATGAGAAAAAAAAAATGACGGGCCAAATGTATCTCTCCTATAATTGTGACCGGTATTTTCAACGTCAAGCCCGAGTCTCGTATTACCGCTTTTAACTTTTCCTGTCAAAATGGCGTCAGTATTTGCCAATATTTTGTAAAGGTTTCGTGAGTAAGTTAGCCGGTAAGTTTGTGATTGTGGCATTACATCCTCACCCCACAGTTGGTAACACCGTTATTAATGACGTACATCGACGGTAGTAATGTTTTTCTACTAAGAAAGTCGCCTAATTTTTAAAACCAATGACATAAAGCCAATGTAGGTATAAAACCATACTTTTATCCGCTGGGAAATTAGATTTAGATTTTGCTCATAATTATATAATACTGAATGGAGAATTAAAAATCATCATGCCGGTTTATTTGAGGGGTAGGCGGAGTAAAGCCAAAATAGATTATCGGATTATTGGGTTGACAAAACAGATTCCCGTTGCTAGAATTTTCCAACTTTTAACAACTACAGCTTGTCCCTAGCGATAACTATATATTTCGTATTAATAATAATTAACTGGTATTGTTATCATACATGGTAAATTTTAAAGGGGAATTTTGGTTCCATGCAAAACAATGAAATATTCCATTGTTAGGGTTCGACCCTTCCGCAAAATTATTCTGGCATTTGCTCACTATTTATATCTTGGATATAGGATTGAAAACTTATAAATAATAAGTGCATATATATACCAAAGTGTTGTAGCTTTGTATCTTTTAAATGTACCTAAACATTAAAATTTATATTTAAGTGACGTATTTCTGGTACTTTTATAGTAAACGCTTTGAACTTTTGCATACTGTATCCGTATATCATTCTAATAGGAGCAATTGTTTGTTGATAACGTTAAAATTAAATTTTAGTGACAAATGGGAAGACATAAAATGAAAAAGTTGTAGTAAGATAACAACACTTTCCTGTAATGTTCGCCATAGAAAAGGTATATGTAGTAAGATAGTAAGATATATTATGTAGTATACATATGTCTAATAAAATAATTTTTCAAGCAATGATTAGTACAATACCAAATAAAATACAATAGCGCTAAGGCATCCTTTATGGTTTTCCTTAAAAATGGCAGGAAATTTAAAATTGATTGCATCTAATATGTAATTGTACATTCAAATATACTCCTTCCCATATAAACTCAAAATAAGAGCTTATAATAACATGTTTACTCGTAAGTCGTAGTATTATGAAGAAAATTGACTTTAAGTCAATTATGAAGAAATTAATTATTATTAAAACGAAAATTTCCACTGCGATTTGATTTGAAAAAACATAACCGTCCTTTTGGCGTAGTCGGATAAAAATTATATAGCCTATGATAGTAGTCGGCAACCTTTTGAGTTGGAAGAATCAAAAATTACAATTTACAAAATTTCAGTTTTTAAAGAGCCATATAAAATTTACTTGGCAAAAATAAATAGTAGGTACTAGTGTAAAGTTTTTTGACAATTAAACATTTACTTACAACACTAACTTGTACTTCAGTAACAAACAATACAGCAAACCAGTATTATTAATTATTCAAGTGGATTTTTAAATGTTTTTTTTACATAAAATAAATAACATTTGCGTAAGGATCTAAAAAGCTGCAGCTTTGTGAAGAAGATTTTGGATGTGTCCAAAGAGTCGCTTGTGGCTCGCGAGCTGCAGGTTGTTGAAACTTGTGTCTATGCTACTCGCACAATTAAGACTGGTCAAATGACCGAACACCAATATTGAATAAGTATATAAAACAAATGACCCCTTTCAACTTTAAATCAATCCAGGCTACAGAGCGTATTAAAAAAATCAACTTCGAGTGCGGTTGGGTAAAAAAAGCGACGTTTAAACTTCGTGGCTCATGAGAAGTCCTATTTTCTAACTTGATCAGAATTATTACTAGCGAACTATGAACTATTGTATGAACTAGAAGAATAACATTATCGCAAAGGGCGCTCTAATCAGATTAGCGCGCGCTGCACTGCACAGGTCTAGTTATCCATGTGTGCGTAGCGTCGAAGCGTCAGTCATTCACTCATTCAAATAAGCCATTCGCGCCGGGAAGTTAATACGCGTTGGTCGATAGCGTGCGCGCAGTTTTATATTTTTAAAATATCACCGTTAACTTTTAATTTGGATTGTTTTTTGTGATTATGTGATTGATATGTGTAAGACAAAAGTGTTAACTTAAGTGAGGATATGCTTTAACTTAGTGTTGGAAACATGAATTCGAAAAAACTGGAGTATTTTAAAGATGATGATTCTGTCGACGAAAAAATTAATCTCAGTTGTCTAGGTAAGTTCTGTTTCAATATTCATGGGATGAAGAATGGTAATGTGCATTTATAAAGGTGTTTGTGTATTGCTGATAGGAATATCAACGTATTAGGTACGTGATATTGATGCAAAGCTTGCATGCCATTATGTATGAACTTTGTTGAACTTGCAACAAGATAGTAAGTAGGATTTATTGACATACCACATACAAGCGACCCTGACCACGTAATCAATGGGGCTCTGGTTCGATTTCCGACAGAGACAAATATTTAGGTGATGAGCAAGGATGTTTGTATTTCTGATTTTATGTGTTTATGAAATAATTTCAAATGAAACACATTAGATATATATGATTATTTTTCTGTTCACTAACTCAAAAGCAAATAAATTGCTTACATTGGGCTTGGATATCAATTCGTGATAATTGTTCTAAGGATAGGTATTTTATTCATCTATAAATGAACGTGATGTTTGAAATATGTATATATAACATAGCTATGTTTTATATAAATAATATGACGATTTCTATAAATTTTTCCGAAACTTACCTAGGTATGTTGAATGTAGACAATATTTTACTTATCATTTATCAAACAACAACTATGTATTCAAATTTTATTGGCTATACTGCAGCTATTGACTAACTTTAAACAAAACCTTATACAGATAATAAAATGTAACCATTAAAGTTATTAGGTAAGATTATTAGGATTACTTAATACGAGAATCAAATTTCTAATAATATTCATATATTTATTACTTCAATAATTGTATTTGATACTCGTTACCTATTGTTTAAAGATTCTGGCGTGATGAAGATAAATGTTATAATATACTATTATGTATAGTAGGTATAGGTTACCTGATATTATAAATTATTAATATACTAGCCATGGTATTCTAATAACTAATTCTTAGAATAATTATTTAAACTAGGTATATAGAATATCATTGTATACTAGTATTTATATTAATAATATCAGGTGTAAACAAAAACAAAACCAAAAAAGTATTTGCACATCATTAGTTGCCAAGACGATGCAAGTTTGTATTAGGCTTTTAACTTTTTTTTATTTTAACTTTATCCTAAGGTAAACGTTCGTAGTGCCTACCTGTTTTTTGTAAACTGGGATTTTGAGACGTTGAATATTTTATTTTAAAATAAAGTTGTGTGTATTGTCAATTTACGTTTATGAGGCTACGACACACACATACCTAGCAATTTACAGTTGAAAGCCTAAAATGCTTCAATCGTTCAGTTGACACAGTGAGGTAAATTTTTCCGAGATCCTACTCTCGATTACGTTTTTTCAAAACCCTAACATTTATTATGTTTTCCCTTTTTGTTTACATTGATTAGTTAATTATTACCTGGCAAATATTCTTGAAAGAGTTGTAGCAAATATAGACTTGAGATTGTAATATTATTGTGACTTATGAGACTTTTCATAACTATCTCATAGTAATAGGTCATGTCATAAAATTTGAATGTTACTAAAATATACCTACCGAAGTACCTACTTAGAATACGATTACATCGCCCGCTATAAACCGAACTGTTCCCTTTACTAAAAACATTTCTGAAATTGCCTTAGCACTGGTCAAAAGGTGCGGAGCGAGTAAAACCGTGGTCTTATGGCTCGTCAATAAAGCTCGTGCATGCATCATCGCAAACCGTGGTTTTTTATATAGATGAGCCTGGCTCGAGGCTAGTCATGTTTTCTACATTTTTTCACGACTTATTTCTTCAGAGACGACAGTTTTACTCGCTAGTAGATCAGCATCAACGAGTCGCCAGAACCATATTTCTTTAAAACAGCGGTATAGGCTCGTACGTGATCCTTCCATCGAGGTCTTTAGGCATAGTGTAAAGTGGGAAGGTTTGTACAAGAGCAAAAATAATCGGCCACAGGATAACTTCAATATAACTTGCTATTACTGGTAATAATTATTGTGGCCATTGTCCTATTAAACCAACAAAACCTGGTAAATCTAAATTGATGAATTCAGCACATATTACTAATTGTAATAGGTAGGTACATTGTAAATATTGCAATACATGCTGTGTATGGCCGCGGTCCGATCCGGTAGTAATTACTATAGGGAAATCTACCGAAATTTAAATGTTTTCACACCATATCATGGTAGAATACACCCTGCAAATAACCACCTGGAAAATAAATATTTTTCGTTTCATTTCATTAATTGATATCCAAATTCCAAGTAGATATTATGTAGGAAATGTGTTATTTAAAACTCTGTAGTATGAATATTCATAACACGACTTGTTAAAACACGTCGCATGTAGATTGCCTTGAGCGGGAATTGAACTTTGACCTCAGATCTAGAACAAATGTCCTAAATATTTTTAATAGCAACGTCGCAGTCTTTGCTTTCCACATGTATAAATCTCGATTGTTTATATAAATTTTGAATCAGTCGTCAATCCAAACATTACCTGATTGAATTTAATTTTTTTACGTTCTAAATAATAAACTTAGGAAAGCTTTTCAATTGATATATATTTGTTTATTGTTGTTTTAACTTTAACTTTAATTAACTTTAACTTTTAATTACTATATTTAATCAGCCCTATAATTATTGTTATTTTTAACAAGCCGTGCCCTGCGACTTCACCTGCGTGGAAAAAAATCTAAAATAAAAGTAGCCTAAATTACTCCATATTATATCACCTACCTGCCAATAAAAGTCCCGTCCAAATCGGTCTTGCCGTTTCAGAGATTACCCGGGACAAACAAGACAAACAAAAAATCTAAAAAAAATGTTATTTTGGTATGTGCACCGTGTGTACAATGTACATCCATACGGTGATTAGTAAAAAGAGGTTATTTTAAAATATAAACACACTCAAATTTTATTTATTTGTATAAATGTATAGATTTGTAGAGCACCTGAAGTAGATATTTTTATTAAGTCTATATAGTATTTTGTCAGACTTGTCCACTCTTCTGAAACTTCTAAATAGTAACCATTTTCACATCGAAGAGATTCAACGTTTGGAAGGATGCAGTTAAGCAACAATAATATGAAGTTACACATGATTAAGAAATAGGTGAATCACACCTTCACCCACTTTTACAGTCGGCGGATTGTGACCGGATTACTATAGAATGATTCATAATGTTTTTTGTCTTCTAGACGATTATGTTTATGGAAACTTAGTAGTTTTTATAAATAAAACAAACGCTAACGCCATACCTAATCGCAATCAAAATAATCATCTATATAGAAAGACTAGTACTCGCGATTTCGTTCGCGTGATTCAAAACCATTACTTCCTTTTGCTGCAGTGGTTAAAAAGTTACCTTTATCCTGTCCTCTAAGGTCCTCTACTTTTCGGTGAAAAATTCATTAGAATCGGTTCAGCCGTTCTAGAGATTACCCCGTATAAACAGTTTGACAGACAGACCAAAATTTTTAAAAATGTTTGGTATTAGTAACGTAAAAATAACACATTGCACTTGAAAACCGTTGTTACCTATTTTGAAATCACAGACTGACACTGCAATTTTATTTATATGTATAGATTTAGTGATGTTTTTACTTCTTAAATATTTTTTCTGGTTATTTAGTCATCATATTTTTTCACATTTTTTAAAAATAAAAATTACAAATAACACATGTTAACGCGATCAATATGAATCAAAATAATCCATTAAGTATGTACTAAAATTTGGTCTATTATAATCTTTTAATTCTAGATTTTGTTTCTAGTTACTTAATGGTTATTAATCATATTTTTAACATTGATATAAAAAACCCAAGATACACAATCAGTGTGTCAAAAACGTCCTCCAAAAATGAGCGCACAATTTTAAATTGTGCACTCATTTCAAATAGAATCGCGTCGGCCGCGTCACTGTCAATTTTATTTATTTTCGTACATTGCTTTGTAAAAACAACTATGAGTCTTGCACTTAAGGTTGGATATGCAAAGACATATGTTTTTGCCATATCTATAACTACTTGTGTGAAATTAGGGACACTTTTGAGTGTCAGTTTTGTTCGGGACTGTGCATCTAGGGTTTTTTATATCAATGATTTTTAAGAAAAAACGCTAACGTGATCGATCACACAACACTGGCTGAGCATTCTGCTCGCCAAAACACAACTGGTTTCGCAGTAACAGTCTTTTGGACAAACTGCACATTTTGCGGAAAATTAATTAGTTACACCTTTAAATTATAGATTTCCGCAAAGTAACGCCTAAATCAATAAATATGATTGAATTTAGATTCTCCCCCTTTATGGGAAGTCGGTTAAAGGTAATATGCAACACGCTTACAAAAAAACTCAGAAAATATATAATTATATACGCATTAAAATTCCCACACTGTAAGGTCACGATTTTGACGAGCTCGAATTTTTTCACTGGAAGCCTATTAACTTGGTCTAGTGATTACACTTTCACATTATCTACAACAGGTAATCGTTTTCGCATCAATTTTCAAACGACGAAAAAACGGCGGTTATCAGTTTTCACACGTATGTATGTAATTTTGTTGGAATTGGATAATATACGAGCATGATCTATTTAGGCTATTAATGTCCAAAGTGGTCCAGGTGGACCCCTAAGGGACTACACGAGACTCTACTGGGGTCTACATAGGCGTGACCAAAAATGTGAGTTCACAATTCGTAACCACGAAAATTTACCTGGTTTTAATAGTAAAGAACGAAAATGCTTGCTTGACTTCACCTATCAGTTAATGTGAATGAAAGAAAACTGGAAAACTACACTGGATGGAAATGCCGTATGCATAAGTCTACCGGTTACCTTACCCTACAAACTGATAATGATAATTATTGCCGCTATTGCGGTAGCATTAGGGATGCAACATCGCTCTTAAAAAACATCGATATCAGGATATCAATGTTTTCAAGAATAAAACATCGATGTCAAAAATATCGGAGTTTATGAACGATACATCGATGAACGATGTCGATTATGGTCGATATTTTGCCGTACAAATTACTTGTATTGAATTTTTTTTTATTTCTTATTGGGGTACTTGAGAGCTTGGGGCAGATGGTACTATGATAAAACATAGTTCATAAAACGTCGCTCATGAAAAACGATGTATCGTCGATGTTTGGGGTTTCAACATCGATATTAAAACACCGATGTTTATGAACGATATATCGATGTTTAAGAAATCGATGTGTCGTTTGTATCCCTAAGGAGGAATGGGTAAAGCGGCGATACTATATACCCAGGCGATTATTGAGTATTGAGTCATTGCGGAACTATCTCCTAGTAGTCATAATGGTGGTAACACGTATGACCAGTCGCTTTTTACGACCTGCCTAGCAGTACAGCTCTGGTCTCTTGGTCTATTCTTCAAAGGGGGCCTTCAAAAAAAGTGTAGTGTATATAAATATGCTCAAACATACGAATTTATTGTAGGATGTGTAGAATGCTGGTTTCTCACAATTGGTGATTTTATGGTAACGGTGTGTAGTTGTACTCAGATTTCCATTGTCGAGGATAGCTCAAAAAAACCTGAATTTTTAGATGACCCAGAATCAAATCCGGGACTCATAAACCGAATAGGCTGACCAGTAGACCATGAGGCCAATGAATAAAATTATTAATTGTTAACACAAAAACTTACAGATATAAGATTATAGCATATTTAATATTTTGTTGCATCGTATACAATGAAGGAGGAAGTGATTACGTTGGGAACAATTTATATACATTGTACCCGTATAAATTGTAACCGATATAAAACCAGAAGCAGACTTATAAAGTGTTTATTTTATATATCATAAAATAGCAAACAAGCAGATGTGTCTCCTGATAGAAAGAGTCAACCATCGCCTATAGACACCAAAGGTGTTAATGGTGCGTTGTTATCTTGTGGCGAGGTCTAATGCCACATGCATAAGTTTACCGGTTACCTTACCTTCCAAACCGGAACACGACATTGACAAGCACTGACGCTATTGCGGCAGGAATAGGGAAGGCGGTGGTACCAGACCCGGGCGAGACAATGCAGAACTCTACCACTTAGAAGTGTTTGTTTTAATGTACTTCATCCAATAAGTCAATCTAAGTAATTTTTTTTTCGTCTGTTATCGTCGCCTTGCCTATATATTTTTATTGCAATAACGCTGTCGTGTTTTCGTAGTTGTTCATTTTACAGAAGAGAAATACGAATAGGACGAAATGATATAGGTTATGTTGATACTTTTAAAAGTATCTTCACGACCGTATCCCTGAAGAGGTAGCTAGAGGTACCAATGCACCCGCGATTAGCCGACGATACTTAATCCCACAATGTGATAGGTGGCAATCCCATCGCCAACTGAGCACTTATCCAATCTTGGGCAACGCCGATTTCATCAAAAAACTGAAAGAATATAATTTTGATTTACTAACCCGGGAATCGAAACCGGGACCTCATGTGGTCAATACCGACATCGGGTCTTTAGACCACAGAGGCATTTTAATACTGTTTGGCTTTAAAATTTGAAAATATCGGATAATTCAAATTGGACTCGCTCACAAATGGCTAAGTAAATTTTATGTTTTAGTGCCATTATAAAGATTCAAACAAAAAACTTAAAAAAATATTTTTGGGTTGTATGTTGTCCCTTATTTTATATACATATGATTTTTAGTGTTTATCGTCCATATCTATATATTAATATACGAAGGAAAAACTTTGTACCCCTTTTTAAGACAAATACGCGAACGGTGAAGTATGAAAATTGGCACACTTAAAGTTTAAATTGCAGACGACTGCAGAAACCTTATATTTTTAAATAAAATGTTTAAGAAATACATTAAATTAATAAAAATAAACACTACACACACTACATACATGTGTCGTACGTGATAATATACCCCATGTATGCTATATTTTCTTTACGGCTAAAGTCAGTTGTCGAAAAGTGATTTTATTGTTTAGTTTTTAGTTTGTGATCGAATTTCGGCCACAGGCGATCACTAGTAAATAGTAAATACGCATTCGGTGAAGATTACAAGTATATGTTGTTATTTAATAAATACAACTATGACGAACTGCCAGACAAAATTTAACCCATATCAGAAATCAGAAGAACTTTATTCAATAAAACTTTTTACTAGTTATTTTGACACATCAACATTTTTTAAGACTACTACCGGTTCGAACGCGGCCATAATTTATTAAGGTGTCCTTGGAATACTGATACTCGAATACAGAACCCAAAAAATTAGAAGCTCGGGTCCTAGCTCTTCGTAACAGTGTAATGGTCGGCTTCCTTTTATTAATGACAGTTTATGTAGATAAAAAGTTGAAGCGGCGTAATAATTCCCAATCAGTATATTTACGAGATAATTTAACTGTCCATTTTATTTCGAGAAAGTACCTAATTTAGTCGTTACTTCCCACAAACTAACATGTAATCGACATGTTTAAAATATATATTTTTTAATGGAGTTTCTTGATTTTTATGAGGCAATGAGCATACCTGTCATTTCCATCACTGTAACTTTGTTAAACCAGAAGAAAAAGCTTCAACCTCCTGATAACTACTGAGTTGTGAGTCTCCGAGCAAAAGTTAAGCTGTCTTGGAACCCGCAACGAAATGAATCGGAAGTAATTAGGAAGAGTAGAAAAATGATTCCAGTTTCCCTGCTTTTTCGATAAGTGACACAAAAAAGGTAAAAACATAGAAAATGCTAAAAAATGAGATAATCAGGTTAAGCCCGATTGCTATTACACCACAGTATTTCAGAAATAGAGGAACAGATACCAGAACGACTTACTTAATTTAGCTCCTAACAACTACTACTGGAAGTAGTAATTGTGACAAAATCGCATGCTCAGAACTAAAAAAATTGAAAGTTAGTAAACGGGGTAATAGTTATTATCTAGTATTTTTTATATTATAAGATAGCAAACAAACAGATGAAATTCTTCGCGTCAAAATTTAAAGTTCCATCCTCACCATCTCGATGTCTGGAAATCCACAACTGTGCGATTTTTACGACATTTTTTGCCTCGTACTACTCTGTTGTGGCATCAACTAACGGCTGGGGTGTTTCCGAACGAATACCATTTAGGGACTTTCAAGAAAAGAGCTTACTCATTCTATAAAGGCCGGCAACGCAACTCAAGTCCTTTGGTATTGCAGATGTCCATGGGCGGCGGTGATCACTTATGATCATGCTCGTTTGCCCCCTCTTCTATAAAAAAATGGGTCTCCTGATGGAAAAAGTCAACCATCGCCTATAGACACCAAAGATGTTAATGGTGCGCTACTATCTTGTGGCGAGTTCTAATGCCACAAGTATAAGTTTACCGGCTACCTTACCCTCCAAACAAGAATACGACAGTGACAGGGACTGACGCTATTGCGACAGGAATAAGTAAGGCGGTGGTACCGGACCCAAGCGAGACAGTGCAGAACTCTACCACCTAGTAGTCACGATGGCAGTGACCCAAAGGTAAGCGTTAAGGTACTGCCCTGATCTCAAAGGTTATTCAATCGGTGTGTGTATTGTAGTGTGTAGTGTATGTATAAAATAAAATTAGTGCTTGTGTAATTAAAAAAATAGTGTTTGATTTTCTGACTGTACTTACATTTGAGCAAATAAGTCAGGTATTCCAAAAAACTAATTTAAAAATCCAACAAATCAATAGAAAAATTAACATGCCGACTATTCAATACAAAAATAAAAAACCAACTTTTACGTTAGATTGAATTGGCCTCGTATTTGTTACGACTAATTTTAATTGCTTCTGACTGTACAAGTAGTTAACGGGCCGATGTTGATATTAACTTGGCTTTAGAAAGATCTTATCTATTGTTTATCATAAACGTTCTAAACGTGGGTGGACTATTCTATTCAGATATTGATATAACTTATAATATTTACGTATGAGTTTATTGAAAAATTCAAAAGCTTATAAATATACTGAAATTACCATTCAAGAAGGATCATATTTCCAATTCCTACATTTTGCACTCGGTTTAAAGCCAATTTTTTTATCCCAATATGGCTTAAGACGACATTTTGTAAGATTAAACATAACCGTCCTATTCTCAGTTGGAACGCATAGAAATAGCTAATCATTCTATATAAGTGATTTATTATCTCATTAGCATTTGTCTTATTTATAAAAATAATTAAGTCGCCAAAAATAAAATCTTCTAGAAGACAAAAAACAGTATGAACGATTCTATGGTAATCTGAGTGCTAAATGTGAGTTTTTTCTTTTCGCATTCGATTGTGAGCACGTTTCGAGTTTACTAGGAATTTGTATGTGATTTGTACAGCGCCACCTAGTGGTAAACTGGTTTCTCAATCTGCCGAATACCGATGTAAAAGTGGGTAATAGTGTGATTCACCTATTTCTTAATCATGTGTAACTTCATATTATTGTTGCTTGACTGCATCCTTCCAAACGATGAATCTCTTAGATGCAATGGTTGCTAATGGAGTCTTCTATATAAATAAAAATTGGTAACATCCCTGTCGGGCCACGCGCAATGTAGGGTTCCGAAGTTGCCCATCACAGTAATGCGGACATAGAAGAGAGCTTTTATTGTTTCCTGATATGAACATTAATCTATTGAACGTAAATGACGGATGTATCCGCACCACAGGTTCACCGCCTATAAAAACTTCTCTAAATACATTTTATAAGTTGGTCGAATAGTTTAGCTGACAGAGGGGTGGGGTGTCCCTCCACCCCCTCTGTCAGCTAAATTTGAATCTAACAAAAATTAGCACTTTAATAGCCGAGACACACTGTTGGAAACAAGTTTCCAACACGGGAAACCTTGGTGGGAGGTTTATGGAGTTCAGATGTATTTTTGTTGCAAACAAGTGTTTACACTGTTGTAATCCACCGGTGGGCCCCCAGGTGGAGGGCTGTTTCCAACAGTCTGGATCGGCTTAAGCTTAATACTTTACAAACGAGTCCTTTAATCGAAAAATTGTTTATACGCGCATAGTTAACTTTGGAATAAATTTAGTGCGTAAATTGGGTAACTATTTTTTGTTGTTGCCAAGGAAAAATTTTTGTGTAAAAGAAAAAATAGTTTAAATGTTATACGTTTTTTTAATAATCTCATAATAGAAAAAAATAAACAAGTGAGTAAGGCAGAAGATAAAAATTGACGATAAAAAATAGTATTTATTCACTACAAAGTCATATCTACTCTAAATGGAAGATTTTCTCCCTTTTTTCATTAAATTCATCTCCTGAGCAAAGCCCGGGCTGGTAGTTAGTTTGTAATATAATAGGAATAAGTAACTAGCAGTTTTAACCCGTGTTAGTACGAGCCCCTTTTAAAAAGTAGACTCTCTGTTATTCTGCTAGGCAGTTCGTAAGAGGCGATAGGGTATGCGAGTCACTACCACCATCGTGGCTACTAGGTAGTAGAGTTCTGCATTATCTCACGCGGGTCTGGTACCACCGTCTTTTCTATTCCCGCCGCAATAGCGTCGACTTTTGTCACTGTCGTGTTCCAGTTTGGAGGATAAGATATCCGGTAAAGCAAGATCGCAAGTGACATTAAGGCCTTGTCACAAAGACGCACCATTAACATCCTTGATGTCTATAGGCGATTGTGTCTTTCCATCACGAAAGCCATTTGCATGTATGCTTTCTCAGGATACTCGTATAAAAAAAGTAGCCACAGTTGCACTAATATAATATCATTAACATCGATTTTAAAGACAAAAAAAAATACCGTTATACTTTACGGAAATCCATAAACAATAAATTACTGTAATTTATTCTTTATGGATATTCGTAAAAGTGTTACGCCTGAATCTATAAATTATCTGAATTAATGTATGACTGTATATTGTTTGCATTATTTACCATTTAACGGCTCTCTGATCTATATGGATACTGGCTTTGATATAGACGCAACATGTCCTTGGCTCGAATCTCGGGTCGAGTATTTTAAGTAAATTATCTTAAAACATAACTTATTCAAGATTTTTATTTATTACTAGCTGAATTTCGTCCGCGTGGAAAAAATTCGAAAAAAGTAGCCTAAGTTACTCCCTGTCACATCAGCTACCTGCCAATGAAAGTCCCGTCAAAATCGGTCCAGCTGTTCCAGAGATTAGCCGGAACAAACAGACATACAGATAAAAATTGTATAAAATGTTATTTTGCTATATGTACCGTGTATACATCCATATGCATTTAGTAAAAATGGTTATTTTAAAATTATAAATAGACACTCCAATTTTATTTATTTGTGTAGGTGTATAGACTAGCTGTGCCCGACTTCGTCCGCGTCGAAAAATTTCAAAAATAAAAGTAGCCTAAGTTGCTCCATAGGGAGTAACTTAGGCTACTTTTTTTTGAATAGTACTTCCGCTATCTGCTTGTGAAAGTCCCGTCAAAATTGGTCCAGCCGTTTCAGAGATTAGCACGAACAAACAGACGAGCAGACAGACGGACAGACAGACAAAAATTGTAAAAAATGTTATTTTGGTATATGTACCGTATATAAATCCATATGCATTTAGTAAAAAGCGGTTATTTTACTTACTTCCCATTACTCACTGTGGTAAAAAAGTAGCCTATGATACTCCTGGGTAAAGTAATTTTTAAACGTGAAAGAATTTTTAAAATCGGTCTATTAGTTTTTGAGTTTAATCGTAACAAAGAAATAAACAAAAATCTAATCTTTCATCTTTATAATATTATGTAGTGGAAATTTCTCATTGAGAAAAAACCTCAATACCACTTTTACCCGACCCGAGACTCGAACCTGGGACCTCATGATCTGAGCCGAATAGGCTGTCCTCTAGAGTACGAAGCAGTCCTTTGTAATATACTGTAAATAGTCTTTCTAATATCATGATACTCGTTTCGCACTATGAAAAAACGTCTAACTGAACTAGTAAATTTTTACTGAATATAATAACCTCATAAATCTCGTTTAAAGTGAGACAGCCGGTACAACGGGCAGTGGCGGCCTATTTGCTCACACTTACATTTTTTGTCCACCGCGGAGACTAGACGAGACCACTGGGTTACCTTTTTACTGTAACTGTTTATTTAAAAATGAAGTCAAGTTTGCTTGAGATGATAAAATGTATTGATAAATAGAAATAACTATCCTTAAAGTTTCTTATTCTCATCAAAGTCGAGGAAGGGAGGTAAACTAAACATTCTAGATCACCGCTTTTCAACCGGTGCGTCGCGTATGTTTTAAAGCAATGGTTTCCAAACTTTTTTTCTCATAAACTAAAAATGTTGCTGGTTCCGGTGGATCCCCTAAATCTAAACTTCTACCATACTCCCAAAACTTAAGACCAAAAGTCACGCCAACGTAGGCTCCCATCGAGTTTCCCGTGGACCCCTGGAGATCCACCTAGACCACTATCGGAATCAGTGTTTTAAAGTAAGCCCCATTGAAATCATAAGTAAAAAAAATAGTGATCCGTCCCGAGACGCCCCATATTATTTACTTAGCTGCCATATTTACCAGTGTGCGGTGGGTGAACTTTGATAAAATGAGAAGTGTGTCGATGCTACCGTTAGTTTAAAAACGCCTGTACTTGACAGTTCAGTTCAACGTTCAACTGAACATTTTAGACAGTGAGATGTCGCCTGGGTTTCAACGAGCCAGGTTGGTTGTGGACCCCAGAGTTGCTATTGGATATTATAATATCTATCGCTTGTTATTTGCGATAACTAGGGTTGACATTTTTACGTTCGCTTTTGATTGCGCGTGAGGAGGTAGTAAGTTCCGCTTGGTAGAGTTTGCAAGACTGAAATGAGTCCCAAGATCTGAGTTTTAATACTTAAAATCGAATCTTGGTGTGCGACCAGACTATATTTGTTTATAAAAATAATCTGCTCGAATACCAAAATTCGATTTTTCTAATCCAAAAAAAAATGCATTGATTGGTTTAGAAAATTCTTTATTGTGAAGTGTAAAATATATTTCCTTGTGTTGGTCTGGGCACGTTTAAATAAAAGACCGACTGCCGTTCTGCCAGGCGTGTCGAAAAAGGTGACCGATCGGAAATACGTGTAACATCGTGACTACTAGGTGGTAGAGGTCCGCAACGTCTCGCGTAGATATTTGGTACAAATGCCTTACCTATTCCTGCCACAATAGCGTCAGTGCTTGTCACTGTCGTGTTTGGAAAGTAATGTAGCCGGTAAACTTATGCATGTGGCATCACCATCCCGCCACAATGCAACGTACCAATACCATCTTTAGTGTACATGGGCGATAGTTTCTCTAAACATCAGGAGAGCCATCTGCTTGTTTGCTATCTTATGATTTAAAAAAAAATCTTTAGTATATCAATTACATAATATGGAACTCGGTTGGATTTTTATTTAGTCATATACCTTTGTCAATTAAGGCTTTATCTTAAACTAGCGACCTTCCCGCGGTTTCACCCGCGTAGCTTTTGTTCCCGTGAGAATATCGGAAAGGTTCATATACTAAAACCTTCCTCGAGAGTCAATCTATCTATTAAAAAAAACCGCATCAAAATCCGTTGCGTACTTCTTTAAGCATACATAGGGACAGACAGAGAAAGCGACTTTGTTTAATACTATGTAATGATTTATGAAAACAGTTCTCTTCTTTTATACGAATAAACTTACAAAAACTACCTAATATATATATATATATATATATATATATATATATATATATATATATATATACATATATATATATATATATATATATATATATATATATATATATATATATATATATATATATATATATATATATATATTTAAGTTATCGTAAAAAATAAAGTATACACTTACATATTCTATGAAATATTATCTATATGATAAATCTCTCAATAATATATTACATTTACTGATTTTATCGTTATCTAACCAGGCCAGGCGTATTTACCTTTGATCACGCCGCTTGCCGTTTAAAATATTTTGTCCTTACTAAAATACACACCCGCAGAAACTCGCTGGGTTAACGCCCTTTTTATTCTATCCTGCTTTTGACCTTTTTAGTGGAAATAAGTCTGGCTTTTATTTTTTCATGCGATAATTTGAACGGAATGTAACTTCCATACAATGTTGTTAACATTAAGTAAACTTGGTATTACAAAGTTTGTTAGTACGAAAAACGTCTTGTATTTTTTAGGGTTCCGTACCTAAAAGGTAAAACGGGACCCTATTACTAAGCCTCCGGTGTCTGTCTGTCCGTCTGTCTGTCTGTCACTAGGATACATTTCATAAACCGTGATAGCTAGAAAGCTGAAATATATACAAATTGTGTATTTCGGTTGTCGATATAACAAAAAATACTAAAAATTAAAAAAAATGAAAATATTAAGTGGGACACCCATACAACAAACATAATTTTTAAGCATTTTTTTTCTATTTCTTTTTCTAGATCTTAGTGATGGAAACTGGAAGATGTTTAAAATATTTACAGAATATTCATTATATATTTACTATAAAAATTTAATGGGTTCCTATACAACGAACGTGACTTTTTGACGCTATTTATAGATGAATGTGCGGAACCCTTCGTGCACGATTAATACTCGCACTGGGCCGGTTTTTTATTTTCTATATATTTATGTATGGATATATACATATAATAATACCTTCGGCTAATCGTGGGCGCACTTGTATATCTGCCCCCGCCTACCTCTTCGGCGTTACGGGCGTGAAGATACATAGATAAACCTTAACATTAGCATGTTGGCACTGGCGCAAACTTATACGATTTCCCCATGCCAAAAACCTTACTGGGTGGTTAGTAATAAGCAAAAAATACATGAAGACAGCCGTTGATTATTATTGCGTGTGGATTAGTAATCAGCGTCTATTCTCTTCCACTTTACTACGCTGATTACTTATCACTTGCACCACAGATCACATGAATGCTAATAGACACGCCATTGAGAAGGAAATGTGTCGCCGCGCATATGAGCTCCTATTACTGTCAAAAATGTCATACATTTGTAGGTTATATTATATTGTGAAAACAATTAAATAAACAATGAAATAAACAGTACACTGTTTTGTCGTACCAAAAGATAACGAGGTTTAAAAATTACCCTTGAAGTGATTTTATTTCATCAGTAAGTAGTATAACTCTGCATTTCTGTGTGTAATTGCAAGCTACATTGACAAACTAAGAAATTGTCTTGAAAGGCGCATCCATTTAATCCGTGACTCGCACTAATTAACGGCTTTCATCACATATTTTTGCTTAATACTAAGCACCTGCATTAAACACTCACACTCGTACTAAACAAAGTGTAATCGGGGCTGAACGCGGTAAAAGTTTTTACCAAAGACAATTTACCAAAAAAAAAAATTGTAGGTCTTTGGTTTTTACAGCCAAAATTAATTTAGCCAAAACCAAGGGAGTTACATTCTACCCGGAATTCTTACACGCGCTTCAATTTCGTTCCGAAGAGTACCACGACATGAGTGGAGTGTGTATCTTTCTACTAAATAAAGCGCCAATCGCCATACAAAAGTGTGGCTATGCGTAGTTTGCAAATTACTACTAAATAATTCTACTAATTTGAGAAACAGTTTTTACATTGCATAAGTAATTACTTAATAATCAAAATAAGCACATTTTAGAACTCACTATGTTAATTACAATACATTTTATGCTAATGTAGCTATCGACGTGTATGAATAAAAGGGATTTAACAATTAACGAATATATAAAAATCTACCATCCGAAAGTTTTATTTACACTGGCAATTGCAAAAAAGGGACAACATCCACTCATGTCGTTGTCTTACTCAGAACGTTTTTCCCCTCTGTTATGTAAGAAACAAATGTCAACTTTAATAGAAACGAAATAAAGTATATTTTTATTTTTCAAATATTGCTTCGTAGTAATTCCAGTTATCGTATATAAGTTCCTTGGCCAAAACTTAGTGCAGCACTATTTGAGTATCATTTTAAAATCAACAACTTAAATAAACTTGTACTACTTAATCTCAATGTATCTCTTGGACAGGTATTTGAAGGTTAGCCGCTGCGTTAAAATGGATTTGTAAAAAATCAAGGTCTGTGCGATATAAAAATACAGTTATTTGCATATTTAGACGATTACTGTACAGCTAACCTGATGACGTCATTAATCAATTTCGTATTTTGTAAATTCTTTTGTCCATCTCTGTCATGTAAACTGAGAATTTATACGATTGGGTTAATGGAGGAGTTACTATATCAGAAATCAGAAGAACTTTATTCAATAAAACTTTTTACAAGTTATTTTGACACGTCAATATATTTTTTTAAAACTACTACCGGATCGGAAACGCGGCCACACGCTGTGAAGATCCGGCGGAAGAAACTCAGCGGGCTTGTCTTTTTTTCATATCATCCCCCGTGTTGGTTCCGGGCTCCTTTGAAGAATAGACCAACTGCCGTTCTGCCAGGCAGGTCGTAAAAGGCGACCGATTGGCTATGCGAGTCACTACCGTCGTGGCTACTAGGTGGTAGAGTTCTGCATTGTCTCGTCCGGATCAGGTACCACCGCCTTACCTATTCCTGCCGCAATAGCGAACTGGTTTCTCACGTTTACCACTAGGTGGCGCTGTACAAATCACATACAAATTCCTAGTAAACTCCAAACGCGCTCACGATCGAATGCGAAAAGAAAAACTTACACTTAGCACTCAGAACGATTCAAAAGAAGTTTCACTACAAAAAAAGTAGCAGAAAGCCGCTAATATAAGCATTCCTTTTTAATCTAAAGGAAAAATTAAAATACAACAATTGGTACCTTCCGGTAATTACTTTCGAAAAGGTTCTATTGATAATACAAAAAGTTCTAATGGCGGAGTCAACACATGGTCGAAAGACAAAGCATCAAGTTCGCGCCTAAATAAATTTGAACAGCGCCCGAGTGGTGGCTCAGTAATTTGTTTTAGTAATGCCCATGCTGTTTAACATATCGACTTCAACTTGTTTTTTCTTGTACGGTATTAGGCTTTCTCGTATTTGGATGCTTATTTCGAAACGTAACCAATACTTATTACGCATGTTTTGTTTTAATAGATTTAAGTATCAATAGACTATTTGATTAAATTTGAAAAACTTTAATAATTTGCTTTATTAGGCATACTAACCAAAAAACCATTTATTTTTGTTAAATAACAAATCGAATCGAGACCAATGTCCTGAATCAGCTGAAGGACAAAACAATGCCACTAGCCCTCTCATCGCAAATCACGACCCCACCCTAAGCCGAGGTCCGGTCTCACAGGAGACACCGTTAAGGCGGAGTGCGTATAGCCCCCCAACTTAAATTCTGGCTGAGCACTTTGCTCGCTCACGCGCCCGGTAAAACTGTGAAAGCTCATAAGGCCAGGAGCGACTCACTAATTCCGAAAAAAGTAGCCTATATTTAAACCATCTCTATGCTAAAGCACCAAAATCGTTTCAGTGGTTAAAGCCGTGAAAGCGCAACAGACAGACAGACTCTCGCATTCATAATATGTAATTTTTTTTGTCATTTCATAAGATAGCAAACAAGCAGATGGGTCTCCTGATCGAAAGAGTCAACCATCGCCTATAGGCACCAATGGTGCGTTGCTATCTTATAGCGAGGTCTAATGCCATATGCATAAGTTAACCGGCTACCTTACCCTCCAAACCGGGACACGATGCTGATAAACACTGACGCTATTGCGGCAGGAATAGGTAAGGCTGTGGTACCAGACCCGGGGGAGATAATGTAGAACTCTACCAATCGGTCGCCTTTTAAGCGCCTGTAGATGGAAGTATGGATAGTACTTATGGATAGATATGCCCGCTAATATAACAAAAATGAATGAAATCGAAATATTATATTTCGATTCGTTACCTTAAAAAGATAACTTGTAATTGAGGGGTTGCTCACACAAAGAAAGGATCAAAACACAAGAAGGGACGAGAGATACCCGCGACAGGTGTTTGCGTTACGTCTGGCAACTTTTTTTTTCATCGATCAAGGTTCGATGCGTTCATCCGTTAGGCTGTTATGAGTTCTTTGTTCATAAATAAAAAATATTACATAAAAACTCTTTTGTGATTTTGAAAGCTTAGTGGTATTTTATTTTGATTTCTTGGATTTTACTGATCTACTGTATTATTTTGTTTATTTTTCCGAGATGTTTTATTACAACGTTTATATTTTTTTTATTTCGTCCCTTATGATAAAAATACGGCCTCTTATGGTAAAACACCATTTGTTTTCATGCTTGACAATTCTTTAGTGGCGAGCCAAGGATTTCTTTTTTTATATATTATAAGATAGCGAACAGATAGCTTGATGGAAAGAGGAACCATTGCCTATTGACACCAAAGATGTTAATGGTGCAAATGCTATCCGTGTGGCGAAATGGTAATTCCACACGCATAAGTTTACCAAGTACCTTACAATCCAAACTGGATCACGACTGTGACATACACCGACGCTATTGCAGCAAGAATAGGAAAAGAGGTATTTTTTTATAAATAGCAAACATGCAGATGGTTGTCCTGATCGAAAGAGAAACCATCGCTTATAAACATTAAAGCTGTCTTCTAATTAATGCCGTTGGGTAATTGTTATTGCACTGGCTGCACCTTTGTCTATCTCTTCTGGGATATAGGCGTGAGGGAATTTATTTATTTTACACGTAACACAATTTAAATGTTGTAAAATGTCCAAACGTAATGTCACCTCACATGCGCATTAAATCCAAGCAATTTTGTTAAAGTCAAAATCATTGCGCAATAAGTTCATCGACCTTAGACCATACCATATTGCAAATGGATTTTTAATCTGTGAGCCAAATGTTAAAACTTTATAGATTTATATATAGAGCTATCTTATGCAAACAAGCAGATGTTTCCCTTGGTGAGAAGAAATGATTGTCGCCTGTATATAGATCTTATGATTTTGTTACATATATATCCATGTGTCAGGGATAGAATACTACACACATAAGTTTAGACTAACTTACCAACCACTTTTTTGCCTAGTAGCCACAAAGGTAGTGTATGTGGCATTAGTTTAGGGAAAAAAGTGGTTGAGTACGTTTCCATGGTAATGCCACATGCGAACTCTTCAATTTACCCACAGAACTGATGTACGACATTGAGAAGCATTGACACTATTGCGGCAAGAATATATAAGAGAATGTTACCAGACTCGGGCAAGACGATACAGAACCAATACGGGGAAACTATATAGAAAAAAATGGCTGTTTAGATGTTGACAAAATACATATACAATGCGAATAAGTTAGCCTTTTGATGTTGCCTGACAGCACTGTCCATCTATCTTTATATTAATACGTGAAAGAAACACTTTTACAACAATTAAGCAAACGGTGGAGTATGAAATGAAAAATATTGAAGTTAATGTTTATTTATTTAACACTTTGTTGTACACAGAACAACATAAAAATTACAGTAGCGATATTTTTAAAAAGGTACAAAACCCGGTAAAGTGAAATACTTGACCATTAATATAAGTCGAAGTATACAATATACTAAAAATATTTAAACACATCTATTAATGAAACCTAGAGTACTTCAGCAACATAAAGACAGGTACTATCAAACTAGAAATAAAAAGAAAACACCAAAAAAAACATATTACTAATTTGAAACATTAAATGATAGTTAACCTGTCGAGTAGGTACGTGTTGATTAAAATATAGAAACTCGTAAGATCCAGATGATGATCAAATTATATTAATGTGAAATAGACAAATAATGATTGATTAGATTTCATTTAAAAGAATTTGTAAATTAAATCATCCGAACTTGAAGTGGTAATGAATTCCAAAGTCTTATTGCCTGAATAGTAAGAGAGAAAAACCACAGAGATATTGCATTGCAGTGGACTGCAGAAACCTAATATTTTTAAATAATATGCATTAAAAGTACATGAAATTAATTAAAATGAACATTACACACCCTACATTCATGTGACATACTCGTACATAATAACATACACACATTCATATCCATACTAATATTAGAAATGCGAAAGTCTGCTTACGCTTTTACGGCTAAACCGCTATACCGATTTTCATGAAATTTGGCATGGAAGTAGTTGAAGATCTGAGGTCAAACATAGGCTATTTTTTTCAAAAATCAGTCCCTGTTGGGCTGAAATAGGGGATGAAATTTTTATTAAAAGCTATTTGGACGACTTATTAATATACTCGCGGGCGAAACTGCGCGGGTCAGCTAGTGTATACTATTTTCTTTACGGCTTAAATACTGTTGACGAAATTACAAGCGATTTTATTGTTTAGCTATAGTCGAATTTCGATCACAGGGATCGCTAGCAATGTTTATTCTCCAGTGGAGCCCCTTAATGACACGGAAAAAAACATCGATAATTGTATATTTAAATTGAGAGATAGGTATTTATTGAAACAAACTAATCTAAGTCAGTGGGAAGCCAGTATAAAAAATGTAAGTACATTCTCCGTCCTTATTTAACAGTATCGGTTAAAATGAGACAAACAATTAGATGACTGTTACAGCGGCTGCAGATAGTCTAGCAGACATTTTTTATACTTACCAGCCAGTGAATCCCAATTTTGTCACATTCTTTTTTTAGGCAGTCGTATGTTTAAAATAAGAAAACTGTAAGGGCAGTTGAAGAATCAATATGTGTTATTACTTGAAAAGTTTGAGGTGTAATCGTTAATGACAATGACAACTGCACGCTTTGATTCTATTAAAACCTGTTTGATATTTACTTTGTAGTCATTAAAAAAATATAAAAATTAAACAGTATCAGAAAAAATCTCAATAGTAGGTAGCTAGTGGTAGTGGTTGTTGATAATTAAAACGCTAGGCTGCAAAGATCAAAAGGCGATTTTTATTAAAATCAACAAATTTAGCGACGAAGATTACCAAATACCAACCCTTCGATATAAATATCAGTCCTACGCAATCGCATATAACTGTCATTTTAGTGTTTTTTGTATTTGTGCACTATTAAGTTAATCTATAATAAAATCGTAGGAAAGTCAAAAGTGTATATTGAATATTTTTTTAAAAGAATACTTGGAGCGTGATCTACAATCGATATCGAAGCCAAAAATATAGTTTTTAGAATTTTTGTGTTTGTCTGTAAACTCAAAAACTACTGCATGGATTTACTTCAAATTTTGTATGAATATTACTAACAGGTCGAGTCAACATATAGGCTACATATTATTATCACGCTATCACCTACGGGGGAGGAGCTGTGCGGAGTAAACGAAGTCCGCGCGGGCGAAGTCGCGAGCAACAGCTAGTTCCTAATAAATTAATAAAACGGCTGGATCGTAATTTTAAACTAGCGCCCATTCTGTACGTTTCATGCAAATATTATGTTACCTTTCCCATTCTGTACGTTTCATACAAAATTTGGCGTAATTTATAAGCAAGATCAAACTTGTTTTTAGCTAGGTGAATCCCGCGGAATCACCTATTTTTTCCGGGATAAAAAGTAGCCTATATACTATTCCAGGTCATCATCTATCTTTGTACCAAATTTCATTCAAATCCGTCCAGTATTTTTTGCGTGATTTAGTAACAAACATCCAAACTTTGGCATTTATGATATTAATATTGAAATAATATAGATTAATATAGATATGACCGCACGTGTTAATTATTCAAAAAATAACTAAAAGTTTTGGGCTATTTAGCAAGTTTGAGCTCCACTGTCCCTACTATAATTAAGTAACATTAACAGTGGTTGTCGGTTGCGTCATACTACCTGCTAAGTGTGTAAAAAAGAAGAGAAAAACCATTGTAATTGAACCTTAGAAAATAACCTTTATTGTAATAGTCATAAGGAAAATTGGTGTAGTCACTAATGACAAAAGCTCAATATATTTCATCAAATTAAACTTGTTGGTTCTTACACTTGGGAAGGGTTCTATTGTTTGGAATACGGAATGGGTACTTGTAGATAAGTAGCCTACTTGGTAAATAGGGTTTTTAAAAGCTATTTTGATATAAGTATTTGATTTAATCTCAAATAAGGTATTTATTATTATTTATTATAATAACTGTAGCGTGCAACCCACTGCATTATAAAAGTTTTTAGTGAATCTCGCGGAAAACCTAATTTTTCCGTCTACCTGTATGTCAAATTTCATTTAAATCCGTTCTGTAGTTTTTGCGTGATTGAGTAACAAACATCCATCCAAACATCCAAACTTTCGCATTTATAATATTAAATATCTGGTTGACCGAGCTTCGCTCGGTTTTTCACATACCCATATCTTGGGAATCGAGCTTTTCTTGGACCTGGAACCTTGATAAATCGATTCCTTGACCCGAAAAACCCCATTAAAGGTAAACGTTGTCTGCCTTTTTAACTACTCTTTTTTTTTCTATATTTTCTCACCTTTTAAACCTTCCCTGGAATTCAAAACCAAAATTAGCCTAATCGGTTCAGCCGTTTTCGAGTTTTAGCGAGACTAACGAACAACGAACAGCAATTGATTTTGATATATATATATATATATATATATATATATATATATATATATATATATATATATATATATATAGAAGATTACTTTAGTCGAAGCTTGAGAAAGCTAAACTTTAGTGCATAATAGCAATGTTTTACAAATTTTAGTTATTGCAGACTGCTTAAGTATTTAAAAGAATTTTGTATGTAAAACAGATAGTTTAATGTACCCCGTGTTGGTCCGGGCTCTTTTGAAGAATAGGCCAAATACCGTTCTGCCAGGCAGGTTGTAAAAGGCGACCGATTGGCTATGCGAGTCACTCCCATCGTGGCTACTAGGTGGTAGAGTTCTGCATTGTCTCGCCAGGGTCTGGTACCAGTGCCTTACCTATTCTTGCTACAGTAGCGTTAGTACTTGACATTGTAATTAACACTTTACACTTAATTGTAGTGTTCCGATATGGAGGGTAAGGTAGCCGGTAAACTTATACATGTGGCATTAGATCTCGCCACAAGATAGCAACGCATTATTAACATCTTTGGTGTCTGTAGGCGATGATTGACTCTTTTTATAACATGTAGAATAAACAAGCTATTTGTCGAAAAAATCATATGTTTATTTTAAGAGACAAGGAATTGAGCGACATTTTGTCAGCCGATAATGTTAACGGTTAACCACGGATTAAATGGATACGCCTTTCAAGACAATTTCTTAGTTTGTCAGTGTAGCTTGCATTTGCACCCAGAAATACAGAGTTATAGATATACTACTTACCGATATCATAATATCATTTCAAGGGTAATTTTTAAACTTTGTCATTTCATTTGGTACAATAAAACAGTACAACATGGTTTATTTCTATTTTTTACAATATAATATAGTTAACCTACAAATTTATGAAATTTTTGACAGTAATAGAAGCGTTTGCTCATGCGCGGCGACACGTTTCGTTCTCAATGGCGTATCTATACGTCATGTGGTCTGTGGTGTTAACTTATACCATGTTTATTATTACTTTAATATTTTACGGTGTAAACAAGCGTGATAGTGAATTATCGACTATGAAGTAACAACATTTTCAATTTACATCATGAAGGCACTTATTTTGTACTTATTCATTATAACGACTTATCAGTAAACGGAATTTGTCAATGATCATTTATCATTATTTTTGACTTTCTGTTTCATTTTATAATTGGAACTTGCACTCATTACGATGAATAATTACTATGTTTTTAAATACAAGCGATATTAAACTCTATATCTTAGTTATAAAGTTGACAGTTTCGTGTACGTACAAGTGATAGGGATTTGCCTTATTACAAAGGTCTCCGGTGGAAAGATTTATGGATAAGACAATTAAACTATCGATTGCATTTCATACTTCAATTTGATTAAAGACCAATTAATTTTAATGAATGAATGTAAATGTCGTTTCATTTGAAATGAATGAAAATACGGAGATATCGTGAGAATGAGACGTGTATTTTGCAAGAACTAATTTTCAAGCCATTTCCTTATTTTCATATTCTCTATAAATAATGAAAAATTTTAAATGGTGTTTAATTATTAAATATTAAAAATAATAAAAAAATACCTTTACGCCCATGTCTTCAGAGTAAAATCCAGAGGTGCAACGCGTTCAATATCAACTTAAGGACAAATCGAAAGAGGCAAGTTATATTTTTTAGAAAAATGGATTTTTTTTTGTAAGTTTTGCCTGAAACAGGGTTCGTACTTACGACTTTATTATACCAAGGTCAGTACAGCTCTGTATGTGGTACCGCTAGCCCATTGAAGCGAATATTTTAAACTTTTGATAACATTAATACTACTAATACTAGCTGTAGCCTGCAGCCTGCAATATTATGAAAGTTTTGGTGAATCCCACGGGAATTACTTAATAATATTCCAGTATGAAGTTCCGGGGTAAATAGTAACATGTGTGCTATTCCATTTCATCATCCAAATTTTATCCAAATCAGTTAAGCTTTTTTGTTGGATCACGCAAACGAAGTCACGGGGAATAACTAGTTTTATATATACTAATATAAAAAAGTAAAAACATTTGTATTTTTGTATGTTTGTAACGGATAAATTTAAAAAACTGCTAGACCGATCGATCTTAAAATTCTTATCCGTTACATTTATACACTATCCAGCGAAAAAACACATTTTTGTGGATTAAAATTTTATCCGTGCGAAGCCGAGGCGCATCACCAGTTATGAGCTAAATCGTTTTTTTTTTCGGAATGGCTCAATTACTGCTAGCTTTATGGGCTGTTACAGCTTCACCGGTCGCGGGGGCGAGCAGAGTGCTCAGCCAGAATTTATAGGTGTAGGGCTGTACGCCCTCCGTCCTAAGGGTGTCTCCTGTGAAACCGAACCTCGGCTTAGGGTGGGGTCGTGATTTGCGATGAGAGGGCTAGTGGCATTGTTTTGTCCGTCCGCCGAACCTTGTACTTGGGCTCGGTTCGCCGAAGGGAGAAACAGGGGTCCTCGTCGCCGCCGGCGGCGACGGTGTCGCGAATGTAGGTGTGTAGTGTTATCGTGTAAACCGTTGGCCAGAGTTATCGGGTCATCGGGATCAGTAAGAATATCGGTTTAAGTGTTGCCGAGATATAGGCGTTGTAGAAGTTGTAGGAGGGGATAGGAGGGGTTCCAAAATCAAATGTTACCGCTATGCGAGTTTATACTGTTAATAAATTATAGACCGTGGTCCAACAAACAAACTTTTTTTGATTAATAACAAGCTGAATTTTCGTGAACAGCTTCGTTTTGACGAGACAACCATCTTTTCCATCTTCGAAAAATCTCAAATCGGGTAACTAATAAAATTATGGGGCTTTGAAAACTTTGATTCGGTTAAGGAAACATATTTATTAATAAAAATAATTATTTTTCGACTATAATCGCTTGATTATATTATGAAAAATACGAAGAAACTTTTGTCCTACACATTCGATGATATTTCTTACGAGTTATCTCTAAAGTTTCGAAATTATGAGCTTTTTAAATTAATATTAATCAATTTAAACACAACCTAATTTTCTCACAACAGCTTCTAATTAAAAACTAATGTAAGCTAATTAACAAATTATTATTGTAATTCAAGGGTAACTTTGTTCTAAACGTCAAGTGGAAACTTTTCTTAGTCCGACACTAAACTTTGCTTCTTTATATATCTTGATTAGTTAACCGATTCGAGATTTTTCGACGATAGAAAAGATGGTTGTCTCGTCAAAACGAAGCTGTTCACAAAAATTCAACTTGTTATTAATCAAAAAAGTTTGTTCACGGGACCGCGGTCTAATAGTAGATTTCAAGCAGTGACATAGGCTAGTTTTTCACCTCTCTTATTAAAAGGAAATAAAGATTTTGGGTCACGCGAACGAAGTCGAGAATAACAGCTAGTGGTAACACAAATATTGTAATTATTTATTAAAGAATAAGTAATATTATATTTGGCCGCTTGGTCAGTAGAGTGGTTAGCGAATAAGTAAGAAACAAGCAGGGGCCTAATTCACGTAATTAAATGTCAATCGAGTCGAAGAGTTTAAGACTCTTGTATACATTTTCTTACATATTAACCGCGTTGTAGCACGTCTAGGCGTTCTATCGTGTTTATGTGTGTAAGACCCCTAAGTGCATTAACTCAGTTACCTGATATTTTATTGATTCAGGCGTTACTTTGCGGAAATCCATAATTAAAAAGGTGAAATTAATTAAATTTGCTATTAGCCGCGAATTACCTGCATTAGGAGGCAGATTGTTATCTTAATGTAAAGAGATAACCAACCGCGTTGCCTACCGTTATTCCATTCCAGATTTGGGAATCGAATCTTAACTCCCTTGATCTAAACCGAGTGACCAATCATTAGACCTACAGGGGACAGTCTTTGCATAAATTAATATTTATTTTTTATTGTTTCAGGTAAATGAGGCCATCGATTTCTAAGGAAACAGAGATTTGGTAAAAATAATTAAGACTATATAGTGCCTAAAAGCCAACTGAATATTTTTGGTGTTTGAACCCTTAAAACTAACTGAAGCTTACTTCATCTACTAAAGAACAGTCTAACCATTGAGAACGACGTAAAGAGAGAGATATGTAAACCTATCAAACTCCGTGAAGTCCGCGGTTTCTTGAAATGAATCTCTATTTTGCACGACTTCACAGGCACATTTATGTGTAAACATAAACGGTAGGACAACAACGTTTTGCCCCACAACCGAACCAGGTTTCGGTTCCACCATCTTGTTTCGGTTAGGAGTACAAGATACGTGATAAACTTATGCTTGTGGTATTATATCCTCGCCTCATGTATGGCAACGTAATATTAACATCTTCGGTGTCAATAAGCGATGGTTGTCATTTCCCAGGAAAACCATATGCTTATTTTTTGTTATTTTTAAAAAAGAAGATACCAGTAATACAGGTTTTTTATATCATCAGACCATCATGGGAAGAACCCCAATGCGCTGGACGGACCAAATCCGAACAACACTTGGTAGCAAAGTTTATGAGGCCATACACGCAGTCGATGACCGTGGAAGATGGCGCAAAATTGTAAAAGAAAAGGTGATCCGTGAAGGGGGTCATGACCCTCAGCAATGAGGAAATGACGTGAGGAGGAGGATATCATCAGACAGCAAACAGGCAGGTGGCTCTCCGGATGAAAAGAGAAACCATTGCCTATAGACGATTGAAGATATTAATGGTGCGTTGCCATTCGTAAGGCGGCCACATGCATAAGTCTATCGGCTATGTACTTTATCCCCTTCACCGGAACGTCACAATGACGCTATTGCGGAAGGAATAGGTAAGACGGTGGTACTCGTACCATATACCCGGGCGAGACGTTGCGGAATTCTACACCTAGTAGTCACACGATGGTAGTGAAAAGAATAGGAAATCAATCGCCCTTAACAATCTGCCTGGCAGAACGGCAGGTAGTCTAGAATAGACATAAATCCATGGGGGCCCAGACCAGAGCACATAACCAACACGGGGTAAACGTTTCATTATGTTTGTGTAGATATAGATAAATATGTATCGAGTTATTTTGGTGCGGTTAATTGAATGCCAGTGAATTTTACGTAACAGTTAACTTTCTTGCTCTAAAAAACTAGTGACCTTTAACGTATCACGGTAGTCTGGAAACTCTTGCTACTTAGCCATGTGAAATATGATATTATTTCAACATCTTTTACATAACACTACCTATATCGGTAGCGGGGATAGGGATGTAACTATTGTTAACACAAATATCGATAACAGAAAGAACACAGGCCACTTTGGTTTTGTGCATCCCTTGCGTGTCTTACGGGGTGACGAATATTAGATAAACTAGAATAATTTTCTACACTTTTTAAATCAATTAAATAAAATATATCGCTAGGAATAATCATATAAAAATATTGAGACTATAATTTGATTGAACTCTATCATAATGTTTAAGTGTTACAATTATTTAAAACTTTAATTACATTTTCATAAAAACAGCAATAAGGTTATATATCATAATTATCATTATAAGTATCAAAAAAAATCTTCGTGTTTTTGTATTAAAGAATAGTTGATGCTAATTCATTTTTTGTTCATTTAAGTACCTATAAAGTGTCTTCGCAAAATCTTAGTTCAGAATTCTGTCAATCTAACTTAGATTTCTGAGATTAGCAGCTGTTGTACTGACCTAACCACATACTATTAAGGAGAGAACTGATTGTTTACGTCAAAAAGTAAATTAATACATAGGTTTACATTAACCTTACCTAAATTTCAACTTTATTTAGCTACTATTCCTAAGTTACTACTACTACTACTACCTAATACTAAGTTAAAAAAAAATATTAAATACGGATAAGTCAAGGAGTTGATATAGAATCTTATGGAATATATTAAACTTTAAGGTAATAACTAAAAAAACGATGTATGAAATCTTGCCCGTGTCCTTTTATATGGTACTAGCTGACCCGCGCAGCTTCATCTGCGAGTAGGGTAACATGTCATAAACCATCTTTCATACAAACTATATATATTCATATAAAATCGATTTAGCGGTTTAGCCGTGAAAGCGCAAGAGACAGACGGACAGACATTTGCGTTTATAATTAGTATGGAAAACTAGGCCCTTCTAAATAATAGACCATTTGTCTTATTAAAGTTTATTATAATAATCTGTGTTAGTCTCTGGGATTCTTCAATTTTATCCTTGCCAAATTTCATCAAAATAGGTTTAGCTATGAGAGCGCGATAGATATATGAATTGACATTTGCATTTATAATGGATGGATGACAACTCAGATTTTGCGATTCTACGACCAATTGTTATCCTTGTGCCTTGAACTCTTAGCAACTCTTACTTCGTTTGCGTAAATGATTGCAAGATTAAACAAATGCTGCCTAATTCAACGAAGTTTTTATGTAATTAGACACACAGATTTTTGACGTACTGTTTTATAAAATCATAACCAGTCATTTACAATTGCAAATCATTGACAATTGTTGTTTGTTTATATTATGTTTTAAAAAATCACGCCCACGCCATTTGCTGGTGTAAGAAAAGTTAACCGAACAAACAACCTGAATCTCAAAAATTTACTGGTTTGTCAGCTGCTGATGATTAAATAGCGATTAATATAATGATATATAGGCACCAACTTAAATGAATACAGTTTATTGTTTGTGATAACCGCGACCATCAGCTTTACGTACACGCTTCGCCAAGACACGGATTTGTATATAATTGTACCAGCCAATCGATATTGTTAGTGAAACACGAACAATATCGATCTTTTTGAAAAAATATTCGCAACCTTAACCACAGGCCTTCGTTTAACACCTATCTTATGAAAATTGCTTGATAATTATTATAAATTCGACGGCCTCGCATTAAACATTGCTACATTTATGTGCCTTGAGATATATCTGCTTGGCTCTTGGAGTTATGGGATTTATTTTTTTATATCATAGACTAGCTGTTGCCCGCAACTTCGTCCGCGCGGACTTCGTTTCTCCGCACTGCTCCTCCCCTGTAGGCGATAGCGTGATGTCTGTATGTATGTCCGGGGTAAAGTCAAAAAGTACTGCATGGATTTACTTCAAATTTTGAATGAATATTACTAACAGGTCGGGTCAACATATAGGCTACATATTATCACGCTATCACCTACGGGGGAGGAGCAGTGCGGAGTAAACGAAGTCCGCGCGGACGAAGTCGCTGGCAACGCTAGTAATTGATAAAATGAAATCTTGTAACTTACCTATTCCTGCCGCAATAATGTCAGTGTTTGGCATTGTCGTGTTCCGCTTTGGAGGGTAGGTAAGGTCAGTAGACATATGCATGTGGCATTAGACCTCGCAACAAGATAGCAACGCGCCATTAACATATTGAGTGTCTATAGGGGATTGTTGACTCTTTCCATCAGGAGAACCATCTGCTTGTTTGTTATCTTATGGCATAAAAATCTTCGCATTTTTTATAGTAGAGGGGACAAACGAGCAGAGAGTGCAACTGATGGTAAGTAATTACCGCCGCCCATGAACATTTGCAATACCTCGCTTATAGAAAAAAGTTAAGTGCGTTGCTATCTTCCTATCAGCTAGCATTTATTAATTATCATTTCGTGGTATCCGTATCGTTACAACTTTTTTTAATTTTTATTTATATCGTAAGATAGCAAACAAGCAGATATCACTCCTGATGGAAAGAGAAACCTTTGCCTATAGACATCAAAGATGTTAATGGTGCGTTGTTAACCGTGTAGCGAGATAACATTGCCACATGCATAATTCTACCGGCTACTTTACCGTCCAAACCGGAACACTGCTGTGACAATAATTGACGTCATTGCGGCAGGAATAGGTAAGGTGGTGCTAGCAAATACCCGGACGAGACATTGCGGAACTCTACCACCTAGTAGTCAAGATGGTTGTGACACATTATAGCCAATTGGTCACTTCTACGGTAGTTGGTCTATTCTTCAAAGGAGCCCGGACCAACACGGGGGACACTTGCACCACTAGCACAGGTTTATCAGTTAACATTTACCAATTATTATTTCAAGTTGCGTTACTATCCATTTCATTGCAACTAGCACCTTTTGCACAATTTTATCAGTAATTATTTACCAATTATAATTTCAAGTGATGTTTCTATTCATGTTTTGCAACTTTCACCACTTGCACAAGTTTATCAGTTGTCATTTACCAATTACCATGCTGCCATACATGCATAGCAATATCTGTGATGTTGCACCTTGCACCACTTGCACAAATTATAGCATTTACCAATGAATTCCACTTGCAGAAGTTTACCGGCTACCTTACCCACCAAACCAGAACACAACAATGACAAGCATTGACGCTATCGAGGCAGAAATAGGCAAGACGTTGGTACCAAACGCAGTCGAGACATTACGGAACTCTACCATCTAGTAATAATTTTTAAATATTTGCACACCATATAATGGTAGAATATGTTGGTAGCTTAATTAATTTTATCAATTTGTAACACCCATATTCTTGCAAATAAATATTTTCTTTCTTTCTTAGTAATCATAATGACAGTGACACGTATAGCCTTATCATTCGCCTTTTACGAACTGACTGGCAGGATGGCAGATGGTCTATTCTTCAGAATGGACCCGGACCAACACGAGGAATGCAAAGCCTATATCTAAGCTGAATGTAGTCTGACCACTTTACCATGAAACAGTTTTTCTTTTACTGGGAGATTTGAGTCTTTTACTGGGAGACTCCTGACCCGTAGCTAAGCTCAGATGATTAAAAGCTTGAAATATTGATTAAGTATCGCCTGTGCGGTCTAGTGGTCCGGTGTCGGTGTTGATCATATGATCCCGGATTCCATTCAAAAATGTGTTTTTTTCAGTTTCCTGACAAAAAAAACGCTGCCCGGGATTATTTAAGCGTCCAGTTGGCGATAGGCTTGTCACCTATCACATTGTGGGTCTAAGTATCTTGAGCTAATCGTGGGTACTCTGTTTGTACCGCTGCCTACCTCTTCGGGGATACGGGCGTAAAGATACCAATACTAACTAACAGAAGTATTGATTACCACTTTCTGGTTTTCTTTTAGACACTCAGTGTGAATAATTATATATCATTAACACATTCTTCTATTATTGCTTCACACATTGTAGTACAGCAATATATATTACTGAAATACTTGACTGCACTGTGACCATTTCTTTATGTGCTTAAAACAGGACTACTTTTTATTTTAATACATTTGGCAGGTTTTGCTAGTATACAAATTAGTAGTACAATTTAAGTTAATATTTGGCCGAAATTCTTGTACTTACGCACGCGTGCAATGAGCTTTCTTTTTGTACAATGTATCCCTTTTATATATATGCCTGTCAAACAATAAGTCCGCCACGAGCTTTATGCAATATTAGCGTTTATGGGATCGCTTTCTGAGGTTAATTGATATTATAAAAACTAACTACTACATATTACATAAACATTTATATAACCTAGAAAAGAAATTTGTGATCCATTCGCATGAACTGGGAGATGGCTTATAGTTTATTGCGAGTGAAAAAAAATTCCAGAGTATGAGAGTTCTTATAAATGAAGCGTGCGAATAGATGGTGTTCGTGTTTTCGAACAAATGTCCGCAACACTTAAAAGTATTGGCGGTAGATTATATACAGAAATAAGTTAACAATAAATAAAACAAGTTGCAATTTTGTCTTTGTTTTTCATTTAATCACATAATAATATGTGTTTACAAATTCCGGGATGTAATTTTACTTAAAAATTAAATAAGGTGGTGTATCGCAACAATTGTAGAAGTTATTCGAAGATAATGTCAGGTAGAAGTACATAGTAAAGAAATAAAAAAAAACATTTTTGATGATTTATTTATGGCAAGCCAAATACAACTTTAAATAAAACAGTCGGCTTAAAAGGCGGGCAAATTTATAAACTGTGTCTACTAATAAAAATGTAGAGATCAGCGATGTCTCATCTGAGAACGGTTCCATCGCTTTGTTTATCCTTGTTTTCACTTTTTATGAAATAATTGAAGCAATCGACGGAAATTCTAGAATATTCTCTGTGTAATATATAAAAAAAAATATTGTTCATATGTTCATACTATTCATTTATTTGTAATTGCGCGAAAGTTATACGTATAACACAATTATCTTTCTATAGATGACGCGTGTATCGTACGTGTATGTTAAAAGTACTATCTGGGTCTGTATAAAACAACAGGTATAGTCACACTAGTGATCTACCGCACAAACATGTTTCACTAATACTTGCCGCGTGTACTCGCTTCAATGCGTGCATTCGTCCATTATTTCATTTCATAGTCCGTGGCAGTGAAGGCGATATTGTTACTTATAAATTTCTCCACAACAAGCCTCTTCAAAGTTTATTGGTCGTGTCATTCACGATCTGACCTTAAAGCGTGATCGGAGAGAAAAAAGATTGCGTGCGAATTCACTGTACACAAAAAGCACTATAAACTATTCCAAGCGTGAACTATTTATTTCGTTGATCAATTAATTTAACTATGTGGAATATTTAAGATGATATTGAGGATATTTTTTAATAACACAGACGTTTATTCTTATATAGAACGAAACGTCTGACTTCTCCGACCACACTTTATCACCTCATAGTAATATATCAATATTTCTTTAATATGTTAGAAGAAAACTAAATAATAAATACTAATACGTAAAGCAAACTTTTCCCCTTTTAAGCCAAATACGCGAACGGTGGAGTATGAAAGGCACAGTCAAAACTTACATCACGGAAGACTTCAGAAATTTTATATATTTTTTTAATAATATGCATTAGAAATACATTAAATTGATAAAAATGAATATTAAACATACTAAATTAATGTGACACACGAATACATGATATTCACGATATGGCCAACCGTATATGACAAAATCGTAAAACGGTAACGATTTAACGATCTAGTCGATTTTAGTTGCCCACATCATGAAATGCCATTTCATGAAATTCTCGAGCATACCATGATGTGGTCAATTCTGCGATCGGGCCACGATATATACATATACATATACATTACATACACGTCATGTAGGTATACTTACTATTTTTTACGGCTAAATTTTGTTCTCAAACTCAGAAGAGAATTTATTGTTTAGTCTATGGTTGAATTTCGACCACAGAACGGACGCCAGTGTGTGTTATAGTCTACGTCACGACATCTATACATATAATAAAATCGTAGGAAAGTCAAAACTGTACATTGAATATTTTTTTAAAAGAATACTTGGGGCATGATCTACAATCGATATCGAAGCCAAAAATATAGTTTTTAGAATTTTTGTCTGTTTGTCTGTATGTATGTCCGGGGTAATCTCAAAAAGTACTGCATGGATTTACCTCAAATTTTGCATGAATATTACTAATAGGTCGGGTCAACATTTAGGCTACATATTATCACGCTACCACCTAAGGGGGAGGAGCTGTGCGGAGTAAACGAAGTCTGCGCGGACGAAGTTGCGGGCAACAGCTAGTAAGCAATATAATTTTTCACACAACTTTTCTTGCTACTATGCCTACCTTTTTATAGTAACAGAGGACACGCAAGCAAATGTTCCACTTGAAGGAAAAAAGTTACCACTGCCCGAGAACACCAACTTACATACCTTAGTGAAGCCTTTCATTTTTTCTTATTATATTTTATTTATTTATTTAAATTTATACACAATTACAGTACAATGGATGACTTAATGCCAATTGGCATTCTCAACCAACCCCAAGTAATAGCGAAAAAATTAAGTTGCAAGCTGATAATTATCTATATGGGGACTTCCATGTCAAAGCCCTTTGGAAATGTCATGTGGGTAAAATGTATGTATGTATCATTTTCATTTACCATTTATTAGCTGAACAGGTGAATTTCGTACTGCTTTATATCAGACTTTAATTCATTATCAAATTTATAACATTTATATGTTTTACAGATAGAAACTGTTTCTATATAAAAATTAAAAGGGTTATTTTTATTATTTTCCCCGCAATTTTTCAATTTTTTTCAGTCCATAAAAAACTTTCCTCGGACTAAAAATAATATTTGAAAAAAACATTTGACGTTCCCGAGTTTTGCGCTTAGTAAGACATTTAGTGATTCATTTTTATTTGTATAGATTAATGTAAAATACTTTTTAGTTTAAAGCCTGATAAGCGTTACATAAGTTACCTCCTAACAAAAAAAAAATTATACAACTCTATCAAAAAAAGAATAGTTTATATCAATATAAATCGATTTTTATTTCCCTCGCATTTCGGAAGACACAAACATGCCATTACTTAAATCGATATCGCAACCTATTTGATACGATCATTCATTTCGATCATGTACATTTTCTAAGACATCATCAAGTAACCATTGTAATAGAAACGTGTACAATAGCATTCGCTCAGGGCTCCGTTTGTACTTCCAGATGGTCTACGATACCTTTGCGTAATAAATTGACTGCCGACATTGCAACGTATGCACCGTTAACCAATAACACTTATGTACTTTCAGACAGGTTATAGATACGCAGCAATGTAATTTCCTTTTAAGATTCAATGCGATGATAATGTCAACAATAATCTTCTTCAATCAAAGCTTGACATGAAAGTTTTCTTTAGGCTGTCGTTACTTGAAGGCTAACAGCTATAATGATTTACTATTTCTTATCGTTAAAAGCTTGGCAATAAAACTCAATGCCTACATTAATTTTGTCCTTTTTCTAATGTTTTAACAACTAAAACTACTAGGAAGTTTTTTTAAAAGCACGTTACATAGCGATTATCTAATACTTAGAACGACGTGTGCTCCCTGAAATATGATGCAAACTTTTGGTCTCAGTATGAACTGAATAAGATAAGCAAAGATGGTATTTTATTTTACTTTTGGTATTCTGAATTTGTTTCGAATCACAATTAAGGAAAGTAGCAGATTCTAATTTTTTTTATATTATAAGATATCAAACGGGTCTCCTGATGGAAAGAGTCGACCATCGCCTATAGACACCAAAGATGTTAATGGCGCGTTGCTATTTTGAGGTCTAACGCCATATGCCATTTACCGGCTACTTTACCCTCCAAAACGGAACTCGACAGTGACAAGTACTGACGCTATTGCGGCAGGAATAGGTAAGACTGTGGTATCAGACCCGGGCGAGACAATGCAGAACTCTACCACCTAGTGGCCACGATGGTAGTGACTCGCATAGGCAATCGGTCGCCTTTTACGACCTGTCTGGCAGAACGGTAGTTGGCCTATTCTTCAAAGGAGCCCGGGATCAACACTAGTAAGTTTCAACTTGCTGTGAGTGTGAAGTCTTAAGTCACATTTAAAAATTTAGAGAAATGCCGTTAAAATTATTGATGCACTATATAATTATTATGAGTCTGTCTAGAATCATGTATCTCCGGGTATCTAAATTATATTGCGTAATCTAGTCCGTACTGAAGTTTTCCTTAATTTGTGCTTATTTTGTATTTTTCTGCTAGCAAATACGATAAAAGTAAGAAAACGTGGCTTTGAATAATTGAGCTATGTCTCTCCAATTATCCATCGCGATCGTTTTCAACATTTATGTAATTAATATGCAAAAGCATTAGAAACGATTGTACAGGTAAAAAAATGGCTTCAAATGGATTTTATGATTTTATTCTTCGAATATTACCAATATTTAAAATTAGTATTGAAAGCTATATCGTCGGAGATAGTGCAAATCCTCGAATCTACCATACGTAAAGGCCGCGTATCTGTAATAGATCTGCCATTTACCGGCTATTTTACCCTCCAAACCGGAACACGACAATGACACTATCGCGGCAGGAATAAGTAAGGCTGTGGTATCAGACCCGGGCGAGACAATGCAGAACTCTACCACCTAGCACCTTTTTCAACATTTATGTAATTAATATGCAAAAGCATTAGAAACGATTGCACGGGTAAAAAAATGGCTTAAAATGGATTTTATGAATTTATTCTTCGAATATTACCAATATTTAAAATTAATATTGAAAGTTATATCGACGGGGATAGTGCAAATCCGCAATAAAAAATAGCAATATTATTGCTATGCGTTATCGTAGCTGTTTATTTCTTATTCTCAGCTTATACGGGAGCTGTTTTTATATTATGCAACGGTAAAAATAAGGCGTTGGATTTTTTACTTAACCTAAGTTTCTTTCGCCGGATTTTCGTCGTGTGTGACCGCGTTCCGAATCAGTAGTAATTCAAAATATGTATACTCGTCAAAACTTACATAGGTTTGAATGAAACATTTATATTATTTTTATTTTAATCAGGTACACTGAAAATACAACTTATAATGTTTTTAGTTATAGCGATTGTGACAGTACGAATAATCGCAATGATAAAACTGTTATGTGAATAGACCTTATCAAACCATATAAATTATTTTCTCAGACCTTTAGTAGAGAAATCCAGTAATATAAAGTATAAGCCATCTCAAACCCTTCATTTTGCTTTGCTTTCACTGACTTATTGCGTAAACTCCTATCTTAAAACGGATCTTTTGCTATGAAATTAGCGTTAGTTCTATTACAATATAATTATGCATAACTTTTTCAGTACTATTTCAAGATAGATAGATATACATACATGTACATGGAGTGTCTTGTCTTGGATTACTGAAACGTGCTTAAACTATGACTGCATTTAAATTTTTTGAGGACGGGATGTTATCCAAATATTTTAGTAACTTTTGTAATATAATCTGTGGCAATGGAGTAAAAAATATACATTGAATGCCTCTAAACTTCCTCGTGTTACAGATATTAGCATATTGAGACCATATAATAAGGTCCTAGGTTTGATTTCCTGGTAAAACTGTTTAAAAACTGTGTGGTAAAATCAAGGATTTACTGCTCAGAGCAGCAGCAGAAGATGATGATGTGTTGCCACTGCTGTGCTTCGGACGAGCACGTAAATGTGTCAGTCCCGCTATCGCAAAAAATAAGCGATAATCCTTATCGATTAGTAAAATTGGCGATGTATCACCACATTTCTCGCCAACCGCCGAACCCATGAATCGTGGTAAATTGGAAAATCTATAGACGTTTGTTTCACTCTTCTTATCAGCAAGAGAGCCGGCGTGATGATACTCAAGGATTGAAATACCGGTATTATGTGATATCGTTATTGCTCATGGCAAGACATAACGATATTTTCAAGCATAGCGCTATCCAATAATGATACAGAATTTGTTACTATTTAATAACGTTATTCATTACGTTCTGTTATAACCAAAAATTTTCGTTATGGTATTTGGTATTATGATTCACTCATTTCTGCTTCCCTTGTTGTTTCTTGTATTTCACAAATGAGGCAAGTTAGATTTAAAATTAGAGGTTTTCATCAGAGTTTGAAAGATTTTGTTGAATGTACCAGTTTTTGGTACTATTATATTTAAAATACTTTTTTCAAATTTTCAAATAATTAGTATTACATTTATATTAGGTGTGAAGTTTCGTAATTATAAAAAGGAAAGTACCTACCTTTCATAGCGAGACTAGCTGTTACCCACGACTTCGTTCACGCATATTTACTTTAGAACTTTTTTATGTCATTAGGTAGCTTCCTGATCTACATACTCGCACGTAGTGGGAAGTTAAAAATCAAAGGAACAAAAGCTATATACTTAAGGAAAGAATGTTTTCGGAGTTCAAAAATCTATATTTTGTTAAAAATGACAGTAATATTATTTTTGAAAAGTATCAAAACACATTTTTTTCAAAAATGTTCGTTATTGATGAATCCTAAATAAATTGATCGATTTTGATCAAATTACGGCTTACGACGCAGTTTTTTAGAGGGAAAAGCTCATTATATTTTTAAATTCATCGGTGTGCCTGAAAAGTATTTTAAATATATTAAGTTAGTTTGCTGGAAACAATAAAAAATTTTAATATTTGAAAAGTTCTAACTTTTGAAAACTTTCAGTTTTTTTTTGAACTGATTTTCATCAGATCAGACTGATCTGACAAAAACTGATTTTGAAACTGCATTTGACGTACTTCTTAAGTACTAAAATAAGTAAGAAGGTTGAAAAATGATTGGCTAAAAATTTCGAAGTTAAGTCGAAAAAAACTTTTTTTATTTTTCTTCAGTTTTTATGAAATTTTATGCGAATATCTTACCCCCTATTCCACCCTATTGGAGGCTAAATTTTGAAAAATCTTTTTGAAAAATTTCTTAGTAGGTGCTTACGTCATAAAAGAAATGTGGGTGCGAAATTTCAAGTTTCTAGCCCTAAGGGGCCTGTACGTTTATATGAATCTTTTATGCATTATTTTACCCTCTAAGGGGCTTAATTTTGAAAAACGCTGAAATACTTAACTCATTATTTTTGCCATACTCAACTCGTACGAAATTTCATGCAAATATGTCCAACGCATAAAAAAATATTAAATTTTACACCCTATTTCATCCCCTTCTGAGTTAAATTTTGAAAAATTCTTTCTTAGTAGATGCCTAAGTCATAAGAGGAATATGTTGGCGACATTTCAAGTTTCTAGCCCTAAAGGTTTGGACTGTGAGTTTATATAAAACTTTCATTTCGTATTTTAACCTCTAAGGGGTTGAATTTTTAATTACGCGGAAATACATAACTCATTGTTTTTGACGTACTCAATTCATACGAAATTTTATGCAAGTATGTCCAAGGAATATAAAGTTTCATGAAAAAATCATCCCTTATTACACCCCCTTGAGGGTTGAATTTTGAATAGTTCTTCTGGCTTGTGCGTTTATATATAACTTTCTTGCCCTATTTTACCCTTTACGGCATGGAATATTGAAAAACGCTGAAATACGTAACATATTATTTTTCTCATACTCAATTCATATGAAGTTTCATTCAAGTCTGAGGAATAAAATGCTTAAAAGTTTTATCCCCTATTTCAACCCTTTGAGGGTTGAATTTTTAATTATCCTTTTTAAGTCATAAGAGGAATACGTGTGCAAAACTTCAATTGTCACACTAATGGTTTGGCAATGGATTGCGCGGTTCAAATCTTGCATGTCGATATTTTTCTTTGTTGTTTTTAAGGTTTTAACGTAATTCATTATTTTTTTTATTCAATTCATACGAAATTTCATGCAAATGTGTTCAGGGAATAAAAAGTTTCATACAAACTTTTATCCCCTACTTCACCTCCTTCTAGGTTGAATTTTGAAAAATCCTTCCTTATTGGATGCCTACATTATAAGAAAAATACGTGTTTTCCCCGTGTTGGTTTCGGGCTCCTTTGAAGAATAGATCAACTGCCGTTCTTCAAGGCACGTCGTAAAAGGCGACCAATTGGCTATGCGAGTCACTACCATCATGGCTACTAGAATTTTGTATTGTCTCGCCCGGGCCTGGTACCACCGCCTTGCCTATTCCTGCCGCAATAGCGTCAGTGCTTGTCGCTGTCCTGTTCCGGTTTGGAGGGTAAGGTAGCCATTAAACTTATGCATGTGGCATTGGACCTCGCCACAAGATAGCAACCACCATTAACACCTTTGGTGTCTATAGGCGACGGTTAACTCTTTCCATCAGGAGACCCATCTGCTTGTTTGGTGTCTTATGATATAAAAAAAAATTCAAATTTCTAGCACAAATGCGCCCCGTAGACCTGCAATAAAATTGCGCAATACTTTTATTGTGCAATAATATTGAATACCCTTTTGACTCCAAACGTTCAATAAATTCACTCAATAAAATTGACAAACCAGTCTGATCAATATTTTCGAGTGAGCAACATGTCTGACGACGAAGTTTTGGCGGCAACCATGCTGGTGATTTAGTTAAATAAATCTCCATACAATTCTATACATTCAAGTAAAAACTCCCGTTATTTATCTTTTATAGTATTCTTGCTCGCCATTTTGCCTAAATTTATGACACAACCATACATTACGCGCGAACGCGACCGCTCCAACCTCTGAATTGAAAAATATTAATAAGCCTACATAGTGCTAGAAAACAAATATTGCGCAATAAAAATTAAACCTGCTCAAAAAAAAGAAAACCTGCTCAAACTTTCATAATATTATATTTCTCCGTGTTGGTCCTGTCCCCTTTCAAGAATAGACCAACTACCGTTCTGTCAGGTAAGTCGTAAAAGGCGACCGATTAACTATAGGTACGTGTCACTACCATCATAACTACTTGGTGGTAGAGTTTCGCAACGTCTCGCCCGTGTATTTGATACCATCGCATTAGGTATTCCTGCCGCAATAATGTCAATATTTTATATCTTGAGAACAAACAAGCAGATGGGTCTTCTGATGAAAAGAGTCAACCATCACCTATAGATACCAAATATGTTAATGATGCATTGCTATCTTGTAACGAGGTCTAAGGCCACATGTATAAGTTTACCGGCTACCTTACCATTCATACCGGAACATGATGATGACAAGCATTGACTCTATTGCGACACAAATAGGTAAGGCTTTGGTACGCAGGCGAGATAAAACAGAAATCTGCCGTGTTGGTCCCGGCCTCCTTTGTAGAATAGGCCAACTGCCGTTCTGCCAGGCAGGTCGTAAAAGGCGACCGATTGGCTATCGAGTCACTACCATCGTGGCTACTAGGTGGTAGAGTTCTGCATTGTCTCGCCCGGGTCTGGTACCACCGCCTTACCTATTCCTGCCGCAATAGCGTCAGTGCTTGTCGCTGACGTGTTCCGGTTTGGAGGGTAAGGTAGCCGGTAAACTTATGCATGTGGCATTAGATCTCGCCACAAGATAGCAACGCACCATTAACATCTTTGGTGTCTATAGGCGATGGTTGACTCTTTCCATCAGGAGACCCATCTGCTTGTTTGCTATCTTATGATATAAAAAAAAAAAAACCTATTTGTCATTGTCTTGTTTCGGTTTGGAGGGTAAGGTAGCCGGTAGACTTGCGCATGTGGCATTGTAAACCCGCCACACGGATGGCAACGCACCGTTAATATTTTTGATGTCTATAGGCGATGGTTTCTCTTTCCATCAGGAGAGCCATCCTGATGCAAAGAGAAACCACCGCCTATAGACATCAAAAATGTTAACGGTGCGTTGACACAAATAGGTAAGGCAGTGGTACCAAATACCCGGGCGAGACAACGCAGAAATCTACCACTTGTTTGTTATTGTTCCGGTTTGGAGGGTAAGGTGGCCGACCACCAAACACATCCACACGGATCTCAACGCACCGTTAACATTTTTGATGTCTAGAGTATAGACGATGGTTTCTCATACCATCAGGAGAGCTCAGCTTGTTTGCTATCTTATGATATAAAAACCAAATATTCATTTTAAACACTAATCATCTAGACTAACAACAACTTGTTTTTTCGTTTCACATCTGTAAATTATTTCATATAGAAACTGACTGATAAAAACTAAATACCTAGCAAAAAGCAGAGCTTTGTAGGGGCTCGCAAAGTTATACTATCAAGTAATATTGTTAGAAAAGTATTTTTATGAGAATTACATCTTTTAATGTATAGACTTTATTTATAATAATAAAGTCTATAATCTTTTAATGTATAGAAAAATAAATAATAAAGTATTTCATCTCTCGCATTGTATATCTGTTTTGTTAATCTTTCACCTACCATTCTTTGTACATGTCCGAACCAACGGAGCATGCCCTTTCTCATCTTTACACCAACACTTTCTTTCAAGCATAACTTCTCTCTCACTTCAACATTACGAACCTGGTCCTGCGTTGATTATACTTTCATGCCCTTCTAACATACACAACTCTCACTTTCATACAATATCGTTGGGATAGGCATAGGCAGGCATAGGAATGATTATGCAGGGCAAGAGGGGCACCCTAACTTAAAACTAACGCTCTATTCACTCTGTTCCCCGCCAGCCAGCCAGCCCCCCCTCTCTCTCCCTCTCCCCCTCCCCCTCTCCCACTCTCCCTCTCCCCCCTCCCCTCCCCTCCCCCTCTCCCTCTCCCCCTCTCCCTAACCCTCTCTCCCTATCCACCTCCCCCTCCCCGTCCCTCCACTCCCCCTCACCTTCTCTCCCTCTCCCCCACTCCCCCTCTCCCTATCCCTCCCCCTCTCCCTCTCCCTCTCACCCCTCCCTCTCTCCCTCTCCCCCTCTCTCCCCCTCCCCCTCCCCCTCTCTCTCATTCTCTCCCCCTCCCTCTCCTCTCCCCTCCCCCCCTCTCCTCCCCTTCTCCCTCTCTCCTTCCCCCTCTCCCTCTCTCCATATCCCTCTCCCTCCCCCTCCCCTCTCACCCCTCTCTCCCCTCACTCTCTCCCCCTCCCCCTCCCCTTCTACCCCTCCCTCACTCTCACCCCTCCCTTTCTACCCCTCCCTCTCCCCTCCCCCGCTCCCCCTCACACTCCCCTCCCCCTCTCATCCTCCCACTCTGCCCTCCCCCTCCCCCTCTCTCCATATCCCTCTCCCTCCCCCCTCTCCCTATCCCTCTCCCCCTCTCCCTGTCCCCCTTCCCCTCTCCCTATCTTTCTCCCCCCTCCCACTCCCCTCCCCCTCTCCCTATCCCTCTCCCCCTCCCCTCTCCCTACCCCTCTCCGTCTCCCTGCCTCTTTCTCTCTCTCCCTCCCTCTCCCTCTCTCCCTCCCTCTTCCTCTCCCCCTCTCACCCTCCTCCTCCCCTTCTACCCCTCCCTCTCCCCCTCCCCCTCTCACTCTCTCCCTATCCCTCTCCCTCTCCCCCTCCCCCTCTCTCCCCCTCTCCCTCTCCCTATCCCTCACTCTCCCCCTCTCCCCCTCCCCTTCTACCGCTCCCTCTCCCCCTCCCCCTCTCCACCTCCCCTCCTCTCTCCCCCTCCCCCTCCCCTCTCCCCCTCCCCTCCCTCTCCCCCTCCCCCCTCCACCTCACCCTCCCCCACTCCCCCTCCCCTCCCTCTCCCCCTCTCCACCTCCCCCCTTCACTTCCCCCTATCCACCTACCTCTCTCCCCCTTCTCTCTCCGTCTCCCCCTCCTAATCCCCCTCTCCCCCTCCCCTCCCTCTCCCCCTGCCCCCTCCACATCCTCCTCTCCACCTACCCACCTCCCCCTACCCCTCTCCTCTCCCCCTCCCCCTCTCCTCTCCCCCCAACCGCCTCCCCCTCGCCCCCTCCCCCTCTCTCCATATCCCTCTCCCTCCCTCCCTCCCTCCCTCCCTCTCCCTCCCCCTTTTCCTCACCCTCTCCCTCTCCTTCTTCCTCCCCCTACCTCCCCCGCCCCCTCCCTCTCCCTCTCCCTCTCTCTATTTTTATGGTAGATAACATATCTAGACATGAATTTAAACTACTACGTCGAAGCACAAACCTAAAAGTCCGATAATTTTTGAGTAAAATGTACCACAAAAGTGCATAGAAAGTGGCCTAGTGTAGGGCTCGCTTCGCTCGCCCTAATAAAAGAGGGTATTCAGTACTCGATTTTAATACCGAATATGTAAAAAATTAGGTACTTAAACGTTGAGCTAATTATCCAATGGCATGTTTATACTTATACGGACGCCCGCGCATAGATACAAAACATGTTTATTCAAATTCTCCTTTATAGGCACCATCGAAGTTCATTATTTACAAACAGTGATTTTCCCAACTCGTGACTAGACTCATTTGTCAGTAGTCACCGCGCGGATGATAACAACGCTATCACACGCACGGTGACCGTATTTTCTTAATATTTCTTTACTAATTTGGTTGTGGTTGACAACATAAGAGTTAAGCAATATTTTTATAACGTCATTTTCCTCGCCGAGTAAATTTTTCTCAAAGTAGTCCTAAGAAAACTGGTATTTTTCATTTTGTGTTTCTTTTATCTTGCGGGGCTGCCATCATATAAAGAAAGCAATATTTTATTTATTTACTTATTTTAATTTACTTTCTTTCGTACTAAATCAGGGCGGTCGCAAACTAACATCATAATTTCCGACCAGGGTGGGTTTGCGACCACCTATTTTAGTGAGTGAATTAAAAAAGTTCTGTCAAGAAAATATTTGGTCTTAAACTGATGAGATGCATCTTTATGCTTCTACGACATCAGATTCTAAATTATACAATCATAAATAAGCAAAATATTATGTAGCTCGCCTCGAGCCCGTCGACACTAGCTCAGTGGAAGAGCGTCCCGGCTTTAGGGTCGCAGATTCAAATCCTGCGTGTCGATATTTTTCTTTGTTGTTTTTAAGATTTTTCTATATTTTGGATGTTGGTGATAATTATGTAGCTATAACATCAAACTGTATGCCCCAATTTTGTTATCACCAGTTTTTTGAACTGTTCCCTCTATGAAGGCAAATTCAAAGACGTATTTACGTCAAAATGCTATTTATTATCTTTAATTAAAGAAACCTAGCCCCTCAAGTGATCGCATACTGGAGGCGGTCGCGTTACCGACGCAGTGACCCTACATCGATATTTTTTAATTAATAAATTTTGTGACTAAGAAAATATGTTACAGTTCAAAAAATTGATCATCGTGCTTAACAGCTTTAATTCAAAAATTAAAATAAAAGACAAACAAATATCTATGCTTAAATAATTTAGCGGAAAGAAAATCTATGCTTAAATAATTTAGCTGAAAGATTCAGGAATTATATTTTACAGATTTTTATATTTTGCTGCTGCTGTAAGCCACGCTCTTCAATAAATTCAATAATATGCATACTAACCTTACAGAATTCTCACCTTACATAATGAAAATTAAAGTGACGTCTAATTGTCCGTCTATTTGTTTATCTTTGTATGATTAATCTGTAAAGCTGTTTGTGATGATATTTCAAATGGATAGCCTTAATTCTGGGGAAGGACATAGGTAATCTACTTACTACTAATACTACGCGGGCGAAGCCGCGGGCGAAAGCTAGTTAATAATTAACACATTTGTTTGAAAAAAATCATTTTTTATTTTTTTATATCTTAAGATAGCAAACAAGCAGATGTGTCTCCTGATGGAAAGAGTCAACCATCGCCTATAGACACCAAAGGTGTTAATGGAGCGTTGCTATCTTGTAGCGAGGTTTAATGCCATACACATAAATTTACCGGCTGCCTTACCCTCTAAACGGAAAACAACAGTGACAAGCACTGACGCTATTGCGGTAGGAATAGGTAAGGCGGTGGTATCAGACCCGGGTGAGACAATCCGGAATTCTACCACGGTAGTAGTGACTCGCATAGCCAATCGCTCGCCTTTTACGACCTGCCTGGGAGTACGGCAGTTCGTCTATTCTACAAAGGAGCCCGGAACCAACACGGGGTAATTACGTTAATAATTTGCATTTTAAAGAAAACTCTAAGATACCTAGTAACATTTCTTATTACATAAAAACTCACGGGAGAAAAAAACATGTTTCATAAAGATACATTGTCTTATGTAGGTATAATAATAAGTATTAAAACTTAGAATTATTTTCTAATTTTAAATATGTAGGTTGGAATCCTTTAAAAATAATTATTTGAAAACCATGCGTACCGCTTGTAAATATTTTTAATGCATGTCTCGTAAATCTTAAATCGCGATGTCTCATTATATCAAACTTGTAAATTTGCATAGGTACCTTGTTGCCAACTCGCAGTCATGGTAGTTGGTGAACCATCGACCAATCACGAAACAGCATGAAACGTGGCAACGTCGCATAAATATCAATATTTATAACGTTATTTACCGCTCATAATTTCGTTCTGTTATTTTGGTAGCGATACACATAGTGTTCTAAAATAATTTTGTTACTGAGGTATCGCTACAATAATAACGTTATGTATCGAAAAAATTGTTCTGTTATTTGATAACGTTTTAAATCCCTGATGATACTTTAAAAGAAACTCCTTTTACGGAAGTCTGTTTATGAGTGCCTGGTACGTCAAGAAGCGGCTTAATAGAGGTTGTAAAGCGATATACAAATAGCCGGTCGCGTCTCTTATCGTACTTTTATGGTTTATTTCCTATAGCCGATTTGGGTCAAGTGACTGATGCAATCTGGAACACCTGCCGGCTGCCGTGTATCGACGTAACGGCTCAATAATAGTTTGGAAAGCTCCAAAGTTCATGAGTGATAGTGCTCATTCGATCGTGAAAAAAAAATTACAGAAATAATAATAAAATATCCAAGAATATTATTTATCCAATTATATTCTAATAACAAGAATATCATTGTATGTCTCAGTAATAGTTAACATCTTAATTATATATTTTACGTTGACTATAAATAATATCTATCAATCAAAGACCTACAAAAAATATATTTTTTGTAGGTCTTTGCTTTTATTATCTTGTATAATTTGACATATTTTTTTTTTTATTATTTGACAATTCGTCATATTCGTCTCGAATAATAATTTAATTTGTTTTTTTAATTTATAGAACAAGTGTTTTATAATAGAAATGAAGAAGATTCACATCGCGTTTATCCGGGCCCCCTTTGAAGAATAGATCATCTGCTAGGCATTTCGAAAAAATGAGAGAAGGCTAACTGGTATTACTAATATTATGGCTACTAAGTAAATGTCAGAGTTCTGTAATGTCCGACCAAGTTTGGGTACCACCGCCTTACTTATTCTTGCTGCAAAAGCGTCGGTGCTTGTCGCATTGTGTTTCGGTTTGGAGGGTAAGGTAGCCGATATACTTATGCTTGTACCATTACAACCCAGACACACAGATAGCAACGCACCATTGACATCTTTGGTGTTAATTTAACATATTTATAGGGATGGTGGTCTCTTTCCATCAGAAGACCCTTCTGCTAGTTTGCTATCTTAATATATAAAAATAATGAGAGAAAAAATATGAAAGACTGCATATTTGCATTATATAGAACAAAATAACTCCATATTTATTTATGTAACTTTGTAACAATATTTTTTTTATATTGTTAAAAAGTTTTATCAATACAAAAAGTAAAATGGCTGCTGAGAAAACTGTAGCACCAATGTATTGGCAGTTTTTATAGCCCCTTCTAAGTGTAATACTATGAAAACAGCATAAACAAAGCAATTAACATGACTTTTGAATTAAGCATACACCAGGGCTAAATTAAAACTGTGTTGACTATTGGAAGGTTAACGCTTTGACTTGTCATGTTCATAGTGATTATCGAGTTAAAGTTTGTAATATTGAATGTAAAAATGCAATATTGGGTATACATATGATGTGATTTTAAACATTCTTTGCAAAATATTATACTATTAAGTAGCCTAAAAAAACAAATAGTGTGGCCACTATACTTGTGTCCATTTAATATCATTTTTTTAATAAAAATGATTTAATATTTATCTATACATATAATAAAATCGTAGGAAAGTCAATGTATGTCCGGGGTAAATTCAAAAAGTACTCCATGGATTTACTTCAAATTTTGCATGAATATTACTAACAGGTCGGGTCAACATATAAGCTACATATTATCACGTTATCATCTACGGGGGATCAGCTGTGCGGAGTAAACGAATTCCGCGCGAAGTCGAAGGCTACCACCACCTGTTTGTATGTATGTCCGAGGTAAACTCAAAAAGTACTGCATGGATTTACTTCAAATTTTGCATGAATATTACTAACAGATTGTGTCAACATATAGGCTGCATATTATCACGCTATCACCTACGGGTAGGTACAGTGCGGAGTAAACGAAGTCCGCGCGGACGAAGTTGCTGGCAACAGCTAGTTTGTAACTTAAAAAACATTGTTCGCATACTTTTAGTTTTTAGCCTTGAAATAATTTACTAATTAAAAATTCTTCCTACACAAGTTATTTTTATTACACTGAGTAAAAAAATCATTATCTACTACTTTTTACTATGACTTAATGGTTTAGTGCAGGGCTGTCCAAGCTAGATTCCATCCTGGGCTAATATGAATTACCAAAGAGATTAGAGGGCCGCAAAGACAACTCACCAATTTCCAAATAAAAAACAAATAAAAATTTAAAAAAAAGTTGTTTTAAGGAAAATTGATTTTTTTATCTCATAAGATAGCAAACAAGCAGATGGGTCTCCTGATGGAAAGAGTCAACCATCGCCTATAGACACCAAAGATGTTAATGGTGCGTTGCTATCTTGTGGCTAGGTCTAATGCCACATGCATAAGTTTACCGGCTACCTTGCCCTCCAAACTGGAACACGACAGCGACAAGCACTGACGCTATTGCGGCAGGACGTTAAGGCGGGAGTACCTGACCCGGGCGAGACAGTGCAGAACTCTACCACCTAGTAGCCACGATGGTAGTGACTCACATAGCCAATTGGTCGCCTTTTACGACCTGCCTGGCAGAACGGCAGTTGGCCTATTCTACAAAGGAGCCCGGGACCAACACGGGAAAAAATAAATAAATAAAAATATATTCTTGTATTTATATATGTACTTCCATGTAATAGTATCGTTGACCACCCATAACACAAGCAAATAATTTGCTTACTTTGAGGTTAGATCAGTAAGTGTAGTTTGTCCCGTGAATATTTATGTTCAGTAGGTCTGTGAATCGACTACTATCCATTTTTCATACCCCTAAGTGATAAGAGTTATCCACCCCTAATATGTTTTTTTTTTTTAATTTTTTGGTCATTTTTTTATTTTTATTTTTTCATAACGTGGCATTAATAAATATGTACAGCCCTAAATTTATCCCTCTACCATCAACCCCTATTTTTAATTCAATAATTTATATGGCAAAACATCGTTTGCCGGGTCAGCTGGTATAATAATATAGATATTTATTGATGAAAGAGATATGGATTGATTGTAGTGACATATTAGTATAGGATCCCGATAGAGATCGACCTTCACCGAGCTGGTTAATGAATCAAACATATTTTTATGTAATTTAATATATCAAAAAATATGTTACATATGGGTTGCCTATCAAATTTCAGTCCAGGATATATTTAATCAATTTTTGAAATTTTTTTTTTAAATATTTCACTGTTGTGGTTAATAAATAAATTTTACACCAATCGGAAGTATGCATGTATAAGTTTCATCCATTAAACACGCCGGTGCAAATTATGTACTAGTATCGACTTACCTACCTGTTCATACCTGGCAACCCAAGGGTTGTGACAGGAAAAAAATAGGCAGCCTAACTTTTGCATATACTATCGTTTGAATATTTTCGATTGGTGTAAAATTGATTAGCATCTAAATATATTTTCAGAAATCTTAATAGTATCTACAAAACAAAAATTCGGAAGCAATTATGAGGACTGCCAACGAAAGCACAGAATACATAATAGTACAAGTACAAAAGAGACACTCCGGAAAGTCGTTTAAAGAAATAAGGACTCTTGCTAAGATACAATTAAGTTGAATTCAGATCGCGCGGCGCTTAATTAGAGATGCAACTTCTAGGTAAATATAACCGTAGGTAACGGTTATATTTACCTAGAAGTTGCATCTCTTTCTATCGCGTAACTCTTATCCTTCCTAATGAAATCAGGGTTGTCTCAAAGATCTCTCTAAAGACTCTAATGCCTATAGACACCAAAGATGTTAATGATGCGTTGCTATCTGTGCACCGGGATGGCAATGCTATATATACATAAGTCTACCACCCAACTTTAACCCCCAAAACGGAACACGATAATGACAAGCATTGACGCTATTGCGACAGAAATAGATAAAGCAGTGGTCGTAAAGCCAATCGGTCGCCTTTTACAACTTGCTTGGCATAGCTTCATGCAGGCAGCAGACAACACGGGGAAAATGAATTTTGTTAACAATCAATTAATGTTAAAATATAATTTGTGGCACATGTCAAGTCGCAATACTGGGGCACGATAAATCTGCGCAATCCTTACTTATAGTACTTAAAACCTACTTATGAAAAATTACGAGTAAACTAAAATATAAATATTTCTTACATTTCAAAATGTTTTGGTTTAATAAATAAGGAAAACTTTGAATCCTTCTGTTTATTGCGACAGCCATCTACACAGTAATTATCTGTATTACGTTTCCCGATTTTATACGAATACCTGTAGAGTAATAAGCCTTAGGTTGCGACGATGATCGACAGGCCGTCGTACAGGTACGCGTGTACCTACTCATAAACACGGGGCGGCCCCGACTGATTTGCAACGCCGCGTTGTCGTGCGCTGTAGGTGCTTATCGCGGTAGGTATAAGCGAGTGTCAGATGCCTGACGATAGTGAAAACTTAAAACTGTATTTACAAGCATAGATTTATTAAGGTGACATCTACTGAGTTTATAATGAAATATTTTACGAAAACATATTTCGCGTTGCTTGTATATCTATAGATATACTTTAAACAATAGCATGTTGATGACGCTGACGCGAAACCATACGATTATTCTAACAAAATGCATCTAACGTGTCAAGTTTTCACTTAAAAAAACCAAGAGACTAGGTCACTCCAATACTGATACTTGCGTAAACTATGTATATGACGGCGTCCGCGTCGTCAAATGCAAGAATATTGTAAAGTGTAAACAACAAATACACGGCCCGGGCCGGCAAGCGCATCGTTCGATATCCCTACCACTCAACTTGTTTTGCTACCTGTATAAAAGGCTCTGAGCGCCCGCCGATAAGGCAGTCTAGGCTCTGGCGTGGCTCGGTACACTTGTTGTATCTTGCTAGTAGCTTATCCTTGACTCGGATAATTAATTTGTGCAAACAAGTTAATTATTATTGTCAACTATAAATTAGTCGCAGTACAATTTATAATTGACTATCTATTGCTTAAATTATGACTTATTTGTAATAGGGAATAATTAAGTTACTTGGAATTGTTAAACCAGAACTAGTCATTAGTGATGGAAAGCTTTAATAGTGATCTAATGTTATTCTGATCTAAATATAAAGAGTTGTTATATTACCACATCCGCATTTTATTTATCATATCTGACCCACTTCCTACATATATGTAACCGTAGTTTCATAAATGTATTTATTACTATTCCGTGTTGTATGCTGTCTGTAATTGTTAGTTATTATTTTAATAAACAGTAATACCGTGATTGTCAACAGGTATTTTACACTGTGACAAGCGGTACTTAGGACAATTATTTAATGTAATGATATGAAGAATTTCTTTATAACCGACAATATTAGAGTAAACATTATTACAGAAACCGCACGTCCTTTTATTTTTTGAAACAATTAAAAATACAATTTTTTCATTTAATAATAAGAATAAACATTACCACAATATGATATAGAATTTCGAGTTATTTTTTATTATTAAATTGTCGTGAAATTTTTTATTCTCAGATACACATTGAATATCCAATTTCAATTTGTATATAGTTTTAGGTGATTTTAATAGTGATTTTGTGGGACTCTGACCGGAGAAGTTTGTAAATAGTGATAGTTACGTAAATGATAATGATTAAACGCAGTAAATCTGCAACAACTGACTTACAATTTCCTGTATCATTGAACTCTACTTCAAATCTTCATCAAATTCAAATGGGACCAAAAGGTATACCGTCCTCTTCAATAAAAACATATGAGTTCTAATCGTTTTATAAGTGACCTAGTTCTAAGGTAACGCGCATCAAAAATACATCGTCTACCTTTCGAAGAAGTTAATTTGAAAAGAGACTGTATATCGAAAGTTTTGTAATGCTGTTACTAAGTAATAACTTGACCTATTAACGAAATAAAATAACAAAAATTGATATTTAAAAATGTATTATAGTTTAATAGAAAATACTGATTTGTATACGATAATAAAAAGGTGTAAAAACAAAATCCAATCAGTTGGTGTTATGAGCCACTGGTTAATTCAAGTTAGTTACACGCGTGCACTCTATATTAACATATACTTCCAAATTCTAAGACTAGGATAGTCGGGTAGTTAGTGAAATCTATATAATCGTGTAATTAGCACGCTCCATCGCTTTCTAAATTCCTCTCTAATATACCCAGTAGATAAAGATATTGGCAAGAGCGTGCGTAGTGGTCTTAGAATGTAAGGGGCTACCTAAGTTATGTTTTACATTAAAATTAGTGACATTGTTAGAATATATTTTACACTTATTTTCAATATACGGTTATATTTTATATTCCCCGTGTTGGTCCGAGCTCCTTTGATGAATAGATCAACTGCGGTTCTGCCAGGCAGGTCGTAAAAGGCAACCAATTGGTTATACGTGTCACTACCATCGTAACTACTAGGTGGTAGAGCTCTGCAACATTTCGCCCGGGTTTTTGGTATCACCGCCTTATCTATTCCTGTCGCAATAGTATCAATGCTTGTCACTGTCGTGTTCTGGTTTGGAGGGTAAGGTAGCCGGTTGACTTATGCATGTGGCATTGCCATCACGCCCCACGGATAGCAACGCTCTATTAACGTCTTTGGTGTCTATAGGCGATGGTTTTTGCATCAGGAGAGCCATCTGGTTGTTTGCCGTGTAATGATCTAAAAAATGTTTAGATCGCTTATTCTATAGAAAATGGGTGGAGCGGTATATAATAATAATATAATAATATTCACGGGACAGATTACACTTACTGATCTAACCCCAAAGTAAGCAAATTATTTGCTTGTGTAATGGGTGCTAGTCAACGATACTAATACATAGAAATACATATATAAATACTGGAATATATTTAATAAACACCCAAACCCGGAAATACAAACATTTATGCTCATCACGCAAATGCTTGTCCCCGTCGGGGATCGAACCCGAGCCCCGTCGATTGCGTAGTCAGGGCCGCTAACCACTCGACTAACGGGGCGGTCAAACCCCGCTGAAACCGCAGGGAAACGTGTTAATTTTCGGATAAATAAATATAGGACATCAGCTGAAAACTAAAATTTAGCACATTCTTTTTTGTATTTATAACTAAATATCACCATATAAAAATCATGAGGAAGATTAGAAATATTATTAACAAATTATTTGTTTTATAGATTTTTTTAGCCTGTTTTCGGAATTTCATATGATCGAGTAAAGTACATTCTATCATGTAATGAGTTAGCACATTCTTTAGATAATATCTTCAGGTATATCGTGTAACTTTTTGTAAAATTGTTATTTAGCAATCAATACAATAAAACGTGATTAAACAAACCAGTTTTTTCCCATTTGTCGCGATGCCTCGCTCTAAGGGACTGATATGTTAACGTGCTCCCATAATCACATCGTGTGTGACATTGCCATCCCGCAACACGGATAACAATGCACCATTAACATCTTTGGTGTTTATAGGCGATGGTTTGTATTTTCATCTGAAGAGCCACTGCTTGTTTGCTATGTAATGATCAAAAAATGTTCAGATCACTCATGACTGACGTGCACATTAAGTGCTCTCATAATCACATTGTTTTTAACACACCCTAGGCTGATTGGCTGACTCCGAGCTCTTCTTAAGATTTATCTATATAGCAGAAACCCCAGTAATCCTTAACCCGATCGAGCCCATTGAGCCTTAAGACCAAAAAGATATTTAAATTTTCCATTTATTTAGATACGAAAATAAAGCGTTATATACAGATAATAATAATAAAAGTAATCAAATTATTTAAAAGAAAAAAAAGTATCTTCACGCCCATATCCCCGAAGGGGTAGGCAGAGGTGCAACAAGTGCACCCACGATTAGCCGAAGATACTTGGTCCCACAAATGTGATAGGTGGCAAACCTGTAGCCAACCGGGCACTTTCCAATCCCGGGCAACTTTCTGTTTCTCAGAAAAACTGAAAAAACTCTTTTTATGTGCCCGACCCGGGAATAGAAAATCTCATGTGGTAAACGCCAACGCTGGACCACTAGACCACAGAGGCGATTTGCTTGTGTTATGGGTGTTAGACAACGATACTAACATTTATGCTCGCCACACAAATGTTTGTCCCTGTCGGGAATCGAACCTGAGCCCCACATATTCGTGATTAGTTTCGGTAACCACGGGGCGGTTTATATACATACATACTTTGACCTTTACCCAAAGTTTAAACCAAATTTAAAAGAGGGATTTCTTAATGTTACGTATTCGAAGAAAATTAAATATATGCGTTAACTTTAACTAGATAATTAAAAGCTTTTACTCGTGCAAATGTTCATGTCGATGAGACAGTAAATCTCTTTACCAAGATTTAATTGTAAGCAAGTTAATTAGTTAACCTGGCACGTGGGAGAGATGTAAACATTTACAAAAGGAATATCGATGTTTTTTAAACCTATCTATCCGTTTATATACACAGATGATTTTTATATTAGTGTAAAATGTAATGCATTTTATAGTTATAAATGGCTTGAGGTTTAATTGTTGTTTGATTTATGTAAAAATGAACATTTATGTTTATATATAAATAAATTCAGTAGGTCGTGGATGTGTCACCACTACCGACTACACATTTTTTGGATTCCTTACCAAAATTGTTTCTTATTCCAACAGAATTCTAGATTTTCTGACGTTGTAAATATATCCACACTAGCATATGTGTATACTAATAAGAACTTTTTCCAACATCCAACGCGTGTTAAAATGTTGTTTGAAAATTTGGGCTCGCCGTGTCTCGACAAGTTGATGTTTCAAAATAATCGATATGCCATTTACATCCCTACTAACATATCTATAGTGGATTTTAATATTTTCACAAAAGATCTACGCTACTCAACACCCCTGATTAGCTAATTAGGTTTTAGGATAATTTTAATTAAGATTGTATCTTACCATGGCAATAATCGTTTAAACTTTCCCTTTCAATTTAAATTTTGATTCTCACGAAACGACTATTAAGTTTCACTTAACTTTAACTAGTAGGTATAGGCGTCATAATTTAATACGCGTATTAAAAAAAATTAGGATTTTCAACTTTTTTTATTCTCAAAATTACTGTGTACATATGTGTAAGTGCAATAATAAACTTATTTTCAGTATATTTAGTTAAAAAAATAAACATTACGCCCGTTTCCCTTGAAGGGTAGGCAGCATAAATCAAATGTCTGTAGGCTTACCGGTTCGCCACGAATCACCATAACCCGGATTAAACCATAAAGCACAGGAGTTGAAAACAACAACCGCCAGTCTACCAGTTGCTATTGGATTTTGGGTTTTCGAGAAAAACCTTAATAAAACTTTTGCCCGGTCCGGGGATCGAACATGGAACCTCTTGATCTTAGTCGAATTTACTTGGCTTAAGGTAGATACTTTTTTTAACGAATCAATAAAAAGAGGTGATTTTTTTTGCGAAGTTTAGATATTTATGCTTAATGAAATTTCTTGTTCACTTATTTAAGTATTAAGCAATTTAAATATGCTAGCGATTGCCCTGTGGTCGAAATTCGACCATAGACTAAACAATAAATACTCGTAAGTTTGACAATAGTCTTTAGCCGTAATGAAAATAGTGTACATGTATATGTATATACTGTATATTATCAGGTGTGTCACATGAATAAGTGAATGTTTATTTTCATTAATTTAATGTATTTATAATGCATTTTATTTAAAAATATTAGGTTTCTGCAGTCCTCCGAAATATAAATTGTAACTTTGCCCATACTACACCGTTCGCATAATTATCTTAAAAAGGTGCACAAAGGATTCCTTCTCGTAATAAATTGTAACAGGTAGTGTTTTAAATTTTACTGTCAAGTTATATACTTGAATAATTATATTTATATAACTCCATACCTAAAAAATAGTAAAGTACCTAAAGTACGCCAAACATATGCCTTGATATCAAGGAATAATACACATGATAATTCATGGGCTATTCAATTCCTAATATGGATCCATCTGAAAGTGATTCCGAAAATGCAGCCTTTGGCATCTCACCAAAAACGGAGGCCCGTTGACTTCTAACCAGAATAAATTGTAGACATGCTTGGCAATGTAAAAAGAGTCGCAATCGAAGGTCGGTCGTCTATTGACAGCTTCTTTTTCTTTAGAAGTCGCATAAACCTGTAGGTAAATGCATTCAGTTAATTAATGTTATTGGAATAAATATATAATATAATGAAGTAAATGTAAAGAATACCTGCCCCCTAACTCACGTAATTGATTCAATGCACTTAGGGCTCTCACACACATAAATACGATAGGATTCCCCTTGTTGGTCCCGGGCTCCTTTGAAGAATAGGCCAAATGCGGTTCTGCCAGACAGGCCGTAAAAGGCGACCGATTGGTTATACAAGTCACTAACATTGTGGCTACTAGGTGGTAATTTCTGCATTGTCTCGCCCGGGTACCACCGCCTTACCTATTCCTGCCGGTGTTCCGGTTTGGAGGGTAAGGTAGCTTATTATGCATATTGCACCGGTTAACTTATGCATGTGGCATAAAACCCCGCCACAAGATAGCAACGCACCATTAACACTTTTGGTGTCTATAGGCAATGGGAGACTCTTTCCATAAAGAGACCCATCTGCTTGTTTGCTATTTTATAATATAAAAAAAGGACGTCGAGACGTGCTACGACGCGACGTGGCATAATATGTAAGAAAATGCGTAAATCTGAAACGCTTCGACTCGATTCGCGTTTAATAACGTCAATTAGGCGACAAACCTTCAAGTGATGTTTTTAAAACCGTTTTTTTAACGATAGTATATATATATATATATATATATATATATATATATATATATATATATATATATATATATATATATATATATATATATATATTAATACGTAAAATAAAAGCTTTGGAACCTTTTTAATATTAATTACGTGAACGATCAAAGTTTGCATTGCGGAGGATAGCAGAAACCTAAATATAATATTCACAAAAAATAAATTAAAATAATAAAAATAAATATTACAAAAATTTACTTAACATACATGATAACAAACACACATGTATACTATGTTTTTTCCGGCTAAAGTCATTTGTCTTGAACTTGAATAGATTTTATTGTTTAGTCAAAGGTCGAATTTCGGCCAGGGGGCGATCACTTGTATTTATGATTGCGTCAATAAACACTAAAGCAGATTAAATATTCAAGTCCTCAAAAACAATTCCAATTACAGTTTCGATTCTGACGTTTTTTTGAAAATATTTTTTTATACTCCAGAACCCTTATTCGTATATTTTTGAAAATCTGGATCAAGCGAAAACTGGCCAGTATTTTTTAAGGTTCTGAAATAAAACTAGGAACCCTTATAGTTTTACTATGTCCGTCCGTCCGTCTGCAGTCTACCTCAGACATCCTTAGTACTAGAAAGCTGTAATTAGGCTCATGCCTAATTATAGCTTTCTAGTACTAAGGATGTCTAAGTACAACATACATATTAATCACGGTAACAAAGTGTAATATAAAATCTTAAAAAATATTTTTAGGGTAGCTCGTCTACATGTAAAGTGGGGACGTTAATTTTTTTTCTCATGTACCCCATAATGTGGGATATTGTTGGGTAGGTTTTTAAAAAATATTGGTTGGTTTGTTAGGTTTGATAAAACAACTTTTCGATCAAGGTTTGTGAAATATTAAGATTTAAAGTTCGAATTTATGTTAGAATCAGCTAAACGGTTGCTTTTGGGGATGGGAAAAAATTTACGGTAGTTATAAATAAAGTGAAATTAAAAGGAAAACAATGATGGCTTTGAAGGCTTTACGAGTTTATGAGTAATAGTCGACCAACTTATAAAATTTAGTTGGGAAGTTTTAATAGGCGGTGAGGATATAACCGACATTGACGTTAAATAGATTAAATGTTCAGCGTGCAACAATAAAGCCTTTTCATAGTCCGCATTGTGGAGATGGATAACTTCGGAATCCTACATTGCACGTGGCCCGACACGCACTTTACAAATTTATTTTTATCATAAAATAGCAATAAATAGTTCTTAATGAATCGAGAACAACATATTTTTTCGGGATTAAAAGCATTCTATGTGCTGTTTCAGGTCATCGTTTACTTGTATGCTTAATTTCATCCAAACAAACTTTCACATTTTATATATATATATATATATATATATATATATATATATATATATATATATATATATATATATATATATATATATATATATATATATATATATGTTATGGATAGAAGTAAGTATCTTCACGCCCGTATTCCTGAAGAGGTAGGCAGAGGTATAATAAGTGCACCCACGATTAGCCGAAGGTAGTTGGTTCCACAATGTAATAGGTGGCAAGCCTATCGCCAACCGAGCACTTTCCAATCCCGGGCAAAGTTGTTTTTATCAGAAAACTGAAAAAACACATTTTTGAATTGCCCGACCCAGGAATCGAACCCGGGACCTCATGTGGTCAACTCCAACACCGGACCACTAGACCACAAAGGCGAATCATGTAGAAAATTATGAAATAGTGTAGGTGGAATAGTTATGTGTGCTCGTGTGCCCATTCCTCCTGGACTATATAGCTTGTACGTCGATCGAAAAGAGAGACTGTAAAAAAGTATCTTCTACCCGCAAGAGGTAGGCAGAGGTACAAGTGCACCCACGATTAGCCGAAGATATTTAGTCTCACAATGTGATAGGTGGCAAAGTTATAGCCAACCGGGCGCTTATCCAATCCCGGGCAACGTTGATTTTATCAGAGGACTGAAAAAAGGTTTATGATTTAGGTAATTACTATAGTGTCTGAAGTATAATATTAATAATAGTTTTGCTATATGAACACCTGTGGCGGTGAGGCTTATTATACGTCGTTTATGAGCAATGACTTAAAAACTGACCCAGCAATAAATCATCTGGTTCTCGAGATACAACGTACAGATAAATCGTAGTGGTAAAAATATAATTATGAACCATTATCAGACACAATGTAACATTATTTTAAAATAATAGAGTGACAGGGTGTAATTAGTTCAGGCTGGCGATTTTTTACACGACTTATATAATTATGAAGGATATTTGTTTATCTTTTTTAATTTTTAATAGGGATATTTTTTAGTTTTTATTATTATTGCATATATAACAACGCACCATTAACATCTTGGTTCTCTATAGCGGAATATAAGCGTTGGAATATACGGGATTTAAATCAAAAATAAATATCTGGATATGGCTTTTATTTTCCGAAAAAATCAAACCAATAATCAAAAAACAGACCAATAAACGAACGGCATAGTTCACGTTCCGGGTTAAAAATTATTCTATGTCCTTTCTCGGGTCTCAAACTATCTTTATGCTAAAGAACACGGGCCGTTTTAGTTTTGAACATCCCTTGTGTGTCTTTTGAAGTGACAAATATTAAATTAAGTGGAATAATTTTATACGTTTTTTAAATCAATAAAACAAAATATATATCTAGGAATGATTGTATAAAAAATATAAAGACTTCTGCTATCTTAAATGTTATCATTGTACAAATACAAAACATTTTATTTCATGTACTTTAAATATAAATAAGTATATATACAATCATACTTATTACATATAATTACCAAGTTAAAATGTTCATTGTTTTATACAAAGGAATAGTTTAAAGCAAATAGCTTTCTTTATTATTTTACAGTAATTACTATCGACGTTGTCTGAGAGTTCGTCTGACAACAGTATGTGTATTCTATGGTAAATGGTTATTGGGTACCATTTGGGTACCTATGTCAAGTGTCATCACGTCATTATTTTGCATCTGACAAGGGACAACTTATCTTTTGTCAATACAATAAGAATCGTAACCACAGAGTATAAGGAGAGAACTAAATGTTTACGTTAATCTAACCTAAATTCCAACTTTATCTTTATCTAACTATTATTCCCCAAGCTTGAAAAATATATAATAAATGTGGATAAGTTGAAGAGTTAATATCGAATCTTACGGAATGTATGAAACTTTACGATGATTGGTAAAAAAATGATGTATGGAGTCTTGCCCGTGTTCTTTCATTCAATTCGATTCAGTGGTTTAGGCGTGAAGAAGAGACAAGCAGACAGACAGAGTTACTTTTGCATTCATAATATTAGTTTGGATGTACATGTCAAAGTGATAAATAACCTCCGTCCTCTTGGCGGTTGAAAAGGAAGAAATGTGTGTTGGTCCAGCAGACAAAGTCGCAGGACCAGCTAGTTTTAAAATACATAATATAGTGAAATTAGCCCTTTGTTATAGAAATCTATTGTTGTTTTACATAACCTTGCTGCTAAAATACAAATGGCAGCCATAATGTAAATTCATTGGTAGTATTATTGCTTCCTACAGAACCACTATTGAACGTGATACACCGTGATCTAGATTCACGAGTAGACTCGTACACCTAGGCTGACCACATCAAGTTTATTTAAGGGACGCGCGAGGTGATGTTCGTTACAATACCGAAACGTTGGTTTGTAGAAGAGCATTACAATTCACCACAAGGCATTGGTTTGTCAATTTCCCTTACTATTATAAATTATTTTTGAAGTCTCAAGTTAAAATTAAGATGTCTGTATACCGCACTAACCAAGAAAATGTAAATTTTTAATATCATAAGACAAAAGTACCTGTAAAGGTTAATATAAATAAAGCATTTTTTGAGTTTGAGCATAACATAGTAATAACTTGTTTGAATAATCGTTCGCTTTTTGCGTGGCCGTGCCTGCATGGCATGAAGGCAAATCGGCTATTTTTGAACAGTAGCCCAAGCGGATCTATAGGCGATGGTTATCCCTTTAAAGGATTATCCCTCTTATATTAGTCACGATGGTAGATTCACGTTTTACTAGCTGCATGTTAAAATGCCTACTCTTCAAGTCAGGGCCAAAGTCATGCAACAACACCAAAGCACGTGGCATTATTGTCCTTCCCGCATGAATAGTAACGCACCATTAACATTTTTGGTGTTTAAAGGCGATGGTTGTCATTAGGAGAACTATTTGCTTGTTTTGCTATCTTTAAAATAAAAAAAATCATCAATCAAGCTATACTCGATTGATGACAAAGCTTGCGTAACAGGTTTTTTAATTTTTAAATCTTTCTGTATTTCATTCATTTTATACTAATGAAACACGGGTCAGTTTTCCTGTACATTTGGTCACCCTACACCCGTACACCACACGACCCAAGTAATGACTGTATCAATCAAGCGATAATTACCGGGCTAGCGGGCTGGGCTTGCGTAACATTGTTCATTAATATTAATGTCTTGCTATGATGTCATTTGTTTTCAGATTGGAGCATTTTTACGTATATTCTGCTCATACTGGAGGTAGGTGTACATCTCCCAGCGAGTCAAAGTTATACATCCAGAGCGATATTACAAAAAATACGAAAGTGTAACAGATATACAGAATCTATAAAAATAGAATGAAAAAAAGATGGCGGCAATGATCAAAAACTCGCATAATTTATGTTTAATGACAATTCTCATTTTTCTTAGTAAACTATAATAATTTAAAGATTCGAGTGTATTCAATTGCACAACACTGTCATTACTTTAATTCAATTTTCTTGATATGGTATTATTAAATCAGCTATAAAAAGTGTGACATGACGTTAAATGCAGGGATGGTGATAAATTAGTACGCTATCTGTTACCCCTGGTTTTGCTCGCGCGAACTCACCCTGCCATGCGAATAGTTGCAAATTATATAGCACCTTGCAAATCAAATATATCCTAGTAGTCCGGTCTCGATGTTGACCACGTGAGGTTCCGGGTTTGATTCTTGGGTCGGACGATTAAAAATGTGTTTTTTCAGTTTTCTGATAAACACAAGGTCGCACGGGATTCGATAAGTGCCCGGTTGACGGTAGGCTTGCCACCTATCACACCATTTTGAGACACCGGCGTGTCCGAAACGCAAATTATTTTTAACAAGCAATTAATCTGTGTTTAACATAATTTTTACAATTATTATACGATTAAATTATCACTTGTACATTAATTTCACTATGTGACTTTATTTTTAACATATCACTCAACCGGTTTCACTTTTTTTAAGGATCTTCAGGATGTTAATACATAAGTAGGACTAGTAGGATTGGTAGAATAATCTAGAAATTTCTACACCTAATTATTTTAACCTCTTTCAAATATCCATACTTATACTTACTAATGTTATAAATGGAAAAGTGTATGTGTGTTTGTTTGTCCGTCTTTGACAAAACGGATCGATGAATTGACATGTTTTTAATGGAGTTAGTTGAAAGGGTCGAAAGTGACATAGGCTTTTTGTGTGACAACAAAAAGTGACATAGACATTTTCTCTTTCTAACCTCCCACTTCTTCTCCGAATTTAACGCGAACGAAGCCGCTGGCAAAAGCTAGTTTCTTATAAAATGAACACAAATCTCAATTGGAAAGTAGCTTTCTGGAAATGATACTGTCGTTCCCACATTTAGATCAATAAGACGCTATTGTATGGAAATCTGACGGTGACTGTTCTCTCCAGACGATAAACACTAAAGTTATCGTTACACGGATTGGGATAATGGAGTCGGTTGATGTCATCTTAGAAAAAGCGGTATTTGGCTGAAATGGTTTTTACGAACTAGCCTGCCTCGTAGTCTAGGGTTTTTTTTAAAATGTAAGATAGCAAACAATCTCTGCTCTCCTGAAGGAAAAAGAAAACCATTGCCGAGACACCATAGATATTAATTTGGACTTGCTGTCCTAGTAGCTGAGTCTTAATGTCACATGTGTGAGTTTTCCGGCTACCTTACCCTCCGAACCGGAAGATGACAGTGACACGCGCTGACGCTATTAAAAGCCGAGCCATACTGTTGGAAACAAGCCCTCCACATGGGTCTCCACCGGCGGTTTACAACAGTGTACACTTGTTTGCAATATAAATTCATCTGAACTCCACAAGCCTCCCACCAAGGTCACCCGTGTTGGAAGCTTGTTTCCAACAGTGTGGCTCGGCTATAAGTCAGGAATAAGTAAGGCGTTTGTACCAGACCCGTAGACGTATCACGTTTGCGATCCACCAGCGATTAGCGATGAATTTTAAACGAAACGAAAAACTCATCAAAAATGTCGCCAATGGTCACTAACAAAACACAAAACTAATCAAGAAGCAACGACTGTCACTAATATACAAGTCTGTTATGTGTCTTGCTATAACTAAACAATTATGATAATTTCGCACTGCGAGTTACGCAAAAAACCACCGAGCGAGACAATGCACAAATCAACCACCTAGTAGCCACAATGGTGGTGACTCCTATAGCCAATCGCTCGCGTCTAACGAATTTCCTTAAAGAACGGTAAATTATATATTCTTCAAAGGACGCGAACGCGAACGAAGCAACGCGGGTGGACCTATTCGGCTCAAATCATGAGGTCTCGGGGTTAAGCAAAATATTATTGAGGTTTTTTCCTGAACTTAAAATATCAGTAGCAGCTTGAAATCAGGCGATGGTGCGAGAGAGAGAGCGAGTAACTCTATCGGTCCCGGTTATCGCTAGCGCTAAAAGTAACAGAAATTATAACATGTATTGGTCCTCCTTCGTCTTTTATAAACTGGCAAGAAGATAATCTATTCTTTAAAACGGACCTAGCCCAGCAGGGGTTATATCTAGATAAAATACCCTTTTAAGTGTTTGTCGAAATAGTTTATCATAATTCACTTCTCTAATGACGCGTTATTTTATGAATGAAATTATCTATTTGGGTCATAGCTCGTTAGTTATCTTTGGTGTGAATTAAAACATCTAAATATGGACATAATTAGCTACATTCAGAGACATTAAATTATGATTAGTTTGTTTAAGAATGTTTAATTTAGAAATAAATTAATCTTTGGTAGAGATATTTTGAATTCTGTGCTTATGAAAGGCATCAAAAATGCTATTGATTGCAGATAAAGCATAGATTTCATGAATTTCATTACATAAACGGGCATATATATAATTATCGGGCTAAACTTTAAAATACATAATGTACTTAAAAATTTATCTGAAAATAATTATCACTGAACAAAGTACACAAATCAATCTAACCCCAAAGCAAGCAATTATTTGCTCGTGTTATGGGTGTTAGTCTACGATACTAATACATAGAAATACATATACAAATACATACATAATAAACCCCCAAACTCAGAAATACAAACATCTATTCGTAATTCGTAGCTAGGTTAGCCATTTGACCATTTGACCAACGGGGCGGAGCAGAAAATCCTACTGAAAGTCCGCAATAGCATATTTCTATCTTCTTCCCGAATTGCAGCATAGTAAATGCAGGACATAGCACTTTTAAAATATTAGTTTTGAGTTACCTGTTGGTCCCACCACCACCCCTTGAAGAATAAAACTGTCTGCCATTCTGCCACGCAATTCTTAAAAGCTGGGGTATAACATTGGCTACTTATTCTCCCTGCCTATCCGTATGGTAAGGTAAGGGTTTTAGCGTGAAGATATATATGTATGTGTGCATGTGTTTATATTATCCATACTAATGTAGGGATTCCTACACATAAACATACATATTACGTACACATAAATATACACACATTTACATAATAAAATATTTACAGTAATAAAATATATTTATACACACATATATATTTATACAACATTTATATATTATATTCGTGTTATATTACATTATTATATCGTATTATATTACATAAATATATCAATAAACAAATAATAGTTATAACATATTATATACGCTTGCCGTTTGTATCATCATCCCCGAGTTAGTTGCAACCCCACACTAATATTATAAATGCGACAGTAACAGTCTGCCTGTCACTTCTTCACGCTTAAACCACTGTACCGATTTGAATGATTTTTGGTACAAAGATAGTTTGAGACCCGAGAAAGGATATAGGATAGTTTTTATCCCAGAAATTCCACAGGAACGGGAACCATGCAGGTAACACCCTATCTTTAAACCTTTTTCCACGAGTACGAAGTCACGGGCACAGCTAGTACGTAATATGTATAATAAATAAATATTCACGAGACAAATTACACTTACTTATCTAACCCCAAAATAAGCACATTATTTGCTTGTATTATGGGTGTTAGTCAACGATACTAATACATAGAAATATAAATACTGGAATATATTTAATAAACACCCAAACCCGGAAATACAAACATTTATGCTCATCACACAAATGCTTGACCCGAGCCCCGTCGATCGCGTAGTCAGGGTCGCTAACCACTCGACCAACGGGTTAGTCAAAATATGACTTTTTGTCTAATCCATAAAAATATGAAACATCTCATTATAATGTATTAATAATCTATATACATATAATAAAATCGTAGGAAAGTCAAAACTGTACATTGAATATTTAAAAAAAATACTTGGGGCGTGATCTACAATCGATATCGAAGCCAAAAATATAGTTTTTAGAATTTTTGTCTGTTTGTCTGTATGTATGTTCAGGGTAAACTCAAAAAGTACTGCATGGATTTACTTCAAATTTTGCATGAATATTACTAATAGGTCGGGTCAAAATATAGGCTACATACATATTATCACGCTATCATCTACGAGGAAGGTGCTGTGCGGAGTAAACGAAGTCCGCGCGGACGAAGTCGTGGGCAACAGCTAGTGCGTATATATTTTGTATATCGACAGATAACCGTTAAACTTCATTACTTCCGCTACAAACATTAAACGATTAACCAATGAATATATTTGTTCATATCACTTGACACTTATAACCCTAAGTTATCTATTATCGAATTTACTATTTACGATATAATCTACCAATGATTGCACAAGACGGACAAGTCTTACCATACGATTCTATGCTCCAGTGCAATCCTTACGTAGGTATTATAAACTAGCTATTACCCGCGATTTCGTTTGCGTGAACCGAAATCATTACTTCCTTTTGCTGATTTGGGAAAAACTACCTTACATCCTGCCCTATAAACTCTATCTTTCAGTGAAAATTCCATAAAAATCCCTAATTTTTGCCACATTTTTTTAGATAAATGAAGTAAGTACATTTCCTTTTCAAAGGTTAAAAAATAAAGTACAAGATTGAAAAATAAAGGCTATTCCATAAATATTGTTCTTTCTAGCAATATTTATCTAACAAGACTTGACTAGTTGAGTTTCAAAACATTGTTCATTCGTCCCGTCACTGAAAAAAAAGATAAATTAAAAAAGGTTCAATTAATTAAATTAATTTGAGCCGTAAAGTTGGTGATACCATATACCCCAGTTAGACGTTGTGAAACTCTATAGTAGTTACCAGTAGTTACGGTGGTAATGACACGTACATAACATATTCAATCGGTCGCCTCTATAAATTAGAATTTTGTGTACATTCAATGTCATTATTATTTTAATACAACAAAGAAGTAAGTGGACGGAAATAATATAAAAAAATTCGTTTTAAATCATATTTAAAAGTTGTCAGTTCCACTTCTGTTATACACAAAAAACGAAGCTTTTTGTTCCATTGTTTTTAAAAGTTAAATGATAAAATAAAGTATTTTCACGTTCTTTGTTGCCTTCAAAAAGTATAAAATACGTTTATCTAAAATAAAGTACAGTACTTCAATAAAGTACAGGTTGCAACTCTTATCAATCGGTCCTACCGTTCCAGAGATTATTTGGTACGAATAAAATGACAGACAGACAGTTCAATTATATATATATATATATATATATATATATATATATATATATATATATATATATATATATATATATATATATATATATATATATATATATATATATATATATATATATATATATATAGATGCGAAATTCGGTCCATCTGTTACTTTTTCACTGCTAAACTGCTGAACTGATTTCGATGAATTTTGATTAGGAGTTAGTTCCAGGGTGACACAGGCCACCTTTTTGGAAAGTCAATACCTGAGGGGCTCTATTAGCGATCAAAGATACTTATTTCGATATATCCATGATGCCGGTTACTCTCTGACTACTTTGTAAGAAACAAAAGCATGAACATATTTTATTTAATCCGTCATGATAAGAAACAATATGATGGCCATTGATATTTATTGCTCAAAACCATTGGTTCATTATTTTTTATGTTAATTATACCATTCAATATTTTGAATGGATGCGTAAGGTAGTAAGTTTTAATGATACGGCACTTAAACAAAATGATTGTGATTTAATGATTGCGAAAAAGAATATTTACTTGTGACTAGCTGTTGCCCACGACTTCGTCCGCGCGGACTTCGTTTACTCTGCATAGCTCCTCCCCCGTAGGTGATAGCGTGATAATATGTAGCCTATATGTTGACCCGACCTGTTAGTAATATTCATGCAAAATTTGAAGTAAATCCATGCAGTACTTTTTTTAGAGTTTACCCCGGACATACATACAGACAAACAGACAAAAATTCTAAAAACTATATTTTTGGCTTTAATATCGATTGTAGATCACGCCCCAAGTATTCTTTTAAAAAAATATTCAATGTACTGTTTTGACTTTCCTACGATTTTATTATATGTATAGATACTGGCCGCGTGATGCCTCGGTCGCATAGCCATTGCATAGCCAATCGGTCGCCTTTTACGATCTGCATGGCAGAGCGGCAGTTGGTCTATTCTTCAAAGGAGCCCGGAACCAACACGGGGAATACACATATTGAAGTTTCATTTCTTATACTTCAAAGGAGCCCGGAACCAACACGGGGATACACATATTGAAGTTTCATCTCTTATACTTCTACGTCTCCAGTGCGTTAATGAAGAGAGTTATGAATATGGTGGAAGCAAGGCAAGATTTACTGGCCCAGGATGTATGGCAATCGGTTCCCTCTACCTAGCCTGTAAAGAATTCGGTGTGATTATATGTATTTATATAATCATAACATCTTTTCCTCAACTAAAACGAAGAAATAGTTGACCTTATGATCTTGACGAAACTAATCTCCATCAGTTGGCACAGACAGACAGTACCCTTTGGGCTATTAAAAGGCATCAATACACTATAGCTGTACGGTGTACCTCTCTCCATTGTTGTATGGTAAATGGTATTGGCTTGGAGTATATGTTTGTTAAGAGTGAACACATATTTCTTGAGGCTAAATTATCGTCGTTTTTGAAAGTAACTGAGATTAAGTTGAGTTCATGAATACCTCCACCCTCACCAATAACCCCTACCACCTTCCAAGTTTATTCGTAACAAGCTCGTGGGCCCGATTCCCGTTGAGGACTCTTACAAATTCTGTTACACATTGCATGCCGCGTCGTAGCACAAAGCGACGTTCTATCTTGTTTATATGTGTGAGAGCTCTAAGCGCTTCGACTCTTTATTTAGGAATAAAAAAAGGAAAAGAAATAAGTTTTACACTGATAAATCGAATAAAAAACTTAATCTTTTCAATTGCCGAGGCTAATTTATTGTTTTATTTATATTTATGGAATAGAGGACAAACGGGCAAGAGGCTCACCTGTTGGTAAGTGATCACCTCCGTCCTTGAGCAGCTGCAACACCAGAAGTTATGCAGGTGCGTTACCGGCCTTTTTGGAATGAGTAAGCTCTCTTATTAAAGGTCCCTAAGTCGTATCGGTTGGGAAACACATCGGCTGATAATTGACTCCATAGAGCAGTCGTGCGGTGACAAAAAATGCCTTAAAAATTGCGATGTAGTGAACTTACAGAAGTCCAAATCGTAAGGGTGAAAATTCAGTGGGTGGAATTTAGCGAATCAACTCCCCGGAATACTCCTTGTGGTAAAAGCGATAGAATATGCAGAGCGAACAATCAAGTTGATTAGAAAGAGCCCCGATATCGACGATTCTAATATATTATGTATTAAAATTTTTGTTTAGCCTTACGACGATTCTAATATATTATGTATTAAAATTTTTGTTTAGTACGTAGTGTCATAATTCATTTATTACACAATGCCTTAAAAACTGCCTTATTTATGAGTACTAACATCACCCTGTGGTTAAATTCGACCGTAGACTAAACAACAAAATCTCTTTCAATCTTAAGAACAGTATTTAGCCGTTAAGACAATAGTGTACATGTGTGCATATTATCATTTATGCCACATGAATGTAGTATGTGTAATCTTTATTTTTATGAAATTAATGTATTTCTAATGTTTATTATTTCAAATTATGCGGTTTATACAGTCCTCCGCAACGTAACTTTAACTGTGCCAAATTTTATTTAAAAAAGGAGTGCAAAGTTTTTACTTCATGTATTAATATATAGATTTATATGTATGTGCATACTCGATATTTTTACATAGTCTTAGGGTTATCCATGATTGCTTCTCACGATATATTGAATTTTTGATGGACCCTTTCAATTCCGCTGCCACATCCGCTGTACAAATTCAACACGGGCCACTTACACCTCACGTGACAATTGACAACGGACCGTACAATTTTTTTATTACTAAGTATATTACGCGGCATATAGACCGACAGCGAAAAAAGTCAGTTTTCACTTTATACAAATACTCGCCAATCTGTCAAGTCATTCAAACAACATTTTCAAAATAGTAGAATTGTTTTTTTATATCATAAGATAGTAAACAAGCAGATGGGTCTCCTAATGGTAAGAGTCAACCATTGCCTATAGACACTAAGGTGCGTCACTATCTTGTGGGGAGGTCTTATGCCATATGCATAAGCTTACCGGCTACCTCCAAACCGGAACACGACAGTGGCAAGCACTGACGCTATTGCGGCAGCAATAGGTAAGGCGATGGTACCAGACCCGAGCGAGATAATGCAGAACTCTACCACCTAGTAGCCACGATGGAAGTGACTCGCGTAGCCAATTGGTTGCCTTTTACGACCTGCCTGGCATAACGGCAATTGGCCTATTCTTCAAAGGAGCCCGGGACCAACACGGGGAAAAATTAGACGGGGAGAACGACACCGGAGACGGGGGAAAAAGACACGGGGAGAGAAGAATTGATTGTCAATGTGTCATAAAACGAATATTTAACATAAAAATGACAAAAATATTCATTGTACAGACAAAAACATATCAGTACATAATATTACATATCAGTACCGATGTATGAATTGTAGTATTTATGTAGTATCTTTAATGCCGGTTCCTATAATCAGTAAAACGACTCGTTTTTGTTACGAGTAATCGACATTTCATTTTTTACGAGGAGTAAGCTAAAACTGTACTTTTATACCTATGTAAAATTACCAAATGTCCAAACAAACGCCTCGTTATTATTAATTTGGTTGCTAATGGTTACTGCTACGAATGACGGATCGTTGATTATAGGAACCTAGCATTAAATATGAACAGTATATTGACATACAGTAATATTATTTTTTATACCTGCATAGTATTAAGAAACGTGTAAAAATGTTCAAGAAAATGCGGAACCAACTGAGGGACGAATATAAAACGGAATTTAGATATCGGATATGGAAACAATGGGCCATTTGCCAAGCGGCGGACTATCGCAGACAATGGGCGCCGGTCAGCGTTAATAGAAATGTTCGGTTCGGTCATGTTTATGACTTCACTTGCGAATTTCAGCCACTCTCGAGTATCCATTAAATAGAATTTATCCGAATGGATTCAAAGGAACGTAATGTTTTTAGTAGGTACATGTATATGTGATAGTATTTTTTATCATAAGATAGCAAACAAGCAGATGGCTCTCCTGATGCAAAGAGACACCATCGCCTATACACACCAAAGATGTTAATGGTGTGTTGCTATCCATGGAATGGCAATGCCACATGCATAAGTCTGCTATCCAACTTACCATGTAAACCGGTACATAATGACAAACATTGACACTGCGACAGGAATAGGTAAGGCGTTGGTACCATTTATCCGGGCAAGACGTTACAGAACTCTACCAACTAGTAATCACGATAATAGTGACACGTATAGTCAATTGGTCGCCTTATATCGCGCTTGGCAGAACGACAGTTGATTTATTCTTTAAGTGGCGAACCAACACGGAGGTTGCAGCCTATTCGCAAAATGACTGCTTCATCCTAAATTTATAGACATCTTTCTGCAAACCCCGAAATAAATTTCAGTTTTAGTCTCTGACTAACGTAATTCTTACGCTGGAGTCGCACTTGCGTCTATCATCACAAAGCTTCGTGCAATGACACAATAAATGCAGATATGCGACCGATTGGCTATTGAGTCACTACCATCGTGGCTACTAGGTGGTAGAGTTCTGCATTGTCTCGCCCGGGTCTGGTACCACCGCTTTACCTATTCCTGCCGCAATAGCGTCAGTGCTTATCGCTGTCGTGTTCCGGTGTGGAGGGTAAGGTAGCCGGTAAACTTATGCATGTGGCATTAGACCTCGCCACGAGATAGCAACGCACCATTAACATCTTTGGTGTCTATAGGCGATGGTTGACTCTTTCCATCAGGAGACCTATCTGCTTATTTGCTATGTTATGATATAAAAAAAAATATGACCGGCTATTACCGGCTATTTTCGCATACATTCCGGGCTGCTGTGCCTTAGCGCGCATATAACTTCTTGACGTTAGACGCAAGGGCGGCTCCAGCATTAATAAAAACTACAACTAGCTAACTTTTTAATCAAAACTCGAAAATAAAATAATCTCTTTCGTGCTTTGGATAGTCTATCCTAGAAGCAAGTAAGGCAAATTCGGTTAAACGTTACAAATTTAAACATTGCATTGCCAATTAAGATGTACAGAAAATACTGTTTACCTTCATGGACTATATTAAAACTTAACTTATCGTCAAACCTTCATACATCACCTTGTCAAAATATTTTTAATTATTACTGTCATAATATAAAACAATAAAAAAACCCAGCCAAGCGCGAGTCGGACTCGCGCTCATGCGCTTTAAAAAATACAAAAAAAACATGTTTATTGTATAGGGACTTATTTTCATTTTTTTATTTTTAGTAATTATTTGTTGTTATAGCGCCATCGAAAATACATAATTTGTGAACATTTCAGCTGTCTAGCTATCACGGTTTATGAGATACAGCCTGGTGACAGACAGACAGACGGACACACAGACAGCGGAGGCTTAGTAATAGGGTTCCGTTTTACCTTTTACGTACCGAATCCTAATACACTAACAATAAGTAATATTGTGTTTGTTTCTCTATCGTAACGTATATCCGTTTCGATTTAGAAACAAAAGAAACTAAAATAATGATTTTTTCACTTTACAATATGAGATGTTGAAGTGTTCATGGGGAACCCATCCAAAGAGCAATAATTTAAAACGTTTAAGTATAGAACTCCGGTGATTTATTTCACAAATCCATTCAGCAATAACTTCTCATTTTCACGTAATTTGCACTGTAACGGGTTGATATTAATTAAGTAATAATTACTAGAGGCGGCTGCAGCCGTTATCCGCGTGGGCTGGTTTCCCAATTCATGAATGGAGCTGTCCAAGCGGTCCGCCTACGCACACAATATCAATGAAAACTTGTAGAGACACGCCGGTGTGTCTGCGAATAATGTTACGAAATACGCCATTGAAATTGATCTAGTATTGGTTGATGGTAAGTAATTTAAAAAAACTGACGGCAATTGATCCGAAAAAAGTGTAGGTATAGCCTATAGCACTCGAACCAGATAGTGACGTAGAGTTGCCACCTGTCTCTTCTTGATTCAATTAAACACTCACACTCACTTACAGGTTTTATTTTACACTATAGAAGAACACTCGGTAATTTCAATAAAATCTATACACCTTATACAGCTTATCAAATATAAAGATGTATGTACGTACCAAAAGTTTATTAGTTTCTTTGGTTGGACGGGCTAATTTCGGGATGTACCAGTCAGATGAAAAAAATGTTTGTGTGTATGATAGCCACATTCACCAGGAAGACTATAGGCTAGCTTTTTACCTGACTGACCAAAAGTAAGTAATATTTATTCTAAAAACTATATTTTTGGCTTCGATATCGATTGTAGATTACGCCCCAAGTATTCTTTTAAAATAATATTCAATATACAGTTTTGACTTTCCTACGATTTTATTATATGTATAAATGATCGGACAGGGAAAGGCGGGAGCGAAGTTGCCATTTATCTCCGATCTAATATTCCTTACAAAATTTTAACTTCATCCTATAATGCATATCACGAAATTGCTGAGTATTTAATATTAGAGATCTGTCTTAATCATTCCAAAATTCTTTTGGCAGTGCTATATTGTCCATCTCTTATTATTTTTGTCTATTTTGCCGCGATGTATTTTTGTTAGGCGATTTCAATACTAAAGAGTGATCTGCGGACAAAGAAGCTTCCAAACCCTTTGTCTATTGTAATTGGAAAGCACACATTGAATCTCTATGTAATAAGATTGATAGATTTGTCTATGTCTTAAGAAGACTAAGAGAAGTAGGAAACGTAAAAGCCTCCCTATTAGCATATCATGGATATGAATCTTCTAATTTACAATATGGAATTCCTATTTGGGGAAATTCTGTTGAATTGGTACGAATTTTTAGAGTCCAAAAGAAATGTATTCGAGCAATATGTGGTGTTAATCAGTTACATTCCTGTAAACCACTTTTCAAGTCTCTTAAGGTACTTCCCTTACCATGTTTGTATATTTTAGAGGTATGCGTATTTGTAAAAAAGCACCAAAAGTTATTTAAAACAAATGCTGAAGTCACTGGTAACTCATATTTTAGGAATAGTAAAAAATTATATGTGCCTAATCAAAAATTAAATATTTTTACAAAAAATGTGTATTGTATGTTTATTATTATATAAAATCATATTCCTGATAGTCTTAAATCATTACCTATAAATAAATTTCGCAAAATATTGTTTGATTTGCTGTTAGATAAAACTTATTATGATATTAAAGAATTTTTAGCCGATAAAATTAAATATTAATGGATAGAAATATAAGTTTGTTGAATTGTCCTTAAAAATTTCAATGTACCTAGTAAAATTTTGTAAATAGTGAACATTTTGTAAATTATAAAAAAAATAATTGCACAAAATATGAAACTTGTAATTATAAAAATAACTTTTGTAATATGAAATCATCATTGTACATTTATAACAAGTACATAAAATAGAGAAAAAGGACCAGCCCGCTGAGTTTCTTCCGCCGGATCTTCTCAGTGTGTGGCCGCGTTCTGATCCGGTAGTAATTCTAAATAATCGAAGGAATGTTTTAAATGTGCAAATATTTAAAAAAAATTATTATATAAAAATAATTTTTTTTAAATATTTGCACACCGTATAATGGTAGAATATGTTGGTAACTTAATTTATTTTTAACAACTTGTAACACCCATATTCATGCAAATAAATATTTTCTTTCTGTCAATTTAAATATACTTCCCTTGTCAGCGACTCACGAATCACCAAACTGTATACCTTCTCTTCTCAATTTGATGATCGCCTCACAGCCTAATAATTCCAAAGTTTACGGACAAATGTCATCATGTTTTTAATGTTATAATGTTCCTTCCCCCCAAAAAAAAGCTGAATACTCCTTCCTCCGTTCATTTAAGAATATTAATCCCGATGTATTTGATACGGATATTAGCGCTATAGACTGGTCCCCTGTGTCTCGTTGCAATAATGTTGATACTGCTATTTTACGTTTTAATTCCAGTATAATGTTTTTCCGACCATCATGAGCCACTTAAAAAGCTGAAGATAAAGCATAATCCTTCACCTTGGGTGACTGACAGCATCAGGAAATCTATGGCAGCGAGAGATAGAGTCAATAAACGCTATAAAAATATATTTCTGCAGGCTTAGGATAAGCAACACGATAAAATTTTATCGACCTCGTTTTCTCGACTTTTATGTCACTTCTCGATTCGCTAACGCATTTGACACTTGATTCGACATGATACTTCAAAGGAAGAGAAAATGATCAATTTTACTCGACGGTAGTTATTTTCTCTATCGATCGAAACGTCTTGCTGTCATTTTATCGATTTGTCATTTGACACTTCGTTAAAATTTGGTTAAAATGTTGATAACCTTATCCACTATTTCATATTATTATACTTTAATTATACAATATTTACAAAACTTTTTGATTTCTATTCATTTTATTAAATATAGATTTCGGTCCAGTGTTGGCAGTAGTATGTATGGCAGGCAGGCAGGCAGGCAGGCAGTATGCCATATATGTATTTAATAGTGGTGGCAGTTCCATATTATACCTATTATGTGCTAAATATCTACGGTTAACGGCAAGCCTGCAAAATACAAAGAAGGCACATAGGAAATTTGTGTGATCTTTTTACACAACGGACGGAGCATTCCAATCACAATAGCGCTTCAATAAACCCAATAACCATGGCTCTCTAAATAATATAGACCCTTGTGAATTTTGAGGTTTAGAGCCACACACCGATCAAGGCATGCCTCTTTAGTTAAAGGTAAGTGAACATAAGAGACTTGTAATTCAGTTTCTAGTAGATATGACAGCCATCCAACTTCATTAACTGTAATAACAGAATATCTTTGTAGTAAATACTAATTTGACTTAGGTGAACTCAATAAAGTTATATTTTTTCAAAAGTTATCTGTAGTTTTTCGAGTTTCTTTTTTAAACAGTTAATATGTTACATATACATGTCAAGTGTATGTTAAATTTCAGCTGGATACAAGTAATAATCCTTTTCTTGGTGGTCAACTTTTCACAATACTTACAGCCACATACCAACAAACAACAACAATGCTTACATCATAGAATAATGATGCAAATGTGTTATTCCTCTAAGGCTTGCATTGATTATGTATTTAAGGAGTTTTTACTACCCATTCAAGTTATATTTAGTCAAAAAAAGTATTTGTTTTAATCAGTTGTTTTCAGACCAAGTTGCATGTATGATTAACATACTACTATGATGTATTATTTTCTGTAATATTCATAACTTAAAATATCCAATATGACACATGTAGTTCTCAATTACGTAGGTACCTACATGTGTAAACATTATTATTCTGTATTTGTCTACATTTAAAGATAATTTACCATACAGAAAGGCAGTCAGTTCTTGTTATTATTGTTTATTACAATAATATATGTCAATAAAAAATATAATTATTATTTGCAGATAAGACTTCAACTGCAGAATTTTTAATATTACTGACAAATATCCTAGAAGAACAAATGATGCCCTCATATGGCATTATTGAAATGGATGAAATGCGAAGACTACACAATAGAAGATATTGACGGATCCTATGTATACTGGTGCAACTTGCAAAACAACGGAAACTATTTTCTTGCCTCAAAAGCCTTAAAATTACCTTATATTTGTCCTAATGTAATAAAGTATTTGAAAATTTGTACAAATTTTCAAATACTTCTATTGAGTTATGTCAAAACTAGCTGTTGCCCGTGACTTTGTTTGCGCAGACTTTGTTTACTCCGCACAGCTCCTCCCCCGTAGGTGATAACGTGATAATATGTAGCCTATATGTTGACCCGACCTGTTAGTAATATTCATGCAAAATTTGAAGTAAATCCATGCAGTACTTTTTGAGTTTACCCCAGACATACATTGACTTTCCTACGATTTTATTATATGAAGGTATAGATTACAAGCTACAGAACATTTAATCCGGCCTCCAGTAAAGTTGTGTCATTGCATTTGCAGAAATATACGTAGGACCCTTCGATATGATAATTACAAGTATTTTCTTTTAGAAGTGTTAACTTTGTTACTTTTGTTGTTGTTTTTTAATCAAAGTGATTTTGGTAGTAACAATACTTAGTGGATTATTGGTATAATAAAATACTTTAGTGTTGTATAAGATTTATTTAAAAAATATATACTCTAGGCAAACCTTCTATCTAAGTATTAAATAATTTTTTATAATAAAAATGAAACTTATAGTCATCAATGGCTAATTTTAAGTATAAGTTTAATGACACACTATTTATAGTATTTAATGTTTTAATGCCAAACATAGATTTTACTATATAGAAAAGTCTTGAGAAATAATTTTTATTTTCTTTAATAAAGTTACAAAATGAATAAATCACACAAAATGAATAATTATAAAAAGTGTGTAATATGAAGCAGTCTTGTAAAGAAAATTAAATTTGAGTTTTAAAAAATATACAAACACATCTACTTTACTAAACTAACAATTATTATTAATGTTTGTACTTCTCAGAATAGATAAATAATTTTCACAATTTATCACCTTATGACTTAAATTTATTAACATGTATCTTTGAATTTTCACTAATGTAACAAACTTATAGAAGATTACACGCACTATATTAAAGCTATTATATTTTAAATTTAAATGTTTTCTACAATTTAAATATCTCTTGTTATCTCACATAATTAATCAGTAATGAAAATTCAATATCAAAAATTAGTTTACTATATAGTATGAGTAGTATGGAATTTCACTTGAAAATAAAAAATCAACAAGTAAAATATTTTTTCCTAAGGTAACATTAACTTTCTATTAATTTAAATTTTAAAAATTACACATATTAGGTACATTAAGACTATCATGTTATAAACTTAATTGTTTTCTACAAATTAAAATTTATTTTTCAATCTTGCACAACCATTAAAAACAGCAAGAAAAATATAATATTCAGCATTAACTTATAAATCTTCTTAATCAACAAATTCAAAAAATGTAATAAATAGAAAGGCTTCTTTATTCTATTTCCATTACTCGCTGTTTAGTCAACCTGTAAACAAATATATCTTATCAAAATGTTGTTATATATGTTTACTTAATATATTTTTTTGTCAGTTAACTCAGGACTTATGACTCCAGTCTTGCATGTTGCATTTTGTGTAGTGTTATATAGATTTGCATTGTAAATTATATAATGGGGTCGAAAAAACAATTGGTTACATTTATAAAAGGGAGTGAAAGAAGCCTACACTATTCTCCAGAGAAAGCTTCCATATTATTCAGGATTTTTTTACAAGAATCACGTTTTTGATATAATCTTGAATTTATGATATTAATTTTGTAAAAAACCACAACTTTTACAATGAAAGAAATATATTAAAATATGTTTAAAATTTGATTCTTTCAGTCTACCTTGTTAGATGATTTGTCATGGAGATATGTATGTAAATAAATACTTACATAGTGTTCCATTGTTTTCCTTTCTTCCTCTAGAAACTATAATGTATGAAGTATTTGTAGAATATATGGTGTTATATTATGCTTTCCCAATATTAAAGACTTTAATCTTTGGTGCTACAAGTCTAGTCCATGAATCCACCATGGTGACAAAGTTAATTTATGCTTATTACTTCTTATCCTGAAAAGAAAATCATAATTATTTTTAATAACCTATATAGGCTTTTAAAAAATATAAGTATAAAGAAGTACACTACTTACGTTTTATTTTGTGTTCCCATTTCACATACCTAACACAATTTAATTTTGTACTAGAATCGGAAGAATGATGATGATTTTAGAGATGTGAGAACCAAACAGTATAAATCAATAATTCCTTGTACGTAATGGTTAGATAATTAATTAAGTAATTTATAATTAATTACAAAATACAAATTAGTTAAAGTACAATACTTTTTGACGTAATGTAAATAAACTTTTAATTTTTCGTATAGAGAAAATAATTCTACGAATTCTCGTGCTACTCAGTGTTACCAACTCTATTCAAAATTACAACTACTTACAAGGTTTTCTACAAAATTCAGTAGAAAACTAAATGTAAAATAAAAGGTTAATTTAAAGCTGGTGCTTATTTTGTATTATTTAATGTTACTATTAATAACATATACTCGGAAAAAATAATACATAAAAACATATTATAATAATCAAAATATTAATTAATCAGTCAAAAATAACAAAAAAATCGAGTGTAGCTCACACTCGTTTTTTCGTTAGAAGTAAATGTAAGAAGACAAAATAAAATAAAATTTATATACTCTTTGAGTAAGTCTTTGAATCAAAGAGAGATAAACTGACAAGTCGAAGAAAAATGTTTTTCGTTCTTGAGATGTAAATCACAGACCGTGGTCCCACAAACTAACTTTTTTTTGATTAACAACAAGCTGAATATTTGTGAAAAGCTTCATTTTGACGAGACAACCGTCTTTTCTATTTTCGAAAAATCTCGAATCGGGTAACTAATAAAGTTAATGCTGCGAAGATATTGGGTTCGGTAAATAATAAATATTTATTAATAACAATAATTATTTTTCGACTTTAATCTCTTGATTATATTATGAAAACTACGATGAAACTTTTGTCCTACATATTTGATGATTTTTCTGAGAATCCCACTTATGAGATTTTTAAATTGATATTAATCAATTTAAAAATAACCTAATTTTCAACAACAACAGCTTGTTAATTATTATTGTAATTCAACGGTAACTTGTCATACACGTAAAGTGGAAACTTTTCTTAGTCTGACACTCTAAAGTTTCCCTATTTTATCTATCTTTATTAGTTACCCGATTCGAGATTTTTCAAAGATAGAAAATATGGTTGTCTCGTCAAAACGAAGCTGTTCACAAAAATTCAGTTTGTTCTTGGAGACCACGGTCTAACAGTAAGTCTTAGGTTGGATTGCTTGCATCTGGCTGATTGTTGGAGCTATTAATAGATAACATTATTTGTAACATAAAATACTGTGAATTGTATTCTGTTCTATCTTATTTTCTAGTTGGCATAATACTATACATTTATGTTTGTTTATCGTCATGCATTTTCGTGTCATTGTCAAATCACAACAATTCTATGGAAGTTTCTTATCAAAAAAATTAATCAAAAATGTTGATTGATTAGTCTAAAAGAAGATGTTAATTTACTCAATAATGTTAGAATTATAATTGAAAGGAATAATTATAGTGGAAAAAATAGCTTGTTAATAATAATTGTTACGCACTTTTACGCATAATTAGTTACGCAGTTATACACCCAGAAATAAATACACGCTGGCATCTTAATTGCCCTTTACATTAAAACATCTTATGAATCATAATTCATTGTTTCAGTTTTATAGAATAAAAAACTAGTTTTGATGGTCAAAACTAAAAAGAGAGAATAATTCAAAAACCTGTAAAATATCTTTAATTACAATTGTAAATAGGTACGGCTACACTAGGCTTTGGTTATATTTCCTTCGACTCTGACAAAGAAGAGAAATGATGACAGGAAGTTATAAATGTAAACAAAAGCTCATAATGATTAACATAAGTTAAATGCACCAAAGGTGTATCTTAAAAATCAGAATTAGTATAATATCTATGTCTTCTAGTGACAACATTTATTTATCTATTCGAGTAAACTTTTTGTTTAATTTATCTCTGACGTTTTAAATGTTTATCGTGGCATGCTTAATAACGTCCATCGAGATATTAATAAATGTCAAGCAAACGTCACTTTCTCGATCGATATATATCTCGTGGTGCTTATCCTAAGCCTGCTGGTGACAATCTCCTGCAATACAAGATGTTTTGAAACAAATTCAGTAATCTTTGCCGCATTGCTAGGCGCCGTTACATCCACAATATTATTGCTAAATCCAATTCGCAAAAGATGTGGAAATTTCTGAAATCTCTAGGTCTTGGAAAATCACCTGCCCTTACCAGTACTTGTATTAACCCCAATGATTTAAATTCTCACTTTACCACTCTTTCATTCGCAATTAATACTGTAACCTAAAATGACACTCTATTATTTGTCTACTGTTTTGCGTCCCTCTTGTTCTTTTTCGCTCGTTTCAGTCACAGAAAAAGAAGTCGAGAAACATACTCACTCTATCTCATCTTCTGTGAAAAGTGAGTACAATTGTCTGAGAAGAAATGGTGCCTAATCTTTTCTTGTTTTTAAATAATAATAAATACATAAATGAATATTCACGGGACAAATTACACTTACTGATGTAACCCCCAAAGCAAGCAAAGCTTATGTTATGGGTGTTAGTCAGCGATATTAATACATAGAAATACATATTATATAAATACTAAAATATAATAAACACCCTAACCCGAATATACAAACATTTGTGTTCACCACACAAATGCTTGTCTCCGTTGGGGATCGAACCCGAGACCCGTCGATTGCGTAGTCTGGGTCGCTAACCACTCGACCAACAGGGCGGTCATCTTTGTTAATCGATTCAGTTTTTATAAAATACATAATATTTGCACATGGAACTAAAGAGCCGCAGCTTTACATCCAAAGAGCCGCATGTGGCTCGCGAGCCGCAGGTTACCGACTCCCTGGTCTATAGTTCTATACCATATTATATCGCTCAACGCGGTTAAAGAACTATTAGATTTTTTGACTAGGTACATGTAATTTCTTACTGTTTCTAACATATAATTTTAGCATTTGTTTTGACTCCCATACATAACTGTAAAAATGAATGTTTGTATGTTTGTTACTCAACCACGTAACACCAGCTGGACCGATTTGGAAAGAATTTGGCACACAGATATACCTATGATGAATTAAAATTCGACAAAGTACTTTTTATCCCGTGAAATATGTTCTCATGGGGTTCACCAAAAACTTTTGTAATTACAATATTTAAAAAAACATTAAGCGTACAGTTAGTAAGTAATATAATAAATGTATAACATTAGCTGTGCCCGCGACTTCGTCAGCGTGAAAATATTTCTAAAAAAAGTCCCGGGGTTTTATTCGCACAATTCCCGTTCACGTAGGATTTCTGGGATAAAAACTATCCTATGTCCTTTCTCGGGTCTCAAACTATCTTTGTACCAAATTTTATCCATATCGGTTAATTGGTTTAGGCATGAAGAAGAGACAGACAAACAGACAGACAAAATTACTATCTGCAGCGTGCAGTCCATTACATTACAAAAGTTTTTGACGAATTCCACGGGATCACGTAATTTTTCCGCGATAAAAAGTAGCTTATGTGCTATTCCAGATTATCACCTACCTGTGTGCCAAATTTCATTCAAACCTGTTTAGTAGTTTTTGCGTGACTGAATAACAAACATCCATCCACCCAAACATCCAAACTTTCGCATTTATTATCTAAATATAGATTAGTATTGAAGTATGTAAATATGTATCAAAGTCGGTTACACATGCAATTTATTTACTCAAATTTTGTAACTAACTGTTCCTTTTTTAAACTCCGTTACAGTTACTTTTAAAATGTCGGTTATCGCGAAATTAATGCGGTTTTTTTAATCGTTAATGCGTTTGCGCTAAATTAAATGTACTTAAGTATTGGTAGCTTGACAAGTATTAAATTGATATTGATATGTTCAAAGCCGCTGACAAATTGCGAAATTGCTTTTACTGAACGAAATTGCCATGTATATGTACAATGATGTATGACTTGTAATGCCATATGTATAAGTTTATCTGATACCTTACCCTACAATCTGGAATATGAGTTACATGCACAATGCTCGTGTTGGTGGACTAACAAAAGGGAGCTCGGAGGTTGCCTATGAAAAATAGACAATCTGCCGTTCTGCCAGGCAGTTCTTAACCGATTCCTTTCGGATGATACGGCAGCCGTGTCCTGATTGTTTTTAACGTATGGCGTATGACACAAAAGTCGTGTTATTTCTAATCGATTATATCTCCCTCAAATCGCATTTTAAAAGGTTCTGCGATGAACTTTTGATCAGGGTAGAACCTTTTAAAATGGCGGGTGACGCGGTAATCGTGTCATCAAGTTATGTGACGTTTGACACGGCAGCCGTGTCATGAAATATTTGTATGTCGCGACTGGTAAAAATTTCGGAAGATGCACTGCAACGAATCGGTTAAGAGGCGAATGATTGTTAATCAGTCATTATGTGAGTCACTACCGTCGTGGCTATTAGGTGGTAGAGTGGTTACTCGCCCGGTTTGGTACTACCGTCTTACCTATCCGCCTTATCTATTCGAACCACCCCGTTGGTCAAGTGGTTAGCAAATCTGACTACGCGTCAATGGGGCTCGGGTTCGATTTCTAACAGGAGCAAACATTTATGTAATGAGTATAGATGTGTGTATTTCTGGGTTTGGGTACTTGTTAAATATATTTGAGTATTTATATATGTATTAGTATCGTTGACTGCACAGAAAGCATATATAGGTTGACTGATACTCCTATTACAAGAAAATAAATTGCTTACCTTGGGGCTAGGTCAATTTGTATAATTTTTCTAGTGATATTTATTTATAAATAGCTGTTGCCCGCGACTTCGTTCGCGCGGACTTCGTTTACTCCGCACAGCTCCTCCCCCATATGTGATAGCGTGATAATATGTAGCCTAATTATTCTATGGTAGCCTATATGTTGATCCGACCTATTAGTAATATTCATGCAAAATTTGAAGTAAATCCATGTAGTACTTTTTGAGTTTACCCCGGACATACATTGACTTTCCTACGATTTTATTATACGTATAGATTATTTATAATACCTGTCACCTGCCCCAATAGCATCTGTGTGACGGAATGGTAATGCCAAATACATAAGATTGCCGGCTACTTTACCCATCTAACTGGACACGTAATTGACAAGCAAAGACGCTATTATGGCGGGAATAAGTTTAAGCGTTCGCACCAGATCTGGGCGTGACGATGCAGAACTCTACCACCTAGTTGCTTAAATCACTGCACTACTTTATAATACTGTTCTTTTGAGTGTTCCTTGCCTAAAAGGTAAAGTAAAAGGGAACCCTGTTGCTAAGCTTCTGCTGTCTTTCTGTCACCAGGCTGTATCTCATAAAACCGTGATAGCTAGAAATTTTAAGAATAAGAATAATAATTTATTTATTTGAGACGCACACCATTCTAAGCAAGCAAAAATAGTTTAAAAAAGTAGTTACAATATTGATACTTTTGAAGTTATAAACACTTATTTAAAAAAAGGAGGATCAAAGATTAAAAAAAAAATAATGTATTTCCGTTGCCGCTATAATAAATGAAAATATTAAGGGAGTTAGAGGAGCTAAAAAACAATGATACAATACAATGAACGTGTTTTTTCGTATTTTTCTTGCTATGATGTTACGGAACCCATGTTACGGACTCGCACTTGGCTGGTTTTTTATATATTGTAAATAATATGATGCTCTTCATGAGAATAAATGTCTTTAAACCTAATAACCAAGTCCCCATCTATCCACTCGTTTCGGCCTAAAAACGTTACAAAATTATAAACTTTCACAAGTATGACATTAAACTGTTTTTTGCAATCTGCTCATATACGAGCAGGTGCAATTCACCTGCTTGCCTGCCAAATGTTAGAGGCCACTGCCTATGGACTTTTGCACCAGCAACAGAAGTGTCTTTTTCCATAATCTAACTATGCATACGAGAAAAGTACGCAAAACAGAGTATTAGACGATAGCCGTAATTGACGTAGCTGTTTCTTTATTGTTTTCAAATTGTTTTACTGTTTATAATAATACTATCTATATCTATACATATAATAAAATCGTAGAAAAGTCAAAACTGTACATTGAATATTTTTTTAAAAGAATACTTGAGGCGTGATCTACAATCGATATCAAAGCCAAAAATATAGTTTTTAGAATTTTTGTCTGTTTGTTTGTTTGTGTGTTTGTATGTCCGGGGTAAACTCAAAAAGTACTGCATGGATTTTATTTTGCATGAATATTACTAACAGATCGGGTCAACATATAGGCTACATATTATCACGCTATCACCTAGCGGCCAGGTGCTGTGCGGAGTAAACGAGGTCCGCGCGGACGAAGTCGCTGGCAACAGCTAGTTATAATAATAAAATGTAATATTGGAGTATATTAGTCCTGATTATTTACTGTCATATCACTTTAGGAAAATTGATAAAAGGAGATATTTCCATTTTCTAACTGCGCGTACGAAAAAAGTACGTGAAAAAAGAGTTGTAGACGATAACCGTAATTGACGTAGCCGTTTCTTTGCTGTTTTTAAATTGTTTACTGTTTTTGATAATAATACTATTATAATAATAAAATGTAATATTGGAGTATATTAGTCCTGATTATTTACTACTAGCGTTGCCCGCGACTTCATTCGCGCGGAAAAAATAAAAACCCGCATAGTTCCCGTTCCCGTGGGATTTCCGGGATAAGAACTATCCTATGTCCTTTCTTGGGTCTCAAACTATATTCGTACCAAATTTTATCCAAATCGGTTCAGTGGTTTGGCCGTGAAAGCGTAACAGACAGACAGACAGAGTTACTTTCGCATTTATAATATTAGTATGGATCATATCACCTCAGGAAAATTGATATAAAGAGATATTTCCATTTTCTAACTGCGCGTACGAAAAAAAATACGCGAAACAGAGTTGTAGACGATAACCGTAATTGACGTACCTGTTTCTTTACTGTTTTTAAATTGTTTACTGTTTTTGATAATAATACTATTATAATATATAATATAATATAATGTAATATTGGAGTATATTAGCCCTGAATATTTATTATCATATCACCACAGGAACATTGATATAAGAAGATATTTCTATTATCGCAGATAGACCTGCGCGCACATGAATAGACAGTTGTTATCTGTGTGATGCGCGTACTAGAAATGTACGCGAAAGTAAGAGTTGTAGATTTTTTTTTCTTTATTTATTTAGGGACTTTATCTTTTTCAGATATGTCAGTCCCATTGTACCCTAATAGCAAATATGTGACAGTGTTTTTACTTATCAACTAAATTATATTAACAGTGTTTTAACATATAAACTAAATTTTATTAACAAATAATTATGTAATAGTGTTTTGACATATGAACTAAATTTTATTAATATATGGGTTATGCTCGATCATCTATTCCCACGATGGCACATGAGATATAGATGGTCGAGCACTTCAGGTGAAGGTCTTGACAAAATAGTTGTAGATGATAACCATTATTGACGTTTGTAGTTGTTTCTTTATTATTTTTTAAATGTTCATTGTATTTTTTTTTATATCATAAGATAGCAAACAAGCAGATGGGTCTCCTGATGGAAAGAGTCAACCATCGCCTATAGACACCAAAGATGTTAATGGTGCGTTGCTATCTTGTGGCGAGGTTTAATACCACATGCATAAGTTTACCGGCTACCTTACCCTCCAAACCGGAACACGACAGCCACAAGCACTGACGCTATTGCGGCAGGAATAGGTAAGGCAGTGGTACCAGACCCGGGCGAGACAATGTGTGATAATAATACTATAATAATAATAAAATATAACATTGAAGTATATTAGCCCTGATTATTTATTGATTTTATTTGTATTATTTCAATCAATGTCAATCAATTTTAACATACTAGCAGATGGTCCTACCAATGAAAAGATATAATCATCACCAATGGACGTCAAAGATGTTACTGGTGGAATACTATATGCCATAGTTTATCGGCTATCTTACACTCCAAACCGGATTAAGACATGTAACACGTCGTAATCCGGCTAGAGATCACGATGTTAGTGACACGTATCAGGCTTTTTTGCCTTTTACGAGATGCCTAGCAGTAAGGCAGTTAGTTGATCTATTCTTCGAAAGGAGGCTTGGATCAACATTGAGGATCAGATTTTGGCGCAGATATAGTACCTACAAAACGCTAAAACTGTTCACCGCTTTTATAAATCTGTTATACGTATCTCCGATCAAATATTTAGTTTAACGGACAATGTTGGCTTATAATAAAATATAGATTTTATCTATGGGCAAAATATCCGTAGATGTTATCTACGGGCAACTTTTTCCGAGTTGTGTTATGACAGACAATCTGTCCTATCGCATCGTAACGGTGACCACTGACCAGGTCACTTAAACGGTTGACATTTAAATGAGTCTTAAACTTTCCCTTGCGTAACGCAAGTAAAAATAATTACATCAGCTTGTTATTAATTTTTTATATCTTTCAGAGAATGTCTTATGATTGAAATAAATGACTATGACTTTCCGTTCATTTTTTTTTATTTAAACATTTCTTTTGTTACAGGTAAGGTCATCTTAGGTTAAATTTTGGAGGAGGAGGTCAGGAGTCATCTTAGGTTAAAGTTTGCCTTCTGTAAGTTCTATCGCATCTTATCAGTTAGGTATAGAAGGAACTAATCTAGGTCAGGCCAGGGGTCCGATTCAAGTAGTAAAACGTAACTTGAGTGAAAGCGTTTAGGCGTCTTACACAAATTCTTACATGTACGCCGCGTCGTTGTATCTAGTTTATGTGTGTAAGAGTCCTAAGCGCTCCGATTATTTCCATATATAATCTCCCCAATTCACATTTTGTTATGTGAATTGGGAGCAGGCCTGTGTTGCCTTTTAACAAGCCATAGATGTTATCTACGAATCCCTTCAATTTGGCTGCATTTTTTAAAAATTTTGCTACCTCAGAATTTGGCCATTATTAAGATTTATTATTACTACTACTTAATTCAAAAGTACAGTACAATGGCTTAAATACCTATTGAATTCCATACTAGGCAAAGCCTGTGGCGTGGATACCATGCAGAGATTTCCGTAAATACAATTTAAAGAAATTTGAGAAAATCTTTTTTTATTGAGGGAATCCTTCCGATTTGGTTCCATATTCATTTACCAAAGATCTAATGCAGGGTTCTAAAGTTACAGAAGATTGGAATTCGGTTATTGCAGTTTCAGAGAAAACTTATGTGACTAAAAATAAAGTTTGTAAGTTAAACATAATTTAAAAAAAGTGTCTCCGAAATGCGACGAGTGTGAAAATATACATGATGTTTAACTCATTTTAGGGAAATGTATCAGGAGCGCAGAGAAACGTACACGATTCATTAATTTATATAAGTAAAAATAATGTGGGCCTGTATAAATAGTGTCTTAGCTGAGCCAACATCTGGTGCAGCTACGATGCTGTATACATTCATGTAAGCAATCTAGATTAAAGATAAAGTTATGAATAACATAGAATAAGTTACGATGAGATTGACATTTTCATTGTATAACAAAACATTGTATAACAAATCATTTCTGGCGTCGGGAAGTGACGACCCCATCGCCCGCCGGAGGGATAATATTCTTTTTTGAGATTATTCCACCGGTGCAGTCAGTCAAAAAAAGTGGTAGTGCCATGCTTAGCTGAATGGGTCGGCACGACCGGGGCGATACCACTACCTCACTTAAAACCAACGTAAAGTAACAGCTTTGCTGTTGCGTTTCGTTTGGTCTGTGAGGTTCCCGGAGGCCCTTTCCCCCCTCCCCCTAACACTATGGAAGCGCAATTTAAAGGTAGTAGTTTACCCCAGGGGGGTACCACTAGCGTAAGCGGTGGAGAATCCCCCTCTGGACATCCATGCTCAGGGGTTTGTAATCAGCCTAATCATGGATGCCCAGGCTGCCCTGCGTACTCTGGGGGGGGCACAATTGCGCTCTCAAACTTCGCTGCTCGGGGCAAATCGAACAGACATCGAAAGGCACCCTCTACCACACTCCACGTGGATTATACTAATATTAGGGGTCTTCACTCAAACCTAAATGCCGTCCACTACCACCTTGAGACGGCTAAGCCGGCTCTGTTCTTTTTAACTGAGACGCAGATATCTTCTCCGGCTGATACCTCATATCTCTCCTACCCGGGGTACAAATTCGAGCATTCATTTGTACCCCGGGCGGGAGTTTGTGCTTATGTCAGAGAGGATATCTGCTCTCGACGTCTCAGCAGCATTGAAGGCTATAGGGACCTATCCATCCTCTGGCTGCGTGTAGACTGCGACGACCATCCCCGCATCTACGCGTGCCTCTACAGGTCCCATAGCGGAAATGCTGAAGTCGACAGGCTCGTTGAGCACCTTCAAACGGCTGTAGATTCCGTGTTGCAACAGACCCCCTCCGCCGAGATCGTGATCTTAGGCGATTTTAATGCCCACCACGCCGAATGGCTGTGTTCACGCACTACCGATCATGCGGGGAGGTCTGTTCACGATTTTGCCTTGGCATATGGTCTAACACAATTGGTAACCACGCCTACGCGAATTCCCGATGTGGACGACCATACGCCTTCACTGCTGGACCTTCTGCTGACCTCCCATCCGGACAATTATCAGGTATCTGTGGACGTCCCTCTTGGTACGTCAGACCACTGCCTGATCCGGAGTAAAGTGCCGGTTACGCGCCTATCACGGCCTCCTTTTGCAGGCTGTCGTCGCGTTTGGCACTATAGGTCAGCAGATTGGGACGGGATGCGGTCTTTTTTTGCGTCCTACCCATGGGGGCGGATGTGCTTCTCGCTGGATGATCCGAGTGTCATCGCTGACTCTATCGCTGATGTGGTGCTGCAGGGCATGGAAATTTTCATTCTATTTTCTGCGGTACCAGTTGGTGGTAAGTCTCAGCCTTGGTTTGGTCGCTCCTGCAAAACGGCTTCACGCCGAAAGCAGGAATGCTACCGGGCTTGGGCTGCAGCGTCGACATCTCGTGATGAAAAAACCAGCGCGTTACGTAAGGAGTACAATTCCGCTTCGAGGTTCTTCAAAAGAGCTATCGCCAAGGCAAAATCTGAACACATTGGCAGAATTGGTGAGAAATTAGTTCGCCTTCCCTCGGGAACTCGTGCGTTCTGGTCTCTCGCCAAGGCTGTCTTGGGGAATTTCTCACAGCCCTCTCTTCCACCCTTACACGGAGATGATGACTCTCTGGCCCATACCGCAAGGGAGAAGGCCGATCTTTTGGGCTCGTTCTTTGCGGCCAACTCGACTCTGGACGACCAAGGAAATGCACCGCCTACCATCCCGCAGTGCTATAGTTCTATGACGGAATTAAAATTCTTGCAGTCTTCCGTACGTAAAGCACTTTTTTCCTTGGACGTCCATAAGTCGAGTGGACCGGATGGCATCCCTCCGATTGTACTTAAATCATGTGCTCCAGAGCTGGCGCCGGTACTAACACGCCTTTTCCGGCTCTCCTACTCACTCGGCGTAGTACCGATTTCATGGAAGACAGCTTTAGTGCATCCCATCCCTAAAAAAGGAGATCGCTCTAATCCGTCTAACTATCGGCCGATAGCCATAACCTCCTTGTTCTCCAAAATTATGGAGACAATCATCAACTCGCAGCTCCTCAAGTATTTAGAAGAGCACCAGCTGATTAGCGACCGCCAGTACGGTTTCCGTCGCGGCCGCTCAGCTGGTGATCTTCTTGTATACTTAACACATCGGTGGGCGGAAGCAGTTGAGTCCAAGGGGGAGGCATTGGCAGTTAGTTTGGACATAGCGAAGGCCTTTGATAGGGTATGGCACAAAGCGCTTCTGGCGAAGCTGCCTTCCTATGGGCTTCCCGAGAAATTATGCAAGTGGATCACCAGTTTTTTGGCTGATCGGAGCATCAAGGTCGTAGTTGACGGTGCGTGCTCTGATCTTAAATCTATCAATGCTGGTGTTCCACAAGGCTGCGTGCTATCACCAACACTGTTCCTTCTGCATATCAATGACATGATGCGAATTCGCAACATACATTGCTATGCAGATGACAGTACTGGTGATGCTACATACTCCGGCCGAAGCGGTATTTCTCGGGAACACGTCGAAGAGAGCCGAAACAAGCTTGTGTCCGAAGTTGAGAATCGACTAACCGATGTCTCGGAATGGGGTCGTCAAAACCTGGTCACTTTTAACCCCAAAAAGACACAGCTTTGCGTGTTTTCCGCTAAAAAGACACCCTTTGTCGTGTTACCTCGATTTGAGGATACTCTCCTGACAGCCTCCGCTAGTATCGGGATTCTGGGAGTCGACATATCGAATTACGTTCAGTTTCGCGGTCATTTGGAAGGTAAGGCTAAATTAGCCTCCAAAAAGCTCGGTGTGCTCAGCAGAGCGAGGCAGTACTTCTTGCCGGCCCATCGCCTTCAACTTTATAAGGCTCAAATTCGGCCCCACATGGAGTACTGTTCTCATCTCTGGGCCGGAGCTCCTCAGTACTAGCTCCTTCCTCTTGATCGCATTCAGCGTAGAGCGGTTCGAATCGTTGACGACCTGGCTATTTCGAAACGGCTCGACTCTTTGGCATTGCGCAGAGATGTTGGCTCACTCTGTGTCTTCTATCGTATCTTTCATGGAGAGTGTTCCGACGAGTTATTTGGATTAATTCCTGCCGCCGAATTCCATCATCGGACATCGCGTCAAAATTTGAAATTCCATCCTCACCATCTCGATGTCTGGAAATCCACAACTGTGCGTTTCTCTCGACACTTTTTGCCTCGCACTACTTTGTTGTGGAACCAATTACCGGCAGGGGTGTTTCCAAACGGTTACGACTTGGGGGCCTTCAAGAAAAGAGCTTACTCATTCTTAAAAGGCCGGCAACGCAACTGCAAGACCTCTGGTATTGTGGATGTCCATGGGCGGCGGTGATCACTTACCATCAGGTGCACCTCCTGCTCGTTTGCCCCCTCTTCTATAAAAAAAAAAAAAATCTATCTTAAATAAAAGAATTAAAAAAAAGTGTAACCGACGAAACTTACGGCCGGTTTCCGAAACGAAAATTAATTTTTTAAAAAATCGTGTGGTGTCGTGGGACACCAGTTAGGAACAAAGTTCTTTATTATAAAAATCTTTCGTTTTTTTAACGTAACTTGCGTTTTTTGCCGGCTAGGGTTGCGTTGCGGAGAGGTACCCCCCTCCTCCACAACGCTCCTTAAGGAACTTCCTCCCAACAAGCAACGAAACTGTGTTTGTGAAAATTATGTTAAACACAGATTAATTGCTTATTAAAATTAATTTGCGTTTCGGAAACCGGTCGTTAATCCCACAATGTCATATTTGAGCGGAGGTGCGTTTTACATTAAACTTCATCCATATACGCTCAGCCCTTTCAGCGTAAAGATACAAAGTACATAGTAGTATATTCACGCCCGTATCCCCAAAAGTGTAGGCAGAGGTATAACAAGTGCACCAACGATTAGCCGAAAATACTTGGTCCCACAATGTGATAGGTGGCAAGCCTATCGGCAACCGGGTACTTATCCAATCCCGGGCAACGTTGTTTCTATCAGAAAACTAAAAAACACATTTTTGAATTGTGCGACCCGAAAACGAACCGAAAAACGAACGGAACTTTATGTCATTAACACCGATGCCGGACCACTAGATCACAAAGGCGATAAACTAACTAAACAGTTGACATTTAATCGATTTCCAAACTTTCGCTTACGTAACGCGGGCGAAAATAATTACCTACATTTTTTATTAATGGCTATAGATTTCAGGAATTGTGTAACTTGTTAAATCATGCCTCCGGTTTCATTATTTAAATCGAAAGGCTTATAGAGTACCGGCATCTAATAAAAGAAAATAAATTCCTAAGTGCTGCAAAATTAGAAATGGTAACTTTGTCAACTGATATTGACTAGAATTACATGTACATCATGTACAGTACCCGGCGATAAATATTGCACATCGAACTTTGGAAAGAGACAATCGGATAATTTCGGCTTCGTAGAGCGTTATCTCTGTCCCACACTACCTATGTGACGTTTAGTCAGTCGTTGTTCAAGTACCGTAGTCGCGTCCCGATCAAAATATATATTAAGAGTTGATAACACCCACAAATTTAAATAATTTAAAGTTGTAATATGGCATCTTTCGGAAAAAGAGGGAAACCTTTACGAGGTCAGTCACGTGAAATTATCTACAATGTTTATAAATACTTTGTAACCGAAGCTGATAGATTTTAAAAACAAGTAGATGAAAATGTAAGTTGTTATTTTAAGAAGATTCAAGAGCGAGTTGCAAATGCCACTGGAATTTCAAGAAGAACTTTGAACAATATATTAAACGAAGTCAGTACTGAAACACATTCGACTGAAATTAAGTTCAGCACTCCAAAAAAAGGGAGACCAAAAAAGCAATTTCGTTTGGATATGGACGATTTTGATTACGATGTTGTTCGAAGAATGGTGTATGATTTTCACTTACGATTTAATGAACTGCCAACAATAAAATCATTAAAAGCTAAATTATCTGAAGCTATTAATTACAATGGGTCTGAAAAAACGTTGAGAAAAATACTTCATGACATGGGATTTCAGTTCACTAAAATGGAAGATAATCGAAAAATTCTAATGGAAAAGCACGACGTTAGTCTCAAAAGAATGGAATACCTTGATAAAATACGCAAATTTCGCGAAATAGGAAAAAATATCGTCTACATGGATGAGTCATATATACATGCATCCCACACTAAAGGGAAATCTTGGAGTGACGATAAGAAAAAAGGAGTAAAAAAGCCAATTTCAAAAGGTCAACGTTTGATAATAGTTCATGCGGGAAATGAAAAAGGCTTTGTACCCGGTGCTTTTTTAACGTATAAATCCACGGACACTACAGGTGACTATCACAATGAAATGAATAACGATAACTATGAGAAATGGCTGGTTAACCAATTAATCCCAAATATACCAAGTGATTCTGTTCTAGTTATCGACAACGCACCCTATCACAACAAATATGTTGAGAGACCCCCCAACTCAAACACCATTAAACGGGAAATGATCAACTGGTTAAACAGACATGAAATTCCAGTTGATCCAAAATTAACAAAAACCCAGATTTATGCTATTATATGTCAGCACAAGGAGAGGTATACAGAGTTTTCTGTGGACAAAGTACTTGCCGAACATGGGCACACTGTGTTGCGATTGCCACCATATCATCCGGATTTTAATCCAATTGAAAATATATGGTCTCAACTGAAAGGCTATGTAGCCTCTAGAAATGTGGGTATGAACTTAACTACAGTAAAAACATTATTGACTGAAAAAGTAAACATGATCGGTGCTGAAGAGTGGAAAAAGGTTTGCGATCATGCAATCAAATGTGAGAATGAATATAGAAGCATTCAACACAGTTTAGACAATTACACTGATAGATTAGTAATAAATACGGCTGATAGTGGCAGTGATATTGACCTCTTTGAGAGCACAGATAGTGAAATGGAAGTAATTGAGAATTAGAATTATTATTATTTTTATTTTTATTGCAATGTCTCATTTTAGCAATAGGTATAATGTTGTTTATTATGTACACTAACGCTGTAATGTTCCAAAATAATTAAATACGTAAACATAATGTAAACATGTTTTTTTATTTTATTTTACCCCAACCTAAAGCCATCACTTATAGAAAAATTAGTGTATTTTATACAAAGAATAAAAATATCAAAAGAAGCAAATCATACTTGTTTTAACAGCTCCTAATAGGTACCGGACTGTTTGTATTTTGTGCGACAAAGATAACGCTCTACGAAGCCGAAATTATCCGATTGTCTCTTTCCAAAGTTCGATGTGCAATATTTATCGCCGGGTACTGTACCAACTGATTCTGTAACTAAATGCAAAGAGGTGGACCGAATAATAGGGGTGTATCTAAAGTAGTACCCTTCTGGGGAGGTCGAACAAAATTACACATGATGGAGGGCGTGTTTCAACAAATACCACGTTTTTTTTGCAACAAACAATATAAAATTGAGAAAAAAATAAAAAAATATTTTAACACCCGCATCTCCGAAGAGGTCGGCAGAGGTACAAGCAATGCGCAACCGCCAACCGGACATTGGCCAATCCCGAACAGAAAACGAAAAAAGAAAAAACATTTTTAATTGCCTGACCCGGGAATCGAACCCGTTACCTCATGTACCTCTAACACCGGACCACTAGACCGCTGAGGCGATCAGAAAAAATTGGGTTTTAAATAAGTATAACATGTTTTTAAACTAAAAAAAACTAATCCAATTTTCATATTAATTCTAATAGTGCCTGTTTAAACTTTTAACCCTTTATTGTCTAATTTCCTACCAAGATCAAATGTATCAAGCAGAAATAGCTAGAGATACCGCGAATACTCTCTTTTATTCGGTATTCTGCATTACTCGTCATTTTCTTTTGTTATTCCAATGGTTATTCCTCTTAATACCGAATGTTGTCTTTGGCGAAAAGTTGTCTAAAATAAACTTTTAGCGAAAAAAAAACTATTGACTTTAAAATAATAACTGTTTTTTTCTTGATAAACAAAACACACTTAGTATTATTTATTATCAACAAAAATCAGTAATGTTTAAGTTAATTATTAATTAATTAATTAGGCTTGTTTTTAATATTTAACATTCAAAAGGCGCAGATTTTGGTACAATAGAACTAGTTTTACTGCACGATTGGAATCAAGTTGGTTAAGCTTTTTTTCATATAGATACGTATCAAATCTGCCTCAGAAAAGTCATTTTGAATAAACAGGACTTGCTAGTGTAATTATCATCTAACGAGTTTACTTAAAACGGGGAATTCATAATGGTTTATACGAGTACTCCCTCTTTGCTAACGCGATGTAGGGGGCGATTTCCTCAGCAGTGTCTTTCTTAGGTTGCTCTTCAGAATGCTAAAATAAATATATTACAGTACAAAAAAATAATTACCTGCCAGCATTTAAACTGACTGAAGACTGATTTCTTTAACTTCGTTTCCTTTCCTAATAATAAGAAATTTTGAATTTTGATTACAGCTGTAGGTGACAAATAAATGATTGTTAAAGTGTAATATTATTATATTTATTAAAGTGTATATAACAAATTTATTTTTATATTCCTTTTTTGTTTCGAATAATAATAGTGAGTTATTCGACTATTCGCCATAGGGAATGGCGATTAATCGGTATTCGACTATTTGCTATATACACTGTATATTAATATAATTTATGGATGCCAACTTAGCCTAGGAGTCATCAACCAATTTAAACCAGCCAAAATATTAATATTATAGGCACAATGAACATGAGAACTTTTTGTTTAAATTACTTTAATTGTTAAGTGACTAATGGTTTTGCATGTGTGACGTCATGCTTGCAAATGTTCAAAAACTAGACACAATAAAAACACGTGTTCAGGGTTGTCACAAAATATGTATATTTTTTACAATGACTTTTGACAATATAATGATAGTTTATTCATCCAGGCGTTACTTTGCGGAAATCCGTTATTAAAAAGATAAAATTAATTAAATTTGCTATGATCCGCGAATTATTTTATGTGATTTCGCGATTTAAATATTAGTCTAAATAAATAAAACAAATACCGTCACGCCTATAATTCGGAAAGGATAAGCAGATGTGTAATTAGTGCATCCGTGATAAGCCAACCGTATTATACGCCATGCCCCATGATGTGACAAGTGGCTATTTTATAGACAAATCGATCACTCAGACACATTAAGACTGAGGCAAATTAGATTATTTTCAGAATAACTAAAAAAATTATTCCCAGCACAGGGACTCTCACATAATAGGTCGATCTGTAGTGTCTATACCGCTAGACACTCATTAAATAATTTAAAAAATTGTTACATTATTCTATATCATTACGCCAAATGCGTTGCGGGGTAGCCCGAGAAATAAGCAAGACAAGTGACACACTTGTCTTGCTTCCTTCATATAACTATTTTAATAAACACACGTCAGTTTTGGAGACCTGACACACCGACAGCGACCGACCTATTTGAGCAACGTAAGTCAGTCTTGATTTTTCTGGTCTGACTATATTAGAAATTGTATTTTACTCATTAAAAAAATATAATCTTTAGTAAATCATTTATTTGTTTATTTATAAATTTAACACACATTCTAGCGTTGTTATGATAGGATTGATTGACAACAGCACAAAGCTTAGAGTAATGACCGATTAAGTGTTTGTTAATAGCGCCATTAATAATGCCATAAAGATATTGATGTGATGGGCAATTGATTGAGTAATTACTTAGAAACCCAACTAAAACTCAAAAAGCTGCTGCGCTCAAGTAATTGAATAGCCAGCTAACATATACAGGAGGAAATACCCAATATTAAGATGAAAAAATGGTGACGATAACTTTAATGATTAAAAAAATAAGTGAGTTTGAAATTTTAACTAAAAAAATGTGAAATTAATGATTTTGACTTCAAATCCTAATTAAATTGATTTTTTTTATAATTTGAAGGTTTAAAGTACTTAAATTAGTGTAAATAAACATGATTAGTAAATCATTTTAGTTATTAAACAATATGTTTTCTTTTGCCAATGAAAACGCATAATTTGCGGTGAAAATGCAGGTGGGCCGATTTTTTTGATGACCAGTGTATTTATGTAACTAAGTGAGTAAAATGTTCTCAAAGTTAATGAATAAAATGTGTATATGACAAAATATTGCAAGACATTTATACTGTAATCTAAAATTAAAATATCTTCACGCCCGTATCCCTGAAGCGGTAGGCAGAGGTACAACAAATGCACCCACGATTAGCCGAAGGTAGTTGGTCCTACAATGTGATAGGTGGCAAGCCTATCGCCAACCGGGCACGTTCCAAACCCGGGCAATGTAATCTAATGGACACAAATTACGTAATCTGAATATACCCTAGACCACATGATTATTCCGTGGAATATACAAATGTAATTAACTGGTTTATTAGACAATATAGGGAAGCGCTTGACCACGATCTCGCTGATAGTAAGCTAAGATGTGGCCTTAGACGGAATGCGTGCTCTATAAGGTACCGGTTCACTATTCTCTTGAAGATCCCCAGATTGTCCTCGAGATAGTTTTTCATAAAAAGTATTTTCTTAAAGTTTTTTTAGGTGTAAAGTTTGTTTACATTCATTTTTTTCCATTTAATTAAAACGGTAATAACCGTTTTAATAAAATTGAAACAAAATAATTTTTCTCGCATTCGAAATCAACATCCATTTTTCCGAGATACGGGGGAATTAAAAAATGACCACAAAACTCTGAGCTAGATTTTTCTAAATTGGGAAAATGAATAGCATTATCTGGCCTGGAAATCATACCTGGATTTTCACGATCTGATCTAAACCTAACGAGAATTAAATATAAATATCGAATATTCGAATTGATCTAACCCCAAAGTAAGCAAGCAAATTATTTGCTTGTGTTATAACTTTATAAGTGCTAATGAACGATACTAATACATAGAAATTCATAAATAAATACTGTTACATGCATAATAAACAGACAAATCCAGAAATACAAACATCTATGCTCATCACACAAATGAGTGTCCCTTTCGGGAATCGAACCTGAGCGCCCTTGATTCGTAGTTAGGTTCGCTAACCACTCAACCAACGGGGCGGTCAATACTTGTAAATATTTAAAAATTTATTTTTAAAGTGTTAAGAGATTAAAGTGTTATGTGATACCCCCAGGAACAATGTGTGGTGGGGTTAATAGTATGTTCATATTTTTGTTGTAGAATATCAAAAATTTTCCCTGTGTTGGTCCCGGGCTCCTTTGAAGAATAGGCTAACTGCCGTTCTGTCAGGCAGGTTGTAAAAGGCGACCGATTGGCTATAGAAGTCACTACCATCGTGGCTACTACGTGGTAGAGTTCTGCAGTGTCTCGCTCGGGTCTGGTACCACCGCTTTACCTATTCTTGCCGCAATAGTGTCAGTGGTTTTCACTGTCGTGTTCCGGTTTGGAGGGTAAGATAGTCGGTAAACTTATACATGTGACATTAGACCTCGCCACAAGATAGCAACGCACCATTAACACCTTTGGTGTCTATAGGCGATGGTTGACTCTTTCCATCAGGAGACCCATCTGCTTGTTTGCAATATTATGATATAAAATCAGTTTATTAGTTGCCATACCATCCTGACCGAAACGACAGTAGCAAGAAATACGAAGGCTATTATTGCACAGATAGTCAAGACGTTGGTACCAAAGCGGTCAAACATTCTAGAGCTCTAGATGTATTTTTCCGAGATAAAAAGCAACCTAAGTTGTCAGAACGTACACTACATTTACATTAAATTTCATCCATATACGCCCAGCCCTTTCAGCGTAAAGATACAAAAAATGTAGTAGTATATTCACACCCGTATCCCCGAAAATGAAGGCAGAGTGCACCCACGATTAGCCGAAGATACTTAGTTCAACAAATGTGATAGGTGGCAAGCCTATCGCTAACCGGGCACTTTCCAATCCTGGGCAACATTTCTTTTATTAGAAAAATGAAAAAACACATTTTTTTCAATTGCTCGACCCGGGAATCGATCCCGGGACCTCATGTGGGCAAACCCAAAGCCGGATCGCTAGACGGCCAAAGAGGCGATACATAATCCACATAAATTTTTGTACACCATGGAATTGAAGCTTTTAAAGATATGGTGTCAGCCCTAAATATGTGAAGCAGGTGGCACATTTATGCTCCATGCTCCATGTCACGATGCTAAAATGGAGGAAGTGTTCGCGAACACAGCGGTCGTGGGCTCTTGTCGTGAACATATTATCATGCTGAATTATCGGAGTGTGAAAACAATGAGAACGAGTACGTAATTTCGCCCTTGTTTTGGAAAGAATTAAAGATGATTTTCACTCATACAAACACAAATATTGATCTGAGGATTTAAATTTCAATAAACATGAAGAAACTAAGCAAAAAATTATATTTTATTGTTCAAAATAATTTTAAATGCTAAAACATTTTACCTACTTACACATCAATTAAATTTTACACATAAAAATAAAAAATCCAAAAAATGGTTAATTTACTAATTTCGTATCTGATGTCCGAAAACCGATAAAGTCCTTTTTTGTTCACCACTATTTTTGACGGTCCGCGCTTGGACAATTTTATCATTCGTGTAATTTTTAATTTGTTTATTTTTGTTGTATTCTGTGCTGAATTATTTTCCACTGAAAGTATCGTTTAAATTAGCGAAGTTTTATGTAGACATCATTGTGACGTTGTAAAATATATCAATATATCGGATTGTTAATATTTCATCTGTCTTATTGTTAATACATTTTCAGTGGCATGTTTAAAATAATACTTAAATATGCTTTATTCCTTTAATATAAGTTTTAAATTCCCATGATTTTAGTTGTGTTTAATTAGCGTTGTAAAAAGTTTATTAGCAATATATCAAGAAGAATCATGAATAACACTCGCTTTGACACTCATTGCTGTCGCGTTACCGTTCTGTATACTTTATTTGATACTTCCTGAGAAATACTGTGTAAAAATATTACTGCTTTGAAATTACAAGGGTGTAGTGGATTGGGGATTTAATTGCAATGATATATTTTGTTGTCCGTTTCTCACGGTGACAAATTGGTCATACATATTATTAGTATCGTCGTCACTACGTCATTCTGTTAAAGTTCTTGAGATTATTTAATACTGTATATATTTGATATATACATTTCTATATACTGGCGATCGACTTGTGTTCAAAATTCGACCATAGACTTAACAATAAAATTTGTTTTAAGTTTGACAACAGATTTTAGCTAGAAAATAGTATGCATGTGTGTATTATCACTACATAGTATAAAACAAAGTCGCTTTCTCTGTCTGTCCTTATGTCCCACCGACCACACAGCCTATAGACGCCTAATGTTTGATTTTCCGTATTAAATGCATTCTGGCAACTAGCTGAGGTAAGACGAAGCGGGGTTGCAACGCCGTAATTGGCTAACTCAAGGCCACAGTGACAGATAGTAATGTACAGAGCATCTGATTGGTCGACACTGATTACCCAATCACTACTCATTGGTGCGTGGACATTTACATCGGAACTATAAGACAGATGTGTTGACACAAGTCATTCGCCTATTATTAGGTGTCTATGGGCTGTGTGGTCGGTGTTATGTCCCTATGTATGCTTAAATCTTTAAAACTACGCAACGGATTTTGAAGCGGTTTTTTCAATAAATAGATTGATTCTTAAGGAAGGTTTTAGTATAATATAAACCTTTCCGATATTCTCACGGGAACAAAACCTACGCGGGTGAAACCGCGGGCAGGTCGCTAGTTTTCATATAATATGTCATAAGAATATAGTGTGTAATGTTTATTTTTATTAATTTAAAGTATTTCTAATGCATATTATTTAAAAATTCTAGGCTTATGCCCTCCTCTACAATGTAAACTGAAAGTGTGTCAAACTACATTATCGTATAGCGTTCGTGTAATTGTCATAAAAAGCGGTATACAGTGTTTAATCACGTATTAATATTCAAATAAAATAGGTATATTGTATAAAAAACTTGAGAGGTGTCAAGGGACACCCGGATGGAACGAAGTTCCTTTTATTATTATTTACAAAAAACCTGTATACACTTAGAGAAAGAGAGAGAGAGATAGAGAAACATGCGCACGCAGCACAGCTTACAATAGCTTACTATAGCAAAAAGTGTCGTGACAACTTTTCGTAAGAATTTTTTCCGTCTAGCCCCCTTTCACAACGCGCGATAAGGAACTTCGTTCCAATAATAAATGTCAATGTAGTGTATAAATATTATGCATTAAATTATGCATTTGAATTACATTAAAAAACTAAAAACTATTACATACACTACATTCATTTGTCATTCATGAGAATAAACTCACATGTATTCTATTATGCTTATAGCTATAGTCAAATTTAGAAGATGTTGTGAAACTGAGGAGAGATTTTATTGTTAAGTCTATAGTCGAATTTCGACCAGGCGGCAATCACTAGTTTAAAATAATGTGCTAAAAATAATTGCGACGGTAAGTTACGTCATAACTACTATAAATGCATAAACAATGACACAAGGTTAAAAAATGGGCGCATCCAGTGAACATGTGCACACAGGAAGGAAGTAGTCAATTACAACGACGGGGAACGCCATATTGTTGATTTTTTTTGCTCAATAAATTTTTCGTAACGATTACCGAACCCATATGTATACGGGTGTCATGTTTGATAATCGTGGCCCGTATTAGTGAAGGTACCAATATTATTTATAATTTTTTACAGTATATAGCTTTGATTAATAAAAATATTAAATCGCTAGATAAATTGCATGATAAACTTAACGCCAAAAGTAAATATTTTTTTACTTTTGGGTTTTCGTCGACGTCCGTCACAATACATAGATTTTTTATTTATATCACAAAACAAAGAAGCAGAAGGTTCTCCTGATGGAAAGAGTTATCAATTTCCACTTTACCGACTACCTTTTCCTCCAACCGACGCTATCGCGGCAGGAATAAGTAAGGCGGCGGTGGTACCAAATACCCGGGGGAGACGTTACGGCACCTGCTTGTTTGCTATCTAACGATAAAAAAACCTTAAGGATCCATTCGTGTAATTTTTCCAGCATTATATACCTACCTAAGTATTTTAATAAAGTTGCTTACTACTTGACAGTGCAAGAATTTAAACTTTGCATTTATTCGAACCTATTTTATCCAAAGGCTAGGCAAATTCATTTATTTAAATTATATTTGTTAACTAAGCGAATGTCTTTTCTCAGTCTCTAAACAAATATAATTTAAATCTGTATTTCTTTAATGACAACATAGGCGTGGCTCACATTTCTCAACAATGGCGACATAAAATGTCCTACAATGTCGATTTTAAAAGCCATTAATGTTAAACAAAGAACAAATGATCAAACGAAACATTGAGTAAAGTTCACATAATACACGGCCAATAAATCAGTAATGTTTTTTAATTTCTATAAATCAGAGATTTAGTAGCCAGAGAGCTCGTGAGCAGTGTTATGTTGGTATTTCATTATTTTTAATTTTACGTTTACTTTTAAAAATTAATTTTTTTAAAAAATTAAAAAAAAGATGTTTGTGTTTATAAAATAAAGATTAGGAAGGTATAACCTTACCTTCCTGTTTTAATTTCTAGTATTTAAAAATGAGTGAAAAGAAAGCTTTTTCTTTTTTTAGATCTAGAGAAGTAACATGCAAGTTAAATTTAAATAACAAAACAAAATTTTATTTGAATCAGTTTTATTGAGGCGTAATCAAAGTTACGTTAATGCGTGATCACGTAAACATATCTATTAATTTTGGTTAATCTGTATTCACTTACCGTTATTTGTGCCAGTATTGAACCAATTCTGTGTGGTGGTGGTGATTGAAGTGCGGAGCAAGCACTAAGAATAATAGGACAATACAAATCCCTTCCGATCCGAATCCGAAGCGAGAGTTTCAAATTTTTGTTATTTAAGTAGGTTTTAACTTAATTTCTACTAGAACCATCCTTTAAGCTAGAAATACTTTCTATCACACATTTCAAATTGATACAGGTAGGCACATGGAAAGTTTTAAACTACCGTCTATAGTAGAAAATAGTAAACCTTATCATAGAAACACACACAGCTGCAACTAAGCCTTTTAATGTTAAACAAAGAACAAATTGACAAACGAAACATAAGTTATGTTCAAATACTACACAGCCAATAAAGCTTTTTAATTTCTATAAATCAGATATTTAAAAAGACGGAGAGCTCGCGACCGTCTAAAGCGAACGATGATTTTACATATTATGTTATTCTGAGCTATTTTAAATCTATAAATATATATTGTAAAAAAATAACCATAGTCCATGTGAGGATTAGAAATGTTTTACCTTTACAGTAAAATACAATTAGAAACCGTATTTTAAGCGTCAAAATACAATAATTAAACCTTGTTTATAAGTAGTAACAAAAGTTAGCATTGCGGCTTCACTAGTTGGAAGCCATTCATAAAATACGTTCGCATACAAGGGGAAAGGTCTCGCTTAGTATGACAAGATGTGGCAAAGAAGGTCGGGATCTACAGCAACGTGATGATACTTAAAGTATTGGTTTCCAATACTTTAAGTATTAATAATAATATTCAGAGTATTAGTTTTTATGATGAATATTTCTAAGGTGGTCAAAAAGCTAATTTTATTACAGCCCCTTGTTATTCACGTTATAGCTGTCTGCAAAACATTAAATTGGTCATAGAAGAGGCTCTATTTCCCATTAGAAAGCTTAGTTCATATACAACTTTATTAACCTTCGAATAGGACCTTTATTTTTCAATTTTTCGTTTATAAAAACGTTCACCAGCTCTTGGTCAACAAATCCCAACAACAGTCAAGTGAACTCCGGTGACCCGTGAATGTTATCTTTATCAAAGCGATAAACTTGGAAACTTTGTGGGAAGTAAATCTTCGCCTGTTAGAGTCCAAATAGCTTTTGACAGAAGTAACAATTTAAACTTCGATGTTAATGATACTATAAAATGGAAATGTTTCGTTAATTTTGTTGTTCTTAGTGTATAAATAACTAAGGTGTGTAATAGTCCTAACGACGAGAAGCATTAATGAGATATCAGATAAAAAAAGCGTCAAATGCAAGCTTCATCGATGTATATAAAAATCAATTGCTGTTCGTTAGTCTCGATAAAACTCGAGAACGGCTGAACCGATTCGGCTAATTTTGGTTTTGAATTAATTGTTGAAGTCCATGGAAGGTTTAAAAGGTGAGAAAATATAGAAAAAAATAAGAGTAGTTAAAAAGGCAGAACAATGTTTGCCGGGTCAGTCTAATGTTTATAAAAATTATTCGGGTATATAGTATATTAATGGACTTCACTGTGATACTATGATACGAGGGTGAAAGGTAGGGAGGGAAAACTTCTTGAAATTTTACCTCCTCGCACTCACTCTATCGAACCATTCTTATAGTACTAAATTATCATCATGTTCGGATCCTTTGCGAAGTAGGCAAAGTAAACCGAACGTCTGTAGACTTTCCAGTTAACCACGATTCACCAATTTGCCGGCTGGCGCGATAAGTTACCATCAAAATATTTAACCGACCTCCTGACGACTATTTCTAGCGAAAACTGGGACCGACGGCTTAACGTGCTCATCCGAGACATGGGAGTAGTAACACACCATCCACCAGACTACGAGCTGCTACTGTTTTTAGATTTTTGAGAATAATCTCAATCGAATCGAATAGCACTTATACACAAACCGGAGATCGAACCCAGGGCATAATGATCTGAGACTATATAGATATAGAACTATTTAGTTGGAAGTTGAAACTCCGCGTGAAGGCGTAGTCCGCTATCACAGGAAATAGGAGATTTTCCCCGTGTTGGTTCCGGGCTCCTTTGAAGAATAGACCAACTGCCGTTCTGCCAAGCAGGTCGTAAAAGGCGACCGATCGGCTATGCGAGTCACTACCATCGTGTCTACTAGATGGTAGAGTTTTGTATTGTTTCGCCCGGGTCTGGTACCACCGCCTTACCTATTCCTGCCGCAATAGCGTCAGTGCTTGTCACTGTCGAGTTCCGGTTTGGAGGGTAAGATAGACTTACGCATGTTGCATTAGATCTCGCCACAAGATAGCAACGCACCATTAATAACATCTTTGGTGTCCACAGGCAATGATTATTTCTTTCCAGCCTAAGGGCTATCTTCGTCTTTGCTATCCTCTTATATTAAGAAGTAATGAATCTATATATTAATAGGTGAAGGACAAACTTTGTGCCCCTTTTTAAGACCATTACGCGAACATTAAAGTTACACAGACACAGTTAAAGTTAACATTGCAGAGGACTGTAGAAACCTATTATCTATACGTATAATAAAATCGTAGGAAAGTCAAAACTGTACATTGAATATTTTTTTAAAAGAATACTTGGGGCGTGATCTACAACCGATATCGAAGCCAAAAATATAGTTTTTAGAATTTTTGTCTGTTTGTCTGTTTGTCTGTATGTATGTCCGGGGTAAACTCAAACAGTTCTGCATGGATTTACTTCAAAATTTTGCATGAATATTACTAACAGGTCGGGTCAACATATAGGCTACATACTATCACGCTAACACCTACGGGGGAGGTGCAGTGCGGAGTAAACGAAGTCCGCACGGACGAAGTCGCTGTCAACAGCTAGTTTTTAATAAAATGCATAAGAAATACATAAAATTAATGAAGATAAACATTACACGCACTACATTCACGTGACATACATGATAATAGTATGGGAGCCCACGACACTAAACCTAGTCCTATAAGACTACCGGATGGCATATACATAGTTAGATTCGTCGTTAATTGGAGAATACGAAATGGCTATGCTGCAATGCGAAAAACCGAGTGGCGCTATTAAAAAAAAGAAAAAAAGAATGAAAAAAAAATCGATTTCTGGTACGATAAGACTACCGAATTTCGTTTGTTCCTCGACATAGGGGAGGGGAAGGACTCTACGAAAATGCGGTGCTGCATGTCCCCATGACTGACCTTATCAGTGGCAGCAGCATTATAAGTGACGCCTTGTACCTAGGTATCTCGTACCATCGGACTACCGAACGAACCAAAGCTTATCTGAAAGATCATCAATTTCTGTGTAAGAAAAACCACTGCTGCATTTTCGAAACAGTGGATGAGGTGGTTGCTGCAGCGATTGAAGGTCGCCCACTGCACAGCTTAAAGCGGCGTTTATGCTGGGTTTTGAAGACAATTACCCGGTTTCTTTCGTCTGGTACTGATGGATTACCCACGCCACGATCAGATACGAAGAATTTGACTGGTCATTACGTGGTTAAAGAAATGAAATTACATATTTTATGGGAAATTGTTGGATTTTTCAATCGTTTTCACTAAGATATTTCAATTTTATGTCCTACTTAGGGATTTATAGGGTTCTGAAGTCAACTGGAAACCCTTATAGTTTCATACGTCCGTCCATTCGTCTATCCGTCCGTCCATTCGTCTATCCGTCCGTTCGTCTGCGCCTGAGCTCAGGATTCTTAATACTAAAAAGCTGTAATTTGGCATTTGTACCAATACATGTTAGTCATGCCATTAAAAACGTTAAAAAATAAATAAATGTAAATAAATCTATATATATATATATATATATATATATATATATATATATATATATATATATATATATATATATATATATATATATATAACCAAAAAGTACAAGCCCTTATCCCCAAAGAGGGGGGCAGAGGTACAATATATGAACTCATGATTAGCCGAAGATACCTACTTAGGTCCCATTAGGTGGCTAGTCTATCGCCAACCGGGCACTTTTCCTATCCCGGGCAAAGTTGTTTTTATAAGAAAACTGAAAAAAAAATTATTTGCTCGACCTGGGAGTCGATATCGTGTGGTCAACTGCGACAACGGACTACTGGACCACAGAGGCGATAACAAACGCAAAAAGTATCTTCACGCCCATATCCCCGAAGGGGTAGGCAGAGGAACAACAAGTGCACCCAAGATTAGCCGAAAATACTTGGTCCCACAAATGTGATAGGTGGCAAGCCTATCGCCAACCGGGCACTTTCCAATCCCGAGCAACTTTGTGTTTCTCTGAAAACTGAAAAAACACTTTTTTTGTGCCCGACCCGAGAATCGAACCCGGGACCTCATGTGGTCAACGCCAACGCTGGACCACTAGACCACAGAGGCGATAATAATAACAAATCAATTGTCACCTAATTCGTTGAAAACCACAATAGTCGTACGGTTACATACGTATTGAGGCCATTAACACCAAAAAGGTATTTAGAATTTCGACCAAACGTTGTAAAAAACACAACCCATTGACCATTGTCACTGCAAACAGATCATCGATTAAATTATGCTAATGACCACCAACGCTCATTCAAAACCAATTATTCAAATATGAATTCAAACACAAAGCCGCAAAGAACTTTCTTTACAGGCAAGAATTAAAATGCAATTCGAAAGAATGGTCAACACCACAGTCGATACAAAATTGGCAAATGGTTACGTAACAGGCCAACTTGCAACTGTAACTGGATTGCACAATTGCATCGATTATAATCTTATCTTGGTTGGGGAGGTTTTGTCGGTGTACGTTTAAGGGCTAATGAGGTCTACGGTAGCGAGACGATAATGGGACAAAAAATCTCCATTACCACTGAGAAATAATTGACTGCTCATTATTCAGCGAGTTCGCAAATTTGTGCTTTTGATAAAGCAATTTAAAATATAACGGTGTGGATTTATTCTGAAATCAGTTGGCTTGATGGTTAGTCAGCTTTTTAAAAGGAACTGCCATTTGTCCTTTTGACATATATGGTGCCAGAAAGGCCAGTTATAACGATAACTTTCATTACGTTACCAAGAATCATGATTTGAAGGATTCGTTTTTTTACTTCAACAAACTGCTCAATTGGTTCTATATAGATACAAGTTGCATGGTCTAGTGGTCCGTTGTCGGTGTTGACGAGATTGCTCACGAGGTCCCGGGTTCGATTCCCGGGTCGGGCAAATCAAAAGTGTGTCCTTTAGTTTTCTAAAAAAAAACGTTGCCCCGGATTAAATAAGTGCCCGGTTGGCGATAGGCTTGCCACCTATCACAGTATGGGACTGAGTATATTTTCGGTTATTTGTGGATGCACAGGTTGTACCTCTGCCTACTTCTTCTGAGATACGGGCGTGAAGATATTTTTAAAGAAATATTATAAATAAAATTTTAAAGCGTGAAGATATTTTTAAGACTCCAAAATATTTTTATTTGTTTGAGAATAAAACTTGGACATTTTGTGTAAGTGTGTTAAGTTTGCACGCACGTACCATAGCGGGTTTGCTAATCACGATTGGGTAGCGGTTAAAAGAAGTTAAAGATAAATTACGGGGTAATTATAAATTACTGATTTTTTTACTAGATGGTAGAGTTCTGCATTGCCTCGTCCAGGTCTGGTCCCACCGCCGTACCTATTCCTGCCGCAATAACGTCAGTGCTTGTCAATGTCGTGTTCGGGTTTGGAGGGTAAGGTAGCCGGTAAAGTTATACATATGGTATTAGACCTCTCCACCAGATAGCAAAGCACCATTAACATCTCTGGTGTCTATAGGCGATGGTTGACTCTTTCCATCAAGAAACCTATCTAATTGTTTGTTATCTTACGATAAAAAAAAACTCACCTCGCTCATCGAAAAAGTCGGAGAATGTTAATCTGAAAAGTCAAGATAGGCAGAGTAAAATATTCAAGGTTTACTTTGGCTACCTTGCAAGGCGTGACAAGTGTCAAGGTTAGTTTAAAGGCTATTAAAACTAATTCGACTTTTTTATTAGATAACAAACAAGCAAATGGTTCTCCTTATGGAAAGGGATAACCATCATCTATAGACATCAAAAATGCTAATGATGATCCATGTGGCAGGATGACAAGCTACGTGCATAATTTTACCAGTTACCCCCAAAGTCGGAACTATTTTTTTTTTCGAAATGGCTATTACAGTTGCCCTTATGGGTTGTTACTGCGTCATTGGGCTTTTGAGGCGAGCTGAGTGCTCAATCAGAGTTTAAGTTAAAATTGGCGCTACAAATTATGGGTCGTTACTGCTTCTCCGGGCTTTTGAGGCGAGCTGAGTGCTCAATCAGAGTTTAATTTAAAATTAGGGCTACGAACGTCCGCGCTAAGGACTGTCTTCTGCGAGACCGGATCTCGGCTTAGTGCGGCGTTCGGAGTAAATGTGGGGGGCGGAGTCATGGCATGGCGCCCCGTGTTAGGCTCGGCGCGATAGAGAATCTTCGTCGTCGAGACTGGCGCGACCACGGAATTACGCGACGGTGTAGTGTAGTGTGCGTACCTAAATCTGTGTTGTTAGTTGTAATAGGATCATTGGGATAGGAAAGTACATGGTGGAGCCTCTTGAGCCTGGGTAAGGCGGGCGGGTCAGGTTCGTAGTCCGCCTCGGCTTTTAATAGTGAATTTTCGTGATGTGTTATTTTATCAAAATAACATATCGATAATTTTTTTACGTATTGCATGATTGGGATGATTGGGACACGAAAATGCCGAGCATGCTGTTGCGGCAGGAAAAATTGAGGCTGTGCTGTGGAACCGAACCCGGACGAGACGTTGTAGATCACTACCACCTAGTAGTCACGATGATAGGGACCAATTGATCGCCTTTTACAAACTGCCGGGCAGAATGGCAGATGCTCTATCCTGTATGGAAAACTTCTTTTCACTTCGATATAAATATGTGATTTTTATAAAGGGGAAATGGGGTGGGTTGCGTCCAGAGACCACATGAATACTACTATTAGTGACACGTTTCCTTTCCAATGCCGTGTCTATACACGGCATTGGAAAGGAAACGTGTCGCCGCGCATATGAGCAAACGCTCATATTACTGTCAAAATTGTCATACATTTGTAGTTATACTGTATTATATATTAAAAAATAAAAATAAGCCATGTTGAACTATTTTATCGTACCGAATGATGACAAGGTTTCAAATTTACCTTGAAGTGATTTTGTTTCATCGGTAAGTAGTATAAGTCTGTATTTCTGTGTGCAAATGCAAGCTACATTGACAAACTAATAAATTGCCTTGAAAGGCGTATCCATTTAATCCGCGGTCGCGTCAGTGTCATCAATAAAAATCGTTTAAAAAGGAACACACTTTTAACATTGTGTATTATAAGCCCAGTAAATGTCACTATTATAAATCTATGCTTGTAAATACGATTATAAGTTTTCAATTTTCTTCTCGTGACTGCTTCCAATAGTTTTATTATAGTATTTAAATGACCTAGCTTCTGGATGGTTCTAAAATATTGCTCAATACGTGATTCAGTAAATACACAAATATGAATCTGTGCATTGTTTACCTGACACACATACTTTTGTTTGACACAGGATATAGTCCAGAGCGTTTTCAGTTTTGCTAGTCAGCGTTATTGTAATTGTTTTGCTGAATTCATTGTGACGCACAATGTGTTCATTCAATATCGTTCCGGCCATGATGTTATGTTGATTGTTTTAAAATGATTGTCGATCTGAATTCGTTTTATGTGCAACATATACAGTAGATACAATGTAACATTATTGGTTTTAAAATTTTAGATTTTTTTACTTGTCTTAAAATTTCTAGTAAGCAATCTAAGGTTTTTTTATAAATCAAACTTAATCGAGAATCGTATCTTTAAAATATGAATATATTCATATTCATTATATACGTATATATACGCATTTTTAAAAATCTTTAAAAGAAACCTAAAATCCGAAGGTGTATCAAGAGTCTTCGCAGCCGGCGTGTTTGAAGATAGTAATAAATGTGAGAAAAGCGAAACAAGTCTGCAAGGATCGTGTTGTATGGCATTCGGTTCTCTCTGCCTCGTAAGGAATCTGACGTGAAGGTTGCTGTTGTTGAAAAATCGCACTTAGATTAGAAGGGAAGAGGTCAACTCAAAGCTGATGATAACACAACCTAGGGAAGGCCGGGATCGAAAAAATCGTCTAACATAAGTTATGGGCACCCACTTTCTACAGTCAAATGAGTTTACTGTTAGACCAACGAGGTGGTCCGTGGTCAAGTCTACTATAAATAACATAGCCCATATCTTAGATATATAGTCTGTGGTAAATTATGTAACCTTATTTATAAAGCGATTAACTCAAATTGGTAGTAAGTATTGTATGACAATAATTAAAGCCACTACAGAGACCAACAAGTGGAGCATTCTGTGCAGGAATTTATATTGTGTCATAGCATGATGCCATCCTTGATAACGCTGGCGTTTGTGTGTCATACACTGATCCTGAATGTAACGTTCACCTGGCCTTATTATCATAGACTAAGATGCGTTGTTATAAAACTAATGTTAGGGCTTATTCAAATTTAACTCTTAACTTCAAATTCAAAGATATATTATGTTAATTATGGCAACTATTCAGTCCTCATTTATTTATTATTTTTTTGTTTATTAATTTATTTGGATTGCCAACAGAAAGTACACAGACTAGATTTTTATATGAGATATAATGAGCAATGGCAAGGCCTTCCCAATTATAGGCTACTACAGCTTGTACAGTTAGCTTAAAGTTAGAAGTATAATTAATTAAATTAAGTGATATTAAATTATATTAAAAGTGAAAAATATATTTGAACATATATATTTATACAATTGAAATATTTGGCATCTCGACAGTCATAATTTAGTTATATATTGATACAATTGATATATATGGTATTGTAACGGCTCGCTCGGGGCTTGCACCAAATGTAGAGGCTTGCTGCTCTACCGACTGAACCTGCCCGGAAATTCTACCAACTGTAGAATCCTTCAAATGCCCGGACGAATACTTTATTTGCTTGGCTGCTTCTAAGGTATACGGGATCTAACTTTTTTATTGAATAAAAGATATTTTTCGGATCTTCATTTATTTTAGGGCATACGTCTTAGCCCGTCAAGAGTACTTCGATATCTTCTATTTTATTGACATCACATAAAAAAACTAAACAATGTTCTACGTTTAAAGCAGACAAAACTGCCAGTATATATGTAATACCATAAAGGTATTACAGTATCTAAGTCAATTAAAATTTACTTATATATTATTTACATAAATGTTTCATATAAAAACGTTTGTTATTAAATGGAAATTTTTGATATCTTTAGAACAGTGCCCGCATGTAGTGTAATGAAGTATAATAAAACATAAATGGCTATGACTATTATGATTGTACCTAAAATATTTGTACTATTCCAATATTTTCTTATACCGAATTTTTGGCATATGAACCGAATGCCGAAGCTTAGTACAAAACGTCGAAATTGAACTGAATCGAATGTGAAACGAATATCGGCTCATCCCTAGTAGAAAGTTTAAATTTTATTGTCAAATAACAACCACTCGCGTCCACTTTGATGAAATGCCGTAAAATTTTGATAAAGTTAAAAGTGTGCTAGTGAAACCAAAACGTCGAAAATGCCTGACCAGTGGGCCTACTCTTGAAAACAATATAAATCTTAAACCAAAATATTGATAAAAACAATATGTTTCGAATATCGTCAAAAAACGGTACTCTTGAAACCAATATTGCCCACATTGATTCAGTATAGTAACGACCTAACTATTGAAAATAGATGTCATAGTTACACGTCAAGCTAGTGTTACAAGTGAAAATGTTAAGTACCGTTTTAAACAAATAACGAATAAAAGCAATAATGAGTAGTTCCAATAAATTTCGAAATCCGTGTGGCGCTGTCGCCGAATCCAATAATTAAATATATTGTTGTCTAGAGTACGAAATACTTCAAAATTCATTAAATATTCATTTAAAATTGAAATCAGTTTTCAAGAGTAGCCCTACTGAAATGTCATAATTCTGTAATTTTCCCATTTGGTTAGCTCCTTTATTCTAAAGAGGTTTCTGCTTCGCGGCTATTGTATTACAAACTACTACGTATTTAATAAACCACTTAAATCCATAGTAAATATGTACAGGCTGTTTATTATCAACTGACGAAAAAACGGATTTGGATAAGGACCTATGATATGATGATCAAGGTTGGACGCCTACTAAATAAAATTAATATACACGCGTACTAAATTTTGTAAGTGTATGTATGTTTGTATATATGTATATTTAGTGTATTTGTTCAAGAATTTCCCGGGAACTAAAAGCTTTTCATTCCAACTTAAAGAACAGTCCACGTTTTATCAAAATCGTTTAAATAGTTTTGAGATATGAGTAAAATTGACATTTGAAGTTGGTTTAATTTGAATTATTAAGAATTAACGGGATCTTACCGCCCTTAGTTGATGCTTTAATTTTTTTTATTACTGTCATTTGTATTTTTATCTCATCTGCAATTTTTGTTATATCTATCTGTAGCGGTTTTTAAATAGCTCTTTCAGACACTACTAATCACTTCAATCTGGATAGCTGTCGGCGTTTCCAGATCTAGCCAGTCCCAGATATTATCGTGTTGCGCACACGCAAGTCGATACAGCGGCCGTTTTTGGATTACCACACGGTACGCCAACGATTACACCACCTTTATTTGAAACAAGTAAATGGTTGCGGTTTACTTCATGTGGTATTTTATGTTCAATCCAATATATACCGGCGTTAGATGCTGTTCAAAATATATTGCTGTTGGGAAACACATTATTGTAAGTTTCTGCGAATTTGAGTTTCACGTGTGTAAGACCAGAGTTTAATTTATTTTGAACTAGCTGTGCCAGTGACTTCGTCCGCGTGGAAAATTTTCTAAAATAAAAGTAGCCTAAGTTACTCCTTATTATATAAGCTATCTGCCAGTGAAAGTACCGTCAAAATCGGTCCAGCCGTTTCAGAGATTAGCCGGAACAAACAGACAGACAGACAGACGGATAGACAGACAAAAATTGTAAAAAAATGTTATTTTGGTATATTTACCATGTATACATCCATATGTACTTAGTAAAAAGTGCTAATATCACAAACAGATACTCAATTATTTTTTATTTGTACAGATGAGTTCAAATATACATTTGAGAAAGTTTAAGATACGATGTACTCGTGTTTGTTGGTCCAGGTGTCTTTGTAAGAATATATACCCTTTGCTATTCTTCAGGCAGGTCGTAAAAGACGAATGGTTAAACAAATGTGTCCATTGACTTAAAAGTTATAATGATAAGAAAAATTGTAATAGTGAAAAGTTATTGTTTCTAATCTACTAGGATCTAATGATGCCCTGGAAACAGCCTTTATGTGCTCGTGGGCTTTTCTGCGGGAAAAGAGATTCCTATTTTTTTAAAGTAAGTAAAACATAAAAACATCGCCGTGTGGCGTTATAACGAAGAGTACTAAGATGATGATTAACCTCTATTCCGTTTATCTACTCATGTGTGTGTGATGATAATGTCACAGGCATTAGTTCATTTACTTTATAAGTACTTAACCCTGTAAATTGGAACACGACAGGCTCAACCATTGTCGCTATTGGGGTAGAAACTAGTTTATTTTCCGTGATACGGAACCAAACGATAGGTATAGGAGGAAACGGCAGGCGGTGGTTCCAAATCCGGGCAAGACTTTGCGGAATTCCACCATCCACTATGGCTACAGTAAAAACAAGGCAGTGGTATCAATATCCAGACGTAATTTTTTTAGAAGTTTAATAAGTAAATAAAAAACAGATAACTCTCGTGGGATCAACCACCAAAGATGTTAATGGTGTATTGCTAAGACATCCGGCAAAGTAGCAATGCCACATGCATAAGTTTCCGGCTACTTTGCCTCCAAACTGGAACACGACGGTGATAAATATTTCAAGTATAGATATATCCAAGTCAAATCGTTTAAGCAACGGTCTATAATTGCAATAACGTGTTAAATGTGTTGAGGCAGTAACGTTAACTTACCCCTGAAGCCGCGATCGAGGATAAACACCACGATGATATCTACGCGAGCTTATTACGGAAGTTAGGCCGACATATTTCATATTATAACTAGTAGTGATGAAAGATTTAGTTCATACATTTAGCATTTGAGGAAGCATGTAAAGTTATCGGTAACGTTTATCTATAGTTTAATTGAGAAAATATTTGTTAGCTTGTAATCGGTAATCACTAAAATTACTGAACCTTTTAGATCATGACAAAGCAATAATAATAACAGTAATATTTTCGCAATCCCATTTCTTATATCTCCGGAACCCTGCAACTTTTTTTTTATATCATAAGATAGCAAACAAGCAGATGGGTCTCCTGATGGAAAGAGTTGACCATCGCCTATAGACACCAAAGATGTTAATGGTGCGTTGCTATCTTGTGGCGAGGTCTAATGCCACATGCATAAGTTTACCGGCTACCTTACCCTCCAAACTGGAACACGACAGTGACAAGCACTGACGCTATTGCGGCAGGAATAGGTAAGAAGGTGGTACCAGATCCAGGCGAGACAATGCAGAACTCTACCACCTAGATCTTCACCAAATTAAAGTGGGACCACACGGGATGCTTTACCCTTCCAAACAGAACAAGAATTTTCAAAATCTGTTCATAAATGACCGATTTCTGAGGTAACAAACATACAGCCGAATTAATAACCTCCTTTATAATAATAATAATAATTCATTTATTGCATCAAATATGGTACATGAAGATCTTATCTAATATTAATATTGAAGGCTCGCATATTTGGCCCATTAAGGCATGCAACAGGTAGGTAAGAAATCAAAAAGAAAAGTTATTTTTACCGACTTATTACCTTATCTACTATGTACACATCACTTTAATTTTATTTTTCACAATATTTTGAAAAGCAAACAATAGGTCCGTCTGATTTTAATAAAATTCTAGCACCTTTTTACAAGTACCTACTAACACTCAAGTCATTTACTCCCGTTTATTCATAACTACCAATGTGTGCGGTGTCACATTGACAATTATATTTGAAGGGCAATTCCGCAACTTTTGGGAAATCGGTTGAAAATAAGTTAAACTATACAGAAGTGACTTACTTAGACTAAGAAATCTATTTTATTTATATTTTTGTAGACGAACGATTTAAGAACATTAGAAAACAGACGAGGGAAAATGATAGGTCATCTTTTGCGACACGATGAACTATTCAAAACAGTGATAGAAGGAAAGTTGGAGGGAAGACGAGGTAGAGGAAGACCAAGGATAGAATTCATAAGCCATGTCAGACAAAAAACCAACACAGCCTCCTATCAAGCGGTGAAGGAGCTCGCCCTTGATAGAGAAAAATGGAGATCGCTTCACAGACAAGAGCCTAGCTCTTAATTATGATGATGAGACGAACGATTGATTTATGTATAAATTATACACTTATATACTAATACTAGCTTTTACCCGTGGGTTCGCTCGCATATATTTTAATAAAAAGTATGTTAGTTCTAATACCTCCAAGAATATGTGCACAAAGTTTCATGATGATCGGTATAGTAAATTTCGCGTGAAAGCGTAACAAACAAACTAACTTTTGCATTTATTATGGTAATCTATACATATAATAAAATCGTAGGAAAGTCAAACCTGTACATTGAATATTTTTTTTAAAGAAAACTTGGGGTGTGATCTACAATCGATATCGAAGCCAAAAATATAGTTTTTAGAATTTTTGTTTGTTTGTCTGTATGTATATCCGGAGTAAACACAAAAAGTAGTGCATGGACTTACTTAAAATTTTGTATGCATATTACTAATAGGTCGGGTCAACATATAGGCTACATATTATCACGCTATCACCTACGGGAGAGGGGCTGTGCGGAGTAAACGAACAGAATTTGTATAAATATATAATTGACCGTGGTTAAACGAACAAACTTTTTTGTTATTAATAACAAGACGAGATAACCATCTTTTCTATCTTCGAGAAATCTTGAATCGGGTAACTAATTAAGTTTTGGGGCTTTATTTTGATTTAGTGAAGGAAAAATATTTATTAATTACTACTTATAATTATTTTTCGACTTTAATCACTTGATTATATCATGAAAAACTCGTCGAAACTTTTGTCCTACATATTCAATGGATTTTCTGACGAATCCTCGACTGTAAATTTTCGGAATTATGAGATTTTTAAATTGATGTTAATCAATAAAATAAAACCTAATTTTCCCATAAGAGCTTGTTAATTATTATTGTAATTCAAGGGTAACATTGTCCTACACGTAAAGTGGAAACTATTCTTAGCCCGACGCTCTAAACTTTTTTTTTTTCATCTATCTTTATTAGTTACCCGATTCGATATTTTTCGAAGATAGAAAAGATGGTTGTCTCGTCAAAACGAAACTGTTCACAAAAAATCAGGTTGTTATTAATAAAAAAAAAGTTTGTTCGTTGGACCACGGTCTATAAGTACATATGTACATTTATACATTTCTACAAGTACTTTTATATTATTTTTATAAATTGTTAAACCATAGGTATATAATTATACACTTATTTATATATACAATTGATAGACCTGGCTACTAATCAGCCATAATTTTCCATTAGGTATATTATTTTTATAATTATACACATAAATTTATTGTATAAGTGTATCATTGATACAATTGATAGATCTGGTTACTAGTCAGTTATAATTTTCTTTCATATTATATTTTATAATTTAAAAAATCATCACGCCAGTTTCCTTGCGATGTAGACAGAGTACACCGATAGGGGGCGTCCACAAATTACGTGAGATGTTTAAGGGGGAGAGGGGGTCAAGTCAAATCTCATCTAATCTTACGTTGGGGAGTGGGGGGGTCTCGGCAAATATCACGCAATTTTTGAAACAGAAAAAAATATACTATTTTGGTCTATTATCCAGATTGTACATGCTTAAGATTTAATCTTAAGCGTAATCGTAATACGATTAAGATTATTAACTAATTCGTTCGAAAGAAAATAATTTCATTCATACTTCGACGCTATACATTACTACTGACTGCCAAACCATCATATTTGTTTTATACCAAATAGTTCAATTTAATCTGAGTTTACGGTACAGTGTAGCCCGTCCTTTGATTTCGCGCCACTATCAGAGGAGTAGACATTCTTTTTTTAACTCCGTAATTACGATTTAAGTATTCTATTGTTAAATTGTTATGACATAACTCAGCAATATTGATTACTAGTTTTAACTAGTCGTAAATAAAATCACGAAGCAATTTTTTTTTCTTTATATAATAAAAATCCAACGCGTTTACATATTTAAGAAACCTAAATTTCGAAAAATCTCACGTGAGATTGGGGGATGGGGGAGGGGGTTGAATAAAATCTCACGACATCTCACCAAGGGGGGAGGGAGGGACAGAAAATTATAAAAAACACCTCACGTAATTTATGGACGCCCCCATAGTCAATAGACGCTCCGGTTCTCTGGTTATTCTATGGATACGAATTTACAGATCTGTATTGACTATTGATAACTAGATATCCTACGATAACTAGAGCTGAAAACTTAACGTGCTCATCCAAGGCACAAAAAGATTGGAGTTTTAAAATGTCAGATTTCGTGGTTTAAGATTGATTTTTGTTTGTATGTTTGTTACGATTTAACTTAAAAACTACTTGAAAAGCTACATTAACCAGGAGTGACATAGGCTATTTTTTATCCGACTGTTCAAAAGAAAGTAACGATTTTGGGTTACGCGAACGAAGTCGCGAATGGCAGCTATTATTATAAATAATAGAACCAAAATAAGTATGTAGTGCAATACTTAAGTTGTGTAATCTAAATAGATCCAATAGACAGAAAGGTGCAACTTTCTCAAATATAACTCTGTTCTGGAAAGCAGCGATAGTTTTCCTTTAGGCGAAACGAACCACAATCTCAACTTTATGTAATGTCATTCAATTTATTTACATTTCAAGTAATACTCCATCAACTGTTCCGTAATCTATAATCAAGATTTGTTGGTTTGTAGCGTAGATTATATGGTAGTCGGTTAACTTTGCGTGTAAATATATTCTAACCACGCGGGTAGAAACTCATCATTAAAGTCTTTGGATATCTTATTTATTTATTTGCTGTTAGGATGGCAAATAAAAATAAATGGTTCTTCTAATGGAAACTTTGGAAGGTTTAGGCGGTAAATTTTTGTATGTAGTTAAGAACTGTTTTTCCCGTGTTGGTCCCGGGCTCCTTTGAAGAATAGGCCAACTGCCGTTATGCCAGGCAGGTCGTAAAAGGCGACTGAGTGGCTATTTGCGTCACTACCATTGTGACTACTAGGTGGTAGAGTTCTGCATCGGCTCGACCGGGTCTGGTACCACCGTCTTACCTATTCCTGTCGCAATAGCGTCCGTGCTGGTCACTGTCGTGTTCCGGTTTGGAGGGTAAGGTAGCCGGTAAACTTATGCATGTGGCATTAACCTCGCCACAAGATAGCAACGCACCATTAACATCTTTGGTGTCTATAGGCGATGGTTGAATCTTTCCATCAGGATCTGCTTGTTTGCTATCTTTATGGAAAACTCATTATGAATATCTTCAGTAATCGGATCAATGACTTTCTTAATAAGACTGTTAAACCATACCGTGTACGGACATTGTGATTACGGAGTGGTATGGATTCGCCCAGGCGTGGTGCTACCGCATCCTATCACCGAAACACCAGTGCTTATATTATGTGCGCAATCACTTGTTCTCATCGTATACTAGTTTTCATCAAAGACGATCCAAGCGTTCTCAAGTTAACAGAACATACAAACAAAAATTTAAAAATGGTAAAATTTATTGTATAGCGTCACACATTTGTTAACCGTCACACAAGATACCAAAATCCCGAATAGATCGTTAAAGGCAGATTCACACCCACGAATTGAATGTTATTTAATCCCATGACAACAATTTGGCCTGCCTATCGAGAAATCAGGCACATACCTAACATCGAACAAATTATGTTCCCAGAAAAAACTTAGTCAGAATCGAGTAATACCCAGGATTCAAACCCAAGATCTATACCACTATACACAAGCTGGTGTCGGTTAAACCAATGTGGTAGTATAAATGCGTGAAATGAGCAACCAACCACGAGGACGCCTCATCACAATAGCGATGATTTTGCAGTAATCATCACGTACAATGCCATTTCTAATCCAAAACACCGTTACCCATTTCAACGCCAGATTCTCACATATAAAACCATCTCTAGATTACAGACACTTCGTTTATAACCGCAAATGTTATTTAATTGCATCTGATGCGAAATTGAATACCCGTGAGCTAAAGATCTAAACAATGGCAATAAATACATTAAAAGGGAAACGGTATAGCAAAGTGAAGAAACTATCTTGATCTGAAGAAAATATTCCTTATCTCATGGGTATAAGGAATAAAGATGATTGTTTTTAAGTATTTTTCATTCAGGATAGTAAACGAGCAATTGGTTTGAGCAAAGACAACCAACACCTATAGACATCAAAGATTTTAATGATGTGTTTTCATGCATGTCGCATAGATGTGATGCTATATTTATTCGTTTAATGACTACCTTAGCCTCCAACTCTGAATATTATGTGACAAGCACTGGCGATATTACAACAGGAACAGGCATTTACCCCCGTGTTGGTCCCGGGCTCATTTGAAGAATAGGTCAACTGCCGTTTTGCCAGGCATGTCGTAAAAAGCGACCGATTGGCTATGCAAGTCACTACCATCATGACTACTAGGTGGTAGAGTTCTGCATTGGCTCGCCCGGGTCTGGTACTTCCGCCTTACCTATTCCTATGGCAATAGCGTCGGTGCTAGTCACTGACATGTTCTGGTTTGGAGGGTAAGGTAGAATTATACACGTGGCACATGGTAACAACGCACCATTAACATCTTTGGTGTCTATAGGCGATGGTTGACTTTTTCCATAAAAAGACCCATCTGCTTGTTTGCTATCTATAAGGGGTGGGTATGACAGATGGGTCTCTTGATGGAATATATAAAAAAATCCCCATACCTCGATAACGTACGTCGTCGTAACGTTTTCTGTCTCATTTAGTTAAATGTTTTTTTTTTATATCATAAGATAGCAAACAAGCAGATGGGTCTCCTAATGGAAAGAGTCAACCATCGTCTATAGACACCAAAGATGTTAATTGTGCGTTGCTGTCTTGTGGCGAGGTCTAATGCCACATGCATTAAGTTTACCGGCTACCTTATCCTCCAAACCGGAACACGACAGTGACAAACACTGACGTTATTGCGGCAGGAATAGGTAAGGCGGTGGTACCAGACCCGGGCGAGACAATGCAGAACTCTACCACTTAGTAAAATGTAAATAAACTTCCGATTTTTTTCGTAAAAAGGTTGGTAGAATTCTAATAATTTGATAATATTGTAACATCTAGTATATGCAAATTTCGAGAAATTCTTTTTATATAATTTATAGGCCCGTAATATTTATTACGCTAATTAAATAAATTTAAATACGAGTATATTATTTAATTGGAGATATTAATTTGTACTGTTTCGAAAGTTATTGGCTAAGAGAAATTGCCCTTTAATTACAGTACAAAATTTGTCTCTCACGGTTCAACATCTTTCTGTTGGTTTTCTCAATCAATATAAATTAATATCGTCCGGTGAATTTATCTCCATAAAAATATATGTATTTTCAAAGTTAATGCGATTTCCTTGAAATGTTTTATTTAATATTTAGTTAATTTTGCCTAACTGTACCATAAAGTTAAAGAAATATGCCATTACATACATACTAAGAACTTACAAAGCATGTTATAGTTGTTAAACAATAATATGATTATCAAAATCGTATTGTTGAATGTAAATTTGTCTCTTCTTTGGTTTGAATACCCTTTAAAGAATATACCTGTTTGTCAAGTAGTTCGTAAATCACGAAAACGTTTACTTTTTTGTCATTTTATGAAGATATTATACTCCCTGATTTTTACAATTGATTAGTAAGTAATATAATCAAATGTGTAAGATACACTCACCATTTTGACTTGACTAGTCAAAAAAGCTAAAATTCAAATAAATAAATCAATTATTGTTTTTTAAAAGATTTTTATTGATTGAATAAATTAATAATATTGTTATAAGAAAAAAAATGGAAGCTGTCAACAAAATATCTGATATATAAAGGATAATGAATAATAAAATGTCGTAAATACTTGAAAGTAGGCAAAGTGGGAAGGGTACAGGACAGAAAAGATAACGAATTTCTATTGAAATGTGTTTTGTAATCGTAAGTCTTGGGTATATGATCTCAAATAAAACTGTCATAATTGGAAAACCTAAGATCACTAATATGCGTTAGGAATATAAACTAAACTACATGTAAGGGAAATAGAATAAGCGAAAGTCCAAAAAGGAAATCAATAACTACGAAACTAAATAAAATTAAAAAAGAAACAATGTGAAAATCAAGCAAAAGAAGCCGTACCTAAAACTAGCATTCCATAATGGCCATTATGTTTTGTGATAATATCAAAAATACTTTCACGAAAGTCCAGATGCACATGTGTGATAGCTTTGAACAGGCACCTGCTTGTTCCAATAAATTGAAGATAAACGGACATGCTTTACACGAGTAATTGATTGGAATGAGAGCATCGGGCGATGCGTTACTATCAATTTATTAAACACGTCTCTGCTTTGAAGATGGTATATGTTAAGTAAATGGTTCATCATTTCATTTTATTGCATATTAGCTGATTCGCACAGCTTTTCCCGCGAATAGAGTAACAAACGGATCATCAATGTAAGAAATTTCATACAACCCCTTAGGGGTTGTTTTTTGAAAAATAAAAGTAGCCTTATGTTTCTTTTATTTTGTTCCCTATTTCAACCCCTTAGAGATAGATTTTTGAAAAATAAATTACCTCAGTTGGTGGAGATTTACTAGGTGGTAGATTTCTGCTACTTATCGTCCGGGTTTTGGTACCACCGTTCTTGCCTATGCTTGTCGCAATAGCGTTAATGCGTGTCACTGTTGTGTTCCGATTTGGAGGATAAGGTAGCTTAAGTATGTGGCATTACCGTCCCGCCACACGAATAACAATACACCATTAACATCATTTGTGTCTGTGATTGTCTTTTTCCACAAGAAGAATCATCTGCTTGTTTGCTGTCTTGTTATATTAAAAAAAGCTTATGTTTGACCCCGGGTCTTCAACTGTCTTGTTATAATATTGTCCCCGTGTTGGTTCCGGGCTCCTTTGTAGAATAGACCAACTACCGTCTGCCAGGCAGGTCGTAAAAGGCGACCGATTGGCTATGCGAGTCACTAACATCGTGGCTACTAGGTGGTAGAATTCTGCATTGTCTCGCCCGAGTCTGGTACCACCGCCTTGCCTATTCTTGCCGCAATAGCGTCAGCGCTTGTCGCTGTCGTGTTCCGGTTTGGAGGGTAAGGTAGCCGGTAAACTTATGCATGTGGCATTAGACCTCGCCACAAGATAGCAACGCACCATTAACATCTTTGGTGTCTATAGGCAATGGTTGACTCTTTCCATCAGGAGACCCATCTGCTTGTTTGCTATCTTATGATATAAAAAAATATGTTAATTTCTGTTAACTGTTCGCCTTTATAATGACTATATTTTCGAAGTCTATGTAAAATCTTTTATGAGATAGGAATACAAAACCAGGTGCCAAACGTCACGAATCATACAGAAACTCGCCTTGCTCTATTTATTTTCCTGAAAAGGTATAAGGAAAATTGTGAAACCATAAGAGTACCTAAATACAGCACACACTTATCTATCGAGGTCAGGACTATCAGTTAACGTTAAATACTTTATCAGTCGATACAAAACATTTTAAGGCATGTCATATTACGTAAATTATCATTAAATAAACAAAGGCTATTGTTTTATTAACAAATACAATTCTAATGGTGTATCTATTTGTTTATATGGGAAAGTTATATATTATGTATATTTGTATAGTGCTTTTAAATGCCTGTCGGGTATTGTTTAGTTCGACAAGCAGTTTTTGTGTAGCATGTATTACGTACTCGTGTTTATCGTAATAAACACATGTAGGTTGAACTCAACATGGTACAGGTTTGCTATAAAAATTTAGCTAATTCTGCTAATTATTAACTATCTTTCTTAGTCGCAAGAATGCTTCAACTCACAGCAAATTGAAAAAATCATTACATCGACGAATGTTCTAGCATTCGAAACTTTAATTTTCTACTACAAAAGGGTAGAAAAAAATCATACGTTGATTAATTCATTGGTCGAGTGGTAGCGTCCAGTTGATAAATCGAATGGAAGCATTTAGTTGATTGGTCGTATGTAAGCGACACAGACTACGGTATTGGTGGCGCCCAGGTTCAATTTTCAACAGAAACAAGCCATTGTGTGATGGGCATAGATATTTGTAGCCTGGACTTATGAAACACTAGCTGTGCCCGCAACTTCATTCGCGTGAAAAAAATTCTAAAATAAAAACCCGCATAGTTCCCGTTCCCGTGGGATTTCCGGGATAAGAACTACCCTATGTCCTTTCTTGGGTTCTCAAACTATATTTATACCAAATTTTATCCAAATCGGTTCAGCGGTTTAGCTGTGAAAGCGTAACAGACAGACAGACAGACAGAGTTACTTTCGCATTTATAATATTAGTATAGATATTTCAGTATTGACATAACATGTATATCTAAGAATATATTTGTATAGTTGAATAATACCTATGCCACAAACAAATAATTTGCTTCTACTTTGGAGATGTATTTTGAATCAATTCATGTAATTTATCCAGCGACATTTATTATTATTTATTTATTACTAGCGACCTGCCCGCGGTCTCACCCGCGTAGCTTTTGTTCCCGTGGGAATATCGGAAAGGTTTATATACTAAAACCTTCCTCAAGAATCTATCTATAAAAAAAACTGCATCAAAATCCGTTGCGTAGTTTTAAAGATTTAAGCATACATAGGGACAGACAGAGAAAGCGACTTTGTTTTATACTATGTAGAGATGTGCGTTTTGTGGCGACGGTTAACTGCAAATTTTATAATTTTGCTTCATTTGTTATTGTCGGATATGTATGTTTCATTTGATTTTATTTAGTAAACTACTACCTACTTTCCAAAAGTTAAGTTTCTTGATAAACAGGATATTTTTGGAACGAAGTTCCTTACGGCAGGCTTGGAGGGGATAGGGATTTTGCTGCGCGACCGAACTGAAAAAAATGTGATAGTAAAACCGTAAGAAAAATGCGTGGAATAAAAGCGTTAAATGAGACGTGCGCAGGCGCGACAGTCGCGTACACAAGCGAGTAGTGCCGTTTAGCCGAAGGAAGTTCGTTCCTACCTGGTGTCCCGCGACACCACATTTTTTTTTATTATAATTTATCGCAAACATCTACAACAATGTATTCAAAAAATCATAAAAAGTAAAAGTAGAAGTACTACTGTCCTAATTTAAATGGTATCAATCGGGTTTCTGATATTTACGATGTTTACCTCCACGTTTTCTTTCTTTTTAACGTCAGTGGCAATTGTCGTAATTCTGTTCTGAAGAATAAGAGAACTTGTAAATTTTCAATTAAAACTAAGATTCTCAGCATCATAAGAAGCGCGAATGAAATTCTTGGTGCTGCTGATATAAATACTATATTATCTGACTTATGCATTTTTATGTATGTTCGAGCGTGACTCTGCCCTAAAAGACAGATTTGCAAAATTCTTTTTTGTTTGAGAGAGTGTAATTCCCATTTGATCCTATACAAGTTAGGTAGAGATTTAATTTAGGATCTTAGAGTTAGGATATCAGAGATACAGGAGGTTTGAAATCGCTTGGTACAGTTTTACTGCGTTTAAAATATACTTGTACAACTAAAGGCAAAGTACAAATGCGAATCAATAACGATATGACGTCCTTCGAGATTGATTGTGCCTCAGAAAATTACATCTATTGCTCGTGACTTGACTTGGTTAACTATTAAATAGTATATGTGCTGATGTCATATATCGAATATTTTTTCATAAAAAAATCATTGTCGACATGATTCACGATCACATAAACGGGACGACATAATGTTAATAACAATAATTATAATTATTATTATATTAATAAACTAGCTGTGTAGTCCAGCGACTTCGTCCGCGTGGACTTCGTTTACTCCGCACTGCTCCTCCCCCGTAGGTGATAGCGTGATAATATGTAGGCTATATGTTGACCCGACCTGTTAGTAATATCCATGCAAAATTTAAAGTAAATCCATGCAGTACTTTTTGAGTTTACCCCAAACATACATCCAGACAAACAGACAAAAATTCTAAAAACTATATTTTTGGCTTTGATATCGATTGTAGATCACGCCCAAGTATTATTTAAAAAAAATATTCAATGTACAGTTTTGACTTTCCTACGATTTTATTATATGTATAGATAATAAAACAATGTTATTAACTGTACTTACAGTAAAAATTCACAACTAAATGTTTTTAAGGAACACACAATTTGATATTTACAAATAGTCTCACAATATGATGATGGCAAGCCTATCGCCAACCGGGCACTTATGCAATCCCGGGCAACGTTGTTAATTCGGCTCCGTTGCTAATTAGGCCAACTGTTGATATTAAAAAAAGCTTATGTTTGACCCCGGGTCTTCAACTGTCTTGTTATAATATTGTCCCCGTGTTGGTTCCGGGCTCCTTTGTAGAATAGACCAACTACCGTCTGCCAGGCAGGTCGTGAAAGGCGACCGATTGGCTATGCGAGTCACTACCATCGTGACTACTAGGTGGTAGAATTCTGCATTGTCTCGCCCGGGTCTGGTACCACCGTCTTACCTATTTCTGCCGCAATCTCACCTTCTCGCAATCGCATCTCTTACCTATTTCTGCCGCGGTCTCCAAACTGGAACACGACAGTGACAACTCACTGTCGTGTTCCAGTTTGGAGAGTAAAGTAGCCGGTAAATTTATGCATTGTATTATACCTCGCTACAAGATAGCAACGCACCATTAGCATCTTTGGTGTCTATAGTCGATGGTTAACTCCATTAGGAGGCTCGCCTGCTTTGTTTGCTATCTATATGATATAAAAGCACTTATTTTCTTCACACCAACACTTGTCCCTGTCGGTAATCTACTTAAACCTTGCGTTAGAAGTAATGTTATGTTTTTCCAGTACATCACAATACGTAGTTATTCCAAGTATTGGAATAACTACGTATTGTGATGTATATATGTATATTTATTGAAGTAATTCTAAGATATCGCCATATCTTTCATAATACGATGTTCAAATATTAAAAATATTTCATGTGGAATTTCAATTCCTCCTCACTTTTAACACGGATGGCGCTGCACTATTAACACTTTTTGTATATATAGACAGTGGTCATCTCTTTGCATTAGTATAGCCATCTGCTTGTTAGTTATAATATAAAATAAAGCTTATAAGAAGTTATATTTGGTTGGCGCTAAATTGATTTACGATAACACCTTTCGGCTTTAAACAAAAACATATCTTAAAATAATTATTATTCGTCAGTAACATTATATCGTAAATGATTAAACCATCCGTATCAATCCTTATCGATTGATATAGTGTTTATCAGATTTATCGGAAAGATTTGGCGGTCATACGTCTGGTTGGCGCCAGGGATTTCGAGGCTATCCAAATAAAAGGAAACCGTCGCTCTCATATCGTATATGACAAGTACGTTGATTGCTAAACCATTGCAGCTAATTATCACTTGATTTTATGGGTTAATAAGTTTATGAGCATATTATATTGTTTATTACTCTGAGAATTGAGTCTTTCTCTTTGATGTTCTACTAATTTTATTCTATGTTTTATAACTTAGTGTAATAACTGGCTACGTTATGGAAAGTTACAGGTCAGTTTTTTTTTTCGAAATAACTATTACAGTTTTCTTTATGGATCGTTACTGTATCACCGGACTTATGGGGCGACAGAGTTCTCAGCCAGAGTTTAAATTAAAATTGGGGCTATAAACGTGCGCTAAGGGCTATCTCCTGTGAGACCGGACCTCGGCTTAGAGCGGCGTTCGGACTAAATGTGGTGGGCGGAGTCGTGGCATTGCGCGCTGCGTTAGGCGCGGGGCGATGGAGAAACCTTCGTCTTCGTCTATTATATCTATCGATTTTGCTTCTATTTACTCACTGGAAACTAACAATGTGTGTCGTTGATTTTCTCAAATTTACTCAATACTTACACTGAACTGAATCATCAGTTGTAGCGACCTCACCACAAAAATACACGTACCTTATTGCTTGTAAACTGATATCTTCAAGTATTGAATTAATTACTATCAACTTTTGCATTTTAAAATAAAAGACTTTATTCCTTACCAGTAAAGTTCAAAGTTGAAATAAAAAAATCAATTGTAATCTTTCTGGTTCTTCACTCTGAGATACAAATATTTTAAAAGAATATGTGTCCTATTGTTTAAGTGATAATGTTTAAATTAGTTTGGTTTGGGCATAGCATGTAACGTGTTTTCTTAAGAAATTCCTTGCCATAAATAGCATAAGTTTAATGTATCTGACGCCGGCGCCTGTACAATGATTGCATAGAATATCTCTATGCGTACGTTATATAGACCATGAGACCGTGGCAATGTCGATTTATATATAACTTTCTTTTTAAATTCGTATTCTTTGATATTTTGACCCAGGCCATTCTACAATATGTAGAGGCGAATGATTGGTTGGCAAGTAACTAGCATCGTGGCTACTAGGTTGAAGAGATCTGCATTATCTCGTCCGGGTCTTGTACCACCGCCTTACTTATTCTTGGCGCAATAGTGTCAGGTGCAATACTGTCGTGTTCCGGTTTGGGGAGTTGAGTTATGCATGTGGGATTGCCACTCCGCCACACGGATAGCAACGTACCATTAACATCTTTAATGCCTATAGACGATGGTTGTCACTTTTCATGCTTTCATGAGGAGAGCCATCTGCTTGTTTGTAAAATAAAAAAAAATATATCTTAAGTTGAAGAATATGAATGACATTTACTTGTTATATTCCTCTTCTGAAATGAAGTCCTATCGAAAATTTGTAACTTAAACGAAAGATATTTATATTTTTTGTTAATGAGAAAGAGGGAACCGTCGGCTATAGACACCATAGATATTAATGATGCTATTATATCCGTGTGGCGGAAAGAAATGTCAAATGCGTGCAATTACCCGCTTTATTAATTTAAATTACTGTAAACCGAAACACGACAACGAAATACACCGACGCTATTTTGGCAGGAATGGCTAAGGCAGAATATGTCCCCGGTCGAGAAGTTTTATAAATCTGCCATCTCATCAGTAGGCACGATGTCAGTAATACGTATTTAAGCCTTTTCTCTCCTATTACGAGATGTCTAGTAGTAAAGCAGTTGATATTTTATAAAAAAAATATAAATATTCTTTTGTGCATTATTTTAAGTATCGTTTAATTTTGTTTGTCATTATATAAGTGTACAATAAAGTATTAAATAAATAAATAAATAAAAAAGGTCCATAATCAAGATAGGGAAAATATTAAAATAGTTTTTATTAATTAACCGTGATAGCTAGAAAGCTGAAATTTTCACAAATTATGTATTTCCATTGCCGCTATAACAACAACTAACAATAAAAAAATAAAAATATTAAGGAGGGTCCCCATACAACAAACGTAATTTTTAAGGAATTTTTTACTCGATCTTAATAAACAGGTAGAAATTTGAATAGGGATGGTACGGAACCCGTCGTGCGCAAATCCGACTCTCACTTGGCCGGTTTTTCTTAACTAATATTATAAAGAGGAAAGATTTGATTTTATGTTTGTTACGATTTAACTCAAAAACGTTTTAACCATTTAACCTACTTAAAAAAATCTTTCACCTTTAAAAAGCTGCATTATCTAGGAATGGCGTAGGCTACTTTTTACCCGACTGAGCAAAGGGAATTAATGATTTTTAGTCACGCGAACGAAGTCGCGAATAACGGCTAGTAGGTGATAAAATCAAAAGTAAATTGAGGATCTATGTCGGAACGGCTAGGGACTTGGTATCACACGATTATATTGTCGCTTGAAATCTTTACATGATATTTGAAAAAAACTGAAAAAACCGGCCATGTGCGAGTAGGATTCGCGCACGAAGGGTTCCATACCGTCATCTACAAAAGAAAACCCCGTTTGTTGTTAAAAATTACTTTTTTTTATTTTTTTTTATGTCATAAGATAGCAAACAAGCAGATGGGTCCCCTTATGGAAAGAGTCAACCATCGCCTACAGACACCAAAGGTGTTAATGGTGCGTTGCTTTCTTGTAGCGAGGTCTAATGCCACATGCATAAGTTTACCGGCTACCTTACCCTCCCAACCGGAACGCGACAGCGACAAGCACTGACGATATTGCGGCAGGAATAAGTAAGGCGGTGTTACCAGACCCGGCGAGACAATGCTGAACTCTACCACCTAGTAAGTTTACGTTTGTTTTATGGGAGTTCCCTTTAATATTACTTAATTTTTGTTTATCTATTTTGAAAGGTAATACACAACTATTCTGTGAAAATTTTAAGTGTTTACCTGTGACCGTTATTAATATTGAGTAAGAAAATACGAAAAAAACAGGTTTATTGCATGGGGACCCCCTTAATATTTTAATTTTTATTTTATCTTTAGTATTTGTTATTATAGCGGCATCGGAAATACATAATTTGTGAAAATTTCAGCGTTCTAGCTATCACGGTTTATGACATACAGCCTGGTGACAGACAGATGGACAGTTTTACCTTTTAGGTACGGAACCCTACAAACCGAGTGCCAAATATTGTACCTACTGTACTTCCATACCTCTTCTCCAGCTTCAACGAACTGTATTGATTAACTGTAAAACAAGTCACAGCGGATGTCAATACTCGTGTTGCCGGTTGTACTGTAATGGTTTAACCTCGACCAGAAGTTATCGCCAAGTTACATTAGCGTCACGTGGATGGACGGCGCCTGCGCAACTTTGATAACATGCTGTATAACTAGGGTTGTCACGCGGCTTATGCATTTGGTATTGTCCGTTTTAAATAAATACATACACGCCGATTTACTTGGGAGATTCACAAATTAAACAATTTTTTTTACTGGCTAGATTTATTTTGATTTCTAAAGTTATACTTAATATTATTTACTAGCGATCACCTGCCAATAGAAGTTACACCATAAAGTTTCCATCAAAATTTGACCATATACTACATAAATAATAAGACTGACAACAGACTAGCAATTAATATAATAGTATACATGTGTATATTATATTATGATGTACATGTTAAATGAATGTAGTGTGTGTAATTTTTTTTTTCAATTATTTCTAATGCATATTGTATAAGGGTGTTAGGTTTTTACACCCCTCCGCAATGCAAATTTTAATTGTAGGTACCAAATTTATTACTTCTCCGTTTGTATTATTTTCAGAAAAAGGGGTACTGAGTTTTTGCTTCACATATTAATAAAAGTATAAATTTCATTATTTTTAAGATAAAAATATGTTGAAATCAAAGATGATGATATAACAATAATTTTATTTATTTAGCCCGTAACTATTATTATTATTATTATTATTATTATATCATAAGATAGCAAACAAGCAGATGTTCTCCTGATGGAAAGAGTCAACCATCGCCTATAGACACCAAAGATTTTAATGGTACGTTGCTATCTTGTGGCGAGGTCTAATGCCACATGCATAAGTTTACCGGCTACCTTACCCTCCAAACCGGAACACGACAGCGACAAGCACTGACGCTATTGCGGCAGAAATAGGTAAGGCGGTGGTACTAGACCCGGGCGAGACAATGCAGAACTCTACCACCTAGTAGCCACGATGGTAGGGACTCGATAGCCAATCGGTCGCCTTTTACGACCTGCCTGGTAGAACGGCAGTTGGCCTATTCTTCAAAGGAGGCCGGGCCCAACACGGCGAATTGTTTAAAATATTAATAATAATATATATCCCTGGACAAATTACACTTTTTGATCTACCCCCGAAGAAAGAAAATTATTTGTTTGTAATATGGGTATTATTCAACAGTAAAAACCCAAACCCATAAATACAAACATCTATGCTTATCGCACAAATGTTTGTCACTGTCGGGAATTGAACCCGAGCTCCATAGATTCGTATTTAGTTTTGCTAGCCAGTCGACCAACAGGGCATATTGTACTTTCGAGGATTGAATGGCCTAGCCTATATTCTAAAAATCACGTTGTGTCGAGCAAAAACAATAAATACCGACACCACCACAAAGTACTTAATATTTCTTTAGTACACATATGAAACTGAGTACATGACCGAATTTCATTGAAAGAAAATCATAAAAAACTGCTCAACTAAATTTTTTAAATTTGTAAATAATAGCTGTGTGCAAAATTTTACCAAAGTTTGTCAGTTTTGCACAAAAACCTGTAATGACGTTAATTTAACGAACAGAATTTTATTTAAGTATTTTTTCTTAAATTTTGAAATGATAAAATCAAATCCATTTTAATTATTAGATAATTTCAAAAAAAATAATAATTTTTATTTTACATTAGTGTGCAATGTCTGCATTTATGCTTGCAACTGTTGTGATAACCCTATGCTTACCGGCAGTACTGTAGTGTTTGTAATGCTTCAGAGGTATAACACGTTTTGGTAATCTTATCTGTTATCTAAGGTTACGATTTTTATGTTAACATGTTTGAGGAAACATAAAGAGTTTGTCGTCCCGGGGAAATAAAGTGATATTTAGTTTGTATAATATACGACAGCTACAAAAAAAAACTGCCCCTGTTGTAACCGTTGGCCAATTAGAATTCGTCTGATGGTTTGTTTACTATTTACGTACTTACTAGCTGGACCCTGCAACCCACTGCGGGAACATGTTTTTCTGAGATAAAAGTTTTCTATGTGTTGTTCCAGATAAACTTCTAACTGTGTGCCAAAATTTTATCTAAATTGATCCAGGATTTTCTGCGTGATTACAAGTATCCAACTATACACACACTTACACATTTATTATATGTATGAAATTAATATAAACGTTTTTTGTTTCAGGTAAACTGTTATAAGAGTGAATGTTGGATATTTAACGGTAATAAAAAATCTAAGAACACTTAAAACACGCTACATCTTTACACCAAGTCGCTTACTGGCTAAGCAATCCGAATAGAGCGTGTTAGGATCTCTTTATAGACTAAATAAGGGTTTTCTAAAAGTCACAGAGTGAAAAGTTAGGGAAAGTTAAACTTGTCACTATCATCGTGCCTACTAGGTGGTAGAACTCTGTAATTTTAGGTTGATGCCACCGCCTTACTTATTCATGCCGCAAATAAGCTAATGGAACCTGCAAACTTATAGATGTGATATACCACCCTTGCTATGGAACACGTTTAAATATAAATTACTAGCTGACCCGCCCAGGTTTGCTCGCGAGTAGTTAACACGTCGCCGATATTGATTTTCAAACACAAATTTATCTCCTATTTTAGCCCGATTGATTTTTGGAAAAAAAATAGCCTATGCTTGAACCTGGATTTTCAACTAATTCCACGACAAAATTCATCAAACTCGGTTTTGCGGTTTAGACGTGAAAGCATAACAGACAGATTTTCGCATTTTTACCAGCTGCACCGTGCGGCCCGCTGCATTATATAAATGTTTTTATGAATTCCGCGTGAACAACCTATTTTTTCGGCATAAAAATTAGCCTATGTGCTATTCCAAGCTATCATCCTTATTGTGTGCCAAATTTCATTCAAATCCATTTAGTAGTTTTCCCGTGGTTAAGTAACAAACTTCCATCCATCCCAACTTTCAAATTTATAATATTGATATAGATTAATATAGATATAGATTAAAATGGATTAGATAGGTTTATTATTTACAAATTTAAAATGTATGTGGCATTAAACCTCGCCACAAGAACAAGATAGCAACGCACCATTAACACCTTTGGTGTCTATAGGCGATGGTTGACTCTTTCCATCAGAAGACCCATCTGCTTGTTTGCTATCTTATGATATAAAAAAAAGATAAAACGAAAAAAAATACCGTCAAGACTATATATCCGAAGTGATGGACAGAGGTGCACCCACTTATATCGAAATGCTATGACAGATGGCTAACCTATTGATAAATCAGATATATCCAGTCTCGGGCTAAGATATGTTTTCCAGGCTTTTATTTAATTTATTTAGAAAAACCAAAATCCGAAATTTAAACCCATGAACTGTTACGTCTATTCCAAAGTCAGTACTGCTAGTATCCTAGATCCTATTCTAGAAACTAGACCCTAACATTGAGACACATAAAACAGAAATACCGCCATATTGTTCAAACTTAATTATCTATTAAGTCAAAATGGTTGTGACAGGTACACTTGTCTTATTAGGTGTATTTGCTTTGATAACTTAATGTGGTTAAGTTACGTCATGCTTACTATATTGTAATTATTATTCAAGGTTTTTACGGTACTAGTAATCGCCCTACGGTCAAAATTCGACTATAATATAAACAAAAGAAACTTGTAATAATTTAATGTATTTAATTATATTATATATTGTATTATTTTTTATTTATTTAATAATTTAATTATTATATTTTAATGCATATTATTTAAAAATATTAGATTTATGCACTCCAGCGCAATGTAAACTTTAACTGTGCTTAATTTTATACTCCACCGTTTGCGCTATAGTCTGGAAAAGGAGTACAAAGTTTTTATTTCATATATTAATTGTGAGAGAAAAATAGACATTTTTTTTATTAATATCCAGATTCTAGTTACGATAAGACATTGACTAAACAGATATGTCGTAAATGTTCAAATAAGTTAAAAAGATCCATTTAGTTGTAAAGAATAGAATCCATAACAATCAATTCATAAAATGCATATTATAGTATCATCAGCCCATCCATAGCTAAAATAGAAGTAGCATTGATGATATGAACCTTATTATAATTAAATGTAATAAAATGCTTTCTATGCATTACCCAATCTTTTTTTCTCTCAGCATCACCCAAGATAAACTATTAGAAAATGCTTAATTCTAAACTAGGTGACGCACTTTGTACTAATTTTCTGCAATGAAGCATTTAAAAATGTATGTTTAGACGAGGCGATATTTAGAAGGCGAAATAGGTGGTTACCGTCATTGCCAAATGTTACTGATTTTTTTATTTTTTTTATATCATAAGATAGCAAACAAGCAGATGGGTCTCCTGATGGAAAAAGTCAACCATCGCCTATAGACACCAAAGGTGTTAATGGTGCGTTGCTATCTTGTGACGAAGTCTAATACCACTTGCATAAGTCTACCGGCTACATCACCCTCCAAACCGGAACACGACAGTAACAAGCACTGACGCTATTGCGACAAGAATAGGTAAGACGGTGGTACCAGACCCGGACGAGACAATGCAGAACTCTACCACTTAGTAGCCACGATGTTAGTGACTTGTATAGCCAATCAGTCGCCTTTTACGACCTGCGTGGCAGAACGGCAGTTGGTCTATTCTTCAAAGGAGCCCGAGACCAACACGAATGTGATATCGGTTATTGCTTATTTCTTGCGGTAACCGAGGCCGTCACCTTTACGTGCTTATTCAAGACACGGGTGGGTTAACATCACATTTTGAGCCTATAAGCTTCTAGTTGCCGATGAGAGAATCACCTCTTTTGATATCATAATATAGCAAACAAGCAGATGGGTCCCCTGATGGAAAGAGTCAACCATCGCCTATAGACACCAAACATGTTAATGGTGCGTTGCTGTCTTGTGGCGAGGTCTAATGCCACATACATAAGTATACCGGCTACCTTAACCTCCAACTCGAACACGACAGTAAAGCAGTGGTACCAAACCCGGGCGAGACACTGCAGAACTCTACCACCTAGTAGCCACGATGATAGTGACTCGCACAGCCAATCGGTTGCCTTTTACAACCTGCTTGGTAGAACGGCAGTCGACTTATTCTTCAACGGCGCCCGGGACCAACGCGCATTGACGGGACCACGGGGAAGGACATTTTTGCTTGACACGGAGTATCGAACTCGTAACTCCATGAGCTGAATAGACTGCCTACTACTATTATACTACGAAGGCATTAAAAAATACACTTATAGTCAATTATATATCTATGGAATACCCGGAATATCTCACCGTGTTTTCTGATCTCGAAGTCGTGACCGAGTTCCAGGGTTATAATGTTTTACTGACGCAAGCGGGCACTTCACTTAAGGGTTTGAAATATGGCTTTTAATTTAATTGTGAGAACGCCGTTGTTTCGTTAGTATATTAATATCTGGTTGACCGAGCTTTGCTCGGTCACATACCCATATCTTGGGAACCGAGCTTCTCTTGGACCTGGAACCTTGATAAATCGATTCCTATAGAATTTATTTTTCTGTACCTGGTTGACCGAGCTTTGATCGTTTTTTCACATACCCATATCTTGGGAACCGAGCGTTTCTTGGACCTAGAACCTTGATAAATCGATTCCTTTACCCGAAAAACACCTAATTTGTGACTTTCATGAAAATCGTTGGAGCAGATTCTGAGATTCCAATGATATATAATTTAAAAGCAAATTATTTGCTTGTGTTATGGGTGTTAGTCAACGATACTAATACATAGAAATACATATATAAATACTAAAATATATTTAATGAACATCCAAATCCGGAAATACAAACATTTATGCTCATCACACAAATGCTTGTCGATCGAACCCGAGCCCCGTCGATTGCGTAGTCAGGGTTGCTAACCACTCGACCAACGTGGCGGTCAATGCCATATGCATAAGTCTACTGGCTACCTTATCCTCCAAACCGGTACACGACAATGACAAGCATTGACGCTATTGCAACAGAAATAGGTAAAACAGTGGCACCATTTACCTGGGCGAAACGTTGCGGAACTCTACCACGAAGCAGTCACGATAGCATTGAGACTTATTGCCGATCAGTCGCCTTTTACAACCTGCTTCTGAGAATAAATCAACTGCCGTTCTACCACTGTTTATTTTTTCTACAAAGGAGCCTGGACCAAAACTTGGAAAAGTATTTTTGAAAGTGTTTACTTCCCATTCCGTCCTATCGAAAAATGAAGATCTAATTTAGGGTTCACGAGATACAGATACTGCGTTTAAATTAACTTAAGAACGCAATAAATTCCTATAATATTTCTAACTGATACGTCACTAATTAATCTAGTTTAGAGGTTTAACGAAATTCGTGACTTCAGTGACATCTAGCGGCGCTGTGTAATTTATAACTCAACCTGTATAATGGACTAAATCCTCACGCTCTTACGTCCGTTTCATATAAAACAAGGTAGACATGTCCTATTGAATTGTAATTAAAATATTTTAAAATGAATTTAAGTCTAACTAGTGATTCGCCCCAAAATGTAAACGTGTGTTTAAAATGTGTGAAAATTTATTTTTAGATTTTTGAGCAACCCTTGGAGCAGTGATGTCTTTGTCCCCGCTTGTCAATTTGTACTGGTGCTCTCCAATTCCTCACGCTTATCATTTTTGAATAAAATTAAAATAGTCATATCTATTCAAAATATGCACAATGTACTGTAATGTACAATAATGCACAAAATCAATTAACACGTATCAAACGTTTATTAAAAATGTTTTCGCAGTCAAAGACGTGTTTGAATATATATAGCTTTTTTTATAGTTTGACATTCTGGCCAGTGTTATTAAGTTTGGTCAAGAGCGGACTAAACGGGAAATTTCCTCCGCCTTTCAAGTTGGCATCTTGGGATTTTCATCTACCCTCATTTTGTCTTAATTTTTCGGATTTACGCTACACGTAACAAAACCTCTAACTTTATTTAAAGGCTGCAAACTGCCAGTCTCAGGATTCGATAGCGTTAATCCTTATATTACACCTGAAGAAAAGGCCTTTTTTCAGCTAAGTGCTAAAAGACAGATATTGAACGAAAAAATTGAAGTATGAACTTCACACGCAGTGGAAGGGAAACTTTTATTGAAAATGAAGAAGAGTCAGAAAAATTGGTATAGTCGAAGAAAAAGGTTATTCTTAGTTGAAACTAGTTTATCACTCACTTGTACTTTTATTTCACTATAAATATATATTACGTACGTAGGATTTATACAGGACGTAATATATTTCACTATAATATATTACGTCCTGAAGATGCTTTAAAAAGCGAAACCGGTCGATAAAATTAAATAATTTAGTGTATAATAATAGTGAAATAAAAGTACAAGTGAGTGATAAACTAGTTTCAACGAAAAATAATGGAATTTCACCAAGTACCGACGATTGAAAGTGTAAAATCTAAAAGATTATTCGTATTTTAAATTAAAAAGTTGCAGTAAAATCTCTTTGGTTGCACTGTTTGCATCTGGCTGGTTTTGGAACCATTAAATAGATTAATTATCTTTCAAATATAAAATACTGTGTTATGTATTCTATCTCATTCTCTCGTTGACTTATTCCATACATTTATGTGTTTCTTTCTCTATCGTGATGCATTTCCCTTTTATCGTGTTTTAAATCAAAACCATTCTAAAGAAATTTCGCTTCAAAAATATGATTGTTTTGTTATATTACTGACTCTATATAGCTTGATGTTGATTTATGTTCGCTAGTACCCATAGTATAACAATAAAACTTTTCAAATTAAAATGTTGCAAGTACGGCATGCCTAGATAACTTAAGTCTTTGCCCTCAGTTGGAACCATCGATCATATTATGCTGTTTTAGGTCCTTGACCCCTTAACACCGAGCTTGCACTTACGCATTGTAATGTGTTTTGCATAGTTTTGAAATGGATTCTCTTACAAATTATTGTCACTAGTAAATAAGTACATACATCTGCAACGTTTTACCCAGGCTTAATGATACCAAGCACCGTGTTAAATTGTTATTTGTATGTTTTCAACTACTAATGATTGTTGCAAGAGAAAAATTGTGTCTATTTTACTTATTTCTAGATTGCGAAATCATAATTATATCCATAATAATATTATAAATGGGAAAGTGTATGTGTGTGTTTGTTTGTCCGTCGTTCTCAGCAAAAATCCCGGGCAAAGTTTTATCAGAAAATTGAAAAAACACATTTTTGAATTATCTGACCAAGGTATCGAGTCTGGGACCTCGTGTGGTCAACACTGACACCGGACCACTAGACCACAGAGGCGAGAATTTTATTATAATTATTAATTTATATTTTTTATTTATTACTGTGATACAATTTTCCGTAGCGTCGTAAAGATTATACGATTAAAGCCTATTCAATATCAAGCGTAATCCAATTTGCCAATGTTCTTGTTAGTGATCGAATCCCATTTGAATGTCTGTAATTTAATTGTAATGCCATTACTATAATTAAACTTCATGAGTTAACTCATAACCTTGTGTCTATCAGATTATAAATGAAAAACGTTATTTATTGAAGACTAGCTATTACTCGCAACTTACTTGGGTAAAAACTAGCCTATATCTTGCCCTATAAACTCTTTCAATGAAATCTGAAATGAAAAATGAAAATCTGTCAATGAAAGTTCCATCAAAATCAGTCGAACGGTTCTAGAGATTACCCCATTACAAACAGTATGAGGAATGTCAGACGTAGAGAGACAGAAATTTTAAAAATGGTTATTTAGGTATTAGTAACGCGTGAAAAAAACCTAATTATTTTGAAATCACAACAGATACTTCGATTTTATTTCTAACTTGTTGAGCCCGCAACTTCATCCGCGTGGAAAATTTTTGAAAAAAATTAGCCTAAATTACTCCCTATCACATCAGCTATCTGCCAGTGAAAGTCCCGTCAAAATCGGTTCATGTATGATGCTGCATGTTGTTGACCGACTTATTTATATAGCAAGGCGGTATAGTAGCATAACTTTATCTCTTAATAGTCACGGTGACATAATATCACAACATGTACTTGGCCTTATTTCGTCCTTTGCGAATTGTCTGGCTGGAAGGCAGATGGTCTGGCCTTCAAAGCGGGTTAGGTCCAATTATAATGATAATAATTTTTATATACGTTTTCTCTAAAAGTTAAAGGATATGTGAACCGTCCGTAATATGTGTATTTTAGCATGAATATACATATATATATATATATATATATATATATATATATATATATATATATATATATATATATATATATATATATATATATATATATATATATATATATATATATATATATATATATATATATATATATATATATATATATATATATATATATATATATATATTATGGCAACAAAGTAGTGACATAAAATCTTGAAAAATATGTTTTTAGGGTAACTTTTCTACATGTAAAGTGGGGATGTTAATGAGACTTTCTTTTTCGAACTTTCGAAAATAAATTCTAAAAAACAAGACCAGAAGGGGGTAGATGAAAATCGATCCCGACGTGAACGACGGAGGAACCTCGCTGTTCCAGTCCGCTCGTGGCCACAGTCAATGTAACTTGGCCAAAACATCTAACTTTACAAGTAAATTATATATATGTACGCGTTTTTGACCCGTTTACATATTTTTAATAGTAGAACGCGTTAGTTTAAAAATAATATTTTTAAAAATGGGGATTTATTGTGTGTGTGGCCGCGTTTCCGACCCGGTAGTAGTTTAAAAAAATGTTGACGCGTCAAAATAACTTGTAAAAAGTTTCATTGAATAAAGTACTTCTGATTTTTGATATAATGACAAAAAAATAAACGATATTTAAAATAATGCACAAAAGGTGAGCTTATCCCTAACGACAGGGATTTCTTCCAACTAACCCAGAAAGTGAAGGTGGAAAAGGAAAGTGAAGGCATCGTGCACAAGCATAAAGACAAACACAAATATATAAATTACATTGAAATTTTAATTATTCATTCATACATTGCAATGATAAGATTACACATAGAGAAGAAAACTTAACTCATAAAACGCAAATTGATGACTATAGTAAAAAGAAGATCAGTAATAAAATAAATAGGAGAGCAAAAAAACTACGACAATTACAGGTAATGCTCCTTAACCCGCTTCTTAAAAACTAGCAACGAGGGGCTACTGCAGATCTCAGTGGGTAGAGAATTCGACAATTTCTACACACTGAGAAAGAAATTGTGGAATTCTCTACCCACTACGATTAATTTTTTTCTCCTCCATCTCATAGTGTGGGGTATCGTTGAATGGGTTTTTAAAAATATTCTAGGTTTTTGAAATCAATTTTTCGATTAAGGCGCTCGTTTGTGAAATATTAAGCTTTAAATAAATAAAATTAAATAAAATTAAAATAAATAATTGTTAGTCAAGTGTCTGTGCCCTGTGCCAGCCAAACGGTTGGTTTCGGGAGGAGGAAAAATTTCACGATAGTAGAAAATATGTATAATAGAGTTGAAAGAATAACTATCACGGCGAAAGCTTAACATGTTTTGAGTAATACTGACGAAATTATAAAATATACTTGGAGAAGTTTTTATAAGCGGTGAACCTGTGGTGCGGATATATCCGTCATTGATGTTAAATAGGTTTTATGTGCGTGGTATGAAACAATGAAAGTCCTCTTCTCAGTCCGCATTATTGTGATGGGCAACTTCGGAAACCTACATTACGCGTGGCGATACGCACTTTACCAGTTTATTTGAATTGCTTGTAAATTAGTTTTTGTTTGCTTTAAATTATGCGGTTTGGCTGTGATGTGATTTTTTTGTTATAAATGATTCTTAGTCTTATTGTGAAAAGTTCCAGTTTCGAGGGTAAGGTGATAAATATTACATCCGCCACGGATGACATCGCACAATCAACAAATTTGATGTCTATAAGTCAATCTAGTTATTTATTTCCATCAAGAGACCCATCTGCTTAAATACAGATAAATGATAAAAAAAATCTTGACCATTTATTTGAACCTGATATTTCATGATCTGATACAAATAAACTAATCCTAGTTGATCGAGGCAGTCATAAATTTAAAAGTAAAGTTCTTAATTAGTTTTAGAGAAATAATTTTACTGCCATTACGATTGGCTACTACTCTGCTGTCAATAAAAATCAATAGTGATGTGAACATCTAACCGAGCTTTCGATTTCGTCTTAATTGATTAATGAAACCGTCGACACGTCGGGAAAGAAAGCGATGTAGAGATAGTATTGAAATTTACTATGGAACTTTCCAGCAAATCTACTTGTTGATCTTTTACGGCCGGTACTAATAACCACACTTAAAAGTTGTAAATTTTATCGAGTTATTGTAGTATGATTGGTGTTAAGGTGCTAGTAATGGGGCTGTAGATAATGGAAGTGCAAATGAAAAATGCAAGTTTTTTCGGATCTTTGTCTCATACTGGAGCTACATTTGCATCTATCATCATAAAGCTTCGAGCAATCACACGATAAATGCAGATATGACCGGCTATTATCGGCAATTTTCGCATACATTCCGGACTGCGTGTGTCTTAGCGCGCATATAACTTCGGGACGGTAGACGCAATTGCGGCTCGAGCATCAAGTTTGTATGTAATGAGATTTATGTTGATACACTACTTCGATCCAATCAATTACTTTTTTTTCGACTAGTTAGCGATTCTGAATACGCACTCTATTAAGTACGAGTTCGATTCTCGTTAGGGACACTTGATATTATAGTTCAGACTAACATGGGGTCAGTGTCCCGTTTGGGGATTAAAACATCTACTATTCTGTCAGGCAGTTCATAATGTGAACGATTGGCTATATTTATCACTACTATTGTGGCTACTAGGTGGTAGAGTTCCGCAACGTCTCTCTCGAGTATGTCGTACCTCCGCGTTACCTACTCCTGCCGCAATAGCGTCAATGCTTGTCATTGTCGTGTTCCAGTTTGGAGGGTAAGGCAGCCGGTAGACTTATGCATGTGGCATTGCCATCCCACATGGATAGCAATGCAATATTAACAATTACCGTATTTTATGTTTATAGACGATTGTTTCCTTTCCATCAAGAGAGCCATCTGTTTGTTATCCATCTATCTATACATATAATAAAATCGTAGGAAAGTCAAAACTGTACACTGAATATTCTTTTAAATACTCGGGGCGTGATCTACAATCGATATCGAAGCCAAAAATATAGTTTTTAGAATTTTTGTCTTTGTCTGTATGTATGTCCGGGGTAAACTCAAAAAGTACTGCATCGATTTACTTCAAATTTTGCATGAATATTACTAATAGGTCGCGTCAACATATAGGCTACATATTATCACGCTATCACCTACGGGGGAGGAGCTGTGCGGAGTAAACGAAGTCTGTGCGGACGAATACGCGGGAAACAGCTAATATAATATAAAAAAGAAAATTAAATCACATTATTGTCAACAATTCAAGTAATCGGCAAAACCATACATAAGTTACATGCTTACTTAACCGTAACAAATGGTTCATCGTGGTTCAGAGCGGACTACTTAACACGTACGAAGCCCTTAGAATGCTGGTTCAACTTATACGTGACCGATTTTTATGTTTATTTGAAGTCATTCATAAGCCATTTTATCGTTACGCCCGCGTCGGTTCCCTTGTGGAGTAGACAAAGTGAACTGACTTCTAAGTCTACAGACTTTCCAGTTCACCCCAATTCACCAGTTCGTACCCATGCGACGAATTTCCAATCACTGCATTTTACAGACCTAATAACGATTATTGCTTATTTCTATCTATCGATATAAAAAAAATATATCAGTGTATCTATCGATAGCCGGAACCGATAGCTTTATGTCCTCATCTAATTATTGGCGTAACACCTGTTTTTCGGAAATTAGCTGGAAATGACAGACAAACAGATAAATAACCTTTATATTTATTGATTAGGCTTCTTTGTAAAAGTTGAATTATGTTGAAACGCTATTTGATATTTATTGTGTCGTTTGCTGTGTTGTATAAGTCCTGCATATATAATGTAAATCCATAACTGGCCATAAGCCCAAGTTACGCTTTGTATGTAGGTACATATTTTGTTGTTAAGCGCTGTGGATTTTGTTAAATAAATAAATAAAATAAATAAATAAATAAATAAAGCACAATATTGTTAACACACCACAAGCAGTCTCCGAGCTGCTACTTAAATTTAGATTTTTGTGAACAAGCTAATAACACCACACTAGACAAAAACTCAATAACACTTCTGTCCGACCCGGGGATTGAACCTGCGACCGGGTTAATCTGAATAGAATAACCCAAGATTATGAGGCTTTATCTGCCTAATAAAAAAAATAATTTAATATTCACTAGGGTGGAGTGAAAAAAAAATTTTTTTTTTTTCTTAGCCTGGGGGTCAAATTTGTAGCTTATAAAAAACAAAAATTTTTGAGAAAAAAAAATTTTACTCAACATCTTGAGGCAGCCCACTCATTTTTAAAATTAATTACGAGTAAAAATATTTGGTTGCAAAAAAAAATTTTTTTTGTCTTTTAATGTCTTAAAACATCCAAGAATTGGCAATTATGATCATTTCCAACTCAAATTTTATTCTAGTGCCCTAACGAGGAATGTTACTTTTTTGGATTTTTTTTAAATATTAAAACAATAGTCACAAAAAAATTTTTTAACTTGTGATTTTTAAGTGGCATAAAAGAGGATACTTTGAAGTTTTTAGAAAGCTTTTAAAAATCTTTTTTTGCAACCAAATGTTTTTACTCGTAATTAATTTTAAAAATGAGTGGGCTGCCTCAAGATGTTGAGTAAAATTTTTTTTTTGTTCAAAAATTTTTGTTTTTTATAAGCTACAAATTTGACCCCCAGGCTAAGAAAAAAAAAAAAATTTTTTTCACTCCACCCTAATATTCACGGAACAAATTACACTTCCTGATCTAAGCCCAAAGCATAGATTAGTAAATAGTTACTTCGTAACCCAAATTAAGCAAATTATTTGCTTGTGTTATACATGATACCAAACCCAGAAATACCAACATTTATGCTCATCACACAAATGCTTTTCCTTGTCGGAGATCGAATCCGAGCCCCGTCGATTGCGTAGATAGGGTCGCTAACCACTCGACCAACGAGGCGGTCCCTAACATAAAAATAACCTTTAACTTTTTGTTGTGGCTATAACAGCATATCAAACTTTATTATACTGATATTGCTATTTAATAAAAATTAACATGGTGTTATAAACTGTTAATTAAAATTGAATGTTACGATAGAACTTAATTTTGTGTAATATTTTTTTAATTAAATTTAGTAATCGAATATAATGGTTGTTTTTTTTTATATCATGAGATAGCAAATAAGCAGATGGGTCTCCTGATGGAAAGAGTCAACCATCGCCTATAGACATCAAAGATGTTAATGGTGCGTTGCTATCTTGTGGCTAGGTCTAATGCCACATGCATAAGTTTACCGGCTAACTTACCCTCCAAACCGGAACACGACAGCGACAAGCACTGACGCTATTGCGGTAGGAATAGATAAGGCGGTGGTACCTGACCCGGGCGAGACAATGCCCGTCTCTACCACCTAGTAGCCACGATGGTAGTGACTCACATAGTCAATCGGTCGCCTTTTACGACCTGCCTGGCAGAACGGCAGTTGGCCTATTCTATAAAGGAGCCCAGGACCAACACAGGAAAAAGTTGTTAACTCGCTTTAACTGGTTTGTTTAATCACGTTTTTTTGTATTGATTGTTAAATAACAATTTTACAAAAATTACACGATATACCTGAAGATATTATCTAAGACATGTGCTAAATTATTACATGATAGAATGTACTTTACTCGATCATATAAAATTTCGAAAACAGGCTAAAAAAATCTCTAAAACAAATAATTTGTTAATCATATTTCTAATCTTCCACATGATTTTTATATGGTGATATTTAGTTGTAAATACAAAAAAGAATGTGACTGGTTTTCAGGTGATATCCTATATTTATTTATCCGACAATTAACACGTTTCCCAGCGGTTTCAGAACATACCGCGCCACCCATTTTCTATAGAATTGACGCGCGTCGAAATACCTCGCCTTAATATGGTTGTTAGTGGCTTTTCTACTCTTAAGCTCGTAAGCACCATACAACTTTTCATCCAAGTTTATGCAGCGCAAGTCGACCTGTAGCGGTCATATTTTGGTTAAGCAGCATTAAGTTTGGTTATAAACACTTTTAAGCTTTCGTACTTTTTTCAGAAGTGTTATAAAGAATCAACAGGATCTTACCGCGAATAGTTGGAGGAAATATCGGCAAAATGAATAAACAAATAAATTCACGGGACAAATTACATTTAGTGATTTAACCCCAAAGTAAGCAAATTATTTGCTTGTGTTATGACCCTGTGGGTGTTAGTAACGATACTAATACATAGAAATACATATATAAATACTTTTTACATTTAATAAACACCCAAACCCGGAAATACAAACATTTATGCTCATCACACAAATGCTTGTCCCCGTCGGGGATCGAACTCGAGCCGCGTCGATTGCGTAGTCAGGGTCGTTAACCACTCGACCAACGGGGTGGTCTAAATATCACGGTAAGATCCATTTACGAGATCTTAACAACTCTTGTAATAAGATTGTTTAGTTCTTGGATGAACACTTCCATAATATAATTGAGCACTTCCGTATTTTAGAATTCAATTATCTTTAGATAATTATAAATAAATAAATATCGCTGGACATTACACGAATTGATCTAACCCCAAAGTAGGCAAATTATTTGCTTGTGTTATAGGTGCCAGTCAATCATACCAATACATAGAAATACATATATCAACACTTATATACATAATAAACACCTAAACCTGCCTGCCTGGCAGAACGGCAGTTGGCCTATTCTTCGAAGGAGCCCGGACCAACACTGGGGGAAAAATTATCTTCGCGTGTGTATATTTGTCACGTCTTCATGTAAAAAAGTTTGCACTTATTAAAATTATAAATGCCAAAGTTTTGATGAAATCTTGAAAGAAGAACTGGGGTCAATCATAGGATACTTTATATTCAAAAATCCACCCCTAAGGGGTTAAAATATGGAATGAATGTTTGTATTAAAGTATATGTGGTAGGTAAAATAGTCTATCTATATACAAAAGAATTTTTTTATAAAAAGTAGCTAATTTTAATTATATAAGCAAACAGTACATCTACAACAGAGCCACTTTTCAGATTGTCTTCTTTCTAGACCTTGCAGAACATTCCTTCCTTTCAAAAATCACATAGTCTCAAATAAAATCGATCAAACCACTCACTTTGGATTAGTTTTGACTTTTGACTATGTTAGTTTAAATTGCATAATTATATTCTACAAACAGCAAAATAGCAAATAAGCAAACGGCTACATACGCCATTTAACAACAATACAAACCACAAACAGCTTTTAGCCGGATCACGGAGGCTTTAGACATCGTTCACAATTCACCACATTTATCCACTATTGACCTGCAAACTCATGTTTAAATCATGGTTGTATTATATCTACTCATAGTAGAGGAGACAGTGGGAGATCGTCCTTCACCGATCTGATAACCAGATGAGACGTATATTTTATCAAATATTATTTATAAACAAATATGCCTATAATTACTTGCCTATCAAAAAGTGCTCATGGCTATTTTTAATTAAATTAACTTTAATCGTTTTTTTTCATCACTTTCATACTTTTGATAACCAAATGAAATTTATTTCACTGATAATTTTTAACACACAGAATATGCCTAGGTAGGCTTGCCTACTCATTTCTGTGCATGGCTACCTGGCAAGCAGGTGTGAACAGGTAAGTCAATATAGGTGACTCCATCGATCTGCTAACTTATCGAAAGTTATATCAAATTTTAGATTATTTTATTACAAAATCAGTCACATATACTTGCCTGCAAAAAATCGTACTCAAAGTACTGTTGCCAAGCTAAAAACTTGCCATGAGCACTTTTGGATAAGCAAGTAATTATAGGCATATTTGTTTATAAATAATATTTGATAAAATATACGTCTCATCTGGTTATCAGATCGGTGAAGGACGATCTTCACCGGCTCTTAGACCATCATAAATTATAGTCAGAACATTTTTATTTTCGTAAATTTGTAACGTATAAACTCCAAACTACGGCACCTATATTAAGGTTATTTTACTATAAGAAGCTACAATATCCAGAAGTAACATAATCTACGTTAATAAACGATTGAGCATAAGGCAGTAATGATTTTGGGTCATGTAAACGAGAAGACGCGAGTTATAGGACGAACGTATGGACCCACCTTGCAAATTTTAAATCTTTAGTATCTTCTAATATATGTATTTATTTTTATTAATTATTAAATGCTGTAATAATATTTATAAATCTTTTTATGCTATACGTTCCATTATCTCGTAAAGTTTAGACAGCGAGCAATGTAAGCGCGCAAAAATATGTTTTCACAACAAATCTTTAAAATTCTCGACTTTTCTCAATTATAATATACATGTATTTATACACATAAGCCTCAGTCTTGAACCGCCCTCTCTATCGATGAAAATCGCCATAAAATCCGTTGCGTGGTTCAAAAGATTTCAGCGTGCATACAGCGGAAGCCACTTTTTTTATACTATGTGATAATAATATCCCGGCCTCCTTTGAAGAATAGGCCAACTGCCAGGCAGGTCGTAAAAGGCGACAGATTGGCTATCGAGTCACTACCATCGTGGCTACTATGTGGTAGAGTTCTGCATCGTCTCGCACGGGTCTGGTACCACCGCCTTACCTATTCCTGCCGCACAGCGGCGTGCACAGGATTATGATACTGAGTATGCGACGGAGTACTCGGCCACAAAAACTTTTTCTTTTATAGATTTCAGCGGCGTGCACATGATTATGACACATTTTATTCATTACTTACTATTAATTAAAATCATCTAAAACGTACGAACGTTTTATTAAAATATCTGTGAACGGCAAGTAAAGCACTGCTTTTCTGCCTACAAGGAGCGCACGCGCCTGCTGCCGCAATAGCGTCAGTGCTTGTCGCCTCCGAGTTCCGGTTTGGAGGGTAAGGTAGCCGGTAAACTTATGCATGTGGCTTAGACCTCGCCACAAGATAGCAACGCACCATTTACATCTTTGGTGTCTATAGGCGATGGTTGACTCTTTCCATCAGGAGACCCATCTGCTTGTTTGCTATCTTATAAAAAAAAACATTAATGAATATAAAAATTTCATGTCCGCTTAGCTTCTTCCTCCCAATCTTCTCATTGTCTGGTCACATTTCCGATCCAATAAAGTTGCCTCGTTAAAATGTGTGCAAAGGATTATTTGGAAAAAAACCTCTGCTCTTAAACAACTTTAACCACAAATAACCTTTAGCTGGGTCACAGAGACCTCAAGCCTCGTTCACATGTTACCACAATCCAACATTGACCTGCAAACTATATCTGTATCATATGTAAATATATAATAAAATCGTAGGAAAGTCAAAACTGTACAATGAATATTTTTTTAAAAGAATACTTGGGGCGTGGTCTACAATCGATATCGAAGGCAAAAATATAGTTTTTAGATTTTTTGTCTGTTTGTCTGTATTATGTCTGGGGTAAAATTAAAAAGTACTGCATGGATTTATTTCAAATTTTGCATGAATATTACTAACAGGTCGGGTCAACATATAGGCTACATATTATCACGCTATCACCAACGGGGGAGGAGCTGTGCGGAGTAAACGAACTCCGCGCGGACGAAGTCGCTGGCAACAGCTAGTATGTAAATATCTTCGTATTCGAACCTTACCTTTGCAAAATGGCGCTTCCATTTTATTTCTAGAAATATGAATATTTTTTTGTCTGCCCAAGGGATTATACTCTTGATATGAGCCAAATAGTGCAACGTATCGCCCGCGTGTTGGCACCACCACCTTATCTATTCCTGCTACAATAGCGTTGGTGCTTGACGCTGTCATATTCCGGTTTTGAGATTAAGGTAGACAGTTTACTTATACGTTTCGAATTCCATCCCTGCTACACGGATACCAACGGTCTTTTATATCCCTGATGTCTATGGGCGATGGTTTGCTCTTTCGATTAGAAAAGCCTTCATTTTGTTGTTTTTTTTTTATTATTATTATTTATATCATAAGATAGCAAACAAGCAGATGGGTCTCCTGGTGGAAAGATTCAACCATCGCCTATAGACACCAAAAATGTTAATGGTGCGTTATTATCTTGTGGCGAGGTCTAATGCCACATGCATAAGTTTACCGGTTACCTTACCCTCCAAACCGGAACATGACAGTGACCAGCACTAACGCTATTGCTGCAGGAGCCCGGTCGAGCAATGTGATTATACTATAATATAAAAAATGTAAAGAAAAAGTCTCTGTGGTCTAGTGGTCCAGTGTCGGTTTTAACCACATGAGGTCCCAAGTTCTATTCCCGAGCCGCGCAATTTAAAAATCTGTATTTTCAGTTCTCTGACAAAAACAATGTTTCCTGGGACTGGAAAAAGATCCCGGTTGGCGATAGGCTTGCCACCTATCATATTGTCATTGGGACTAAGAATCTACGGCTAATCGTTCGTGCACTTTTACCTCTGCTTACCTCTTAGGGGATACAAGCGTGAAGATATTTTTATAACGAAGAAGATGAGACCCTACTGCATATTTACTGTATGTATAATGTATATACTATATATTTGTTTACATACAGCGATAAAGAACCACTCAACCTTAGGGTCACCGAGACCTCGTTCACATCACTAATCCACCATTGACCGCCAAACAGATATCTAAATTACAAGTAATGGTCGTGTTCGAACATTTCCGATTTCACCACGACCACGCCTTTTGATGGCATTTACCATTTTGAACTGTCATTGACAATTCGGTCTGATATTTTGTTCGGTTTAAAGAATTCATTTCTTATTCTTAGTTTTCATTAAAATTTTAAAAGTAGTTTTCAACCTACGAGGAAACGGAGGTTATTAGTGTAACATGTGTGTAATATTGTTGAAATTGGATTAGGTATATTTAATTATGATGATCTATTTAAGCGTCCAAGCACATGCATTAAATTTCGTAAATGGATCTCATGGACAAACATACAAACATAGTTATATGTTTGTATGTTTGTCCATGAATTTCGCGGAAGCCAAAAGCCACATCGAGATAATTCTTTTTGATTTATATCAAGCATGTTTCAACTTAGGGTACAGTCCAAGTTTCATCAAAATCAGTTCAATAGTTTTGGAGATATGGCTATATTTGGAGGTGGTTTAATTTTTTTAAATTACTTTTATTATTATACAAACATATAAAATATAGTTAAATCATTATCCCGTCCACACTGATTACACAAACTTTGGGGCTTGAGTTCGATTCCCGAAAACGGCAAGCGTTTGTGTAATGAGCATACGTGTTTGTATTTGGGTTTATGTATTTTTTATGTATAAGTATCGTTGACCCATATCACAAGCGAATAATTTTCTTACATTGGGTTAGGACAATTCTCGTGGTTTTCTTAAGTTTAATTCTGAAAAAAAGATCATTCATCGTGAGAACTAGGTGGTAGATTTCCACAACCTCTCGCCCAGGTATTTGGTTCCACCGCCTTAACTGTCTCTGCCGCAATAGCTTCAGTATTTGCCATTGTCGTATGCCAAAACCTATTCGTATCTAAACATCAGTGTTTATTATCGTGTTTTGGTTTCAAGGGTAGAGTAGCCGGTAAACATATGCCTTGGAATATCCTTACAATGTCCCGCCACACGAATACCAACGTAACGTTAACATAGTGTATACATTATGGCTATCTCTTTTCATCAGGAGGACCATCAGCTTGCAACCCTATGATATAAAATAAAAAATAAAATAAGTACATAATGTAAAGTTTAAAATGGCTGTTAGAATTTGTATTTTATTTAGTATTTCAATCCATACTAATATTATAAATGCGAAAGTAAGTCTGTCTGTCTGTTTCTTCTTCACGTCTAAGCCACTGAACCGATTTATATGAAATTTGGTATAAAGATAGTTTGAGATGCGAGAAAGGACATAGAATCGTTTTTATCCCGGAAACGGGAACCACGGGAAATATGCGGGTAAAACTCCGAGACTGTTTTTAGAAATTTATTCAAGCGGACGAAGTCGAGGACACAGCTAGTTTATTATTGCTTAAACATAGTCATCGAAAATACAATACAAAGAGAGAAATTGTTGAGTGAAACTATTAGTCCATTACTGGCCAGTGACCATAATTGTCAGCTTTCTCACACCTCACCGTGGCATATGCTGGTCATAGATTCGTGAGATGGTGTTGCCATTATAACAATACACACGTTAATAGCTGTAAAATGTTGTTCCGTCAAAAGTACATACATAAAGGTTTATAGAAATAGAATGGTTCGCTTTTCATCATCTAATATATAAAAATCTCGTGTCACGGGGTTTGTTGTTGAACCCCTCCGAAACGGCTTGACCGATCTTTATGACTATTTTTTAAATATTTGGTAGGTACCTATGTATAATACTTTTTTTTCTATATCTTTTTTAATATTATAAGATGGCTGTCCTGATGGAAAGTTATACCAACAGAGGTGTTAATGATGCGTTGCTATCCATGTGGTGGTGTTAATGCCACTTGCATAAATTTACCGGCTACCTTACCCTCCAAACCGGAACACGACAGAGACAAAAACTGAGTTATTGCGACAGGAATAGGTAAGGTCGTGGTACCAGACCCGGGTGAGACAGCGCAGAACTTTTATCACCTAATATTTTATCGAAAGTGACGACACCTCACATTTTTTTTATTTCGTATTGAAAAATCTTATAGCCCTCCCTCTTATTCCCACCACCAATAACCTACACGCCACCAAAATATCCACTACAAATAATATATCATTGTTGCCATGTATATTATAAATTTTAGCTTTTTGAACTGTTGCATTTACTTTAAAAACGACAAAGAAAAATATCGACACGCAGGGATTGAACCTGCGACCATGTCCCTAAAGCCGGGACGCTCTCCCACTGAGCTAGTGTCGACAGGCTCGACGTGGTGAAATTCTTTTTTGTTATATGATCGATTACGTCGATTGTACTGATCGCTAAGTATACATACGTACAACTAATTAAATGAGTTCATCGTTACAGATGAAATTCACATTTATATTTTTGATCAGTACTTTTGTATTTAATTTTTTTTTCGATATTTTTCTTTGTTGTTTTTAAAGTTTTTCCAGTTTTCCCGAGCACGGGGTGAGTGCTATAACAGTAAAATAACTGTTGCATATAAATATTAAGTAGGTACCTTTGCTAAATCAAAGACGCCTTTGTTCGCGCAATTTTCCTAAAAATGGATCCAAATCTATCACAATACACATATATAGATTTTCTTAAAGATATAACTTAAACTTGATCGAAAGTAAAACAGTTTTCAACGAGACGAAACTAACTAGAATTTGTATGCCTTTCACGTTGAGATTATTACAGACATACACCACGACAAATTGAATGTTGTACATATAAAGAGATGTTGTTGCCATAGAAATGTAGATCACGCCTTAACAGGAGGCAGGCCGACTTTATTTCCTACATCACATAAAGATGTACTTATTTGTATCAATGTTTTTTTGCATAACGGGAGTTCCTGCATACATCAAAGTACTTTTTGCCTTAATTTGCGTATGCCTTGCGCGTAGTAATTGTGATCTAGTTTTTATTTTTTTAGTAATTTTCTTTTTAATTGTACGGTATTTAGAACTGAATATTCTTTTTTATATCATAAGACAGGAAAAAAGCAATATGGGTCTCCTGATGGAAAGAGTCTGCCAGAGAGTAAATCTTGTGGCGAGGTCTAATGCCACATGCATAAATTTAACAAATCGGAATAATTTTCTTTTTACATATATCCATGGTCACGTCTCCGTTATTTTTACAGATGCAATAAACATTCTCTCTTTTTTTGGTTTCTTAAAAAAAAATTTGGGAAGCTTGCGTATAAAACGCGTTATAATGACGAATAACGGAAACCTGTCCAAGTAAATATGTAGGAAGAAAAATAAGTATTTATAAAATCGGACAATGGACCATCCGTAAAAGGCAAAAAATTGGCTTACGTGTCACTCTCAATACTAGCGTGACTTCTAGATGGTTGACTTCCGCATCCTTCCGCCTTACCTATTCCTGCCGCATAAGCGTCAGGGCTTGTCACTGTCGTGTTCGGGTTTGAAGGGTAAGGTAGACGATAAACGTTTGCATGTGGTATTAGACAAGGATAGCAAAGCACTATTAACATGTTTGTTGTCTATAAGAAATGGTTTTTTTTTTCATCAGAAGAGCCATTTGCTTGTCTGCTACCTTATGTTATAAAAAAGAGCTACCTTTGAAGAATAGACATTATGCCTTTATGTCAGACAGTTTGTAATAGATGCACGACTGACTAAACGTGTGACTGACTACTAAAGGTCGTCACTTCGAACGAATTACTTGATTCCTGGATTTGGTACCACCGTCTTACCTATAATTCTTGGCTTGATTGTGTGACTGCTCGTCGCTAACATGTTTTGATTTCAAGGGTAAGGTAGCCAGTAAATCTACATTCATTTTGCATTACCAACCCGCAATTCGGCTGTTTCAAATTCTTTGGTGTCTATGGGCGATGGTTGTCTCTATTCATCACTAGAGCTATCTCCTTTTTTTTTAAATCATTAGATAGTAAACAAGCAGATAGCTCTCCTGATGAATGAAGGGAAACCATCGACTATGGACACCAAAGATGTTAATGGTGCGTTGCGATCACATGCATAAATCTACCAGCTACCTCACTCTTTAAAACGGAACACGACAGTGACAAGTTTTGATGCTATCGCGGCAGGAATAGGCAAGGCAGTGATACCAAATACCCGAGCGAGACATTATGAGACTCTACCACCCAGTAGTCACGATGCCAGTGGCACGTATAGCCAATTAGTTGCCTTTTACGACCTGCCTGACAGAACGGCAGTTGGTCGATCCTTCAAAGGAGTCCGAAACAACAAAAGGGAAGTTTATGTTATGATATAAAAACGCTTGTTTTTATTAAAAGAACCGTCAATATAAAAAGTGGAGTAAAAATTCAAGCATGATCTTGCTTTGCCGGCTGTCAGACTGACTGTCCACTACATAAATCTCGCTAACATTTTCACTTTCGTGACGGCGCGCCGTGAGGTTTGCTCTCAAATTGAAAGGCCCGTACATCATGTAAGCGGTTCCGGACACGTTTTGTGAGATGTATTGATATGGTCGTCCATATTATAGACCGGAATGACGAACCGAACTCAGCTGAACTTTGTAACTGTTAAAAATAACAGAAAATTAAAATTATTAAAAGTACGTTATTTACTTTTTGCGATGGTTTTTTTTTATCAGAATAGCCATCTGCTTATCTGCTATCTTATGATATAAAAGAACTTCTATTGAAGATTAGACTATTTGCCTTTATGTTAGGCAGTTTGTAATACATGCACGATTGACTATACCACTCGGAAGAGAAACCTTTTGTACCAAAAATAATTTTCCAGTTTATACAGGCGTCTCAGAGTAATTTTTTAACGTAAATTTTCGCGCGTTGGTCCCGGGCTCCTTAGGGTCAAGGAATCGGCCAACTGCCGTTCTGCCAGGCGGGTCGAAAAAGACGACCGATTGGCTATACGAGTCACTAACATCGTGGCTACTAGGTGGTAGAGTTCTGCATTGTCTCGCCCAGGTCTGGTACCACCGCCTTAACTATTCTTACCGCAATAGCGTCAGTGCGTGTCACTGTCGTGTTCCGGTTTGGAGGGTAAGGTCACAGTATACTGGAGACTAACAGTAGTCAATCTACATACATGTGATATTCGAGCAACGCACACATAGGCACCTTTCACGGACGCGATATCTCGGAATGGTTCGGTACAGTTTGTTCCGCACACGCTCGATTTTAATCTCCTTTTTTACTAACTACCCTGTAACGATTATCCCTGGATTCTCGCCTTTCTCTCCTTTTCTATGTACAACGGCGTTTATAGCAATTGGTCAATTCCACAGATTACAAAAATAATACCCAGTAATGGCTAATATAATCTGTATTCAAACCTTGACTTGTATACACCAAATAGTTTACGATCCAGTCATCTTTTCGAGGTATTACCATAAACTCACAACAGACGTACCCTTTAATGATCTAAAATAAGGAATTTTAAACCGAGAAAAAAAAAAGCGCCTTCCTGGCAAACATTGTGTGTGCATGATACTTTGTTTACATTGAATGCGCCTGCGCATGTTATAATAATAGCATTTATTTGACGTAGGTACACTCGGTTACACTTATCGACGTCAAATCATAATATGTAAAAGCCTATACACATTAAAAAAACATATAAGAACACAAAATTTTGCAGATAGAGATAATACATTTTTTGCAGGTTAGGATATTCAACAAATCAACAACAACAAAATTAAGATAATACAGTACATACTTATGCCAAAATAAAAATAATAATATAATTATATATTAGAGATCCCTAGTAATATTATAAATGAAGCTTAAATGTGATAAGACTTTAAAAATAGGAGGTGAATCTAAAATTGTATTGGCAGTTTTAAAGTTATTTTTTTGAACTAATTCTAACTTAACGGAAAGGGGCAGACGGAAAGAATACTTTGTAGTATTGTATTTTTTATATACATATAATTAGAAGAAAACGAGCTGATGACCCTTCTGATAGAGGAAGAAACGATCGCTTATAGACCCCAAAGATGTTAATGGTGCGTTGCTATCCGTGTGGTGCCAATGCCACATTCATGTCTACGGGCACATCAACAAGTATTGACGCTAATGTGGCAGGAATAGATAAACCGGTGGTACCAAATACCCAAGCGAAACATTGCGGAACTCTATCATCTAGTAATATTAATCCAAATAATGCTAAAATATAATATCCTACTAATATTTTTGATGATGTTTATCATGTTTATCGCTAATACATTCAAATGGATGAATGAATTTAGTGAAATTTACGATACAGATAGACTATATATAGGTGTAAGTTATATTTTTATTATTCTGGAAATATGCTTTGTTGTCGTGAGATGCATTTATAAAATCTTCATATCGCATCGGGCTAAGGATGCAACTAGTATAATATACGAAATGTGAAAGTTTACTAGGTGGTAGAGTTCTGCATTGTCTCGCCCTGGTCGCGGTCTGGTAGCACCGCCTTGCCTATTCCTGCCGCAATAGCGTTAGTGCATGTCGCTGTCGTGTTCCGGTTTGGTGGGTAAGGTAGCCGGTAACTTATGCATGTGGGATTAGACCTCGTCACTAGATACCAACGCACCGATACACCTTTGGTGTCTATAGGCAATGGTTGATTCTTTTCATCAGGAGATCCATCTGCTTGTTTGCTCTCTTTAAATATAAAAAATAATAATAATATGAAAAGTGAGTAAGTCAGAAGATAGTGTGACAAAAGGTAATTTTTTTTCTTATTTTCTTAGGTATACCCTCCGTGAAAACCAGGCGAGCAGCTTGTTATATATAATAACAACATTAATTCAGGTCATCAACACTAGAGTTTAGATCCGGGCATTTTTTAACGTTCTCAATATCACGCCTCTGTTATCTTACTCCGCAGTTTTAATCAATTCATCAACTTATCTTATTTTTAACATATAACCATGGGCTATTCGACAATTTGCCTATCTGTAGCTAAATCACTGCCAATAAATATGTTATATAGAGTTTCAAAAATTAAGATAACCGGCTGTAATAAAAATAAATTATTTTGTAATCTAAAACGTATTCATAAAATGATTTTGCTGTATTATATATACATAATTAATTTCCGAACATATAGAATAAATGAGTGTCGTCTCTGCGCGCCAGTTCCGTTCCAGGTAGCAGTATAAAGCGAACATCAATAGACACATAGGTTCACCACAGTTAACCGGTATGTGTTGATGAATGGGTATCATCACCGAGGATCATTCCTCGGTTTCTTCCGATAACAGAGATGGAAAGAGGAATAAGGACGTTCTTCTTACTACTTCAGTTACTGTATGATCGCATGTATGCATATATATATATATATATATATATATATATATATATATATATATATATATTTAATTTTTAGACTCCGTTCGGAGATAAATAGTCTCAGTGGTCTATAGTAGATATGCCAAGAATAATTACATTTTTGTTATTACAGTATATTGGACTGACATATCTAAAAACGAATGTGCCCCCATGTTAGTTCGTCATCCTTCCGTCCGTCGTCCAAATCTGCCGTTCTGTCAATTCGCAAGTTATTACGATCTACTAGGTGGTAGAGTTCTGCATTCTCTCACGGGTCTGGGACCACCGCTTTACATATTCCTCCGCAATACCCTCAGTGCTTATCGCTGTCATGTTCCGGTTTGGAGATAAGATAGCCGGAAATCTTATGATAGCAACGCACCATTAACATCATTGGTAACTATAGGCGATGTTAGTTTCTTTCCACCAGGAAAGCTAACTTTTTGTTTGCTATTTTATGATATAAAAAAAATATAAAAAATAAGTCCTGAAACAAATTAAGAAAAAAAAAAGTGCGTTTATTTTTGAAAGTTATTTTTAATTACAATAATTCTGTAGAGTACAATATATGAGTATATTTAATCAAAAACACAACTTGATCGAAACTGGACTGGATTTGTCAACGGATTTGCCACCTGTCACAATTTGAGATTTGGCACCGTGAGCTGATCGTAGTCACTAATTGTACTTTCGCATTAAATTAAAATACTATCGTTTCGTTTGCAGGAGCAACAGCCAGACATATGGAACTTCTAAAGACACTAAGGCTCACCATATTTCCACAGTTGTCGGATAGCGATTGATATGTTTAGTGGTTCCACTGTTTTTGTCATTATAATAATCGCTATGATTTTTGGAAGCACAGAGTTGATAAGAACCACCACAAGATCCTAAATTGCTAGTGACATTTTTAGATAAAGGAACAAATATTACTGCTTGACGCGGTGAAATAGGCTAACAATATAATTATGATAAACAAAGTGATGTTTAGTTTTATTATTTATTTTTGTTTAAAAACAACAACAATGAAAGAAAACAAGTATAATAAGAAAAATATCTCCATTACTAGAGATTTATTTTAGAGAAGCCGTTACTAGAAAAAATTAAACACAAAGACGATGTGCAATTAATTAAATTAAATTTTAAGCAAAAAACTTTCAAAAAAGAATACAATATGACAAAATTAAAACAAAATGTAGACATATGTATGAATGTATTAAATTAACATACTTATTAAATTCGATACGAAACGAAAAGCAATCTATATTTTTTTTAAAACAATTATGTAGTTATTCCGTGCTTTATTAAGCCTTTACCCCGATTTTAAACTTATATCCCGAAATTAGTCTTCTAAACCCTGGCAACCCTAAACCGTTCTCTCGTATGCTTATTTAAACAAGATGCAAATAACACGCAGTAAATTCCATATTAATACTAAAAGGGCAAGTTAAAAGCTTTCGTGGTTAATTCTACCACACATTTGACACACTTTAACTCCACAACAACATTACGACGCACGTAATAAGGTATAAATTACCGTCAACAAGCAGTTAATCCAACTTTCCCCAGCCTGATAAACTCTTACACCGATAACTGAGATTTACGACCTGTTATCATGTAAAAGTTCTCGATGTACGTGTTGGATATAATTTTTAGTAGATGTATGGTAATTACTTTGTTTGATTTAACCGTTTCTCGTCCAATATCTCGTTGGCTTCTAATCTAGCTTCTGACTTCTGTAAAGCTAAGGACGCATAAAAGCTTAAAATCCATCAAATATTTTTGAAGTGAAAACTTCTTTAGGCGCGTTGAGCGTTTTGGTAGAGGGTAAAATCCTCGGTTCGCGTCACCGACATGCTAATGATAATAGTATATCTATAGCTATGTTTTGCATATAGTTTTAATTACTCTCAACTTAATAGTTCCGTTTTCACTTCTATCGGCAGTCCCACGACTGCTACTGTTTTTTTATTGCTCGAAATCCATAGTAATATTGTAAATGCGAAAGTAACTCTGTCTGTCTGTCTTTTCTTCACACCTAAACCACAGCATCGATTTGGATGAAACTTGGCACAAAGGTACCTTGAAACCCGAGAAATTCTTGTTTTTATCCCAGAAATCCCACGGGAACGGAAACTATACGGGTGAAACCCTAGGACTTTTATTTTAGACATTTTTTCACGTGGACGAAGTCGCGAACACAACTAGTAGGATTATATTTAGGATTTTGCAATATAGACTTTTGCCAGATTCACAACGTTTTGTTTTGTTTAATTTAATTCCAGCAAACAAGCAGATGGCTCTCCTGATGGAAAGAGACAACCATCGCCTATAGACACCAAAGATGTTAATGGTGCGATGCTATCCTTGTGTTTATGAAAAACTTTTATAATACCGCGGGCTGCGGGTTGCAGCTTTTAGATTATCTATACACATAATTAAATCGTAGGAAAGTCAAAACTGTAAATTGAATATTTTTTTAAAAGAATACTAATATCGAAGCCAAAAATATAGTTTTTAGAATTTTTGTCTGTTTGTCTGTTTATCTGTTTGTCTGTATGTATGTCCGGGGTAAACTCAAAAATACTGCATAGATTTACTTCAAATTTTGCATGAATATTACTTATAGGTCGGGTCAACATATAGGCTACATATTATCACGCTATCACCTATGGGGGAGGAGCTGTGCGGAGTAAACGAAGTCCGCGCGGACGAAGTCGTGAGAAACAGCTAGTATATTATATAAAATATACTGTTATTCTTTAATCGGTTTCATGTTCTTTATAAAACTATTATCGTAAGTGTCGCTCCGGGCCTCTTTTTAAAAAGGATAGAACAACTGCCTTACTTCTAGGCATATTGTAAAAGGCGAGAGAAGGATCATGACTGCTGATCACTAACATACTAACATCATGACTACTTATTACTAAAGGTATAAAACAAAAATAAAGATATACACTCATGTCGTTACGGAAATTAGAATAAATATTCTTCGGGTTCCTCTTAAGGAATTTAGAGTTTAAAAATGTTGCGTATAAGTTTTATTATACGGAGTAATTTGTTTGATTAAACCTTTTTCCGTCCAATATCAGTTCTATCGGTCCATGCGTATGCGCATATTGTATTAATTGTTGGTTCTCACGCAACAGTTTATAAGAAGATGATATTGACACCTGAAATTATGTTCTGGAAATCAATAGTAATATAATATGGTTTCGAGATTCTAAGGATTGTAAGTCTACTAGCAGTTACTCACGACTTCTTTCCCATGACCAAAAAGTATTACCATTACGACACAATGGCAAGCATTGACGCTATTGCGATAGGAATAGGTAAGGCGGTGGTACCAAATACCCGGGCGAGGCATTACGGGATTCTACCATCTAGTAGTCGCGATGGTAGTAACACGTATAACCAATCAGTCGCCTTTTACGACCTACCAGGCAGAATGACAGGTGGTCTATTCTTCAAAGGAGCCCGGACCAGACGAGGGCTTATAAACATAACGAAAGATTTATGATAGAATATTATAACATATTAATTATACTATCTTTTAATATTCGTAGTATTTAAATGACTTTAAGAAAGTTAAAAAATAATTATAAGAAAATTAAGATCCGCATCCGTATTCGCGGATCTTAACAGCAATAATCCGTATTCATATCCGTATTAGCGGATCTAGTTTTTTAACGACGCGGCACATCTCTAGTACCTTCTTTTTTCTTATATCATAAGATAGCAAACAAGCAGATGGGTCTCCCGATGGAAAGAGTCAACCATCGCCTGTAGACACCAAAGATATTAATGGTGCGCTGCTATCTTGTGGCGAGGTCTAATGCCACATGCATAAGTGTACCGGCTACCTTACCCTCCAATCCGGAACACGACAGCGACAAGCACTGACGCTATTGCGGCAGGAATGGGTAAGGCGGTGGTACCAGATCCGGGCAAGACAATTCAGAATTCTACCACCTAGTGGCCACGATGGTAGTGACTCGATAGCCAATCGGTCGCCTTTTACGACCTGCCTGGCAGAACGGCAGTTGGCCTATTCTTCAAAGGAGGCCGGGACCAACACGTCCCTACATGTGTAGAAGCAGATGATTCTTCTGACAGCAAGAGATAGGATTCAAAAGTTCTGCTGTCATCTCCTTTTTAAAGGGGCCTTTTTTATAAAGAGGCAACTGACAAGGGGAATAAATGAGAATTAAAGTAAAGTATCTTCACGCCCATATCCCCGAAGGGGTAGGCAGAGGTACAACAAGTGTACCCACGATTAGCCGAAGATACTTAGTCCCACAAATGTGATAGGTGGCAAGCCTATCGCCAACCGGGCACTTTCCAATCCCGGACAACTTTGTGTTTCTCAGAAAACTGAAAAAACACTTTTTTTTAAAGTGCCCGACCCGGGAATCGAACCCGGGACCTCATGTAGTCAACTCCAACGCTGGACCACTAGACCACAGAGGCAAAATGAGGATTTATAAGTCATGAACGTAGTTATATTTCATATACATTTTTATCGTTCACAAAGTACCTGCAAAGACACGGCATACCAGTGCTCGTTGAATCCCAGGTAGGTACAACAAACCAAAATGAAGGTCACCTACTTTTGTCCTGTCAAATAAATTTAATCTTGTTACATGACGCAAGACGCATATTATGGTGTGTATTTAATGAGTTTAAGTTGTTTTGCCATTAGCCTTTTTAAATACATAAAAAGTGAGCGTCATTAGAAGTGGCCACTCACAGTCGTTGCCAAGATTCCACGGAAACTGCTAGTATTATTTAATAATAAACAGTACCATATTTTCTTTACACTATTTCGTGGTAATGCCACTTATATTATTAATGTGTATGTTTTACTGTTCGGCCGCACCTGCGTGTATCGTCCCGAAGATATTAGCGCGCTAAAATCCTTTGACGCACCACGCAATAAGACACACTCAGTACGAATGTTTGCGACGATAGCCGATAATATCCGGTCACATCTGCATTTATCGTGTCATTGTGCGAAGCTTTGAGACAATAGACGCAAGTGCAACCGCAGCATAATAGGCAAAGAGATAATATATTATAGTAGAGAGTCACGAAAAGTGATTTTGCCGAATATACGGCCAGGCTCTTGGCCGAATACAGAATATTCGGCTTCCAAATATTATTTTTTAAACTTGCTGTATTGTATTCCTAAAATATTGTTTATCTGTTTTATAATACAATAACCCCTAACATAAAATGCATAAAACAATGTTTTCATTCATAATTTACCCATGGTAAATTTTAAGTAAAGTCCGACTTTTCTCATGATAAGTTGTTCGGTATTCGACCGACTACTTTGCAATATTCACTCTGCCTAACCTGCAAGGAAACCAGTGTGATGATGTTTATTTTTGCTTATATCATGACTTGAAATGAACTTTTTGAACTGCGATCTCATATCGTGACTTTCAAACGTCAACTTTTATAAGAATGTGACAGAGTGACGGCTGAACGAACCGTAAGATGATATTTATTTAAACATTTTATTAATCGAAGCCCTGTAACTGATTGCCTAGTGGTTTAGTGATTAGCCTATTCTATACTTTGAAAAAAGACTTAGAACTAAGGTCCCGGGTTTGATTCCCCGGTTGAGTAAGCCGTTATTGATATTTTTTCATAGTTAGAAAATAAAAAAGTCTGGTATTATGTCATCAAGCACTCCCGTGCCTCGAATGAGCAGGTAGAGCTGGTGGCCGAAATATGTAGTTGTTATCAGGGGAGTGAAATACTACGATAATTACTAACGTAGCCAACCGGGAAACAGGTGAATTGTGGTGTCTGGTACACCATTCATCGACATTCGGTTCACGCAATGGCAAAAGCATTAAATCAGTATCGGAGCCCATCAGTAAAATAAGCAATTGCTTAGGGCATCACGTCTTTGGGGGCACCAAAAAAAAATTACTGACAAACGAACGGTAAAGCTGTTTAAAAATCCGAGCGTTTTGAAATTGACTAGAGCATTGATGTTAACATAATGACCTGTCTAAAGTATACATCATAATATAATATACTAGCTGTTGCCCGCGACTTCGTCCGCGCGGACTTCGTTTATTCCGCACAGCTCCTCCCCCGTAGGTGATAGCGTGATAATATGTAGCCTATATGTTGACTCGACCTGTTAGTAATATTCATGCAAAATTTGAAGTAAATCCATGCAGTACTTTTTGAGTTTACCCTGGACATACATACAGACAAACAGACAAAAATTCTAAAAACTATATTTTTGGCTTCGATATCGATTGTAGATCACGCCCCAAGTATTCTTTTAGAAAAATATTCAAAGTACAGTTTTGACTTTCCTAAGATTTTATTGTATAGATAATGTTATTAATATTTAATCTATACATATATATTTTGACCGCCCCGTTGGTCGAGTGGTTAGCGACCCTGACTACGAAGTCAATGGGGTCCGGGTTCGATTCCCGGCAGGGACAGGCATTTGTGTGATGAGCACAGATGTTTGTATTTATGGGTATGGGTGTTTATTAAATATATTAAAGTATTTATATATGTATTTCTATGTATTAGTATCGTTGACTGACACCCACACTACAAGCATATAATTTGCTTACGTGTGTAATTTGTCCAGTGATATTTACTTATTTATTCCTTTTTTTAAAAAAAAAGCTATAATATTTAGAAGTGACATCGGCTACTTTTTTGCCCAAATGTCCAAAGAGGAGTTATGATTTTGGATCATGCGAACGGAGTCGCAAGTAACTGCTAATCTATTAATAAATACGATTTTTTTAAAGACCGATACATGTTTAATTATAGGGGGCACGAAGAGGTGTGGATTATTTAAGCTATTAAGTACCTAGTCTTAATATGGCACAGCGTGCAAGTGGGACAAAAGAAATGTCCATCATACAGGTAATAAATAATATTGAAAGCTTAGGTACCACTGAACTAGACGATGGCAAACCGTTAAAGACTTTATTCACGCTAAATAATAAATATTACTGGACAAATAACACGAATTGATCTAACCCCAAAGTAATCAAATTATTTGTTTACTAGCTGTTGCCAGCGACTTCGCCCGCGTGGACTTCGATTATTCCGCTCAACACCTCCCCGCTAGGTGATAGCGTGATAATATGTAGCCTATATGTTGACCCGACCTGTTAGTAATATTCATGCAAAATTTGAAGTAAATCCATGCAGTACTTTTTGAGTTTACCCCGTACATACATACAGACAAACAGATAAACAGACAAACAGACAAATAGACAAAAATTCTAAAAACTATATTTTTGGCTTCGATATCGATTGTAGATCACGCCCCAAGTATTCTTTTAAAAAAATATTCAATGTACAGTTTTGACTTTCCTACGATTTTATTATATGTATACATGTAATGGTTGTTAGTCAACAATACTAATACATAGAAATATATATATATATATATTTATTTATATATATATATATATATATATATATATATATATATATATATATATATATATATACTGCTACAGATATAACAAATACTCAAACCCAGAAATACAAACATCTATGCTCATCACACAAATTTTAGTCCCTGTCGGGAATCGAGCCTGAGCCCCCTCGATACGTAGTTAGGTTCGCTAACCACTCGACCAACGGGGAGGTAAATATATACGAAAATACTGGTAATAGTATACTACTATCAGATATAACGCCCACACACCAGTAGAGTGTAGGCTAACGAAATATAACCAATATTAATCAAAATATCGAGAGCAAATGCGGTAAACTAATACTAATCAATTATTTATTATACAGCTCGTAATTTAACCTTATTAACTTGGTCATAAGGGTCATATTGTTGACCAAGCTTATAGTATTAAATTAATGTTGAGTACTAACGTATCTGGTAAATAAACATGAGTTTGTCGTTAAGCACTATCGAATTATAACAATAAAATTTATGAATTACAATTATTACCCATTATTGGTAGCGGTTGTTTTATATGTCTTGTTGTTCTTGGTTTAACCTACGTAAGTTTTGTTATTTTTATGTTTTTTTACATACTAGCTGTTGCTTACGACTTCGTCCGCGCGGACTTTGTTTACTCCGCACAGCTCCTCCCCCTTATGTGATAGCGTGATAATATGTAGCGTATATGTCAGTAATATTCATGCAAAATTTGAAGTAAATCCATGCAGTACTTTTTGAGTTTCCCCGGACATACATACAGACAAACAGAAAAAAATTCTAAAAACTATATTTTTGGCTTCGATATCGATTGTAGATCACGCCTCAAGTATTCTTTTTAAAAAAATATTCAATGTACAGTTTTGACGTTCCTACGATTTTATTATATGTATAGAAGATTCTTAGCCGCGTGTTGACCGAGGGCTCCTTTCCTAGAATAGATCAAATGTCTTGCTGCTAGGCTTCTCATAAGAGGCGAAAAAACTAGTGTTCGACCGAACTTTCGATTTCGGTTTCGGCTAGTTTCGGCCAAAAATCAAGTTTCGGCGGAAGTTTCGGTTTCGGTTAAAATTGGCTGAAACTGTTGCCAAAACGAAACTAACTTCGGAAGTTGTCGTACGCGCTCGCCTAACTTCGTTACTCGCGGCAGCGCTTTGGCGGACCCTGTCGGCCCTGTCCGGGATTTGTCGTACGACGTTCGGATAGCTCTGTAGCAACAAAATTTAGTCAGTGCGTGAGCGCCCGACACAAACATTCGTTAGAAGTTATGTTTTGATGGAAGTGATTACATGTATGCTTTTGTTTCGTTTCTGTACTTGAATGATTTATACAGTTTGACATTGAGTCAGTAAATTTGTTTTATTGTTATTAGCAAATCACATGTAAAAAAGAGATTGTAAATAAAAAAATTTGGAGTGATTAGTTTGTTAAATTACGTTTTGTAGGTAAACTTATAAACTTCTTTCAAGGTTTGTTTTTTATTCCGATGACCTATTGATGTAGTTTTGGCGCATTAGCATTGTCTCAAAGAGAAAAAATCCTATTTGGCAGTACTTCGACAAATGTTTCAGTGATATTCCAAAAGCTGTTTGCAAGATATGTAGCAAGTCCTGTTCATTAGGAAGCTACGAACCAAAAAAATAAACAGTACACGGACTGAAACTGCATTTACCAAAATGTTGTCACGTGGAATACAGGCAAATACAAAAACGATTATCAGAATTAAACGATTTTAAAGGTATTCATTACTAGTGTAATGATTATTTTGAGGTAAGAGGTAAAAGAGACTGATGATTCTTCTAAATACAAATACAAACCAAATTATTGATTAATAAATGAAACAATAACAAAAGTATACTCAATATATTTATTTAAAATTATTAATAAATGATCACAAAAAATATATTTTTTATAAAATCGGTGGCAAACGGACAGAAGACTCACCTGATGGTAAGTGATTACCGCCGCCCATAGACAACTACACTACCAGGGGTCTTGTAGTTGCGTTGCCGGCCTTTTAAGAATGAGTAGGATCTTTTCTTGAAGGTCCCTAAGTCGTATCCGTTCGGAAAAAATTCTGCCGATAGCTGGTTCCACATAGGAGCAGTACGAGGCAAAAAGTGCCTCGAGAATCCTGCGGTTGTGGACTTCCAGACATCGAGATGGTGAGGATGAACTTTGAATTCTGCTGGGATTCAATTTCGACACAAGTTTGTTCCTGCACTCATTGACGTGTGACGTGGCCAGAATGCTGTACTTTCATCCGCATAACAATGAATGTTGCTTGATCGCAATTTCATTTCATTGTCATTAATATACAGAAGAAACAGCGTAGGCGATAGCACATAGCCTTAAGGAACACCAGCATTGAAGTTTAAAGTCAGAGCATGTGCCATCAACAACGACCTTATTACTCCGATTCGTCAAAAAACTGGTGATCCAATTTTCCAGGTAGCCCATTGGATGTGAGCTTGGAGAGAAGTGTCTTATGCCATACCCCATCGTAGGCCTTCGCTATTTCCAAACTAACTACCAATGCCCTGTCTCTTATTCTCCACTGCCTCCGCCCAACGATGTGTTAAGTAAAACAGAAGATCACCAGCTGAGCGTCCACGACGAAAACCGTACTGACGGTCACTAATCAGCTTGTGCTCCTCTAGATACATCAGAAGCTGGCAGTTGATAATGGACTCCATACATATACAGTGTTTTCATTTCATGTACCTAATTATTGCACAATAATGGGTAAAATGCACCAAATTTAAGTATTTTAAAGTATTTTATCCTTGACCATGTGAGTTTTGATTTCGGTTTTGGCCGAAAATGAAGCCATGGCCGAACATTCGGTTTCGGCCAGAAAACCAGTTTCGGTCGGATAAAACGCTAATGCGTCACTAACATCGTAACTATTCACATTTTAAATTTTATTACATTTTAAATTTTATATAGTAAGTATACCGACCACTGATATTTGACAAAAAAAATGCGGGCGTATTTACGTACACACGCACACACACATACCTACATAGAAACTAGCATTCATAATATTTTGTGGGATTATCTTTAATGCTTTTTATGTGTATATCAGTCGCTAGGGTTCCTGTTTCATAATCACTAATAACTTGCTACAATCTTAACTGTTATTACCAAATAAAGCAATAAATACTTCATCGGTATTTTTCGATAAATTGTCTTCTTAATTAAAATATATGAAGTGATACCTTCTATTCAAATTATGTTCAATGGCCGATTAAATGGCTTCTTTGATATGAATGTGCGATGAATAATATGTTTGTCGCTGTGAATAGCTCACACCTCGCTTCTGTGCTTAGACATTTAAATTTATAGCAGTTAATATAGCAATTATCTGACCCCTCACTTATTACGGTATTAGATAAAAAAAGCTTCCTGAACTCGAAATAAATCATTTTTATTAAAGAGACTTGTTTTCACTGTATAAATAATTCTTTTTTTCGGTGTTAAGTATATTTTATAGCGGAGCGAAGATCACCAATAGTTTGAATGGAGGTCCGTTAACAACTGAAAAGAACGGTCGTTTAGTAGTTTATTATAAAAATGTTTATTTCTGTGTTAAGTATATTTAATAGCGCAGATCACCGTTTGAGTGGAGGTCTTAAAAATAAGAAAATGCTCGCAAATTATTTTATTTATAAACTTATTTTATGATTTTATTATTATTATTAAAATGTTTATATTATGTTCAAGAACAAAATAAAAACCACTGGACCACTTTTTTATAGAAGAGGGAGCTAACGGACTGGAGTCTTATCTGATGGTGATTACCACGGAATTATTGTAAAGGTTATTATCGCCGCGCATAGACAACTACACTACCAGCAGGCTTAGGATAAGCAACATGATAAAATTTTATCGACCTCGTTTTCTCGACTTTTATGTCACTTTCTCGATTCGCTAACGCATTTGACACTTGATTCGACATGATACTTCAAAGGAAGAGAAAATGATCAATTTTACTCGACGGTAGTTATTTTCTCTATCGATCGAAACGTCTTGCTGTCATTTTATCGATTTGTCATTTGACACTTCGTTAAAATTTGGTTAAAATGTTGATAACCTTATCCACTATTTCATATTATTATACTTTAATTATACAATAATTACAAAACTTTTTGATTTCTATTCATTTTATTAAATATAGATTTCGGTCCAGTGTTGGCAGTAGTATGTATGGCAGGCAGGCAGGCAGTATGGCATATATGTATTTAATAGTGGTGGCAGTTCCATATTATACCTATTATGTGCTAAATATCTACGGTTAACGGCAAGCCTGCAAAATACAAAGAAGGCACATAGGAAATTTGTGTGATCTTTTTACACAACGGACGGAGCATTCCAATCACTATAGCGCTTCAATAAACCCAATAACCATGGCTCTCTAAATAATATAGACCCTTGTGAATTTTGAGGTTTAGCGCCACACACCGATCAAGGCATGCCTCTTTAGTTAAAGGTAAGTGAACATAAGAGACTTGTAATTCAGTTTCTAGCAGATATGACAGCCATCCAACTTCATTAACTGTAATAACAGAATATCTTTGTAGTAAATACTAATTTGACTTAGGTGAACTCAATAAAGTTATATTGTTTCAAAAGTTATCTGTAGTTTTTCGAGTTTCTTTTTTAAACAGTTAATATGTTACATATACATGTCAAGTGTATGTTAAATTTCAGCTGGATACAAGTAATAATCCTTTTCTTGGTGGTCAACTTTTCACAATACTTACAGCCACATACCAACAAACAACAACAATGCTTACATCATAGAATAATGATGCAAATGTGTTATTCCTCTAAGGCTTGCATTGATTATGTATTTAAGGAGTTTTTACTACCCATTCAAGTTATATTTAGTCAAAAAAAGTATTTGTTTTAATCAGTTATTTTCAGACCAGGTTCCATGTATGATTAACATACTACTATGATGTATTATTTTCTGTAATATTCATAACTTAAAATATCCAATATGACACATGTAGTTCTCAATTACCTAGGTACCTACATGTGTAAACATTATAATTTGATATTTGTCTACATTTAAAGATAATTTACCATACAGAAAGGCAGTCAGTTCTTGTTATTATTGTTTATTACAATAATATATGTCAATAAAAAATATAATTATTATTTGCAGATAAGACTTCAACTGCAGAATTTTTAATATTACTGACAAATATCCTAGAAGAACAAATGATGCCCTCATATGGCATAATTGAAATGGATGAAATGCGAAGACTACACAATAGAAGATATTGACGGATCCTATGTATACTGGTGCAACTTGCAAAACAACAGAAACCATTTTCTTGCCTCAAAAGCCTTAAAATTACCTTACATTTGTCCTAATGTAATAAAGTATTTGAAAATTTGTACAAATTTTCAAATACTTCTATTGATTTATGTCAAAACTAGCTGTTGCCCGTGACTTTGTTTGTGCAGACTTTGTTTACTCCGCACAGCTCCTCCCCCGTAGGTGATAACGTGATAATATGTAGCCTATATGTTGACCCGACCTGTTAGTAATATTCATGCAAAATTTGAAGTCAATCCATGCAGTACTTTTTGAGTTTACCCCGGACATACATTGACTTTCCTACGATTTTATTATATGAAGGTATAGATTACAAGCTACAGAACATTTAATCCGGCCTCCAGTAAAGTTGTGTCATTGCACTTGCACAAGTATACGTAGGACCCTTCGATATGATAATTACAAGTATTTTCTTTTAGAAGTGTTTGTTTTTTTGTTGTTGTTGTTGTTACTTTTGTTGTTGTTTTTTAATCAAAGTGATTTTGGTAGTAACAATACTAAGTGGATTATTGGTATAATAAAATACTTTAGTGTTGTATAAGATTTATTTAAAAAAATATATACTCTAGGCAAATCTTCTATCTAAGTATTAAATAATTTTATATAATAAAAATGAAACTTATAGTCATCAATGTCTAATTTTAAGTATAAGTTTAATGACACACTATTCATAGTATTTAATGTTTTAATGCCAAACATAGATTTTACTATATGGAAAAGTCTTGAGAAATAATTTTTATTTTCTTTAATAAAGTTACAAAATGAATAAATCACACAAAATACAAAATGAATAATTATAAAAAGTGTGTAATATGAATCAGTCTTGTAATGAAAATTAAATTTGAGTTTTAAAAAATATACAAACACATCTACTTTACTAAACTAACAATTATTATTAATGTTTGTATTCTCAGAATAGATAAATAATTTTCACAATTTATCACCTTATGACTTAAATTTATTAACATGTATCTTTGAATTTTCACTAATGTAACAAACTTATAGAAGATTACACACACTATATTAAAGCTATTATATTTTAAATTTAAATGTTTTCTACAATTTAAATATCTCTTGTTATCTCGCATAATTAATCAGTAATGAAAATTCAATATCAAAAATTAGTTTAGTATATAGTATGAGTAGTATGGAATTTCACTTGAAAATAAAAAATCAACAAGTAAAATATTTTTTCCTAAGGTAACATTAACTTTCTATTAATTTAAATTTATAAATTACACATATTAGGTACATTAAGACTATCATGTTATAAACTTAATTGTTTTCTACAAATTAAAATTTATTTTTCAATCTTGCACAACCATTAAAAACAGCAAGAAAAATATAATATTCAGCATTAACTTATAAATCTTCTTAATCAACAATTTCAAAAAATGTAATAAATAGAAAGGCTTCTTTATTCTATTTCCATTACTCGCTGTTTAGTCAACCTGTAAACAAATATATCTTATCAAAATGTTGTTATATATGTTTACTTAATATATTTTTTGTCAGTTAACTCAGGACTTATGACTCCAGTCTTGCATGTTGCATTTTGTGTAGTGTTATATAGATTTGCATTGTAAATTATATAATGGGGTCGAAAAAACAATTGGTTACATTTATAAAAGGGAGTGAAAGAAGCCTACACTATTCTCCAGAGAAAGCTTCTCATATTATTCAGAATTTTTTTACAAGAATCAAGTTTTTGATATAATCTTGAATTTATGATATTAATTTTGTAAAAAACCACAACTTTTACAATGAAAGAAATATATTAAAATATGTTTAAAATTTGATTCTTTCAGTCTACCTTGTTAGATGATTTGTCATGGAGATATGTATGTAAATAAATACTTACACAGTGTTCCATTGTTTTCCTTTCTTCCTCTAGAAACTATAATGTATGAAGTATTTGTAGAATATATGGTGTTATATTATGCTTTCCCAATATTAAAGACTTTAATCTTTGGTGCTACAAGTCTAGTCCATGAATCCACCATGGTGACAAAGTTAATTTATGCTTATTACTTCTTATCCTGAAAAGAAAATCATAATTATTTTTAATAACCTATATAGACTTTTAAAAAATATAAGTATAAAGAAGTACACTACTTACGTTTTATTTTGTGTTCCCATTTCACATACCTAACACAATTTAATTTTGTACTAGAATCGGAAGAATGATGATGATTTTAGAGATGTGAGAACCAAACAGTATAAATCAATAATTCCTTGTACGTAATGGTTAGATAATTAATTTATTTATAATTAATTACAAAATACAAATTAGTTAAAGTACAATACTTTTTGACGTAATGTAAATAAACTTTTAATTTTTCGTATAGAGAAAATAATTCTACGAATTCTCTTGCTACTCAGTGTTACCAACTCTATTCAAAATTACAACTACTTACAAGGTTTTCTACAAAATTCAGTAGAAAACTAAATGTAAAATAAAAGGTTAATTTAAAGCTGGTGCTTATTTTGTATTATTTAATGTTACTATTAATAACATATACTCAGGAAAAATAATACATAAAAATATATTATAATAATCAAAATATTATTTAATCAATCAAAAATAACAAAAAAATCGAGTGTAGCTCACACTCGTTTTTTCGTTAGAAGTAAATGTAAGAAGACAAAATAAAATAAAATTTATATACTCTTTGAGTAAGTCTTTGAATCAAAGAGAGATAAACTGAAAAGTCGAAGAAAAATGTTTTTCGTTCTTGAGATGTAAATCACAGACCGTGGTCCCACAAACTAACTTTTTTTTGATTAACAACAAGCTGAATATTTGTGAAAAGCTTCATTTTAACGAGACAACCGTCTTTTCTATTTTCGAAAAATCTCGAATCGGGTAACTAATAAAGTTAATGCTGCGAAGATATTGGGTTCGGTAAATAATAAATATTTATTAATAACAATAATTATTTTTCGACTTTAATCGCTTGATTATATTATGAAAACTACGATGAAACTTTTGTCCTACATATTTGATGATTTTTCTGAGAATCCCACTTATGAGATTTTTAAATTGATATTAATCAATTTAAAAATAACCTAATTTTCTCACAACAGCTTGTTAATTATTATTGTAATTCAACGGTAACTTTGTCATACACGTAAAGTGGAAACTTTTCTTAGTCTGACACTCTAAAGTTTCCCTATTTTATCTATCTTTATTAGTTACCCGATTCGAGATTTTTCAAAGATAGAAAATATGGTTGTCTCGTCAAAACGAAGCTGTTCACAAAAATTCAGTTTGTTCTTGGAGACCACGGTCTAACAGTAAGTCTAGGTTGGATTGCTTGCATCTGGCTGATTTTTGGAGCTATTAATAGATAACATTATTTGTAACATAAAATACTGTGAATTGTATTCTGTTCTATATTATTTTCTAGTTGGCATAATACAATACATTTATGTTTGTTTATCGTAATGCATTTTCGTGTCATTGTCAAATCACAATTCTATGGAAGTTTCTCATCAAAAAAATTAATCAAAAATGTTGATTGATTAGTCTAAAAGATGTTAATTTACTCAATAATGTTAGAATTATAATTGAAAGGAATAATTATAGTGGAAAAAAATAGCTTGTTAATAATAATTGTTACGCACTTTTACGCATAATTAGTTACGCAGTTATACACCCAGAAATAAATACACGCTGGCATCTTAATTGCCCTTTACATTAAAACATCTTATGAATCATAATTCATTGTTTAACTAGTTTTGATGGTCAAAACTAAAAAGAGAGAATAATTCAAAAACCTGTAAAATATCTTTAATTACAATTGTAAATAGGTACGGCTACACTAGGCTTTGGTTATATTTCCTTCGACTCTGACAAAGAAGAGAAATGATGACAGGAAGTTATAAATGTAAACAAAAGCTCATAATGATTAACACAAGTTAAATGCACCAAAGGTGTATCTTAAAAATCAGAATTAGTATAATATCTATGTCTTCTAGTGACAACATTTATTTCTCTATTCGAGTAAACTTTTTGTTTAATTTATCTATGACGTTTTAAATGTTTATCGTAGCATGCTTAATAACGTCCATCGAGATATTAATAAATGTCAAGCAAACGTCACTTTCTCGATCGATATATATCTCGTGGTGCTTATCCTAAGCCTGCAGGAGTCATGCAGTTGCGTTGTCGGCCTTTTAACTATGTGAGCTCGTTTGATAGAACATGCGATTGTAAATATATGCTATCACCTGCCTGCTTTTCTGGGCGTAAACTCATTGACTGTAATCAAGAACGTCCTATCATTTACGAAATCACTTGTTAACACTGTATGTCAATTTTCACTATTGTAATCGGTCTTGCCGTTAGTAATTATAGGACAGACAGACGTACAAACAGACAGTCAGAAAAACTTTAACCATTTTGATATGGTCAGTGAATAACTCACCATATACGAATAACGAATATTTATCACGAAACTTGACGAGAAACATGTATTGATTCCCTCGTGTTCGTCCGGGTTTCTATGAAGAATAGGCCAAATGCCGTTCTGCCTGGTCGTAAAAGGCGACTGATCTCACACGGGTCTGGTACCACTGCCTTATCTATTCCTGCCGTTGTAGCGCCAAAACTTGTCACTGTCGTGTTTCGGTTTGGAGGGTAAAGTAGCCGGTAAACTTATGCATGTGATATTAGACTTTGCCACGAGATAGCAACGCACCATTAAAATTTTGGGTGTCTATAGCTGTTAGTTAACTCTTTCCACCAGAAGAAAATCATAGTAAGATGAAATCCACTAAAAAAGAAAGAAAATAAAGTCAAAATAAGAGGAAAAATAAATCACGGGCGATTTAAGTTGCTATCAGTGAAAAAAGAATCTACTTTTGTAGGAGATAAAAATAAAAAATCAAAAAGTCAGATTTTCAAATTTTTCGCATATTTTGAGGTTATAATATGAAAAAAGTGTGTACACAAAAGTTGTAGATAACTTTACCATTAAACTTTTTCCGATAGGACTCGTGGTTTTGCCAAAAATCGTGATAAACTGTTTTTCCCCCTTCAAAGTCTCCCCTCACACTTCCTGAACCAAAATAAGAGGTAAAATAAATTACAGGCTATTTGAGTAGCCTGTAATTTATTTTCCCTCTTATTTTGGTTTTATTTTCTCCCATTTGCAATGGGTTTCATCCTACTACACTTTCCTTTAGTTTTTGATTAATTATTAATTGGTAAAATTTTATTGTTTTTCTTTCTTCTCTACATAGGTAGAGAAGAAAGAAAAACAATAAAATTTCACCAATTACAATTATTCATTTAATCACAAGTTTGTAACACGTACACTAACAAACACTTGTGTTGTGTATTAATATGTATATGGATTAACTAATTAACAAACCAAATTGAACTTTTTTTATACGAAGTTTTTATTTATAATGAACGACGTTATAAACAGTTTCCATTTTATATAGATAATGCTCACAATTTACCGTGAAAACATATTAAACTCATCTGAGTGCTAAGTGTGAGTTTTTCTTTCGCATTCGATCGTGAGCGCATTTCGAGTTTACTAGGAATTTGTATGTGATTTGTACAGCGCCACCTAGTGGTAAACTGGTTTCTCACGTTTACCACTAGGTGGCGCTGTACAAATCACATACAAATTCCTACTAAACTCCAAACGCGCTCACGATCGAATGCGAAAAGAAAAACTCACACTTAGCACTCTGTTTCTATTTGTGTTTGTATGATAATACATTCGAATTGCACACCGCTTGTTTAAAGTCCATTTAAAATAACATTACTTATCGTTCAACTGTCATACATTGATGGGATGAATATAATTGGCAATAATCAATGCATAATTTGCCTGATCATGCAACACAAGTGTCTTGGCGCTATTGCGAAATCATAATTACATTTTTTACTGAAACCGCCAACGCTCCATCGAAATTAACCTTTTGCTTACAAACCTACATTTAAGTGGCAATCACATCACGACTTACGTATGTTATATTCGTGTAAACAAAGATGTGAAAAATAATAGCTTTATTTAGTACTACGATAATTTAATATAGTAGTAACACACATATAAAGTAACTATTTAGTTACTATATACGCGTGTAAACAAAGTATTCTTAGGAAAAAAGCTGTTATCCAAGACGTTTTTTTATTTAAAGATAATAAAATAAAACTATTTCGCGTGGACGAAATCACGGCCAACTACTTATCACTTCGTAAAAACAAAAAGTATAACTGCAATTTCGTGACATGGTTGGCAAAATTAAGAAAGCATTACAAGCAATCGCGTATTATAAAATCATTAGTGGAAGGAGGTCGAATGTTTTTTGTCAGCCCTATTACTTTAATTTATATCTTATATTGCCTCCCATATATCTCACGAGATGGACAAGTTATTTTTAATACAATCTGTAGAAAAACTTAGAACTGGTTAGATGTGTCGGTTGAGCTTATTTCTATTAGTATAAGAATGTAAACAAGCAAATTTCTTATTATATCGGAAGATAATAACAATAACAAGCAGATGGCCAAAATGTTAATGGTGCGTTGCTATCCTTAAGGTGGGGTGTTTGGCTGAGCACTCTGCTCGCCAAAACGCCCGGTGACGCAGTAACAACCTATAAGGTTAACAGCCATTTCGAAAAAAAAAAAATAAGGCGGGATGTTAATGCCACATGCATAATTTTGCACAGTGCACAACACAGTGACAAGCACTAATTCTATTGCGACAGGAATAGGTAAAGCGGTGGTATCAGATCAGGCGAGACAATGCAGAACTTTGTATATATCGGCAGGGGTTTTTCCGAACGGATACGACCTAGGAACCTTCAAGAAAAGATCTTACTCATTTTTATAAGGCCGGTAACGCCATTGATATAAAAAACCCAAGATACACAATCAGTGTATTAAAAAACGTTCTCCAAAAATGAGCGCACAATTTTAAATTTTGTGCTCATTTCAAATAGAACATTGCTTTTAAAACAACTATAAGTCTTGCACTTAAGGTTGGATATGCAAAGACATATGTTTTTGCCATATCTATAATTACTTAAATGAAATTAGGGACACTTTTGACTGTCAGTTTTGTTCGGGACTGTGCATCTAGGGTTTTTTATATCAATGGGTAACGCATTTGCAAGACCTCTGGTAGTTTAGTGAGACTCCTATCCGTTTGGCCGCTTTTCTATATATATTATTATTTGATAATTTGACATCTTATAGAAACAGTTTTAGCCCAAACCTCGTAGACAATTTTACTTTTTATATCATAAGATAGATAGTCTCCTGGTGGAAAGAGTCAACCATCGCCTATAGACACCAAAGATGTTAATGGTGCTTTGCTGTCTTGTGGCTAGATCTAATGCCACGTGTATTTTTTACCATGCCACGTTTACCGGCTACCTTACCCTCCAAACCGGAACACGACAGTGACAAGCACTGACGTTATTGCGGCAGGAATAGGTAAGGCGGTGGTACCAGACGCGGGCGAGACAATGCAGAACTCTATCACGTAGTAGCCACGATGGTAGTGACTCGCATAGCCAATTGGTCGCCTTTTACGACCTGCCTGGCAGAACGACAGTTGGCCTAGTCTTCAAAAGAGCCCAGTACCAATACGGGGATAATATAAGCGTAACAGTATTTATTTCATTTAATATATATATTTTTCTCAAAATAGATATATAAATAATTATAAATATTCACGGAACAAATTACACTTACTGATCTGACTCCAAACCCCAAAGCAAGCAAATTATTTGCTTGTGTTTTGGGTGTTAATCAACGATACTAATACATAGAAATACATATATAAATACTGGAATATATTTAATAAACATCCAAACCCGGAAATATAAACATTTATGCTCATCACACAAATGCTTGTCCCCGTCGAGGATTGATCCCGAGCCCCGTCGATTGCGTAGTCAGGATCGCTAACCACTCGACCATCGAGGCGGTTAACTACCGCTGCTACATTAAAAGATGCAAAGTGATATCATAATCACGACGCGGGCGCAGTTAATTGATTCCATTGACACAGTATCGTTAAATAGGCATCGGAATGCTGATCAATAGATTGCAACTTAATCAATAAAAATAATTCGCGAATTTTATGCTTGTCTTTAAGCTAGTAGTCATTTAAATTAAGATTAATTTATCGTATAAATTAAAACCGTACCTATTCCATTATTTTTACACAGAATTTCTATAGTATAAACCTTTTTTTTATAGTATAAGATAGCAATGAAGCAGATGGGTCTCCTGATGGAAAGAGTCAACCATTGCCTAAAACCCCCAAAGGTGTGTTGCTATCTTGTGGCGAGGTCTAATGCCACATGCATAAGTTTACCGGCTACCTTACCCTCCAAACCGGAACATGACAGTGACAAGCACTGACGCTATTGCGGCAGGAATAGGTAAGGCGGTGGTACCAGAGCCGGGCGAGACAATGCAGAACTCTACCACCTAGTAGCCATGATGTTAGTGTCTCGTATAGCCTATTGGTCGCCTTTTACGATCTGCGTAAACCCGGGAAAAACATGGGGAAAATATAATACCTTTAATACAAACAAAATACCTTTAATACCGTATAAACTTCAAATGCCGTATTATTTTATTGTATCTGTAGTATCATTCTACTAGTCCTACTTCCTACTAGCATGCCAAAATTATTGATAAATTAGATTAACTGTTATGTTGTTAAAGTTAATCAATATTTAACAGTTATTTTTTTATGTTATATCAGTAGCCTATATATAATAAGTATTAGAAGCAGTAAAAACACGAAGCTACCAAAAAAAGGTCATCTAGAATAGTTTTAATAAATTTTAACAGTTATTATTATCACGGTCTTTCGAAATATTTTTAATAACAGTATTATCATAAATCAAGTTAGCGAGCAAAAAAACAGTCTCACAAATATTTTTAATAACCTTATTACCAATGATTATCGTATATCAAGTTATTGGTAATTTTAGTGATGCATAAAAATTACTTTTAACAGTATTTGCTAATATAAATAACAGTTGTTATTTGTTACAAAACTTTAGTACGAAATTTAATATGTTAACTGTTAAGTGATTCATGCCTACTTCCTACTAATACATATTTTAAAAGCGAATATTTGTTTTGTTGGACGGATGTTTGTTACTCGTTCACGCAAGAACGGCCGAACCGATTTGGAAGTTTGGTATACATATAGATTATAAACTGGAATAACATGTAGGACACTTATTATCCAGAAAAATAAGTTAGTTCTGTTAAATTCACCAAAAACTGTTCAAATGCCCGCTGTAGAGCGCAGTTAGTACTAAAATATAAAACCACTAACTGCTTCCTGCAACGTGTGCTGCTATATATATATATATATATATATATATATATATATATATATATATATATATATATATATATATATATATATATATATATATATATATATATATATATTATAACATAAGATAGCAAACAAGCAGATGGGTCTCCTGATGGAAAGAAACACGACAGCGACAAGCACTGACGCTATTCGGCAGGAATAGGTAAGGCGGTGGTACCAGACCCGGGCGAGACAATGCAAAACTCTACCACCTAGTAGCCACGATGGTAGTGACTCGATAGCCAACCGGTCGCCTTTTACGACCTGCCTGGCAGAACGGCAGTTGGCCTATTCTACAAAGGAGGCCGGGACCAACACGGCGGGGGAGGCCGGGACCAACACGGCGGATTATTCCAGGTCATCTAAATGTGTGCCAAATTTAATCCAAATCAGTTCGGCTGTTTTTGTGTGAAAGATTACGAACATACAAACATTCATGATCCATTCATCCAAACATACTTTCGCATTTATAATATTAGTAGGTTAGATTTGCTAGTACTTTACTCTCACTTAAACTTATCAATACAATATTCTTATATTTTCACGTGTCTCAGACATGTTTGCCCACCATACGTAGAGCAAACAACTTCGGACCACAATACAAGTATGTTTTCCTTTCCGCTTTCATTTTTTCCAAGCAGCTCCGTTTTTACGTTGTTCGTTGATGGTATTCAAACTACTTTAAACAAACAAGGGGATCACTACATTCTCCTAATCGCTGCGTTTCCGCACTAATGATTTTAAAAAGGTTTAACGAAGAAATTTTTTTACTATGCGTTACAACTTAGAATAGGACTGTTGCTCCGCATTTTGCAAAAACTTCATAAGTGATGAGTAAGGTGTGCAAAAAAATTCTAACAAAGAAATACTTAAAAAAATATTTTCATTTTAATTTGTATATTTTTTTATTTAGATTCCCATCAGATTATGTTACAAGTATTAAAATAAAGTGTAAAATAACTAACAGGAATTTTATATATACATATATATAGATGAACGGCTAGACTGATATTTTTACTGTTTTTTTATTGATGAATATTGTATTTTAATACTTTTTAGCCTATTCTGGACAAATACAACCCAAACCCACAAAAATCGCAACAAAATTGCCCCCGTCGTTTTTGACTTAGAAGTAGTGTAACTAACACGACTTTCTTATATTTATATAGATGAACAGCGAGACTGATGGTTTTTAATATTTTTTTATTGATGAAAATCATATTATTAAAACGTTTTTTTTTTTTATTTACGTTATTAATTCTTCAGTAAATCAGCAATATTTTTTGAACAAATATTTTTATGCTGACATTACTAATTTCACACTTGTGGTATAAAATTGATAACAAGCGCGATCCTATTCTTAGTTGGAACGTATAGTACACGACTGAAGTGGAAATATTTTTTTGGTTAAATTTTTTTTAAATGAAAACTTCTTTAGCTTGGTTAAGCTATATTTTAGTAGGGACAAGAGTAATGTTTTTTTTATTATTTAATAAGATAACTAATAATCAGATGGCTCTCTTGGTTGGAAAAGATATTGCAATAGCAACGCACCATTAACATTTATTTATTTAATACTTTATTGTACACTTATATAATGACAAAAAAATTAAACGACGTAAGATGTATATTTGCCTTCAAATCTGTTATTTGTGACATTTAAATTTCGTTGTTAGTTACTAATTATTGTAAATACCCTAAGGATGCTTGTGTAAGCGAAACCGGTCGGAAATTAAATATAATTATCTTATTGTGAAATAGTACAAGTGTTATCAGCTAGCAAATATTGTGTTAAAATGAAGTTTCACCAAGTGCCGACGATAAAAAGTGTAGAATAAATTAAACGATACTTAAAATAATGCACAAAAAGTGAGCTTATCCCTAACGATAGAGATTTCTTCCAGCTAACCCAGAAAGTGAAGCTGGGAAAAGAAAGTAGAAGGCATCGTGCACAAGCATAAAGACATTCACAAATAAATAAATTACATTGAAATTCTAATTATTCATACATTACAAGGATAAGATTACACATAGATAAAAAAGATTCTTACTGTCTATAGGCGATGGTTTCTCTTTTCCTAAGACGAGCCATCTGCTTGTTTGCTATATTATAATATAAAAAAGGTTAGTTTTTTGTGTACGGTTTAAAAATTGTCCCAAGTCGCTGTATTAATTAAATGGATTCCCATTTACTGCTCTCTGTATAAAGGATGTGATTCATAATTAAATAAATTGATTGTATCTTTACGCCTGTATCCCCAAAGGGTTAGGCAGAGGTACAACCAGAGCACCCAGACGATTAGCCGAAGATACCTAATTCCTCAATGTGATATTTAACTAGCCTATCGCCAACCGGGAATCATATAATCACCAGCAAAATATTTTCAATTACATTTTGACACTAGCTGCGCCCGCGATTTTGTCCCCGTGAAAAAAAGAACTAGAGTTATCTGCCAGTAAAAGTCCCGTCAAAATCGTCAAAGAAGATGTGCAGATTTTAATTACAAAAATCGGAGTTAAAATTGAAGATAGAAAGGTAATTGCGTTAATTGTTTCTATCAAATTCAATTACGTGGAGTAAATGAACACATGTTACCGCTAAGTACATCTTGAATGGTGGCTGGCAAAGGTTAATGATTTGCCCTTTGCATGTTGTATAATGTAACGTGTTCATAGGCTCGCGGAAATGTGAGCTCAGTTTTAACTAACTTACTCTACAAGTAACATGGCCATATAAAAACTAACGATCGTCTACTGGTCGAAATTCGGCCATAGACTTACAAAAATCTTTTAAGTTTAACAATAGATTAGACGTAAAGAAAATAATATACATGTGCCTGTGTGTATATTTTATATTTTACTAGTGACCTGCCTGCGGTTTCACCCGCGTAGCTTTTGTTCCCGTGGGAATATCGGAAAGGTTTATATACTAAAACCTTCCTCAAGAATCTATCTATCTATTAAAAAAACCGCATCAAAATCCGTTGCGTAGTTTTAAAGATTTAAGTATACATAGGGACATAGGGACAGACAGAGAAAGCGACTTTGTTTTATAGTATGTAGTGATTGTATATCACATGAATGTAACCTATTTACTTAAGGTTTATTTTTATTAATTTAATGTATTTCGAGTGCATGTTATTTAATAATATTAAGAGCAAATCTTTAGAATGTAAACTTTAACTTTGCCAAATTTTAAACGCCTCCGTTCGGGTAATTGTCGTAAATAGGGGGGTAAAATATATATAATTTTTTATATTGACCTTTTTTATATGACATAAAGTGTTACTGTGATTTTTCCATGGTTATTCTTGAAATTTGAAGTATCAGTAACGTCTTATAGTTTAATGGCGGTGTATTAACCTTAACTCCTTAACCGAACCTCCCCATGCCACTAATGACCACATAAATCTGAATGTCCGAATATCGCGAGAAACAAGAATTTTTTGAAAATTGAAGTCTTTATCAAGTCAGTGAAATACGAAGATGGAGATCAACCCGGCCTATCTCGCCAGACGTTAAACCGCTATTTCGAAACATCTATCGACTGTCGAATTACTCTCCCCACCAAGTGAAGACCAGCGTGACACCATATATTATAATAGTAATGCATCAATATTTTATCGTTTTAAGAGATTAATTTTTTTATATATCATAAGATAGCAAACAAGCAGATGGGTCTCCTGATGGAAAGCGTCAACCATCGCATATAGGCACCAAAGATATTAATGGCGCGTTGCTATCTTGTGGCGAGATCTAATGCCACATGCATAAGTTTACCGGCTAACTTACGGAACGAAAATACATAATTTGTGAAAATTTCAGCTCTCTAGCTATCACGGTTTATGAGATACAGCTTGGTGACAGACAAACAGACGGACAGACAGACAGCGGAGGCTTAGTAATAGGGTCCCGTTTTACTTTACGGTACGGAACCCTAAAAACATAAAAAACGATACTTGAATCGTCAGAAAAAATGATCGTCGATGGGATGGGTCATGTAAATATTTTGTCTTTGTTTTTTTAGTAACACTAAACTACCGTCCTACGACCCCCTTGCAAAGGCCCCGCGACTCCCCAGGGGACCGCGACCAACACTTTGAAAAACACTGCTTTACATAAAATAAATGTATCATCACGCCCGGTTCCTTTGCGGGGTAGGCAGAGTAAAGCGAACATCTATAGACTTTCCAGTTCACAAAAATAAAAACAAAAACAATTTATAAGGAAATTAAACTGATGTTGCTGTCTGTACTTACTTGTTTTTTATATCATAAGATAGCAAACAAGCAGATGGGTCTCCTGTTGGAAAGAGTCAACCATCGCCTATAGACACCAAAGATGTTAATAGTGCGTTGCTATCTTGTGGCGAGGTCTAATGCCACATGCATAAGTTTACCGGCTACCTTACCCTCCAGACCGGAACACGACAGCGACAAGCACTGACGGTATTGCGGCAGGAATAGGTAAGTCGTGTCTTGAAAAAGATTGAAAAACACTGATACAAATTGTTAGATTATTCTGGTGCAGTCTGTACCATAAGGAATACTTGTAATTGTCAAACAAGAAGACTTCCACCAGTTGTTTAACGAGGTTAGGTCTTCATTCAACATATTAACTGTTACTACTGAGCGTGGCCTGCGTGGGTAGTACACAGCGATTATTTGAGATTAGCCCACGCTAAAACAAGCGCCATATTTTTTAAACACGGGAAATTACGAAAACCAGGAAACATAACCACTTGCTTCAATTAAGATGTGGTTCAAAGATTAACACTCCGTTTTTTAACTAATCAAAATACTGTTGTTAAGAACTTGTTGGCTAGTTATGTGTATGTGATGTACGTTGAAAAACATTATTAAAATACTTTTATGTAAATATCTATTCATCCATCTATTGCGCTATACCTTGAGGCTACGTAGGCAAGTAACATATTATTCAGTGTTTACAGCGTTATACAATGGTTTTACACACACACACGTGCGCGCGCACACGCGCACACACACACACACACAGAGAGAGACACTCGCGCGCGCACGCACACACACACACACACACACACACACACACACACACACACACACACATATTACTTCATTTAATCGCACCAAAGATGTTAATGGTGCGTTGCTATCCTTGTAGCGGGATGACAACGCCATACGCATAACTTTACTGGCTACCGTACTCTATAAACCAGAACACGACAATGGCAGGCATTGACGCTATTGCGGCAGGAAAAATGTACCCGGCAAGACGTTGCGTAACTCTGCCACCTATACCACCTATTAGTCGCATTGTTAGCGACACGTATAACCTGTTAGTCTCCTCTTACGACTTGCCTGGCAGAACAGCATAACAGCGTCTATTCCTCAAAGGAGCCCGGACCAATGCGGGGAAAACCATAGTAATATTTTGCTACAAAAATGATGCTCTATAAAAATTCAAAAACCCATTGTTTTACCATTTGTTAATTTTAATATATACCTACTTTAGGTATATAAACTATGTGCTTAGGTTTTCTATTATATACATTTCATTAGAAAATAATATATACAATTTACATTTTATTAGAAAAACTAGCTCTGCCCGCGACTTCGTCCGCGTATAAAAAAATCTAAAATAAAAGTAACTTAAGTTACTCCTTATTATATCAGGTCGCTGCCAGTTAAATTCTCGTCCAAATCGGTCCAGCCGTTTCAGAGATTATCCTGAACAAACAGACAGAGAAATATTGTAAAAAATGTTATTTTGGTATATACGTTTCGTCTATACATACATACGCATTTAGTAAAAAATTTTATTCATTTGTATAAATGTATAAATTAGATTTCCGTTAATAGTGGGCGAAACTGCGGGCATGTCTTAGTTTTCAATATGTTACTTGATGTATCTCCCGCGATAACAAATTATTTGGCAATGAGTATGCATTTTATCAGTAAAAATTTGCTCACACATCACGGCGGTTCCTTGAAACGTCTATAATGCGCATTATCAAGATTAACATCTGATACTGTCCAGCGAATTCGCAGTACGCAGAACTGTGACAATGGCCGTGTTAAGTGTGGAGTAACTCGACAAATACGAGATAACACACGCTTACGAATGACTTGCCTAAATAAGTTTACATATGTTTCACTAGTGGATCCGCGCAGCCTCGCTCACCAGTAATAGGTTATCAATATTGAAAAAATCCATAAAATATTCCTATTTCACGGTCTTAAGGATTTTTTTAAAGGTAACCTATTTTTGATTCCAGGACTTCAAATATGCTCGTGCCATATTTCATCAAAATTGGTTTAAGCTGTAAGATCATAACAGACAGACAGACTTTTTCATTAATAACATTATAGTATACCTTATATGGATAATATTGCATAGCAAACGACTTTACTTACGCGACAGCTCTTACATATTTACGCCTATTAATGTTCCATTGTTATCCCTGCAATCTCGGCCTATCTAAGCCTCCTAATCGGGACACGATAGCGGAAAGTATTAATTTTGAGGTGACATGCAAATAACCCCATTTGGGTAAACCAATTGGGTAACTGGGTAACTTAAGTATGCTACTTGACACATCCCTGCCACACGGCCTGCAATGCATTATTAACATCTTAGCCTTCTATAGTTGATAGGTATCTCTTTCCGTTAGGACCGTCTGCTTCTTTACTATCATATAAAAGTAACAAAACAATACAAAAGTCTATTAGACCACAATCTTAAGTTATTGACCTAGAAAATATCTAGGTTTCAAATATGCTATGACCTTGATGAGAATCAACAAGAACTAACAAACTAACCTAAATTCACCGCTTTCATAATTTTCACTTGCAATATTATTTCCTTGCAAAATAATCTATAGAATACCCTCTATGTAGGTGGGCGAAATTGTCTGGCTAAATTAACTTAATGCCCAATCTTCCAGCGAAAGCTCTTTGTTGTGCCAAGTTAATGAAATGGCTTTAACTTGACCATGACATGGCGGTTTGGTAGCCAACCTTTTGTCATTCGCAAACTTTCCGCACATCAAAGCAATTAATGATTACGGTATGTTTTTGATAGAATAAATTGTAGTAACGGTATGATGGTTTTAAATTGTATTTCGATTTGGTAACTCTTGGGAAGTGTACCTATGGCTGTTAAAATTGTAGGTATGGACTAACATTTGCGAAATCACGTGTTTTAACCAATTTTCAAGATTGGTCATACATACTTTTTCGGTTAAAACGGGACTTACAAATGTACAAATAGACAAAAAAAATTAAAATATCAGTGCGACATCAATTACACTATTTTGATCAAACCAACATCTAAAGTCAAAACGAATATCTATAACGAAATTTGACTAAGAGATACACACATACACTTCAGTTTTATATATTAGTACCTATACCTAGATTACAATAAACACTGATAAAATGCCAGTTACATCATAAGGTTGTATTATATCTGGAGGCAACACATCCAATACCTACTTGAAACTAAATTTTAAATATTGCTGTCATCTTCTGAGGTGTTACACTCTCTTTCTAACACAGCTGTATAAAAAGAGATGGCGAGACCTCATAGAAAGAGATATAATGTAAATATTTGTTTGAACCGATTAATACCAGAGCTAGCTCCACCTATACCTAAGACTTCATGGTTAAATTAGCATTCCAAAAATTCCATATTACTATTTTTAATGTAGTTTATTCGAAATAGTTTTCGTTGATAGGATTAATCGATGATTTTTTGAGAATCGCTGTGATAGGGTAGCCAATTCATTTGATCTAATAACCACTCAGATCATGAAGTCTTGGGTTCGATCCGCGGCTTAGTCCAGCCCAGTGTTATTGAGGCATTATTGAGGTTGTCCTTTAAAATCTAAATCTCAGGTACAGCTCGGAGTTTAGCGGTGGAGTGTTCACATTCCGTAACTCGGATAAATTCGGGTCCTGGTTTTCGCAAGAAACGAGCAATAGAACGACTATTCAGTTATCAGGTTTTTAAAATGGGGCCATGGTGATCACCACTTATCTCACCAACCGACTAATCGGTGAATGGTGATAAACCAGAAAGTCAGACGTTTAATTAACTCTGACAACCCGCCAGGATAATATTTATTTTACAATGTGTACATTTTTAGTGAATCTATCGATGTAATCTGAGTACTGCGCAAGGAAACCAGTGTCAGGATATATTAAAATTAACATGTGTGACGAAGTGTGTCGATTTTAACAACTCGTGTAGTAAATTTGGTCAAAAATATACGCATGTATTTAAAAATTTCAATCAAAAATTTTCGATTTGCTCGGTAACTTCTCAAACGGTCAATTAAGCGGCTATTAACGTGAACAATTTTTCTACCATCTAACGAAGGCCTCGATATTGGTTTTCTGCCTCCATTAGATATTAATTTATGGCTAGTTTTCTTATAAACTCATTCCAAATAAATTGCTTTCGATATAAGAGATTAAAATTTATGAGGGCGAATAAATCTTAGGAATAAATTTTATTGCTTTTATTTTACTTAATTTGTATAAGAACGCTTACGGCAAATGCATCCTAATGTTATAATAGTGAAAGTGAGTATGTTTGTTTGTCATTATTTAATATCTTTATTGTTTAACCGGTCATTATTAAATTTTCCATACCCACAACGTTTATGGGCATAGAAAATTACATTTCTTCCAGAAGGAAGTATTGCACCTTAGTGATAGAAAAATAACTTTTTGCGAGTAAAACCACAGGCAAAAGCTAGCCCATACTACTCATCCATATTAGTCCATACTTCCATACTAATATTATAAACTAGCTGTTGCCAGCGACTTCGTCCGCGCGGACTTCGTTTACTCCGCACAGCACCTCCCCCGTAGGTAATAGCGTGACAATATGTAGCCTATATGTTGACCCGATCTGTTAATAATATTCATGCAAAATTTGAAGTAAATCCATGCAGTACTTTTTGAGTTTACCCCGGACGTACATACAGATAACCAGACAAAAATTCTAAAAATTATATTTTTGGCTTCGATATCGATTGTAGATCACGCCCTAAGTATTCTTTTAAAAAAATATTCCATGTACAGTACATAAATAATAAATTGTGTGTTTTTGTGCTTGGTGACGGCGTGGGACGTGGGGGTGAAAGTGTGGTGGACGTGAGTGGATAATTGTGCCGTTGGGATCTTCTATTTTGTCCGGACCATCGGTGTCTTATCCATTTATTAAACTGACGTTTTTCTTTTTGGTGCCATTAATCCTCTTTAATAATGGGTTCCCGCAATGGGTTCCCGCAGCCGTTTTCAGTTGTTTAATTAAGATCAGTCAAGCCGTTCCTGAATTTAACGGAGCATACAAACAGACAGACAGACAGATAAAAAATTATAGTTTATCATTTGACCAATAACGCGTTTTCGCTGTATACCAATTTTCATGAAGATCAGTCAAGTCGGTCTTGAATTATAAAGGGTTATTGTTAAAGGGTTTTTTCCAAATACCCCAAAAGAAATAAAACTTCAAAATTGATGTTACTGATTCATAAATGCGAATATTAGTTAAGAAATTTGACAAGAAATGAAACGTAGAAACATCGTCAATTTATGGAGTACCTAGTCCTACTAATATTCCTATTCCTACTAAGCCTATCCTACTAATCTATAATTAATATAATAGATGCAAAGATTTGGACGTTTGGATACATGGACGGATAGATGGATGGATGTTTTTTTACTTAAAACGCCAAAACTACTGAGCGGATTTGGATGAAATTTGATACACATGTAGATGATGACCTTTAATCGCATATAGGGTGCTTTTAATCCCGTGAAATTCACCAAAAACTACACAAAAATAGGTATAAATCTTAAGACAATTTTACTTAGCATGTTGTTTAATAAGTCTGATTTTTTATTTTTGTTAAATCGATAAAGGACACTTTTATCTTAATTGCGAACTTATTACCATATTAAGACTAAAACCAGTTTAAATTAATAAAACGGCTGCGAATGCGAACAAACAGATTGTCAACAGACGTAATCATATATTACCACACCTGATAGTGCGGATCGAACTGCATTCTGTGGCAAATTCTGCGGTCCTGTGCAGACGAGCAGCAGCGTCAAAAACGTCGCTAGTGATTATAAGTATACTTTCAAACTATATAATCTGTGCTGATACTCGTGAATTTGTTTGCGTGATTCAGACATATTACTCCCTTTTGCTGAGTCGAGCTTATAGCCACCTTTAACCTTAGTATTTTTTTATATCATAACATAGCAAACAATCAGATAGGTCTCCTGATGGAAAGAGTCAACCATTGCCTATAGACACCAAAGATGTTAATGGTGCGTTAAATCACGTTGATATCTTGTGGCGAGGTCTAATGCCACATGCATAAGTTATAAGTCATAAATTTTCTTATCATACATTTTTAAATCCGATTGGTTCATACCACAAACCGCATGAATACACAGTAAAACAGTATACACGCCATTGGGAAGGAACCGTGGAGCCGCGCATATCAGCAAACGCTCCTATTACTGTCAAAAGTGCCATATATTTGTAGATATATTATATAGTGAAAAAATAGAAATAAGCCATGTTTTACTGTTTTATCGTACCGAATGAGATGACAAGGTTTAAAAATTAGCCTTGGAGTGATTTTATTTCGTCGGTAAGTAGTATGACTCTGTATTTCTGTGTGTTAATTATTGCTATGTAATTTTGTATATATCTGTATGAGCCATTTAATCGATGGTTCATACAGAGATTATCGCGCTCATACAAATAAACAAAAATCTCTTCAGCTTTATTATGTACATATATATTAACTAGCTGAGCCCGCGACTTCGTCCGCGTGGAAAAATAAAAAAAAAATAGCCTAAGGTACTCGCTATCATATCAGCTTTCAGTTCATCTTTCAGTGAAAGTCCCGTCAAAATCGGTCCAGTCTTTCCAGAGATTAGCCGGAACAAACAGACACAGACAAAAATTCTAAACAATGTTATTTTGGTATACGTACCGTGTATACATCCATATGCATTTAGTAAAAACGGTTATTTTAATATTACAAACAGACACCCCAATTTTATTTATTTGTATAGATGGCGTCAACGCTTGCATTTCTTGCAGATAAAATTGCCCTTACACACATCAATTGATTTTTTTTTGGTAAATCTATCATATCCGAATTCCGGGTACACTTTAAATATCAAGTCTTTAATGTTGGTTACGATTTCACGAAGGTCTTTACCTATATAAAATTTTTTTGTAGCCTGATTTAGGATTTTTCCCTAAGTAACCACTAACCAATCAATATGATCTTGTTTGGAAAATTTGTGCTTCTTCTACCTAAATGATTGCTTATGTTGGTATACCTACAGCTTCAAAAATTAATCAGTTTTCCACAATGGGGAAGATTTAAAGCAAGATTTAATAATATTATAATTACAAATCCTTATTAAGTAGCTATACAAATACAGTACTTACACCTACTTACTTACGAATTAGACACATATCAGGCCAAAGCGAACGATCATGTATCCCTCAACAATACCATAAAATACACAAAATAGATCGAATATTCAACTACTACAAAGTAAAGTGATTTTTTTCAAAGAAGGAAAATCCAACGTTCCGTATCAAAGAAGTCTATTGCGAAAGGAGCCGGTCACATGTCTACTCCGCGCGGGCCGCAGAGGTTAAAGGTATATGATTCCACTCATGTACCTTAAAAAAAACCGGCTAATTGCGAGTCGAACTCGCGCATTAAGGGTTCCGTACCATAATCTATAAAAAAACGGCAAACAATCACGTTTGTTGAATGGGAGCCTTCTTAATATTTATTTTATTTTAATTATTTATTTTTAAAGTGATTTTATGCAAATGCAAAAGGGAGTTTATGCAAAAAAACACGTTTGTTGTATGGTGGCCACCCTTAAATATTTATTTTATTCTTTTTTTAGTTTTAGTTATTATACATAAATAAAAGGCAACATAAATACCTACATCATCTGTGAAAATTTCAACTATCATGGTTCATGAGATACAGCCTGGTGACGGACAGATAGATAGACGTACAAACGCACGGACGGACAGTGGTGTCTTAGTAATGGGGTCCCGTTTTAAACTTTGAGTATGGAACCTTAAAAAATATAGTAAAGCCAACGCTCTCACAGTTCGGCTCTTCTCGGCAATGTTCGGTTCTCGTTCGGCGGTCAGAGTAGTGCGCCGCATCGTGCACACTGCACACAGCCTTTCGGTTAATACCTAGATAGTACCTAGGTATGTTGAGTTATTTTCGTTGTACATTTTTTTTAAACTATGCATCTAAATAACGTGGTATAAGAGCCAAAGTTTGTCTTCCTAAGATCTTCGTGTTGATGAAGTACTTTTCGTTATATGATAAGGATTAAAATTCACCTATTAATTTTCTATAATTTTTCGACTCAAAATTCCTTATTGTGCTGTTATAAGATATATATATATATATATATATATATATATATATATATATATATATATATGTGGACTTTTTTGTACATCTACTAAAAACCAATATATTTGTAGTACATTGTACTTACGTGTAATTAAGCATTACGCCATTATATTACCGCTTTTTCTTCCGACTTATTTTACAAATATCGATATTTTAACTACGCTAAGAATAATTGTAACGTAATCCTCATGAATGTAGCTATCATTAAACATACACATAATTTTTTTTTCAATCCGACTTGTAGTTCCAGGAATTAGCATTTAGCGCATTCAATGAACAAACAAACGTTAAAATACTCGTATCATATCATATCATCCATACTAATATTATAAAGGCGAAAGTAACTCTGTCTGTTACGCTTTCACGGCCAAACCACTGAATATCCCGGAAATTCCATGGGAACGGGATCTATGCGGGTTTTTATTTTAGAATTTTTTCCACGTGAACAAAGTCGCGGGCACAGCTAGTATCATAATAAAGATAATTCTAAACTCAACGATTTAATTATATGTATATGTATTTCAATACGTTAGCGCGATGTATTTTCGTGCAGCGCCATCTAGTTAATGTGTTCTACGTTACGCTTTATGCTCCGATATCTTTCGATTAATTTTATTTCCTGTGGGAACGAAATATTTTCCCGCGATAAAAAGTAGCCTATGTCCGTTCTCGACGTCTTATCTATGTTTATGCCAAATTTCATCAAAATCGGTCCAGTGGTTTAAGCGTGAAAGCGTAACAGACAGACAGACAGACAGACAGACAGACAGAGTTACTTTCGCATTTATAATATTAGTATGGATATTAGTATGGATAGCGCGGAAACATTGATATGAAAAAATATTAATGGCTAAAAGCAGGGAATAGTATTGTAAGTTCTACAAAAAAAACGCTTACTTATTGCGGGATTAAAGCGTTTGTGAATCCACGGGAGTAAGCATTTTTCAATTTTTATATTTACTGGTTAAATCTTGACAAATACTCCATTTAAACGGAAATTTGTGAGCTTGTTTCTGATTTTTTTTATATCATAAGATAGCACACAAGCAGATGGGTCTCCTGATGGAAAGAGTCAACCATCGCCTATAGGCGGCAAAAATGTTAAACATTGGTATAAAAAAATATCAATGGCTAAAAACAGGGAATAGTTTTGTAAGTTCTACAAAAAAAAACGCTTACTTATTGCGGGATTAAAGCATTTGTGAATCCACGGGAGTAAGCATTTTTCTGGGTTTAAATTTACTGGTTAAATCTTGACAAATACTCTATTTAAACGGAAATTTGTGAGATTGTTTCTGATTTTTTTTTATATCATAAGATAGCACACAAGCAGATGGGTCTCCTGATGGAAAGAGTCAACCATCGCCTATAAACACCAAAGATGTTAATGTTGCGTTGCTATCTTGTAGCGAGGTCTAATGCCACATGCATAAGTTTACCGGCTACCTTACCCTCCAAACCGGAACACGACAGCGACAAGCGCTGACACTATTGCGGCAGGAATAGGTAAGGTGGTGGTACCAGACCCGGGCGAGACAATGCAGAACTCTACCACCTAGTAAGAAATAATTATCACTGGAACTACTGAACCGACATTGAAAATTCTTTCATCAGTAGAAAGTTAGGTTCACGGATTAAATGGATAAGTACGGTAAATTTTTAAACCTTTTCATCTCATTTGGTACGATAAAACAGTACAACATAGTTTATTTATATTTTTCACAATGTAAATTACCTACAAATGTATGAAATTAGGCGACACGTTTTCTTCCCAATGGCGTGTTTATTAGTATTTATGTGGTCTGTGGTTAGATTATTACGAATACTTACTTAATCGCATCTAGTAATATCAACAATTCAATCTAAAATTAGCTATAGTTGTTGAAAAAAACAATGTATATTACAATTTAAATTAAGCGTTGCGTATTTTGCCGTAGTTTGATAGTCCGTGTAGTCCGTTACTCTGCACTTGTAAGATTTGGAACTGACAAGTCAGCAGTATTTACCATAAACAGCAGTGGCGCCATCCATGACTCACAGTCTCAGCTTCTGGTGATAGTTGCATATGAATGCATGTGTGCTTTTAGCACGTGCTGTTTATCAACATACAAACTTTTTTAAACTATAAAAAAATTCAACGTGTCTGGATTTTAACCAGCGATCCCCCGTCTCGTGGTCTAGGGGTTAGCCTATTCGACTCAAATCATGAGGTCTCGGGTTCAATTCCCGGGGCGGTTAAATATTTATTAAGGTTTTTACGAGGTGGTTCTTGAAAATCCAAAATCTCCGTAGCCGCCTGGAGGCTGGGGTATTGACACTCTTATTCCTCGAATGAGCAATTAAAGCCGTCGGTCGCGGTTATCCTTAGAAATAGTAGATAGTCGTTATCAGGTCGATAAAATGCAGCGATGGGTATTATTACTCATCTCGCAAACCGACAGACCGGTGAACCATGGTGAACCATGACTAACATCTGATTACATCGTTGGTCGAGTTTTTAGCGAACCTAACTAGAATCGGTGGAATTTGGTTTTAATTCCCAACAGGGACAAACATTTGTGTGATGAGCATTGATGATTTATTTTTGGGTCTGGGTGTTTGTTACGTATTTAGCATTATTTATATATCTATTTCTATGTACATGTATATGTATCGTTGCCAACACCTATTTCACAAGCAAATAATTTTCCTATTTTGGGGTTAGATCAATTCGTGTAATTTGTCTTACGATATTTAAATTTATATTTATGTGATTATATATGATTTGCCGACAGGTTAGCCACCTGTCACATCATGTGACTTAATATCGTTGAATACTGTAGGTGCACTATTTGCGGCCATCTTAATTCGGAGATATGAGTGGCGGTCTTGTATACATATATTTAGTTTTATTTATTGATGAATAGATAAACTACTTAGTGCTAGACATCTCCTAAAAGGCAAATAAATTATCACTACAGTTGTGACTTCTAACTACCTAGGTAATAGAGATCCTGTGGTCGAAACGGTGCAGCGTTTCGACCACAGGTCTGATACGATGTCGAGTTATAGTTTTGAGGGTAAGGGTTTTTTTTATATCACAAGATAGCAAACAAGCAGATGGGTCTCCTGATGGTAAGAGTCAACCATCGCCTATAGACACCAAAGATGTTAATGGTGCGTTGCTATCTTGTGGCGAGGTCTAATGCCACATGCATAAGTTTACCGGCTACCTTACCCTCCAACGGAACACGACAGTGACAAGCACTGACGCTATTGCGGCAGGAATAGGTAATGCGTTGGTACCAGACCCGGACGAGACAATGCAGAACTCTACCACCTAGTAGTCACGATGGTAGTGACTTGCAGTGCCAATCGGTCGCCTTACGACCTGCCTGGCAGAACGGCAGTTGGTCTATTCTTTAAAGGAGCCCGGAACCAACACGGGGAAAAGCCGGAAATCTTATGCTTGCAGTATTCCAACTCCGCCATACGTATCATTTACATCTTTGGTGTATATATGGTTATCTGCTTCCATTAGGATAGAATAAAAACAAGATCTTTTTTAAAGTTTACCCAAAAAATCCATGAATTCCGTAAATAAATAACGATTATAGACGTTATTTAACCGCATTTTTGCATGATAATTGTGACCGTTTATTTTTGATATTTAGAGTCCATTAGCGACTGCCATTCCTTGTGCGCACAGGATAAATTATTGTCATCGATTATCGCTGGCTCGTCGCTAAAAGCATTCAGCTCAATTAGTTCGCTTTTTTCAATATTTTGTCTTTAAATACTGGTACCAATTTGTATTAAATTAATTAGTTTATGACTTATGAAGACCACATTTGCGATTACAGAAAAAAATATCTTCAGACCCGTATCCCCGAAGAGGTAGGCAGAGGTACAACCAGTGCCTCCAGGATTAGCCGCAGATACTTAGGTCCCCATAATAAGGTAGTTGCCACCTTGTTGCCTATCGCCAACCGGACACATATCGAATCCCAGGCAGCGTTGTTTTTATCAGAAATTTGAAAAACACATTTTTAATTGCCTGACCCGGGAAACGAAACCGGGGCCTGAAGTGGTCAACGCCGACACCGGACCACAAGCACAGAGACGATAGCGATTACAATCAAAGTAGGTAATTAAAAAATTTTGTATGAGCAATTCTAGTATACATACATCTCTAGTATACATACGAATATATAGCGTGATTATAAAAGCTGTTATATGTGAGTAAATATTGTGATTGTGATTTGGTCCCGGCCTCCTTTGAAGAATAGGCCAACTGCCGTTCTGCCAGGCAGGTCGTAAAAGCCGACCCATTGGCTATCGAGTCACTAGCATCGTGGCTACTAGGTGGTAGAGTTCTGCATTGTCTCGCCCGGGTCTGGTACCACCGCCTTACCTATTCCTGCCGCAATAGCGTCAGTGCTTGTCGCTGTCGTGTTCCGGTTTGGATGGTAAGGTAGCCGGTAAACTTATGCATGTGGCATTAGACCTCGCCACGAGATAGCAACGCACCATTAACATCTTTGGTGTCTATAGGCGATGGTTGACTCTTTCCATCAAGAAACCCATCTGCTTGTTTGCAATCTTATGATATAAAAAAAATCCTTTGCGTTATCAGTTAAAATTATACGGATGCCATTCCTCTACTGACATTAATCCATTCACCACCCTCAGACTTCCGCAATATCAAAGAACGTTTTCATCCTCTTTAAGATGCAAATTCGAAGATGTAGGATGTTTTTACAATGTTATCAGCCTAGGTTTTTTATTTTATAAGATGCCAAACAAGCAGATCGCTTGCTGTCTTGACGGAACGGAACAACTATCGCATATAGACACCAAAGATGTTGATGGTGCATTGCTATCAGTATTTTAAACCGGAACACAACCGTGATAAGCATTGATGCAATTGCGGAATATTTAAAGTGCTAATACCAAAAGTAATATAAAGTGCTAATACCTAAAGTACGCAGAACTCTTTTATCTATAGTCAGTCCACGTCCAGTCCACGATGGTAGTGCCACGTATAGCCAATCGTTGGCCTTTTACGGACTGCCTGTCAGAATGTCAGATGGTCTATTCTTAAAGAGGGCACGGAGGAGCAAAAGTTACTTTAAATTAAATGCACTTAACGTATTTTCCAGCCGTTTCTAGAGCACACGTTACAAATAGACTTGTAGTTTTTATTACACTGTCAAACTAATTTGTAATGATTTAAACAGAGAAAATAGGGCACTGACATAACCTTGTGTGTTGTGCCTACACGAGTTCCACGACAGACAACGCAAGAACGGAAATGCTAATTTTTAGGTTCATGTGACGCTCACGCTCGAATGGTCTGTGGTTACATTCATTACCGCATGACAAAGCGGAGCGGAAACCAATGCTATATACCATAATACTGTAGATTAAAAACTCATTAAGTGAACATTTGTAACTTTCCTCTCGCATAGTAGAAGCGATGAATTCTAAATGTCACTAAACTTGCTGGAGGCTCGCTGAGAACTGTAACCTGTCATTGAAATAGTTGGTACCCCTCTTTTAAGTCCTATATTTCGGCAACCCCTTATAATGTAAATAAATTTATTAATATAAAATATTTTTTTTTAGAAAACAGACATCCATAATATTAGAAACAATATTGTAACTTACGTTAGTACTTAATTACTAAAATTAGCACGGTAATGTTAATTATATTTGACCAGAAATTAATCCCCAAAATCAGCAATAATCTTCAATATTTAACTCATTTTCGAATTTAAAAATCATTTCCGTCTTATTATGTCGACTATTAAATTTCACGACAGCTTGATCAGTGCTCCTTGAGTTATCGTTGACAAACATTTATATAGACATTAAACACACAAAAGCCAAATTGTGACAGTGAACCGGAAAACCTCGCCCGCTTCGCTCACTCGTCAAATAAGTTTTATCAAGAAAGAAAGAAAATATTATTTGCAAGAATATGGTTGTTACAAGTTGTGAAAAATAAGTTACCAACATATTCTACCAATATATGGTGTGCACATATTTAAAAATTATCATTATGTAATTTTACATTTGAAACTTTGTAATGATTTTTTAGAATTACTACCACACATTGAGAAGATCCGGCGGAAGAAACTCAGCGTGCTTGTTTTTTTTTTCTCTATTTTATGTACTTATTACTAATGTACAAGAGTGAATCCATATCACAAAATTTATTTTTATAATTACAAGTTTAATTTTTTGTGTAATGTCAATCGTTATAAAGTTATAATGTTGATATCATATCCTACCAATAACTTAAACTAATAAGCAAAAAATTTGTAATCCCATGCCCCCTCACGTCAACATGCCTCTCCCTCGTATATACCAACACTCTTATGATATAATCTATATATTTAAAAATCAATCCCTATTTTCTTTGGTCACGACATCACGCCTGAATGGCTGGACCAATTTCGGTAATATTTTTTTGTTGTGTTTGTAATTGTTACGAAAAGAATCTTAGAAAAGAAAATATTAAGAAAATTGCGCGGAAAATTAGAAAATTTAAGAATACTTAACCACCATATAAAGTTTAATCCCGTAGACTTATATAAATTAAGTGTCACGTTGTTTGTCCGCTATGGATTCCTTATATGTAAGGCAAAACAACGTTTGCCGGGTCAGCTAGTTAGCTATAATTCTTAAATCGCTTCTCTTGTTACTGACGTCGATAATCCTAAACTAGAAATAGATAATATACAGTAGAATGAGTAACGCTTGAGTTCCATACAAGCTCCACAAAGATGTACATTGTAATTTGTATATGGTGGTAACTAATTCTTACCACACACAACACAATTTAGATTTTACTGGTCTTAATGGCTGGCTAACTGGCTAGCCTTGCTGCCCTGCTAGCCTAGTATCTTGTGGGTGACCATCCTGAGACTTTTATTTAAGGAGTGGTATAGTATATGCTACTAAACATATATGATATAAGTTATAACCAACATTTAGAACAACTTAATCGGTTCATCCGCTTGGAAACTACGATGTCACAGACAGACGCACAAATACACACGTTAAACTTATTTTTGCGTCGCAGGATAAAAATGAATCCAAATCCATACTAATATTATAAATGCAAAAGTAATTCTGTCTGTCTGTACGTCTGTTTCTCATTCACGCCTAAACCACTGAATCGATTTGAATGGAATTTGGTGTTTTAACTAGGTGGTAGAGTTCTGAATTGTCCGGGTCTGTTACCATCGCCTTACCTATTCCTGCCGCAATGGCATCAGTGCTTTTCAATTTCGTGTTCCGGTTTGGCGGGTAAGGTCGCGGCAAACTTATGAATGTGGCTTTTGACCTCGCCACAAGATAGCGACGCACCATTCAAAGCCAAAGTCAAAACATTTTTATTCAAATTATTCTTTACAGGCACTTTTGACGAGTCAACATTTTTTGAGTTACTACCGGATCGGAAACGCGGCCACACACTGAGAAGATCCGGCGGAAGAAACTCAGCGGGCTTGTCTTTTTTTGTGCATATACATTGTATTTGTAAATACATTTTTTTAACAATGTATTTACAATTACAATGTATTTATGAATAATATATTATAATTACTATGAGACTGCTATGAGGAGCAATTAATCCCATGCCTTATTATCATCCAAATATTCGGATATTTTATAATAACCATTTATAATAACATTAAGACCTTTAGTATCTATAGGCGATGGTTGACTCTTTCTATCAGGAGACCCATCTGCTTGTTTGCCACTTTATGATATAAAAAAATGCAAAAATAACTCTTGTTTGTCTGTCTGTCGTATGTTGTCGTCTGTCTGTCTCTACTTCACGTCTAATCCACTGAATCGATTTGAATGAAATTTGGACAAAGATAGTTTGAGACCCGAGAAAGGATATTCGATAAATTTTATTCCGGAAATCCCACGGGAACGGTAACTATGCAGATCTATCTTTTAAACCACGGTAATAAGGAGTAACTTAGGCTAATTTTATTTAAAAAGAAATTCCACGCGGGCGAAGTCGCGGGCACAGCTAGTTACAAATAAACAAACATATAAAGATACATGTAAAATTCCAACAGGTTTAAACCTCGAAACGTCTTCAGTAATGGCTGCTAAAGTAGGCCAATGGAGGCTGGGTGGTCCTCGCCTCGGGGTACAGACGAGATTGACAGAAATTGCCCACCATAACTTAGGAGAATAACCACCTATGTATCTAGAATAAACAGAGATATATCACTCGTACACCTACTTGGGTTTCTTTTAAATATCTCACTTGTATGGTTATTGCACAAGGTTTTGCTTGTGCGAGCTTCGATTTTACCCCCTCAGGGGTTATGGGTTTTATTATTAAACCAGTGGTAATAAAATAGCACTAATTATGATACTTTCATTTTAGCGTTTCTAAAGTTTTGTTGTGGATTTGTTGTTGCAGTAAAGATGTACATTTTTATAAGATAGTTTAGCTGACCCGCACAGCTTCGCCCGAGAGTAGATTAACATGTCGTCAAGATAGCTTTTAATGCAAATTTAATCCCTTATTTCAATCCTTTAAGGGTTAATTTATGAAAAAATAGCCTATGACTGACCCCGGCTTTTCGACTACTTCCATGCCAAATTTCAGTAAAATTGGTCCAGCGGTTTAGCCGTGAAAGCGTAACAGACAGATAGACAGACTTTCGCATTTATAATATTATTAGTATGGATATGGATAAACATCTTATGTACAAAAATATAGTTTTTAGAATTTTCGACTGTTTGTCTGTTTGTCTGTATGTACGTCCGGGGTAAACTCAAAAAGTACTGCATGGATTTACTTGAAATTTTGCATGAATATTACTAATAGGTCGGGTCAACATATAGGCTACATATTATCACGCTGTCACCTACGGGGGAGGAGCTGTGTGGAGTAAACGAAGTCCGCGTGGACGAAGTCGTGGGCAACAGCTAGTTATACAATAAAACAAGAAGAAAAATTAAAAAAGAAAATAAAAATAATCATAAGGCACAATAAATTAATTTTAGTTTGCTGACTTGCTCTGCGTGACACGTATGAGTAAGTGAATGTTTTTATTGTGCGTGAGTTTTGTGTGCATGTATGTGAGGAAAGGGGTGCTTGTGAGTTGTGTGTGTGTGTGTGTGTGTGTGTGTGTGTGTGAGAGAGAGAGAGAGAGAGAGAGAGAGGGGTGTGTTTGTATGTATCTATTTGTAAGCCAATGTTCTGCCCAATAAAACCAATAGTGCGTTGAAAAATTAGTCAGTCAGTCAGTCACCTTTTGCTTATATCTGTACAGATTAATCTACACCGCTTAAATGTTACGTAATTAATAAACCTGCCACATTGTCTCCGTGGGTGGAACTCTTGAGATGTGACTAAATGCGACAGCAAAAAACGTGACGAATGAAGTTGAACTTTCGTGGAGTTTTTTTATTTATTTCATGATATACAAAAATAACACGTGGTTCTTCTGCTGGAAAAGATAACCATCGCCGATAGACATCAATGGTGTTAATAGTGCGTTGCTTCTTGCAAAAAACATCGTTTATTTGCTTATTTAAAACATTATATTAAAATATGTAAATACATAATATATTGCACAAACTCCACTCGACTGCCTCGTGGTAAAGGGTTATTTTATTGTATAAGACATCAAACAAGCAAATGGGTCTCCTGATGGAAAGAGTCAACCATCGCCTATAGGCACCAAAAGTGTCAATGGTGCGTTGCTATCTTGTGACGAGGTCTTATGCCACATGCACAAGTTTACCGGTTACCTAACTCTCCCAACCGGAGCACGACAGTGACAAGCACCGACGCTGTTGTGGCAGGAATAGGTAAGGCGGTGGTACCAGACCCGGGCGAGACAATTCAGAACTCCACCACCTAGTAGCCACGACGTTAGTAACTCTTATAGCCAATCTGATGCCTTTTATGACCTACTTGGCAGAACGGCAGTTGTCCTATTTTTCAAAGGAGCCGGGACCAACACGGAGAAAAGACGGGTTGGCCTATTCGGCTCCCCGTTACATATTATGCCACGTCGTAGCACGTTTCGACGTTCTATCGTGTTTATGTGTATAAGAGCCCTTAGCGCATTAACTCAACTACGTGAATTGGTATTGTTTTATCAGTCTTTCATGATCCGATCTTTTTTTAACATATCCGTGTTAATGAAGCCTCTACTTTCTCATATTTACTTCAATAATTTCAAATATTAATCTCAATCTCTTCTGTATTACAAACACGATTAACTAGTGTCACACCATACATTTTCCGTAACGCTCTAATTTCATTCGCAGTAATCATGCTGTCAGGCCCTTTGCCGTGGGTTAATTATCTGTGTGTATAACTCGACAGACGGTTAAATTGAAAAGGTGTTAGTTCACGTGCGAAGAGTATTAAACTGTAAGGTGCTAAAGAGCAATTCAGTATAATATCCCGGAATGTTCTTCACACATGTATGTTATGTGCTCGTTACAATCACCACGAAGCAGTAAACGCTCAGGGGTGCCAATTTGCGAGACTTGAATATTTTTAGCCTACTTATTGTCGTCCTCGCTTAAAAAGTAAATTCCTTAAATTTATATATTTTTTAATACTGTGTTATTAACCGCGCTTGACGACAACTACTAGCCGGCCAGATGTGCGGCACACCTGTGTTATGACGTCATAATAAAATAGATAACGAATGGTATAAAAAAATGATGTGGTGTCGCGGGACACCAGGTAAGAACGAACTTCCTTCGGCTAAACGGCACTACTCGCTTGTGTACGCGACTGTCGCGCCTGCGCACGTCTCATTTAACGCTTTTATTACACGCATTTTTCTTACGGTTTTACTATCACATTTTTTTCAGTTCGGTCGCGCAGCAAAATCCCTATCCCCTCCAAGCCTGCCGTAAGGAACTTCGTTCCAATAAGCGGGGACATCATGTTTTCGATACATTGTAATTCTATCGCTTGTTGAGCGCATTACTCTGCCCAAAATTATACTGTGCGTGTAAAAGTGATTTAAGTATTTTATTCGGCCAAACTGCTTCACGTTAATAATTGTCTAATGTTTAACACACTCGGATTTTTTTAAAGTAGAGGAGACAAACGAGCAGGAAGTGCATCTGATGGTAAGTGATCACCATGGATGGTAAGTAGTCCTAAACGCTTCGATTCGATTGACGTTTTGATACGTGAATCGGGCCCCAGCTACTACCGCTATTGCGGTAGGAATAGATGAGGCGATATTATCAAAGCCAGGCGAAGGTTGCAAAAACTATCACCGGGTATAATGTCTGCTTAGTAATAAGCACAAACCTCTGTAGGTGCTGTAAACCTGAGTCATATATTTTTTATACATATATCTAGTTCCCTTGATAAAAAGAGATAACTATTGCATATAGCCATTAAAAAATGTTAATATTTCGTTGCTATCCGTACGCTAGAATGTTAATGCATATGTCCATCGACTTCCTTACCCTCCAAACCAGAGCAAGATACTTTTGTAGCAAAAATAACCAAGTAGTTAGTCCGAACCCGGGCGAGACGCGATACTTTTAGCAAAGCGTTCGTCTTTGACGAACTGCTTGGCAGAATAGCAGACAGCTGCAGTTATAAAAACAAGCCTCTGTGCGGTAATCTGAGTCATATAACAGTTATACCAAAGCCAACGCTGACATGTCCTACTCCGAAAAAACACTATTTGTAAAACAAACGCTTTATTTACACAAGTGATAAGGCCAATACTGTAACTGCATTCAATTTACTTACTTTGACAAGTTGTAATAATACCTATAATCGCGTAGCTATTATACAGGTGTGTTTCACGTTTTGTGCGGTTGCATGTAGCTCTTTGTATTATATGTATTTGAAACTCTTTGTTTTCTTACTGCATTATTGGTAAGAATCATTTTATTCCTTTTATATCGTAGAATAGCAATCAACCAGATAGTTTCCTTCTGACGGAAAGAGACAACTATCGTGTTTAGACACCAAAGATGGTAATGACGCATTTTCAATCGTGAAGAGCAGAGTTTCCCAAGGATTGTTTACACTGATCCAGTAATTATCACACTCCTAATTTGTGAACCACTCAATCGTTTTTAAACCCTGGAATTACGAATGTAACTGGTATCCTGGTTGACAATTAAAGTAATACAATCATATAACAGTGTGTTTAAGTAACTTTTTAGTGTAATAATAGTTATAGTTGCTTGGCAGGTACTACTAAATAGATTAATAGACTCTTATTGGGAAGTATGAAACTAATTATTTTTGACCAGGAAATTCAAAATTGCAGCAAACGATGATAGAATTATTAACAATAAGGTAAATATGTGACCCTGTACATAATTTCCGTGGCCCAGTGCCGGTCGTGAACCACCAAATATGAACCGCTAATGAGTAAAGTATCTTCACACCCGTATCTCTGAAGAGGTACAAACCAGTGCACCCACGATTAGCCGATACTTAGACTCACAATGTGATAGGAAAGTTTTTTTTTTTATGTCATAAGATAGCAAACAAGCAGATGGGTCTCCTGATGGAAAGAGTCAACCATCGCCTATAGACACCAAAGATGTTAATGGTGCGTTGCTATCTTGTGGCGAGGTCTAATGCCACATGTATAAGTTTACCGGCTACCTTACCCTCCAAACCGGAACACAACAGCGACAAGCACTGACGCTATTGCGGCAGGAATAGGTAAGGCGGTGGTACCAGACCCGGGCGAGAAAATGCAGAACTCTACCACCTAGTAGCCACGATGGTAGTGACTCGATAGCCAATCGGTCGTCTTTTACGACCTGCCTGGCAGAACGGCAGTTGGCCTATTCTTCAAAGGAGGCCGGGACCAACACGGAAAGTCTTGTCTTTCGCCAACCGGGCATATATATCCAATCCCGGATAAAAATCAAACGCTGGTGTAGAGATTTAACTTCTATATGCAGATGATTACCAGCTACCTTACACTCTAAAATAGAACGCAACAATGACAAGCACAAGCAAGACTAATGTGGTAGGAATTGCGAAAGCACCACCGCCATAGATCAAGTGATGTCTAGGTTCAGTAAGTGGTTTTTCAATTTTATTGCATGTGCTATAGTGCTAGTTATAGAAGATAATATAACAAGGCTAATATTAATTGGATCATTATTATTGTGAAGATCACAGCAACTTATAAAGAGAGGAGGTAACTTATAAAAACAAAAATTGCTGTTATTTTTAAACATTTAATTATTATTTATTTACATTTTATATTCATTTATAATTGTAACATTATTAAAAAACACAATATTATAAAAAATAGATTTTCCACCGATGGGAACCTTGCCGCTAAGCCGCCGGTGGTCAGGGCAACAGAGAAAGAAACCTCTTCACAATACGTGCCGTTCCTAACACTGCCGCCTTCTGTATCTGGCTTGATCCAGAATTGTAGGGAGAACCTTCATAGATGTTGTCGAGACTTCGCTACCAGAGCGTTTATAGAAATAACTATCGGGACAATCATTGTTGAGTCCACACCCCACATGACGGTAATCTCATAAGTTAACTTCAACTACTTAGATAGTTTTTCTTTTTCTGCTTTCACGAGGCTATCGTCATGCGGGAATGTGATATCAACAATAAATTTCCGGCGTTCCATTGTATATACCAACACGATATCAGGCCTGTGAGTGTTGTCCGTATTTTATTATATTAGTCCCGTCCGTGATGACAGATCGATTTAGTTTATAATAATAATTATTATTATTATTATAAAATAATTATAACTAATTTCAAGGTAATAGGCGTAACGGTTCTTATTTATTTTACTAACCTTATAAGCTACATTATAAAGTAAAAAATAATTATTTTCATTTTGTAGTTGTTAGCTTGATCTGCAGTAGATTTAAACGTAACAAAAACTATATTAATATTTTTAACGAGTAATGTAGTGTGTGCAATGAAAACATGGTTTCAGAATGCTATTTGCAGACCATAAAAGCAAAACTTCAATGATTTACAAACACGTTGTACAAAATCTACATTATGTTTGAACAACAGTTTAACGGCAAAAGAAGATGTGATGCCTTATCTTTCGTTGTTTTGTTACTCTAAACTTGTGTAGTCAGTTTAATGGCTTTTGTCTGCGACTGTACACAATTAATGTTTAAGACAATTTGTGTAACTGTAATGACGTAACGTACAGTTATATACATAAAGAAATTGATATATCTTATTGATTTATCTGACTTTTATTAAGATGTAACCACCTACTCATTCACATCATACTGTTAAGATTGCCACCACACCTTATGTTCTGACTAGTGACTAGCCAAACAGCCCAATGAGTTATAAAGATTAAAGTACCTACCAAATTGAAAAAAACGTAGTTTTTAAATGATTTCCCAAAAAGGTATAGATGCTCAATACTAGATGGTAGAGTACAACGACCGCCGGGTATTTGGTACCACCGCCTTACCTATTTCTGCCGCAATAGCGTCAATAGTTGTCATTGACGTGTTCCGGTTTGGAGAGTAAGGTAGCTGGTAGTCTTATGCATGTAGAGAGTAAGGAAGTGGTGAACTTATTATGTGGAATTAACATCCCGCCACACGGATAGCAACGCGGCATTAACATCTTTGGTGTCTATAGGCGATTGTTTCTCTTTCCATCAGGAGAACCATCTGCTTGTTTGCTATCCTATAATATAAAAAAGGCTATTTTTAGGGTTCCGTGCCTCGTAAAGATATGTTTATAATCTCATAAGAAATATCCAAGAATATATATGTTCATGTTAAAACTAGCTACTACTTGCGACTTCGTACGCGTGTAAAAAAAAAACCTATGTCCTGCTCTATAAACTTCTCTATCTTTCATGTGTTTAGAGAAATTATTAAATATCTTAAACAACATTTAGAATGTATTATCTCAACGAAATTGTTAATTAATATTATTAATATTTGAAATAAAACATTGACATAATACATGTTCAACATATACTACTCAAATATAAATATATAGCCATAAAAACATTAACATATATATTTTTGAATGTATCGAAAATGATTAACGAGCCGTCGTAAATCAGGTGTCCCCACAATATTTTTCAGTGCCATTAGATTTTATCCTCTTTTTATTAAAAATCTTAAGCATAGGGCTGGCAATCATGAATTAAATTACCTAAGTGGTAAATAGACTGGCAACTTTTACAAGTTTATTCCGTAGAATACTACAAGTGTAGCCCGTATTTGGTATCACCACCTTACTTATTCCTGCCGCAATAGTATAAACAAAGGTAGCCGGTAAACTATGTATGTGGTGCTTTATCACAACCACATAAATGGTTACGCAATACTGACATCTTTGATGTCTATACGCAATGATTATCACTTCGAGAGTCATCTGGTTATTTGGAAAAAATAGTTTTTCTACGTAACTTTGGAAATCAATTAATTTTGTAACCAAAACAACATATTTAGGATTCAAAAAACTGCGTTGAATGCCGTTCGAAAGATCAAAATCGAATTGTTTGAATGTTTAAAAGTTACGGCTTTAAAAAATTATAATAGTGCCGTTAAGGTAGATTTTTGAGCTCGTATTTTTGACTGCTTAATTCAACTTAGTAAGAATTTTAGGTATAGCCTGCGGGCCACGGGTCGTGGCCGGTTTCTCGGATTTTTTTTAAATATATTTAATTTTTAAAAATATTTTTTTAAATATATATAATCGCCTTTGTGGTCTAGTGGTCTAGCGTTAGCGTCGACTACATGAGGTCCCGGGTTCGATTCCCGGGTCGGGCATTAAAAAAAAAGTGTTTTTCAGTTTTCTGATAAACACAAAATTGCCCGGGATTGGAAAGTGCCCGGTTGGCGATAGGCTTGCCACCTATCACATTTGTGGGACCAAGTATCTTCGGCTAATCGTGGGTGCCATTGTTGTACCTCTGCCTACCCCTTCAGGGATACGGGCGTGAAGATACTTTTTTATATTTAAGGGTTCCCTTATACGGAATACATAGATGATACAACAACAGCAATAGCATCTGTACTTCGTAGTCCTGTATTTCGTAATCCGTATTCTTCGTCAAAAAGAAATACTCAAATGTCTGGCAGCCCTATAAAAACAAATCTTAAAATGCACGAAGGAGCCATATTTATTTATTTATATGGACAATATACGGTCTGGTGGTTTTGTGGTCCTCGCATTTATTCGCATCACTGAACTTGGGGTTTTGGACCTCAATACAGACATTAATTATGATTTATTGGCATATTTAACACGTTACATTTAAAACGAAAATTTCAACAAAAACTTTCTATTGTTGGAAAGATGTTAATCTTATTAACATAATGAACCGCAAATGTGTGAGGATTTCCATCGATCCATTTTATATATTAATTATGTTTATATATGTAATATTTATGCCTCATGGTCGTTAACTTGTTCGGCTTAGATCATGAGATCCTGGGGTCGATCCCCGGGTCCATCAAAATAACTCGAAAATCAAAATTTATGTAAAAACTTGCAAGTCTGGTATTGTATTATGACGAAATTACTTGAACTCCCCTCGCCGACTGGCACCAGTATTAGTCTTTATGCCAACAGAGTGCGCAGGTGCCTCAGAAAAGATATGTCTTGTTAGCACATTGCTCTAAGTAAAAATATATTACGTACGCAATACATATGATCGTTCCGTTGGTCGAGTAATTAGTGACACAGACTACGCAATCGACGAGGCTCGGGTTCGATTCCCGATAGGGACAAACATTTGTGTGATGAGCATAGATGTTTGCATTTCTGGGTTTGGGTGTTTATTATATACTATATTTCGGTATCTATATATGTATTTCTATGTATTAATTTATTTGACTAACACTCATATCACAAGCAAATAATTTGCTTACTTTGGGGTTAGATCATTCGTGTAATTTGTTAAGGAATATTATTATTATTGTTATTATATGTATACTAAAATAACGTTTATTGCATATATAACGTGTAAAAAATCCTTTCTGACCCGAAAAGAACATGTTACAAGTCGACACTTATATGTTCCTAAATATCTATCTTATATATATAAAAGTCAATTGCTGTTCGTTAGTCTCGCTAAAACTCGAGAACGGCTGAACCGATTTGGCTAATTTTGGTTTTGAATTAATTGTTGAAGTTCAGGGAAGGTTTAAAAGGTGAGGAAATATAAAAAAATAAGAGTAGTTAAAAAGGCAGAACAACGTTTGCCGGGTCAGCTAGTAATCAATAAAAGTTTCGGTCCTAGTCTATTAATAAATGAACGCATATAGTATTAGGGACATCTCTGCTACATAGTTGCAGTACATGGCTAGCATCCTTAGCATCTCCATCATGGGAGCCATCTGCTTGTTTGCTACCCTTTATAAGTAAAAATTTTCCTGCTCGTAAACAATAATAAACATTCGTTGATGATTTTTTTATTTCGTTTAACTGCATAAGATAGTAAACAATTAGTTGGTTCTCCTGATGGAATGAGATAACCATTGCCTAATAACACCAAATATGTTAATGGTGGGTTGCTATATGTGCAGTGTTTTTGGAATGTCACATACATAAGTTCGGCTCCCTTACTATTACATCCCTACATTGTATCCCTTTGTGCTTACCCCACATCCAACCTGCTGATCAATCATTTCTATCCTCTTGCACCCGCACCATCCTCCCAGTCAGTCGCCTCCCATCCTTCTTACCGCGCACTAGTCTCTACCACCAATCACTCACTCTCATATAAAAATGTTCTGTTATAAACAGTAATATATTAATAAAGTTAAATAAGGTTCGTTTTAAAAAGAAATTCAAAAGTGGAATCCTAGCAGTACCCTCCAAAATACTGCCCTCCTAAGAAAGAGTACATTAAGTTACCCAAAACCGATTCTGAAGATAAACCCGTCCAAAGTTGCGCTGGATATTTTTGACGACTGTGTGAAAGTCTGTGATTTTATAAAACTATTGATTTGTTCATTGCACTTACTGCACTGTTGGTTAGTTTTTTGATTTTTATTAACAGTACGTTAATTAAAACATGACAGCTTACTGTTCTATTTCTTAGGAACTTAACATGTGATTTAGACATACTATATTTTATTTACATGCAAAATCGTGGGAAAACATAATACAGCAACGAAACCTAGAGAGAAAGGCGCGTTATTTTTCAGGGATCATTTCTGTATAATTAAGTCGATTTTGCCAATATCACGACTTACTTACTCTTTCTTAGGACGGCAGAATAGAATACAACAGCGACCAGTGTCGGTGCTATTGCGGGAACATTAGATAGACACGTTGCAGAACTCTTATCACATATTTTGTAGTCACGATGTTAGTGATACTTATTAGCCACATCTCGCCTTTTACCAAATGCCTAGTGTTAGGGGCCATCCATAAATTACGTCACACGTTAAGGGGAAGTGTGACATTGTGTGACAAGGGGTAGGGAGGAGTCCCAAATTATGTGACATCACATTTAACTGTATAGATAAAAAAATAATCGAAGGAAATCATTTTTCCAATATAAAATTGTAAAATATGTGACATCACACTAAATAGGTAGGTAGGTTCCCACAAATGTGACCAGCTGTGACAAGGACGGGGATCAAAAAATCATGAAATTTATGTGACGTAATCTATATATATATAAAAATCAAACCCTATTTTCCTTGGCCACGACATCACGCCTGAATGGCTGGACCGATTTCGGTAATTTTTTTTTTGTGTTTGTGATTGTAAGGAGAAGGTTCTTATAAAAGAAAATATTAAAAAAATTGCGCGGAAAAATAGAAAATTTAAGAATACTTAACCACCATATAAAGTTTAATGCCATTTTGGCTGCATGGAAGGACAATCCCGTAGACTTATATAAATTACGTGTCACGTTGTTTGTCCGCTATGGATTCTTAATATGAATGGCAAAACAACGTTTGCCGGGTCAACTAGTTAAGGATATTGATCATTTTTTCAAAAAGAGCCCTAAACTAACGCGGGGAAAGATTTTACTAGACTTTTTTATTTTATATCATAAAATATCCAACAAGCAGATAGCTCCCCCGATGGAAAGAGACGACAATCGCCTATAAACACTAAAGATGTTAATGGTGCGTTGTTATCCTTGTAGCGGGGTTCTAATGCAACATGCATAACTTTACCGGCTACTTTACTCTCCAAACCGGAACACGACTGCGATAAGCATTGCCGCTATTGCGTTGCGCCAAGATGGTACTGTGACGGCACTCGGTCGTCACGGGGTTCTTCTCGCCTTGACAGCTTTTAATGAGACATACAAGGGATCAATTTTATTACTATTTTTAAATAATAAAGAAATTGCTATATCAGTTCGTTTTATTGGGCAATTCGTCAGACCCTTTTTAAGACTAATTTACAATTACAGCTTACTAGGTGGTAGAGTTCTGCATTGTCTCGCCCGAGTCAGGTACCACCGCCTTACCTATTCCTACCGCAATAGCGTCAGTGCTTGTCACTGTCGTGTTCCGGTTTGGAGGGTAAGGTAGCCGGTAAACTTATGCGTGTGACTTCAGACCTCGCCACAAGATAGCAACGCATCATTAACACCTTTGGTGTCTGTCACCTTGTATAGGCGATGGTTGACTCTTTCCATCACGAGGCCCATCTACTTGTTTGCTATCTCATAATATAAATAAAAAAAACATATATGACAATTTACAAAAAGACTAAAATATTCTCGAAAAATATTTAAAAGCTGACAAGCTGCCAGCATCCATGTAATACTATAGAGGTATTACAGTACTGCTATTGGCAGAACTGGCAGAACGGCACATGGTCTAGTCTTCAAGAGGGAGCTCAGACCAACCAGGGGAAAAAACGGGTGAGTATTTCGTCACATGGTTCCACTAACTAAGGGATCGTAAGGCTGATCTCATTTTTACACATAAAGACCAAACGTTATCACACTTTATTGTAAAAAGGCTTGCCAATTGCCTGACATACCCAATAAGGGTGTATTTTATAGATCTATAAAACCCACAAAGACAGCAATAACTCTCGAATTATAGAATTTAACTCACAGAGGGCGGTAATATACAACCTGCGACAGTCTAATAAACTTTACAAGTAGTATTTGACTTGACACCAGGCAGAGATAAAGATGTTTTCGCTATATATTATATACTAGCTGTTTTCCGCGAATTCGTCCGCGCGGACTTCGATTACTCCGCACAGCTCCTCCCTCGTGTTGACCCGACTTGTTAGTAATATTCATGCAAAATTTGAAGTAAATCCATGCAGTACTTTTTGAGTTTGCCCCCGACATACATACAGACAAACAGACAAAAATTCTAAAAACTATATTTTTGGCTTTATTAGGTATAATATCGACGCTTGAAAGGCAATCTTCACTAAGCGAGATTGAGTAAACTTTACAGGAGAGTGATTTAAAGTTCAAAAATAAAATATAAAATCTTAAAAAAAATCGCCTAATTTAATTGTAATTAAAAGTACAATTAAGTGATTTTTCATGTTTTTTTATTTTAAATTTGAAGTTTAAATCACTCTTCTCTAAAATTTACTCAATGTCGCTTAGTGAAGATTGCCTTTCTAGCGTCGATATGTATAGACATAGATAGATGTTAATGGCCTTTATGGTCTGGTGGTCCAGTGAAAATTTGTTTTTCCAGTCTTTTAATAACAGGGTTGCCCGGGATTGGATAAATGTCAGTATTGGACTTGACACCTAGCAGAGAAAAAAAAACACCTAGCAGAGACAAAGATATTTTCGCTATATATTATACTAGCGGCCCGGTACGAGCTTCGCTACGTATAAAGTGAAATATTAAAAAAATCCGCCTTTTATTGAATTCATTTGTTACAAAAAATGTGATAAATGAAGAACCGCTATACCGATTTTATGCAAACTTCACATAAACCATCTACTAAATAGTCCGAACAAAGCCTAAACATTTGGTTTGGATAGGTGAGCCCGTTCTTGAGTTATAAAATTATAACGAAAAGTGGCATTGATTTTTATATATATAGATCTGTTAATGGCCTCTGTGGTCTAGTGGTCCGGTGAAAATTAGTTTTTTCAGTTTTTTAGTAACTGGATTGCCCGGAATTGGATAAATGTCCGGTTGGCGATAGGCCTGTCACCTATTACATTGTGGGACGAAGTATCTTCCGCTAACCGTGGGTTCACCTCTACCTACCTTTTCGGGGATACGGGCGTGAAGATATTTCTTTTTATTATGTGATAGCTGTTTCCAGCAACTTCGTCTGGCGTTCACCTGACTCAAACATGTTCGTAATCGTTTCTCAGTCTCGTAAAAAGGTAGCCTTGTACATGCGGCAAAAATACATTTAATTTTATTATACACAAAAATATTTTTTCGAATCCGACTGTTACCTATATCTAGAGATTAACGCTTTAAACTAACAAACTCTGCAGCTTTATTAATAAGTATATAAATTATTAAATATTTAGAAAAGAGAAGGAATCTTAATAAAAATGCATTAGGCCGCCTGCGGCGTTTTCAGATTTCTACGCGTCATGCGTATTTTCATGAAGTTTGTATAGGAAAACACATAATTGAATGACTGAGGAGTGATTCACTAAAAAATCTGAAATATGTGTTTTACTGTTTATAAAAAGAAGTTCCTTTATCGATTTTCAGACCTCAAGCATTAAAAATTTGCGGAAGTCTCATACAAAACTCCAACCCGTAGTCTAAAGGGTTGGGGGTAAAAGTTCCAAGATTTGCATTTTTTTCGTTGTTTGTGTACTAATACTAATGTACTAATAGGACTTCAGGAAGTACTCTAAGAATATTGATGATCATCAGTGAGTGACAGTATTGGGGTTTTTAGATATTAATAAAATCTAAAGTACAAGATCTATGCAACTGAAACTTTATATGTATATGTATTAAGTCCACTTTTGACATCTTGCACGCTCTGTTTGTCGAGTGGTTAGTGGCCCTGACTACACAATCAATAGGGCTTGGTTTCGATTCCGACAGGGATTGGCATTTGTGTGATTAGCATAGATGTTTTTATTTCTGGATTTGGGTGTTTATTAAATGTATAACAGTATTTATATATGAATTTCTATGTATTAATATCGTTATCTAACCCCATATCACAAGGGAATTATTTGCGTACTTTGGGCTTATATTTTTATTGTTACGTCGAGAATTTTGTTTATCTGGTATAATCGAAACCCAAGTTACGAGGGTTTAAACTTTAAAATAAAGACGAAGTGCTTCGAGAAAGGTAGGTAGTGCTCTTGCGCTTCGCTCGCTCGTTATGGCTGGGTACTAACCGTACCTGCAGATTTATAAAATATTTTTATATTTATGAATAACTAGCTGACCAGCAAACGTTGCTTTGCCATACATATTAGGAATCCATAGCAGACAAACAACGTGACATGTAATTTATATAAGTATACGGGAATGTCCTTCAAGGCAGCCGAAAAGGCATTGAACTTTATATGGTGGTTAAGTATTCTTAGGTTTTCTGTTTTTCCTTGCAATTATCTTAATATTTTCTTTTATAAGAACCTTCTCTTGAATATTACAATCACAAAAAAAATAGCGAAATCGGTCCACTCACGCGTGATGTCGTGACCACCGAAAATAGGGAGTAATTTTTATATATAGATAATTATAACTGTAAAACTATTTTACCTGTCTGATTAAATAAGTGACTTGTCTATTAACGTTATTTCTGACTTACCAGTTCATCCATTTATTTTTTTATTTATTTAACTTTATTGTACACCTTAAATAAATTCGTACAAGGGCATTCCCCTCCAATCAACCTTCGGGCAAACAGAAAGTATGTAAACGGTGCCAGAAAATATATGTCATATAAGAACATAGATCTTAATAAATTAAATATGTACTACTTATACTAAACATATATACATATATATATATATATATATATATATATATATATATATATATATATATATATATATATATATATATATATACTAGCTGAGCCCGCGACTTCGTCCGCGTGGAAAAATTAAAAAAAAATAGCCTAAGGTACTCGCTATCATATCAGCTATCTTTCAGTGAAAGTCCCGTCAAAATCGGTCCAGTCGTTCCAGAGATTAGCCGGAACAAACAGACAGACAGACAAAAATTCTAAACAATGTTATTTTGGTATACGTACCGTGTATACATCCATATGCATTTAGTAAAAACGGTTATTTTAATATTACAAACAGACACCCCAATTTTATTTGTTTGTATCGATGGCGTCAACGCTTGCTATCTTGCAGATAAAATTGCCCTTACACACATCAATTGATTTTTGAAGTGAAAACTTCTTTAGGCGCGTTGAGCGTTTTGGTAGAGGGTAAAATCCTCGGTTCGCGTCACCGACATGCTAATGATAATAGTATATCTATAGCTATGTTTTGCATATAGTTTTAATTACTCTGAACTTAATAGTTCCGTTTTCACTTCTATCGGCAGTCCCACGACTGCTACTGTTTTTTTTTTGGTAAATCTATCATATCCGAATTCCGGGTACACTTTAAATATCAAGTCTTTAATGTTGGTTACGATTTCACGAAAGTCTTTACCTATGTAAAATTTTTTTGTAGCCTGATTCAGGAACTTTCCCCTAAGTAACCACTAACCAATCAATATGATCTTGTTTGGAAAATTTGTACTTCTTCTACCTAAATGATTGCTCATGTTGGTATACCTACAGCTTCAAAAATTAAACAGTTTTCCACAATGGGGAAGATTTAAAGCAAGATATAATAATATCATAACTACAAATCCTTATTAAGTAGCTATACAAATACAGTACTTACACCTACTTACTAACGAATTAGACACATATCAGGCCAAAGCGAACGATCATGTATCCCTCAACAACACCGTAAAATACACAAAATAGATCGAATATTCAACTACTACAAAGTAAAGTGATTTTTGAAGTGAAAACTTCTTTAGGCGCGTTGAGCGTTTTGGTAGAGGGTAAAATCCTCGGTTCGCGTCACCGACATGCTAATGATAATAGTATATCTATAGCTATGGAGAGCCCTAGCGCACGCGCAGTAGCCTGTGTACACGTATACACTAATACATCGACTATTTCTGGCTGTATTATGTGCGCGTTGGACGCTTTATATCCATACTAATATTATAAATGCGAAAGTAACTCTGTCTGTCTGTCTGTCTGTCTGTCTGTCTGTCTGTCTGTCTGTTACGCTTTCACGCTTAAACCACTGGACCGAATTTGATGAAATTTGGCATAAACATAGATAAGACGTCGAGAACGGACATAGGCTACTTTTTACCGCGGGAAAATATTTCGTTCCCACAGGAAATAAAATTAATCGAAAGAAAACGGAGCATGAAGCGTAACGTAGAGCACATTAACTAGATGGCGCTGCACAAAAATACATCGCGCTAACGTATTGAAACACATATACATGTAATTAAATCGTTGAATTATATAGTATCTTTATTATGATATGATATGATATGATATGATACGAGTATTTTAACGTTTGTTTGTTCATTGAATGCGCTAAATGCTAATTCCTGGAACTACAAGTCGGATTGAAAAAATTTTATGTGTATGATTAATGATAGCTACATTCATGAGGATTACGTTACAATTATTCTTAGCGTAGTTAAAATATCGATATTTGTAAAATAAGTCGGAAGAAAAAGCGGTATCGAACGGCTGTATCCGCGTGCGCTTGCTGGCGTAATGCTTAAGTACACGTAAGTCAATGTACTACAAATATATTGGTTTTTAGTAGATGGACAAAAAAGTCCGCGGCACTATATATCTATCTCTCATAACAACAACACAATAAGGAATTTTGCGTCGAAAAATTATAGAAAATTAATAGGTGAATTTTAATCCTTATCATATTAATCCTTACTAACGAAAAGTACTTCATCAACACGAAGATCTTAGGAAGACAAACTTTGGCTCTTATACCACGTTATTTAGATGCATAGTTTAAAAAAAATGTAAAACGAAAATAATTCAACATACCTAGGTACTATCTAGGTATTAACCGAAAGGCTGTGTGCAGTGTGCTCGATGCGGCGCACTACTCTGACCGCCGAACGAGAACCGAACATTGCCGAGAAGAGCCGAACTGTGAGAGCGTTGGCTTTTTTACTATACTTTTTAAGGTTCCATACTCAAAGTTTAAAACGGGACCCCATTACTAAGACACCACTGTCCGTCCGTGCGTTCGTATGTCTATCTATCTGTCCGTCACTAGGCTGTATCTCATGAACCATGATAGTTGAAACTTTCACACATGATGTAGGTATTTATGTTGCTACTATAATAACTAAACTAAACTAAAAAAAGAATAAAATAAATATTTAAGAGTGACCATCATACAACAAACGTGTTTTTTTGCATAAACTCACTTTTGCATTTGCATAAAATCATTTTAAAAATAAATAATTAAAATAAAATAAATATTAAAAAGGCTCCTCTGCGGCCCGCGCGGAGTAGACATGTGAACGGCTCCTTTCGCAATAGACTTCTTTGATACGGAACGTTGGATTTTCCTTCTTTGAAAAAAATCACTTTACTTTGTAGTAGTTGAATATTCGATCTATTTTGTGTATTTTACGGTGTTGTTGAGGGATACATGATCGTTCGCTTTGGCCTGATATGTGTCTAATTCGTTAGTAAGTGGGTGTAAGTACTGTATTTGTATAGCTACTTAATAAGGATTTGTAGTTATGATATTATTAAATCTTGCTTTAAATCTTCCCCATTATGGAAAACTGTTTAATTTTTTAAGCTGTAGGTATACCAACATGAGCAATCATTTAGGTAGAAGAAGCACAAATTTTCCAAACAAGATCATATTGATTGGTTAGTGGTTACTTAGGGGAAAGTTCCTGAATCAGGCTACAAAAAAATTTTACATAGATAAAGACCTTCGTGAAATCGTAACCAACATTAAAGACTTCATATTTAAAGTGTACCCGGAATTCGGATATGATATATTTACCAAAAAAAAATCAATTGATGTGTGTAAGGGCAATTTTATCTGCAAGAAATGCAAGCGTTGACGCCATCTATACAAATAAATAAAATTGGGGTGTCTGTTTGTAATATTAAAATAACCGTTTTTACTAAATGCATATGGATGTATACACGGTACGTATACCAAAATAACATTGTTTAGAATTTTTGTCTGTCTGTCTGTTTGTTCCGGCTAATCTCTGGAACGACTGGATCGATTTTGACGGGACTTTCACAGGAAGATAGCTGATATAATATAGCGAGTACCTTAGGCTATTTTTTTTTTAATTTTTCCACGCGGACGAAGTCGCGGGCTCAGCTAGTAGTTATATAGTTTTAATTACTCTCAACTTAATAGTTCCGTTTTCACTTCTATCGGCAGTCCCACGACTGCTACTGTTTTTTTTCAAAGAAGGAAAATCCAACGTTCCGTATCAAAGAAGTCTATTGCGAAAGGACCCGGTCACATGTCTACTCCGCGCGGGCCGCAGAGGTTAAAGGTATATGATTCCACTCATATACCTTAAAAAAACCGGCTAATTGCGAGTCGAACTCGCGCATTAAGGTACCATAATCTATAAAAAACGGCAAACAATCACGTTTGTTGAATGGGAGCCTTCTTAATATTTATTTTATTTTAATTATTTATTTTTAAAGTGATTTTATGTAAATGCAAAAGGGAGTTTATGCAAAAAAACACGTTTGTTGTATGGTGGTCACCCTTAAATATCTATTTTATTCTTTTTTTTAGTTTTAGTTATTATAGCGGCAAATACCTACATCATCTGTGAAAATTTCAACTATCATGGTTCATGAGATACAGCCTGGTGACGGACAGATAGATAGACGTACAAACGCACGGACGGACAGTGGTGTCTTAGTAATGGGGTCCCGTTTTAAACTTTGAGTATGGAACCTTAAAAAGTATAGTAAAGCCAACGCTCTCACAGTTCGGCTCTTCTCGGCAATGTTCGGTTCTCGTTCGGCGGTCAGAGTAGTGCGCCGCATCGTGCACACTGCACACAGCCTTTCGGTTAATACCTAGATAGTACCTAGGTATGTTGAGTTATTTTCGTTTTACATTTTTTTTTAACTATGCATCTAAATAACATGGTATAAGAGTCAAAGTTTGTCTTCCTAAGATCTTCGTGTTGATGAAGTACTTTTCGTTAGTAAGGATTAATATGATAAGGATTAAAATTCACCTATTAATTTTCTATAATTTTTCGACTCAAAATTCCTTATTGTGTTGTTGTTATAAGAGAGAGATATATATATATATATATATATATATATATATATATATATATATATATATATATATATATATATATATATATATATATATATATATATATATATATATATATATATATATATATAGTGTCGTGGACTTTTTTGTGCATCTACTAAAAACCAATATATTTGTAGTACATTGTACTTACGTGTACTTAAGCATTACGCCAGCAAGCGCACGCGTATACAGCCGTTCGATACCGCTTTTTCTTCCGTCTTATTTTACAAATATCGATATTTTAACTACGCTAAGAATAATTGTAACGTAATCCTCATGAATGTAGCTATCATTAAACATACACATAAAATTTTTTTCAATCCGACTTGTAGTTCCAGGAATTAGCATTTAGCGCATTCAATGAACAAACAAACATTAAAATACTCGTATCATATCATATCATCCATACTAATATTATAAATGCGAAAGTAACTCTGTCTGTTACGCTTTCACGGTCAAACCACTGAACCGATTTGGATAAAATTTGGTACAAACATAGTTTGAAACCCAAGAAAGGACATAAGATAGTTCTTATCCCGAAAATTCCACGGGAGCGGGATCTATGCGGGTTTTTTATTTTAGAATTTTTTCCACGCGAACGAAGTCGCGGGCACAGCTAGTATGATAATAAAGATAATTCTAAACTCAACGATTTAATTACATGTATATGTGTTTCAATACGTTAGCGCGATGTATTTTCGTGCAGCGACATCTAGTTAATGTGCTCAACGTTACGCTTTATGTTCTGCTTTCTTTCGATTAATTTTATTTCCTGTGGGAACGAAATATTTTCCCGCGATAAAAAGTAGCCTATGTCCGTTCTCGACGTCTTATCTATGTTTATGCCAAATTTCATCAAAATTGGTCCAGTGGTTTAAGCGTGAAAGCGTAACAGACAGACAGACAGACAGACAGACAGACAGACAGAGTTACTTTCGCATTTATATCGACTATTTTTTTTTGAAAAATATAATGAAAATCTTGTTCAGAATACCGAAAAAATACGCCAGTATAACGGACAGCTCTTAATTTTAATATTAAGATGTCCCGATTCACGATTTTCCATTTCCCGTTTAAATAACATGGGAAAATCTGATTCTTCAAGTTTGGAATTTTGTAGCTCTGCAACGAATTATCAAATTGGTTAAACCATGACATATTCTTATAGGAAATTTAATGCTCTACAAAAAAGGTCTCTTACAAATTTTTGATTAATGTACTCCTTCAAAAGTTATTCAAGGTCAAAGTTGAAACCATTGTAAATTGTAAGAAATTTTCACTTTTTTGGAGCATTTATCATACTTATTACAATATTTTGTCATAAATAAGCTTTTTTAAAACTTTTTTGGGTTCCACAAATTTTTTTCTGTTTATTGATTTATATTAATTATCCTTGATATTAAAATTATTGAGTATAATAATAAAATAACAAAATAACAAAAAAAAATTCTTTAGAATCCTGATTTTGATGGCAATTTTGATAATTAATATAAATCAATAGTCAAAAAAAAAAAAAAAATATATATATATATATATATATATATATATATACAGAAAAACACACATATATATCCATACTAATATTATAAATGAGAAAGTATATGTGTGTGTTTGTTTGTACGTCTTTCATGGCAAAACAGAGCGACGAATTGACGTGATTTTTTTTAAGTGGATATAGATGAAGGGATGGATGACATAGGCTACTTTTTATCTCTTATTTTACACCAGCGAAGCCGCGGTCAAAAGCTAGTTAATAATAAGAGGATAGATAAGTTTGAGACTTCCCCACTAATTAGGTAATTGTAAATTCAAATCATCTTACAACTCGTTTTTTGTTTCAGGTAAATGAAATTTTGATGGTGATAAGGTGATGAAAACAACAACAGTATTTTCTTGGTCTAGTGACTAGATGGGCGAGCCTTTGCAAAACTCTACCATCTAATACAGTCACAATATCTGAGACAAGTTAAGTCTTCACCTGCCTTTTATGAGCTCGCTCGAAATGCCTTTGGACCAGCACATTAAAAGGCTATGGTAAATAGAAAGATTTTTGCGATTAATATTACATAGATACAAATCTTCAAGAATGATCCCTTATTAGATAGATAAAGAAAATGGAATATCGTTTCATCATTATTACTGGAGATTTGCTATACGTTCACATTCAGAAACACACAGGCTATCGAGATTCTAGCCACCATCTTCGCACCGATTAATCTGTCTCCTAGATTTTCCAGACTTCCGACCATCCACATTCGCATTACATATCTGAGTTGTTAATCTTTATTTATTTAACACTTTGTAGTACACATACAGTTCATAAAAAAGAAGATTACGAGTAAAAATAGTATAAAAGGCGAGCTTAACCCTTAAAAAGAGATATCTTATAGCTAACCCAAGAAAAAGAAAATAATAATGAGAAATTTTAAACTAACGTCTTCAACTATTATCTAAGAGATGACCCGCGTAGCTTCTTCCGCGAGTAGAGTATCAAGTTATGAATATAATCTTTCATAGTTCATACACATTTTCATCACCTATTTCCGCCCCTTATGGTTTAAATTTCTTCTTCAACTATCTCTTTGCCAAATTTCATCTAAATCAGTCCAGCGGCTTAGCCATGAAAGCATAACAAAATTTTACGTTTTTAATATTAGTAAGCATATTATAATAATATACTTTTCTGTTATTTTATAGGCTATAAAGATTTTGTCTTGTAATTGTTAATATTAACATGTGGTATTTATATGTGCTAGTCGTTAATAAATTTATTGTTATATAATTATGGTAATTCCTCAAATATTGCCGCCGGCAAGTTCGGATGACACTAACATTAAGCACTTCAAAAATCTCAAAACATATTTAATCATAAGTTTATATCGTATTTTCATTGCCGGTATAAAATACCCGACGCCCACGTTTTTTTTAAAAATTACAATATCTGATGTAAAGTTATGCCGACAGTCAGGGCTGACACTCATTCATGCCTCGAGAGAAGGTATGCGACATATTATGTTCTTTGTATGTTAGAGCATGAAAAAGTCATCAGAAAAAACAAAACATTATGATACTTACAGGTTGCATTGCAAGTTAGGTTAAGTAGACTGGCAGTCACTTACTTTGCTTAAGTGGATCGAAAGTCATCTTGCGTGGCAGGCTGATTGGATCGAATGTCACCTCGCGTGGTAGGCTGAGTAGATCAAAAGTCACCTTGCGTAGTATGCTGAGTGGACTAAAAGTCACCTTGTGACGCTGAGAGGACTGTTAACGTTGAGATACAACAGTTAACCTCGATTCCCCGGTTTTTGTGCGAAGAAAATGGATGGTGTGGATGTGGAACTATCTTTTGTTTCGTTTAATAACCTGACAGAGAGGCTTCCTTCCTTCCTTCTTCCGTCCATCTTCTTCGCACGAGGATGGTAATAAACGAACAGCAGATTCCGGGCTGCTTCTTTGATTCTTCTACATAGAAGAAAATAGCTAATACCATCCTAAATTCTGAATATGATCTATGGTAAATAGGCTAACTGCTTCTTCTGCTAACTTCTATACATGTAAGGCAATCGACATAACATAATATAGTAAATTTTTAATGTGTGTTACTTAGTAACCACAAAGACTTCATGAATTCGTGTACTATGTTAAACTATAATTGTTACTTGCATCCTTGCAATTATTCTTCGTACCAATTTAGAACGCAAAATATCGCATAATTTTTAACCTCCCACTACGTAAGTTACTGATTTTTCCCTGATTTTCGAAAATCAAATGTTCGCTAGATCTCCACGTTTTAAGGTCCTAGGCACCTTTCCTGTTTCACCATGACGTCAATATGTCTGTACGTATTTATGTGCGTGTATGTAAACATCTCATAACTTTTAAACGGCTTGACCGATCGAAACGCGGTTGATGGCATTCGATTTGATTCCGCTCAACTAAGACTTCCTGAAAATTTGAATCAATTCGGCCTACAAGTTTTTGAGAAATTTAAAAAAAAACTCAAACAAAAAAAAAACATTGGTGAAACAGCATTTTTTAATATAAATGCCAGATTAATGTGCCGATTGAGTGAAAAATCAAATCTGCTCTATCGCTCATTTTTTTTTGACATTTCTATAACATTTTTTAACCTATCGACTTTGCAGCTAATATAACAATTTAGAACTCAAAAACAGCGTTCTCAAAAGATCAAAATTCACTATCATTTTGAAAATACACAATATAATTTTTTCAAACTTAAGATTTTTGAACTCCTTGAGCTCAAAGATCCACGCTTAGGTAAAGTTTTTGCTTTAAACTTAAGATACCTCAATTTAGCGGGAAGCTTAAGGAATGGCCTGCAGGGTCAACCGTCTTACATGTTTTTTTTTTATATTCCTTTGCGGCAACCCTGTGAAATTAAAGATTCTGTGTCCAATATTTTATGTCGAATTATTAAACTGTACTTTAATTTAGATAAAAAGTATTTCGCAACCACTTAAACTTAGTTTGCTGTTATGCATTTTTTATAAATATAACTTTTGAAATGTTTTATGAAAAAATATATTTATCATCGTACAGTTCCATCCCTATAAAACTCTTAAATTGCAATCTTTTTTAAAAACAATTCAATAATTTAGCCACTAGTGGGATTAGGACCCCCCGTGTTGTCTCTGGCTCCTATGAAGGTGTAAAAGGTCGACCAACCGGCTATAGGTGCCAATGCCATCGTGACTACTAGGTGGTAGAGAACCGCAACGTCTCACCCGGGTATTTGGTACCACTACTTTACTGATTCCTGCCACGATAGCGTCAATGCTTGTCACTGTCGTGTTCCGGTTTGGAGGATATTAGGTAGTATTTAGACTTATGCATGTGGCATTGCCATCCCGCCACACGCATAGTAACGCACCATTGACATCTTTGGCGTCTATAGGCCATGGTTTCTCTTTCCATCAGGAGGACCATCTGCTTGTTTGCTATCTTATGACATAAAGAAAACATAAAAATTACTGTTGATGTCTATAAAGAAAAGGTAAATTACATCGCTTGCTTATTAACGTCTCACTATAGCTCTTATAGGGTGAAATGCTATTCCAGTCTCCTGAAGATGTTTCGGTCATGAAGTGAAACTGCGTGTTTCTGCTTATGCTACTGAATGTGTGGTGGATGTGGGTGGACTATTGTGCCAAATAATAAATAAAAAATACTAATAAAAAAAACACACCGCTTACTCTGCCTCAAGGTGATGTGGAAATAAGTTTTTAGCCAAAACATTAAAGTAGGTATACTTCACGACGCTAAAACTGTTGATCTTACGAAAAATAAGACATAAATTGTAGGATATTTTTCAAATTTAATTTTGTTTATAAGTATTTTTATTTTAAAGTTAATAGAAAAGGAGATATAGTCGAAAAACTACTATTTGGCACCATTTTCCCAATAGGTATGGCCTCGGAAGCAGCAAATATACGCGGTTACAACGTTTAAATTCGGAAAGAACACGTGAAAATCAATTTTTGCAAACCGAAAAACGATCCAAGTAAGGAGTTACTATTTATAAACCAAATGACCGTACCGCCATCATTTTTGTAACAATTTATTGCGATAATAATTTTCAAATATATCTTAGTTTACTATTTTAATAAAACATCCTGTATTTTGAAATATCTTAATAGAGGTAATCTCAATACTGAACGCCGGTTTAAAGTTATGTGCACATTAAATTAGAAATATGATAAATATAACCTAAATCCTTACATTCATTTGAATCTTGTCGGACATTTTATCGTATACTAATTATATATTTAAATAAACAAGTCACGTTACATAATTATTAATTAATACACACACGACTGTTTCATAGTCTTAATGGTCAGCCTATTTTGTCACAGATCATGAAGTTTTTTTTATATATATCAACTGCAAGACCCCCGGTATTGCAGTTGTCCATGGGCGGCGGTGATCACTTACCATCAGGTGCACCACCTACTCGTTTGCCCCCTCTGCTATAAAAAAAAATAATAAGAAAGTAAACAAGCAGATGGCTCTCCTGTTGGAAAGAGTCAACCATCGCCTATAGACACTAAAGATATTAATGGTGTGTTGCTATCTTGTGGCGAGGTCTAATGCCACATGCATTTTTTTTTAATTTTTTAAATAAATTTAATGCTCTACAAAAAAGGTCTCTTACAAATTTTTGATTAATGTACTCCTTCAAAAGTTATTCAAGGTCAAAGTTGAAACCATTGTAAATTGTAAGAAATTTTCACTTTTTTGGAGCATTTATCATACTTATTACAATATTTTGTCATAAATAAGCTTTTTTAAAACTTTTTTGGGTTCCACAAATTTTTTTCTGTTTATTGATTTATATTAATTATCCTTGATATTAAAATTATTGAGTATAATAATAAAATAACAAAATAACAAAAAAAAATTCTTTAGAATCCTGATTTTGATGGCAATTTTGATAATTAATATAAATCAATAGTCAAAAAAAAAAATATATATATATATATATATATATATATATATATATATATACAGAAAAACACACATATATATCCATACTAATATTATAAATGAGAAAGTATATGTGTGTGTTTGTTTGTACGTCTTTCATGGCAAAACAGAGCGACGAATTGACGTGATTTTTTTTAAGTGGATATAGATGAAGGGATGGATGACATAGGCTACTTTTTATCTCTTATTTTACACCAGCGAAGCCGCGGTCAAAAGCTAGTTAATAATAAGAGGATAGATAAGTTTGAGTCTTCCCCACTAATTAGGTAATTGTAAATTCAAATCATCTTACAACTCGTTTTTTGTTTCAGGTAAATGAAATTTTGATGGTGATAAGGTGATGAAAACAACAACAGTATTTTCTTGGTCTAGTGACTAGATGGGCGAGCCTTTGCAAAACTCTACCATCTAATACAGTCACAATATCTGAGACAAGTTAAGTCTTCACCTGCCTTTTATGAGCTCGCTCGAAATGCCTTTGGACCAGCACATTAAAAGGCTATGGTAAATAGAAAGATTTTTGCGATTAATATTACATAGATACAAATCTTCAAGAATGATCCCTTATTAGATAGATAAAGAAAATGGAATATCGTTTCATCATTATTACTGGAGATTTGCTATACGTTCACATTCAGAAACACACAGGCTATCGAGATTCTAGCCACCATCTTCGCACCGATTAATCTGTCTCCTAGATTTTCCAGACTTCCGACCATCCACATTCGCATTACATATCTGAGTTGTTAATCTTTATTTATTTAACACTTTGTAGTACACATACAGTTCATAAAAAAGAAGATTACGAGTAAAAATAGTATAAAAGGCGAGCTTAACCCTTAAAAAGAGATATCTTATAGCTAACCCAAGAAAAAGAAAATAATAATGAGAAATTTTAAACTAACGTCTTCAACTATTATCTAAGAGATGACCCGCGTAGCTTCTTCCGCGAGTAGAGTATCAAGTTATGAATATAATCTTTCATAGTTCATACACATTTTCATCACCTATTTCCGCCCCTTATGGTTTAAATTTCTTCTTCAACTATCTCTTTGCCAAATTTCATCTAAATCAGTCCAGCGGCTTAGCCATGAAAGCATAACAAAATTTTACGTTTTTAATATTAGTAAGCATATTATAATAATATACTTTTCTGTTATTTTATAGGCTATAAAGATTTTGTCTTGTAATTGTTAATATTAACATGTGGTATTTATATGTGCTAGTCGTTAATAAATTTATTGTTATATAATTATGGTAATTCCTCAAATATTGCCGCCGGCAAGTTCGGATGACACTAACATTAAGCACTTCAAAAATCTCAAAACATATTTAATCATAAGTTTATATCGTATTTTCATTGCCGGTATAAAATACCCGACGCCCACGTTTTTTTTAAAAATTACAATATCTGATGTAAAGTTATGCCGACAGTCAGGGCTGACACTCATTCATGCCTCGAGAGAAGGTATGCGACATATTATGTTCTTTGTATGTTAGAGCATGAAAAAGTCATCAGAAAAAACAAAACATTATGATACTTACAGGTTGCATTGCAAGTTAGGTTAAGTAGACTGGCAGTCACTTACTTTGCTTAAGTGGATCGAAAGTCATCTTGCGTGGCAGGCTGATTGGATCGAATGTCACCTCGCGTGGTAGGCTGAGTAGATCAAAAGTCACCTTGCGTAGTATGCTGAGTGGACTAAAAGTCACCTTGTGACGCTGAGAGGACTGTTAACGTTGAGATACAACAGTTAACCTCGATTCCCCGGTTTTTGTGCGAAGAAAATGGATGGTGTGGATGTGGAACTATCTTTTGTTTCGTTTAATAACCTGACAGAGAGGCTTCCTTCCTTCCTTCTTCCGTCCATCTTCTTCGCACGAGGATGGTAATAAACGAACAGCAGATTCCGGGCTGCTTCTTTGATTCTTCTACATAGAAGAAAATAGCTAATACCATCCTAAATTCTGAATATGATCTATGGTAAATAGGCTAACTGCTTCTTCTGCTAACTTCTATACATGTAAGGCAATCGACATAACATAATATAGTAAATTTTTAATGTGTGTTACTTAGTAACCACAAAGACTTCATGAATTCGTGTACTATGTTAAACTATAATTGTTACTTGCATCCTTGCAATTATTCTTCGTACCAATTTAGAACGCAAAATATCGCATAATTTTTAACCTCCCACTACGTAAGTTACTGATTTTTCCCTGATTTTCGAAAATCAAATGTTCGCTAGATCTCCACGTTTTAAGGTCCTAGGCACCTTTCCTGTTTCACCATGACGTCAATATGTCTGTACGTATTTATGTGCGTGTATGTAAACATCTCATAACTTTTAAACGGCTTGACCGATCGAAACGCGGTTGATGGCATTCGATTTGATTCCGCTCAACTAAGACTTCCTGAAAATTTGAATCAATTCGGCCTACAAGTTTTTGAGAAATTTAAAAAAAAACTCAAACAAAAAAAAAACATTGGTGAAACAGCATTTTTTAATATAAATGCCAGATTAATGTGCCGATTGAGTGAAAAATCAAATCTGCTCTATCGCTCATTTTTTTTTGACATTTCTATAACATTTTTTAACCTATCGACTTTGCAGCTAATATAACAATTTAGAACTCAAAAACAGCGTTCTCAAAAGATCAAAATTCACTATCATTTTGAAAATACACAATATAATTTTTTCAAACTTAAGATTTTTGAACTCCTTGAGCTCAAAGATCCACGCTTAGGTAAAGTTTTTGCTTTAAACTTAAGATACCTCAATTTAGCGGGAAGCTTAAGGAATGGCCTGCAGGGTCAACCGTCTTACATGTTTTTTTTTTATATTCCTTTGCGGCAACCCTGTGAAATTAAAGATTCTGTGTCCAATATTTTATGTCGAATTATTAAACTGTACTTTAATTTAGATAAAAAGTATTTCGCAACCACTTAAACTTAGTTTGCTGTTATGCATTTTTTATAAATATAACTTTTGAAATGTTTTATGAAAAAATATATTTATCATCGTACAGTTCCATCCCTATAAAACTCTTAAATTGCAATCTTTTTTAAAAACAATTCAATAATTTAGCCACTAGTGGGATTAGGACCCCCCGTGTTGTCTCTGGCTCCTATGAAGGTGTAAAAGGTCGACCAACCGGCTATAGGTGCCAATGCCATCGTGACTACTAGGTGGTAGAGAACCGCAACGTCTCACCCGGGTATTTGGTACCACTACTTTACTGATTCCTGCCACGATAGCGTCAATGCTTGTCACTGTCGTGTTCCGGTTTGGAGGATATTAGGTAGTATTTAGACTTATGCATGTGGCATTGCCATCCCGCCACACGCATAGTAACGCACCATTGACATCTTTGGCGTCTATAGGCCATGGTTTCTCTTTCCATCAGGAGGACCATCTGCTTGTTTGCTATCTTATGACATAAAGAAAACATAAAAATTACTGTTGATGTCTATAAAGAAAAGGTAAATTACATCGCTTGCTTATTAACGTCTCACTATAGCTCTTATAGGGTGAAATGCTATTCCAGTCTCCTGAAGATGTTTCGGTCATGAAGTGAAACTGCGTGTTTCTGCTTATGCTACTGAATGTGTGGTGGATGTGGGTGGACTATTGTGCCAAATAATAAATAAAAAATACTAATAAAAAAAACACACCGCTTACTCTGCCTCAAGGTGATGTGGAAATAAGTTTTTAGCCAAAACATTAAAGTAGGTATACTTCACGACGCTAAAACTGTTGATCTTACGAAAAATAAGACATAAATTGTAGGATATTTTTCAAATTTAATTTTGTTTATAAGTATTTTTATTTTAAAGTTAATAGAAAAGGAGATATAGTCGAAAAACTACTATTTGGCACCATTTTCCCAATAGGTATGGCCTCGGAAGCAGCAAATATACGCGGTTACAACGTTTAAATTCGGAAAGAACACGTGAAAATCAATTTTTGCAAACCGAAAAACGATCCAAGTAAGGAGTTACTATTTATAAACCAAATGACCGTACCGCCATCATTTTTGTAACAATTTATTGCGATAATAATTTTCAAATATATCTTAGTTTACTATTTTAATAAAACATCCTGTATTTTGAAATATCTTAATAGAGGTAATCTCAATACTGAACGCCGGTTTAAAGTTATGTGCACATTAAATTAGAAATATGATAAATATAACCTAAATCCTTACATTCATTTGAATCTTGTCGGACATTTTATCGTATACTAATTATATATTTAAATAAACAAGTCACGTTACATAATTATTAATTAATACACACACGACTGTTTCATAGTCTTAATGGTCAGCCTATTTTGTCACAGATCATGAAGTTTTTTTTATATATATCAACTGCAAGACCCCCGGTATTGCAGTTGTCCATGGGCGGCGGTGATCACTTACCATCAGGTGCACCACCTACTCGTTTGCCCCCTCTGCTATAAAAAAAAATAATAAGAAAGTAAACAAGCAGATGGCTCTCCTGTTGGAAAGAGTCAACCATCGCCTATAGACACTAAAGATATTAATGGTGTGTTGCTATCTTGTGGCGAGGTCTAATGCCACATGCATAAGTTTACCGGCTACCTTACCCTCGAAACCGGAACACGACAGTGACAAACACTGACGCTATTGCGGCAGGAATAGGTAAGGCGGTGGTACCAGACCCGGGCGAGACAATGCAGAACTCTACCACCTAGTAAAGTCCTAGTTATATGCGTATTATTGAGGTGTTCTCGAGATTATAATAGAAAATACAAATATCAGGTAGCAGCTCGGAGTATGGGGGGTGGTTTGTTAACACCCAAATGCCTGGATCAGTACGTAAAGCTGTCGAGCCCGCTTACTATAAGAAACAAGCCACAGTTGCTATCAAGACGGCTAAATTTTGCTATAGGAATTACCACCTATCTCGAAGAATCATGTTGAACCAGGACGACTATTGACATGCAGTTTACTCTGCTTACCCGGAAACTGGTGCCATTATATACATATGTATATATTTTTGTGAGTAATATTGACTAATTGTAGATAAAGCTGAAATGTTTTTTGTCTGAAAATTGAATCTATTAACGTAGTTCTTATGTTTCTTTTTATGTGTTTGTTTTAAAATGTAATCATTTCACTGGATCTGTTAAATAAATAAATGGTTTGATTTGATTAGTCCAATATAAAAAAAATCTCCTTGCGTTTTATCCAATCACTGTAGTCTATTTCTAGAGGAATGTTAGCAACCGCGCTTAACGACAAGTTCTAGCCGGCCACATGTGTGGCGCACCTGTTTTATGCACCTGTTATTGTAAGATAATGACGTCATAACAACTATGGACAAAATATATAACGAAGAATGGTATAAATAGGCGGGGATAACATATTTTCGTGTCATTGTAATTCTATCGCTTCTTGAGGGCATTACTCTGCTCAAAAATTATACTGTGCGTGTAAAAGTGATTTAAGTATTTTATTCGGCCAAACTGCTTCTCGGTTACAGGAATGTTATAGGCTGTATCTTAGGCTACGCATTACTGCATAGATTTTATCTCAACTAATTTAACTTTGTACGGCTTAATGTACATACGCTTTTAGGTTTAAGGTAATAGGATTTTAAGACTGGAAAAGATTTACCAGAAAACAAACTATTACGAAAACAAAACGTGTCCAAAAACCTCAAGATAAAAATCTATTAATTATTATTATGAATATAGAATTTTATGAGTATATTACCGATACGAGATTCACATTATGTTTCAGTATGATTTTACAAAACATATTTTATTATTTTAATACAGTATTCGAAATGTAAATTCATATATATAAATAAAAGTCAAATATAAACATATTTATTATAGACAAATCCACTAAGTTTCTTCCGCCAGATTCAGACCAGCTGACTAAAAAACAAAAAAATGTGTACTAAAACTTCATCATTACATTTCGATTATTCAGAAATGAAAACTCTGTGAATAAATCCTCCTCATACCAATATATGTGATGATTGTATAATGATTTCAAATTTTTGTATTTAAAAAAAAATCTGTCGAATTTCTTTTATCGGATCACATTGAGCGGTGGCGTTTTTGACCCTGTAGAGGCACTTAAATCGTTGTCAAAACAGTCTGATATTAAGGGAAAATTCGTTACATTCATCAATCCATTTTAAAAATCACCCTAAATAATACACTTAACAAGAAAATGGACGCTTTATTTGCTTAATCCAGCACTGGGTTGTCTAATATTTACTATGTTCAAATACATTACAACTTAATTAATAGTCTCAGTGACTTACAAATAAGTTTATAACTAGCTCAATTCTACGCAATTTATAAGTAATTTTGTTTAAATGACGTTAATCTGTTATATGGATTGTACTGAAATAGGCTGTTAATACAGAAAAGCACCAGTTACCGAGCGTGCGGAGTATGGTAATGTGTTCAGTACATTAAAATTGCATTAAGCATGCTGATTTCTGTACGCAATAATTCTTACTTCTATTTAAACATTCCAACAATAATTTAACACAAGTCTAAATCAAATTAATTATAGTAAATTAAACTGTATCAATAATCTTAGATCAAGAACACAGAGAACAAGTGGAAATGAAAAGGGTCTATTTTTTAATAACTTAGGCGCGACCTTGCGAAAATTCATGAAAATTCGCAAAGAATAGCAAATTTAATTAATTTCACCTTGTAATTTTTGCCTCTGTGGCCCTCCTATTAGAGTCTAATGCTCCGTTGTCGGTGTTGACCACATGAGGTCCCGGGATTGATTAAGGACAATCAGAAATGTGTTTTCAGTCCTCTGATAAAAACAACGTTACCCGGGATCGGATAAGGGCTCGGTTGGCGATAGGCTTGTCGCCTGTCACATTGTGGGACTGTTTTCGCTTAACTGTCATATCTCTTTTCTTCGAGGATACGGATGTGAAGATACTTTTTTTCGCCTTTTAACAGTTCCATTTGGTTCCAATACAATAGAAAAGTTAACGCCAAACTCTTCTAAATAAAAAAATTATACGGAACCCTTCTTGAATAGATTGACTGTCTTACTGCTAAGAATCTCGTAAAAGGCAGAAACGTGTTACCAACATTCTGCCTAGGTGGTTAGTTCTACAACGTGTCGCATGGGTTTGGTTGATACCACCCTCTTTACTAATCCTGTCGTAATAGCATCGGTGCCAATCGCTGTCGTGTTCTGGTTTGGAGGTAGATAGCCAAGAATGTTATCCTTCTGGCATTCCAACCACGCGGATAGCAACGCATCATTAACACCTGTGTCTGTAAGCGATAACTGTCTCTTTACATTAGGAAAGTATTTTATGATATAATTTGACCGCCCTGTTGGTCGAGTGGTTAGGGACCCTGACTACGCAATCGACGGGGCTCGGGATCCCCGACGGATCAAGCATTTATGTGATGAGCATATATGTTTGTATTTCCGAGTTTGGGTGTTTATTAAACATATTCTAGTATTTATATATGTATTTCTATGTATTAGTGTCGTTGACTAACACCCATAACAAAAGCAAATAATTTGCTTATTTTGGGGTTAGATCAGTAAGTGTAATTTGTCCCGTGAATATTTATTTATTTACTTGCTGACCCGGCAAACGTTGTTCTGCCTTTTGAACTACTCTTATTTTTTTTCTATATTTTCTTACCGTTTAAACCTTCCCTGGATTTCAACAATTAATTCAAAACCAAAATTAGCCAAATCGGTTCAGCCGTTCTCGAGTTTTAACGAAACTAACGAATAGCAATTGATTTTTATATATAGAAGATTATAATAAAAAACTGTAGAGGATAGTACGTTTTATTTGTTTTTTTTAGCTTTCTAGTCAAGGGACCCCTCACTATAAAGGCCACTTAGTTTTTATCTTCTTTTTTCATAGCTTATTAGAAATTTCCAATCGCGAATGAAATGCCACTTTTTTATATTACGTATTATTATGCATCATAAACAGATTTATGCAATGATATATCGTTAAAATGATATGGGTTTTAAGTAACCAGTCATTAGTTCGTGAGTGGTCGTTTTCTCGGCTGTAAAATAACCAAGCCATTGGCTTTTGCTGCACTTAACGTTCTGTGATTATTTCCTTTGGTCACCAATTTACTTTAAATGTTAGTTACGTAAAACTTAAATAATTTTTAAAATATTATGTAACCAATATCCTTCATTATTATTTTTTGTTTTTTGTGTTTGGTGCTGTCGTGGTATAAAGTGTGGTGGACGAGGGTGGATAACTGCACCGCTGGGGTCTTCATTATTTTTCAGACCTACGGTAAGTAAGTACACTTAAAAATTCGCGGAAACTTGCAAAATAACTAGTTTTCTTCATCTGTTTATTTTGTTTGTTTGTTTCTTATGATTTGACTGGTAGAACCGGACATATGAAGAAAATTCCTAGTCTTTTGTCTTCTTATTACTTTTTAGGATTTATTTTAGGACTAATTTAAAGTTTAGGAAATTACTTTCGACTAACTTCCCAAAATGAAGGAGTTTTTTAATTCGCTTGCATTTTTTATTTGTAACCTCAGAACTCGACCATTTATCGGCCGATTTGAAAATATCGACACGCGGGATTTGAACCTGCGACCATCTCCCTAAAGCCTAAATCCCGCGTGTTGATATTTTTCTTTGTTGTTTTTAGGGTTTTTCCAGTTTCCCAAGCACGGGGTGAGTGCTATAACACAAAAATGATTTTGAAAGTATCTGTTTTAATTTGCGAGGATATATTTGGATTTACATACATTTGGTGAAGATCCCCGTGTTGGTCTGATCTGACTAGAATGAGTACGAGGTGGTACAGTTCCGCAACGTCTCGCCTGTGTTAATGTTACCACCGCTTTACCTATTTCTGCCGCAATAGCGTCAATGCTTGTCATTGTCGTGTTTTGATTCAGAGGGTGAGATTTCTCTAACGATCGGGAGAGCTAATCGCTTCTCTGCTATCTAAAGATATTAAGAAAAAGCAACACAATTGACTAATCACTTGTAATTTAATTTCACATCAAAAGTTTATTTTTGTATATCACTCGACCGGTAGGCGTATCATCCAACGTTTGCAATTCGCCAGCGATCAGGGATGACTCTTAAACGTAATGAAAAAAATCATCAAAAACGTTGCCAATTGCTTGCTGTTCACTATATGCACTATTTGCAATGTCACAGCATCAAAACTAATTAAGCGGCAACGACTACTACTAATGTACAAAGCTGTTATGTGTCTTGCAATAACTAAACAATCACGATAATTTCGCATTGCGAGTTACGTGATCACCCCGCGGTTTCACTTTTTAAGCATCTTCAGAATGTAATATACTTAAATTGATTTTTATTGACTATTGTAAGAAGACTTATACATCTTCAGAATGTAATATACTTAAATTGATTTTTATTGACTGTTGTAAGAAGACATACATTCTATACTTTCCATCATCGGCACTTGGTGTGTAAGATCTTATAACAGTCAATAATAGTCAATTTAAGTATATTACATCATGAAGATGCTTAAAAAGTGAAACCGGTCGAGTGATATACAAAAATAAAGTTTTGATGTTAAATTAAAGTACAAGTGATAAGTCAATTGTGTTACAATAATGGAATTTCACCAAGTGCCAAAGATGAAAAGTATAGAATATATTAAGAAAAATATTTAATGTAGGATTCCAGAGAGAGACAAACGATTAGAAGGCCGTTGTTGCAGTTTTACTGCGTTAAAATATAATATTCTTTTTAAGCTATTGCATAGCTTCTATCGCGGGCCTTGAGCGTGGATACCGAATCCAGAAATTCCGTAACGAAAAAACCTTACACACCCCACTCCGACTGGCACAGCGGTGATACTTTTTAGTTTTTCCATTTTTTTTTATCGGTCACCACGCTCAAAGTGTAACTTGAATTAATATCAAAGAAAAAAAACAAAGAAAAAAAATACTGCATAAATAAAATAAATTGTAATTGCATAAGTTGATAAAAAATGCTATGCAACCTTACCGCGGCAGTCTCCGAGTGCCACCCGTCTTTTTTTATTTTATTTTACTTTCAAGATCACGATGTCGTTCGCGAAAAAATATTTTTTCTATCACACGGCAATTTACTTATTTCTCAGTGAAAATTATTCTATTTCCTTTTTGTTGCCTTTGTAGTCTGTGGTCCGATACCGGTATTCACCATATAAGGTCCCGGGTTCGATTCCCGGGTCGGGCAAATCAAAAATGTGTTTTTTTAGTTCTCTGATAAAAACAACGTTGCCCATAGGCTTGGGCGTTGGCGATAGGCTTGCCACACTGTGGGACTAAGTATCTTAGGCTCATTGTGGGTGCACTGGTTGTACCTTTGCTTATCTCTTCGGGGATATGGGCGTGAAGATACTTTTGTTTTTTGTACCACTCTTTGTTCAGACGTAAACACATTCGCGTTATAATATTAGTTAGGATAATTATATCATGTTAAATTACAATACTTTTAACATTACTCGTACGACACTTCGTAATTCCGCGAATACATTAAAACAATTATAAGCTTTTAACCGATTCGTTTCACTTTCTCTGTACATTTTGAAATTTAATTATGTTAATACACTTACAGCACCAGTTACTTTATATAAAAAACGCAGTAACCATTAAATTTGAGGTTGGATGGGGTTTATCTATATAAGTTTATTTTTATACATGGCTGCCGTATAAATACTTCGTAATAATAAAATATATATTTTTTACTTAAAAAAATGAATTTTAAATAAACTTATTTGTTGTTATGTTATGTAAAACCTGGAACAGCCTTTGCAATATTTGTTTCCTAACGTAAAGTGCTATTACGTCACTCGCGATCTGTTATCATTTACGATATCATTATTTTGGCTGACGTAGTAGTAGATATTAAGCGGAAGAATTACGACGGACGTATTACTAGTTTGGTTGTGAAAACAAAATAGCAATGTCTAGTAAACAGAATATACAGGTTGTGTAGAAATTATGAAAACGACAAAATTATATTTTCTGTAAACCATTTAATTTTTTGGGTTAATGTGTTTGTGTACTGTCTAAAAAGTATTTTTAAGGCGCTGTATCAATGTTGTAATGGGTGGGGGGAGTTTATTGAGATAAAAACTGTCCTATCTTTTAACTTGGACCAAACAGTAAATATCTATTAAATTTCATTGAAATTTTCAGTAGTTTAGGAATTCATAGCGGAAAAAGAACGTAAGACTTTATATATATATATATATATATATATATATATATATATATATATATATATATATATACTATTACTAGCTGTTGCCAGCGACTTCGTCCGCGCGGACTTCATTTACTCCGCACAGCACCTGGCTGCTAGGTGATAGCGTGATAATATGTAGCCTATATGTTGACCCGACCTATAAGTAATATTCATGCAAAATTTGAAGTAAATCCATGCAGTACCTTTGAGTTTACCCCGGACATACATACAGACATACAGTCAAACAGATAAACAGGCAAAAAGACAAAAATTCTAAAAACTATATTTTTGGCTTTGATATCGATTGTAGATCACGCCCCAAGTATTCTTTTAAAAAATATTCAATGTACAGTTTTGACTTTCCTACGATTTTATTATATGTATAGATTAAAATAGTAACAGACCCGGCCACACGTTGCTGTGGCTAAGTTGTACTTTTAGACTTATAAAACAGCATTAAGTGTTAGTAACTTATGGAACTCACGCATAAAATTATAGCCTTTTGTCGTAAAATAAGCAAATAAAATGCTAAAAAAATTGTTTTTATTATTTAGATACAACCAATCCTATGATTTAAGTTGAAACATAATGATGAGATTACAACGTTAAATAATTGAAAAATTGGTAAAATTGGTGTCAACCAGCCGTGAAATGAATACTTATCACGAAATTTGTCAAAAAATTGAATGTAAAGACAGACACTACAGGTAAATGTTTTAGCATTCATCCCGTGCTTAGCAAAACCTTAAAATCTTAACAAAGAAAAATGTCTACACGGCAGTATTCGAACCTGCGACCTTTTCTCTATTCTACACGTTCTTACAAACAGCCGATTGCTTCAACGCGTGGAAATTATTCCATGCTTTGCTTTGCATCAATTCCGTCAAAAAAATATTTGTTAAGTTTTTAAAGACATTAGAAAATGCAGTAGAAAAGATATATTTTTTTAAGGACTTAGATTATAATGATATAGATGTATAACTCGTATTATTGGCAGACTTTATCAACAGACAGACACGTCTTTAATGCTAGTTATTTTTGTGTTATAGTACTAACCCCGTGCTTGAAAAAACTGGAAAAACTTTAAAAACAACAAAGAAAAATATCGACACGCAGGGATTGAACCTGCGACCTTCTCCCTCTGTCCCGGCTTCAGGGAGACAGTCGCAGTTTCAATCCTTGCGTGTCGATATTTTTCTTTGTTGTTTTTAAAGTAAATGTTATTTATTACTTATGTTAAAGTTAGATTTCAGAAGTTTCTAATTAAATTTCAGAAATATCCTAATTTATTTATTTATTTAATTTATTTATTTATTATTATCACAAAAGAAAACCCATGTACATATCAGTAACACCAATAAACCTTGTGAAGGTTTGTCTTGAAACCAATAAACTTTGTGAAGGTTTATAATGAAAACGTTAATTACGTTAAAGTAATAAAACTTCAATGCACTAATGAACCTATCTTCTCTATTATGAAACCCTATCATTATAAAATTTATATCTTAATGACAAATTTTAACGAAAATAATGATTGTAACAAATTTTTAAATATAGGTTACCTATCATAAAGTTTGATTTCCAAAGTTTCTGATTAAACTATTTACTCTAACCCACTAATCGCAGCCGCGGCGGACTACGAGGCCGCAGCCGGCGCGGATGTGATACATAGGCTTAGGAGGCCCCATCATTTACTTTCCTATCCCGATGACGATCCCGACACATACATACACACACACACACACACACACACACACACACACACACACACACACACAACACGACATTGTCGTTGCCGCAACGTGAGCAACGCCACGACACAGCCCACCATTAAAGTCCGTACGCCGCACTAAGCCGAGGTCCGTTCTTACAGGAGACAGCCCTTAGCGCGGGCATTTGTAGCCCAAATTTTCATTTAAACTCTGTCTGAGCACTCTGATCACCCCAAAAGCCCGGTGACAGAGGCTTGACCTATCGAAACGAGGTTGATGGCATTCAATTGGACTCTACTCAACTTAGACTTTCTGAAGATTTGAACCAATTTGGTTTAGGAAATTTTGAGAAATTTGGAATAAATCTCAAAAAAAATTTTGACGAAATAGCATTTTTATTACTGATTACCTGATGGTTTTGCCGTGTTGGTCCCGGCCTCCTTTGAAGAATAGGCCAACTGCCGTTCTGCCAGGCAGGTCGTAAAAGGCGACCAATTGGCTATCGAGTCACTACCATCGTGGCTACTAGGTGGTAGAGTTCTGCATTGTCTCGCCCGGGTCTGGTACCACCGCCTTACCTATTCCTGCCGCAATAGCGTCAGTGCTTGTCGCTGTTGTGTTCCGGTTTGGAGGGTAAGGTAGCCGGTAAACTTATGCATATGGCATTAGACCTCGCCACAAGATAGCAACGCACCATTAACATCGTTGGTGTCTATAGGCGATGGTTGACTCTTTCCATCAGGAGACCCATCTGCTTGTTTGCTATCTTATGATATAAAAAAAAATTACAAAACCTAATCGGCTCTTTTCCTCAAAAAACTGCGTCCCTTACATAAATTGAACTAATAATTTTTGGACCTTTTACAATAATTTAGTACGTAAAAAACTACGTCAAATACCATTTCAAATATCGAATCAAGTTTCCAAAAGTTACAGCTTTACAAATACTAATATTTTGTTGTTTACAAGAACATCATTTCATATTTGTAAAATAAATTTCAGACTAATATACCCATTGATTTCTAGACCTAAACAGCTCTTTTACATAAAAACTTTGTCTAAAACTGTAACTTGGATTCGTTCGTTCGGGATTCATCAATAGATCTTCGAATGAGGATCTCAAAGTATCAGCCCAAGGTTACCATTTAATTGAAATGTCAATAAAGTAACAAAATACAAAATTTAGTATTGATAAAGCCTTTACAAGTTACTTAATTCCTTTCATCAATTTGAAAAGAGCTGGTGATCTTGAAACGGCTGAAAAGATTCTATTGAATCATAGCTAAGAACAATCTCGCAAAACAGGGCTTTGAATTAAAAAAAAACTACAACCAAATCGGACCATCCGTCTGGCCGCTACGATGCCACGGACAGACACACACATACACAGATACACACCTGAAACTTATAACACCCCTCATTTTGCGTCGGGGGTTAAAAACTGACGAAATCGGCTATCAATTCGCAACTGAATTATTTTAAAACAGATATGAATGACTAATTTTAACAACAACCATTCTTGACAAACAGTTATAGTTTCCCTACGATACATTTCAATCTCTGAAGTCTTTTAATTAAAGTTCATGACATATGCAAATGAAAATATCAAATATATTAGAATAAGGAACCTACGAATGACTACAATAATAACGAATTGACGAAAACACCTCTCTCTTTCGCAATTAAATTATTACAAATACTGGTTAATGTCCAATTTTAATAACAATAGGCATTGTCAACAGACACAAACTACATGTTAACTAAGATAAATTTCAATATCTGAAGTCCCTTAATTAAAGTTCATAGACTATCCTAATGAAAATGTCTAATATATTAAAGTAACGAAACCACGAAGCGCTATAATAACGAACTGACGAAAACACCCATCCATTTCAAAACGGAATCATTATAAACATGCATTACTGACAAATTTCAACGATAGATATTATTAACAATTTGTTAAATCACACCTACACATTCCCACATACTAAAAAGTTAATATTAATCAATAATTAATGACGCCGACGAATTTCCCATCGTCTGCGACATTCATTAAAATTCCAAATCCTTTGTGCGTTTTATTCGTTCCATTATAATAAACCAATCTCTACGATAAAATGTTTTTAAAAACAATATTTTAATTTCTTGTGCTATTAATTTTAAATTCCATATTATAAAATTTTAATTTCATGACTAGAAGAATATATTTTAATATTAGGAAATAGAAATATTTGTTAATGGATGATATAAATGAAACTAACTACGCAAATAATGGGGGTTCGGGTTTGTTTCTCGACAAGTACAAACATTTGTATGATTAAATATACGTAGGTCACACTATAAGTTTTACGTAACTTAAAAAAAACAACATGTTATAACCAAAATATTATGTTTATTGCTTTTCAAAATAATGTCATTTTTAAACATTTTTTCATGCGCTCGAACCATTTTTCAAAACAGGAGGACCACAGATCTGAAGGCATGTTTTCTACGTGCTGATTGAACGCTATCACTGCCTCTTCGGAATTGGTAAAAGTGAAACCTCTCATCAAATCTTTGATTTTGGGGAAAATACAGAAATCACAGGGTGCTAGGTCGGGGCTATGCGCAGGATGAGTGACGAGATGTACTTTGTTTTGTTGGCCGTGTGTGAAGAAGCGTTATCATGGTGTAGGAGAATGCGGCTTTTGGGTCGTCTTTCGCGAACTTTTTCTAACACCCTGGGTGAACAAATGGTAGAATACCACTCGGCATTAACACTCTTTTGATATTCAAATGGAGTTGTACAGATTGGACCCGTAGCTAAAACAAAAACGCGATCATTTTTTACCAACGTTTCCCGCCTGTCTCACTTTTGTTGGCCTGTTCTCATTTTCAAACACCCATTTACAAGATTGCTGTTTTTTTTTCGGGTTATAACGTCCAAACACCCTCGTAGTGTATAAGCTGTCACCAGCTTACGTCGCCAGTTATAGGTGACGCCCGTCGGATGATGGCCTCTTTTAATGGCTGTAGCTTGTCTTACGATGAAAAGGGCCAACGGCTTTACGTGCTCATCCGAAGCGTAACACACCATTCTAACCCACTGTTAACTCACCATTAACAAACACCAACACACCAGCAAAATCCAGTTCCTTTTCGAAAAACACCCAATACATTTTTACCTACCGGGTATCGAAACTGAAAATACGTCGAGCAAGCTTAAAAGCGAGTAGTAACTTGAGACAACAATACCTTTTGTGGATTCGGGTCCCATTGAAAGAATTCATATACTGCTAAACATAAGAGATGTCATCACTAACATCATGGCTATTAACTAGGTGGTAGAATTCTGCCATGCCTCTGCCGGGGTTAATAGCACCCTCTTACCTTATCATTCTTGTTGCAAAAGCGTTGGTACTATGCGTCGTGTTCCAGTTCGCATTGATGAGATAAGCCATTAAACTTATGCATGTGAGCTGCATTCCAATCCCGTCATACTGGTAGCAACGCATTCTTGGTGTCTGTAGACGGTGCTTGATGGAAAGTCATCAGGAAAACTATCTATTTGTTTGAGGTGCTATGGAATCTATACATATAATAAAATCGTAGGAAAATAGTAATCTATACATATAGTAAAATCGTAGGAAAGTCAAAACTGTATATTGAATATTTTTTTAAAAGAATACATGGGGCGTGATCTACAATTGATATTGAAGCCAAAAATATAGTTTTTAGAATTTTTGTCTTTTTGTCTGTTTGTCTGTATGTATGTCCGGGTAAACTCAAAAAGTACTGCATGGATTTACTTCAAATTTTGCATGAATATTACTAACAGGTCGGGTCAACATATAGGCTACATATTATCACGCTATCACCTACGGGGGAGGGGCAGTGCGGAATAAACGAAGTCCGCGCGGACGAAGTCGCTGGCAACAGCTAGTTAAAACATATAATAAGTAACATGTTAATAATATCGATGTTTATGATATATCATAAGTGTTACAACAAAACTGGTTATGTTAGCCTTCATTTATTTCCCGTATGCAAATCTAAAAGACAGACCATTCAGCATAGGATTTATAAACGGCGACATAAGACACGGACAACGGGACATTATAACTGCGTTTTTTGCAACAAAACAACCTCGGGTGAGTGAATTGTGGTTCTAGACTCCATGTACTGGAAATAATTTATTGGTGACCATTGATATAAAAAACTCAAGATGCACAGTCTCGAACAAAACTTACACTCAAATGTGTCGCTAATTTCATTTAAGTAGTTTCTAGATGTGGCAAAAACATATGTCTTTGCATATCTAACCTTAACCGCAAGATATATAGTTGTTTTTGCAGAGGAATGTACAAAAAGAAATAAACTTGACAGTGTCGCGGCCGACGCGATTCTATTTGAAATGAGCGCACAATTTAAAATTGTGCGCTCTTTTTTGGAGGACGTTTTTGAGATACCGATTGTGTATCTTGCGTTTTTTATATCAATGTTGATGACATTATTTTTTTATTAAGTCATCTTAACGGTCTAACGAAACCAGCTTCGGTATAGAAGCATGAGATCATAGGTTCATATCCCGTGTTGAGCTGTTCGTATAAATAAATTTTCGTTTTTTTTTTGTAAAGTACGGTACTGTCTGAGTCTGGAGGTGGGCTTGATTTGTCGATAAGTGAGTACTGGTTTTATTTCTACCTACCTCTTTGAATATATGGATGAATTGTTATTTTTTTTGGTAAAATTTTGTTTTCACATTTTTAACTTCCCACTACCTGTATAGATAAGGAAGTTACTGATTTTACCCCAATTTTCGAAAATCGAGTTTTTACCAGATGTCCACGTTTTGAGGTCCTAGGAACCTTTTCCGACTATTTTCACGATGACGTCAGTATGTATGTATGTGTGTGTGTATGTGTGTATGTAAACATTTCATATCTTTTGAACGGCTGGATCGATCGAAACGCGGTTGATGGGATTCGATTGGATTCCGCACAACTTAGATTTTCTGAAAATTAGAACCGATTCGATGTAGGAGATTTCGATAAATTTTGAAAAAACACCAAAGAACATTTTGGCGAAACAATATTTTTTTTAATATAACTTCCAGATTTATGTACCGATTGAGTACAAAAACTAATAAGCTCTATTTCTCAAAAAACTACGTCTAATACACAAATTACATCAAAATCGGTTTATACGTTTGGAAGTAAACGTTGACGAAAATTTTTAAAAAAATGTGTTTTTTTGTCGACATAGCTTAGAAATTTTTCAACCAATAATTTTTTGGTATTATACGATATTTTAGTACTAAAAAAACTACGTCAAATTTCAAAAATCCGTTTCAAATCCGTTTCAAAAATCAAAATCGAATCTAATTCTTAAAACTTATAGCTTTTCAAATATTATAATTACGTTGTTTTAAGCAAACATACTTAATTTTTTTTAAATAACTTTTAAGTTAATTAACCGATTGACTTAAAAATCTTATCAGCTTTTCTCATTTAAAAACTGCGTAAAATACCGTTAATTTTAATAAAATCGGTCAATTTGTTTGGGATATACCAATGAAGAAAATAAAGAAAAATATTTTTTGACATTGCATCGAAATTTTTCAACCTAAGTATCGATTATTTAGCTAAAGCAATATTTTAGATCTCAAAAATTGAGTTGAATGCCATCATCGTTTTTAAAATATATAGCTTTTCAAAATTTAATATACTGCCATTTTTAAGCTTAAAGTTATTGTTTTAAATTTTACACTTGTACTGTTTCACAATTCACTAATTATATATAATATATACTTTTTTATTTAAATAGTCAACCGGTTTCGCATTTTACTGCATCATCAGGACTAAAACTTGAACTTGAAGTTTAAAACAATAATTATGACGGAGTTTCACCAAGTGCCGACGATGGAAAGTATAAATTATATTTAAGCTTAAAGCTTTTAAGCTTTTTAAGCTCTTTTGAGCTTAAATTACCTTAATTTAGTGGAAAGTTACATGGATGGCCCGTAGGGTCAACCCTTTACACATTTTTTCAGTCACAACAATTACGTTTAAGGGTTAACAGATAGATATAATATGTATTGCAAAATAAATAAAATCAAATACGGAATTACGACGTTTTGTAATAGGAATATAGGACTACATAGTCATCAAAGGAGGTATCTCCAGAAAACTGCTTAAATAGTCTGTCAACGACAACAGAAACATGCTGCTGGTATGAGTAGAAATTTAAGAGATTTTAATTTTATTTTTATAAATTATTTTGTTGTTTATAATGTTTTCAATTAAATCAAAAAATACTAATAAAAATAAAAATTACAATTATAATTTTCGTCGCCTAGGTTTTACTTTTTTAACAATTAAGGCTTAAACATCCATCCTAATATTATAAATGCGAAAGTAACTCTGTCTGTCTGTCTGTCTGTTACGCTTTCACGGCCAAACCACTGAACCGATTTGGATAAAATTTGGTACAAATATAGTTTGAGACCCAAGAAAGGACATAGGATAGTTTTTATCCCGGAAATCCCACGGGAACGTAAACTATGTGGGTTTTTATTTTAGATTTTTTTCCACGCGAACGAAGTCGCGGGCACAGCTAGTTTGTTATATTCCTTGTGGTTTACCAGGTAATTGTTTCGCAACCTCTCGTCTGGTTGGAAACTACCGCCTTATCTTACCAAATTAGCGTCAGGGCTTATCACTATCGTGTTCCAGCTGGGATGGTAAACCAGCCGGTAAATTTATGCATATGACAATACAAGTCGCCATACACATGTATTGCAATACGCCATTAACATCTTTGGTGTCTGGGCGATGGTTATCTCCATCAGCTCTCCAATTCACGTAACAAAACGTCAGTTACGTCGAAGCGCTTACGGCTGCTACACATATAAACACGCGTTGTTTTACTACACGGCGTATGTTTAAGAAAATATGTAAGAGCCACTAGAAAGCTGTCTGTTTGCTATCTGAGAATTTAAAGGAGTAACGATAAATATTTTCGAATTGTTTATTACAAGTGCAATATAAACCTGTCCAGATTTAATACTCCTGTTTAATGAATCATATTCTATTTTTAAGAAGATTAATGATAATGACACCCGGAGTGGTTGATGTTTATGATGAGTGATGACTGATGATACATTTGAACATCTAGTAAAAAGTTCTTTAATTCGACGTCAGTGCTTAGTCTCTACATGAATTTAAGGCTTAACGATGCTTTTTTGTTACCATCCACCGTCGATGAACAATTTAAACTAAATTATGTGTGAAGAAGAAAAAGTTGTAATCAATAATGATATAAAAAGTAAAAACGTTAAACAACAGTTTAATGTTTTTACTTTAGGATAAGAGGATAAGATTTTTTTACTTTTTGCCTCGCACTCCTCTGTTGTGGAATCAATTACCGGCAGGGGTGTTTCCGAACGGATACGACATAGGGACCTTCAAGAAAGAGCTTACTCTTTCTTAAAAGGCCGGCAACGCAACTGCAAGACCTCTGGTATTGCAGATGTCCATGGGCGGCGGTGATCACTTACCATCAGGTGCACCTCTTGCTCGTTTGCCCCCTCTTATATATAAAAAAAAGATACGCTGTAAACTTATGCATGTGGCGTTACAATTCCGCCACGCCGACAACAACGCACCATTAACATCTTTGATGCTTATAGACGATGGTTTCCCCTACCATCAGAAGAACTATCTGGTTGTTTGATACCAATATAAGAAAAATAAACACATATGATATTAACTAGCAGTAACTAGTAAAATACCCCTTTATTTTAGAAAGAAAGAAAGAAAGAAAGAAAATATTTATTTGCAAGAATATGGGTGTTACAAGTTTTAAAAATAATTAAGTTGCCGACATATTCTACCAATATATGGTGTGCAAATATTTTAAAAAAATATCATTATATAATATTACATTTAAAACTATAAATTGTATCGATTTTTCAAAATTACTACCGGATCGGAACGCGGCCACACACTGAGAAGATCCGGCGGAAGAAACTCAGCGGGCTGGTCTTTTTTTCTCTATTTTATGTTCTTGTTATAAATATACAAGGATGATTCCATATTACAAAGTTATTTTTATAATTACAAATTTCATATTTTGAGTAATTATTTTTTTTATAATTTACATAATGTTCACCATTTACAAAATTTTTACTACATTGAAATTTTTTTAAGGACAATTCAACACATATATATTTCTATACATTAACATTTAATTTTATCGGCTAAAAATTCTTTAATATCATAATAAGTTTTATCTAACAGCAAATCAAACAACTTTTTGCGAAATTTTAGTGAATCTTGGCAGAACTCTTCATTCAGGGCGGCAAACACGTTTGATACTTATAGCATGTTGATTAAATTTCTCTCCACATGGACATTTATAACCTCAGTCTAGCGAGATGATTCACTGCACAAGAAACGCAATACTTTGTTTTATTTTGCAAATTGCGCTTGCGCATTATGTTTCATAGTGCAGCCATAATAAAACAATAGGACGTTGAGGTTTATGATCGTTTAGGTGAGAGCGTATCGAATTATCAGCTGGACGTGTACGATTTAGTATTGCTTGCTTGTTTAACTTTTTAATTTAATACGTTATGCGTACCCCGTGTTGGTCCCGGGCTTCTTTGAAGAATAGGCCAACTGCCGTTCTGCCAAGCAGGTCGTAAAAGGCGACTGATTGGTTATGCGAGTGACTACCATCGTGGTTACTAGGTGGTAGAGCTTTGAATTGTCTCGCCCGGGTCTGGTACCACCGCCTTACCTATTCCTGTCGCTGTCGTGTTCCGGTTTGGAAGGTAAGGTAGCCGGTAAACTTTTGCATGTGGCATTAGACCTCGCCACAAGATAGCAACGCACCATTAATACCTTTGATTTCTATAGGCGATGTTTGACTCTTTCCATCAGGAGATCCATCTGCTTGTTTGCTATAAAAAATACGGTCATTGAATGTTGAAAATGCGCATGAGTGATCTATTAGTTAACTGCCTGCTTTCAGCAGGTGACGCTGTGAATTTAGGCGTATGTGTTGCAATTGGAGTTAACCATCTAAGCTTCAAACACTGGTCACATTCATGAATGATTATTATAAGAGTACGTATGCGAGGAAAACTAAATTTCTAGTATTTGAAATGGAAGCAACCAGAACGGATGTAAGAGTTGTGATCGATGATGTAGTGCTAGAACAAGTGGATGAAGTTGTATATCTTGGATGTGTTTTTGTACCTTCCAGCACACCGCTGATGTGGAAAGAAGAGTGTGTGCAGGAAACAGAGTGAATGAAGCGTTAGAGAGATTACTTAAAACTGTGCTTTTAATTGACGAGAATGACTGTGCTTTTAATTGAGTGAATTTACTTGACGAGACGTCAGTCTTGCCCTGCATAATCATGTGCTTATTCCAAAGCTCTTGAATGGAAGTGAGAGTTGGGTATGTCAGAAAGGACGTGAAAGTAGAATCAACGCAGTCGAGATGAGATCACTACGAAAAATATATGGCGTAACATTCGTGAACTGGGTTCGTAATGTTCATTTCAACATGTTAAGCTTGAAAGAAAGTGTAAAGATGAGAAAGGGCACGCTCGGTTGGTTCGGACATGTAAAAAGAATGGTAGATGAAAAGTTAACAAAACAGATATACAATGCGAATGTGGATGGATGTAGGTACAGGGGAAGATCAAGACTGACGTACCATGCTCAGATTGGTCGAGTACTGTCCGGAGGTGGTGTCAAGAGTCTGCGAAACCGGCTTGTTTGTATGAAGAAAGTAATGAATGCGGAGAAAGCGAGATAAGTCTGCAAGGATCGTGATTTATGGCGCCCGGATCTCTCTGCCTACCTCGTAAGGGATCTTGCGTGAACATATGTATGTATGTATAACCTAACCATAGCAACACAATGTTTAACCATATCTGTATAATATATATACTAAATACGTATAATGAAGTGAATAACTAGCGAAGAGCATTACAGAAGGTCAGAGTGCTAAGTGTGAGTTTTTCTTTTCGCATTCGATCGTGAGCGCGTTTGGAGTTTACTAGAAATTTGTATGTGATTTGTACAGCGCCACCTAGTGGTAAACATGAGAAACTCGTTTACCACTAGGTGGCGCTGTACAAATCACATACAAATTCCTAGTAAACTCGAAACGCGCTCACGATCGATTGCGAAAAGAAAAACTCACACTTAGCACTCTGATATCCCGAAGCCTAAGTTAACCCCGAGCATAACAAAAACAATGGCTTCACAGCTGTCGAGATTCTATCAAGTTTTTTCCTTGAACATACGTTAGTATAACTTATACTTAATCACTAATTTCTCCATGGTATGGCTTTTTAGTTAACGTTTTTTGCAATCAACAGTACACCTGTTGAGTTAGTTGTTTGTTCCATATTGTTTTATGATTTTTTTCTGTTTATAATTAAGCCTCCAGCTGGAAATAACACACATCTTTAAGCATATCTCTTTCGGGGTAGGCAGAGAGAATCGAGTAAATTCCCATGTTGGTCTAAGCCCCTTTTGAAGAGTAGATCGTCGTTTTGCCCGGGTTTTGATTTCACCGCCTTATCTGTTCCTGCCGCATAGCGTCAGTGCTTGCCACTGTCGTGTTCCGATTTGGAGGGTAAGGTAGTCGGTGAACTTATGCATGTAGCATCAGCATCCCGCCACACAAATAGCAAGGCACCATCAACATTTTTGCTGTCTAGGCAATTGTTGTCTTTCTGTCAACAGAGCTATCTCGTTGTTTGCCATATTATGGTAGAAAAAACGTGTGTTCGTACCTATGTATCTACGCACGTAAGAAGTTATACTTCCTGAAAATTGTATACCTCATTTATTTATACATGTATATCCTTCGTTCCATGAAACTATAGTTTTGAAGTGAAGTCACAAAAGACTTAGTTAGGGTTTCGTATCCAAAGGGTATATTGGGACCCTATTTCTAAGACTCCATTGTCCGTCTGTCCATTTGTCTGTTTGTCCGTTCGTCTGTCACCAGGCTGTGTCTCATGAACCGCGATAGTTAGACAGTTGATATATTCACAGATGATTTATTTCTCTTTTCACTATAACAACAAATACTAAAAACAGAAGAAAATAAAATATTTAAAAGAGGCTCGCTCCCTTTACAAAAAACGTCATTTTTTGTCGTTTTTTATAGATGATGGTACGGAGTCCTTCATGTGTGAGTCCAAGTCGGACTTGGTCAGTTTTTGTGACCAACATAGGTTATATTTTTGATATTTGTTATCTCAGAACTTAGCCATTTATTAACCGATTTGGATTTTGTTCTGGAGGGAGGTTCCTATTTAGTCTCATTTAAATATAGTGAATTTTCGATCCAGGGTGTAGCGGCTCAAACAATCACAAACGCTACAAGAAAAAATAATAAAAAATGGACAAAAAATCAATAACAAATGGAAAAATGAAATTCAAAATAAAATCCTGAATCGCGATATCACAATTATTTATCTTGTAACATTATATACAAGTTTGAACGCTTCTCAAATGGACTTCGGTCCCCAGGCAGTACACCTTGCCTGGCTGGGAAGATCTTCCTTTTCCCCTTCCTTGTCCTCGTGTGACGTCATCAACCTCCACAGTTATGACGTCACCTGACAAGAAGCTGGCCCGCTGGTTCCATCACTATATCCCTTCAGCGGTAGCGACCAGCGGTGCCAAAAGGGTTCCAAAGATACAGAAGATTAGAAGTTGGCTGTAGCAGTTTTACAGCGCCAAATTTTTGTATTCTCTTTACGAAGTTGGGTTTTGTAATATTAAAAACATAATAATAAACCATACGCTGAATCACGCCATAACATGTTATTTCTGATTTTATGGTGAATTCTGAGCCACATGTACTAATAAAAACAGGTACAAAGAAGGCATCTCTTTACAATCTCCTAAAATTTTAATCGCCGATTGTTCGCAACAATTTTAAGTACATTTTTGAATCCGAACTTCGAGACCTGCCCGTAATGTTATTTAAGCGTCCAGAACCCAGACAGATGGGCGTTATCCAGTGATTTCTTTCACTTTAAAAATCAGTTAAACAAATAAAAGCTATATTTCACCCAAGATTACAGTGTCGTAAAAATGTTGAAATGCATTTTTTTGTTTTTCATGTGGGATTACTAAAAATAAATGAAAAATAGTGCTTGTTTCAAGTTTTTTAAATCATAAAATTGCAAACAAGCAGCTGTGTTGGTTCTATAGTCAATGTCCGGGCTCCTTAGAAGTATAGACTTAAGACTGTTTCATTTTGCAGACAGTTCGTAAAAGCCGAAAAATTGGCTGTACTTGTCACTACTAGTGTTTCTACTAAGTGATAAAGATCGGCTCAGCTTAATAGTACTCCAGACATTACAAATGATTATAATAGACAGACAATTTTTCGCCGTGTTGGTCCCGGCCTCCTTTGAAGAATAGGCCAACTGCCGTTCTGCCAGGCAGGTCGTAAAAGGCGACCGATTGGCTATCGAGTCACTACCATCGTGGCTACTAGGTGGTAGAGTTCTGCATTGTCTCGCCCGGGTCTGGTACCACCGCCTTACCTATTCCTGCCGCAATAGCGTCAGTGCTTGTCGCTGTCGTGTTCCGGTTTGGAGGGTAAGGTAGCCGGTAAACTTATGGATGTGGCATTAGACCTCGCCACAAGATAGCAACGCACCATTAACATCTTTGGTGTCTATAGGCGATGGTTGACTCTTTCCATCAGGAGACCCATCTGCTTGTTTGCTATCTTATGATATATAAAAAAAAAAAAAAAGACAGTGGTCTCAGGAACAAATTTTTTTTTTATTAATAACAAACTGGATTTTTGAGAACAGCTTCATTTTAACGAGACGTCTATCTTTTCTATCTTCGAAAAATTCGAATCGGATAACCAATAAAGATAGATAATAAGGAAACTTTAAAGTGTCGGACTAAGAAGTTTCCACTTTACGTGTAGGACAAAGTAACCCTTGAGTTATAATAATAATTAACTTGTAATTGTTGTGAGAAAATTAGAATGTTTTTAAATTGATTAATATCAATTTAAAATTTTCACAATTCCGAATTTTTAGAGCGGAAAACTTGTCAGAAAAACCATCAAATTTGTAGGACAAAAGTATTTTCGTGATTTTTTTTAATTTTCAATCGATTAAAGCAAAAAAATAATTATTGCTATTAATAAAATATTTTTCTTTCGCCGAATAAAAATGTTCGAATCCTAACTTCGTTAGTTACCCGATTCGAAACTTTTCGAATATAGAAAATATTTGCGTCTCGTCGAAACGAAGCTGTTCACAAAATTCAGCTTGTTATTAATCAAAAAAAGTATGTTCCTGAGACCACGATCTATAAGTGTAACTTTAGATCGTAACGATCCGTTAAATTTCGTTTGCATCTTAATAAAAAAAAATTGTTAATTTATTTTTCGATTGTATAATTCGAGCTCGCTGAAATCTAATACCTTAACTTGACCTACCCATATATTAATGATAATTATGCGTCGTGCCTACCACGCAATTAACAGAAAGATATCATGTGTCTCTGATATTACTAATTAATATTACTATGCAAACACAAACAGACAGAAACACGTTAATGTAATCAAATGTCACGTTCAGAAATGTCACTTGAGTTGATGGCGTAAAACTTTAAATATAGAAGGTACTTACATATTATGCAAAAGCATAAGTATATGATGCTATTTTTAAACTGTTTTTTCAAAAAGGAAGCAGTTCTCAATTTGGATATCTATATGTCGTGGCCAGATCGCAGAATTGCTCATATCATGAAATGCTCGAGAATTTCATTAAATAGAGGCATTTCATGATGTGGGACTATTAAATTGACTAGATCATTAAATCTTTAGCGTTTCACGATTCTATCCTCCACGATTGGCGATATCATAAAATTGTATGTCTATAAGATGTTTCATAAAAATCCAGAATATATTAATAACCTGGTTTATTGTTTTTGAGTACGACCGACATTTATAAAAACTAGGAACGCTAGAAAATATTAAAAGTCCTTTCACAGTTTTCAGGTCATTACTAAATAACACACGATAAGGGGAGCCGGCATGTTGACACATAAACAAACGCTTCCAGCGCCTCTATCGGTAGATAATGTAACTAATTTCCGATGTTAAACCCCTAAAGGGTAAAAGGAAAGTCATGGAATGTACTGCATTGCTGATAAAATTCAACTTTCATCCTTTGAACCTTTTTACAGTCTGATCATGAACATGCGTCCAAACCAGCCAATGTGATGGATCGTATTTAAAAGTATAATGATCGCTTTCAAATGCTGTAATTTGACGCAGTTATACTCTCTCATTCATCATCTCACTCACTCATCTCACTCATTTTATATCGATTTATTTATAATAAAAATATAATTTTATATTTCGATAAAACATAAAAACTAAGTAACATTTTATGATCCACGGAAGCAAATACGGGAGTATAATTGTAATATCTCGCTAAAACTGAAGAAAACTATCGATTTTACATCGAAACATCAAGTCTTATTAATTTTTTTAATTTTTAATAAGATATACAAGTGTAAAAGTAGAAGTATACAAGTGTAAAAAAAACATAGATGATATCTGTAAAATATTTGAAACCTATTGTAGATACAAGTATGATAAGTCAAGTCTGGCACGGCGAGCTAGGCTGTGAAAATATACCTGTCTGAGCACACGATAGTCGTGGTAGCGAATCAAGAGCAGGAAGACCTAATAATACCCGTCTGGCAACTAGTGATGTGCCGTAGTGCGTTAGAAAGTTTATATCGATAATTTCAGTTTAAATAATTTGTTTGTAAATAGTAAATGGACATCATAAATATGTATAAAAGAAATAACTAATATTATACAAACATACATACATACATATCTTCAAGCTAGATCTGTTATAGGATAGGCAAAGAGAACTGAGTGCCATACTTCACAATCCTTGCAGACTTGTCTCGCCTTCTCCTCATTCATTATTCTCTTCATACAAACAGGCCGGTCGCGAAGTCTCTAGACACCACCTTCGGACAGTACTCGATCAATTTGATCATGGTACGTCAGTCTTAGTCTTCCCCGGTTCTTCTTCCTACGTCTTTCCACATTCGCATTGTTTTGTTAACCTTTCATCTACCATTCTTTCTACATATCCGAACCAACGGAGCATGCCCTTTCTCAACTTTACACTGACACTTCTTTTAAGCCTAACCACTCTATATTTTGCATGTATATAAAATCAAATATATGTAATATAAATATAAAAATATCCTCATACCCGTTATCTTACACAGTAAAAAAACGATATATTACCAAGATCATAGTAACTGCGTCATCACTTGTCACTGTTCCAGTTTGGAGGGTAAGGGTAACTGACCCACAAGATAAATCACATAATTGCAGTAGGAATAGTAGGAACGGTATTGCCTTACCCAGATGAGTCATTACAGAACTGCTGCCTACTGCTGCTTAACAGGTAGATAAATAATCTTTTCTCTAAACAGAAGCTGGACCAACACAGAGAAAATATCGTCCGACTTTGCCAACATTACTGTGCTCAAAGATTGTAAGATTTGGGTTAATTTATGAATCTAAGCCATACAAAATACAAGGACTCAGCGCAAAAAAACACAGGCAGTCATAAGGACTGCTGACAGAAGTGACAATTCAAATCAATGTAGTTACACGGGGCGTAAAAAACCCTATCCGGTCGTCAAAGACCTAATTTGGTAGCTTAATATAATTATATCTGTCATTATTTTATGGATCAATATCCATTTCAAAATTTATCTATCAATATAGATAAATTTTCAAAATATTTGCTTGATTTAAGGGGAATTTCCTCAAGCTTAGTACTAAACGGAGGTACTTTAAAATACGATATATTTTATTTTAATAAAAAAATATTTTATTATTTTTTTGATAATGTCATTTATCTTCCTATATGCCTCTTTCGGACCAGACAGGGTTTCTTTAAACCTTGTATATTTGCGCTTACATTGATAGAGGCCGCTACGAGGCGCCAATCTAGCACAAGTCTGACGTCACGAGCACGTCGAATATACCCATAAGTTTTCCCCTAGCAATAATCACTCAACGCTGCTAAAGATGTTTTCACTTCAAAAATATCAAAATCGATCCCGCCGCTTAGAAGAAATTCACTTACATACAAATATACACAAAAAATGTTATAAAACTAGCTATTACTCGCGACTTCGTTCGCATGATCCAAAATTATTAAGTACTTCCTTTTGCTCACTCGGGTAAAAAGTAGCCCTGCCCTACAAACTCCTCTTCTTTCAGTGAAAGTTCAATCACTATCGGTCCAGCCACTCCAGAGATTATTACCCCGTATAAAAAAAAGACAGAAATTTTAAAAATGGTAGTTAAGATATTATTATCATAAAAATAATACACTGCACTTGAAAAAAGCCTATTTATTTTAAAATCACAGACACATTTCAATTTTATTTGTATGTATTGATTTTGATATTTTATTCTTAAGTATTTATATGCATTTAGCTTTAAATTTTGTCGTCAATTATGCAGTATAACATCTAACATCACTAAAAGTATGCGGTTACGACCGGCTGTTGAATCAGTGCCTTGTAAAGGCTTCTCGGGTATATAGGACAACTCGGGGCTGACTTATGAAGACGGACATGAAATCTTGTTCTTATCTGTATTATCATTTTTTGTGACAAAAACAAGCAGGGCACGATGGCCAACGATATGGATGCAGTTGCTACACAAGACTTCAAAATAACTATGTTACAATAAGCCCGTTTCTCTCTCGAAAGTGATGACATACTCAAAAGTGATGTACTTATTATTTCACAAAAAAATACACATTAACTAGTACTACAGATATTTAACTTTATATCATTCTATTTCATGTCGATTTTATTGCACATAATCATTTTACATCATAAATTAGATTAACGAATGTGGAGAGGCTGTCTCGCTCCCTGAAGAGATTGTGATTTATGGCACTCAACCTTTCTGCCTGCCCCGCAAGAGATCTGTGATCTTATACGCACATGCAAACAAACACACACACATACACAAACACGTCTGCGGATACACAAAAACTCACTCACTAAACTTTCGTATTTATAATATTAATCGGATTACTTTGAGCATATACTCGTAAGAAGGACTTGAAGTTGCGTTTATTATCTCCGTTATCAAATTAATAATTTCAAGTAACTTCCAACATATACGACAGTCCATTTTATTTTTGCTTTCACTTTGGCTACATTTACAACACGTTCACATTATATTTGGACCCTACATCCAAGTATAATCATTGTGACGTTTTGATATGAATATATCTATAAAATGACGACGATGACTGGACATGAAGCGACGAAAAGAGTAAACTGAATATTTATTGATATACGGCTTACTCTGGTTTACGTTTCACCTGGATGTCAGACATGTTGGGCCTTACCATATCCTACCACAACAGTATCTGTTCATGTTACTGTGGGGTTAGAAATTTTTTTTAGTATAGATAGGCCTGAGAAGGAAAATAAACAATATTTTAAAAAGAAATATCAGTATTTTATTTTTAACGCTTTCGCCGAACGCACTTTTACTATTCACATTTGAATAGTTCTATACCAATGATGCTGAAAACAGTGTTTTATACACTTTATTTTTGTATAACAGTAAAACGTGTTATATAATGTAACAGTATTTAAAATAAAGTTAGGAACCTTGTCTATAAGCGATGATTGCCTCTCTATCCGGAGTTGCAATTTTTATGTGCTACCCAATGATATAAAATAAATCTCGGCCAAGTAGGCTTACCACTAGGCCAAGAACCAGTCAAAACAAGGTAACTTAGTACATTATTTTTAATAGACTCATAAGTAAAAGATTACCAAATCATGCAGGAATTTTGATTAAATATTAATACAAATTCAAATAAATCGTTTTATTGCAAACAACTAGTATTTTTATAAAAATAGAAGGCCCCAAAAGGAAGTGAAACCTTCAAAACTAATTACTATAGCGCACGGTAGCCATAAATCTTCGATAACATCTCCGCACCAAAATCTTTATATCTTTATTCGAAAGTAATCAAGCGTAGAAGATTGGATCACTCGCAGAAATTGGTTTATTATTTATTACGTAGTTGTTTTTTTATAGTTTAATAGCTTTGTGTAATGACGCTCTTCTCACCTGATCGAAAGTATAGTACACTATATTAAATTAATTTAAAAATATTTAAGTTCTTCTGTAATCGCCTCTGTGGTCCAGAGATCCGATGTCGGTGTTGACTACATAAGGTCTCTGATTCCCTGGTCGGCCAATCCAAAAATGTGTTTTTTCAGTTACCTGATAAAAACAACGTTGCACGGTGTTGAATAAGTTCCTGATTAGCGATAGCCTTGCCACCTATCACATTGTGGGACTAAGTATTTTCGGTTAAACGTGGATGCACTGGTTATACCTCTGCCTATCTCTTCGGCGATACGGGTGTAAATATACTTTTTTCTAAGTTATTCTCCTTAGAAAAAAACGTTTTCGGCTGAGGCTACTAACCCCTTTTAGTACAAATATTGAATAAAGATGCAAGCCTTTTAGTTCGACGATGATGATGATTATGCGAGATATTCTACTGTACATCCTGTTGCGCGATTTTGCTTATCAATGTAATGTGATTCGTAATGAACGCCTTGCATCCAAATGAATTTCTGCATTATCAAATTTTTGGTAATTTTTTTTTTTTTTGGACTGGATATAAAATACTTGTATACAAAACTCGTAACTCGTTTAACCGTTTTGCATAATGAAATGTATTATATTACCGACACGATAAGTTAGTACACGATAGCATTAGAAAAATGTAGATAAAGTTTATCGTGTAAGTATAATGCAATTTACCAAATGACATGCAATATTTAGCGTGTAATAAAATGTATTTTACAACGGAATGATTGAATATAAATTCGTTCTGAATAATTGTTTAAATTTATATAGAAATCATAACTTGCCTGAGACTGCATATGCAAAAAATATTAAGGATAATTAATGGATAGGTTAGTCATGTCACAACCTAAGGAGTAATTAGCGTCAGTGAATTGTGAGTGTGATGTACATATTGCCTGGTTATTCGAGACCGAGGGCGTGACACAACAATATATTTAATGGTAGAAACCAAAAGCGAGCATTTTTGTAAAACGGCAACATAACGTTTTTTATACGCGGAAAATAATGATAAGAAAAAAATATCAGCCACGACTGACGAAAAAGACAAAAATGTGGCAAAGTTTAACGGAGATCACTATCCAGTTGTGAATTTTTTTACATAGAACTGTGATATGGAGATGATTTAATTTTCTGTTCCCTATACTATTATCCAGTCTCGTTAGTGAAATTAGAATGTCCATGGGCTTATGAGGTTCGTATTGTAAACTTATTCCACGCAAATTCATTCAACACAGTCAAACTATGTCTGGCAAACGATATCGAAAACCTCAAATCGATGTTTTATACAATACACTGCGTAAAGGTTATATGAAACAAGACAAAGCGCAAGGATGTGAAACAGCAAAGAAAGGAAAAAAGCATTTTAACAATATCCAGAATTAATGTGACCGTGTTGTACTTTTACAAACTTTCAATATTAGTAAGGTATATTTTTTTTATATCATAACTATCAAACAAGCAGATGAATCTCCTGATGGGAAGAGAAACCATCGCTTATAGACACAAAGATGTTAATGGTGCGTTGTTATTCATGGGGCCGGATGGGAATGCCACATGCATAAGTCTACATGCATGAGTCTACTGGCTACCATACCCTCAAACCCGGAACACGACAATGACGAGCACTGACTCTATACCAAAGGTATCGCTAAAGCAGTGATATATCCGTTCGAGACATTGCGGAACTCTGCCACCTAGTAATCACGATGATAGTGACACGAATAGCTAATAGATCGCCTTTTACGACGTGCCTGGCAAAATGGCAGTTCTATTCTTCAAAGAAGCCAGGAATAACAAGGCGGATTTTTTTAAATTATTCTCACATGAGTATTTATTTTGTTGCAGGTACGATACTACTCTCTCTTCTTTTGACTGTCTCGTCTCGGAGACTACGTAAGAAGGGGGAAGAAAGGGAAGTTAAAACAACAAAGCGATACAACAATTCGCGTCGTTCTCGTGTATGAATTTACTCTAAAAAAGCAACATACACACAACTTACGGACAATAAAGCATGACAGCTATCGGAAGAGTACCTACCCACATTTAAGTTATAAATAGAGTGCTTATGTATGTGTGTTGTATATGTATATTATTTATAGATACCAAAGATGCTAATGGCGCGTTGCTGTCCATGTAGCGCGGATGCAATGGGATGCCATATGCAAAAGTTTGCCGGGTACCTTACCCGTCAAAGCAGGACACGATAGCGACAAGTATTGGCGCTACTGAGGCAGAATTAGGTAAGACGGTGGTACCAAAACTCGGACGAGACTTTGCAGAAATCTACCACCTAGTTAGTTAGTAGTCACGTTGTTAGTGACACGGATTAGCCATTTTTCGCCTTTTTGAAGATGCCTAGACGTAAAAGAGTTAAACTGTTCTTCAAAAAATGGTACGGATCAACTCGGGGATTCACTGTATAACTAAGTATTCTATTCAATTCTCAAAACTCCTGTTTATTCAAGCTTAACTAAAATGATTAGCAGTATTCCAAAATAAGCTTTATAGTGCGGAATATTAAGCATAATTTGTCTTGAAAAATTTTAAAGACAAAAAAACATTTTGGAATGACAGGACTTGAACCTGCGACCTTCCTTCTGGCCGGGAACCTCTAATCAACTGAGCCATCAACGTGGCGAAATTCTTCTTTGCCTTGTGATCGATTCCGTCGATTTTACTGATCCTGTTGCATTTGTTAAGGCGAGGGTGAGGGCTAAAACACATATATAGGCATAATTAATTTAACTTTCTGTCGTTATTACTCTAAGAATGAAAAAAGGGTTTTATTGTTTATATTAGGGCTATCCAATGCATTTAGGGATGTATTCGACGTAACACGGGATTTTATAAATATCAAAATACACATTTCATCCAAGTTACCGTCATTAATTCCGGTTCTTATAATCAACGATCGGTCATTCGTAGCAGTAACCATTAGCAACCAATTGAATAATAACGAGGCGTTCCACAAGTTGTTTAGACATTATGGTGACATTTATAAGAATAATTTTAGCTTACGCCTTGTCGAAAATGTTACTACTCGTAATTATAAGTCGTTTTTAAATTACCCATTTTTACTTATTTGCTATCAATTATGTACAAAAATGTTTTTGAACACAAATAGTTTCTACACTACTATGTCGAACACTTGCAGAATGATAAAATTGTTTAATTAATTCAGTGTGGATAATTTAACTGCAGTTTACACCGAGCAAAAAGTATGTTAATGTTGTAGATATATTAAATCCTACCACTGAGGCTTAATGACGACCAGTTAGGGCTATCACCTTCGATTTAAATATTGTTCCATAGACTTACATTTATACCACGTGGCCACGAGGTAGTGACAATCATAGCCAATCGGTTGCTTTTTATGACAGAACGACAGGGGGCCCGGACCAAACTTATCCCACGATCTTAAAGAAAGATTTTTTTCTTTAAAACCTTGGAATAAGCTCGTACGTCAATTAAGACTTTTAAAATTACATGATGAAGTGACAACCTTATTTAAATATTATGTAGTGTCAACATTTTTCCAGTTGTTTATCCACATATGGCCTACATTTATTAGCACTAAAGCAATAAATTTAATAAAGAGACTGTCAAAGTTCTCCTGTTTTAATAGACTTCATTCCGTTTATTGCACTTAATGTGAGGTTGGATATAATTATTGAATAATGAAAATAATGGCAGTCATTTGCGTTTTCTTCCTGTTCATTAATGACACAGTGCTAGTGTCAATATTGTCTTTTTTAAGGTTCTTTAATCAAACGATGCTAACTGCTAAAATACCCTATATGTCTGACCGTCACAGTGTTAGGGCCTTCGCCCACGGCGACTTTTTGTAGCGATGCCGTCGCGCGCTTACTAAAGGTAAACGCACACTTATCCGAGCCGAACGAGTCGAACGAAACAAATTTTAGAATTCTGTATATGAAATCTCATGAAATCTCACACACTTGCCCGCGTCGAATAGAAATCGAATTCATGAGATTTCATATACAGAATTCTAAAATTCGTTTCGTTCGACGCTTTCAGTTTGGATAAGTATGCGTTCACCTTAAACGCGCGACAGCATCGCTACTAACGCGTGTAGTCGCATTTGCAACGCGACTGTATCGATGAAAACGCGCGACCGTATTGGATGACAACGGGGAGAGATCGGGCAATTCAAAACATTTGTTTTTTCAGTTTTCTGATAAAAACAGCGTTGCCCGGGATTGGACAGGTGCCAGGTTGGCGATGGCTTGCCACCTATTACATGTGAGACTAAGTATCTTTGGCTAATCATGGGGGTGCGTACTGGTTGTACCTCTGCCTATTTCTTCACGGATAATAAAAGATTAAGAGAAAGAAGAATTTCGCCGCCTCGAGCCTGTCGACACTAGCTCAGTGGAAGAGCGTCCCGGCTTTAAGGAAATGGTCGCAAGTTCAAATCCCGCGTGTCGATATTTTTCTTTGTTGTTTTTAAGGTTTCTCCAGTTTCCCAAGCACGGGGTGAGTGCTATAACACAAAAATAAATAAAAGATACTGTTTCTGCCATTGATGGCACTTTAACTTTACCATTATATGCATACTAGCTATTGCCTGCGACTTCGTCCGCGCGGACTTCGTTTACTCCGCACTGCTCCTTCCCTTTAGGTAATAGCGTGATAATGTGTAGCCTAAATGTTGACCGGACATGTTATTAATATTCATGCAAAATTTGAAGTAAATCCATGCAGTACTTTTTGAGTTTACCCCGGACATACATACAGACAAACAGAGAAAAATTCTAAAAACTATATTTTTGGCTACGATATCGATTATAGATCACGCCCCAAGTATTCTTTTAAAAAAAATATTCAATGTACAGTTTTGACTTTCCTACGATTTTATAATATGTATAGATGAAGATAGCTTGACCGTTGCAAGACCAATGGGGCGGTTGTTATAAGGCAAGGTTTTAGTTAAAGTTTTTACGAGAGAATTTACTCTTGCAACAAAGTCAACTAAAACGTACGCGTTACAAAATTCTATAAAACATGTTACCAGAACAGCGTTTGGTTAACAAGTGAAAGGAAAAATGCACATGGAAGGCTGACGAGGTAATTACAGTGATCATGGGCGTCACGAAATAGGATCATCATGACTCACGAGCGGCTCCAGCGCCCGTTTCCATCAATCTAACCTCTAAATCATGCATTTGTAGAAAATACGCCATTTGTTTGTGAGGCGAATGTTCTGTTGCAATACAGCCTTGATGGAATTGAAAAAACTTATATGTTTCGGGCCTTTTTTTGGAAGGGGGGATGGGCCCATTTCTCATTCCCACCATTGTAACTTATGTAATCTAGAATCGACAGAGTTAGCCCCCAATGACCACTGAGTTGCGAGCTAAAGGTGCTTTGGGGAATGGCGCAACTTACAAGTCAGACAATACATTCAGGAATTTGATAGAAGGTGGCAGTAGGTAGTGGTGGTATTCACGAGTCGCTAACATCATGGCCACTATGTGGTAGAGTTCTGCATTGTCTCGCCCGGGACTGGTACCACCGCCTTACCTATTCCTGCCGCAATAGCGTCAGTACTTGTCATTGTCGTGTTCCGGTTTGGAGGGTAAGGTAGCCTGTAAACTTACGCATGTAGCATAAGACTTCGCCACAGGATAGCAACGCACCATTAACACCTTTAGTGTCTATAAGCGATGGTTGACTCTTTCCATCAAGAGACCCATCTGCTTGTTTGCTATCTTATGATATTTAAAAAAAGGGATGAGTGTTAACGCCCAATCAAATTTCAGTAATACCACAGCTCTCTAGATTAAATGATCTCCGCGTATGCTTAAATTATATTATGTCTAAATTTATTGCTATTTAATTAAGACATAACATAATATATCCTAAGCTGGACCTTCTATGGGTGGAGTATTTACTGAATTTCCTTTTAAAACAAAATAGAGACAAAAAACATGATTATTATTGAATAGCTGACGGCATAAACTGTTTAAAAATTTTTTGTGTGAAATTATCATATACGTAGGTCAAACTACGTCGACAGCCGTAAAAACCACTAGCTCACAGAGGAAATAATAACTCCAGACTAGGCAGTTACAGCTTTAATTACAAATAAAAACTGTATTCAGTGATGATTCTAACGGTGTCTTAATATCAACATCGGTCATAAAACCGAAACCGACGTACTCGGACCTATTAAAATAACGGTTATCCGTAGGAAACTATTTACTTATTGTTTAATATTTTACACTTTAGGAGGCTGTGGTCTGCTACATTCAACGCATTTACACTATTTGCGCTGTAGCATGGTGCGGGTGACACTTGCCTGTATGATGTTGACATCTGTCAATACCACATGACTAGGGATGTGACGTTATGCAATTCATTTTTATCACTAACGATACTCGCAGCATAAATCTAGTTCTCATTAATAGTTTTATGAAAATTATTTGGGCAGTGTAACGTTGTAAAGTTAAGAGATGGAATAGGTACATACGCAAATAATGTGTTACTCCCACGTTTTGTGAAAATTGACCTGACATTTGAAACAAAATGAATCATTCATTATTAATATACATTTATTACACACAATGGAGAACACAGTGAAACTACATAATACCTTATAATAATAAGTCTATGCATAATACAAGCAAATAAATGAATAACAAAGCTAGTAAGCACTAAATGAAAATATATGTTACTATTACAATCTAATAGTCAGCACAAAGAAAAAGAAATAAAATCCTCGGACTCGCGCACGAAAGGTTCCGTTCCATAATTTTTGAAAAATACGAAAAAATACGTTAGTTGTGTAGGGAGCCCCCTTAATATTTATTTTTTTATTTTTGGTACTTATTAGTTATTATAGCGGCAACGGAAATACATAATTGTGAAAATTTTAGCTTTTTCGTTGTAACGGTTTATGAGATACATCCTGGTGACAGACAGACAGACGAACAGACAGACAGGGGAGGCTTAGTAATAGGGTCACATTTTACCTTTTATGTACGGAACCCTTAAAAAAAGAATCAACAAATACTTATTATATTAATACTCAAACAACTACTTTTAAAATTTCTGTCTGCTGTACATTCTGTTTGTTCGAGGTAATCTCTGGAATGGCTGGACTGATTTTGATTAAACTTTCACTAAAAGACAGAGGAGTTTATAGAGGACACAGACTTCTTTTTACCCGAATGAGCGAAAGGAATTAATGTTTTTGGATCACGCGAACGAAGTCGGTAGTAATAGCTAGTATTATACAAAAAACACTCCGTTGCGTATACCCCATCGATGTAAAGACATGTTTATAGAGATGATAGTTTATTATGACTTAATACGCTTTAAACCGGTCCTGGTAATAACTCAATGGGACATGGCGTGGACTATGAATACAGGATAAGCGATGACAAATAGTGAAATGTGGGAGGCGCGCGGCGAAATAGATTTTAATTTCAATGGAATGATTTAAACCCTCCAGATGGCGTCTGGAATTCATTATAAGTATGCCTCCGCCATCTGTTTGGTTTTCGTGTAATTTTTTATCATAGCGTAGCAAACAAACAGGTGGGTCTCCGGATAGAAAGAGACACCTATATTTCAAAAAATTGTCAAAGTACGTTTCAGGCTACGCGTAAGGCGGATCCTAGACCTACAATAATATTGCGCAATACTATTATTGTGCAATAATATTGAATACCCGTTTGTTTCCAGACGTTCAATAAATTCACTCAATAAAATTGACAAACCAGTCTGATCAATATTTTCGTGCGAGTAACATGTCTGACGACGAAGTTTTGGCGGCAACCATGCTGGTGATTTTGTGTAATAAATCTATACAATTTTATACACTCAAGTAAAAACTTCCGTTCTTCATCTTTTATTGATTGGTTTTGTTTCGATCAATACTTATATTGATAAGTGAATTGGCCTGAATATCGAATTTTGGCCGAAAGTTGAATTTCGATCGAATGTCAAAATTCGGTGGAATGACGTATTTCGGTCACATGTCGAATTTCGGCCAGTGGTCGAAATTTTGGCCCATTCTAGTAATGAACTATTAAATTAACAAGATGAATAAAATTACCGCGAAATGACGAAAATTTCTTGCTCGCATTTTGCTTAAATTTACGACACGACCATACATTAAACACCGCGACTGACCGACCGCGACCGCTCCAAGCTCTGAAGTGAAAAATATTGTGGAATATTAAAACTACACAGTGCAAAAAAAATTGTACAATAAAAATTAAACCCGCTCAAACTTTCGTTCAATCATTGTGCAATCTTCAATATTAAATCTAAACGGTCAATAATATTGTACAATACGTAATATTGCGCAATATTATTGTAGGTTCAGGGGCCACCTTATGTAGAGTTCCGAAGTTGCCCATCACAATAATGGAGACTAAAGAGAGAGCTTCTATAGTTTCATTTTTTGAATATTTAAGCTATTCAATGTCAATGACAAATATATATCCGCAGTCCGCACCACAGATTCAGCGCCCATAAAACTTCTCTAAGTACATTTTATGAGTTGGTCGACTTGTCAAAAACTTGTAAAGCGTTCTAAGCCGTGATAGTTTTCCTTTTAATTTTATTTTATTTACTGCTACCATGATTTTTTTTCCACTCCCAAAACCAACCATTTAGGCTGCTGGGGAGGGGGGGGGGGACTTGATTCTAACAAAAATTAGCACTTTAAAGCTTATTATTTTACATATGAGTCCCTTAATCGAAAACCGGTCACAAACCAACAATATTTATTAAAAACCTATCCAACGATACTGGGGTATCGTAGGTATGTGAGAAAAAAAATAACATACCCACTTTACACGCTACCCTGAAAAAATTTTTTTTCAAGGTTTTATGTTACCACTTTGTTAACTTACTACTTTTACTTACTTTTGTTACTAGGTAGTAGAGTTCTGCATTGTCTCGACCGGGTCTGGTACCACCGCCTTACCTATTCCTGCCGCGTCAGTGCTTGTCGCTGTCGTGTTCCGGTTTGGAGGGTAAGGTAGCCGGTAAATTTATTCATGTGCCATTAGACCTCGCCACAAGATAGCAACGCACCATTAACATCTTTGGTGTCTATAGGCGATGGTTGACTCTTTCCATCAGGAGACCCATCTGCTTGTTTGCTATCTTGATATATAAAAAAAAACTTGTCTAATATGTATATTCGTGTCAAATTACAGCTATCTATTAAAAATGATCTCTGAGCTATCGTGCGGGCGGACGTACGGACGGACGGACATAGCGAAACTATAAGGGTTCCTAGTTTACTTCAGAACCCTAAAAAGATGTTAAAGGTGCATTGCGACAAAAGTGATCTGGAATAGCACATAGGGTGGTTTTTATCCCGGAAAAATAAGTTGTTCCCACGGGATTCACCAAAAACTTTTATGATGTAGCTTGCTGCAGGCCGCAGCTAGTATTTACATAAATCTTAAGATAGTTTCTTATTTCTAATTTTACGTTGGAGTATTAGAATGTTTTTCAATTGAAGTTTACAATAACATACCTAGTTCCAGTTTGTTTGAACAACAGAATTGACAGTCAGGCAGGTTCTCATAGGAAATCCGACAGGGAAACAGGTTACTTTATAGTTTGTTTAGCCGCAATACTTGTCGGGTGTCAACGCGACTTAAAATACTGTGTCTATTAGCGTGGGAGTCGCGGGCGCAGCTTGTCGATTCAAATCTGCCGGATAATATCTAGTCGGGTCTCGTCGTGTCGCTGCGTTTGTGTTGAAAGTGAAATCAATTGTGTGAAAGAGCTGAAAATTTTGGCAATACTAAGTCCGTTTGCCTTTTTACAAATACTTTCGATAGCTGGTCGAAATACGACCACAGACTAAACAATAAAATCTCTTCTGTGTTTGACTACAAATTTTAACCGTAAACAAAATAGTATACAGTGTGTAAAAAAACCCTGTCCAATCCGAAATAGGCATATAAGTAGGACATTATCAAAAACAAAAATCTTTTCAATAAAATAAAATCGTAGTTTACAGTGCCTCATGTTAGTACTAAAATTGAGCAACTTCCTCTTATATCAATCAAATATTTGGAAAACTGATGTATAAATCATGAAGTATTAGTTAAAGATGGAGCTAGCACTCGTATTAATCACTTGAAAAATATACCTACGTTATATCTCTGTCTATGAGGTCTCCCCATCTCTTTTTATACAACTGTGTTAGAAAGAGAGGGTAAAACCTCAGAAGATGACAGCAGTATTTAAAATTTGGTTTCAAGTAGGTATTAAAAGTGTTGTCTCCAGATATACCGCTTCATGGTATCAATATCCATATGACGCAGATAATATCTGATCATAATATTATGATCGTATCTACGTAATAATGCCTTTGACGATCGGATAGGGTTTTTTTACACACTGTATACGTGTGTATATTATGATTTGTGTCTAATGAAATGAGTGGCAGTGTGTTTAATATTTATTGGAACGAAGTTCCTTATCGCGCGTTGTGAAAGGGGGCGATGGAAAAAATTCTTACGAAAAGTTGTCACGACACTTTTTGCTATAGTAAGCTATTGTAAGCTGTGCGGCGTGCGCATGTCTCTCTGTCTGTCTCTCTCTCTCTTATTGAAAGCAAGCCAGATATTTTTATTTCCATTTCGCATTGAACAGTGTGGTGTCGCGACGATTATTTTTGTTGAGTGTATATAAGTTTTTTGTAAATAATAATAAAAAGAACTTCGTTCCATCCGGGTGTCCCTTGAAACCTCTCAAGTTTTTTTTATTAATGTAATGTGTTTCTAATGCATTTTATATAAAAATATTAGCTTTTTGCACTCGTTCACCATGTAAACTTTAGGTAAGCCAAATCTCATACTTCTCCGTTCGCGTAATTATCGTAAAAAGGGATACAATATTTTTGCTTCGTGTATTATTATACTAGCTTCAGCGTGCATACCGCTGCATTATAAAGGTATTTAAATCCCGTGGAATCACTAGCCTATGTGCTATTCCAGGTCATCATCTACCTGTGTGCCAAATTTAATTCAAATCTGTTAAGTATTTTTTTCGTGATTGAGTAACAAGCATTCATCCATCCAAACATCCAAAGTTCCAAACTACCTAATAACCTTTGAAGAATAGCCCATCTGCCATTCTGCGAAGCAGTTTGTAAAGGCGTACGATTGGCCAAATATGTCACTGCCACCGTGATTACAAGGGGATAGAGTGCGTTGCGGAACGTCTTGCAACGTCATGCTGGAGAGTCGCAAAAAATTGTAAATTTCTAAAGGCGTTGTAGTAAAACTAAGTTTGGGAAGCCCTTGTCTTTAAACATATCCTATAAAGGCACACTGAGACGTGCCGCAACGGTCCGGGTCGGGCCGCATCGCAATGTAAAACGCTAGCTTACCGGGCCGCCGCATCGCAACTTAGCGACTTTCCGTATTTCTTTCCATTCCTTCGTTGATCATCATAACGTTGATGTAGCAAAATCTTTGTAACTCTGTAGCCTAGAACTAAAATTATTAATCGATTTTTATTAATAATTACGTATTTTTTACTAATACTTAAAACACGGATACTGTTGCGCGCAACTCCGCTCGCTATAGCCAATTATAATATCATTGGCTATAGCGAGCGGAGTTGCGCGCACATTGACGACGCGGCGAAGCGGGTCGCACCGCATGACACCAAAATCCGCCGCACAAAAATCTGTCACTGTGTGCCCCGTCGTACATATTGTGCGATTAGCTCATATAAAATATATGAAAGCAATCTAGACGGATTTTTGCGATCCAACTCGGCCCGTTGCAGCCCATCCCAGTATGCTTCAATCCTTAACCTGTCAATAGCCGCATTATGTAAACATTTCATTCCCTGGACGTAATGACAAAGTGTTATCACAAATTTAAATATCTGATATGCTTCTTTTCGACCCACTTTCACTTACTCTTTATAAACATTACATTGTTTGTAATGAGTACTTTGATTGCGTTATCCTTTTGGTCCATTCTTATGTTTATTTTTTTTTTTTAATTCAATGTTTCAACTTGATACATTTGCATAATTATATACGATTTTTCTCGCGTTGTAGTAAAGCTTATTCGCCTCAAAACTTGGGATTGCGGAATCACTTCTCGGTTCACGCTAGAACACAAAAAAGGCAATCACTGGCACTTAGCTTACACGTATAGTGCGATATTTCAGTAGTACATAGAAAACAATCTGTCTTAATGGAAAGAGATAACCGTCGCCTATAGACAGCAAAATGGGTAATAGTACGTTGGCATCTGCGTGGCGTAGGTGTTAAAAACCTTGGATAGTTTTCCCACTACCTTAACCAGTAGCAAATTTACTCTTGATGCCGACCTCGGCATGTCAGTCGGGGGCTACGACTGATATGCCGTTGTTTTGTACTTTGTGAGGAAGTGGTTATTGAAATTAAGAATTTAATGTATAAATTGTGCCGTCCCTAGAATTATGACGCCCTAGGCCCAGGCTTCACAGGCCTATAGGTAAATCCGCCACTGACCTTAACCTCCAAACTGAATCATAAGTAAGGCGATTAAATCAAAACTTGGGCTGACATATAATCACAATGGTAGCGACACGATTAGCCTTCGGTGGCCTTTTTAGAGTTTATATTTAGGAAGGTGGATTAACAAAACTCGCAATATACGAGAAAAAAAGGGATTACGTGGTTTCCTAACATGCTACGCATTCGATGGCGCTCGGGTTCTATTCTCGACACTAACAAACATTTATGTGATGTTTGTACGAGTACTTCTGGATTTGGATGTTTATTAAATGTGTTTGAGTATATAACATAATCATAATTTATTTATTGCTTGAACATGAGTAAATCAGGATGTTACAACTTTAAAAATATAATTAGCGCACTACGTTCTGCCTATAATATAATAATAGTATTTAATTTAATTTAAACTTTTTTATTTTACAAAAATAGTCCATATTCTATGTTAATAAATAAAATAATTTTAAAAAGGTCCCTAATTAAAACTAAATTATAAATCATATTAACACAATAATTAAAATTAGGAAAAAATAAAATTGTATTAAAAAGAAATTACTAAACAAGTTTGGGGTTAAGCCGGCCATACGCGCTAGGGTGTACTGGACAGGTTTAACTGTACAGAGCTGAATGGAGAACAAAACTTGTACATTTATGAGACACACTTCTGTTAAACTGTGTTGAACCTGTCAGTACACCCTAGCGTGTATGGCCTGCTTTAGATCAACTTATATTGGTTTGCTATATTTATATATCGATTATCGAATAACAGTATAACGTAGAATTCTTCCAGTTACATAACTTTAGCACGAACATAAAGTCAAAACCAATTGAATAGTTCATTCAATACGTAAGTGCAAAGCGCTTAGAATTAAAATGTCATGTTCCTAAAGCGAGGCGACGCGACGGGCAGCTATGGTCTCTAGCTATTTATTTGCGTAAACGTTTTATCCCGCAGTAGTCTCGAGTGCGACATAATTTATCTCCTGTCACCCACAAACACTTTCAGTATGTCAGCCACTATCCTGGAAAAAAGGAGAAAATGTAGTTTTTTTATCAAATAGCAAATAAGTACGTTGGTCTCCTGATGGAAAGGGGTTTCTCTTAGCCGGTAAACTTAAGCATGTGGTATTAACGCCTTTGGTGTCTATAAGCGATGGTTGCCTCTTTCCATTGGGATAGCCATCAGGTTGTTTACTGTCTTTATTAGTTCCCATTACCCATAACATTACAAGTAGCTGTTAAACATCGATAAATCAGGCACATATCTAGTCTCGGACAAATTATGTTTCCCAGAAAAACTGAAAGCTTTATTTAGAACGGATTGCCTGACCCGGAATTCAAATTCAGAACCTCATGACAAAAACTAAAATTTGCGCTTTGTTTTCACTACATAGTCGTACTGTAAATGGAAGATTTTGTCTCATTATTTTCATGACCTGAGTGAAGGCGGGACGGATAGCCAGTATTTATATAGCACAAAAAATGTTTATACCAATGTGTATCATAAGACTTTGAAATCATCCAACCGATGTGCTCCAAACAACGGCTATTTTTTTCTTAACTAATAAAAAATAATTAACTAATCTATATATACATATAATAAAATCGTAGGAAAGTCAAAACTGTACATTGCATATTTTTTTAAAAGAATACTTGGGGCGTGATCTACAATCGATATCGAAGCCAAAAATATATAGTTTTTAGAATTTTTGTCTGTATGTCTGTTTGTCCGTTTGTCTGTATGTATGTCCGGGGTAATCTCAAAAAGTACTGCATGGATTTACTTCAAATTTTGCATGAATATTACTAACAGGTCGGGTCAACATATAGGCTACATATTATCACGCTATCACCCCAGGGGGAGGAGCTGTGTGGAGTAAACGAAGTCCGCACGGACGAAGTCGTGGGCAACAGCTAGTAAAAAATAAAAGGAGAAAAGATTTGATTTTTTATTTGTTAAGATTTAACTCAAAAAGTACTTATATGATTTTAAAAATTCTTTCAACTTTAGAAAGTTAAATTGTTCAAGAGTATACAGGCGACTTTTTTACCCGACTGAACCAAGAGAAGTAATAATTTTTGATCACGCGAACCAAGTCGCGACTAACTGCTAGTTATGTATAAACGTTTTCAATATCAGTTGCATGCTGCAAGCTTCACGTATTGCATTGTGGAATAGAAAGTTATATTTATGTTTCGATTTATTCCTCATCTAATCTCAATGCTTGGGAAGCGGCAACCTTTAATATTAAAGTGGCTTTCCACTTGAAATCCACACAGATGTAAATAAGAAGTTATTATTGTATTCTGCTGGTAATTTTATGACTACAAATTTTGTTATTGGTAATATTTCGATATGTTAAATTTATGAGATCTGCCGAAGAGACTCTCGTAGAGTATCTTTGGATATGAATTAATCCAGGTTTATTATTTAATGCGCTTTTATAAACTATTATTATTATATATATTAATACGCTAAGGATAAGATGTTTGCCTCCCTTTTTAGAGAAAACCTCACAATTAATCTAAATAAATTCTATATCATTTTATAGATAATTGCTTGCTCTACCGGCATCAACAACTAAAAAAAAATTACTGCTTTTGTTTTTATAAATTATTAAAATTAAAATTATATACATATATTAAGACATAATATAGCAATGCTGCCATCTGACAGCTTTAATTTTGAAACAACGTCAATATGATTGACGGTCAGTAATTTTTTTGTTAAATTTCAAATCAACTAAGAAGTATTTAATAAAATTACTTAGTGCGAATTATTCGCATGGATATGGCTAGTAATTTATTATTGTTAAACTAAACAGGTGAATTTAGAATTCAACAAAGTTTCTTTACCTCAAGGGTCTTATATAATCATGAATATATCACTGAAGGATTGATGATCACTAAAGAGCTTTCAATGACGCCATTGAAGGCATCTCTATGGATTAGTGTAACGAATTCAATAGCTACTCCCTCATTAAGGCCCCGTTTATCAATAATCTCTATTGAAATGAGTTACATCGACCCAATATGAGCGTTAATAAATCATATCCTTTCATATTGTCCGTTCCTTTTTGAATAATAGACTATCTTCCTTTCTGTTGGACAATTCGTAAAAGGCAAATGATTGGCCAAATGTCTGACTACCATTATGGTTAATAGATTCTAGGGTTCTGCTATATATTGACTGTGGTGCTGCCGCCTTACTTATTTTTAACGCGACAGCGTCAATGCTTACCACTTTCGTTTTCGATTAGAAGGATAGGGTAGCCTACAAACTTATGCATCACTACTAGATGGTAGTGTTCTGCATTGTCTGGCCCGGGTCTGGTATCACCGCCTTACCTATTCCTGCGGCAATAGCGTCAGTGCTTGTCCCTGTCGTGTTCCGGTTTGGAGAGTAAGTCTTGCAACAACAACAAGAATAACATGATTAACGTCTTTGATGTCTATGGGCAATGGTTTTCTCTTTCCATCAGGACAGCCATCTGATTGTTTGCTTAATAATGCTACATGCATAATTTTATCGTCTACCTTACCATATGGACGCCCGCCCGATGACAACGCATGATTAACATCTTTGATGTCTATAGGTGATGGCTGCCTCTACATCAGTAGGCCATCTGCTGTCTGCTTATTTGTTGTCTTGATAGTAGAGTTATGCAAAGTCTCTTCCGAGTTTTGGCCTCACCTCAGCCTCACCTATTCCTGTCACAATAACATCAATGCTGGTCACTGTTGTGTTCCAGTTTGGAGAGTAGCTGGTAGACTTATGCTTGTCGCATTACCTTCCCGCTACACGGATAGCAACAAACTATTAACATCTTTGATGTCTATAAACGATGGTTCTCTTTTCTTGAGTCATTTGCTTGTTTTCTATCTTATGATATATAAAAAAAATGTTCAGTTGTTAAGAAAATGAAAGTCTTTTTAAGATGTTTATGTCTTGTAGATTATATCAAATAATCACTTTCTTACTTCATACTATTTATTTCTTGAACTGGGTCGTCCAATTATGCAAAAATCAGAGCTCGATTTAAGAAACGTATAAGTTCATTTTTTAAATGTGGTTATGCAATTATAATTTCAAATGTCTGACCTCAAAAACTACAAAAACATAAAACGAGAAACACAAAAACTTAGTTTTTTATATATTATCTACATTCCATCGTCGGCACTTGGTCTGAAACCAGAACTTTACTCAATAAAACTTTTTACAAGTTATTTTGCCACGTCAACATTTTTTAAAACTACTATCGGATCGGAAACACGGCCACACACTGCGAAGATCCGGCGGAAGAAACTCGGCGGACTTGCCTTTTGGTAAAATTCCATTACTGTTTTTTTACCCCAAAGTAAGCCAATTATTTTCTTGTGTTATGGGAGTTAGTCAACAATACTAATACATAGAAATACATATATAAATAGTTTCACGTACATAATAAATACCCAAACCCGGAAATACAAACATTTGTGCTAGCACAAATGCTTGTCCCCGTCGGGGATCGAACCCGAGCCCCGTCGATTGCGTAGTCAAGGTCACTCGACCAACGGGGCGGTCTTAGACGCAATCAACAATGAATGCACTTGTACCTTAATTTCACTTCACAACTTGTATATTTTTGTATATTACTCAATCAGTTCCACTTTTTAAGTATATATGTATACAGTTAAGTATATTAAAAAAAAGTATCTTCACGCCCATATCCCCGAAGGGGTAGGCAGAGGTACAACAAGTGCACCCACGATTAGCCGAAGATACTTAGTCCCACAAATGTGATAGGTGGCAAGCCTATCGCCAACCGGGCACTTTCCAATCCCGGGCAACTTTGTGTTTCTCAGAAAACTGAAAAAACACTTTTTTTTAATGTGCCCGACCCGGGAATCGAACCCGGGACCTCATGTGGTCAACGCCAACGCTGAGCCACTAGACCACAGAGGCGACTATATATTACATTCTAGTTAGTATATTACGTCCCGAATATGCTTAAGAAGTGAAACCAGTTAAGCATAGGCGTATATAGAGGGAAGACCGGGTGGGCCGTGTCCATCCCAAGATACTCCAGTGCCAACCCGAGGATGTTGAGTTACCGATTCGCAAGTTTAGACTGGACACCTAAAAATCTTCACACAAAAGTCATTAAAATCAAATAATTTTTCTAGGTACAACCGAGAAATCTATTTACTTATAGGTATGTGCTTTGTTTTTAGAATGAAGTAAACCTAAACGTTACGTACACATGTAAAGAAAAAATCCGAAAACCATAATCTTTTAGTTACATTACAAAATATACAAGTTTATACAGAACTTTCGGTGTGCGAGTCCCACTCGCATTTGATCATTTTTTTGTTGTGGAGACCCAGCCCCCCCCTGAAAAATAACTCTAGATACGCCAATGCCGTTAAGTAATATATATGAAATATACATATATTTTTTTATATATATCATAAGATAGCAAACAAGCAGATGGGTCTCTTTATGGTCAACCATCGCCTATAGACACCAAAGCAGCAGGTGTTAATGGTGCGTTGCTATCTTGTGGCGAGGTCTAATGCTACATGCATAAGTTTACCGGCTACATTACCCTCCAAACCGGAACACGACAGCGACAAGCACTGACGCTATTGCGGCAGGAATAAGTAAAGCGGTGGTACCAGACCCGGGCGAGACAATGCAGAACTCTACCACCTAGTAGCCACGGTGATAGTGACTCGTATAGCCAATTGGTCGCCTTTTACGACCAACTTGGCAGAACGGCAGTTGGCCTATTCTTCAAAGAAGCCCGGGACCAATACGGGGGAAATATAATATAATATTGTTCGCATTGAATAATATGTAGGATTTGAGAATGATGATTTATTTAGGCGTCTAAACACGTGTACTAAATTACGTAGTATTTATATGTTTGTCCACGAATTTCTCGAATACTAAAATACATATCAATATGTTAGTTTTTAATTTAATTTAGGTACATTTTAATTTTAAATTTTATTGAAGTAGTTTTTTTCATTACTTTTATTCATTGATTTATTTCTTAATAATTCATGTTCAAATCGGATCTAACATTAAAACTGCCTTTTAAGAGAAATCGTGTTGTAATGAGAACAATACGGTAAGCTGTAAATCAATTATTTTTTATCACATGTCTATCTGTCTCAGGAAAATGTCATTCATGTTGTATCAGACCTAACATCTAGATTTCCGTTAATACCGGTTCATTAGGCGCAGTTGGTAATTGGTCATTACTAGCCTCTTCTGTATTAGGCACGGACTAACATTTTTTGTAATATAATGATTTTCAGATACGCTACATGGTATCACGAGGTTACGTGTTTTTATGTTATGATTAGGGGTACGTAAATTTCGCAAATAAAAAATCGTGATTTCGCATTTTAAAAAACTCAAAATAGAAAATTTCGCATGTATTTTGCAAAAAAATACAGTATTAAAAACTCAATTAAAGACTAGCATTGTAATTTCTACATTTTCATCTTTCATTGTTTGCCTGCGATCAGTTGCGACAATGTTGTAGATACTAAAGTACCTATAGGCATCAACACTATTGACAGGGCAATTGAGACATTGAATAGCTGCTTTTGCAAATCCAGGATAGCAAGATTTTGTTCGCTCCTCATCTACGCAACAACTCTTACCGTCTCTGTCTGTTTTAAAGAGAGTTGTAATAATTGTTAGCGCGTCTGATCAACATTTGAAAGCACGTAACGTAAAAAGGTGCGAAAGTATTTAATTTTCGAATTTCGCTTTTATCGCAAATAAAATGCAGATTTCGCTTTTATCGCATCTATTTCGTAAAAACGAAATTTAACTACCCTTAGTTATGATCTATCAATTGATTGAATAAGCTTAAAAAATGATAACAAGATTATTTTTAAAGGGTAGAGTATATCAGGGGAATGTTTCGGGCACATTCTTATTTTTACTTTATGGTAATCATTTATCTTGAATAACATACCCTTATTGGCACTTTCCAGATTATAAGAATGCTAAAATTTGAATGTATAATTCTAATTTCTATGACCAAAATAATAACTCCTGATGAAAAGAAATATCCATCATCTGTCTATAGGTATTTGAATATAGAAACTATTAGAATAATATCTTGAAAATATAAATCAACAGAGCACAAGTTGTATAAAGATGTCGGAACTCGTAGCCGAGCTGTTTGCATACCGAGTTCCTTTGCGGCAGTTTAATGATCAAGTTGTCGATTCCAAACGTTCAATTGTGCCTATAATTGGGCTTAAAGAAAATACGATCGATTTCACCCCTCTGTTTATTGACTCTCTGGTTGGAATAGAAAGCACCGTAAATGATATACTTACTGTTAGAATAGATAGATAGATTAGATATTTTATAAAGTTAGGACCGCTTGCACCAAAGTATTTCAAAACTTTTAAATGAGTTTAACCATATTGGCGATCGTCATAGCGTCAGCCGAAATTATCAAATTAATTTATATGTAAGTACAATAAGCTGATATTAGAATTCAACTAACACTTTTTAATAGTACATTTTAAAAAGGAATGTAGTTGGAACTGTTGGAAGTCATGAAACTAATGAAACCTATACGCATTTTCTTATTTCTAAATCTGCCCTAAAGTTAGCACAAAGATTTACTTTTCTGCGCTAAAGTTAACACTTTCTTTTATTTATGACCAATCAAACATATTAGAAGAATGTCGGATGGGTAAGAGACGTAAAATTTTAAACAAACTATTGTATAAAATGCAACAAAAGTTATAGTATATTATACTAGCTGTTGCCTGCGACTTCGTACGCGCGGACTTCGTTTACTCCGCACTGCTCCTCCCCTGTAGGTGATAGCGTGATAATATGTACCCTATATGTTGACCCGACCTGTTAGTAATATTCATGCAAAATTTAAAGTAAATCCATGCAGTACTTTTTGAGCTTACCCCGAACATACATACAGACAAACAGATAAAAATTCTAAAAACTATATTTTTGGCTTCGATATCGATTATAGATCACGCCCCAAGTATACTTTTAAAAAAATATTCAATATACAGTTTTGACTTTCCTACGATTTTACTATATGTATAGATTACTATAGTCGAAACTTACAACACGGAAGGCTGTATAAACAAGCTACTCTACTGGTACAGTTTAAAATAGATATTCTTTAAATTTTAGGGGATTTTAAGGGTAAATGGAAACATTTTAAAATAAAATAATATTTTATTTTCTACAATATATAATAAATAGAATCATTTGATTATTTTTATAATTCCATCGACCTGTCTGTTTGTCCCTTCAGATTTTACAGGGTTTTTGTTAATGTAGAGATAGCATAACAAGTCTGTCTGAATCTTGTTATTCAGCGGTTCTCTCTGACTACTTTGAAGTGAATATTTCGTAAAGATATGTATGGGCTTTTGTGACAAACAAATTGCTCGATATTTTTCATTATATAAATATGATACATGATATTAGATCGACCATAGTGTATGTAAGACCGTGACCACATTTCACCGACTGGTAATAAAGGCACGCGTTGGAATTTGTCATTTAAACAGCACAGAGGACACCTTATAGATCAATCAATCAACCTTATAACATAACGGGCGCGGATAATTTAATATAGCACTGCGACTTTACGAGCAATTTAAATGTTGTAATATCGACTTTACAGTACAGATCTTAAAATATATTATTGCTGGCTGTCAGTTAATGAGTATTTAGTAATATATCTCTTAGATTTATTATAATTTAATATAAAATTGATTTATAGATAACTTTAATTTGAAATAGGCATATTCGAAGTCAATACGCTTTGGGGGCGTCCACAAATTACGTGAGTTGGTTAAGGGGGAGAGGGGGTCGAGTCAAATCTCATCTAATCTTACGTTGGAGGGAGGGGGGTCTCGGCAAATATCACGCAATTTTTTTTCATATTGAAACAAAAATATATACTATTTTGATCCATTATCCAGATTGTACATACTTAAGTTAATCTTAAGTGTAATCGTGATACGATTAAGATCATTCACTAACTCGTTCTAAAGAAAATAATTTCATTTATACTTCGACGTTATAGTTATAGCCTTAACTAATCGTAAATAAAAGCACGAAGATTTTTTTCTTTTTAAAATAACAATCAAATGCGTTTACATATTTCAGAAACCCACATTTTAAAAATCTCACGTGAGATTGGGGGATGGGGGAGTGGGTTGAATAAAATCTCACGACATCTCACCAGGGGGGAGGGAGGGACAGAAAATTTAAAAAAACACCTCACGTAATTTATGGACGCCCCCTTTAAGAATCCACTTAAAACAAGTATAAAGGAATGTTACAAATTTAATTTAGATTTAACATATTCGCAATACTAAATACCCCGTGTTGGTCCCAGCCTCCTTTAGATCAACTGCCGTTCTGCTAGGCAAGTCGTGAAAAGATTGGTGCGTGTCATTACTATTGTGACTATTTAGTGGTAGGTTTCTGCAAATCTCACCCGGGTATTTGGTACCACCGCATTACCTATTCCTGTCGCAAAGCGTCAATGCTAGTCATTGTCGTGTTCCGTCTTGAAGAGTTAGGAGGCCGGTCAACTTATACATGTGGCATTACCAACCCGCCTCAAGAACAGCAATGCGCTATTAACATCTTTTATTTCTTTCCTTTAGGAGAACCATCTGCTTGTTTGCTCATATATATATATATATATATATATATATATATATATATATATATATATATATATATATATATATATATATATAAAAGATCCGATTGATGTAATAATAAAAAAAATTTTAAAAATTCAAAATTTAATTTATCCGACACAAAAAACAAAACCTATGGATCTAATTTCAATTACGCAAAATTCGAACTATTATAATATTTATTATTATATATAAATATAATAATATAATAGTTCGAATTTTGAAATATAATAATATATATTATATATAAATATTTTAGTGCCTCCAACCAAATTAAAAGCGATCGGGTAAAATGTACTTAGAGCGACAGAGTATATAATAGTTACTATCGTAATTATAGGTAAATGTAAAATGACACACAGTCAGCATTACAGAGTTCATTCACAAGACTCAGTGCATCAAATTCATGAATTTAATGGGTTATTTTTAATCGAATATATTTATATTATAATAATTTTACAATACATTTTACAATACAATAATATATAAAACGCACTTTCAATACAAGTTTAGTTCCTAATTTTGAAATTTGGCCGGACCTATAAAAGCAACCCTGTATACAAGCATATTAATGGTGAACGTGTAAAGAACCTTTTAAATATATCTTCGAAAACAATATTTCAAAATAAGACACGAAATCCGAAATAACGAAACGCTTGCTTTAATTAGTTAGAGACGAGTCAAACAAGCACTACACAGAACGATAATATCACCACGTTGTCTATTTATGGCAAAAGCTTATATATACACACTACGGTAGACACGTTATACTATGTCCAAAGTCTTGAAGTACCCGTAAACAGTTATAAAAGATTAGTTTAGTAGTTATTAAGTTTTTTTTTATTTTATAAGATAGTAAACAAGCAGATGGGTCTCATGATGGAAAGGGTCAACCATCGCCTATAGACACCAAAGGTGTTAATGGTGCGTTGCTATCTTGTGGTGAGGTATTATGCCACATGCATAAGTTTACCGGCTACCTCCAAACCGGAACACGCCAGTGACAAGCACTGACGCTATTGCGGCAGGAATAGGTAAGCCGGTGATACCAGACCCAGGCGAGACAATGCAGAACTCTACCATCTAATAGCCACGATGTTTGTGACTCGTATAGCTAATCGGTCGCCTTTTACGACCTGCCTGAATGAACGGCAGTTGGCCTATTCTTGAGAGGAGCCCGAAACAACACGGGGAAAAAGTTTTTTGTCAATGTATCAATTGTGTACGTACGTCATAAGTCGAAACACAAAGTAAAAATAAATGTCGTTCGTTGGTGCGTTTAAGTATATCGGGGTGAATAAATGCAAGCTACACGTTTGGAAAATCAGATATAACGCAAACTATAGGTAATGCATGCTCATATCACACAATACCGATATATAAAATGTGGATTCTCTACATTCTACAAACTTTTGTGTAAATAAAAATATTTACATATTATAGTAAAGTAAGAAAACCATATTTTAGTAGTTGGTATTATATTATTGCAAGCGATTCGGCAAAAATATTAGCAATTGTCAGTTTTAACTTTTTTGAGACACATTTTATATTTGTTATTATTCAAGTAAATTATTATGAATCAAAAACAATTAATAAAATTATTATTGTCATTAATTCCATGTATTAAGGTAAGACGTGTCTCTTTTAGTTTATGCACATAATTCTTCGCCTTCTCGAATAATATTTCGTAAGAATTCGTGCGAATGTTTGTATTGCTGTCACGATTAAACTGCCGATACAAATCTTCCAGAATGGGTCTGTAGTTCGGTAAGAAAGGTCTTTTATAACTTACATGAAAACTTTCTGCTTTATTATATTCACATTTATGTATATACTTCTTGAGATAATTAATGTTAGTAATGTCATCGTCGTTTGTCAGATAAGTCAAATTTGAATGAATTTATTAAAGTAACAAATCTCACAGCTCTTTTCTTTAATAAAGGCTATTCTGTTTTTTTATTTTAAAAAATCTCACTGGAACACGAAAGCACACAATGCTATCAACGTTAATCATTGATATAAAAAAATGCAAGATACACAATCAGTGTCTTAAAAACGTGCTCTAAAAATGAGCGCATATTTTTTAATTGTGCGCTCATTTCAAATAGAATCGAGTTGGTCGCGATACTGTCAATTTTATTTCTTTTTGCACGTTGCTTTGTAAAAACAATTATAAATCTTGCGCTTAAGGTTGGATATGCAAAGACGTATGTTTTTGCTATATCTATAACTATTTAAATGAAATTAGCATTGATATATAAAAACCCTATATCAATGGAAATTAGGGACACTTTTGAGTGTCAGTTTTGTTCGGTACTGTGCATCTTGGGTTTTTTATATCAATGGCGTTAATCATAAGATATGGCAAGGCAAATAGGATACAACATTGATTTTTGAATGAATTATTAATGTAACAAATCTCAACATCTCTTTAATAAAAAAAGACATTCTATTTTCTGTTCACAAAAAAATCTTCATTGAAACCCGAAGTCTGCTGAAAACCCCCTTCCTTTAGAAAGTACGAAAGCTCTCTTGTAAATAAAATAGACTTGGCAAATACGGATCACCTACCTCGTGAGGCGGCTCATCCACGAATCGTAATAAACTTGACTAAAAACGTTCGGTTTCCTCTATCTGAATAGAAAATTATGGTTTGGGTGCTCTTTGAAATCGTTTCGATTAGATGGTAGAATTCTGCAACGTCTCGTCTGGTTCTAGTACCAAATATCACCTCCTCACTTATTCCTGCCGCAATAGAGTCAATGCTCGTCATTATTTCGTTTTGAAGGGTAAAGAGGCCGGTCAACTTATGCATGTGATATTATTAACCCGACACACGGACAGCAGCATCTTTTAAAATCCCTTAACATCTGTTATTTTATTTCATTAGGAGAGCCATTTGCTTGTTTACTATCTTATGATACAAGAAAACTATTAAATATTAACTTATATTCAATTAGTGAAGAAATCCACTTGTTTCCCTATACTAAATCTATATATAAATCAATGCCACCTTTCGTTGTAATTTTATAACTCAAGAACGGGCTCACCTATCCAAACCAAATGTTTAGACTTTGTTCGGACTATTTAGTAGATGGTTTATGTGAAGTTTGCACAAAATATGTAGAGCGGTTCTTCATTTATTACATTTTTTTGTTTGAATAAATGAATTTGATGTTCCAATTATTATTTTTTTTCATATTTCAGTTTGTACGTAGTGAAGCACGTACCGGGCCGCTAGTATAATATAAACGTCAGTCACCAATTTACTTTTATGATACATCTATACAACACCAAATGTCAATTCCGAGCCAATCGAGCGCTGAAACGTGGTCACGATCGAAATTGTTTGAAATGCACTCAGACTTACGATAAATGCGTTTAGTCCACAGGAGAAAAAGGTTTTTTCAGTTTGATTATTATTTTTTGCAATTTAGTAGATTTATATATCATTGTGTTAATCCGAGTCCCCATTTTAATAAAAATAAAATTAAAAGAGCCGACAAGACTAATACTTATGTCGTGTCATTGTCATCGTGACTGGTAACTAAGCGGTAGAGTTCTGTAACGACAGGGTTTTTTAATACCACACCGTACCTATACCTGCCGCAATAGCAATGGTTCTTTTGCTGGTAAGGTAGTCGGTAAAGTTATGCATGTGGCATTCCTACCACGCCATACGGATAGCAACGCACCATTTGCATCTTTGGTGTCTTTAGGCGATGGTTATTTCTTTTAATTAGGAGAACCTAAATTAAAAGATCGCTTTTCTTTGGAGAATAAGAAGATTCTCTAAATGAAAAGCATTAACCATCGCCAATAAATAGCAAATATATTGATGTTTCGCAACTATCCATGTGAGGCTGTAAACCCACATGGATAAGTTTTCCGGCTAACTTTCCCTTACAACCAAAGCATGATATAAACAAGCACTGATGCTTTTGCGGCAAGAAAAGGTAAGACGTTGGTACTAAACCCGAAATGCATGTTGCAGAACTCTGGACCTGTCAATTGCCATAACACAAATTTCATCATTATTCAACCCAATCGAATCATTTGTTGAAATCCAAATGCTATTTTTTAAATATCTTAATAACATATTTTTAGTAACTTGATTTGGGAGTTTGTGGGTATTATTTTTTAATTTTAATGTTTAAATTTTCAGATTCAGTAAAAGTTAAGGTTTTTAGGTAAATTATAATTTTTGGTTTGTATTTTTTTTTAATTTTATTGCAACGGCTAAGGATTTTTGAATTTGTTCTCAAATTTTCGCAACCAAAAATATCTAAAATATTTAAATTTTAAAAACCTCGTTGTCTTGGAGACTAAGTTCTGCTTAGTGGAAATATCGGACGGTAAACCAGCCGGTAATCGGCCACTCACCTCTTTGTATTTATGTGTCTTTACAACTCATAAACTAAGTTAACATCTGATTGGGGGCATAATTGACTGGTTGTAGCTGGTGTTACCAACGATTTCTTCTTACGAAACTGCTATTTTGTGGCAAAAAAGCGCTTGATTTTGTAAAATATGAGTATGCATATGTAAATTATTCGTACTTAAGTAATTAATTTCCATTAATAATTAAATTGAATTTATCGTATATACAAATCTGTGACGTCTGTCTGTACATTTTTTTAATTTATAATTCGATAATTCTTTTTTACGACTTACTGGCATCCTTTTACATGATCTTGAAAAAATTTGTCTGTTTTTTTGTATGTCTAGTATAACTCGAGAACGATTTGAATGAATTTGATGAAAAGATGTATGTTGTATACATACATTTTTTCATCAAATTCATTCAAATCGTTAGAACACGTGCTGGTGCAAATGATAGGCTAAACAATTTTTGTCCGTCTGTATATACATATTAATTATTTTATTTATCTATATATTAATACGTGAAGCAAAAACTTTGAACCCCTTTTTATAACAATTACTCGAACGTTGGAACATGAAATTTGGCACAATTAAAGTTTACATAACGAAAGTGTGCAGAAATCTATTATTTTTAAATAATAAACATTAGAAATATATCAAATACAAATAAACATCACACACGCTACATTCATTTGATATACATGATAATATACGCACATGTGTACTATTTTCTTTACGGCTAAAATTTGTTATCAAAAAATTTTTTTTTTGTCTGTGGTCGTATTTCGCCCACAGAGGATCGCTAGTCTATATATTAATATGTGAAGGAAAAATGTTGGACCCCTTTTTAGGAAAATTACGCGAACGGTGGAGTATAAAATTTGACAAAGTTAAAGTTTACATTGCGGAGGAGTACAGAAACCTAATATTTTTAAATAAAATGTATTAAAAATACATTAAACTAATAAAAATAAACAAGTTTGGATGTTTGGATGGATGAATGTTTGTTACTCAATCACGCAAAAACTACTGAACGGATTTGAATGATATTTGGCACACAGGTAGTTGATGACCTGGAATGGCAGATATAGGCTACTTTTTATCCCGAAAAATCAGGTGAACCCGCGGGATTCGCCAAAACTTTTATAATGCAGTGGGCTGCACACAACTTTTTATAACTTTAAATGGTCCAAAATGTACACATGAAATTCTAATAATAGTTTATCAATCTATGTGTCTGTATATAATTAATAGCCAATTTAAATTTTATTCCAAGCGCATACTGAAAAACAATTTACATAAAATTAGATGGAATTGTTTATCTATTCTTAAACTGTGGAAATAATTAACTGTGTAGTTTTTTGATTAGCCTAGCCGGTTAAGGCTCGGAATTTATTCAATTTTTTTTTATTGTATCTTCAAAAAAGTATCTTCACGCCGTATCCGCAAAGAGTTTGGTAGAAGTACAACCAGTGCAGCCATGAATAGCCGAAAATACTTAGTCCCACAAATGTGATAGGTGGCAAGCCTATCGCCAACCAGGCAACGTTTTTTATCAGAAAAATGAAAAAACATATTTTTGAATTGCCCGACCCGGAAATCGTACCCGGAACCTCATCTGGTCAAGACCGATCCCAGACCACAGACCACAGAGGCGATTTTGTATTGTAACTAAATTATTTAAAATAACTCGGTGACAGCGCGGAATCTGGTGATGGTGTAATTAATTCTTCTGAGGACGTAAAAATGCTCGGTTCCGATTATACCAAGAAATAAAATACTTTTTGTTATAGGACGGTAAAATATGGACTCTTTACGGATACGGGCGTGAAGATCTTCAAATATTTTGTTGAGCTACAACCTGTGGTTATAAAATCAAAATATCTATTGACTTGGGATAATTATATTTTTTACTGCAGAATAACAATACTTTGATTTTTGTATAATTTAAACTTTCCAACCCTATCACACACGTAACATCTTTTGTATCTACAGTCGATGGTATATCTTGCCATCGGGAGAACCATATGCTATCCTGTTAAATATCATAAATAAACGAATTATTAAAAATTAACTGGATCTTACCGCGATTAGTTGAAAATTTATTTTCGTTTGAAAAAAACCGATAAAGCTTAAAAGTACATATAGGTACATCTTTAATCTTTAAAATTTAATAAAACTGAAGTGTCTGTGATTACTACTTAACAACGTTTTAAGTGATTATTACTTTTACTTTTACACTTTATGTGATTACTACTTAACTAGGTTTTTTCAAGTGTGGTGTGTTATTTTTACGACACCTATACCTAAACAACCACTTTAAAAAATTCTGTCTGTCATTCTGTTTGTACGGGGTAATCTCTGGAACGGCTGGATCGATTTTGATGGAACTTTGACTAAAAGATAGAAGAGTTTATAAGTCAGGACATACGCTGCTATAGGTATAATGGTTTTTGGTCACGAGAACGAAGTCGCGAGTATTAGTCATAAATAAAAATTAAGAAATGAAGTAACCATTTGTAGAAAAAATGCTAAACGTGAAATCAACTTCATGGTACTTTGTATGTATATGTGTACATTTTGTCTATCCTTCCAGGTATAGACAAATTATCGCAGAATCTAGCGCTGAAAGCGCTTAGTTTAAAGCGCAGATTCGACGCTTGCTATAATCTTGTAGAGCTTAGATTGAAGCTAGTCAGATACGGAAAAACGGTTGCTCCGGTTACTGTTTTTATGTCGGCGTATTTAACAGCAGTTCTTGCGCCACCGACATAATTGAATCTTTTATATTATTCCCAGAAAAATGACAGTTATATAAAAATATGTTACGTCGAAATATGTATTACTTAACTTCATGGTAATTTCTCGTCGGCAATAATTTTTACTTGACTTCGTATTTATAGATGAGATTATAAAAAAGTGTTTTGAACAACATAACGTTCAGTGTACAGACAGCAAAAGACATATTTTATATGTCTTCTGATCGTAACACTTTTTCTAGGTGTAGGGCCTAATCGCAACCTAACAAATCTACCTGAGTCATAATTCGGGTAACCAGTCGGGTAGCGGCTAACTTGTAGCTATCGCAATTTACGGCACTATAATTTATATTGACAAAGGGCCTATGCCGCCGTGGCTACATCTCCAACCAACTTTCCGGCAGTTAATACGCCACCATCGTGTATTGACTCACCTTTCTAACCATGATGGTTATGTCTTACATTTTAACCACGATGGTTACCTCTTTCTTTATTCCTTACCATGATAGGCATCCCTATCTCTTGGTCATAATAGTTAATTTACCTCCGAATACTAGAACCTGAGTACCATCCTAGCTACAAAATTTACATCCCTACCTCAACTTTCCGTTTTATCTCAACGCCACTATCAAATGAACAACACATTCTATTTTTGAAAACCAAACGGCTCGTTTTAATAGTGATAAACCTTCGCAGTGTCCAGCTGCCATCTCTGCCAAGCTCTCCAGCGTAACTACCAGTTCAGAAAACCTGAAGCAATCCTGCACAGTGCAAGGAGTCTATTAGCACGTCATCCTGCCGCTACGAGCGTTTAGTCGTACGACGACATAAATCACATGTCACTGGCAGCACTCTATATATTTTCTGATTTTTATTAATTTTGTTTACGTGCCTAATGTTACCGTATCCCAGAATGCGTTAATCTTAAAGTCTTGTGACCTTACAAAACCTCTAAAATAAAACTTCTATCAATAAAAAATAACGTTATTAGACATTGAATTTAATGCCCTCTTAGTATACATATGTCGAAATTATTTGCTAGATATTTGGTTTGAAATTAATTGGCCCGGAGGTATTTGAAGAATAGATCAACTGACATTCTGTCAGGCAGTTAGTAAAAGGCGAATGATGGGCCAATCGTGTCACTACTATAATAAAGACTAGGTGATAAAATTTCGCAGACTCTTTTCGCTTAGGTAGACTACCGTTATACTGTAAGCGTATAATTTTCTATTTACCAGCTGCAGCGTACAGCCCGCTGTGTTATAAAAGATTTGATATATCCCGCGGAAACAACTCATTTTCCGGGATAAAAGTAGCCTATGTGCTATTCCAGGTCATCATCTACCTATGTGCCAAATTTCATCCAAATCTGTTCAGTAGTTTTTGCGTGATTGAGTAACAAACCTCCATCCATCCATCCAAACATAAAAACTTTTACATTTATAATAGTAATATAGATAACGACAATGTACTTTTTTCATTTCATCTTTCAAATAAATCCATTGAAATTCATTGGATTAGTGAGCACATTACTAATCATCCAATGAATTTATTTACTTACAATGAAATTTCAAAGTTTCATACAATTTGTGGTATTCAGTACAAATATTCTGTGATAAAAATAGCCACATGCTTAATGCCAATGATAGAACTAACGCTAAGGATAAATTAAACTTCCTTACGACACGCAACAAAGTTAATAGGAATGTATGAGGAGTAGGAAATGGCATTCAGGCATATGTGAAAAAAGCGCTACTCGACATATAACTAAAAATATTTTACACCAGACTCTAAGCTGCTATTGTCATTCAAATTTTCGAGAAAAATGTCGAAAAAACCCTAAAATCACTTCAACTTACCCGGGGGTCAAACTCAGGACAAAAATTTTATTTCCAAATTTGAATGTCTTTCGGCCTTATTAATAATCCAGTTTAGTCTTTGTTGTAAGACGGCGCTAATTATGATCGTGGTTGTAAAATAGCGCTCATCATGTCGTGATTGTGCAATAGCACTCATCGTGATCGTGGTTGTAAAATAGCACTCATCGTAATCGTGGTTGTAAAATAGCGCTCATCATGATAGTGATTTTAAAATAGCGCTCATCTTGATTGTGATTGTATAATAACACTCCTCGTGATCGTGGACGTAAAATAGCGCTCATCATGGTAGTGATTGTAAAATAGCGCTCACCTTGATCGTGGTAGTATAATAGTGCTGATAATGAATGTGATTGTAAAACAGCGCCTATCTTAATCGTGATTGCAAAATACCAATATCATGATCATCATTTGAATAAACAATTACTAAGAAAATGGTCAAAAATACGAATAAATCAACAACTCTGATTGATGTTGTTTAATCCCTAAGCAAGCTGTTTAGTATTACCAAGAGTAAATATCCAAGGACCTCCAACTGATCAATATCAACTCATATCACATGCTCAATCTAAATCGCGATGACCCCCAGATATTTGTGTCATACTACGATGTCTATTGCATACGATTGACATTATTAAAAATAAGTGTGTAATGAGTGTTGGATTTGCTCATGTAGTAACGTAATAGCTTGGCTTGTAGGGCCAGGACGGCGGTAGATAGGATAGAGGCCCCGCGCAGACTAGGTGCCATGTCTTCGCGGAAAATGGAGCGAGGAGAGCTAGGGCTAGGAATGGGGTGCATAGTGTTAATAGATATCTTAAAAAGCACCCCATGCTTTTGTTACAATGCAATACATTATTTCTTATTTACACTATTCTTAATTTAAATTTATTTTAAATTTTAAGTTTGGTAAAAACGTGTTTCTTTAGTTTTTTAAACTATTATTAATTTTTAATTTTTTACTTCGATTTTCTATAAAAACGTGTTTTTTAGTTTTTTTAAATCTTTTTTTTAGTTCTTTCTTCTAAATGAAGCTAGTTTTTAGACTGCTACTTATATATATGGCTATTATGTGTCTTGAGATAACTAAACCATTACGATAATTGCGCATAGTGAGAAATATGATCGCCCCGCGGGTAAAGAAAACAAATCGCTAATCCTGAAGATCCTGGTTAGGTTAACAGTACTAACTATTTATATTATTGTATTGTTATCGGTCCTTGATAAGACTGCTAAGTTTCAAATTAATCCGACGTTTTAAAGTTCTTCAAATCCATGTTCAAAATTTCCGTTACATATTTACATACTAACATACTGTTAGGAGCTTCGTGTTGTATTGTGCAATAAAATACCATTTATATTAAACCGTGTATTTACAACACAAAGGTACAATACACCACAATGCAATACGTAAATACACTGATAAGCATTTTTAAACTGCATCAATGACACTCACTTTGTTAACACTAGAGTTACCGACTACACTGAATTGCTAAACTGACTGATCGTCTCAATTATCGCTTCCGATCGTTTTATAAAAACTGAACTATATTTGCCAATACATCCCTAGTTATACCACAGGTAAAGTTCGACCATGTTTCCGAATCTTCCGAAATCATAGCGTAAACAATTATTTTAATATAAACAAGTCCTAGTACACGCTATTTTCCCTTATGCCCTACGACAGAAGATCCATTATGGCATATCTGCTTGGGTAACGGTGGCTATTATTTATCAGTAGAAGCAGCCTATCCCTTTCTTTTCTTTCTAGATTTTTCCAGCATTCTAACTCTTCACTTTTCTAGATTATTCGTAACAATACTAACATACGTTTAAAGCTAATAAAAGGGTGTTAATGAAATAGAATGACTGAGTAATAGTATCTAGTGCAAGTCCAACTCACGGCATTTTTTACCTTTCTTAACTTTATAATTATTTTCTTTCTTTTTTCATAGAAAATCGATATCTTATACTATACTTTAAACGAGCAATACCTACTGATATTATAAATGCGAAAGTCTGTCTGTCTGTGTATTACGCTTTCAGGGCTAAACCGCTGTACCAATTTTGGTGAAATTTATTATGGAGAAAGTTGAAATCCAGGGTCAAACATAGACTAACTTTTTCAAAAATTAACCCCTAAGAGACTGAAATAATCCCAAATTTCAGTCAAAAGCCTATTTCAACAGCAAAAAAGTATGAAAAACTAAAGCTTCGGGAGTCAGCTAGTTCTCTAAATCGCTTCGAACGATTTTGACGAAATTTTGTATTTAGACAATCAGTTTTATTTACTATTAAATTGATCTAGCTAAGCTAAGTCTCACCTCCATGATAATCCGTTTTCACAAAAAAAAAAATCTTCCGCTGGAAGCTCGGTCGCCCAGCTAGTGGTATTATTAAACGTTTCGTTGAATGGGTTAAGGGCAGACATGTAATTATATAATATTCAACATTTATTAAATAAATGGTCACTTTATGAATCTCATGGTCAATATGAATTGCGTTGACACATTATTTATGTTATCTTACAATGGTTAAATCTTGGGAGACCGCATTTCGCTTGGAGTTTCTACTTTAACTTGAATACATTCCTGATAACGCAGTATTATGGCGTGATTAAAAAGGTAACTCACTTAAGTATATCATACAGAGCAAATATCTAGTTACGAGACTTTTTATAGTGATTTTTTTATATAGAGAGAAACCATAATTTATAGACACCAAAGTATTATGGGGTGATTAAAAAGGTAACTCACTTAAGTATATCATACAGAGCAAATATCTAGTTACGAGACTTTTTATAGCGGTTTCTTATATAGAGAGAAACCATGATTTATAGACACCAAAGTATTATGGAGTGATTAAAAAGGTAACTCACTTAAGTATATCATACAGAGCAAATATCTAGTTACGAGACTTTTTATAGCGGTTTCTTATATAGAGAGAAACCATGATTTATAGACACCAAAGTATTATGGAGTGATTAAAAAGGTAACTCACTTAAGTATATCATACAGAGCAAATATCTAGTTACGAGACTTTTTATAGCGGTTTTTTATAAAGAGAGAAACCATGATTTATAGACACCAAAGTATTATGGGGTGATTAAAAAGGTAACTCACTTAAGTATATCATACAGAGCAAATATCTAGTTACGAGACTTTTTATAGCGGTTTCTTATATAGAGAGAAACCATGATTTATAGACACCAAAGTATTATGGAGTGATTAAAAAGGTAACTCACTTAAGTATATCATACAGAGCAAATATCTAGTTACGAGACTTTTTATAGCGGTTTTTTATAAAGAGAGAAACCATGATTTATAGACACCAAAGTATTATGGAGTGATTAAAAAGGTAACTCACTTAAGTATATCATACAGAGCAAATATCTAGTTACGAGACTTTTTATAGCGGTTTTTTATATAGAGAGAAACCATGATTTATAGACACCAAAGTATTATGGAGTGATTAAAAAGGTAACTCACTTAAGTATATCATACAGAGCAAATATCTAGTTACGAGACTTTTTATAGCGGTTTTTTATATAGAGAGAAACCATGATTTATAGACACCAAATATGTTAATGTGTGTTGCAATTATTGTGGTAGGAGGGCAATACCATATGCATAAATCCACCGGCTACATTACCCTCCAAACCAGAAAACGACAATAACAAGCTTTAAAACTTTATTTTTTGAATAGGTAAGATGGTGGTACCGTATACCCGGACGACACCTTTCGTACCTATTTATAAAGTATGATAAAGTGCCATGTATTATCATCACTACATAGTATAAAACAAAGTCGTTTTCCGCTGTCTGTCCCTATGTATGCTTAGATCTTTAAAACTACCCAACGGATTTTGATGCGGTTTGTTTTTAATAAATAGAGTGATTCAAGAGGAAGGTTTATATGTATAATATCATTTATTATATAGTAGAGAAATACTGTTTTAAATGTATTTAGAAAAACATAAGTCGACATATCAAATTACGTTCAGTTTCGCGGTCATTTGGAAGGCAAGGCTAAATTAGCCTCTAAAAAGTACTTTTTGCCGCCCCATCGCCTTCAACTTTATAAGGCACAGATTCGGCCTCACATGGAGTACTGTTCTCATCTCTGGGCCGGAGCTCCCCAATACCAGCTTCTTCCTCTTGATCGCATACAGCGTAGAGCGGTTCGAATCGTTGACGACCAGGCTATTTCGAAACAGCTTGACTCTTTGGCATTACGCAGAGATGTAGGTTCACTCTGCGTCTTCTATCGTCTTTATCATGGGGAGTGTTCCGACGAGTTGTTTGGAATAATTCCTGCCGCCGAATTCCACCATCGGACATCGCGTCAAAATTTAAAGTTCCATCCTCACCATCTCGATGTCTGGAAATCCACAACTGTGCGTTTCTCCCGACACTTTTTGCCTCGCACTACCCTGTTGTGGAATCAATTACCGGCAGGGGTATTTCCGAACGGATACGACGTAGGGACCTTTAAGAAAAGAGCTTACTCATTCGTAAAAGGCCTGCAACGCAACTGCAAGACCTCTGGCATTGCAGATGTCCATGGGCGGCGGTGATCACTTACCATCAGGTGCACCTCTTGCTCGTTTGCCCCCTCTTCTATAAAAAAAAAAAAAAACAACGTTTGCCGGGTCAGCTAGTACTTTATAAATAGGTAGGAAACATATAACATAATGTATTCTATTTCACCTAAAAGTTAGTTATTTATGTATGTTAGACTAAGTTTCTATAAAATAAAGGTTGATTGATTGATTGATTGACACATGGCAGAACCCTATATCACCTAGTAGTCACGATGGTAGTGACTCTTATGAGCAACCTTTCGCCTTTTACGAACTGCCTGGCAGAATGGCAGATGGTCTATTCTTTAAAGGTAGCTCGAACCAACCTTTGTTATAAGTAATCAAGCGTGCTTATTTTCAAACTTTCTTCCTTTAAAACTGTTTAACGTCGTCAAACAGACAATAAAATATGACTTCAAATTATGATACTTTGCCAAAAACTTACAATGAGAAGTATAAATCTACTATTACTTTTTAAACTTATGCGATTTTTCTTCTCTAGGTACCCGTGGGTAGGCGTCACTGGACGTAGTTTGTGAGTGTTTAAGTCACTACAGCATCGCTTAACGAATTTATCGCTTAACAATCCTAACATATGTTATTAGTTTTTTAGTAATTTTATTAGTATTTTAACAGTCAACAAAGATGATAAGTAACCCTTCTAGTTAATAGCTACTTAGTACAGCTAATGATCTCTTATACTCTCTTTGCTGACTGTGCATATAATTTTAAGAACCAGATATTTCATTATCTGAAGCAAATAGACTAATCACTAAACCTCCGTGTTGGTCCCGGGCTCCTTTGAAGAATTGGCCAACTACCGTTCTGCCAGGCAGGTCGTAAAAGGCGACCGATTGGCTATACGAGTTACTACCATCGTGGCTACAGGTGGTAGAGTTCTGCATTGTCTCTCCCGGGTCTGGTACCACCACCTTACCTATTCCTGCCGCAATAGCGTCAGTGCTTGTCACTGTCGCGTTCTGGTTTGGAGGGTAAGGTAGCCGGTAAACTTATGCATGTGGCATTAAACCTCGCCACAAGTAGCAACGCACCATTAACACCTTTGGTGTCTATAGGCGATGGTATGACTCTTTCCATCAGGAGACCCATCTGCTTGTTTGCTATGTTATGATATATATAAAAAAATAGATATAGAGGCATTCAAATATTGTTTTATTCGTTTCGTAATAAATCAATAATTTGCAACAAATGTACATTCATAGGTGCTACATTACTGGTAGTCTCAAATATTGTAATACATCATTGCTTTTTTGGTATCTATCGGACTGCTTGAACAATATTTTACCTTCAAATGATCCCTGATGAGTCACTGTCTGCAAAGCCAGACACTTATTAGCGTGGTATTCGGACGGAAATAGTTTTCTCTTTCGCAGACTAATAATATTTAACCCCCGCGGTGTACATAAGCGATTTCCAATCCTTTGCATCTCTTACCTAAACCCTAAGAAATGTTTAGCAATGTTTTAGGATCGGTTGATTTTGCAAAACGTCGTTACTTACATTAGAAAATAACCAGAATCCACACTCAACTTAGTGTTATTGGGGGACTTTCAATAAAAAATCTTAGTAGTAACTTGGAATCTGGTGATGATTTTATAACACCCCGTGGGTAAGCAATTTAATCTTATGAATTTGGAATCGCCACCCGCCACACGGATAGTAACGCACCATTAACATTTCTTGGTTACTAAAGGCGATTGTTTCTCTTTCCATCAGGAGACCCATCTGATTGTTTGCTATTAATTAATTAAATAAAAAATCTGTCGCACCCGGCTATCGTAAGAAATAGGCAATAATAGTAACATACATTTGATAATTGGGAACACCAGCCATCTTGCTAAACAATGACCCGGTGAAATGTAATAAACCTGGGCGTCTGTTGCCATTTGTCACAACCGCTACATCTAGCTACCTCGCTAGGGCATCGGCATAGGGAATAATACCTATCTATATAATATGTTACATAACTTGTGAATACAATTTTAGTCAATCAATATTAATATTATAAATGCGAAAGTTTGGATGTTTTAGTGGTTGGATGTTTTGTTATTCAATCACGCTAAAACTACTGAACGGATTTGGATGAAATTTGACACATAGACTGCTTTTTATCCCGGAAAAATTAGCTGTTATTAACCATAAATAATAGTTCAAATATTTTTGACACACATCATCGGGTGACGATTATTTTGATTTTCCATGGAAATTGTAATTTTGAAATTCGATATTACTACTTTCTAGAAACAGCGCCAGGAGTATCAGTTCGGTCGTAACTTTTCACTTTATTACTCAAGAGATAAGATAAAAAGTTAAATAAAAGTAATAAAATCCAGAATTTTGGTTCATAATTTAGATAAATTAATGCAATCGGCGTACACAAATGAAATTAAGTCGATGGTTTACCAAGAAAACTTAAGATAATTACGAATCCGTACGTAATTCATTTCTATTCTATTTTAATTCTAGGAAAAGGGCTTTGTCGTGAAAATGATTGCGTCGTCGGTGTATACTATGTAGTTATTTATCTTAATATCTGCAACAAACAAAATAACTACCAATTGTAGGGATCTCTTAAGAGATAGATTGTAAAATATTCTGGCGGCACTCGACAAAATCTTTGCTAGAATACTGTTATAGCTCCCTGATGCCTATTAATTCATCTAATACCTTTAAACGAGCAATTCTTATACATGTATAATCTGAATCTCGGAAAAGGCTCCAACGATTTTCATGAAATTTTCTATACTGGGGGTTTCAGGTCGATAAATTAATCGAGCTAGGTTTCAGTTTTAGAAAACGTTATTTTTACCAAAAATAAATACCGAGCAGAGCTCGGTCATCCAAATACTTTCCATAATAAGACGAAAAAATTATGTATATTCGATTTCTTAATTAATATTTAAAATATAAAGTAACATACATAGTATACATAAAATGATATTCCTGATTTCTTCCAGAAATGCATTTTATTTACATTTAAAGAGTATAATTAATGAATTATATAAACGAAATAGCGTTTATGACCTTGTTGTAGAAAGAAATCACGTGTGGTTTGTATTTATGAACACTTAATTTTTCATAATAAGCCGTCGATTTGAATGCGCTCGTTTGTATCGGATGCATAAATTTTGCTAAATTATGAGCCAAAACACTGGCTTTTATTACTTTTATAATATTTTTTATCTTGTCTCCTTTGTAATAAAATGAAAAGTTACTACAAAACAAATTTTTATTTTTTCAAAAAATCAATAGGTTAGGTTAGTATTTACCTACCTATATTTTGTAATTTCATAGGTAGGTAGTCAACATTTCCCCGTATACTGTGTATACAGTGCGTCAGAAAACCCTGTCCGATTCGAAAGAGGTACATATGTAGATCAATTTATCAAATCAACATTCACATTTGATCACATTATCAAAAAAATATTCTTTTTATTAAAACAAATAAAATATCGCATTTTAAAGTGCCTTATTTTAGTACTAAAATTGAGCAACTTTCCTTAAATCAAGCAAATATTTTGAAAACTTATCCATCAATATCCATAAAATAATATAATACAGATAAATGTATTAAGCTACCAAATAATATCTTTGACGATCGGACAGGGTTTTCTTTACACACTGTATACTATATAATGTTGGTTATATTGAGTCTAATGAAACACCTGTTTTACAATAGATCATTAGGATCAGAATTCAAATGTCGTGTTAACAAAATAATATTAATAATAAAGCCCGCGCAGCTTTGCCCGCTACTAAACGTGTCATCAAAATAATCTTTCATGCAAACTTTCACCTCCTATTCATCCCCATAGGGGATAATTTTTGAAAAAGCAGCATATGTTAACCCCGGGGTTTCAACTGATTTAATAATTGTTTTTGCAAGTAAATCACTCGTAAATGTTTGTAGCTTAATGCTTGTTATTTCATAGTATTATTTAGTTAAACGAAGAATAATATGTATATTTATTAAATTAAGTTTAAAGTATCAAACTGATACGTATTTTATGTAACGCAATATATTTGCCAATATTAAATTTCAACTATCTCCTTGTCAAATTCATTCAAAATAGGACAGACAGTACTTGTATTTATAAATTATATTAATACTAGCGACCTGCCCGCGGTTTCACCCGCGCATCTTTTGTTCCCGTGGGAATATCGGAAAGGTTTATACACTTAAACCTTCCTCAAGAATCAATCTATCTATTAAGGAAAACCACATTAAAATCCGTTGCGTAGTTTTAAAGATTTAAGCATACATAGGGACATAAGGACATAGGGACAGACAGAGAAAGCGACTTTGTTTTATACTATGTAATGATTATTAATAAATTTATAATATTAAGTTTGGACTAGGATACCTGAATGTGTGGTCACCAAATCCACTTTTTGGGTATTGCATGCGGCCATTTTGACCTACCTGTATTCATGTGCCTATGGCTGTTGTTGGCACGTATTAACTGTTGCAACTGCATATTAACTAGCCGCCAAATCGCTTGTAAACGCTTTATTAAGTTATCAGGCTTCATCTTCATTACGATAATAATATTTAATCACACATAAGCTGTGTTTTTTTATATAATAGCACAGCAAATATGCAAATGGCCTTCCTGATAAAATGCGATTACGATTTCTCATGGACATCGAAGATGGTAAAGGTGCCTTACCACCCGCGTATGGCGGGAATGTTATGCATAAATTAACCGGCTAAAGTAAACTATAATTGAGAAAACGATATTTGCGCACTGACGTTATAACGGCAGGAATTGGAAAGCCGGTGCCAAACCAAACAACTAAAACAACTAGGTGGTAGAGTTCTGTATTGTCTCGCCCGGGTCTGGTACCACCGCCTTATCTATTCCTGTCGCAATAGCGTCAGTGCTTTTCACTGTCGTGTTCCGGTTTGGATGGTAAGGTAGCCGGTAAACTTATGCATGTGATATTAAGGCCCCGCCACAAGGATGATAGCATCACACTATTAACATCTTTGGTATCAATAGACGATGGTAGTCTCTTTCTATCAGGAGAGTAATCTGCTTGTTACTTTCCTATGATATAAAAAAAAACCAAAGCGAGACTACAGAAATCCACCACGTTGTAGTCACGATAGTAATGACATCTTTGGCCAAACGTAAGCCGTTTACGAGCTTCCAGGGAGCTCGTAAAAGGCAGTAAATATGGCCTATTCCTTAACAGGGGCCCGTATGTACTTTACTATCAGAAGTCGCCAGTCGCTATCATTGTGATAGTTAAGTGGTAGAGTTACAATATCTCGCTCTCGTTTGGCATTAATAAATGTCCTCCGAAATCAAGTTTCGACAATTACGCAAGGAAGCTATTTTTCCAAAAAGTATTGCTACTGCTAGAATCAACAAACTTAATTAGAAAAAATACTAAATTACCAGAATCAGCCAACAATTGTGCCTGAATGAATTACTTTTTTCTAAAATATCTATAACTATATCTAATTAATTAAGCAAATATGCCTATTTCAACGAAAATTAACGAAACATTAACTGGGTCTTTTGTTATCAAATAATGACATTTTTCTGTAGAAATTGGGATTCCTACCACAACAGCATCAATGCCTTGTCACTGTCGTGTTCTGGTTTGGAGGGTAACATAGCCGATAAATGTATTTATACCTACGGCATTATATCCTTGCCACATGAGAGACGACGTACCGACAACAACTTTGATGATTTTAGACTCTTAGACACTTTGTACTCTTTCCATCGAGAGAATCATCTGCTTTATGTTAGACTATAATGTACAAATGGACATTGCCGAAATAGATGGCGATCCACTTAGCTGCGTTTATCAATTTTAATAACTAGGTATGTTTATTACACTGGATCAATAGCGTTAATGCCTGTCATATTACGGTTTGGAGCGAAAGGTAGCCAGGAAACCTATGCATGTGGTATTAACATCCACACGGATATCAACGCACCATTAATATATTTCATATCTATAGAAGGCGTATCTTTCCATCTGGTGAGGCGTTTGCTTGTTTGCTAATTAATATAATAATAGTAATAAATATTTACGGGACAAATTACACTTAAGTACTGGTCTCACCCCAAAGTAAGCAAATTATTTGCTTGTGTTATGGGTGTTAGTCAATGATATAATACATAGAAATACATATATAAATACTAGAATATATTTAATAAACACCCAAACCCAGTAATACAAACATTTACTATTTATAAACCAGTTTCTTCCGCCGAATCTTCTCAGTGTGTGGCCGCGTTTCCGATCCGGTAGTAGTTTAAAAAAATGTTGACGTGTCAAAATAACTTGTAAAAAGTTTTATTGAATAAAGTACTTCTGATTTCTGATTTATGCCTATCACACAAATGCTTGTCCCCGTCGGGGATCGAACCCGAGCCCCGTTAATTGCGTAGTCAGGGTCGCTAACCACTCAACCAACGGGGCAGTCAAATATACACATATAAAAACAACATGCAAAACCCGTCCGCCCTCAAAAACCGTACGCCCTCCCATTGAGTAGGAATTCCATGTTATTCGTCAACTCTGAGGACCCTTTCAGATGACACATTGAATGAATCAACTATGCCAAGAGCAGAGAAAACCTTAATTATTTATTAAGGATTTAATAATGATTATGTAGGCATGGTTTGATTGATTAAATAATTTGAATTGATATATCATTGTACATTAATTGCTCGTGTAAAGGGGTATTTTTGAAAAGGTCACAAAGGAAAGCGAGCCTCCGGCACTTGGATTATACGAACAATGATGTAAAAGATTGTTCATGTGTAATTTCTGCTTTATGAAAATAATAAATCAATCGGACGAGCACTTAATTATGCACTTAATAATATTAGCGTTAACAATCAAATTCGATTAAAAGAGTGTGTATTAAGGTTATATTAAAATACATATAATATTATATGATGAATGTTTCGTTGTTTCGACATGTAGAAAGAACAGCATAAGAGAAAATCTAGCATAACAGTTATTAGAATATATACAATTCAAAGAAAGATGGATTTAGGAACCGGAGAAAACTATTGGGACAAGAGAAATGAGATGACCAATGGGAGACCGGAGAAGATTCAAGCTCTTGATACCACTTATTGATCTCCGAAGAGTTAGAGAGATAGGAGCAAGTCTAGTCTGCCTGGATCGTAGTGGTAAGGTTATGTTCGTCCGAAATAATTTGTATAAAATATTATACATTTGTTTTCCTTTGTGACCTTTTCAAAAATAAAGGGGTATTTTTGAAAAGGTCATGGAATACATGGCAATTAATGTACAATGATATATCAATTCAAATTGTTTAATCAATCAAACCATGCCTACATAATCATTATTAAATCCTTAATAAATAATTAAGGTTTTTGCTGTTCTTGGCATAGTTGATTCGTTCAATGTGTCATCTGACAGGGTCCTTCCTCAGCGTTGAGGAATAACTTGGAATTCCTACTCAATGGGAGGGCGTAAGTGTAATATATCGGGTTTTGTATGTCGTTTTTTATATAAATTTGACCGCCCCGTTGGTCGAGTAGTTAGCGATCGATCTCTGACGGGGACAAACATTTATGTGATGAGCATAAATGTTTGTATAAGACTAAACCATCTGGCATTCTGAGAGGCGATGAGCTAAACTTGTCACTATAGTCGTTATTACCAGTTGATAGAGTTTCGTTTTAATACTATCGCCTCACTTGTTCCTGCTGCAATAACTACAGGCTTCAGTGCTTGTCGCTGTCGTGTTCCAGTGTGGAGGTGACGTGGCCGCTAAAATTATGTATCTTGTATTACCATCCTGTTACACGAATTGTAGCGTACCATTAACACCTGTCGAGTTTTTAAGCGATGGTTGTTTCTTCTCATCAATAGAATCGTCTGTTTGTTTGCTATCCTATAAAAAAGAGTATCTTCCATCCATATCATCGAAGGGGTAGGCTGGGGTACAATCAGTGTACCCACGATTAGCCAAAGATATTTAGTCCCAAAATGTGATGGGAGGCAAGTCTATCGCCAACCGGGCATGTATCTAATCCCAGACAACGTTGTTTTTATCAGAAAACTGAAAAAAACACATTTTGAATTGCCCGACCCGGGAATCGAACCCAGGACCTCATGTGGTCAACACCGACACTGGACCACTAGACCTCAGAGTCGACATTATAATATTCTATCCTACGATATAAGAAAAGTTTCGCTCACGAATAGAGTAAGTGATATGTCAACGATGTCATCAATATAATATTTCATACAAACTTTCATCTTTTATTTCAAACCATTACGAGTTATCATATAGATATCTCAGATTATTAAAAAATAAATTAGCCCATGTTTAATCCAGGATCTTAAACTATCTCTAAGTCGAGTTTTACCAAAATTGGTTCAGTGGGATATCTATAAAAGCATAACAGACACACAGTCTTTTGCATTTATAATATTATGTACGGGTTTCTATTTTTCTACACTCAAATTATGATGACTGATTTGTCACAAGACCTCAATTACAGGAAGCCCTTTATACTTTCGAGCATATGCATCAGAATTTAATTACCGGTCATTTTATTTACGAGACGTTTAATTTGGATGTTGATTTAAATCTTGTATAGTGGCGTTTCAGGAGTTATCGTAATCAACGTGCCAAATAAATCAGAGGTTAATTTAAACAAACTTGTGACATCGTGTTATTAATGTCCATTGAACGAAGCTGCAAATGATGCTGTTATCGGCGGGGACATGGTTTAGTGTTCCGTGCCCAAATAATGACAAATGGAACCTTATCAATATGCCTTCGCTGTCCAATTTTCCTTAAGCCGGCGCCAGACATAGTTTCAAACATTTGAACACTTGTACAAACTTTGAACACATTTTCAAAGTCCTGTGCCACACGTAGCGATCCAACACGTGTTCAAATGTTTGAAACTCTGTCTGGCGGGGGCTTTAGTGTTGGTTTGGGCTCCTTTGAAGAATAGACCATATGCGGTTTTGCCAGGCAGTTCGTAAGAGGCGAACGATTGGCTGTGCGAGTCATTAACATCGTGGCTTGCTCGCCCGGATCTGGTACCACCTCCTTACCTGTTCTTACCGCAATAGTGTCAGTACTTGTCAATGTCGTGTTCCAGTTCGATGGGTAAGTTAGCCGGTAAACTTATGCAAATTGCATCAACACCTCGCGACTCTCCTGATGGAAAGAGATAACCACCGCCTATAGACACCATAGATGTAAATGGTGCGTTGCTATCCGTGTGGCGGAATGGCAATGCCACATGCATAAGCCTACTGGCTACCTTACCTCCAAACCGGTACACGATAATGACAATCATTGTCGCTATGGCGGCAGGAATAAATAAGACATATAGGCACCATATGCTCTGACGAGTGGCGGTCGGTGCTGAACTCTGCCACCTAGTAATCACAACAGCCTAGGTAGTAGCTCTAGCCACGATGACAGTGACTCGTATAGCCAATCAGTCGGCATTTACGACCTGCCTGGCAGAACAGCTGTTTGTCTGAAGGTGGCCCGGACTAATACGTTTAAAATATTTAAAATATTATAAACAAAAACTACTGTTTTTGTTTATCTATATTCTATATTAATTTATATTAATGTTACGAATAATCTAGAAGCGTGTGGAATTGGAGCGCGCGCGCTAATATTCTAGAAATAAAAGAAAGAGATAGCTACTCCTATTGACAAACAAATAGTTGACCGGGGCTATGCCATAATAGACTTTGTGGGATATGGCATAAGGTTGAAAGTAGCGTGTACTAGGATTTATGACTCATAACATGTTTACGATAAGAAGTGATTCATTGTTTCCCGATACATTTAGATTTTTCTGGATCCAGCTAGGGCTTTCCCCTGCCTATAAATACAGAGATGTTGACAAACACAAGTCAGTTTTTATCAAGCGATCGAGAACGATACATCAAGTGACTAGTGCAAAGCGAGAAGTGTTTGTTTGTGTAGTGTTCTAAGTTCAGTGATAGTACAGCACGTGTTCTATTGTGTAGAGTGTATTTAGTATTACGTTGTGTTGTATTGTGTAAATACACGGATTTAATATAAGTGGTGTTTTCTACAATTGCGAACCCGAGTACGTAACAACTGGTGTCGGAAGTGAAATTGAGAAATGCCACTGATTCCGAAGGAAGGTGTTACCACCAGGTCTCAGGCGGAGACACAGAGGGTGTCAGAGGACACTGAGATGCGTGCAGGTGAGGAACCCGTAAGTGTTGCCAGCACATCGTTAGCATCGAGCTCAGCCCCTGCTGATCTTTCTGTCATACTGGCAGCTATTCAGCAACAGCGACAGGAACAGCAACAGCAACAACAAAAACTGCAAGAACAACTTCAGCAACAACAGCAGCTACAGGAACAGCAACAACAAACGCTACGGGAACAGATCAAGGAACATTTATCTGGGTTTGACGATAAATTGACGGTTATCCTGGCGCAACAAGACCAGCTTAAAAGCGATGTGGGCCTCGTCAAGCGTGACATGAAGGGTGTTGAGAAGAGGGTTGATCACTTAGAGGCCAGCTGCGACAAACTAAGCGAAAACGTGGACCAACTGGAAAGAGAGGTCATGAAAATGAAGATCACGGGAGTCGGGTGCTGCCATTACAAGCTGCTCTCACCAGGTGGGTCCTCGGGTAAAGGTACCCACTTATGACGGTCTTACGTCATGGAGTGCGTACCGGACTCAATTTGAAATAGCGGCGAAGGCCAGTGGTTGGACGGACGAACATTGCCTTACAGCCCTGAGCACGGCGTTACGGGGACAGGCGCTCTCTGTGTTGGATGCAATGCCTAAAGAGTATCAGTTCGCTGATTTGATGGAGGCATTGGAAGCTCGCTACGGTGAGCGTCACTTGGAGCATGTGTTCCGTGCCCAATTAAAGGACCGTGTACAGAGAAGCGGCGAGGGACTTCAACAATGGGCCGTGGAAATTGAGAAGCTTGTAAGGAAGGCGTATCCTTCAACCGACGCTAACACAGTTAATAACACCATCGTCCAGGCGTTTATTGATGGAATTAGAGACCTGGAAGTGCGTGCTGCTGTTCCCACGCCAAAGCCTCCTTCATTGTCACCACGTGACAATGAAGGAGGCTTTGGCTCATGCGTTGGAGGTAGAAGCTGTTCGCCACGTACCTAGAGCACATAAAGTACGTGAGGTTACAGAAGTTGTGGCTCGATCAAAGGTAGCGGAATCTAGGAGAATGGGCCCCATGTGCTACGCCTGCGGTGAACGTGGGCACATTAGAGTTAGCTGCCCAGCCAAACCTATGCCTATAGGTTCAATGAATTGGCGACAGCAAGCGGGAGGAATCTCAGCAGCTGAAGAGAGCAGGCACGTCAAACAGCCTGTTGAACCAGCAGGGAAGAGAGTAACAGCCAGGAGCAAACGGCAGGTGCTGGCTGGTCGAGAAACAACCCCAAAAGCTGTCGTACCTCAGGTGAGCGAACGCAACAGTTTATCCATTAAGGGATTGGTTAATGGCAAGAACTGCAGCTCAACGAGGGACACCGGAGCCACACGAACTGTAGTGCGATCAGAAGCGGCTAGTAATGGTAATCTGAGATCGAGGAATACGGTACAGCGTAGTGCAAAGTCTCACCCAAATGCAGATGCGTTATTACGATGACCATGTACGGATGATGGCAAACCTTGTGTAAGGATGGAGACGAAGGAAAGGATTCAAGTCTTGCGAGCTAAGCCTACGGATGACAGGTGGGAAACTGATGAGATGCGTAAGGCCCAGTATGAAGATAGAGATTTGCGGCCTCTAATAGGTTGGAAGAAGCAAGACACGGGAAAGCCCGAATGGCAGGAGCTGGCTCCCTTCAGCGCTATTACGAAAAGTTATTGCGCGCAAGGGGGAAACCTTGTGTTGGAAAACGGCTTACTGTACCGCAAATGGGAAAAACCTTCAGGAAGAGAACATCATCTACAGTTGGTCGTACCAAGAAAACTTATCAAGGACGTACTACGTGAGCTGCATGATGGGGTTTCTGGAGGACATCTTGGAGTACGACGAACATTAATAAAGGTACGAGAGCGTTTTTACTGGTTGAATTGCCGAGAAGATGTCGAGAATTGGTGCCGAAAATGTACGTCATGCTCAGCAGTGAAAGGTCCGCAGGTTAGAAGCCGAGGCAACCTTAGACTATACAACGTGGGAGCCCCCTGGGAAAGGATAGCGATTGACGTGGCTAGGCCATTTCCTAAGACAGATAACGGAAACAAGTATTTTATGGTCGTGATGGATTACTTCACGAAATGGCCGGAGGTGTTCGCAATCCCTAATAAGGAAGCCACGACGGTTGCTAAAAAATTAGTCAATGAGGTGATATGCAGATTTGGCGTTCCGCTGGAGATTCATTCCGATCAAGGCAGAAACTTTGAATCTAATGTATTCCAGGAAATGTGTAAATTATTAGGAGTGTACAAAACAAGAACTACACCTTATCACCCGCAATCTGATGGAATGGTCGAACGATTTAACCAAACTTTGGAAAGACACCTAGCCAAGCTGGTAGAAGATCACCAAAAGGACTGGGATAAATACATACCTCTGTTCTTACTGGCTTACCGAACAGCGGAACACGAAAGCATAAAAGTGACGCCAGCCTATGCCAACTTCGGCAGACAGTTACGTATACCAGCAGACTTAATGACTGGAGGCCCGCCACTGAATGCAGAGACCCAATTAAGTATACCGGAACATGTTGAAGACATTCGTGAGAGGTTACGCGATATACACTCGTTAATAAGTGAAAACGCATTGGAATCAAGTCAGCGGATGAAGACCAGATACGACCGAAACGCCAATCATCGAGGTTTTCAGGAAGGACCTCTTGTTTGGCTACATAATCCGGTTCGACGAAAAGGAAAATCACCTAAGTTACAGCGACGTTGGGATGGGCCATACAAAGTAATCACACGGATCAATGACGTAACCTACCGAGTGCAGAAGCAACCAAGAGGGACCATGAAGATTGTTCATGTTGATCGATTAGCCATCTATAATGGAAGTAATGATGTTCGGGACGAACATAACTAAGAGGGGGGTAGTGTTACGAATAATCTAGAAGCGTGTGGAATTGGAGCGCGCGCGCTAATATTCTAGAAATAAAAGAAAGAGATAGCTACTCCTATTGACAAACAAATAGTTGACCGGGGCTATGCCATAATAGACTTTGTGGGATAGGGCATAAGGTTGAAAGTAGCGTGTACTAGGATTTATGACTCATAACATGTTTACGATAAGAAGTGATTCATTGTTTCCCGATACATTTAGATTTTTCTGGATCCAGCTAGGGCTTTCCCCTGCCTATAAATACAGAGATGTTGACAAACACAAGTCAGTTTTTATCAAGCGATCGAGAACGATACATCAAGTGACTAGTGCGAAGCGAGAAGTGTTTGTTTGTGTAGTGTTCTAAGTTCAGTGATAGTACAGCACGTGTTCTATTGTGTAGAGTGTATTTAGTATTACGTTGTGTTGTATTGTGTAAATACACGGATTTAATATAAGTGGTGTTTTCTACAATTGCGAACCCGAGTACGTAACATTAATATTGTAGATGCGAAAGTTTGGATGTTTGGATGGATGTTTGTTACGCAATCACGCAAAAACTACTAAACGGATTTGAATGAAATTTGACACACAGGTAGATGATGACCTGGAATAGCACATAGGCTATTTATTATCCCGAAAAAAATCAGGTGATCCCGCAGGATTCACCAAAAACTTATGATGCAGCGGGCTGAACGCTGTAGCTAGTATTATAAATGCGATAGTTTGGATGTTTGGATGGATGTTTGTTACTCAATCATGCAAAAACTACTAAATGGATTTGAATGAAATTTAGCACACGGGTAGATGATTACCTAGAATAGCACATAGACTACTTTTTAACCCGGAAAAATATGCTACTTATCCCGGAAAAAATTAAGTGATCCCGCGGGATTCGCCAATCTTATAATGCAGAGGGCTGCACGCTGCAGCTAGTAATATAAAAACCTCCAAAAATTACGTGAGATGTTTAAGGGGGAGAGGGGGTCGAGTCAAATCTCATCTAATCTTACGTTGGAGAGAGGGGGGGTCTCGGCAAATATCACGCAATTTTTTTATGATTGAAACAAAAAAAATATACTATTTTGGTCCATTATCCAGATTGTACATGCTTATTTTATCTTAAGCGTAATCGTAATACGATTAAGATTATTCACTAATTCGTTCCAAAGATAATAATTTCATTCATACTTCGACGTTATACAATCTTAACTAGTCGTAAATAAAAGCACGAAGCATTTTTTTTTCTTTTTACAATAACAATCCAACACGTTTACATATTTAAGAAACCCATATTTTGAAAAATCTCACGTGAGATTAGGGGATGGGGGAGGGGGTTGAATATAATCTCATGACATCTCACCTAACAAAAAAGTTAAAAAACACCTCACGTAATTTATGGACGCCCCTTAGGCTATGTTTTAACCAAGTGAGGGAAGGGAAATAATGATTTTTGGTCACGTGAATGAAATCGCGAGCAACAGCTGGTACATATGTCTAATCATTTTTTTTTAAAGAAAACGGTGTCTTTTACAGATATTTTTAAAGCAATGCCTTTTTGCCGAATCCACAAAATTATGTCCAAATCCGCCGACCCGTTATACACTTAAGGAGTAACAAACATACACATAATCACTTTCACATTTATCACTTACTAGCCGCAGCGTGCAGCCCGCTGCATTATAAGATTGGCGAATCCCGCGGGATCATTTAATTTTTCCGGGATAAGTAGCCTATGTGCTATTCCAGGTTATCATCTACCCGTGTGCCAAATTTTATTCAAATCCGTTCAGTAGTTTTTGCGTGATTGAGTAACAAACATCCATCCAAACATTCATCCAAACATCCAAACTTTCGCATTTATAATATTAATATAGATGAATATAGATGTGACTTTTTCGAAATATAAAGTCAAAATGGAAAAAATAATTCAGAAGGCTCATTAGTTCTACGTGGAAAATATCGATAAGAAACGCTATAGCTGTTAACAATAATATTACGACCAATATAAAACAAGCTGATGTTAAACAGGCGATCACATTTAAGAACGAATATTTATTTGAATATATTCCTGCTAATATTATAAACGCATAAGTCTGTCTATCCATCACGTTTTCAGCGAGTGGAATCCATTATAATATTGACTTACATCTCAAGAGCATGTTTATCAAATTCATTGCAAGTATTTTATGTAAACAACTCACAATTTTATCTTTATTTATGCGCATAAAGGTCATACTAAAACCCTAGGTACTATGGCATTCTATACTCTCAGAGAGAATTAAGAGCAACTAAAAATATGACGCATGGTATCGAAAAAATAGGAAATTAACGATTACTTAAAATTCGTTAAAACTAACTATTAAAAATAAAGAAGTAATAAAAATTGTTGAATATTTAGAGTGAACTAGAAATAAACAAAATAAGGTTTGCAAACAAGTGAAATGTTTAAAAAAAAAATTCTTAAATACTTATACAGGTATAACAGTCAGAAATATAGTATTTGTGTCTGTTATATTTCCTCCTCCATTCCTCATTTCCCAAATACACATACATACAATAATCTTGTTAATTTAAAAAGAAGAAGCCGTCAGTCCCTGTCGTTGCACATAACAAGCAGTGATAAAAAAATTTACCACGTGCCTCCCGAGCTTATAATCTGGTGATTCATTGTAAACCATAGAATCTATCGAGGTTCCCTTCAATATTCAACTTTAAAATAATTTCGATCTTAAAAACGTTATTATTAATTAAAAATATTTTTGTTACAGATTTGGCTGCACTGCGACAACTCCTGGACAGCGAGACAGGGGGCACCACATGTCCTAGTTGTAATATGCCCTTTGACAAGGGCAAGAAACGGAAATTGATCGACACATGTGGACATGAACGCTGCTACTCTTGTATGTTTAGAAATGAGGCATGTCCTTTATGCGCTAGGAAGACTCAAACCCGGAGGCCTGTAATGGAGCGATATACACCGTCTCCACAGCGACAAATCGAACCGGAATGGCAGTCGCCTTTGCGACTTCCAAAACCACCGAAACAATCGTCAAGCTTAGCTCAAAGTTGTCCCACACCACCACATACTAGAAGAAGATTTTTCCTTAGTCCCAAATCACTTCGCAGCCCTTTTGGTCAGCGCGGTAACCGTCATTCACACGAGAACCACGTGCCTCTATCCGGTAAGTCTGCACGCAATCTTTCATTTGCATATGTATTGACCATTAGCCCTTCTACAGTTATAGTTCACGTAAGACCAACATTTACTCAATTGGTTGTGCAACTTTCATTCATTTTCACTTTCAAATACGTTTTTGAAATTGTTATATTAAAGATCACGAGTTAATCTTGCCTAAATATGGTCCGTTAACAGTTCTATTTATAGTTTACGCACGCGACACGACCAACGACGATAAGTGTCATTTGCTTAATTTATAACGCAATCTTTCCAATTTTATTTGCAAGAATACGTTTGTACATAGTTCTCGCATATATATAATACATGATTCTACTTGTTCTATCTTTTATGGGCGTGAAAATTTTATTTCATTAATATTGAACTAATTTTCTAAATTATATTCTTACTATAAATATGCAATTTAAGTTGCATTTAATTATTTATACATTATTCGCTTATATGTCAAGTATTATTTTAATAAGTTATTTATTTATTTTTCCATTTCACTCCTTATTAAATAAGAAACGTTCATTTAAGTTATAACAGTAAACCGTTATTTTTAAACTTTTTTGTTAAATAGAAATACTCAGTCAAGTATTTCTATTACCATTTTAATTTCTAATATAACTATTACTATTTTATTGAACCACCTAAAGTTTTTAAATATTCATAAGGCAAAATAAATATTGATAACTATCTGTTCTCAAAAGAATGTTACGTTTTCTCTATTTGGTTAAATATCTTCCATCTAGTTTCACTTTTAATATATTTTATCTCTATTTTATAATAATTTATTGATAATTTTTATCTGGCCCTAAATATCAAATATTTTATTTTCCATGAAGAGTTCTTGCCACACCAACAAGTTTCTTTTGCTCACCTTGTTCATCTTTCTTTTGACTTTCAAAATGTTATTTTAAGACCAAGGATTCATCTTACCGTAAATAATAATGAGTGACAGTTGCAACGTGCCCACGCAGACCCGCCGGATGTACGTAGGGGTTCCGCAAGGGACCGGTTGTCTGCCATATTTATTGACTTAGGTACGCTAGGTTTTTGCAATCCTGCCCGCGCAGACAGCGGGCCGGCGAATGTTATCTCAGTATCTGCTACATTTTCTGAACCATTAATTACGTCATTTTCGTAGTTCACACTCGAAACAGTTCACAGCTGTGGTTTCTTAATAAATTCACTTTGCTACTGCTAATCAATAGCTAACGTTTCTATCTCAAATGAATAATATCACCCTTAGCGATTTGTTAATTTGAATAATGATTGTCATTTGTAATTCTCTCAATATTCGAGACAAGTGACTACAGTTTGGTATGAATTTATTGTTGATTGTTATTTATATCATTATTATATAAATAACACAAAAAATATTATAATCATATAGGTAGTGCAGCGTCACGCGCAACCAACTATACATAAAACTTGGTTTTAAATATATTTTTATTTTTAATATTTTTTTATCAAGTGTGCGCCTTATATGTATATCGGCTAGTGAGTAGTAATTTATTTTATTTACAAATGAGTCAATTATTACACGATGTGTTTCCCAAAACTTGTATTTTTGTAAAATATCTAATACAGTTGAATATACAAATATAAACACTAAATGAATCCTTAAACATTTTGGTTGCAAAATTAAGCAAATAACATATTTTGTAAAAAAATGTCATTTGGCTAGTGAGCAAATAGATAAAATGTATGTATATTTTGTGCAATAATTTGTGAGATTCAAATAGCAAAGCGTCTTATTTGATTAAGAGATATATTTCAACAGGATTGCCGGAAGAAGGTCCGAGAAGTGCCGCGTGGCCGAGCCTCGTGTTCAATAAAATTAGATCCCTGTGGTCAGCGCACTCATCAGTTCCTCAGGGACTCAACCAGTTAACAGGCACGGCAATAAATACATTAGGATGTGGATCGAATCCTCACTACTTTTTCTACTTTTTTGGTTTGGCTGCATTTTAACTCCTGACCTAGCTCCGGTTGGTTTTTAAATTAGCTGTGAGTGAATATGCTTAACTTTTAAAGTTTTGGATGGTAAATTCGTTAAATGATAATAATTATGTCAAAAGCGAAAAAATTAAGCTTATACATACTTAATGACCGTGTGAAGCAGAATTGTTAGTTAATTTAATAAGTATCTTCACGCCCGTATCCCCGAAGAGGTAGACAGAGGTGCAACAAGTGCACCCACGATTTGCCGAAGATACTCCGTCCCACAATGTGATAGGTGGCAAGTCTATCACCAACCGGGCACTTTTTCCAATTCCGGGCAACGTTGTTATTGTCAGTAAACTGAAAAAACACATTTTTGAATTGCCCGACCCGGGAATCGAACCCGGGACCTCATGTGGGCAACTCCGACACCGGACCACTAGACCACAGAGGCGACTTGGTTAATTTAGTACAATATTCAAAGTTCCCTTTTATTAAACTGAAGGTTTGCTAATTGATATACAAAGTTAGGTTATCTTTTTGCATAACATACATAATATATCTATTGCAACGAAGCTGGGTCATGGAATACTAGTTTTGTATGATTATATTATTTATATAAAATAAGAAGAATTCAAATTAATCCGTCAAAACAATTCAAGGTTCTATTTCTGGTATAAACAAATACCTCTGCCGGTATTCGATCCACATTCCTCCGAGCCCAATCGGTCTCGGCTTTGATTTTTGCACATCTTTTTGCCTGTTTGCAACTCGCCTCGTTTATGCACAGCTTTTTATTCGGAACTGATGTGGTTTTGTTTTTTTTTGCATCATTCTGATCTGCTTGTTTTTATGGTGTGTTCATGTCATAATTTACAAACCTGTTACAACTAGGCACGGCGTGTAAATCATTTGTGAAATCAGTGTGGTAGCTAGAAGTTTGACAGTTACATTTGCATAACTATAAAAATACTTTGTATTTAGCGGTAACGTGTAGTCAAAGAGTCTACGTTTATATTATACTGTCAATACATTATACAGGTTGACTGATAAAAGATTGTACAATATACATACTAAATTTACATTGTGGTGTGCAGTACTCGATTCTGACGACGAATATATAAAAAATAGTTCCTTCACTTTGATCTATACAATAATCTGTACAAATAAATGAAATTATAGTGTCTGTTTAAAATATTAAAATACCCGTTTTTTACTAAATGCATACTATGGATGTATAAACGGTAACATAATATGCTAAAGTAACATTTTTTTACGTATTTTCATTTAACGGCCGGACAGAATTTGACGGGATTTTCACTGGCATATAGTTGATGTAATAAACTTAGCTTACTTTTATTTTAGAATTTTTCCTACGCGGATGAATAGTTTTCCAATAAAAATGTTCAGTACGTATATGGATACTCGCGCATAAAAGTTCAAGTATTTACAAACACAGATTTATCGAACTTGCGACTACGCTCGTTAGTAGGCATCGTCCAGTGTCCATACTTTTTGAATATTACTAGACTAATATCGTTGAAGTTTACTATGTTGTTAGGTAATATTCTATTTTTATAATATTTTTATTGTTTACTGATAATCACTAACTATCGTGTTCTTCAATACGTACAATCTTTTACCAATCAATTTCAATGCTGTCTCCTCCTACATCTTTGGAACCCTGATTGAGATTGTTTATGGGAATATATTTATATGAAACCAACCATTGAAACCTCTTAAGAAAATAATCCAAACTGGTTTATAAATGACAGAGTTATGAAGGAACAAACACAAAAACTTCTCTTTTTTCGGAAACCGGTTAATAAAAAACCATGCCGTCCAAAAAGTGATCGCTTGTCACCAGTAGGTATTTAGACGCTTAATTTCCTATTAATATCCATTGGCTAATCGAGGGTACATGGAGACGAGTTGCACCTTATTCTATCTTTTCGAGGATAGAGGATGGAACTTCCTTAATTTTAAATTCATTTTATATATAGCGGTATATAAAGTGTCGGCGGTACAACCGTCGATACTTTGTATACCGTTGTTTGTCAGTAGTCAAACATGTACATGCACTTGTACTTTTATAAAAAATCTATTATTACTTTGCGAAACAGTTTAACTGCATTTTCAATTACTAACAAAATACGACGTTTTTCCAAGAGTCGTAAAATGAAAATTATACAATGTAAATTAATGGTTTTAGTTTTTTACAACTGCCTGAAAGTTGTGTTAAAATTTTAATGATATAACAATACAGCAAAAAATATTTGTAAAACAGTAAAAATGCATTGACGTTTTTAATATATTCGAATCAGTAATTTATTGTGAAAATTTCAGTTAAATTCTTTTTGCATTTAAAAAAATGTAGCCGTTGGCTAAAAATTAAAGTGGAGCCTAAATTCAGCCTTTAAACACAGACTCCTAAAATATCTCGAGCTCTCAAACTATAAATAAAGCATTGATGTTATGCAAATATTTGTAATAGTTCGGAATGTTCATCAAACCACGCTCTAATAGTGTATTTAAATAACATAATTCCTAAGCTGAGCCTATTTTACTTACACCCACAAGCCACGGACGAAATACACTCGCGGTTGTTTTGCTATCCGGTTACTGCGGCTGAATTTGTGGCTTTAACGAAGATCTGGCTCGATTTGAAGGGTATTATTGATACTTTAAACTTAAAAATACCCAAAAAACACCGCGTACCATTATTGATTTACGTCACAAATCTACTGACAGAAACACTTTCCAATTTTGACGGTAAGTGGAATCGTCAAGATACTGCTCTAAGCCTAGATTCAGTTACACAGAAGACACCTTTAGGGTGGGCCCTAAGCCCATTTAACTTAAACTCTGGCTGAGCACTCTGTTTGCTTTAAAAGCTTGGTTTCGTCGTAACGTTCTAGCAGGTTACGTACATTTCGAAAAAAAAACTTCATTTTTTTATATCATAGTATAGTAAACAGGCAGGTGACTCTCCTGATAGCAAGAAACAACTATCATCTATAGACACCAAAGATGTTAATGCGTTGCATCCTTATGGTGGGTTGTTCATGCCAAATGCATAACATTACCCGCTACCTTACCCTCTAAACCGGATTATGACAGTGACGAACATTAACGCTATTACGGCAGGATTGAGGGAGATGGTGGTAACGAACCTGGGCAAGACGTTGCAGCATTCCAACCCCGCCATACGGATGGCAACGTACCATTGACGTGTTTGGTCTTTATAAGTGAAGACTTCCACTTTCCGTTAGGAGATTCATCTGTTCACTTGCTATACTCAGAAAAAAGAAATTAAATAATTATTTTAACATAATATTAGTATTAGAATGTAATACTGGGATAATTTACGTTGTAGATGTCAGTAACCCACTGAGAACATGTTAGAATTAGAAGCCAGCACCTTACATAATATGTCATGTTTTAAATATTATAATTAACGGGTTTATCGCCATGACTAATCGCATTCGTTCGACTACGTTTAGTTATCTTTGCAACACTTACTGGTTTTATTGGAACGAAGTTCCTTACGGCAGACTTGGAGGGGATAGGGATTTTGCTGCGCGACCGAACTGAAAAAAATGTGATAGTAAAACCGTAAGAAAAATGCGTGGAATAAAAGCGTTAAATGAGACGTGCGCAGGCGCGACAGTCGCGTACACAAGCGAGTAGTGCCGTTTAGCCGAAGGAAGTTCGTTCCTACCTGGTGTCCCACGACACCACATCATTTTTTTTAATAAGTACTATATGTTGTTATTTGAGGTACATACCTTATTGGCTTCAATCGGCCCAGCGGCTTGGAATCGTAGAAACAGATAGGATTTCTTTCGCTTTGTAATTAAGTACTTATCAATGTGTTCCTTATGTCTGTGCATCTCTAGTTTTAACTATTTTATTTTTAACGTCTATGATGGTGACACCAAACAAGGCTCCAGAGTGCTAAGTGTGAGTTTTTCTTTTCGCATTCGATCGTGACCGCGTTTTGAGTTTACTAGGAATTTGTATGTGATTTGTACAGCGCGACCAAGGGGTAAACTGGTTTCTCACGTTTACCACTAGGTGGCGCTGTACAAATCACATACAAATTCCTAATAAACTCCAAACGCGCTCACGATCGAATGCGAAAAGAAAAACTCACACTTAGCACTCTGATAGGATTTCTTTCGCTTTGTGATAAAGTACTTTTCAATGTGTTCCTTATGTTTGTGCATCTCTAGTTTTAATTATTTTATTTTTAACAGCTATGATGGTGACACCAAACAAGGCTTCTGAAATTATATATTAAATATATTATATTAAAGCTGTATTTCCACTGATCGCGTCACAATTACGAAATTTCGAAAACTACTTAGCCTATAATAATCAAATTTCGCAGAGAGATTGTTTACGATTGAGGAACATCAACTTAGAACGGATTTTGTGATAGGATCTAAGCAAGGAGGGCTCTTTTTGTTAACTGTATCCACGGAAATCATTGTAAGGTATTCACATTCACCGGTTTTGCCTAGTTTGGGGTCCAAAAGAAGCCATTTTAATTGTACTTTTGAACTAAGTAGTATATAATAATAAAATAATAAATACTCCCACATAATGTGATGTGGTAAGCCTATCGCCAAAAAGTTAATGTTTTTTTTATCAGAAAACTGAAAAAACACATTTTTGAATTGTCCGACCCGGAAATCGAACCCAGGGCCTCATGTGGTCAATACCGACACCGGACCACTAGACCACAGAGGCGATACAAATACCTAATCTTATTTAAACATTCTTCTAAAATGAATCCTGGCTAATTTGAACGTTTTTATCTTTTTAAACTATAGAAAGAATTTCAATGAAAGCGAAGCCGTGTGCAACAATTTGTCCATACTAATATTATTGTAAGCTAACTGCGCCCGCGACATCGTCCTCGTGAAAAAATTTCGAAAAAATTAGCCTAAGTTACTCCCTGTCACATCAGCTATATGCCAATGAAAGTCACGTCAAAATCGGTCCAGCCGTTCTAGAGATTAGCCGGAACAAACAGACAGAGAGACAAAAATTGTAAAAAATGTTATTTTGGTATATGTACCGTGTATACATCCATATGCATTTAGTAAAAATCGGTTATTTTAATATTACAAACATACACTCCAATTTTATTTATTTGTATAGATGTGAAAGTCTGTTTGTTTCACTGTCTCTTACACTTTCACGACTGACGATTGAATCGATTTTTATGAAATTTGGACAGAAGATAGTTGATGACTTGGGTCATACATCAGATTGAAATAGGCTATAAAAGTTTATATGAAAGATTATATTGCTAACATGTAACTCTACTTGCGAGCGAAGTTACTGTATCAGTTAGTTATGAATGAACACAACTTATCAAGGATACATATAAATTGCAACTCAATCAGAACTGATAATATCATCAAACACAAATGTCGCTGTTAGATTGCAATATTATAAGTGCATTAGTGACAAATTGTCGGACAATAAAGCCATTCCGAGGTGTGGGAGGCGGTAGGCTGTATTGCGCATGAGTGATGTCATGATCTGCTCGGATATAGACCAAGGAGGCTACACCCTCACACTATCACTATACACGCCAAATATGGATGACAATCTGGTACTGTTTCTTAGGCCTATGAATATATTGTCGGCCTACTTCCAAAATAAAAGAGAGTTAAGAGTTGTGGCAAATTTTTTTCTGAATTAAATTTCTAAACGCGGCTACGATAGGAGAAATTTTATCGTAAACAAAAATGTTATGTCCGTACCCGGCAGTATCCAAACTAATATTATAAATGCGAAAGTCTGTCTGTCTGTCTGTTACGCTTTCACGGCTAAACCGTTGGACCGATTTTCATCAAACACAGCTATGAGATGAAGCAAAACAAGCGAAACGATTTTTACAGCTCATAACCATTTTTTTCAACTGGCTAAAAAGTGCCTCTTTTAATAATGTAGAATTATGTAGATGTTGTCGATTTCCCAGTAATGTTACCGCCTAACGCATTGTTGAGCTGAGTTGCCATGCCGATATAATCGGTGACCTTTCCGAACGATGCTGTGATCATCCACGCCTCTAGCATGTCAAACCTTGACAGTGCCCGTCCAGAGGCGTGTGCTATGGACGTTTGACATTAGCAATGAACAAGGCTTTTAACGCAAATGGCCCGCTTATTGTGACCGCTGTTTTTTAGCATCTACATGACAATTAAGAGATTTTTTTAAATGTGATAAGATGGCAAACAGAAGGTGATTCTAGCGATGGGAAGAGACATTCATGGTCTATCCACTAAGGTGTTGACATCCGTTTAGAAACTACGAGTATTCTTTTATATGTTTTCCACTAACATGTTGCTCGTCCATTTGCATTTATAAAACAATAAAAGTTGAAACCGTTAGATCTCACATACCCACATACTAACATCGCTAGATCAGATTATTCCTGTACGATAAGGGTGCAGCTCATCGTGCTATACCTATATGTGTTATCGACCCCGGAACGGAACAATGACGACATGGGAACAAACTTTATAGGAGCCTGTTGGGAGTCAAGCAAAGACGCGTAGTTATAAGACCAGGAAAAAATATGTTTTTTGAAACCATAAAATGAAATGCATGCAAGCCACATGCATAACTTATGCATGTGGCATGCATGCATTTATTAGAACTCGCCACAAGATAGCAACGCAACATTAACACCTTTGGTGTCTATAGGCGATGGTTGACTCTTTCCATCAGGAGACCCATCTGCTTGTTTGCAATCTTATGATATATAAAAAACCAAGTGAGGAAAGCCCATCGTGTCGCCATTTCAATACAAGATTGGACCCTCTGCATTAAAAATCTCACATAAAAAAGTCAGTTTCAGGCTAGAGAGCGAAAACATCTATTAGAGTTGTAACAAGTATAAGCCACAAGGGTACAGATTATATGATAGTGTTGAAACTATAGATATCAGGAATGAATTCGACACGACTTTAATGTGATACGTTCTCGCCAATGTTCAACGGAATTAAACAATTACGTCTTTGTACATTTCCTATTATTGAAATGTGTGTGGCTATTACACAGTAAAACATTGTCTTTAGCTGCCCGCCACGAAGCTCGCTATATGATTAAAGTTATTAAGTAAGTTATAAATCCCACGGTAATAATGCATTTCTTGGGAATAAAACCGTGTTCCGTTTTCCTAAAATTGTTTTCCCCGAGTTGGTTCGGGATCTTTTGAAGAATAGATCTTGTAACGTTCTGCCAGGCAATTCGTAAGAGTCGAGCGATTAGCCGTGCGAATTACTACCATCGTGGCTACTAGGTGGCATTGTTTCGCCCGGGTCTTGTACCACCGCCTTATCTGTTCCTGCCACAATAGCGTCAGTGCTTGTCATTGTCGTGTTTCGGTTTGGAGAGTAAGGTAGCCGATAAACTTATGCAAGTGGCATCAACACCTTGCCACACGGATAGTAACGCACCATTAACACCTTTGGTGTATGTAGAAGATGATTGTCTCTTTTCGTTAGTAGAGCTATCTGCTTGTTTACTATCTTATGATATAAAAAAAACGGTAATTATACTTAGTCTGGCCACAGACTATCATTTTTACCTCGGTTCATTTACAGTATTCAGTCATTAATAATGCATTTTTATTGTTCTACCTTAAAAATACTCGTTTTTGTGTTTATCATTCTACACTTGGAAATCATCTCAACTTTTGCAGTATAAAAAATTTGATACAAGCCATACAGTTTACAGAACAAGAAACAATATACTAACCGGACACGATCTTTAAAAACTCCCCGAGACTTGCTGCATGTATGCTTTTGTACGTATGTGATATTGGTAAAGTAGTTGCTTAGGTTTTTTCTAAGTAAAAGGAAGAGTATTAAAACACCAAAGAAGCAGATGGCTGTCCTCACAGAAAAAGACAGCCATCGCCTATACCTATCAAAAATAATGCGTTGCAATACATTAACTAAACTGAAACTTAAATTTAGTTTAGTAAAGAAGCATGTACCAGGTACCTACATGAGGCTTCAAATATTCAATTATTTTTTTATATTTATATTATAAGGTAGTACAAGCAGATGACTCTTCTGATAGAAAGAAACAACTATCGCCTATAGATACCAAAGCTCTTAATGGTGAATTGCTATCCGTGTGGCGGGGTATTATTGTCACATGCCAAAGCTTACCGGCTAACTCACGCTCACTCTATTGCCGCAGGAGTAAGCGAGACGTAGAACCCTACCACCTAGTAGTCACATTGATAATGACTCTAACAGCCAATCCTTCGCCTTTTTAGAATTGCCTGCAGAATGGCAGATGGTTTATATGTCAAAAAAACAGGGCAAGAATAGAACCAACTCGGAGATTAAATAAAAAACTTGTATTCGGTTTGTGTTAAAAAAATCGTCAAGTATTCGTTAATCGCTAATCTCGTGGCCTCATGAACGTGTCGGATTAAAATTGCGAAGTAAACTCGGTTCCCACGTACTTACAGGTGCCAGACATCTTGACTAATATATTTCAAGTCTAAAAGATAATGTATGGTATTAGGGTTATCGGAGAATTACTATTAAATAATGCCGTGATTTTCTGCCGATGATGCCTCGTGGGCTAGTGATTAGATTATTCCGCTCAAATCTTAAGGTCCTGGGTTCGATCCCGAGTAGGGCAAAAATGGCTAAACACACCACTTTTGTTCAATCTCTCGTATCCCTTCTCCATTTGTGCCTTTTGAATGAGTACGTAAAGTCGTTAGCCGCGGTTATCGCAAAAAGCAAGTGATAATTGTCTAAAACGACGAACCCTCCTCGTGTCACTGTGTTAGCTTAGAAGGCTAACAGCTATTTTTACATTTTTCAATGCCTCATCCAGGTCTGGTACCATCGCATTATCTTTTCCTACTTTTTCTCGGCTCGAAAGGTCGCCTCTGCGGTCTAGTGATCCGATGTCGGTATTGACCTGCGGTCTAGTGATCTGATGTCGGTATTGAACACATGAGGTCTGGGGTTCGATTCCCGGTTCGTGCAATTCAAATATGTTTTTTCAGTTTTCTGATAAAAACAACGTTGCCCGAGATTAGATAACTCCCCGGTTGGCAAAAGGCTTGCCACCTAACGCATTGCAGGACAGAGTATTTTTGGCTAATCGTGGTTGCACTGGTTGTACCTTTGGGGATACAGGCGTGAAGATACTATTTTGAATGGTAAGGGAGTTGGTAAACATATGCATTAGGTATCATCGCGATGGGAATACACCATTAACATCTTATGTGTCTATATACAAAGGTTATCTCTATTCATTAAGCGTGCCACTTGTTTTGCTGATATAAAAAACGTAATTGTGTGAGTGACATTTGTAAATATCAATACGTAATAGCATAATTGTTTGCCGTTAGCACTTAACATTGTTTTTACACTAATTTCCGGTATTTGTTCTGTAATTCCCAGTTAACTCCCGGGATAGAGCATATATTAATATTGGATATGGGAAGTTAACATTTCTCGTAATCTGTGGGAACTGAACTTCGTCGCAAATGCCTTTGGACTCTAACGATAGTGCATTGTGAAGGTGATTCTACACGCGTTTCATATAATGATGTATGATTGGTGTTAGATGTTTTCACACATGGCAGTAGTATAATTCCGGCTTTAGTTGACCTTTCCCCATCGAGTTTCCTAGTGACAAACTTTTAATGCAATATTATAAGTAATTGAACAGCTCGTAATAGGATTCCTGTACCATACTGCCGCTCAGATTTTTATTTTTAACTAGCTGTTGCCTGCGACTTCGTCCGCGCGGACTTCGTTTACTCCGCACTGCCCCTTCCCTGTAGGTGATAGCGTGATAATATGTAGCCTATATGTTGACCCGACCTGTTAGTAATATTCATGCAAAATTTGAAGTAAATCCATGCAATACTTTTTGAGTTTACCCCGGACATACATACAGACAAACAGACAAAAATTCTTAAAACTATATTTTTGGCTTCGATATCGATTGTAAATCATGCCCCAAGTATTCTTTAAAAAAATATTCAATGTACAGTTTTGACTTTCCTACTATTTTATTATATGTATAGATTAGGCGATTGATCGAATGCTAGAATCGAACAAGACAGAGTAAACTAGGAACCCTTATAGCTTCGGTGTCTCTGTCCGTCCGTCCGTATGGTAGTAGTAAATATAATGAAGTTAAAAGGAAAACTATCACGGCTTAGAATGCTTTACAAGTTTTTGAGTAATAGTCGACCAACTTATTAAATGTACTTAGAGAAGTTTTTATAGGCGGTAAACCTGTGGTGCAGATTATATATTTGTCATGGATATTGAATAACTTAAATGTTCATAGTATGAAACTATAAGGCCCTCTTCTTAGTCCTCATTATTGAAATAGGCAGCTTCGAAACCCTACATTGCGCGTGACCTGACGCGCGCTTCACCAATTTTTTATTTTATATTGTGGACACAGCGAATGTTTAGTATTTGTACAGCCAAAATAGTTTTTATTGTCATGTTATTTAATTTAGGCTTTTATTCAAAGGAAAGAATGACCCCACCTTTTTAGGAAAATACCATCTGCCTTTCTGCCAGGCAGTTCGTAAAAGGCGAACGTAAAAAAAATTGGATATGCGGGTCACTACCATCTTGTCTACCAAGGGCGGATCTAGCCTTCGGGTCAGGGGGTCACAATGTCACATATTTGAGAATCACTCGAACTAGGTTCTAATCCTTATTTGTTAGCAATTATTATCCATACCTAGACCCTTGCCTAGGGAGGGGGGACATTACCCCCGATGGATCTACTACTACTACGGCATCTGGTGTCTACTAGGTGGTAGAACCTGCATCGTTCCTCGTCTAGTATTCGGTACCATCATTTTTTTTTTATATCATAAGATAGCAAACAAGCAGATGGGTCTCCTGATGGAAAGAGTCAACCATCGCACATAGACACCAAAGATGTTAATGGTGCGTTGCTATCTTGTGGCGAGGTCTAATGCCACATGCATAAGTTTATCGGCTACCTTACCCTCCAAACCGCAACGTGATAGTGACAAGCACTGACGCTGTTGCAGCAGGAATAGGTAAGGTGTTGGTACCAGACCCGGGCGAGACAATGCTTGTTATTGTCGTTTTATGGTAGATAGGTGGCAAACAAAATCAGCGCATCATTAACATATTTGGCGTATCTAAGCGATGGTTGTTTCTTTCTATCAGGTGAGCCATCTGCTTTTTTGCCATCTTATAATATAAAAAATATGTAATGTTAATATAGATAAATATCAAAATAAGCATTTGGATGTGTGTGTGTGTTGTGAATTAATATTATGTTATATTTTTGAGTGATTAATCTTTTTATTTGGTTTTGTATTGTGTGGTTAATGTATAATTCAAACACTTTTTGTTTAAATACTACGCGTGTTGAAAGATTTCATTGCATTTTTGTTTTAAAAAATGATAAATGTTTTGGAAGCAATGTATATTATAAATGGAAACATTAATGAAATTCCTGCTAATAGGTATATGAAACGATTGCTTCCACGCAAATTTCAAGACACCGTCCTCAAGGATATTTGAAGTATTTTCTTGATATCAAAAATGATAAGAGCGACGTGGACGATGTGATTTTTATTTATCCTAATTCAACCATTATAAAACTATTCCCCTTATACTATTTTTTTTGAATATTCCTATGATCCTAGATATAAACCCTAATATGAGTTGTTTTATTAAAGCATCAATTTAAGCATTTGTAACATTATAAGCACATGAATATTTTAAGCACTTGCACCATACTTCCATCACAATTCAATATGGATAACTCTTTGGCCAATAAACATTGTACAAATATTTAACGCTTTATATAATTTAAATTTTTGTACGGCCTTGGCATTTGAAATTTGAGATATTTTATTGGAATCCATTAAATTGCTAACTGCCTCATTATTTTTAAGAAATCATATTTAGATAAAATCAATTTAATTTAACACATACTAGGACTCAAGTTATGCGCCTCGTTAATCTACGCCTATTCTGTTTTATATCATAACTAGGAGTTACTCGTGACTTTGTCCGCGTAACTAAAAATCAATACTTCCCTTAGCTCAGTCGGGTAATAGAAGTAGCTTATGTCACTCGTGGATTATGTAGCTTTCTAGTGGTGAAAGAATTTTTAACACCGGTCGAGTAATTTTTGAGTTAAATCGTAACAAACAAACAAAAAATCAAATCTTTCATATTAAGTTTAAATATCGATCACGAAATACGTTTACTGAGGTGCTTAACTTACAACACAAATTCTTTTATTTTGCTTCATATATTTCAATACCATAATTTAGGCTTTGGTCTCGAATTCAGCGGCGGCGGCGGGCGATTAACTCACCCTATTAAGACAAAGCCTGTAGTCACGGGTTGTCGTACCGCTGACTTTGAGAGCGATTCTATATAAATCTTTGTATCTAAACGCGTAGCTTTTTTGCCGCTCGCTTGTCAAATACTCTCTAGAACATGGCCAAAGTACTCGGTTTCCAGTACTAGCGGTGTCGTATATAAATTTATATATTTATATGAAAATGTTCCCAAATGCAGAGGCAACAAGCGGCGACTTTGTAAATGGGTCTGCGCTACTTCGCTTGACACTTTGCGGTCCGCTATTTTCGAGACCACGGGCTAAAAGAATCCATAAATATTGTACAGCACGCATGGATTTTACGGTGCATGCGCGATATAAAAATACGTCAATTTGACGGTATTCTTTTGTTGCAGACGATGAGGGTAACATCAAGCAAGGCTACGAGGCCAGGCGACAGAATGACTTGTACATGCGGTTGGGGCTATTGCTGGGAGAACCGAGAGGATCCCGGAACAAGACGCGGGAAAGCTGTACCTCCCTGGCTTCCTTAGATGCCCATACCCTGGCGTCTCACAATACTAGCCCGGTTAGTTCTATAAATATATTTAGTGTTATTGATATAAATATACTTTTATTATTCTTGCTTGAGCCTTTCAAATTGACAAGATGCTCAGCATCTTGTCCATTTGAAAGGCTGGTCCATTAATTTGATCGGCTGAGCCGACCAAATTAATTAAGGCTTTCGTGATAGATTCCTAACGGCTTATGAAAACTGAATCTCGATAAATATTCCCGCTAACCGAGGCTGGCCAGACGGGTGGTGATGCTCATTTCTGCGATCGCCGATGTTTGGATTATTCTTAGACAAATCAAATGAAATCTCTTGGTGTTTAGGTTTTCTTAATGGCAAATGGTACTTAGCGTGATGACAAATTCATTTATTTCAACCGACTTCCCAAAACGAGGATGCTGTCTATTCGACTGTATGTTTTTTATGTTCGTTACTTCAGAACTCGGTCATTTATAAAGCGATATTGAAAATTCTTTTTTATTTGGGAAGGGGGGTATACTTCCCGTGGTGTATTTTGGTGATTTTTTATTTTTTTAATATCAATAGATAGCAAATAAGTAGATGGCTCTTCTGATGGAAAGAGAGACCATCGCCTATAGACTCCAAAGATGTTAATGATACGTTGATATCTGTGTGATGGGATAGCAATTCCACATGCATAAGTTTACCGGATAACACACCAAACTGGAACACAACAATGACAAGCGTTAATGCTATTGCGGCAGGACTAGGTAAGACGGTGGTTCCATATACTCGGGCGAGACGGAACTCTACTACCACGCTGGTGTTGACACGTATAGCCAATTAGTCACCTGTTACAACCTGCCTGGCAGAACGGCATTTGGATGGTTCTTCGAAGGAGCCCGGACCGCTGAAGATCTGATGCAGGGTATCGGAGATAACGGAAATTGGAGTTCGGTTGCTGCAGTTTTATTGCGTCAAAAATTATTATGAGAACATATTTAGAAAAATAATGACTTCATTTTCAGGTATCAACACTAACAGGGTCATCGGAGGTGGATGCAGCGACCCCACTCGGCCGAGAGTCCCTCGGTTCTCTGGCATCCATGTCGCTCTCCGCGGCAAGTAACTGCTCCTCCTCCAGTCCTGGTAGTAGACGGCATTCTGTGACTGGTACGTAATACAATATTAATAATTCTGAGTAGACCGATGCGTCCTAATGACCATTCTTCGGCTCGTTTCTTTCGTGAGAGGCGTAGAAAATCTTTAAACCAGTAGTCACGACGGTAGTGGCATCTTAGCTTCGCCTTTTATGTACTACTTAGTATAAAAAAATGATTTATTCAATCTTAAAAAGTTCTAGACTAACACGGTTCACCCGTGTTATAAAGAATAATGGTAAAAAAAATGGTGTCTTGCCTTCACATTAACAAGTCTCGTCCGTGTTGCATCTTTGGCGACTTTCATAAAACACTAGGTAACAGCTGCACATCAGAATCACAACACGACACCGTCGTCACCGTTCTCGACGACAACTTCTTTATCGCCCCGCGCTTTACACGGCGCAATGCTTCGACTATATCCTCAATATTTAGTCCGGACACTCGCAGGAAATATCCCTGTAGCGTTTGTATCCCAAATTAAAGTTAATTTCTGGCTGAGCACTCTGCTCGCCCCAAAAGTGAGTCATAGTTAACGACCCGCAAGGTAAACTGCAGGTAAGTTAAATAATTCAAAAAAGGTGCGTTTTTTTTCGAAAATGACTAATGACTGGTAACTGTACCAATCATTACTGTGATATTGGACTTTAAATGGTGCGTTATTCGTGTCATATATTTTTTACTCAACGTCTGTAGAAGTTACATGTAAATAGGCTAAAATTATTGCCGCATGCTGACTTAAAAGAGAAAGAAAATAACAGCAGACGCTTGCAACCAAAGATGTTAATGATGTGTTGCTATCCGTGTTTCGGGATAGTAATGCTACATGCATAAGTTTATTGGTTACATCACCCTCCAAATGGGAACACGACAGTAACAAGCATTGACGCTATTGCGATAGGTATACGTAAGGCAGTGATACCAAATACCCGGGCGAGATTTTGCGAAACTCCACCACCTAGTAGTCACAATCGTAGTGAAGCGTATAGCCCTTCGCCTTTAACGAATTGCCTGGTAGAATGGCAGATTGTCTGCTTTTCAAAGGGGGCCCGGTCCAATATGAGGTAAGATACCAAATAATGTCTTTGACGATCGGACAGGGTTATTATTACTCACTGTATATATTAAGTTTTATTGAGTCGCGCCTGTGAGATATATAGTCGCCGGAGTATAGTGGTACTCCGGCGACTCCGGTATAGGAGTACCACTACGTCAGCTTGTTTGCTTATATGGTGCTAATAAAAACGAAAACTTATATTACAATGATGACTTTTCATTTTTCCAGCATTACAAAACCGGGAAGAGTTGACGAGAATGTCGAGCGGGTTTTTCAAGAACCGAAAAACAACCGCAAGACGATCCGCTCGGGTCAACAGCAAACAATCTACTTCCTCATCAGAGTTGAAGAAAGGTACTTATACATATTATACTCGATATTATACTTACATGTACCTGTAGCATAGCCGTGAAGCTATGTATGATAGCTTCACGGCTATGCTACAGATAGGCAGAGAAAACTGTGTGCCATACATCGCGCACCAACACATTTGCCTTGCTTGGAAGACTTGACACAACCGTCAGATAGCGCAATCGCAATTTTATTATAACACGATAATTTAAGTCCCACCCCTTATTATTAAAAAATATATAGTTACATATATTTCAAAGTAATTTTAATTATTTTTTTTATGTCATAAGATAGCAAACAAGCAGATGGGGCTCCTGATGGAAAGAGTCAACCATCGCCTATAGACACCAAAGATGTTAATGATGCGTTGCTATCTTGTGGCGAGATATAATGCCACATGCGTAAGTTTACCGGCTACCTTACCCTCCAAACCGGAACACGACAGCGACAAGCACTGACGCTATTGCGGCAGGAATAGGTAAGGCGGTGGTACCAGACCCGGGCGAGACAATGCAGAACTCTACCACCTAGTAGCCACGATGGTAGTGACTCGATAGCCAATCGGTTGCCTTTTACGACCTACCTGGCAGAACGGCAGTTGGCCTATTCTATAAAGGAGGCCGGGACCAACAAAATAATATATATTATTAAAGTAATTTTAATATTAATGGTGCAATGTGCAAATTTTAATATTATTCGGGTGACGGGATGGTAATGCCTTATTTCTCTAAACCAGAAGATGACAGCGACAAGCACTGACGCTATTGTGACAGGAATAGGTGGTACCAGACGCGGGCGAGATGTTGTGGAACTCTTCAGCCTAGCAGCCATGACATACATGTTTGGTCAATCGTTCGCCTTTTACAAACTGCCTGGAAGAATGGCAGATGGTCTGAACCAATAGGGGGGAAGCGGTACTACTAGCTTCGCTGTGGAGGAATTATATCCTGAATTCGAATCTTGACTCGAGTTATTCATTTTGAATAAACATTTAAATTTTTCATGAAAACTGAAAACATAACTTACCCAAGACTGGATATGTATCCGGTCGGCTACTTATCACGCCATGTGACCCAATACCGCTGACTAATCGAGATTATATTGCACATCTGTCTGCCACTTCGAGAATATGGGCGTAACGGTATTTATTTATTTTTGTTAATGTAGGAGATCTCACCAAATCTCACATTAAAAATGCTGTATGAATGTACGAAATTGTTCATTGCATTTAAATAAATAAACCTGCCTGTCGGGCACCCGCAATGTGGGTTCCAAAGTTTTCCATCACATTAGTGCCGACTAAGAAGAGGGCTTTTGTAGTTTCATACGAGGAACACTTAACCAATTTAACGTCAATGACGGATATATCCGCACCGCAGGTTCAGCGTCTACAAAAACTTCTCCAAGTACATTTTATAAGTTGGTTGACTGGTTGGTTGGTTGGTTGTTTGAAGCTGTGATAGTTTTCCTTTTCACTTCGATATTGAATATAAGTTCAATTTCAAATTGATAATAAAATGAATAAACGAAGCTCTGACGCTGATCAGCTTATGCCTGGATTGTAATGTAATTTTGATATGATTGTTCCAGTTCACCCCTCACCGCAACTAACGCTCCGACCACTGTTCTTTGAAGTACCGTCAACTGATAGCGAGAATTGTTTCGCTGGACGGCAATGGCTCATGCGAGACATGGAGAAAGCTTTGGAGTCAGCATCTCCAGGTTAGTTGAACTTTTTTATAATACAATAAAGCAGCCATCAAGATTTTCCTAATGGTATGATATAACCTTCAAAAATTAATTTCTTTTCTTGATGCTAGATTGTAAAACCTCTCCTTCCTCTTTAAGGAAAACAGAACAGTGACAAGCACTGACACAGTACCCGGGCGAGACGTCCCAGAACTCATATGAGTCTTAAATATGTCACTTTCGTCGTGACTAGTAAAGTCACGACGGAAGTGACATATTTAAAGTACTCTTATTTTACGAATTGTCTGGCGGGAAGTCAGATGTTATGTATAAAGAGTCTGAAAAACACGATGATAATTTGCAATTGAACTTACCCAGGACTCATGATTTTGATTCTAATTTTTACAGTGCGGTTAAGGTAATTTTTGCGAATGTTTTTTTGCAAACTTTTTTTTTGCATGTTTTCTAATAGACTGCCTCGTGATTTAGGTTCGATCCCAAGTCGGGCAACATCGGTAAAATATGACGTATGATGGATATCACCATCAGCTTTGCCAATTTTAAAATACGTGAACTATAGTTTCGTTACAATTCGATTTGCGACATACAGATGGTTCGTATTAAGAGCGATGGTGGCAGTCGAATTTTAAGTCGAAGAATAATTGTTTGAAGGCGTAATTTAATGCTTATTTACACACATTAGTTACTGCTGCCGTCTGCTCTCACTACTTGCTAGGATGTATATTAGCCGTCTTGCGTGTAAATCTCACTATTTGTTGGGATATATATTAGCCGTCTTGTGTGTAAATCTCACTACTAGCCTGTATGTATATTAGCCGTCTTGTGTGTAAATCTCACTACTTGCTGGGATGTATATTAGCCGTCTTGTGTTAAATCTCACTACTTGCTGGGATGTATATTAGCCGTCTTGTGTGTAAAACTCACTACTAGCTGGGATGTATATTAGCCGTCTTGTGTGTAAATCTCACTACTTGCTGGGATGTATATTAGCCGTCTTGTGTGTAAAACTCACTACTTCCTGGGATGTATATTAGCCGTCTTGTGTGTAAACAAGGCAAGCACAATAAGTCTATCCGTTCGTTCATCAATTAATGGTTATTATTTTGCATTGTGCAATAAAGGCCACCTCATTAAATTTGTTTAGATTGATAACATTAAATAACTCAATAAGTTTGCATCACAAATTTAACTAGCAACTGCCATTCTATACACTTACTTAAAATAATTTTCCTTACAGGAATCATAGTCTCCGGCAGTCCCGGCACTGGAAAAACAGCTTTAATATTACAATTAGTGGAATACTCGTGTTTCGGTCGGAAACGCAACTTCGAGTACGAAGAGCTAAGGGAGCAGTCAGATATACGGGAGGTTCTACCAGAGGAAATCGCCGCTGGGCTGGTAACGCAGCTGGCGTCAAAAGTCGTAGCCTATCATTTCTGCCAGGTAGGCACTATACATACCAGGTATAATTGTTTACCAAATCAAACTGGTATTTTATATCAGTTTGGTTGAAAGTTCATTTTGAAACTAAAAATATATCTAGATTATTGTAAACAAAAATTTCTTCTAGACTAATTTTACATTTTATTATGCTACTAGCTGTTGCCAGCGACTTCGTCCGCGCGGACTTCGTTTACTCCGCACTGCTCCTCCCCCGTAGGTGATAGCGTAATAATATGTAGCCTATATGTTGACCCGGCCTGTTAGTAATATTCATGCAAAATTTGAAGTAAATCCATGCAGTACTTTTTGAGTTTACCCATACATAGATACGGACATACATACAGATAAACAGACAAACAGACAAAAATTCTAAAAACTATATTTTTGGCTTCGATATCGATTGTAGATCACGACCCAAGTATTCTTTTAAAAAAATATTCAATGTGCAGTTTTGACTATCCTACGATTTTATAATATGTATAGATAATTAAAAAATGAAAAGGCGACAAATATTGTCCTCTGTATTTTTTCATTTTTAAAAAAATATATATTTTACTTATAGAATTCTTTTCCGACATGAATTGTCGGACTATTAATATTTAAAAATTACCAAATCGAAAGAATCTTCCTTATGTGCTCTTAATTTCATAACAGCTAAAGGCAACTTTTTGTACTAAAATGCATTAGTATTAGTATCATATTGAATGCAAATTATCTTTTTCAGGCGGATAATAACAGTACTTGTCTCGTCGGGGAATTCGTTCATTCCCTAGCGGCTCAACTCTGCCAAGCGCCGAGGCTACAGTCCTACAGGGAATACTTACTAAGCGAACCGCATCTACTATCCTGTTTATCACTAAAAGAATGCATCGCTGATCCAGACCTAGCCTTCATGAGAGGGATCATCGAACCCCTAATCATTTTAAGGCGAAATGGAAGTATAGACTCAACTAATAGTATTATTCTGGTCGATGGGCTATGCGAAGCGGAATATCATAGACCTGATCATGGAGACACGATCGCTTCCTTTCTTATAAAACACGTTCCTGAAATGCCATCATGGCTTAGAGTCATTGCTACAATTAGAAAACAATTCCTTGAACTAACAAAACAATTACCATACAAAAGACTAAGTTTAGACGAATCAGATAACGTCCAAAAAGACTTATTAGAGTACTTTAATACAAGGGTTCAATCAGCTCCAATAATTGAGACTAATATAAAAAGTTCGACGGGAAAATCGGAAGGAGTCCATAATTCTGTGATGAAATTCGCTCAATACGTGCTCCATTTGAGTAACGGATCGTTTTTGTTTTTAAAATTAATACTGGATTTGCTAGAGCGAAGTCATATTGTAGTGAAATCGACGAATTATAAAGTTGTGCCAATATCCTTAGCACAAATATTTTTATTGCAATTTAATCTACGATTCCCAACTGTACAGTCCTTTGAAAAAGTCACACACATTTTAAATGTATGTTTGTCTGCGTTATATCCTTTGACATTAGTAGAAATTTATTATTCTGTGAACTCGTTACTAGTGGATACTTTTCTGCCGTGGGAAGAGTTTTGCCACAGATTTGAAAGCCTAACAGATTTTCTCGTAAAACGTATCGACAATACATATATGTTCTTCCATCCCTCGTTTAGAGAATGGTTGATTCGGCGAGACGACAATGAGAGTTCGAAATTCCTTTGTGATCTAAGGGCTGGACATTGTGGAATAGCTTTTAGATTATCTAGGGTGCAGGCTCCATTAGATCCAGAGAAATCTATGGAACTAGGTCATCATATACTCAAAGCTCATATGTATAGGAATTTGGGACCTGCTCAGCTCGGGTTGTGTCCTAGAGATTTACAAGCAAAGATGGTTGCTACGAGTGCAGCAAATGTTGGGGAAGCTATTGCCAATTTGAGAAATATTTATACACCAAATGTGAAAGTTTCGAGGCTGATGTTACTAGCGGGCGCATCTCCTAATCAAATCACTGAGTGCCTCGGTAATGCCCCCTTGCTGTGTATGTATGCTTATCAAGGGATTATCTCTATGGTTGGTCTACTAATAGAGTTTGGAGCGGATTTAGAGATGACGAATTCACAAGGATGTTCAGCATTGTCTTTGGCGTGTCAGAGAGGACACACTGATGTTGCCAGGATGTTAATAGCGTCAGGTGAATATTTTTATATTGTTAAGATTACCTCTTAAGTACCTAATATTAGCTGGCTCAATTTTAAGATTCTTGCTTCACAAATTGGGGCAGAAATATACTTCTTAATTTTGTGAATAACTTGATGAATAAAGATAATCTTTTAAAATATGAAAGAGCTGGACCCAATCCGGTTTCGGTAATATCAAAATTGTCGGGGATCTTTCAGGCAAATCAAATATTCATGATGACACTTCTGGTTTGTATACAGAAGCATAACATATAATGTGTACTTCTTTAGCAAAATTATTCAAACCTATTTTTTAGAATAGCTCTAAAGTAAAAAATAAATATTTATTGTCGAGTCTCAAAAATAAATAATATTGTGGTATATACGTCTGATGTCGGTGTTGACCACATAAGGTCTCGGTTTCCATTCCCGGACCCGGCAATTCGAAAATGTTTTCTTTAGTTTTCTGATAAAACAATTTTACCCGGGATAGGTTTGTCACCTATAACAATGTGGGACTAAATATCTCCGGCTAATCGTGGGAGCCCTGATTGTACCCCTGCCTACCTCTTCGGAAATACGAGCGTGAAAATCCTTAAAAATATACCTAATTTTTATTTGTCATTAAATTTATAGCTTTCACAGAACTATTATTATTTATATTATGTCTTAAACAATCCATGGAATAGCACAATTACTATGCGTCTACCAAAGGCCTTTTTTAATTTTTTTCATATTTCAGGAGCATCATTAAGTCATACAGACACAACAGAACAAACCCCTCTAGTCCACGCCGCTAAGAACGGTCACCGAGATACAGTAATATATCTCCTTGGCTGTCAAACCGGCAAGGACGACAGGAACTCTTTAGAGATGGAGGATGGCAACATTGAGCAACTGGTACCTGGCTCCAGGCATGCTTTGATAGCCGCTGCACAAAATGGACACCTTGATATCGTGGAGTACCTTTTGGATACTGCTGAATTAATTGTAAGTATTTAGACTAACTTTTTTTATGTTTTTGGAAGTAATGTATGTGTGTCAGACATTACAATCATTCGATATACAATATTTGTATAAGAGTGAATAGCATAAACTTCATTTTGTAAAAAATCGTTTGACCCATGCTCATAGAGCATACCTTCAACATTTGCTGAGTTTCTTCCGCCGGATCTCCGCCGGTCCGATCCGGTAGTAATTCTAAAAAAAAAATGATACAAAAGTTTTAAATTTAAATTTTTAAATATTTAATTTTTTACAACTTGTAACACCCATATTCTTTCAAATATTTTCATTTCATTTCATTTTAAAACTCATACTTTCGTAAGTCAGAATCATCTTTAGTCATAAATTCATATCCATAATAATTAAAATGTGGAACCATCATATTTTAGAAAGTTAGTAGATCTTCACAATTGTAATAAAATACTACCTATTTCTGTAACATGTCGGGTAAAAGCAACTCGACGGAGTATTGTATAAAATTTCTTATATTGATGTACTTTTACTAGTACATCAATATAATGTTTGCCCACAGAGTAAATCATGTAGTCTGTGTCGCTGCCGAAGCTGCGCAGGTCAGCTGATGACAAATTTGATACTTATATTTTATAGGTACTTTTTAAATCGGCAATATAAAATATACCTAAGTTCGAACATCGACTCCAAATTTCTAAAAACAATAACACTTTATCAACTCAATCCCAATAATACTTTTGACTTATTGTCATAGGTGTTTTGTGGTTCTTTGGTTTGGAATTCTGTGTTGGGAAAATATCATCGAAAATTTTAACTGTTGTATATCTATGACCGCTAATAATGTTCCAAGTGTACCATTTTGTATCGGTCGACGTTTTTATTCATTGAGGTGCACTTTTTAGCCCGACGGAATTTGCCCTGTGACCGGCGAAACTGCGTTAACAGCGGCCTGTTCCACGGGAAACGCCTCAATAGCCGACGCTCTTCTCATCCGAGGAGCTACTCCTTATTCCCTGAACGCCAGACAGATGTCCCCATTGGCTCTGGCTGCAAAGAACGGGAGAACAGCGCTGGTGTTGAGGCTGCTAGACTCTGGTGCCGATGTGACTGGCTCCGGGGGGAAAAATCCTCTGATATTAGCAGCAGCTGAAGGACATTCCGATGTTGTGGAAATGCTTTTAGATCATGGTAAGAAAAGTTATACAAAAATACATTGTTCCATGTTAGATATGAACGAAAGACGTATATAAGTTCTATGCCTTTATATAAATAAAACGAATATTAAGAAATCTAAGACACAATTTTTAACTGGCTCTGGCAATTTAATTATGGTAATTTGGAAAACATTATTTTTATGCACCGAAGCAGACATACATACGCCGCTCCTTTGTGGTTTCCTTAATAGGTAAAAGTGAGAAAACTACGAAGGAAATGAATACGAGTAATATGAATTTAAATATAATATGTTCTGTCTCATTTCTCACAGTTAATTCTTATAGGTGTATGCCTTCGTCTCTTTTTACTGATACCTTTTCATTTCATCGAATTTTATTTCACAAGGATTTTAAAGAACAAACAAAAATATCATCCTGTCTGGTAAATTGTGACGTAACCAGATTGACGCAAACGTCAATCGATTTTTGAGATGAATTGGTCCTCATTGTCGCTTAAAACGAACCAATTGTAACGACTATCACTAGTTTTTGTTCTATTTCGAACCCACAGGATTACGTGCGCAATGTATGCACATTATTACCAAATCCTAGCTGCTGCTGAGATTTTTCTAAAAAAAAAAACAACAGTTTTAGCTATGTTGTTATTTGCCTTAGATGAGTAGGTTCTGGTTAAGAAACTAGGATCCTAAATTAGGTGATCAGGTTAAACTCTAGACTAAAAACCATTATCAGTGCTTATTGACCTAAATATTAATGCTGTACGCAAAACTCGATAACAGATTATTAGACTTTGAATGAATGAAAAAATTTAGCAAATTGTAATGACAATAGTATACAACATATGGCTTAGTCCCTTGGGACCACGCGAGGTGTGTACCTCGTAACGTGTGTGTAACATGTGTATGTTAATGAGTATAGAGAGGAGAAAAGGCATCAAGTGTGATGTGTGTGTATTGCAGGAGCGGACGCGGATGCAGTAGACGGGGACGGCATCTCGGCGCTGGGCTGGGCGTGCCTGCGCTCGCGCATACCCACCGCGCAGCTGCTGCTCGACAGGGGCGCCTCCATCGGTCAGTGCACACCATATACACGCACGTGCACTTGCACATGTAGACACGCAAACATACATACACATGGACATATGCATGCGCGCATTCACACATCTAGGCTCACCTGCACACACACATTCACACGCATTTGCACACACGGATAAAGGCACACCGCACATGTAAACTCTCACACTCACACACATAATTTTTTTTTGTTTTTTTGGTTTTTGTATCAATCAATGTTGTTTTTAGGATTCCGTACCTAAAAGATAAAACGGAACCCTATTATTAAGCCTTCGCTGTCTGTCTGTCACTAGGCTGTTCTCATAAACCGCAATAGCCAGAAAGTTGAAATTTTCACAAATTATGTATTTCCGTTGCCGCTATAACAACAAATACTAAACATAAAAAAATGAAAATATTAGTTATCCCCATACAATAAACATACATCAAAAATTTCCTTTTTTTTTTTGCTATGACGGTACGGAACCCCTTGTGTGCGAGTTCGACTCGCACTGACCCGGTTTTTTAAATTTTACTACCTTTCTTAATAAAAACTAGTTTCGTTAATTATAAAATGTTTTTTAATCAATCAAAAAATATCAATAAAAAATATTAGAGTTTTTTAAACTGTGCTAGAAATTTTAAAATATCCACTTTCAAGCCAATAAGATGTCAAAAATTCCGAAATGAAACACTTTTTGTAACTAGATTAATGTAATTTAAAAAAATATGCTGTTTGGACTTATCGGGCACAGGAACGGAATTTGAGAAACGAAATTTGTAATATTTGCTAAGTTTTAGATGTTCTTAACGATCACAGGGGATTACAATCATCCAGAATTTTTCGGATTTTTTATTGATTTTCCAAGTCATATGCCACCTCAAAACGTTGAATAAAAAATGTTTCGTTACATATTTTCTGTTGTATTAGATACAAATAACGCTCCCAGGCCGAAAAGAAAAATACATTTGTTTACTTTCGCTCCACACTAACGTAATATTTGAATGATAATCTATACAAATAAATAAAATTTGAGTATTTGTAATATTAATATTAATTAATTAATATCTATTTTTTTTGTACACCAAGTCTACCATATTTGATTTCTTTTTTATCTCCTTTATCGAGTTGGCTGGAAGAAATCTCTTTAAGTAAAGATAAGCTCGCCCATTGTACTTATGTTATGTTTATATATTTTTATTCTAATTGTTCTGTGTACAATAAAGTATTAAATAAATAAATAAATAAAATAATCGCTTTTAAATAAATGCATATGGATATACCATAACACTTTTTTAAATTTTTGTCTGTCTGTATGTTCCGGCTAATCTTTGAAACGGCTGGACCGATTTTGACGTGACTTTCACTGGCAGATAGCTGATGTAATAAGGAGTAATTAAGGCTATTTTGTTTTTGAAAATTTTCCATGCGGACGATGTCGCGTATACAACTAGTTTTTAAATATTTTTGCACTACTTGTTATGCTGGTATCTTTGATTAATTTTAATAAGTTGTAACGCCCATATTCTGTCAAACAAATATACGGGGTGTAAAGACAACCCTGTCCGATCCGAAAGAGGTACACATAAGATCAATGACATTATCAAAAAAATATTATTTTATTAAAAAAATTAAAAAAACGTAGTTTAAAGTGCCTAACTTTAGTACTAAAATTGAGCAACTTCCCCTTAAATCAAGCAAATATTTTAAAAATGTATCAATATCCATAAAATAACGACACGAATATTTTTGTATTAAGCTATCAAATGGCTCTGACGATCGGTGAGGGTTTTCTTTCCACACTGTATTTGTTAAGATGTGAGTGTAACGTGTGCGGTGCTGTGTCGGTGTGGTGTCACAGAGCAGTGCGACGGCAGCGGGCGGTCGGCGCTGGCGCTGGCGTGCGGCGGCGCGGGCGCGCTGGCCGAGCTGCTGCTGGAGCGCGGCGCCTCGCTCGAGCGCACCGACCACAGCGGCCTGCGCCCGCTCGACCGCGCCATCGGACAGCGCAACGTGCCGGTCAGATATACACACACCACACACACACCAGCCTGACCACACCAGTACTTCATATACAGCTTGACTGCTACAATACTTTTTTTATATCATAAGATAGCAAACAAGCAGATGGGTCTCCTGATGGAAAGAGTCAACCATCGCCTATAGACACCAAAGGTGTTAATGGTGCGTTGCTATCTTGTGGCGAGGTCTAATCCCAACCCTTACCAGATATTATAAACTATACACAAAAATTCTAAAAAAGACTGTTAATACATCAAAACGAAATCAGTATATCAGAGAAATGAATTATTCAGAAAACAAATCAAAAGCAATGTGGAAAATAATTAAGGAACGCACAAATAAAAATATTAAAAAGATAAAAAGTAATATCAAACTAAAAATCCACAATAATATAACGTCAAATCCGAATGAAGTTGCAGATCACTTCAATGAGTACTTCGCATCTGTAGGTAAGATGAGTAGTGGGGATACGGCGCTTAGCCGGCCGCCACTAGCGCGCACGCACAACTCCATGTACCTCAGTCCAGTCGAGCCTTGCGAAATATTCAATATCATTAGAAACTTAAAAAGTAGTTATAGTCACGGCATAGACGAATTACCGCCAAAATTAATAAAATATTGCGCTACAGAATTAACCTTACCTTACTACTTACTAGTTAATCAATCGTTCCAAGAGGGTACCTTCCCAGATATGCTAAAAATATCAGTTATAAAACCTATCCACAAAAAGGCGTCTAAGCTAGACCCACAGAATTATAGGCCTATAGCGCTTTTACCTACCTCATCAAAAATTTTTGAAAAAGTAATGCAAATGCTTACTGTGAAAAATACAAAATATTCCACGAGTCCCAGAATGGTTTCCGGAAAAACCACTCCACAACTTTAGCAGTATATAAATATATAAATGAAGCACTTAACATAATTAATGAAAAAAAATATGGTTTAGGGATTTTATTGGATATGACTAAAGCATATGATAAAGTACAGTATAATATCCTATTACAAAAGCTCTACGACATAGGAATTCGCGGTGTACCTTTACAATGGTTCAAATCTTACTTAAGTAACCGTCAGCAATGTGTAACAATTGAAAACTTTGATATCAAAAACAGTAAAATTGATGTCACAAAATCTAAAATGATACAAATAGAAAATTCTATCCCACAGGGAAGTGTACTGGGATGTATCCTATTTTTATTGTATATTAATGACCTTCCAAAAATAATTAATTAATATTGTGTACTATTTGCGGACGATATCTCCCTTTTGACATCATGTAAAAATAATATAAATTTAATTCAAAATCTTACTGATATTTTTAATAATTTAAATAACTGGATGAAAAACCAAAACCTTGACATAAATTTTTCAAAGACGAAACTAATTCAATTCAGACCCTATCAAAAAATCCCCCTTGACATTAACTTTAAATATAATAATATAAAAATAGAATGCATTGATACGTTCACATTATTAGGCTTGGACATAGATTCAAATATAAACTGGAAAAATCATATAAAAAAATTAAAACAAAAATGTCGAGCTTTACCTATGCCTTAAGAGAACTTCGCAAAGCAACGGATCTTAACACCGCATTGTCCGCATATTATGCATATGCAAACTCATGGCTTACATATGGCATTCTACTATGGGGAAATAGTGTGAAAGTACAAGATTTATTTATTTCCCAAAAGAAATGTATACGTATTCTCAAGAATATCAAAGACACTGAAAGCTGCAAACCATATTTTAAAAGCCTGAAAATATTAACGTTATCGTCAATGTACATTATGGAAGCAATTAAATTTATAAGAAAATATCCTCAATTTTTTAAAAATCAAATGGATATTCCACGACGCTTCGAAAGTAGATTTAAGTTTAATTTAGAATTGCCACAATCAAAATTAAGAATGCATAGTTCCAGACCAAATATAATGTGTGTGAAAATATATAACAAATTACCAGATAAAATTAAATCGGAAGAAAATGACCGTATATTTATAAAACTTGTGAAAAATCTCCTGATAGAAAAATGTTACTACACCGTTAACGACTTCCTTAATGACAATCACATAAATCTTTCATGAAATGGATCGGTCCAGTCCTACATTGCAATACCCTAATAGGGTGTATATGTTCACTATCTACTAATTATTATTGTAATACCTAAAATTGTTTGTAACATATAATGCAATAAATGATTGAGTATTGAGTATTAATACCACATGCGTAAGTTTACCGGCTACCTTACCCTCCAAACCGGAACACGACAGTGACAAGTACTGACACTATTACGGCAGAAATCAGATAGTAAGGCAGTGGTACCAGAGCCGGGCGAGACAATGCAGAACTCTACCACCTAGTAGCCACGATGGTAGTAACTCGTAAAGCCAATCGGTCGCATTTTACGACCTGCCTGCTTTTATCATAAGATAGCAAGGAAGCAGATGGCGGTCCTAATGGAAAGAAAAATCATCGCCTAGAGACTCCAAAGATGTTAACTGTGGGTTGCTATCCTTGTGGAGAGGTCTTAATGCCATATACATAAGTTTACCGGCTAACTAAATCTCCAAACCGGAACACAAATATGACAAGAACTGACGCAATTGCGGCAGGTAAGGCGGTGACACCAGATCCGGGCGCGAAATCGCAGAACCCTACCACCTAGTAATTTAATATACTATTTTCAATGTGAATGTGGTGACAAAAAGCACTCGTTTACAGCCAGATAAATGACTTTTGTTTTAAAAATATGTTTTCCTAGAACAGTAGATGTACTTTAATACACAAAAAGTAAATTGTGTTTTAATTTGTGCAGGTCGTCAACTGTTTCTTGAGAAAAGGAGCTAAACTTGGCCCAACGACATGGGTGATGGCTTCAGGCAAACCAGAATTCATGTAAGTGTCATTAAAATTTCAAATTTAATTTAAAAAAATTCAAAGATCGGGTAAAAACAAATGAAATATTTGTAACTGCCCACTGCTTAAATTATTTATAAAAGAAAATGTTGCCAATAACTTTTTTTCATAAAAGTAAGGAGATACAATTTGAGTGCCTGGTCTTAATTATGTATTTGTTAGATTATATTATAAAAAAGTCTACTATTATAACATAGTTTATGTGTAACTGTAATAATTACACTGTTAAAAGAAGGAAGGACGCTATTTTACAAAACGCAACTGTAAAAACACATTTTGCCAATACTTTTTAAATCAGTCTACTATAATATATAACAAACTTAGTAAATAGTTAAATTTTTATCCACTAACCATTTACAACTTTAAAAATATTTTAACAGACTGGCTTAATTCTGTCTAATAACGATGTTGAATCAATTATTTATAACAGGTAATATAAGAAAACTGTAGTAACTGATATATCTGTCCGTTAAAAACTGCTATTAGTATGATTAGTGCTATGCATTTACATACAATTATCCGTGCTGATATACAAAACTCGTGCACGCATACACATATACACGTACAGACTCATACACACAAATACACACACGCATAGGCATGTATACCACCTAAATTACACTTTGATTAAACATGTATTGGAAGAGCGGTGCATCCTGACACAAGCATTACTTTGCTTTAGCGGTGGGTAATCTTTATTCTTTAGGGTGAATTTATTCACTTATTCCGGCTCCAGGCACGGATATGATTCACCTTATTTGTTCCAATATTCCTTTGGCTCACTTTGTCCTTTTTTATTGCAGCGTATCATCATATCATATTCTTTAAATGAACGTTTCCCTATATATTTTTCTCGCTCCCACCAATTCTACAGTATCCATACATATAATAAAATCGTAGGACAGTAAAAACTGTACATTGAATATTTTTTTTAAAAAATACTTGGGGTGTGATCTATAATCGATATTGAAGCCAAAATTATAGTTTTTAGAATTTTTGTGTGTTTGTCTGTATGACTGTTTGTCTGTATGTATGTCCGGGGTAAACTCAAAAAGTACTGCATGGATTTACTTCAAAGTTTGCATGAATATTACCAACAGGTCGGGTCAACATATAGGCTACATATTATCACGCTATCACCTACGGGAGAGGAGCAGTGCGGAGTAAACGAAGTCCGCGCGGACGAAGTCGCAGGCAACAGCTAGTTATGTAATAAAAGTAGTTTTTTAGGTAGATTATCGCTTGTCGCGTCTCTTTCTCTCATTTTAATCGCAGTACACTCAGTCGCTCATCATTCTGTAAGGATTTTAAGGAATAAATAAGCTTATCGTATCCGACCCCGGAATCAGAACCTTTGATTAAGTACCTCCGGAGTTACACATCTCTACTTTGCTTAAAAGGATGCGCACGACAATGTAATATTATGTAATCAGTGTAAAATAAGTTAAAGAAATAAACATTTTTGTATTTTGTATTGTATTAATGAAACCCCCAGGCTAATACTCCTAAACAAGCTACTAGAAGACGGCAACGTGCTGTACCGCAAGAACCGGCCCTCGGAAGCCGCGCACCGCTACCAGTACGCTCTGAAGAAAGTCAGCCCGCTGGTGGGCGAAGACCCCAAACAGGAACACGTCGCAGCGTTCGTACAACTTAAGACCAACTTGTTGCTGAACTTGTCGAGGTGTAAGAGGAAACTTAATGTGAGTATTATTTATGAGTATATACATTTTCCGTTGCCTTAGCCTAACGTTTGAATATATAGTATTGCATGTTTCTTGTTATATTGTAGGATAACGAACAAGTAGATAGTTTTGTAAAAGGGATTTAATGTCAGAGAATTATCGGTTCAGTAGGCAGCGTCGCTAGTAAACTTTTTATGAAATGCCTGGCAGAATGGCAGGTCTATTCTTCAAAAAGGACTCGGACCAACACGAGCCCTTTATGAAAAATGTATAATTTGCCTTTTTACTAGGTTGTTTGTAATGTGAAAACGAAAAAAAAATTTATTGCGTGTGTTGCTTGTTTTGTATGTTCTTTCTACTATAGTGTTAGTGTTCTCGGCAAAGTTTCTCGGTCAGTGTGTTTGTTCAAGAGGGTAAAGCCAGTAGTGGATAAACTTATGCTTGCTAATTACATTTTTACATATAATTTGTATTTGTATTTGTAACTGCAGCAATGTAAGTATAATATTATTTACAGATAGTCATTGATATATAAAAACCCAAGATACACAATCAGTGTCTCAAAAACGTTCTCTAAGAATGAATGCACAATTTAAAAATGTGCACTCACTTCAAATAGAAGCCCGTCGCCCACGTCACTGCCTGCGCGTCAAAAATACAGAATTGTTCTCTGATAAATTGTAAAATACAACATCATTAACGTTAAAAAAATATAAGATCTTGTATTTTTGGTAAGAATAAGAGTTTATCGATTTATTTTTGTCGTTTATATTACTAAATATAGGGTGTAATGTATGATTTTCATTTTATTTGTCTTAAAAATGTACTCGGCGCTCCAAATATAATACGACAAAATTTCAATGGTCACTTTTTCAGCAAAAGGACAGTGCATTACAACCTCCTTTTAATTTAGTCGAATAATACAAATTGATCCTGTTATTATTAGTGGAGTCGATTTTTTTTTCATTAATAAGTTTTTTTTAATAAGATTAATTTTTTTTCATTAATAATTTTGAATACCTTTTATAGTTGTTAACCAACTGTCAAAAGAGAGGAAGATATCAATTTGACGATTTTAAAATGTTTGATTATATTGATTACTTATTTTAAGGACCAATTAGGTGATTATTTTTATTCTATTTGTACGAATATAAAATAACAATATATAATTGTGATTCTTACGATGAACTTTGGAGATATATTACAAAACTTTTAATATAACAATAGGAAATCATAAGTAGCATCGAATTTTGTTCTGTTTACACGTGTTGTTGATAACGATTTCTTAAGTGGAAGGCACAGATTGCATTAAGAATGTCTATCTTTTGATTTAATAATTTATTTTTAATAAAATGTTGTTTTTGATTGCGGATATCTTATACTATACATATTATAAATGTTACAGTTTGTATGTTTGGATGTTTGATAATCAATCACGTAAAAAAAAATGGCTGTACCAATTTGGATTTGGACTCGGATATAAAATGACCTGGAATAGCACATAGAATACTTTTATCCTAATGCAAAGATCTGCAGCTAGTCTCGTATAAATTTTAAGTGACTGTTTATATGTACGAGTTGTTTTATTTGCATACTAGCTGTTACCCGCGGCTTTGCTCGCGCATATTTACTTTAGAACTTATTTAACCTTTCTTTATTTTATTAAAAATCTCTACATTGCCAGGTGGGCCGCTAATACGTTAAAAATAATATTTACATATTCATCTTAATTATTTATATACGACATTTTTGTTCTTAAAATGTAAGTAAAATACGTAAGACCTGAACTTTCTATAACTTCTAAATTTTCTGTACCTAATATCATAACTAACTATACCTCAAACTAAAAATACCTATTAGTAACACACCTATCGAAAAAACTAACGTAATTATAAAAGAAATTTATAATTAACAGGAAATATTTAATTTAAAATTACCTTTGGCAATAATATTATATGTACTAAACTATACTCTAAACTAAATATACGTATCTATTAGGATTTCTGTGTATGTAACACACCTATGTAACCAACTAATGTAACTATATTAAAAAAATCTGTGAGCTGGTTGACCCTACAGGCCACCTGAAACTTCCCGCTAAATTGAAGTATTTTAACCTCAAAGAAAAAAACTATGCCTAAGCATAGACTAATAAATTAAAAAAGTTCAAAAATTCAAAGCTTTTTTTTAATGATACTTAGTTATTCAGTATTTGAAAAAATTTATATTTTTTCAAAATCATCAACGAGTTTGATCTTCCGAATAACAATGAACACAAACAACACACACACACACACACACAAACACACACACACAAACACATTTTTTAGCTCTAAATTGTTTTATTGGAATTTTTTATACGAGGGTCAATAAAATTTTCAGTAGTTTCGCATTAGTAACTAACCTATTGTGTTTCAAATGTCTATGGGCAGTATTCGCTCGTACGTCTGCAGATACTATAACTAAACAAATGTTCGTTTACATAATACTGCAAAAAAAAAAGAGAAATTCTGAAATCTAACTCATAACGAGAAATCTATGAAAAGCTAAACTTATTTCTAGGAAATTAATGCGTTTCCTTACTATGTTGTCGATACATTACATAATAAGTCTGAAAAAAAAATCGTGTCTGTTATCATGTAAGAATCTATGAACTTTATAACGTAGTCATAGTCACCATTGCAGTACATTTCCTATTTCAGTATATTCTAAATCTATTAGACTATGCAAACTAAATGTATCAATATCAAGCGTCAAATACTACATGGCTATAAACCCACAGTTTGCCTATATGTGTAGGTTCTGTGTAATATAACCAATAACCTATAACGTTTGAAATATAAATAAATTATTTTACTGGTCATTATTTGTTTTATTGATATATTAATGTTCTACGAAAAAACAGATTTTCGACAAGATTTTTTATGTAAATTTTACAAACCCTTAAAATACTACCTCAATGCATAAAAATATTTATATTCGACTCCACATGTGCCTTGTCCTACCGCCTAACTTAAGTCAAAAATATTGCTTTTTGCACATTGTTTTTTAAAAATGACTTTAAATCTTGCGTTTAAGGTTGAATATGCAAAAACACGTTTAAACTTTTTAGACTGAATTAGCTACAGTTTTGAGTGTCTTTTGTTCGGAACTGTGTATCTTGGGTATTTTATATCAATGCAGATAGTAGTCAAAATAAATATGATATGAAAATATAAGAGTTTACTTTAAGTATTTTTAAATCTTCGACGTTTATTATTATTGGTGTAGTTTGTGACCTTATATCTTAGTTAATAATGCAAATAATCTGAGAAATAAACATTACAAAAATTATTTATACAAATAATTTGTTAGATATACAATTTATGGCTTATAAAAAATCAACACCCGTAAGGAAAGTAAACTTAAAAAACTGTATTTTTTGTGTAAATCTTTTACTATAATTTTTTTAAATATAAAAATAGGTGACACATGGGAAGACGGAATCTGTATCTAACAGATAGTAGAAATCTTTATTCATGAATGTCAATGATATATTGTAATGGATTTGTTGTTGATCGGGTCTGCAGAAACTGTTGATTCTCATTTAGCAAACATATCAGAACTCCTTGTTATGTTGGCATCTAGAGCACCGGTTTTAAACTGATGTGTCGTATGTTTTTAAGTGTGCCGCGAATTGTAAGCCGCATTTAAATCATGAGAAAAAAAGTGAGCTATCGCGCAATGTCTTTCACATCACGCGCGACACACTTGGTTACTTTTTTACCAGTGCGTCATGAAAATGTTATTAAATGAAAAGTGTGCCGGTGAAAACAAAATGTTGAAAACGCCTAATCTAGATAGTCATCTCTCTTTTCGTTTTAGGTTTTGGTCCGGGTTCCTTTGAAGGATCAACTGCCATTGTTCCAGACATGTCGTAAAAGGCGACCGATTAGCTATACGTGTCACTATAATTGTGACTACTAGGTGGTAGAGTTTCGAAACGACTCGTCCAGGTATTTGGTACTACCGTCTTACCTATTCCTGCCGCAATAGCGTCTAGAGCTGGTGTGGTATATTGTTCGAACAAAATATTTTATGACAGCGCGTTATAGACTATAAACTATATTTTTCTACGCTTTACGTTGAATACAAATAGCGCGCTATTATTATAACGCTATGCATTATATTAACCACCACAACTCTAATAGCGTCAATGTTTGTCAGTGTCTTTTTTTTCGAATTGACTACTACAGTTGACCATAAGGGTCGTTATTGTGTCACCGGACTTTTTGGTCGAGCAGAGTGCTAAACCAGAGTTTAAATTTATATTCGGGCTTACAACGCCCGCGCTAATGGCTGTCTCCTGTGAGACCGGACCTAGGCTTATTGTCAGTGTCGTGTTCCGTTCTGGAGGATAAGGTAGCCTGTAGATTTATGCATATGGTATTGCCATCCTCTACCATTAACATGTTTAGTATTTATAGGCGATGATTGTCTCTTTCCATTAGGCGAGCCAGCTGCTTGTTTGCTAATGATATTTTTTTTCATTTATTGGATCGAACAACAGTAACAATATTATATATTATTCTAACATATATTTACCTATAGTGATACTAACACCTTTGACTACCAATTAATTTATAAGGTTGAGTAGTTGTGTGAATGATTATAAATAAATAATTGGCAACACATTTTACATATTATGGTCCTGTTGATCTAATGCAAATTTAAATTAAGGTTTTTATTGTTGTTGATATAAAAAGGATGAAACACGGATTAAATGGATACGCCTTTCAAGATAATCTCTTAGTTTGGCAGTGTAGCTTGGAATTACATACAGAAATACAGTTATGTAGTCCAAGAATAATTTTTAAACCTTGTCTTCTCATTCGGTACGATAAAACAGTACAACATGGTTTATTTCTATTTTTTTCATAATATAACCTATAAATGTATAAAATTTTTGACAGTAACAGGAGCGTTTGCTCATATGCGTGGCGACACGTTTCCTTCTCAATAACGTGTCTATTAGGGTTCCATATCTTAAAGGTAAAACGGAATTCTATTACTTAGCCTCCGCTGTCTGTCTGTCACCAGGCTGTATCTCATAAACCGTAATAGCTAGAAGGCTCAAATTTTCGACAGTTATGTATTTCCAATGCCGCTATAACAAGAAATACTGAAAATAAAAAATTAAAATATTTCCCATACAATAAACGTATTTTTTCGTATTTTTCGACTATGATGGTACGGTATTTTTCGTGCGCGAGTCCGACTTGCACTTGGCCGTTTTTTTTTTTTTTTTTTTTCGGAATGTCTCAATTGCTGTTAGCCTTATGGGCTGTTACAGCTTCACCGGTCGCGTTTTATTATTATTCATGTGGTTTGTGGGATGAAAGGTATATTGTGTCGTGATGTGCGCAGGAGCCGGGCGCTGCGTTGGATTTAGCGGCGCGCGCAATGGCGCTGCGTCCGGGCGCGTTCGAGTGCGCGTACGCGATGGCGCGCGCGCTGCTGGCGGCGGGGCGCGCGGCGGACGCGCTGCCGCACGCGCGCCGCGCGCTCGCGCTCGCGCCGCCCGCCGACCCCGCGCAGCGCACCCTGCGCGCGCTGCTGGCCGAGGTGCGCGCCACACTCGCCGACGACACACCCGCCGCACCCGCCACGCGCAACCTCGACAACATCAGCCTCAACATGGCCTAGACCCACCGACCACACAGCCTATAGACACCTAATAATAGGCGAATGACTTGTGTCAACACATCTGACTTATAGTTCCGATGTAAATGTCCACGCGCCAATGAGTAGTAATTGGGTAATCAGTGTCGACCAATCAGATGCTCTGTACATTACTATCTTTCACTGTGGCCTTGAGTTAGCCAATTACGGCGTTGCAACCCAACTTCGTCTTACCTCAGCTAGTTTCCAGACTGTATTCAATACGGAAAATCAAACATTAGCCGTCTATAGGCTATGTGGTCGGTGCCTAGACCCTACCTCACCACCTTGTCACTTCACTTGTGTTACCAACCGCGCCTAACGACTAGCCGGACAGATGTGCGGCGCACCTGTGTTAGACAACTGTTATTGTGAGATAGCGACGTCATACTAACAATAGACAAAATATATTACAAAGAATGGTATAAATAGGCGGGGATAAGACGTTTTCGGGTCATTGTAATTCTATCGCTTCTTGAGAGCATTACTCTGCCCAAAAATTATACTGTGCGTGTAAAAGTGATTCAAGTGTTTTATTCGGTCAAACTGCTTCTGGGTAATACTTGTCACTTACCGATCATTCACCACCACTTGATTTACTTTTTCCCCAATACGATAAATATTAGTATTCTTAAAGAAAAATATTATAGAATACGAAATAAAGAGATTTAATTTCATTGTAATTAGCCCAGTGGATGGTCGTTATCACTTATAACGGTCGTGATAATGTAACACAGTTACTTTCAAAGTTGTTTTATTTAATAAAAATAAATACCACCACGTCCATATCAAGTGTATGAATAAGATATAACATAACAACTATGCACCCACAATTAACTGACGATATTAAAACTCACGACGTAACAATTTACTTGTCTGTCAAAAAGTTATGTACATAATCTTTTTCGAAATGTGATATATTTTAATAAAAATAATAATTCTCTGACACTATAACAACAACAAAAAAAATATTCTTATTTTGATACTTCACAATTCACTACATTTAAATTCCTTTCCGTCTTACTCAAAAGACAAACTTTGAAACAATATAAAATACCCAAACTATATAAAAATTACCAACCTTATTGTAAATAATGTAATCAGAAATGAATATGAACAACACAAGCAAATATACTCACACATGTAAGTGCTTATTTGAAAACAAATCTATAAATATAATATCTATAAATCTATAAATATGATAATCAGTCTAGACAAACGTCTAGGAAATCTAGTTATAAGACGAATGAAATGTTATTGAAATACTTGTTTTAATTATAGAATTAAAATGTTTAAGGTATTTTCAATTTTAATAATAATTTAATTATAATTTATAATAAGCGATGCTATTATTGTATAAAAAAGTGAAATTATTTAATTCTATAATTAAAAATATTCGATAAGATTTTGAAGTTGATTGTATTTTCGAAAAGAAAACGTAAACATGGTTTTTCTAATACAGTTAACATGTTTTTGTTTACCATTTTAATCTCGAAAAACGTATTATGATACCAATCAATCGAAACATTTTATTCATTGATTTTTTTTTTCGTTTGAAAATTCATTAAATTTTCATCGTTATAACGTTGACACTCGAAATTAATCATATCAAAACTATGTAATAACTCAAAATAGGTATGAAAATATACCTTATCTATGTAATGTTAACTTAATTTTTTATTTGGTATTATTTTTAGTTAATATTTGTTAAAATTAAATATACACAATTTCAATTTTGATGAAAACGAAAATCTAAGCCAAGACTGTAAATAAAAAATATGATAAGAACGTATTGTGTGTTTGACACTTTTAATATTTTATTTCAATATTTTTTTTTGTTTATTTTGTAAATGCTACTTAATATCGATAATTTTCTAATTGTTTTTATTTTATTTAGTAATAGTTTTTAAGGATTTTTTCCGTTATTTTAAAAAGAATGAATGAAATCAGTTTTTGAGTTAAAATTTGCTTAGAAAAAGAAGAAATAGGTTGTTGAAATACCATACATGCATATTTCGAGGTAATATTTTACATTCGCATTTCGCTCCACCACGTGACATTGTAACAGAACGATGTATTTAATTAATAAGCGTTAGTATGAGACAGTTTTTCTACAAATCTATGTATTGTATCCATATATGTAAAATTGTGATGTAATGAAGTTTTTTGTAAATAAAATACTTATTTCAAATGTGTAAAACTTATATTGTATATTGTTTTTATATTACTCAGATATATGTTTCAGTTCTTGCTTGCCATACCTACATTTGCTTTATTTTTGAAATTGCAATTCTTTTTTAAGTAATTAAGGTGTATTTTGCACGAATAAACTTGTTATTTTTTCCGAGTTAAACTCATATTTTGCCCATTATCTTGCTATATTTTTATTTATTTTAAATGCATAGAAAATAAAAAAAAAACAAATATGTTAAAAATTATATAGTGTGGCCTTAAATAATCGTGTTTAAATTATTTATTGAAATGTAATCAGTCTTAAAATACAGTATTCTAAACGCGTGTCCGATCTATTTAATAAAGTGTGTAACATTTAACATTTGAAGCTTTTCGGACAAATTTGACTTCCTATGAAATGAAAGACTGAAGTAATTCACATTACAACATAAATGGTCTTGTATTAAATTCGTTATAAGAATTAAATTAAGTACAATAGTTTCTGTGACAAAATTTATAAATACACTACATACTGCTTTATATATTGTTTAATTTCTTACTACCTTACCGTTTAATAGTATATTACGCACCGACGGAGGAAAGTTCAAACACTTCTATGTACTAACGTACTAGGCAAGACGTGCGCCACGCTATAGAGGTTCCACTAAAATACAGTCCATGACTGCACCTACTTCAGAGCTCGTTGCCGCCATTTTACTTTTTAGTCGCCAATATATATCATACGCTATTATTATTTCAGACGATTTATTATTACTTCAGCGCTGCAGCGAGTTTTAACGAAATGGAACACTACTAATTAGCATAGCTTCTCGTACTAGTACCTACATTAAATCGTCATAGGAAAGTAACTGACCTAAGCGTGGGTTGAGATGCGCAACTTCCGTTTCGCGTATACTATTTATCATTATGCTAGGACCGAAAGTTCAATGTTAATAGAACCAACTAGGAAAAACCGAATGCGGCAGGTTATAAAAGCTGAAACGTGTTATTGATTGAAATAATAGCTATAATAATAATGATAATCATCGTTTAAATTATAGTAATAGATAAGGAAAGAATAGTACATTACTGCATAGGCTGCGAAATAGGCAAGTGTAAGTCGAGTATGAGTTTGAAGCCAAGCCCTAGGAAAGGGGTTCAATGGTACGCGACAGGCAATGTTTTTTTGCCGAGGCATATATAGTGCTTTTCTCAAAAAAAGCTAGAAACAAAAATATTTATGTAATAAATTGAATTTACCTATTTTTGTTTTGGTTTCACTGAAAGCAGGTTTTCAGTTGTTAATTTGGCTTCCAATCTTAGAACTGGTCGGTTGCAGTCAAAATCCATTTCACTTTCGGAACCGTCCAAACTAATTTTTAGTTAATTATTAAAATAAGAGTATCGAGACGAACCCTTTTGCTTTGCCGCCAAAATATTTTTTTTCTAACTGTGCCAAAACGTAAACGCATCTATGGCTATACAGCCATTTGAATGCAACTTGTACCAAGACAAGAGAGTTCTTAATTCAAATTACACCTAAGCACGCCTTTTTAAAACAACATTGCCGGTGCGTTTCTTGTCCCAAATTCAAAAAACGCACCAGCAATTATTGTATTTTCCTATGTCACAGAACAATATACTCCTAACGGAGGTAAATACGATACATCGCTACGATAAATGCCATGGAACATAGAACAAGGGGAAGTGAAGAGTGGGCGTGCCGCGTGCGTCACTATTATGCGCTTTTACTCTAAATTGCCTTAGTGATACTTACTATATTATTAGGAGATAGTCGTCGTGCGAAAATCTATTATACACTGAATTATGCCGTATTGTACCATCCTTGAATGCAGAAATGATAGTAGAATACAGATGATTAAAAATGGATATATTTCATATCATCCGAAAGTAAAATTTTCATTTTATTTTAATTAAATTAATGATTTAATATAATCTCTAATGATATAATAGAAAGTCAAGCTAAAATCAGCCTTACACCTTACAAATAAAGTTCATTTTAGGTTGACCTAATTTTTCTAGAAAGATATACGTAATGACAGTCATTACGTATATCGTTCTAGAAAGTTCTCTACTCAAATATGATCAACTGAAAACTACGGAAAAATCAATACTGCCATCTATTGTAGAATAGCGAAACTATTTAGATCTTAAGTTTCACTATTGTACACATAAATGAGTCTATTTTGAATAGACTACAAATGGACGTAAATACTCTTTTTTTTTTGTAGCAAAATAAAATTTATTGTAAGGCAGTTTGGTATATTTTTAAATGTTCTGTTTGTGTGTTTCGGATTATTGTTGTTTAAAATGAAAACGACCAATGAAACAATGTTTGCATTAGTAGTTTATATGCAATAATGCTTATTTTATGTGTGAGTGTGGCGATCGCGGTCCTGATACAAATGTTTGTACTTGCCAATTCCGCTTGTTCTATGTTCCATGATAAATGCTCTTTATTCGAACGTATTAAAACTATTTCTGATTACCGCGTATGATTGAGAAAAACTATTTGTCGAACCTAGATTTAAAGATAATTTTACACAACTCCATGAAAGACATTTTAAAACTATTGACATTTAACATTTTCAAGATCTATTGACGTTTTAAACACAAAATCGTACATATTTATGCGTGAACATTAATCGTGATCGGTCGTTTTCTTTCTGTAAGGAAATTGAACTTTCGGTCTCGAAATAACGAACAAATCATTACTTTCTTTCTTGGTAGTTCAACTTTTTCCCTTTAATTCTTGATATCTATGTTACTTAGTACAGCTCCATTTTAATTTTTATTCAAATAATAATGAACTTTGTTGGGAAACAGCACATGTGTGTTTTACAGGTTGATTGGCAAAACACTGTACATGCTAAAGGAGGTTTGTTTATTACTGATACCGAACCTATACATATAATAAAATCGTAGGAAAACAAAACTGTACATTGAATATTTTTTTAAAAGATTACTTGGGGCGTGATCTACAATCGATATCGAAGAAAAAAACATACTTTTTAGAATTTTTGTCTGTTTGTCTGTAGGTATGTCCGGGGTAAACTCAAAAAGTACTGCATGGATTTACTTCAAATTTTGAATGAATATTACTAGCAAGTCGGGTCAACATACAGGCTACATATTATCACGCTATCACCTACGGGGAGCTGTGCGGAGTAAACGACGTCCGCGCGGACGAAGATGCGGACAACAGCTATTTAGTAATAAAAAATGACTTCAATATGGACTTAAGTCATCTATTAAAAATGTTTATGAACAGATACTTACTGTTACGTGCATAGCTACAAGGAATTCCGCTAACCCATGGAAACTGCGTGCATAGCTACAAGGGATTCTGCTGACCCATGGAAACAGCCTTCGCCGCGTGTAACTATACGATTTCAACATCATCGGGTAAACTGATGACTCCGGACAACGTGACTACGAGCTGGCGTCACCAACGAGCCCCGTGACCGACGTGAGAACCGCCACTTAGATTCCACACTTCGGCTAGGTCGCTAGGTTTAGAAATTAGTTATAATTTTATTGTAATAATATTTTAAAGTAATTAAAGTTAGTATTTAAATTAAATTGGTTTTTTTTGGGTCCACCGGCTGTAACTTACGTAATTGGCGCAGTCGGTAGGATACTCGGGTCGTTGCGAAAGGATTCCTTTTTCTGAAAATCGAAAAAGTAGAGTCCCCGCGTAATCGCGTCGAAAACGATAGGCTCTCAAGTCTTTACCGGGTATCTGAAATCTACGAGTCTGCAGCCGGGTCATCAAGACATCGATACCGCAACGAAGACCAAATGTATATGTAAGTACACACAGAACTATCTCTTGTGTTGCTTTCCTTATATAATATAAGTTTTCCCTTTTCCCAAGATTTTCCACCCTCGCACCTTGAGGACCCCGAAGACTGTTGATCGCCAACAGTCACGCAGGGAACAATTTAGTGATAGTTTTAGAAATTTAAATAATAATAAAATGTGTTCAGAGCTAGATGATATTTTTAAGGCTCTTCGTGTGGTTCCGGAATTCGACGGAAACCCGCACGTTTTAACTAGATTTATAAGACTCTGCGATAGCATAGTAGTAAAATACGTTAGGGCCGGTCCGGAAAATGAATTACAAAATTTATCCGTCTTAAACGGCATCCTAAATAAAATCACAGGATCTGCCGCCCGAACAATAAATTCAAACGGCATACCTGACAACTGGTTAGGTATAAGAAATGTCTTAATTAATAATTTTACCGATCAGCGAGATGAAACTGCCCTTTTTAACGACTTGGCTCTTCAAGCCCAAGATAACCAGACGCCACAGGAATTTTATGACAAATGTGTGACATTATTTAGTACAATAATGACGTACATCTCACTACATGAATCTTTGGAGACAACTATTATAGCTAAAAGAGATTTATATAAAAAGTTAACCTTACAAGCGTTCGTGCGTGGTCTAAAAGAACCACTAGGGTCACGTATAAGATGCATGAGACCTGAAACTATCGAAAAAGCGCTAGAGTATGTTCAAGAGGAGCTGAACGTACTTTATTTGCAACAGCGTGATCGTAAGGACAACCCCCATATTAATAAGACTAACTTTAATCCTCAACCAACCCCTCCTATGCATAGTCGATATTACCAACCTCCAAAGCCTTTTACGTTTCCTAATAACTATACATCTCATCCTATGCCCAACATACGTGCCATTCCGACCGCATATAAATCGCCACATTTTAGTCAACAGCCTATGCGTATGCCTACGCACACGCAGCAGGTGTTTGGTGCACGCCCGCCTAATTATAACCACAGTAACAACGCGTTTAAAGTAGCCAGTAATAACCAGCCAAAACCTATGAGTGGAGTTAGCCATTTCGTTGCGAAGCCCTTGCCACCACCAGGGTGGGATTGGACAAAGCGAGGCAATCCGCCGCCTACGAATTATTTTAAGAGTAGAGATATAAATCTTAATGAGTGTTATGACAACGACGATAGTTACTATTACCCCGACTATGACTATAATTGCTATAATAATATCCAATACGAACCGACATATACGTACGATAACGAACATACCTATTACCCCTACTACGTGCCAAACTCCCCTTTATATTATGAATATAATAATGATTATAGCGACTCCCAGGCATCGACATCATCTCAAAAGAAATATGAAGAGCCTTCTACTAGTAAGGAGGAGGATTTTCAGATAATGTTGAAGTCAGAAAGGCCAAAATAGAATTAAATCTTCAAACTCAACGCCAGTTACCTTACATACATATATCGAATCCACCCCTAAATTTATTAATAGACACCGGCGCTAATCAATCATTTATTAGCCCCGACGCCGTACAAAAATATTTTTCGCATATTAGATTAAACTATGATCCGTTTGAAGTCACAAATGTACATGCTACCACAAGAAATAGCCACTCTATAACTCTACCATGTTTTCAGGAGTTTAACAATAACGAAAATATAAAATTATTCGTATATAAGTTTCATAATCATTTCGATGGCCTCATTGGCTTAGATCTATTAACTAAATGGGAAGCAAAAATAGACTTAAAAAATTGTAGATTATTAACGAATTCTGCTACAAATCCTATACGCATGTACAACTCTCGCAATATTAATTTATACGAAGATATAATTCCTTCGAATAGTTCTAAGTTAGTACGAATTCCAATTAACACCCCGGACGGTGACGTATTCTTACAAGAACAGATTTTATGTAACTGTATTTTACATGAATGTATAACCAACGTGAAAAATAACCGTGGTATAGTGGAAATAGAAAATCCGTCTAATAATGACGTCATCTTTTCCTTAGATTGCTATCCACAGGCGAGCTTGTGTAATATAGAGTGCGCGCGTACTCAACAGCTAACCTCCCGCACGAAGGAAGTTTTATCACGTTTACGAACAGATCATTTAAACGAGGAGGAAAAGGCTAATTTAATTGCACTATGTTCAAAATACTCTGACGTATTTTACCTTGACGACGAACCACTGACTTTTACCAACAAAATAAAGCACTGTATTAACACGACAGACGAAGTCCCTATCTATACAAAAAGTTATCGCTACCCCTTTGTACACCGACAGGAGGTTAGAGATCAAATAGCGAAAATGTTAGAACAGGGAATAATTCGACCATCTGACTCTGCTTGGAGCTCACCTATTTGGGTGGTGCCTAAGAAAACTGACGCCTCTGGCAAACAAAAATGGAGACTAGTAGTAGACTTTCGAAAACTGAACGAAAAGACAATTGACGATAAATACCCTATCCCAAACATCACCGACGTACTCGACAAGCTGGGTAAATGCCAGTATTTTACTACGTTAGATTTAGCTAGTGGGTTCTTTCAGGTAGAAATGGATTCACGAGATATTCCCAAGACAGCATTTAACGTAGAACACGGGCACTTTGAATTTTTACGTATGCCGATGGGCCTGAAGAATTCTCCATCTACTTTTCAACGAGTGATGGATAATGTCTTAAGAGGCTTACAAAACGAAGTTTGCCTGGTCTACTTGGACGATATAGTCGTGTTCAGCACTTCTTTACAAGAGCACATCATCAATCTTGAAAAGGTGTTTAACAGACTAAGGGAATCTAACTTTAAGATCCAACTAGATAAGTCAGAGTTTTTAAAACTAGAAACCGCATACCTCGGTCACATTATTAGTCGAGACGGTGTGAAACCAAACCCCGAAAAGATAAAGGCAATTGAGAACTACCCTTTACCAAAAACCCCTAAAGAAATAAAACAATTTTTAGGCCTTCTAGGTTATTATAGAAAATTTATACCGGATTTTGCTAAGCTCACCAAACCACTAACATCTTGCCTAAAGAAAGGCAGAAAAATCATTCTCGATTCTAACTACATAAATTGTTTTGAAAAATGTAAGACCTTACTGACAAATGACCCTATACTGACATATCCCGATTTCACCAAAGACTTTGTTTTAACGACAGACAGTTCAAACTTTGCACTGGGAGCTGTCCTATCTCAAGGGCCTATAGGTTCGGACAAGCCAATATCATACGCGTCACGCACCCTTAACGAAAGCGAGATAAATTATAGTACCATAGAAAAGGAACTACTCGCTATCGTGTGGGCTACTAAATATTTCCGCCCTTATCTATTCGGACGTAAATTTAAAATTGTGACCGACCATAAGCCACTTCAGTGGATGATGAATTTGAAAGAACCCAATTCTAGACTGACAAGGTGGCGACTCAAATTAAGTGAATTTGACTTTACCGTAGTATATAAAAAGGGAAAATCTAACACGAACGCCGACGCCCTTTCTCGAATTGAAATCTCTAACGAGGAAACTAGTTCGATTATTGCTAATCCTACAGAACGACCACCTTCAATAGGAGGTTCTACCACAATTACAGTTCACACTGACCAAGAGAACCCTATTTTAGAGATCCCCATAACCGACGAACCCCTTAACAAATTTCGTAGACAGTTATATTTGACTATCGTAGGCGACATAAAGAAAAGACCGACAGTTTCAAAACCATTTGAAACTCACACCCGGACAGTAGTGCAGTTATCTGAGAGAAATTTAGAAAGTGATTTAATTAATGCTATTAAAGAATATGTTAGCCCTAAAATAAGAACTGGTATATTAATGAATCCACCCCTCGCCATGTATAGGATAATACCTATTTTACAAGAAAAATTTAAAAGCTCTAGTATGAACTTAGTTTGCGTCAAAAAGGAAATCGAAAATGTCAAAGAATATCTAAGACAGCAGGACCTTATTAGGCATTATCACGACGGCAAAACTAACCACCGCGGCATAAATGAATGCTACTTGTCCTTATCTAATAGATACTATTGGCCAAAAATGAAAAATGACATCTCAAAATTTATAAACGAGTGCACCATATGTGGGCAGGCAAAGTATGATAGGAACCCCGTACGGCCTCAGTTTAATATTGTACCCCCTGCAAGTAAGCCGTTCGAAATTATCCATTTAGATCTATTCACAGCTCAAAATGAAAAATTTATAACGTTTATAGATGTATTTTCCAAATATGCACAGGCGTATCATTTACGAGATGGCACCGCAATAAGTATCCTTCAAGCCTTACTAACATTTTGTACCCACCATGGTCTTCCTTACACCATAGTAACGGACCAAGGTACCGAATTTACTAACCAAATCTTTTCAGAGTTTCTTCGTCTTCATAAGATCACCCATCACAAGACGCTTCCTCACTCGCCGAACGATAATGGTAACATAGAACGTTTGCACTCGACTTTGCTTGAACATTTACGTATTTTAAAATTAAAGCAGCGAGAAGAACCAGTTGTTAATCTAATGCCATATGCAATAATAGCTTATAATAGTTCCATCCACAGTTTCACCAAATGTCGACCTTATGACTTAGTACTAGGACATATTGACCCACGAAACCCACTTGATGTAGACATGACGACACATTTATTACAACAGTACGCACAAACACATAGGGAACAGATGAAAAAGGTATATGAAATGATTAGCGAATCATCCCTTGCAAATCGCACAACCTTAATTGAAAACAGAAATAAAAATCGCGAGCCCGAGGTGGAATACCAACCTCAACAACAAGTATTCATTAAAAATCCCACAGCTAGTCGGCAAAAGTTGGCCCCTCGTTTTACTCACGATACTGTTTTAGCAGATCTACCCATACACATATACACATCAAAGAAACGAAACCCTATCGCTAAATCCAGATTAAAACGAGTCCCTAATAGTTCCAAATTATTTCAGGGCAATGATACTCATGACACTACACTTGACACGAGCGGAAGAGATAAAACTGGATAGCCTGGACGATGGACCTGGGCTGCTACCATTTAAACTGGGACCGACAAACATTATCACACATTACCATACTTTTCTACAGTACACCGATCTAAACATTATAGAAGGACAGCTTGACATGATTCGGAATCAAATGACGGACGTGAAATTACGACTAGACAACTACACCTATGCCGTGTATGAATTTCAAATTGATTATCTTAATGATAAATTAGATACAGCAACTTTTCAACTTCAAAGTTTAGAGCCCAACAGAGTAAGAAGAGGTTTGATAGACGGATTAGGTTCAATTATTAAAAGTATCACAGGTAATCTAGATTATTCCGATGCCTTAAAATATGATAATGTTTTAAAAAGTTTCGAAAAGAATCAAAATGATTTGATTTCTGAATATAATCATCATATTAGTCTTAGCAAGGATTGGATGAACAGGCACACGCAAATAATTGATATGTTAGTAGATAATCAGGAATTAATTAATAAAACGCTTATTTCATTATTAGATAAAAACGCGCATGCTGAATATACTATGTTAAAGTATGCCAAATTTTCCCAAATGTTAAGCATTTTAACCAATAACGTTAATGATTTATTAGACGACTTAAAACGTATTGAAGATATATTAGCTTTTACGAGTGCATCGAGCACGCATCATTCTATGTTAAGAATAGATATACTTAGTTCTATGATAAGTAAAATAAAAAATTTATATAATAAGCACGAAATTTTGGATTTAGAACTTAGAGAATATTATAAGTTGATTAGACCTGGCTCGTATTATAGTGAAAATAAGATAGTATTCGTATTCGGTTTCCCTATAATTAGTTCGACTTTATTCACCTTGTACAAATTAGCTATCGTTCCTAACAAAAATAACCAAATCCTTATCCCATCACATCCATTCATAGCAACCAATGAGTATGCTCACGTGTACATAGAGGCTGAATGCCCGAAGTACAAAGATCGGTATCTCTGCGGGGAAAAGTTTAACCACCAGATTAGGACCAAACCTGACTGCATCTACAATCTCATTCAATCACAGACACTTGGCGATTCATGCAACGAGACAGCTATCTCTCTATCTCAACAAGCCATGGAAAAATTAGACGACCGACACTACACAATTACGTTCCCGACACCAACGAAAGTTACTATGATATGCAACCAAGACGAACACAGCACTTTCAAAGGCAGCTACTTAATAACGATACCCCAAAACTGCATTATAAAGACAGACACCTTTACCATAGCTAATATTAATGATCACCTACAAGGATCGCCTATTAAGATAATGAAAATTAACACTAATTTGGAAACACCTACTTCGTCACAGCCTACACTCAAGTTGAATTCATTGAATTTGAACAGACTTCATAACCTTCAAGATAATATAGATTTGCAGCATCCAGTTGAACTTGAAGAGTCTCAATTTTTATACCACACGACGGTACCTTTCTACGTTACAACGACATTCATAGTAGTCGCAATCATCATTTTAATATATCGAATATATGTAAGAAAATACCAAAAAGTAACAAAATCTGAAGAATACCCTGAAAATGAACAAAGATCTGAAATTTCGGAAAGAGAGGAGATACCATCAACATTTTCTCTCAAGGTTCTAAAATAGTTGATGATCTTCGGGGGGAGGTGTTACGTGCATAGCTACAAGGAATTCCGCTAACCCATGGAAACTGCGTGCATAGCTACAAGGGATTCTGCTGACCCATGGAAACAGCCTTCGCCGCGTGTAACTATACGATTTCAACATCATCGGGTAAACTGATGACTCCGGACAACGTGACTACGAGCTGGCGTCACCAACGAGCCCCGTGACCGACGTGAGAACCGCCACTTAGATTCCACACTTCGGCTAGGTCGCTAGGTTTAGAAATTAGTTATAATTTTATTGTAATAATATTTTAAAGTAATTAAAGTTAGTATTTAAATTAAATTGGTTTTTTTTGGGTCCACCGGCTGTAACTTACGTAATTCGCGCATAGGTATCGAAGTTCATTGTTTACAAACAGCAATTTGGCGAACACGTGACTCGTCTTGGTAATACACTGCTATTGCTTGCGCGGTGACCAAATTTTTTGAATATTTCTACGTTATTTTATTTTTTATATAGAAGAGGGGGCAAACGAACAGGAGGTGCACCTGATGGTAAGTGATCACCGCCGCCCATGGACATCCGCAATACCAGAGGACTTGCAGGTGCGTTGCCGGCCTTTTAAGAATGAATAAGCTTATCGTTATTAGATATCGTTATAAGTTTATATCGTTAGCTAATATTATCGTCGGGGTTTACTAAGTATTTACGCAATATTCTGTTTTTATTATATTTTTACTAATTGCTTGTGACTATTAATTCTCCAGTCCTTCAAAATGTACGTACAATCTTTGTTTACCTGCACCTGTACTTGTATAAAAATATCGCATTAAATGGAGTTTCATCAAGAGCCGACGACCAGTAGGCCTACTCTTGAAAACCGATTTCAATTTTAAATGAATATTTAATGAATTTTGAAGTATTTCGTACACTGGACAACTATATTCAATTATTGGATTCGGCGACAGCGCCACACGGATTTCGAAATTGGAACAACTCATTAGTGGTTTTATTCGTTATTTTGTTTAAAATGGTACTTAAAATTTCCACTTGTAACACTAGATTAACGTGTAACGATGACATCTATTTCCAATAATTAGGTCGTTACTATACTGAATCAATGTGGGCAATATTGGTATAAGAGTACCGTTTTTTGACGATATTCGAAACTTATTGTTTTTATCAATATTGATTTAAGATTTATATTGTTTTCAAGAGAGACCTGCAGATATGAAGAAGACATTATATTCATAGGGCTGTCTATCTTTACACTTGCATTGTTCGTGTAAAACTTGTATTAATCCAACTTCGTTGGTGATTGATATTAACCGAAAATTTAAAATGTCGTTGTTTGAGGTTTTTGTTTTAAAATGATAGGTAATTGCATAACTAGATGGTAGATTTCGGCAATGTCTCGCCGGGTTTTGGTTAGCATAGACGTTAGTTACTGTCATGTTCCGGTTTGAGTGTTAAAGTAGTCCATAAACTTATACATTTCGCAATCCATCCCTGCCACATGGATAGCAACGCACTAGTAACATCTTTTCCATTGATTGGTTATTTAAATTAACATATTAAAGGGCTACTCTTAGCCCTGAATAATGTATTGTACCCATGCAATTCAAAAACAACTCTATTCTAATATTTTATCTCTTTATGTAATATAATTTCAAATTGTAATGTCTCGGTCGGTTTATCTATTATTTTTATTGTACTTAAGAACAAGTCGCTAAATACATAATAAAAAACTTGACGTGCATGGTGACAATGATTGCGTAACGTCATATCAAAGAATGACAAAAATAACAAATACTCGTAAGTTATTGGTAGACTTAAGTTGTATCATAGAATATTAATTTACTAACATTAAGTAAAATACAAGTGTTTACAGGTTCCCTTGTTTCTTCGTACCCTGCTTCTAGTTTTATGAAGGACCAATCATTATAATGCGCTTAAAATTATCAAAATCGCCATGTACGCCCCACTTAAAAAATCCCTAAATTTTTCCTAGATTTAATAAGCAAATCTTTTATGGTGAAATTGTATATATGTGGAAGTAGGTATTAAAAAGGATTTGAAATAAACAAGAAATTTCCAAATTAGTTTATTATAATTAATGATATCTCTGAGGTAACAACCCGTAATTATCACTTAATCTAAATACTAAAGATAATTTAAAACTACCCTCTTAATACGCCGTCATTATTAACAGAATTGATGGCGTATGGATTACTGGCTGGACGCTGATACACTGGTAACAGAACCAACGGTTTTTCTTTTCGTGGCACCGGTTTTACAATAACCGGAGGCGCGTTTTTCGAGTTTAGAAAACCGAAATCGTAGGGAGGATTGGACTTTAAGAACATGTGGACTGGAACAACGGATTTCTTCGGCAGATATACATGCTCGTAGTTATCTATAGACCAAGTTGTGTCTAAGGACTCCTTGGCGTCCAGCGAATAGATTATTTCTCTCATCATTTTCTTGCAATGCCATGTGCTTTTTCTTTTCGATTGTGGGCATGTCTGAAACAATGTTAATGATTTACCACACAAATTAATTAAGAAAATAAATTAATTAGGATTTAAATTAATAAATTAATTAGGATAGAATAATTTAGGATGCGCCCAAAATAATAATTATTAATAGATTATACACACGAATTATAAGATTTCTGCAACGGCTCGCCTCAGTTTTGTTGCCAACGATTTATCTTTTCCTGCCGTAATAGCGTCGCCTTTTTACTTTCGTATCCCGCTTTAGAAGATAGGATATCCGGTAAACTTATGTATGTGACATTACAATTCTGCCACATGATTTTCCCCGTGCTGGTTTTGCCACTCAGCCAGGCAGTTTGTATGAGGTGAACGATTGGCTATGGGAATTACTACTAACGTGGCTATGTGATCTGACTCAGTGTGATGGGAAATATTATCATCACATGTTTAATAATACTCTGTCCAGAGTGTAGGTTCATTGACGCGCAGGGTGACAATAATTGCGCAACGTCATATCAATGAATGACAAAAATAACGAATACACTTAAGTTATCGGTAGTTGTATCAACAACTTAAGTCTTGTCTTGGGGTATATTGGCTTATGTATCAAGTAAAAAGCACCGTGTAAGTATTTGATTGTATTAAGCTATCAGACAATACCTTTGACGATCGGATAGAGTTTTTACATACTGTATAATAGGACAGCAAACAAGCAGATAGCTCTCCTGATTTATACCACAGACAATTAGAATATATATATTAGTCTATGTTTGTACTTAAAAATATAAGAGCAAAATACACACCATTAACATATAGTCGACGACGTTCAACAGCTTTTTGGTAGAACTGCAATAGTCCTTATACATGGGTACGCTGGTGAACGCGCTGTTGTAAACGTCATAGTTGGCCCAGACTCCCTGGCTGAACTCACGGATCCTGTTCTTCATCTTAAAATGGTCCATGAAACCGTATTTGTTGAGGACGTCCATTTTATTGAGGATGCAGGTTGTTGATTCTGTGAGTCCCTCGCACTGTGGGACAATTTGTTTACATTAAAAACTTCGGTAAAGAATATGTGCCGCTTCAATTACACGTTGACTGCACTATAGATTCAATAAATTACGGTTATCATTGCTTTTTGAAGACGTTTCACTTAATATATCAGCATTTACAGTGTACAATATTCAAAATGCATTGTAAAATTCAAGCGGGAGCTTTTTTGGATATAGATTTGCCAATTTGGGCTAATACTCTTAGTTACCTGACCTTAAGCCTTTAGATTTTATTTATCGGGGATATTTAAAAAGTCTAATAAAATTGCTTTTTGAAGTGCACATGAATTAGTTTACTTTTTTATATCTATAACTATATCTTTATTAAATGTGCAAGTTTAAAAAATTTAACTAGACTTTTTTTTAAAGACGTTATTCATACTATTGCAAAAATTTACTTTCATACTTTGGTTCACAATTCCGTATTGTTTAATCAATATAAAAAGTAACTAATAAAAATAGATAAAGCTTAAATCTGTAAACAATTAATTTAAGCGTGAAGAAATTGAGGAATTACTGAAAGTGTCTTTTACTAAGCTTATTTTTTATTGTTTAGATACATCACATTTTTTGTGATCCACACTTTATAAGATATAGATGGTATATTTGGTGATACTGACGGCGACGGAGCTGATCCAGCGGCTGAGGGGCGGCTTGGTGGCGGGCGGCGCCACGTACTCCAGCCGCCACGGCGCCGCCGCGCCGCACGCGGACACCACGTCTGATGGCACTAGCGTAGGCAGTGCGCACAGCTGACGGCGACTTTTCTGGAACACGGATATACACAACACCCATCAACCTCCCAATTCACATAATTGAATCAATACGTAAGCATATTACCTTAATTATGTGAATTGGGTGAATTGGCTCTCGCCTATCACACTCATAGACACGATATAACGATGAGACGTGCTACAACGCGGCATAATATGTAAGAAAATGTGTAATGCCTCAAATTGGAAGCCAGTGACCTGCGGCACGGGGTTCGGCGACGAAATCTAACACATAGATTCTTATGGAAGTGAACTGGATGACAGTGGCGCTTTGGCGGCGTGGACAATGTGTCAGAGGGCCAAATCGCGCCGCTGCTGCTGAGCCGCCGCGCTGCAGATCGCCGACATCTAGTTTTGTTTTTAACTAGGAGTCTATACATAATTTTTTATATATAAATATTTTACAATCAATTGTTAGTTTTAAAAAGGCATGTGTTATTTACCTATAATTGTTTGCAAGATGTTTTTTGTCAAGTTATCTATAATTGAATTAACATTGTATACAAATGTTGGTAAGCCTTAATAAATAGGTAAATAATTAAATAAAACTGATATATGACGTCTGATAGGCGAGTGTTCCTGCAGCTGATGATGTATGATATACCTACTGGAGGAAACTGAAACTCGATTGACTGCTTATTGATCACTGGGTTTATTCAAGATTAACAAATTAATATAATGTTAGGGAACTACTGTCCTCAGGCAAATGTGACGTATTGGCTCGCATTGGCTCGTACAGAATGAATGAAATGAAATTTCATAAATGAAATTCATGTCATTCTGTCAATTGAAACCAATATTGCCCACATTGATTCAGTATAGTAACGACCTAATTATTGGAAATAGATATCATCGTTACACGTCAAGCTAGTGTTACAAGTGGAAATTTTAAGTACAGTTTTAAACAAAATAAATAACGAATAAAAGCAATAATGAGTAGTTTCAAAAAATTTCGATCTCCGTGTTGCGCTGTCGCCGAATCCAATAATTGAATATAGTTGTCTAGAGTACGAAATACTTCAAAATTCATTAAATGTTTTTTAAAAAATGTTGACGCTTCAAAATAACTTTTATTGAATAAAGTACTTCTGATTTCTGAATTCATTAATTACATTAAAATTATTGAAATAAATGAAATTAATTAAATCCATGAAATCTATGAAATCAATGAAACTAATGAAATTATTGAAATTAATGAAATGAAAAAGTCGATACTTGTAACCTTGAATAGGAATATAAATTGATATTTTTTTAATATTTGCACACAATATTATGGTAGAATATGTAACTTTTAATTATTTTTAATAACTTGTAATTCATGCGAGTTGCTTCGCTATTCGTGTGGCGATAGTTAGTTTCTATTTTATCTTACTTTACTGTTTACTGTACTGTTTACTTGATTACTTGTTTGGTATCTAATGACATAAAAATATATTTGCGGTAGTTTGCGGTCTTGTCTTGCACTATTCACTAAACTATTTTCCCTTTCAACTTGATGCTTAGATAATATTATGGCTTTAGATATTATGGCTCTATAGTGTACTGAAGCGATGCCCGCATCGGGGATCTTGTATTTTTCAACCAACTTCCCGAAATGAGGAGGTTATCAATTCGGTTGTATGTTTTTATGTTTGTTATCTCAAAATTCGGTCTTCTTCTATCGGAAAAAATCTTTTTTGTTTTGGGTATAGTCCTGTATGGTCCCATTTTAATTCAGTGAAGATCGGTCGAGGATTTCGAAGATGCAGCGAATAGGGAAGTCAGACACTGTCGTTTTACTGCGTTTAAAAAAATATTTAACGTTTTCCAAAAACCATATTTGAACTTTAACCAGCTTATTTGATTTAGCTAATCCTTTATTACAATAAAGTATTTTTAAGTGATTTACTTACAAATTAACAGCTTTTCTTTGTATATGGAACATTCTAAATTTTTACTCACCGGTCGTGTCTTTGAAGAACTTATTTGGCAAGTGATCCCATTTCGGACTGTGGTGGAATGTCTGAAATTAAGTTTAATTCTTAATTTAATAAGATAAAATTGTGCACCTGAATTATTAGAGAAAAATATATTTTACAATATAAAAGGATGACTAAAGACATAATATCGAGGCCATATAGTGGTTATCAGTGGTTGCTTCGCAACGCATCATATTTTTTATAGTATATGATAGCATACAACCAGATGGGTTTCCTGATGGAAAGGCTACCATCGCCTATAGACACCAAAAGTGTTAATGGTGCGTTGCTATCTTGTGGCGAGGTCTTATGCCACATGCATAAGTTTACCGGCTAACTTACCCTCCAAATCGGAACGCGACAGTGACAAGCACAGACGCTATTGCGGCAGGAATAGGTAACGCTGGTGGTACCAGACCCGGTCGAGACAATGCAGAACTCTACCACCTAGTAGTCACGAAATTAGTGACTCGTATAGCCAATCGGTCGCCTTTTACGACCTGCCTGGCAAAACTGCAGTTGGCCTATTCTTCAAAGGAGCCCGGGACCAACACAGGATCAACACATTAAATGATTTTTTATTTTTTTAAATCATAAGATAGCAAACAAGCAAATGAGTCTCTTGATGGAAAGTCAAAAAACAAAAATCGCCTGTAGGCACCAAAGATGTTAATGGTGCGTTGCTATCTTGCGGCGAGGTCTAATGCCATATGCATAAGTTTATCGCCTACTTTACTTTCCAAGCTTGAACACGACAGCGACAAGCACTGAGCTATTGAGGCATTGAGGTAAGGCGGTGGTACCAGACCCGGGCGAGACCATACAGAACTCTACCACCTAGTAGTCACGATGGTATTGATTTGCATAGACAATCGTTCGCCTTTTACAACCTGCCTAGCAGAACGGCAGTTGGCCAATTCCTCAAAGGAACCCGGACCAACACGGGGGAAAGATAGTTAACTTCCATCTTCTTCATCAGACCTGACCTTATCTGACCCTCATACTGACACTAAAGATACGACGAGGAAGGTCATAAAAGTCACGATGGTGGTTAGACGTATAGTCAATTGATCACGATTGGCTATACGTGTTACTACCACCGTGACTACTAAGTGATATCTTGCCGCAAAGTCTCGTTTGGTTTTGGTACCACCGCCATACCTATTTTAATTCTAATTCTAATGTCGCGTTCACCGTCATCTGCCGGTTTGGATGGTAGAGTAGCCGGTAAACTTATGCATGTGGCATTACCATCCTGCCACACGGATAGGAATCCACTATTTATGTCATAGGCGACTTTCTCACTAAACCGAGACACGAGAGTGACTGGTATTGACTGAAAAGTGTAAAAGTGGTATCAGGAAGATAAATGGTCAACTTTTAGAATTAATACGTTGAAAAACAATAAGATTTTGATTCCGTTTTAGTTTAAAAACGTTATGATAATGTAGTTTAATAAATGTTTATTTTTGCTGCTATTGTCTATATTAAAAAAAAAATTGCTTCCGAATGTTTGTGTCCATAAAACTCAAAATTAGCCGATGGTTAACTTGATACCAGTTCGCAACATTGAAACTGTTTTTATGTATTTTTATTTTGAATTTTTACTTATTAATTAATATTACGCTGAGTCATAGCGAGCAGTGGCCAGGTTAAACTAGCTAGAGATATTTTTTTGGTCTCTTGATGACGAGAGTTAACTATCGCCAGCCAAAAGAATCTGAATCTCTTACTCATTACATTAAGGAAAGAAAAACAAATTTTTCTCAAAGGATTTATATTATTGATCTGTAGACAGAAAAAGTTTTAAAGTTTCTTAATAATAAGTACAATTTGGTGATTTTTTTATTGGGAGAATGTATACCCTCTCAAACAAAAAAAAATTTTCAAAATCGGTTCATAAATGACCGAGTTCTGAGGTAATAAATATTTAAAAAAACATCCGAATTGATAACCTCCTTTTGGTAAGAATTTATCAGGCTACATTTGAAGAACAAGTTTACCATGTAGTTGATGGGAGTATGCGTTTAATCGAAATGAAGTGAACGCAAACTGGAATTTACTATCTAAGCTTTATTTGTTTTACGCTAAATCAGGCATCTGACACTCGCTTATACCTACCGCGATTTAAAGCACCTACAGCTCGCGACAACGCGGCTTTGCAAATCAGTCGGGGCCGCCCCGTGCCTGTGAGTTACCGCAAGGCGGCCTGTCGATCATTGTCGCAATGTAAGGTTTATTACTGTAGGTACTCTTATAAAATGGGAACCGTAATACCAATAATTGCTGTGTAGATGGTTAGTTTTCGTTTTTTAATTTACCGAAATATTTTGAAAGGTAAGAAATATTTGTTTTGTTTAGTTTACTCGTAATTTTTATAAGTAGGTTTTAAGTACCTACTATAAGTAAGGATTCCGTAGATTTATCATGCCCCAGTATTGCAACTTGAAATACGCCACAAATTACATTAATTAATTATTAACAAAATTCATTTTCCCCGTGTTGCCTGCTGCGTGCCGCTATGTTGCAAAAGGCGACCGATTGGCTATACGTGTCACTACCACCGTGATACGAGGTAGTAGAGTTCCGCATCGTCTCACCCGGGTGTATGGTACCTACCACTGGCTTACCTATTTATGCCGCAATAGCGTCAATGCTTGTCATTATCGAGTTCCGTTTTTGGGGTTAAATTTGGGTGATAGACTTATGTATATAGCATTGCCATCCCGCTGCACACATAGCAACGCATCATTAACATCTTTGGTGTCTATAGGCGATAGAGTATATTTGGAGATAACCCTGATTTCATTAGAAAGTATAAGAATTACGCGATAGAAAGAGATGCAAGTTCTAGGTAACTACAACGTTAGGTAATCAAGCGCTACGCGATCTGAATTCAACTTAATTGTATCGTGGAAAGAGTCCCTATTTCTTTAAACGACTTGCCAGAGTGTCTCTTCTGTACCTACTTATACCATTGTGTATTCTGTGGCGGTTAAAAGATATTCAGCACTAGCATTAACATCATTTAAGTACTCACTTGCATAAATCCACATCAGGAGCATGCGGACATGTCTGAAACAAAAGTGTATTCATAAATGCAAAATTTTTCTATTTTACTGCTTTTTAACTTTAAATTCTGTGCATTGTTGCTATATTACTGGAGACATCAAATTATTATTAATTATTATTATCCATTATTTACTGATGCGCTGTACCGCGCTCCTGGCTGCATGCGCTGCAAATAATCTTATGAATGTACATTAAGTTCTCAAATGTATATTGGTATATGCAGTGCGAATATTGTTTTTTTAATTTTGTCTCTCAAGAAACCCTTATTTAGTAAAGTATTTATTTCAGCAGAATTTCCGCAGAGAAAAATCCTATAAGACAAAATGCCGTGGAAGTAACTAAACTCAACAATTATTGCAGTGTCGACATCAATTAATTGTGGCATTTTTTAACTGCTTAGTCTGCTCTATTGTAATTTTTATCCAGAGTTCTACCTAAAAACACAGTGGAATTCAACAAGTCCAGTTAATTTTTATTTAGTTGTATACTAGCATCTACGTGCCTTACATTGGGCAATAAGAATTTAATATACTTGATTTTGTTACTATGTAATAAAAAATTGTTTGTACTGAATCAGTGTAAAACTTTTGAAATCGCATTATTTACTTCGTCATACATACCAACTTGTCTCTTCACTCTGAATAAAAATGGTCATCCGCAAACATCCGATCCATGCTTACCCTCTAAGTAGTAAGAATTCATTTATGTATATCAGAAACAAGAACAGGCCAAGAATGGACCCCTGTGGGACACCTATGGTTACAGCAGCATCAGAAGACCTTTTCATATATATAAACCTTCTGATTTCTTTCATTTAAGCAATAAATCAGAAGATCAAAAGCCTTATTTCGTAATAAAATACAGTTACCTCGGTGAGTACATCGAACGTGCAGGCCAGTATCTTGTTGATGGCGCAGTCGGCCTCGTAGTCGGTGATAGGCCGCTGCAAACACTTGCTGATGACGCGAGCCTTAGCCCGGGACCACTCGGGCTGGCTCTGCGTCAAGTTCTCCAACAGCCTTATGTAAGCATTCGTAGACACGAAGCCAGATTCCGTGGAAATGTTCAATTTTTGAAATATACAGTTTTCTATTTCGCACTGTAATTAATACATTGAATTGTCACACTTCCTATTAGTGATGGGAATTATAGCTACTTTTATTTTACTATCACGTCGTGAAATTATTTGTTTATTGTCACTGTTATATCACGCGTGATAAATCACGACCGTTATATTTTACTAGCTGTTGCCGGCGACTTCGTTCGCGCGGACTTCGTTTACTCCGCGCAGCTCGTCCCCCGTAGGTGATAGCGTGATAATATGTAGCCTATATGTTGACCCGACCTGTTAGTAATATTCATGCAAAATTTGAAGTAAATCCATGCAGTACATTTTGAGTTTACCCCGGACATACATACAGCCAAACAGACAAACAGACGAAAATTCTAAAAACTATATTTTTGGCTTCGATATCGATTGTAGATCACGCCCCAAGTATATCGATTCCTGGTTCGAGTAAATAAGAAAGTGTGTTTTTCAGTTTTATGGTAAAAACAATATTACCCGTGATTAGAAAGTGCCCGCTTGAAAGTTTCTTGCCAAAAAAAAAATACAATAGCCTTTCTTATAAGTCGAGTAATATTACACATCTACATTCGCGACACCGTCGCCGCCGGCGGCGACGAGGACCCCTGTTTCGCCCTTTGGCGAACCGAGCCCAAGGGCAAGGTTCGGCGGACGGACAAAACAATGCCACTAGCCCTCTCATCGCAAATCACGACCCCACCCTAAGCCGAGGTTCGGTCTCGCAGGAGACACTCTTAGGGCGGAGGGCGTACAGCCCTACACCTATAAATTCTGACTGAGCACTCTGCTCGCCCCCGCGACCGGTGAAGCTGTAACAGCCTATAAGGCTAGCTACATAGTAATTGAGCCATTCCGAAAAAAAAAGTCGAGATACATACCGATTGAGGAACTATCTTGACGTCCATCATGGTAAGGGGTGTGGGTGGTACAGTGGTGGTGGTGGTGGTAGGTTGAACTGCCTCCTCGATGGTCAGTCTGTTAGTGGTATTCCAATGCAGGTGGAAGTTACATTCAGATCGCCAGGAAGGTTGGATGAACTCCGATATGTCGCAGCAGTTGAGAGGGTCATGATCCTAGAAAAGAATGTATAAAAAAATCGTCACTCCCAGTTCTATTGTGGGGTAGGCAGAGTAAACCAAAAGTCTATCTTTCCAGTTCACCGCGATTCACCGGTTGGTTGGTTGGCGATATTAGTGTTGATACTTATTGCTGCAATAGCGATGTGATAACGGTTATCGACTATTTCTTACAATAATCGGGACCGACGGCTTTATGTGCTCATCCGAGGCATAGAAGAGGTGACACACCATCCGCCAGACTCCCAGCTGCTACTGCGACTTTGGGCTTTCGAGGAAAACTTAAATAACACTTTTGCTCGACGAGGGCATCGTACCCGGTATTTGATGATCTGAGCCGAGTAGGCTATCCCGTAGACTACAAGGCATTCAAAGTCAACAAGCAGAAAAAATATACACAATTTTAATGATATATGCATGGGCGTACGCAGGTTCTGGGCCAGGAGGGGGCAACTGTAACATTTTAAGATTGATATTTTTATCTATAGCAGTAGATAGTAGAGAGGCAAACAAATTCCAGTTTGGGCAGTTGGTCCTACCTGCCCTAGACCCCCCCCCCCCCCCTCGGTACGCCCATGAATACGTGTAATGTCAAAATTCTTATAAAAATAACTCTGTATATATTGTCCCCCATATTGGTCTGGGCTCCTTTGAAAACTATTCTTCAATTGGTCTATACCAACAGCTGTTCCGCCAGGCAGATTGTAAAAAGCAACCAAATGGCTATACGTGTCACTACCACCGTGGCTACTAAGTGGTAGAGTTCTTTATTGTTTCACTGGGGTCTGGTACGCTTTATCTATTTCTGCTGCAATAACGTCAGTGTTTGTCACTGTCATGTTCCCGTTTGGAGGGTAAGGTAACCGGTAATATTATGCATATGACGTTAATACCCAGCTACAAGGATTGTAACACACCATTAACATCTTCGGTGTCTATAGACGATGGTTGCCTCTTTCCATAAGATTGTTTGCTTTCTTACATAAAAAGCATTCAGTTATCCTTTCCCGAACGAAATTTGGTGTGAGGATATGTGTATCAAATTTCCCTCTGCTTAAATCAATACTCACTTCATCATCGAGGTCCACAGTATGCATCGCAGCCATAGAGTTTACTGTGGAACGGTATACCTGTAATAAATAAATTGATTAATATTGTAAGTACAATAAAATTATTAAAACTATCGTGAGACATTGTTAACTATTAATTTTCCCCGTGTTGGTCCCGCAGGCGTATCACGTAACATTTGCCATCCGCCAGCGATCAGCGATGACTTTTAAACGTAAAGAAAAATCATCAAAAACGTCGCTAATTGCTCACCTGTCACTGGATGTATTTTTTACGATGTTACAGAACCAAAAATAATTAAGCGGCAACAACTGCCACTAATATAAAAGGCTATCATACGTCTTGCAATAACTAAACAATTACGATAATGGCGCATTGCGAGATACGTGATAATCCCACCGGGCTCCTTTGAAGAATAGGCCAACTGCCGTTCTGTCAGGCAGGTCGTATAAGGCGATCGATTGGCTATGCAAGCCACTACCGCCGTGGCTACTAGACGGTAGAGTTCTGTCTCGCCCGGGTCTGGTACCACCACCTTACCTATTCCTGCGGCAATAGCGTCAATGCTTGTCACTGTCGTTTACCGTTTTTAAGGATAAGGTAACCGGTAAACTTACGGATGAGGCATTAGACCTCGCCACAAGATAGCAACGCATCATTAACACCTTTAGTGTCTATAGGCGATGGTTGACTCTTTCCATCAGGAGACTCATCTGCTTGTTTGCTATATTATATCAGTTTATGTAATTAAATAAATATTTACGGGACAAATTACACTTACTGATCTAACCCCAAAGCAAGCAAATTATTTGTTTGTGTTATGGGTGTTAATCAACGATAGTAATACATATGTAAATACTGGAATATATGTAATAAACACTCAAACCCAAAATACAAACATTTATGCTCATCACACAAATGCTTGTTCCCGTCGGGGATCGAACCCGAGCTTCGTCAATTGCGTAGTCCGGGTCGCTAACTACTCGACCAACGGGGCGGTCAAATATCGTTATTCATTAATGTAAATTAACTTACCATATTTGACGTTCTTACAGCACCAAGCGGTGTATGTCTCTGCACAGGGAGATCATAGTAAGTGATAGTTTTGTTGAAGCCACACTCTCGCATCACGGAATCGTTAAAAAGTTGAGGAAGGTTACAGCATTTTGTCCCAAAGTACTGTAAAAACAAATGTTTCCTCTTAATATTTTTTATTTCACCCTTACCCAATGAATTATTATGGCATATTAGTGCTAGGCAAATAATATGAAGTTCAAATTGGATGATATTCAAGATGTTATAAAAAAAATTGAGATAGAAAACAATATAGAAACAATTTCTATGATTATTTTGGGTTTTTGTACCGCACTAATAAACCTCACTAAAATTGCGCTCAGTATTAGTAAAAGCCAGGACCGAAGCTTCTGAAAATGCTAAAAAGTTAGAAAATCTAGAAAACAAGATGACAAAAAAGAGTATGCAATTACTGGCTACGTTTTAATGACACCATTCGAAATACATTGTGCAAAATTTCGAAAAAGTTTTTTGAAATTAAGTGTCTTCGTATTTTTTAAGAAAATGTTTCATAATAACATATATTTTTTGTACACTAAAGCACACATCTAAAGCAGGGATTTTAATTTAATTTTTAAAAAGTTATCACGATAGTGACAACGTAAAACGTAGCTTTTTGGACGTGGGTATTTTTGATTGAAAATGAGGTTATTTTTTCCGGATAAAATTCAGACAAGCGGAAAAGAATTCAACATGTTTGAGATATAAATTTTCGATAACTTTCGTGATTTTTGTGGATGATAAAAATTGGTTATTTGGATGTGGAAAATTGGTTATTTTGATTCTTTACAAATTTTTTGAGGTTATGTAAAAAATATAAAGACGAAAGTTCTATTTTTTTTTTTATTAATTACAACATTGTTATTTAACTTTTTTCGATAGAAGTTGTTGTGTGGGGACACAGGTATAAAATGCGTTAACGCAGACCTTGTAGGTAACGGCATTGTGAGACACTTGTCTCTGCCATAAACCGTTTTCCACCCCTAAATGTCCCCCCTTCAATTACCCGTCCTAAATCGTCCATAAATTATTTATCATTTTTGATTTTGTATCATATAAAAGGATAAGATAAGGTAAATTTGTAAATAATAAAAATATAATAAAGGGGCTGACATATCCTTGTGGATAAAAGTCCCGAAACTAAATAAAGATTTAAAAAAAAATTACTTATCCTCTTATTTTTGATTATATTTTCTTTATTTTCCAAATATCTTCGCTTTATCTTTATTATCGCATTATCTTCGCTTTAGCTACCAAGTAGCTTTAGTATCGCATATAAGATTCGTTTTTTCTGCGCGCGAAATACTCAAAATAATCATAAAATAGAGTTATATTTCGCTTCTTGGTTACGCTTACTTTTTCTCCTAATATCTTTTATAATCACTAAAAATACCTATTACAAGTATTAAAATTAAAAAAAATCCCTTACACTTTTCAAAAAGGTTGCTGGTCGACGATCAGTTGGCAGGTTCTTCTCAAAATCCAAATAGCGACTGTGAACATTTTTAATTAGGTATCATTATGAGACATCTTTACAAGATCAAATAGACATACATGTCTTACATGGCAACAAATAAGGCACATCCAGTATTACCAAGTTATGTTTTTCAGAAATACCGAAAACCGTATTTTAAACCAACTTACTATATTTAGAAATTCAAACTCAGGACCTCGTACATCTACATATAACGAAGCCTATAATGAATATTTATTATTCCTTTATCTATTCTTCAAATTATAAATGCGAAAACGTATCCTTTTGTCTGTCTGATATATTTTTACGGTTAAACTGCTGAGCCGTTTCGGAAGAACATAGTTGAACACCCGGGGTCAAACATAGGCTACTTTTTTTCTACAAAATTCAACCCTTACTACAAAATCAACCCATAAGGGGATGGAATATGGGAAGAAATAATTATGTAAATACCCTTGTATTGTTTCACAAAACTTTTGTTTCATTTATATTGCTAACCGGTTTCGCTTATTACGGCAACTTCAGGACTACGAGGCTTTTCTGTCTTGAAAGTTACGTAGCCCTGAAGGTGCCGTAAAAACCGAAACCGGTTAGCGATATAAATTAAATAAAAAGTGTTTTGTGAAACAGTACAAGTGTATTTACATAATTAGGTACAAAAGAAGTTTCACCACTTGGCGAAATTCCATTTGCACTTGGCGACGACAAAAAATATAAAATATGTGGAGTGAACGTTTATATGAAAGATAATTTTGATGAGCGGGAGAAGCTTTTTATATCATAAGATAGCAAACAAGCAGATGGGTCTTCTGATGTAAAAAGTCAACCATCGCCTGCAGACTTCAAAGATGTCAATGGTGCGTTGCTATCTTGTGGCGAGGTCTAATGCCATATGAACCAAACCAAACCGGAACACGACAGTGACTAGCGCTGACGCTATTGCGGCAGGAATAGGTAAGACGGTGGTACCAGACCCGGGCGAGCCAATACAGAACTCTGCCACCAAGTAAATTATTATGATCAAAGTAAATGAAAGCCTTTGTATAATTCAATTTACAAATTGAACACCAATACTGACACCTATTCGTAGACAATACTTTTTGACAAAATCAAACGGGCCTCAAATGAAAATAAACAGATCAAGTTTACTCAGCTCTTATCAAAAGTATTATGACCTCTGATATGGCGTAAAATTGTATCTATCATGTTCTACATTATTAATAATTTTTATTTTGTGTTTTACATACATATCAGGGGCGTAGCTACCGCCGTATCTACCGTATCAATTATACGGGGCCCCCGGGCAACGGGGGCCCTCAACATGCGTAAGCAAAAATTAATAAAAACTTCCCAAATGCAAAAGTCAAAAAAAACATTTTTTTTCAAAAAGGCGAGGAGAGTGTATATTTAATTTGAATTGTTCGTAAACATTTTGGAAAAGTGACAGATATATAATTGTGATAAATAAATATTTCTTTTAATTTTATGCTTTTTTTTTGTTAGTTTGTGGGGACCCTTCATAAGGGTCCCCAAAATATTTTTTCGCTGCCCCGCCAAGGCACGCTACGCCACTGATACATATTACTCCCGAAAGGGTTAGCAATCCTGGTATGTTGTCTACTGTTCAGTGTCGGAGTTATAATCCTTGTCGCCAAATAACGAACCGGTCACGGTAAATCATAATGAGCTGGAAAGTCTATAGACGTTTGGTTCACTCCGCCTACTTCGCAAGGAAACCGGAGTGATGATATTCTTTTGTATAAAAAAGACGAAAAATATGGAGTGCGCTTGTTCAGATTCCAGTAAGTTGTTTTGTTTAGAACCGATAATCCTAGAATAAATTACATCATTAAATAACACTAGCTGGTCGACCGAGTTAGCTCGGATGATATTTTTTCTTTTTTTATTTATTTTAAGTTTTAATTTAAAATTTAATATATGTAAAGTTTAATATATGTAGCTACTACGATTTGTAGCACTGCGTTTCGTGATGTGTATTAATATAATAAGGGACCCAGACAAATGTAATATAATTACTTTAAAATAACTAGAATTTTTTTTACTTTTTACATCCGTTTTATTACATACAAATTTGATATTAACTTCATATATAACTAAGAGTAAGGTATAAACTAAACAAACCTTTGCGAAAACATATATGATACTCCAGCAATGGAACCAAGCTTTCCACATCCGTCAGAGGCGTTCCAACTGTTATCAGGACAGTTCTGCAAAACAATTGACGCTATTTAAACTTCACAAGAAGTAAAACTAACTAAAAACCATACACAACCAAAGCTATATTGTACACAATTTGTATGAATTTAGCTTACGTCAAGAGCGTGTCGATGACGCGAAGCCGTAAGTTATGTCCCTGCCAAAAATCGTTTCACGCGGTTAAAACAGCGTCATTTAATTCTTTTATTTGATAACATAGAATACAAGCAGATGGTTCTTCTGACAGAAAGAGATAATTTTGTCTAAAGACACCAAAGATGAAAGAAGAGCATAGAAATACAATTGAATTGCAGTCCGTGAGTTATGTAACGCTACATATGAAAGTCCCTGAAACACGACACCGTCTAAAACACGAGAGTAAAAAGTAAAGCAAATACGGTAGGAAAAGGTAAGGTAGTGCTACTGAACCTGGTTTAGACGTTGTGGAAATCTGACTAAATAGTCAAGATGGTGTTGAAACGTTTAACCTTCGTTTACCTTTTTCGAGCTTCCTGGTAGGAGGGTTGGTGATCTGTTTTTCAAAAGGGGCCATTTTTGGGAGCAACACGAGAGGTATCAAATAACCTATATTTAAAAAAATAAAGATATACAAAAAAAAACAATAAATTTGAAATCTTACCGCAATAAGCTGATCCACCACACAATGCATCATGGCTTGACCGGGGCATGCATTTGAGAATTTCCTAGGCCTATCATCCACACATTTTTTAACCGTCCTTTCTACCACATCCTGCCACTCGCCACTGGGCAGCAAACCACGTAGAACATTTACATATGTCTCCTTTGTTGGCAGGGAATCAGTCAGATTTAGTTTCTGGTTTATGCAGTTCCATTGATGACACTGAAATATTTCAGATTAAAATTACATACAGAGATTAAAAGGAATTTATTTGAGATAAAAAATTAAATCTTCAAGTTGCCTTGTCCGTCTGGGGTTCAGAATCGGGCCTGGGATTTTTTGATGTCCGGTGCAGTTTGTTGTCATACAGTTTGCAAAAGCTTCGTTGGGATTCTTAACAAAATCTATTCATGTATTTAACTCGAAATGTAAAGAAATCCATACTTTCCTAACCATATCCAAACTTAATATCATAAATTTATTTATGACATTAAGTTTGGTTCCGGGCTCCTTTGAAGAATAGGCCAACTGCCGTTCTGCCAGGCGTAAAGCGACCTCCATCGCCTTATTATATTTGATGATCTTAAGCATTTGGTATTACATCCGTGCCACACTAATGGCAACGCGCTAATAAAATCGTGTCTGTAGGCGATGGATATCTCTTTCAATCAGGAGAAGCATTTGCTTGTATGCCATTCTTTGATATTTAGCATCTATACTAAAGAGGGAGTTTGTGTAGAATGGATAAACTGGGACTGGAACGTGCTTCCTGAGTCTGTGTGCCCCGACGAGTACAATCTGGGGATCTTCAAGAGAAGAGTGAACAGGTACCTTCTAGGGAAGCGCGTTCCATCTTAGGCCGCATCTTAGCTTATCATGAGGTAGAGGAGTAATAAAGGAATAATAAAAAAAACCTCAAAAACTACTGGGCCAAGTTTAAATTCTTTTGCTAATATAAAGCTAAATTACATACTAAGATAACGACTGACAAGGCAGCATAGCCTCTGGTCTTAGCCTATTCCTTTGGGACGTAAGGAAAATAAATAAAGCTAAATAAATTATCATTGAATGACATATAATTACTTTTTAACCGATGGAGTAAAAAGCAGTTACGTATGTGTATGTGGTCAGCAGCTAGTCACTACATAGTATAAAACAAAGTCGCTTTCTTTTTTCTGTCCCTAAGTCCCTATGTATACTTAAATCTTTAAAACTACGTAACGGATTATGATGCGGTTTTTTGTAATAGATAGAGTGATTAAAGAGGAAGGTTTATGTGTACAATAACATTTAATATATTGTAGAGAAACACTGCAATTTTTGAGTTTTCTGATGTCATGTCGTAAATAATTATATTTTTCCGCTTATATTGCAAACGCAGGCTAAACCCTATGAGATTTATCATAATAATGTACTAAGTATTTGTACACCTTGAAAAGGTCTATAGAAAAGTATGGATAGTATATGTCTAGCTCTTATGGATAACCCCCAATAGCACTTTTTTGTCATTTACTTTTTACGAGAAATAATGGCTTTTTTTCAAAGCAATTTTAAACAATACAGCACTAATCCTTATCCAATTAAATACCTTAAATATATTGTTGATTTAATATAGATCAATATGGCCCTTTTACAGCATGTAATTTAAATGAATATTTTCGAAGATATTACAGATTTAAAATGCAGGGGCATAGCGGTTGCGGGGTTACCGGCCGGTCGGACGGCGCGCGCCGCCGCGGGACCGCTCTACGCGGGACGGGAAAAATCGAATCTAATTCTCAAACTTATAGCTTTTCAGACGTTATTTTTAGCAAACTTACTTAAGTTTTTTTAAATAACTTTCAAGTTAATTTACCGATTGACGTAAAAATATTATCAGCTTTTGTTCCGTTAATTTAATCAAAACCGGTCAATTTGTTTGGGATTTATCAATGAAGAAAATTAAAGTAAAATATTTTTTGAAATAGAATCGACATTTTTCAACCTATCGATTATTTAGGTAAAACAATATTTTAGATCTCAAAAATTGAGTTGAATGCCATCATCGTTTTCAAATATACAGCCTTACCTATTTCTGCCGAAATAGCGTCAGTGCTTGTCGCTGTCGTGTTACGGTTTGGAGGGTAAATAAGCCTGTACACTTATGCATGTGGCATTAGACCTCGCCACAAGATAACAACGCACCATTAACATCTTTGGTGTTTATAGGCGATGGTTGCCTCTTTCCATCAGGAGACGCATCTGCTTGTTTGCTATCTTATATGATATAAAAAAAAAACTTTATTATGTTAAATATTGTAATATTGGTAGTTTCGTTTGTTTAATAGTAAATTAAAAGCGAATCCACGTCCAGCAGTGAATTAGTACAGGATGTAAATACTTTACATAATATAATTTGAATACATACCAGTCTTGAATTACCCATATAGGAACGGCCGAAGCCGGCCTGCCCGGAAACCTGCAATCAATCATTAAACCATATAAGGCACCACCTTTACTACAATTAATAGCTACTTTTGTAATAATTTTATAAGGTATAACGTTCGCCAGTTTGTTCCGTAAAATATATATAAAACTAGGATTATTCAAGCTTTGTAGTCTAGTGGTTAGCATATTCAGCTCAGATCATGAACTCTCGGGTTTAATACCCGCGGCAGGTAAATGTGGTATTGAGGCATTTTCGGGGATACTATTCTAAAATCACAGTAATAGTTTGGATCATGGTGGTGGTAGTCAAGTGTCTCGGATGAGTACGAGTAACGGTGGCGATCCCGGTTATCGTAAATAACCGTTATCACTCCGCCGCCGTTATAATAGCCGTTTTTTCCGTGTTAGTCCCGGGCTCCTTTGAAGAGTAGGCCAACTGCCGTTCTTCCAGGCAGGTCCTAAAAGGCGGCCGATTGTCTATGCGAGTCACTACCATCGTGATTACTAGGTGGTAGAGTTGTGCATTGTCTCGCCCGGGTGTTTTACCTACCACCGCTTTACCTATTTAATAGCGTCAGTGCTTCTCATTGTCGTATTCCGGTCATAACTATCCTACCACACATAGCTGATTTTTACATCTTTGATGTCTATCAGCGATTGTTGTCTTTTTCCATCACGAGGTTTTAATTTCTATGTTATGTAATAAAAAAATATGTAATCAGGTTGACCCTGCAAGCCATCCCTGAAACTTCCTACAAAATTGAGGTATTTTAAACTTAAATGAACAAAAACTCTACCTAAGCAGCGATTTTTTTCAGAGTTCAAAAATCTGAAATTTTGCTGACAAAAAATGACAGTAATTTAATTTTTAAAAAGCTGTATATTTTAGAAACGATGATCGATTTTGATCTTTCGAAGGCATTCAACACAATTTTTAAGATTTATAATGTTTTCTTAGCTACTTAATGTCGAAGTAATGTCAAAAACATTTTTAATTTCCCGCTACATATCTAGATAAGAAATTTACCGATTTTGCTCCGATTTCTGAAAATCGAGTTTTACCAGATCGTTTTGAGGTCCTAGGAACCTTTTCCGACTATGTTCACGATGACGTCAGTATGTCTATGTATGTAATATGTATGTGTGTTTATGTAAACATCTCATAACTTTTTAACGGTTTGACCGATCGAAAGGCGCTTGATGGCATTCAACATAGAATAATAACGCAATTGGATTCCGCTCAACTTAGACTTCCCGAAAATTTGAACCTATTCGGCCCAGGGGATTTTAAGAAGTTTTGAAGTAATCCTCAAAAAAATGTTAGCGAAACGGTATTTTTTCAATATAACTTTAATATATCGTGGAGGAAAGTGTGTTGGACACTGGATAGGAGAGGATAATTGGGCCGCCGGAGTCCGGAGTCTTCTGTATCTTGCAGTTCTTCAGTGAGTCTGTTTCATATCTTACAACTTTTCTCGTTTCAAATGCATTGCAGAGGTCATATTATATGACTCATATATGAGACTCGTCGGAAAGTAGCAAATAAAATTGATTTGTACCTACTTAGATAAGGATTCATAATGTCTATTGGGTATTATAATCTTAATTTATATAACTACGCCGTAAATTTAAATACTTACCGATTGTAAAAATAAGAACAACCACAAAGACCGCATATTGCCGTTAAAGTTCACTAACTACTGGGCGATAATGGAAAAATCAAACATAGGTCAACATTGATAACTTACAATTCGTTCGTGTTCTCGATTCCTTTATTTGTTTACAAAGGTCTGTGTTTGCCTGCGCAAAATTTTAACGAGTCGATAAAATATATCTTATAATGCCAACTAAAAATTAATAGGACTTTATTTATGTTCATATACATATTTGCTACAAAAAATTAAGTTAGGTACAAATATTTGAACTTTTGCCGGCAAATGTTTCTTTTTTCTTATGGCATGGGCGTAAACGACGAATCTTATAATTTGACAACAGCACAGCAACAAAATTAAAATACAGAATTCAATTTTTTGAAATAGGTATAAAAATATTTTGGAAAACGAATAGGTACGTTCCTTCAAAGCTAAATTCACATTCTTCACGCGATAAAATAAAACCATATATTATGTTAGAACCATGGAACTATTTAGAACGTAGTGATTGTCTCTTTGATATGTTAGTGGCTCGTGCAGTCGTGCCATTTGGATTGTGCTACGACGAACTACGTCGCTTCGTATTACGTGTACTTGGTCAAATAGTCTATCTCACTTCAACCTCCGATTCACACTAATACAAAAGCTAGAAATACTATTTCACACTAGGAAATCAACACAAACTCACAGCCCAATAAGCATTTGCTATTAGCCTAAATGATTCGCGAAATATTTTGCGTCTGGCTAGTAAAAGTATAAAACGAACAACCACGGCAAATTTATAATAAGTATATCAGCATGGCAACACTCATCAACAAATGACCACCAAACAATACTTTGGAACGTGGATTATTATTAAGTTTTTTAACATATTAGATGAAAATACAGAAATCATTGTTATTTAAAAAAAATAAAGAATTCAAACCAGTATCAAAATAACAGCATCATGTTAGCATATGAAACCCCGCACTGCACTTTTGATAATTTTATTAATTTTTACATGACTAAGTTTGCTGTAAACAACGTAATTTTAATATTTGAAAAGCTGTAACTTTTGAAAATTTTATTCGATTTTAATTTTTGAAACGGCATTCGACGTAATTTTTAAGTATCAAAATATTATAGATTTTTGATCTTCTACAATATTTTAGTACTTACTTAAAAATGATTGGTTGAAAAACTTCAAAGTTATTAATTCAAAGTATTAAAGTGCTGGGGATCTTCAAGAGAAGAGTGAACAGGTACCTTCTAGGGAAGCGCGTTCCATCTTAGGCCGCATCTTAGCTTACCATCAGGCGAGATCGTGGTCAAGCGCTTCCCTATCGACTAGTAAAAAAAACCTTGTGTCGAAGTGACACGAGTGCGGGACACCTGCTGTGATCGACCTATGAATGGAGAATTAACCCTCTACATGGAATTGAAATCTGCGGTTGGTTAGGTACTCTGGTATGATAAGTACGAGTCTGTCGGGCACTCCCATTTAGTACAGTTTGTATATTAGGCCATTGCACCAGATCTTATCGAACGCCTATGCGACGTCAAAAAATAGAGCACCGTTGGGAAATTGCAGCCTCAGGGCTGCATTTAAAGAGTTTAAAATGTACGATGTGAGTCAGTGCACTTAATGAGTGCAAGAGTGAGCTGCGGGGAACCGAACTGCTCATTTATTATAAGACTTTTCTCGTAAATGCCTCAAGTAGTATGACTTTTTCGTAGATTTTGCCTAACGTATTGATTAGGCTAATGGGTTATGGGACGATAACTACTGACATTACCAGCCCTTCCATTAACGTTCATTCCTGACGGAATCTACAATTCTTATGGAATGAACGTCAATGGATTTGCAAAAGCAAGAAAGAATTGACGGTATTAAAATCTCGCGTTCCTTCCCGTCGTGAAGACGCGGCGCGGTAACTGGTTCTCACTTAGCACTCTGAGTGCTAAGTGCGGGTTTTTCTTTTCGCATTCGATCGTGAGTGCGTTTCGAGTTTACTAGGAATTTGTATGTGATTTGTACAGCGCCATCTAGTGGTAAACTAGTTTCTCACGTTTACCACTAGGTGGCGCTGTACAAATCACATACAAATTCCTAGTAAACTCGAAACGCGCTCACGATCGAATGCGAAAAGAAAAACTCACACTTAGCAGTCAGACTAGTCTAGACTATGCGAGTATGGTGCTTAGCCAAAGTTTAAATTCAAAACTACTAACCCCCGTTGCTAAGGGGCCATCCATAAAGTACGTCACACGTTAATGGGGAGGGAGGGTATCACCGAAGTGTGACATCGTGTGACAAGGGGTATGGGGGGGTCAATAGTTTTGTGACGTCACATGTTAAAATTTAAAATACTAAAACGCAAAGTGCCTGATTTACCAGTAATAGCTGATATAAAAGAGTGGATCCAAAATTCATGGACACTCGATAATTAAATTTTTTATCTTTAATTAATATAATTAATCGTTTATTATTTTCTAACCAGTTGTTTGTTTTTTCGGTTTTATGAAATTTGTGACGTCACATCAGGAGGGGGGGGGGGGGTTATAAAAATGTGACAACCTGTAACAAGGACGGGGGGAGGGGTTCAAAAGTCCTAAAATTCGTGTGACGTACTTTATGGATGGCCCCTAATGTGAGTTAGAACGTCGGTGTTGCGACTTATAAATAATTGAGGAAGGGTTCGCGATATAGCACTCCTTATTATGAATTTATGCCCGGGGCGAAAGGGACGTCGGCGACGACGGTTAGTATTGGTGAAAGGATTTGGAAACAGCGACTACATGAGATTTTCCGAGTCGCCGAGTACATGGAGTGGCTTTCTAAACTAAAAAAAGATGCATTTAGTTTAATAAAATAACGTCAGGCATTAAAGTTACATTAGGAACATTTTAACTTTAGTCATGATGATGTAATCATCTTCGCAGGGTTTATGTCGAACTGATTTATTTCGTTTCCTGTGGAACAAGATTCATGTTTTAATATTCAGCTATGTGCCCATCATATTAAGTCTATTTTACGATGACATTTTACAAAAATGTCAACGATGCCAACTCAATGACGATAATTTTGTATTACATTTCATGCAGGTTTTGTTACTTAACATATTTTATAGTATTTGAAAAAAATCAGTAGACTTTCAGTTTAAATCGTAGATTTCTGGGAAAATCAGTAGATTCCTCGAAAAATCAGGAGATCTGGCAACGCTGGATGGAATTGTTGTCTATCACGTTGTCCGCCGTGGCTAGGTATATCCACAGGGTTGGGGTAGTCGACAGTCTGGTAAAGTGTGTGGGCAGATCTTTGAATGGTTAATGTAGGAAGTTCTCTATGAAGATAATACATCTGTACATTACTTATAAATACAAGGGTTACATAATAAGTATTTTTTGATACAAGGAGACTGTTACTTGATACGAAAGCCGAAACTAGTTCGTTCAGAATCATCAATACAATCGATTGCAATCGTTTTTAAAGTATACATTTTATTTCAAAAATCTATAAATTTTGTTTACGTAGACATACTAATTTGCAAAATGTTTCTTTTAATAATAAATAAATAAATATTCACGGGACAAACTACACTTACCGATCTTACCCTAAAGTAAGCAAATTATTTGCTTGTGTTATGGGTGTTAGTCAACGATACTAATAGAATACATATATAAATACAAGAATATATTTAAAACATCCAAACCTGGAAATACAAACATTGATGTTCATCACACAAATGCTTGTCCCAGTCAGGGACAGAACCCGAACCCTGTCACTCGCGTAGCCAGGGCCGCTAACCACTCGCCCAACGGAGCGGTCGACCTAACCTAATCATTTATCGCTTGAATCACCAACATTACTTACTACTTTTTACTTACAACTTGTTACTTAACCATTTTGACAGTACAATACCTGTAATACTGTGTGAACATGTTTAATAATACCTACCAGGTGTGACCGATCGGTCAGCTTGATAGACGCGTAGGGTGATCAATGATATTGCGACGTCATTGATAAACTAAGCCTACCGATAACGCAGAGTAGGTATTTGTTATTTCTGTTTTATTTTACGTTTTGTTGTTCATTTAATAATACGATTGGGGTATTTCGGCTTTTGTACCTACCAATAAAAAGCACCATGTATAGCAGCATTTAACCCATCTGTATAAGGATTATAAAAAATGAAAAAACAATTATAATACTAATCGTTTAATGGAAAATCTATAAATTAGTGTCACATAATACATCCACTAAAGCAATATTAAAATAATGCTTAACAAATATAAAAAATAGAATGCATTAATGGCGGTGTTCATTCAATTTACAGATTACAGCAATTAAAAGGAAATATCGAGTTAGAAAAAAAATTCGAGTCTCTGACCGCTAAATTTCTAAAATTATTTTTTCTTAAAAAAGATTACTAGAATATAATAAACATTGTCGCATTATAGTCGAGTTTAGGTACACCAATAAAAGTGAATTTAATTGTGACCAGAAGTTTTTATGAAGAAAAGCTTCTGCTAGACGCTTAAATATAAACGTTACATATTTTGATGTCCTATCTGCTCTAAAACTATTGTTAAATAGTTATATTTTCTTTGCAGCAAAATCCATCTGAGTGCTAAGTCTGAGTTTTTCTTTTCGCATTCGATCGTGAGCGCGTTTGGAGTTTACTAGGATTTTGTATGTGATTTGTACAGCGCCACCTAGTGGTAAACGTGAGAAACCAGTTTACCACTAGGTGGCGCTGTACAAATCACATACAAATTCCTAGTAAACTCCAAACGCGCTCACGATCGAATGCGAAAAGAAAAACTCACACTTCGCACTCTGAAGGGTCGTTAATTCCCTTGAAGTATGTACTATAAATAATTTGACAAATGATAGTTTCTAGGTGGTCGTATGGAAAGTTTTAGGCCAAGCTTAGGCAGTGCTTAATTGATAGGTACTCACAATTGCTTAACGTACGGTTATTATAAACTTATGAACAGTAATAGGATAATCAAGTTGTTGGAATTAAGGTCCATATATTTTGTCAAACATGCAATCACCAAGGTATAAAAGAAACGTACATATGAATTCAATGAACAATCTTATTAAATCTTATTACAAATGTATTAAATTAATATTTAAATACCACTGAACGTCACAATAGCTATAGAAAAAAAAATGCTTTTACCTGTATTTAAAATAGTGGCATTATTAAAATATATTCCAGTTCAAAATGGCGTAAGTTAAGTAAGACCAAATCGATTGGAATAATATACATAACATATTGTATTTCATAAATTGATTACTCTATATACAAATAAAATAATTCATATATCCAATGTTTAATAATGCCACCAACATTTTATAGGTTGAACTCAACTAAATATGATACAAGTTCTACATAATTGCAGAAATGTACACTTGATGTAGGAGAAATTACAATATATCTATTAAAAATATACCGTATTTTTATGAATTAAGTAAAATTCTTTATCCTTGACTTTTGCCTTTCTGCTAATCACTTTGTAAAGTGTGATCGACTTCATTACACCGCACAATATAAATGCTACATATATAACTTTTTAACAATTTATAATATTTTTTTTATTACAGTTTAGATTATTTATGTATACTAGTTGTGAAGTTTAATACTTTCCGTTATAAAGATGGAAAAGACATGTTTCTTGTACGGTGAGATGAACCAATTTAATTTTTATCTTTACTTTGTTTTTATTATTTATGAAAGCGACCATTTTACAATGTTATCATATTTTAGCAATAATTTTAGGAATCTAGTTATGACGGTTCAAAAATATAAAGTCAAAAACGGAGAAAAAAAAGGGGGTTCACAATATGGTCTACATTCAGTTTTAATTTTATTTAGTACAGAAATTAAAACGATAACGAGTTTTTACTGCAGTTACTTGATTTTACATGTTCTGATATTTATGCAGATCAAATAATATGTATTTCAATTATTTTACATCACATTAGGAATAAATACAAAAACAGTATAAAATACTTGATATTTTTCCATGAAACAATTATCAACATACCTTACTTCTTAGGGAACAGTCCCTTCCAGAGTGGAGAGCTACAGTAAAAAAAATGTCCAGAGACAATCCTGCTTTACTTGATTCCTGATAATTAGGTGTTAATATTTATTATATTTCTGTGACAAGCACATAGAAAGGCAGAAAAACCTTTTTCTAGTTTTTAAAAATAAAAATTTTCATAATAGTTTTTATTACAATCTTTGCTGTCAAGCTACACCTCCATAGCATAAATATAAGACATTAATTACTATGCAACGCTCAAAAAAGTATTAGAAGTGAAAGACTACGCATCTGTAACATTAACACACATTAAGAAGAGTAACATGTGAGCCAAATTGAATTATATTCAATGATAGCTACTACAAACAGGGCATTTAGCGATTCGTTAATAATGTGTGCTAAGCTTTATAACAATTTGGGTTCGAGCATTACATTATTTTTTCTTATTATATTACATAATACAAAAATAAATATAGATAATATCTAAGTATGAATATGCAGAGGTGTAATGTACTGAAAAATGAAAATATGGTAACAGTGTATTATAGAATATGCAGTAATGCCGTTTCAAATCATGTCAATTAGACTTATAACTGATTGCATTGTTAGGCTAGTTTAAGGATTAGAAAGAAAGAAAGCTAGTTTTGGATTAGAAAGAGTAGAATTATGAACATGGAAATCCTGAACTGTTTCTTAGATAATAGGAGATATAAGCCCAAGTATAAAGTCCTGAATATGATTTAGTTGTTGTTTTTTAAATTTACTTGGAAGAGTAAAAATTTTTTTGATCTAATAGCATAACGGTAACTATTTCAAAGCATAACTTTAATGTTAGATCTCAGTTATGACAGTTGGCATATCTACTGAAAAATAAAACAAATGATATTTCAGTACATGCATCTTTTTAGAATTTGAATGAAGATACCTGAGAAGCAAATCTGGAGGACTTCACTAGTCTGCCATGAAACAAATAGACTTAATTTTTTTTAATCATAAAAAATTTATGTATATTATATATGTTAAAATGTACTGTTTCATAAAACACTTCTTACTTATTTTATATCACCAACCGGTTTCGCTTTTACGGCATCGTGAGGGCTATGATACTTTTTTATGGAAGAGGGGGCAAACGAGCAGGAGGTGCACCTGATGGTAAGTGATCACCGCTGCCCATGGACATCCGCAATACCAGAGGTCTTGCAGTTGCGTTGCTGACCTTTTAAAAATGTGTAAGCTCTGTCTTTGAAGGTCCCCATGTCGTATCTATTCGGAAAAACTCATGCCGTTAATTGATTCCACAAAAGAGAAGTGCGAGGCAAAACGTGCTAAGCGACCGCAAAGTTGTGGATTTCCAGACATCAAGATGGTGAGGGTAAAACTTTAATTTTGCTGCGATGTTCGATGATGGAATTCAGCAGCAGGAATTAATCCAAACAACTCGTCGGAACACTCTCCTTGATAGATACAAGATGCAGAGCGAGCCTACATCTCTGCGTTATGCCAAAGAGTCAAGCCGTTTTAAATAGTCAGAGTGCTAAGTGTGAGTTTTTCTTTTCGCATTCGATCGTGAGCGCGTTTCGAGTTTACTAGGAATTTGTATGTGATTTGTACAGCGCCACCTAGTGGTAAACTGGTTTCTCACGTTTACCACTAGGTGGCGCTGTACAAATCACATACAAATTCCTAGTAAACTCCAAACGCGCTCACGATCGAATGCGAAAAGAAAAACTCACACTTAGCACTCTGGACGTCAACGATTCGAACCGGTCTATGTTGAATGCGATCAAGACTAATATATACTAACTAAATAGTAATACCTAATAGTGTCAATCATAGCCTTAAAGATGCTGTAAAAACGATACTGATTGGCAATATGAACTAAATAAAGTGTTTTGTAAAACAATACAAGTGAATTTTAACATAATAACATTTACACAATTAATAAAGTTTCATCAAGTGCCGACGACAAAAAAAATATTTAATTTTATTTTTATATATTTAATTTTATTTTTAGGCGACAAAAATATATAAACAATTGAAAAATCTGCCCTAACAACTCAGGAATAATAAATCTCAATTTACACCTCGTACATTATCTTGTGAGATGTAATAATAAGCAGACAGAACAGATAATTATAACACAATCAAGTCTAATGTTAACTTGTTACATAGAGAACATAATGCTGGAAACCATTTCGTTATGTATTACATAATACTCATCAAAATATTCCTATTAGATGAAACACGTGCCTCAAATATGTTGCTTTCAATTAGTGGTAAATTGTTCCTGAAAGAAAAAAACATAATATTTATATAATATGTAAAATACTAAGGTATTAATGACCTCATAAATCGGTTACTTGGTTGCCAGACAACATGTAGTTTTCTCCATTTGCAAGTATACTTAACAATTTTTATAGTTTTTAAAATGTGTTTATTGTTTTTAAAATATGTTAATCTTATATTTAGTATCATCTTGATAGTATCTATACATATAATAAAATCGTAGGAAAGTCATGTATGTCCGGGGTAAACTCAAAAAGTACTGCATGGATTTACTTCAAATTTTGCATGAATATTACTAACAGGTCGGGTCAACATATAGGCTACATATTATCACGCTATCACCTACGGGGGAGATGCTGTGCGGAGTAAACGAAGTCCGCGCGGACTAAGTCACGGACAACAGCTCGTATAGTATATAGATAGTAATAAATAATGAGTAGTAGCACGCACTACTCATTATTTATTATTAATTTAAATAAATAATAATAAATAATGTTTAGCGCGTGCCCAAACTCTATTGAAAACTTGACTAGAAGCTGGGGGGATGGATATATTTACAACATTCCAGACTCATTAAGGAAATACTGAACTAAGTTCAAAGTAAAGTATCTTTACGTCCGAAGATGTATGAAGAGGTACAACCAGTGCACTCATGATTAGCTGAAGATACGTAGTCCCATAATGCGATAGGTGGCAAGCCTTTCGCCAGCCGGACAGTTATCCAATAGTTTTATCCAAAAACTAAAAAAAAGTTTTGAATTGTCCGGGAATCGATCCTGGGACCTCATGTGATCAACACTGATACCGGACCACCAGACCACAAAGGTGACTCACTAATCTTTTTTTTTATGTTATTGGTAGACATCTGATTATATGCATTTGGATGTTTGCTTATGTAAATGCATAAAACGCTATTTTATTGCATACTAGCTGTTGCCTGCGACTTCGTCCGCGCGGTTTTCGTTTACTCCACACTGCTCCTCCCCTGTAAGTGATAGTGTGATAGTATGTAGCCTATATGTTGACCCGATCTGTTAGTAATATTCATGCAAAATTTGAAATAAATACATGCAGTACTTTTTGAGTTTACCCCGGACATACATACAGACAAACAGGCAAAAATTCTAAAAACTATATTTTTGGCTTCGATATTGATTGTAGATCACGCCCCAAGTATTCTTTTAAAAAAATATTCAATATACAGTTTTGACTTACCTACGATTTTATTATATGTATAGATTTTTGTACATTTTCATTGATAATGCTTATTTCAGTAGTTATTAAATGTATTTAAGGCGATTTATATTACTCGGAATTCATTTTAAATTTTAAATAAATTTTAGTATTATAATTGTGCATATTAAGGGGGAAAATATGCCATTACTGTTAAACACCATCAACTTGGCACTTGTACTTTAATTTTACTTTACAACATATCGGCTCTTGAAAGGCAGTTTTCACTAAGGGACATTGAGTAGACTTTACAGGATAGTGATTTAGAGTTCAAATATAGAATTAAAAAAAAGGCTTAGTGAAGATTGCCATTCACGTATCAATATATATTTTTGGTATTACGCAACCGGTTTCACATTTAAAGCATCTTCAGGATGCAATGTACTTAATTGGTCATTGACTGTTATCTATATTAATATTATAAGTGCGAAAGTTTGGATGATTGTTGCTCAATCATGCAAAAACTACAGAACAGATTTGGATGAAATTTGGCACACTACCTGTGTGCCAAATTTCATCCAAGTCTGATGATGACCTGGTAAAGCACATAGACTACTTTATATCCTAGAAATTTGGGTGATCCCGCGGGTTTCGCCAAAATCTTTTACCCCTGCAGCTATTAAGATATAAACAAATATAAATATTGGCTGTAATTTTTATAAAAATAATAGACAAAAATGGAACAATATAAAAGGCACAGGTTCTAGCATATTCTATGGTCCCTTTTAGTTTAGTAAATTCAACTGTCAATAGATGACTTTAGAATCTAAACTAGAAGAAAAACTCAAGCTCATCCTAAGACGTATCAGCTTTTATTTATCCTTTTTACAGCGTACTAGCTGTTGCCAGTGACTTCGTCCGCGCGGACTTCGTTTACTCCGTACTGCTCCTCCCCCGTACGTGATAGCGTGATAATATGTAGCCTATATGTTGACCCGACCTGTTAGTAATATTCATGCAAAATTTGAAGTAAATTCATGCAGTACTTTTTGAGTTTAGCCCGGACATACATACAGACAAACAGACAAACAGACAAAAATTTTAAAAACTATATTTTTGGCTTCGATATCGAATGTAGATCACGCCCTAAGTATTCTTTTAAAAAATATTCAATGTACAATTTTGACTTTCCTACGATTGTATTATATGTATAGATATTGCATGCATATTTTGGCACTTTGATAATGCATATAATCTAATATCTAATCATAAGGACAAACTAGCAAGATGTCAGAGAGGCACGGAAAGGAGTATGCTTGGCTTGAAATTAATGGACAAGGTTGGACAAGGAAATGTAGACATCAGGCATAAAACAAAATTAATAGACATCCCCTGTTACGTATTGATCAACTTAAATGGAGGTGAACTGGACATATGCTCCTCTGTAAAAAGGAAAAATGGAGTAAACAGGTGACAGTTTGGTATTCATGAGATGGCACTAGGAGCCGGGGTCGCAAATTAAGAAGATGGGAGAATGACCTTATTTTTAGGTCCAAATTGGATAAGGGTGGCCGCAGATAGAAGTCAATGGAAAGAGTCGGAGGAGGCCTTTGTCGTAAGGCACGCCGAAACAAGAGACATTTTGTGATTTTATAGTATTTCTAAATTTTATATTTTTAATTTATTTTAGGGAAAATGTTAATTGTTCGAAAATAAAGGTTTTATTATAATCATAAGGTCCTAAACAAACAGATGGCTCTTCTGATGGAAAGAGGACTATAAACACAAAAGATGTTAATGGTGCGTTGTTATTCTTGTGGCAGGATGGTAATGCCATATGCATAAATTTACGAATTATGTTACCACCCAAACCGAAACAAATAAGTAACAAGCATTGACACTATTGCATCAGGATTAGGCAAGGTGGTGGTACCAAAGACCCGGATGAGACATTGCAGAGCACTACCGCCTAGTAGTCACAATGGTAGTGACACACATAGCCAATTGGTCACCTTCTACGACCTGCCTGGTAGAGCGGCAGATGATCTGTTCTTCAAAGGCAGCTTGAAAAAACACAGTAGAAGGTGAAATCAGTAAATTGTTTTGTATATCGTAAGATAGTAAACAGCCAAATGGCTCTCCTGATAAAAAACCACCAAAGGTGTTAAAGGTCCGTTGCTATTTTGTGGCGAGGAATAATGCCTCATGCATAAGTTTACCGGCTGCCTCACCCTCCAAACCGGAACACGACAGCGACAAGCACTGACGCTATTGCGGCAGGAATAGGTAAGGCGGTGGTACCAGACCCGGGCGAGACAATGCAGAACTCTACCACCTAGTAGCCACGATGGCAGAGACTCGCGTAGCCAATTGGTCGCCTTTTACGACCTGCCTGGCAGAAGCACAGTTGGTCTATTCTTCAAAGGAGCCCGGATCCAACACGGGTAAATAAGATATAAAAAATAAAAAGTAATTAGTATAAAATATAAATAGTATAAAAAGTTAAATAATTACTTTTAATTTTACACCTTATTTTTGACTCTTTACATCAGGAGGTCCACCTGCTTGTTTGCTATCTTATGATATAAAAAAAGCCTTACCTATTATTTCTAAAAATCACTGTGATCACAGGAAAGCTCCAAAGCCAAAAGCTCTCTTGATACTGTCGAAGTAATAGCGTTTCCAGTTTTCTCGAGTTTGATCTACTTCAGAAGCTGGGACCAAATCTTGTTTTAAATTCACTATGGTGTGATCATCCTGAAATTAAAAATTAAAATTTCTATAAAACAAGAATGTTAATGTTCATATACTTTTTAGAAAATAAGTCTCAGAAAATGGATTTAAAAATTTGTGGTTTTTTAAGAAATTTAAGTTTTCAAATTACAACAAGAACAATAAAATCATGATCAGGAAAATATTATTCTGTTTTGTATGTTTTCATATAATGTTTTTTTTTTTATTCTATACTAATATTATAAAATTGTAGAGTTTGTTTGGTTGTTTGGTTGTACGCAGTAATCTCGAAAACTGCTGAACTAATTTGAATAATTCTTTTTGAGGTGGCAAAGTCCGCACGGTTGAAGTCGCGGGCAACAGCTGGTATATCATAAGATCAAACAAGCAAACGGGTCTCCTGGTGAAGTCAACCATCGCTTATAGACACCAAAGATGTTAATGATGCATTGCTATATTGCGGCGAGGTCTAATGCCACATGCATATGTTTACCATTGCGGCAGGAACAGGTAAGGTGGTGGTACCAGACCCGGACGAGGCAAAAAAGAGTTTCTACTAAGATCATGTCAAATAACAAAGTTGTAAATCAAATCGAAAAGTTTTCATTTTAATATACCTCTGTACAGGCATTTTTGATGTGATAAGCTTTTAGAATTACTACCAAATCAGAACAGAAACTGAGAACTTTGTAGAAATTTGATAAATAGACTGTACAGTAGAGATACCTACAAAGTATCAAGAAAATATAATGTACCAATATCAACTAATAGCATACAATATGAGGTGGATGAGGTTCTTGACATCAAAATGATTTAACCATTCAGTGTGGTCAATATCATATTATTTGAAACATTAAGATATATTATTTTTAAAACTAGCAATTTTTATTAAATTTAAATCTGAGTCAGATCAAGATTTTTTCACACATTTAAATTGTAAGTATTTACTTATAAATCTATGTATGATGTTTTTTAAATGGTTCATTCAATAAATGCTAAACTGGATGTACCATAACTTCCTAACTAACATTATAAATGCAAAAGCAAGTTTTTTTGTTTGTCAGACTTTCATGTCTCAATTACTTAACCAATCATAATGAAATTTAACATATATGTGAGTGGTTACGCAAAAAGGGACCTGAAGGGATTGGAAACGGTTTTTTTTTTTGATAAATTCTGATTCTATGGTCCTTCATCTTTGTTTTGTTCTAATCAAAATAATTTTAGGTGCCGTAGTTTTTTTTAAATGATTTTTTATGTAAGCCGAGGCAGTTTTGAAAATATTACACCTTATACACAGCGCACACTAGTTTCTTTTTCTAGCGCGCACATAAAGACAAGTAAAAGACGAATAAATAAGTCACCAATAATACAGCTATCGCAAACACGTGCTATTTCTCGCTGACGAAGTCGCTCACTAACGACACTAACATAAAACACCCAGCGCCTCTCTCCTGCACTCGTGGCGAAACTCATTTCGACTCAACATTTTAAACGTGATTTACTCGAAATCAATTATTTTCCCTTGAGGTCCCTTTTTGCGTAACCACTCACATATATATGTTATCAGCAGTACAGAAAGAACTTATGGTAACTTTTATCCAGAAAAAGCACTGTCTCTAAGATATGGAGAAAAATATTAGCCATATACAAAAATAACTTTAATGAAAATAATTAACCACCAATATGATTTTTAATCTAAAGTGATTGGTAGGGAAGTCACAATATAATTTTTTAAATGTTGTTAAATTTTACCTAGCCAATAATCACTGTAATATGCTAATGTAATTTTTTTTTATAATAATAAAGTGTACATACCTTCTCCTCGATATTGAAAGTGACCTCCGAAAAGTGTTGATCTGGCCACTGCTTGTATCGCCAATATTGAACTATTTTCTTTCCAGGAACCAATTCTTTGAATTCACCACTTATATTACCCCCAAATAGGGAAAACTTGCCACCTTTTTCTACCTCCATCTTCACATGTCCCTGAGTAAAGGCTGTCACCATTTCTATCCGTGTCATAGCATCATAGAACTCACCAGCCCTACATTGGAAGGTCTCTGACATTTCTATGGTTTTAGTATCTAATTTGCATCCAATTTGTTTATTTTGTTGAGATATAACAGGTTCCATATTAATTTTTTTATTGAAGCCACTTGTTATCATAGAAACATTATCCGGTTTAGGCTGAGCTTCACCTTTCTTTGGAAGAATTAAACCTTTGGAAAACTCTTCTTTCAGACTTCTAATATATTCTTGAAGCTGCTTCCTGACCTGGTCTCTACCTACATTGTGCATGAAGGCTTTCACTCTCTGAGCTTCATCTCCATTCCCTTTAATTGTAACTGTCATCTGTAAGTCATTAATTAAATAATGGAGTTTTATGATAATATTAAGCTCATCACACGCGGTTAAGATACTATAATATTTGATCTTAAGATGCCCTAATATAAAATATTACAGTATCTTAACATATCACACACGGCTAAGATATGATAATATTAGTCTGCGTTGTTGGAGATCTATATACAGGTAGATTAACTATGACTGATACAGCCTTACTTCTTGATTTGTTAGACAGCTCCTCAGACAACGATTTTAATATAGAATAATATGAAATATCCTTCTTGATTTATAAGTGGTGTAACTAACACAACTTTTTATATACATATATATATACTGATGTTTTTTACATTTTTTTTATTGATGAAATCTTAAGATCAAATATTACAGTATCTTAGTCATGTGTTTTATAATAACTTTTTAAAAGATAAAGTAATAATATCAAGAATAAGAAATATAAAAAGGTATAAGGTAAGCCAAGGAGAGGGATTGTAAAGGGAAAAATGAATACTGTGTTTAAAAAAACCATTCCGAGTGAATTCAGAGTGAAGAAACTCACTCCCAAAAAAAGTTGTTATGCACATATACCTGAATGTTCGAACAAACTATTTTATGATAGCGCATTATAGACTATAAACTATATTTTTCTATGCTTTACTTTGAGTGCATATAGCACGCTATTAGTATAACGCTATACATTATATCAAGCACCACAACTCTACCCTGAAGAGGTAGTGGAAGTGAAGCTAGAGTATCTAAGTATACAGTTCATTCTCACAATTTAGAGATGACCTGCTAGTATCTGCTAAGTTTTTATGTAATTAGATAGCAAACAAGCAGATGGCTCTCCTGATGGAAAGGGAAACCATCACTTATAGACACCAAAGATATTAATGGTGCATTGCCACAGAATACTAGAGACTAACAGAAGTCATGTATATACAAGTAATATACAAGCATTGCACACATAGACACCTCTCACAGAAGCAATATAAAAACTGGTTCAAAACAAACTGACCCGAGCCATTCTGAGATATTGTGTCCGTAAGAGGTGTCTATTTGTGCATTGCTCAAATATTACTTATATGAACATTGAATTCTGTTAGTCTCTAGTATTATGTGGAATTGCTATAGGTGTGGCTGGATGGGAGTGCCACATGCTCAAGTATACCGGCTACCTTACCTTCCAAACCAGAACACGGCAATGACAAGCATTGACACTATTGCGGTAGGAATAGGTAATGGGGTGGTAGCAAATACCCGGATAAGACTTTGCCAAACTCTGCCACCTAGTAAAAACTAAAAACCTATTTAGAAAGAATTACTCCATCCTGAATTTGAGAACAAGATTTAATGCATCCATACCAAAGCTGGTACTGCATAACCATTAAAACCAGGGGTCTTGTAGTTGCGTTGTCGGCCTTTTAATAATGAGTAGGCTCTTTTCTTGAAGATCCCTAAATCGTATCCGTTCAGAATAATGTCTGCTGATAGCTGGTTCCACATAGAAGTAGTTCAGGGCAAAAAGTGCCTCGAGAATTGCACGGTTGTGGACTTCCAGACATTGAGATGGTGAGAAAGAAAATTCGAACGTCTCATGTCTGATGGTGGAATTTTGTGGCAAGAATCAATACAAAACAGTCCCTCGGAACATTCCTCATGATAAAGCCAATAAAAGATACAGAATGAACAAAATAACTGTCAAATGAAAGGACAAAAGAGCTAGCTTTACAGTTTGTTGATCGTTTATACCCTAACTAATTTAACTAAAACTATTAAATAATATGTTAATATTAACATATGGGAGCGAAACATGGGCTTTAACAAAAAATGTAACAAATAAACTCTCCGTATGTCAACGTGCCATGGAAAGGAGTATGACTGGCATCAGAAGGCAAGACAAAGTTAAAAATACCAGTATCAGGAGCAAGACTAGGGTCCAGGACATAACTCTGAAAATAAGGAGACAAAAGTGGAAATGGGCAGGCCACATGATCAGAGGAAAAGATAAATGGAGCAAAATAATCACACAGTGGTACCCAAGAGATGGTAAGAGAAAGAGAGGCAGGCCACAAAAGAGGTGGGACGACGACATTAAACAAGTCGCAGGAACAATGTGGGGTAGAGTGGCCATAGAAAGGCCTGAATGGAAAAGATTGGAGGAGGCCTTTGCCACCTGGCAAACGGACACACAAAAATGGAATAAAAGAACTTATGACTAACTAAAGAAATATCATCATGTCCGAAGAAAAAAGGCTATATTATTAAATAATACATGGGGATATTTCCTAAGACAACATTAACATTATAAAAAAATAAATATTTTCAAATATATATAACAGATCTCTAAAAATTACTGATGTGGAGATGATAGTTTATTATTCACAAAATGCAAATAGATGAAAATGTAGATGCAAATAGTCCAAAATCGAAAATATCTTATGAGTGTGCCGAAATCAGTATCTTTACGCCAATGACAAGAATTCTTAAAATGTAGACAAGTAAAATCTTTATTTTGTAACATAAACTTATAAGGTTAGAACTTACATCCACTTCACTGACGTCATTTTCTTCAGATAGATTAGGAATATGTAGTTCTCCCTGCACCTTATCTGCGCTGCCAGCAAGAAGACCTTCCCATTTCAACTTAATGTCCCACTCATAGAAGAATATTAATTTTCCTTTTCTATTATTTGCAGTAGCCTCTCCATCGATTTTTTCTACTTCGGTAATCTTACAATCTATTCCATTTTGAGCTATTTTTAAATTATTTAACAACTCCTTCAGTCGATCTTTTGACCATGGTCCAGCGTTTTTCTCAGTCCAATGCCAATTGTTTACGTTGGTTGCATCTGGTCGTTCTTCTACAATCCATCTAGGATCCCCTTCCCCCCATTTAGCCATTTTTTAAACTACTTTCTGAACACGAGGTTAAGAATGATTCGTATTTTCTAGACACCAAATAAGTCAGAATCACCTGCGCACTGCTGTCACGATTTTGTTTAATTAAGAGTAAGAATTGCTTATAAAATAATTTACAATAAATGAGATCTGAATAACTTTACCAAATTAAATGTTCAGCGGCACTAGTTTTATTTAATAAATTGAAAACAGAATAATTGAACCACACACAACTGATCCAATGCTTTTCGAGAAAAATCGTCAGAATTCGCATCCATTGACATTGACATAAAGATGTTACCGGAGCATAAATTCCTTTTTCCCACATTTGCATTATTTTCTTTGCTTTTTAATTTTAAGATTAAAAAATATTCAAAATTAAATAAATGTATGATATTTAGTCTTATTATGTTTAATTGCTTAATATGAACCGTTGTAAAATAATTTAGAGTCCAAAAAGGTGATGTCAAAACTATGACATCGCGAGTTCACAGTTTATGTTCACAATGCGAATGTGAATATAAATATATAAATTACTTAAAAACCTACCTAGAAAAAAATACACAAAGCGCATTTTATAACATGAGATAAAGATATAAATAAATAAAATTTAAAACACGAGCATAATAAATGAAATGACTTTTTCGAAATGAACTTAAGCAGTTGGTCCAAATGACCGTTACTGCGAAACGAAACTAAATTATGTGGCCTAAAAGCCCGCCCTAAGGGTGTTTCCTGTGAGATCAAATTCTGGCTTAGGGCAGTATCTTGACGTTGAGTAGGAGTGAAAGTGGCATCATTGAAATGGTAAATTCTACAGAAGTTTATTTGTAAAAAGTAATAAAAAATAACACAATCAGATCAGAAAATGTCCATTTTATTTTCATATTTGAATTTGAATCCAGTGAACTTTCCTCAGTTTTAATTTATAATTTAATACCATAATTTGAGTCGGAGTAAAGTGAACACGTTTAAGGTGTGTAACGAGCTCTTTCTTTTATTAACACAGAAATGAATAAAATAAAACATGAAAAAGGTTATTTTCTTTTATTTATTGGCTACATCCATTGATATATATTCCTATGCTTTATCTCAAGGTCAAGAACTCTATCCTGTTATAAAAATTGTGTATATTGTGGGTATAATAAATAATTTTAATTTACATTAAATCTAATATTTATTTTGACGATAGCCATAGCAAAACAGACTCCTTTATTGTGGGGTATATTTATTACTATCGTAACATCGGTATTGTTTCCGCAAGATTCTAGAAAATCTCGAAGACATGTTGCCAATCTAACAATTAGAATTAATCACAGATAATAAAACCGGATACAACAGGATAATTGACATTTCAATATTGGAAATGTCAATTCGTCATATTTGTTGTCAGTAGGAATTGCGATTAGACTATTGTGAAGTACAAGATCGATTTGAAATAAGCACGGTCGATTTATGCTCTTATAAAAAAACGCTTTTATAGATTTCACAATTATATTATACTTGCAGTAAGTTACTATGTTTACAGTGTTTTTTAAAATAATCAAGAGAAACTTACACTCATAGACTAGTATATAATATTATGCTTACACTCACCCATGACGCGAATTTGTATTGTACGCAAGTATTTGTATTTTGTACTGATTTTTGACATTGTTACTGAGAACCTAGCAGTCTACTACGATTTCAGAATAAAACGTAAGTACGCTTTAACAAATATATTTAAAAAAACCTACATCGAACTACGATTAAGATTGATCAAAATAAGGTCTCAATCGATTTTTTTCACGAAAAGATCCATAGATCGATTTATTGATTTCAAAATCCCTGCAAACATCCAAGTTGACCATAGACAATTATAATGTTGACAGATTTTGCTTTGGATGATGGTTGTACATAGGGATGCACATCACTTATAAAAACATCGATTTTTTCTAAAGTGAAACATCGATTTTAAAAACATCGAAGTTTCTGAACAATACACCGATTTCAACTGTTTTCGATGTTTTTTTAAATTATATTTATACTTGACTTTTATGATATGGTGATCCGTGAACAATGGCTGGCCGATACACACGAGCAAAGCGGCTGCTTTGTTTTGCATGCCTTAGTACTGCGGAGCAAACGAGACGCTATATTGAAAAATCTACGCTTGTGACAGAGAGATATTATGTTATGTGTAGAAATGTGCCGGATCACTAAAATACTAGATCCGCGGATACGGATACGGGTCTTAACTTTCTTACAATTATTTTACTATTCACTCAGGCATTTAAACAATACTAATATTTAAAAATAATAATATCTAGATACATATAATAAAATCGTAGGAAAGTCAAAACTGTACATTGAATATTTTTTTTAAACAATACTTGGGTCTGATCTGATCTACAATCGATATCGAAGCCAAAAATATAGTTTTTAGAATTTTTGTCTGTTTATCTGTATGTATGTCCGGGGTAAACTCAAAAAGTACTGCATAGATTTACTTCAAATTTTGCATGAATATTACTAACAGGTCGGGTCAACATATAGGCTACATATTATCACGCTATCACCTACGGGGGAGAAGCTGTGCGGAGTAAAGGAAGTCCGCGCGGACGAAGTCGCTGGCAACAGCTAGTGATTAATATTTTATAACTTTCTGTAGAAAATATTTCGTTATGTTTATAAGCCCTCGTCGTTTCGGTTCGGGCTCCTTTGAAGAATAGGCCAGTAGCCATTCTGCCAAGCAGATCGTAAAAGGCGACGAGAGTTCCCTAATATCTCGCCCAGGTATTACCTTACATCATACCTATTCCTTCCACATAGCGCCACTGCTCGCCATTGTCGAGTTCCGATTTGGAAGGTAAAATAGCCGGTAGGTTTATGCATGTGGTAATGCCATCCCGCTACACGGACAGCAACATACCATAATCATATTTGGTGTTTATATGCGAAGGTTTCTCTATCAAGAGAGCCATCTACTTATTTTCTATCTAATGAGTGATTGTATAAAAACCGGCCAAGTCCGAGTCGAACTCGCGCACAAAGGATTTCGTTCCATCATCTATAAAAACGCCAAAAAATCACATTTGTTGTATGGGAGCCCCTCTTAAATATTTATTTTATTTTATATATTTGAAGTGAAAACTTCTTTAGGCGCGTTGAGCGTTTTGGTAGAGGGTAAAATCCTCGGTTCGCGTCACCGACATGCTAATGATAATAGTATATCTATAGCTATGGAGAGCCAGACTAGCGCACGCGCAGTAGCCTGTGTACACGTATACACTAATACATCGACTATTTCTGACTGTATTATGTGCGCGTTGGACGCTTTATATAGTTATATAGTTTTAATTACTCTCAACTTAATAGTTCCGTTTTTTTTTATTCTTAAATTGAATATAGAACTAAATTTTCTGCAAATATTTCAAGCGGATACCAGTTGTCGTTATTAAGATCGTGAAAAAACTTGCAAATAAATCACCTTTGTAGTAAGGGGTAATATTACCCCCTTAAATATTTTTTTTATTCTGTTTTTAGTATATGTTGTAATTTCAACTGTCTAATTATCACGGTTCATGAAATACAGCCTGGTGACAGATAGACAGACACACAGACAGACTGAAAGTCAGCGGAGTCTTTGTAATAGGGTCTCGTTTTACCCTTTTAGGTACAAAACCCTAAAGACACATAGATTTATGATTGACAATTTTTTAAGAACTTTTAAGTACTTCGTTTCTACATACCATTTAGGGAAGAATTAGTAACTCAGTTTCTAATAATGTTTAGATATTTGATTTTTGCAAATCCAAACCAGATGTGTTCCTAAAAAATTAGAAATATTTTAAATGGAATTTAAGAGAATTCCACTCTTTATTTAGAATTTTGCATTTGTGATAAAAACTAATAATATAAAAAATCCGTTCAAGATCCGCCTAAAAAGAAACGGATACAGATACGGATCTTCCTCCTGCCTCGGATATCTGCGGCTACGGATACGGATATCCGGCACATCACTAGTTACGTGTGTAGCCGTTGATCACGGACGGGGTGAAACGTCGTTCTTAAAACATCGATATTTGGGATTTCAATATCGATGTTGAAACACCGATGTTTATGAGCAATATATCGGTGTTTGAAAAAATTCGATGCATGCACCAAGGATTAAGTTACATTCTACCCGGAATGTTCACACAAGCTCCAAAATTGTTCCGAAGAGTACCACGACATGGGTGAAGTGTGTCTCTTTCTACTAAATAAAGCGCCAATCGCCATATGTAAGTGAGGCCATGCGTAGTTTGCAAATTACTACTAATTTGAGAAACAGTTTTTGCATCGCATAAGTAATTACGTAATAATTAAAATAAGCACATTTTAGAACTTACTGTGTTAATTACAATACATTTCATGCTAATGTATTTATCGACGTGTATGAAAAAAATGGATTTAACGAATATATAAAAATCTACAATCTGATAGTTTTATTTACACTGACAATTGCAAAAAAGGGACAACATCCACTCTTGTCGTTGTCTTGCTCAGAACGTTTTTCCCCTTCTGTTAAGTACGAAACAAATGTCAACTTTATTAGTAACGAAATAAAGTATATTTTTGTTATTAAATATTGCTTCGTAACAATTCCAGTTATCGTATATAAGTTCCTTGGCATAGACTAGTATATAATATGATTCGATGTATTGTTTATCCCTAGTTGTACCTACATTGTTCAATTTCGTTCTTAAATATTTGAATATTCAATAGGTACCTACGTAGGTAACGTTAAAGCGTATGCAAAGGCATATTTTATTTCATAAAAATAGAAACGTATATAGATTAAAATACATGTTTTCATCTTAGACATCATGCAGTGAGTCAAATAAGACAAACTACATAAAACTTTTTTCTTCCTGCTTTTATATCATGCACTCCATTGGCATTTTTGATGCTGTGGAAGTATACTGTAATATCATATAAATGTTATAGGTGCACGTCGTCATCGGAAAAAAATTGGCCTTTTAATGTATGACGTGCTGGCTGGAAAATGTATAACAAAGAGTATGTAACGTATTTAATATATAGGCTGGCGCTTTTAAGTTGTTACGAGTACGCACTTTCGGACGTAATTGCTGACGTAAAAAGAAATGAATTACATCAAACTACGTGTTAATGAATAACAACTAGGTTAACATTTAACTGCCCCGTTAGTCGAGTGGTTAGCGAAGTTGACTACGCGTCGATGGAGTCTGGGTTTGATTCCCGACGGGGACAAACATTTGTCTGAAGAGCATAGATGTTTGCATTTATGGGTTTGGGTGTTTTTTTTATATCATAAGATAGCAAACAAGCAGTCTCTTGATGGGAAGAGTCAACCATCGTCTATAGACACCAAATGTGTTAATGGTGCGTTGCTATCTTGTGGCGAGGTCTAACGCCACATGCATAAGTTTACCGGTTACCTTAGCCTCCAAATTTTAACACGCCAATGGCAAGCACTGACGCTATTGCGACAGGAATAGGTAAGGCGGTGGTACCAGTACCCGGGTGAGACAATGCAGAAATCTACCACCTAGTAGCCACGATGGTAGTGACTCGCTAGCCAATTGGTCGCCTAAGGAGCCCGGAACCAAAACGGGGAAAAAACATTATTACATATATTTGAGTATTTATATGCATTTCTATGTATTAATATCACTGTGTAATATCCATGTCACAAGCGAATAAATTGCTTAATTTGGGGTTAGATCAATTCGCGTTATTAGGACCAATGATATTTATTAATTTATTGTGACTTCCATCCCCTCTCCTAAGAGGACTGTGCTGAATTTTGTGATAAAAAGTATCCTCTGTCCTACCTTGTAGTATGAGCCTAAATCATGCTAAGTTTCATTTAAATACATGCAGTATATTCGGCGTTATGCGCGGCCTTGACACAGACACACAAACAGACAGGTAAACAAATAAAGAGAGCTGATCGAAACATCTTTGATGTACAGAACTCGCCCTCTTACAGTTTTATTAATTATAAGTAATAATGATAATTATAGATGACAGTGGAAAAATAAATTATTGGCAAATATTTATATATAATTAAAAGCTTGTTAGTAAAAACGTTTTTAATGAATATTTATTTAATTTACTTATTCAGACGTCTGCGTTTATTTAACTATTTCCTATTCAGTAACTACTAACAGCCAGCGCACGCACTACGTTGGCCGTATCGGTACCTATAGAAACTAATATAATATTAATAAAATGATTCCACTGCGACGATTTGGTAGTAAAGTGTGTTTTCTTGGTCCAAGTTTTGAAAGTGTTGTTTTAAGATTCGAAATTTGAATTGAAATTTGTAATAATATTACAGATATTGGAACAATGGCAGCCCCAGATTGCAGCTGTTTTGAAGGCACAGAGGAGTTACAGTACAGAAGCTCCACGACCCTTAACGTTGTTGACTGATGACGAGTTGGCTATGAAGGAAACAAGTAAATATTTTATCATAATTGATAGGGTTCTGTAGTCTGTACAAAAAGTAAAAACCTTTATAATGAGCGGTCAATTGGATTATATAATATGTAAATGATATGTTAAACGCACATCATTAATCCATTATATTGGTAAATGTGTATTGTTTGATTAGCTGATCATATTTTCAGAAATATGGCGCAAATTTTTTTAATAATTAAATAAATCTTACGAGTATCAAGTAGCTAAACCTACTTAAGTAGAGAGTAAAGAGTAGGGATGCCTTTTTGCATATAACATTTACCTGCAAGAAGAAAAGAAAAAAGGTAAATATTGTAATTATAATAGGTACTTACAAATAATTTTCTAAATTGTAGGTACTTGGAAATTAATCAGTCATGTTTTTACCATATCAACTAAGTTTTAATAAATAAGTTGCTATATTTTCTACCGAAAATGTAAGGTTTTAAACTTATGGTCACCTACAGCCAGCCAGTCACCTACTAATAATCGTTTTTTTACTATATAACGTCAGGTTGATTTAATTTTTGTTAAAAATAATCATGAGACCAATAACAATAAGATATTAACTGCTATTAAAATAATTTTTATCTAAATTTTATTAGGTATGTACTTAATCAATATTAGTCAGTCTTATAGTCAGAAATGGAATTGGAAATCACAATTTAAACAAATAAAGGTCAGTGCCAATTGCCGACAAATCGGCCATTCAGATTTACGAGCACCTAGCCTTATAGGCACAACAGACTAATACCACAGAATAAAGATACAATAGTTATTTTGTGCTAATACGCAGTAAAATGACTCCATAGTCCACACTAGAGCGCCCGAAATGTCGCATGCAACGGCACGGCGGGCGCGCGCGTCTTTTACACGGCCGCTCGTCAATTTCGGCAAGACAAAACCTCGCATTGCCACACCACGCGTCGCGGTTATTCGTCATTTGTTCGTCGTTAATTACATTACCTACTTTTATTTTTAATTAAGCTGCTTATAAATTTTTGAAATCGTTACTCTCAAACATCTTTAATTTTGAAATTCCTAAAAACAAAATAAACGTGAGTGTGTACTTATGTACGCACGTAAGAAGTTATACTCCTTTGGCATAAAAAGATAAAATCTTTCATAAAAATGTTATCCTGCGCGTTATCATGTGTTTGTAGAGAAAACGACACTAATAATAGGAAAAAAATATTTAATATATTTAAAGAAAGTTTTATTATAACGCATTATCTAGTTAAATAAATTTTATTTAAGTATCATAAAATAATTATTTGTTCATAATTAAAAATATCAAGTTAAAAACTTCAAAACTAAAATGTTGACAAGCTAATTTCATAATGTCGGTGTTTCGTGACGGTGTCCACGTGCATCGAAAAAAATTACTCTCACCAGTTTTCCCTAGTATGCCAAAAGAAGTATATCGTGTCAAAAGAAGTATAACTTCAAAAATAGAACTCTCAATATAGCGACCAAAATTCGCCATTTCGAGTTTTTCGAAATTTAATATAAGTTTCTTAAGACACTCGCGTCACTGAGATGAAACATCATATTATAACATTTTAAAAACGGTTTATCTATTTAGTAGTTACATAAGAGAACATACGTTTATAACATACGCACATCATACTTACATACTACAAGGCAAACAAACATGGAAAACCCGATTCGAAATTTTTCATCAAAACGAAGCCGTTCACAAAAACCCAGCTTGTTATTAATCAAAAATAAAAATGCTCCTGGGACCACGGTCTAGTCGTATATCATGAAATGATCAGCTAAAACTGACCATATCATTTAAACGTCAACTTTTGATAATATGTCAATCCACGTTTTGTCATATCATTTATATGTAGGATTTCATTTATATCAAATGTTTAATAAAAATTACATATAAAGAAAAAACTTATTTTTGAGTGAATTTCGCAAATTTCAAGAAAATTCACTTCACTTTGAATTTCAATGGGCGCAATGTTATTAGCATGTTTATCAGATTAAATGTGTCTGTCGTGGCCACATCGCAGAATTGCCCACATCATGACATGCTCGAGAATTCCATGAAATGGTGGCATTTTACGAAACTCTTCACTGTCTATTGGCCACATCATGATGTTCGTTGACCAGATCAATAATAAGAAATCGTTTATCGATATGTTTAACTAAACGCGCTACTACTACATGGAATGGCCGAACTTGCGTCTATCGTCACAAAACTTCGTGCAATCGCATGATAATTTTTTTATAGTATAAGATAGTAAACAAGCCGATGGGTCTCCTGATGGAAAGAGTCAACCATCGCCTATAGACACCAAAGGTGTTAATGGTGCGTTGCTATCTTGCGGCGAGGTCTTATGCCACATGCATAAGTGTGATAAGTCTACTGGCTACCTTACCCTCCAAACCGGACACGACAGCGACAAGCACTGACGCTATTGCGGTACGAATAGAAAACGCGGTGGTGCCAGACCCGGGCGAGACAATGCAGAACTCTACCACCTAGTAAATGCAGATAATGACCGGCTATTATCGGCTATTGTTGCATACATTCCGGACTGCGTGTGCCTTAGCGCGCTAATTATCTTCGGAACGATAGGCGCAAGTGCAGGATAATTGATAATATCCTGAGAAATGCTTGAGAATTTCATGAAATGGCGACATTTCATGAAATTTTTCACTATATATTGGCCACATCATGATATTCCTTGTATAGATTAATGATAATTAGTCGTTTATCGATGTGGTAATCTAAACTAGCGACTACTTCATGAAATGGTCAAACTTATTTAATACTAGCAAAAAGCAGAGCTTTGTAAGGGCTCGCAAAGTTATACTACCTAGTAATATTGTTATAAAAGTATTTTTATGAGAATTACATCTTTTAATGTATGGACTTTATTTATAATTATCTAACCTAAAAAACTCAGTGTATTTTCACCTAAACATTACATTTGCATCATAGGCCCGCGTCGTCAAGCTTTGGACTTGGAATATTTGGTTTTTGTTTGTTGGTTTTTTCAAGGAAAAATATGTATTAAAAATGAAGGTTGATCTTATAAAAAACACATTTTTGACATTTTGCTGAAATAATTGTTTTTTTTTTCTAAAATCAGGAAGTTCCTGGTTTTACGTCGATTTACGAAATCAAAATCAAAAAATGTTTTATTTAAATAAACCTTCAAAATTTTTGGACTACGCAGGCACGAAGAATTGACAGTAGACACTCAGCGAATACATTTTTCGAATTTTCTCTCAGAGAAACCCTCGGAGTTCGATTCCAGAGTCAGGCAAATGAAAAAATGTGTTTTTTCAGTTTTCTGATAAAACAACTTTGCCCGGGATTGGAAAAGTGCCCTACTGGCGATAGGCTGGCCACCTATCACATTGTGGGACTTAAGTATATTCAGCTAACCGTGGATGCACACGTTGTACTTCTGCCTACCTCTTCGGGGATACGGGCGTAAATATACCTTTTTTTAGCTTTTTACCTTCGCCCTCGGGCTAAGATTGTGAATTGATCTCAATACAATATAAGTCAATTAATACATCTGTACTGTTTCTCAATAAGCATATTGTGAAACTCTCTAATGCTCTATTTACTCTGTTCCCAGCAAACATCCCTGCTCTAGACCTAAATTCTCCTTGTGTCTCCCACAATATTACTTCGAACTTCACTTGCATTCTCCTTTCAATGATTTTATCATACACCTTCGATGCCAAACTGATCAAACTGATGGCCCTATAGCTATTGCAGTTTATACTTGAACCTCGCCCTTATACGAGGGCACGATAACCGCGCGCCGTCAGTCAAATATGAAAAAACAATTCATGAAGTAGGTAGTCTCTTAATAAGTGCAAAAATTCTAATAGAAAATGTATCTTCTATCAATTTTAACTCGTTAATTTAATAAGAGATGGCGTTAGTAGTAATAAGATTCTAATACAAATTATACCTTCTATTTTTTTATTTTTATAAAATGGTATTTTTATGGTAGATAACAAATCTAGACATGAATATAAACTACCACGTCGAAGCTCAAACCTAAAAATGCGATATTTTTTCAGTAAAATGTACCACAAAAGTGCATAGAAAGTGGCCTAGTGTAGGGCTCGCTTCGCTCGCCCTGAATATCGTAAAATAGTTACATTATCTTTTGATAGAGGCACTGGAAGCGCTTTGTTTATATGTCAACATGGCGGCAGTCCCCTTACCGTGTATTATTTAGTAATGACATGAAAACTATGTTGAAAGGACTTTTAATATTTCCTAGCGTTCCTAGTTTTTACAAATGAGTTAGATTCATTAAATATGGATCTTTCGGCCATTAATTCCTGGGCTGAATCTTTTGGCCTTTTAGTGAATCCTTGTAAATCAAAAGCTATTATATAAGGTAGACGCCAAGTGCTCCGGAAAATTATGACATTAGTTTATGCCAGATTTTTTATAATGGCACCCAAATACCTAACTCTTTCTTCTAACTTTACAAATTTTACTTCGGATTTACCATGGGACAGCCACATAAATTTCATAAGTAAAAAAAAATCATTTTACTTTCCACCCTCTAAATTTGTTAAAAAATTTCCTACCTAAAAAATTTAAAATTTCACTAGTGCAGGTCTTTATCCTTCCTATTCTATATTACGCACATACATGTTTCCTCGATGCTAGTGAAGTGTTTTTGAAAAAACTTGAGAGGCTCCAAAATTCTTGTATCCGCTTTACCTTCGGTCTTCGGAAATTTGATCATATTTAAGCTTTCAGAGACCAACGCAAGTGGTTACCTATCCACTATCGCAGGTATATTATTCATATATTCTTTGTTTTCTTTTTAATATTCTATACAATCCAACTGCGCCTAACTATCTTCGTTATCGTTTTTCCTTTTTGCATTCATCTGATTTTCCACATAGTTCTAACCTTCCTCGTTCCCCGTGTTGATCCCGGGCTCCTTTGTAGAATAGACCAACTGCCGTTCTGCTAGGCAGCTCGTAAAAGGCAACCGATTGGCTATGCGAGTCACTAGCATCGTGGCTACTAGGTGGTAGAGTTCCGCATTGTCTCGCCTGGGTCTGGTACCACCACCTTAACTATTCCTGCCGCAATAGCGTCAGTGCTAGTCACCGTCGTGTTCCGGTTTGAAGGGTAAGGTAGCCGGTACACTTATGCATGTGGTATTAGACCTCGCTAGACAAGATAGCAACGTCTTTGGTGTTCATAGGCGATGGTTGACTCTTTCCATCAGGATCTGCTTGTTTGCTATTTTATGATATAAAAAAAACCTTAGTACCGTTCTTAAATTTCCTGTATCTCACTCCCAGAACTATTCACGGTATTTTACGGTGCATGCAGCTAAGCGATGGAAACTGGCCAATTTATTAAGCCATGGAATTCGCTTCCTTCATGCATATGGTCTAGGCCTTCACTACCAGTTTTTAAAAAACGTCTAAAAGAGTATTATCTGACACTTTCTTGATTTTAATAGTTTTTACTCACTACTAAGTTGTAATAGTCGATTTCCTTTAATATGTATGTGTTTAATATATAAATATGTTTAGTGTATGTGTATATATGTACGAGAGATAAGTTCACCTTTTGTGCAATTTCTTTTATCCTTTTTCGTGTGTATTTTTCATTAAGTCTACATTAAAGTATTAGATAAATAAATGTCTGTTGTATTAAAAAACAATAAACAAGTTACCAATATAATTGGGTTGTTTGAAATAGTCTATTTAGTTGCAAACATTATGAAAAGGCACCATTTCATGAAATTCTCGAGCATTTCATGATGTGGGCAATTCTGCGATCGATCTGGCTACGACTTGTCTACTGCTATGATGAGACACAAAAACCTAACGATATCAGCGCCTCTAACGGCAGATAATGTAACTATTTTATAATATGATCACTATATTATTATGTTTGAATATATAAAAATAAATAATAAATATTCACGGGACAAATTACACTTACTGATCTAACCCCAAATTAAGCAAATTATTTGCTTGTGATAACACGACCCATCCACCACCCACAACACCTATAACACCCATAAGGGTGTTAGTCAACGATACTAATACATAGAAATACATATATAAATACTAGAATATATTTAATAAACATCCAAACCCGGAAATACAAACATTTATGCTCATCCCACAAATGCTTGTCCCCGTCGGGTATCGAACCCGAGCCCGGTCGATTGCGTAGTCAGGGTCGTTAACCACTCGGCCAACGGGGCGGTCGGTTGGGGTGGACGGATATCATGATTCATGACATAGCTATTCGTTTATCTGTTCATATCGTCAAACGCCGATTAATCATTGTTCTGGCCAGACCATTTCATGATGTGGACAGTGGGTATTTTACACTTCATGAAATACAACCGTTTCATAAAATGTTCGGTTATATCATCAAATGATCAGGCCTATGATCTGGTCATATATGTATATGTCGTGGCCCCATTGTAGAATTGCCCTTTTCATGAAACATTCGATCATTTCATGATGTGGCCAACTAAAATTGACTAAATAGTAAATCGTTAACGTTCCACGATTTTACCATCCACAATAATTGGCCATATCATGAAAATATAGTATCCATTAGATATTTTATAAAATTCCAGAATCATTACATAGTATAAAACAAAGTCGCTTTCTCTGTCTGTCCCTATGTCCTTATGTCCCTATGTATGCTTAAATCTTTAAAACTACGCAACGGATTTTAATGCGGTTTTTTTTAATACATAGATTGATTCTTGAGGAAGGTTTTAGTGTATAAACCTTTCCGATATTCCCACGGGAACAAAAGCTGGGCGGGTGAAACCGCGAGCAGGTCGCTAGTATGATATAACTTGCTCATTGATTTTTAAAGGAGACAGACATTTATTAAAACTAGGAACGATAGGAATTATTTAAAAGTCCATTTAAACATAATTTTCAGGTCGTTACCAAATAACGAACGGTAAGGGGAGTCGTCATGTCGATGTAGTGGACAGATCGTGGCCCACATCATGAAATGCTCGAGAATTTCATGATGTGGGCAATTAAAATAGACTAGATAGTTAAATTATTAACGTTCCACGATTGGCCATATCGTGAAAACTGAATTTCCATAAGATATTTCATAAAAATACAGAAAATATTAGTATAAACTTGTTAATTATTTTTGAGTACGACATACATTTATACAAACTTTCCTAGTTTGTAGGAAAGCTAGGAAATAATGCCTTTCAACATAGTTTTTAAGTTATTAATTACAAAGTAACACACGGTGAGGGGATTTGCCATTTTGACCAAACAAAGCGCTTCGAGCGCCTCTATCGGTAGATAATGTATCTATTGTACAACTTTGACCATTTAATAAAGTCGTTGCGAGTTTAGATTACCGTATCGATAAACGACTTCTTATCATTGATGTGATCAAGGAACATCATGATATAGCCAATGGATACTGAAAAAATTCATGAAATGCCACCGTTTCATGAAATTCTGGAGCATTTCATGATGTGGGCAATTCTGCGATCTGGCCACGACATATATAATTGACTAATAACAGACTAATGACATAAATTGATCTAACAACACAATAAGCAAATCATTGTGATGTGGGAGTTAGTCAACGATACTCATACTACTCTTTGTTAATGGAGGGGATGCGGGATCGACTTCACCATTCTACTGCTGCCCACCCAACAGCTATCTGTAAATGCGGATGCAACCCGTTATTTTTTATTTTCATGCATGTGACGATGTGCTAAGATATTAAGGCTCAAGGGCCTGCGTGCAATAAGTGATGAATCTCCCTAGCTGAGCATAAGAAGTGATGTTTTGCAGATCTTCTTATTGTGGATAAAGATGGGTGATATATGCCCTTCGTCGTCTCATCTGGAATCTCATCCATCCTCCGCTGCCGCATCTGGAAGGCCTACAAATCTTCTTTTCACTTCCTCTCTGCCATCAAGGACTGTGACATTACATCCCTTACATCGTCATACAAGGAGAGAACAGCCGTCCAAGACTTTTCACTCTCGACCATGGCTTCGAAGATGGTCGTGAGTGAGAGCTCCTCTTCGGCGACGTCACGTAAGACATGATGATGTGTCGTCCACACTCCACGGTGCACGCTTAATCAATGTGTGCCAGGTTGTTTTTTCAACACCACCACAGTGACGCCGTTGTCAGTTCCCGTGTCGCAATTTTGCACAGGTGCTTTCCAAAGCAGTCGTGCCCAGAAAGAATCTGTTTAAGCCAGAACGACATACGTCCAAGTTATTTGTTCAGCCATTTTTCTTGGATAGCCTCTATTGTCCAATGGCCAGCTTTAGATGCCGTGAGCCGTTCCTTCCATCTCCGGATCGTAAGTTGCCTATGTTAGGCCCTCAAGGATCGTTATTCACTCGACCAAATTAGCACCTATGCTACATAATTTACATATTAATATACATTTCATAATTATTCAAGTAAATTAAAATATACATAATCTCGTCAATTCCTTTGCGGGTTAGGCGGAATCTACCGAACGTTAATAAGTAGGCGTCTATTCACTACAGCTTACCAGTTTGTTATCTGGTGAAATGGGCAGTAACTTTGATCGCATTTGTCAACTTTTTAAAGCTGTTAAAACGACTATTACTGGTTATTTACTCCATATTTTTAAAATAACTTTCAGATTAATATATTGATCGATATAAAAATCGAATTAACTCTTCAACTAAGAAACTGCGTCAAATACCGTAAGTCGGGACAAATTCGGTTGATTTGTTTGGGATATATCAATGACGAAAATGTTTTAAAAGGGTTTTTTGACAGTACTTGACATTTTTCCACCAAACTGTTTTGTTGCGAAAATAACATTTTAGAGCTCAAAATTTCTTATTGTTGTTTAGGGTACCAAAACACATAGGGTACCTAAACAACAATAAGAAATTGGAAAAATATATAAATAGAAATCTTGTTGAAAAATTTCCTTTATATCTTTCCATATCTCGCCAGCACTCATTGAGCGATAAATCTTCAACTCGAAAAAACCTTTAATTCAACCTAAGAGCTTGCTAGGTCTGTCAAGCTAGCAGAATTGATAATTAAAATTTTAAAAATGATTGTCAAATTGCTACCTATATATTTTTACATTTAATTAAAATTACGTGTTTTAAAGTATGTATTATATAATATCACACATACACAAAGCACATGCGCACCCACACACGAAATACATACACACAATGACCCATAGACGAATATGCATTAATGCATTAATATATATATATATATATATATATATATATATATATATATATATATATATATATATATATATATATATATATATATAGTGTGTAAAAAAACCTGTCCGACGTCAAAGACATTATTTGGTAGCTTAATGCAAACATATCTAGTGACATTATTTTATGGATATATAAATTTTCAAATTTTCAAAATATTTGCTTGATTTAAGGGGAAGTTGCTCAATTTTAGTACTAAAATGAGGCACTTTAAACTACGATATTTTTCTTATTTTAATAAAAAGAAATATATATATATATATATATATATATATATATATATATATATATATATATATATATATATATATATATATATATATATATATATATATATATATATATCTGGACCTCTGTGGTCTAGTGGTCCAGCGTTGGAGTTGACCACATGAGGTCCCGCGTTCAATTCCCGGGTCGGGCACTTTAAAAAAAAGTGTTTTAGTGTTTTTTCAGTTTTCTGAGAAACACAAAGTTGCCCGGGATTGGAAAGTGCCCGGTTGGCGATAGGCTTGCCACCTGTCACATTTGTGGGACCAAGTATCTTCGGCTAATCGTGGGTGCACTTGTCGTACCTCTGCCTACCTCTTCGGGGATATGGGCGTGAAGATACTTTATATATATATATATATATATATATATATATATATATATATATATATATATATATATATATATATATATATATATATATATATATATATATATATATATATATATATATATATATATATATATATATATATATATATATATATATATATATATATCTATATCTATATCTATATCTATATCTGTAACACACAAAGTATTTAAATAATTTGGTGTAAGATGACCCTAATCACACATTTCTGATTTATACCATATTTAATTACAGGATGCAAAGGTTAAATTACATTTACAAGGTGACAAGCCTATGTTATATATTGAACACATTGACGTGGTAATATTATACATGTCAATGATTGAACAACATTGATTGCGTGAATTTTCACTATTTCCCAGACGAACTGTCAGGAAGATGACGTTTCAAAATTCCAACACATTTAAATGTTCTACATTTAGATTTTGAAAGTTGGTTTGAAAATGATTTGACTATGATAATACCACAATCTATACATATAATAAAATCGTAGGAAAGTCAAAACTGTACATTGAATATTTTTTTTAAAGAATACTTGGGGCGTGATCTTCAATCGATATTGAAGCCAAAAATATAGTTTTTAGAATTTTTGTCTGTTTGTCTGTATGTATGTCCGGGGTAAACTCAAAAAGTACTACATGGATTTACTTCAAACTTTGTATGAATATTACTAATAGGTCGGGTCAACATATAGGTAGGCTACATATTATCGCGCTGTCACCTACGGGGGAGGGGCTGTGCGGAGTAAACGAACTTCGCGCGGACGAAGTCGCTGGCAACAGCTAGTAAATAAATTAATAAATAAATAGACAACATACCAGGGTTGCTAACCCTTTCGGGAGTAATATATGTCTGTATATGTATATACAGACATATATTACTCCCGAAAGGGTATATAATAAATCCATGCTAAAAAGTAGAGTTTAGAAAGGGATATCGAAATTTGTGGCTTGAAAAAGACCTGTCTGTTATTTATCCCGTATTATCGTATATCGCAAAAAAATGATTTTCCATTTTCATTCCTGGTGGAAAAGGGTTTCAGCGTAGTTTTAAAAAAAAACATCGTCAATTTAGTAAATTTTGAGAAAGATTTGAGATTGAATCCTACTTAACTGATGCTAAATGTTGAAAATGTTATTGTTAAAACGTCAAATTAATTATGCGTTCCATAGTTTATAATTGCTTTGTTATTTTATATAACAAACGCTAAATTTTAGTTCAGTAGGTTTTAATCTGAATTTAACTAATAAATATTAGCCAGTGACTTTTAAATTTTTCACACTACACTTCATGGTCGCCTCTGCGGTCTAGTGGTCCAGCGTTGACGTTGACCACATGAGGTCGCGGGTTCAATTCCCCGGTCGGGCACTTAAAAAAAGTGTTTTTTCAGTTTTCTGAAAGTTGTCCGGGATTGGAATGTGCCCGGTTGGCTATAGGCTTGCCACTTATCTCATTTGTGGGACCAAGTATCTTTAGCTAATCATGGGTGCACTTGTTGTACCTCTGCCTAGCCCTTCGGGGATACGGGTGCGAAGATACTACTACTACACTACACTTCAATTACAAAAATTGAGAAAGTCAATGTGTTCATAAATGTTCAATAAAATGTGTTCCTCTCATAACGCTCGTTTATGTGGTGTGTTGTAAGATAGACTATGGACTCATCTTCATTTCAGCAACGGTTACGCAAACTCTTCTATTGTAATACCGGAGTTCTATAGTGGTTGATACCCTGGACTCCACTCGTTCTGGCCGGGCTATTCTCGGGACTCATATTCGTTTCAGCGACGTTTCTATAGGGTTACGGAAAATTTTCTATAGGGGTATTGGAATTCGATAGTAGTTGATACCTTGCACTCCACACGTTCTGGTCGGGCTATATGCTGGATTCGTTTCATTTTCTTTTCAGGAAATGGTTTATCCCTTTTAGAGTTAGGGGAGCTCTTCTGTAGTGACACTGACGTTGTATTGTCTAGTTTTAAAACTTAATAAATTTCGCCGTGTTGGTCCCGGCCTCCTTTGAAGAATAGGCCAACTGCCGTTCTGCCAGGCAGGTCGTAAAGGGCGACCGATTGGCTATCGAGTCACTACCATCGTGGCTACTAGGTGGTAGAGTTCTGCATTGTCTCGCCCGGGTCTGGACAATATTTATGTTTCTAGTATTATGTTTTCTTCATAATCTTCAAACATTTTCGGCAGGCTCGCCATGTAGTGTGAGATTATAGTGTTGGGAAAGGAAAAAGCCTTGTGACGTAGATAAACACTTTATATTTAAGTAACCTCCATTATTATTCAGTTAAAAGTCCCTTAAACCAATTGATACACATATATTTATAACTAGCTGTTGCCTGCGACTTCATCCGCGCGGACTTCGTTTACTCCGCACTGCTCCTCCCCCGTAGGTGACAGCGTGATAATATGTAGCCTATATGTTGACCCGAGCTGTTAGTAATATTCATGCAAAATTTGAAGTAAATCCATGCAGTACTTTTTGAGTTTACCCCGGACATACATACAGACAAACAGACCAACAGACACACAGACACACAGACAAACAGACAAAAATTCTAAAAACTATATTTTTGGCTTCGATATCGATTATAGATCTAGCCCCAAGTATTTAAAAAAAAATATTCAATGTACAGTTTTGACTTTCCTACGATTTTATTATATGTATAGATAACCTAAATCCATGTGTCAGTAGTGTTATAAAAGTCTTCTTTAAGTCTTACTACTAAACATTTTTGGCACTAAAATTTTCTTGATTTATTAAAAACACGAGTTTTATAATTATTATCCATTGATATAAAAAACCCAAGATGCACAGTCCCGAACAAAACTGACACTCAGTGTCCTTAACTTCATTTAAGTATTTATAGATATGGCAAAAACATATGTCTTTGCATATCCAACCTTAAGTGCGAGAATTATAGTTGTTTTTACAAAGAAATGTACGAAAAGTAATAAAATTGACAGTGTCGTGACCGACGCGATTCTATTTGAAATGAGCGCACAATTTAAAATTGTGCGCTCATTTTCGGAGGACGTTTTTGAGACACTGATTGTGTATCTAGGGTTTTTTATATCAATGTTATTATCAATGTTATCTATATTCTATGTATAACACCAGATTTTCTGGTCTATCTTATAAAGTTGTGATTCTTGACAATGTTTAATGCAGTACGAGTGTAGCTAGATCCATTTTACACCGCCATTCTGCTCTGAAAGTCTAATATCGATAGAGATCAACTTTTACTTTTGCTAATTTTCTTCTAAAAGTAGTGGTTTACAAGAAAAAATGTCTATGAAAAATGAAAGTAATCTTATAAAGAAAAGCACATTTTTAACTTTCCGCTTCTTATCTTTAAATCTTTTTTTTTTCTTAAATCGGGAAGTTCATGGTTTTACTCCGATTAGTTTTACTCGAAATGAAAATTAAAAAAATTGTACGTGTCAGCTCCGACGCACGACTGGAGTTTACTCCTTAAGTACGATTTTCAAAACAGACGCAAAAAAACGCACGATCTAGCTGCACTGCTCACACTAAATTATAAAGTTGCGCACCAAAAACGTAACGAGGTCATTCGTTCAGTAGATTTTACTCCTCACATTTTTCTCACACCGGGCGCCTTATATCAAAAAACCGATTCTTAAGGAGTAAACTCAAAAAAAATATTTTATTTAATTAAACCTTTACGGAGCATATGTAGCAATTTTATTAAAGATTTTATTGTAGTTTTATCAGTAACTGCTACTAAAAGCGCTGAATACCCACCACCTGGTATATTTGGGTTAACATTAATTGCGAAATTTCAACCCTCCTGTGGCAGCATAAACCTCGTGACTCACTGAAGCTGTTAAAAAATGTGTAAATCGTTTAAAAAAAAGATGAAATTAATTAAATTTGCTACGATCCGCGAACTATTCTACGTGTTTTTCGCTATGGCACCAAAAAGAAAGACGTCGGCTTAATGAATGGATAAAACTCACCGATAGTCCATATTAAAAGAAGACCCCAGCGGCACAATTGTCCAACCATGTCCACCATACCTTTTACACTCACGTCCCACGCCGGCACCAAGCACAAAAGCACACAATTTATGTACGTATTTGAGTACGTACATAAATTGTGTGTTTTTATACGGTCTTCTTTTTATACGGACTATCGGTGAGTCTTATCCATTTATTAAACTAACGTCTTTCTTTTTGGTGCCATCGCGAAAAACACGTAGAATAGTTCGCGGATCGTAGCAAATTTAAATGAATTTCATCTTTTTTTTATAATGTATTTCCGAAAAGTAACGCCCGAATCAATAAACTATGTAAACCGGTTGACCCTGCAGACCACCCCGGAAACTTCCCGCTAAATTAAGCCGCAAAGAACAAAGATATAGATTTTTTCAGAGTTTAAAAATTTAAATTTTGTTAAAAATAACTAGAAATTAGATTTTTGAAAAGCTATATATTTTAAAAAACGATGATTGATTTCGATCTTTTGAAAAGCATTCAACGCAATTTTTAAGATGAAAAATATTTTCTTAACTACATAATAGGTTGAAATATGTCAAAGAAATGTCAAAAAACTATTTTTTCAAAAATGTTTATCATAGAAAGTCTCAAATAAATTGACCTATTTTTATTCAATTTACGGTATTTGATGCAGTTTTTTCTAAAGAGAGAAAAGCTGATTACATTTTTAAAACAATTGGTATATTAGCCTGAAAAATCAGGTTGAAAAATGACGAAGACATGTCAAAAAACTATTTTTTCAAAAATTTTCATCATTGCAAAATCTTAAATAATTTTTATTTATTTTTTATTCAATTTACGGTATTTGACGTACTTAGTTTTTTAAAGAGAAAAGCTGATCACATTTTTAAAACAATCTGAAAGTTGTTTTAAAAATATAGAGTTTTGTTGTAAACAACAAAATATAAATATTTGAAAAGTTGTAAAATGATTGATTAAAAGTTTTTAAAATTATGTCGAAATGTTTTTTTTTCTAAATTTTTCCTCAACGATTTCTACGGAACGGAGAAACTGATTTTGACGCAATTTATACATTGGACGCAGTTTTTTGAGGAAAAGAGTTGATTAGGTAGGTTTTGTAATCGGTTGGTATATTATTCTGAAAGTTATATTAAAAAATACTATTTCGTCAAAAAATTTTTGAAGTTTTTTCAAAATTTCTCAAAATCTGCTGGACTATTCTTGAAAATTTGAACCAATTCAGTTCAAATTAAAAAAAAGCTAAGTTGAGCGTTACCCAATCGAATGCCATCAACCGTGTTTCGATCGGTCAAGCCGTTAAAAAGTTATGATATGTTTACATACACACATATACACACACCACGCACTCACACATACATACATACATACATACTGTCATCGTGAAAAAAGTCGGAAACGGTAGGTATCAAGTATTCCTAGCAGCTTATATTTTTTGTATCACCTGGATCCCCTGATTGAAAGATATGTTCATTCATTAAGTTTTTTTAATATAACCGGCGTGTCATGAGTCAAGAGTTGAAAAGCAGTGGCTAGCTAAACACTGAGTAAATCCTGAAAAAGTAACTTACTGAGTTTGTCGGCAGTGATACACATCACCGCGTTTCACCTACCTGATAAAGACTGCTTCTTCTTGCTATATTACTGAGAACAACAGATTTACGTGCTCTTCCGAGGAGGACATAATACATCGTTATTCGACTCCGGGCCACTAAAGAGATTTCGATTTTCATAGCCCCAAAAACCTTCAAACTCCCTTGCCTAACCCAAAATCGAATCTAAGACCTCACGACCTGAGTTAAACAGGCTAACCACTAGATTCGTGAGGCAGTGTTTATTACTAATGAGTAGATGGCTGTGCCTCACCTGGGGTCGGTATCAACTCCTCACCCATTTCTGCGGCCTGCCGTAATAGCGTTGGTGATAGCACAAAACAAATAGGCACAGAAGTCAATCTACATACAAAGGGCGCTCGAGCCTCGCACTCATAGACACCTCTCACAGACACGATATCTCGGAATGGTTGGAAAAAGTGCAAGTGCGAGTGCCACCAGCTTGAGACACGCGTCAGTGAACTTTTTTGTACAGAAAATTTCTAAAAGGTACAACAATAACATTTGTATATTTGTTACTAGCTGCAGCGTGCAGCCCGCTGTATTATATTTTTTTGCCAAATCCCGCGGGATCGACTTATTTCTCCGGGATAAAAACCTGTGTTTTATTCTAGGTCATAATCTATCTGTGTGCTAAAATTCATTCAAATCCGTTCAGTAGTTTTTGCGTAATTGAGTAACAAACATCCATCTAGCCAAACATCCAAACTTTCGCATTTATTATATATCTATAGAAATATAGATTATGATATACATTTCCATTTTTCTTGTTTTATTCTCAACAATAAATCAAATACCTAGATATGAGTGCCACTACCATTTTTTCTGCGCAGAGCCAAAGTTGATAACCCTAGCGTGACCGCCGAACGCAGTTATGAAAATTGAAGTAAATACAATATGAGATTGACTTCTGTACCTATTTGTTATGTGGTGATAGCAACTGTCGTATTCCGGTTCGTCTTGTCCGTTTGTCTGTCCTTCAACAGCTTAGCTCAGAGATTGTTAGTATTATAGTATTAGAAAGATTTAATTTGGCATAAACATGCATATACCTACATACTGGTCACGCAGACAAAATGGTAAAATAAAATCTTGAAAAACATTTGTTGGGGTCTCTCTACATGTAAAGAAGCGGTGTTTACTTTTTTCTTGTGCACCTAATGGTATGGGCTATTGTTGCTTCCCGTGATCTTAACTAAAACTGTGGGAGTTTGGGAAAACCCACATTTTTTTGATTAATGGAGCCGTTTGTGAAATACATAATATGAAGATTTAATTTGCTAATTTTTGTAAGAGTAAAGTGTCCCCCCTACCATCTAAATAGTTGTTTCTGTATGTGTAAAAAAAATCCACAGTAGTAGGATATATAATGAAGCTAAAAGGAAAACTATTACAGCTGAGTAGCGATAAGTTCACGAGTGGTGGTTGACAAACTTACATAATGTACTTCAAGTCGTAAAAGAGGATACATCCACCAGTGCCTTTGAAAAGGTGAAATACAATTATGTATAAAAAATTAAAAAAATGTTATTGTGTACTACGGAACCCTACATTACGCGTGGCCCGACACGAACTTGGTTAAATTGTTTGTTTTTATAATAATTACATGTTCATTCCATTAACATTACTTCAACCATTTGAGGCCAACAAAATAATATTTAATTTTGTTTTAGTAAGAAAGCTCGCGACGGAACAAATAGCGCCACTTGTGAGGAAAATGGAAGACGAACAAAAAATTGACGATAGTGTCCGACAATTGTTGTTTGACAACGGGGTAAGTACTTCATCAGCTACATATCTCATCGATATGACCCAATAAGTACCCAATAACTCTAACGGAACACAATATGATCACACGATACACCCAAACTCGCAACATAATCCAAGACCCAGGTCTAGGACCAGCTGAAAGACATAACAATGCCACTAATCCTTAATCGCAAATCCCACCCTAAGTCAAGGTTCGATCTCACAAGAGACACACTTAGGGCGGAGTGCGTGTAACCCCCAATTTCAAACACTGGCTGAGCACTCTATTCACCCCTCATGCCTGATAAAGCTGTGAAGACCAATAACGCCAGCAGCAATTCAACCATTCTGAAAAAAAAAGCTACATACTATTTTACGGTAAGGGGCCATTCATAAATTACGTCACACGTTAAGGGGGAGAGAGGGGGTCAAAGAAATGTGACATTGTGTGACATGGGGTAGGAAGGGGTCCCAAATTTTGTAACATCACATTATTTCAAAATATAATAGCTGTATAGATAAAAATAATCGAAGGAGATCATTTTTCCAATGTAAAATTGTAAAATATGTGACAAGGACGGGGAGGGGTCAAAAAATCATGAAATTCGTGTGACGTTATTTATGGATGGCCCCTAAGAGATAGGAATGTAGCAGACGGTTCTAATATACTAGGTGGTAGAAATCTACAACTGCTCACCTGTAAGAGGCGGTTAGGGTAGTGACAATTTTGGCCAATTGTTCTCCTATTACGAACTGCCTTACACAATGATAGATAGGTAATTCTTCGACGGGACCGTTGATTTAGTAATAGTATGATATTCTAGTCTAGTTATTTTGACCTACAATTATTTTAACTTCTATCCTAAGTAAATAATTTTGACACAGCTGGATTTAAAATAACGACGTCCCAAGTCGAGTGACTGTATGACCATTGAGCTACGTGTCTGTATATTCTTAACTCAACTGGCTTGCACCCTCAACTTGAAATAAGCAAAATATATATCGACGCTATAGCGGCAACAATAACCTGCAGGCTTAGGATAAGCAACACGATAAAATTTTATCGACCTCGTTTTCTCGACTTTTATGTCACTTTCTCGATTCGCTAACGCATTTGACACTTGATTCGACATGATACTTCAAAGGAAGAGAAAATGATCAATTTTACTCGACGGTAGTTATTTTCTCTATCGATCGAAACGTCTTGCTGTCATTTTATCGATTTGTCATTTGACACTTCGTTAAAATTTGGTTAAAATGTTGATAACCTTATCCATTATTTCATATTATTATACTTTAATTATACAATAATTACAAAACTTTTTGATTTCTATTCATTTTATTAAATATAGATTTCGGTCCAGTGTTGGCAGTAGTATGTATGGCAGGCAGGCAGGCAGTATGGCATATATGTATTTAATAGTGGTGGCAGTTCCATATTATACCTATTATGTGCTAAATATCTACGGTTAACGGCAAGCCTGCAAAATACAAAGAAGGCACATAGGAAATTTGTGTGATCTTTTTACACAATGGACGGAGCATTCCAATCACTGTAGCGCTTCAATAAACCCAATAACCATGGCTCTCTAAATAATATAGACCCTTGTGAATTTTGAGGTTTAGAGCCACATACCGATCAAGGCATGCCTCTTTAGTTAAAGGTAAGTGAACATAAGAGACTTGTAATTCAGTTTCTAGTAGATATGACAGCCATCCAACTTCATTAACTGTAATAACAGAATATCTTTGTAGTAAATACTAATTTTACTTAGGTGAACTCAATAAAGTTATATTTTTTCAAAAGTTATCTGTAATTTTTCGAGTTTCTTTTTTAAACAGTTAATATGTTACATATACATGTCAAGTGTATGTTAAATTTCAGCTGGATACAAGTAATAATCCTTTTCTTGGTGGTCAACTTTTCACAATACTTACAGCCACATACCAACAAACAACAACAATGCTCACATCATAGAATAATGATGCAAATGTGTTATTCCTCTAAGGCTTGCATTGATTATGTATTTAAGGAGTTTTTACTACCCATTCAAGTTATATTTAGTCAAAAAAAGTATTTGTTTTAATCAGTTGTGTTCAGACCAAGTTCCATGTATGATTAACATACTACTATGATGAATTATTTTCTGTAATATTCATAACTTAAAATATCCAATATGACACATGTAGTTCTCAATTACCTAGGTACCTACATGTGTAAACATTATTATTTTATATTTGTCTACATTTAAAGATAATTTACCATACAGAAAGTTAGTCATTTCTTGTTATTATTGTTTATTACAATAATATATGTCAATAAAAAATATAATTATTATTTGCAGATAAGACTTCAACTGCAGAATTTTTAATATTACTGACAAATATCCTAGAAGAACAAATGATGCCCTCATATGGCATAATTGAAATGGATGAAATGCGAAGACTACATAATAGAAGATATTGATGGATCCTATGTATACTGGTGCAACTTGCAAAACAACGGAAACCATTTTCTTGCCTCAAAAGCCTTAAAATTACCTTATATTTGTCCTAATGTAATAAAGTATTTGAAAATTTGTACAAATTTTCAAATACTTCTATTGATTTACGTCAAAACTAGCTGTTGCCCGTGACTTTGTTCACGCAGACTTTGTTTACTCCGCACAGCTCCTCCCCCGTAGGTGATAACGTGATAATATGTAGCCTATATGTTGACCCGACCTGTTAGTAACATTCATGCAAAATTTGAAGTAAATCCATGCAGTACTTTTTGAGTTTACCCCGGACATACATTGACTTTCCTACGATTTTATTATATGAAGGTATAGATTACAAGCTACAGAACATTTAATCCGGCCTCCAGTAAAGTTGTGTCATTGCACTTGCACAAGTATACGTAGGACCCTTCGATATGATAATTACAAGTATTTTCTTTTAGAAGTGTTAACTTTGTTACTTTTGTTGTTGTTTTTTAATCGAAGTGATTTTGGTAGTAATAATACTTAGTGGATTATTGGTATAATAAAATACTTTAGTGTTGTATAAGATTTATTTAAAAAAATATATACTCTAGGCAAACCTATCTAAGTATTAAATAATTTTATATAATAAAAATGAAACTTATAGTAATCAATGACTAATTTTAAGTATAAGTTTATTGACACACTATTCATAGTATTTAATGTTTTAATGCCAAACATAGATTTTACTATATGGAAAAGTCTTGAGAAATAATTTTTATTTTCTTTAATAAAGTTACAAAATGAATAAATCACACAAAATACAAAATGAATAATTATAAAAAGTGTGTAATATGAAGCAGTCTTGTAAAGAAAATTAAATTTGAGTTTTAAAAAATATACAAACACATCTACTTTACTAAACTAACAATTATTATTAATGTTTGTACTTCTCAGAATAGATAATTTTCACAATTTATCACCTTATGACTTAAATTTATTAACATGTATCTTTGAATTTTCACTAATGTAACAAACTTATAGAAGATTACACGCACTATATTAAAGCTATTATATTTTAAATTTAAATGTTTTCTACAATTTAAATATCTCTTGTTATCTCGCATAATTAATCAGTAATGAAAATTCAATATCAAAAATTAGTTTACTATATAGTATGAGTAGTATGGAATTTCACTTGAAAATAAAAAATTAACAAGTAAAATATTTTTTCCTAAGGTAACATTAACTTTCTATTAATTTAAATTTTAAAAATTACACATATTAGGAACATTAAGACTATCATGTTATAAACTTAATTGTTTTCTACAAATTAAAATTTATTTTTCAATCTTGCACAACCATTAAAAACAGCAAGAAAAATATAATATTCAGCATTAACTTATAAATCTTCTTAATCAACAATTTCAAAAAATGTAATAAATTGAAAGGCTTCTTTATTCTATTTCCATTACTCGCTGTTTAGTCAACCTGTAAACAAATATATCTTATCAAAATGTTGTTATATATGTTTACTTAATATATTTTTTGTCAGTTAACTCAGGACTTATGACTCCAGTCTTGCATGTTTCATTTTGTGTAGTGTTATATAGATTTACATTATAAATTATATAATGGGGTCGAAAAAACAATTGGTTACATTTATAAAAGGGAGTGAAAGAAGCCTACACTATTCTCCAGAGAAAGCTTCTCATATTATTTAGGATTTTTTTACAAGAATCAAGTTTTTGATATAATCTTGAATTTATGATATTAATTTTGTAAAAAACCACAACTTTTACAATGAAAGAAATATATTAAAATATGTTTAAAATTTGATTCTTTCAGTCTACCTTGTTAGATGATTTGTCATGGAGATATGTATGTAAATAAATACTAACACATTGTTCTATTGTTTTCCTTTCTTCCTCTAGAAACTATAATGTATGAAGTATTTGTAGAATATATGGTGTTATATTATGCTTTCCCAATATTAAAGACTTTAATCTTTGGTGCTACAAGTCTAGTCCATGAATCCACCATGGCGACAAAGTTAATTTATGCTTATTACTTCTTATCCTGAAAAGAAAATCATAATTATTTTTAATAACCTATATAGGCTTTTAAAAAATATAAGTATAAAGAAGTACACTACTTACGTTTTATTTTGTGTTCCCATTTCACATACCTAACACAATTTAATTTTGTACTAGAATCGGAAGAATGATGATGATTTTAGAGATGTGAGAACCAAACAGTATAAATCAATAATTCCTTGTATGTAATGGTTAGATAATTAATTAATTTATAATTAATTACAAAATACAAATTAGTTAAAGTACAATACTTTTTGACGTAATGTAAATAAACTTTTAATTTTTCGTATAGAGAAAATAATTCTACGAATTCTCGTGCTACTCAGTATTCATTGTACTCAGTGTTACCAACTCTATTCAAAATTACAACTACTTACAAAGTTTTCTACAAAATTCAGTAGAAAACTATATGTAAAATAAAAGGTTAATTTAAAGCTGGTGCTTATTTTGTATTATTTAATGTTACTATTAATAACATATACTCAGGAAAAATAATACATAAAAACATATTATAATAATCAAAATATTAATTAATCAATCAAAAATAACAAAAAAATCGAGTGTAGCTCACACTCGTTTTTTTCGTTGAAAGTAAATGTAAGAAGACAAAATAAAATAAAATTTATATACTCTTTGAGTAAGTCTTTGAATCAAAGAAAGATAAACTGAAAAGTCGAAGAAAAATGTTTTTCGTTCTTGAGATGTTAATCACAGACCGTGGTCCCACAGACTAACTTTTTTTTGATTAACAACAAGCTGAATATTTGACATTTGTGAAAAGCTTCATTTTGACGAGACAACCGTCTTTTCTATTTTCGAAAAATCTCGAATCGGGTAACTAATAAAGTTAATGCTGCGAAGACATTGGGTTCGATAAATAATAAATATTTATTAATAACAATAATTATTTTTCGACTTTAATCTCTTGATTATATTATGAAAACTACGATGAAACTTTTGTCCTACATATTTGATGATTTTTCTGACAATCCCACTTATGAGATTTTTAAATTGATATTAATGAATTTAAAAATAACCTAATTTTCTCACAACAGCTTGTTAATTATTATTGTAATTCAACGGTAACTTTGTCATACACGTAAAGTGGAAACTTTTCTTAGTCTGACACTCTAAAGTTTCCTTATTTTATCTACCTTTATTAGTTACCCGATTCGAGATTTTTCAAAGATAGAAAATATGGTTGTCTCGTCAAAACGAAGCTGTTCACAAAAATTCAGTTTGTTCTTGGAGACCACGGTCTAACAGTAAGTCTTAGGTTGGATTGCTTGCATCTGGCTGATTTTTGGAGCTATTAATAGATAACATTATTTGTAACATAAAATACTGTGAATTGTATTCTGTTCTATCTTATTTTCTAGTTGGCTATACATTTATGTGTGTTTATCGTAATGCATTTTCGTGTCATTGTCAAATCACAACAATTCTATGGAAGTTTCTCATCAAAAAAATTAAACAAAAATGTTGATTGATTAGTCTAAAAGAAGATATTAATTTACTCAATAATGTTAGAATTTTAATTGAAAGGAATACTTATAGTGGAAAAAAATAGCTTGTTAATAATAATTGTTACGCACTTTTACGCATAATTAGTTACGCAGTTATACACCCAGAAATAAATACACGCTGGCATCTTAATTGCCCTTTACATTAAAACATCTTATGAATCATAATTCATTGTTTCAGTTTTATAGAATAAAAAACTAGTTTTGATGGTCAAAACTAAAAAGAGAGAATAATTCAAAAACCTGTAAAATATCTTTAATTACAATTGTAAATAGGTACGGCTACACTAGGCTTTGGTTATATTTTCTTCGACTCTGACAAAGAAGAGAAATGATGACAGGAAGTTATAAATGTAAACAAAAGCTCATAATGATTAACACAAGTTAAATGCACCAAAGGTGTATCTTAAAAATCAGAATTAGTATAATATCTATGTCTTCTAGTGACAACATTTATTTCTCTATTTGAGTAAACTTTTTGTTTAATTTATCTCTGACGTTTTAAATGTTTATCGTGGCATGCTTAATAACGTCCATCGAGATATTAATAAATGTCAAGCAAACGTCACTTTCTCGATCGATATATATCTCGTGGTGCTTATCCTAAGCCTGCTGGACGAAACATTACAGAGAACTCTACCACCTACTTAGTTAGTAGTCACTAACTAGGTGGTACTCACTAACCACGTGGTGGTGGTGGTTTGCCTTTGATTTGAAATGCCTTTGATTTTTACAAGAAGGCAGATGATCTATTCTTCGAAAGTAGTCCACATCAACATGGAAAGAAAAACAATTCATATTCGGATAAAGACATATTCAGAGTGCTAAGTGTGAGTTTTTCTTTTCACATTCAATCGTGAGCGCGTTTGGAGTTTACTAGGAATTTGTATGTGATTTGTACAGCGCCACTTAGTGGTAAACGTGAGAAACCAGTTTACCACTAGGTGGCGCTGTACAAATCACATACAAATTCCTAGTAAACTCGAAACGCGGTCACGATCGAATGCGAAAAGAAAAACTCACACTTAGCACTCTGATAAAAATATGTACCTAGCCTTTGCCCAGACTTAACTACAGCTATTTTTCCTAAGGGAAAAATCAGTGGTTTCCATATATACATACGTAGCGGGAAGTTAAAAATACTTTGTATCATTTACGCCTTTACAATGTGTATAACATTGTGTATAATGATAGGCTTTTCAGTTTTCCGATAAAAACAACAATGCCCGGGATTGGAAAGTGCCCGGTGGGCGATAGGCTGGCCACATATCACATTGTGGGACCAAGTATCTTCGGCCAATCGTGGGTGCACTTGTTGTACCTCTGCCTACCCTTTCGGGGATACGGGCGTGAAGATACTTTTTATAATGATAGGTAGTATTTAGGAGATTATTACAAAAAACAAGTAAGAGATCAAATGCACAAAAACAAGACTAAATACGCAAGACCAAGACCAAGACCGAACATGCAAGACCAAGACCAATACCAAGATTATCCGAATCTCGGTCTTGTCCTTGCTTTGCTCATCACTAGACGTCATGATATCACAGGTCATCAAACTGCGGCCCGCGGGAGACATTTGTGCGACCTGCTGATGATATTTGTGCGGCCCACGACAAAGCAAATGGGAATATTATAACATTCCTTAAATTCCTTTCTTCTCAAATTTTTAATTCATTAACTTTCGTTCCTTAAACTTTATTTATTTATTTACTTTTATGCACTAAAATTGTACAATGGTTAAACTTAATGCCATAAAGGCATTCTCTGCCAGTCAACCAGCAAGTGGAGCAGAAAAATTTCAAGAGGGGGTCCAAATAAATATTTTAAATTGAAACAGGAAACAGTATGATGGGCTAAACGGAACAAAAATATAATAATTACTAGGAAATAGAAAATATAAATAGATATTTACATAAACATATATTAATAAACACGTAATAGACTATACATATATATACATAGCACATATAATAAACAAAATATTGAACTAAGCAAGTAAGTATAACAAAATTATTTAGTAATGTCTGTCGGTAGATAATTTCAATTTCTCTTAGATATTTTGTTGATAATTAACACCGAAAGCTAAGTGTTAAGATAATGGGTCGTCAAAGCACGCTTGAAAGACCACTTAGAAGAGGACCTAATAACGTCAAGTTTAAGAGAATTCCAAAGCTTTTTAATTTTATGCTCCTGGTTACTATATTTCATTCGCTCAAAGGTTACGAACCTATAATACTCCTTCATAAGCATGAAAGGTCATATCGTCGTATGCTATTTTTTTCTATCTATACTAATATTATAAAATTGTAGAGTTTGTTTGTTTGGTTGTACGCGGTAATCTCGAAAACTACTGAACCGATTTGAATAATTCTTTTCGCGTTGGATAGCCTGTTTATCGAGGAAGGTTATAGGCTATATAATATCTTGCTACGACCAGTAGGAGCGGAGTAAACAAAGTCCGCGCGGACGAAGTCGCGGGCAACAGCTAGTCATTGAATAAAATAAAATTATTATAATAATTTACGTTATTGGGTACGACAGGAATAGGTAAGGCGGTGGTACCAGACCCGGGCAAGATCTTGCAGAACCTTATCTTCTAGTGGTCGCGATGGTGACTTTTATATTTCGAACCACTTGGAAAAACAGCAGATGGTATATTCTTCAAAGGAGGCTTCGATCAACTCGAGGCCCCACCGTTCTTCATTCTGAATAAGCCCTATCGCGGCAGGATTTTTTTATCTTTAGTTATTTTAGTGACACTGCTATAAAAAATCTAAATCTAAAAATTTGTTTTAGTCATCCTAATATTGCTTATTTTTCACAGTTGATGGGCATAGAAACTCCAACAGAATACAGTGGATCTGGATGTGGTTTCCTCACCATGATGCTGGTGATTGAGGAGCTGTCCCGGGTGGACCCCTCGATCGCCACGCTTGTAGATGTCCACAACTCCATGATCAACTCACTGTTCATGAAAGTTGGCACTGAAGAACAGAAGAAGAAGTATTTGCCTAAATTGTGTACGGAATATGTAAGGAGCTGTTTATGAATATTATCGGTGTAAGGAGGTCTTGTAAACGAATCCTAGTTCGGGCGATTCGTTTTAAGTAAGTTTTAATTTGTCTGGAAAATATGACATGCCTGAGGAAATATTATGCGCCTGATATATTGACAAGGTTGCCGACACTTGATATATCGTGGAACTTAAAACTTTTCTTCATTCATGGATGTACTAGAAGCGCATCTGGCTACTTATTCGAAGGGTTGTACTAGATTATTAACCCTAACCTCCTACACGAAAATAAACGCGTGACTGAAGAATGATGATTTTTTTCGGTATCCAAGTACATGTACTAAATTTTGTAAGTGTAAATATGTTTGTATGTTTATATATTTGTATGTTGATCCCCGAATTTCTGGGGTATCAAAAGCTATATCGAGATAATTCTTTTTGTATTAAATCAGGTATTTTCCAACTTATGGAATGGTTTAAATTTTATTAAAATTGGTATAAACATTTTTGAGATATTATTCTTTATTATTTACCGCTTTGGCCATTAAAGTTTTATGACTTAAAATAATTATATGCATCTGAGTAATTTAGATCCATATTAAAATAACAATTCTTTTTTTAATATAAACGGGTCAAAAACGCGTACATACATAGAACTTACATGTAATGCTCGACGTTTAGGCCAAGTTACATTGACGTCACGAGCGGAGTGCGGACCACGGTCAATGTAACTTGGCTGAAACGTAGAGCTTTACTAGTAAGCTTAACATATTATGTACGTGTTTTTGACCCGTTTATATTTAAAAAAATGATTTATTATAGTAAAACCCGTTAGTTTAAGAAAAAACAATTCTTTTTTAACTCATTTAATTGATACTATATTTCTTTCTTCTTCCCATTTTATATTCATAACGGAAAAAAATCTTTTCGTTAAATCGAAAGTTGCAGCGATGGATTGTTTAAATCAAGTAGTATTTTACTAGGTGGTAGAGTTCCGCAACACCTGGCCCGGGTGTATGTTACCACTGCCTTACCTATTCCCGCAGCAATAACATCAATGCCGTATTGTCGTATTCTAGTTTGAAGAGTAAGGTTGCCGGTAAACTTATGTATGTGGGATTTAGACCCCGCCACAAGAATAGCAACGTACCATTTACATCTTTGGTGTCCAAAACCGATGGTTTCTCGTTCTGTCAGGAGAACCCTCTGTTTTATTGCTATTTGATGATTTAAAAAAATAGACAAGAATACGCAAAGATCAACATAGATGGCGTTGTAAACGCTTGACCCAAACATTGCAGCTATTTTTTTGTTGAAGTTTTTAGTAGATTTATTAAAAATATATTTAACGCGATCTGTAAAACAGCTTAAAGAAAACCTAAAAATAAAAGGTGCATCTGTGTAAGGCAGTACAACAAAAAAAGTACAACTTTTGATAGTAAAATGCATTTCAAAAGATTTGTTTTAACTCTTCATGTGTATCAGTAACACTTTTAGCCATCCCATCCATAAAAACTAACTTAATTTTTGTATCTGTCAGACATGACTTAATTAAGGTTGTGCCATCCAAAAAGTAAAGTAAAAGATGTCTTCTACAATAGTAAACCAAAGTGTTTTTTACAGGCTTACTGGAACTACAATCTATGTAATCGAAATCCTCAAAATGTTTGTGATATGACCTCTAATTGTCACCAGCTTTGAAGCTTTTTCTTTTTATTGCTCGTTCTCATAATCTCCTTATTTTTGGGTCTTTTGGAAATAGGTGTTTTCCATTCTCGCCACTTGACACACAACATAGCATTTTTTATAATTTATGTAAAACAAGTAATAGCAAATTTTTTTCTGTAATTGACAGATGGTTTGGGTCAAGCGATCACAGCGCCCCTAGTGGCCAAATTATGCAGAATTCTTGTCCATTGTCACATCATGGAACTTAAAATTGTTGGCTATTCACAGGTGCACTGATTGCGCCTCTGCCTACTTATTCGAGAATAAACATGTGAGAACTATGGGGTAGTAGGGTTGCTTTTTTGGAAACACATAGCTTTTTTTTAGAAAATCGTAAAATATAAGATTGTTTTAATTTCAGTAAAATAAACTAGCCCCAATATCTGATTTAGTCGTATAGCGGTCAGGTTTCGGTATTGGCCACATGAAGTATCGGGTTCGATTCCCGGGTCGGACAATTCTCAAATGTGTTTTTTTCCAGTTTTCTGAGAAAAACAAAACTAAGTGTCTTTAGCTAGTCGTTAGTGCACTTGCTGTGCCTACCTTTTTTTAGTAAAAGAACCAACCCTTAAAATATTAGTTAAAGGTTGTATGAAAGATTATATTGATGATTTGACTCTATTTGCGGGCGAAGTTGTGCGGTTAGATAGTATTATATTAAACAAAAATAATTTGCATTTACAGCCAGGCAGTTTCTGCCTTTCAGAATCGACATCGGGTTCAGATGCTTTTTCGTTAAAAACTGTAGCAAAGAAAGACGGTAATCATTACGTCATCAATGGATCGAAGATGTGGATCTCAAATTCCGATAGGGCTGGAGTATTCCTCGTGATGGCGAACGCTGACCCGTCTAAGGTATGTGTATCTTAAGTAATTGATATTATGATAGGAACGGCAATGGCTATTAGCTTTCTATATAAATATATTTTTTAAAAAAAACGTCTATTTCGTTTGGTCCAGACTAGACAGTCTACTGATGTTCATTTGTTTACCACGATTCACCGATTTGTTGGCTGGTTAACACTGCGTTAATCCCCATTAATAAACGTTGTAACGAAGATCCTTGCATGATTCTTGAGCGCTACGCTACGGAGTGGGAATTACCTTGCTAACGGCAAAATAAATCGTATTTTTTACATCATAAGATAGTAAACAAAGAGAATAAGATAGTAAACAAACAAAAGAGAGAGAAGAACAAAAATCTCCTGCTGGAAAGAGACGACAATCAGGCGATAAACGCCAAAGATGTTAATGGTGCGTTACTTACGACGGAACCTTAATGCTACATGCATAAGTTTAAGCACTGACGCTATTGCAGCAGGAATAGGCAAGGCGGTGGTACTTAACCCGGCGAGACGATACAGAACTCTACTCTACCTTGTAGCCACAAAGACAGTGACTCGTATAGCCAATCGCTTGCCTCTTACGAATTGCCTGGCAAAACCGCAGTTGTTCTGTTCTTCAAACTGAGCCCGGACCAAAAAAAACCGGGGGAAAAATGACGTATGTTATACGTTATACCTACTATTGACATCTTCGCAAGTCAAAGTCAGCACCAAGGAAGTTACATTCTTCCCGGAATGTCCACACGCGCTTCAAAATCGTTCCGAAGAGTACCACGACATGGGTGGAGTGTGTCCCTTTCTACTAAATAAAGCGCCAATCGCCATATATAAGTGCGGCCATGCGTAGTTTGCAAATTACTACTAAGTAATTCTACTAATTTGAGAAACAGTTTTTGCATTGCACAAGTAATTACGTAATAATTAAAATAAGCACATTTTAGAACTCACTATGATTATTAGAATACATTTTATGCTAATTTATTTATCGACGTGTATGATAAAAAGGATTGAACGATTACCGAATCTGTAAAAATCTACCATCTAGATAGTTTTATTTACACTGGCAATTGCAAGAAAGGGACAACATCCACTCTTGTCGTTGTATTGCTCAGAACGTTTTTCCCCTCTGTTATGTAAGAAACAAATGTCAACTTTATTTGTTACGATATAAAGTACATTTTTATTTTTCAAATATTGCTTCGTAACAATTCCAGTTATAGTATATAAGTTCCTTGGTCAGCACTCAAGAAACGTGACGATAATATATTTGCAAAAACAAAGACCAACAGCTCATCCCAAGCAAGGGGATGTAAACAAGTCACTACTAGACTGAGATTTTTATGTATTTTACACTTTTCATCGTCAACACTTGGTGAAACTCCATCTGTAATTTTGTTAATACACTTGTATTGTTCCACAAATCACTTTAAGTTTTAATTAATATCGCCAACCGGCTTCGCCTTTTACGGCATCTTCAGGGCCACGAGACTTCAGGGCTATGAGATTTTTATTTTCAAAGGTAACTTCGAAAACACTCAATAACGCTTCTGTCTGGCCCGGTACGAACGATGAACCCGGGTCTCATTATCTGGGTCGATTAGGCCACGAGGCACCAATCAATAAAACATTACAGCCTTAAGGCGAGGAATCGCGACAAACGGGAAAAAACTGGTTTGTTAAATCACGTTTTTTTGTATTAATTGTTAAATAACAAATTTACAAAAATTACACGACATACCTGAAGATATTATCCAAAATATCACGTAGCTCTATTGTTGTAGATCATAGTTTTAGGCTTAAAAATGTTCAATTTTCATACGATCTCTTCTTAAATGTTTTTCCAGGGTTACAAAGGTATTACATGTTTTATCGTGGAGCGTCAGACCGAGGGACTGAGCGTAGCCAAGCCTGAGAACAAACTGGGTATTTGCGCATCCAGCACATGCATGGTACATTTCGACAACGTCAGGATACCGGAAGAAAATATCCTTGGAGAATATGGACACGGGTATAAAGATAATTTAATCTGTTTTAGGCGTAAAATTATAATTAATATACTTAGTATTTTATAACATTTATATAATTAATATATATTTATTATATAATATATATTTATACAATAAATATTATTTTGAATTTAAGCATACATTTAGAACGGCCCATCAATGTTAAAGATAAATTTGTAGAATATGTCCACAGCTATATCTAGGCAAACAAATAACATTTTTGAAAACACACAATGAAGATGAAATTGAAAGGAGACCAAACATAGCCTGGAAGAAATTTTGTTCGCTCAAAGAAATTCAAAATTAGACCACTCAATAAACCTTAAGAAAACAGTATTAGACATCTGTATACTGCCTTGTCTACTGTATGGTTGCCAAACTTGGATATACACGACAAAAGCAAAACAAAAGAACTATGGAGAGAAGTATCCTAAACATATTAAGAAAAATACAAAAAGTCAGGAGCCAAGTGATCAGGCAGAAAACAAAGTTAACAGATGCCCTCACATAAGCTCTTAAATTGAAATGGCAGTGGGCAAGTCACGTATCAAGATACACAGACAGCATGTGGGCAATCAATACTACAAGGTGGAAAGGGTAGGGAGACCGAAAAGACGATGGGCTGACGACATAACCGAATGAATAGGAAAATACTGGCAAACTATTAGCAAGGACAAAGATACGTGGAAAAGACTGACCCAAAGAGGGGTCCATATCCAATAGCAAAAACTAACTCTTACTGACATTTAAACAATAAGCTAGACATTAATAAATAAATAAACACTAACAAATAAATACCAACATATGAAAAGGAAATCAAGGATAAGGAAATACAGGCTTTTTTATTTTTATTTTATTTAAACATAAAAAAACTAAGACGTAATATCTTGTCCATCGTTCTAGAGAAGTGCGATGACAAAGTCATCCATATAGAGACGATGACATTAAAAATATGGCCATATGCAAAGGGTCAATAGACTATTAATGGACATTTCCATAACTTTAGACAAAATGACAGAATAGCAAAGACGAAAATCTGAATAGGTTGCAGAATTGCAGTTTTTAGGGCGAGAAATTAATTTGGCATCTTTCTATACCTCTGGATATAGTACAAGTATTAAGAAAAGCATTGAAAACATGATACAATATAAGGAAAATAATTTAAGGATTGGCAGAATGATCTGTTACAATGAAACAGTCGGTGTTCCTTAAGGTGGTGTTTTATCTCCATTACTTTTTACGATCCACATCAATTCAGTCACAAATCATTTAACATCCACCTCTCACATATATACAGATGATCTTCAAATATATATACTCAATCTAACACTGAGGACCTTTTCTTTGCAGTATCTCGAATAAATAATAATTTGGTTGCAGTGCCTCTATGGATTAAAAATTATGGCTTGACTGATAAATTCGAAGTAGCCCCGAGTTATAAAATTGTCAATGGAGCAAAACAAATCTCAAAGATTTTTGTGTAGTGCTCACAAGCAAATATTCGTAAGAGACCCAGCTTTCCCCGTGTTGGTCCCGGGCTCTTTTGAAGAATAGGCCATCTGCCGTTCTGTCAGGCAGGTCGTAAAAGGCGACCGATTGGCTTTACGAGTCACTACCATCGTGGTTACGTGGTTACGTACGTGGTTGGTTAGGTGGTAGAGTTCTGCATTGTCTCGCCCAGGTCTGGTACCACCGCCTTACCTATTCCTGTCGCAATAGCGTCAGTGCTTGTCATTGTCGTGTTCCGGTTTGGAGGGTGAGGTAGCCGGTAAAATTATGCATGTGACATAAGACCTCGCCACAAGATAGCAACGCATGGTGCGTTGCTATCTTACATCTAACATCTTTGATGTCCATAGGCGATGGTTGACTCTGTCCATCAGGAGACCCATCTGCTTGTTTGCTATCTTATGATATAAAAAAAAGCTTTAGGTGTTGATTAGCTTAAAATATTTTGGACTATTTTGCACCCATGTTTACAGTTTCCATCTGGTGAGCTACAATTAAAGTTATCATTCTGAGATCACCAATTAATCTCACTGTTTTGATTTCGACAGATACAAATACGCGGCTGGTTTCTTGAACGAAGGTCGTATAGGAATCGCAGCTCAGATGGTCGGCTTATGCCAAGGCTGTATGGACGCCACAATACCTTACACGTTACATAGAAAACAATTTGGCAAGAGTATTTATTCTTTTCAGGTAAAATAGTAAAATTAAGAAAGTTACTAATAAGAAAAATGTAAATAACAGTTATCGATGAGACAAGGACTGACATACCTACAATGTACTGATGTGGAATAATTTTGGTACCAGGTGAAACCAAGACAATGGTACTTCAACCAATCACCATGACAATAGACGTTTTATTTACCAAAAATAGACAATACTCCGTGTTGGTCCGGGCTCCTTTTGAAAAATAGAGCATCTGCCGTTCTGCCAGGCAGTTCGTAAGAGGCAAACGATTGGCTATGTGAGTCACTACCATCGCTTCTACTAGGTGGTAGAGTTCTGCATTGTCTCAAATGTATATAACATGTTTGTATTATCTAATGGCAAGAAAGGTGTGAACGTTGTATATAAAGATATTTTGTAATATATTAATTGTAAAAATAAAAGAAGTTGGTAAAAATGTAAAAATTAAAAATTTTGTACCCATATGAATTTAGATATTCCAAAGATAGCAGGAAATCTTCATGGTATAGGGAAAGAGGAATTGTTTTACTCCAAATTTAACGCGTGCGGGCCACGGCCAGTAATGAATAAATCAAAACGACTGGATCGATTTTAATAATTTTTTTCACTGAGTGACATAGGCTATATATTTTATACCCTACTGTCGTGTATTAATTTTATAACATATTTTCAACACAACATTTTGGCTGTTATGCCAAAATATTACAATGAATTTGAAAAGTAAAGATTCATATATCATATTTCTTAATTGTCTTTGTTTGTAGCAAAGGGTTGGCATTCATATTTTTTAGGAATATTTTGGACTTTCTCTACATTACTAGCGGCACTTATTTCTATCAGTTGTAATGCCGTAAATTACGTTATATTAATATATGGCTTGAACTATTAACGGTTCTTTAACGATAGTGAAGTTTTTTTTTTATTTAATAAGATAACAAACAATCAGATGGGTCTCGTGACGGAAAGAGTCAACCAGCGCCTATAGACACCAAAGATGTAAATGGTGCATTGCTATCTTGTGGCAAGTTCTAATGCCACATGCATAAGTTTATCGGCTACCTTACCCTCCAAACCGGAACACGACAGTGACAAGCACTGACGCTATTGCGGCAGGAATAGATAAGACGGTGGTACCAGACCCGGGCGAGACAATGCAGAATACTACCACCTAGTATAGCCATGATGATAGTGACTCGCATAGTCCATCTGTCGCCTTTACGACCTGCCTGACAGAACGGCAGTTGGCCTATATTTTATAGGAGCCCGGATCAACATGGGAGAAATAATGCCCCCTTTTATTAATTTTTTTATAAATATATATCAATACCACTTCTGTTTAGTTACAGGATAGGGGAAGTGAACCGAATATATTATATGCATTGATATAAAAAACCCTAGATGCACGGTCCCGAACAAAACTGACACTCAAAAGTGTCCCTAATTTCTTTTAGATAGTTATAGATATGGCAAAAACATATGTCTTTGCATATCCAACCTTAAGTGCAATACTTATAGTTGTTTTTACAAAGCAATGTACGACGATTAATAAAATTGACAGTGACGCGGCCGACGCGATTCTATTTGAAATGAGTGCACAATTTAAAATTGTGCACTAATTTTTGGAGGACGTTTTTGACACACTGATTGTGTATCTTGGGTTTTTTATATCAATGATTATATGTAATAAAGCCAGACCCTAAAATATAAATGACAAAAATCTATGCTTGTTTACACAGATGTCTGTCTCTAGTGGATCAAACTCGAGTCCCTCCTCGATTGGTGTCGTCAAGCGTATACGCTACCTATTCAGTAGTAAGTACTTAGTAGTCAGACATTTCGTAAAAGGCGAACGATTGACTATTTGCGTCACTATCTCAGAAACATTCACAGTCGAGGACCCTTGGAAAAATTTGATTGGAAACATTTAAATAGACTCCGTCTATGAGTTCTGTTATGCATTCGATTTACGATTCGTTTTATGTATGTGTCAGTCACGGGTAAATTCTATAATTCGTCCGTACACAAATGGCATCGTCAGATTAAAAAGATGAATACGTTTTAGAAAATGTCTTACGTCGAATGTAAAATGTCGTCATTATACAGTGTGTAAGAAAACCCTGTCCGATCCGAAAGAGCCATATAAGTCGGTTAAAGGCATTACTGAAAAAAATATTAAAAAGACTATTTCAAAAAATAAAAAATATATAGTTTTTTTTTACTATTCGTATTTTTACTTATATTTCCCTAGAGTTAAGCAAATATTTTAAAAATGACAACACTTTGTCGCTGCTTGTTTCGTTGTTTCGTTTTGGCGGCTTTCGCACAAAAACCGCGCGTTCGCGTGGTTTAGTTTTTCGGCTTTTTATAAAGGAATTTTAAACGCACCGCGCGGCATTCTTTGATAGTAGAATTTATTTATTTGTAGGTGTTGTCGTACTTAATGTATGAAAATACCATATAAGATTACTTTTTATTGGGGAACCTAATTAATTAATATCCATAAATTAATTACAAATATGTAACCGTATTACGGTACCAAATAACACCTTTAATTATCCGACAGGGTTTTCTTTACACACTGTATAATACACGGAATTACATAATGTGCATGACATTTTTACCGCCGAGGTTAAAGAATTGCCGCGGCATATTGTTTAAATTATTTGTTACGTAAATGGGTTATTTCAATACATATATTATGTTTATTATTATGTGTTTGCACGATTACGGGGTCCTTAGTCGTTCGCACCGCGAGCGGTTCGGACCGCGGCCGCGGCCGGTGTGAATTGCCCGATAGCTCTTTTGGCATGGGTCATTTCGCACCGCCGCGCAGTGTTGGAGCGGTGCAAATCGCCCAAGGTATTTTTTGAAATGTGTCGATTCGGACCACGAGGCGAAACGATCATATGCTCTTTTCTTGTTTCGATTTCTACTTATATCAATTTAAAGATCCCAAATATCATCTATTCACTGCACAGCGCGGGCGGTGTGAATCAACCCAATACAAATAAGCTCGACTCTTTGGCATTACGCAGAGATGTAGGTTCACTCTGCGTCTTCTATCGTCTTTATCATGGGGAGTGTTCCGACAAGTTCTTTGGAATAATTCCTGCCACCGAATTCCACCATCGGACATCGCGTCAAAATTTAAAGTTCCATCCTCACCATCTCGATGTCTGGAAATCCACAACTGTGCGTTTCTCCCGACACTTTTTGCCTCGCACTCTCTCTGCCTCTGTTGTGGAATCAATTACCGGCAGGGGTATTTCCGAACGGATACGACATAGGGACCTTCAAGAAAAGAGCTTACTCATTGGTATTGCAGATGTCCATGGGCGGCGGTGATCACTTACCATCAGGTGCACCTCTTGCTCGTTTGCCCCCTCTTCTATAAAAAAAAAATATATATTGCGGTCCGAAATGACCCATGCCAAAAGAGCTCTTGGGCAATTCACACCGCGGTCCGAACCACTCGTGGTGCGAAACGACTAAAGACCCCGATTACTCATGTACGCATTGTGATTTCGATTCTCGAATAAGTGATTACAATGTATTCTTTTTGAGAAATAAATGTCTTTAAACAGACTCCTTATATGAAAAAATTGGTAAAATCGGAGCATGCGCAATGTAGATTTCCGAAGTTGCCCATCTCAAATGTTTTTATGAGCTTGCCAATGTATTGTTTGTTTGAGTATTACAAAAGTTTGACAACCGTATATGTAAGATTACCCGGGACTCGAGAATATAGGATTTAAGCCAAATAAGCTTATCACTAGACCAGGATTCTGTCGGCACTAGGCAATTTACTCGTTACCCTTGTTTTACTCATATATAAAACCTTCGCATATCACGACATAAGGAGTTGAGCGTAATGTAATTGTTCCCCCGTCCAGGGAATCAACTACCAAATCGCCCACCTGCAAACGCAGCTGGAGGCGGCGCGGCTGCTGACGTACAACGCGGCGCGGCTCAAGGAGCACGGGATGCCCTTCGTCAAGGAGGCCGCCATGGCCAAGTATTTCGCCTCAGGTAGACTATTTTTATACGTTTATCTTGTATTCATCAGAGGATATCAAGCAAGCAGATGGCTTTTCTAATGGGAAAGATAATTGTATATACTCTATAGATAACAAAGATGATAAGCATGCGTTTCTATTCGTGTGGCGAGATGGTATTTATTTTATTTAATCTCTTTATTGCACAAAATATACAACATGCGAACTTAACGTCGATAAACATTTTCTTACCGTTACCTTATAGTAATGACTAGGGGTACGTAAATTTCGCAAATAAAAAATCGTGATTTCGCATTGAAAAAAACTCAAATTTTTTCGCATTTTGTTTTTCGCATTTATTTCGCAAAAACAAATACAGTGTTAAAAACTCAATTAAAGACTAGCATTGTAATTTCTACATTTTCATCTTTCATTGTTTGCCTGCGATCAGTTACGACAATGTTGTAGATACTAAAGTACCTCTCGGCATAAACACTATTGACAGTGCAATTGAGACATTGAATAGCTGCTTTTGCAAATCCTGGGTAGCAAGATTTTGTTCGCTCCTCATCTACGCAACAACTCGTGTCGTCTCTGTCTGTTTTGAACAGAGTTGTAATAATTGTTAGCGCGTCTGATCAACATTTGAAAGCACGTAACGTTAAAAGGTGCGAAAGTATTTAATTTTCAAATTTCGCTTTTATCGCAAATAAAAGGCAGATTTCGCTTTTATCGCATCTATTTCATAAAAACAAAATTTACGTACCCCTAGTAATGACGCATGCATAATTCCTTCGGTTATACTGTAACACAAAAGTGATAAGCATTGACGATATTGCGACATAGAGTTAAGGCGGTGGTAACAACCCCAAGCGAGAAGATGCGGAACTCTACTAACTAGTAGGCATGGATCATTTAACACTTAACATATTAAATTTCGTACTAAATTATTTTAACATTTAACAACTGTTATTTACATATATTAGCAAATACTGTTAAAAGTAATTTTTATGCATCACTAAAATTACCAATAACTTGATATATGATAATAATGTTGTTAACAATATTTGAAAGAGCGTTTTTTTGCTCGCCAACTTGATTTATCGTAATACTGTTATTAAAAATATTTCGAGAGACCGTGATAATAATAACTGTTAAAAGTTATTAAAACTATTCTACTAGAGGACCTCTTTTGGTAGCTTCGTGTTTTTACTGCTTCTAATGCTTATTATATATAGGCTACTGATATAATATAACATAAATAAATAACTGTTAAATATTAATTAACTTTAACAACATAACAGTTAATCTCATTTAACAATAATTTCCATGCTTACTAACTAGACGACTGAGTCGTATTATTTTCACACGTTTGGCTAATCATTCGCCAATTACAAGCAGTCACGCAGGTAGGTACTCGCAGGTAGATATTCGGTACTCGTTTGTTAAAAAAAACAGGCTATAATTATTATTAGATATCTAGCATGAAATTAAGTTCCTATGGGAAGAAGATCCATTTAAACTTCAATCCTATAATTCTAATATACTAAAAATCCTGAAAAATAATTCTTTTTTTATATCATAAAATAAATAATCAAACAAGCAGATGGGTCTCCTGATTAAAAGAGTTAACCATCGCCTATAGACACCAAAGGTATTTATGGTGCGTTAGTATCTTGTGGCGAGGTCTAATGCTACATGCATAAGTGTACCGGCTACCTTACCCTCTAAACCGAAACACGACAGTGACAAGCACTAACGCTATTGCGGCAGAAATAGGTAAGGCGGTGGTACCAGACCCTGGCGAGATAATGCAGAACTTTACCACCCTGCCTGACCCCCACTTCACTAAAATAAATTTAATGCGAGCGAAGCCGCGGGCAATAGCTAGTATATTTAATAATTCTATTATTAAAATCATATCCTGAACATTTTATTTATCTAGTACTAGCTGACCCGGCAAACGTTGTTCTAACTTTTTAACTACTCTTATTTTTTTAAACTTTTTATTATTATTTATTCTAACCTTTTAAACCTTCTCTGGACTTCAACAATTAAGCAAGTTTTATTGAGACTAACGAACAGCAATTCTTAGTCGCACTTGCGTCTATCGTCACAAAGCTTCGTGCAATGACACGATAAATGCAGATTTAACTCTTCCAGATTCATTACTCTTTTAACAATATTATACAGTGTTTAAATTAAAAAAAAACGCGTCCGATCATTAAAGGCATTATTTGGTAGCTTAATAGTACAGACCACACAAATACTATAGATACGGTGTTGAGCGCAAAATGCGTTGCCGCTCATATGAGCAAATGTATTTAAATGTCAAACATTGTGCCACATATTGTGCCATTTTATCGTGTCGAATAAAAAGCTAAGGCCTAAGAAATACCTGGATTAATTTTATTTCATCGGTAAGTATTATAACTCTATATTTCTGTGTGTAAATGCAAGCGACACTGACAACCTAACAAATTAGCTTGAAAGGCTTATCCAGTTTAATCCGTGATCCAAACCCAAATTATCATAGGTTCCAAAAAAGAAAAGGTAAATAATGCTCTTGCGCTTCGCTTGGCTTGTCATGGCGGGGCACTATTGTGCCCACAGATTTATAATATTACTAGCTGCAGCGTGCAGTCCGCTGCATTATAAAAGTTATTGGCAAATCCCGCGGGACCACTTAATTTTTCCGGGACAAAAAGCCTATTTGCTATTCCAGGTCACCATCTACCTGTGTGCCAAATTTCATTCAAATCCATTCAGTAGTTTTTGCGTGATTGAGTAACAAACATCCATCTATACATCCAAACTTTCGCATTTATAATATTAATATAGATTTTTATCTTAGAGTAATAACGCTATTCTATGATTTTTATTTAATGGTTTCAAAACTATCCACATACAAACACTAGAACTAGTGAGATTTTTACATCTAAAATCCAAAAAAAACATTCTGGGTCTTTAGTAGGCATGGAAATTATTTTAAATCAAATTAACTATTATGTTGTTAAAGTTAATTAATATTTAACAATTCTTTATTTATGTTATATTATATCAGTAGCCTATATATAATAAGTATTAGAAGCAGTAAAACACGAAGCTACCAAAAAAAGGTCCTCTAGATTTTGATAACTTTTAACATTTATTATTATCACGGTCTCTCGAAATATTTTTAATAACAGTATTATCATAAATCAAGTTAGCGAGTAATAAAAACGCTCTCTTAAATATTTTTAATAACATTATTATCATGTATGAAGTTATTGGTAATTATAGTGATGCAAAAAATTACTTTTAACAGTATTTGCTAATATAAATAACAGTTGTTAATTGTTAAAAAAATTTAGTATGAAAATTAATATGTAAACTGTTAAATGATCCATGCCTACCTAGTCTTTAGTCGTTTCACACCACGAGCGGTTCGAACCGCGGGACGTGGCCGCGGTGTCAATTGCCTAAGAGCCTACGTAAGTCTTCTCGCGCTCCTCTCGGATGCGAGGAAACGGTTTCGGGGCTGAGCCCCCTGACCGTGGTATCTAACGCACCGCGTAAAAACGCAGCGGTCCTTGGTATGACTTCTGCCTTGGTTTTCGTATTTTACTGAGGGTATTCCCCGAATTCTTCACGCCGCTCCGCGCAGGTCAGCCGCTCTGGGTGGAACCCGCTGGTGGGAAGCCCGGCAGGCGACCAGCAGCGAAAGCGGCGACTTCATCGGGTAATACCCTCATCTTCGGGAGTGGCTATATCCCTGGGATATAGCCTTTTGTCTATAATGGTTGATGACCATGGCGCAATATTTTGGATATGAGCGTAACTCAAGGTATTGGTTCTCTTGAACATATTTCTTGATAGGTTTTTTATAAATTCCTCTATCGTATCTATTCGTAAGTCCCTCAGTATGACTGCGTTCTTTACGTAGAACGAGGCTTGGAGTATAGTTCTTAAGGCTTTCATTTGTTGTGCCTCCAGGGTTTTCTTGTTTCTTTTGTTCAGAAGCTGATACCATGCAGGGGCTGCGTACGTGATCCTGGTATGTATGTAAAGTTTATAAATGGTCAGCTTCTGGACAAGAGGTAGTTTCGAGGATAACACTGGGTATAGAAGTATCCTCGCTGTTCTCGTTTGGTCGACTACTTTTTTAACATGGTTGTTCATGTTTAATTTGTCGTCAATGTTGACGCCAAGGTATTTGCAGATTTCTGCCATTCTATATTTTGGTCTTTTAGTTTCAATTTAGGTGTTTCCTTGGTACGTTTGCCTAATATCATGGCTTGAGTTTTCTGCACGTTTACTGTGAGTCTCCATTTCTTTAACCAGTCTTCCAGCTCGACTAGGGTTTTCTGGATTTTTAATGTCGCATGTGTTGATGTCAAAGATGTGGCGAAGATGCGGCGTCATCCGCGTAGAGTGCCAGTGTGATGTTTTCTGGCACTGGTACGTCGTCGGTGTAATTGGTGTACAGTATCGGTGAAAGGCAGCTTCCTTGAGGAACTCCAGCTTTCATTTCATGTTCAGTGGACAGGCAGCCTTCCACCGATACTTGGAATTTTCGTTGGTCCAAGAAAGAGGCGATGACACGTATGAGTCTTCGGGGAATCTTCCGATCTTCTAACTTGAAGATTAAACCGGCATGCCATACGCGGTCAAACGCCTTCTCTATGTCTAAAAAGACAGCCACGGCGCTTTCTTGTTTGTTAACAGCTGCAGTAACTTTGTGAAGTACTCTTGTCAGTTGAAGTACTGTACTATGTTCAGACCTAAACCCGAACTGTTCCTCCCTAGGTGTGAAGTATAGATGGATGTGTTGAAGTAAAAGGCGTTCAAATACTTTGGAAATGGAGGGCAGTAGGGTAATAGGTCTGTAACTGGATGGTAGGAGGATATTTTTACCGGCTTTTGGGAGCATTATTACTCGGCCTAGTTTCCAGGTCCGTGGAAAACGTCCTGTACGTAATATGCCATTGAACAGGCGTGTCCAGGATGCTATAGTATTGAATGGCATATGCCGTAATGCTGCGTTTGTAATACCATCAGCTCCTGGTGCCTTCTTCGGTTTTAATTTCGCTATTACTTGGCGAACCTGATTTGGAGAGAAGACAATGGGATTCTCTTCGGCTGGTATACTCATATCATGGTACGAGGCTAGGAGATCTTCTAGTCTTTTGGCTTCTTCCTCGTCCGAGGGTGGGTTTAATGTAAATTGTTGCCCCAGATGTCCTGCGAAAATTTCCGCCCTGTCTTCGGCTTTATATTTAACAGTACCGTCTGGGTGTTGTAGAGGTCTTACTGGGTCTTTAGTATTCGATAGTTGCCTACAGATTTTGTGTAAGGAGGGCCAGTCATCATGGGCCTCCATTATTCGGTTTTCCCATCGTTGGTTGGATAGTATTTCTATTTCTATCTTGATTTTATCTGAAAGGTTGTTGAGTTGTCGTTTTTGAGTAGGACATCTGGAGCTTTGCCATGTTTTGCGAAGTTCTCGTTTCTGTTTTATGAGCTTACGTATTCACTCCGGTAAGGGTGGCAGTGCATTTCTGGTTTTCCTTTCTTTTGTGGCCTCTTTTAAAGCTGCTATCATCTTTTGTTGGAGAGCTCTTTTGGCATGGTCATTTTGGACCGCTCGCGCTATGGTGGAGCGGCAACTCTAATTGGTCTATGTGGAGCGGTGCAATCGCCCAATCACTTATTGTATTGGGTTGATTCACACCGCTGTGCAGTGAAAGGATATTTAAGATCTTTAAATTGATAAAATTAGAAATCGAGCCAAGAAAAGAGCATATGATCGTTTCGCGTCGTGGTTCGAATCGACCAATTTCAAAAAATACCTTGGGTGATTTGCACCGCTCACGCTCATCACTGCGGTGTGTAATATGACCCATACCAAAAAAGCTTTTGAACAATTCAGACCGCGCGGCGCGGCGGGTACGAAACGACTAAAGACCCCCTAACCGTTCTATTTTTTTATTTTCTACTTCAATCCAGTTTCACTTTTACCGCGTTTGAGCTCACATTTGTTTTTTTTTTTTCAGAAATGGCACAAACATTGACATCAAAATGCATTGATTTTATGGGTGGAGTAGGATTCACACGAGATTTCCCTCAAGAGAAATTCTTCCGAGATGCCAAAATTGGAACCATCTATGAAGGAACCAGCAATATTCAGTTACAAACCATAGCTAAGTTCATTGAAAAAGAGTACAAGCAATAAATATCTTAGTAATAAGTATTAACATTTTTTACAAAATATTATATCAACACAATGTATGTAATAGGTACTGTAAAATAATTAAGTATTAAAATTTTAGAAATGAATACTTTCGTTTTATTTCAGAGACCTAAGTTGTCCAAAATAATATATTTTTTGACAACTTAAGTCTTATCTTATGTACCTACCTAACATAAAACATTATGCCAATTTATAATGGACCTGATTGTTAGACACTATTCTGCCTACTTGCTCTTGCATCTTGACAACAGCACCACGGAACAGGCAAAACTATAAGTGCAACCTGCCACTTCTTGATAAAGGAGGCGGAAGCCCGCTGCCGCGCCGCCGGACCGGAAGGGCGACCCGACCCGCGTCCGGCCCTCGCCGCCGGTGGGGCAATAGGGTCATCTGTGACAAATCAAAATTTTGAAAAAAAAACAGGTTGAATTTGATATATTTTTATTTTATTTTATGTAAGAACACATTGATATAAAAAACCCTAGATGCACAGTCCCGAACAAAACTGACACTCAAAAGTGTCCCTAATTTCTTTTAAGTAGTTATAGATATGGCAAAAACATATGTCTTTGCATATCCAACCTTAAGTGCAAGACTTATAGTTGTTTTTACAAAGCAATGTACGAAAATAAATAAAATTGACAGTGATGCGGCCGACGCGATTCTATTTGAAATGAGTGCAAAATTTAAATTTGTGCACTCATTTTTGACACACTGATTGTGTACCTTGGGTTTTTTATATCAATGTATGAACATTAATCAGTATTTTGTTTGTCACATGATTACTAGAAATCTTAAATTTTAATTACTATTTTATTGTTATGAGCATAGAATAATAACGCATATGGTACTGCTCTAATTGTTATATAACAAAATTATGTGAGAATTATTTTTCTTACAGAAATATAGGTACGTCATAATAATGTAAATAGGTATTGCAAATAAAACATATTTAACTAATCAACAAGTAAAATAATTTTTAACATTATTATAGGTATTTTAGATTTTTTTCTTTTATATTTTTCTATTTACGTCTACAATAAAATAACTCACTTTATTCGGTGATAAAAAATAACAATTTTAAAAATGTTTGAAGTAGGTAGATAAGGAACTACCTTTTTATCAATTAAAATACATTTTATAACATAAATTACTTAATTACTTGTACTAAAAATAATTAATAGGTAGTACAAGAATTTAAAAAAATATCGTATTGACCTTGGCTAATTCGGTGACTTGTTTCGTGTTTAAATATTGAAAATCCTAACTTTTTGAGTCCACAAAATAATGGATCGTGCAAACACTAATTACAATTAATTAAAATTAATACCAATACCAACAATTCTTTTTATCAACTAATTGTCCAGGTTTCATAGAGATATACTATTTATTATTTCTATTCATGCAGCTGGAAAGCAGCCGGGACTATTACATCCAACACCGAGAGATAGTACTCCCTTTCACACCCTACACGTAGACCATTTGGTTTTTTTTTTTGCAAAAGTGGTGGTAAAACTTACATATTTACCATCATTGATGGATTCAGAAAGCTTGTGTGGCTAGAAGCTGTTGCAAGAGGAACTGGGTTTTATATCTAACAATTTTGTTTCTATTTAAAATGAATTAAATATTGCAGCGCAGTCGTACGCTGCCGCTGAAAAGCAAAATGAGGGGCGCAATAACAAATTACGGGATTGTTACTGTCTCCCTTGCATGATTTAGACAACATTTTGCACACCAAAAGAAGCATTAAGACTACGTCACAAGGTTTATTTTAATGTTATGAATATTACTCATATAACGTTGTAGAAGCATCCAAACGTCTTATCAGTTATCACCAAATTAAGGGAGTCACAAAGTAGGTATGCGATTTTACTCTATGCCACATGAGATGGGTGCAAACTACAAACGATAAACGAAAATGTCATGCGAGCGTACTATGGGACGACAGAAGTAAGGACTAACCTTACTGGATGGCGAGCCCATTTACTGTCTGTTTCAAGTCCTTGAACTAGAACTAGCTGTTTCTGCGCAATGATTATATGATCAGGTGCTGTTTATCCAACGCGGTTGTGCGTTGGATGCAGCTTCACTTAAGCGGCTTCGTTCCGACGTAGTTGTCTGTATGCCCACCATCAATCGAATTCAGCCACGAATACAATCACCGAGTGTTCCACCAGAAGTAGAACTGGCGGATGTAAATTATGCAATGTGGTAGACGTTAAGACTAGACACGTAAGTACCAATTAATTTGAGCGTAAGCCAATGGCACTTATCACTCAAGACCGCTTCAATGCATGGAGGAGCAAGGAGGTAAGTGGACGGAACTGGATATTAATTTAACGGCGTCCATTATTAGCTTGACTACGACTCATTGACCACTTTGGGGAGACTGAAGGATTTGTCCGTGCGATAGCTGATGAAGTTATCACGACGAATTACCGGAAATATATAATGAAGGATGGCACGGTCGACGTACTCATGTAGGGCGTGTCTATTCAGGTATACTATTTCCGGTTGTTCTCATCTTGTCAAATGGATATTATTTGCAGAAACACTATCAAGTAGCCAGGATTATACATCAACACATTTCTCTTCGATATGTTCTTGTAAGTTTTGAAGTGCCGTATGATAAGTTATCAATTCTCGGCAATGGCCATGCTAAGCTTTTCTGGGATCAATCTGTCATCACGGATAAAATTCTTACCTACCGCAAATAAGACTGATATCGTGTTGGTAGATGGAGCGTCGGACATTTATTATTCATATCACAGTCCCACATGACGATGACCTCGTGAAAGCAAAAAAGAAAAACTATCTGAGTATTTAGACTTAGCTTACACGTTACTGACATGAACGGTGTGGACGTCCATTAATCACGTGATGTCTTTATTTTGCATTTTTACCCTCCCCCCCCTGGTGATACCTGGTGATGTTTCAGATTACCCCTCCCCCCACCCCCTATATCACGTGTATTTTTTAATACCTACAAAGAAACTTAACTTTTTTTAAGATTTACGAAATACAGGTAAAAGTATCATCTAATTTTATTATATAAAATTAAAGCCTACAATAATAACGTCTAGAGGTAGACAGAAAAGTTACAGGTTGTTTTTGGCTGAAATAAGAATAACAAAAGGAATGCGAAAAGTTTTTTGTACTAATACATGAACATTATTTAATGTACAGTGTCCTTGGACCCCGGATTAGCAAGATTTTCTTCAACACCAATAACTGGATAACATCTTGCAAATAAATACACGTGATGTATTACTACACCCCCCCTCCCCATTGTGATATTTCGTGATTGTGATATTTTATAGACCCCTCCCCCCCCTTTCGAGCCTCACGTGATTAATAGACGGCCCCTTTATAGTATTGTTACGTACTTCGGGTCCGTATTTGTAAGAAAACACCACTTATATTAAATCCGTGTATTTACAATACAAATACACACAACACAAGACAACACAATGTAATACTAAATACTCTAACACTAGTCACTCACTGTACTAACACTAAACTTAGAACACTCGCTTCGCACTGGTCAGTTTAAGTATCGCTCTCGATCGCTTTATAAAAACTGCCTTACATTCGTCAACACATCTCTATTTATACCCAGGATAATGTTCTACCTGGATCCAGAAAAATCTAAATGTATCGGGAAACAATGAATCTCTTCTTATTGTAAACAAGTTATGACTCATAAATCCTAGTACACGCTACTTTCAACCTTATGCCCTATATCACAAAGTTCATTAAGGTATAGGTTAGGTCAACTACTTGTTTGTCAATAGGAGTAGCTATCTCTTTCTTTTATTTCTAGATCTCTTCAGCGTTCCAACTCTCCACGTTTCTCCAAATTTCACGAAAATCGGTCCAACGATTTAACCGTGTAAGCGTAACAGAAAGACAGACAGACAGACTTTCACATTTATGATATAGATTAACGATTGCATGTGGCCGAAATTCGACCATAGACTAAACAATAAGTAATAACTTTAATAACGTAAGTTTGACAACAGACTAGTAAAGCCTTTCACAAATAGTACCTATTCATGTGTGCATATTATTACGTACCTATGTCACATGAATTTAGTGTGTGTAATGTCTATTTTTAACTTCCCACTACGTATATAAATAGGAACTTACTGACTTTACCCCGATTTTCGCAAATCGAGTTTTCACCAGATGTCCACGTTTTGAGGTCCCAGCAACCTTTTCCGACTATTTTCACGATGTCAGTATGTCTGTATGTATGTATGTGTGTGTATGTGTGTATGTAAACATCTCATAACTTTTGAACAGTTGGACCGATCGAAACGCGGTTGATGGCATTCGATTGGATTCCGCTTAACTTAGACTTAGAAAATTTAAATCGATTCGGTCAAGGAGATTTTGAGAAATTTTGAAAAAACGCCAAAAAAAACTTTTGTGAAACACTAATTTTTTTAAATATAACTTCCAGATTTATGTACCAATTGAGTACAAAAACTAATGAGATCTATTATTCGAAAAATACGTCTAATACATAAATTGCATCAAAATCGGTTTATATCTGTTTGGGAGTACCTAATCGTTGAAGAAAAATTTTGAAAAAAGTGTTTTTTATTATATATACCGTCATATATAATTAATAACGTTAATTTAATCAAAATCGGTCAATTTTATTGGGATTTATCAATGTTTGAACCTATAGATTATTTAGCTAAAGCAATATTTTAGATCTCAAAAATTGAGTTAAATGCCATTATCGTTTTCAAAATATACAGCTTTTCAAAAATCAATATACCTACCTACTGCCATTTCTAACAAAATAAATGTTTAAACTGAAAAATCTATGCTTATATTTTTTACTCTTTTGAGTTTAAAATATCTTAATTTAGTGGGAAGTTTCAGGGATGGCCCGTAGGGTCAACCGTTTACTCATTTTTTTAATGTAATGTGTATCCAATGCATATTATTAAAAAAAAATTAGGTTTCTGGAGACCTCCGCAATGTAAATTCCTTTCATCATCACTCCACCGTTCGCGTCATTGTCTTAAAAAGGGGTCGAAAGTTTTCTTGCATGTATGTGTAATGTAGTAGTAGTCTTTCATGTATGTAGTTTTCTTTCATGTATGTGTAATGTTTACTTTTTGTAATTTAAAGCATCTCCAGTGCATTTAGAAAATTTGGTTTCTGGAGTCCTCTGCACTGTAAACCTTAACTGTGCCTTTCATACCTACTCTTCTATTCGCGGCATTGTCTTAAAAGGGGCTCGAAAGTTTTCTTTCACGTACTAATAAAATCTATGTAATATTATATAGATTTCCGAAGATTTTAATGGTGCGTGTTGTGGGATGGTAATGCCACATGCATAAGTTTATTAGTTATCAAATATACAAATTATCCTCGCCTTCTCTGGTCTCTGTGGTCTAGTGGTCCAGCGTTGGCGTTGACCACATGAGGTCCCGGGTTCGATTCCCGGGTCGGGCACAAAGTGTTTTTTCAGTTTTCTGAGAAACACAAAGTTGCCCGGGATTGGAAAGTGTCCGGTTGGCGATAGGCTTGCCACCTATCACATTTGTGGGACCAAGCATCTTCGGCTAATCGTGGGTGCACTTGTTGTACCTCTGCTTACCCCTTCGGGGATATGGGGGTGAAGATACTTTTTTTACTCTTCTTTCGTTGAAGAGAAAGTTAAAATAAATAAATATTCACGTGACAAATTACACTGACTTATCTAACTCCAAAGTAAGCAAATTATTTGCTTGTGTTATGGGTGTTAGTCAACGATACTAATACATAGAAATATGTATATAAATATACTATACTTAATAAATATATACTTAATAAACACCCAAATCCGGGAACACAAACATTTTTGCTCATCACACAAGTGCTTGTCCCCGTCGGGGATCGAACTCGAACGCCGTCGATTGCGTAGTCAGGGTAGCTAACCACTAATCTACGGAGCGGTCTAATGATAAATAATAAAAATGAATCAATTTATAGCTCTAATCGTGAAATAGGAATACCTAACGAGTTTGTTTATTCTATTCCGTGGCTCTAATAGTGCAAATTGAAACTTAAATTTACTTTAAAGTTCAACTATTAAATATGACACATCATATCCATTAATTTTAAATTAAATCTCAAAAGACTCGTTTAACCAGCTGCTGGACAAACTCGTTATCTCAATTTAAGCGAGACTCGAATATCAACTTGTTTTGTTTTGCTTATTCAGACTGCTATTCAACTATTCAGTAATCAGCCGGCACTCGCGGCACGTTGCTCGTATCGGTATAGGCAGAAAATAAAATACGATGATTCCATTGCGACGCGTTGGCAGTAAGGTGTGTTTCTTGGTCCAAGTTTTGACAGTGTTGTTTTTAAGATTCGAAATTCGAATATGGAAATGTTACAGATATTGGAACAATGGCGTGCCCCGGTCGCAGCTGTTTCGAAGGCACAGAGGAGTTACAGTACAGAAACTCCACGACCCTTAACGTTGTTGACAGATGACGAGTTGGCTATGAAGGAAACAAGTAAATATTTTATTATTTTGTTAAGGTTCTGTAGACAATAGACAGTACTTCGTACATCACTTTAAGATCAATGGAATCATATAGGTATGTTGAACGCACGTTATATATCCATTACATTGGTAAATATATATTGGTTGATAATTAATTTGGGAATACTGTCATACATCCATCTAGTTCGAGCATTTTTTAACAATATTATCCCTTAGGAGTTAGGAGTATGAGTTAGCTTAACCTCCTTTGAACAGAATAGCGAAGCATTTATGCACCTAACATTTAACTGGAAATGCAATCTATTAAAATGATAAATAAACCCCAATTAAGTGAACGAAAGATAATATTGAATATTGAAACCGAAAAAGAATTACCTAATATCAAAATGAATAAGAGTGTGAATCTTGATAAAATAATCTTACGCCTAATTAAAAATACTCATATTATAGAGACACCATTTTTAGATACATTGTATCTAAAAATGGTGTCTTGTTTTAAGAAAGAATCTCTTGACCTTAAAATATGATCCCTTGAGTAGACAACGTGTTGGTAGTGGTAAATTTCAAACCTGGCTTAGTTCACTACAATTCGTTATCTTGTCAAGTGGCGAAATGACATCATCACCATAATATTTGGAAACAGTTTTCAATGACTATCGCTGGTGTTTTTTTTACAAAAATGACAGCTTGACGTAGCTCTGGGGCCATGTAAGTATTGATGTTGTGTGGGAGGAGAGTGTTGAAAATTGTAAAAAGTCTGCTGATGTGCCTATTAGTTGAACGGCCCCTAATCTACTAAGTTTATCTAGATAGAAACCAAGACTTCAGGATTTATAGGCTAACTTCCAGACCAACAAAGCATATCTTACTAAAAAAGTATCTTCACGTCCGTATCCCCGAAGAAGCAGGCAGAGGTACAACCAGTTCACCTACGATTACCCGAAGATCCTTTTCCCACAATGTGATAAGTGGCAATCGCTAACCGGGCACGTATCCAGTCCCGGGCAACGTTTATTATATTAGAAAACTGAAAAACATTTTTTTTAATTGCCCGACCCGGAAATCGAACCCGAGACCTCATGTGGTCAACATCGACACCGGACCACAAGACCACAGAGGCGACACATTTCTTACTAGCTTATAAATTATTCGCCTCGTGGTCAATGGGTAGCCTATTCGGCACAGATCATGTGGTCCTGGGTTCGATCCCCGGGTCGGGTAAAAGTTTTATTGAGGTTTTTCTTGAAAATCTAAAATCTTAGTAACAGCTCGGAGTCTGGCGAAGTCGTGTATTACCACTCCCGTGTCTCGGATGAACACGTAAAGTTATCGGTCCTGGTTATCGCTAGAAATAGTCAATAATTGTTAACATGTCTGTAAATGCGGCGATGAGGATCACCACTTATCTCATCAACAAACTGGTGACTGACGGTGAACCGGATAGTCAGACTTTCGGTTTACTCTGCCTATTTTTCAAGGGAACCGGACGTGATGATACTTTTTTTTTACTTGTTCATTACAGTGACGGTACCACAGACCATATAATAGTGATTGCTGTATGTATAGTTGATAGGTACTCTATAATATCTAGTCTATTCTAAGGATGTGCGTAGCTGCCTGCTCGCGTGTGTGATTGTTACTTGATACTTGTACAAATTATACTATTGCTAACAATGCTATATAATGACCTACTTGCGTTTGCACAGTATAATAGTTAGTCTATGATAAAAGTCATCCTACGTTTCATATTACAAAACACACAAACAAATAAAAAGTAAATCTCTATAGGTATATAATATATACCTATATAAAAATCAATGCCACTTTTCGTTGTAATTTTATAACTCAAGAACGGGCTCACCTATCCAAACCAAATGTTTAGGCTTTGTTCGGATAATTTAGTAGATGGTTTATGTGAAGTTTGTACAAAATCGGTAGAGCGGTTCTTCATTTATCACAATTTTTGTAACAAATGAATTCAATAAACAAAATGTTTTAGCTATGTTTGCTGTTTAGTTTTGCCGCTTATTCAGGCTCAAAATGGAAAAATCTTCGTACGGGGTATATCATAAAGCACTTACGGGTATTTAAAACCTCACATTGTTTATTGTAAGGCAAGCAGGCATGTTGCTTTATTATGGTTGACATTAGGTAGAGCTGCCGAACTGTTAATACACAGGTGTCATTGTATAGCAACGAAGTAGGATATAATTTAGGCTTTTTAAATATTATTTTTAAGACCAATCTTTGGGATCTTTCTATTTGAAGCATTTGAGTCTTAGCAGCACATCCCAAAGTTGAGATGCAATACAATAATATATACTGACACAAAGCAAAGTAAACACTTTTTAATTACACTTTTATCAGATAGGTTCCTCAATTGCTTAAAAACAAAAGCCAGTTTTCTACTTTTGTTTGAGAGATAATTTGATTGAGAAATTAAGATTTTTGTCAACTTTAACTCCTAAATAATTTATTTTATCAGTCACACTAATAGCAGGACAAGAACAGTCATTTGAACGAAGAACGGTCGCGGGTTCCGTTTACCTTTTAGGTATGGAACCCTAAAAAAATTAAAATTAATCCTATAACGTGTGTCGTTAGGTAACGTGTGTCATAACGTGTTTTGGAAACTACATTATCACATTATTATTCAATTTAAGTATGACTATGATAAGATAAATAATATAATCGCTAGGTGACGAATATTCTTGCATTATTAACTGATTTACAAAAAAGTTATAATATTTTTGATGTATTTATCTTCCCCGTGTTCGTTCCGGGCTCCTTTGAAGAATAGACGAACTGTCGTTCTGCCAGGCAGGTCGTAAAAGGCGACCGATTGGCTACGCGATTCACTACCATCGTGGATACTGTATGGTAGAGTTTTGCATTGTCTCGCCCGGGTCTGGTACCACCGCCTTATCTATTCCTGCCGCAATAGCGTCAGTGCTTGTCACTGTCGTGTTCCGGTTTGGAGGGTAAGGTGACCGGTAAACATATGCATGTGGCATCATACCTCGTCACAAGATAGCAACGCACCATTAACATCTTAGGTGTCTATAGGCGATGGTTGATTCTTTCCATCAGGAGATTGATTCTTTCCATCTGCTTGTTTGCTATCGTATAATATTAAAAAAAATCTAATAGTAGCTATTCCCCGCGAGTTCGTCCGCGTGAACTACTCATATTACTTCCCTTTTTTTCTGCAGTCGGATTAAAAGAAGCCATTATCACTGAGTAAACATGTTTACTCAGTGATAATGTACCTACCTAAAAATTCCTACATTTATATAGGGGAAATAATTGCCTAAAAAAAACCAGTATGTTTGAGTTTACCCATTAGGTACAAAAAATACATATTTATACATATTTATAATATTAGATTGTAGACTAGCGTTTGATCGTGACTTCGTTCGCGGGACCCAAAAATTTAGTTTAAGCGAAATAATTGAGTTTTTCACATGACGACAGGACAGACTTTTTGTAAGTAGTGTTTGATTATATCCGTTATAAAAAATCAAATCTTTCCTCTTTATGGTTTCGTATTCTACAGGTAACCCTAAGAGTTTCGCAAGCGTTATTCCTCTAAAGTTTCGCCCTATATTCGTCCGTCCGTCAGTCTGTCCGCAGCAAAACCAGCAATTTGGCATAAACATACATATTTATACTACTCTGACAAAGTATTATAATCAAGCAATGATAAAAAAATGACGGTACCCACCTTCTCTCAGATCAAACGAGAATAACGTTTTTGAATGGGATACGCGCCCCATAGTTTGGGGTGTCGGATAAGTAAAAAAATACTGCAGGTTTGTAAAAATGAGACAATTAATCCGCTTGTAAAATACATATTAAGGTAAGTACTAGATAGTATAAAACAAAGTCGCTTTCCGCTGTCTGTCCCCAATCCCCCTATGTATGCTTAGATCTTTAAAACCACGTAACGGATTTTGATGCGATTTTTTTAATAGACAGAGTGATTCAAGTTAAAGGTTGATTTGTATAATAACATCCAATATATTGTAGAAAAATCCATACTAATACTATAAATGCGAAAGTCTGACTGTCTGTCTGTCTGTCTTACGCTTTCACGGCTAAACCGCTAGACCGATTTTCCTGAAATTTGGCATGGACGTAGTTGATGAGCCGGGATCAAACATAGGCTATTTTTTTCAAAAATCAACCCTTAAAGAGTTAAAATAGGGGATTAAATTTTTATGAAAAGCTATCTTGACGTCATGCTAATCTACTCGCGGGCGAAGCTGCGCGGATCAGCTAGTACTGTTATAATTATATTTACCAAAACAACGTTTGCCGGGTCAGCCAGTATAACGTAATAAAAACCCAAACCCAGAAATACAAACATCTATTCTTTTTAGATATTTATTTATATGATAGCAAACGAGTAGATGGGTCTCCTGGTGGAAAGAGAATACCATCGCATATAGACACCAAAGCTGTTCATAGCGCGATGCTATCTTGTGGCGAGGTCTAATTCCACATGGATAAGTTTACGGGCTACCTCAACGTCAACCTTCAAATCGAAACATGTCAATGACAGGTACTGACGCTATTGCGGCAGGAATAGGTAAGGCGGTGGTACAAGACCCGGGTGAGACAATTCAGAACTCTACCACCTAGTAGCCACGATAGTAGTGACTCGCATAGACAATCGGTTGCCTCTTACGATCTGCCTGGCAGAACGGCAGTTAGCCAATTCTTCAAAGGAATTGCAACCAACACGGGGCAAAATTCTCGTCACACAAATGCCAGTCCCTGTCGGGAATACAACCCCAACCAATTATTTACGTAATCAGGGTAGCTAACCACTCGACTAATAGGGCGTGGCGGTCGCTTTGATTCTATGATAATAATATAACATTACCGTGATAGCGTTATTCCTCGACCGTGATGTTCCGGCGAAGAAACATTGACCGTGGTCCGCTCGTGAACTTCGAAACATCGAGCTTTGCAAGAAGAGTTCTATATAAATTACGTACGCGTTTTTGGACCGTTTACATTTTTAACACCTGATGCATTACGGGTTTTTATAACCCTAAAATAAACTTTTTTTTATATCATAAGATAGCAAACAAGCAGATGGGTCTCCTGATGGAAAGAGTCAACTATCACCTATAGACACCAATTATATGTTAACGGTGCGTTGCTATCTTGTGGCGAGGTCTAATGCCACATGCATAAATTTACCGGCTACCTTACCCTTCAAACCAGAACACGACAGTGACAAGCATTGACACTATTGCGGCAGGAATAGATAAGGCGGTGGTACGGCACCCGGGCGAGACAATGAAGAACTCTACCATCTAGTAGCCACGATGGTAGTGACTCGATAGCCAATCGGTCGCCTTTTACGACCTGCCTGGCAGAACAGCAGTTGGTCTATTCTACAAAGGAGCCCGGAACCGACACGGGGAAAACTTCTTTACGGGGTGTGTCTTGACTCTTGCCCCATTCAACTTAACTGATAAAAGCGGTGCTTTAGCGTGTACAAGTAATATTTTTAATTTCTGGTGCGGAACGAGGTGCAAATAGCCCCGAATACAGATTATTACTCTATTAACGGAAGGAAAAATAAGTGTTTTTTCAGTTTTCTGAGAAACACAAAGTTGCCCGGGATTGGACAGTGCCCGGTTGGCGATAGGCTTGCCACCTATCACATTTGTGGGACCAAGTATCTTCGGCTAATCGTGGGTGCACTTGTTGTACCTCTGCCTACCCCTTCGGGGATATGGGCGTGAAGATACTAAAAATAACACGCTTTCGCCGCTAAGAAAGAAAGAACAATATTTGTGCCGTGCGCACGGAGTGAAAGTCTCGATCGGGGCCATTTAAACCTCGTATCACATTAAAGATGTTAAAAAGATACATTAATATCTATCAATAGGATTATACATTATTTTATAATGTTATTGACCTACCAATACGTTTTATTTTTGTTTCGGATCGAACAGGGTTTTATTACTGACCCACGATAGGTAGGTATATATTCAGTCATAGACTCTTGTTATTATTTATCACTATTACATATATGGTCAGTTCTAACTGATCAATGGCTTATTGTAGAATGACGTATTTACAACGATTGCGTGAACCAACTCGTTAAAATAAATTTGTCCTTCATGTTGTTATCAACGACCTCCATGACGACAAGATAAAATTTGTTTTCATGTAATAATGATTTCATTTAAAACACATTTACTTGTATATATTTGCGGGTGATTATAGATATCTTGAATGATAAGATTATTTCTTTTATTATAAGTCAAATATCGTAATAGAGGCATGTTTATTGTTTATGAAATATAAGTATAGAAATAGTGATGTATATCTGATGGTTTTAAAAGTTTAAACTTTAAACCGTAATTTGAAAACGCAATAACTGCAGTAACCGACTTCCAACTCCTGTATCCACATTAGGGTTCCGCAAGGGTTCCACATAACCCTGCATCAGATTTTCACCAAATTGTACTGAGACCACACGAGAAGTATACCCCCCAAACAAGAAAAAGAATTTTCAAAGGCGGGTCATAAATGACTGAAAGTAACAACCATAAAAAACGGGTTGTAACTGTGTCATGGACACAGCCGTGTATCTTTTACGTGCATACGTACTAACGGGTAACGGGTAATGTTTTACATTTTTTTCTTTCATTGTAAAGGTGCCGTCGTTGATCGGTTCAGACGCCTTCACCTTTTTGCGTTCTCGGCACTTCTTCACTCTTTTATATGGGGGTTCAAGGTTTTCATTAGATTGTTATTTAAAATCTTTTTCAGGCGGTATACGTGCCTTTGTATTTCGATTTGGCTTTTTAAAAGAATTTTCGGCTGATTACAATTTTTTTCCTAAATGATTCATTTAAACGCCATGCCTATAGTAAATGTTTCATTTACCATAGGCATTTGAAATTATTATTTTTTATTTACACAACCAACATATTATTATAGGACTTTTAAATACAACTTAATCGAACGTCATAGTTGTTCTGAGTCAAAAGATATAATATGCAAGATATCTAACACAGCGAAATTACTTTAACAATAGCGTCACTCTCTACTCCACTCTCCCACCTATATTCTGAGACTTCCGCAAAGCGTCGTAATCCGCACTCAGATTATCAAATTCTTTGATACTTTAGCTATCTAGCGGTATAATTAGTTTTTGAATGTTGTTGATAGGTGCGTAGCTATAACATCGTATTGTATCCCCTAATTTTATTATCATCAGTTTTTTAAACTATACCTCACTATGAAAGAAAATTTATAGACGTCATGTCAAAAAAAAAAACATACAGCCGATCAAAACTTGCGGCATTTGATTCGGGTTCCACTATTAGACTTCCAAACTGATTCGATACAGAAAATTTGGGAAAAAAAACAGTTCCGCAGGAGATCGCCGAAACTTCCCGCTAAATTGAGGTGGGTATTTTAAGCTCAAAGGAGTAAAAACTATGAGCTTAGATTTTTTCAGTTCAAACATATTTTGATCTTTTGAATGTCATTGACATTCTACTAATTATTTAAAATCTAAATTTCTATTACTAAATTGCTAAATTTATAAGAAAAATACTATAGTCGATAGGTTGAAAAATTCCGAAGCAATGTTTTAAACATTTTTTTCAAAAATTTTCGTCATATAAAAAAAATCCCAAAAAACATGACCGATTTTTATTTCAATTAACGGCGTTTGAGGCAGTTTTTTAAGGCGAAAAGTTGATATGATTTTTAATTCAATCGGTATACCTACTAGCCTGAAAGTTATTTTAAAAATATTAAATAAATTTGCTAAAAACAACAAAATATTAATATTTTAAAAGCTGTAACTTTTGAAAACTTAATTCGATTTTGATTTTAAAACTGCATCTGACGTAGTTTTTAAGCACTAAAATATTGTAGAAGATAAAAAAATAGTTGATTAAAAATCTCGAAGTTATGTTGTTGGTTAATTGAGATAAATCTATCCTATCTTTTAAGTTGGACTAAACAGCAGACATCTACAAAATTTCATTGAAATCTTTTTTTATACCATAAGAAGCAAACAAGCAAATGGGTCTCCTGATGGAAAGTGTCAACCATCGCCTCTAGCCACAAAGATGTTAATGATGCGTTGTTATCTTGTGGCGAGGTCTAATGCCACATGCATAAGTTTACTGGCTACCTTACCCTCCAAACCGCAACATGACGGCGACAAGCACTGACGCTATTGCGGCAGGAATAGGTAAGGCGGTGGTACCAGACCCGGGCGTGACAATGCAGAACTTTACCACCTATAGTAGCCACGATCGTAGTGACTCGCATAGCCAATCAGTCGCTTTTTACGACTTGCCTGGCAAAACGGCAGTTGGTCTATTCTTCAAAGGAGCCCGGAACCAACACGGGGTGATCGGTTCAGTAGTTTAGGAATCTATAGCGGACGAACAACGTGACACGTAATTTTTAAAATATAAAGTAGATCTATATCAATAAAACTATTTTACAACGACAAAATAATATTTAATTTTGTTTCAGTAAGAAAGCTCGCGACGGAACAAATAGCGCCACTTGTGAGGAAAATGGACGATGAACACAAAATTGACGACAGTATCAGACAGTTATTGTTTGACAACGGGGTAACTACTTCATCAGCTACATAGTATTTTATGACATAGGATAGGAAGCTAGCAGACAGCTGTAATAACCTAAGTGGTAGAGTCCTGAAACTTTACACCGGGCTTGGTTTTACTCTTTTTTATATCATTAGATAGCAAATAATCAGATGGCTCTCCTGATGGAAAGAGAAACCATTGCCTATAGACACATAAGACGTTAATAGTGCGTGCGTGCCACATGCGTCTACCGGATAACTTATCCTCAAAACTGGGACACGACAATGACAAGTCTTGACGTTAATGCGGCAGGAAGAGATAAGGCGGTGGTAACATATACCCGGGTACCATATACCATATACAATACTTGACACTGCTATAAAAAATGCAGTGCTATTTTTTTTAATTTATCTTATAATTGTATTCTTTTTATAGTTGATGTATGAACATTTATTTTTATTTTTGGTTCATTTTAGTGACACTGCTATAATAATGTAGTTTTAAAAATTTGTTTAATTCATCTTAAAATTGCATATTTTTAACAGTTGATGGGTATAGAAACTCCAACAGAATACAGTGGATCTGGATGTGGTTTCCTCACTATGATGCTGGTTGTCGAGGAGTTGTCCCGAGTAGACCCCTCAGTCGCCGCACTCGTGGATATTCACAACACTTTGGTCAACTCGCTGCTCATGAAAGTTGGCACTGAAGAACAGAAGAAGAAGTATTTGACTAAATTGTGTACGGAATATGTAAGGACCTTTTTATGTCTATTGTAGGTGTAACTTACCTTAATGCTCTAGGCTTAGGTATACATGCATGAGGTCTTGAATTTGAATCCCGGTTCGAGTAATTCGTTCTAAATAGTTTATTTTTTTTATTTTTTCTGGAAAACATAACTTGTCCGAAGCATGATATTATGTGCCTGATTTGCAAATAAGTGGCCTTTATCTATGGGTTTTTGGGCCTCTGCTAACTTCTTAGGGGGTATAGGCGTAACGGAAGAGAGAATTTTTTTGTAATCAACTAAGGCAATTGGTCTGTATGACCACTACAGCAAAATTGCGCTTTTTTGGGCGAGCTGAATGCTCAGATTTTAGGTATTGTGGACTTAAAGCCCGCTATAAAGGTGTCTCCTGTGAAACCACATCTCGGTTTAAGGGAGTATCTTGGCGATAAGTAAAAGAGTAAGTGGCATCAGGATTTCGAATCATTATCAACTCTTGACCAGGGTCTCTGACTCTTGAGTGTTTGCGGACCGATCAGTATGCCGTGTTACCACCGGTGCCTACGCTGACGAGAGTGTGTACATAGGCGTACCCAGGTTCGGGGCCAGGGAGGGCAACTGTAACATTTTAAGACTATATTTATATTTTATTATATTTTTATCTACCACAGTAGATAGTAGAGAAGTAAACAAATTCCAGGGGGAGGGGGCAGCTGCCCCTCTCTACCCTATCCCCTCGGTACGCCCATGTGTGTGTGAATTGTGATGTGTAGACTATGATGGGATCGTCAGGATCAGATTGCAAAGGAGAGGCGTTGAAACTAATATCATTAAAAGTTAATTATTGTTACAGCGCGATTAAGGATTTAATTGAACTTTATATATTGCTGTGATGTTACAGATTGATTGATTGCCACAAAAATTGTATTAAAAACATCGAGCTTCATATTTATTATGTCGACGTATTCTGCGACATCTCTCTTTGGTTGGCTACTACAACTTTTTTCTGAATTTTTCTAACTTCAGTGCTTATTACTGTCATTTCACTTTTAGAATGACAATAAACTTATGCAACCATAACATTCCCGCCATATGGATGGCAACACGCTATTATCATCTAAGCAGTCTATTAGCAATGGTTGTCGCTTACCATCAGAAGAACAGTTTGTTTGGAATCCCGTGATATATAAAAACACCAGCGTGAAATATTATCCGCAACGTACCATTAACATCTGTCGCCTAGTCTAAAGATGACAGGTATCTGATCAAATCTTTTTGCACTTGTAGTAACTAGTAACAATAAAAAAGACCTAACATTAATATTTTTATAAAATTAGCTAAGTCGGTCAAATAATACGTTTCTTACATTCTATAGCATTGTGCAACTTGACTGCCCCGTTGGTCAAGTGGTTATTGACCATGACTATGTAATCAATGCGCCCAGATTAAATTCATAACAGGGACAAGCGTACGTGATGAGTATATGATGATAGATTAGGGTTGCCATAAATCCCCAATGCCCTTTCGGGACATTTACAATTTGGGGTCTTTTTTTAGTACTTATTGTGTTTGTCGGTGCACGAGAGTTTCATATAAATAAGGGAAATAGTAAAGCCATAGATAGCATCGCTTTAAAACAAAAACATTTGGGATTTAAATAATCCCATTTATTTTTATCCATTTAATAATTATCGAGGATAACATAACAATTTATTTTTTATATTTGTCGGATGATTTTACCTGAGAGAGTAGAAATTCCATTAGATTCAGGTGTATTTCCATTAGATTTAGAAATTCAGCGTCGGTCCTCAATGTACTATAATTCTAAAAACTTTACTAGCCCAGAATTTATTAATCCGCAAGCTCAAACAAAAATACGTCGCCTCTTTAATCCCGTGATGGATGTTACTAATGAATTAACAAATGAATGGCAGTCGCGTTGGTGCTGCTCACCTAAAGGACGGCATTTATATAACTTTTTCCCCTGCGTCCGGGAACGATTAAGTAAAACGTGGATAGAAATAGATCATTGTGTTGCACAGTTCCTTACTAGTCATGGTAATTTTAAAGCTAAATTATTCTCGTTTAAATTAGTTCCTTCTCCATTTTGCGAATGTTCCACCATAAACTGTAAATATGAACAAACTGCACATCATATTCTTTGGGAGTGTAATCTCTGGCAAAATGAACGTAGCCAAATGCTTGATAGTATACGATGTATATCCGGGGTAATCTACTATTCCGACCTTGTAGCATCACGTGGGAATTTCCGTGCCTTCAAGCGATTTTGTCATACATACTACTGGAAGCAGAATTAAGTAGGCCATTTTCGTAGGTCCTTAAATACCTAAACTACCGTGGTGCAATAGCAATCAGGCTTAACCTGATTGTAAACGTCTCATTTCTTAGCAGTTTTTGCTTTATCTTACGCTGTCTCCTGCTGTAAAGGGAGGGAAACTGGATGTATTTTCCTACTCCTCCTATACTCTTCTGATTAAATTCGATGCGGGTTCCAAGACAGCTTAGCTTTTCCCCCAGGGCACCCTGAGCTCGCAACTCAGAGGTTATCAGGAAGGTTGCCGCTGTTGATTCTGGTTTACAGAAGTTACAGTGGTGGGAACGAGAGGTGGGCCCATTGCCCTTACCTGAGAGAGTAGTTGTCGGTTACCTTTTACAAATTTATAGAATTCTTCACAACTCATGTGAAAATTAATTTTACATTGAAGAATAGCTTCCACAGTTTTTTAAAAACTTGTGGCTCTGCGCTCGCCGCTTAATAGATGACGTTTCATCCATTTTTTAAAACTTGTAGCTCTGCGCTCGACTATGTTTGTCGGGAGATTTTATAGCTTGTCGGGACGTCAAGACATCATGCCACTGTTAATAACGGTGACATATCCCGACATATCGGGATGAATGGCAACCCTAGCATAGATGCTTATATTTATGGGCATGGGTGATGATTATTGATTAATGATTATACAGGTTGGCTAGCAAAAGACTGAACATACTTACGAGGTTTTCAGTACTCGATTGTGATACCGAATAAAATAGATTTTGATCTAATTATCCAATAAAAAATATTAATGTTCAGACACTCGCGCATAGATATCGAAATTCATTATTTACAAACAACGATTTCCTGAACTCGTGACTAGTTTCATTTGTACACTCGCTCTCGCGGTGTCCATATTTTTTTAAATATTACCACAGATACTAATTTCTTTGATGTTAAGTAATTAAGCAATATTCTCATTTTTCGGTTAAATACGACCATTAATTTATTATCGTGTCTCGCTATCGCTCAAATATGTACAGTTTTTTTATCAGTCAACCTGTATATAGGTATTTCAGTATTTATAAACGTATTTCCACGTATTATTATCATTCAGAACACCCATATCACGAGGAAAATAGCATAGTTTTATTTTACTCACGTTGTTTTTTGCATTAATTTAATACCTATATATTTATTTATTATAACTAGCTTACGCCCTGTGGTCGAATTTTTTTTATATCATAAGATAGCAAACAAGTAGATGGTTGACTCTTACCATCAGGAGACCCATCTGCTTGTTTGCTATCTTATAATATAAAAAAATAAGACACATCTCTACAAGATCGGATCTCTGTTTATAGTTACATTACTTTTTAACTAATGCATATGCATTAAACAAAAGTAATTTACATTGTTACAGCCAGGAAGTTTCTGCCTTACGGAACCAACATCGGGTTCAGACGCTTTCTCGTTAAAAACTGTAGCAAAGAAAGACGGTAATCATTACGTCATCAATGGATCGAAGATGTGGATCTCAAATTCCGATATGGCTGGAGTATTCCTCGTGATGGCGAACGCTGACCCGTCCAAGGTACGTGTTCCTTAATAACTGGTATTTTGATCGGAAATACATCGGCTGTTTGCTTTCTTAATAACAAAAAGTAATAAAATACATGGGTCACTCAATAAGTTTCTAAAGTAAAGGAAAACTATTGAAGATATTAATTATTATTTATTTTACATTTTTTCAAAATACTCTGTCATTTTCTCTTCAAAATTAAATTCGTCTAAACCAACTTTGGAAACACTTTTCCCAGTCTGATCCGATAGGTCAGAAATTGCTAAATGCTACTACATAGACAGCCATCATAGGGCACCCTCCTAGGGGGGTAATCTATGGCGGCCATGTACGAAATAAGAACGCAATAAACGAGCACGCCACACTATTTGTGCCAATTAAAATGACAACAACGAACAAACGCACAATAATAATCTTACGTTTATTATACGAAAACTCCATATCTAATAAGAGAACGTATTTATCTTAATTATTAAATAATATTGTCAAATCTTTGCGTCATACAACCTAGTTAATAGATAAACGCTGTATAGCAAAATAAACAGAATGTTACCAAAGCAGCGTAGTTTGTAACAACAACATTAATGCAACATTTGTAATACTTTACAATATTTTACCTACTGGGTATTTTCGTCCCGCTACAAATCGCCGTTTGATAACACCGCATTATAGCACGCCTCATAAGCATAGCGTAGAAGGATGATCTACACTTAACATGTCAGGGTCAAGTAATTCATTCTCTGGACTTACCCTTCATCTATTGTAATTATATTTTACTAATACATGTAACAATATTAGACCGTGTTGTTCCGGGCTCCTTTGAAGAACAACTACCGTTCTGCCAGGCAGGTCGTAAAACGCGACCTATTGACTAAAACAATTGAAAATGAATTTGCATGCATTACGACAATGGCAAACATTGACGCTATTGCGGCAGGAATAGTTAAGGCGGTGGTACCATATACGTTAACCATATACGGTAAGGGCGAGACCTTGCTGAACTCTACGGCCTAGTGATCACAATGATAGCCAATCGGTCTATCCCCCAAGCCCCGTTAAATCGAAGGCCGATTAGCAGCATAATTTACTATGAATGATAGTTCAAGTCTTAATAATTTTCAATTATTCATGCATTTTATGTCCTTCAAAATGTTTTTCCAGGGTTACAAAGGCATTACATGTTTCATCGTAGAGCGTCAGACCGAGGGACTGAGCGTGGCCAAGCCAGAGAACAAACTGGGTATTCGCGCATCTGGCACATGTATGGTACATTTTGACAACGTCAGGGTGCCGGAAGAAAATATCCTTGGAGAATATGGACATGGGTACTAACATAATTTATTTTTTAAAGTCAATTCCTAAATTTTTAGTAGTTTACACGCAACTATCAATGAATTTCTCAAAAAGGAAAATGTTCTTAATTCGGTTATTTTTTTATGATTGTTGCTTTAGAATTCAGTCGCTTATTAGTCGATTTGGTAAATTGTTTTTTTTTTTGTTTTGTTTTGGAATAAGTACGGGAAGTATACTTCCCGTTTGGTAAATATCTAATTCAGGGTTTTGGTAAATATCTAATTCAGGGTTTTTTTAAAGGGCAATGTGCCCACCTCTCCTTCACACCAATGTAACTTCTGTAAATCAGAATTAACAGGGTTCATAATTCAGGGTTCCAAAGGTATAGGAGGTTGGAACTGGAAGTAGGTTGTTGCAATTTTACTGCTTTTTAACATACATATGTTCACGCCACTTAAGGGCTAGGCAGAGAGAACCGAGTGCCATACATCATGATCCTTGCAAACTCGTCTCGCTCCCTCCACATTCGTTACTCTTTTAACTATATTATATAGTGTGTAAAAGAAACGATGTGCGATCAATGATCATCAAAGGCATTATTTGGTAGCTTAACACCACAGACCACACAAATACTAATAGACACGGTGTAGGGCGCAAAATACGTAGACGCTCATATGAGCAAATTTATGTAAATGTCAACCGGTTGTAGATATATTATATCGTAAAAAAAGAAATATACCATATTGTGCTATTTTATCATGACCAATGAAAAGCTAAGGCTTAAAGAATACCTCTTAGTGATTTTATTTCATCGATAAGTATTATAACTCAGTATTTCTGTGTGTAAATGCAAGCGAGGTTGACAACCTCAGAAATTGCCTTGAAAGGCGTATCCAGTTTAATACGTCCTTAATACAATCATATAATTGTAATTATTTTATGTATATTGATAGAAAAAATTTAATACATATTTACTTGATTTAAGGGGCAAGCTTAGTACTTAAGTGAGGCACTTTAAATTACCATATATTTTTTATTTTAATAAAAATAATTATTTTATTATTTTAGAATCTCTTCCGAATCTGACAGGATTTTTTAAACACTGTACACTGTACACAGGTCATTTGATTATACAGGTTGACTAAAAAACTGTACATACTAAAGAAGGTTGTTCAGTACTCGATTCTGATACCGGAAATGTAAAAAAACGTACTAAAATGTTGTAAAAAACGTATTAAAATGTTTTTTGTACGGATATAGATATCGAAGTTCATTGCTTACAAACGGCGACTGGTCGCTGGGGCACGTGTCAGTAAAACCGCGCGTTTATTTATTTCGTTATCATTTACAATGTAGTAAGAAAATATTCTTTTTTTTATTGATTACACATGAACATTTATGAAATGAAATATATTTATTTGCAAGAATATGGATGTCACAAGTGATTAAAAATTGATTAAAATTAACAACATTTCTATTCTACCATGAAATGGTGTCCAAATTATTGTATTCTATAAAAATATTATTATATTATATAAAAATTATTATATTCTATGAAATTAAAATCTAGTGAGACCATTTGTTAAGAATTACCCACTACCGAATCGGAACGCTAAGATCGAAGAATCTGAGCGGGCTTGTCTTTTTTTTCTATTTTATGCAATACAATTATTTGATGTACTTACTTCAATATTTACTTCAAGCATTTTACATCACAAAAGCTATTTTTACAATTTACAAAATTTCATCTTTTGTTCAATCAAAATGTTTACAATGATATTTACCATTTACAAATTTTACTATTAAATTTTTGTTACATAATTTTATTGTATATCTATCGTGTCCACATGTTCATGATTATGTACATTATTTTGCTAACCAACCTGTATTAGGTAATAAGAGTGATGATAAATAGCATCTACTAGCTTAGAATACCTACTTCATTTTAAACTTAGTTAACGATTTCCGTCTATATAGATGAGTCATGAACGTTATTATTCTGAAATATCCACTAATTTAAATAACCTTTTTGTTTTCGACAGATACAAATACGCAGCTGGTTTCTTAAACGAAGGTCGTATAGGAATCGCAGCTCAGATGGTCGGCTTATGCCAAGGCTGTATGGACGCCACAATACCTTACACGTTAGATAGAAAACAATTTGGCAAGAGCATCTATTCTTTTCAGGTAAAATAGCAAAATTAACAAAATATAATATACCATTATAGACGCATGTACTGGTGCGTCTATTTACATACCTACAATTACCTACCAACCTTCCTACGAGTCAGAAATCAGTGCACATATAATAAGCATATAGCAATACTCCTATGATATAAATCGTAGCCAATCTATCAGATACATACGTGGGTATGGGCAAGTTGTGTTTTTCAAAAAGTATGATATAAATAGGGTCCGTATCATACAGGGAAGTAGATATAACCACCAGATACCTATCTAACCCGCCGCGCCAGCTGCCAGGCACAATTAGGGCTGCCAAATGTTTGTATCAGAAATATAAAATTTTGGCAACCCTATACAGGTTTATATTCTATACATCGATGGAACTTGGTGAAATTCCATTATTGTTACACAATTAACTAATCACTTGTACTTTAATTTCACATCAAAACTTTATTTTTGTATATCACTTCACTTTTCACTTCACACATCTTCACACTTCAGGATGTTAATATACATTAAACTTAAAGTAGGTATATTACATCCTGAAGATCCTGAAGAATGAAGATGCTTAAAAAGTGAAACCGGTTGAGTGATATACAAAAATAAAGTTTTGATGTGAAATTGAAGTACAAGTGATCAGTCAATTTCGTATCTATACAGGTTGACACGTAAGACCACAGAAATCATATATAGCGTAAGACCATGAAGCAACATTTCTAATACCTACTTGAAACAAAATTTTAAATACTGCTGTCATCTTGAGATCTGAGATCTTACCCTCTCTTTCTAATACAGCTGTTAAAAAAGAGATGGCCAGACCTCATAGACTGAGGTAAAACGTAGGTATTTGTTTCAAGTGATTATTATGAGTGCTAGTTCCACTTTTATTTAATATTTCATGGGTATTACTGTACATATTGTAGGACAGTATCAATAGTTAATGGTCTTATATAACCAAAAAAGTATAATAAAAAAAAAGTATTGCTTAACTTCATAATAATTCAAAAAGTATGGTCACCTGTAGCAGAGAAGCGCGTGTTTCAACTGAGATGTGCCGCAACAGTAAACACCGTTTGTAAACAATGAAATTCGATATCTATGCACGGGTGTCCATACTTAACATATTTATTGGATAATTCGGTCAAAATTTAAGTACCAATGTTGTTTACATAGTCGGTATCAGAATCAATTAGGTACTGAACACTCTCTTAGTATGTACCAGAAATCAAAAGTACTTTATTCAATAAAACTTTTTACAAGTTATTTTGACGCGTCAACATTTTTTTAAACTACTACCGGATCGGAAACGCGGCCACACACTGAGAAGATCCGGCGGAAGAAACTCAGTGGGCTTGTCTTTTTTCATAATTTTTTTAAATAAAATATTACATAATATTTAATTAGTATCTAATTGTTACATTAATAATAAGGATTGCCGATATGAGGAGCAGTTAATCCCATGATTTCCTGTCATCAAGGTATTCAGATATTTTATAGTAACCTTTTTTACACAGTTTTGTTTTAACACATTTTTTGAATTTTTCAACTGGTAAATCTTTAATGGCATCAGGCAGCTTATTGTAGAAGCGTATACTTTGCCCCATAAAAGAGTTGCTTATTCTGTGAAGACGAGACACATGCACAGCAAGATTGTTTTTGTTCCTTGTATTTAGAGAGTGAATTTCACTATTCTTTTTAAATAAGCAAATATTTTTACGAACGTACATTAAGGTTTCGAATATATACTGAGAAATTACAGTTAAAATATTGATTTCTTTGATTTTTTCTCTCGGGGAGGTCCATGGACTAATATTGTAAATTGCCCTTAAGCCCTTTTTTGTAATGCAAATATAGTATTTATTTCAGCGGAATTCCCACAGAGAAGAATTCCATATGACAACAATATGAATGTAACTAAAGTAAACAATGCGTGCAGTATCAACATCAGTAAGCTGTCCCATTTTTTTACTGCGAATGCTGATGAACTTAATCTACCGGCCAATTTATCGATATGTGGTCCCCAACCCAATTTTTCAGCTACAGTAACCCCTAAAAATGTAATAGAGTCCACAAGATCCATTTTTTACCATTAAGTTGTACATTGGTATCTACATGCTTTACATTAGGCGTTGAAAATTTAATACACTTAGTTTTGTTGCCATTTAGAAGCAAATTATTAACACTGAACCAGTGTACAACTTTTGAAATCATATTGTTTACTTCGCCATACTTACCAATTTGTATTTTCACTTTAAATAAAAGTGAAGTGTCATCCGCAAACAATACAATTCCATGTTTATCACCCAAATAGTAAGGTAAGTCATTTATATATATAAGAAACAGAAATGGACCAAGTATGGACTCTGTGGGACACCTATTGTGACAGCAGCACCAGAGGATCTTATTCCGTTAACTTCAACCTTCTGAATTCTTCTATTTATATAAGAAATCGAAAGGTCGAGAGCCTTATTTCTAATTCCATAATGGTGTAATTTCCTGATTAATATGCTATGATGAACACAGTCAAAAGCCTTAGATAAATCACAGAACATCCCAATCGCATCCCGTGACTCTTCCCAGGTTTCATAAATGTTCTTTAATAATTCTACACCAGCATCTGTAGTTGAGCGACCCTTTGTAAAACCAAACTGTTAATCATGAGGAGTATCTTCACGCCCATATCCCTGAAGGGTAGGCAGAGGTACAACAAGTGCACCCACGATTAGCCGAAGATACTTGGTCCCACAAATGTGATAGGTGGCAAGCCTATCGCCAACCGGGCACTATCCAATCCCAGGCAACTTTGTGTTTCTCAGAAAACTGAAAAAACACTTTTTTTTGTGCCCGACCCGGGAATCGAACCCGGGACCTCATGTGGTCAACGCCAACGCTGGACCGCTAGACCACAGAGGCGATCATGAAATAATTTAAATTTATTAAAATATCTTAACATTTGATCGAGAATGATTTTTTCAAATATTTTACTCAGGGTAGGCACAACGGAAATAGGTCGATAGTTGGTTGGTTCAGATTTAGAACCAGATTTAAAAATGGGAATAACTATACTGAGTTTCATCAAATCAGGAAAAACACCATATGTTAAACAACTGTTAAATATTTCAGCTAGGTATGGTGCGATTACATTTATTACTGAAGCAATGATTTTTAGGGAGTGACCCCATATGTCGGAAGTTTTTTTTAATTTCTAATTTTTTAAAAGCTTTAAGTATATCCTTGTGGATGTCCACAAAAGAAAATTCAAAAGATTTTTCACAAGTCGGTACACATTGCTTCAGTAGTGATTCTGCAGAGCTGGCCGATTAGGTAAGAGCTTGAGTTGTTGAAGTAGCTACATTGGTAAAGAATTTTTCAAACTCCATTGCTACATCCAAATCTTCCTTTACAATTAATCCACCTACTTCCAACTGATATTCGTCATTAAAAGTCCACAGTTAATAATGTTCCATGTAGTTTAGCATTTAATTTTGTTTGATGATTGCCTTATAATATTTTTTATGTACAAGGATTTTGCAGAATCACAGACCCTTCTAAAAATTTTTGAATAGCTCTTCACATATTCCTTAAATACAGAACTATGGTTATAAGATTTTTCATGATATAAATCAAATAACCGTTTCCTACTTTTATAAATTTCTGTTGTTGCCCATTCACTAAATTTTCTCTGATTGCACAATGATAGTGTTTTAGGAATAAATATTTGTTTATATTCTGAATTAATTAAATTAAATAATACGTCATATAAACTATTTGGATTTTCGTGATAGGGCAACTTGGGCAACTTCTCGACTAAATTATTTTTAAAACATTCTAATCTATAATTATTTATAGGAGCAAAAAGAATTTCTTTCTTTGGGAGTTTTCTTGTTACTCTAGGAAATTGAACTAATAGGCAACAATGATTTGAATTTAATACATTTTTAACTGTACTACTTGAAGGGCTTATATTTGTAAATATATTGTCTATACAAGTAGCACTATTGGCAGTAATCCGAGTAGGTTCAAAAAAAGTTTTGTGCAGATTATACGACTTAAAGAGGTTGAGAAACTTAGAAGTTAATGAAGATGGATCTAAAATGTTAATATTAAAGTCCCCACAGATAACAATATTCTTCTTCGATTTGGAAGCTTTAAATATAGTCTCTTCCATTTCGTTTGCAAACTCGTATGGTACACAGGGGAGCTTATATACACTTATAACACTTATTACAACCTACAACCTACAGCTTTTACCAGATAACTTGTATATGCCTTCCCCGAGACTTCAGGATCTGAGCTGAATAAGCTAACCCTTAGACCACGATTCCATTGACACTATAATTTAGCCTTCATACATCATGACATAAGGAGTTGAGCGTAATGTAATTGTTCCCCCGTCCAGGGCATCAACTACCAAATCGCCCACCTGCAAACGCAGCTGGAGGCGGCGCGGCTGCTGACGTACAACGCGGCGCGGCTCAAGGAACACGGGATGCCCTTCGTCAAGGAGGCCGCCATGGCCAAGTATTTCGCCTCGGGTAAACTATTTTATACGTTTATCTTGTATTCACTTAGTTGTCGCCGAATCTTCTCAGTGTGTGCCTGGGTTCCGATCCGGTAGTACCTAATTCTAAAGAAATCGCCTCACAATATGTCAAATTTCATAGAATATAATGATTTTTAAATATTTGCACACCATGTCATGGTAGAATATGTTGGTAATTTTAAATAACTTGTATCATCCATATTCTTGCAAATAAATATTTTCCATTTCATTCTATATTCATCAAAGAAGATAGCAAGTCTATAGATGGCTTTTTAATGGAACAAGATAATCATTTTCTATAGACAACAAAGATATTAATTGTGCGTTGCTATCAGTTATGCCACATCCATAAATCTTTTAGCTATGTTGCCTTTCAAACCGAAGCAAAACAGTAACAAATATTGACGTAATTGTGGCAGAAATAGATAAGGCAGTGGTACCAAAACCGTTCACGAAGATGCGGAATTCTATTAGCTAGACCACATAGGAATCACGGTTTTGTCACATGTTTGGCCACACATTTGCTACCATCCCATCTACTACCTGCCAGGCAGTTTCTTGATAAACTGCCTGGTAGGTAGATGGTCTATGCTTCAAAAGGGGCCTGGTTTGAAAATTGAGTTTCCTACTGTTTATAAGCATATGATTAAACAATGCTAACATTTAGCAACGCACCAAACAGTCATATTATTTCACACGTAAACATGTATTATAATTTATGGCATAAGTTTATATTTCACTAGTCATCAGTGATGAAGAAACAATACGCATGCATGCTTCCCTACCAATCTAGAAAAAATATATTTAATATTATAGATAAGCAAATGTCTCTCTGGATGGTGAGTTGCTAAGTGTCTCTCTCTCTCTGGATAGTGATTGATACATGATTATGCCATGCCATGCCACACATGCCATGTGTGGGTATTGGTTTACCGAATACCTTAGATCACAAACAATACTACTAAGTTCAAAAAACATATTATATTTCAACATCATCCAAAACATTTTCATTGCTACAACACAAATTTTATAAAACCTAAATTTTCCAATTATTTGAATTTTTATTTTCAGAAATTGCACAAACATTAACATCAAAGTGCATTGATTTTATGGGTGGAGTGGGATTCACACGAGATTTCCCTCAAGAAAAATTCTTCAGAGATGCCAAAATTGGAACCATCTACGAAGGAACTAGCAATATGCAGCTACAAACCATAGCAAAGCTAATTGAAAAAGAGTATAAGCAATAAAAAGTTTATATTTAAATTATAATAATAAATTTTCTCACAACCCTTTTTTAAATACACCTAGTAATTATGAAAAAAGTCAAAATCAATTTTATATTCTTGGATAACTTGTCAATTTTAAGTATAATGAACTTTTCTTAGGTACTTGCTTGCTCTTACTATTTACATATAAAAAAATACCCCAATTAATCATGAACCTGATTGTTAGAAACTCCTGTCTACTTACTTCTGTATCTCAACAGTAACATCATCAAATGGACTCAACTGTAGCTAAGAAGCAATCAGATTGTCTTTTAAAATTTATCAAAATTGCTCAAGATGTTTAAATAAAAAAAATTATGAACATACGCACGGCATAATTGTAGAAATTTGGTTTTCATTGTAAATTTCATCAGATGAAATAAGAGAGATTGACGGTCCCTACGACAAATAGAGGGACATGTCAAAAATTGAGGTTTATAGGAGAGCGAAATTAATGTTCAAATTTCTCCTAAAATAATTCTATGCATAATTATAAATAATTTTTTTTCTACAATGAGTTATTATATTTAGGGAGTCCATAATAGTATTTAATTTTTTTTTATATTTTCCTGGGAAAAGTAATAGATGACTGTTTTTACATTGACATACATATCAGACAAGTCGGAGATACCTCTTTATACTCTGAAAACAAAAAACTGAAAACATAATTCGATAAATCCATAAAATATAAATGTTTTAAGAAATACAACAACGTATGTCATTTTAATACCATACCTTAAACAACTTAAGATCACTATCCAAAATATTAAAAATACATTAATACAGACATGTCTCTTTATACGGCATTTTAAATGTTAAAACGCTTATTTTAAAAAACCGTATAGAATGATTAGTAATAAATATCTGCATGTATGACACCTATTGTTTGTAATGATAACACTTGTTCTCTTATTCGATTTGTAGAAGTAACGGAATACATAAAATAACAGAAAAAATCTTATATAGATATGAGAGTTTGGAAAATTTAAAGCCATATATGTAATACATTTTTTTTACATTTTTGACATGTCCTTTTATACATAGGGACCATTGAGATACACAATGTCAATCTCTTAATATTGAAAAGGGGTTAGGCAATCATTGGTTTCAGGATTAGGTGTTTGATATCCATACTAATATTATGATTACGAAAGTAACTTTGTGTCTCTTTTCAAAACTTAAACCACTGAACAAATTTGAATAAAATTTGGAATAAAGATAGTTTTAAACCTGAGAAAGGACGTAGGATAGTTTTATACCAGAAATCCCACAGGAACGGAAACTATGCGGGTAAAACCCTGGGACTCTATCTTTTAAACCACAGTAATAAAGAGTAACTTAGGCTAAGTTTATTTTAGAAATTTTTCCACGCAAAGGTGCCGGTACAGCTAGTGGAAAATACATGTAATTTGTCCAAAATTAACTCCAGATTTGTGTTATAAATGAGAAATATTCTAAGCACAATTTGTGCAATTTTTTCACAATCCTTTCTGCTTACTATTAGGAATTCAATGCCAAGATAGGTTACTGTATAAGGAATTTGATGCCAAGATAGATTACTATTATAGAGATTTGATGCTAAAATAAGTTTTAATGCAAGATCAAGGACAAGAAACAGGCATTCACACATGTTTCCATGTACCTTACAAGGTTGAAATTCCTAAAAAGTTGAAAACAAAGTTTGGTACTACGGTTAACACATCTTATTTATCTTTAAACAATTATTGTGATGCATGACTTAAATTATAGTAAAATATGTAATTAGCATCTTTTAATGGAGATTACAGTCAGAATATTATGTTTTTAGTTAGTAGATTACATAATAAAACAAAACAATATTTTTAACAATATTTACTACAAATCTAAGTCTATTTTAACAAAATATCTATTCAACATATTGTATTTACAAAATATTTTGTAAAAATGTTTGAACTAATGAAATTTGTAAGCGAGAATTATTAAAGTAAGGGTTTTTTCACTAAATTTGATGTTTATTTTGGATCTTGGGGTAACTTAAACCCAACCATCCGAGCTGTTTCCTCGATACTCCTCTCCCCTTTTCCTTTAAATTCCATATTAATCTCTTTATACCTTCTAGTATGATAAAGATAATCATGATAGGTTTTTGCCCGAAAGTGCATCTCATCAGCAGCTTTACATAATTGTTGATCTGTTGTTTGATATTTCCTATATTGCCTTAATATATACTGAGCCATCTGATTCTCGGCTAGTTTTTTTGTGGTACTTTGTTTTCTTATTTCTGACAGAAGTTGTCGTAATGTAACTAATGCAGGCTTTGTTGACACAGATGCCATTGCTCAGACCTTAAAAAAATCAAAATGTCAACTTTTCTATCATTAAAGATGTTATAAATTCTTCTGTGTTTTGATACTCTGGTTTGTCTTTCTTTACCCAAAAATTGGGTGGCACAGATATTAATTTACCTTTTAAGAAATAATGAATAGATGTGTCATTAAATATATCTTTATAGATGAAATTATTTTCTAATATAATTTCAGTAGTCAATGGATATATTTCATTAATATAAGGTACTACTTCTTTCAACATCCTACTTGGTTGATTTTCAATCAAAGATGAAAAACTGTTACATAAAAGAATGCAATTTTCTAAGTTCAAGGACCAATTACTCCATAAGAAATTATTCGTAAGTTGTTTAGGACAATGTGGAAGGTAAACCAGGGTAACGCCTTCTTCACTAATTACGTAATTTCCTTCAATATTTTCCTTAATAATATTCAATTCCAACTTATGAAGTAAAGCACATTCACTGCCATAAAATATTGGATCATGTGCTGAAACCTTTTGCGATTTGAAGTACGTTTTCAAATTCAACAAAAGTGCTAGTTGATATCGTGAAATATTGCATTCTCCTATGTGTCCAAGACCAAAACAAACTATTTCTACGATTTTGTTTCCCTGCAAAATATTACTCACAGCTTTTATAATGTCTTTTAGATACACTGAATTCTGTAAATCTTCCACACAAGAGAGAATTCGTCTGAAAAATGAAAAGAGAGATTTATTAACACATAACCTCAAATAGTAATTTAGATAGGAAATATTTTCATACTTATAAGCTTCTTCAACATCAATTTCTATGTCTTGTTTAATAAATTTAATATTCTTTGGAGGTACTTTTGTTGATTTATGTTTTGAAGATCGCGTAACTACTTGAAATCCATCGCTATCGTATCTCGTTTTTGACATTTTATAATGTTATTTATTTATTTGTCAAATGTCAAATTAAGCTGTAACTAAACTAGACATGGGCGTTTTTTGTTATTTTTCATCATCGATATTTAATCTTTATCGATGCACATCGTTGTTTCGTTAGCGAATAGCGTGACCCGTTGCCGACATCGGTATTAGACATCCAAATAATGTACTGGCTGGGAACATAAAACATAGGTATTACTATTTTGGCGTTTTCATAAACGTTGTGATACCATCGTACTTCAAAGTAAAAACATTTATGAGAATAAATAAGAGTTAATGTAAATAAATAGTCAAAATATAAAGATTTTTAATTAGTACCTAAAGTAAAAATTTCCAAATGCATTTAGAAAGATGATTGTCTATTCAAGCACGCCGTTTAGCTGGTACTTGTAATTGGTATCGCTGCGCGCATCCGTTATTTATTCAAGGTTAGATTCACTCGCTCACATCAGCATCGAGCATCGTCATATTATGATTGACACCTTAAATCTTTAAATCCTTGGTTCTGAACTAGACAGTCTTGTGTAGTTTTTTTTTGAAGTGAAAACTTCTTTAGGTGCGTTGAGCGTTTTGGTAGAGGGTAAAATCCTCGGTTCGCGTCACCGACATGCTAATGATAATAGTATATCTATAGCTATGTTTTGCATATAGTTTTAATTACTCTCAACTTAATAGTTCCGTTTTCACTTCTATCGGCAGTCCCACGACTGCTACTGTTTTTTTAATTTAAAACGTTATAGTTTCGATATGTTTGCTGTTTCGTGATTGGTCCGCCGCGTTTTATGCTGTTTCGTGATTGGTTCGACAACTAGCGCTAGAAGACAACGTCATAATATCATATACCATAACCAATCACGACGATGACGCAAATATATCGAAATTATAACGTTATAAATCCTTGTTCGGAACGATGAACGAATACGAAACGTTTCTTCGCACTGTACTAAAACAAATGTTTCAGAACGATAACTTAATCGGACAATCGGTATCAGTCGGTACAATCGGCAACCCGTGAGCACCGAGTACTCGGTGCTTACGAGTGGCGAATCGCGAGCGGTTTCATAACGAACGCCAAAGTAGACATGGGTAACTCAGCGAAATTCCTTGCGTTAACTCAGTAACTCGAGCGCAGTGTACTGCGCCGGCTCATTGCGCTAACTCAAAATTGCGCCATGGCGCAACAAATCTGACGCAGCCCGCGGGTAAAGAGAAGTGAGCAGCGAGCGAAACGTGCGGCGTGCGCCACGCTACAGATTCATAACACAAACAGCGCACAGCGCATGAATTGCGTTGGTTCATTGGTAACTCAACGAGTGAGTCGCGACACATAAGAGCACAGACGACTTAGAGATGCAAGCATCATAAGAGTCATGACCAAGGAAGTTATATTCTACCCGGAATGCTTACACGCACATCAAAATCGTTCCGAAGAGTACCACGACATGAGTGGAGTGTGTCTCTTTCTACTAAATAAAGCGCCAATCGCCGTATATAAGTGCGGCCATGCGTAGTTTGCAAAAAACTACTAAGTAATTCTACTAATTTGAGAAACAGTTTTTACATTGCATAAGTAATTACGTAATAATTAAAATAAGCACATTTTAGACTCACTGTGTTAATTACAATACATTTTATGCTAATTTATTTATCAACGTGTATGAATAAAAAGTATTTAATGATTACTGAATATGTAAAAATCTACCATCTAGATAGTTTTATTTATACTGGCAATTGCAAGAAAGGGACAACATCCACTCATATCGTTGTCTTGCTCAGAACGTTTTTCCCCTCTGTTATGTAAGAAACAAATGTCAACTTTATGAGTAACGAAATAAAGTACATTTTTATTTTTCAAATATTGCTTTGTAACAATTCCAGTTATAGTATATAAGTTCCTTGGTCATGACTCATGATAATAATTGTGCACATGAATCAACATGTGTAAGTGATGCGCCTAATATTACTCGGGTGATATTACTTCAAGATGTGATGCCATATTACGCATTACGCGACGAAAACAAACATCACACTATCACCCGCGCATTTACTATCTTTAGTAGAGTGCGAGTGTGAGGAGTGATGAAGTGTGTTTGATGCTAAGTAATGTTCGTTTCTGGAACGTAATTTCGCATTCTGCCTACTCGAAACGACATCGCGCGTCGCGCGGTAGAGAGATAGATGGACGTTGTTCCTCAAGTTAGATAGAGACACGAGACAAGGCGGAAACAAGAAACGTTCGTGAGGGATTTTAAGCCGAAAGTTTTTATGAGAAGGTTTATTTTTATTTAGCCGGGTTTTAACCTATGATCACTTGCATCATTTACATTTTTTTAAACACTGAACAGAATCAGTTGGCGCAAAGCATGTTGTTGGCTAGATATTCTTTAAAATTCTTTTAATTACATGCTAATAACTTTATAATTTATTAGTGCAGTTTATCTAAGTTGTAAAAAATTCAGTGTAAATATACTATATTTACACTGAATTTTTTACAACTTAGACTTAGATTTAACTATAAATAGGAATATTATATATAGGTAGTATAATAGGAATAGGTTTAGTGAATATGTACTGTAATGTATGTTAGTGACTTAGTGATTGATAAATATAAAAACAAAACTAAAAAATAATATAATATAAAAGTCTGCCAGTCCTAAGCCTGGGGCACCCTTTTGAACTAGTTATGTAAACTTACATAATCTGTCTTTATTCGGTGTAACTTAATATATTGGCCTAAGTATGAAGGAAAATCAACTTTATTGACATTTATAGTCATTATGCGGTAATCTGCGTCATATTATTTATTACTCGTCAAAAAAAATCAGTGGGTCAAACCTTCTCATATCAAAGACCTTCTCATATCTAAAAAAAATATTCATCTTTCAAATATACCATGTGCTAGTAATTTCATGTCAAGGTTTTCAAGTAATATGATCTAACTAAATTTTTTCTAACTGTAAGCTAAATGTATTACGATTTACGGCAGTGCAACAATTAATACGTATATTACGTATCACCTCAAGTAATAGTACAGATGAAGTATAATCGTAATCAAATCTTTCGAATGCGTCGCGTAATGTTTCGAGTAATGCGTAATGTTATCGAGTAATATCACCTGACCGAAAAGGTAATGTTGCATCACATTACTTCATAAGGTGATGTTTTGCGCATGTCTAACATGAATGAGAGTTTACTGCGTGTAGTCATTAGTCTCTAAGTAGTCTGTGGTATAACTATGCTGCGCCGGGCGCTAACACATTTTGAATAAGTGAGTTGACACACCCGCTCAGTGAATTGCGTTAGCGCAATTGCGCGGCGCAGCGCAGTGTTACACACAGGCTATGTTTTCTTAGAACTTGGTTGCCGTTACCAAGAATTGGTAATACATAGGTGCCATCTGTTGAGTATCGTCACAAAACTTTAGTAGAAAATTTGTTGCAGCAGTATATGCGAATTAAGACAATGTTGCTATTTTTCAATTAATATTTTCCTTGAAAATTAAGGAAATTAAAAATAGAACTTAACATGATATATATTACTATAATATTGCGGTCCTATCGTTCGTGTGGCGAGGCTTTAATACCACTTGAATAAGCATAATGGCTACCTTAACCCACAAACCGAAACACGAAAATGACAAACATTGACATTGTGGCAGGATTAAGTAAGGCGGCGGTACCATACACTGAGGCAAGACACTGCGGAACTCTAATACCTTGTAGTCAAATTGATATTGATACGTATAGCCAATCGTTCACCTTTTACAAACTGCCTGATAGAGTACTAGATGTTTTATTCTTTAAAAGGGGTCCAATCAACACAGGGTGAACGAATTATTGCTTTAGGTTGGATGTGTAGATGATAGATGTGACCACCATATGGTATAAAATTGAACGTCAAATTTGCCATTGTATTATTTATAAGGTTATTAATGTACAGTTAGGTATCAGTCCAAAATTAATAATGGTGTACGGTAAAATGTAATGAGCGTTTAATGTGGATATATCATTTATAAATTGCAGTGTACATCAAGTGGCTATTCAAAATGATGTGACCAATATAGATGTCAACTTTTTATTAATAATTGGTGCCGAATTAATCAAATTATTAGCGGCATCTGTTTACCCTATGCCCCTACTGATCCAATTCAAAAACAAAACTTTAATCTATTATTTACTCTGATCAATTTTGTAATAACAAATATAATTTAACAAAATTTACATAATTATTTTCATATTAAATTGTTCTGATACAACTTGTAGTTTATAAGTTTGACATTAAACTTCATTTTTTTTATTCGCTTACATAAAAAATGAATGTACATAATATGTAGAATTTGTTGTATCCAACTACTTAAATTAGTTGTTTATTAGTTTGAAATTACACTTATTGTTATTCTCTTACATAAAAAAATGAATGGACATAGTATGTAGAATTTATTTTTTCCAACTACTTAATTTATATTAATACTAAAAACCGTATGTATTTAAAATAAATACGCAACATGACTAATAGTTTTCCTATTTTTGGCAAAGTAAGACATTTGTGTTGGTAACCCTGTTAATATTAAGTTTTATGTCAAAATGGCGGGTTCCATTAGTGTTTAGTAAATTGAAATTATTGTTTTTATTTAGTTAATCAAGTAAAACATCCCTAATGATGCTGTAAATTGCGAAATCGGTTAAGTGTATTAATAATAAAGTGTGAACTACAAGTATAAGTGAAAGTGATAGTGCCAACGTTAAAAAATATACAATTCATTAAAAACAAACTGTAGTAAACAAATATAAACATTTTGGATGACTAAGTTGTTTTATTTCAAATTACGAAATAGTTGAAACATTTTAAACATCATAATTTGGATAGTTAAAAATGTTTTATTAATTTTAATTAAAAAAATTGATGGATAAGTAGGTAACAAAGAGCTTTCATGTAATGAAGGTAGTTTCATGTAAATTGCCGTTGGTGGCGTTTTAGTTATAAGGGTTCAGGAAAAGTACTAGAGTCAGTCATCTATTATATACTTACTTACAATATTAGTCTATGGTTACACACGTTTACGCCAAAGAATCACGGCGACGATGTTACCGATTGAACAACTGAAAGCCGAGAAGGTAATTAATGTTCTATTGTAATGCAATATCGGCTATTTTGCTTATCACGGCGACAAAGTCGGACAATGGTATTCGGTCAGTACTCGGTGCTCACGAGTTGCGAATCGCGAGCGTTTTCATAACAAACGAGAGCTAAAAAGCCAAAGAATCACAATGACGATGTTACCGATTGACATTATATTACTAGCAAAAAGCAGAGCTTTGTAAGGGCTCGCTAAGTTATATTACCTAGTAATATTCTTTAGTACTTATGTATAAGAAAAATTCTTTAAAATTTTCTTGATTTATTAAAAACACGATTTCTATAATTATCAATGTTATCTACACAGAACAATTATAAAGGACATATACATATTTTCTGGTCTACCTATAATATAGTACCTACCTATAATATGTAGCAACTCAAGATCTATCTCGCGCCACCACTTCGCTCTTGAAGTCTAATATTGTCTATTGATAGAAATCAATTTTTATTTATGGTAACTTTCTTGTAAAAGAGTTTTCTAGGAAAAATGAGTTTTAAAAATAAAAGTTGATCTTATAAAGAAAATTTAATTTAAATAACCTTCAAAATTTTTATAATTAAAATTGGACTTATTGCAGTCATGAAGAATTGGCGGTAGAAACTCAGTGAATAAATTTTTCGAATTTTTCCCTCAAAAAAAAAGCTCTCGGGGTTCGATTCCCGAGTCAGGCAAATCAAAAATGTGTTTTTTCAGTTTGCTGATAAAAACAACGTTGCCCGGGATTAGAAAAGTACCCAGATGGTGATAGACTGGTCACCTATCACTTTCTGTAATCTGTAAATGGTTGACCTTGTAAGCCATCTCTGAAACTTCCCGCTAAATTAAAGCATTTTAAGCTCAAAATAGTAAAAACGATAAGCAAAGGTATTTGATAAAAATGGCAGTATATTGATTTTTGAAAAGCAGTATATTTTGGAAACGATGATCGATTTTGATCTTTCAAATGGCATTCAACTCAATTTAAATACTGCTTTAGATAAAAAATCGGTAGGTTCGAAAATTTCGAAGCAATGTCAAAAATGTTTTTTGACATTGCTTCGAAATTTTTTTTCAAAAATTTTCGTCATTGATAGATCCCAAACAAATTGTCCGATTTTTATCCAATCAACGGTACGTGGCGCAGTTTTTAAAGGATAAAAGATGATAAGATTTTGGAGTCAATAGGTATAGGTATAGCCTGAAAGTTATTTCAAAAATATTAAGTAACTTTGCTAAAGAAAACGTAATTTTAATATTTGAAAAGCTGTAACTTTTGAAAATAAGATTCGGTTTTGATTTTTAAAAGGACATTCGACGTAATTTATTTAGTATTAAAATATCGTAGAAGCCCAAGAAATGATATGTTGAAATATTTCGAAGTTATGCCGAAAAAACACTTTTATCAAAATTTTCGTCAACAATTACTTCCAAAAGAATAAACTGATTTTGAGGCAATTTATGCATTAGACGTATTTTTTTGAGGAATAGAGCTGATTAGTTTTTGTACTCAATCGGTACATTAATCTGGAAGTTATATAAAAAACTTCTGTTTCGCCACAATTTCTTTTTTGGGTTTTTTCAAAATTTCTCAAAATCTCTTGGGCCCATTTGGTTCAAATTTTTAGGAAGTATAAGTAGAGCGGAATCCAATCGAATGCCATCAACCGCGTTTCGATCGGTCCAGGCGTTCAAAACTTATGAGTTGTTGACACACATACACGTACATACAGACATACTGACGTCATCGCGAAAATAGTCGAAAATTCCCAAGACCACAAAAAGTGGACATATGGTGAAAACTCCATTTTTGAAAATCGGAGCAATATCAGTAACCTCCCTATCTACATACGTAGTGGGAAGTTAAAAAGTACAAGTGTTTTAATAGATTAATATTGTATTAAAATGGAGTGAATGAAAATGAATTAAATGAAATAAAACTACCACGCCAAAGCGTAAACCTGAAAGTGCAATATTTTTTCAGAAAATCGTACCACTAAAGGGCACAGATCATCGCCTAGTGTAGCTTTGTAGCATTTTAACTCGTTATTGTTATAATAGATGGCGTTAGCAGTAATAAAATTCTAATACAAAATGTATCTTCTATTTTTTAATGTTTATGAAATAGCATTTTAATGGTAGATAAAATATCTAGAGACATGAATTTAAACCACCACGTCAAAGCTCAAACTTAAAAGTGTGATATTGTTTCAGTAAAATGTACCACAAAAGTGCATAGAAAGTGGCCTAGTGTAGGGCTCGCTTCGCTCGCCCTAATTACATGATTGACAAGGTGCCAAATCCTATCTATTTAAATATGAATTGGTACAAAACAAGAATTATGTTTTTACTTTATTAATTTGTTTCGGAACTTGCTTTTTCATTTATTAAAACAGAAGATTTAATAATTAAATTTTAGTGGGAATGTTTGTAATTGTTATTTTTTGAAATACGAGTAATTGTTGTTTTTAAATTTAGATGATATATCATATATTAATGTACTTTTTAAATACAAATTTTAAAATTAAGATGATATTCATTATTCCATAAATAAAACATTGCCACAAACAAAATAAAACACTTTTATCGTCTACGTACATATGAAATTTCATAATAAAATAATTACCCTACTTTTCGCATTTCATGCCGATTACTGACACTTTAGTATGGACATCAATCATGACCGTTTCTTACAACTGAAACTAAAGACCGAATAGAGCTAACAGAACTAATAGAGCGAACTAGTACACTGCCCGAAATGCACTAGTACGGAGCGCTCTTTTAATTGAACGAGGAGCACAATACTAATTGACTCCGGTTATTGTCGGTTAGGCTCGAGATTATTCTATATCTTGTATCGCATTGAATTTGGATGTTATTCCCAAATCCCATGCGTTGCTGAACATTTCGGCATCGAATGGCACCAATATATAGACTAACATCATTAGTAAGCAACGTTTTATTAAAATAAATAATAGTTTAAAAAACTAAAAAACACGCTTTTTATAGAAATCCGAACTAAAAAATAGAAAATAAATTTTAATAAATTTAAATTAAGAATAGTTTTAAAAATTTCAATAATTATAAATTAATAATAGTGTGAATAAAAAAAATAATTTTATTTTAAAAAAAGCGTGGGGTGCATGGTGTCAATAGTTATAAATATTTTATTGACACATATGAGTAGAGTGATTATCATTTCGGTAATATCTTAAAAAGCACCCCACGCTTTTTTTAAAATAATTTTTTTTTTATTCACACTATTATTAATTTATAATTATTGAAATTTTTAAAACTATTCTTAATTTAAATTTATTAAAATTTATTTTCTATTTTTTAGTTCGGATTTCTATAAAAAGCGTGTTTTTTAGTTTTTTAAACTATTATTTATTTTCTACTTTTTAGTTTGGTTTATTTCTAATAGCTTGTTTTTTTAATTTTAAACTATTGCACGACTCATGATGCGAAGCATCAGAGAGTGCTTTACGATCGAACATTTTTTTTTATATATACATATCTTCACGCCAGATCCCTTACGGGGTAGGCAGAGAGAACCGAGTGCCATACATCACGATCCTTGCAGGCTTGTCTCGCTTCCTCCACATTCATCACTCTTTTCATACACACACGCCGGTTGCGAAGACTCTTGATGCCACCTTCGGAAATTTTTTCGCCTTATTTTGGCAACTATTTTTAGTATTATAGCCTTGTTAGTTAACGGAATCAAGATATTTTGCATACTATTGTCGAGATAATTTAATGGAGGTTAATTCTATACTTACTAAAAATTAATTTAGTGCAATAGAAACGGAAAAAAATATGAAAATAGGTCAAAAAATTTCCTGTCCGTCATGTATGAAACTCCGAAAACACTGTAACTTATGAAAAAATCAATTATTTGAGTTATTTTTTTAAATTCTAATCGGCAATTGTAGATCATTGAATGCGAATGGCTAATAAATTCAGTGTCGTTTAATTACAATTAATAAAAAACAAAAACTACAATACTATATATCTATATATATCCATGTAAAATTAACATGGATGGTGATATATCTATATCTATAAATATTATGTACATTTATTTTGTTTTTTTTTTGTTTTTTTTTACTCAGTCAATTAAACTCAGTCACAGAGACGGTGGCGGACTCTTCATGGCTCGTGAATTTATATGCGCAGACACTGTTGCAAATTCTAATGCGCATACCTAGTTGAGTGCCGCGGTAGAAGCACGGAACTACTTATACGATTATAGACATATGTGTGTGTGTGTGTGTGTGTGTGTGTGTGTGTGTAAGTGTGCAAGGCGTTCCTATCGTACTTCCATACAGGACAATACGACGGGGCCAGATATGGGCCATGCTTGGCGCAATGCTGTCTATCTCTGGCCCATGCTTGTAAACCCGCTTTGGCCCAGCCTTGGTAGAAGTAGACTCGGTAAGATCCAAGAGCGTCTAACGAATGAGTCTTTTGAGCAGAGAGCTGTTAGAGTTGATCTCATTATTGAGCGAAGTAGCGAACTAGCGACTAGCGAGAGAACTACTAGCGAACGAGTCTGCCGAGTAGAAGGCTCATAGAATTGGTCTCATTGAGGAGCGTTTACCTAAGGAGTCCGCCGAGCAGAGAGCTCGTGGATTAGTATTGATACGAAACCGTACAGCAATCGAATCTGCTCAGCCACGTGAGAACCGCCTAGCGGTAGCGCGTCAGACGTCACAAAGACTTCGTTCAATTACTGAGCGTAATTTTATAACCACCATAAATCAATATGCTGAAGTACCATGTACAATCTGTAAGAAATTATTATATCCAAAACAACAGACGTCATTAGTTAAAGCACATTTTGATTTTTTTTTGCTCGACTACCATAAAAAAAAGTTCCTTCTCAGGCCTACTGGAACAACATGGAAGTTATATCTTTACCTCTTGAACTGACCGACTTGACAGACGTAGAACAAACACTTTTGTTAAGAGTACTTCCTTTTATAACTAGTTTCCACCCGCAACAAAGTGCTCGTCAACACGAATCAAACGAGCCCAAACTCAATAGAGTTGTGTTATTTAATTGCTGAGCTCCTATGGTCACCTTCTGGCTTCATCATCGAACCCTGCAGGATCCTAGTTAGCACCAAGCACCAAAGTGCTCGTCAACACTAATCAAATGAGCCCAAATTCGATAGAGTTGTGTCATTTAATTGCTGAGCTCCTATGACCATCTTCTAGCTACATCATCGGACCCTGCAGGATCCTAGTCACCACCAAGTACCAAAGTGCTCGTCAATATGAATCAAATGAGTCCAAACTCAATAGTCTTGTTATTAACCGATTTTTAACCATTTAATTATTAAGTTCCTGTGGTCACCTTCCGATTCAGATTCATCAGATCAGCTCCATGTCATAATAAGGTTTCATTGTCATTCAATTAACATACGTATACAAAATTCAGCTCAATCGGTAACCGGGAAGTGGATCAAATTTACTTGCGAGATTGATTTCAGACATCGAGATAGGTACAATAAATAAAAAATGCTCATAAAACAAAAACTACTGGGCCTACCTGAATCAAATTTTTATGGGACCAATTCGAAACTATTCCGCATCAAACAAAAAAAGAATCACGTAATTCGGTTCAGAAACCTCGGAGAAATCGGTGTACATACATAAAAAAAATATACCAGCCGAATTGAGAACCTCCTCCTTTTTTTGAAATCGGTTAAAAATGGAATAATTTTATCAAATTAGTGTATTGTCATCGGTCCTCGATAAATCTACAAAGTTTGAACGAAATCTGGCCGTTTAAAGTGGGTCAAAATCGCGCCCAAAGAAGTCGGTTACAAACAAACATACAAACATACAAACATACAGGTGAAGCTAATAAAAAGCGTGTAATAAAAAAAGCCACCTCTAGTATTAACGCACTTGAATCGATATTATTTTCACACGAGTAAAACTTGACACTAACTCGATAAACTTTTTATTGAATTATTTTTAACTCGATCAATTTCCTAAACTCGGACACAAGTGTATATGAATTTGACTAAATTTCGTTCAATTGGACTCTACTCTTGAGTGAACTGTATAGCTCTTCGTTCCGAGTAGATTTGGAAAGCGCTAGATAAAATACAACGTCATTTCATAAATCTAAATGTAAGTAGTAACGCTACGATTAGATCGTACTAATCGCATACATATAAGAGAAGAATACACCTACAGAAGAATACAATTGGAATCCATACCCTAAAGATAGTATAGAACTATCTTTAGGATATGGATTTCAATTCTTGCACATTCACCCAATTCCGAAAGTATTAATCATATTTAATATAGATTATAGCACCACTAGATACTGTGTGATAGCCTCCACACTGATGTAATATCACATTACTAATATGTGCGGTGAAAAACGTTTTGTTTGTAATATTTTTATATTCATTGAAAGATATGAAAGGAAAAAACATTATAATATAATATACAGTATGTTAGTATCTATACATATAATAAAATCGTAGAAAAGTCAAAACTATACATTGTATATATTTTTAAAGAATACTTGGGGCGTGATCTACAATCGATATCGAAGCCAAAAATATAGTTTTTTCCGTGTTTCGTGCAGTATTTGTTATAAAATACAAAAGAAACATAAAATTTTTAGCGGTTAATCGATTAAAACTTTTAAAAATAAAACCGTTTGTAATAGGATTCGGCAACCTACTGCGACATCACTAATACTGTAGCCGTCTGTAGCCGTATTCAAGTTTATAGAGTACTAGCTGTGCCCGCGTCTTCGTTCGCGTGGAAAAAATTCTAAAATAAAAACCCGCATATTTCCCGTTCCCGTGGGATTTCCGGGATAAGAACTATCATATGTCCTGTCTTGGGTCTCAAACTATATTTGTACCAAATTTTATCCAAATCGGTTCAGTGGTTTGGCCGTGAAAGCGTAACAGACAGACAGACAGACAGAGTTACTTTCGCATTTATAATATTAGTATGGATAGAGGTATGAAGAACCACCTTATATATGGAGAAAGTTAACTATCCAACAGTACCTACTATATGTATACTGAAATCAGAAGTACTTTATTCAATAAAACTGTTTACAAGTTATTTTGACACGTCAACATTTTTTAAAACTACTACCGGATCGGAAACGCGGCCACACACTGAGAAGATCCGGCGAAGGAAATTCAGCGGGCTTGTCTTTTTCTCATATCATTTTTTTCACAATATTACTATTGAGATTAATATTTTTTTTATATCATAAGATAGCAAACAAGCAGATGGGTCTCCTGATGGAAAGAGTCAACCATCGCCTATAGACACCAAAGATGTTAATAGTGCGTTGCTATCTTGTGGCGAGGTCTAATGCCACATGCATAAGTTTACCGGCTACCTTACCCTCCAAACCGGAACACGACAATGACAAGCACTGACGCTATTGCGGCAGGAATAGGTAAGGCGGTGGTACCAGACCCGGGCGAGACAATGCAGAACTCAACTACCTAGTAGCCACGATGGTAGTGACTCGATAGCCAATCGGTCGCCTTTTACGACCTGCCTGGCAGAACGGCAGTTGGCCTATTCTTCAAAGGAGGCCGGGACCAACATGGCAAAATATGACCACAGAACCCATATAAGAAATTACAATGGGGACCCATTGTAATTTCTTACTGAATTCTGTAAATCTTCCACACAAGAGAGAATTCGTCTGAAAAATGAAAAGAGAGATTTATTTACCTACACATAACCTCAAATAGTTATTTAGATAGGAAATATTTTCATACTTATAAGCTTCTTCAACCAAATTATTGATGTACGGTCCCCATTGTAATTTCTAATCTAAAGTAATACCTAAAATCACAATGAAATCCACCAGATCTAATTTGTTTCCATCTAGTTGTACACTGGTATCTACATACCTTACATTAGGCAATGAAAATACAACACATTTAATTTTGTTACCATATAATAAAAGATTGTTTGTACTGAATCAGTGTTCAACTTTTGAAATCGCAATACTTCGTCATGCTTACCAATTCGTGTTTTCACTTTGAATAAAAATGAAGTGTCATCCGCAAACAGTACGACTCCATGCTTATCCCCTACGTAGTAAGGCAAATTATTTATGTAAATTAAAAACAATAATGGACCAAGTATGGAGCCCTCCGGTACACTTATAGTTACAGCAGCACCAGCGGACTTTTTCCCATTAATATCAACCCTCTGAATTCTTTCATTTAAGTAAGAAATCAGAAGGTCGAGAGCCTTATTTCGAACACCATAGTGGTGCAACTTCCTGGTTAAGATGTTATGATCGACACAGTCAAATGCCTTAGACAAATCACAGAACACTCTAAGTGCATCCTGCGAATTCTCCCAGGCTTCATAAACGTTTTTCAGAATTTCGACACTAGCGTCTATGCTTGAACGCCCCTTCGTAAAACCGAATTGTTTAGTGTGAAATAATCTAAATTTCTCAAAATGTCTAAACATTTGGTTTAGTATAATTTTCTCAGATATTTTACTTAGGTTTGGCAATACCAAGATAGGCCGAAAATTGAAGAGATCACGTTTAGAGCTAGGCTTGAAAATTGGAATAACTTTGCTCAATTTCATCAAGTCAGGAAACATGCCATGTGTTACAGAACAATTAAATAGGTATTACAGCTAAATATAATGCAATAACATTTATTACTGAAGCAATGATTGTAATGGAATATCTCCATAAATCTGAGATTTTCAGTAATTATTCAGCAGTACTAACTAATGAATTGAGGTTTTTAGTTGGTAAAATTGCAGCATTGGAGAAAAATTTTTTAAACTTTGTCGCAGTCTCTTAATCTCCCTCTATGTTGACGCCAAGATAATATTCCAAGTAGCTTTTATTTTGTTTGTGGATTGTTTAATAATTTTTTATGTGAAGGAATTTTGCTGTATTACAGACCCTTTTAAAAATTTTGGAATATTTTTTACATATTTATGAAATTCCACGCTGTGGTTATAAGGTTTTTCATAATATACTTAGGTCAAATACGTTTTCTACTTTTAAAAATTCCCACTTTTGCAAATTCACTAAAACCTCTTTGGTTACTTAACGATAATGTTTTTGGAGTGAATACCCGACTATATATTTTGCATCAATTAAAATAAACAAAGAACCATATAAATTTTGGCAATTTTTCAGTTAAATTAGCCTGAAAACGTTGTACTCGGCTAGTATTCATTGGAACAAAAACAATTTCTTTTCTTTGAGGTTTTTTTGTCATTTTTGTTAACTTAACTAATTAGCCACTATTTGTAAATATATTATCTAGTGAATAGGCATTCACTAAAACCTCTTCAATTACTTAACGATAATATTTTTGGAGTTAATACCCGACGTCTATAGACGGTTCACTCTGGCTACCTTGCAAGGGAACCGGTGTAATGATGTTTATTTATTTATTAGATATAAGGTATTACAAAGTAAAAGCCTGCAACTGCACTAATCTTCGGCCGCTCCTAAAATAATTAGGAAACAATATGGCACGTGTCAAATCTACTCTTAATTATCAAAAATGAACGCAGCTAAAGTCTGTCGAAATCTCATAGTAAAATATATTTTTTGTTTGACGATAAGTTTGACACACTGACTAATTGCCAACCCACCGTCAAATTGGTGTAGGTAATGTATAGATAATTTGTTCTTGACGCAAAATATACCCAAAGATTTTACTTACAATAATAATATACGATGCTTATACTTATACATATGTCGCCTCTGTAGGGAGTTAAGTTACATCTAGGATTTTTTATTTATTTTATTAATTAAAGTCTCCTCTGTGGTCTAGACTCTAGTGGTTCGGTGTCGGTGTTGACCACATGAGATCATGCGTTTGATTTCCGGTCGGGCAATTCAAGATGTGTTTTTTCAGTTTTCTGATAAAAACAACGTTACCAGGGATTGGAAAGTGCCCGATCGGCGACAGGCTTGCTACTTAACACATTGTGGGACCAAGTGGAGCAATTCAAGTTGTGTTTGTTCAGTTTTTTGATAAAAACAACGTTACCAGGGATTAGAAAGTGCCCGATCGGCGACAGGCTTGCTACCTAACACATTGTGGGACCAAGTGGGGCAATTCAATTTGTGTTATCTCAGTTTTCTGATAAAAACAACGTTACCAGGGATTGGAAAGTGCCCGATCGGCGACAAGCTTGCTACCTAACATATTGTGGGACCAAGTGGGGCAATTCAAGTTGTGTTTTTTCAGTTTTCTGATAAAAACAACGTTACCAGGGATTGGAAAGTGCCCCATCGGCGACAGGCTTGCTACCTAACACATTGTGGGACCAAGTATCTTCGGCTAATCATGGGTGCACTTGTACCTCTAAACAGAGGTACAATAAGTGCACCCTCTTCGGAGATACGGACGTGAAAATACTGTTTTTTTTTTTTTGGATACAACGTTAATACATATAAAGTTCTGCGATGTGGAGAGCATCTTGTATCAAGACAATGCAATAGTTTTAAACAGGCCTGGTTTAGGTATTAGCTTATTACCAAATTTACGAAATCTGTTAAAGTTCTTGTATTCAATAAACATTTCTCTTCAAATTAATGTAATGTGAAACAAAAACAGATCCTTCTTCACGTTGGCTTGTTGGCCCCAATAGACCGAATCCTAAAATCCGCAGATGTTTTTTTTGATAAGTATTATCTATACACACCAAAGATGTCAATTGGAATTCAACATGTACAAGTTTGACGGCTACCTTATCCTTTAAACCGCAACACGACAGCTACAAGCACTGACGCTATTGTGATAGGAATCTGTAAGTCGTTGGTACCAAACGCCGTCGGGTCGTTTACAGTTGCAGAACTCTACCGCAGTGATACGTATTAGATAGACTTCTCTAACATTTTCAAACGACTTACCAAAAAGGATAGGTTTTCATTTCAGCTGTATTTTCTACCGTTTGATATCTCAGTTCTCGATTAGGCGATTGAACGTTATATGTAATAGGTAGGTATGTAGTTATAATAGTTGTTCACAATTTAATTAGAAACTAGATAAATATTGTATTAAATTAAGTACTATTGCATGCCAAATGGTCAAATATACGAACTAACTATTAATAATTCTAAGAAACTTATGTACCTACCATATTTGATGCAATAAATTATGATTGATTGATTGATTGATATTTTTCTGTTTATTAAGCGATTATTTTGAAAAAATATTTTTTGATTATCTCTCAATCAAAAAATATTTTTCATAATTCTTCTTTCTTCCCATTTGGTCCCATATAAATTTGATAAAAATCTGATCCAGGATTCCAGAGATACAGGAGTCAAGTCGGTTATTCCTTTTTCTGCGTTTAAATTATACGAGATTCTTAGCACTAAGGCAGATTTTATTCTAGTCTATACTTCAAAAAGTAGCTCAGATCAACTCGGTTACCACCAGGACAAACATACTCAACAAACAATCTGAAAAATACAGCCCTTTTTACTCTTAAATATAAAATTGAAGTTAAATGAAAATATATTTATACCGAGCGTTCCAGGCCACCCGTCCAGGCTGATTACTGGGGGAGAGTTTGAAAAAAAAAAAAAACCCGTGTTCAATATTTTTTTAAACTCTATCCAACCATGCCAAAAATAACCCTCGACCCCAACCCCCTGTTAGGGGTAGTGGGTGCAACTTTAAAAAATTAAACGGAAACCCATATTTTTTATTGCAGATTTCGATTTGTGAGAAAAATACAAACATTTTATCTAAAAAATTTTCCATTTGATTTTTTAAAGTTGCTCCCCTACCCTACCCTAGTTGGAGATGGGGTCGTGGGTTTGTTTTTGGCATGGTTGAATAGAGTTTCAAAAAATTTTAAACACGTGTTTTTTGTTTTCATTTTTTTTTGAAACTCTCCCCAGTAACCAGCCTGGACGGGTGGCCTGGAATGCCCGGTACACAGAAACGTTATCCATACTAGTCTATACTTCCATACTAATATTATAAATGGGAAAGTAACTCTGTCTGTCTGTCTCTTCTTTACGCCTAAACTACTGAACCGATTTGGATGAAGTTTGGTATAAAGATAGATTGAGACCCGGGAAAGGATATAGAGTAGTTATTATCCGGGAAACCCACGGGAACCGGAATTGTGTGGACAAAACCCCTAGACTTTTAGAAATTTATCTTTTTTTGTACGTACGTGGATGATGTCACGGGTACGGCTAGTATGAGATAAAGGATAGTTTAATATCGTTTGCTGCCTCTTGGTCTAGCGGGTAGCCTATTCGGCTCAGATCATGAGGTCCAGGGTTCAATCCTCGGGTCGGACAAAAGGGTTATTAAGGTTTTCCGAGATTTTTCTCGAAAATCCAAAATCTCAGTAGCGGCTTGGGGTCTGACGGGTGGTGTTTATCACTCCCGTGCCTCGAACGAGCACGTAAAGCCATCGGTCTCGGGTATCACTAGAAATAGTCGCCCGCTTGTCGGTTGGTGTGGTCACTACTCATCTCACCTACCGACAAGCCAGTGAATCGTAGTCAACTGGAAAGTCTAAAGACGTATGGTTTAATCTTCCTACCCGCAAGGGAACCGAGCGTGATGTTACTTTAATATCGTCATATGTTGCATATTTAGTTCGTCTGGTACTGTTGTGGAAGGTTCCCACAGATGACAGCCTTGATTTGGTATTTAGGTTAGGAAAATTGCCTACTTACATGGAGGACAATCAACGCGACGCATATCGAGTGTCTATTGTCCGATATATGGACAATCAAAAAAGACACAATGTATTCGAATCACGCGCCCGTATTCGTTCCAACATACCGTAACACAAATAAGGTAACAATAAACGATATTATTGTAGTACAAGTTCAGTTACAGGACGAATTTAAACAGTGTTAGAACTATCTACTTGCACGCGCGTTATTTTATTTTATCACCATTTTGTTTATTTTGAAATTTTAAATTTTAGAATAAAAGAACAATTTCAGGGTGTTAAAAGCGTAACGTGACGGGGTCGTTTTTATGTTTTGTAAGAACTTTTTGCTTGTGACCTTTTTCCTATTTTTAATCTATTGATATTTAAAATTCGAATGATATAAGCTAATTTAAAACTTTCTAATAGATAATAAATAAAGACTTTGCTGGCTGGCATTCAGAGCAAGTAGCTGAAAGTAGAAAAAATATTTTATGTAACATTAATTAATGTGTTCCGGTTGTCGAATTATGATGTTTTTATAGTTTAGTTAAAGAGCGCTCGTTGATATTATCTCACGTGTGCAGTGACATTTTTATCTTGTATATTGATTGTTTATTAAGTGAGTGTAATGGAACGTTATGTCGTAAATCGTCATTCGAAACGTCGGAAAAGTAATGATGGAATGCTAGCTCGTTGGAGACGGAACTATGTTGAACGGATCCTGAGTAAACACATTTGGATCAGAAGAGGTTTCGAATTAAATGTAAGTACCTTAAAATATTTTTAAGAAGTATAGCCCTACTTCCGTTCACATAGTTTTTATTGATTGTTTATTAAGTGAGTGTAATGGAACGTTATGTCGTAAATCGTCATTCGAAACGTCGGAAAAGTAATGATGGAATGCTAGTTCGTTGGAGACGGAACTATGTTGAACGGATCCTGAGTAAACACATTTGGATCAGAAGAGGTTTCGAATTAAATGTAAGTACCTAACTTAAAATATTTTTAAGAAATATAGCCCCACTTTCGTTTATATAGTTTTTAGGGTACTGTACCCCAACTAAAAGAAATAAACCAAACTCTTATATTTATAGGATCACTAATGTGTCTATTTTTTTGTCCGTCCGTCTGTCACAGCCATTTAGCTCTGAAATTGCGTCTGATTGTGTTGAAATTTGGTATAAATGTGTGTAAGTTGAATACCCGAACACGGTCCCTTTTTTTCTAAATTTTCTCATTTAAAATTAATATTTTAGAAAAAGGATAGAAAAATCTACCAAAAGTTAATGGTAGGTACCTATTTAAAGTAGGTAATTAATTTATATAGGTAAGTATGTGTGGGCTATGGATCATCTCCACAGGAACTTAACTTGCATTAGTCCGGTTTTTTTCATGCAACGCTGTGTTTATGGATTGTTCAAGTGAAAGTGTTCACATATTTTTTTATAGATGTCTTTCCGTACAGCAACGATATGCTAATTTAGAAGTATTAACATTATTACTTTTTATGTGGATAATTATGACGAACACTCTTTTATTATTATGAAAACTTTTATTATTATGAACATTTTTTATAAGAACCTGTATACTAATTATTTGTTCGGAATTTTATACTAGTTATACATACACAATATGGTATCTATGTTTACATGTAAGGAGGTTCAGAAAACTATAACTTAGAAAACAATGTATGTATTGGCGAATTGAACTAGGTATATGAAACGGTTAGATTTATGTCTACTACATGTGTGATAAACGAGTTTACCAAATTGGTATCACAGGTACGATAGTGTCACTTGGATAATCAGAAGTAATCATAATACATAGTACCAAGTTCACTTTATTCTATACTTTCCATCGTCCGCACTTGGTGAAACTCCATTTTAATGCAATATTTTTCACTTATACACTTGTACTGTAAGCTTGTGCTTGTGTAAGCGAAACCAGTAGGAAATAAATTACAGGCTGTTTTTTAGCCGTGGAACCTGTTGAAGGAGTGTACTCAGTATTCGATTCTGAGCCCAAATATCTATAAAATATATGACCTTAGTTTTTGACCAAATATTCCATAAAATACTGAAATCATATTCGTACAGATACACACGTATGTGCGTCGTGAATCAATGAACTACACTACACTAGCACAAAGATTACATAATAGTTATTGTGGCGAGTGCCAGCCGTCAGCTGGTCGCGGAGCCCCGCATGCCCTCAGTTGTGCCAAAGCATCGTGACGTCCGGATGTGTTTCATTAAACCACCTCGCGTATTTTTGTGATAATGTTTGACTAATAATAACAATGTCATCTAATCATTATTCCAAATTCCAATGAAGAATATCATGATATGGTACGTGCCTATGCGTTACGTAATGACTGTATGTTCCAAACCTCCATATATATAGAAGAATATTTAACAATTGAGATTATTGTAAAATTTTGTTGGTAATTAATTAATCAAATTATATAATTGTGAAGAGGATGATTCCATTCACGCCAGATATACTAAGGTAAATATCAGCTGTGTTTTAACTCTTACACGTTTACTCGTGCCTTGGATAATTTTGTTTTTTGATTTGTTATTATTTAGTGCTTAGGTATTTTTGCCTGTTGTTCCTAACTAAACCAGTAACAAAGTATGAAGGAAAAATATAACACAATTCACACTAATTTAAAATGTGGAGGTAGATTACGTTTACATTATCTACATACTACTGATATTAATATGAGGATTCGTAAATCGTCACGACTAGCTTAATGACTACGACGAATAGGGTAACCATGAGTCACGAGACTTTTGACTATATTTGGATTACTATTTTCTTGGGTATTTAACACTTTATTTTTGTCAATGTGTTTTTTTAGTATCGATAGGGAAGCGCTTAGCCACGATCTTGCCTGAGGGTAAGCTAGGATGCGGCCTAAGACAGAACGTCGCTAGAAGCGCCTGTTCACTCTTTTCTTGAAGATTCCTAGGTTGTACTCGTCGGGGAACACAGACCCAGGAAGCATATTCCAGTCCCTTGCGGTTTGGATCAATAATGTAGAGTCGAACAGCTTTGCCAGGATACGTGGAACCTCGACGATCGATAGAAAAACGGGGATGGTGGAATTAAGTCGTGCAATTCCGTAGCGCACTTTCCAAAGTGTATTCGATAAAAGACCGATAGAATAGCCACTCTGCGGCGATAAGCGAGGTTTTGGAGTTTATGAGCCTCATGGCACGCCTCTCTATCACCTCAAGCGTCTCCAGCTGGTATTTGGTGGATCCATCCCAGAGGTGAGCAGTATTCCATACACGAACGGACTTGTGCTTGATAAAGATTAAGCTACTGTCCCGGGCTGAAATACTGTCTCACCTTTGCCAAAATACCAAGCTTTTTTGAGGCAACTTGGGCTTTCAATTCAATGTACGAACCAAAGTTGAGAGTAGGCGTTGAAGTGATACCAAGGAGCTCTAAGTGGTCAGTTATCAGCATGAACACACCCTGAAAAAACGGAGACAGGTGGAAATCCGTTTAGCGAAGAATAGACACGCCTGGGTCTTAGTCGCATTAAACTTGACCAGATTGGCATCGCTCCAACCGGAGACTGCCTGTAAGGCAGGTTCATACGATCGATCATCGCTTCTCTGAGAGACCGGATCGGTGCCGTACTGGATGCGTTACTCTTCACAAGAGCGCTATCGTCATATTCAATGTACAGTTTTGACTTTCCTACGATTTTATCATATGTATATATAAAAACATAATTTTAAAAATTCAAAATTTTATTTTTAGAGTCGATAGGGAAGCGCTATCCGACACAAAAAAACAAAACGGATGGACATAATTTCATTTACGCAAAATTCGAACTAAAATAATTTACCCAAATTAAAAGTGATCGGGAAAATTGTATCTACTTGGACTATCATAATTATAGGTACTTAAATGTAAAATGATAAACTGCCAGCATTACAGAGTTCATTCACAAGACACGCTGAATCCAATTCACGAATTTAGTAGGATATTTTTAAACGAATATTTTTATATCGACGCCAGAATGCGAAAACGTACTAGTCCACAAGATACAACATAAAGTTTTATTGAACTGACTCGGTCTCATAGATGACATAATTAAGACATTTAAAAAAGAATCACTTTAGCTCAAAAGCCGCTGCAATGTGTTTTTTTTAATTCGAACAGTTCTATAAAACTTTTTTTCGCAACTTGTGGACTACTATGTTTTCTAATTATTTTTTATTTTTATGTTATATAGCACTCACCCCGTGCTTGGGAAAACTTTTCGCTAAACTACGTTTTCACTTTCCGGTGTCGAATTTGGTAATAATTTTACAATAACAATTAAAACGCACTTTCAATTCATTATATTTTATGTATGTTTCATGAATGTAGTGTTATATTCATTTTTATTAATTTAATGTATTTTTAATAGATGTTATGTAAAAATATTGGGTTTGTGAACTTCTCCACAATGTAAGCTAACTGTTTTAAAAAGGGTTATAAAGTATTTGCTTTACGTATTGTTGCGAAAAATCTAGAAAAGTGAAGAGTAAGAACACTGGAAAAATCTAGAAATAAAAAAAAAGAGTTAAGCTGCTCTATTGATAAACAATAGCCGCCGTTATGCCATAATAGATCTTCTGTAATTGGGCATAAGGGTGAAAATAGCGTGTACTAGGACTTGTTTACATTAAAATTATTGTTTACGCGATGGTTTCGGAACATTCGAGAACATAGTCGAACTTTACCTTGAGTATAAATAGGGATGTGTTGACAAATATAGTCAGTTTTTATAAAGCGATCGGAAGCGATACTCGAGACGATTAGTGTAGAGTGATATAGTACAGTGAATACGGGAAGTGTTTTAGTTTAGTGATTCAGTTCAGCTGGTTAATTCTAGTGCTAGTATAGTAAGCGATATTAGGATTGTTCAGTGTATTTACGTATTGCATTGTGGTGTATTGTACCTTTGTGTTGTAAATACACGGTTTAATATAAATGGTATTTTATTGCACAATACGATCTCGAAGCACGTAACAGTATTTTTATACCATAGAATAGCAAACAAGCAGATGGCTCTCCTGATGGAAAGGGTCAACCATCGCCTAAAGACACCAATGATTTTAATGGTGCGTTGCTATCTTGTGGCGAGGTCTAATGTCACATGCATAAGTAGAATACATAGATAATTTCTTTGTAGTGTGGTTAACCTGTTTTTTAGTTAACCTGTTTAGATTTTCAAATCAATCATCAAATCATCCGACAGAATTATTTTTTGTTGTTTTCGACTTTTGCACGTCCCGTAAGAGAGCGCTGAGGAAGTACTCAGTACTGCACAAGCCAAGTTCAAGATTTTTCCTGGACTTAAACTGTATCCTTTATATTCATATCTCATTAATACAATAATATAAGTACACAGGTATAAAGAGACACCCTTTTATCAACATATTTAATACTTTTAAAAACTATTTCAAGTATAATATATGAACAAAACTTATTTATAAAAAAAATATGGACGACCGGGTTTCTGTATGTACGGATGTGCTGCAATTACGCTCAAAATACTTAATGTATCGGCACTGTGACGATTCACGATACACCGATCGCCTGAGGGTTTTTCACTCGTCTTTGCTGACGGACAAGGCTGCCAGGTCAGCACTCTTGTAATACCCCACCATAGAGGTATTACAGTACCAACTCCTTAACAGGTTTTCATTAGAAAATTACTATCTTATTAAGTGTGATCAGTCATTTGATTATTTTTTTTAATTAAACGAATGTTATGAGGCATGCACTTTTGAATTTGCCAAGCATTTAAAAACTAGGTTCATTAGAATAGCCACTAGATACCTACATCATGTGAAAGTGGGTAATATAATAAAACAATATCCGTAAGATAGCATTGCATAATATTTAACTGTTGTTTTTAAACAAACTATTATAAAATACTCAATGTGGGTTAATATACTGTATAAACCTTATAGCCTATCAATATAATTTTTATTACACAGATTCATAAATCTTTATATATTTAAAAACAATCCCTATTTTCCTTGGTCACGACATCACGTCTGAATGGCTGGACCAATTTCGGTAATTTTTATTTTGCTGTGTTTGCAATTGTAAGGAGAAGGTTCTTATAAAAGAAAATATTAAGAAATTTGCGCGGAAAAATAGAAAATTTAAGAATACTTAACCACCATCAATCCCTATTTTCCTTGGTCACGACAACACGCCTGAATGGCTGGACCAATTTCGGTAATTTTTTTTTGTTGTGTTTGTAATTGTAAGGAGAAGGTTCTTATAAAAGAAAATGTTAAGAAAATTGCGCGGAAAAAATAGAAAATTTAAGAATACTTAATCACCATATAAAGTTTAATGCCATTTTGGCTGTATAAATTACGTGTCATGTTGTTTGTCCGCTATGGATTCCTAATATGAATGGCAAAACAACGTTTGGCGGGTCAGGTAGTAAATGATAGTTTAAAAAACTAATATATACCTACATAAATTTATAACGCAGTAAAACAGCAGAGACCGTTATCCCATTTTCTGTATCTCCGGAACCCAGCTTCAGATCTTCACTAAATTAAAATGGAACCACACGAGGAGTATACCCTCCCAAAAAATAAAGAATTTTTAAAATCGGTTCATAAATGAAAGACTACTGAGGTAGCAAACTTAGGAAACAAGAGTCATATTGATAACCTCTTCCATTTTTTGAAGCCGAGAAGAAGTTGAAAAGCGAATTAAAAAATAAAAAGTAAAAATAATATTTCTATAAGTACATAATAATATAAAGAAGTAAGTTTTTCAGTTTGTTTGTATTAAGTAATATTTTTATACATAGACTTGTTACGCATATTAGCAAAGAAACGGATGGCGCTCCTGATGAAAGAGTAAGTTACATGCATAAATTTACTGATAACTTTGACCGCCCCTTTGGTCGAGTGATTAGCGACCCTGACTACGCAATCGACGGGGCTCGGGTTCGATCCCCGACGGGGACAATGATGAGCATAAATGTTCGTATTTCTGGGTATGGATGTTTATTAAATATATTCCAGTATTTATATATGTATTTCTATGTAAAAAGTATTGTTGACTAACACCCATAACACAAGCAAATAATTTGCTTACTTTGGGGTTAGATCAGTTAGTGAAATTTGTCCCGTAAATACTTATTTATTATTTATTAACTATACTCTCTACAACTGAAACACGACAGTGACAAAGCTTTACGCAGGACTAAATAAGGCAGTGATACCAAAACCCGGGCGAGACGTTGCAGAACTCTACCACGTAGTAGTCACGATAGCAGAGGCATGTATAGCCAATCTTCGCTTTTTACGAACTGTCTGGCAGGATGGCAGATGCGAAACACTACCTGGAACTACTAAAAAACAATAGAAAGCAACACTAATCGTAAGTGGAAAAAGCTATATTTTGTCTCTATTTCCCTGCGGGATCGGGACCTGCGCGGGCTATACCGCGTCACACGCCCGTTTTTTTTAAAGATTTTATCCAGCAGTAATAGATAGATAGCGACAGATTAGTTATCTATCTAATCAAATTTTTTTGAGAGAGTTTAAAGTGATAATTAACAAAAAAATATTTTACTAAAAATGTACACATTTAATATACATATTTCACCAGTAGCCACTCGTGTTTCTAGAATTTGAGTTGGTTATTATTTTTTATACACCCACATTCCACCATATAGCCCTGACCTTGCACCCTCAGTTTTTTAACTTCCCGCTACGCAAGTAAAAACCCGCCCGTAAAAACTGAGGAAGTTACTGATTTTGCCCCGATTTTCGAAAATCGAGTTTTCACCAGATCTCCACGTTTTGAGGACCTAGGAACCTTTTCTGACTATTTACACGATTACGTCAGTATGTATGTATGTGTGTATGTGTGTGTGTGTGTGTGTATGTATGTGTGTGTGTGTGTGTGTATATATATAAACATCTCATAACTTTTGAACGGCTGGACCGATAGAAATTCGATTGATGGCATTCAATTGGATTTCTCTCAATTTATACTTCCTGAAAATTTGAACCAAGTCGGCCCAGGAGATTTTGAGAATTTAAATTTAAGATATTTTAAGTTAACAGACGAACAAATTTCCCCAAACATTGGGGAAATGTCCCTTTTATTTAGTAAATATATGTTAATGTTAGACTTATTGATTTAATTGGATTCGCCGTACTATATATGTATATACTACATATATACATATTTATAAAACATGGCTCGCCGTGTTTCATGCTGTTTCGTGATTGATTCGCCAACTAGCGCTAGAAGATAACGTCATAAAATCATATACTATAACCAATCACAGTGAAGCAAACATATCAATATTATAACATTACCATCCATCAATATTGATTTTTATAAAAAATTAAAACTTGTAAAGTTCGAATTTTGAAAGGTAAATTTTATTTTTTCATTTTTTGTGTGTAATTTTTTTAAATCATTTACTTTTTTTGAATAATTAATAAAACTTTATTGTCTAACTATATCTATCCATTAAAACTACAAAAAATATGCATTTTCATTTTAAAGGTGAAAATCAGAGTGGGCCTTATTTTGTTTTGAGTAGTGTGTGTATATATATATATATATATATATATATATATATATGTGTGTGTGTGTGTGTGTGTGTGATATGTAAAAAAATATATGTTAATATTCATCATATTTCAAAGACCGTGGCCGCACTCGATACATCATTGAAAAAAATTGGCTCGATAGAAAATAATTGCGAAGATTGGTCTTAAATTCATCATTAACGGTTCTATATCTTTATTTCTTTGACATATGGATCTGCAATTGAAAACATGAAGTTAGCATATTCATACCTAAACCGCTACCGAATAATATTTGACAAATATTCTACACTTTTTTTTAATTTCAATATTTATTCATTTTAATACCCCGGCCGCCCGGTTACACTAATAGTGTGGTCTCGTTTACTCCAATAGAAATAGACAGAGTTAGCGATTTTGGTGTTGGCAGCGTCTTAATATTTCCTTGTTACGGGTTGGCTGGAAGAAATCTCTATTACTAGAGATAATCTCGCCCATTGTACTTGTTTTCTGTTATTATTGTTATGTTAGTGTTTACTGTGTACAATAAAGAATTAAATAAATAAATAAATAAGCTCGCATTTTATTTTTCATTTTATTTGTTAGTTTGCCAATTATCATTCTTGTGTGTACTTTTAGTTTAGAAAAGAAGTGACACATTACTATTAAAGATGAGTATTAAGAATGTATAATAAATAGTTAGCATTATAAGTAAAAAAAAAATATTAAAAACCTATTGAATTATTAGTTGTAATTATTTAGAGTAAAAATGTAAAATATGCTGAAAAAGGTTCGTAAAAATATTATTCATATTGTAATTAGTGTATATTTACATGTGTAAATATGCATTAACATAATGGCATATGAACAGTAGATAAAATAAATAAATTTCAAGACCTTCTAAATTTGTTTGTTTTTGACGTAGGAAATAGTAATACAAATAAAATACCAAATATAATTAATATAAGTAAAACGCATTATAATTTATAAAATGTAATAAAATATTAAACCAGTAAATGGAAATTTAAAAGCCAATGCTTGCAACACTAATCTCTAGCACACGTACGTAATGTTTTACGATGCTTACAAGTGTTGGCGTTGGCTTACGCACACATATACTTTTTGTATGTTTTTGGTAGGTACCTATCTATATAAATTGTCTTGGCAAAATCTTAGTCCAGAATTCTGTCAGTCTAACTTAGATTTCTGTGATTAACAGTTGTACTGAAGACATCCAATGACAAGATAAATCCTAAACACAGACTAAGGAAAGAACTAAATGTTTTCCAACTTTATTTAGCTCATATTCCTCAGGCTTAAAAAAAATATTTTTAAAGGCCGATAAGTTAAGAAATTGATATCAAATCTTACATTGAATTGATTTAATTTAAAATGGATATTAAATAATAAGATAAGCAAACAAAGTATGGGGTCTCGCTCGTTTTCTTTCTACACAAATGCGTAAATGTCAGTACCTAAAAATAACAAACAAGTTATCGAACAAACTGGCACATAATTTATATTATAATCAGATATAAATAAATTAGAATAAAAATAACTTGAATTTGTATATTTACCATTAGGGCATACATACGAGTACACATTCGCACGCTACATCCCTTATTATCTCTTAGGGTTACTCTTAGGATAGACAGAGAGAACCGAGTCCTGATTCCTCCTAATTCAGTACTCTGTTTCACTCTTCACACAAACATGCCAGTTGCGAAGACCTTCGGCAAAACTCGATCAATCTGATCACAGAAATCAGAAGTACTTGAGTAAAGCTTTGCCTTGTATTGGTTAACATTTTGGCGTTGAATCTAGGCTGCTAATATCTGATGATGGAACTGGAAGGTTACCATGGGAACTCCTAAACTAAACAAGAAAAACCTATCTAGTTTGGAATCATTCGCTCTGTTTTTGCAAACACTCTAGTACTAGACAATTTCCTGGATGTCATAATGGAGCTGGAAGGAGATCATGAGAACTTAAGAATAAAACAGCAATGCCATTGACTTTGGGGTCATTTGATACGTTCTATTAAGGACTTTTGAGCAGTATGGCTTCCAGAGCCTCATGCTGATGCTAAGCTGGAAGAAGTCTATGAGAACTTTCAAGAGTGTGGGCTGATTTGGTTGGTTTTGACATGCACTTTGGTGCTGGATGATTTTTAGGATCCGATGATGGAACTGGAAGGTGGCTGTGGGAATTCCCAATTTAAACAAGATAAACCTATCGAATTTGGACTTATTTTTTCTGTTTTGACAAATATATCTTAGTATATTTCCCCGTGTTGGTCCCGGGCTCCTTTGTAAAATAGGCCAACTACCATTCTTCCAGGCAGGTTGTAAAAGGCGACCGAGTGGCTATGCGCGTCACTACTATCGTGACTTCTAGGTGGTAGAGTTCTGCATCGGCTCGACCGGGTCTGGTACCACCGCCTTACCTATTCCTGCCACATTAGCGTCAGTGCTAGCCACTGTCGTGTTCCGGTTTGGAGGGTAAGGTAGCCGGTAAACTTATGCACGTGGCATTAGACCACAAGATAGCAACGCACCATTAACATCTTTGGTGTCTATAGGCGATGGTTGACTCTTTCCATCAGGAGACCCATCTGCTATATATATGAGTAACACCATATATTTTGGCCTTATTTAATTTGTTCTTTTAAGGACTATGGAGCCGGATAATTTCCAGTGTTTGATGATAGAGCTGAAAGAATTCCACGAGAACTCCTAAGCTAAACCGGTTAAACCCATGGAGTGTGGGCTAATTCGGTTTATTTTGGCAAACTCTTAGGTGCTAGATGTTTTCTAGGATCTAATGATAGAACTGGAAGATGGCTATCCGAACTTGGGCTGATATAGTTGGCCCCTATTGCTAGAAGATTCGCAGTGTTTAATAATATAACTAGAAGGTGGCCATGGAACCCTTAAACTTAATAAAATAAGCCCATCGAGTGTGGTCTAATTTGTTATATTATGACAAATAGGTACTCTAAATAATTTCCAGGGTTACATGGTGGAGCTAAAAGGAGATCATAGGAGCTTGCAATAAAACAACTGAAGTTCGTTGACTAAGGAACCATGGTAACCATGGGCGTACGCAGGTTCTGGGCCAGGGCGGGGCAACCGTAACAGTTTCAAACTATTTTTATCTTAATATCTAGAACAGTAGATAGCTAGTAGGGAGGTAAACAAATTCCAGGGGGGCAGCTGCCCCTCCCTGCCCCCCCCCCCCCCCCCCTCGGTACGCCCATGATGGTAACATTAACCATATGCTGCAGGATCATTTTTCAAAGATCAGCTTCTTTCATGTGTTGCTCTTAAAATGATGCATTTGAGGCAAAATGCGGTTTGAGGATAAGAAAATGTGTCGGGGGTTTTGAAATTTTTAGTTTTATCTTGTTTAAAATACTTATATGCGACGAAATACTACAAAACTTATTTTGACCTGTTATGTAACTCTTGCCTCGTTAGAGATACATAACTTTTGTAGTATTAATATTTATATCGTGGTCTAGTGGTTAGTCTATTCGGCTCAGATCATGAGGCCTCGGATTTGATCCCTGACTCGGGCAAAAATTAAATAGTGGTTTTTCGAGGTTTTCCTCCAAATCTCAATAGGCTCGGATGAGCGTGTAATTCTGTTAGTTTCTGTTTTCATAAACAGCTAAAATTTGATGAACCGGAGCGTCTATTGACGCCGAGCTCACTCTGCCTACTCTACAACGAAGCCGGCATCATATTACTTAATTTTTTTCATATATTTGAGTTTTCATTCGTTGCAAATACATTTATCACATTAAGATCGTCTCAAAAATCGAAACAGACGTGTTTTTCATGAATTACTTCTTGAATGAAAATAATTTCGGAACCGGTACCTTCTTATGCCTTCTTGTTACTATCTATCTTTATACATATAATAAAATCGTAGGAAAGTCAATGTATGTCCGGAGTAAACTCAAAAAGTACTGCATGGATTTACTTCAAATTTTGCATGAATATTGCTAACAGGTCGGGTCAACATATAATTTACATATTATCACGCTAGCACCTACGGGGGAGGGGCTGTGCTGAGCAAACGAAGTCTGCGCGGACGAAGTCGCGGGCAATAGCTAGTACGTACATATATTTGCGAATGTTAATGTATGCATGACATTTATACTTCCCTTAAAAATAACTAACCAAAATATTTAGAGAATCACTTTCACAAGTCGATACTAGGGCCGTCTGAATTAGAACTCCAACGCGACCAGCATGTATATTGTATAGTGTGATGGCAATTTGGACTTTACAATACGTGACACACGCGTACCATTTAGTTTTCAATGGTAATTATTTTATGGGAACCAGGACAGATTTGAACAATGTATAAATAAGAATAACAAACACGACTTCAGTAATATGTTAAGAATAATAATAAGTATAAGAACTGTTTTATGACAGTAATAAACAAGCAAACTTAGAAAATGACACAAATAAAAAAACTGGTTTACTCTATAGGCCATCCCTGTAACTTCTCGCTAAATTGAGATATTTTAAGCTCAAGGAAGCAAAAAAAGTGCAGTTAAGCATATTTTTTTTAAATCTAAAGGTTTTAAAAATGTCAGTATTTTTATTTTCTAAAAGCTGTGCGATAGTCGATTGCGATCTCTCGTATGGCATTCAACCTAAAATGGTGTCTTAGCTACAAAATAAATTGGTTGAATAAATTGTTGTTGAACTAAAAACATGCACTTTTTTAAAAAAATTTCGTCATTAATAAATCCCGAATGAATCAACCGATTTTGAACCAATATTTGATATTTGTTGATTACTACTATCATCGCGACTACTAAGCGGTACAATTCTGCAACGTCTCACCCGGGTCTGGTACCACCATCTTACCTATTTCGGCCGCATTAGCTTCAATGCTTGTCATTGTCGTGTTGCAGTTTGAAGGGTTAATGTAGCCGGTAAACTTATGCACGTGGCATTGCCATCTCGCCACACGGAAAGCAATGAACTATTAACATCTTTGGTGTTTATAGTCGATGTTTGTCTCTTTCCATCAGGAGAGGTAATTGCTTGTTTGCTATCTTTAATATAAAAAACTGTGGAAAATATGTAATGTAACACTAAATATTTATTTTTGCAATGCCTGCAATACTGAAATGAAATAGAGGTTTTTAACATTTGAGAAAATTGGTCAGGTTCTGTCCGAAAGTGAAGTCAAGAGTCTCTGAAAGTTGAAACCGACAGACGAAAGTTATAAATGTGGAAGAAGCTAGTTATGCCTGTCTGCATCGTGATGTTTGGCACTCAGTTCTCTCTGTCTAATGTCTATTCTGTAAGGAATTTAGAATGACGATATGTATGTAAAGTTATTTTACGATAAATTTCAAGTCGTAATCTATCTGTACGCCAAATTTAATTCGAATCCATCAAGTACTTTTCACGTGACTGAATAATAAACATAGGGGCGGATCTATTTAAGGACTTTTTGGGCTGCAGCCCTAGGCTTCTTGAATGGAAAGGCATAGCCGACATTACGAAGAACAAAAAGTAAAAAAATAATGAAATAAAATCCGTTTTTAAAAAGAATATTGTCTTATATTTATCTGAATATATAAAATAGTTTTTTAACAAAATGGTAATTTGAGCAATTAGGGATAATTAATTTGTTGGCCTTGTTACCTAATTCTATTTAGGGGCTAATTCTACTGGGCTAATCTACCTACCTAAATAGAATTAGCCCAGGACAAATTCACGACCCGCCCCTGAATAAACATACTAACTTTCACATGTATAATATTAGATAGCGGGATGTCCAAAATGTTAAATGTCCGTCTTCTGCCAGTCTAAGTTGCATAAGATATTAGAATTACTAGCCACTGTAGACGTAACTGCCGTATCTGTTAAATATTTATAAGATGTTAATCTGGTTGGATAACAAATAAACCTGTATAGTTTGCGGTTATAGAACCAGAAATGATACGTCGTATCACTTGTCATATCGTTTATGACTATACTAGCTGAACTGCGCAACTTCGCCTGTGAGAGCGCCTACTATTTTTTTTATATCATAAGATAGCAAAGAAGTAGATGACTCTCCTGATGAAAAGGGAAACCATCGTCTATAACAGCGTCGTCATAACAAAGAATATGTTTCTATCTGACTCATACAATCTATGTCCATTAATAAAATTTAATAAAGTTTTTTTAATTTTGTATTAAACGGAAAAAAAAAAATTCGACTTAGATTTTTTTAAATACTTTTTACATTAGTCACTCAATGCGTATGACCGCCACATCCCGGTTTCTAATAGGCGTTCTGGGGCACACTGTATAATTGGGAGTGTTTTGATAAAGTGTTCCCCCGTGTTGGTTCCGAGCTCCTTTAAAGAATAGACCAACTGCCGTTCTGCCAGATAGGTCGTAAAAGGCGACCGGTTGGCTATGCGAGTCACTAATATCGTGGCTACTAGGTGGTAAAGTTCTGCATCGTCTCGCCCGGGTCTGGTACCACCGCCTTGCCTATTCCTGCCGCAATAGCGTCAGTACTTGTCGCTGTCGTGTTCCGGTTTGGAGGGCAAGGTAGCCGGTAAACTTATACATGTGGCATTAGACCTCGCCACAAGATAGCAACGCACCATTAACATTTGGTGTCTATAGGCAATGGTTGACTCATTCCATCAGGAGACCCATCTGCTTGTTTGCTATCTTATGATATAAAAAATAACTTCCATTTTCCGCTTTCCACACACATTCTTGGTACAAACAGTAAAACTATATGGAACAATCTCCCTCACACGGTTTTACAAAGGACCTGTGATATGGATCGATGTCGATGATCGATGGATGGATTGGAGATCGGCATCGCAATAGCCGCTAGCTCCTTTTCTTGCCGCTGATTTGTAAATAACGAATTTAAGTGTGACCACAGATATGTGATGACTTTATTCAGGCTTTACTTTATTTGCTTCCGTTTTTCTTGACATTACGGGCAATATGTCTCTCTAAAGGTTGTCTATTTTGTGGATGAGGTTTTCACTTTTCTTTTATATAGATAAACCTTCCGCAAATAAGTGATGCCCTTAAAAATCCTCCCAAAGAAATCCTGCCTCTAAAATTCCCTCTTTCAATAATTTTTCTCCCTAAATTTAGGGGGGAAACCCCTAAATTGGCAACAGTGAGTCTGATGGAATAGGAAAAAACCTACCAAATTCAGATAGCATACAACAAAATCTTACAGTCCAAGGATTTATAACGTTATAATTTCGATATTTTTGCTGTTTCGTGATTCGGTTCCCTGCGTTTCACACTGTTTCGTGATTGGTTCGCCAACTAGCGCTAAAAGACAACGTCATAATATCATATACCATAACCAATCACAACGTCGCAAATATATCGAAATCATAACGTTTTAAATCCTTGCTTTACACATATGACGTAATCAAGATCGTTCATCATAGTAAGACACTTATTCTTTGTTCCACGGAGTATGATGTAAGGAGAACTAACTCTGGATAAGAAGTGTCAAAAGTATCCAATACCATCACGCCACAGTCGGATAAAAATTTTTTGAAAGAAAGCGGTCTAATCTTTTTTTTAAAACGTTTCCAGTAAAGTGTTACAATAGAGCTGCAAGCGTTGTTGAACACTTATGCCACAAAACAAATAGGTACCGAAGTAAATCTCATGTACTTGTATTTACTTCACTTTTCATATCTACGCCTAGCGGTCGCATTACGGTAGTCAACTTTGGCTTATGCACAAAAAACTGATAGTGGCACTCGTATCAATTTGTTTTAAATTTCATTGAGAACTAGCCTGTTGCCCGCGACTTCGTTCGCGCGGACTTCGTTTACTGCGCACAGCTCCTCCCCCGTAGGTGATAGCGTGATAATATGTAGCATATATGTTGACCTGACCTGTTAGTAATATTCATGCAAAATTTGAAGTAAATCCATGCAGCACTTTTTGAGTTTACCCCGGACATACATGACTTTCTTACGATTTTATTATATGTATATCTATAGATATAGATGAAACAGCAAAAGCGAAAATATAAACCAATATTAAATAAAATATTTTAATGTTATTGTTATTTTAATTTTGTTTCATGTTATTTTATGTGATTATACCTATTACAAAAAAAATGTTTGCACAAAAAAGTTCACTGACGCGTGTCTCAGGAGGGTGGCACTCGCGCTTGCATTATTCCCTACTATTCCGAGATTTCGTGTGACGTGTCCATGAGAAGTGTCTATGTGTGCATTGCTCGAGCGCCCTTTGTATGTACATAGATTGACTTCTGTACCTATTTGTTTTGTGCTAATGCTCAGCAAACTTCACTCCGTCTACTGTAGCTATGTTCATATCGTAATTTTTCTACGCCAGCGGTTTTCTGTATGCAGCTAGACACTTTTAAAACTTTCCCTTTATATAAGTTGGTCCTCCTTACCCCTATACTTCATGATAGTAATGACCTTGACACAATTGGTCGCCAGTAAACTTAATAATATGCATTTGGTATTTCATCCTAGATACTCTCACTCGCCAAATTATAATCACAATGAGAATTTATTTAAATTCAATTAAAATTTTATAAGCTTCTTTTGATGTGGCCACAATTTTTGAAGCAACTATTTATCATTTGAATCAGGAAAGCCCTTTAGATGAACTTTACCTCCAGGTATTATACCTATATATTTTTCTTGAGTTGGTCCCAGGGTCCTTTAGGCCAACTGCCGTTCTGCCAGGCAGGTCGTAAGAGGCGACCGATTAGCTATGCGAGTCACTACCATTGTGGCTTCTAGGTGGTAGAGTTCTGCATTGTCTTGCCCGGGTCTGGTATCACCGCCTTACCTATTCCTGCCGTAATAGCATCATTGCTTGTCACTGTCGTGTTCCGGTTTGAAGGGTAAGGTAGCCGGTAAACTTATGCATGTGGCATTAGAGCTCACCATAAGATAGAAACGCACCACTAACATTTTTGGTGTCTATAGACTATGGTTTCTTTTTCCATCACGAGAGTCATCTGCTAGTGTGCTGTCATATTATATAAAAATATATTGATTTGTCTAGTATTAGACTAGCAGTCTTGAATTGACAATGCAAGTCGCAAATCATGCATCACACCTGATCGGTTTCGATTGTTTTGGTTTTAACCTATAATATAGATTTGATGTTCGTAAATGACATTACTCATTAGGATACCTGGAAAACCTAACCCTGTACAGACCCTGAACACTTACGTAAGGGAAGACCTTTGTGGTCCATGTATCTCAGGTTTAAAAATCTTAGTGTAGACTCAACACCAAGTGAGATAGAGTTAAAATCTTTTATACATTGATCACTTCAAAACTTTAAAAACTATTTACAAATATTCTGGAATGTCCTTTAGTTTACATTCTGTTATTTATTAAAATGCCTACTCAGTTATAATTTTATGCATGTGAGAATTTTGCCGCTAGACAGGTGCATGTTTGAAGAATAAATTAATCAAGATTGGATCTAATACCGCATAGGTGTATTGCACTATACGTAGGCCAAATGGTAATCGATGTGTGTTTTGCAACGAATGCCAATCGAATTTACACTTTAAAAGATTAGGAGTAATGTTCAATTTATACAATCAATTCATGAATTGCGACAGCGAGCTCCAAGCTCGACCAACAACCAAGTCGACATTTTATACTTATAAACACTATACTTGTTCAATAGCTTAGTACAACCACTAGTGTTTGATAGTAAAGTGTTGTGACATAATAAATTTAGATTATAAATAATAAATCATTGAAAAAATTACTCTTAAAGTACCTAACTATACTAACAAAAAAAATTCATTGACTTAAGAAAAAAAACTGGGTGAAAAAAACCGTGGCCTTTCAGTTAAAATAAAAAAAGAATGTTCCTAATTGCGCGCAAAAAATATCGCGAAAAAAGCGCCGGTCTTGACATTGCCAATGTCAGTTTTGTAAGTTGTGAAAAAAGTGATTTCAAAACATCGCGTAACAGTCAACGAATTGCATACTGCAACGCTAAGTGAGGTCATAGGTGACAATATGCCCCAGATTTTCTTCAAAAAAGTAATGGTGGTGCGAGACCGTGGCAACACCGAGGTGAGCTACTTTCACTTTTATAGAATGGACCAATTTGTGTTGGTACTTACTGCGACCAAGGATTAAACGCCATAATGATAAGAATTGTTCTGCTATAATGAATATAAATGCGATTTTGATTCTAAATATTGGTTTATTAAAAAATATTGATCCAGTGACTTCCAAAACCATAAGAGAAATATTTAAGAAATGTTCGGTAGGAACTATGACACTTTGTTTAATCTATAGCCTGTGAAAACAGTTAAAACGTACTATCTATGTGCTTCTTTTGTATACCTATACTCATTGTTTTCAAATTCATTTTTTTTACTTTAGAGAAACATTTGTACAATTAAGAATGATGATATTTAAACGTCATTATGTCCAGGCACCTCATTAAGTTAAGAGTTGGTAAATTAGATTTTTCTTAGCATACCGACATTTTCGATGTCTCTTAGGTTGTTATACCAACATAAAACTACGTTAAATGTAAAGTCGGTTAGAAATGCAGATGGTTTTCCACATGTCGATATACTTAGATTAACTTTTTATTAAAACGGAATATGGTTCTCAAAAATCTACGTTACATACAGACTAACTTATCGTCGTAAATTCGAGTAAAAATGAGATGATACTATACTCAAATGATACTAGCTATACACACGCACATGTACTTACACACATAAATAGTCATACACACACACGCACATACACACACACACACATTTTATCAATTAATTGAAAATACAGAGTTTTAAAAATTTTAAAGTAAATTCTTCTCGTTTTTGGTAGTTGATAGAAAAAGAAAGATAGATTGAAAGATAGAAAAGTAATTAATCAAATTATGTATTTACACCGGATTACCCAATATTCAGTATATTCATATTCAGCATTCATCATTTTGGTTACCAATTGACCTTGAATACTTGGCCATCTCTGAAATTTTCCGCTAAAATGACGTATTTCAAGCAAAAAGCAACCAAAAATATGCCTAGATTTTTGAACTTGAAAAGTTCTAAAAATTTTGTTAAAATACACTATTATAATTTTTAAAAAGCAGTAACTTGAACGTGATGATCGATTATGATCTTCCTAAGGGTCTTCTTTTGTAATGCAGTTTTTAGTTTAGTATGTAAAGCTATAAAATTTTTACTTGGTAAAAATCAAATAACAGAAAAATGTCGAAATTATTATATCAACGAAAACTCCCGACAATCAATCGATTTTTTCAAAAATTAATATCGTCTCAAACCTCAGATTTTTGAGCTTAGAAAGGTAAACTATAAAAAATCCATAACTCCTTCCGAATTTCCACCCTTTTATTTAGTGAGTTTGTGGTTTGCTTTCCGCTGCCTCTCCTTGCCCATTCCCTTAGCGACGCCTTTAGTAGAAGTTAAGTGAATAAAGTTCATTAAAACTATAATTGATTGGTTTGGCGTTGATTCTAACTTATAACCTTTAGGCGGTACTTAATCAAATTATGTAACATTAAAGGTTATAAGCGTTAAAAAAAAAACATTATGCAAATCAGAAATATGTACACGCACGCATACCTACATATTATGTGCTTTCATGTTTTATTGTAGTGTATAAATGTGTTATAGGCATTTGTGTTAATAATTAGGTACTTTAAATAAATAAAAGAATAATTATATTTTTGTATTTTTCAAAAAAAAAACTTATATTTTTTTATATCACTAGCTGACCCGGCAAACATTGTTCTGCCTTTTTAACTACATTTTTTTCTATATTTTCTCACCTTTTAAACCTTCCCTGGACTTCAACAATTAATTCAAAATCAAAATTAGCCAAATCGGTTCAGCCGTTCTCGAGTTCTTGAAATATTTACAGAATATTTAGTTATATTATATTTACAGTCAAAATAATTAAAAATATATATTTAAGGCCCCCCCCCAAACAACAACTAATTTTTTGCCATTTTTATAAATGAAGATACGGACTACGGAACCCTTCATGCGCGAGTCCGCTTAGCACTGGGCCAGTTTTATTTTGTATAAATTTATATTGTGCCGGTATAAAGAATTTTAATAATAGAGTCGTATAAGGACATAAATAAAATAAACAATATTATGAAACCATTAAAACAAAGAAAAAAACATGGCGTCATTTAAATATTTTCACATGATAATAACAACATATTACCTATTTCACAAAAACAACTTTTATGGCGGGAGGATGGAAATTAGCCGATAATTCTCTTGTAATAAGATATTATGTTGTCTATTAATAGGGAGCCCAAGATGCTAAATGGGTAGTTAATCGAGCATCGTAGGGAGCTATTGGATTTTGTAGATTAAATTATAGGAAAAATAAAAGGTTATATAAAGTTTTTTTATTTCAATGGTGGGGAAAAAAACTACAGATAAAAAAATGTTCTAAAAAATCTGTGCTATGGTAACACTAAATCGCGTCAGATTAAGGTATGGCCGGTTAATTTCTACCAAAAATTTGGCAAATCTGCCGATTCAAGTGTAGCGTAAGAGGAGGGTCACAAAGTTGCAGAGAAAACGATTTTTTGACATTCTCGAGCGCGTCTCTTTTATTATATAGGAAATGATGTAAGATTATTACGAACGAAAAAAATATAATCTGACAATTTCCAAAAGCCGAAGTTATCTTAATTTTGTTTTTTTCTGCCCTAGTTACCCCCTTCTATAGAAATAGCTTATATTTGGTGGACAGCCTCAGCAGTATGCGAGGTATCTTCCCTATGTTAATCACACGCTCGGATAAATACCAAAATCCCCTCTTGGTCTCCCTTACTATATAATATTACGTACTCATACCTATCCAAATTAAAGAGCTCGTTATCTAAGTATATATACGTGTGACGACGCAGTGAGAGTGACAGGTATCCTATAAGTACACAATAACTTTATAAATATGTTGGTTTCGGTATCGAATTCGGTGTATCATGGTAATCTGCCTATAACCATAGAATACTTAGAAACTAGCATTGATATATTTTATACCAATGCATACAAGTAATATTCGAGCATAGCACACATAGACCAAACTGTCCCGAACCATTCCGAGATATCGCGTCCGTGAGAGGTGTCTATGTGTGCGTTGCTCGAATATCACATGTATGTAGATTGACTACTGTTAGTCTCTAGTATACTGTGGTATAACCGACCTTAATAATTTATATACAAAAAGCTAAGAAAATTTTGTGAATTAGATTGATGGATCCGAAAATATTTCTCCCGTGTTCGTCCGGCAGCGCTCCGGCCTCCTTGAACGAATAGACCAACTGCCGTTCTACCAGAGAGGTCGCAAAAGGTGACCGACTGGCTATACGTGTCGCTACCACCGTGACTACTATGTGGTAGAGTTCCGCAACGCGTCGCCCGGGTATTTGGTATTCCTGTCGCAATAGCGTCAGTGATTGTCATTCTCGTATTCCAGTTTGGAGGATGAGGTAGTTGGTAGACTTATCCATGTGGCGTTGCCATCCCGCCACACGAATTGTAACGCACCATTAACATCTATGGTAGGCGATGGTTGTCCTTTCCATGAAAAGAGCCATCTACTTGTTTGCTACATACGGTGTGTAAAGAAAACCCTGTCCGATCGTCAAAGGCATTATTTAGTAGCTTAATACAATCATATTTGTATCATTATTGTATGAATAGATACATAAATTTAAAAATATTTGCTCGATTTAAGGAAAGGTTGCTCTAATATATATCTATATATATATATATATATATATATATATATATATATATATATATATATATATATATATATATATATATATATACACATATATATATATATATATATATATATATATATATATATATATATATATATATATATATATATATATTAAAATAAGAAAAATATCGTAGTTTAAAGTGCCTAATTTTAGCACTAAAATTGTGACAAGCATTTGTGTGATGAGCATAAATGTTTGTATTTCCGGCTTTTGGGTGTTTATTATATATATTCTAGTATTTATATATGTATTTCTATGTATTAGTATCGTTGACTAACATCCATAACACAAGCAAATAATTTGCTTACTTTGGGGTTAGATCAGTAAGTGTAATTTGTCCCGTGAATTATATATATATATATATATATATATATATATATATATATATATATATATATATATATATATATATATATATATATATATATATATATATATATATATATATATATATATATATATATATATATATATATATATATATATATATATATATATATATATATATATATATATATATTATAATGTCCATGACCTATCTATATACCTCTTTCGGATCGGACAGCTTACTTTACACCCTGTATAAAAAATGTGCGATGAAATATAAAAATATATTTAATTTTATATATGTACCTACTTCCACAATGTAAAAAAGAAGTGTAAGTGTCATAGGCTGTGATACTTCTAAGAATCCTTTAAGTTTGTGACGTGTGGTCACGTCAGTCATGAGTTATCTTTATGTAATATCATTTAACTCTATAAAAATATCACTAAACCAATTTCCTTCCAGTTATTTTATCGTCAATAAATTGATCTGTTGGTAGTTTAAGCACCTACGTTAATATCACATAGGTACTTGAGAAATAAAAATATGGTGATCACCATGGGCGTACCTCTCGGCAGCTCGAGCTCGAGGGGCAGCTGCCTCTCCCTGCTCCGCCTCCGAAATTTAACTATATATTGTTATGGTTGCCAATGGCCCCGTTGGCCCAGAACCTAAATACTCCTATGGTGATGACGACTCGTTTTGGCAGACAACAAGCTGGTGTATTTTGGTTAAACTGACTGTCAAGTGACATTCAGTTCATTTTTCTTGGTGCAAGGAAACCAAGTTTATTTTTATATTATTATAGATGTATCAAAGAATACCTAGCAAACAAATATGGCTTGCAGGAGGCAAGGAAGACGCTAGATAAAGGCTTGACAATATATAAACTAGTTAGATCCAAAACTTTTTTTGTCACAAGAGCAGTCTGTTTTTGTACTAATTTTACAAAACAATTTTTTTTTTTATTTCTTACCGTAATACTTTTCTAATTTTAATATCCTTTGTAATTTTTTTTATTTTCGAATATTTTGTAGCAATACATGCTGGTGTATTTTTGCTATTTATTTAAAATAGGAGTTTACAATATTAGTGTTTTCATTTTTATATCAAAAGATAGCAAACAAGCAGATGGGCTGATAAAAAGAGTCAACCATCGACTATAGACACCAAAGATGTTAATGGTGCGTTGCTATCTTGTGGCCAGGTCTAGTGCCATATGCATAAGGGTATAGGTAAGGCGGTGGTACCAGACTCGGTCGAGATAATGCAGAACTCTACCACCTAGTTTGCAGTGCATATTTTTAATTTTTTGTAAAATCCCTGTACTATTAAGAATGCAATGTTTTGTGTATGTATCTGTGTATGTATATTAGTTAGTTGTCTTTCACGCTGAAACAGTTTAATGCATCTGGGTGAAAATTGGTGATTATATGACTTGAGTTGTGGTGGATGCTTAAAGTAAGGAAACTAACTTGTCAAAAGCTGGCTGATTGTAATATTCGTTACACCAATGACATCATCTTTGGTGATTTTAGGCACAGCCCTGAATTTATATTAAGGGCACCTGGAGCTAGTACCCTGGGTGGCAATTTTTCAGGAGCGAGCAAAAAAAAATCGAAATGGTTATATTTTTTTAAGAAATTATTCATTTCTTAAAAAAATTAAACTTATATGTTCATGGATGGTGGTAAACACTTGTCATCATGTGAGCCTCCAGCTATTTATCCCCCTTTTTACAAAAAAGTATTTAAATATATTAGCAATGGGGCGGCAATTTAACTGTGCCCGGGGTAAGAGGCACTAAAATCCAGCTCTGTTTAGGCGATATCATAAGGAGGGCCTAAAAAGCAGTTTGCTATCCTATATTTTAAAAAAGTACACTAATTCAACTTTAAGCTTATTTCAGATGAATTTTAATTATGATTGTTAGAAACATTTTAATATTAAAGTCACTAACAAAATTTGTGTGTTTACCTACTCTTTATAATGTACCTACCTATCTAACGATGTTATAAGCAATTTATTTTACATTTTGTTTCAAGGACATACCTACACACTATACATATATCTGTATGCGAGTGAAACTAAATAGGTAGTAATAGAATAAGTGACCGGACTCCTAAAATCATGTTCAATTACGAAGGTGTTTAATTTCAAGCGTGTGTGGTGTCAAATGTAACATTTGTGGATTATTCACGGCGCGTGAACTCAGGGACAATTGCAATCTATACTGGGCTTTATTCGCTTTGTACACTCAGCAACAAAAATTATGAAAAATTTAAAATAAAACAATAATTATACAAAAATTATGCAACAAAACTTAAAGAAAAATAAAGAAAATTTGAAAAAAAAATATTACATCAGGCTCAATAAATTAATTTTGGTTTGCTGACTGCTCTGCGTGACTTATGTATGAGTAAGTGAATGTTTCTTTTGTACGTTAGTGAGAGAGAGAGAGAGAGATCTCCTTCAATATGTACCTTCTTTCTTTACTATGTAATTTTCCCGTGATAGTCCAGACTGGTTTATTAAGTGGCAAGCCTGATATAAGAATGCAAACGCCATTTGTATTCCTGCCAGGAAGTTAATTAAACAGTTAACGCCCACTACTAGTCGCGTCGTACTACGACGTAGCATAATGTGTGGGAAAATATGTACGAGTCCTAAAAGCTTCGTCTCGATTGGCATTGTGTTACGAGAATTGAGCCCCTGTTTATCATCAGTGGCTTAAGACAATGAAAATAATTTATGTGGCGAACTGTACTATGGTTTTAATGTCCGCTTACGAAACCGTTCACTTTGCAATAACAATTACAGGTTTAAGTATGGTGGTGCCAAAGCACCTCAAACACAGAACCGTATTCGGCACATTAAAAAATCTACTTAATACACTCTACACTCTATACATTACATCTACATGATACATGGTATAATGTTATGGACATTTCGGGAACGATTTTTTTTGTATTCTTCAATTCAGTCCTATTGCTATTATAACTAACTGGATGACCGAGACATCCCTTAGCGCGGGCATTTATAGTCCCAATTTTAATTTTGTTAAGCACTCTGCTCGCCGCAAATGTCCAGTGTCATAGTCGAGACACATAATGTCAACTGTAATAGTCATTTAGAAAAAATATAAAGGTTCCTAGTTTACTTCCGAACCCTAAAATGCGCTGCTTCGCTTGGGAGTTAACTGTCAGTTTACTCCCATAGTTTTCATGCAAAAGTATAGTTAACAAGCTGTGCCCACGACTTCGTCTGCGTGGAAAAATTTCTAAAATAAAAGTAGCCTAATTTACTCCTTATTACCGGGGTTTTACCAGCATAGTCCCTGTTCCCGTGACATTTCAGTGAAAGAAATTAGAATTGTTTCATCGAAATAGAGTCTTTCCATTGTCTAGTAAGCTTTATATTTAGAATAATAATGCATTATAATTTAAATAAGTCACAGCGCTTAGCGTAAATACGGCCCTGCTCAAACATTACCCAGCAATAAATACTATTTTGCAGCATAATTCTATTACAAGGTTGCTTTAAGCCAGGCTAGTGTTCGGAGTTCCAATTCATTTGCTGTTTTGTGTATTTGTATTGTATGACATAGCCGGTATTTTTAGACAAACAAACTGAAATTATAATACCTCTTTAGTTTCGTAAATTAGAAATGTTATTTTTATCTTATGTTTTCTAATTGATAGTGTTCTGAGATGTCTCGCCCAAATACCAGATTCTTAGTTCGGTGTAGAGGATAAAGTGGCCGATAAACTGTTCAAATGGTATTACAAACCCGTCATACGAATCGCAACGCATTATTGTCCATTAAAATGACATTTTGATGTCTATAAACGTCTTTTCCTTCACCCATAGGGATGTTGTTATAAAAAAAATATAAAAATATTTTCGTTGAATTAATTGGCAACTCTAGTTCCAATAACTGGCAAGTAGTTTTCTACTTTTAATAGACGTAAATCGAATACATGTTTACAACAAATAAAGAGTTCGTACCACCCCAGTTTCCGAGCTACCACTGACATATCAGTTTTCAACAATAGCCTTGACAAAATCTTAATAACACTTTTTTCGGACCCGCGAATCTTAATCCGGGACTTTAAGATATGAGACGAATAAGCCTATTGCTAGACCGCGAGGCTAGTTTTATAATTGATACAACATTAATTACATTCCAGATACTTACATCCATCGATCTATCTCATCTATGCATATCCATACATGTTGCCGACGTACTTTTCCCACAGTCTGTTCAAAATATAAATAAATAAAATGGCAACACAAAAATAGAGTGACCGTTATTCTCATTCCAAATAAACAAATAATGCGACGAGCAGATAACAGATGGCGTTGTCTGGCAATGCGCAAGAGCAGCCGCCTGATTGATGATCGGGTGATTTATTTCGTTTTCTCCTTTTTGCAGGCGGCGTGCAAGCCAAATGTGGTATCGGTCCGTATCTAATGATATTAAGATTAATTATTCTTTCAGTGACTTTTATTACCTACTTGTACGTGTTTACTAATATTCTTTTGGATTATGTAAAACTAATCCAGACACGAATAGATTTGAAGTTTACAAGTAAATGTACTTGTTTGTCCAAGTGTACAGTGGTTAGGTTTTCCGATCGAATTTGTGGTTCAGGATTCAAAATTGGAAAAGGATTTATTCGCATTTGTTTTTTTTTTCGTTTAGAACCAGTATTTCGAAGGTCCCGGATTTAATTCTCGGACTAAGCAAATTAAAGCGGTCTCGAGGCTATCCTCGAAAACCAAAGTCTCAGCAGGAGCTCTGTGTATGTCGGTGTTAGCGTCGCTGTACCTATATCAAAAAGGCACGTAAAGTTGTTGGTCCCGGTCAATGCTAATAACAAACACTAGTAGTTACAGATGACAAATCCTGCGGATGGCGATCCTCCGTCAGAGACTATTTTGCAAAGACAAATTGGTATTAGTGAACCAGGAGCGCCTTATACGCTTGTTTTGATTGAGATTCAATTCGCACCGATTCCAAAAAAGTTTCACTCAATTAGATATTTCTTAATTAAATACTACATACTATCGACATCCCCATGTTTATATTTAATTTCCGAGTTTGTGTAGTGTCCTGGGCTGTCCTGGATTATTTATAATCAGCATCTTGAATATTATATTTTAATTACTTTAATTATATTAACATGCCGAATAACCCTACTTGAAGTACTTAGTAATTAGTATACAATAAAACTAATGAGCAATTCCAATTACTTTTATACAATCACAACTAGGCTCTAACAAATTATTTACTCTTACATTATCAGTAGCTACCACTACTACTTGCTAACCAAATTCAAAAAGTAAGTGTTGGCAAATCTGTTCTTGTGTCCCCTTTGAAGAGTAAACCATATGCCATACCGTCACTACCGTCGTGACTACTAGATCATAGAGTTCAGCAATGTCTCGCCCGGGTGTTTGATACCACAGCCTTACCTATTCCTGCCGCCATAGCGTCACTGCTCGTCACTGTCGTGTTCCGGTTCAGAGAGGTAGCCGCTAGACTTATTCACGTGGTAATGCCATCTCACTACACGGATAGCAACACATCATTAACATCTTTGCAGTCTATGGGCGATGCTTCTTCTTTCCAACGGGGGAGTCATTTGCTTGTTTGCTATCTTTGATAAAAAAAACACTTTTTACAAAGAAGCGGGTTGTGGGCGCAGTTAGTAACAATGTATAGTTTAAAAAGAATGGTGGGATGGCAATGCCACACGCATAAGTCTACCGTCTACCTTACCCTCCAAACCGGAACACGACAATGACAACTATTGATGCTATTGCAACAGGAATGGGTAAGGCGTTGGTGCCAAACACCCAGGCGAGACGTTGCCGAACTCTACCAGCTAGTTGTCACGATGGTAGTGACACGAATAGCCAATCGATACGCATTTTACGACTTGTCTGACAGAAGGGCACTTGGTTTATTCTTCAAAAGTGCCCGAACCAATACAGGGCAAAAATTTTTTTGTTAATCCCAAGAAAACGACTTACTTTTCGGAGAGTATCCTATGACGTATTCCATTCGTTCGTCATCTATATGTGTGCCAAATTTCATTGAAATCTGTCAGCCGTTTTGCGTGATTGAGTAAAAAACATCCATCTATCCAAACATCTAAACTTTCGCATTTATAATATTAATATAGATAAATAAGAAGTCAATGTCTCTGTGACGTTATCACTACTAAGCCGCTGAACTGATTTTAATAAAATTTGGCATGAAGATAGTTAAAGACCCGGGGTCACACACAGGTTACTTTTTTTTCAAAAATCAACCGTTAAAGGGCTAATATTAGGTGAATAAGATTATATGAAATTTTTAATATTGATGATCTGGTACTTTACTTGCAAGCAAAGCTGCGCGGATCAACTAGTATTAAATACATGTGGGACATACCGTCATCAAAGTAATATGCATATTTAACAGTCACTCGAAATTATAATACCTACTGAATTCTTTAGTCGTAATTGCACATTTTTGCGACGTTATCAAAAGAACCATCTTGTTTTGATTCATTTCCAGCTGTGAAAGTGCTGTTTTATTCTCATAATAAAGCGCTGAGTCGAGCGCTTGCCTAATTGCAAATTAAATATTTTAGACATAGAATTCCTACAATTTTAAATTCGAGTACGAGGTAAAATTTTAATGCGATAGGCGGAGAACTGACGAACATTTACCTCACAGGTATAGTGAATGTATAAATTTCAACAAAAATAATTACACGTCATAAATTATATGCAGCTAAACGTCGTTGTTTTCGTACAGAAGTATCAGAGTGCTAAGTGTGAGTTTTTCTTTTCGCATTCGATCGTGAGCGCGTTTCGAGTTTACTAGGAATTTGTATGTGATTTGTACAGCGCCACCGTGAGAAACCAGTTTACCACTAGGTGACGCTGTACAAATCATATACAAATCCTAGTAAACTCCAAACGCGCTCACGATCGAATGCGAAAAGAAAAACTCACACTTAGCACTCTGTACAGGGACTCGTTACAGTAGGTGATTTACGCTCCGAGTAGCACTTGACATTACAATCAAACGAATATTTTAATCATAGACTAGTATATAATATTATGATTTTGATCGTGACGCCTTCAGGTTAGTGGTTTTTCTGCTCTCCAAATAGAAATGTGTTACTGACAAGGAGTGGCGACATGTCGACAAAAATAGTTAAGTTAGTTGTACAGACTTTATATTAACAGTCATCAAATAATGATACCATTCAATAATCACGTGAATAGTGATTCATGAGCTTTTGTTCGCCTTATAAAAATGTTACAATTACTGCTTATCCACCAGGAATATGCAGACAGTATAGACTATAGAGGATCGAAATAACAAGGTAATTTTTCTCGTTAAGCTTAATCTAATAATCTTAGTTTGACTTCTTTATGTGATCGTGTCATCTTAGGCTTTTAAAGATATTTAAAGTGATGTTTATATGTTATGGTGTTACATATAAAACAATCTTTTCACTCATATTGTTTAATGAGTGAGAGGATTGTTTGTTTATTACATCGCCATACTCAATATTGAATTGAATTGAATATTGACTGTACAATGTATTTGTAATTATTGTATTGACTTTAGTACAATAATTGTAATTGAATTTAGACGATAACAATTAAAATAAATAGAAACTGTTCAGGTTTTTACCCAATCATAGCAGGATTTAGATTTTTTTCTCATTCAGAATTTAGACATGTGTTTTAGTAGTACATGAGATTTGTATATTTGATTGATGTGGCTAACAGGTATTTATTATTCAGTACATTTGTCAGTATCATCGAGAGGAATTGGATATGATCACGCATGTTCCAATAATATACATAATGTAACTACCAATAATAATAATAATTTTATGAGGTTTACTGACTGCTATTGGCGTAATAGTAAACTACTGGTATTTCGATTACAGACTTACGCATAGAATTTCGACAATGCCCCTGCCAGGAATCGAGTCCGAGCCCCGTCGATTATTTACTTAGGCTCGAGTGCGAGCTTTATCTTACGAATCTAAAATGTTAAGGATACCACCACCTTTATCTATATAAACAATTATGTGGTAAAGCTTATCTTAAGCTCTTCTTCATTGTAATAATTAATAATCTATACATATAATAAAATCGTAGGAAAATAAAAACTGTACATTGAATATTTTTTAAAAGAATACTTGGGGTGTGATCTATAATCGATATCGAAGCCAAAAATATAGTTTTTAGAATTTTTGTCTGTTTGTCTGTATGTATGTCCGGGGTAAACTCAAAAAGTGCTACATGGATTTACTTCAAATTTTGCACGAATATTACTAACAGGTCGGGTCAACATATAGGCTACATATTATCACGCTATCACCTATAGGGGAGGAGCAGTGCGGAGTAAACTAAGTCCGCGCGGACAAAGTTGCAGGCAACAGCTAGTGTATTATAATAAGGTCGGTTAATTTTTGCTATGTTCTCTTGGTCTATACACGATTTAGTTGAAAGGTTGTGGGAAAGGTAGATTACACAATATAGCAATAGTACAAGTGAAAAGAACAAAGAGTATTTTATTTTCTCGCTGTCTCGCATAGTTGTTCTAGTATCCTATTCTACCATGTTCTAGGATCCAATTTTGGGACAATAGTTGCAATTGCCCCCTGACTTACGTTCAATTCTTCAAATTATTGGAATCGTCTGTGATTTTTTTATTTGTCCTTTTTTAGAAGGTTAAGCAGATGAAATGAGTTAAGATTGGCCACACCCTAAAATTACTTCTGAATCCGCCCTCATCTGTCGGCAGTTTTATAAGCAACTAAAAGTTAGGCTATGGTTTTATAAGCAATGGTACCTACCTAATTTCTTACTATCGGAAGTATTTCTGCTTGTTAGCTATCTTATGCAAGAAAAGGATTTTAAAAACCGGCCAAGTGTGAGTCGGACTCGCTCACGAAGGGTTCCGTACCATCGTGGCAATAAAATACAAAAAAAAACACGTTTATTGTATGTACCCCCTTTAATATTTTCATTTATTTTGATTTTTAGTATTTGTTTTTATAGCGGCACCGAAACACATAATTTGTGAAAATTTCAGCTTTCTAGATATCACGGATTATGAGACACAGCCTGGTGACAGACAAAGGAGGCTTAGTAATAGGGTTCCGTTTTAACTTTTAGGTACGGAACCCTGAAAAGAACTGACACATTAAGAAATAAAAAGAAAACATTGCTTATATTTTGATTGCTTATGAGGTTATAATATAAATGCCATCACTTATTACTTACGCCACTGTAACAGAAAAGCATCACGTCACTAGATATCAAATTGACCGTCTAATATAAAAGATTTCTCTTTTTGGCAAGTTTAGATAACCGTAACATTCTTTTTTGATGTCATTTAAATATTACTTTAAGGATAAGAATAAACCAGTATATTTTTTAAGTTGTGACTTGTGAGTGTTTTTAATAAGACACGTACATTACAATGTATTCAGTTTCATACAAATGTAATTTTTGTGCTATGAACGCTTTACAGACATTTTGTTTGTTTAATTAAGATCAACATTTTTAAAAAACTGCGATCCTGACAAGAAAGAAGAACTAGCGGCAACCAAAGAGTAACAATGAGAAATTGCGTAAGAGCCGAGGAATTTTTTGTTAACGAAATTTTATACGAATGAATGAACGACGGCCACTTTTATAGAATTTATCAGATAAGACATACGAGTTTATACTCATATATAAGCTTTTAAAACAAATAAGAGGTCTTTTACACCTTCTTCTGAATGGTTATTAAATTGGAGCAGCTATGACGCGACACAAGCAACTTGTACAAACATTGGAAGATAACTTTACAGACATGGTCGTCAGGTAGTCCAGAATAACAGTTATGAAGATTACGCGGCTAATTTTACGCTAATAATGAAAAAATACACACGTACGGTCCCACTTCATATCTATAAATAGAATGACAATACCATTGATATAAAAGACCCTAGATGCACAGTCCAAAACGAAACTGACACTCAAAAGTGTCCCTAATTTCTTTTAAGTAGTTATAGATATGGCAAAAACATATGTCTTTGCATATCCAACCTTAAGTGCAAGACTCATAGTTGTTTTTACAAAGCAATGTACAAAAATAAATAAAATTGACAGTGACGCGGCCGACGCGATCCTATTTGAAATGAGCGCACAATTTAAAATTGTGCGCTCATTTAAGAGGACGTTTTTGACACACTGTATATCTTGGGTTTTTTATATCAAAGGACAATACAGAGTGCTGGAAACGAAACTCGTTTAATTGACACCGTGTCTTGGGTTTTTTTAGACCGTACACAAAAAAAAATCCAAGAAATTCAATATTTAAGACACAGGACTATTTTTTTAGATTAGGTACGTACTCGTTACAACGAAATCCGTTGTAATTCATTCAATAACAAACTAGTACTATGCCAGGCCAGACACTGAAATTGTGATCCAGCCTTTTGCAATCTATACTACTCTGACTTAAAACAATGGTAGCGTAATTTTTTTAAAATCATAAGAAAGCAAACAAGCAGATGGATCTCCTGATGGAAAGAGTCAACCATCGCCTATAGACACCAAAGGTGTTAATGGTGCATTGCTATTTGTGCTGAGGTCTAATTCCACATGCATAATTTTACCGGTTACCTTACCCACCAAACCGGAAGACGTCAGTGACAAGCACTGACTCTATTACGGCAGAAATAGGTAATACGGTGGTACCAGACCCGGACGAGACAATGCAGAACTCTACCACCTAGTAGCCACGATGATAGTGACTCGAATAGCCAATCGGTCGTTTTTTACAACCTTTCTGGCAGAACGAAAGTTGGCCTGTTTTTCAAAGGAGCCCGAGACCAACACGAGGAGAAGATAAAAAATTATGCGTAACTACGCCTGTCCCCTAATTCACGTAACAAAACGTCAGTCGAGACGAAGCGCTTTGGATTCATACACGCTACGTCGCGTCGTCGTAGCGTCGCGCTACAATGCGGCATACGTGTAAGAGCCCTAAGGCTCAACTCACATTGGCGCAGAGTCGAAGTGTCATATTTTTCCCGCCTAAGCATATTCATCTCTATTGTACAAGTGGTGTATAAATATGGAAGCACAAGTCGACGCGCGTTGACGCGCGCTTTCGCGCTTTGACGCTCGGCTGGAGTCGGTACTTAAATAATACAACAATAGAGGTGAATATGCTTTGGCGGAAAAATATGACGCTTCGACTCTGCGCCAATGTGAGTTATGCACGGAGTTGAGCCTCAGAGTTGACGCGATTGACGTTTGGTTACGTGGATCGGACTCTAGCACTTAATGTTATTAAAAAATATAACAAATGTTGTTTCAAGTTTTATATGATATAATATCTAATGAGTTCGTTTTAAATTTGTTTCTTTTTATTTTTTTTAAAATTGCTCATGAAGGAACGATATATCGTCGATGTTTGGGATTTCAATATCAATGTTAAAACATTGACGTTTATAAACGATATATCAAAGTAAGTATCTTCACGCCCGTATCCCCGAAGAGATTTAACCGCCCCGTTGGTCGAGTGGTTAGAGACCCTGACTACGCAATCAACGAGGCTCGGGTTCGATCCCCGACGGGGGCAAGCATTTGTGTGATGAGCATAAATGTTTGTATTTCCGGGTTTGGGTGTTTATTATATATATTCTAGTATTTATATATGTATTTCTATGTATTAGTATCGTTGACTAACACCAGTGATAATTTGCTTACTTTGGGGTTAGATCAGTAAGTGTGATTTGTCCTGTGAATTATTATTATTATTATTGTTATTATAGGTAGAGGTGCAACAAGTTTACCCACGATTAGCTGAAGATACTTAGTCCCACAATGTGACAGATGGCCAGAATATCGCCAACCGGGCACTTTTCCAATCCCGGGTAACGTTGTGTTTATCAAAAAACAAAAAATCACATTTTTTTATTTGCCCGATCCGGAAATCGAACCCGAGACCTCGTCAACGCCGACAACGGACCACTAAAATCGATTTAACGTTTGCAAGAATTGCAACCCTCTATGGGTTTGATCGAGTACCGCTAGACCAATGAGCTCCGCTACAATATCCTTGTAAAACTGTTTATTTTATTACAGTTATCGTAATAAAAATTACGATGACTGTAATAAAATAAACAGTTTACGAGTAAAATAAATCGCCTAATTCAATGCAAACTTAGTCTCACTTTCTAAGGCGGCATAAATTTTTATTTAACAATGATATAAAAATTTGTTTCATATGCTTATCCAGGTCTGCGCAATATTAAATTCACTTTCACCATTGTTTACCACTGGTGACCGATCCGTTCTGTTTATTAACGCTTATCAACAAGCCACCGAGAAAGTTTAATCACAATTAAGTAAGCTTTTAAACTATCTAGTTCAGTTTCGCAAATTTAAATAGCTTCGTGTTCCGGTTTGGACGGTAAGGTAGCCGGTAAACTTATGCATGTGGCATTAGACCTCGCCACAAGATAGCAACGCACCATTAACATCTTTGGTGTCTATAGGCGATGGGTGACTCTTTCCATCAGGAGACCCATCTGCTTGTTTGCTATCTTATGATATAAAAAAAAAAGCTTCATGTACTAGTGTGTTACTAGACGGTAGAGTTCTGAAACTGTTGCTAAACTGAACGACTTATTTTCCAGAATAAAAATGTGCTATTCCAAGTCATTATAGTACATGTGTGCCAAACAACAGATGATTTTGAGTTTAAACATCTTTTGCGTGTCTTTTGGAGTGACAAATACCAGATCGGACCATGTTGGTCCCGGCCTTTTTTGAAGAATAGGCCAACTGACGTTCTGCCAGGCAGGTCGTAAAAGGCCACCGATTGGCTATCGAGTCACTACCATCGTGGCTACTAGGTGGTAGAGTTCTGCATTGTCTCGCCCGGGTCTGGTACCACCGCCTTACCTATTCCTGCCGCAATAGCGTCAGTGCTTGTCGCTGTCGTGTTCCGGTTTGGAGGGTAAGATAGCCGGTAAACTTATGCATGTGGCATTAGACGTCGCCACAAGATAGCAACGCACCATTAACATCTTTGGTGTCTATAGGCGATGGTTGACTCTTTCCATCAGGAGACCCATCTGCTTGTTTGCTATCTTAAGTTATAAAAAAAAAGATCAAGTGGAGTAATTTTTTTAAATTACTGAAATAAAATATATCGCTAGGAATAATTATAAAAAAATATTCAGACTTTGATTGACTTCTGATATTATATTTATGTGTTACTATTGAACAAAACTTTAATTTTGTTTATATTAAAACATTAATAAGTCTATTATAATAGTGTCAAATAAAATTTTTCCCTGTTTTTGTACTAAAGAATAGATTTTTTGTTGTTTTCCACGACATCCTTGTCTAAAAGTCCTCTGGCAAAAGTATAGACTATATAGTCTATGGTTTTTACAAAATACAAAATACATGAACGTTCTAAAATACTATTACTTAATTAAAAATAGTGTGCAATTATGTAATAGATAAAATTGATTAATGATTTATGATGACATTGACATAATATGGTTTACTACATGTAGTTCCCTATCCTTAGTTTAAAATGTATATATTAAATGCGGATAAGGTAGCGAATAACTAAAGAAAACGATGTATGGAGTCTCGCCCGTTATTTTACCAAAAGCGACTCAGATCTAATAATACCATGTCAACCAATATTCCCAACTCCCATGACTACTAAAGTAATTTTAACTTCCCGCTACGTGTGTAAATAAGGAAGTTACTGATTTTGCCCCGATTTTCGAAAATCGAGTTTTCACCAGATCTCCACGTTTTGAGTTCCTAGGAACCTTTTCAAACTATTTTCACGATGATGTCAGTATGTCTTAATATGTATATAATCACAGAATACTGGAGACTAACAGAAGTCAACGTACATAGGTACAAGTAATATTCGAGCAACGTACACATAGACACCTCTCACGGACGCGCTATCTAGGAATGGTTCGGAAATGGGAACACACTGTCCCAAATATAGCTGCTTACACCAAAAAACATTTGAAATTGGTCGTGCAGTGATTGAATTTTAATCCGACCCGAAAAAAATATTGTGATATTATGACTTACACGAAAATAAGAAAAATAATTTTCGAATTTTCATGTATTCATAGGCACAAATAGGTAATTCAATTGCTTTATTCTAATTAAATTGCCTAGTACTCTGTTACTTAATATAGTATCCCCATTATTGTTAAATATATTATGCTTTGTAAAAAAAAGGTTTTTCATACATGCCTGTCAGAGGTTGCTAGGCAACGCCGTTGGATCGGAATTCCTTTCGCAATATCTGAGACTATGACGTCACGTCAATCGCGCAAAAATATTTTTTTAACGTAAAAAATAAGTGAATTTACCATTTAAATAACGGAAGTATAGAAACAATAAGAAGCATTTGACAACTGTATGCAAGTCACCAATCCTTTGAGTGTAAATATTATCACACTTATCACCTTATTCTGAAAGGAGATGTCAAATTCAACTAGAACGGCGAGTCATTTGTATGAAAACGTCGATACGTGACAGGAGCAAGGCTCCCGTCCACAGTTGTGTAGTAATAATACTTGATTATTTATATTAATAAAGAGTATTTAAACGTTAAAATAATAAAATAATTTTTATATTCTCAATGTTGACAACGAGTCGAATCGATTCAAAAAAGTTTTAGCTGCCTAGGTGATGGGGAAGTGCCTCAAATTTTTGATGTCGGTTTTTTGGTTTAATTTTTAGAGTTCTAAAAATAAATATTTAAGGGGGGCTCCCATATAACGAACGTGATTATTTGACGTTTTTTATAGATACGGAACCCTTCGTGCGCCAGTCCGACTCGCACTTGGTCGATTTAAAATTAAACATTATTCTACTGTAGTACCTCTTCAACTATACTATCGTGGTAGCATCTCATTAATGGCACATTACCCAACACCGTGGTTTACTCAACCAACGAGTGATGAAAACCAATTTGTTTACAAAAATTATAAGAAAATGTTTAAAGCAATATAATGCCTAGTACTACTACTTAGAGTCGTATTTTAAAAAATACGATTACCAGATAAAACTTTCTGGTATGCAAATATGGCGGAAAAACTTTCCCTATTATTTGTAGAGCAAATTGACAAACAATACGCGATTCTTTTATGACTATAATTTATATAAAATAATGAATTTTCTTGTCAAATATTACAATTGATCTAGCTTAAGTTATGTAGGCTATATAATTATTTGCTTCAGACTCATTGTGCATTGCTTTTTTGATTATTGATACTTTGTTTGTTTCTTATTTTATTTTAGCGAACCAACAACTCCCCGTCTTAATCTAGACAACTTTTGAGGCTGCTAGGCATCTCGTGAAAGACTATAAAATGTTATTAAGTGTTGTCGGGGCCAGTGCCTTTCCTGTCAACTCGGGAGTTCGGGGTTGAAATAAAAATGGACTGTATCTTGATAGTAACGTGATTGCACAATGTGTAAGTAGTTTGATGCGAATGTGAGGCGATTGCTAGTCTATATTTTAATGCGTGAAAACTTTGTACCTTTAAGTTTGTACTTTTTAAGACAATTGCGACGAACGGTGGTGTATAAGTTTGGTACAGTTAAAGTTTACAGTGCGGAGGACTGTTCAAACCTTATATTTAATTAATAAAAATACACATTACACACACTATATTTATGTGACATACATGACATTATATACACATGGATATTAAACTATTTTCTTTACTGAGTAAGGCTAAAGTCTAACCTAAAGTCTAAACTTGAAAGAGATTTTATTGTTTATTCTATGGTCGAATGTCAGCTACAGGCGATCGCTAGTTCCCATGAAGTATTAGGTATAGGTGGAGCTAGCACTCGTATTAATCAATTGATACAAATATTTACGTTATATCTCATTCTATGAGGTCTCGCCATCTATTTTTAAACAGCTGTGTTAGAAAGAGATGGTAAAACCTCAGAAGATGACAGCAGTATTTAAAATTTGGTTTCAAGCATGAAGTATTAAGTATAGGTGGAGCTAGCACTCAAGTTAATCAATAAAAAACAAATATTTACGTTATATCTCTGTCTATGAGGTCTCCCCATCTCTTTTTATACACCTGTGTTAGAAAGAAAGGGTAAGACCTCAGAAGATGACAGCAGTATTTAAGATTTGGTTTGAAGTAGGTAGTAGGTATTAGAAGTGTTGCCTCCGGATACAATGCAGCGTCATGCTAGTACCTATTTAAAATTGCCCGTTGTTAGTGACGTCACTGCCGCTAGTGTTGGACATCGATACGAATCTTATGCTAACTTATCGTACTTGATCAGAGTTTGGACTGTAAGGTTGCCGGTAAACTTATACACGTAGTATTCCGACTCCACGTAAGATTACCATCCCGCCACACGGATAGCATCATACCAATAATATCTTTGGTGTCTATAGGTGATGGTTGTCTCATTCCATCAAAAGAGCCATCTGCTTGTTTACTATCGTGTGATATATAAAAAGACTACTGTACTAACACCTTCGTGGCAAAGAAATTTGAATCGGTGATATTAAACTCGAGTAAAACGTTGCTGAGCTCTACCACATAATAGTCACGATGGTGATTACATAATTTAGCATTTCCTTGCCCTTTACATTTTTTTTATCTGAAGGATATCTTATCTAATTTGTTATGTTTTAACAAGTACTTAAACAATTCCAACAGGATAATGTAATTTTCTAAAATTAGTACTTTATAATGTTGCTAGAAAATACAGCTACAAATACAGAAAGTGATAGGTGACCAGTCTATCACCAACTGAGTACTTTTCCAATCCCGGGCAACGTTGTTTTTATCAGCAAACTGAAAAAAAAACACATTTTTGATTTGCCTGACTCGGGAATCGAACCCCGAGAGTTTCTCTGAGATAAAAGTTCGAAAAATTTATTCGCTAAGTTTATACCGCCAATTCTTCGTGCCTCCGGTAAGTCCAATATTAATTTTAAAAATTTTGAAGGTCAATTAAATTAAATTTTCTTTATAAAATCAACTTTTGTTTTTAAAACTTATTTTTCCTAGAAAACTCTTTTACAAGAAAGTTACCATAAATAGAAATTGATTTCTATCAATGTTAGACTTGAAGATAGATCTTAAGTTGCTACATATTATTGGTAGGTATTATATTATAGGTAGAACAGAAAATGTGGTGTAAAATATGTAGATAACCTTTATAATTGTTCTGTGCAGATAACATTGATAATTACAGAAATCGTGTTTAAATCAATCAAGAAAAATATTTTAAAGAATTTTTCTTATATATAAGTACTAAAAAAATGTATCTCAGAAAAAAATTATTTTTTATTTTGGTTTTATTTTTCTGCGCCTACCCAGATACAAAGCCTGACGACGCCTTTAATGCGAATAGAATAAATAAAGTCCATGATACATTAAAAGATGTTAAAGTCCATGATACATTAAAAGATGTAATTAGCATAAAAATACTTTCCTAAGAATATTACTAGGTAATATAACTTAGCGAGCCCTTACAAAGCTCTGCTTTTTGCTAGTTTTATATCATATGACAGCAAACAAGCAGATGGTTTTCTTGATGAAAAAGTGAACCATCGCCTATAGACACCAACGATGCCTCACCACCAACCAACCGACACCAATAGAATAATATTGTATTAAAATGGAGTGAATGAAAATGACTTAAATGAAATAAAACTACCACGCCAAAGCTTAAACCTAAAAGTGCGATATTTTTTCAGTAAAATGAACCACTAAAGGGCATAGATCGTCGCCTAGTGTAGTTTTGTAGCATTTTAACTCGTTAGTTTTATAATAGATGGCGCTAGCAGTAATAAAATTCTAATAAAAAATGAATCTTCTATTTTTTAATGTTTATGAAATAGCATTTTAATGGTAGATAACAAATCTAAACATGAATTTAAACCACCACGTCAAAGCTCAAACCTAAAAGTGCAGTACTTTTTCAGTAGAATGTACCACAAAAGTGCATAGAACGTCGCCTAGTGTAGGGCTCGCTTCGCTCGCCTTAATAAATAAAAAAATTAAATATTTTAAAAAAGAAGATGCATAAAAAAGACAAGTCCACTGTTTCTTTCGCCGTAACCTTTCGGTGTGTAGCCGCGTTATCCGATAGTAACTTTAGCTACGATTCCGATCCGGTAGTAAAAACAGTTGACCCATAAAGCCGTTAGGTAAGGCGAACTGGAATGAAAAAATAAGTTTGAATTATTTTCTGTCTTTATGATATTCAAAAAGTAACGAAAACTTTAAAGTATGTTCTAAGTAACAAAATCTGTTCAACTTTACTGATCGAAAAATATATAAAGTAAGGGCCCACGTACATAGTTGAATGTATTGATATGTTCAGTCTGTTTGTAGCTCTGTGTGTGTTGAATGAAAGGCGTTTGGTCAGTGGTCGCAGCGCGGCGATGCTCCGTGCACAAGTCCTCTGACCTGGGGTGACAATAAATTTTGTGATAGTGTGATTATGACTTAAAAGTACAGATATTACATTTATGTCGGATAAATGGATGAATGAATCAATAAATCAAGTATAATTTTAATTATATCAATAGATTTATGAAGAGCTAGCTGACCCGCGCAGCTTTACCCCAAAAGAAAGCGTTTCTCGTTTTTGCATTTCTCCGATTCCCCATGTCGTTCTCATATTGGCTCACTTCTTCGTTTTCCTGTGTCACATTCTCAAACGTATTCATGGTTATTTTCTGCCCACGCAGTAAAATTGTGAAATTCTGTACCCACTGAGATCCGCAGTAGCCCCTCGTTGCTTGTTTTTAAGAAGCGGGTTAAGGAGTATTACCTGTCATTATCATAGTTTTTTTTCTCTTCTGTTTATTTTATTACTTTGTTATCTTCTTTTTACTTTTTTTAAAATCGTCAATTTGTGTTTTAGCCTTTTCTTATTTATGTGTAATCTTATCCTCACAATTTATGAATAATTAGAATTTCAATGTAATTTTTATATTTGTGTTTGTCTTTATGCTTGTGCACGATGTCTTCCACTTTGCTTTTCCACCTTCACTTTCTGGGTTAGCTGGAAGAAATCTCTGTCGTTAGGGATAAGCTCACCTTTTGTGCATTAAGTATAGTTTAATTTTTTGTCATTATATAAGTGTACAATAAAGTTTTAAATAAATAAAATCAATGCAATCTTTTGTGTAAACTTTCGTCCCCTATTTCAAGCTTTTATAAGATGATTTAAAAAAACGACCCAGGGTTATGAACTATATCTATGCCAAATTCATCAAAATCAGTTCAGTGGTTCAGTCGTGAAAGTGTAATAAGCAGACAGACAGACATTCGCATTTATAATACTAGGTGTGCCCGCAACTTCGTCCACGAAGAAAATTTTCTAAAATAAAAGTAGTTAGCCTAAGCTACTCTTCACGACCGTGGCTTAAAAGAGTCAGTCCCGGGGTTTTACCCACATAGTTCCCTTTTCTGGGTCTCAAACAATCTTTGTACTAAATTTCATTCAAATTATATATATATATATATATATATATATATATATATATATATATATATATATATATATATATATATATATATATATAACTTCGTTTACTACGCACAGCTCCTCCCCCGTAAGTGATAGCGTAATAATATGTAGCCTATATGTTGACCTGACCTATTAGTAATATTCATGCCAAATTTAAAGTAAATCCATGCAGTACTTTTTGATTTTACCCCGGACATACATACAGGCAAACAGACAAAAATTCTATAAACTATATTTTTGGCTTCGATATCGATTGTAGATCACGCCCCAAGTATTCTTTTAAAAAAATATTCAATATACAGTTTTGACTTTCCTACGATTTTATTATATGTAATAATAGATACGAGAGGATGAAAATGGTATTTGTTTTACAATTAAAAATATATTTTGCATACGGAACTGATCATCTTCCTTAGCCATGTTGGTCTTGGCCCTATTTAAAGAATAGTTCCGCTGCTTTCCTACCAAGCAATTTTAAAAGCTTAACAATATACGAAATGTGTCTACTATCGTAACGCGTAACTACTGTCCTCCGTTCAACTATACTAACTAGGTGGTAGAGTTCTACTACGTCCCGCTTGGGTTTTGCACCACCGCTTCACCTATTCGTGTCGCAAATCGCAATAGCGTTAGTGTTTTTTAAGATATTTTATTGATTTAGGCGGAAATCCATTATTTTAGCGTTAAAGTTAAAAGGTTAAGGTTATTGTTTCTTTAAGTTTAAAGGGCTAGATAGCCGATAAATTTACCGTCGTACATACCTAACCATAAATTAAATTAGTGAAAGAACTTAAAACTTGCATATATCATTTGTATTTATAAACCTTAAAAATTACGCTAAAGCCTTAGTTAACTTAGATCAAGAGATCACGGGTTCAGTTCGCAAGTCGGCCAAAAGTGTCAGCACGGATGCTAGTCGTGATGTAACAAACTAGCTAACACCTTCGTGCTGCGGTTTAAAACATATATCTATCAGTTTTAGCTATCGCAATGAAAGAGCGGTAAAATATGGCAATGAGAATTACCACCATCTTGTCACCCGACAAACCGGTAAATCTAACATCTATAGACGTTCCAGCATACGATCGTTTGTATCGACGCGGTCGCAGCGCGGCGTGGCGTCATTATGCTTTTTTATAAGTTTCAAATTACAAAGTATTAAGTTGGTCGCCCTACACAGTCCTTGACTGGTTTCCTATACCTCTTTGTTAGGCTCATATAAGCGATATACAATTGTATACTTTAGGAATTGTCACTGTGTGGAAAAATGAAAGGAATTTCGTATAATACAGTCAATGCAACCGAGCCTGTCCTTAGATGTGTGACCTAGAATGTTGTTTACGCGCTATTATTTCTAAACGCTAACGGACATGCACCCGTTCTTGAAATATTGTATTAATTAAATCAGTAATTTAACCTATACCGTCATATCAGTGTTATTTCAATATTACATAGAATTCAATTTCCTTATTTCCATAATAAAGCGTAAACACGTCATGTAAGTATTTTATTCGTATTGCGACTACTGCTCACGTAAAATAATATTTTAAATCAAATTCAGTAAAAGGAGGAGATCTATTCGGCACATGTGTATGCACATAACATAATTCGAACTGAAAACTATTTCCTGTAATTTCTCCTCGTGTTCTTCGGGCCCCTTTTGGAGAATAGACCATCGGTTCTGCCAGGCAGTTCGTAAGACGCGAACAATTGGCTATACGAGTTACTACCATCGTGACTACTAGGTGATAGAGTTCTGCATTGTCTCACCCGGGTCTTGTACCACCGCCTTACCTATATCTGCCGCAATAGTGGCAGTGCTTGTCACTGTCTTGTTCCGGTAACGTAACCGGTAAACTTAGCAATATTTAGCAATAACATAGCAACGCACAATTAACATCTTGTCACATATAGGTGATGGTAGTCTCTTTCCATCAGGTGACCCATCTGCTTGTTTGTTATCTTATGATATAAAACAAACAGACACAATATACTTATATGTATAGTATGTAGCAAATATCTTGTTTAGATGTTTAACGCCGTACATGCCCATCATTCTCCGAATTTGTCCCGTTTATCATAAATTAAACAAAGCGTTAGCTTCATTTTAAAGCCGTAAAGAAAGATCTTTGCTTACTTATTCTAAAAATAACAAACAATAAACAAATGTCGAATTAACTACTTCCGTTGTGCCTTGCTTTTTAATATGTATTTGTAATTAAAATTTGCAATAAGCGAATGTAATAAATTTGTTCCAAGTTGTAGGTATTTCTTTCGTATTTATTACATAAGATAGCAAATTAGCAGATGGTTCCCCAGATGGAAAAGATCACCATCGCCTATAGACACTAAAAATGTTAATGGTGCATTGCTCTCTGTGGCAGGGTTGGAAATCCCCACACATAAGTTACCGGGTACCTTACCCTCTAAACCGGGACATGACTGCAATAATCACCGATGCTATTGCTGCAGGAATAAGTAAGGCGGTGGTACCTGACCCGGGCGAAACTTTGCAGAACTCTACCATCTAATTAGAAAGTTAAATTACTGGTATTTTTTATATCCTGGAATAATAAACAAGCAGATGACATTACTAATAACTATTGCCTATAGACAACAAAAATACCGAACCCCGAACAAAAATATCGACACGTTGCATAAATCTACCACCTTGTTAGTAGTCATGATGTAGTGATATGTAAACCGGAACACGACAGCGACAAGCACTGACGCTATTGCGGCAGGAATAGTTAAGACGGGTGGTACCTGACCCGGGCGAGACAATGCAGAACTCTACCACCTAGTAGCCACGATGATAGTGACTCGCATAGCCAATCGGCCGCCTTCTACGACCTGCCTGGCAGAACGGCAATTGTTCTATTCTACAAAGGAGCCCGGAACTAACACGGGGAAATTACTTAATAAAAGGCCCGGCTCGTCACGGGATGATTTCCTCAATCTCTTTTGGCAATAAGGGGCTAAGTAATATCTAGAAAATTTTATTTATTTTTTGATTTATTTTACTAAGTAATTACATTCGCCTCGGTGTTGAACACATGAGGTCACGGGTTCGACGACCAAGTCCGGCAATTCAAAAATGTATTTTATCTGTTTTCTTGTAAATTGTAATAACAACGTTGCCTCGGATTGGATAACATCACCTATCACATTATGGGACTTATCTTCGGCTAATTGTGAATGCGCTTGGTGTACCTCAGCCTATCTCTTTGGGGATACAGGCGTGAAGATACTTTTTTTTATTACCCAGTACATTGAAAACCAGTATGAGACTCTAACCTCAATATTGATAACCCATGTTATAGAAGTTAGATCCTTTCCTAAAGTTCAACAGTTACTATAACTAATTTAAAAGCATATTTAATAAACATGATATATGCATATCCCACATATGCATATATGTGTTCTTTTATAACTACTAAAATACAAAAATATATGACATAACAGTACCTATACATACGTACTACATAACAGTGTTGTGAAGTATATGTGTGTGTGTGTTTGTGTGTGTGTGTGTGTGTGTGTGTGTGTGTGTGTGTGTGTGTGTGTGTTGTAGAAATATTATTTTTCGTGGGATTCATGAAAAATTTTGATCACGCGTCTGGCTGTAGTACCTACCTAACTAAATGCTTTACATTATTACGAATTGATCTCACGATTTAATAATCTGCATAATTCTGTGTGCTATTAAACAATTGCATTGTTGTTTAGGTTAGTGACCTTATCATATTAAAGTTTGCATGTTTCCTATGTATTTCATGACCACAACCCGATAGCCATGAGTTGTTGTTTTACAGTAGTGCACCTTCGCGCGCCATCGGAGCGCGACGTTTTGCTTGTTTGGCGGCCATATTTAAAAAGTGTAAAGTTTTCGCCCCAAAAGTGCATCCGGGAAAATTTTCTCTTTTCGTGATTTTATTAGAAAAGTTTGTTGTGCTGTGTTGTGACATGGATTTGAGTTTGTAATTAGCAGATATTGGAAAATAAAGATGAGGTAAATTATGCTTACTTAATAACAATAAAGTATAAACCAATGTTTACAACATTATTGCAATTTTAATAAGTTTGTAATGTTGTGAGATTTCTCCCGTGTTGGTTCCGGGCTCCTTTGAAGAACAGACCTACTGCCGTTCTGCGAGCCAGGCGAAAACGGCGACCGATTGGCTATGCAAGTCACTACCATCGTGACTACTAGGTGGTAGAGTTCTGCATTGTCTCGCCCGGGTCTGGTACCACCTTACCTATTCCTGCCGCAATAGCATCAGTGCTATTCACTGTCGTGTTCCAGTTTGGTGGGTATAGTAGCCGGTAAACTTATGCATGTTGCATTAGACCTCACCACAAGATAGCAACGCACCATTAACATCTTTGGTGTCTATAGGCGATGGTTGACTTACACCATCAGGAGACCCATATGCTTGTTTGCTATCTTATGATATAAAAAAAAGATATATTTTTTACATCATATAATAGCAAGCAAACAGATGGCACTCCTGATAAAGAGATATAACCACCGCCTATAGACACCAAAGATGTCATCCGTGAGGCGAGTTGTTGATGCCACATGTATAAGTTTACCGGCCACCCTTGCCCTCCAAAACGGAACACGCCACGATTAAGCGTGGTACAAAGTCCGGGGGAGACGTTACGGAACTTACCACCTAGCTGACACGGTGATAGAGACACGAGTCTCCTTTTACGAACTGCCCGGTAGAATGGCAGATGGTCTAATTTCAAAGTAGGCCCGGACCAAATGAGAACCAACAGTTTGTTTAGAAATAGAATGTTTAGTTGCATACATAACGAATTCCTTCAAAAAGACGTTCCGTTAAAAATCTCGTCTACATAGTAGCAACAGCTGTTAATTGTTATAAATCCGTATAATACGTGAACTGGAAACTTTGTACATCGTTATACTATAATCACGCGAACGCCAGATTTTATCGTAAATTCGACCATTAAAAAGACAAATATGATGACGGTAATATTAATTAAATTGTTATAAATGGCATGTTGACTAAAATGTTAAGGAAAACCATTGGGATAATGTTTAATATAATATTATTAGCGGCCCATTGCGTGCTTCGCTACGTATCGTCATTTATTGAATTTATTTGTTAAAAAAAATGTGATAAACGAAGAACCGCTCTACCGATTTTGTGCAAACTTCCTATAAACCATCTACTAATAGTCCAAACAAAGCCTAAACATTTGGTTTCGACTTTGCCCGCGACTTCGTCCGCGCGGAATTCATTTACTCCGCACTGCTCCGACCATGTATATATATATATATATTAGAGATGGGCCGAATGTGGTTTGAACCGAATTCGAACTTCGGCCGAACATTCGGTGAAAATAAAACATTCGGCCGAATTTCGGCCGAACTTCGGTTCAGTTTTGCCGCGCTTTCTTGAGAGCGACACGTCATGGTTTTCGCGGCGCACGCAAAATAATAACATAGATAACATTTTGATACCTTGGGTTAGGTAGGGATCTCTAATTTTTTGAAAGTATATAGCCTATGATACTCGGGGATGATATGATACCTTTGTAATGGCAAAAGAATTTTTCAAATCGATCCAGTAGTTTCTGAGTTAATTCGATACATATAAAAGACAAATCTTTGCTCTTTATATCAGTGTAGATTTCAATGAAATAGTGCAAGTAGGTACTTTTCTCTAGCACCGAATGTTCGGCATTTAAACCGAATTTCGGCCGAATGTCGAAGTTCGGCTCAAGCTGCCGAAATTCGGTTTAACCGAATGTAAAACGAATTTCGGCCCATCCCTAATATATATATATATATATATATATATATATATATATATATATATATATATATATATATATATATATATATATATATATATATATATTAGTGATGGGCCGAATGTGGTTTGAACCGAATTCGAACTTCGGCCGAACATTCGGTGCAAATAAGAAATTCGGCCGAATTTCGGCCGAACTTCGGTTTAATGTTGGGGCGCTTTTTTAAAAGCACGTCGTGACTTTTACGAATTTGCTTAAAATTTAGTTTACTATTTACTACTAGCTATTATATTGTCCGCGGCTTCGCTCGCGTAAAGTAAGAGAAAAATGTAACGTATGTCACTCCATCCCTTCAACTATCTCCACTTAAAAAATCACGTCAATTCGTCGCTCTGTTTTGCCGTGAAAGACGGACAAACAAACAGATACACTTTCCCATTTATAATTTTAGTATGGATATATAGGATATCGTTAATGGGTTTCGCAACGCACTTGAATTAGTGACGTAACAGGAAAATTTTGATACATTGAGTTACATTGTTTCAATTTAGGCATGGATTTTTATTTTTAACTTTCTGCTACGTAGTTATATAGATAAGGAAGTTACTGATTTTGCCCCGTTTTTTGAAAATCGAGTTTCACCAGATTTCCACGTTTTGAGGTCCTAGAAATCTTTACCGACTATTTTCACAATGAGGTCAGCATGCCTGTATATATGTGTATGTGTATATGTAAACATCTCATAACTTTGTACATAAATAACATATATAAATAAATAACTTTGTACATAAATAACATACATAAATCAATAACTTTGTATAATCTAAGTACATAAATGTATAGATTAGATACAGAATCTAATCAGCTCTATTCCTACAAAAACTGCGTTCAATGCATTAACTGCATCAAAATCGGTTTTTCCGCTCAAGAGCTATCGTTGACGAAAAACTTCAGAAAATTGTTTTTTTGATATAACTTGGTAATTTGTCTAACTAATTGTTTTTGACCTTCCACAATAGTTAAGTGCTTAAAAAATTACGTCAAATTTAGTGTCAAGAAACGAAATGGAATCGAATTTTCAAAAGTTACAACTTTTTTAATATTAATATTTTGTTGTTTACAGAAAACTTCTTAATATTTTTAAAATAACTTTCCGGCTAATACACTGTTTGATTTAAAAATCTAACCAGCATTTCTTTCTAAAAATCTGCGTCAAATATTGTAAATTATATCAAAACCGGTTTATCCGTTTGGGAGTTATCGTTGACGAAAATTTAGGAAAAAGTGTTTTATTTATATAAAATAAGAGACTTTTTGACCAAAACTTGTTTGAAGGTCAAACCTTCTACAATATTGTCGTACTCTAAACAATTACGTCAAATGTAGTTTCAAGAATCAAAATCGAATCAAGTTTTCAAAAGTTATAACTTTTGAATAATAAAATTTTGCTGATTACATACAACTTACTTAATATTTTTAAAATAACTCTTAGGCTTATACATCGATTCACTTAAAAAATCTAATCAACTTTTCTCTTTATAAATAGCGTCAAATACCGTCAATTGGATGAAAATCGTTTTATTAGGATTTATTATAACGAAAATTTTTGATAACAAATTTTGATATTACTTCAACATATTTTAGCCTATATAGCTCAAAAACATTTAAGAGCTCAAAAATTTCGTTGCATGCCATTTGAAGGATGAAAATCGATCATCGTTTTCAAAATATACAGCTTTTTAAAAATGAAATAGCTGTCATTTATAACAAAAGTCAGAATTTTGAACCTTGAATAAAAATGCTTAGGTATGGTGTTTGTTCCTTTGAGCCTAAAATACCTCAATTTAGCGGGAAGTTTCAAGGATAGCCTGCAGGGTCAACTGACTTACCTATTTTTTTACCTTTTCTTCGACATTTTTTAACCTACCGATTTTGGAGCTAATAAAACCACTTAAAGGTAAAAATTACGTTGAAAGCGATTAAAAAGATCTAAATCATCATGTTTTAGAATATATGCATCTTCATCTATATCCAACTTTTGATTTTTATCTTCCCGCTAAGTATGGAACATTTTCTGACTATTTTCGCGATGACGTCAACTGTTTTACGGATTTTTTTCGAAAGTATAGTATAACCTATGTGACTCGGGAATGACTTTAATATCTTTCTAATGGTGAAAGATTTTTTCAAATCGGTTTAGTAGTTTTTGAGTTTAGATGATACAATATATAAAAATATAGAATACAAATCTTTCCTCTTTATAGCTCATTAGCGTAGATTTCAAGCAAAATAGTGCAAGAAGATACTTTTTCTAGTGCCGAATGTTCGGCATTTAAACCGAATTTCGGCCGAATGTCGAAGTTCGGTTCAAGCTGCTGAAATTCGGTTAAACCGAATGTAAAACGAATTTCGGCCCATCCCTAATATATATATATATATACATATATATATATATATTAGGCCCATCCCTAATATATATATATATATATATATATATATACATATATACAGGGTATAACAAAAATAAGCACTAACTTTCAAGGGTATACGTGTACATGAACTAAACAAACACCTGGTAAAATATTATACCAAAAGGCACACATTTTTTGTTTCATATAAATTTAGTAAAATAAGAAATTAAAGTTTATTTTCACACCCCTACCTTGAAGATGGAAGTGATGTGACGTCAGCAACACGTTGAATGAATAGCGTGACGCACACATAGACATGAAGAATACCGCGTACTTGTACTTACACACATTTAATAAGCAATTTTTTACATATCACTTTCGTCACTGATTAATTATTATACATTAATCCAAATTCACTATTTACAGGCAATAATAAAACAACACTGTCTTCAAATTAATTTATAAGTAAGGTTCAAAATGACCACCACCCTTCTCAATGCAAAGAGCAGTTCTGCGTAACATTGATAACCTTACATTATGCAACATATGTGGGGTTATGGACCTAAATGCTGCATTAATTTTACCTTCCATCTCTTCACGTGTATGACATTCCACAGAGTAAACTTTATTTTTCACATAACCCCATAAAAAGTAGTCTAGGCACGTGAGATCTGGAGAACGAGGTGGCCAAGGCACCGGGCCACTTCGACCTATCCACTCTGCAAATCGATCGTTTAAATAATCACGCACAGGGCGTGCAAAGTGAGCGGGTGCTCCATCGTGCTGAAAAATTATATTACGATATACATTCAGTGGAAGATTTTCCAGATGTTCTTCTAAATCCTCTCTCAGGTGTTGTAGGTACCTTTGAGCGTTAAGACCCTGAGGTAAAATAGTCGGCCCCAAAACATAGTCCCCAACGATGCCTGCCCAGACATTAATTCTCCACTGGTGCTGAAAGCTACTTTCACTCGAGGCATGCGGGTTATTATGTGCCCACACATGCTCGTTGTGCAAATTGAGCACACCATTTCTTGTGAAAGAAGCCTCATCTGTCCATAAAATATTAAAAGCAAATTCGGGATTTGCTTCAGCACGGTTCTGGTACCACCTACAAAAGTCCATTCTGGGCATATGGTCTGCAAGTCCTATCTCCTGAGTCCTTGAAAAATGGTAGGGATGTCGTCCATCATCCTGCAGAGTACGCCACACCACCATATGGTTTACATTTAACATAGCACTGCATCGGCGTGTGCTGGTCCGAGGATTCTCGTCAAAATGATTTAGAATCCGAGTCTCAATAGCAGTACCTACTCTTGAATTAGGACGTCCAACGTTTCGTTCGCGGTGGAAGGAACCAGTACGCTGAAGTCGTAAACACATGTTACGGAATACTGAGTACGGAGGTAAATGACGTTGTTCTGCTGGTGGCCTTCCATCAATAAACCGTTGTCGGTAAATCTCCCTCGCTTCATTAATGCTACCATTCCTAGCAGCACCAACACATAGCATCATTTCGTAAAATTCACTATTAGTGTAAAGGTGACGGTCATTATTATTTCTACGTGGCATTTTTAAAATCGCGATTTCCAATCAATGGGTATTAAGTAAGATTCATAAAAAATCGGCAATAATAGCAATAGTTACGCTCTCCAAAGACAAACGGCAACTGAATAAAAAAATAAAAATTCCTTTACAATTATCTAGGTACTTTTCCGAACTAATTAGGATTCAGTGAAACAAATTTAAAAATAATCTTCTTCATCTTAGAGTTTATTCCGGTTATTCTCCACACTTGCGCTAGGAACGAGTTTGAGTTTGCCGTAGCGACTGTCGTCTAACCTCCGAACCTCTCTGGAGGAAGCCGGTGCCAGGACCTCTTTCATTGTACAGCAGTCAGGTTGTCTTGGGTCCCGAAGGTGGTGGTGGGACCCCTTGCACCATAAATAAAAAAAAATCATTTCCCGTGTTAGTTTGAGTGCCTTAAGAAGAATTACCCTCCATTCTACCAGGCGAACTGAGAATCGAATCCAGTACCTTACGAAGAAACGCCTAAACCGGCATCACTCTTATCATAAAAGTGACAAAAATGTTGACTAAAACTATACGGAACTACATATTAGTATGATTTTACATAAAAACAAAATGGCAGAAAAAAGGGAGTGTCTTGTCTCTTTCCGAAAGTGGTCTTTTCGCCAATCAAAGTGTTTCGTTGCACTTTGTATAAGCCGCAAAACACGTGTAAGTTCTAAAGGCCTGTACAAACGACCGGCGGCGGCTTTAAAGTTAACTTAATACTTTTTCATTTCCAGTATGATAAACAATATTTTGATGAAAAAGATTAATTTTTCTGAATGAATGAACAGGTTGATATGTAATCCCGGCAATCGCTAAAATTAGCAATAGTTTTCGTTGGTTTCGCTTGCGTGGTTTATTTTTGACATTCACAAAAAACTCTAACCACGCGTGCGAAGCCGCGAGCAACGGCTAGTATTTTATAAAATCTTTGATCTAAAATGTAATCAAAAAAACGTAGTCAAAAATTATCTTTTTCCTGAAATAACTACTACTTAGAAAGGTCTTGCCAATTTCTCCCGTGAAACAGCTTTGCTGTGTTTCGGAGAGAAGGGCAAGACAGGCACTGTAATTACTGGCACCGAGACTTAACATCTTATGTCTCAGGATCTTAACATCTTATGTCTCTAACACATGAATGGAATACCTGGGCTAGTTCCAGCCCAGGTATCCCATTTTTGTTCATTAGCGACGTCGACCACTTACCATCAGGTGGCACGTCTGCTAGTTTGCCTATCTCAATAACATAAAAAAAGGTAAGAAGAGGCGCACCTAAAACAAACTTTAGGTAGGTACTAAGTTCCATCAGCCATGTAGTGATAGTGACAAACGAGCCTATCAACTCACCGGGAACATTCCGATTCTTGACATTTTTTTAGCAGTGCTAGCCATGTCAAATTTCATATGTAACGAAAATTAATTTGCGCAATTAAAATTCCCGCGGAAAATATTCAGTAGTGTGTGTGAGCAAGGCCTTAAGTCGGGCGCTTGGTTGAGACCGCGTTGCGCCGCGTTGAGACGCCTAGCGCGATGTCGGTAATACTTCAAATCAAAGGACTTCTAGGCTAATCAATGCGTAGGTTTATTTGTCAAAAATGCTTATAAAAGGTTGTGTTGTGTCTTAATTCTTAATGATAATGCATATTTATTTTGCGAAGTGTCGTGTTATCAACGAGAAAGTTTTACTAAGTTTTTAGAATTGTGTGTAAAAAAAGTGATAATAGCTATGATTTACCTGCTCAAAAACTAATTACCTATTTAGACACCTTGTTATGTGAAGTTAGAAGCAAACAGGGTAGGTACTAGAGGTAAGTATTATGCCATTAAAACAGTTTGTAAGTTGAAACCATGCCAGATAATACATTGTAAAATGCCTATGAATCACGGAATAGATTTAGGTACCTACACTGAAAACACATGTGAATAGTTGACTTTGAAGGTGGATATTGTGTGATGAAGTAATTTATGTAATGTGTTTTCATAACAAAAAGATACCTTAATTAGTTATATTGGATTATTTGCCACGATTGTTTTAGAATGTATGTACCAAACTAATAGTTTCACTCAGAGTTAGAAATAATAATCCAGGTCACAATAAATTTTAGGTACACAGCTGATATAATTTTGTTGCCAGGCGGGAGATTTTCCTGCATGAAATGCCTAATAGCCGCAGGTTTGCCTTACGTAAACTAGGTATGAGACTACTAGGTAGGTATTTACGATTAATAAAATTTTATGAGATTTTTTTTATTGAATATGAGTATAGTAATTAATAATTATTTTAATATGATCGTAATATGCTATCGAGTGACACCAATAGTCGGACAGTGTTTTTTTTAACATAATGTAATAATTATGGCTATCAAAACCCAGTTAAGTTACCTATGAATCAAATTGTCCAGCCTGGTAATCAAACTAAGGACCCTCATGGGTTTATTTCAACATCAGTCCTGGTAGAAAAAAATATAAAAAAAAACAGTAGCAGTCGTGGGACTGCCGATAGAAGTGAAAACGGAACTATTAAGTTGAGAGTAATTAAAACTATATGCAAAACATAGCTATAGATATACTATTATCATTAGCATGTCGGTGACGCGAACCGAGGATTTTACCCTCTACCAAAACGCTCAACGCGCCTAAAGAAGTTTTCACTTCAAAAACTCTTTAAATAATATCTACATTATTTACTCTGTCAAGTAATTAGTACTTTGTTGTGCGTCTAGCAGTTCATTGACATCTATCATATGATTGTGACCTTTCATAGCTGCGTAAACCGTGCGCGTACGTTACTGCGTGCTATACTTCAGGGCTGCCACAGATCATTTTGAAAAAAAACTTTGACATTCATTTTCTCAGAAATTTCATAGTTTTTATTTATTAAAAATGTATAATTAAAGAGCTAACCACACATCCTGAACGCTCCTTCAGTATTAGTGCTTATTTTTGTTATACCCTGTATATATATATATATACATATATATATATGTATATATATATATATCCCTAATATATATATATATACATATATATATATATATATATATATATATATATATATATATATATATATATATATATATATATATATATATATATATATATATATATATACATATATATATATATATATACATCCCTAATATATATATATATATATTGTACGGAACGCTAAAACCTTAAACAGACTTCAAATATTAACTAACTATAAGTACTGATACCTCAAAAACGACGAAACCGATTTTGATGAAACTTGGATTGTTTTCTAAGGGACCATTCATAAAATACGTCACGCTTAAATCAGTTTTTTTGACCCCCTTCCCCCCTATTGTCACGCTGTGTCACACTTTCTGTGACCCCCTAAATATATTACGTCACAAACACTAAACACAACAACGGCGAACGTCACGTTGTATTGTTCAAATAAACTATATTCGGACTATAAACTATATTTTTCTAGCGCGCTATGTTACAACGTGTAACTGGAAGACTATAAAATAAATAAATAAATATTCACGGGACAAATTACACTTACTGATCTAACCCCAAAGTAAGCAAATTATTTGCTTGTGTTATAGGTGTTAGTCAACGATACTAATACATATATAAATACTAGAATATATATAATAAACACTATAATACGAAGCTATTAACTACGAGATCTAACGAGCAATGATCGGAACGTGCTAGACCGTAGACACTCCGTAGACGTTATAACTTATAACAGCTTATAGTTTATACGCTTAGGTCGCTTAGTCACTACGCGCTTGCGCTCGTTGTATGACGTTATAAAGTTATAACTATAGCCTACGCTAGCCGCTACGTATATAGCGTGGTGTTATATTATAGCGCGGAATGGGAATCCACATAGCATACGCTATACGTTGAGTATATATAGCGCGCTATAATATGGCGCTATTCGTTATATTAACCACCATTAACGTTACGGTGCCGTAGACCCCTCCCGCCTTGTCACATCTTGTCACACTTACCGAGACACCCGCCTGTAAGCGAATTTATTTTACAAACGGCCCCTAAGTTGGAATATCCCTGATTTAAATCAAAAAAGAGTAATCTCGATATAGCTCTTTAGTTCCCGAGAAATTCGTGGACAAACATACAAATATTAAAACACTAGCTGCTTCATGCAGCCCACTGCATTATACATTTTTTGGTGAATCCCGCGGGATTGACTAATTTTTCCGGGATAAAAAGTAGCCTGTGTGCTATTCCAGGTTATTATCTACCTATGTGCCAAATTTCATTTAAATCCGTTCAGTAGTTTTTGCGTGATTGAGTAACAAACATCCATCCAAACATCTAAACTTTCGCATTTATAATACTAGCTGCAGCGTGCAACCCGCTGCATTATAAAAGTTTTTTGTGAATCCCGCGGATCACCTAATTTATCCGTGATAAAAAGTAGCCTATATGCTATTCCAGGTTAACATCTACCTGTGTGCCAAATTTCATTCAAATCCGTTCAGTAGTTTTTGCGTGATTGAGTAACAAACATCCATCCATACATCTAAATTTTCGCATTTATAATATTATAATATAGATATAGATTAATATAGATACGTACACTTAGCAAATTTAGCACACGTGCTTTGACGCCTAAAAAGATCATCATACTCAAATATTATCCAACTCCAACAATTTTACTTACTACATGTCAAACTGATAACCTCCGTATTCCGTCGGTAGAATAAATTAGTACTTACTACTCACACTGAACATCAACAATGTAACACATGATAGACAATCGCGGATCAGATGTTGCAATGTGTTTCAGCCGCATCATGTGTCGAAAACACAATTAGCATACAGACTGTGATAGCATCACTTTTCTATTGTTTTGAAACAACATACAAACACTCGGATGGGCTTAAGTCTTTGCATAAACCAATTAGTATTGTATATAAGGTTACCATCGTCTTAAGAGGCAGTTAAATCGAAGGGATGAAATTTAAAAAACCTTAAACTCGTATTCATTTAATTGTGTTGAAAAACATAAATACTAAGTTTTAAATAGTTTCTACAATAAACAATCTATTTTTCATACAAACATAAACGCTTTTTTACCCTTTTAAGGAATAAAATTTATGAAATCCGTAAATATACAATTTTTAAGTTGTGTTCAAGAACATAAGTATCAAATTTCAAGTTATGTTGACCATAAGCGTTTAATTTTTCATATGAATTGTAACACCCACTTTTACTCCTTTAAGGGATGAAACTCCGAACTTCATTACGCGCATGTTTCTTCAATTTGGATTGAATTGAATAAGAAGGTACTAAATTTTATGAGAGTTTAGATAATAAACTTTTTATTTTAACACAAACTTACACACTTACCCTTTTAATGGACGAAATTAAAAGAAATTCTAAAATACGAATTTCTTTAATTGTATTAAAAAGTATAAATACTAAATTTTTAGTAATTTCTACAACAAACAATTCATTTTTCATACCAAAATTAACTCTCCTTTTTACCCCTTTATGGGATGAAATTCAAAAAGCACAAATACTAAATTTTAAGTAATAAACAATTTATTTTAATACAATCATTAACGCCACTTCTACCTCTTTAAGGGATTAAATTACATCATAAGAACAACCTCTGTAAAAAAATCAGCCTTCCCGCTCCAAACTTATTATCTACTAAAAAAACGTTCAAGCGTAAACGAAATTTCCAATTTTCAAACAGCACAACCTTATTACTGTGCCAAACGTACTACTTACTATCTGTATTATTACTCTTTGACTCTAATGTGGAGAGCGGAGTACGCTGACGTGTGACACAGCCTCCCCTCACGAACTCTACCGGGAGACTGACCATGCTATGGTAATTTAGTATTATAAAATATTTGATAATTGTATTGAAAATAGCGTCATCTAGGTCACGAATTGAAAAAGATTTTATTTCTAAAGACTTAAGATCTGGATTCAAGGTTTTTGCCACTACATACGAATATTAAAAATAACCTTTTAATGTCTTAAATATATATTTTTAAATAAGATATTACATTACATTATATTTTTTAACTATCTGAACTATAAACATATATTGTTTTGTGGTAAATACGCTTATTTTTCAAAACAACAAAGTTTGGCCAATCTTTCAAACAAAAAACAACACAATTACAAATGGCGTCGTCATGGTGTTAAATGTTGATACTCGTGCGTATTTTATTATTGAAATTCAGATTGTTTTGTGTGTATTAGTGTTATTTTCGTTGAGTTTGAACTTTTATTCTCCGGATTGCTTAATCGTGACACAAAACTAATATATTGTGCTATTTATTGTGAGTTAATAAAATCTTAAATTATAATATGAATGTTTTAATTCTGAATATATAACATTATACAGAAGTTGCAAAAGGACTTGTCAGAGTTACATTTTGTTTGAATGGCACGCTGTATAGTGTTTGATAAATTCCTATTTACTATTATTTCAATAAAAAAGTAGGTACCTATAATAAGCTGCCGAAACAAAATAGTTCTCATGCTATAAGATAGATGACGCCAGTAGTACACCATTATAGATTTAGAAAGTTGCTTATCTATACCTATAGTAATACACATATTTATCTATGAGACTGACTTTCGGTCTTCGGACTTCGGAGCGAGCGCTATCCGTGAATGAAATAATAAGGTTTTTATTGATTTAATGGCACACTATAATGATTTTGTAAAATTTTGAACTTTAAATTTAAAAAGCAATAAATTGTCTGTAATAAAATGAAAAAATCACCAAAATATTTTTAGTAGTTTGGAAGTTATAAGAAAATTCTTGCGTAAAAATAAGAGAGATATTCGATTTTTTTCGTCAAAAATAACAATGAAATTTGAAAAAACGAACTTAAAACTTAAATTTTACGTACAATGTATATTTATTTTTAATTACTGGATCAACCGTTTAGGAGTAGTAGGCTTTCAAAGAGAAGTATATTTCGTAGTTTGGCGTATGCTAGCGCCTTAAAAGTCTCATTTTTTCACAGCTGAGAGAGACCGCAGACCCAAGTATTTGGTGGTAGAGATTCCCTCATGTTGATTCCCTCCATTATACCAATATAGACCAACTGCCATTCTGCAAGGCAAGCAAAAGTAGAGCAATTGGCCAAAGGTGTCGTGATACTAGTAGTCTACTAGATGGTAGAGCTCTGAAATACCTTGCCCTAGTCTAGTACTATCGTCTACCAATTCCTGCTACAATAGCGACAATGATTGTCACCACATCATACACTTATGCTATCTCGCAACAAAGATAGCAACGTACCATTAACATCTTTGGCGTCTATAGGCAATGGTTATCTCATCAAGAAGCGTTTAAAGTGAATTTACAAAATCTTCGCGTGACACCTACATTATAATCTGTATACCAAATATAAATTATATACCGCTCGGTTTGTCTAGTGTATGAGCTCCACGTTGATATCCCTATGCGATTCTTATGACCTTATCACGACCTATACTTCACAATTTACATAAAATAGCTAGTCGCGAACACACAAGACGCCGCGCCGGTCTAGAGTCATTAACGCGTCGAAATCCTGATGCCTTACACTTCCGCTACCAACGCAAAGTAAAGACACTACCGTAAGCCGAGGTTTGATCTACAAGAGACCCCCTAAAGGCTGGTTCTTAGCCCACTCAATTTTAACTCCGGCTGAGCACTATTCGCCTGAAACACCCGGTTTCTCAGTAGCGGTCATTTGGACCAACTGCTAAAGTTCATTTAAAAAAATAGTCAGTCAGTTTGTCAGTAATAAAATCGGGGGTCACTTTTTACTCCTTAATCAGTGGAGTATGCAGTCACGTCCAATTTTTTCTACAAGGCTATGTTGCGTTCTCATCGTGCTAGCAATCAACGGAGTCCAATCATGCGTTGCATTATAGACGCATCATATTACGTGGAGAACCGTTAGCGATGTCTGACATAATTCTCAGAGTGCTAAGTGTGAGTTTTTCTTTTCGCATTCGATCGTGAGAAACCAGTTTACCACTAGGTGGCGCTGTACAAATCACATACAAATTCCTAATAAACTCGAAACGCGCCCACGATCGAATGCGAAAAGAAAAACTCACACTTAGCACTCAGATGCCAGAATGACGTAAAAACTGGCGTATTATGAGTACAATTTTTATAACAAAGTTTAGAAACAGTGCATTAAATGTGTTAATGATGCGTTGCCATACTCGATTGCAAAGGCGTCTTTTTAGGGCTCCTTACACAAAAGGTAAAACGGCAACGGCACTCTATCACTAAGACTGCGATGTCCGTCTCGTCCGTCTATTTGTCTGTCCTTCGGTCACCAGGCTGTATCTCATGAACCGTGATAGACAGTTGAAATTTTCACAGATTATGTATATCTGTTGCTGCTACAACAGCAAATATTAAAAATAGGATAAAATGAATATTTACAGGTGACTCCCATACAACAAACGTGATGTTTTTGTAATTTTTTTTCTCTATCTTAATAACGACAACGCTTGAAACGTTAACAGATTTTTTATATTCGCTTTCAAAATCAATAGTTAAAATCTATATTTATTTAATATTATAAATGCGAAAGTTTGGATGTTTGGATAGATGTTTGGATGGATGTTTGTTACTCAATCACGCAAAAACTACTGAACGGATTTGAATGAAATTTGGCACACAGGTAGATGATAATCTGGAATAGCACATAGGCTACTTTTTATCCCGGAAAAATTAGGTGATCCCGCGGGATTCACCAAAAACTTTTATAATGCAGCGGGCTGCACGCAGCAGCTAGTAAAATATATATTTAAGGGGGGCTCTCAGTAATACGATAAATGTGATTTTTTGCGGTTTTTTAAGGATCAAATGAAGACGACGGTAAGTACGAAACCCTTCGTGCGCGAGTCTGAATCGCATTTGGCTGGTTTTTTGGTATATGGTTGTGTTTTGTCTATTTTACAGTAAGAAACCAGTTCTTAACAAACATTGTCGACGTGAGGAGTGTTCTAAAAATAAAATAAATTACATAATCACTACATAGTATAAAACAAAGTCACTTTCTCTGTCCCTAATCCCTATGTCCCTATGTATGCTTAAATCTTTAAAACTACACAACGGATTTTGATGCGTTTTTTTTAAATAGATAGATTGATTCTTGAGGAAGGTTTTAGTATATAAACCTTTCCGATATTCCCACGGGAACAAAAGCTACGCGGGTGAAACCGCGAGCAGGTCGCTAGTATGGTATATTAGCCATTACGCGTGCTTGTCAAACCACCTTAAAATTTATTGAAACTGCAGTCGGATGGATCATAAAATTTTATGGTGAATCCCATAGGAACTATATATGATTTCGGGATAAGAAGTATTCTATGTGCTCTATCAAGTCTTCGTCTACCTGTATGTAAAATTTCATCCAAATCCGTTCAGTAGTTTTGGCGTGATTGAGTAACAAACATCCATCCAAACATCCAAACTTTCGCATAATATAATATTCGCATAATCTATACATATAATAAAATCGTAGGAAAGTCAAAACTGTACATTGAATATTTTTTTAAAAGAATACTTGGAGCGTGATCTACAATCGATATCAAAGCCAAAAATATAGTTTTTAGAATTTTTGTCTGTTTGTCTGTATTTATGTCCAGGGTAAACTCAAAAAGTACTGCATGGATTTACTTCATATTTTGCATGAATATTATTACTAACAGATCGGGTCAACATATAGGCTACATATCACGCTATCACCTACGGGGGAGGAGCTGTGCGGAGTAAACGAAGTCCGCGCGGACGAAGTCGTGGGCAACAGTTAGTAGATAATACAGATGTAAGAAATATGTTTGAGTAATAAGAAATTAAATCTTTAAAAATATCATATTTACAACTAGCACTAAGTAGTCGCCTCTGTGGTCTAGTGGTCCGGTGTCGGAGTTGACCGCATGAGGGCCCGGGTTCGATTCCTGGGTCGGGCAATTATAAAATGTGTATTTTTCAGTTTTCCGATAAAAACAACATTGCCCGGGATTGGAAAGTGCCCGGTTGGCGATAGACTGGCCACCTATCACATTGTGGGACCAAGTATCTTCGGCTAATCGTGGGTGCACTTGTTGTACCTCTGCCTACCCTTTCGGGGATACGGGCGTGAAGATACTTACTAAGTATTTTAATCAACTATTAAAATCACACCTATGTCGCGGGTCTCAAACTATCTTTGTAATAAATTTCATCCAAATCGGTTCAGTGGTTTAGGCGTGAAGAAGGACTGACAGGCAGATAGCGTTACTTTCGCATTTATAATATTAGTATGGATTGTTAGTTATTAATTACTTGTCACGGGAACCTTTACTATTTTTCCTCATAAATGCCAGATATTGGCGCAGTAAGAACAGTAAATGTCTGTATCACGTTATGGCATCTCCTGAGAATTATGTCAGAGCGTAGCAGCGGTTAACGGAGCACAGGCCTCATGTAATATGATGCCTCTATTGCGATGGGTGATTGGACTATGTTGACTGCCGGCTCGACGGACGACTTTATGGTCGTTGTATGTAACTAAGGTTGAGTATTTACTTCTTTGTAAGCCGACTAAAAAGGCCGCCACCTTTTTTGAAAATCGGATGAATCTTCTCAATTAGTCGGAATCTTTTTCATAGTTCCGTACCAGAAAAGAAAAACATGACACTTACAGAATCACTTCGTTGTCCGTATGTCCGTCTATCAAGACCCTTTTTTTATGCGTAGAGGTATGTATCAAATTGAAATTTGTATTAAACTAGCTGAGCCCGCGACTTCGTTTGTGTGGAAAAATTTCGAAAAAAAACAGTAGCCTAAGTTACTCCCTATCACATCGGCTATCTGCCAGTGAAAGTCCCGTCAAAATCGGTCCAGCCGTTCCAGAGATTAGCCGGAACAAACAGACAAACAGACGAAAAATTGTAAAAATTGTTATTTTGGTACATGTACCGTGTATTCGGTGTATACATCCACATGCATTTAGTAAAAAGCGCTTATTTTAATATTACAGACACTCCAATTTTATTTATTTTTATAGATACTCGGGTTTACGGTTCTTCTCAACTGTGAAAAAATCAAACTTGTTAATCAACATAACCAAAAGATATGATTATTTATGTCGCATATTTTGAGATTTTGCGATTTCAAATGGGAATCGAATAGGGCACTTCCCGTTGATCTAGAATTATGAAATTTAGCAAGAAGCAAAGTCTTACAGCACATGTAAATAGAAAAATCGGAAAACCGTAAATTTTTAGTTACAACACGAACAAAACACTATCAAAGATTATGTCACATATTTTACATTTTTCACAAGGGAATCAAAACCTACAGGCGCTTCTATGTGTAACTAAGGTTCTTTACAAATTTATACAGAATCCTTTGTATGGGAGCCCAACTTGCTCTTGACTGTTTTTTATATTGTTACTAGCTGACTGGGAAATGTTGTTCTTCCGTATAAATTATTTGTAGTGAATATTTTGGCTCGGTGTGGGTTAATAGGGGGGTAGGAGGGTGAAAATTTTGTGTGTTTTTAATGCCAAATAAAAAAATATAAAAACGTTTTCGGCAAAAAATTTAACCTATTATCTGGAGAGCGATAGGGCCCTTATCACTTAGCAGTTTGAAATATACTTTACGACCTATTCTCATACCTTCCAAAGAAAAATTCACGAAAATCATTCCAGTCGCTTTGGAGGAATACGACCACAAACACCGTGAATTGATATTTTAATATACATAAAAATTAGGGGGCGTCCATAAATTAAGTGAGGTGTTTTTTTTTAATTTTCTGTCCCTTCCTTCCCCTATCCCCCTCCCCTGGTGAGATGTCATGAGATTTTATTCTCCCCCAATCTCACGTGAAATTTTTCAAAATGTGGGTTTCTCAAATATGTAAACGCGTTGGATTGTAATTGTAAAAAGAAAAAATTGTTTCGTGCTTTTATTTACGACTAGTTGAGACAAGTAATCAACTTAAACATCTCACGTAATTTGTGGACGCCCCCTTACGTGTCACGTTATTTGTCTGCTATGTTCCGGTTTGGAGAATAAGATAGCCGGTAAACTTTTACATGTGGCATTCCAACACCGCAATACAGATAACAAGCACCATTAATATCTTTGGTTTAACATAAGTTATGTTTTATGTTTCGTTGGAAAAAAACAACAAGAATTGGCTTCAGCCATGATCAAGTATACGAAAATATTGTCTATATTTATGTAGCAATCGGTTATCTCATTACGCGTTGCCAGATCTACCTTATCAATCGCTGATAAGTGATAACTCTGAACACGTCTGTACAACAAAATGAAAGTAACACCTGATAAACAGTGACAAAAGATACATTATTTCTTTTATACGTAAAATAAAATTCGTTTAATATTTTTACGTTTAACTGTTTAATTCTGTTGTTTAGTTCTGTAAGTGCCGAAAGCAGGCTACTAAGTTTTAGAGTTCCGAAACGTCTAGCCCGGATCTGGTATCGCCGTCTCACCAATTCCTGGCGCAATAACGTTAGTACTTATCACTGTTGAGTTTCGGTTTGGAAAGTAAGGTTGCCAGCAAACTTAGGTATGCATATGGCGTTAAAATCGCACCACGCGAATAACAACGCGAACACAAGAGAAAACATTTTCTCTTTCCATCAGGAGAGTCATCTGCTTATTTATTAGTCTGTATTATAAAGAAAAGAATAAAGGGAAAGAAGAGAAATGGGGAAAGAAAGAAAGGAGAGTGGAAAGGTACGAGAGTATTCTTCATTTTGACTCTTAGTGCACAGTTGTCAAAAAGCCCGTGTCATTATCCGGTGCAATATATTACGTATCTGCGTTGTGTTACGTTACGTAATACCAAGTCGCACTGAACCTCCCTCCCCGTAACCGCACGTAACGCGAGAGCATATCCGGGGGGACATGCACTCGTATACGATACCACCGCCTTGCCGGCAGAAATACTGACAATATATACGCCGAATAATGTTAAACAAATCGCTATTTTTGAAAGCTAATGGCAAAGATAGCAGAGTTCTGTGACCAGTTTATCTACCGTCGCCACTAGAAAACCCAAAAAAAGAAATATATATATATATATATATATATATATATATATATATATATATATATATATATATATATATATATATATATATATATATATAGTTATTGAAAACAATTATTTTTAATACAGTAAAACTGTAGCAGCTGACTTTCCATTTCCTGTATCTCCGGAAGGGTTTCGATCAGATCTTCACTTAATTAAAATCGGACCTCACGGGAAATTGATAAACTTCTCCTTTTGGTACCTAAGTTGGTTGAAAAAATGTAACCCTACTCACGACGAACGTAATTCAATCTGATGCGATTTGTGATATATGAAGTCGTGGGATCGCAACTTGGAGAATTCTAGGTTTGAAAGCGAACAGAGCGATAAGTACAACGCGACAACCGCAGCGCGGCATTTGTGATTGTCGCTGGCGTGTTGCAACGTTTTAAATTCAATCTCAAAGCTACAGTCAAACTGATAAAACCACGCATCTACCAAATTTAATTAATAGACCCCCACAATACACTCACCGTATGTAATACATGATTAATATCTCAAAGAATTAACGTCGATTTAGCCAAACCGTATCTCAGACTGTTGACAACCCTGCATAAAATCAAAAGAACATCAAAGTACAAATGTGCAGATGACAAAGTCTTAAAACAAGTACGTCTTTTTTATCTCGGGTGATCTCAGCCTCGGCAATCGTCACGTTTTGCTAACAAAAACACTTCACGGTAGCGCATAAAACGCTGTATGGTATGATAAAATAAAAATTGCAAAATATAAATACTACTTTATTTATATATTATGACGTTTATCATTGGAGTCGTCCATGGCGTCTATAGCGTTGGTATGGGGGGAAGGTGTTCCAAGGTTTTGAAAATTGACAAAAAATAACTAAATTGTACCCCGACCATCTAAATTGGTTAAAAAACATTTAAATTATTTTTTTTGTATTCGTAATATAAACACGAATATCTTATGCAGAATACGAATGTAAATCTATATTATTGTTATTATCTATATCTATGTTAATATTATAAATGCCAAAGTTTGGATGTTTGGATAGATGTTTGAATGGATGTTTGGACTGATGTTTGTTACTCAATCACGCAAAAACTACTGAACGGATTTGAATGAAATTTGGCACACGGGTAGATAAAAACCTGGAATAGCACATTTTTTATTCCGGAAAATTAGGTGATCTCGCGGGATTCGCCAAAAACGTTTATAATGCAGCGGGCTGCACGCTGCAGCTGTTTTATTATAAAAAAGCAAACAAGCAGACAGCTCCTGTGGTAGAAATAGAAAAAATATCCCCTTCAGATACCAAAGATGTTAATAATTCGTTGCTATCCGGGTGGCGGGATAGCAATGTCATATGCTTAAGTCTACCGGCTATATTGTCCTCCAAACCGGAACACGACAATGAAAAGCATTGACGATATTGCGGTAGGAATAGGTAAGGCGGTGGTACCAAATACACGGGCGAGACGTTAAAGAACTGTACCACGTAGTTGTTCCGATGGTAGTGATACGTATTGCCAATCAATCGCCTTTTACAACCTGCCTGGCAGAACAGCAGTTCGTCTATTGTTCAAAGGAGACCGGACCAACATGGGGCTAGTTACCGGCTACCTTAGCTTCCAAACCGTAACACGACAGCAAGAAGTACCGACGCTATTGCGACAGGAATAGGTAAGCAGGTGGTACCAAAACCGGGGGAAACGCAGACACTTTTCACCCATTTAGTAACCCAAACGTTAGCGACACTTATTAAGCTTATTCCGCCTTTTACGAGATGCCTAGCAGTGAAACTGTTAATCTATTCTTCAAAAAGAGGCCCCGATCAAAATGAAGATAATTATCCTATTTCATAATACTTGATACTTAATGCAGTTCAGCACGGTCAGTCGCTGGTTGTATTCTAAAGCAGAAAGCAGAATAATTGCATACTTTGTGAGCGATAAATTACATTTCTCGGTGGTCCAAGATGCTTGTGACAGTTGTTACGTCGTGACCAGTCAAACTGAAGTGAGTTTACGGGGTTATACTGTAAGTATTAAGTAATAAACATGCACATGAAGTGCATTCGTATAAAACATGCCAGTACAAACTTCTTGATCATTGGGTCCATTGGTGCCGAACCTGGTAGTATCCAGTGTACTCCAGGTACTCCAGGGTAAAACAGCTACTTAATGGAGGTAACTGAGTCGGTAACACGAATGAAAGAATAGAGAGTAAATTTAAAAAGGTATCACTTAACACCATTGACTATAGAACCAATGGTTATGTGGAATTGGTTATGTGCTCTCTGCTTAACACAAACTATTAGGATTCTGTATACATAAAAATATGTAAATAAATTGATAAAAAATAAATATTTAACGGGTTCCCACACAATAAACGGCTTTTTTTTTTGCTGTTTTTTATAGATAATGGTACGGGACTCTTAGGGGTGCGAGTTTTTATTTATTTATGTGTGTATATATATATATATATATATATATATATATATATATATATATATATATATATATATATATATATATATATATATATATATATATATATATATATGTGTGTGTGTGTAATATTCGGTTTTCCATACAAATATATAAACTTTTATAGGTTTTCATCATCAGTACCTGAATGACCGAACTTGCTCAGCATTTTTACGAGTTTTTCGACGACGGATTACGAGTCGGATTGTTTACGAAGTTTTCTAAAAATGAATGGTCGATTTATCGCCCCCGAAACCTAAATTTCATGGAAATCGTTGGAGCGGTTTTCGAAATTCGGATTATATTATATATTATATTTACTAGGTGGTAGAGTTCTGCATTCCTGCCGCAATAGCTTCAACGCTAAACACTGCATGTGGCAGACTTGGCAAGATAGCAACGCGCCATTAACATCTTTAGTGTCTATATGCGATGGTTGATTCTTTCCATCAGGAAAACCATTTGCTTGTTTGCTGCATGTTTATACGATTATTAGTTGAAATAAAAGTTCTGCAAATTTAAAAAAAAACTGTTCGATACTTATCATGTTGTCATGTATAAAAGACTATATAATAACGAGGTGATTTGGTAGTTGGATTTATAGTTTTATCATAGTTTGTAATACCTACCTTTTTTACTAACTTAACCTAAACGTTAAATCACTTAGAATTTGACTTTAAAAATAACATCTCATTTTAAATAAGGGGCTTATCCTTCAAATTAAAATAGATCCATGGTGAAGATAAAACAATACAATTAACAACGACCACGACAAACGAAAATGATTCTTATATTCTACAAATCTGTACGGTTTTCTGTACAGTGTCAGATGAGTTAAGAGCTGTTTTTTCTTCACACAAGGTGGCCGGTTTTGAGAGGAAATAAAGATAAAGCTAATTATGGTATCAACATCTGTTTTAAGCTTCTAATCTAAATGAGAATGTTGGATAGCGGTCATTGAAGTATTTTAAGTAGACACCTACTATGTATAGATAAATGAATATCGAAATAAGTAATTTTAGACTTATGCTGGGTTCCTAGATTCAACCATAAGTCACCATAACCATTAGCAACTCGTTTACTTAGTAATAGCAAAAATACTTAATATTGACTTAATAATAATAGGTAAGTTATTTTGTTGGAAATTTGAGATTAATTACCTACGCCTCGTAGAAAATGTTACTACTCGTAACTAGAACGAGGCGTTTTATAGATAACGGCATCAGGCATTAACCTGCCTTGTGGTCTAGGTTAAGCCTATATGGCTTAGATCTCGAGGTCCCAGATTCGATCCCCGCGACAAACAAAAATATTATTGAGGTTTCTCTCGAAAATCCAGTCTCAGGAGTTGTTTTGATATCCCCATGCCCTGGATAAGCACATGAAGCTGCCCGTCCCGGCTATCGTTACAAATAAGCGATAATCGTTATCAGGTCAGTAATCAGTTATAAACCATCTCGCCAACCGACAAACCGATGAAAAGGAAAATCTATAGACGTTAAACCTGCCTACAAAATAAAAAATACATCCAAATGTTGAACTGTCTCTTTCCAGCAGAAAAGCCATCAGTTTTGATTATTTGTTTTACTATCCTTGTTTTTTTTATATTTAATTTTATATGGGATATTCTTCTCAACAAACTATCTGAAAAGAAAGATTCTATAATTCGGGTGTTTTCGGGCTTGACTCCATAATACATGTATAAACGTATTTGCAAAATTATATTTTGTTGACGACAGAATGCTTCTTGTTTTGTCCCCATATACTATAGTCAATATATGATTTGGAATGAAGAATGTTAACTAATTTTGATTATTAGCACTCCATATTCTCTGTGAAAAATAAAAAATACTAGTGAAAGAATTACTTCGATACGTTAATTAGTTTCCGATTTAGAAGTAAAATAAGTTGACCCGCACGACGCTGGCTGCCGTTGACGCTGTGACGTCATCTCACAACACGCTCAGTCTAGTTCGCTCGCGGCCGCGCGCCCGTGCCGTCGAAACCTCAATACTTTTCCAAAAAAAATGTCCAATCCAAATACTAGGAAATCATGAGTTGTGCCTACTGAACGGATCTGGACGAAGTCTGGAATAACTCACGGCTCCTTTTAATTCTGGGAAAATGTACAGTTCCCGAGGTTTTTTTTTTTCGGAATGTCTCAATTGCTGTTAGCCTTATGGGCTGTTACAGCTTCACCGGTCGCGGGGGCGAGCAGAGTGCTCAGCCAGCATTTAAAGGTGTAGGGCTGTACGCCCTCCGCCCTAAGGGTGTCTCCTGTGAGACCGAACCTCGGCTTAGGGTGGGGTCGTGATTTGCGATGAGAGGGCTAGTGGCATTGTTTTGTCGGTCCGCCGAACCTTGCCCTTGGGCTCGGTTCGCCGAAGGGCAAAACAGGGGTCCTCGTCGCCGCCGGTGGCGACGGTGTCGCGAATGTAGGTGTGTAGTGTTATCGTGTAAACCGTTGGCCAGAGTTATCGGGTCATCGGGATCGGTAAGAACGTGGCGGGGCCTACGTAGTTTGGGATCGGGATTAGGGTCTGGGATGTAGTCAGCCGCGGCTACCACCAGTGGGTTCGGATGCGAGATGGCACGATCGAAGTATCTTTCGGAGATGTCTTTGAAATGCTTTGCTAAGCTCCGCAATTCAAGATCGTTATGGAGGTCTAGGTTGCGCATATACCACGGTGCTCTCGTGGCAATACGCAGGAATTTATTTTGTACCACTTGCAACGGATGCAAGTCCGTACGGGGGAGATGGGCAAACGCTACGCAAGCGTATGAAAGGATGGAGTTCCCGAGGTATTTATTTAAATTAAGAAGAACGGTAGGTACCTATACACGTACATATACCTACGTCCTACGTACCTACCTATAGCTACAAAACTAATACATATTTGTTGTCTTTAACGTAAAAATTTAATGGTAGGTAGGTCCTTCTATTATTTGAGTTGCATTCTTTCATTACGACATTAGTTGGGTATTTTGTTTTGATAAAATAATTTAGAACAGATAAACTATTAAGCATAAGTAGTAGCAAGGAAAGTTTTCTTACCTTTGCATTTTTCTTCCTCGCATTTCGGCGCCAACGAAATGACCGCCCCGTTGGTCGAGTGGTTAGCGACCCTGACTACGCAATCAACGGGGTTCGGGTTCGATCCCCGACGGGGACAAGCATTTGTGTGATGAGCATAAATGTTTGTATTTCCGGGTTTGGGTGTTTATTATATATATTCTGCTATTTATATATGTATTTCTATGTATTAGTATCGTTGACTAACACCCATAACACAAGCAAATATTTGCTTACTTCGGGGTTAGATCAGTAAGTGTAATTTGTCCTGTGAATATTTATTTATTTATTTATTTATTTAATCACTATTTGTTGATAAATAATGCGCAACCATTAATCCATCTATTTTAGGTGAAATATCCGATTGCCCTTTTTCGAATCCTTCATTCATTTTGTAACAAACTCTCCCGAAGACCCTCTAAACGCACATTTTAAATATAACAAAATTGTCTGTTATATTTCGTTTATAAAGGAGTCAACAGAGTTATAATCATATTATCTGGCCAAATGATTCATCTAGTGTTAAATTGAGGACTCATTTTGTGTTATATAGTTTACCCAATCATTCTTTTCAAAGGTACACTTCATCTCTTATAAACAACCATACTTTATCAGGAAATGTATACTATAGATTGATTTAAAGGACTAAAATTTAATAAATTAAATATATTTGGCTTAAGGGAGGGAGTAATATATTACATAAATACATAAATACATAATAAAGATATTTGAATTAAGAAAAGGAGTAATACATTACATAGATACATAAGTACATAATAAAGATATTTGACTTTAAGGAAGGGAATAATATATTAAATATATACATAAAATACATAATAAAATATATAGCTTAAGAAAGCAATATGATGATATTAATAATTACATTGTCTTCATCTAAAGGAAAGAAGTACGGCAGTATGGAATATATGGATAAAATTATTGTAATATTTAGGTTGGGAGTTGTAAAGCACTTTAGTGCCGCAATTTTATTATTGTGGGATATGTAAGAGGCGCCGCCACGCCTCACATGTGTGGATACCAAGCCGGCTGAAGGCCTTCCTAGCGTATCCCCCAGAAGTATATTGAAACTAAAAGGAACTAAAGTCCTTAATCTCAAAGAGAAAATCAATATATTATGAAGAACCAAGTTATTGGCAGATAGGCTTTACTATTGTGTGGTCACAAAGTGATAGCCATATAGTTTAATGTCCAAACATGTGAATACATTGTTTGGAAGTTGATGAGTATAGGCATGACCAAGGTGCGTCATTAATATTGAGCACAGCCAAAAGGCCAAATAATAAATATGTTTCTCAAGTATACAGTTAAGCATGGACTTGAAGTAAGTAAATGTTGATAAAAATATATACCGTTGCTACTTAGTAACAAACAGTAACAAAATAATAAATAAATATTGGCATGACAAAGGTGCATCGTTTGTATTGAACACAGTCAAAAGGCCAAATAATAAATATGTTTCTCAAGTATACAGTTAAGCATGGACTTGAAGTAAGTAATGTTGATAAAAATATATACCGTTGCTACTTTAGTAACAAACAGTAACAAAATAATAAATAAATATTGGCATGACTAAGGTGCATCGTTTGTATTGAACACAGTCAAAAGGCCAAATAATAAATATGTTTCTCAAGTATACAATTAAGAGTTTGTGCAAGTTTGTTTTAACAATTACTTGACAAAACTAAGACAGATAATATGTTGTCTTCAATCACAATACCGAAACATTAATAGTCGGTACACGATAAATAAACATATATAAAAAGTAATCATTGCTCGCAATGAACTTCAAATAATCCAAATCATAAAATTTTCATAAGTAAAATCAATTAAGATAATCCTTATGACGAAAGTCAAATGAACTCAGGTTAATGTATAAAAATACATTAAAACAAGCAATTTAATATATCCAGCTCTGTGATGTAGCTCATACCTGGTTGACGATTTGATTAATTATGTAAATAGTTCAACTTTGCTAGGCGATAGATAGTTGGTGTTTATCTGGGTTAACCCTCTGAATACACTGTTTGCGGTAGGCCTTATCCGAATACCACGCACTGGCAACGAGGAGATAACCATAACGACAACATTACATGTGTGTCTTTATATAGATATACACAATGCATGCGACATGCATACAACCCTGATGCCTTCGCAAAGCCGACACTACCTTGTGACGAAGGTATGGTCCAATCAAAAAGCCAAATAATTAAAATAAATTATTACTGAACTAGAAATTAACCTTTGTTCTAAAGTTATTATAGTCAAATTTCCTCCTATAACCCTAATAATTTATAGTCACCACAAGCAATGAAATATTACTTATTAATTGAATTTGAAGTTATAGTTGAAATTTAGTAAGATCTTTGAACTCACTAATATTGTGATTGAATACTCAATACATCTTAGAATCCAAACAATTCGTCTTATACTCGTTTTCTAATGAAACTAAGTTATTTATGTCTTCTCCAGATTATTAGAGCTCTATTACTCTTATTTCAATTTCTCTTTAATCAAATTTCAGAATTTAATAAGGTCTGAACTTTTAGAAATCAACGCTTTTAGATCTATTGTTGCTTTAAGTGAACAGTATTATGAAACATCTATCCACCCGAATAATCATAAGTAAAGTTCATTTGTACAATCCTTATGATGTATAGATTCAATCATGGAATCCAGGTTAATATATGAATATATACAGATAAACAATTTAGACAAATAACTCTAGTTCTGTAAAATAGTTCATGTCTGAGATGATTAGATATGAAAATGGATCAACTTTGCTTGGCGGTATAGTTGGGTGTATATCTGGGTTATCGCCCCAAATACCATGCTCGCGACAGAGGGGCATATGAACCGTGTGTCTGCACTGGTAAAGAGAAGATGACCATAATGACAACATTACATGTGTCTTGATATAGATATACACAGCACAACTTGTTGCCTTCGTAAAGTCGATACTCCCCAATGATGAAGATGACATGATCTATTTACCGAGGTAAAAGTTGAAATATCAAATACAAAATTAGTAATTAACCTTAATTTCAGATTTATTTAATAAATCTCCTTTCTTACTAATAGATCTATTATGCACTGTCACTATAAACAATAATATTTCAATTATCCAAAGAATTAATTTGATGAAGAAGTTTAATATTATAGTTCCTATCCTCCTAAATCCCTATATAAATAATATAAAATAAGAATAAAATAAATAAATAAATAATTAAATAATTAAATTAAATAAATAGTTTATACAAAATATGGTTAAATAAACATAATACACTTGGACTAAAGTTCATTCATTCCTCTCTTGCACTCTAACTTCCTGAAGCTTTATTAAAGTCATTTAAGATTTTCGCTCCAAAATTTAATTCAACAATTCAGTTTATATTAATTATTCCTTTGTTAGACACGAAGAGAGTAATTTGTATTAGTTTGTGATTATCTCGTTTAATATTTGTACTCGGTTTAAAATTTGATTGTAAATAATGTTTTATGAAGATTTGATTTTAAAAGACTGGCCTATGCAATTAATTTACGTATTAGTTAATATTTAGTTTTATAATAGGATATAATAATTCGTATTAACATTTCATAATTTTAATAATTCATATTAAGGTAGGTTTTCGTGTGAATTTTGTGTAGGTTTATGCCCCGCTTATTGGTTATAATATATTATTCCTACAATAACAGACCTTCTGCTTTCAACTCCTAAAAGATCCCATTTCCTCCTAACAATATTTCCAATTTGAAGCATTAATTCAAGTAATCATTTAAACTAGAGAAAGTTTCTTTAATAAATATTTCCTAAGCTTGAATCACCTAGTTTTAATTGAAAGTCAATAATAAACAAAGTATTCCTTAAATTCCTCAATATATTAAAGCATCAGTTCTTCCACCTAATATCTACACGCCCTATCCTATCACCTAATTGTTCCTTCATAAAAAAATTATAACTGCCCAAAATTATAACAATGCAGAAATAAAATCGTATTAGCCATACCTCCAACTCTGCAACAAACCTACAGTAACTCTGCATTCAGCTCCGACGACAGCTAAGAAGTCGCCCCCACGCGGCCTCGAAGACTCCAAAGGTATCAGCTCTCGATCCCTAAAGTTTAAATAACAAGCAGGATCAACTGTACTATGGAAATTATTCTAAGAACTTCCTTAGCCGGTTCTCATCTATAAAGATATGTGGTAACTATCACCAGTTAGTAGATTTTAAAAGATAAAAACGCACGCAAAACTACGAAACGGATTTGAATGAAATTTTAAACACAGATAGTTGATGACTTGGATTAGTACATAGGCTATTTATTATCCCGGGAAAATCTAGTGATCCAGCGGGATTCGCTTCTATAATGTTGCGAATTGTACGTTGAAACTAGTTGATAATATTAATTCAGGTGCAGTAGTATTAGTAACTAATAACAATGGAATTCCTCCAAATGACGATGATGAAAGTATAGTATAAAGTAGTTAAAGCACTTAAATCTATTCCTAATTAATAAGCTATTTAGCCAACATGCCTTTGAATTTGGTAATGCAAAGCCATTTCTTACTCCTATGAAAAATAAACAAACATAGCAATATCGGCCATTTGTAAGGTAAAGATGCAATAATGATAGTTCAAATGCATATGGTAAAAGTATAGTATAAACAATTAAAGCACATAAATCTATTCCTTGTTAGTTAATAAGCTATTTAGCCAACATGCTTTTGGCATTTGATAATGCAAAGCCATTACTTATTCCTGTGAAAAATAAACATAGCAATATTAGCCAATTGTGAGGTATAGGTATAATAACAATAGTGTCTAAAGGCAATGGGTTTCCTTTAAATACCGATGATGAAAATCTATATACATATAATTAAGTCCATAAATCCATTTCCTAATTAATTAATAAACTGTTATCCGTCAAGCACTGAAATTTGATAAAGTAAATCCATTACTTAGTCTAGTATAGTTATACAAACATAATAATCTTAGTCACTTGTACGACTCTGCTGAAATAAAATCAAAATGATTTATTTATCACACACACTAATTTAATTTAAATTGGAAAACTACATCACCTGTGTTGTTTAGAATTCCGACTTATCCTGCGTCCTGATGAGCAACCCTGCTGCAAGACTGTGAGGCAGCAATAGCTCCACAACCATTGCTCACATTTTCATGGAAAGAAAAGAACATTTAAATAACAACAGAAATTAAGGTTTTATTTTCCTAAAATCAAAATAGACTTCCCTAATAATAATATCACACAATTTCTATAAAGCAAACAAGTCCACGTTTCTCCCATGTTATTAAATATCTTTTCAACAGCTATTCCTTAAAATAAATAATTTCCTTTCTTCATACAACAAACATTCTTCACTCAGTCAAGGATCGATCCACCTTTACACAACATTTTGCACAATTTCATTCTTGTAAACCTAATCACATATTTATCGGTAATATGTTTATTAAAGTTGTATAGACAGCATTCAAAAGATTTACCTTCTAATAAAACTACATTCTACCAATACTGCTAGATTTAAATAAACCCAACGACTACCAAATCAAATACGAAGTTGCATAAGTACATACGTAATCCCTGAATAAATCTCTATTCTACATACTCACGGTTTTGATCAATACAATTTTTACCAATCCCTTTTTTCACATTTAGAATATTTCCATTATTATTTACACTCCGGAATATCACTGAGATATTCTCAGCCTAATCCTTGTTTTAATAAATTTTGTATCAAGCAAAGAATATTTCTTCTAACGTCAAAACCTTCAAATTTCCCACAGATTTTCATAATTATTGTATCAAACGAAGAATATCTTCGTCAAATCAAGAACTTTCAAACTCTCACTAGAACTTTCTTCTTCTTAATCTCTAAAATGAAAATTTCAACATTCATTTTCTCACTCGCGAAACAAAATCCCTTTCCTCATCCGGGAAGCAAAAATCCCTTTTTTCTCATCTTCAGGTCTATTTATAACCTCCGTTTTTCTTTTCCATTTTTCTCTCTTTTTTTTTTCAAATTATGTTTTCTTATTTTTTCAAATCCTGTCATTCCTTTTTTTTTTCGTTCCCCTTTTCTAAGGTTTTATATGTTTATATGTTAGGTCTTATATATTAATGAGAATTAGTTTTTTTTATTTATTTTTATCTTTGATTCCATTGATATTATTTATTAAACATAATTCAGACATATTTTTAACAAAAAAAAAAAATAGTATAGATTCTTATTATTTTCTTTTATTACACTAAACCTCTTAAGGGATAGATGAAGTCTGTTACAATTTTATTAATAGAATAATATTTACTATTAATAGACTATTAAAGTAATACGCTGACGAAAACAACAAAATACTGCGCAAGCTATTACACCTTACTATACTATAACCGCTGGAGACTTGATTTGATACTAAGCGAGGCGCGGCGCGTTGTGTCATGACGTCACAAGCGGTCACGTGGCTGTTAGCGAGACTTGATATTTTTAGAAACTTTGAATGCCTATAAAATCAAAACTACTAGGTATTTTTTACTACAACAAAAACTAGTGTATTTGTATACATACAGGCTTTACTGAGACAAAATTGCAAGCGATTTGGCATACCTAGTAACATTCTTCATTGCAGAGATATAGGAAGTTGAAATTCGTTTTTGCGGTTTACTGCGCTTAAATCATTGCTATAAAAAAATCTAAGATGCAAGTCCAGAACAAACTGACACTCAAAATTTTCGCTAATTTCACACAAGTAGTTGTAGATATGGCAAAAATATATGTTTTTGCATATCCAACCTTATGCGCAAGATGGAAACAACAATGCAATGCAAAAAAGTAATAAAACTGACAGTATCGCGACCGACGCAATTCTATTTGAAATTTTGAAAAAAAAAATTTGCGCTCATTTTTAGAGAACGTTTTTGAGATACTGATTGTGCATCTTGGGTTTTTTATGTCAATGGTTTAAATTATTATATGTCAAAACAAAGGAACTCGGCCTTTTTCAACCGACGAAAAAATGGAGGAGGTTTTCAATTCGACGCGTATATTTTTGAAGTGAAAACTTCTTTAGGCGCGTTGAGCGTTTTGGTAGAGGGTAAAATCCTCGGTTCGCGTCACCGACATGCTAATGATAATAGTATATCTATAGCTATGTTTTGCATATAGTTTTAATTACACTCAACTTAATAGTTCCGTTTTCACTTCTATCGGCAGTCCCACGACTGCTACTGTTTTTTTTTTAAATGTTAGACCGCGCATAACTTTACAGATTGTTTTTTTTTGGTAGAGTGGGTGTATCCCGAGAGTGGCCCCATTTAATTAAAAAAATCCAACAAAAACAACAATAAACAATTATCCACTCACTGATATTAATACAATATGAGCAAGCATAATTTTTCGTCGGTGAAATTAAAAAAATATATATTATTTAAGAAAAGTTATTTTTTAAATAATATAAAAAAAATTGTCACTCTTACTTAGTGTAGCTTTCTAAGAGTAAAATAATATCTAAAATCGGCCCAGTAGTTTTCGAGTTTATTCGTTACAAACATATAAACTACAAAAATACAATATTATTTTTCTCTTCATAATATTAGTAAAGATAGAGAAAAGAAAAGCCCTGACTCACTGACTCACAATCAACGCCCAGTCCTAAACCCTTGGACCAAGAAGGCCATTCACAAGGGTTGTTTTTACGATGTAAACGAGGAACAATAATTTAAGAAAAATTCACCTCCTAAAATTGTAAAGTAGGAAGTAGAATGTTGTATGAATTTTTTTAAGTTGACGACAAGTCACTATCCACCATCCAGCGTGCAAAGCTGCGTGCATCAACTAATGACCTAATAATTTAATTGGTAGTGTAATAAACTAACACTGATATTTCTGTTTAATTTTACTTAGGTCTGGTAAGCATTCTAAACATGCTAACAAATTAACTTTAATAGGTTCAAGAATGTGTAAAAGCAGATGGTGCGAAATAAAGGGAAGTTACTAATTAAGTTCGTTTTATGGCGGGCCTTTATAGCAACACAATGCGGATTTTAGCAGATGATATAGCCAAAAACAAGCTGACAACATCAAAAGTACTTTAAGTAGAAAAAAATATATCTAAATTAATCATTTTGTTTCATTGCCACAGAAAAATATTATTTGTTTTATAATCATAATATGAATAAAATATTCGTAATTATTTCGGACATTCTGAAAACAAATATTTTAAAAATAAGCTTAATTTTAAATTCTTTCACTGCACATTTGATACATAAGAAAATGACGCCCAGAACTACCTCGTATAAAAGAGATAATTGCTACGTTTACTTTTTCGACTAAATAAATATGTATATTGCTAGCCAATATTTAATTTAATAATTACTATTCTACCAAATTTTTTGGTTATATTTTCCGATCTATGTTGTGAAAATATGTCAGCTGTTGAAATGGAATGTGATTCCATTGGTGCATTTGTTACCTGCTTTACGTGCTGTTCTAGACACGGAATTGAAAATATCCCACAATTTTTCCAACTGCAGACTACCGATTCAGCTAATCGAAGACAAATACGTTCATACTTTCAAGTAAATTGAACAAATATTGAAGACCATCTCTCTACTAAAATACTATAAAACCTTTGGCCTCGAGCTCAAGATCTCGAAAAATGATAACAGATAAAAATTATACGTCAAACACGTCCAGTGAAACAATATTTTATTAAGCTTATAATTAATTTTGAGATATTTTATAAATGTTTTAAATAACATTTTGTCTCTCAATGCGCAATATACCCCTCTATGCGACATTGGAATGCGCTGTGTATGCACTAGTTATTTGAGGAAAAAATCAAACAGCTTTCGTGACCAAAGAATCAACCTTGATTTGTGTTGATAAGTTATATTGACATTGCGCAAATGCTATTAAAATAACGGTTTTGGTTATAACTCGCGTGTTAACTGTTTGAGACACGTACGCGTACGTCCATCAGAATTGTTATAAAATGTTAAATAATATACGTTATGAAAAGAATACTACACGTATACAAAGCAAAACCTAGAACTGGTGTAAAATATGATGAATATGACTCTGTTAGCATTTGCATTTGATATAGGTAGCTTTTGTTCATTATTGTGCCAAACTTTGTTGATCGCCTTCGTGAATTCGAAAAATAGAGCTCCTACGGGAAATTACAGTAGCGAAGCAGCTTTTAATTCCTTTAAAATATAGGTAGGTACTTTTGAGTAGGAGTACTTGATGCATGCAGAAATTGACCTGCTCGTATATTATAGACTTTTTTCTTGAATAAATTTCTTAATCGGCAAATCACTCATATTTAGCCTTATTTTTGTAGCGCAAAAAACGGTATATTCAGAGAAATACGGGACACTTGGCCACCCAATTGCTACCTAGAGAGCTTAATGACGTTAGTATATAGAAGTCTTTTTTTATGTTAGTGGGATAGGCAAACTGGCAGACGTGCCACCTGATGGTAAGTGGTCGACGTCGCCAATGAACATAAATGGGATATCTGGGCTGAAACTAGCCCAGGTATCCCACCTATGTGTTGCTTATCTGTCTTGCTCTTCTCTCCGAAACACAACTAAGCTGTTTCACGGGAGAAATAAGTAAGATGGTGGTACCCATGCAGCCAGGAGCGCGGCAAAGCGCATTCCTCCAATAGACTACAGACCTAATAACAGACCAATTGCTCTGTCAACACATCAGACTAATAGATCTCATCATTATCATATTATTACTAGATTGGTCGGTACTAATTCTTTCGGTTTATTAACCGAAAGAATTAGTAACGACCAATCTAGTGACCTGTAAACACGAACGACAAACAAGGATTTATAATGTTATAATTTTGATATTTTTGCTGTTTCGTGATTGGTTCGTTGCGTTTCATGCTGTTTCGTGACTGGTTTGCTAACTAGCGCTAGAAGACTACGTCATAATATCATATACCATAACCAATCACAACGACGCAAATATATCAAAATTATAACGTTTTAAATCCTTGACGACAAATACCGATTTTGAATTAGCCAATCGAATCACCGTGTTCCTTTCCGCTTTTCAGATACGCAGCACTTTTGATAGAATTAATTTGGTACAAGAAATTAAACATTATTAGTCTAGTGCAGTTTGTCAATACACCTAACCTTTTAAATCGGAGCAAGACAGTGAAAATGAGAGGCGGTGTCACGGCCTAACCCGAACAAACTTCCGAAAACTCTACTTACAAGTAATTTTCACAACCTAAATAACCTACTATACAAATAATTTTATGATAGTGAGACGTTTATCCTCGAATTGAGGACGACGACCTTTGACGAATGGGCTGGAAGCAAGGAACTTATATACTATAACTGGAATTGTTACAAAGCAATATTTGAAAAATAAAAATGTACTTTATTCCGTAGCAAATAAAGTTGACATTTGTTTCTTACATAACAGAGGGGAAAAACGTTCTGAGCAAGACAACGACAAGAGTGGATGTTGTCCCTTTCTTGCAATTGCCAGTGTAAATAAAACTATCTAGATGGTAGATTTTTACACATTTGGTAATCGTTAAATCCTTTTTATTTATACACGTCGATAAATAAATTAGCATAAAATGCATTGTTATTAACATAGTGAGTTCTAAAATGTGCTTATTTTAACTATTACGTAATTAATTATGCAATGCAAAAACTGTTTCTCAAATTAGTAGAATTACTTAGTAGTAATTTGCAAACAACGCATGGCCGCACTTATATATGGCGATTGGCGCTTTATTTAGTAGAAAGAGACACACTCCACCCATGTCGTGGTACTCTTCGGAACGATTTTGAAGCGCGTGTGAACATTCCTAGAATATAACTTCCTTGGCTGGAAGAAAGGCAGATAGGTTATTTTTAAAAAGGACTAATACGAGGAATTCTGATACTTGTATTTCTCAGATAGAAATCAGGTTAAAAATAAACGGCCAAACTTGTTTGAATTCGTCGGAAGTGTCGGGGTTCAAAGAAGCGTAGTCTAAGAGATTTGACATTCTAAGATATTTATAGTCAAAATGAAGAATGTTTTCTCACACCGGCCTAATTAGTGTATCCGCTCATTACGCAGGAAGGTTGTCAAGGGTTCTTCTAATCTAAATATAAAAATACCTAGTATTTCTAACAAATTTTCATCCCCTATTTCAACCCTTTGGGGGTAAAAAAAGTATCTTCACGCCCATATCCCCGAAAAGGTTGGCAAAAGTACAACCAGTGCACGTACGATTAGCCGAAAATAATTAGTGCCACAATGTATCGCCAACTGGATACTTGGCGTGGCATATACAGGGGCAATTTAAGTTGGGGTAAATTTAAAAAAAAAGTTTATTAACTAAAAATACGCTTTTTGAAAAATAGCACGTACGGGATGTGAGAGGGGGGGAGGAGGTTGAAATCACCCCCCCCCCCCCTTGAGATATCTCACGACATCAAGTGTCAAAAAAACACCAAAATTACTTCTCGTAATTTATGGACGCCCCCTAATCAGATTTACATCGACATTCGACCTATGCCATAATGTGACTGGTGAAAAATCGATCATATATCCCATCTCGGGCAAGTTATGTTTTTTAAAAAACTGAAAAACTTATTATCTGTAGAAATAAAGCTGGTCTCGGAATTTGAACCCAAGACCTCGTGCGGCTATACTATAGGTTTATACCGAAGAAAGTATAGCGGTCTCACCGAGGCTTGTTTTGTACTTCTGCGAATGTAGCAGCTCCGTTGTGTGGGATTTCATTCTTTACTGACAGTTGCAATAAGGACAATCGTCTCCGAGATCACAATTATTGTGAGAAACGAGACAAGCCGCCATAACACTGTGCGAAACATCCGGAACTTGTAAAGAATGGAAATTCTTGCTTGCAGGTGTGTGTTATAAGCGAGAAAATGAAGCGGTTAGACCATTGAATAAATGTTTAGACACCGACCACACGGCCTATAGACGGCTAATGTTTGATTTTCCGTATTGAATGCATTCTGGCAACTAGCTAAGTTAAGACGAAGTGGGGTTGCAACGCCGTAATTGGCTAACTCAAGGCCACAGTGAAAGATAGTAAAGTAAAGATAATGTACAGAGCATCTGATTGATCGAAACTGATTACTCAATCACTACTCATTGGCGCGTGGACATTTACATCGGAACTATAAGTCAGATGTGTTGACACAAGTCATTCGTCTATTATTAGGTGTCTATTGGCTGTGTGGTCGGTGTGTTTAGATAAAGCCTGTCTATCGTGTTGGTCCCGGCCTCCTTTGAAGAATAGGCCAACTGCCGTTCTGCCAGGCAGGTCGTAAAAGGCGACCGATTGGCTATCGAGTCACTACCATCGTGGCTACTAGGTGGTAGAGTTCTGCATTGTCTCGCCCGGGTCTGGTACCACCGCCTTACGTATTCCTGCCGCAATAGCGTCAGTGCTTGTCGCTGTCGTGTTCCGGTTTGGAGGGTAAGGTAGCCGGTAAACTTATGCATGTGGCATTAGACCTCGCCACAAGATAGCAACGCATCATTAACATCTTTGGTGTCTATAGGCGATGGTTGACTCTTACCATCAGGAGACCCATCTGCTTGTTTGCTATCTTATGATATAAAAAAAAAAATATCCTTCTATACGAATCCAAGCGTGCTGGTTGAACTCCAGTTTTTAACCCCTGACGCAAAAAGGGATTATATAAGTTTGACCGTTATGTGTGTGGCTGTTTGTAGCATTGTAGCTCTACAAAGGGTGAACCGATTTCTATGCGGTTACTTTATTTAAAACTGGTTTTCATTCGATGGTTTTTAGACATGTTTTATCAAAATCGGTTTAGCCGTTTCAAGGTGATTAGTTCGCTGCTAGTCTATAAACAGAATTAAGCAACTTTTATCGGCAGAACGGCAGTTGACCTATTCTACAAAGGAGGCCGGGACCAACACGGCGGAAAAACAACTTTAATGATAAACTTAATGATAAAAAACTTTAATGATATTGCAATGATATGATAACTTTGAGCTGAGGCTGCGGAATTCTAATTAAGATCATCAGCTCTTTTTGTGTTTTGCGGTGCAAATAATGCATACAAAGCAGGAAGGTAGTTTTATCATAAAGGAATAGGTCGGAGGTTTTAAAATTTTGAATTTGGAGTTTGTAGGAAGTCTTCCTTACTTGCGAAGTGAAAATATTGGCATCATCTACAGTCTACACTGTGGGTTAAATAGTTCCCAAGCAGCAATCAAGCATGTTTAATACCCATAAAGCAGCTCATATAGAACTTAAAGTTCTATTGCAGCCGTACAATGGTGTAAAAAGATGCTTTTATCGGTATAAGAGACCTTTATGAGTTTATATACAGCCTAATGCTGTACAAAGCCTTTCTTAGAGTTCCGCGTAAGCTTTAGGCGTTATATCTGAATATTAATACACTACTGTACAGCTTTAAGCAATTTGTAACTCATTAGGCTGATTTTAATCCTTAAAGCTGTACATTAGCTGTATTTTGTTTATCACGGGAATTTATTACAGCTTTAAGTGTTATTATAGTATCACTCAACGCTTGTTTCTGTAAAATGGGATATGCAATCTCCGTTCTATAGCTAATATTTATGGCGTAATTGTAGACTGTTATGCAGCCAATGGTGTTAAAAAATCTGCATATACAGCTATAGTACAGCTCAAGGCTGTATTACTGAGAAAATTGTTGTTTGCTGTTTTTATATCTGCATAGTTGATATCATGTGGAAAAAATCAAGAGGAATATTGAAAAGGAATATTTAAATATTATAAATTACCAACCAAGTAATCGTGATGAAGATAAAGCTGAAAAATTACTAATTCAGGTAAACCTACAATCATCATTTTTATTAATGTTCAAGGAAAAGGGTTCCGTAACAAAAACATTAAAAAGTGATTGTAGGTTATCTGATTTATTATTTTTTAGGCTTATCTTCTTCATTAAGGTTACTTGGTTGGTAATTTACAATAACTGATTTCTTTAACGTCATAAGATAGCAAACAAGCAGATCGGTCTCCCGATGAAAAGAATCAACCATCGCCTACAGACAGCAAAAATGTTAATGGTGCGTTGCTCTCTTGTGGCAAGGTCTAATGCCCAATGCATAAGTTTACCGGCCACCTTACCCTCCAAACCAGAACATGACAGTGACTAGCACTGACGCTTTGCAGCAGGAATAGATAAGGCGGTGGTACCAAACCCGGTCGAGCCAATGCAGAGCTCTATCACCTAGTAACCACGATGGAAGTGACTCGCATAGCCCATCGGTTGTCTTTTACGACCTGCCTGGCCGAAAGGCAATTGGTCTATTCTTCAAAGAATATATAAAAAAGAGTTAAAAAGAGAAATAAAAATCATTGCACTGAGAAAATATGTATTTTTTTATTTTTAACTTGCTACTATACGGAGTTTTACAAAAGCGGTATAGTAAGTCGAAAGGGGGTGACTCAGAGGGTCATTTTGAACAACTTTTGTTCAACGATTTGTGAAAATTCCCGAAAAACAATTTTGTTTTTCCATTGTGAAAAGTCACGTGACCAACAAAGTTTCTATGGAGAATCAATATTTTTTTCGCGAATTTCCAAAAGTCGTTAAACAAAAGTTGTTAAAAATGACCCCCTGAGCCACCCCCTTGCGGCTTACTGTACCACTTTTGCAACAACCTGTATATATGTATACTTACAATCGTTTTAAAAATATTATATACTTAGATACAATTACAGGCAAAAGAGTATGTGTTTCTCTTTGAAGAACTAATAATATTAAATCACAAGCACGAAATAACGTATTCTTCTTAAAAATATTTTTGTGATAGACCAATATTTAAAGGACTTGATTTTTCGTTCTTGATCAACTTAGTTATATCAAGTTGTTTTCTTGGTCATTATAATTCACCTTTATCCTCCCACAAACTGGGTACGATACAAATACGGTTTTGGCTTCTCTCAATTGTTTTTATTTTATAAGGCATATTTCCCTGAAAAATAAAGTAAAACATGATTAAAATACATGTCTCATAAGTTATAGTTAACAATAAGTTGGTTTAGTTATGAAGTCAAACGACCGACGTCAATACAACACAATAGCGAAATCAAGTGACAAACATATGTTTTGTATTTAGGGTTTTTCAATTTTTGTACGCATCTCTAAACACAAATTAAGTGATTAAAAGCCAATTACTGTACAATAGATTTATATAGGGACTTAGTACAGCCTAAAGTGTATTTGGACGGTAATTAAAAGCCAATAGCCGTATAATAGAACAAAAAAGAGATTCAGTACAGCTATTTGCAGTATATCACCCTCCAAATACACTTTAGGCTGTATAACAAAACGCCGCCATTATTGTGTATTAAAAACAACATTAAAGAAATATATTGTTAAATAAAAGATATATTTAGCAATAGCTAAAGCTATATCTTGACAAGCAACTTATATTATGATCATTATGCCTTTATATACAATATTGTACCACAAATACTTGTATATTCTAACCTTAAACACAAACACTTACCGTATTTCGCAATGATTTTATTTGCGTTATCTTGATTATTTCGTTAGCGCGTGAATATTTTGAGGAAAAACATACACGACTTCACAGTCATTTATAATTCGCACTTTGAATACACTCCAAATACTGCTCCAAGTCCAAGAATTTATCGTTTATTAATATATTTTTAATTATGGCGTCTGCAGATATAATGTTATACAATATCAAAAACAGATTAGTTACTTTTTATCATTTTCAAACACCTATTAAGAACATTTAGCTGCACAAGAGAGTATCTTAAGTATTATAGTTTCTTTATACACCGAATAACAGCCTTTGTACAGCCTATACCAGCTTGTACAGCTATTGTGCAGCCTATTTAACTCTTAGCTGTACAAGATAGTTACAAGAGAGTATTTTTAGTGTTATAGTTTCTTTATACACCAAATAACAGCCATTGTACTGTTTATAACAGCTTGTATAGCTATTGTGTAGCCTATATAACGCAATAAGCTGTATAACTTGGGGCCCTTTTTGGTGTTATATCGGCTGTAGAAGCGCTTCTACAGCCTTTGTACGGCTTCGTATAAAGCTTTAAGTTTAAAAATGAACCTAAATGCAGCCTATATACAGCTTAACGTGCTACTTGGGTTATACCGTGTTGGTCCCAGGCATCTTTTGAAGGATAGACCATCTACATTCTACCAAGCAGTTTATAAAAGATAATCGATTTTTCACATGTATGGCACATCTACAGATGGTGAAATTCTGCAATGTCTCTTCCGGAATTTCTACATCCGCCCTCTCTATTCTTAACTAACTCTAAATCTCTAACTTAACACAGTGTACAATTATTAATCAACTAGCTGTTGCCCGTGACTTCGTCCGCGCGGACTTCGTTTACTCCGCACAGCTCCCTCGTAGGTGATAGCGTGATAATATTTAGCCTATATGTTGACCCGACCTGTTAGTAATATTCATGCAAAATTTGAAGTAAATCCATGCAGTACTTTTTGAGTTTACCCCGGACATACATTGACTTTGCTACGATTTTATTATATGTATAGATTAGATATGAGGAGCAAGCACTTCCAGGCTTTTTATCCTTCAAATATTTTGAAATTTTATAATAACCTCTTTTTCTTTTTTTTTTTTTTTTTTTAAATCTAAAAAAAGCAGTAATATCAATGGAGTTTTATTTATATGTTTTAATATCAATGGGAAACTAACAACTATACAGATCGATTAACAATACGATGTAAAAAAATGGCCAATTATTAGTTTTCACCAAGAAATAAAATCATTTTTGCTATTATTTTTTGAATTCATTTCATATCCATTTCAAAACTTAAACCAAAATTTAATCTACTAGTTAGTAGAAAAACACAAGCATACGAAACTTATGCGCAACATTATAATATACAGTGCGTAGTATGCGGGACAGTATCTGTTTTGCATTTATGCCTTTCCTTAATGCTGAAGTATGTATTAAATGTCCATCAATCACTCTTACTGCTAATTAACTCTGATAATATTTCTAATAATTGGAATTAAGCGTCACGCTAAGAACGCGACCTCTTATGACTTATCTACATAGTTTATAATACATTAAACCTTACGAAATGATCTCTTCTTATATTTTATGGTCGATTGAACAACTCCGGTTAAACAGGTACCTGGGCAGGTCGTCGAACCTACTATCTAATTCTCATTCTAACAGTAACGTTGACTTAACTGATTTAAACCAGTGCAGCACCGGAAATGTTTGATCTTATGTTAATTAATGGTCATAAATGGTTGAGTATGTAGGGAGTGAATTTCCAAGTGCAATCAGGAAGCCACGCCACCGGTAAAATGTACCGATTAGCGAGGGCTCTGCGATTAGTCAATCCGGAAAGTTAGCAAATCTGTGCGTGTATTTAGTGTTGCCATTGGACAAGATTAATCAGACAAAACTCAAAAAAATGACAATTAGCCATAAAATGTTTGATTAGGTAAAAAAATGTAATGTTTTTCCTTATAGTAGCTGCAACTTCGCCCGCGAATATATTAACATGTCGTCGGTATAGTTTTTCACACAAAATTTCAGCCCTCGATTTTTAAAGGTGAGCTTATGTTTTATCCTCTACATGCCAAATTTCATCAAAATTGGTTCAGTAGCTTAGCCGTAAAAGAGTAATAGTTAGACTTTCGCATTTATAATGTTACTAGCGACGTGCCTGCGGTTTCACCTGCGTAGTTTTTTTTTCCGTAGGAATATCGGAAAGATTTATATACTAAAACCTTCCTCAAAAATCAATCTATCTATTAAAAAAACGCATCAAAATCCGTTGCGTGGTTTTAAAGATCTAAGCATACATAGGGACAGAGAGAGAAAGCAACTTTGTTTTATACTATGTAGTGATATAATATGTATGGACAAAAATAGGCTAAAAAAAGAAATAAAAAGTAGCATATGTTCATGCCAAGACTAAAGTTTCACAATCGGCCTAGTAGTTTAGCCGTAATACCGTCACATACAGACAGACATATTTACTTTTGCATTTATATTTGTATGGATATATAACGTAACGTGGTAACATTTTAATTGGTTTAATGGTTAGAACGTTTAGCTTAGATATGGAGTGTCTGTATTCGATTACCATTTCGGGCAAATTAAGTTTGTCCTAAGAAAAATTAATAAAGGCAACCTTGAATTTATTGGTGTTTTTCACTGTTAACTCTCATATTTAGGAAAATCACGTAAAGATGTTGGTCCCGGCTATCGCAAATATGAAGCGATAATCGTTAAAAGTTGACAAACGCAGTAATTGAGGTCACCTCCCATTTCGCCAGTCAAAAAATTAATAAATCATATATGGAATCATAGCAAATCTGAATGTCTATATACAATTCATTCTTCTTACTCCGTAAGGGAAACGCCACGGAAAAATGTTTATTACGTTATATAAAGTCTAATTCGGCTATTTTAAAGAAAAGCCTAATGTTTTCCCAAGGGCGATTAAAAATCAATAAATAATCCATTTTTTATTTAATGTTAAATTCTCTGGAGTTTAGGCTTTGTTTCTAGTTCCACTTTTCCATTATACGGAACTTATTTACCGGCGGGGGTGTTCCCGAACGGATACGACTTAGAGGTTTAAAGAAAAGAGTTTACTTATTTTTAAAAGGCCGGTATGGAACTGTATGATCTCCGATATTGCGGATGTCCATGGGCGATGGTGATAAGCCATCAGGTGATCCTTCTGGGGTCTAATTCACGTAATCAAGCGGCAAGCAAGTCGAAGCATTTAAGACATTTACACATTTTCTTATGTATTACGCCGCGTCGTAGCTCGTTTCGATGTTCTATGGTATTTATGTGTGTGAGAGCCCTAAGCGCTTTGACTCAGTTACGTGAATTAGAGGGCTGTTTTCTTCTATGAAAAAGGTTATATTAGTATGATACTATCATACTAAGCTAACCTTTTTATACTTTCCCTGCCATAAATCAAAATAAAAATCTATATATTAATACGTGAATCAAAAACTTTGTACACCTTTTGAAGACAATCTTTGTACACCTTTTGAAGACAATTACGCGAATGGTAAAGTATAAAATTTAGCACAGTATTTTTTTTTACGGCTAAAGCCTTTTGTCAAACTTTTTATTGTCAAATAACGACTGTTAGTTAATATAAATACTTACAGAAACATCGTAGTCCTTAATAATTTCATTCAGTGGTTAAATTTTAACAACTACAAGAAACAGTAATTGGACAAATTATATGTGTAATATTTTTTTAAAACTTAAATTTCAATAATGACAAGCCTGTTCAATTTCTTGTGCTGGATTTTCTCATTATGGTATTGTGTTTCTGTTCGGATTATTAAGTACTAGCTGACCCGCGCAGCTTCGCCCGCGAGTATATTAATAAGTCGTCCAAATAACTTTTAATACAAATTTCATCCCCTATTTCAGCCCTCACCCTGGAGGTGACTGACACTGATTTGTTTAAAAAAATTAGCCTATGTTTGACTCCGGATCTTCAACTATATCTATGCCAAATTTAATGAAAATCGGTCCAGCGGTTTAGCCGTGAAAGCGTAACAGGCAGACAGACAGACTTTGGCATTTATAATATTAGTATGGAAGTATGGATAGCAACTAGTTGACAAAGAGATTAATGTACTACTTAGGTAGTACATAAAAGTCGTTGCTTGTTGACCCGTCAAATAAAACTTTCTCATTACACTTATCTACTCATTCCTAAATATCTATTATTTACTCTTTAAACTCGGTAAGATTGTATATTTAAGTGCTGGTAGCTGTTCTAAGGAATGTCCGGTCGTGAGGGCCGCAGTCCCGTGGGAGCGGCGCTCACGTGGAAGACGTCGCGCTCGAGTGAGCAACACTCCTTGTTTTTGTGAGGAAGCACGCTAAATTTGTCATGCACTGTGACGAAACAAGCACATAACTTACAAGTTTAAATTATAAAATGGATTCTAGTTTTTATCTGTTGTTTAGACTCGCTGGAAAAAAGATTTGTATCCGTGTCGGGAAAAGACTGTCATTGAAATTGAAAATTGTTACAACAATATTTATTGTAATTTAATTTAATATAATTAATTGCAAGAGTTTTTTTCTTAAAGGAAATTCTCGGAATATATTAGTGGTATTTATCTCCGTTTATCGGGAGAACGCGTAAAGCAGTTTATACTGTTTATAGTAAGAAGCAAGCGATAGTCGTTAAATAAGGTAAATGCGGCATTGGGCAACTCCACTTATTTCAGAAGTCGACATACAGAGTGCTAAGTGAGGATTTTTTACTTTACCACGGATTTGTATTTCAGAAAGTCTCTTCTTAGAGAATTTCTGAAATACAAATCCGTGGTAAAGATCTGTCCCCATATATTTTACCTTACAATAAGACTTGTTATCGAAACAGACAGTATTTACATAATATATTTCTTACATAACAACATCCTTCAATCTTTGTCACATGTTGACAATAACTTTCGTTATTTTTAATCGATGTCTTATAATATTTTGGTAATTAATCAAAATGCCGTAACTGTAAATCAATTTATAAATTACTAGCTGTGTGCTGTTAATTTACTCGATATAGATTATAGTTGCCGTGTTATTCGCGGACAAACATATAAACATACTTACAACATTTAGTACTCGTGCTTAGGCGCCTAAATAGATTATCATATCAATTCCAACAATATTACACACATACATGTCAAACTAATAACATCCGTATTTTTGTCGGTTAAAAAATACAGCCGAATTCAGAATTTCCTCCTTTTTACGAAGTCGGTTGAAAATACATAAAATACTTTGACATTGTATTAATGTCTTTGACATTTGACACCGATAAATAATTAAACAGCTTTTAATGACTCTCTACAAATGTAAAATTCTAGTATTTTGTTTAATAATTATTTATACTAGTTATAAAGGTGAGGAATGTGAGAGCAGCTGGAAAGAGGCGAACCAAGGCCTAGCGTTGGCACACGTAAATCTCCATGACCTGCATCATCTGCACGTAGATAACCGATTCATGTGCATGTCAACCGACTTCTTGCGGTACATGCGCATTGAATTTCCACCAAGTGTGTGTACTCTCAGCCATTATGGAAAATATAAATGAAATATCTCAACGATAAATAAATATCACTGGACAAATAACATGAATCGATTAATCTGCAAAGTAAGCAAATCACTTGCTTGTGATATGGATGTTAGGCACGATCACGATAATTCGATAGATTGATCAAATGCTTAAATCTAATGATTATAGCTTCGTTACGTGCATGACGCGTTCGTCATCTCAAGATTCTGGAGGCCTCGCTACGCCTCTCATATTTCATCATCGAATTCTGTGTAACTACTTTCGACGAAGACCCATTACAGAAGCAAATATTTTGTTAATTTTGGGGTTAGATTAATTAGTCAAGAGACATTTATTGGTTTCAACTAAACGATATTTATTCGCAGACTACGTGCATGACGCGTACGTCATTTTAAGATTCTGGGGGCCTCGCCGTGCCTCTCATATTTCGATGGTACCAATACCTAATAAACTTATGCACCAACCTAATATATCTTTTAAACGTTACCATCCCGTTTTATCAATATTATATATTTATAATATTATAAATATATAATATTAAAAAATTTGCTTTTCATCCTATGAAATACTATAAAAAAATACCAATATATACTTAACATCACATCGTCGTCGCTGGTTTCAACGATAACGACGGCAACAATCATCCGTCCTGTGTATAGAGTCAGCGTACAATTTCTGAACATTTCCTGACAATATTGAAATATCAACTTTATTGCTATTTATTTTCAGTACAAATTTAAATGTATTTCAAACCCAACGCTCGATCATAATATGCTCGTGTATTCACTTGTAAGTACATTTAATTTTCATTAAATACCTAATGGCTATTATCATTAAGTTAATATTCTATCGTTCTGAGAAAACACTCTGCTCTTGTGCGATGACCCTAACGCAAAGAGCAATGCGAGGAGTCACGACTCCTATATCCATAACAAGTCTAGATACGGTCTAAAAGAAACAAGCCAAAAACTTTAAAACCTGGCTGCGTACTCCGCTCGCCCAAAAACCCGGTGTCCCAGTAACAACCCGGAGAACCAACTGTAAAAGCCATTACGAGATCTATCTTAAAGGTTAGTACGAGATTTAAAGGTTCACCTCTTAAAAAACACTACCTTCGTGTTTATGAGACGGTGGCGGGTATACTGCCACGGCATTGGCTGGTCCTGCTGCCATTATGTCGATACTTAACGCTGTTGCCTCCCAAGCTCTAACCTCATCAAGCCTAATATACCACTACAATGGCAACGCAGTAAAACTGCAACGACCGACTTCCGATCTCCTGTCTCTCTAGAACCCTCAGACTGTCCTCTGTGCAGAGCCTGCATGCAGACTGAAGAAACGGCCGCCCACGTCATCTTGAAATGCGAGGGTGTGATGAGCTACCGGGTTAAGCACCTCGGATATCCAGGGTCGCTGAGTTTTTCTTCTACATCAAAGGGTTGCTGGAGGAGTTTGGATGGCAAGAGTAGGTCCATCGTAAAAGAAGAAGAAATTTCTGGATCAAATGAGAAGTTTGGGATTATAACAAGATAGCAAACAAACACATGGTTTTTCTGACAGAAACAGACAACCATCGCCTATTTCGAAATGGAAGTTAAGGTAGCCGGTAAACTTAACCAGAATCCAACAGTGACAAACGCTGACGCCTGACGCTTTTAAGCAGGAATAAGCAATGCGGACGAGACATTGCGGAACTCTACCGCCTAGTAATGACTATTGTAGTGAGAGACACGTGGCCAATTCTACCTATTGCTTGTACAGTGTCTTGTTGTTCGTAGGGTACAGGTACTACAGAGTGCTAAGTGTGAGTTTTTCTTTTCGCATTCGATCGTGAGCGCGTTTCGAGTTTACTAGGAATTTGTATGTGATTTGTACAGCGCCACCTACCGGTAAACTGGTTTCTCACGTTTACCACTAGGTGGCGCTGTACAAATCACATACAAATTCCTAGTAAACTCCAAACGCGCTCACGATCGAATGCGAAAAGAAAAACTCACAATTAGCACTCTGAACACTGAAAGATAATATTTTTTAAAGTATGTATATGTTGCAGTCAAAACTCCTAACCGGTCAAAAGTACTTTTAACTGAAAAAAACAGTCAAAAGTAGTTTTGACTGGACAGGTTGGTCAAAAGTAGTTTTGACTGAAAATTATAGGTCAATAGTAGTTTTGACTGGAAATTAATGGTCAAGAGTAGTTTTGACTGTCATTATTAGTCAAAACTATTTTCGACCGCAAGACCATCAGTCAAAACTATTGTCAACGGTTTAAATGATTAAAATAGTTTTTTTATATCGTAAGATAGCAAACAAGCAGATGGGTCTCCTGATGGAAAGAGTCAACCATCGCCTATAGACTCTAAATATGTTAATGGTGCGTTGCTATCTTATTAAAACAAGTTGTATCGTTGCTATATTTTTCAGTTATTTATTAAGCAATTGTTTATTAGCACATAATGTAATTAATACAAAGAAAACGCCGGCGTCAAAATATTTGCCGAATCAAAACACCACTGATAAATATCTGTCCAAATTACTTCTGACTGATTCAGACAGTCAAAATTACTTTTGACCAGCTCCTTTGGGCAAAACTAGTTTTGACTGTAATTTAAGTCAAAAGTACTTTTGACTAACCTGTCCAGTCAAAACCACTTTTGACTGTTCTTTTCAGTCAAAAGTACTTTTGACCGGTTAAGAGTTTTGACTGCAACATATATAAGGAAGTTTACTGATTTTACCCCGATTTTCGAAAATCGAGTTTTCACCAGATGTCCACGTTTGGAGGTCCTAGGAATCTTTTCAGACTATTTTCACGATGACGTCTACATGTATTATGTGTGTGTGTATGTGTGTGTAAACATCTCATAACTTTTGAACGGCTGAATGATCGAAATGCGGTTGATGGTATTCGATTGGATTCTGCTCAACTTAGATTTTCTGAAAATTTGAACCGATTCGGTCCAGGAGATTTTGAGAAATTTTGAAAAAACACCAAAAAAATATGACGAAACAGTACTTTTTTCATATAACTTCCAGATTTATGTACCGATTGAATACAAAAACTAATCAGCTCTATTCCTCAAAAAACTACGTCTAATACATAAATTGCATCAAAATCGGTTTACCCGTTTGGGAGTTTGAAAAAAGTGTTTTCTCGACATAGCTTCGAAAATGTTCAACCAATCGTATTTTGATGTTCAACGATATTTTAGTACTAAAAAAACTACGTCAAATGCCGTTTGAAAAATCAAAATCGAATCTAATTCTCAAAACTTATAGCTTTTCAAATATTAAAATTACGTTGTTTTTAGCAAACTTACTTATTTTTTAAAATAGCTTTCAAGTTAATTCACCGATTGACTTAAAAATCTTACCAGCTTTTCTCCCTTAAAAACTGCGTCCAATATCGTTAATTTATTCAAAATCGGTCAATTTGTTTGGGATTTATCAATGAAGAAAATTAAAAAAAATGTTTTTTAACATAGCAACGAAATTTTTCAACCTATCGATTATTTAGCTAAAGCAGTATTTTAGATCTCAAAAATTGAGTTGAATGCCATCATCGTTTTCAAATATAGGGGAGAGTTGACTATATTGTACTGCCATTTAAATCGTACCACCTCAAAATTTTCTACTGAACAATAATATTCTTTTACATCGGCTATACTAATAGATGCCTCAGTGGCGCCACTAACCACCAATAATTTCCAAATATGGTGTTTACACATCGCTGCAGTATATAGAAAATCAAAATTTATCTGTTTTCAGTCTAAATTTGAGTATTGTTTCTTAAGGGTGTTACTAATGGACAAGGTAAGTTGAATGATACGTTTTTTTTTACATTTGAATTGTCATTTGGTGAAGTTTTATTTGGGAAAAGTGCTTACAAGAAAAAAGTGAGGTCATTTATAATAATTTATTTTTTCGCTCTTAAGTCAAACTTCATTAAATTGTACCGGGTAAATGTTACTAAATTGTACCGGTACAATTTAGCGACCAGTTTTATTTTGTTAATTTTTAGTTATTTTTTTTATACTAACTGTGATTTCATCTTTCCTGGTTTTAATTTTATAAGATAAATATAAATGGAAAAAATAGTTGAAATATAAAAGTAAAAAGAAAACATCTGCTCAAAAGGCACTAGAAATAACATGAAGTCCTTACAAATATAAATTAGAAGAACAAGTTACTTTGTTTTATAAAAGAAAATATTAAAAATACAGAAAGTAGAGAATAGAAAAACTAGATACCTACATTAAAAATAAGGCTGTGAAAAACGGAAAATATTTGTTGAAGGAAATAAAAGGTGACGAAATCAAAAACATATTTTAAAAAAAGAAAATTCTGCTCTTCTTCTTGCAAAAGTAGCTATGCTGAAGATATTGTTATAGAATTAGATGATGGCTCAGATGATGACATCGAAGACGTAACTTTGTTTAGGAATAAAAAAACTTTTAATTTATTATTTTGACTGTTTATTTTTGAATTCAAATACCTATTTAAGATTTAATTTTGCTATGGGTAGTTTTTTAAACAACTTTGATAGGAATTAGGTATACTGTACTTTGATTTGTTATTTTGATTGTTTATTTTAGATTTTAGATAAGTAGTTTTTTTTATATCATAAGATAACAGACAGATGGAACTCCTGATGGAAAGAGTCAACCATCGCCTATAGACACCAAATATGTTAATGGTGTGTTGCTATCTGGCTGGCGAGGTCTAATGCCACATGCATAAGTTTACCGGCTACCTTACCCTCCAAACCGAAACAAGACAGTGACAAGCACTGACGCTATTGCGGCAGGAATAGGTGAGGCGGTGGTACCAGATCCGGGCGAGACAAGGGCAGAATTTAAAAGATTATTGGAGTTAGTTTTCATTTTAGTATTTTATAACTAAAATGAAAACTAAAAATATATTATGGTACTTAAATATATTAAAAAACTTTACTTGATCAATATTGTTTCATTTATTTGAAAAAAAAATTTGTTCGTAATAATGGTAGGCAGCAATAGTAGCAATGGTACAATTTAAAGGCCAGTGGTACAATTAAAATACCAGGGGTACAATTTAATAAACTCGTCGTTTAATTTGTACCTGTAGAAGATGTTCGCAAAAAATGGATTTTCAGATATAAGTTATAATGATATCTAGATAGATTTATGGTATGTTACACTCGGATAATTAGAGTATTAATTACTAACTATAATCATTTTCTAAGTATCTTTATGACAGAGTTAAGAGAGGATTTCTAAAAACTGGTACAATATAGCCGACTCTCCCCTACAGCTTTTCAAAAATTAATATACTGCTATTTATAACAAAATAGAGGTTCGAACTGAAAAATCTATGCTTATATTTTTTACTCTTTTGAGCTTAAAATACTTTAATTTAGTGGAAAATTTCAGGGATGGCCCGTAGGGTCACCGTTTACACATTTTTTTTATATAAATAGCAAACAATCAGATGGCCCTGCTGTTGGAAAGAGAAACCATCGCCTGTAAACACCAAAGATGTTAATGGTGCGTTGCTATCCGTGTGGCGAGATGGCAGTGCCACATACATAATTCTACCGGCTACCTTACCCTCCAAACCGGAACACGACATTGAAAAGCATTGACGCTATTGCGGCAGGAATACGTAAGGCGGTGGTAACAAATACCCGAGCGAGACGTTGTGGAACTTTTGGTCTATTCGTCAAAGGAGCCCGGAACAACATGATGAAATGTAAATGAAAGAAAGAAAGAAAGAAAGAAAGAAAATATTTATTTGCAAGAATATGGGTGTTACAAGTTGTTAAAAATAAATTAAGTTACCAACATATTCTACCATGTATGGTGTGCAAATATTTAAAAAAATATCATTATATAATATTAATTTAAAACTATAAAATGTATCGACTTTTTAGAATTACTACCGGATCGGAACGCGGCCACACACTGAGAAGATCCGGCGGAAGAAACTCAGAGGGCTGGTCTTTTTTTCTCTATTTTATGTTCTTGTTATAAATATACAATTGGATGATTCCATATTACAAAGTTATTTTAAACGATGATTCCATATTACAAATGTAATTGGTCCGTGTATAAAACTTATTTTTTTAAAAATCTAACAAGTTTTTTTTCTTTTACAGGTAAGACTTCATCTTTGTTATTAGTATAAATGTAAGTTTTGAAATACCGTCAATGATAAGCATGAAATTGAAGGTGACTCCAGATTTAATAATTTACAATAGAAAGACATAATATGAGCGTTCCATCAGATCGTCAATACACCAGAGTACATACATATATATCTTGACACCAGATGCCTTGCGGGGTAGGCAGGGAGTGTCATATGTTACGATCCATGCAGGTTTATCTTGCTTCCTCCATATTCATTACTCTCTTCATACAAACCCGCCGGATGCCAAGACTCTCGATACTATGGTATCAGACAGTTCCCAATCAATCTGATCATGGTATGTCAATCTTGGTCTTCCCCACACTGGCCGACCTGAAACGGATAAAGTCGAAACCATTTTGACGGACGAAAGACGGACGGACAGACGGATATCGGAGTATTAATAATGAGGTCCCGTTTTACCCTTTGGATACGGAATCCTGAAAATGCTGTTTATACACAACAATTAATTGTTATGAAGTAACCATCATAGGACATAGAAAGGAATGCCTTTTCCCTTTCAAATCAGTTGATAACCAGGTCATCTTATTATAATAATTGTGATGGGAACTATAAAAAATTACGCAACAGACCAAACGTTTATGCAACACTATTTTCTATTGAATAAAATTTAAATAGATAAATATTTAATATGGTAATTATAATTTATTAGATTGCTTAATATAATAGTGTTATAAGAATCGTGTCAGCTGCTCTTGAATAATATGCAATTATTATAGTGGCAGATAATGACCAGAGAGTCTAAACAACCCTGTCCGATAGAAAGCCATCATCTACTAATACTTACATATCTAAGATGGCGATGATGATGAGATGATGGTATAAAATATGTGTTTTTGGATTCGGATTTGGATTTGGATGGTTATATTCTTTTAAATATTGCTTTATTCGGTACTAAAATAAAAGATTTACTCCGTGTTAATATACGCGCCTTTTTGAAAAATAGATCAACTGGCTTACTTCTAGGCATCTAGTAAAAGGTGAGAGAAGGCTAATATATAGGTACTTATGTACATGTAACCATCGTGAGTCGTGAGTTATGTATACTTAACGTGACGACTGTCCCGTTTTCAAGTACTCTATCCCGGTGTGCCCAAGTATATATCACCAACGTGAAAATGTCCCGTTTTCCGGAAATTATACACAATAAAGACAAAAGAAGTTTTAAATTGTATACCAATTCGTCGGAAATCCTATTTAATTGGACAGATATTTGCTAAGATATGAGCCGAACACAAAAGTCACGTTCAAAATGTTTAATTTTCAATAGGAAAATTATTTATTTCAAAATTTTTGGTAGGTCTAACTTAAAACCGATATTCAATTTCTTTCTTCTTAGGAAAATAGATACATCCTTCAGACATTACTTCTATCATTTATTGTTTGCGTAGTTAAAATAAACTTAGTGTCCCGTTTTAAGATAAAAACTATATGGTCAGTTTATGTATACTTAAAGTAGTTAGAAGAGTTTTGCAACGGCGCAACCGGATCTAGTACCACCTAACTATTTCTGCCATAATAGTAGTGTTGCTTGGCGCTGTTGTGTTCCGGTTTGGAGGGTAAGTTAGTCAGTATACTTATGGATACGGCATACCTGCCCCGCCACACAGATAGTGTTTAAAGGCGATATAACGTATAAAAGCCAAAAATGTCGTTGTGACCGGGTTTAGTATCACCATCACATGTTTTTCTGATGCAATATCGTCAGTGCTTGTCACTATCATGTTCAAGCTTGGAAAAATTGTAGCCATTGAGGTATTACATATAGAGAAGCCAAACCAAGTAAAAAGCCATACCGTCGATAAAAAGAAAAAGAAAACGAATTTTGTACTCTTTTCTACTTTTGAATACGTATGCACAGCAGAGAAACAATAAAAAGAATGACAGTATCCTGCGTCGGTAGTACCAGACCCGGGCTATACAATACAGAACTCTACCACCTAGTAGCCACGATGGTAGTGACTCGCAAAGCAAATCGGTTGCCTTTTACGACCTGCCTGGCAGAACGGCAGTTGGCCTATTCTTTAAAGGAGCCCGGAACAATATGGGGGAAACATAATTAACTAGTTACAATGATATAAGAAAATATGAGGAACGGTGCTGTTTCATTAACTGATTGACATCAATCGTCAAAACAGCGAATCGTGGTGAACAGAATTTGGAACGTTCATTCTGCGTGTCCCAAAAGAAACTTGCGTATCTATACATATAATAAAATCGTAGGACTGTCAAAACTGTACATTGAATATTATTTTTAAAAAATACTTGGGCCGTGATCTATAATCGACATCGAAGCCAAAAATATAGTTTTTAGAATTTTTTTCTGTTTGTCTGTTTGTCTGTATGTCTGTTTGTCTGTTTGTCTGTATGTATGTCCGGGGTAAACTCAAAAAGTACTGGATGGATTTACTTCAAATTTTGTATGAATATTACTAAGAGGTCGGGTCAACATATAGGCTACATATTATCACGCTATCACCTACGGGGGAGGAGCTGTGCGGAGTAAACGAAGTCCGCGCGGACGAAGTCGCAGGCAACAGCTAGTATAAGATATATGCATATATAAGTTATTTATTTTATACTTTATTAATACAATTTCTGCCTAAGCTTTGAACGAACTGTTATCTTTGATTTAGTGAAACACACGTAAGTATTAAGTAACTATCTTGCTTAACAAGTAACACAAATCTTGCTTAACTATGTATGTTACAATTTATTATTAATATATGAAGTTAAATAATGAGGGAGGGACTAGTGAGGTTTTCGGCTCTTGTATGATTCTCTAAAGGCCATCGCATTTATATTTTTTTATTGAAATTGAAGGCATACGAGCAATGGACCACTTGATGGAAAGCAACGGTGATGTCATTGCCTACGGACATCAAGAACAAGAGGATATAGCCGCTAATGCAATGCCGACCTATGAAAAATTAAAAGTATCCATGTCAGAGCTCCTTGAAAACACCATGTGAGGAAGATTGTTCTAGAGATTTGCTGTTCTGGCCAAGTGACCAACACAAATGACATTATACATATACATACATGGATATCTTCACGCCAGATCCCTTACATGATAGGTAGGGAAAGAGAATCGAGTGCCATACATCATGATCCTTGAAGACTTGTTTCGCTTCCTCCACATTCATAACTCTCTTCATACCAAAACGCTTGTTGCGAAGACTCTTCACATTGTCTTCGGACAGTACTCGATCAATCTGATCATGGTACATCAGTCTTGTTCTTCTCCAATACCTACATCCTTCCATATTTGCATTTTATATCTGTCTGTTACCTTTTATCTGCCATTCTTTCTACATGTCCGAACTAATGAAAAATAAAAATTTTTCATCTTTTCACCGACTCTTTCTTTCAAAAGATTTTCATATAAATTTTCTTTACAAGATGAAGATGTTTTGAAGTTGTTTCCTCTAAAAAGCGATATAAATTTGATTTTAATATTAATGAATGCCGCTTTAATTGTATTGCGTAAAAAATATTAAACATCGTGTAGTTTTGATGCTGTTAACTCTTATATCAAGTGTCAGATAACTTTATAGACCGTAGTCCCACAAACAAACTTTTTTTAAATTAATAATAACTAATTCCGTATTATTGTGAACAATAAGCTGAATTTTGTGAACAGCTTCGTTTTGACGAGACAATAATCTTTTCTATCTACGAACAATCTCAAATCGGGTACTAATAACGTAATGGGGCATTGAAAATTTTGATTTTCGGTGAAGGAAAAATATTTATTATTAGCAAAAATTATTTTTCGACTTTAATCGCTTGCTTATAAATAAATATTCACGGGACAAATTACACTCACTGGTCTAACCTCTAAGTAACCAAATTATTTGCTTGTGTTATAGGTGTTAGTCAACGATACTAATACATAGAAATACATATATAAATATCAGAATATATTTAGTAAACACCCAAACCCGGAAATACAAACATTTATGATCATCACAGAAATGCTTGTCCCCGTCGGGGATTGAACCCAAGCCCCGTCAATGGCATAGTCAAGGTCGCTAACCAACCGACCAACGGGGCGGTCAAATAAGCGGCTTGCTTATATTATGAAAAATTCGATGAAACTTTTTCCCTACACATTCGATGGTTTTTCTGACGAGTTCTCCACTCTACAGTTTCGAAATTATGAGAGTTTTAAATTAATATTAATTAATTTAAAAACAACCTAACTTTCTCACAACAGCTTGTTAATATTATTGTAATTCAAGGTAAACTTTGTCCTAACCGGAATCTTTTCTTTTTTATCTATTTTTATTAGCTACCCGATTCGAGATTTTTCGAAGATAGAAAAGATGGTTGTCTCGTCAAAACAAAGCTCTTCACAAAAATTCAGCTTGTTGTTAATCAAAGAAAAGTTTGTTCGTGGGAACGCGGTATATTAGCTTCGCCCCGCATTATAATAATAATAATAACTTTTATTGTCAGAAGAATACAGTAGACATGGTACACAATTTAGATCTTATTTAATACTAACTGAAGATATATTAATATATAAATAAATATGTTACTACCTAAAGATTTCTTCTAGACTTCGAAAATTTAATTTATTTTAGCGTAATTGTGTAAAACGGCCGTTCTATAGGGCTAATAGTTAATAAAAGCGAGGTGGTACACCACTGTCGACAGATATTTAAATCTTTTAGTACTTTAATACTATAATAATTAATATGTATTACTATAGCTACCTAACTGGCTAGAAGTTACTTATGTTTAACAATTTTCTAAACAGCACTTGTGTTTTTATAATTAAAAAGAAATCTTAAGTAACAAATAAACAATATTATTAAAAATAAGATTTGAGATTCAAAAAAACAAGATCAAAAAAATAAACGGTCTTGTTATTACAATCAAGTATTATCATGTGCGAAAGTGCTCGCTAATTCTGTCGAGGTTTACATTGCAAAGGAAGGCAGAAATCTATTCCTGTGTTGCCACGTCCACCATTAACTTGGTCAATAAGGTCCTGGCTAGAGCGCCTAGGGTCCATCAACTACAGTTGAAGTCCCCTATTTGGGCTTTCGTGAGCGAGCTGTAGAAAAGATTCCGAATATTTTCACGATACGCCAGTGTGTCTGTATGTATGTATGTATGTGTGTGTATGTATGTATGTAATCATCTCATAACTTTTGAACGGATGGACCGATCGCACCGCGGTTGATAACATTTATTTGGGTACCGCTTAACTCAGACTCTGGAAATCTGAAACGATTCTGCCCAGGGTATTTCGAGAAATTAAAAAAACCTGAAATAAAATCAGCGAAACAATATTTTTTTAAATAACTTTCAGACTGATGTATCAATTAAATACAAAATCTAAGAAACTGCATCTAATGTATAATTCTAATTGCAATAAAATGTATCAATATCGGTTTATTTGTTTACTAGCTGTTGCCTGCGACTTCGTCCGCCGGACTTCGTTTACTCCGCACAGCACCTTCCCCGTAGGTGATAGCGTGATAATATGTAGCCTATATGTTGACCCGACCCGTTAGTAATATTCATGCAAAATTTAAAGTAAATCCATGCAGTACTTTTTGAGTTTACCCCGGACATACATACAGACAAACAGACATACAGACAAACAGACAAAAATTCTAAAAACTATATTTTTGGCTTCGATATCGATTGTAGATCACGCCCCAAGTATTCTTTTAAAAATATATTCAATGTACAGTTTTGACTTTCCTACGATTTTATTATATGTAAATAGATGAGTTATCGTTGACGAAAAATTTTGACAAAAATGTTTGTCTTTCAACCAAGGATTTATAACGTTATCATTTCGATATTTTTGCTTTTTCGTGATTGGTTCCTTGCGTTTCATGCTGTTTCGTGATTGGTTCGACAACTAGCGCTAGAAGACAACGTCATAATATCATATACCATAACCAATCACAACGACGCAAATAAATCGAAATCATAACGTTTTAAATCCTTGCTTTCAACCAATCATTTTATGATCTGCAATATTTTAGTATTTAATAAGCTACGTTAAATGCAGTTTCAAAAATTAAAATTAAATCGAATTTTCAAAAGTTACAGCTTTCCAAATATTAAAATTACGTTGTTCACAGCATACTTCCATACTAATATTATAAATGTGAAAGTCTATCTGTATGTCTGTCTGTCTGTTGCGCTTTCACGGCTAAACCGCTGGATCGATTTTCATGAAATGTGGCATGGAAGTAGTTCAAGATCTGGGGTCAAACATAGGCTATTTTTGTTTAAAAAATAAACCCCTAAAAGGCTGAAATAGGGAATAAAATTGTATGAAAATCTATTTAGACGACATGTTAATCTACTCGCGGGCGAAGCTGCACGGGACAGCTAGTACTTCATATTTTCAAAATTAATTTCAGGCTAATATACGGATTTCTACTTAAAAATCTACAAGTACCGTAAACTTTTCGCCGTGTTGGTCCCGGCCTTCTTTGAAGAATAGGCCAACTACCGTTCTGCCAGGCAGGTCGTAAAAGGCGACCGATTGGCTATCGAGTCACTACCATCGTGGCTACTAGGTGGTAGAGTTCTGCATTGTCTCGCCCGGGTCTGGTACCACCGCCTTACCTAATCCTGCCGCAATAGCGTCAGTGCTTGTCGCTGTCATGTTCCGGTTTGGAGGGTAAGGTAGCCGGTAAACTTATGCATGTGGCATTAGACCTCGCCACAAGATAGCAACGCACCAATAACATCTTTGGTGTCTATATGCGATGGTTGACTCTTTGCATCAGGAGACCCATCTGCTTGTTTGCTCTCTTATGATATAAAAAAAACTGGATTAAAATCAGTGGCTTCGTCGTTCGAGATTTGTCAATGACGAACATTTTGAAAATGCTTTTTTGGCATTTCTATCCATTTTGTAGCTAGTGAAACTATGTAGAGCTCAAAAATTACGTTAATGCTATTCGAAAGATAAAAATCCATCTTCATTTTGAAAATATATACCTTTTTGAAAATTAAAATACTGACATTTTTAAAAACTTCAGATTTTTGAATTTTTCGAACTCTAAAATCTATGCTTAAGTACTTGTACTATTATGTATTCTGTGGCTTAGATATAGTTTCGCCTTTTTGAACTTAAAATACCCGCTGAAAGTACCTAAATTTAGGAGGAAGTCTCAGAGATGGCAGGGTCAACCGGATTACAGATTTTTATGTTTGTCACCTCACAACTCGGTCATTTATAAACTATTTTTAAATTATTTTTTTGTTTAAGATACTTTATATATGTTTACTCGCCGTGTGGTAGCATTTTAATGCGGGAGTAAAGTCGGTTGTTGCAATTTTACTGTGTTAAAATATTATGATAGTTTACCTAATATTTTTATTACATACTAGCTATGCCTCGCAAATCGCTTCATGATGAAATATAAACTACTGTTCGTATCTTTTAATTAAAATAAATAACAACTGTACACTGCTTAACCACCGTTACATTTTAACCCGGCTGCGTCAGAAGGAGCGTTATTAAAAGCAAAACGGCATCCATTTCGTATTAACCGAAATAATCGCGTACTGTTAAACATTCACAGCAGGCAACTTAAACATCACTAATTAGCGAATAGAGAACATCAGTGTTATTTCAAGACTTCTATAAAGTAATAAGTAATTTCAAGCACTACGCAACTAGGTTATGGCCTGGTGAGTTTTCAGGGTTGTCAGTCGTTTAACATTTCTAGCGAATCGCTCGGTTTAAAAATTAATATTATGAAATATATTTTAATTTTTCAATCGGTATATATGTCGCAGGCAAATTCTATAATTCGTCCATGTACACATTTTGTATTTTTTTTTATAAAATTTATAAATGTAAAAAAAAATCAAGCGTATGTATGTCTTTCGCTAATAGCCTAGTATCGGCAACCTTCGGCTCGCGAGCTACATGCGGCTCTTTGGATGTGAGCTCCAGCTCTTTAGTTTTATATGCATTTTATTTATCTATAAAATAAAACATTTAAAAAATTTGTACTTGAATAACCATGCAAAGCAAAAATATCAGCTCAATCAAATTTAATGGGAGCAATGGTCCGATTAAATTTGTTTCAGGTGATATTTAATAATCCTCCTCCTAATATTATATATATTATATTGGAATGTAATTTAAGTTTACTATTTCACATTATGATGAAATAAGTCAATTAGATTCCCTGAAAAAAATATTTTGGCTTAAAATAAATATTTAAAATCTATTTTGCAAGGGATCTTTTTCACAATTACAGAAGTCAATGTTTCAGCTCTACAGAATATATTCTTGAAGGCAAAATCTTCAGGAAGATGGAAGAGCTAGTCAATTTGACGTCAAACAAAGAGATTAGGTACAAAAATTCACAAAATATCACTCAAATTACACATACGAGTATATAAGCAGACGCAACATGCAACGGCTATATCTGAATTTATTTTGAAGTTTGAATTTTCTTCTTATTTATGTGCTTCCAAATTTAACGTAAAGGTCAACAACTATAAACAACCAAAATACCAAGTACTCCGGAGTTCCCTGATTATAGATGGCGTAAAATTAAAATGAGAGTAGACAGTTCCTGATTTATTGTGTTTTTTCTGAGTAAATTATACAACCTACTTCACGGTATCACAAGTGTCTAAAAATTCATAAATTAAACGTTGTTGTACTTATAACTAAACTATTTAAAACAAGTTGTTTAAAATAATTTGATCTTAATGATAAAAAATGTGAAAAAGAGTATCAAAAAAACTTTACCTACATACCGAATTTGGCTAAATAAAACTGGCGTAGTGGTAACCCTAACATCGCTCGCGTCATAGCGATTCATTAAGCACATCTAAGCAACTGATGTAAGTTGTTTTTATTAGCGCTTTCTCTGAACTACATTGTCTAATGATACCTCGTTATTGTGCTATTACTGTGAACTGAACACGTCGAAACGACGAAGACGTGTCGTGACACGCTTGTGTAAATGTTATGTTAATTATAATTAGAGTTAGTTATACATGACACGATTAACAAGATTATACCACCACTTTTGTACCTATTCCTTTCTGTCAGTGAGAGTCACTGCCGCCATCCGCAAAGATATTCGGTAATCTTATGCATTTTATGTACACATTCACTTCTTAGTTCTTGGATGTTTATACGCGATGGTCTTTTTAGAGTTTCGTAGTACAGTAGTGTCCGTTTGTTCTTCCGCCCGCTTAGAACAGAGACATATCTTAATTTGGCATGAATATATATTAGTCACAAAAACAAAAGGGGAAAAAATAAAATATAGAAAAAAAATTTCCTTTTCACTTTTATTTTCTCACTAAAAAGTATTTTTTCGCGTACAAATGGTGTGAGGCAGGCAGTTCGTAAGAGCCAAACGATTGGCTATGCGAGTCTCTACCATCATGGTACCACCTCATAACCTATTCCTGCCGCAATAGGTCAGTTCTTGTCATTGTGTTCCGATTTGGAGGGTAGCCGGTATACTTATGCATGTGGCATTACCATCCTTAATGTGGCAGTAGGCACCATTAACACCTTTGGTGTCTATAGGTGAAGCTTTTCTCCTTCCAGCAGGAGAGTCATCTGCTTGTTTGCTGTGTTATGATAAAAAAAATATTTTTACTGATGTTTCTCTTTTCTCAAGCGTGGAAGATGTTTAGCTTATTAGCTATAACGTAACATAACGGAATAAATTTTCCGCTTTTCAGTATTTAATCACATAAAAGCATAATTATCGTTTGTATTAAGATAAAATGCGTTCATTTTTAAAGTTACGTTATAATCATCTGTTCTAACTAAATCACTCTGTATGTAAATGAATTAATTAAAACATTACATTAAGATGATAACGATGTACTCAACTAGGTACTCAGAGATATGTCTTCGATTTCCTTACTAACTTGACTGGATTTCCTCTTAATTGATTTTAAACTGCGAAATACAACCGTTACAGTATAAACAGCGTAATAATATTAATAATAATAATAATAATAAATATTTTCTGTCAAAAACAAAAAGTGTTATGCATAGAGAGGTTGTAACAAGTGATAAAGGACTTACCCCTCTTTCTTTGGCTTCAGAGCTGGCAGAAACCGGAAGTACTTAGCACCAAAGACCGAGAATGTGTATGGAAAACCAAAGAACTACACGGGAGGTTCTATAAAGCTCTTCGTGATCCTCATGTAGATAGTGTAACCTCCATACAGTGGTTGCGCTTTGGTGATATTTTTGGTGAAACCGAGGGATTTGTCTGTGCAATACAAGATCAGGTTATCAAGACGAACAACTGCAGGAGATACATTCTAAAGGATGGTACGACTGATACATGTCGGATGTGCCACTGTCCTGGCGAAACGCTTAGACATGTTATCTCCGGTTGTTCTATGCTTGCTAATTCTGAGTATCTGCACAGACACAACCAGGCAGCCAGAATTATCCACCAGGAGCTTGCTCTGAAATATGGACTATTTGAGAGCAGGGTGCCATATTATAAGTACATTCCGGAGCCAGTACTCGAAAACAACTGCGCGAGATTGTACTGGGACCGGCCCGTCATCACTGATAAGACTAAATGAGATGAAATATCGAACAAACCAGATATCGTGTTGATGGACCGAGCAAAATCAAGTGTATTTCTTGTGGACATCACCATCCCATTCGACGATAACCTAGTAAAAGCCGAAGCAGACAAAAAAACAAAATACCCGGATCTGGCACACGAGGTAGCGGCGATGTGGAGGGTGGAGTTTGCAGAAATAATCCCTATAGTTTTGTCTGCCAATGGTTTAGTTCCGCTTAATCTTCGCAGTTATCTGAAAAAACTAGACTAAATCCGAACACCACCATAGCGAAGGTGCAAAAAGCCATTGTGCTTAACAGCGCTATAATCGTCCGAAAATTTCTGACTTATCCGTCCTAGGCTCCAACTGTTTGGCCTCCACGTTGGAGTTGATCCGCTCTTAAAGCGAGATTGAAAATTGAAATGTTACTTAGAAAGAAAGAAAGAAATATAATATTTATTTGCAAGAATATGGGTGTTACAAGTTGTTAAAAATAATAATAATATTTATTTTTCCAAAATATTGTTACATAGAGTTAATAGTAAAAAAGCCCTGCTTTCCACAATAGTTTAATCTGTGTCGTGGAAGACAGTTCTTTCCCTTTGGTAGTTTACAAAAAATGAACTGAATTACAAAGTTTCATTTTATAATAGATCACTATGCCTTTATGTAAGTACAAACAATAAGTTGACAATGTTCAAAACTAAGCAGATGAATAAGAGGTAAGATACTCATGGAACGGGGAAAAGAAATTATTAATTACATGGAAGTTAAATTATTGAAGCTACATAACAAGTTTAAAAATTGCACATTACTTATATATTCTAAAGTTTTAGTTAGCTACATAAATTTGTACTATAATATATGTTTATCTATGTATCTGGAGATTTGTTTGTATGCAAGCATTTATATGATGTTATATGTGTGTATGTTTTATGTATGTATGTGTTTCTGTTTATAACTTAATGTATTACTGAGATTTGAACGTTGGAATTATATATAGAGAGACAAAAATAAAAAATAAAAAGAAATTATTTTTCCAATTTAAGAAGATTTTCAGTGTTCCTATAATCAAGCTTGTAGAGCCAATCACACAACCATTTTTTCATTTTATTATTGCTTAACAATGTTACATTATTTATCTTTAATATAAATGACATTTGCCATATATATGTGTAATAAATGATATTTGTCATATATACACGCTGACACCCGTTAAGCGGGTGCTCGAATTAACTTTAAGATTAAAAAGAACCAGCGAGCGCCCTGTGATCAAAATTCGATCATAGTCTAAAGTCTAAACAATAATCAACTGTACTGTAGCAGCAAAGAATATAGAGTATATGTATGTGTATATTATCATGCACCTGTATCACATGAATGTAATTAGTGTGTGTCATGATTATTCTTGTTAATAAATTACTTAAAATATCAATTTTCTGCAGTCCTCCGGAATGTAAACTCGGAATGCAAAAATTTATACTCCATTTTTCCACTCCATTCACTCCATCATCCATCATTGTCATAAAAAGGGATGCAAAGTTTTTACTTCATGTTAATATATAGTATATCGTATTTACATTAATATGTATGTTAAATCGATTTGACAATGGCTTGTTCTTAATGTATACAATGTAACCCTGATTTATGCTAAATAAATAATTTTGATTTTTTTTGAATTTACACTTGATGTATACCAATCTTCATAGACATCACTCAAGCCGTTTTTAACGGGATAGAGAAATAAAAATTTTCATGGTAAAATTGATGTGAGTTGATTACCACGGAATTATTCACTATCAGTGCACCCGTAGTGATGTCCACTGCGAGTTACGTGAGGTACTTACCTTTCGAATCACAACGCTGTAACTGTTTTCCTTTTTTTTAAATTTTCAATTGAAACTAAAACACAACCTTAAATGCCAAGGGAAAAACTTAAAAAGGTGTCCGTATCCTCGAAGAGGTAGGCAGAGATTAAAACCACGAGTAGCCGAAAAAACTCAGTCCCATAATGTGATAGATGTTAAGCCTATCGCCAATCGGGCTCTTTTCCAATCCCGAGCAAAGTTGCTTTTATCAGAAAACTGAAAAAAAAACACTTTTAAATGACCCAATAACGTCATTTCTTGTCACTGCCAGATTTCGGATTTCGGTTTAGAGAATAAGGTAACCAATAATCTTTTCACACCGGATAATAAATAAAAGATAGCAACGCACAATTAATATATTTGGTATCACATGTCATAGGCGATGGTTATTGTCTTTCCATCGGTGACCATCTGCTTAACATGATTTATACTCTCCATCGTAGGCACCTGGTGAAACTACGTCATAATTCTTTATTTTAAACACTGGTACTGTTTCACGATCACAAACTATGTAATATATTTATATTTAATTAAATAGCCAATCGGTTTCACATTTCAATGCATCTTCAGGGGTAAAACTTAAATTGTCCCAGTAACAATTATAACTGTTTCAATAAAAATAATAATCATCTGCTTAACTATCCTATGATATAATATATATATTTCGCCTACCACGTCGTTTTACAGAAAATGTAAACATTCGTTAAAAATGATTAGTATACATGGAATTCTAATCCAGCTCTTCGTGGGTATCTATCGGCACCTAGACTAGGTCAATAAGATGACCAAACAGAAGTAATGTATGAACCATAAACATGCGTATACGTTTCCAGACATTCTGATCAATTTCGCCATTGAGTCATCGTAAACTAGAGGATTTCTTGTCATTCAGTGAATCAATGTTTGTTGAAATTGTGCCAAGTGGGTTGTTACGTGTTTATTTCTTATTCATTCACATCAGCCCGGTGGTTATTCTTCACATGTAACTCAGACAAAATAAAGCAATATTCTTATATAAATATTTCACATGCAATTATCTGCGCTAAATCTAACAGTACCTGCTTAATTTCTTCTAATTGCAATCTATTCTAGGCTTACTTGTAGTTTCTTTTAGCAACTTTTTTTCACATGGATATTACCATAAATAATATTGTTTGTTACGTGTGCGTATGAACTACTAGCTGACCGCGACTTTGTTCGCGTGACCGCAGATATTACTTCCTTTTGCTCAGACGGGTAAATTTATTGTTATAATAAATTTATTGGGATAATAATTATTGTTAGTTGTGTAAAGTCGGTGCGAGCCGCTATAAAACATACCTAATGCTGTTTCGTGGTCACTTAGCTAGCAAGTCTAAAGTTTGTTTTATAGAACCGACAAAATGTCAAGAAAAGTAAATTTTTAAAGTAAAAATGACAGTTGCCGCTGAAAGTATGGTAATACGAGTGTGTTCTTACACTTGTGCATTTCATGAGCATATAAAAGTAATTAAAAATTGCTAAAATGCGACAATTCGAGTCACCACTAGGGCTACCAACTTTTATTTGATTGTAAGAAACCAGATTTATTCCCCCACGTAGGTCTGGGACTCCTCTGAGTCTGAAGAATAGACCATCTGCCATTTTTCAGGCCGTTTATAAGAGATAAACGATTGGTACGTGTCTCTATCAACAACAGTTTCGCAACGTCTGTGGGTATGCGGGTATGTGGTACCACCGCCATATTATTTCCTGCCGCAATATCGTCAGTACTCAGTATTTGTCATTGTTGTGTTCCAGTTTCAAAGGTAAGCCGATAAATTAAGCAATTGGCAATGACACCTCGCCAAGCCGTTAGCAACGCATCTTTAACATCTTTAGAGTTTATAGGCGATGGTTTCTCTTTTCATGAGGAAAGCCACCTATTTTTTGTTTGCTATCTAATGATATAAAAAATACCATGTAAAATTTGCCGAAAAGCGGGACCTGTAAACAAATTTACAGAAACGAGAATAACAATAAGCACCGGGTTATGGTGTTATGGAACGTTCACGCCTAAGAGGCAAAGTTGTTCACACTGTTATTGTTGAAAATTGTATCGTTTTCCTTTAACAAATAACCTAAAGAAATGCAGTTATTCTTCAAAAGAGCTCAACATCGATCATTGAATAAATAAATATCCCCGAACAAATTACACGAATTGATCTAACCCCAACGTAATCAAAGTATTTGCTGGTGCTATTAATTTATGGGTGTTAGTCAACGATACTAATACATATACAAATATTTAAATGTATTTAATAAACACCCAAACCCAGAAATACAAACATTTATGCTCGTAACAAAATTAACTTTTTGGTTTTCAAAACACATCACGATGAGGAAAAATTTATATAAATATGTAGTTATAGACTAGGTGGTAGAGTTCTGCATTGTCTCGCCCGGGTCTGGTACCACCGCCTTACCTATTCCTGCCGCAATAGCGTCAGTGCTTGTCGTTGTCGTATTCCGGTTTGGAGGGTAAGGTAGCCGGTAAACTTATGCATGTCGCGTTAGACCTCGCCACAAGATAGCAACGCACCATTAACATCTTTGGTGTCTATAGGCGATGGTTGACTCTTTCCATCAGGAGACTCATCTGCTTGTTTGCTATCTTATGATATAAAAAAAAAGTTATAAAACTTCGCTCAATTCTTTCCTTTTTTCTTACTTCCTTGCTTTTGAAAAATTACATGTCTTTTAAAACGGTACAGTAAAACAATTTTATTATTTGAATCGTAATCATAACGTTTAAATAGGACTTCTGACTAACATGTCTGCCTTTACCATAAAACTACACAATTAGCTTCCCGCAACTACAAATTACAATAATATGTATCACGAAAGTCATTACTTGAGTCGTGGAATCAGGACACTCCATCTCACGCAAGACAGCTTGCAACCCTACAACAGTATCGACATATCCTGTGTACATAATTTACCATATCTATAAAAACCATCTCGCCAAACAACAAATTTTCAAACCAATACCAAAGTCTAGGACCAGCTCAAGGACAAAACAATGCCACTATAAACCAGGGACGAAGATTATAACTGTACTATTCGTACCGAAGGTTTCAATTGTGTAGCTTGATCGGTGCAACACTATTTAGTGTTCTGTGGGCACTAAATTACTACGCTCTAAACTACACACAAAATAATGTGAAAGTTACTGACTCACTTCGTGACCCTACCCTAAATCGAGATTTGGTCTCAAAGAAGATGCACTCAGAACAGAGGGCCTACAGCACAACTCAAAACATAAACTCCATCTGATCACTCTGTTCGCTCCAGGAGGACGCTGTTCCATGAAGCTGTGAGGACATAAGGCCAAGAGTGATTTAGATATGCCAAAAAAACCAATGGATAATGGTAAACTCTGTCTCCCCGATAAGGGAACCTGTGGCTTAATGATATTTATTTAACCGTTGGAACGTAATAGCCTAACAATAGATACGCGCTAGTTTATTCAAATTCGCAAATCATCATGGCTGCTGGCATTCCATGGTCTATTATTTAAATATAATTTTTGAGCTATATTCCTGTAAAGTTAGATCCAAATTCGCTAAGTCGTTTTTGCGCCAAAAAGACACAGTATCAAAATATCATATCATATGTCAACGAAAAATACAAAAATCCATCGCAGAAACTTTCGCCTTCATTAGGAACGTTTACCCCCGTATTGGTCCGGGCTCTTTTGAAGAATAGACCAACTGCTGTTCCGCCAGGCAGATCGTAAAAGGTTTTTAGCTACATGTGTCACTATCACCGTGACTACGACTCTGTAGACACTCGACCGACTAGGTCGAGTGACACAACATTGGCAGCATGAACTTAGTAAATCTCACATTAGTTTTTGTGCGTAGTTATTTAATGCCCACAGAACACAAAAATAGAGTTGCACCAATGAAGCTACACAATTGAAACCTCCTCAACAAATTGTACGATTGTAATCTTTGTCCCTGGTTTTACAGTGATGGAATTCTTTATCATTTGTCTGCGCGTATAATAACATATACTTTTATTATGTGAAACCGCGAATTTGTTACCCAATCTCTAATTAAATGAGGTGTTCCCATCATCAACACCTGTTATGTCAATGTTGCGGTTGTTGATGCTTTTTGATTTTGTGTTTTATGTTCAAATATTCTTGTGTTGTGTTTAATAATTTATGTAATATATAAAACTAAAGTTTACGTGGTATTGGGCCAGATATTTTTCAGTCCCCCGTGCTAGATTGGGGGTGGACCTTTAGATTTTCCAGTTAACCGCGATTCACCGGTTTGTCGGTTGGCGAGATAAGTGATGATCCTCTTCGCCAAATTTACCGACATCTTAACGATTATCGACTATTTCTAGCAATAACCGGGACGGCACGGAAGTAATAATACACCACTCCTTCAGTCTCCGCGCTGCGCGGAGGATTAGATTTTCGATAAAACCTCGAAAAAACCTCAATAATACTTTGCCCGACCCGGGGATTGAACCCGGGACCTCATGGTCTGAGCCAAATAGGCTACGTCTAAACCACGAGGCAGTCAACCTATATTGAAAATGAATAAACTGCGTAAAGTTAATTAAAAGGAGAAATGTATAAAACCAACGTCCTGACTTTAGTAGTAAAGTTGCCTCACCTATAAGATAACGCATGGACATAATTTCAATTACGCAAAATTCAGCTGATTGTGGAATAAATGTCGAGCGCGGCTCGTGTAGTGTCTTCCGCGCCCCGCACACACCGCCCGGCGTGGCGGCCTATTAATACGACTCGGTGCATCCAATTCATAAATTTAGTGAGATATTTATAAACGAGTACCTATTTGATATTTTCTTGCAATAATTTTACAATAATGATTAAAACGCACTTTCAATTCAATATTTAATCCTTAATTTTATATTTTGGCTGGACTTCTAAAAGTAACTCTGTATAAACAATAAAACAATAACAAGTGTATTTTCAATAATATTTGAAAAGCAGTTACATATAATGCCGTTAATGTGATGATAAAAATGTGTTACGTTAAACTATTAGCCAGTTACTTGTAATTTATGACACAAGCTGATGAACTATCCCTGCTGCAATAAAAATGCCTTCGTCTAAATTCTTCAACTGTAATCATAATAAAAATGCTGACAAATTACAATAAAAAGCATACCAGACGTAGGTAATAAATCTTCGTTCACAGAAACAACACAGAGTAGCTATTAAGTGGCCGGAATAAATCAACCCTTATGTTAAACACAACTTTCCTTAATCGTTTCCGTTCACGACCTTACCGAGTTATTCAATCGCTATCACGAACCCGTTTATGGACTGTTGCTCCACCATAATAGGACCATGTAATAGCCTTAAGATCTAAATATATTATGCTTTTATAAGACTAACAACTTAGGAATACATATCATATGTACACAATACGCGGACAAGGTGATTTAGTTTTGTATCGAAAATATGCTAAGCAATATACTTTTTGCGGTATTCCGGACTCTTTTTGACGAATATCATCTGCCATTCTGCTAGGCAGTTCGTGAAAGGCCATCGAATGCCTGTACGAGTCACTATCATCGTGAGTACTGGGTGGTAGAGTTGTTCTACGTCTCAACCGGGTCTGGTACCACCGCCTTCGACCTTACATATTCCTGCCAAAATAGCGTCAATGCGTGTCACTACCATGTTCCGATTTTGAGGGTAGGGTAGCCATTACCCTTACGCACATGACATTAATACCCCGCCACACGGATAACAACATACAATTAATATTGTCTCTAGGCGATAGTTATATCTTTCCATTATTAATCCTTATCAGTCTATACCTAATATGGACAAGCAATATCTATAGAAAAGCTAATAGACCGTGGTCTCAGGAACATTTTTTTTAAATTAATAACAAGCTGAATTTTTGTGAACAGCTTCGTTTTGACGAGACACCCATCTTTTCTATCTTCGAAAAATCTCGAACCGGATAACCAATAAAGATAGGTGACTTCGAACATTTTAATTACTTTTCTTGGTTCGACATTCTAAACTTTTCTTTTTTACCTTTATCTTTTATCTTTATTTTGTCAAAGTCAAAGTCAAAACATTTTTATTCAAATTATCCTTTACAGGCACTTCTGACGAGTCAACATTCTTTAAGTTACTACCGGATCGGAAACGCGGCCACACACTGAGAAGATCCGGCGGAAGAAACTCAGCGGGCTTGTCTTTTTTGTACATATACATTTTTTTTTAAACATGTTTTTACAATTACAATGTATTTATAAATAATATATTATAATTACTATGAGACTGCTATGAGGAGCAATTAATCCCATGCCTTATTATCATCCAAATATTCACATATTTTATAATAACCTTTTTTACAAAGTTTAGATTTCATACATTTTTTAAATTTGTGTATTGGTAGATCTTTAATAGCATTTGGAAGTTTATTGTAAAAGCGTATAGATTGCCCCATAAAAGAGTTACTTATTCTGTGGAGACGTGATACATGCAGAGCAGGATTGTTTTTGTTCCTTGTGTTTACATTATGTACATCACTATTTTTCTTAAATGAAGAAATATTTTTACGAATATACATCAAGTTTTCAAATATAAACTGTGATGGTACGGTTAAAATATTAATTTCTTTAAATTTTTCTTTTAGGGAAACTCGTGGACTGAGATTGTAAATAGCTCTTACAGCTCTTTTTTGTAAAACATAGATTGTATTTATATCAGCGGAATTTCCCCATAGTAGAATCCCATAAGACATAATACTATGAAAATAACTAAAATACACAATTTTCGCAGTGTCTACGTCACTAATCTGTCTCATTTTTTAACTGCAAATGCTGCTGAACTCAGTCTACTCGTTAATTTGTCGATATGTGGTCCCCACTGTAGTTTTTTATCTATCGTAATCCCTAAAAAACAGTAGAGTCCACAAGATCCTTTGATTTGGTGTTTATTTTTAAAAGTATAACATTTTAGGAATGTTTTTTTTTTTATATTGTACTAGCTAATAAGTAAAAAAAGTAATCCTAAAAATCGATACAAAGTTTTAAAAGTAATATTATATAATGATAATTTTTAAATATTTGCACACCATATAATGGTAGAATATGTTAGTAACTTAATCAATTTTTTGTAACACTCATATTCTTGCAAATAAATATGTTCATTTCATTCCAATAATAAAGGCGGTGGTGCCAGAGCCGGGCGCAACAATTCAACATTCTACCATATAATAGCCACGATGATAGTGACTCGTATAGAAAATCTCTTTGCCTCTTACGAACTGCCTGGCAGTTGGTCCTGGGTCAACACGACTAACACCTGATAACCATTCCCGCTTATTTTTATCGATAACCAGGTTAGATATCTTTACGTGTTCATCCGAGACACGGGTGTGTTAACACGCCAACACCCAATTGCGAGCTGCTACTGAGATTTGTATTTTCGGTGAAAGCCTTAAAAAATGTATGTTTTGATGGATGGATGTTGGTTACTTAATCACGCAAAAACTACTGAACGAATTTGAATGAGATTTAGTTCACAGATAGTTGATGACCTGTAATAGCACACAGGATACTTTGTGTCCTAGAAAAATCAGGAGATCCCGCGGTATTCTCCAAAAAATTTTATAATGCAGGCTTGCCACCTGTCATATTATGGGACTAAGTATCTTCGGCAAATCGTGAGTTCACTTGTTGTACCTCTGCCTACCCTTTCGGAGATACAGGCGTGAAGATACTTCAATTTTAAAATCCAATTAAAACGCAGGCTATTATAATTGGTAGTCCCGGGCTAATTAAAAAAGTTAACTGGAGTAATTTGCCCGCAGTAGAGCTTGATGGCGTCACTATTCCCTACAGCGATTTTGTCAAAAATCTTGGCATTTACATTGATAATACTTTATCGTGGAATAAGCAGATCCAGGAGCTTAGTAAAAAAGTTTTCTGTGCCTGGAGTTCATTAAAACGTCTTAGGTATTTGCTTCCCATTCCTACCAAAATTTTGCTGGCAGATTCCTTACTACTTTCTATTTTAGATTATGCTGACGCTAGTTATGTAAATCTCTCCTTAGTCCAGATCAATAAACTTGAGCGACTTCTAAATCTTTGTATAAGGTTCATATTTGGTCTGCGCAAATATGACCACGTTTCCGAATTTCGTGCCAAGCTCAAGTGGTTGCCTATTCATCTTCCTCGGAATACTCATATTCTCGCACAGCTATACTCCACTCTCTATGACCTGAAATCTCCATCTTATTTGAAAGAAAGATTCATTTTCCGTGACAACCAGCACAAATATCTTAGATCGGCTGATAATCGTTCCCTGTTAGTGCCAACGCAGAACACTATTTATTACAGTCATTCCTTTACCTCACAAGCTGTTACGCTTTGGAACTCTCTTCCAGTAGATATCAGAAAGGCGCCAAGTTTAAACTCTTTCAAAAGTATGGTCAAACGACACTTTCTATGTACCTAGTAACTTTGTTTAATTTTCCTTATTTAGGTTTTTGTATTACCACTGTTTTATTTGTTTTGTTTTGTTTTGCTTTTCTGTATAACTATAACCGGATGTTACTTTTATTATTATTATTTTTTAAGAGCATAAAAACTATAAATTATCTTGTGGTTAGCACCACTTTTTCTAGTATATTGTTATCCTTATTATAAAGGTTGTCTGGAAGAGATCACTTTATTAGTGATAAGACCGCCTTTGTGTATCTTACTTGTATTATTTTTATGTTGTAACTTATAATGTTGTCATATATTTTGGTGCACAATAAAGAGTTATTATATTGTATTGTATTGTATCTTTACTAAATATCACGTGCATAAGTTTCTTGGCTTATTTAGTTTATTTTTACTCACGTAATTTTTACATTTTTAGTAGAAATAAATGCCCGTGTTGGTCCCGGGCTCCTTTGAAGAATAGGCCAACTGCCGTTCTGCCAGGCAGGTCGTAAAAGGCGACCGAGTGGCTATGCGCGTCAGTACCATCGTGAGTGGTAGAGTTCTGCATCAGCTCGACCGGGTCTGGTACCACCGCCTTACCTATTCCTGCCGCAATAGCGTCAATGCTAGTCACTGTCGTGTCCTGGTTTGGAGGATAAGGTAGCCGGTAAACTTATGCATGTTGCATTAGACCACGCCACAAGATAGCAACGCACCATTAACATCTTTGGTGTCTATAGGCGATGGTTGACTCTTTCCATCAGGAGACCCATCTGCTTGTTTGCTATCATATGCTATTATATGAATAAAAAACAATTCTTCATATTTCAAAGTTTAATTTTAACTTGAAGCATTTTTACGATTTTACATAAAAACTAGATCCTCCCATCTCTATGTAAGAAAAAATAAAACATGACCCCCCCCCCCCGTCCCTCCACTTAAATCGTGGTACGCAAATGAATGGCCTTCAATAATATTAGAAAATTACAAAAGTAGCGTTGTATATCTCGTTATTTCAATTAACCGGCGTGACCTTTCCCCAAACGTAATACATGCGGGCCCACTGTGCGGTTGTGGCCGGTTCCCGTTATTTCTCCGATGATTCTGCTAGCGCTAAATACTAAATATATCGCTACAGGTTCTTGAACTCGAAACGATTTCCAACATTTTATAATATTTTGTTATATACTCGTGGTCTAGGGTTAGCCTGTTCGGCTCAGATCATGAGGTCTCGGGAGGTCTCGGCCAGGCAAAAGTTTTAGAAGTTTTTTCGAGGTTTTTCTCAAAAATACAAAATCTTAGTACCAGCTCGCAGTCGCCATCGGTCCCGGTTATTGCCAGAATGCGGCGATGGGGATCACCACTCATCTCGCCAACCGAAAAACCGGAGAATCGTAGTGAACCGGAAAGTCTATAGACGTTCGGTATGTATCATCTTGCCCGTTTCCCTTGCAACAGAATATATTCTGCTAACCCGCAAGGGAAACGGGCTTGATGATACTTTTTTAAATATTTTACTATTTGTACTCCGCAGTCTCACTCAGACCAACAGAATTTTTGTTTATTGGCACGCTAAATAAAGTTTTATTATGAAGCGTAAGGGTCCAATGTATTTATTCTGGCTATATCAAGATGTTTGTCGTGGCATTTTTATATCATAAGATAGCAAACAAGCAGATGGCTCACCTATTTGTTTGAGATAACCATCGCTTATAGACACCAAAGGTGTTATTGGTGCGCGGCTATTCATGTAGTGGAATGCATTTTACCGGCTACTTTAACCTCCAAAAAGGAACATGACAATAACAAGCATTGACGCTATTACGGCTGAAATAGATAAAGCGATGATATCAGACTCGGCCAAGGCATTTCAGAACTCTACCACCCTGTAGCCATAATATCACATACTCACAAAGTCAATCATTCGCCTCTTAGAACCTACCTGACAGATTGGCGGATGGTCTATCTTCCCCCAAGACCTGACCACGAGGATTATTGTTCTTTTTATGTGAAGGACTAATACAGACACATGTGTTAGTCTTTAACACTATCTCTAATTTCAATTAAGTTGACATGTTTTTATTTCTTGGATTAATGTTTGTATATAATGAACTAGTATTATACATATTATATATATATATATATATATATATATATATATATATATATATATATATATATTACGATGTACAAATTGTCTTGTCAAAATTTGAATGTTATCTATTATTTAATATCTGACGTTCAAAAAGAGGTTAATATTAATCCTATTTTGAATAAAAAAGTTTTGACTTTGACTTTGACTTTGACTTAAAACTATCTCTATAAATTCTCTTCTAATTTTGTCCACAGACTTTGACCATTAACAAAATAGTAAATATGTGTGTATTATGTGTATCGAATGTATATGTGTAATATTTCTTTTTTCATTAATTTAATGAAGGTATTCCTCATGAAGTAAATTTAGTATTTATATGGTCTGCAGTATTCCTAATGCATATTATGTAAAAATATTAGGTTTCTGATTACTCTGTAAAGCAAGCTTTAACCACAGAATACTGGAGAGAATCACAGAATACATAGGTACAAGTAATATTCGAGCATAGCACACATAGACACCTCTCACGGACGCGATGTGTCGGACTGGTGCGGAACAAACTGTCCCGAACCATTCTGATTTCTGAGATATCGCGTCCGTGAGAGGTGTCTATGTGTGCATTGCTCAAATATTACTTGTATGTAGATTGACTTCTGTTAGTCTCCTATTCTGTGCTTTAACTGTGGTCATGCCCCTCTGTTCACGTTATTGTTGTAAAAAGAGGTAACAAATTTTTTCTGTTCGTATAAATATTAGTATAGATAATATGCGTATTAAAATAGACATGCGATATGATATGACGAATATTTAAACAAAACGTAACAGGATTTCCTTCCGTTCAATATTCCTGGATTTTAACTAATTTTTGAAGGTTACATTATCGGTAATGGAAAAATGATTACGTGACAAATTAGTAAAAAATTAAAAATATTATATTTAGAAGTAGTTACATCGATATAATTATTCATTCCTTATATAGAATACCTAAATTGAAGAACACTTCACTTAGTACGGTAATTTGGTGCGAAAATAATGGGTTACCTGAAAAGTTTTCCCGGTGTTTTATAAATTAATATTGTTATAGATTTTGAGGTGTTCCTTCCGAATTTTAACTTTGCTACCTCGTATATTTACCGCTCGGAACGCTATATTTACAAAATGGCGCCTAATAGCAGTTTTTTGACACTATTTCTTTTTGCATTCATCTATACATATAATAAAATCGTAGGAAAGTCAAAACTGTACATTGAATATTTTTTAAAAGAATACTTGGGGCGTGATCTACAATCGATATAAAAGCCGAAAATACAGTTTTTAGAATTTTTGTCTGTTTGTCCGTATGTCTGTTTGTCTGTATGTATGTCCGGGGTAATCTCAAAAAGTACTGCATCGATTTCTTCAAATTTTGCATGAATATTACTAACAGGTCGGGTCAACATATAGGCTACATATTATCACGCTATCACCTAAGGGGGAAGGAGTTGTGCGGAGTAAACGAAGTCCACGCAGACGAAGTCGTGAGCAACAGCTAGTATATAATAAAATCGTAGGAAAATCAAAACTGTACATTGAATATTTTTTTAAAAGAATACTTGGGGCGTGATCTACAATCGATATCGAAGTCAAAAATATAGTTTTTAGAATTTTTGTCTGTTTGTCTGTATGTATGTCCGGGGTAAACTCAAAAAGTACTGCATGGATTCACTTCAAATTTTGCATGAATATTACTAACAGGTAGACTACATATTATCACGCTATCACCTACGGAGGAGGAGCAGTGCGGAGTAAATGAAGTCCGCGCGGACAAAGTCGCTGGCAACAGCTAGTTTTTAATATTTATGTAAAAATTGTTATGAATGAAGTGGCAACCCTATTATGTTTGTTTAATTAAGATTGCATAAAATATTCATTTCATTAGGAAACTCAATGACCGAAGGTCAGCTGAAGCCGGATCTTAAACTGTAATGCGCCATTCTCTTTGTTCTTTGCACACAATCGTCTATATTCTAAATCAGTACGGTAAGGTACACCACCTTCAGTCACTGCAAAAAGCACAAAATTACATAACAATTACACTCATCCATTTTTTCCACCCCTACCTCAACTACCACAACTCATACATCCGTATGTAAAGTTTACCAATAATTATAAATAATAAATAAATATTAAATATTCACGGGACAAATTACACTTACTGATCTAACCCCAAAGTAAGCAAATTATTTGTTGTGTTATGGGTGTTAGTCAACGATACTAATACATAGAAATACATATATAAATACTAGATTTAATAAACACCCAAACCCGAAAATACAAACATATATGCTCATCACACACATGCTTGTCCCCGTCGGGGATCAATTCCGAGCCCCGTCGATTGCAAAGTTAGGGTCGCTAACCACTCGACCAACGAGGCGGTCAGCGTTAGTGACAGGACAGTAAATGCAAATGTGGCAATGTTACGTAACACCGTGGTAAAGTGGTAAAACGTTCTCTTGATGTTGTCATTTTCATACAAACCACAGAATATGTAATGTAATGTAGATAGTATCGTAATACTTGTCAATAACCTTTTTTGCTACCGAAGAGAAACACGCTATTTGTTTCTTTTGCATATCGAAAGCGGACAGATCTAAAATATGAATTCCATCTGAAAATTAGCATTATTAATGTTTACGCGATAAGATGCTCTCCAAGAACGGATTCGATTTCAGTGTCCACTTACGTTCTGCGGACCATAGGTTTAGAACCACTGGGTTGATAAATAATGCATTTTGAGGTACCAACATAAAAACAACCCAATTGAGATATTTTTTTTTGAAGTCTGTTGAAAGTCTTTAATCACGCAGTGGACTGCAGAGCTGACAGCAGGTAAAGTATATTCTAATGTACATATAGCGTGTGTTCATTAATTATCGAGCTATAAAGTTTTTATTTCTTATACCAATTCGAAGCCGCAGCGTGCAACCAAACTTCCGTCTTAAGATTTGTCAACCTTCAAGTTGAGGCCAACAAAAAACTGTAAACAATTTAAACGCCGTTCTATAGTTCGCGGTCTATTCAAATTCACTCTATTTAATATTTTACAAGGTCAGTTTAACTTAATTAAATAGTATTTACGGTTTTACATTTTAACACAAATATTTGATTTTGTAATTTCGTTTCAAGTTATTTTGTGGCTGATTCCCTAAAGGAATTAACTAGACTATGTTAAAGTTTGTGTCAAGTAACTTTCTGTCAGACATCTTGTAAGAGACAAATATATTATGCTCAGGTTTTGTAACTAGGGAGTTTTCCTTTTTAGGTGTTTAATGAGTTGGAGAAAATTATATGTAAAGGAATTTATATTTTTAGGTTTTTATCTATTTTTTATTAAATTACATAATGACTCTTGTAGGTAGTGCAGTATTTTACTGTGTTCATTTCCGTGTTCTCTATTTTCTGGACAGATTTGTAATAGAATAAAATATTTCAGGTTTTAATTAATTTTAACTTCATCACGCCGCGAAGGTTCCCTTGCGAAGTATGTAGGCTGAACTGAACGTTTAGAAACATTCGGTTTACTACGTTTCACTGGTGTGTCAGTTGGCGAGATGGGTGGCGGTAACCATCGCTGCATTTTATCGACCAGATAACGAATATTGCCTATTTCTAGCAATAACTGCTACCAGCCCGTTAGACTCAGAGCTGCTGTTTAGATTATGAATTATCCAGAAAACCTCAAAAGAACCGCAACAAAAGTTTGACCCGAGCCAAGACTATGAAGCAATCAACTTAATGTCGAAATATTTTTTTTATTAGCTGAGTTTCTACCATATATTATTTTTGAACATATAAACTCAGATTAACAAAACCTTTTGTTAATTAATCTGAGCATATAAGATTAAATTTATTAATACCCATAAATACGACTGAACCCGTCAGTTATAATGTGATTGTAAAGTTTTGTGATTGTAAATTATATTTGATTAAATACTATCCCACCAAAAACATTAATATATAAAATGTTACAAAGTCGAGACCATATTATGGCTCGCACTGTCAAAAAGTTATTACATCTCTCAGAACTAAACTTCTAAGCTTCACTCTACAAGTCCTACCTCCATAACCTCTATACCTTAGTCAAAATATGTGGCTTGGCCGTTTTGTTATTACAAGAACTATTGTATAACAGAAAAATAATGAACGGGGACTAAATTCATTCGATGGGCGTATGGTGATGGTAGCAAAAAGGCCAAGTCACATAATAATATTTTGACTGAAGTGTAGAGTTCGTTGAATTTGAGCTTGTACAGTAAAGGGGGTGTAAAGTCAGAAGCTCCTACTCCTACGTAATTAAGCACGTGTTTTGTGATCGATTATTTTTTCTAAAAACATTTATTTCGAGGTTAATTTTCGGCGCCTAAGTTAACTTTTCGATCATCTCTTGCCGATTTTTTCCTCTTTAAACCCAAAATTGTGAAGAAAGACAATCAGGTGATGTTCGTATAATTAACTATCCGCCATCACAAAAATCAAAACTCCCATGACAGACGAATTAAAAACAAGTAACATCTTTCAGAAAAAAGACCGTGCCTGACAGTACTCGCATATAAGTGATATCTGACATCTAGGTGATGAAGTTGATACAATCTGATGGCCAAATCTACCATCGCGCGCATTTATTGGTACCTAAATTCAAATAGCATTCCACGCTTATTAGTCACTAGCGACCTGCCCGCGGTTTCACCCGCGTAGCTTTTGTTCCCTTGGGAATATCGGAAAGGTTTATATACTAAAACCGCATCAAAATCCGTTGCGTAGTTTTAAAGATTTAAGCATACATAAGGACATAGGGACATAGGAACAGACAGAGAAAGCGACTTTATTTTAGACTATGTAGTGACGTAGTACTCGCTACCCCGGCTTCCTGTTCCTCATACACTTCCGTTGCATTTCACGAAGTCACTCTCGCAGATTGCAGGAAAGCGAGAAAAAATGTTACTAATATAAGCGAGAAAAAAGCGAGAAAAAGCACGCACACACCAATAATTTGTCCAACTTGGAGTCAAACATAAAACTTCATGATTTGCCACGGATTAATTCCTAAATCATTACATGGTACGGGTTAATTGTCAATTTGTCGAGTCGGCCCTTTGGCAGTAACAATAAATTATACAATTGACCGACGTGAACGACCTCTAGGCTGACTCCGGGTGGCTCATAACGTATCTAGTAGAGATGGGCCGACTTGACTCGGTAATAACTCCGAATATTTTTTATATTACAGGATACCTATTGTATCAAGTTCCTAATATATCAAATTCGGTGACATAATTGTTTTAAGTGTATCATGGTAAATTATATTTTCATAACTGACGCCCGGTTCTTACATCCATAAAATGTATCATTTTAATAAAGAGTAGTAACATTTTTTATGAGGCCTTAGCTAACATACTATTCCTATAAATATCAAATGTCCAAACAAATTATAGAACGCCTCGTTATTATTTTGCCAATGGTTACTGCTACGAATGACTGATCTTTGATTATAATACCCGGCATTAGCATTAGTCTAGCAGTGGAAGTGGAGTTTTTATGTCGTGGAAAAGCTGATATTTCTCCTAATGAAAAGTGACAATCATTGCTTATACCGTGGTGCGTTACTATCCGTAGATGGTTATGTCCCATGCGGAACTTTACCGGTTACCTTACCCTTCAAACCGGCAGAGGACGGTGACAAACATTGAAGCTATCGGGAAAGGATTAAATGATGCGGTGATATCAAATTCGAGAGAAACTATGCGGAACTCTACAATTATGGTACCATTAAGATAATTCTACCATTCTACTAGATGCTAGAGGTCCAAAACGTCTCGCTCGGGTATGTGGTACCACCGCCTTACCTATTCCAATAACGTCAATACTTGTCATTGTCGTGTTCCAGTTTGGAGGGTAAGGTAGCCGGTAGACTTATGTATGTGGCATCGCCGTATAGCCACACGGATAGCAACGCACTATTAACATCTTTGGTGTCTATACGCGATGGTAGTATCTTTCCATCAGGAGAGCCACCTGCTTGTTTGCTATCAACGGTATAAAAAGTCAGTCAAATATGACGATGGGGATCATTATTCATCTCACCAACCGACCGATCACCGACGAAGCGGTGAATCATACCAAACCAGTAGCAGACTGGAAATTCTATAAACGTTCAGTTAACTGTTTACCCCGCTACGTACCGGCGTGATACTTCAAAGTATCACTACGCCGTAAAACACTTTGACACCGAAATTGATATATTACAAACCTCACATAGACTAGTCCCATCTCTATCATCCATTTATTCTACACTAACTTCTAGGGATTCCGGCTTTAAGCTTAAGTCCATTGCATGTCACTTGATGAGTTCAATGAGCTTAAGAATAAATAAAAATACAAATATTTTTATCAATTCGTTGGTTGGTTGGCCTGTTTTCTAACATTAGATAGCAAATGACTCTTCTCATGGAAAGGGGCAACCATCGTCTATAGACACCAAAGGTGTCAGTGGTGCGTTGCTATCCGGGTGTGGGATGGCAATTCCGTAATGCTACCGGCTACCTTAGTCCCCTAACCGGAACACGAAAATGACAAGCATTGACATTCTGAGACAAATTTTATCGGTATTCAGAGCCGCTATTAGACTAACCGGCGACCAAAGTTTAAGGAAAGGTTGTTAAATAAATACCATCATTCTAAATCCATCGCATCGGAGAGTGAGGCTTTTAATTTCTAGACCTGCGGGTAGTCATAGTCAATGCCATTTTCATATCACCTTTGGTCTTTTCTCATCGTAATAGCGTCAGTGCTTGTTACGCCGTGTTTCAGTTTAGAGGGTTTTGCACATGTAGAAGTACATCTAAGCTACATGGATGTCAACGCACAATGTCTATAGGAGATAGTTTTACCTTCCTCTCGGGAGAGGTTCTCATCTTTTGCACGTTATAATCTAAAAAAATGCAAATTTTATAACCTTAATTTCTTTTTAGAGTTATACATATGCGCAAAATAACGCTCTGCGGCTCGCGGCATGCAATCCTTCCTCCACACTTAGTCAAAAGTGCGCACTGAGCCCAAATTCCTTCCTTCCGGAGACTTCCTTCCGTTGTTCGAGTGGTTAGCGACCCTGACTACGCAATCAACGGGGCTCGGGTTCGATCCCCGACGGGGACAAGCATTTGTGTGATGAGCATAAATGTTTGTATTTCCGGGTTTGGGTGTTTATTAAATATATTCTAGTATTCATATATGTATTTCTATGTATTAGTATCGTTGACTAACACCCGTAACACAAGCAAATAATTTGCTTACTTTGGGATTAGATCAATAAGTGTAATTAGTCCCGTGAATATTTATTTATTTATTTTTATTTATTTACTTAACTATTCCTGTCACAATAGCATCAATGTTGTGTCGTGTTACGGTTTGGAGGGTAGGGTAGCCGGTAGCCATATGCATGTGGCATTGCCACCCCGCTACACGCATAGCAACGCATCATTAACATCTTTGGTGTCTATAGGCGTTGATTTATCTTTCCATCAGGAAACTCATCTGCTTGTTTGCTATCTTATGATATATAAAAAAAAACAACTTTGTTGCCGTGACTAATAAATCAGAAATCAGAAGAACTTTATTCAATAAAACTTTTACTTTAAATTAAACTAGTTATTTTGTCACGTCAACATTTTTTAAAACTACTACAGGATCGGAAACGCGGCCAATATGTACATTCAGCCCAAATTACAGCTTTCTAGTTAGAACAAGATCCTCAAAGATCCTTAGAAGGATCTTTGAGCTAGGCTGCGGACGAAGGGACTGACGGACATATACGAAACTATATCCTTAGAAGGATCTTTGAGCTAGGCTGCGGACGAAGGGACGGACGGAAATATACGAAACTAGATTCTTAGAAGGATCTTTGAGCTAGACTGCGGACGAAGGGAAGGACGGACATATACGAAACTAGATCCTCAGAAGGATCTTTGAGCTAGACGGCGGACGAAGGGATGGACGGACATATACGAAACTATAAGTATTCCTAGTTTACTTCGGGACCCTAAAAAGAATTTGCTCTGTAGAATGAGCACTCTGCTCGTCTACCTATCTGGTCTCGCTATTGTAAAGTGTAGACTTTTAGGCTATCAAGCAAGTATTGCAATATCGGAAAAAAAGAAAAAAAAAAGAATGTAACGAATAACGACTGAATCAGTAAATATTCTGAAAATTGAAAAAGTACTCATCATTGCCTACGAAACTATGTCACTGTGATACCTACATTTAATAAAGTCATTAGCGCTTCTAAAATGTTTTTTACGACGAACGCTTCCTTATATGTGGGTCAGGCATAACCACCGTTACTGCGATTCAGGCTCATGTCTAATACTGATATGCTTTCATCATTACTGCGCTTCGTAAACCGTGTAAAGCCGTTATATTAATTTAAAATCTAACTGACTAGTAACTACTTAGAGTTTTTATTACGATCCTACAATTCGGTACGTTCTGTTTCGGTACAGTTCCAGTAAATTTTTTAAAATTGAAGAATGTTTTTCTTAAATATCTTATTAATTTTTTTAATTGACGGCGTCATGACCTAAGTTAAATAACCTAGTCTCTTTTCCAGGTTCAAACAAGAAATACTACTGCATTTCTTTGTTATACCTGGAAAATTATAAATAACTAGCTGCAGCGGGCTGCACGCGAAAAGTTTTTGGTGAATCCCGCGGGAACAACTTTCCGGGATAAAAAGCATATGTGCTATACCAGGTCACAGTTACAGGTCACATATTTTCCAGAAATTTTTCTTTTTCAAAAATTGGCTATAGTTTCAGGTGGTTTTTTATTTGTTACATAAATTAGATTTTAAACCAACTTTTGGGTAACAAACATATCGACCTGCAGTCCGAAAAATATAAACGATCTATAACTTAATTATCCCGGTAAGTGACAAGGATAAATGGGATGACTGTTTATTAGCTTTTTCATATTGGCACTATGAATTATTATAAGGCATATAACACACATTTTAATATACTTTTTGTGTTAGACTTGTATATACCGCTATACCTGGAGCCAAATTATCGGACTGTTACAACCCTTATTACAAGACAATTAGGGCTTAATCAGCAATCTCTCTATGTAGACTGTATATTTCCATACATTCAGCATTTTTCACATCGATCATTTTAATTAATTATTTCATAGCATTAACTAGTCAGTTAGATTCTGGAAGCCACCGCGATCGGTACTTTACACGATTAATATTTGGGAAGTCCATTAACATCAGTGTAATTTTCTAATTAAAGTAGTTGGTGTTAAAAGTAGTTTTTTTTAAAAAAAGACAAGGTCGGCCATGTAACAGGACGAAGATTAGTAGCGCGTTATCGCGATAAAACTTTGTGTTCGTGCTACGGCGAACTACGTGACCACATACTCTTGCTCAAGAATAATTCAGACGAACATAAAATGTGTGAAAAATACTAGGTCCTAACAGTAACAATTATATACATACATTACATATAGCTTGCTGTGCTAGATAATTAAATATACGTCCTGTTATGAACGGGACCGTTCCCTTGTTTTGGTTCTCTGTCCCGGTGTCCCCAAAAGGCGAGAACCAAACCAAACTCCGCGAAAACTGGCTGGCTACGTGGACGATCGTCGATAGAATATACCTAGTTGAAATCATCATAAATGTTTCAAATTATATTTGTTTCTCCCCAAATATATAAATAACTAAAAATGTATATTTTCTTAAGCCCCGTTTTCACTTTGATTAGTTCGAGTGCGAGTGTTTAATGCAGGTGTTTAATATAAATAAAAAAATACGTAAAAACAGCCGTTGATCAGTGCGAGTGATTAGTAATCAGCGTCTATTCACTTTTACTGCGCTAAATACTAATTACTCGCACTGGTCAACGGCTGTCTTCACGTATTTTTTGCTTAATACTAAGAACCTGCATTAAACACTTGCACTCGCACTAATCAAAGTGAAAACGGGGCTTTACTTTATTTTTTAAAAAATATTTTCTTAATAAATATTAATAAAGAAAACAAACTTTTTCTTTTTTTAATCATCCTGCTAATTGAACTTAGTAAGCCAATGTCCCGTTTTGCGAAGAAAATAAACTAATATTATTATTTCTGGTAAGTTATCGCAGTCCAAATATTTATATCGTCCAAATAGTTCAAGATTCAGCGAATTGGTTGGCTACACACATCGAGATAACGCGAATTTTCGCCGTATTCCAATAATATAGCCGTAGTATTATTATTTCCTATTGCATTGCAGCAGCCGGCAGCTACTTGTCCGACAGCCGACGACTACGCGTGAGACTTGCAGGTTGCAGCCTCAGATTAACAAGGGGTCCCCTTGTTAATCTGAGACTTGCAGCTGCCAAACCTTCGCTCGGTCGGCCACGCGTTACCAAGTGAGGCCGTAAGGCGTACTAATATTATGTTGATTTGATATTGTATAAACATTCATATTTTTGTATCACATTAAATAATTCTTCCGTAACCATGTTTTAAAATGCAAGCACGTGTTTCACGTTACAAATATTTACGAAATACGTAGGTACAATGGCGGCCGAATGTCTGCGTCCACAAGTAAATGCTTCATTTTTTTAAAATAAGCCAAGAGTTTAAAACCCTATAACAGTTTAGGCACTGCGCTACTGTCGATTTGCTATCAGCTTAGGTAAGTACCATTGTAACTATTATATAATCTATGCCTTCGGTATGAATTGAGCCGCATGGTTAGGTAAATTAAACTGCGTGAAAATGCTCTTTTTCCTTCATTATGCATAGGTACATATCTTCACACCAGATCTCTCCCTTCTTTATTATGGTCGCTATATAATAAGAAGTTCATCCCACGACATTTTTCGTCTTCTTTATCCTAGAGTTCATGATATTGTACCATTGGTATATTAATGTTTCTAATTTGTAGTAGGTACCTAGATATTAAAACATTTATAGCTCGTCCATGCATATGTATAAACAGAATATAATTTAGCCTAAACCTAAAGATTAAATTACTTAACCAAACATATTTTTAGGGAAAGTGAGTAAACGAGTAGACGCGGCCATCTTGACTGGTGTCAAATTTTGTACGAAATGAAAGCTGTGTAAATAAGCGTTGAAATCTGAACCCGGCACTTAATGTGACTCACGGTGACAAGGGCTTTTGCTTTTATCCTTGATCTTTTATAAATACTTGATAGCGTCGATTCGAAAAGAAATCTCATCTTTAAGGCGAGGTATTTCGACGCGCGTCAATTCTATAGGAAGTGGGTGGCGCGGTATGTTCTGAAACCGCTGGGAAACGTGTTAATTTTCGGATAAATAAATATAGGACATCAGCTGAAAACTAAAATTTAGCACATTCTTTTTTGTATTTACAACTAAATATCACCATATAAAAATCATTTGGAAGATTAGAAATATTATTAACAAATTATTTGTTTTAGAGATTTTTTTAGCCTGTTTTCGGAATTTTATATGATCGAGTAAGGTACATTCTATAATGTAATGAGTTAGCGCATTCTTTAGATATTATATTCAGGTATATTGTGTAATTTTTGTAAAATTGTTATTTAACAATCAATACAAAAAAACGTGATTTAACAAACCAGTTTTTTCCCGTTTGTCGTGATGTCTCGCCTTTAAGTACCTAGTATAAACTCACAATCCGCGTCTCTTTGTTTTGTCGCCAACATTTTCAACCGACACCCCAAATGGAGATGATTATCAATTTGGCTCTATGTTTTTTATGTTTGTTACCTCAGAACTAGGTCATTTATGAACGGTTTATGATTTTTTTTTGTTTGGGAGGGTATACTTCGGGTGTGATTCCATTTTAATTTGGTGAAAATCAGATACAGATCAGACCGGAGGTACAGGAAATGAATCAAATGGAGAAAAACTGCAAAAGACAACTTCGAAATTTTTTTTGTATATCTGAAACCCTGCGTCAGATCATGGCCAAATTTAAATTAGACCAAACGAGAACTATACCCACACTCCCAAAAACAGGATTTCCAAAATCGGTTCGTAAATGACCGAGGTCTAAGGTAACAAACATAATAATTTTCAATTTTTATAGTAATTAGTAAAACATAATAATTTAAAACTCTTTTTTTTTCATTAAAAGTAAGGAGAGCGTATATTTAATTTGAATTGTTTGTAAAAATTTTGGAAAAAGTGACCATTATCTATATTCTATATACATATAATAAAATCGTAGGAAAGTCGAAACTGTACATTGAATATTTTTTTTAAAGAATACTTGGGGCGTGATCTACATCGATATCGAAGCCAAAAATATAGTTTTTAGAATTTTTGTCTTTTTGTCTCTTTGTCTGTATGTATGTCCGGGGTAAACTCAAAAAGTACTGCATGGATTTACTTCAAATTATGCATGAATGTTACTAACAGGTCGGTTCAACATATAGGCTACATATTATCACGCTATCACCTACAGGGGAGGAGCTGTGCGGAGTAAACGAAGTCTGCGCGGACGAAGTCGCTGGCAACAGCTAGTGATGAATAAATGTTTCTTTTAATTTTATAGCAACATTTTTTCTTTTGTGAGAAATCTTTGCGTTTCATAAGGGCCCATTGATATAAAAACACAAGATACGCAATCAGTGTCTCAAAAACGTCCTCCAAAATGAGCACAATATTTTAAATTGTGCGCTCATTTCAAATAGAATCGCGTCGCGTCGGTTGCGATACTGTCAATTTTATTACTTTCGTACATTGCTTTGTAAATACAACTATACGTCTTGCACTTAAGGTTGGATATGCAAAAAAATATATTTTTACCGTATCTATAACTACTTGTGTGAAATTAGCGACAGTTTTGAGTGTCAGTTTTGTTCGGGACTGTGCATCTTGGATTTTTTATATCAATGGGGCCCCCAAACAAATTTTTATACGGGGCGTCGCCAAGAGACTCCACGGCACTGATTGTACTAGAGGGTAACGAAGGAAGCCGTAAGCAACATCTAGTAAATTTATAAAAACGAAAATATTTTCTATATTCTGAGTAAAATAAGAGATCATAAATACCCAAACATAAATCACAAAGACTGTCTGTCTTTGCGCTTGGGTAGAAATATAACGGTTTAAAACGTGACTTCTTGATACTTTATCTCATGGAAAGTAACTGATACCTAGCCATTAAACTGTTAACAGGCGTGGATCTACAATTATTTAAGTACTCGAGCAGATAGAGAGAGGATATCTCAGATTGTTTTCGGGAAAAACACAGACATCGAAAATAATAATCAATGCATTTTAGTATCGATTACTTTCATTTATACTGTCGTTATCACTTACCAATATTATTTATATAAGTAGATACTTTTCAAAATTTTCAGACTACTGTAACTGCTGTGCTGACTGCTGTCACCATGTTTTTAAAGTTTGAAAATTCACGGAAAAATTCTTCATATTTAGCGAAACTATAAAGTCTAATTGTATAGCTATTATATTTTCTACTGAACCTGGAAAACGTTGTTCTGTCATAGAACATAGTCTTTTTGCCTCGCACTACTTGTGGAACCAATTACCGGCAGGGGTGTTTCCAAACGGTTACGACTTGGGGGCCTTCAAGAAAAGAGCTTACTCATTCTTAAAAGGCCGGCAACGCAACTGCAAGACTTCTGGTATTGTGGACGTCCATGGGCGGCGGTGATCACTTACCATCAGGTGCACCTCCTGCTCGTTTGCCCCCTCTTCTATAAAAAAAAATAGAAATTATTTGTAGTGAGTATTTAGATGGGAAGTTATACGTATTTTTGATGCCAAATCAAAAACATATATAAAGTAGTCGTCAAAAATAAACAAAAAATCTGAATAGGATACTCGAATCATATAGCGGTCTTAAAAAAAAACTTTACAACATTACGGCTCATTCTCATAGCTAACACATATACAAAAAGAAATCGGTCGAGCCATTTCTGAGGAGGGCGACCACAAACACCGTGATACGAGATTTTTATAATAGATGCTTATTTATAATAGCACTAGCGACCTGCCCGCGGTTTCACCCGCGTAGCTTTTGTTCCCGTGGGAATATCGGAAAGGTTTATATATCAAAACCTCTCTCAAGAATCAATGTATCTATTAAAAACAACCGGATCAAAATCCGTTGCGTAGTTTTAAAGCACACATAGGGACAGACAGAGAAAGCGATTTTGTTTTATATATGTAGTGATTATTGTTTTAGATAAAAGTAAAAAAATACTGAAAAATATTAACATACCGAATCAACTAGGCATGGATCATTGAACAGTTAACATATTAAATTTCGTACATTTTTTTTAACAATTAACAACTGTTATTTATATTAGCAAATACTGTTAAAATTTTATGCATCACATGTTATTAAAAATATTTGAGCTACCTTGATTTATGATAATAATAACTGTTAAAAATTATAAAACTACTCCAGAGGACCTTTTTTTGTTCGCTAACTCGACGGAGGACCTTTTTTTTGTTGCTTCTAATACTTATTATAATATATAGGCTCCTACTGATATAATTTAACATAAATAAATAACTGTTAAATATTAATTAATTTTAACAACATACCAGTTAACCTAATTTAACAATAATTTCCATGCCTAGAATCAACCCGGTTGCTCTAGAGTGTTTGCTGGCCGAAACAGTAGACCGCGTTGCCGTCAGCAGCGAAGCTGGCTCCTGCGTGTACATTGTGAAGTGTAAGGCTATGATGGGATCATCAGGATCGGATAGGTAGGGTATACACTTACGACATTTATATATTTAGCATGCTACTGATTTTTAGCTAACCCGGCAAACGTTGACGTTGTTCTGCCTTTTTAACTACTCTTATTTTTTTCTATATTTTCTTACTTTTTATTACAAGTATTTATAACGTTATAATTTCGATATTTTTGCTGTTTCGTGATTGGTTCCCTGCGTTTCATGCTTTTCGTGATTAGTTCGCTAACTAGCGCTAGAAGACAACGTCATAATATCATATACCATAACCAATCACAACGACGCAAATATATCGAAATCATAACGTTTTAAATCCTTGCCTTTTAAACCTTCCCTGAACTTCAACAATTAATTCAAAACCAAAATTAGCCAAATCGGTTCAGCCGTTCTCGAGTTTTAGCGAGACTAACGAACAGCAATTGATTTTAATATATATAGAAGATATATAGATATCGTCTGAGATCTATCAAATCGGTTCCACTACCACTTATAATTTAAAAAACGCACAATTTACTTTTACTTTGTTGACAGCTCGACGATTTGTGCGGTTTACCGATATTTTTTATCCGGGCAGACATTTTCATCACGTCCGTCCCCTTAAATCTTATGTAAAGTAGTAAATGAATCGTGAAATGGTAAAAGTGAATTTATTGTTTTAAAGATATAAGATGGAGATTTTTTATATAGAACTCTACTATCCAGCAGCTAAGTAGTGGCAGGTTTGGGCAATTCGCTCAGCGTTCTCCTTTTACGAATAGTCTGTCAGAAAGGCAGGTGATCTTTTCACCTAATAATTGCGGGGTGCAATTATTGTGTATAGTGCAGCCCGTTAAATGGTCAATCTTTGTTATGAATAATAAATAAATATTCACGGGACAAATTACACTTACTGATCTAACCCCAAAGTAAGCAAATTATTTGCTTGTGTTATGAGTGTTAGTCAACGATACTAATACATAGAAATACATATAAATACTAGAATATATTTAATAAACACCCAAACCCGGAAGTACATTTATGTTCATCACACAAATGCTTGTCCCCGTCGGATCGAACCCGAGCCCTGTCGATTGCGTAGTCAGGGTCGCTAACCACTCGACCAACGGGGCGGTCGAATGAATCTCACGAGAATTACGTTTTTTCGGGATTGAAAGTAGGTAGCTTTAATAAGTCCAGAGCGTAGTAAAGTAAATAGACGCTGATTACTGATCACTCGCAGTCTCGCACTAAACATCGGATATGTACGCATGTTTTTTGCTTAAAGCCCCGTTTGTATTTCGACTAGCTGTTGCCCGCGACTTCGTCCGCGTGGACTTCGTTTACTCCGCTCCTACTGGTCGTAGCAAGATGTTATATAGCCTATAACCTTCCTCGATAAACAGAATATCCAATTAAAAAAGAATTATTCAAGTCGGTTCAGCAGTTTTCGTGATTACCGCGTACAACCAAACAAACAAACAAACAAACTCTATAATTTTAAAATATTAGTATAGATTAGTGTTATGTGATTAGTTACTCGCACTACACAAAGTGAAGACGGGGCTTAATACTAAGCACCTGCATTAAAACACTCACACTCGCACTAATCAAATTGTAACCGGAGCCTTACATAGTAGCTTTTATAGCAAACAATAGCAAGTTTTCTAAACACAGCGCAAAGACGAAACATAACCTCAGCTGTGGTAGCAAAAGACGGCAAAAAAGACCCAATAAATCCCATAGACCTATTGAACACAAAATACATAAGCCATAGTCATTCATAAACGGGTGGGAATAAGATAAATTAGTGGGCAAAAGCCTTGGTTCGAAAGAGATGCAAGATTGCATTCCGGAGGCAATAAACGCAATGCGCTCGCGCAGTTTAGTGCTGCAAGACTAAAATGTTTTCCCCTACACATTAACATAGAGACTTATTATTTATTAACTAAAAAACATTTGAACATTTTATAATCATACTTTAATATATTTAGTCAAGCAGTTTCACCTTAACAGAATTTTCAGGCTTAGGATACTTGTAGTGAAAACTATACAAATAATATTTATATATACTTTTTTTTTTTTTTTTTTATAGAAGAGGGGGCAAACGAGCAGGAGGTGCACCTGATGGTAAGTGATCACCGCCGCCCATGGACATCCACAATACCAGAGGTCTTGCAGATGCGTTGCCGGCCTTTTAAGAATGAGTAAGCTCTTTTCTTGAAGGCCCCCAAGTCGTAACCGTTTGGAAACACCCCTGCCGGTAATTGGTTCCACAACAAAGTAGTGCGAGGCAAAAAGTGTCGAGAGAAACGCACAGTTGTGGATTTCCAGACATCGAGATGATGAGGATGGAATTTCAAATTTTGACGCGATGTCCGATGATGGAATTCGGCGGCAGGAATTAATCCAAATAACTCGTCGGAACACTCTCCATGAAAGATACGATAGAAGACACAGAGTGAGCCAACATCTCTGCGCAATGCCAAAGAGTCGAGCCGTTTCGAAATAGCCGGGTCGTCAACGATTCGAACCGCTCTACGCTGAATGCGATCAAGAGGAAGGAGCTGGTACTGAGGAGCTCCGGCCCAGAGATGAGAACAGTACTCCATGTGGGGCCGAATTTGAGCCTTATAAAGTTGAAGGCGATGGGCCGGCAAGAAGTACTGCCTCGCTCTGCTGAGCACACCGAGCTTTTTGGAGGCTAATTAGTATTTAAGTACTTACATAAATATATAATTTTAAAGTGTATAAATATAGGCATACATTTATATTCAAAAGTTGTTCATCTTATTGCAATTATAAAAAAATCATCTCGTTATGGCACTATGCGATATTCCTGTGTTACCTTAAGGTTACCTAAACCTTAATTAGTATTAGAGTACTAAATATGTATATCAATACAATATAGTTGTCAATATACACAAACTAACCCCTAAGAATCTAAATATAATCTCTTCTTAATTAGGAAAATATACCTTGAAGACCTTTATGCAAGCTGGAATAGCTAAATAGTTATTGCGACTGAGCAAAAAACACGAAAAGAATGTACTTAGTTAGTTTATATTTTAATCGATTTCATAAAATTTTAAGATAATCTTGTCTGGATTACGTCTAAAAGTAGACGTTATTAGAATGTTTGATGACCTACGCTATAAGTAGGTTTAAATAAATTGCATAATTGCACATTTTAAAGTGAACATGCGGAAGCTTTATCTAATCATCACGGAAGCTATATTCTTAAAATTAATTCAACGAGGCATCTGAAACAATAGTGCAATGTTTTTAACATTGTTTTTATGTAAGTGGAATAACAAGATTGAAGCTGGCATCACTACAGTCACTCCTCCCTCTCACTGAGTGCGCGCATTCGACACTCACGCCGAGACATCGTGACGGGTGAAACGTACATTCGTATATACGATTAAATACATCGCTGCAACACCTTTAATCACAGAAAACGGTTAAAATAACAATCAGTGACATAATAATTGATTCGCAAACTGTGTTTTTGTGATACCGTGATATTGAAGTGTTGTGTTGTGTTTTGTGTTGGAAGAAACGCCGATGTTACTTTCACTGGTCTGAAAGTTTTAAAATATTTATTCGGATAGCTTCTTATTTCTAAGGATGTGGAAAGAATGCAGGCTATGAGGTGAATATTAGTTTTTAACTGCTCCTTAGTTACGTTTTTGATGTAAATGTTGGTTTCATAACCTGTTAGGTATACATTTCGATACCTCAACAAAACTTAGGTTTAAATATATTTTTTCGATTCTCATTTAAACAAAAATATATTCCGAAATATTTTTTTGAACAGGGCTGACTATTCAGCAATTTTTTACGAGATTTATATGCCCTATAAATTCCTCTATATTTCATTGAAAGATAGATAAATTTATAGGGCAGGACATACCTACGGTACTTTTTATACCCGAGTGGGCAAAAGGAATTAATAATTTTGGATCACACAAACGAAGTCGCGAGTAATAGTTAGTATTATAACAATTAATATTATTTAAGTTTAATTGATCTATAATATAGATAGGTATACCGTACATCTATAACTAACTGTTACCCGCGGCTTCGCTCGCGCATATTTACTTAAGGCGAGGTATTTCGACGCGCGTCAATTCTATAGGAAATGGGTGGCGCGGTATGTTCTGAAACCGCTGGGAAATGTGTTAATTTTCGGAAAAATAAATATACGACATCAGCTGATTGAGATTTAGAGATTTTTTAGCCTGTTTTCGGAATTTTATATGATGAGTAAAGTACATTCTATCATGTAACAAGTTAGCACATTCCTTAGATAATATCTTCAGGTATATCGTGTAATTTTTGTAAAATTGTTATTTAACAATCAATACAAAAAAAACGTAATTAAACAAACCAGTTTTTCCCGTTCGTCGCGATGCATCGCTTTAAGGACTTATTTAACCTTTCTTTATAAGCTATTTCCCTTATTTTACCCTTTTTCTATGTAATTCGTCCATTTTACGTAAACGTGGTTTTTCGTTTTGTTTTTGCTGTACTGGTACGGAACTCTTCGTGCGCGAGTCCACTCGCACTTGGCCGGTTTTTTATTTAGAAATGTCTTGCCAGGCAGTAATTATACTAGGAAATGATATTTCTTTACTCCCTTTCATGGACGCATAATTACAAAATTATAGTTAATAAGAATAAATTATTTTTATTTTCAAATTTCTACGTACGAGTTCCATACGTTTAATATTAGGTATATACCTATATCATAGAAGCTATTTATTATATCTTCGTGCATGGAAGTTATAATTAATTTCGGAAAATAATACATCGGCAAATATTCTCTCTCTCCGCCGTGTTAGTCCCGGTCTCCTTTGAAGAATAGGCCACCTGCCGTTCTGCCAGGCAGGTCGTAAAAGGCGACCGATTGGCTATCGAGTCACTACCATCGTGGCTACTAGGTGGTAGAGTTCTGCATTGTCTCGCCCGGGTCTGGTACCACCGCCTTACCTATTCCTGCCGCAATAGCGTCAGTGCTTGTCGCTGTCGTGTTCCGGTTTGGAGGGTAAGGTAGCCGGTAAACTTATGCATGTGGCATTAGACCTCGCCACAAGATAGCGACTCACCATTAACATCTTTGGTGTCTATAGGCGATAGTTGACTCTTTCCATCAGGAGACCCATCTGCTTGTTTGCTATCTTATGTTATAAAAAAAACAATAATACTACTATTTGAGGCTGGAAAAAAATCTTATTTTCGAGTGTATGTATGTATAAGGAGGGTTATGTTTTTTGAGTATAGGTATTTATGTATGTGTATATCTGTCTATCTATATATTGTATTTGTGTATGTGTATAAGTATTTATGTATGTATATATATACATACATAAATACTTATATGTCTATGTCTTATGTCTATGTATATTTATTTGGCACAGCTTTAGCGGTACGACGGTGTAAGCTTCGCAGATGCGATTAATTAGCTATGATAGTGACATAGTCTATTTAACTTTAATATTTAATAAACACCCAAACACATAAATACAAACATCTGTGCCCATCACACAAATGTATGTCTCTGTCGGGAATCGAACCTTAGCCCCCTCGATTGCGGAGTTGGATCGCTAACTATTCGAACGACGCGACGGGGTGGTCAAAATTTATATTTCACCAAATGGCTGGGAACAAGCTGTTATCATATTTTATGTCGATACGACATATCGATCAGGGTAGGCATCTGTTTGCTGCTTTTTTAGGTTTCCAAAGCTAAAAGGTAAAAACGGAACCCTATTACTAAGCCTCCGCTGTCTGTCTGTCTGTCACCAGGCTGTATCTCATAAACCGTCATAGCTAGAAAGCTGAAATTTTCACAAACTATGTTTTACACTGCCGCTATAACAAATACTAAAAATAAAAATGTATAAAATTCGAAATTTTCCCACGCGGACGAAGTAACGGGCTCAGCTAGTAAAAATATTAACGGGGTCCCCATCCAATTAACGTGTTTTTTCGTATTTTTTTGCTCAATATAACAACGGTAACATGTAGATGCTTATATAGTTAATAGTTATAGTTATAGATAATATTTAGTTGTATATTACCTTACAAAATAAATAATAAAAAAAATAAAAAAGTAATATCCTCACGCCCGTACGTATCCTAGAAGGAGTCTGCCTACTCCTTCAACAACACACACACTACAACTAGTGCACCCACGATTAGTCGAAGATACCTACTTGGTCCCACAAACGTGATAGGTGGCAAGCCTATCGCCAACCGGGCACTATCCAATCTCGGGCATCTTTGTGTTTATAAGAAAACTGAAAAAACTTTATTAAATGCCCTACCCGGGAACCGAACCCGAGTCAAACCCGGGTTAAAAAAATGAATAAAATAATAAAATAAAATACGGATTTTTTTGACGTATAGCAGTCGATCACAACAGAACAGAGTGCTAAGTGTGAGTTTTTCTTTTCGCATTCGATCGTGAGCGCGTTTGGAGTTTACTAGGAATTTGTATGTGATTTGTATAGCGCCACCTAGTGGTAAACGTGAGAAACCAGTTTACCACTAGGTGGCGCTGTACAAATCACATACAAATTCCTAGTAAACTCCAAACGCGCTCACGATCGAATGCGAAAAAAAAACTCACACTTAGCACTCCGAACCATTCTCGTTAGTCACTGGCGAATTGCAAATTTTAGCTGATAGGCCTACGGGTCTGGTACCAGTGCTTTACCTATTCCTGCCCCAAAAACGTCAATGCTTGTCACTGTTGTGTTACGGTTTGCAGGGTAAGGTAGCCGGTAAACTTATGCAAGTGGCGTTAAAAGCCTACCACGAGGATAGCAGCTCACCATTAACATTTTTGGTATCTGTTAGCGATGGTTGTCTCTATCCATAAGAAGAGCCCATTTGCTATCTTATATTATAAAAAAAATTGAGTACAGTTACTGGTAAATGTAATTAACTTGCCAAAACTAGGTTACAAAATGAGCGTCTTCATTTTTCTCTTAGAGAATTAAATCACAATGCCGTTTCTTATCTTTTGACACCTTGCTACCGTTCTCACGTTAAATCTGATAAGACCCAGATACATTTAGTAGGCAAATGCAAGTCCTACATCCATACTAAATCCTAATACGAAAGTTTGTCCGTCTGTTGCGTTTTCATGGCTGAACGCCGAACCATTTTGATGAAATTTCGCAAGGAGAGAGTTGAAGATCCGGGATTTTTTATGTCACAAAATAAACAAGGAGACGGCTCTACTGATAAAAATGACTACCGTTGTCTAATCGCGAGGAGGTTATCAATTTGGCTGTATATATATTTTTTTCAAAAATCAGAAGTACTTTATTCAATAAAACTTATTACAAGTTATTTTGACGCATCAACATTTTTTTTAAACTATTACCGGATCGAAAACGCGGCCACATAATGTTGATTACCTCCGAACTCGGCCATTTATGAAACGATTTTGATAATTCTTTTTGTTTGTGTGTGTGTGTGTGTGTGTGTGTGTGTGTGTGTGTGTTTGTGCGTGTGTTTTGGAGGGTATACTTCCTGTGTAGTCCCACTTTAACTTGGTAAAGATCTGACGCTGGGTTCCGGAGATATAGAAAATGAGAAGTCGGTCGCTGCAGTTTCCCCAGAGTTAAATCCACCCTCTGAGGAAATTTATCTACACATCTATACAAATAAATAAAATTGGAGTGTCTGTTTGTAATATTAAAATAACCTCTTTTTACTAAATGCATATGGATATATGCACGGTACATATACCAAAAAACATTTTTTACAATTTTCGTCTCTCTGTCTGTCTGTTTGATTGTTTGTTCCTGCTAATCTCTGGAACGGCTTGACCGATTTTGACGGGACTTTATTGGCAGATAGCTGATGTGACAGGGAGTAATTTAGGCTACGTTTTTCGATTTTTTTCGACGCGGACAAAGTCGCAGGCTCTGCTAGTTGTAAATAAATTGACAATGCATTAACTTTGCTATTTCGTTATAAAGTATGTAAGGTTATTTTGACATATATTACTCTCAAGTCTAAACGCAGACGAAGCTGCGAGGTTAGCTAATAGTATGCCTCGGCCGCACTTGCGTCTATCGTCCCGAAAATATTAGCACGCTAAGCTAAGACACACGCAGTCCATAATGTATGCGACAATAGCCGATAATAGCCAGTCATTATCTGCATTTATATGTCATTGCATGAAGCTTTGTGACGATAGACGCAATTGCGACCGAGGTATTATAATAAAACCTAAATATTTGCAATAAATGTCATAGTTCTCGAGTGTAACTTTGATCATTGTATAATCGGTCGTATCAAGGCCCACATAGTCACGTAGCGGAACCAACCAAACGACGATAAAAATGTAGGTTATGTATCTAAATAATATAAATATCGTAAAGCAAGTGCTAGGTAAATTAAATATGTAAATAATGATTAAAGAAAGTATGTACTTTACACGCGTGATGCAAGTGTTTATGTAGCAAGACTAGCTGACCGCGCATTTTGACCACATGTATAATGACAATTATGACGCTATTGCGACAGGAATAGTTTAAAAACGGTGGTACCATATATTAGAGACATTCCACAAGATGTTTGGCCCATTTGGTAATCTGACATTAATTATAGGAAGAGTTTTAGCGTATGCCTCGTAGAAAACGTTACCACTCATAACTGAAACGAGTCGTTACTCGTTATATTGTTATAGGTACCGGATATTAGCCACACGATTAGCCATCGTGCTAATGATATAGGCGATAATGACTATTCTTAACACTCCAGCTCGCTCCAGACTTCCAAGGCTCTCAATATACATCAGAATTTCAATACTGTTAATTTAACATGCCAACAGTATTTGATTTTAAGATCTTTCCTCTAGCTTTCCTCCAATCTGCCGCCGCTCCGTTGGTCGAGTGGTTAGCGACCCTGACTACGCAATCGACGGGGCTCGTGTCCATTCCCCGACGGGGACAAGCATTTGTGTGATGAGCATAAATGTTTATATTTCCGAGTTTGGATGTTTATTAAATATATTCTAGTATTTATATATGTATTTCTTTCTATGTATTAGTATCGTTGACTAACGCCCATAACACAAGCAAAATAATTTGCTTACTTTGGGGTTAGATCAGTAAGTGTAATTTTTCCCGGGAATATTTATTATTATTTATTATTATTAGTTGCAAAGCTGCTAACACCTAGTAATCGCGATGGTAGTGACATAGCCATTTATCCGTCTTTTACAAACTGCCTGGCAGAACGGCAGGTGGTCTATTCTTCAAACAGGGCTCGGAATAACACGGAGAAAAAAGCTTGCTATTTTATATAAGACTAGCTGTTGCCAGCGATTTCGTCCGCGCGGACTTCGTTTACTCCGCACTGCTCCTCCCCCGTAGGTGATAGCGTGATAATATGTGGGTATTATGTTGACCCGAACTGTTAGTAATATTCATGCAAAATTTGAAGTAAATCCATGCAGTACTTTTTGAGTTTACCCCGGACATACATACAGACAAACAGACAAAAATTCTAAAAACTATATTTTTGGCTTCGATATCGATTGTAGATAACGCCCCAAGTGTTCTTTTAAAAAAATAATCAATGTACAGTTTTGACTTTTCTACGATTTTATTATATGTATAGATATATAGATGTATTTGTTTTTTTATATAGTTTGTTAGATTCTATGATGTAAAGAACATCTCGTATTATGAATCTCGTAAAAGACGTAGTGGTCGATTGAGGCACAGATTGAGGCCAACGATGTATTATTTGGGACGGTAAAAGTGTTAAAATAATACTAGGACGTTATCTCGTTTATCTATCTGCTCACTCTCATATATTGTTGTAGATAAATTTTATCTGACATAATCACATCAAACTCGGAAAGTTTTTACATCGACACTTACGCAAAACATTTCTGTAATGTTTACCCGACTGCAATGTTATCTATCTGATAAGTGTTCACCTTGGATCGTGAGGTCTTGGGTTCAATCCCCGGTTGGATAAGAATGTTGGCTTTTTTCGGTGTTATCGGAGAAAATCGAAAACTTGAAACAGCTCTGTATTCCCAATAACGGTTCCGTTCATCAAGTGAAATTGGTTACATGCGGCAATCGTGGTGAACTGGAAAGTCAATTGAGTTTGATTATTATAATAATATAAATTATTATTTTTATTATTTATGGCAACGTGGATATAATTTTTTAATTGATTAATGCCACATTAATGCTTTCATTCATATGATATTTTACTTATTCTTGTAGTTCCTAATCCCAACTGGATTTAGGATTAGGGGGCGTCCACAAATTACGTGAGATGTTTAAGGGGGAGAGGGGGTCGAGTCAAATCTCATCTAATCTTACGTTGGAGAGAGGGGGGGTCCCGGCAAATATCACGCAATTTTTTTTCTGATTAAAACAAAAAAAAATATACTATTTTGGCATATTATCCAGATTGTACATGCTTAAGATTTTTTCACTAATTCGTTCGAAAGAAAATAATTTGATCTATACTTCGACGTTATACAGTCTTAACTAGTCGTAAATAAAAGCACGAAGCATTTTTTTTCTTTTTACAATAACAATCAAAAGCGTTTACATATTTAAGAAACTCACATTTTGAAAAATCTCACGTGAGATTAGGGGATGGGGGAGGGGGTTGAATAAAATCTCACGACATCTCACCAGGGGGGGAGGGAGGGACAGAAAATTTAAAAAAACACCTCACGTAATTTATGGACGCCCCCTTATATTATGTTAAAAGTACTAAACCAAACTGAGTTGAATTTATTTATTTTACTTCAATTACCTCAATATACACGTAATAATGAAATCACATAAGGTGAGTGACGTAATTATTGTACTTACGTGATTCTCGTTGATTATTATAAATGTTGCAGTCGTCTGTACTTAGTTCAAACTTAGCTTAATTGATGAGTTGTTGACTCAATAAATAGTCCAAAGTCCAAAGAAAAACTTATATCCATATATTAATATGTTAAGAAAAAACTTTTAACCCCTTTTTATGAAAATTTTGCATAGTTAAAGTTAACATTACAGAAGAATGCAGAAACCTAATATTTTTAAATAATGTTCATTAGAAATACATTAAGGCCAACAACAAACTAATTAAATACTTTTTATCTTTATTTACCCATAGAAAAAAATCATGTAACTAGTTTGGAACTAGCCGACCTAAATTTATAAAAATAAACATTCCTCTCACACTAATACTTTCATGTGAAATACGTGATAATACCTTTTTCTTTACGGTGGCTAGGTCTGTTGTCAAATTTAAAATAGATTTTATTGACTAGCTTATGGTCGAATTTCGACCACAAGACAATCGCTAGTATCATCCCATCAGGAGACCCATCTGCTTGTTTGCTACCTTATAAAAAAAAATACCGGCTACCTTACTCTCCAAACCAAGGCACGATAGTGAAAAGAATTGACACTATTGCGCAGGAATAAGTAAGCGTAAGTGGTACCATGTACCCGGGTAAAATGTTGTGTTTTAGTGACGCGTATAACCAATGGTTCGCCTCAAAAACTGCCCGAAAAATGGCTTGGCATTCCTTAAAGGCGACCTGGACATAGGGTAGTGAGCACGAAATAAAGAAAACAACTTGTTTTCTTTATTTCGTGGTAATGAGGATCTCTAACCACTCGACCAACGAAGCGCACTAACTACAAATGTTAAACTCATCCTGCCTGATGGATAAGACTAACCATTTACATCTTTGTTATCCATAAGCGATGGTTGTCTCTTTCCATCAAGAGAGCCAACTATTTACTGGTTGTTTGCTATCTTATGATATTAAAAACGTCGATGGGCTAAGCGATGGTAGTCTTTTCATTAGGTAGTAAAACGTCAATCCGATAATCTTAAATCATTAATATTCTTAAATTGAGCTCCACTATGTAACCCTGGAAATACTTCTGGTTTAAAGTACCTATTTGCCAAAATATTGTCCTTGTGTTTGTCCCGGGCTCCTTTAAAGAATAGGCCAACTGCCGTTCTGCCAGGCAACCGAAAAGGCGACCGATTGGCTATGCGAGTCACTAACCCCGTGGTTACTATGTGGTGAAGTTCTGCATTGTCTCACCCGTGCCTGGTACCACCGCCTTACCTATTCCTGCCGCAATAGCGTCAGTACTAGTCACTGTCAAGGAGTGTAAGGTAGCCGGTAAACTTATGCATGTCGCATAAGACCTCGCCACAAAATAGCAATGCACCATTAACATCTTTGGTGTCTATAGGCGATGGTTGACTCTTTACATCAGGTGATCCATCTGCTTGTTTGCTATCTTATACTTACTATTAAAAAAAATAAAAAAAATTGCTTGACTTGCTTTTAGATTAAACATATTATGATACTAGCTGACCCGGCAAACGTTGTTTTGCTGTATAAATTATTATACATATAAACCTTCCCCTTGAATCACTCTATCTATTAAAAAAACCACATCAAAATCCGTTGCGTAGTTTTAAAGATCTAAGCATACACAGGGACAGACAGCGGAGACAGCGAATTTTTTGTTGTTAAAATCAGATGTTTATAATATAAAAATATTAGGTATTAAATCAACAATATATTTATCTATACATATACAAATAAATAAAATTGGAGTGTCTGTTTGTAATATGAAAATGACCACTTTTGACTAAATGCATATAGATGTACACACGTTACATATACCAAAACAGCATTTTTTTCGATTTTTGTCTGTCTGTCTGTCTGTTTGTCCGGCTAATCTCTGGAACGGCTGGACCGATTTTGACGGGACTTTCACTGGCAGATAGCTGATATAACAGGGAGTAACTTAGACTACTTTTTTCGAAATTTTTCCTCGCGGACTAAGTCGCGGGCTCAGCTAGTAATTAGGGCGAGCGAAGCGAGCCCTACACTAGGGGACTTTCTATGCACTTTTGTGGTACACTTTACTAAAAAAGTATCGCACTTTTAGGTTTGAGCTTTGACGTGGTGGTTTTATTTCATTTAATTAATTTTCATTCACTCCATTTTAATACAATATTAATCCATTAAAACAATTGTACTTTTTAACTTCCCACTACGTATGTAGATAGGGAGGTTACTGATTTTGCTCCGATTTTCAAAAACGGAGTTTTCACCGTATGCCCACGTTTTGTGTGTGTGTGTGTGTGTGTGTGTGTGTGCGTGTGCGTGTGCGTGTGCGTGTGTGTGTGTGCCGCCTATTCTTCGTGCCTGCGGTAAGTCCAATATTAATTCTAAAAATTTTGAAGGTTAATTAAATTAAATTTTCTTTATAAGATCAACTTTTATTTTTAAAACTCATTTTTCCTAGAAAACTCTTTTACAAGAAAGTTACCATAAATAAAAATTGATTTCTATCAATATTAGACTTCAAGAGCGAAGTGGTGGCGCGAGATTGATCTTGAGTTGCTACATATTATAGGCAGGTACTATATTATAGGTAGATCAGAAAATATGGTGTAAAATATGTAGATAACCTTTATAATTGTTCTGTGTAGATAACATTGATAATTACAGAAATCGTGTTTTTAATCAATCAATAAAAAATTTTAAAGAATTTTTCTTATACATAAGTACTAAAAAAATTTATCTTAGAAAAATTTTATTTTTTATTTTGGTTTTATTTTTCTGCGCCTACCCAGATACAAAGCCTGATGACGCCTTTAATGCGAATATAATAAATAAACTCCATGATACATTAAAAGATGTAATTCGCATAAAAATACTTTACTAAGAATATTACTACGTAATATAACTTAGCGAGCCCTTACAAAGCTCTGCTTTTTGCTAGTATATATAGTATATATAAAACGGGGATGAATTGCTTCTCATATAAATTTCTTCTAAATTTTATAAAATGAAATAATTTTTTAAACTTGTAATACTTATGTATTAGAAATAATTTAAAAGAGAGAAAAAAGAAAAGCCCGCTGAGTTTCTTCCACCGGATCTTCTGTGTGTGGCCGCATTTCGAACCGGTAGTAATTTTAAAAAATCGACTCAAAATTGACATAATAAATAATAATTTTTATGTATTCGCTCACCATCTCGTGGTATATGCTGGTATCTTCAATTAATTTTTATAACTTATAAAACCCATATTCTTGAAAAAATTTTTTTTCTTTTCATTTCATTTCAAATCCAGCCGAAGCGTGTAGGGCTCTTAAACATATTTAAACACGATAGAACCTTGTATTGCTACGAGTACGACATGGTCTAATATGTAAGAGCCCTAAACGCCTCAACTCGATTGACGTTTTGTTAAGTGAATCGGCCCCAGGTGAGCCATCAGCTTGTTTGCTGTCGTATGCACATTACTCTCAATCAAAACGTGGTCACCGGATAAAGTTTTGAACACGATCTAATTACATTTTATATTTTATCTTATACTCAATGACGTAATAATTTTTCCGTTAAAACAATATTACGTACAATTAACGAAAGCAATTGCAGACCGTTAAATTACCAATGTTAGATAACGTACGTTATTTTAATATCGTTCAGTCACAATCGAGTGAACTCGTTACATAATCGCTTCCGATTGCTGTAAGTTGCAATTAATTAGAGTAAGATTGATATATTAATATCAAAAAAATGAAAAAGGTGCTTACTAGAAAAAAGAAAAACATACCGCATTAATGTTTGTCACCGTTGTTTTCGGGTTTAAAGGGTAAGTACTAGTCATGTGTAGCATTGTTCAAATAAACTATTTTATGATAGCGCGTTATAGACTAGAATTTATAAACTAGCTGTTGCCAGCGACTTCGTCCGCGCGGACTTCGTTTACTCCGCACTGCTCCTCCCCCGTAGGTGATAGCGTGATAATATGTAGCCTATATGTTGACCCGACCTGTTAGTAATATTCATGCAAAATTTGAAGTAAATCCATGCAGTACTTTTTGAATTTACCCCGGACATACATACAGACAAACAAACAAAAATTCTAAAAAAAAAGTATCTTCACGCCCATATCCCCGAAGAGGTAGGCAGAGGTACAACAAGTGCACCCACGATTAGCCGAAGATACTTGGTCCCACAAATGTGATAGGTGGCAAGCCTATCGCCAACCGGGCACTTTCCAATCCCGGGCAACATTGTGTTTTAAAGAAAACTGAAAAAACACTTTTTTTTATGTGTCCGACCCAGGACCTCGTGACGTCAACGCCAACGCTGGACCACTAGACCACAGAGGCGAGAAATTCTAAAAACGATATTTTTGGCTTCGATATCGATTGTAGATCACGCCCCAAGTATCCTTTTAAAAAAATATTCAATGTACAGTTTTCACTTTCCTACGATTTTATTATATGTATAGATAATATACCTATTTCTAGTTTTACGTCTAGTATATATATCGCGCTGTGATGTAATGCTATGCGTTATATCAACACAGCGCGATATATTAACCACCACAACTCTAGTTAAAGTAATAAGTACGTATCATCGTGACCACAGAATATAGTTATTTTGTGTCTTGACTAACTAGGCGTAGAGTTCAGCAACGTTTCGCCCAAATTCCGTACTACCGCCTTACATATTCCTGCCGCAATAGCATCAGTGATTATCATTGTCGTAATCGAGCTTGGAGAATAAGAAAGTCAGTATGCTTATGGAAGTGGCATTACCAATCCATCACATCGATAGCAAGTTACCATTAACAACTCTAATGTTTAACAGCCCCGTGTTTCGGATGACGAAATAGACCCCTCGGTTCTGGTTATCGCAAAAATCTATAGACGTTTGATTCGGCCAACGTCTACCTGGCTATTTATTTATTTCTTTAAACTTATGTCAGAAAGTTTTCGTCACCACGTATTCACAATTTGGCATGCATAAAATGAGAATGTAACAAAAGATAAATGACAATAATATGAAATTTCCGGTACCGATTATCGCAAAAATCTTTTGACCTCCAAAGGTCTCTTTCTACCGGGCAACGAGACTTAGCCAAATGTTATAGTCTATAACTTATGCCTCGAAGTTTGTGTTGCAAAGCCGTGTCAAAAATAAAAAAAAGAAGATATGTCAAAACATAAACGACATAGGTATATGAATTTCGAGGAAACCAGGAAACGTTACCGAGAGCCCATAATTAAATAATATTCAAAGCGAGAGCCATTCGTCTTTGATGGCTCTGCCACATGTTACGGTTCCCATCGGATACGCAAAAACAACAGAGTTTATTTATGGAATACAAGTGGCTGGGTTCACACATTTGAATTTCCTTTGACGTAAAGAGCATATTAAAGATGAAGACAAAACAACACTAACCTAGTTAGACCGGCTGTCGGCTTCATACTTGGCGTTATGTAGAAATGAGCTTTTCCTCTTTTATAAGAAACTAGCTGCCCGCCCCGGCTTTGTATAGATGCTCATAAAAATAATCAGACAAAATCATCCATTTACAGTACCATGTAGTGAAAAAAAATTACAAATTTTTGTTGTCAGTTGTTTTAATCAAAATATTGAAGACCTATTCCACTATATTCTGTCTTACTCACCCATTCACTTTTCAAATTATGAGATTTAAAAAACCGTATGATTTTAAAACATTTTCTTTTACGCAAAATTTCTCCTGACAACAACATATTTTTTTATCATAAGATAGCAAACAAGCAGATGGGTCTCCAGATGGAAAGAGTCAACCATCGCCTATAGACACCAAAGATGTTAATGGTACGTTGCTATCTTGTGGCGAGGTCTAATGCCACATGCATAAGTTTACCGGCTACCTTACCCTCCAAACCGGAACACGACAGTGACTAGCACTGACGCTATTGCAGCAGGAATAGGTAAGGCGGTGGTACCAGACCCGGTCGAGCCGATGCAGAACTCTACCACCTAGTAGTCACGATGGTAGTGACGCGCATAGCCACTCGGTCGCCTTTTACGACCTGCCTGTCAGAACGGCAGTTGGCCTATTCTTCAAAGGAGCCCGGGACCAGCACGGGGGATCACGTACAAAACAAAAAAATAATTATCCAATTTGGTGCATTTGTTCAAAAGTATAGCGCGTACAAACTTTTCAGAGATTCAATATTATTATATACTAGCAGTTGCCCACGACTTCGTCCGCGCGGTCTTCGTTTACTCCGTACAGCTCCTCCCCTTATGTGATAGCGTGGTAATATATAGCCTATATGCTGACCCGACCTGTTAGTAATATTCATGCAAAATTTGAAGTAAATCCATGCAGTACTTTTTGAGATTACCCCGGACATACATAGACAAATAGACAAACAGACAAACATACAGACAAACAGACAAAAATTCCAAAAACTATATTTTTGGCTTCTATATCGATTGTAGATCACGCCCCAAGTATTCTTATAGGCTCGTACGTCAGTTAGGGCCATTATACACAATTATTATCATCACGTTTATTCCCTTGCAAGGACATTTAAATATGTACATATATTTAGTTGGGGTAGGCAAGCGGGCAGAATGTAAAAAAGCTCTCAGCTCATTCAGATTTGTTATGATTTACACGTCTTTCTGACGGTGAAATGTGAAGCCCATCCCCACCTTTCTTTAGGTAGCCATTGACGATACGTCTGTTTAGAATACTTCTACATGGAATACTTCCTTATATGGGTACTTCAGTTTAAAGGCACATTGATTTACCTACTTTCATTTGGACGTACACGCCGCCACTTCGAAGATAGCACGCTATCAAGTTGACATCGTATGGAAGAATTATCACATTGGATTTTTTAATGGTGGCAACAGCAGTGTGTATTACGATAAATAGGTATAGGCTTGTACCTATTTATCGAAATACACACTGCTGTCAGTTGTCAGTCAGGGCCATTATACACAATTATCATCACGCTTATTCCCATGCAGAACATTTAAATACTAATTTAGTTGGTGTAGGCAAGTGGGCAGTAGGTAAAAAAGCGCTCAGCCCAGTCACATTTGTTGTGATTCACACGTCTTTCTGATGGTGAAATGTGAAGCCCCATCCCCACACTTCTTACAATATCGAGTGTCGCTTCTTATTTACGGAAGCTAGCGACGGAGTGTTTCTCCAAACTACGGGAAACTTGAGACTTCATGAATTAAACTGACTACACACTAAACAATCAAGGTAGTTAAAAGCAGAAGTCAATACAAACATTGAATAGTGTTACGACGAATACGAACTTATTACCCCCAGCATTAGCTATCAATCACGGCATGTTTGTAAAGAAAACATTTTACAATGCAGTCGAACCCGCTATTTGGTGCGGGAGGGTCAGTAACTCCTGCTATTATTAGCAGTGGGTATAAATAAATCGTTGCCTCGTAATATGCGTTACTAGCATTGATTTACTCTGACGTTTGATCGACTTCTAACTTTTTAGTCTGTTCGTTGGCGTGCTGATACGCTGTAAATAATGTGTTCCCGGGTTCGATTACCAGTTCGGGTATTCATATTATTAGACTTCCTTCTGTCTAAAAATTTCTATACAATTTACAACTTTTTAAATTATGAGAACATTAAAATATATTATTTCGATATTTAATATAAAAAATATTATTAACTTTAACGAGGTACCTATTCTTGCCCCAATACCAACAGATTCATCACTGACGTGTTCCAGGTTGGAGGGTTAGGTAGCCGGTAAACTTATGAACGTTGCCTCATGAACTCGCCACAAGGTTAGCAACGCAGGTTTAATCTATGGTTTCTATATGCGATGGTTACTTCTTTCCATCAGAAATTCCATCAGGAAAGCCATCTGCTTGTTTGCTACCGTATAAAAAAGTATCTTCATGCCCGTATGCCCGAAGAGGTGGGCAGAGGTACAACAAGTGCACCCACGATTAGCCGAAGATATTTAGTCCCACAATGTGATAGGTGACCAGCCTATCACCAACCGAGCACTTTTTCCAATCCCGGGCAACATTGTTTTTGTCAGAAAACTGAGAAAACACGTTTTTTGAATTGCCTAACCTGTGAATCGAACCCGGGACCTGATGTGGTTAACTCCGACACCGGACCACTAGACCACAGAGGCGACTACCTGCTACCGCATAATATAAAAAATTGACATGGATCATTTATAATTATCCATGTCAGTCATCCTTAAAAATTAAAAGCGCAGAAGCAGCTTGGTCACAACTATATTTTGTAGATTCGTGTAGTGTCGCAGCATGGTGTGAGTCATGAGTGTGTCAATTTTATCAGGTCGAAAAAAGCGATAATCGTTATCAGGTCGATAAAATGAGAATCACTACATAGGTATCTCACGACAAACCGGTGAATAGCAGTGTAACCGAAATTTCTCAATGTTCAGTACACTGTACCTACCTCGCAAGGAAACCGGCGTGATTATACTTTACTAATAAACTTTCGCAATAATTCTGTATTAACACATTGCACATATTTACGTTAAAAATAAAAATGTAGCACAAACTTTCCGGACGTGCACAGGACATGCAAGCCTTTGCGTCATATGTCATGTCAAAAACATGACAATTCATTGTGTAGTCACCTTGATCTATCTATTGACTAAGTCGAACGCAGATTACACTCTATAGATGCCATATATAGGTTGACTAGTAAAATTATACATATTGAAGGATACGATAGTTAATGGTCGTAAGTAAACGATAAAAATATCTATATACAAATAATCAAATCGTAGGAAAGTCAACACTGTACATTGAATATTATTTTAAAGAATACTTGGGGCGTGATCTACAATCGATATCGCAGCCAAAAATATAGTTTTTAGAGTTTTTGTCTGTTTGACTGTTTGTCTGTTTGTCTGTATGTATGTCCAGAGTAAACACAAAAAGTACTGCATAGATTTACTTCAAGTTTTGCATGAATATTACTAACAGGTCGGGTCAACATATAGGCTAAATATTATCACGCTATCACCCACGGGGCAGGAGCTGTGCGGAGTAAACGAAATCCGCGCGGACGAAGTTGCGGGCAACAGCTGATACTTAATAAAAAGAATGTATACCACAAGGTAAACATCAACGAAATTAGTGTAGGTAGTAATTTACAAAAGATATGGTCACCGCACGATGTACTAGAGTGTCTAGTCGCGACTTCGGTAAATCGGTGTTTGCAAACAATGAAATGCACCGTACGCGAGTGCCCGTACTAAACATTTTGATAGGAAAATTTATTCTAAATTTAAGTACCTGTTGTTTTTAATTTTTGGTAACAGAATCGAGTACTGACCGCCCTGCTTCAGTATGTACAATCTTTTACCAGATAACATGTAGGGATTTGATAACCCGCGCAGTTTCGCCCGTGAGTAGAGTATCAATATATCTTCCATACAAGTTTTCATGCCATAATTCCCCTTAAAGTAAAAAAGAAAAATAGTCTATGTTTGACACGCATTTGTAATATTAGTATGGATTCTAGCTTATGAATTTAATCAGATATAAAAACATGTGTAAGCGTTAATTTAATTACGATATATCAAATTCGTACGCTCTTTATTTTATAGGTATTTTAAAGTTATTTTGGTGGTTTTTAATCTATTAAATCTATTTATTGTAAATAGAAACTTGTTTCGTTAAATTTTATGAAGATTTAAAGCTTAAAAGTATGTTGCTATGTTTTTTACTCCTTGACCATTCCACGGGTGTATTTTTTTTTACATTTATCTAGTCGGATAGTCTACATCCAGACTTAAAATATAAGCTACTATTTATTTCAAAAAATGCAGTTATGGTCGCATTCGCAAAAAGAAATCTTAGTGCTAAGTTGTAAGCGCGGCTGCGCTGGAAACTAAAGATGCTTGTTCAGCCGGACAGTTAGAAAAGTTCAGACGTAGAAAACTAGTTATTTTGCAAATTTCTGCGAACTTCTATTACAAAATAATTAGTTTTCTTCGTCTGAACAATAGATTTCCGCAAAGTAACGTCTGAGTCTGTAAAAAATAGGTTAGAAAAATTCTTTCGCGTTCTTATATTATCTATTGTATGTACATATCTTCTTTCCTTGTGATATAAAATCACATTCTCTCTCACGCCGTTCAAAATGACCATAATAAAACTGCTAGTAATGCAGTATCAATAATTAAAATTTTGGAGTAGTTCATTTTTATTTATTTTTAGACATAATTATGCTAATTTTGAACCTACAATATGTATCCTACAAAAATAAAAAACTGAAAACTGCAAAGAAATAAACGTATACATTATACGTGTCCTATCCACACTTTCTTTGACACATCGTATTCATTTTTTTAAATTATCGATAGGGAAGCGCTTGACCACGATCTCGCCTGATGCTAAGCTAAGATGCGGACTAAGATCTTAGCCGCAGGTACCTGTTCACTCTTCTCTTGAAGATCCGCAGATTGTACTCGTCGGGGAACTCAAACTCAGGAAGCATGTTCCAGTCCTTTACGGTTCGAATGAAGAATGTGGAATCGAACCTCTTTGTATTTATAACAGTATATATTGTGTATTTCTGTGCATGAGTATCGTTAATTAATACCCATAAAATAAGCAAATAATTTGCTTACTTCGAGGTTAAATCGGTTTGAGTAATTTTCCCAGCGATATTGTTATTATCTATTAACATTTTCATTGGTGTTTTGTCTGTCTCTTAAAATTTCGTCTTAATACGAAGCCGTTATTTAAATCACGTATCCATACAGATTAATCTATGTAATTGTATGAGTGGTAAGCCAAGCATTACATAAAACGTGTTATTTCCAAAGAAATGTAATCAACCATGAATCATTGACAACATCGCTTCAACTATCAGTATACTATCGGACTCCGATACGTGATAATATTGTGAAAAAACTGTATTTATTTTAAATGCATATTTATACAATTACGTAAACTTTCATTTTGGAATCGTTATTAAGTGAAATTGTTAGTCTTTTACGTAAAAAATATTGTTTTACGTGTAAGGTGTTATTTTACACGTCACACTTGTGTGTGTGAACTTTTAGGTGCAATGACGCACTTTTTGCCGGAAAGTGTGCAAGTGATAAACTGTTCTGAAAGTGTTTATATTTTACGTTAACTGTTTCTTTTTCGCGTAACTGTATTTTACGAAAACTTGTATCGTTATGTGCAATTAAGTGTTTTAGTTCGATTTTTTTAGTTTACATTTGCAATTTTTACGTAAAATCTTGCGTCTTTTTTCATTTCAACTTTTTCGTAAAATAGTGTTATACATATTTTCCAAATTCATTAATAAATCTTTGCTACACGGATACCTGTTTCTACCTGGACAGCAATCCATTTGTTTGATATGCAATACTATGAAAAAAGTTTATTCTACAAGTGATATTTTTCTTATTTATTTTCTGTGTAAATTATTTCTCAAATAAATGGTTTTACTATAACGAATGGGATAAAATATGGGAAAAATGTTTTCTGTGTCATCATTGAAGGCATATTTTGAAGAGGTATGTTTATATACATCTTTACCTTTATATTATATACATAGCATATTATACAGAGTGCCGAAACGGAATCCATTTAACTGACACAGTCACTTGTCTCAGGACTATTTTTTAACCTGTACACAAAAAATAACCCAAGAAGCTCAATAGTTTAGACACATGATAAGTTTTTAGATGTCATAATTTATGTCATAATTTTTATACACGCATATTCTGTTATAGTGCGCACGGAACTAGTTGGCCGCGCCTTACGTATTACGTATTACGTATGGCGCGGCCAACTAGTTCCGCGCGCACTATAGTAAACAGTTTTTACGTTACAACGAAATGCTTTATAATACATTCAATAAAAAAACTAGTACTATGCCAAGCTAGCAATGAAATTGTAATCCAGCCACTTACAATCTAGCACTACACTGTCGCAGACATTAGTATCGTAAAAGATGACAAATCATGCGTAACGACACCTGCACTTTTTATTAAACAAATATAGCAATAGGTGTTTCAAGTTTTGTATAATGTAATAGCGAATGATTACATAATTTTATTTTAAGAAAAAAAAAGTATTATTATGAAGTATATAATGAATACAGTGGTACTATTAGGTGTTCTGTGCTAATATATATACAAATACTAATAACAAATACATATATAAATACTGTTACATACATAATAATCACCCAAAGCCAGAAATACAAACATCTATGCTCATCACACAAATGTTTGTCCCTGTCGGGAATGGAACCCGTGCCCCATCGATTCGCAGTTAGGCTCGCTAATCTCTCGACCAACGAGGCGGTCAAGCAATAGCTTCAATACTTGTCATTATCGTGTTCCATTTTAGAGGGTAACATAGCTGGTAGAAATATGCATGTGGTATTACCATCCCACAACGCAGACAGCAATACACCATTAATATCTTTGTTGACTATAGGTGATGGTTTCTCTTTCCATCATGAGAGCCATCTGCTTTTTTTATATCATAAGATAGCAAACAAGTAGATGGGTCTCCTGTTGAAAAGAATCAACCATCGCCTATAGACACCAAAGGTGTTAATGGTGCGTTGCTATCTTGTGGCGAGGTCTAATGCCACATGCATAAGTTTACCGGCTACCTTACCCTCCAAACCAGAACACGTCAGTGACAAGCACAGACGCTATAGGAAAGACATACCAGACTCGGGTAAGAGAATGCAGAACTCTACCACCTAGTAGCCACGATGGTAGTGACTCAAATAGCCAATCGGTCGCCTTTTACGACCTGCCTGGCGGAACTGCAGTTGGCCTGTTCTTCAAAGGAGCCCGGGACCAACACTTGGAAAAATTATTTGCTATCTAATGATATAAAAAAAATGTCCTCCCTCCCTGCGTTCTTCTCTCTTTACGAGAGAGCCTTCCCATTTTGCCAGCTCAGTTAAAAAGGCAAAATTAACTTTTCTTGATAAGCTATCACATGCAACAGCTGCTTAATGCATGTTATGGTGTAATATATTCACCATATCACCTTATTATGCTTGTTAATAAACGAAAGCCCATAACAATGGATGTAGGCACGCCAAAACATTTACAATAGCTCATAAACCATTGTCCACTTTCAATACTACGTGATTTGAATCAATACTTAGTACTTTTCAATGGACCTATAATGGGAAATTGTTTTCGACTATTTTCTATTATAGTTTCTACATAATAGTAAGTATAGCCTATGCTAGGGTTGTCAAAAGTTCCAAAACTCCACTACTAATCGGCAGGCGTATCACCTAACGTTTGCAATCGCCAGCGATCAGCGATGACTCTTAAACGTAACGAAAAAAACATTCAAACGTTGCCAATTGCTTGCTAGTCACTAAATACACTTTTTGCAATGTCACAGCACCAAAAATAATCAAGCGGCAACGACTGCCACTGATATACAAGGCTGTTTATGTGTCTTGTAATAACTAAACAATTACGATAATTTCGTATTGCGAGTTACTTGTAACCCCGCGGGTATGGCTTTATTATTGTTTGTATATTATTCCGTTTTTAGGGTTCCGAAGTAAACTAGGAACTCTTATAGTTTCGCTATGTTCCGTCAGTCCGTTCGCACTATTGCTCGGAGATCCTTAATACTAGAAAGTTGTAATTTGGCATGAATATTCCTACGCATTAGGTAGTAACGGCGATAAATTAGTAACATAAAATATTGAAAAAAATTTTTGTAACGTGTTTTTTTTTTTCGAAATGAATTTAAGCAGTTGGTCCAAATGACCGCTACTGCGACACCGGGCTTTTGGGGCGAGCAAAGTGCTCAGCCAGAATTTAAGTTAGGTGGGCTAAGAGCCCGCCCTAAGGGTGTCTCCTGTGAGACCGAACCTCGGCTTAGGGCAGTATCTTGACGATTAAATTGTAACGTGTAAAGTGGGGATGTTAAATTTTTTCTCCCGTACCCCATAGTGTTGGATATCGTTTGATAGGTTTGTAAAAAAATATATTGTAAGTAGGTATGTGAAAACAAGTTTTCGATTAAGGGAATCGTTTGTAAATTAAGCTGTTAAGTGCTAATTTTTGTTAGAGTCAAGTGTCTCTCCCTGTAGGCTAAACGGTTGGTTTTGTGAGTGAGAAAAAAATCATAGTAGTAGTAAATATATTGAAGTTAAAAGGAAAACTATCACGGCTTAAAATGCTTTACAAGTTTTTGAGTAATAGTCGATCAACTTATTAAATGTACTTAAAGAAGTTTTTATAGGCGGTGAACCTGTGGTTCGGATACATATATTTTGTCACTGACGTTGAATAGTTTGAATGTTCATAGAATGAAACTATAAAAGCCCTCTTCTGAGTCCGCATTATCATGATGGGCAATTTCGGAACCCTGCATTGCGCGTGGCCCTACACGCACCAATTTTTTCAGTAACCGCACTGTTGCCTTAGTCTTAATAAACATATGATTATCGACTAACTTACCTTTCAAACTAGAACACGACAGTGGAAAGCGTTAAAAAATTACGGCTAGCATAAGTAAGGCCAAAGGGCATAGGTACTAAATCCGAGCGAAATTTTGCAGAAGTCTATGACATAAGACTATTCAACCTACTTCCTAGAAGGAGGTTATCGATTCGGCTGTATGTTTTTATGTGTTCGACGTTCGTTACCTCAGAACTCGGTAATTTATGAACTGATTTTGAAAATTGTTTTTTTTACTTCCCGTGTGGTGCCATTGTAATTTGGTGAAGATCTGATGTAGGGTTCCAGAGATACAGGAAATAGAAAATCAGTTGCTGCACTATGACTGCGTTAAAAAATTATGTAAACAACCTATTGGAACAATTTTATTAGCTTAGCTATAAAATTTTAAACTTTTTAAGTGATGACATCATTGCGTTAACTAAATATGGAAATGAATAAATCTTATCCGTCTCAACTATTTACCGGTTGCAGTATAAAAAACCCATTATTTTTAATGATGATTTCTGCGTGAAATAATGGTAAGAAGTTTCGTCCGGTTTTCGTGCTATCGCCTTACATATTCCTGTCCAACAGCGCTAATGCTTGGTATTGTGTTTCAGTTTTGAAGAGTAAGGTAGCTAGCAAAGTTATACTTATGGCTAATATATTTTATTACTCGCCTCACATACGCCACCATTATTATCATTTTTGGTGTCTATACTCTATAGTAGAGATGCCGCGAATAGTTGTATAGCGAATAGTCGAATACCGATTAATCGCCATTCCATATGGAGCCAAAGTAGCCAAAGACAACATTTTTTCTGTATTCGACGAATAACAAAAAAAATGGCGAATAATGCCGAATGCCGAATAATAGCGAGTATTCGCGGCATCTCTAGTCTATAGCGATGGATGTAACCGTCAGAAAAGCTATGTGTTTGTTTGCTATCTTATTATATACATAAAAACACATTCAATGTCACTTAAAACTTATATTTCTGTATGTTGTATTAGGAACAATGCTATCGAGCTAAATTAATGACGTCATTATTTTATATGTTTGAAAATTTCTAAACAAAAACTAATCAGAGGTCGTTTAAAATAATTTTATCTTTAAGCTAAAAATACAAAAAACGTTTTTAATGTTTTTTTTTTTATTTTATAGGATAGCAAACAAGCAAATAGGTGTGGCGTTAATACAAAAAATATTTCAACATCAGTCAATGTAAAATTTGGAAAACGTGTGGGGAATCAAAACCCATTAAGAGCCATTTCACAAAATCGCCCAATTGAAATTTAGGTATTTTCTAATCGATGCGAGAACTGGACGTCGTTGTCCATATAGTGCATCTTCTAGTGCTGGTAAAATGAAAATAGTATTGATACTTTTAATATTTTAATTATTACTACGCGGTACTAATTTTGACCCACGAACGTAACGGATTTTATAGTATTCACTTTTATTTATTTTTGAAATAAAAAAATTAATGAATATTATTTAAGTGAGTTCTTTTTGCATAACAATAGAATATAGTTTTATTCTATGCCAATTTCTATAGGAAAATGTCATTATTTGATAACAAAAAACCCACTTAATGTTTCGTTAATTTTCATAGAAATAGCCATATTTGTTTAATTAATTAGATATAGTCATAGATCTTTTAGAAAAAAAGTAAACAAATCAATTCACGCACAATTTTTGGATGTTTCTGGTAATTTAGTATTTTTTCTAATTAGGTTTGTCGATCTGGCAGTAGCTATACCTTTTGGAAAAATAGCGAAAAACCCATTTGCGAAACTTGATTTCGGACAACATTTATTACAATAAAGAATTACAATTGATGATTAAAAAATCTGTTTCATTGAAGCAATATTTAAAAGATTAAACTATCTAATGGTACCATTTATTAAATAAATAAAAGTATTTTATAATATTAAAAATTAGGATTTGAAAAATTATGATTTCTCGTCAAAAGTTGGTCTAAAGTGTGAACTGCCTCTTAAGGGTAATGTGTGATTATAAAACAATTTTTTAATACTTAATAGGTAATGCGTGTGACACAACACAATGCGTAATTTTAACTTAGATGGTCCCTTTAATTATTCAATGTTAGACTTAGTATTCATTTTCCTTGACAACAAGTAAACGTAAACCACCAAAAGAATGGAGTGTTTGTTTCTCATATGTCAGGGCCATAACGATTCTCGGAAGTTCCACGTCAAACTTGTTACCTCTGCTCTACGTTGTAATATGTAATGACATTATTACAACGAAACACAGGTTGTTTTTCGTCCCGCGTTTAAAGGCTAACGTAATGCCACCACCTCTTCTTAACGTTGTTAAATTCTGAAACCGATAACCTAAAAAGTAACGCTGTTCAGCTTGTTAACCTTGAATAACTTTTTACTTATAAGATCAGATAAAATCAAAGCCCTTAAGCTCTTAATAGAACGATAGATTTTATGCCTTAATTTTAAAATAAAGATTGAATGAAAGAGTTTTTTGCAGTTTAAAATAATCTATCTATATATTAATATTACAATATTTTTTATGTTAGTTGGATGGGCAAACTGGCAGACGTGCCACCTAATGGTAAATGGTCGGCGTCGCCCATGAATATAAATATAATACCTGGGCTGGAACTAGCCCAGGTATTCCATTCGTGTGTTGCCTATTCTGAGATATAAGATGTTAAGTCTCAGTGCCAGTAATTACACTGTCTGTCTTGCCCTTCTCTCCAAAACACAGCAAAGCTGTTTCACGGGAAAAATGAGCAAGATGGTGAAACCCATACAGCCGGGAGCGTGGCATAATCCCTCCTACCGATAAACGTAGCCTATGTGCTATTCCAGGTCATCTTCCACTTGTGTCAAATTTCATTCAAATCCGTTCAGTAGTTTTTGCGTGGTTGAGTACCAATCCATCCATCCAAACATCCAAACTTTCGCATTTATAATATTAATATAGATTGCTAGCTACACCGCCGTATATATCTAACTAACCCGCGCAGCTTTGCCCGCGTGTTTAACATATCGCACCTTCAGCATTATAGTGACCTAGTAAATAATCATGATTTTGACTTTAATGTCAGCAAACGACCTAAAACGACTACCTTTTTCGACTCTTATTAAAACACAGGTAGATTTTGACATAGAAAGCTGTAAAACGTATATTTCGGTCTAATAATCTAATTTTTATACAAAAATCTTAACTGTACAAATCTTTATTTGTCGTTTACCTAAAATGTATATTTTTGAAATAGGTCACTATAATTCTAAGGACGCGATATCATTTTTATCGACACAATCACATTGATTTTTTAAAAAAAGCACCGGGTCTTCAACTTATCTCTTTGTCAAATTTCATCAAAATCGGTTCAGCAAGTAAACGTTTTTTTATAGAGTAAACGATAATGAAAGCGAAAAGCAGACAGACGGACCGTCTTTCGCATTTTAATATTAGTATGGATTATTTAGTAAAACGATATAATAATATGTCATCACAGACGGATCGATATAGTTTTCATGTATTTTTTTATTTCATGTTGTATTCTCATTTATAATTTAGATATTGTAATAACAATACTCAAGGGATGTGTTTACTTAATTCTAAGAGAGTTGTTATTGCCTGTAACTGAGACAACATTGTCTTGCTTTGTAATGGCTGTCATAGCGAATGTAATAATGTATGTCTTATTGGCAGTACTTATTATAATAAATAAATAATCAATAAATAAATAATCTAAACCTTCACTGAGAAATACCGTAGCGAAATAAATTTGTTTATTCGAGAGGAATTGATTTGATTGAACAGACAAACAACAAAAACTGGTGTAACAAAAACTGGACAAGTAGGGCACCATTTTACATAGTCAAGCAGATATTTAAATATCCAGACTCCATCCGGCTTTATTTGGACGTCTGGCAACCCTACTCCATCCAGCATTATTCAGAGTGCTAAGTGTGAGTTTTTCTTTTCGCATTCGATCGTGAGCGCGTTTGGAGTTTACTAGGAATTATGATTTGTACAGCGCCACCTAGTGGTAAACGTAAGAAACTAGTTTACCACTAGGTGGCGCTGTACAAGTCACATACAAATTCCTAGTAAACTCGAAACGCGCTCACGATCGAATGCGAAAAGAAAAACTCACACTTAGCACTCAGGACCTTGCGCTTTTGCACTGGCCACTGAGCCTTAGTTTGGTGTTAGATATAAGACCGCCCGGTTGGTCGAGTAGTTGGCGACCCTGACTACTGGCGAGTAGCCTAGGTTACTCTCTATTACATCAGCTATGTGCTGATGAAAAATCGGTCCAGCCGTTTCAGAGATTAGCCGGAACAAACAGACAGACTGACAGAATTCGAAAAAACTCGAATTTTTTTTTTGGTATACCTTTGTACCGTATGTTAATCCATATGCATTTAGTAAAAAGCGGTTTTAATATTACAAGCAGACACTCCAATTTTATTTATTTGTATGTATAGATAACTAGCTGACCCGGCAACCTTTGTTTTGCCAAATACATGTATAATAGTATTTCTCTACTAAATAATGGATGTTATTATACATATAAACCTTCCTCTTGAATCACTCTACCTATTAAAAAAACCGCATCAAAATCGGTTGAGTTGTTTTAAAGATTTAAGCATACATAAGGATTAGGGACAGACAGCGTAAAGCGACTTTGTTTTATACTATGTAATGATATATACATATATACCTGAGCGATCAAGCTTCATTGATGATTTTTTTGTTGAGTAAAAACGAGTTAAGATACGTCTTTTTTACATTATTGGATAGCAAACAAGCAGATGGTGCTCACCTGATGAAAAGAGAAACCAGCGCCTATAGACACCAAAGATGTTAATGGTGCGTTGGCAATGCCATCCCGCCACACTGATAGCACGTCTACCGGCTATCTTACCCCTCAAACCGGAACACGACAATGACAAGCATTGACGATATAAATATAAAGTAAGACATCATAGTTAGCAAACAAGCAGATGGCGTTCCGACGAAAACACACAACCATCACCTATAGACACCAAAGATGTTAATAGTGCGTTGCTATCCTTGTGGCGAAGTTGGAATGCATAAGTTTACCGGCTACTTTATCCTCCAAATAGTGGTAGGAATAAGTAAGGTTTTGCCACCAAAACCCGGACTAGACATTGCAAATCTCTACCACTTAGTAGTCACGATGGTAGCGACACGCGTACCCAATCGTTCGCCTTTTACGAACTGCATAACAAGATGGCAGATATTCTATTAGTCAAAGAGGGCCCGGACTTCTCGGTCATTTATTGGAAAATTACGTATACATGTGGCATGAACATCCTGCCACACGGACAGCATTGTACTGTTAACATAAGGGACTGGAATATGGTTACAATCTGGTACAATCTGGGGATCTTCAAGAAAAGAGTGACTAGGTACCTTGTAGGGAAGTGCGTTCCATCTTAGGCCGCATTTTAGCTTACCACCAGGCGAGATTGTGGTCAAGCGCTTCCCTATTAATAATTAAAAAAATTTTTTTTTGATGTTTATAGGCGATGGTTTCTCTCTCCATCAAGAGAGCTGTCTTCTTGTTAGTTATCCTATGTAAAGAAAATAATTCTGAGGTACAACAGCAAACAAAACTGTGTAAAAAAGGATATTATAAAATCTCAGATTATTTAGAAGACAAAAAAGCCTGGGATTAATTGCTCCTCATACCGATCTCATATATATTTTTTGTAATATTGTGATATTGTAAAAAATAGATGATATGAAAAAAAAGACAAGCCCGCTGAGTTTCTTCCGCCGGATCTTCTCAGTGTGTGGCCGCGTTTCCGATCCGGTAGTAGTTTTAAAAAAAATATCTGGTTGACCGACCGCTTTGCTCGGTTTTTCACATATTTTTGGAACCGATCTTTTCTTGGACCTTGAACCTTGATAAATCGATTCGTATAGAATTTTTTTTTTTTTTCTGTATCTGGTTGACCGAGCTTTGCTCGGTTTTTCACATACCCATATCTTGGGAACCGAGCTTTTCTTGAACCTGGAACCTTGATAAATCGATTCCTTGACCCGAAAAACCCCTAATTTGTGACTTTCATGAAAATCGTTGGAGCCGATTCCGAGATTCCAATTATATATATACAAGAATTGCTCGTTTAAAGGTATTAGATATGTTGACGTGTTAAAACAACTTGTAAAAAGTTTTATTGAATAAAGCATTTCTGATTTCTGATTTCTGAAAAAATGTAGCAGATTTGAGAACCACCGTCGAACCCCTTTTGCGGAAGTTGGGTAAAAATATTTTAAACATCGCATAAAAAATTCAAGTATCAAGTGTGTAAATTGCCTCAATAACCCAACTTTCTTCGCCGTAAGGCCTCTTCGACATTGAAGGCGTATTAACAAACTAGTTTAGCCCCTTGGTTTATTCACACGCATGTAAAAGGATGTTGCGATATAATCACCTTGAATTTCTACCTTGATAATGATAGATAGATAAAAAGGTTTGGGAGACTAGTATTGTCTGCGACTTTGTTTGCATGTAATAATGGTAAAAATGGCCGAAAAACTCTACAAACTATAAATTATTCGGGCCCTTTGAGGAATATCCATCTGCCTTCCTGACAGGAAATTCGTAATAGCCGAAGATTTTTTACTAACTCAATTGGTACATTAATCTAAAAGGTGCCAGCAAGAGATGCACCTGATGGTAAGTGATCACCGCCGCCCATGAAGATCCGCAATACCAGAGGTCTTGCAGTTGCGTTGCCGGCCTTTTAAGAATGAGTAAGCTCTTTTCTTGAAGGTAGTCCTCTGAAATATTCACAGAATATTTATATATTCACTTGAAAAATAAATATCTATACAAATAAATAAAATTGGAGTGTCTGTTTGTAATATTAAAATAACCGCTTTTTACTACATGCATATGTATGTATACACGGTACATATACCAAAATAACATTTTTTATACATACAAACATTGACATATTAGTAATAATATGTCAATGCATACTAATAAATAAAATTGAAGTGTCTGTATTATTAAAATAACCACTTTTTACTAAATGCATATGGATGGTAAACACGGTACATATACCAAAATAACATTTTTTACAATTTTTGTCTGTCTGTTTGTTCCGGCTAAACTCTGGAACGGCTGGACCGATTTTGACGGGACTTTCGACAGATAGCTGATGTGACAAGGAGTAACTTAGGCTACTTTTTTATCGAAATTTTTCCAAGCGGACGAAGTCGCGGGCGCATCTAGTTTAAAAAAAATATTGTTTCGTCGAAATTTTATGAGGTTTTTTCAAAATACCTCAATCTGCTGGCCTGAATTGGTTCAGATTTTCAAGAAGTTAAGCGGAACGCAATCAAATGACATTAACTGCGTTTCAATAGATTAAGCCGCTCAAAATTTATGAGATGTTTACATATATACATGCTGACGTCATCGAGAAAATAGTCTGAGAAGGTTCATAGGACTTGAGGTCCTACTACTCTGGTGAAAACTCGATTTTCGAAAATCGTTGCAAAATCAGTAATTTCCTTTTACTACTAACATAGCGGGAAGCTCTGAAAACTCGAGCACTGCTACATCTAAAGGTGCTGATCGACGGGCGAGCCTATACCGCGGTCTTAATGGTCTAAAAGCCCTCGAGACAAAACTTTTCCCCGTGTTGGTTCCGGGCTCCTTTGTAGAATAGACCAACTGCTGTTCTGCCAGGCAGGTCGTAAAAGGCGACCGATTGGCTATGCGAGTCACTACCATCGTGGCTACTAGGTGGTAGAGTTCTGCATTGACTCGCCCGGGTCTGGTACCACCGCTTTACCTATTCCTGCCGCAATAGCGTCAATCCTTGTCACTGTCGTGTTCCGATTTGGAGGGTAAGGTAGCCGGTAAACTTATGCATGTGGCATTAAACCTCGCCACAAGATAGCAATGCACCATTAACATCTTTAACATCTTATCTTATGATATAAAAAAAACGTATGGCCAATTGCATTACATAAAACCGCGGTATTGTGATGATACACGGGCGAGCTTTACCGACGAGCCATAAGACCGCGGTATAGGGTCGCTCGTCGATCGGGACCTTAAAGGTCCTGATCTATCGGCTGTAAGTTTTGTGTCGAGGGCTCTTATGCCATAAAGGCCGTGATATAGGCTCGACCGTCGATCAGCGATTTAAGAATTAAACCTGAGATTTTACGATCTGAGCTCAACATGCACTAGATAAAGAGGCGCGGTCCAATTAAAATACAAGGAAAATTATTAGAATGGTTGTCAGGTTATTACGAGACAGGAAGTGCCGGACAAGACGTTAATAGGACGCGTTCACAGTAAATTAAATGTCAAGATAGCCGCATTCCCGCGATAACAGCTGCTGGTCGCTGGCGCCACAGATACGATACCAATAGATAGTTTATTGTACAGTCATCTACGTACACTGGTAACTAACTTTAAAAAGAAACAAGTTTTTTTACCACATTTTTTCTGTATTTTTTAATATTTTTTTTATCTCGATAAGCAAGGAAGCAGATTGCTCTCGTGATGGAAAGAGATCTCACCGTATGTTGATGGTAACGGTGAGTTATTATTCGTGTGGCGGAATGGTTTACCGCGATCCACCGTTTTGTCAGTTAGGAAGATAAATGGATCGTAAGCGCCGCATATACCGACATGTAACGATTATCGAGTATTTCTCGCGATAACCAGGATCGATAGCTTTATGCGCTCATCCGAGAATCCGAGACACGGGAGTGGTAATACACGACTTCGCCAGACTCCGGAGCTGCTACTGAGATTTTAGATTTCCGAGAAAGCCTCGAAAACACCTCAGTAACACCTTTACCCGAACTGGGGATCGAACCCTGGACTTCATGTTCTGAGCCGTATAGGCTACCTCTAGACCACAAGACAGTCAAACAAGACAAGTAAACAATAAATTAAACATTATTTTCAATCGACTTAACAGAAAGTAAGAGATTTTTATTTCGGCTATTTTTATGTTTGTCACCTCAGAACACAGTCATTTATACGGCATTAGGCACAGGATAAGTGCTAAACTTATACAGAGTTAGAAACAAAAAGTATGTATGTGGATTTTATTTGTAAAACCTAAAGTTATTTAACTACTAGATGTTACTGTGTACTCCGCTCTGCTGCCCCCCCCCCCCTCCCGTATATGATAGCGTGATAGAAAGAATTATCAAAATCAGTTCATAAATGACCGAGTTCTGAGGTAACAAACATTTAAAAAAACATACAGCCGAATTGAGAACCTCCTCCTTTTGGGAAGTCGGCAAAAAATGCTTATAGCGCGTGGCGCCTAGCGCTATATAGCAAATTTTATATATGCAATATAGTGTTTGTTAACAGAACAAGCGATTGCACGTAGTTCGGAGCCAAAAGCCCTCCTTTTCAGTGCGGACCAACAAACCGTGCTTTTTAGCGCAGCATTACCACCAACGCATACGCACGCATACACACGCATACTAAAGCACAAATAATTGTTCAAACTGGGCCGTGACGCTAGTATATTTATAACTAGCTGTTGCCAGCGACTTCGTCCGCGTGGACTTCGTTTACTCTGCACTGCTCCTCCCCCGTAGGTGAAGCGTGATAATATGTAGCCGATATGTTGACCCGACCTGTTAGTAATATTCATGCAAAATTTGAAGTAAATCCATGCAGTACTTTTTGAGTTTACCCCGGACATACATACAGACAAACAGAAAAAAATTCTAAAAACTATATTTTTGACTTGTAGATCATGCCGCAAGTATTCTTTTAAAAAATATTCAATGTACAGTTTTGACTTTCCTACGATTTTATTATATGTATAGATGTTTAGAGTTATTCTCAGTTCAATGTTGAATATTGACCATTGCTGGGTCAAAAATACACAAAAATATTATAATGAGTCATTTAAATTAGGTTCTAAGTTTGTGTTTTCAAGATATATAATAAATTAACCAGATAAAACTGGATTTTTCACACGAACTAATACATATCTCATTTTCTGAATTTTTCAAGATGTTTTACTATTGAATGAGGGCAGCGAATTACGAATGTATATCTAGCTATTAGTACTATCAACGGAATCGATCACAAAGTAAAGAAAAATTTCAAAAGTATCTTCACGCCCATATCCCCGAAGGGGTAGGCAGAGGTACAACAAGTGCACCCACGATTAGCCGAAGATACTTGGTTGGTAGCAAGCCTATCGTCAACCGGGCACTTTCCAATCCCGGGCAACTTTGTGTTTCTCAGAAAACTGAAAAAACACTGAACACGGAAAAAAAAATTTCACTGCTTTTAAAAACAATATTAAATTAAATAATGCGAATGTAGTTGTGGTAACTATAATTTACAGGACCATAAGTTTTTAAAAAAATATGTTACTGTCATGTAGTTACTTGTACATAGCTCGCCGCAAATCTCATTAATTGTTTTATAACAGACTTTGACCTACTTTATTATTTCGTCACATTACGAGAGAACGGAAACAACTAACTTATTAAAATATTTAATTACTACCATTAAACGTTAATTTTAAGTACGGGCTTGCCAAATATGCGGTTAAGAAATTATTTTAACCTTTCTTATTTAACCCCCGACGGAAAAGGGGTGTTATAAGTTTAACCACTATGTGTGTGTCTATTTGTGACACAGTAGCTCTTAAACGCTATTGCGGCAAGAACAAGTAATATTTTGGTGCAAAATCCGGGCAAGACGTTATCGAATTCAGATTTTAGTCTCTTGTCTACAGTTCAGTCCCTTCTGCTGAAATAAATACCATATTTGTATTGCAGAAAAGAGCTATTAGGGCAATTTACAATCTGAGCCTGAGGGTTTCCCTGAGAGAAAAATTCAAAGAAATCAATATTGTAACTGTAATATTCCAATTTACAGTGTGTAAAAAACCCCTGTCCGATCATCAAAGGCATTATTTGATAGCTTAATATAATCATATCTTTGTCGTTATTTAATGGATATTGATACATACATTTTCAAATCAATTTTAGTACTAAAATGAGACACTTTAAAATACGTTTTTTTTTATTTAAATAAAAACAATTATTGTTTTTGTTAATGCCATTGACCTACACTCGGAAAGGGTTTTTTTTACTCACTGTATATTCGATTCCAATATAATGTCCGTAAACATATTTGATTGTTTAAAAAAAAAATGGAATATGAAAAAATATAAAACAGACTAGCCCCTGAGTTTCTTCCTTCTTCTCTATCTATCTTATCTTCTCAGTGTGTGGCCTCGTTCTGATCCGGTAGTAATTCTAAAATGTCGACTCATCAAAAGATAAAGTTTTATTTGAATAAAATATTTTTGAGTTCTGTTGAGTTGAGATTCAAGTAGCTTTACTTTTATTATTTACATTACATATTACTTTTTCATTACCGTGATATAATTATTAACAAATAATTTTCTTTTGCAGGTAAGGAACTGAAAAAGGCGTTACGTATTGGTGGTATTGTATTTCTCTCTCTGATTCTACTGCATGTTACTCCGCTCGCTGAGTTTTTACTGCCGGATTTCAGACTCTGGCCGCGTTCCGATTCGATGGTAGATATAAAAGTGTGAACCTGTCAAAAATGCCTGTCAAGGTTAATTTGAATAAAAAATGTTTGATTTTGAAACCTTCACATTTTTACGCTTTCTTACCCTTCGAAATTCGCACTGGCTGAACGATATTGAATGAAAAGCGGTATATAGTCTATATCCAGACTGAATATATGGCCTGCTTAATATCCAGGGAAAAGTTAATATATGTACGTATGTTGCTCAAGTGCGTTATTTCAATGTTAGTTAAACAGGAATGTAAAGGCACAAGCTTAAATTTATCCACTTTCCTTACTCTTCAAGCCGAATACAACAGTGATGAGCACATGTTACAAGAAGTAACAGTAGCATGGTACCCAGATAAGCTACAAATCTACCAAGCTGTAATTTTCAACTGACTTTCCAAAAGGACGAGTTTATCAATTCGTCTGTATGTTTGTTTATGTTTGCTACTTCAGAACTCGATCATTTATGAACCGATTTTCAAAATTCTTTTTTTTTTGTTTGAGAGGATATTGTCCCCGTAGTTGGAAAATTTAATAAATCCAATTTTGACGTATTGACTTAATTTTTAATGTGTTATTTAGTTATAGTAAAATATAGAGTTCAGTTTGTTAAAGCATAATGTAAAAGGTAATCTGTAGGGCTACTCTTGAAAACCGATTTCAATTTTAAATGAATATTTAATGAGTTTTGAAGTATTTCGTACTCTGGACAACTATATATTCAATTATTGGATTCGGCGACAGCGCCACACGGATTTTGAAAGCTTTTGGAACTACTCATTATTGCTTTTATTCGTTACTAGCTGTTGCCTGCGACTTTGTCCGCACGGACTTCGTTTACTCCGCACTGCTCCTCCCCTGTAGGTGATAGCGTGATAATATGTAGCCTATATGTTGACCCGACCTGTTAGTAATATTCATGCAAAATTTGAAGTAAATCCATGCAGTACTTTTTGAGTTTACCCCGGACATACATACAGACAAACAGACAAAAATTCTAAAAACTATTAAGGCTTCGATATCGATTGTAGATCCCGCCCCAAGTATTTTTTTAAAAAAATACTTAAAATTTCCACTTACAACACTAGCTTGACATGTAACGATGACATCTATTTCCAATAATTAGATCGTTACTATACCGAATCCATGTGGGCAATATTGGTTTCAAGAGTTTTTTTGACGATATTCGAAAGTTATTGTTTTTATCAATATTGGTTAAAGATTTATATTGTTTTCAAGAGTAGGCCTGCAGGTCCACAAAAATAAAATTACCGACGGTAAAATTGCCTCACATTTTTTAACAAATAATAAACAAAAAAGAACTCTCAGAATTACAAAATCAGAGTTATTTAATTTTCCCACTACGGGGACGATATACTCGCCACGTAGGTCATTTAAATTTAGTGAAGATCTGATGCAGGGTTCCGGAGATACAGGAAATGGAAAATCGGTTGCTGCAGTTTTGCTGCTTTAAGAAATGATGTCATGACAAAATCACAGATGCTTGCTAACCAAAGTAACTTTTGTCAAAGTTTACTTTGGTCGAAGCTCACAGGTATAATACCAGAGAGCTATAATTGTGTATGTACTGGTTACTCTGTAACAAGGCAAAATGAATAAAACCATCGAATAAATTGTCCCGCAGTTCAAGTTGTACGTGATTTATGCGTATATTTTTTCAAGTTTGTTCTTTTATTTAAATAAAAACAAATTGATATAAATTATTGCACTGTTATTTGAGCTCAGTGAGTCACGGGTTTTATGTGTAAAGCTCGACACACATCGAGATGGAATCAACTGGAATAGTAATAAATTAAAAGAAAATATTCGTTTAAGTTAGCACTGTGTTAGAAATTTCTTATAACAATAATATTGCTGGACAAATAACACAAATTGATTTAACCCCAAAGTAAGCAAATTATTTACTTGTGTTATGGGTATTAGTCAACGATACTGTTATATATAAATACATATATAAATAATAAACACACAAAACCAGAAATACAAGCATCTATGTTCATCTCACAAATGTTTGTCCCTATCAGGATTTGAACCCGAGTCCCATCGATTCGTGGTTAGGTTCGCTAACCACTCGACCAACAGGGGATCACCACCCATCTAACTAACAGAAAAGCTGGTGAATCTTGTTGAACTGGAACGTCAATCGACGGAAAAGTAACAAAGCAAAGAATTTTCGCTACGTTGAACCACCTACCCATAGCTCAGTTACTAAGAGCATTACCCGACTTTAGACAAGGTCGCAGGCTCAAATCCAGTTGTGTCAATATTTTTCTTTAAATTTTTAAAGTTTCGGATAATGAGTCTAGGATCTAATGATCTCAGCTAAATAAACTGACTAATAAACAAACACGGCAGTGCAATTAATATCGTTTCAAGTACTTTGCGTACGTTCATTTGTGGTTTTCAAATACAGCTTTGTAAACCGCAAAATATGCATGTTCACAGCACGTACCATACCTACATACTAACACCTCAGACCACAACATACAAAGACAGAGCGCCTCGAACATTTTGAAGTCTCGAAATCAAGCTGAGCAGTGTAAATAAATACAACGCTCACGCAAGCACACACTCCACACTAAGCTGATCTGTCAGTGTATATCAAGGCGTCACACCACCTGCTTTCAACCAGTGTGAGAGGTCTCACTATGTTTTAGTTGTGTCACCATTAGTGTGCCTAGACCATGAGTAAAAACATGAACAAAAAGACACGGGACACCAGGTACACTTGGATATTACTTGGTTATTTGGCTACTTCTTTTATCGGCGTGCCGTAAAACTTTTATAAAATGAAAAGTGTGGCAATGAAAACAAGATTGAAAACGCCTGCTTCATACAATAAACTCAGACATATATCAAATATTGGCGTCACTATGACATATGGTAGTGCTCCATCGTTATTTTCTTTTATCTGAGACTAACACATGGAATTATTACCTATTACATAATCTATGAATCACGTTTCTGATTCATAGTGCTAAGTCCATAAAAGTGTTTCTGTGGGAGTTCGATTAGTTTAATCTTGATCACTGATCAACTTTTCCAATTCAAATGTGACAAAAATTCCAAAAGTAGAATCTTGAGTGATTACTGGTTTTCAATTGACATTTACAAGCAGAGTTTACAATCACTAATCTTCAAGGTTACCTTTCAAATATTAATAAATAATCGTTGCTATGACAACAGATAAAGTAATCCGTGAGTAATCCAGGATCTACATAATTATATGTATGTATATTCCATACCTTCCATCCTCGGCACTTAACGAAATTACATTGTTATTAGACACTATTATTTTGCACTTGTATTTTAATTTTACTTGTAAACACATATTTTAAATATATTACTCCACCTTTAAAAAGTGAAAAGGGATTGAAAATATATTAAAAATGTATGTTTATGAGTGAAACGAATGATTGAATACTGAATAGTATATAATATCTACGTATATACCTGAACCTCCTTAATATTCCGCAGTTCACAACACTATGAATTATGTGGATAATCTGGCGTCACTTTAACACTTCCGAAAAAGTATAAGCCAATACTAGCAATTGTACTTACGCAATCACGCGTTTTTTATACCATTAAGTAGCAAACAAGTAGGTTCTCCTAATGGTAAGAGAAACGATTCGTTATAGACACCGGAGATGTTGCGTTACTATTCTTTCTCTAATTTACATCAATTTACATAAAATTCGATCAAGCTGTTTTTGAATTATAACGAAAAATACAAATTAACAAACTGACAACCATTTTTTAAATAGTAAAGTTGATGTGAGTTAATTATTACATGATTATTTATGATTATATTTTATTAAATCACATTGAATCTCTATGTAATAAGATTGATAGATTTGTCTATGTCTTGAGAAGACTATGAGAAGTAGGAAACGTAAAAAAACCTTCCTGTTAGCATACCATGGATATGTCTCTTCTAATTTACATATGGAATTCCTATTTGGGGAAATCAAATTCTGTAGAATTTGTAGGAATTTTTAGAGTCCAAAAGAAATGTATTCGAGCAATATTTTGACTGTCCCGTTGGTCGAGTAGTTAGCGACCCTGACTACCCAATCGACAGGGCTCGGGTACGATCCCCGACGGGGACAAGCATTTGTGTGAATAGCATAAATGTTTGTATTTCCGGGTTTGGGTGTTTATTAAATTTTATTATTATTGGGGTTAGCTAGATCAGTAAGTGTAATTTGTCCCGTGAATATTTATTTATTTATTTATTATTTATTTATTATTTGTTTATTATTTATTTATTAATATATGGTGTTAATCAGTTACATTCCTGTAAACCACTTTTCAAGTCTCTTAAGGTAACTTCCCTCACCATGTTTGTATATTTTAGACGTATGCGTATTAGTAAAAAAGCAACAAAATCTATTTAAAATAAATGCTGAAATGGTAACTCATATTTTAGGTATAGTAAGAAATTGTATGTGCCTAACCAACAATTAAATATTTTTACAAAAAATGTGTATTGTATGTCTATTATTAGGTATATACAATCATATTCCGGATAGTCTTAAATCATTGCCTATAAATAAATTTTGCAAAAAAATTGTTTGATTTGCTGTTAGATAAAGCTTGATATTAAAGAATTTTTAGCCGATAAAATTAAATGTTAATAAATAGATATATAAGTTTGTTGAATTCGCCTTAAAAAAATTCAATATAATAAAATTTTGTAAATAGTGAAATAACTTTGTAAAATACAATAACATTTATTACACAAAAAATGAAACTTGTAATTATAAAAATACTTTTGTGATATGAAATTATTCTTGTGCATTAGTAATAAGTACATGAAATAGAAAAAAAAGACAAGCTCGCTAAGTTTCTTTCGGCGGAATTTCTCAGCGTGTGGCCGCGTTCCGATCCGTTAGTAGTTCTAAAAAATCGATAGAGCTTTCAATGTAATATTATATAGTAATAATTTTTAAATATTTGCACACCATATTATAATGGTACAATATGTTGGTAACTTAATTAATCTATACATATAATAAAATCGTAAGAAAGTCAAAACTGTACATTAAATATTTTTTTAAAGGATACTTGGGGCGTGATCTACAATCGATATCGAAGCCAAAAATATAGTTTATAGAATTTTTGTCTGTTTGTCTGTATGTATATCCGGGGTAAACTCAAAAGTACTGCATGGATTTACTTCAAATTTTGCATGAATATTACTAACAGGTCGGGTCAACATATAGGCTACATATCATTACCTAGCGGCCAGGTGCTGTGCGGAGTAAACGAAGTACGCGCGGACGAAGTCGCTGGCAACAGCTAGTTTTTAAATAAATATTTTCTTTTTTTCTTTCAAAAATTGAAACTAGACAAGATACTATCAAATTTATACGGTAGTACTAGCTGCACGTCAATATACAGTGTGGCGGTGACGATACACCAATTAATTAAACTTAGTATATGTAATAATGTTCTCAGCCTGAATACAAAAAATCTGATAAATACATCCACTGGTTTAGCCACAGGACAATTTTTTAGTTTTCATTTCTAATTTTGCGAACATGATGTAGATTATCAGCTGTACGCATAGAAATATATAGAGGTCAATGGCTGTACGTGACCCGTTCACCCTATATGGTTTGAAAGAACTCTTATAAGTAAGTTGCCAACTCGCAATACTAGCAGAAAATCCTTGCATTCATTGGTTATTTTAATTTTTTATCCTTTACAACTGACCAATAACAACCCAATCTTGTCATTAGGAGAATTTGAAAAGAAAGCGAAAAGTCGCTTTATCTTGAGTGCATACACAGTGTGTACTGATACAAAAAAGCGCATTTTGCGCCTTCTTGATGAAAGCCGTTGATTACACGTGTCACGTACCTACGATACGTAGGTCACGGTCATTATTGTTTAATGTTATTGTTTAGTACGATCAAAGATTTTGCCGTGGTAATTGATATTACGTTATTACTTGTCATGTACTGAGTTTTTATTTTTTTCTTTTATTATTCTAGACTTATAAATTATGCGAAAGTAGACGCTTCATTTCAATTTTTATTGTGGTAAAATACGAGTTAAATTGTGCGAAAGTAGACGCTTAATTTTTATTGTGATGGCCGGCCATGGCCATGATGTTTGTGCTAATTAGTGCTATTTTGTGATAAGACACGTTAGGTAACTATTATTATTAGTGTGAAGTGAACAACATTTTTGTTTTTTCTTCTTTACTTTTAGCCAATATGTGGCACGAATCCTAGATTGATACGGTCTTTATTCTTACAATATACGCAAAAATAATTCTATAGCTACGTAATTACTTATTGTACAAAATGATTGTGATTAATAATAATAATTTATCAAAATAATTATTGAGGATGAGTGTGGTTTAAAAAGGCGCCTAAATATTATGTCACACGTAAAAATAATAATAATAACATGAGGCGCCAGCCGCCAAGCCGCGCGTGCGGCGTTGCCGTCCTGGTGATAGGTAAGTCAAAGGATGTTTTATCTTTATTATATTTTCGTGTCATTAATTTTGTTCGAAATTTTTGTTTTTTTAATTTCGATATCAGGACTGATTTGATAGACTAAAAATACTAGTACTAACTAGTACTACCTTAATTCTCACTTATTGTTATATGGTCACCGCCACACTGTATATACGTCGCCTCTGTGGTCTAATGGTCCGGTGACGGAGTTGGCCACATGAGGTCCCGGGTTCGATTCCTGGGTCGGGTAATTCAAAAAATTGTTTTTTTTTTTCAGTTTTCTGACAAAACAAAAACGTTGCCCGGGATTGGAAAGTGCCCGGTTGGCGATTGGCTGACCACCTTTCGCAACTACGTAACTTCGGCTAATCGTGGGTGCACTTGTTGTACCTGTGCCTACCTCTTTTTTTATATCATAAGACAGCAAACAAGCAGATGGGTCTTCTAATGGAAACAGTCAACCATCGCCTATAGACACCAAAGGTGTTAATGGTTCGTTGCTATCTTGTGGCGAGGTCTAATGCCACATGCATAAGTTTACCGGCTACCTTACCCTCCAAACCTGAACACGACAGTGAAAAGCACTGACGATATTGCGGCAGGAATAGGTAAGGTGTTGGTACCAGACCCGGGCGAGACAATGCAGAACTCTACCACCTAGTAGCCACGGTGTTAATGACTCGTGTAGCCAATCGGACGCCTTTTGTGCCCTGCCTGGCAGAACAGCAGTTGGGCCATTCTCCAAAGGAACCTAGGACCAACACGGGGAAAACCTATTCGAGGATACGGGCGTAAAGATGCATCATAAAAGTTTTTAGCAAATCACACGAAAACAACTTAATTTAACTTCTAGATCATCACATACATGTTTGGTAAATTTAATCCAAATCGGTGCAGCTGTTTTGCGTGAAAGAGTAACAAAGATCCATCCATCCGTCCAAACAGCCAAACTTTCGCATTTATAATCTACTAGCTGCAGCGTGCAGCCCGCTGCATTATAAAAGTTTTTATCGAATCCCACGGGATCACCTAACTTTTCCGGGATAAAAATAGCCTATGTGTTATTCTGGGTCTTCAGCTATCTACATACCAAATTTCGTCGTAATCGGTTCAGTAGTATTTGCGTGAAACAAACATCCATACATACATACTCACAAAGTTTCGCATTTATAATACATGGGGCACACTAAAAGTTTTGCACTTCTAGCTAATCGGAACTATTTTAATTTCGAATGTTATATTTTTAAAACGTTGCAACCTTATTAGTAATAAAAAAAACAATTGGCGGAAAATGATTTGTCAATTGTTTTTTATCACACATCAAAGTTCTACGTACGCAACGAAAATTGAATTGAGTCGAAAAGATTTTAGAGCGATGATTTTTTATGATTTTAAAAGTTCTTATTCTCCGCAAGACTGCCGCTCGTCTTCAAAATGCATTTGGGAGAGAATCACCTTGTTTGAGCACCCTGAGGCGATGGTTTGCTGAATTTGAGAGACGTCGAGATCTTTACATGACGAATTTCGTGAAGGGTGGCCTTCAACTGCCGTCAACGAAAATAATGTGGCTACTGTTAAGCGGCTAATTGAAGAAAACCCCCGGATTACCTATGTGACAGTTCGAGGACTATTGGGGATCGGTATGAGCCAAATTCAGAAAATTTTACACGAAGAATTGAAAGTTCGGAAACTTTGTTGTCGTTGGATCCCTCATGAACTGACAGCGGAGCAGAAGCGGGCTCGCGTGGAATGGTGCTCACAGATCCTACTGAAGTACGACCACGGACATTCTAATGCTGTTTATGACATTGTCACAGGAGACGAAACGTGGATTTATTGTTTTGAACCCGAAAAAAAACCAGTAATCTTGTGAATGGGTGTTTGAAAATGAGAACAGGCCAACAAAAGTGTGACAGGCGAGAAACGTTGGTAAAAAATGATCGCTTTTTTTTCTCAGCTACGTGTTCCATCTGTACAATTCCACTTGAAGATCAAAAGAGTGTTAATGCCGAGTGGTATTCTACCATTTGCTTACCCAGGGTGTTAGAAAAAGTTCGCGAAAGACGACCCAAAAGCCGCACTCTCCTACACCATGATAATGCTACTTCACACACGGCCAACAAAACAAAGTCATTTTTAGCTTCCGAAAAAGTACATTCGTCACTCATCCTGCGCATAGCCCCGACCTAGCACCCTGTGATTTCTGTATTTTCCCCAAAATCAAAGATTTGATGAGAGGTTTTACTTTTACCAACTCCGAAGAGGCAGTGATAGCGTTCAATAAGCACGTAGAAAACATGCCTTTAGATCTGTGGTCCTCCTGTTTTAAAAAACGGTTCGATCCCATGAAAAAATGTTTAAAATGTAAAGGAGATTATTTTGAAAAGCAATAAACATAATATTTTGGTTATAACATGTTGTTTTTTTAAGTTACGCAAAACTTATAGTGAGAACTACGTATTAGTAGGATACATCTTCTATACAAATAAATAAAATTGGAGTGTCTGTTTGTAATATTAAAATAACCGCATTTTACTAAATGCATATGCATATTTTTTCAATTTTTGTATGTCTGTCTGTTTGTTCCAGCTTATCTCGGGAACAGCTGGACCGATTTTGACGGGATTTTCACTAGCAGATAGCTGATGTAATAGAGAGTAACTTAGGCTACTTTTTTTTCGAAATTTTTCCACGCGGGTGAAGTCGCGCGCTCAGCTAGTTATTTTAATATAGATTAATAAATAAGATAGAATTAGTAGGAAGGATAGATAGATGTATTTATTTTTAAACGTTTTCTAGTTAAGGAATCCCGTCATGCCTTACAAGAAGGAAAAGTGCTTGTTTTATGGTTAAACATGTGAAAACGCTGGTTAGTTGTATATATTTATAGCAACTAGTTTTTGTACACCTTCATACCATATGAACGCTTTCTAAAGGCATCGCTTTTCACTGCGTTCCGGAATAAAACGGGATTATAAATTCAATGTTCATTATTTATATTAAAAATGCGAGTCTGTTTTTTATATCATAAGATAACAAGCAAGCACATAGTTCTCCTGATGAAAACAGACAATCATTGTCTGTAAAGATCAAATATGTTAATGGTGCGTTGCTATCCGTGTGGTGGTTTCTTTGCCACATGCATAAGTTTACCTGCTACCCTACCCTCCAAACCGGAACGCGAGTAGAGACTAAAGTACTGAAAGTCGTAAAAATTGGTAAGGAGCGTGTCGGGCCACGCACAATGTAGTTGCCCATCACAAAAATGCGGACTAGGAACAGGTATGTTATTGTTTCATACTATGAACATTTAACATTTTAAACGTTAATGACGGATATATCCGCACCACAGATTCTCCGGCTACGAAATTCTTCAAGTACATTTTATAAGTTGGTCGACTATTACTCAAAAACTTGTAAAGCCTTCTAAGCCGTGATAGTTTTCCTTTTAATTATTTCAATTTCAACTACCGTGATTTTTTTCTCACCCTCAAAACCAACCGTTTAGCTGGCAGCAGCACTTGACTAACAAATAAATAAATAATAATAAATAAATAAATATTCACGGGACAAATTACACTGACTGATCTAACCCCAAAGTAAGCAAATTATTTGCTTGTGTTATGGGTGTTAGTCAACGATAATAATACATAGAAATACATATATAAATACTTTTACATACATAATAAACACCCAAACCCGGAAATACAAACATTTATGCTCATCACACAAATGCTTGTCCCCGTCGGGGATCGAACCCGAGCCCCGTTGCTTGCATAGTCAGGTTTGCTAACCACTCGACCAAATATTAGCACTTTAAAGCTTAATACTTGACATTCGAACCCTTTATCGAAAAAGTTGTTTTCACGAACCTACAATATTTTTTAAAAACCTACCCAACGATATCCCACAATATGGCGTACACGAGAAAAAAATTAACATCCCCATTTTATATGTAGAAGAGCTACCTTAAAAAATATTTTTCAAGATTTTTATATTACCAATATTATGTAGGTATATTTATGCCAAAATACAGCTTTCTAGTAGAAAGGGTCTCTGAGCTATAGTACGGACGGACGGATGGACATAGCGAAACTATAAGGGCTCCTAGTTTACTTCAGAACCATAAAAAGGGTTCAAGTGTACGAATTTTGCTTCACGTATTATGTATACATACAATGAAATCGTAGGAAAGTCAAAACTGTACATTAAATATTTTTTTAAAAGAATACTTGGGGCGTGATCTAATATCGATATCAAAGCCAAAAATATAGTTTTTAGAATTTTTGTCTGTTTGTCTGTATGTGTGTCCGGAGTAAACTCAAAAAGTACTGCATGGATTTACTTCAAATTTTGCATAAATATTACTAATAGGTCGGGTCAACATATAGGCTACATATTATCACGCTATCACTTACGGGGGAGGAGCTGTGCGGAGTAAACGAACTCCGCGCGGACGAACGCGTGGGCAACAGCTAGTATAAAATAAAACTTTTTATTTTAGTCAAGACGTCGACTCGCACTTAGTGTTTTTCGTAAACAAACTTTATAGGTGTTAATAAATCATATAAATTTATAGTAAAAACTATAAACCTGTTTCCAGGGACCAAGCTAAATAATTGTATAAATATATTCAAAACCTTGAATATAAACTTATGTAAATTATAAGCTAATATTATAACTTATAACATAAAAGCTCCACGTTACGGCTCGTGGTTATTCCCATAAGAGTGTGAGAATGAAAGGCAATTCCAAGCTTGGGAAATATTCTGCCCTTTCACGTTAAGTTAATGAACTCCGAGTAAGTAATTATGGATATTTTTATTGCGTAATTTAGTTATGAAACAATTACATTTAATTATACCTTAGAACAGAAAAAATATTTTTGATAGGACAAAATTTGTGCTTACGGGCCTAGTTGCATGGCATTTGTTAACGTATTTCTGTTGATAGCAGACAAACCAGCAGCTTCAGAATTTTATATCCATTCCAATAAATATACATACATACATATAATATAGCTACTAGCATTTATGATTTTATCCTTTTATACTGTCTCCTGCTGAAATGGGAGGGCTGACTGGGCGTATTTTCCTACTCCTGCGATTATTTTCGTTACAGGTTTCAGGACAGATTAGCTTTTTCTCAAGGCGGCCTGGGCCCGCAACTCAGTAGCCATCATTCATCAAACAGTTGCTGCTGTTGATTCTGATTTACAGAAGTTACAGTAGTAGGAACGAGAGGCGGGCGTATTCCCCTCAAAAATATAGCTACTTCAATACATTTTCGCCGTGTTGGTCCCGGCCTCCTTTGAAGAATAGGCCAACTACCGTTCTGCCAGGCAGGTTGTAAAAGGCGACCGATTGGCTATCGAGTCACTACCATCGTGGCTACTAGGTGGTAGAGTTCTGCATTGTCTCGCCCGGGTCTGGTACCACCGCCTTACCTATTCCTGCCGCAATAGCGTCAGTGCTTGTCGTTGTGTTCCGGTTTGGAGGATAAGGTAGCCGGTAAACTTATGCATGTGGCATTAGACCTCGCCACAAGATAGCAACGCACCATTAACATCTTTGGTGTCTATAGGCGATGGTTGACTCTTTCCATCAGGAGACATCTGCTTGTTTGCTATCTTATGATATAAAAACAAAAAAAATACATGTAAAAATTTAATTTCTAATCCCCACAAAAATCAAGGTGGCAGCAGCAGCTTAAAGCCTGGTGGTGTTGTGTTTACAACCCCGTGCCTTGGATGAGCGCATAAAAGTTTTGGTCACGGTTAATGCGGTAAATACGCCATAGACACCAGGTCAGCAGAATGGGGATTAACACATATCTCGCCAACCGACAAATCGTGGGTGATCGATGCTTAAAGTTTGATTTACTGTGCATAATTTTGTCTATAGGCGATGGTTTTCTCTTTCCATCAGGAGAGCCATCTGCTTGTTTTTTGTCACATTATATATAAAAAATTAAATACATATAACAGTATATCCCGTTAGCAGTGGTAGGTAGGTGATATTAAAGGGATAGGCTGAATGGTCCTTTTAAAGAATAGACTACATGCCTTTCCACCGGGCAGTATGTAAAATACGGACAAAAATATAAGTACCACTACCTTCGTGGCCACTGACCACTAGGCAGTAGAGTTCTGCAACATCTCGCTAAATTGTTACAACTTTTCGCCATCGACCTTACATTTTCTATCGTAAAAGTGTTAATGTTTGTTACTTGAATTCCGGTTTGGAAGATAAGGTAAGGTAATGCAAGTTTTGACGCCATTGCGACAGAAATAGGTAAGCCAATGGTACTAGGCCCGCGCGAGTTGTCACGATGATAGTGACACCTATAACCAATTTTTTGTCTTTTACGAACTGTCTGGTAGAACGGCAAATGGCCTATTCTTAAAGGGAGCTCGGACCAACACGGAGAAAACGATGGTAGGCATGCTCGAACGGCAGGTCTTCTCGCAGACCCTCGAAATGCTCGATTTCCACTTTACGTGTAGGACAAAGTAACCCTTGAAGTATAATAATAATAATTAACAAGCTATTGTGAGAAAATTAAGTTGTTTTGAAATTGAATAATAACAATTTAAAAATCTACTAATTTTTTTTATATCATAAGATAGCAAACAAGCAGATGGGTCTCCTGATGGAAAGAGTCAACCATCGCCTATATCCCAAATGTGTTAATGGTGCGTTGCTATCTTGTGGCGAGGTCTAATGCCACATGCATAAGTTTACCGGCTACCTTACCCTCCAAACCGGAACACGACAGCGACAAGCACTGACGCTATTGCGGCAGGAATAGGTAAGGCGGTACCAGACCCGGGCGAGACAATGCAGAACTCTACCACCTAGTGGCCACGATGGTAGTGACTCGCATAGCCAATCGGTCGCCTTTTACGACCTGCCTGGCAGAACGGCAGTTGGTCTATTCTTCAACGGAGCCCGGAACCAACACGGGGAAAATTAAACTAATTCCGAATCTTTCAAAAAAAATCATCGATTGTGTAGTACAAAAGTTTTTTCGTATTTTTTCATAAAATAATTAAGCGATTAAAGCAAAAAAATAATTATTTTTATTAATCAAATATTTTTCCTTTACCGAATTAAAATGTTTGAAGCTCCCTAACTTTATTAGTTACCCGATTCGAGATTTTTTTGAAGATAGAAAAGATTTACGTCTCGTCAAAACGAAGCTGTTCATAAAAAAAGTTTGTTTCTGGGACCACGGTCTAAACGTATCCTACGTTTGATCACGTACAAGCGTAGGCATTGCAGCCTTTATACCTGTGCAATTATATTTTGTCGAAATTCAAACAAATAGTTATTAAAGGTTTCCTACACACTGGCGCTTCATAACTCCTACGACTAACTGCGGCAACAATTACTAAAGAGGATACTTCTTATTGTAATGCGCCTACTCCATGTCAATTAATTACTTGTTCGTCAAGGATTTTTTGTTGGATTCTATAGTAGTAATAACTACAGCGTCTGTAACACTTGTTCGACTTAAATCGCGCGTGCATAATTAGTAATTACATATTGCTTACAGATGTTGATCGATTTGAAATATTTGACAAAATATGTTTTTGTTGGAGTATTAAATGTATACGCCTTTTAATAAAGGTTTAGTAAATAAAAAAAATGATAAAATCATCACATTGGCACCGTGGGAGATAGGCAATATGGCACTGCACACATACTGCAGACAGTCCGGTTCAACTTGATTCATGGCAAAACCGGTAGTGATCCTCTCTGGCGTATTGTATCTTAATATATATCTACCTTTTTGCGATATTTGGGACTAACAGCCACGCGAAGCAGTCATGATAAATAAAAAAACATCAGAATAAAGTAGGTAAACATTTTTAAAATCTTGCTCAATTTTTAAATATAACAAATACAAGTATATTTATCATACAACAACAAATAAATACATGAATACAGATTCCTAACTTTTTGTTTTATATTGCATATACAAACTTTAAACTATGCACTGCTCGCTAACTCAAAATATGTCAGCACTTATATGTGCGGAAAATATCTGCTCATCGTTTTTGTATACATGAACTAAAAATGTATTAGAATGTCAATGGAAATAAACCATTCACATTCTAATACTGTTTACAATCTGAAGTGCTTGACCTCATTAACCCCTAAATCCGTATGCGAAGCTGGATTACTTGTAAATTAGCTTGTTAAAAATACTAGTTTAACATATAAATACCTACATAAGCCTAATTTGCAAAATCCCATTCCACTTTATTATTATTCTTCTTTTATTATCCAATATCTTATCGAAATGATGAATGTCTATTCATCATTAAGGTTACAGTTACTTGGAACCACAATTTTAGGACTAAATACTTTTTAAGTACAACATATCAAAGAGCAAACTTAACTGATAGCGATAGTTTCTGATAGAAAACGTTACAAATGCGTTGTCGATATCCGCGTGAAAAATTTGTTAAGTCACAAGTTTAAGTTTTACAGTTAATTAAGCCTTCCTGCAATGACAGGGTTGTGGAAAGCACTAGCGTTATGGCAGCAAGAAAAGACGTTGCATTGGTACCAAACACGCGAGAGAAGTTTTAAAAATTTGCAATTTCTATGAAATTAACTTCTGACTGAATTCATAATCATGATTCAAACTTGACACTACAGTCGAGACGCACGTATGCAGACGCTCAGTGGCCATATTAATGCAAATTACAATTTACAATTCTTTATCGTGTATAGCTTGGCACGCCCATACACACCTTGTTAGAGCTTGATATTTAAACACAACACTGATAATTGAACATTGATTACTAGTCATTACGATGGTTCGATTTTAGGTCAAATTCATTTATTGTGCTTGATCGTGTAGGGCGCCAGTAACAATGACATACTATATAATATAGTATCTAATTGTTATATAATACATATATACACTCGTTTTGAAAAGGATTTTTTTTTCTTTCATAGTATAGCAAATTATCAAATGGTTCTCCTAATGAAAAAAGATAACTATCGCCCAAAGACAACAAAGATGTTAATGATGCGTTGCTTTTCGTGTGAGGGAATGGAATACGCATGCATAATTTTAGCGTCTGTCTTACCCTCCAAACTGGAAACCTACAGCATTGGCGCTACTTTGACAGGAAAGGATAATGCGGTAGTACCAAACCCGGACGAGACGTTGCAGAAATCAGAACACTATCAGCTAATTAGAAAATTAAATGTCATTCATTTATCATTCTGCCAGATAGTTTCTAAAAGACAAAGAATTGGTCATACGTGTCACTAGCATTGTGATTTGTGACTAATAGGTAGTAAGGTGCCGCGACGAGTCGTCCGGGTTTGGTACAACTGCCTCATCAATTCCTTCAAGCTTAAATTCTTATCTATCGGTGTTCCAGTTTAAGGGTTAGATAACCGGTGGACTTGTGTATGTGGCATTACTATCTTACCCTACGCGTAACGACCTACCTGCCACTAATATCTTTGGTGTTTATAGGCGATGGCTATCTCTTTCCATAAGAAGAGTATCTGCATGCAAACAAGCATGCATGCATGCATGCATACAAAAGAAATATTTCTGGGATCTAGTTACATGGCGAGTACTATACAAGTTTGTATGTATTAGTATAAATAGTTTAAATCTTGAGACATGAACTGCAGTCTAAAGGACAGCATCCTTTTTGTTAAATAATCATTACATACTTGAAACTTCTTAAGTGGTTTCCTTTTGACGAATCTATCAAACTTTGTCTCTATGCCTTTTTTCGAAAGTACTGTGAAACATAATCTCGTGATAACGTTATATTCAACCTATTGGTCTGAACCGACGCAGCAGGGTATTAGACACCCTGATTTTTAAATAATGTTAATTATTATTATTAAACTATAAAGCAAAAGTGAACTATGTATGTATTAATTACTGTCCCAACCAAAAATGTCTAAATATGGCATGTTCGCGATAGACAAGCTCATCGGTGCAGTGTTTTTGTCGGACAAAACATTTTCGAGTTACTTAATAACTTGTAAATGCATCTATCGAATGAAAAAAACACATGTATTCGGCGTATATTGACGAAAAACCACTTCCGGAAAAAAGTGTAAGTAACTTTTTTGTATCTACGAGTAGGTATATTACAATTAAGTACCTATTGATCATTTAACAAAAAGGGTGGTTTCTCGTGGACTACTGATGATTCGCATATTTCATAATACAGCTAGACAGTTTACGCATTTTTTGTATAATTTTAAGTCATTTTTATAAAAAGAATTTATAAAATCACTTATTATGAAAATGACTTAACTTTTAATCTATACACAGATAAATAATTACCAGAATATAAAAACAAAGTGTTATATCAAAACTTTACGGTTTTTAACAAAACATGTTTATTTAAAACTCCTAAAAAGCTATACCGGTTTGTAAAATGTAATCTTATGCTAATCTAGACTTCAAGTTATCCCAAGTTCGTGACTTACAAGATGATGTCATGCTTAAACTAAAATGGAATGTCGTTTATATATTCATTTTATTATTAAAAAGTTTAACACTCAGCTTATTTAAATAGCTATCTGGGCGACCGAGCTGTACAAGGTCTTTTTTTGTTAAAATCGTGTTTTTTTTTTGAAGATACTAATTAAATACTGATTAGATATGAATGAGCAAAATCTACATATATGAAAAAAAAACAATCTAAGTTAAAACCTTTTCCAATAAGTAAAATAAGCGTAAACATACACATAACATGTATTCTAGTATATAAATCTATAGTGTCTGTCTGGACCTTTAATTATTTTTGAAGTGAAACCTTCTTTATGCGCATTGGATATTTTTTAAGATTGGAAAAAGCCATTGAATTCGTGACATAATTATGATGTAACCGACCAACACCGCTGTGTTATAACTTATAAGTACGTATGGAAAAAAACTGGTAGCAAGTGGGAAGGTAGCGAGAACATAGCGGGAAAGAAAGTAGGGTAAAGGAAGATAGGGCGAAAGTATTGAAAGGTAGGGGAAAGGATTCCCTAATCGAATTAAATAAAATTGTTTTTCGCTTTTGTCAGCCCTCCCGCAATACCACTGTTTTTTTTGTAAGAGTTCCGTACCTAAAAGGTAAAAACGGGACCCTATTACTAAGCCTGCGCTGTCGGTCTGTCGTAAACCGTGATAGTCATGTCTAGAAACCAGAAATGTTCACAAATTATGTATTTCCGTGCCGCTATAACAACAAATACTAAAAATACAAAAAAAAAACTAAAAACGTGATTTCCTTTTATAGATGACTAGCTGTGCCCGCGACTTCGTTCGCGTGAAAAAAATTCTAAAATAAAAACCCGCATAGTTCCCGTTCCCGTGGGATTTCCGGGATAAGAACCACCCTATGTCCTTTCTGGGTCTCAAACTATATTTGTACCAAATTTTATCCAAATCGGTTCAGCGGTTTAGCTGTGAAAGCGTAACAGACAGACAGACAGAGTTACTTTCGCATTTATAATATTAGTATGGATGGTACGGAACCCTCGTACGCGAGTCCGACTCGCACTTGGCCGGTTTTTAAATTTCGTGAAAAATATTCATATTATTGTATCAATTTTACCATTTTTGTCTATCTGTCTGTTTGAAGTATAAGCGTGTAACATAGGTAATTCACCATGAATATCTTTAGTGTTCTAAGCGATGTAGGAAGAGAAATTTGCTTATTTGTTCACTCTATGATATAAAAAAGCAACATCATAAAATTTATTTTGACCTATACCTAGACCAATATTTATGTACCTACTAGCTTGTTACCCGCGGTTTCGTACGCGCATATTTACTTTACAACTTATTTAACCTTTCTTTATAAACTACTTCCCTTATTTTACTCCCTTAGAGTTCGAATTTTAAAAAAACGCTTAAACATGTAATTCATTATTTTTTGTACTCAATTCATACGAAATTTCATGCAAATATGGACAGGGAATAAAAAGTTTCATACAAACTTATCCCCTATTTCACCCACTTTGATTTTAGAAAAAATCTTCCTTAGTGGATGGATGCCTACATCATAAGAGAAATACGTGTGCGAAATTTCAAGTTTCTAGCCCAAAGGGTTTGTCCTGTGCGTTGATACCTCAGTCAGTCATTTTTGCCCTTTATATTTAGGTATTTAACAATATCAATGTTAAATAAATACAGTCTACTAACAATTAACAACATTGTCTAGTTATAAATTATAACAAAGCGTTGAATGTTAGGATTATAATTAATGTAAACAAGTATCGACAAACAATGCCTAATTGATACAGCTTATTATTTGACATACAATCATTCTTGTTCTTGTATATATTTTCTTCTTATCTTTATATATACGTGCATACATATCTTCATGTCAAATCCATACTAATATTATAAATGCGAAAGTAACTCTGTCTGTCTGTCTGTCTATTACGCTTTCACGGCTAAACCACTGAACCGATTTGGATAAAATTTGGTACAAATATAGCTTGAGACCCAAGAAAGGACATAGGATAGTTCTTATCCCGGAAATCCCACGGGAACCGGACCTATGCGGGTTTTAGTTTTTATTTTAGAATTTTTTCCACGCGAACGAAGTCGCGGGCACAGCTAGTTCTATATAAAGTAGACAGAGCGTATGGAGCATACGTATCATCAATACTAGATGGTAGAGTTCCGCAACCTCTCGTCCGGATATATAGTACCACCACCCTACCTATTCCTCCCGTAATAACGTTAATGCTTGTCATTTTCGTGTTCCGGTTCGGAGGGTAAGGTAGCCGGTAAGTTTATGCATGTAGCATTTTACGCATCATTAACATCTTGGGTGTCTATAGGTGATGTTCGTCTCTTTCCACCAACGGTGGAGTTTCCACCACCACCATTTCTATGTTAATTAATTATAATAAATAATAATAATAAATATTCACGGGACAAATCACACTTACTGATCTAACCCCAAAGTAAGCAAATTATTTGCTTGTGTTATGGGTGTTAGTCAACGATACTAATACATAGAAATACATATATAAATACTAGAATATATTTAATAAATACCCAAACCTGGAAATACAAACATTATGCTCATCACACAAATGCTTGTCCCCGTCGGGCATCGAGTCGAGCCCCGCCCCGTCGATTGCGTAGTCAGGGTCGCTAACCACTCGACCAATGGGGCGGTCATCTTTATTATACAACTTGTATTTAAAAAATGACAGTATGCCCTTTTTCCGTGCGGTGGCAATAGAGCACGAAGCAGGCAATAGGTACATAGTTAGTGATACCTGGTAAAACCCGTGAAACAGTATAAATGGTTTAATTTAAAGTAACCAAGTGAACAGTTGTTAAAACAGTAATTTCCTTGGCCGCATTCAATATTCTCAATGTGCCCCACTTACAGTATTGATACAGTGTGAATGTGGCCCCCGAAGCGCCATGTGTTATTGGAATCGCGACTGCCTCAATTTCACCGACCGGTCTCGCCGTTCTGAATACTTTGGGGTCATGTTTGAATCTTAGTTATTTTGCGGTTGCCTTCAAAGATGGTTAAAAATGACTTGTTGGAGGCTTAAAGGGAAATTTCAAGTTCAAGTTCCATGTAAAACTTTGTTAAACAACCGTTAATATATAAATTAAACATGTATCATCATGCCGGTTCCCTTACGACATGGTACAGTGGAACGAAACGTCAGTCAGACAGTCAAATTCACCACGATTAACCAGTTTATCAGCTGACAAAATAGATGTTGAATCCTATTTCATAACCGCCAAATTTTATTCCCAATAACAGGAAAAAGTTAATGTGCATTTCCGAGGCAAGTGACTTATATGATTTTCCTACACAGAAAAATGTACCCCGTAACATTTTTCCCTATATGGAATCGATCCCAAGACCCCATAATCTAAGCCGAAGAGGCTTTACCACTAGACCAACTAAAAAGTCCAAAAGAAATAATTTGCTTACTTTGGAGTTAGATCAGTAAGTGTAATTTGTCCCGTGAATATTTATTATTATTATTATTTTTTTTTTAATTTCGGAATCACGCTGTTCCTGCCGAATTGTGAATCCCAGAATTAGAACACGTACGATATTACAAGCTCTATAAGTTATGTCTACAAAAATATTTCATTGCGTTAACAAGTTACCATATTTTAACATCTCAGAATAACATATTATATAGTATTAGCATATTATGTTGTTTGATTGTAAAAATTACACATGGAGAGGTCATATTGCACGAATATTATATAATGGAGAAAATTCATAAGTAAATATGACATCTTTGTTAAGTAAAAAATTGGCCAAGCGTGACGCGTGTGCGATACGGTTGATGATATATTGTTACTTTTGAACGACGAACGTTATTATAGTATTTAATTTATCACAACATATTAAATAACAATATCTGGTTGACCGAGCTTTGCTCGGTATTTCACATATTTTTGGGACCGATCTTTTATTGGACCTTGAACCTTGATAAATCGATTCCTATAGAATATATAAAAAAAATTTCTGTACCTGGTTGACCGAGCTTTGCTCGGTTTTTCACCTACCCATATCTTGGGAACCGAGCTTTTCTTGGACCTGGAACATTGATAAATCGATTCCTTGACCCGAAAAACCCCTAATTTGTGACTTTCATGAAAATCGTTGGAGCCGATTCCGATATTCCAATTATATATATACAAGAATTGCTCGTTTAAAGGTATTATTATTATTATTAGATAACTCTGGACATTTAAAAACTTTTAAATTTTTAATGGCTTTTAAAAATATATGTGCATTACAATATTTAATACAAATCATACTATTTAGTTCATCATAACATCTATATATTAATACGTGAAGGGAAAACTTTGGATCCCTTTTTAAGACAATTTCGCCAATGGTGAAGTATGAAATTTGGCATAGTTCAAGTTTATGTTGTGGAGAACTGAAGAACGTTAATATTTTTTAATAAAAAACATTGGAAATACATTAAATTAATAAAAATAAACATTACACACACTACATTCATGTGACATATATGATATTATTCACACTATTTTTTTACGAATGTCAATTGTCAACCTTAAAAGACATTTTACCGTATAGTTTATGGTCGAATTTCGGGCACAGGCGATCACTAGTATTAATTAAAAGCTCAAAGTGACGTCTGACATCTATAATTAAATATGTATATTGAACTTTTAAATCATGTTTGAATATGATTTCCTAATCAACTGTCTTACAGCTAGGGATCTCGTAAAAGGCCAGAAAAGGCTAACTGCGCTTTCGCGACTACTAAGTGGTAGAGTTGACCAACGTCTCCGCGGGTTTTGGTGGCACCGCTTTACCTTAATGAACGATAACTTGTCATTTTAAAGAATACCTTCATCCACAGAGATCATATATAGCCTTCACCCTTATAAACTGGTATAAAAGTTATTGCAATCACAATTCATACTAATATTATAAATGCGAAAGTCTGTTTGTCTGTTACGCTTTCACGGTTAAACCATTTAACAGAAATTTGATGAAATTTGGTTATGGAGTAGTTGAAGACCCCCGAGATTTTGATGAAATTTGGTTATGGCATAGTTGAAAACCCCCGGTCACACATAGGCTACTTTCTACAAGTATATAAAAATAACCCCTAAGGAGGTAAAATAGAGGACGAAAAATTATATCGAAAGTTAAATTAAGTACATGTACTATCCTACTGACAACTCGCGGGCGAATCTACGCGGGTCAATTAATACAAATAAATTTAATTTATTTGACTTTCCTTCACTTATTTCAGTATACAGATAATTTATTTTGATTTGTATGTCTAAATGTTTATTTCTCAATCACAACAAAAGGACTGGACGGAATCAAGTGAAATTTGGAATATAAGTAGTCTATATCCAGACTTAACACTTAGGCTACACAATCTACACTTGTATTATGAGAAACGAGGATTTATATATTTATTTGTAGTAAATACGGCAGACATCAAGACTTTATTTTTTAGGTTATTAAGCTATTAGATTACGCGGTTAGAATGTTACGCTGTTCAGGATACATAAACACATACATAACACATTATATATTTTATTACCCGAATCAGCAAAAGCAATTATAATTTTTGGGTTAAGCGAGCAAAAACACGGATTTTTAGATCAGATGTGCCTATTCATAGAGAGACGAGAATAGAGGTTTTTTCATTGACCATTTGAACTCTAAAATCGCCAGGAGCTCAGTTTCTCTTAATTTTCCTCGCATTATATGAATATTCCATTAGTTACGCGACACCCACAACGATGTGTGCGATGAGCGATGTTTGCGGTGAAAGTAAAAACATTAACGGTAAGATGCACGGCTACTGACATGAATAACCATATCCAATTATTGTTAACCACATGTTTGTTTGGTACACGCCTCTGTCTTGCTTCTGTCCTTCGTTTTTTAGGGTTCCGAAGTAAACTAGGAACCCTTATAGTTTCGCTATGTCCGTCCGTCCGTCCGTCCGTCCGTTCGTCCGTTCGTCCGTCCGTCCGCACGATAGCTCAGAGATCCTTAGTACTAGAAAGCTGTTATTTGGCATGAATGTACATATTAGTCACGCCAACAAAGTGGTGACATTAAATCTTGAAAAATATTTTTTTTCTGGGTAGCTCCCCTACGTTTAAAGTGGGACTGGTCATTTTTTCTCACGTACCCCACAGTGTAGGGTATCGTTGGATAGGTTTTTAAAAAATATTGTAGGTTTGTCAAAACAAGTTTTCAATTCAGGGACTCGTTTGTAAAATATTAAGCTTTAAAGTGCTAATTTTAGTTAAAGAGTCAAGTATCCGGGGAAACACTTCTGCTGACTAACGGTAAATAGTTTGTTTTCAAATCATGGTAGTAGTAAAGTTGAAAGGAAAATTATCACAGTTTAGAATGCTTTACAAGTTTTTGAGTAATAGTCGACCAACTTATAAAATGTACTTAGAGAAGTTTTTATAGGTGGTGAACCTGTGGTGCAGATATATATATATATATATATATATATATATATATATATATATATATATATATATATATATATATTGTTATTGAAGTTGAATAGGTTAAATGTTCATGGTATGAAACAATAAAAGCCCTCTTCTTAGTCCACATTATTGTGATGGGCAACTTCGGAACCCTACATTGCGCGTGGCCCGACACGCACTTTACCAATGACCAATATGTATATTAGTCACACCAACAAAGAGGTAAAATAAAATCTTGAAAATATATTTTTTTAAGTGGAAGTTAATTTTTTAAATGTAAGTGGGGAAGTTAATTTTTTACATGTAAGTGGGGAAGTTAATTTTTTACATGTAAGTGGGGAAGTAATTTTTTTCTCGTATCTTAATCTCTAAGTTCTATCTCTAAATCTACATCTAAGTTTTTAAAACATATTATAGGCTTGGGACATTAATTTTTCGATTCCCTTTATCATTATTTTGTGAAATACATACAAAAAACTTTAAAAAAGAAGCATTTGACCATTAATAAAAAATCAGTCTACTTAGTCCGCATGATTGTAAAATAAAGTAGCATATGTTTAGTCTAGGTCTTCAACTATCTCAGTGGCAAATTACACCTAAACAGATTAAACAGTATAGCCGTGAAAATGTAACAGACAAACAAACAGACTTTCACATTTATAATGTTATTATGGATTATAGCACCCGTAACGGTTATCCATTCTATCCATACTAATATTATAAATGCGAAAGTAACTCTGTCTGTCTGTTACGCTTTCACAGCTAAACCGCTGAACCGATTTGGATAAAATTTGGTACAAATATAGTTTGAGACCCAAGAAAGGACATAGGGTAGTTCTTGTCCCGGAAATCCCACGGGAACGGGAACTATGCGGGTTTTTATTTTAGAATTTTTTCACGCGAACGAAGTCGCGGGCACAGCTAGTAATTTATAATTTAATATTTGCCCCGCTCCGTTTCCCTTTAGAAATTAAAAACGCACTACCTCAATTTTCGCTAAAACGAATGCTTCTTCGACAATGCCTACTATAACTTTTAAATTTTAAATGACGTTACAATTTTTATTAAGATCTCGGATTTAAAAAAACTCGCTTTCTAGTTTCGTTTTATATGTTTTCTTTTTTCTTCTCTTTCTTTTGAAATGGTTAGTTTTAAGTATTGGAATCCTAACTGATATTTTATATTTAGTTTTTTTTTACGGAATGTCTATTAGTAAGTAGGTCTTTACTCTTTTCTTCTAAAGCGGGGAATTCACTAGACGGACACGCCCGTGGGCAAGCCTGCGGACATACCTGACGAACTTTCCTACTATAGGCCGGAAGGCTCGCGTTGGTAATACACTTGACAGAAATTGCACACACCTATAGTAGCAAACCGTCGGGCATATCTGCGGGCTTGCCTGCGGGCATGTCCTTCTAGTGAATGCCCCGCTTAAAGGGGTACGGGGGATGAACACGGATTTTTCTAAAATATGGTGTAGACACATAAATAAATTTAATTGAAAAGCTCATCTGCGGTCTAGTGGTCCGATGTCGGTGTTGACCACATACGGTCCCGGGTTCGATTCCCGGGTCGGACAATTCGAAAATGTATTTTTTCAGTTTTCTGATAAAAAAACAACGTTACCCGAGATTAGATAAGTGCCCGGTTGACGATACGATTGCCATCTCTCATTGAGGGACTAAGTAGCTTCGGCTAATCGTGTGTGCACTGGTTGTACCTCTGCCTACTTATTCTGGGATACGGGCGTGAAGATACTACTACTTTCTCAACAATTTAATTAACCTACTTTGAAGCTAAAGCTAAACATTATGAAACATATCAAACTTCAAAACAGTATTATATGAGTCAAAACAAGATTACCACTGCAACCTAATGTAAGATTGAAACCGTAGTTTCGCACGCAATGTTTTTTATGTCTGCTTTACGAAACATCCAGTCATGGATAGAACACAAGTCATGTTATATATTAGCAATTATAACCATGATAGCGTTTTGCGATTGGTTTCAATAGTTCATTGTCTTTTATACTAAAGGTTTTGGCCTCATTTATCTATTAAATACATACATAGCTTCATGTCAAATTCTTTACAGGGTAGGTTTTTTATATTATAAGATGGCAAACAAGCAGATGGGTCTACTGATGGAAAGAGTCAACCATCGCCTATAGTCATCAAAGGTGTTAATGGTGTTGCTATCTTGTGGCGAGGTCTAAAGCCACATAAGTTTACCGGTTACCTTACCCTCCAAACCGGAACACGACAGTGACAAGCACTGACACTATTGCGGCAGGAATAGGTAAGGCGTTGGTACCAGACCCGGGCGAGACAATGCAGAACTCTACCACCTAGTAAAAAACTAGTAAGGTATAGAGACTTAAGACCTATAAATGGGTAAAGTATCCTAAAGTTTCTTTCGCACAATTCTATCAAACGCTATAATCTCAAAAACCTTACCGGCGCGTCTCGAGCTAGTTACCTTTTGCAGAGAGACCGAAATTTCTACGAACGATTTGCCCAACCTGGAATTCAAATCCAAGGCCTCAGGCGTCTGTGCTACGGCATTTTTAAGTCTTCAATTTTAAGAAGCAATCCCACGCGTTCATTCGTATCCTTATTGCTAAAAGACCTTATATTTCCTGTCAGACAGTTCGTAAAAAATCAACTATTCACCTTTCACCTTCACCTCAAACCTATCACTACAATCGTGACTATGGAATGGTAGAGTCCTGGGCCGCCTCACGTTTGGTTCGCCCGCCCAACCTTTCCTTGCTGCAATAGTTATCAGTGCTTATCACTATCGTGTCACAAAAATGGCCGGTAAAGTTGGTATTACATCCCCGCCAAATAGATGGCAACGCATTTAGTTTAGCTAGAATATGGTTATCTATTTTTTTCAGGAGCGACATCTGTAGTTTGCTTGAACATTTTTAAAGTTAGGTTTTCCTTTCGGTGTAAAGATGAGAAAAGGCATGCTCCGTTGGTTCGGATATGTAGAAAGAATGGTAGATGGAAGATTAACAAAGCAATATACAAAGCGAAGGTGGAAGGATTTAGGTACCGGGGAAGACCAAGACTGACGTACCATGATCAGATTGATCAAGTTCTGTCCCAAGGTGAAGTTAAGAATCTTCGCAACCGGCGTGTGTGTATGAAGAGAGTAATGAATGTGGAGGAAGTGAGGCAAGCCCGCAAGGGTCGTGATGTATGGCACTCGGTTCTCTCTGCCTACTTCTTAAGGGATCTAACGTGAAGATATGTATGTATATATGTATATGTAGGTTTTCCTTTCTCTATTATTTTACACTTCCTACCGATTTCTTTTTCTTATTTTATCATTAGATAGCAAACATCCAGACGGCTCTCCTGATGAAAAAAAGCCTACAGACACCAAACACGTTAACGATACGTTGCTATCTGAAAAAGACGAGAATCATATTGCCCCATACATAAGTTCACCGGCTATCTTAACCGTTTAAATCAGAACACGACAGTGACAAGCATTGACGTTATTTGTTGCATTCTCTATTCTGGGATAACTGTAAAATATATTATTAAATGATAAACTCTTTTGCTTTGATAATTTCCTAATCATTTTTGCGTACACGATATACTGGTGAATAAGTAAATAAATGAAGTACCACAGTCAGTTCATTTATTTGCTACCAGATGTCTGCGACTTTGTTTGCGAGAAAATAGTTTATTAACCTTAATAGAGTAATCGACATACGAGCCGTGGTATGCCGTGGTTTTAAAGCACGATGATTTAACTTGAAATTTGTTGATACCGATCTACTACCGCGTAACAGTTGTGACCTATCTTGTTAGAAATATACAACAAAATAACGAAAATCTAGTAAAAATGACCTAGAGCTTGAGTTAAAATTTATATTGAAATAAGATCGAATTAGTCAGACGCCTATTTAAACTACGAATTCAAAGTTGTTGAGCAGCGCGCCAAGCTCACTGCTGCTTGCTAAAATTGCAATGTTGCAATGATACACCGCCGAGCTTTACCGACGAATCATAAAACCACGATCTAGCTCGTCGGTCGGGGATTTTACCTATTATTTATTTTAGCTCATTAAATAACAAACGAGCAGACGGTTCGTTTATATCTTAAAATGGACTTTAATGCAAATTTCCAACTTTCCGTGTTCAAGACCTGTCCAGAGTCAGATGTATAATCAATATCTCTCAGCCAACTACTAGACTAACAAAAAACACAAATGTTGCAGAATAAATACCTTAGGAAACAGAATATTAATACTCGTATTTCACGGTCATTGATGAGCAACGCTTATTATCACACCAACGAGAATTTTGTGGTTTATATGATGACATCGCACACTGTGTCGATTGCATATCCGTGTTAATTATTCGTAGATACTGTCTTTCACAGTGTCAAAATGCGACCCGAACTTATTAATTATACTTACTACTATATTGATCAGCCATTACATTAGCAACAATTTATTAGCGACAATATATATTGCACAGAAACTACAGATCAGATCTATGGTATGATGACTCCTTAAACCAAAAAAAATAACTTATTTTTCTATTTAAAACAGATATTTAAACAGAATTCTCTTTTCTTTTCAGAATGCCAGTTATGTGATCAACAAACGATATACGAAGAGTAAAATGTCACCGGTCTGCCACAACTTTGTGCAGAATGCGTGGAAGAAAGATTTCTGTTCGAATTGTTTTAAATCACGCGAGGAACACAGCAAGCAAGAGAAAACGACCGAAGGCAGCAAATACTTAGCGACACCATTTCAAAATCGTAGCACTTTTTTCAAGAAAACTCCACCGAGTATACTTAAAGTATATCCAAAGAAAAAAGGCAACCGTAACGTACGTTTTCCTGAAGAAGTATGCAGCGTTATTGGATATGGAGGTGATGATTGGTCTGATGGAGAAGAATTTGAAGTCTCAGAAGAAAACGGCGATGAAGACGTATTTCCCGATACAGAAGAAGAAAGAGAGCTTCACAGAATAACAAAATCTAATACTGATTTTAACACCGTTAAGGCTAATCTACTTGGAGAGACGGCAGCTAAATCGTATACTTCACTGTTGTTGGGCAAAGTTCAAACTGATTCAGATGGTAAAAAGAAAACCTTATTAGTTTCAGTTACTCCATTTGGACAGGAGAATAAAAATTCTAATGTAAAAACACACATACGAAAACCAGCAGTCATAAACATAGGTGAGCCACCTAATGAAGACAAATCAAATGGTTATAAAACTAATATAATACTTTCAACTTATATGAAAGAGGAATCAGAAACAATTATTACATCAGAAGGCACGAAATCAGATGTTATTTTATGTACAGAAAAATCTTTACTCGAAGAGATTTCAGAAACTTTAAAACAAAATAGAATGGGTGGCGACACTGACCTAAATTTGGTTTCTAGAGAAAGTACCAAGCCTACGATTGTTGAAGGTAAAATGAAAGAGAGTATGCAGGATGAATGTGAAAAGAGAGACACAACTGAAACAAAAAAGAATGGTATCGTAAGAAAATCGCCACTAATTAAAACACAAGAACGCCCAAAAGTAAATCTCAGTAGATCAGAATTTAAATTCTGTAAAATTAATATAGAAAACAGTAGCGTTGACTCAGCAGTTGACACTCTTAACTCGACAACTAATAATTCTCTCACATCTGATGATGAAAGTTTTAGTGGACGGACGGATTCAGATAATGATGATAGTGGTCATTTTTCTGAAACAAATAAAATTGATGAAACTGTTAAGATAAAGGTATTTAACGAAACTGATAAAAATATAAAATTGTCGCCTATTGGACAACTAAGAAAAATGGATGGGCAGGCAAGTAGTGGCTATTCTACATTCCAAACGCCCATCATTGACATGCCAGCTATAATTCCAAGACAAACAGAAACAATATTTTCTGCAGACACAAGTCGTGAACTAGCCGGTGAACCTGATGGCAGAGCTGATCCTGATGAAATGAATGAAGCTCCGGCATTACCTAAAAGTCCCGTCCCCCCAATGGATCCGCGTCCATCATTCCTTCATGGCATGATTACTGATATAATGCCAGCGATGAAACCAGTTCCACCAGAAAAACCAAAATTACCGGTTAAACCTGTAATCAAACAAAACAAAAAGAGCACAACTACTCAACAAATTACGCAAATACATAGAAATGAAGAAGAACTAAGTCATTACAATCGTGAAGTGAAAAGCAATGAAAGTCATAATGATAAAAATGAATCTATGTATTATGCGAAACCTGTTTTAACAAAACAAGACAGTGATACATCTTTAAGTAGTTTAAGTAAGCGTAAAGCACCAACTCCGCCATTATCGCCTACAGAAGAGTATGGAAGTAACATTTATCAAAGAAATCCAAACGGTTTTGCTAAATCTGATTCACCAGTTGTAAGGGAGATGGAAAAACGAGAAAGAGCAACATCAGTATTACCAAAAGGAAAAACTAATGAAGATGACTCCAAATTTGATATGCCTGAACCAGCTCCAAGAAGAAACATTTCTTTATCACATGACAATCTACTATTGGATGACAAAAGAAAAGGCAAACTCAAGTTTTCTATAAAAAAGTTACTTCGGATCGGTTCTTCTAAAGACTTAGATAAAAGGGAAATAAACATCGCTTCTGTTACAAAAGCCACAAGCAAATGTGAAGAAATATATGATTTGACACCGAAACCAAAACCTCGTCTTGTCATCATACATCCTTTAGACATAAACGGATCAAATGTAGAAGTTGTAAAATCTAATTGTGAAATTTCACATAGTTTACGAAGACTGAGTCACGATGATGTGTCAATTTATAGTGGAACAAGTTCAATGGATGAAACACCAAAAACAGTGAATAAGCCTCCTCCTCCTCCTAGAATATCTAGTGAAGAGTACAAAACGATATCCAATGTGCCTAAACCAGCAAGACCACCGCCTCCCAAGTCAGTTGCTTTGCAGAAAAAACAAAAACAACAGGCTTGGACAGCGGCACCGAAACAAGATGACAGTATTTATGCGAATTTAGGTATGTTATTTTTATTTTACATTATAAGTCTATCTACAAAACAATTATGTAACGTTTTGATTCAGTTTTAACTAGATTAAACCAGTACTACCTTAACGGAAACCGATTTCATTACGCTTTTTCTAAAAATTCATACTCTTTTAGAAATCAAAACATTTTTTCTCAACTTCATGTCTTTAATCTTTATTTTATTACTTAACTAGCTATTGCCCACGACTTCGTCAGCGCGGGATTCGTTTACTCCGCACAGCTCCTCCCCCTTAGGTGATAGCGTGATAATATGTAGCCTATTTGCTGACCCGATCTGTTAGTAATATGCATGCAAAATTTGAAGTAAATCCATGCAGTACTTTTTGAGTTTACCCCGGACATACATACAGACAAACAGACAACAATTCTAAAAACTACATTTTTAGCGATATCGATTATAGATCACGCCCCAAGTATTCTTTTTAAAAAATATTCAATTTACAGTTTTGCCTTTCCTACGATTTTATTATATGTATAGATTAACTTAAAACTAACACTTATTTCTTAATTAACTCTTAAAAACAAGTAATACTTTATCTTTATTACTTGTTTTTAAGAGTTAGTCGTGTGGCTCACAGGACTAAGTCCCTGGTTCGATTACCGATACTTGTAATTGTGGTCTCCGACAGGAAGCAACTAAAACTGCAGATCCCCGTTATTATGAACTTTGTGAAGTGATCGTTAAAGTTGGGAATTATGGCATTAGAACACGTTTACCACGTTCCGCCGGCTTAATTGCGAGATGGGTGGTATTTTCCAGTATCATAACGTATTATATTATGTAAACACATAATTCTTGATAACTTCCTTTTTTGTTTTGGCTGTTGAACTATCATTTGTTACTGGCTGTTGAACCATATATGTAGCTGTTTGAGATAAAAATTTTGAATTGCTCATTATTTTCTTACACGTTATTAACTGTTGCGACTGGACCTTTATACTTACGCAAGGTCGATCGTCAGCGAATGCTTGAGCTGCCAATCTTGATGCATTATTTCAAAATATTATTTCTGCACTGCCTCGCTAGATTGCCCAATCACCATTTTTCCGATGACCAACGCAGCAGACTAAGTGCCCTAGCCCATCATCACCATGTTTAGGGATTCCTGCAGTATTTTTTCTAACATGAATCACAACAATAATACTTTAAAATATCTTTTCAACCTGCCATGAGGATCGTCATGCCACAATCCTTACCTTCCACATTAGTCATAATAATACCGTAATGTGCCGCGGTTCTGTCTCACTGCCCACAGCAGACAGCCCTTAGTGCAAACTTTAGTTAGGTTAAATTTACCCTAAACTATGACTAAGTACTAAGGTCGGCCCAACTGTCCGGTGTCACATTAGAATATTTAGTGTGACCATTTGCCTATATTCTAAAATTCTGCAACGTCTCGCTTGGGTTTGGTACCATCAAAAAAATGTAAATTAAAACTTTGTATTTAAAATTTATCACCAGCCTGCCATAATTTACAGACTACTTATAAAGTAAAATAATTGATTTGTAAGCGTGTGAAGGTTCAAAAATTGTATTTTGCAATGTTTCAGGAGAAATAAGATCTGCACTAGCACCAAGAAAACCAGAACGAACAGCCAGTATGCGAGAGCGAGAATCACACATGGAACTCATCAAACGTAGGATACCTATAGACGACGATAAGGATGAAACCGATGAACCACAAGAGCTAGTGCAAGCCACTAATGATACAGTGATAAACAGTTACGATGATGTTTATAGTTCAGCAAAATATGATGAAGAACAATCAGATTCAGCGAAAAATAGTGATAGTGATTACGAATACGTACATCACGCGCGCTCGAGCTCCCCTGAATGTGACTCCGCTATCAAAACCAGAGAACCAGAAAGGAAAGATAGCAAAATTGGGGAATCAAATGAATTCCCAAAATACAATAATGGTTTTCGTTCATCACTACCGTATTGTGGTAGTGAAACTGAATCAGAAATTTACTCTCCTTACAGTTTCTACAGTGCAAATGACACTATAGACGGATCTACGAATGACGATTATCAGAACGACATGACACCCAAGAACACCACAAATAAACTGAGGATTAGAAAGGGTCGTAGCGTGGTTCACAAAAATTTGGAAGATAATTACGGAGCCGTCGTTATCGCGAATCACGAAGCGCTTGCGCAGGTTTTAGAACAGGTAATTCAATTTAATTTGTAAACTTGCTGTTCCGCGACTGCGTTAGATACACACCTATTAGTCACAGAATACTTAGAAACTACCAGAAGTCAATGTTATATACAAGTAATATTCGAGCATAGCACACATAGATACCTCTCACGGACGCGATATCTCCGACTGGTGCGGGACAAACTATCCCGAACCACTCCGAGATATCGCTTCTGTGAGAGGTGCCTATGTGTGCGTTGCTCGAATATCACATGTATGTAGATTGACTAGTGTTAGTCTCCAGTATACTGTGTATTAGTTTCTTGTACACAGATGGGTAAAAAAACCCTATGATACTCACTGGAAATGTGTCATCTTATTGGTAAAAGAATTTTTAAAATCGGTTCAGTAGTTTTAAATTTATTAATTACAAACAAACAAATCTTACTTCTTCATAATATTAGTGTAGATGACATCCAAATATTTTAACAATTACAATTAAAACAATTTAATCGCTACTAATGGATTGAAAACACGGTCACACACTAAATTGATCATATGAAATGAAATATAATTTATTTATTTATATCGATGGGTCCTACGTAAGTTGTCGTAACTTAAAAAAATGCGATTTTTGTTTAATTAATGACTCCAATTTATAGTCTATCTTTTTATTAAAAAAAACTATAAAAGTGGAGTTATTTTCATTAATAAATAAACACGAAGAATAAAAATGAAATTTCCATTAGATAAATCCAAATTCTAATAGAAATTTCATTTTTGGTTGTGATGGTGTTTCTAACGCATATTATAAAGTTAAAGGTTAGATATTTTAAGGATTAAATTTTACGATAAATAAAAGAATTAGAATTATATAAAATAAGTAGTATAAATATAAAAAATAAATATTGTTTAAACTATACAAGAAAGGATTTATTAGATTAATAGAATAGCAACGAAGCAAATGGTTCGACTTATGATGGACCAAAGATGTTAATCGTGTGATGCCATCTGTATGGGAGGTTGATATATCACATGCGTAAGTTTACCGGCTACCATACCTTCCAAACCGGAATACAAAAGATAGGCGGTGGTACCGAACCTGGGTGAGATCACAATCGTAAAGGAACATTTGGCTAATCGTTCGTCACTTACAAACAAATAAAATCCATCGAAAAAAACACGGCGGGATTGTTTTATTTTCCTTTTTTTTTGTTTTAAAGTAAGATAATATACAGACTGACTGATGAGTTACTTGCGATACTTCTGGAGAGTACTCGGTACTTGATTCTCGTTAAAATTAAATAATAAAATTAGCTTAATTTTTGACCAATATTTCTCTTAAAAATAAGTGAAATGTGGATATTATACTCTCTAAGCACTCCGAGGTACGCGCTAATCGACATCAAGGACACGCCGCCGCCACACCCGATGGCTTGTCGATAGCGCTCTACGCGACACGTGCGTTCGCGCGGTGTCTAAGTATGACGCAGGTAAATATAGGATTCTCGGTGTACTGTTTACTAAGTTTACTAAGAAGTATTTTAATATTTATTTTTAATGTTATTTTTTCTCACCATATACGATCGCCAACTATCACGTCCTTAAATATTGAGGGTAACTCACCAGTCAGTCAGTATAATCTACAATTTGTATAAAAAATCGTATTGAGGCGTATTAATTGTATCGTATTAATCGCATAAGATTTTTGTTTTCCTAAAATTCAGAAATTTTATAAACTCATTTTTAATAATACATTTATTAATTTTGTTTATTGGTAAATCTCTTATAACTTGAAAAAGTTATTGTACAAGCGTATACATTGCCTCTATGTAGTAACTTTAAAGACTTAAGTATTGTGTAGTTTTCCAAGATTTAACTTTCATTTACATAAATTTCTCTGCAATTAACAGTTGAAATGACTCTCAATTTTAAAAATATGATTTTTAATTTATGAATTGTATGATGTTTATTGTGATAAAAGATTTATTTAATAATAGCCGTTCCCGCGTCTTCGTTCCCATGGTTCACACATTCTTTTTTATTCAACCGGGTAAATAAATAGTCAATGTACTCAGTGATAATGTAACATTATATTGGTAAGAGTTTAAAAATCGTCCCAGTAGTTTTTGAGTTTATTCATTACAAACAAATCTTCTTTATATTACAAATTAATATAAATAGAATTTGCATTAATATTGATAATTTCAACCTTTATTACATTTTCACCTTATTTTACACAAATGTTTAGTTAGAAATGTTTTTGCTACCACAATTTATAAAGATAAATATTTCTTAAATGGTTAAATATACTTCATTCTTGTGTTTTTAAATAGAAACAGCTATTAAAAACATAATTTTTGAAATCCTACTGGTTTGCCCAGAAATTAATAAGTTTAAACAAAATCTCTAGTTTTTTTTATAAGTATAGATGAAAGTATAAGATAATATTTATTACCGTTATGTCGAATTCGTGTTTGACCAATAATTTCAGGTGTAGCAAAATACGTGATAATTAAACATTGCCTCAAATAAGTTCCACTGATGGTTCTACTATTATCATTTAGTCCACGACTTTACCATTGTTAACTAAAAATGTACACATTTTGCTTCCCGCTACTCCTTTTTTGAACCAATTTTCGGCAAGGGTTATTTATCTCTTTCCATGAGGAGTTAAATTTCCTTGTTTGATAAATTATGAGATAAGAAGCAATAAAACTTTTTGGTTAAAAAATAAAACACCGTGGGACTTAAACTTAAACCCTACCCCATTTAAGTAGCACTTAGAATAGGCACTCACACATGGTTAAAAACAGTTTGAATCTTCTGTTTTCTATTGAAATTAAGATTTACTTCCTTTTTATAGAAAAAGAGGCAAACGAGCAGGAGGCTCACCTGATGGTAAGTGATAGCCACCGCCCATGGACAGCCACAGTAGCTTAGGTCTTGCAGCTGTGTTGCCAGCCTTTTAAGGAGTATGCTCTTTTCTTGAAGGTGCCTAAGTCGTATCCGTTCGGAAACATCCCGGTAATTGATTCCACGGAGGAGATGTGCGTGGTAAAAAGTGCCTAGAGAATTGTACGGTTGTGGATTTCCAAACATAGATGTAATGAGGATGGAACTTGGAATTTTGCCACGATGCCCGATGATGAAATTTAACGGCAGGGATCAGTCCAAACAGTTCGTCGGAACACTCTCCAGTCTCCATGATAGATGCGGTAAAAGATGCTAAGCGAACTTACATCTCTGCGCATAGCCAAGGAGTCAAGCCGATTGGAGACAGCCTGGTCGTCAATGATTCGAACCGCTCTATGCTGAGTACGATCAAAAGGAAGAAGCTGTACTGTGGAGCTCCCGTCCAGAGATGAGAACAGTATACCATGTGAGGGCGAAATTGCGCTTTGTAAAGTTACAAGCGATGAGCCGGCAAGAAGTACTGACTCGCTCTACTGAGCACACCGAGCTTCTTTTGAGGCCAGTTTAGCCTTTCCTTCCAAATGATACACCACACAGCACTGAACGTTGTTCGATACGTCAACGCCAAGAATTCCAGTATTGGCTGAGGCTGTCAGGAGAGTTTTTTCAAAACGTCGCGCGCGACGTGATACGACAAAAGGCGACTTTCAGCGGTGAACGCACAAAGCTAAAATGTGTTGTCCTTGTCATCAAAATGTCAATATTCTAATTTACAATCACCTATCACCGACATAACATATAAAAAATGTCATAACGTTAAAATAATTTAATGAATCATAATTCACGATTTCATAACTTTCACACTCGTCACGAGGAATTTTTTATATTGACATGTCAAACATTTAAACGCTTAAGAAATTTCTTATACCACGTACGGTATAATTGTAAGAGAAAGTCATAAAACTTATGTCCAAAAGCCAAATCGACATTATCAATATTTTGACATAACATTACGTAAAAAATGTCACAATAGAAAGTGTATACACGCGTTACTAACGGAACGCGTGTTTCGACACTTGAATAACAAATAAAAATACATTTTTTTTAAATGTAAATGTATAGACATTTCCTTTAACTTCCGTAATGCGTAGTTTTCGTGGCACAAAGGATTTACCAACGAGCGACTCTTTGCATGTCGATAATATTTCACAATGTGGTTATGTAGTAGACAACGTTTAACAAAACGTGATATATCTTTTGATTTGTATGTGACAATACTCATCGTATAGTTTTCAATCTTTCTAAGCTTATCAGTTTATAAAATTAATCGTCACTAGGTAGAAAACCATATATCAAAGAAAGCATTTAGGCTATTTCATTTGCAACTGTCGGCAGATATGTATGACGTTTGTGCCTTAATTTCTCAAATTATTAACTGTAGGATTTTAAAGTTATACTTCTTTTAGCACGTTAAGGAAAATGATGAGAGTAAATTTGCTAATTATCTATATATATAAATCAATTGCTGTTCGTTAGTCTCGTTAAAAATCGAGAACGGCTGAACCGATTTGGCTAATTTTAGTTTTGAATTAATTATTGAAGTCCAGGGAAGGTTTAAAAGGTGAGAAAATATAGAAAAAAATAAAAGTAGTTAAAAAGGCGGAACAACGTTTGCCGGGTCAGCTAGTTTAAAATATATATGTATATATCTATACAGATAAATAAAATTGGAGTGTCTTTTTGTAATATATTAAAAATAGCTGCTTATATAATAATAGCTGCTAATGCATTTTGAGAGGACTTTCACAGACAGATAGCTGATGTAATAAGGAGTAACTTAGGCTACTTTTAATTTAGAAAATTTTCAACGCAGACGAAGTCGCGAGAACAGCTGGTTATAACTAAACATTAAAATATTTGTGCAAAGGTACGTTTGTAACGAATAAACTCAAATCTACTGAGCCGATCTTAAAAAATATTTTCCCTTACCCTCCAGCCGCATCTGCGTGTATCGGCCCGAAGATATTAGCGCGCTAAAGCACACGCAGTCGGAATGTCTGCGACATAGCCCTTAATAGCCGGTCACATGATACATCTGCATGTATCGCATCATCACGCGAAGCTTTATTTTTTTTTTTTTATATATAGAAGAGGGGGCAAACGAGCAAGAGGTGCACTTGATGGTAAGTGATCACCGCCGCCCATGGACATCTGCAATACCAGAGGTCTTGCAGTTGCGTTGCGGGCCTTTCAAGAATGAATAAGCTCTTTTCTTGAAGGTCCCTATGTCGTATCCGTTCGGAAATACCCCTGACGGTAATTGGTTCCACAACAGAGTAGTGCGAGGTAAAAAGTGTCGGGAGAAACGCACAGTTGTGGATTTCCAGACATCGAGATGGTGAGGATGGAACTTCAAGTTTTGACGCGATGTCCGATGGTGGAATTCGGCGGCAGGAATTAATCCAAACAACTTGTCGGAACACTCTCCATGACATATACGATAAAAAACACAGAGAGAACCTACATCTCTGCGCAATGTCAAAGAGTCAAGCTGTTTCGAAATGGCCTGGTCGTCAACGATTCGAACCGCTCTACGCTGAATGCGATCAAGAGGAAGAAGCTGGTACTGAGGAGCTCCGGCCCAGAGATGCGAACAGTACTCTATGTGAGGCCGAACCTGTGCCTTATAAAGTTGAAGGCGATGGACCGGCGAAAAGTACTGTTTCGCTCTGCTGAGCACACCGAGCTTTTTGGAGGCTAGTTTAGCCTTGCCTTCCAAATGACCGCGAAACTGAACGTAATTCGATATGTCAACTCCCAGGATTCCGACACTAGCTGAGGCTGTCAGGAGAGTATCCTCAAATCGAGGTGATACGACAAAGGGCGTCTTTTTTGCGGTGAACACGCAAAGCTGTGTCTTCTTGGGGTTAAAAGTAACCAGGTTTTGGCGACCCCGGTATCGATCGATTCGACCGAGACATCGGTAAGTCGATTCTTGACTTCAGACACAAGCTTGTTTCGGCACTCATCGACGTATTCCCGAGAAATACTGCTTCGGCCGGAGTATGTAGCATCACCAGTACTGTCATCCGCATAGCAATGTATGTTGCTAATTCGCATCATATCATTGATATGCAGAAGGAACAGTGTCGGTGATAGCACGCAGCCTTGGGGAACACCAGCATTGACAGATTTAAGGTCGGAGCACGCACCGTCGACAACGACCTTGATGCTCCGGTCAGCCAAAAAACTGGTGATCCACTCGCATAATTTCTCAGGAAGCCCATAGGAAGGCAGTTTCGCGAGAAGCGCTTTGTGCCATACCCGATCAAAGGCCTTCGCTATGTCCAAACTAACTGCCAATGCCTCCCCCTTGGACTCAACTGCTTCCGCCCATCGATGAGTTAGGTATACTAGAAGGTCACCAGCTGAGCGGCCGCGACGGAAACCGTACTGACGGTCGCTAATCAGCTGGTGCTCTTCTAAATACTTGAGGAGCTGAGAGTTGATGATTGTCTCCATAATTTTGGAGAACAAGGAGGTTATGGCTATGGGCCGATAGTTAGACGGGTTAGAGCGATCTCCTTTTTTAGGGATGGGATGCACCAAAGCTGTCTTCCACGAATTCGGTACCACGCCGAGTGAATAGGAGAGCCGGAATAGGCGTGTTAATACTGGTGCCAACTCTGGAGCACACATTTTTAGCACAATCGGAGGGATGCCATCCGGCCCACTCGACTTGTGGATGTCCAAGGAAAGTAGTGCTTTACGCACAGATGATTGCCGAAATTGTAGTTCTGGCATACAACTATCACACTGCGGGATGGTAGGCGGTGCGTTCCCTCGGTCATCCAGAGTCGAGTTGGCCGCAAAGAAGGAGCCCAGGAGATCGGCCTTCTCCTTTGCGGTACGGGCCAGAGAGTCATCGTCTCCGTGCAAGGATGGAAGAGAGGGCTGTGAGAAATTCCCTAAGACAGCCTTGGCGAGAGACCAGAACGCACGAGTGCCCGAAGGAAGGCGAACTAATTTCTCGCCAATTCTGCCAATGTGTTCCGATTTTGCCTTGGCGATAGCTCTTTTGAAGTACCTCAAGGCGAAATTGTACTCCTTACGTAATGTGCTGGTTTTTCCATCACAAGATGCGGACGCTGCAGCCCAAGCCCGGTAGCACTCTTGCTTGCGGCGCGAAGCCGTTTTACAGGAGCGACCAAACCAAGGCTGAGACTTACCACCAATTGGTACCGCAGAAAATGGAATGAAAAGTTCCATGCCCTGCAGCACCACATCGGCAATAGAGTCAGCGTCGACATTCGGATCATCCAGCGAGAAACACAACCGCCCCCATGGGTAGGACGCAAAAAAAGACCGCATCCCATCCCAATCTGCTGACCTAAAGTGCCAAACGCGACGACAGCTTTGTGACGATAGACGCGAGTGCGGCCGCAGCATTAGAAATATATATCCAGATGTGACATAGGCTACTTTTTATCCCACCGAGCAAAAAAATATATATGTATGATAATAATAAGTAAGATTTACCTACTCGTTAATCTCGACTTTGTCAACGAACAAACGAAGTCGCGCGTAAAGTCGCTGATTGACGGGCGAGCGTATACCGCCGCCTTTATGGTCTAATAGCCCTCGACACAAAGGTATGGCCGATAGATAAGGATTTTTAAGGTCCTGATCGACGAGCGACCCTATATCGCGGTCTTATGGCTCGTCGGTAAAGGTCGCCCGTGTATCATCACAATACCGTGGTTTTATGTAGTGCAATTGACCATAATTTTTGTGTCGAGGGCTCTTAGATCATTAAGACCGCGCTATAGGTTCGCCCGTCGATAAGCACTTTTACATAATTTTTTTTTTAAAAGAAATTGTAAAATGTTATTTATTATAATATGAATATTTAGCGAACTACTCTCGGACTGGGTTCATAATGTTGAAGTGAGAAAGACGTTGCTTGAAAGAAAGTGTTGGTTCGGATAATATGTAAAACATGTAAACAAGATGAAAGGTTAACAAAACAGATATACAATGGGAATGTGGAAGGTGTGAATGTGGGTACCGGGGAAGACCAAGACCGACGTACAAATATCACACAGATCTCGTGCTAACAGATGATGGTGTCAAGTCTTCGCAACCGGCTTATTTGTATGTAAAAAGTTATGAAGGTGGAGGAAGGTAGTCCAATCTGCAAGGATCGTGATGTATGACACTTAGTTCTATCTGCCTACCCCGTAAGGGATTTAGCGCGAAGATATGCATGTATAATTTAAAATATACCATTCAAATAATTCACCAATAAATATACTTGTTCATAAATATGATTAACTTTGTATCGCATTATAGGTTCAGCAAAGTGCAAGCATGCAACCATCTCTCCGTGGACTAAAAGCATGTACTAATCTCCGTTGGACAGACTTCACAATGCAGCAGACCAAGACATACACGAAAGCAGGCAAACGCTTCTTTTACCCAGCAACGTGGAACTCCAACCAAGGACCGGTGAATGTCACTCTGATGCTGTGTAAAGAGCAGATGTCTTCTCAAATAGTCTGTCAATCTGTTCAACCTCAGTCGTTGAATTTGAACGCTATAACGGAGTTCTGTGACTTGGTACCATTGCAGCAGTTTGGTGAAGATGGGGAAGATTTGGTACAAGGTATGCTTTTTCTTATTAATGTTTACTTTTTAATAGCACAGGCTAGCAGAAAAGAAGCCTTCTATTTTAATCTACTAATAATTTAATCGCAGTAAAACTGCTATACTAAATCCTGCTATAATAAAACTGCTAACTGCTGCTGCAACCGACATCCCATTTCTTGAATCTCTAGAATCTCGTATCAGATTTTTTTCCAAAATTTCAAATAGGTTCTGGTGTATTTGATTAATCGGTGTACATGCGTACATAAAAAAATCGACGAGTTATTAACCTCCTTTTTAGAAAATTGGTTGAAAAGTATAGAGATTCGATTTTTAAGTCGCGGGATACTTGTTATTGGGTTTTCATTATCTAAAAAAACTTCAGTAGCAGTGGGTGTCTGGTGGTTATGTCTTGACACTGTCATACCTTAAAAATATTATATTTCCCTTCCTCTTTACAAGAAGAAATGATAAGTCAAAATGAGTCGCTAAAAATGTTAAAGTCAGCGATGGAGATCACTCACCAGCCAACAGCCTGGTGAATCGTGGTATATCGAAGCCTTTGTTAACGTTCTATTTTTGACCCGCCTACCATACAACGGAACCGGAACGGACGGGTGTATATTCTGTTGAATATTAGGTTATTTGACTAGAAAAACTAATCATTTTTATCTTATTATTATACTAGCGACCTGCTCGCGGTTTTACCCGCGTAACTTATGTTCCCGTGGGAATATCGGAAAGTTGTATATAATAAAACCTTCCTCAAGAATCAATTTATCTATTTAAAAAAACCGCATCAAAATCCGTTGTGTAGTTTTAAAGATTTAAGCATACATAGGGACATAGGGACAGACAGAGAAAGCGACTTTGTTTTATACTATGTAATGATAAGTACATTAACTGAAAAACTATTTATTTTTGTTAAATATCGTACATTCGTAATAAAGATTTCGCGTTTTGAAATTAAAATTTACCGCGAAAACGTTCTGGACTGTCATGGCGTCCTAATGACATCACGCCGTGGTAATATCTACATTACATACTCTAAGGCAGGCTTTCCCAATCTTTATTTCGCCGAGCCTCCCCGAGCCATAAATAATATTTTCATGCCCTACTTATATTCATTATTTATCTACTCGTTAATATTTTTTTTTGGAAATGTAATCTTACATATTACGTACGACGCCCGCCTAACATTTCTCTACGCCTCCCTAGAGGGGCGTGCCCCCCTGGTTAAGAAGTCCTGCTCTAAGGTTTCTATAAAAATGACAACATCAAGACGATGTTTGACCACATTGTGACGTAACACTTCCAGATTTGCATTTAAAGTCATGTGGCTTAATGTCTATTTAGCGACCCGCCGCGGATTCGCACAGGTGCAGTGTAAGCGCAAAAAAAATGGTTTTACGACAAATATTTGAAATTCTTGGCTTTTTTCTACTATAATCCATGTAACCTTCCTCTTGAATCATTCTGTCTTTTTTATATCATAAGTTGCAAAAAAGCTGATGGGTCTCCTGGTGGAAAGAGTCGACCATCGCCTATAGACACCAAAGATGTTAATGGTGCGTTGCTATCTGGTGGCGAGGTCTAATGCCACATGCATAAATTTACCGGCTACCTTACCCTTCAATCCGGAACACGACAGTGACTAGCACTGACGCTATTGCGGCAGGAATAGGTAAGGCGGTGGTACCAGATCTGGTCGAGCCGATGCAGAGCTCTACCACCTAGTAGTCACGATGGTAGTGACACACATAGCCACTAGGTTGTCCTTTTACGACCTGCCTGGCAGAACGGCAGTTGGTCCATTCTTCAAAGGAGCCCGGGACCAACACGGGGGAAACTGTCTATTGATGAAATCCGTTACTTAGTTTAAAAAAGTGAACGTACAGCGGAAGCTTCTTTGTCTAATATTATGTAAAGATTTATGTAGATTATTTAGGAATTTCCAGTCAGTACTTACGTATTTCTTTAAAAAAATTGATTCCCCTTGTTAGTCCAAGCCCCTTTTTAAGAATAATTCATTTGCCATTCTTCCAGGCAGTTCGTAAAATGCCAACAATTGACCAATACGAACAAGTTCGTAAAATGCGAACAAGTTCGTAAAATGCGAACAATTGTCTCTACCATCGTGACTACTAGGTGGTATACTTCTGCAATGTCTCCACCGAGCTGGTACCACCGCCTTGCCTATTCCTGCCGTCAGTGCTTTTCATTGATGTGTTTCGGTTTGAAGATTAATATAGGCGGTAAACTTATGCATGTAGCATTACCATCCCGCCACACAAATAGCAACTCATCATTTACATCTTTGGTGTCTACAAGCGGTGGTTTCTCTTTCCATCAGGAGAACCACCTGCTTGGTTGTTATATGATATAAAAATAACGTCAATGTTTATTACTTGTAGATACTATCAAATAATATACGCAGGATATTGACACGTAACTCCACAAACCAAAAATAGCTTTTGCTTTTGTTTGTGGCCAGTTAGGTGTGTAATCTAGCGTAACGTACGGGTGACCTTTTGTGACCTGCATTTTCTTTATGTGGAAATTAATTTATTACTAGCAGCTGTGCCCACGATTTCGTCCACGTGGAAAAAATTCTAAAATAAAAATAGCCTCAGTTACTCTTTATTACCGAGGTTTAAAAGATAGAGTCCCGGGGTTTTACCCGCATAGTTTCCGTTCCCATGGGATTTCCGGGATAAAAACTATCCTATGTGCTTTCTCGGGTCTCAAACTATCTTTGTACCAAATTTCATCCAAATTAGTTCAGTGGTTTTGGCGTGAAGAAGAGACCGACAGACAAGTTACTTTCACATTTATAATATTAGTATGACCTAGTATGAATAGTTAGTTACCCTTCGGCTGCTCCTGCGTATATCGTCCCGAAGATATTAGCGCGCTAAAACCCTTTGATGTACCACCAACCGCGCAATAAGACACACGCAGTCTGAAAATTTGCTACGATAGCCAACAATAACCTTTCACATCTGCATGTATCGTGTCATTGCGCGAAGCTTTGTGACGATAAACGGTTATTACAGGTTGAGTGATACAAGACTGTGGATACTGAAGGAGGTTCTTCAGTTCTTGATTCTGATACCAAATTTGTACTTAAATTTTGACCTAATAAAAATGTTCAGTACGGACACCAGTATACAGCGCATAGAAGTTCATAGTTTACAAACAGCAATTAGCCAAACTCCGACTAGACTTATAGTACAACCTGCGGTGACCATATTTTTTGAATATTACTGCACTAATTTCGTTGAGGTTTACTATCTGGTTAAGCAATATTCTCATTTCATTATATTTTTAGTATTCACTTATGACCATCAACTATCATGTCCTTCAATATGTACAATCTTTTACGAATCAACCTGTATACAAAAATTTAAGGAGACAGATATCCTGTTGATACATTAATACCATACATGTTTCAACTGTCAGTTCTAACATTTAAATTGGCAAGATACTGCCCTAAACCAAGGTTCCGTTTCACGAAAGAAACCCTTGATGCGAACTTTATAACCAAACCACTTAACCTGGCCGAGTATGGTACTCTACTCATCCGAAAAGCTCGGTTTCGCAATAACGGACGCATAGACCAACTGCTTTAATTTCAAAAAGATTCCAGAACTTAAAAAAAAGATTCCAGAACTTAAATTCACTAAGAACAGCCAATCGTTTTTAGGAAATTACTTCTCAATTTAAACGTACGTCACGATACGTATGTCTTGTCTATTATCGAACGGTGTGAAATTAACGCCCGAGCGCAACGAAAATGCTCACGATAATAGACGACTTCAGTCAGACGCGTGTATAATATTTAATAACGCGTGTGACAAAAACCCGCACTTTAGTTACGCTTTTCGGTATAAAAAAATATTTCTTATGTCACGGAAAAGCATGACTATAGTGCAAGTTTAGAGCACGCATTGCTATAAAATAAATTATTTGTTTAAGAGATTCATTGCGCGTAATAAGCTGTAGCCTGTAGCCATTACAAAACGATCACTTTCTTTGTAGAACTGTCGTCGATGACGTCATATCGGCGGTTACTTTATATTATAGGACAGCAAATAATAATAGATACCTTTTGCTCTTTCTTTTAGATATTAGTAAGTTTTTTTTTAGCATAAAGATTGGTTTCTTTTTTGTTTTTTAAGGTAAATGTCCAATAATAAATAATATTCTTATTCTTCTGATGAAGAGATAAACAACGCCTATAGACACCAAATATGTTAATGAAGAAGTAATTAGCTGACTGGCCGTGTACCATTGCCTACCTCTTCAAGTGTGACAATATCGATTTATTTACACAATTTTTATGTTTCCAGCAACAGTGGTAGTCTTGGCGCATGCACACGTAGACACCATCAAGTCTTACGGGGAAAGTCTCCACGCCACTGAAAGCCTTAGCACTAAAGAACACCAATTGGTGCAAACTGAACAAATCCACGAGGCCATATTCATGATGCTGCAGCTCATCAACGGGTTAAAGTGTCTCCAAGCGAGAGGCGTGGAGGAAATACCCGAGACTTTGACTTCGTTCATTGTGATGAAGGAAATACAACCAATAATGTCCCATGGAAGCACAATGAGCCTGCCCTCTCCAGATGATAGACTCAGTTCGTTATGGGCGCCCAAGACGAATTGTTACGGGAAATTGTGTATTTTGCAGGGGTAAGCATATAATATTAATCGTCAGCACTTGGTAAAATTGTATTTTTAAGTATAGAATCTGTGAAATTGTTTGGGCTGTAGAGCGTTTTAAAGAAATGAACATAAAGCATATTCACGCCTGTACCCAGACCCAGAGAAGAAGCCAATGCACTCACGATTAGCTGAAGATACTTAATCCCTCAATGTGATAGGTGGCAAGTCTATCGCCAACCGGGCATTTATCCAATCCCGAGAAATTTATCAAAAAACTTTTGTTTTTATCCGTTGTTTTTTATCAAAAAACTGAAAAACACATTTGACTTTACCCGACCCGGGAATGGAACCCAGGGCCTATGTGGCTAACGCCAACACCGAACCACTAGACCACATAGGTGATAAATGGATATATACCTGCATACCTCCTTCTGAAGCAGCTGGGTAATATTTTTGAATTGGTAAATATTTTTACCCTGGTGTAGCTAACTAATATGTCTACCCCGTAAAGGGTTTAGTGTGAAGATATGTGTGCGTAAATATTTTTCATTCATAAAAGTTCTTTTAATAGGCATATCATAAGATAGCAAAAAAGCAGATGGTTGGTTCTCTTGATGGAGAAATTATCGTTAATTGCTGTAGATGTTAAAGGCGCGTTGCTATACCTGTGGCGTGAATGAAATGCTACAAGTTTATCGGCTACCTTATACAGTCGAACACGACAGTGACAAGCACTCACGCTATTGTAACAGGAACAGATAATAGTAGGGGAGCAAAAGATGCTAAATGGGTAGTCACTCGAGCGTCGTAGGGAACCTGATGGATTTTGTAGATTAAATTATAGGAAACGTAAAATGTTATATGTTTTTCATTTCAATCGTGGGGAAAAATCTACAAATAAAAAAATTGTGACAGGAAACACTAATAAGGTGGAAGGTCACAAAGTTGCAAAGAAAACGTTGTCTTGACATTCTCGAGCACGTCTGAATTTTCTTTTGTTACATATATTGGGAATGATGTAAGAATAACGAAAAAATATAATCTGACAATTTCGAAAAGCCCAAGTTATCTTAACTTTGTTTTTTGTTGTTGAAGGACACCAAAGAAATTATTTTTAAAAACTCTGCGAACTCGGTTTATTGATTCAAAACCTTCATAATTTTGCTCCATTAGGAAACCGGTATATTTGAGGTTAAGGCAGATTTTTTGTTGGATCTCTAGAAGGAAACAACCTTTTTTCAGAATTGTTCCGTGATTGGAATAAGTATGGGTGATTTTTAACGAAAACCGCTGCATCATAGATATATTGGCACACTAATGTCAAAATATTTAGTTTCTTAAATAGTGGCCTACATGTTTCTAATGAATGAACTGCACAGATACGACGAATACATTTTTTTGGGCAACAGATACTCGTTGATATGTGAATACTGTGCAGCACAGACATCTTTCGTTGTAAATATTAATGTAAATAGATAATAAGGCAGGATAGAATGTATGTTTCGTTTAGTTCGTAAGTTTTTTGTAATAAATAATGTTCGTTTTCGCCTTTTATTCGCCCTAAGACCTACATACAGCTTTGTTGTATAGAAATAATAAGGCTTTATGTAGCTATGATCTTTGCCTATTAGGCATATTACGAATAAAGCGAGTTCCACGCAGTCGACGACACTACAAGTCGACTCTTGCGAGATAGTATTTATATGCGGGAACTCGCAATTACGAAAATCCGAAAAGTACAAAATTCTGTATGTAAACAAATGTTTTATGATTGTAAATAGTATGTATAATGTAAGTATAAGCCTTAGGCATATGTTTAGACACTTTTCGGTACTATAAAGATAGTTTACAGGATAGTACGACCTGAAAAGGCGTACAACTCTGTGATTGTAAGAGTTTCCGAGGTCCTGTAAGAGCGTACAATGTATATAACACTCTTGTTTGTTATTGTATAAGTGTATTTGCGTTAGATCCTTGTATATAAATAAGAAATAACACATTGTAATTCGTTTTCGGTAGGTCTTAGGGCATTACGTACTTTGTTTTGTATATATTTGTAAAAAGGTAGTACCGTTGCACTAGATAGAGGGCCACACTAGTTAATTAGAGGTAGAAGAAGCTACCTAAGATAAAATTATAAAGATTAGATTACGAAAAGTAGGATTTTAACAAATCCAGACATTGTGGCGCCACACCCGGCGCCGTCTGTCTTTGTAAATTTCCGCCGACCGTCTGGCCGCGCACTATAAATATCGGAGAGCGCGGCCATACATTTAGTTCCGTTCCAGTTCAGTTCCGATAAAGTTACAATTTCGTTACGACTCAACAAGTTTCCCAGACAAGTTCCTGGGCTTTAGTATATATCTATAGGGTACCGGTTTTAGAGTAGGGCAGTGTTAGGGCAAGTAGTGGCTCTCCATAGAATAGGTCAAATATTTGCAACGGTGCTAGCTTATTGCTATTTCGTTACAATAAAGCACCTTTGCAAGAATCGTTGTGGTCTCAATTATTTCTCCGACACATCCGGCTCAACAGCAAAGCACTACGGCTGGTGGGGCTTCGAAGAGAGAAGAACCACATTTACAGTCCGCTGGCTCCCCCGGCTGTAGTGCACATTTTCTGGTCGCATTCGAGCCGGATCACTGAACCATGCCGATCGAAACAAGAAGTACGTCGAGTCGCCGAGAGGAAGAGGCCGCTAGTCACGAGGAGGAAACGAGCGGTACCACCACGTCCGTTACGGAGACTAGCGTTACAACAGAGAACACCGAGGCGACCGAGACCACAACGAGCACCGTTGCAAATAGTGAAAAGCCGGTACCATCCGCAGTCGAGTCGCCGCGTATAGTTTATCTACGCGCCAAGTTAGAAGAAGCGCGCTTACGAGCAGAAGAGGCGCGCTTACGGACGGAACTCGCGCGCGCTGTTTATGAAGAAGGGCAAGCAACTGCCATTACGAGGGTCGAAGATTGGATGGACTCCGCTCGGCCAACCCATACGGATCGCCAGCCGGTACCAGAGCCGCTGGCAATCACCAGTTCGGTGGCACTTATGCCACACCCCATACGAGAGGCGGCACCTAGGCCGCAATACGAAGAGGCGGCGCACGCGCCGCACCAAGAAGATTCGGCGGGCCATGAGTCGCCCGCACCACGAAAGGTGGCCCAGGCGCCACAAGCTACGTCGCCCGCGCAGTCGGCGGGCATTCCAGCGCGCGCTGTACGTCCGGCGGAAGATGATGTGTCCGTCGTAGAGAAGGCGAAGATTTCGACGCCTACTGAAAATACGGCACCAAAACAAGAGTCTGGTGCATTGAAGGCCGCAGATATCACCGCGCTCGCGTCCGCCCTGGCAGAAGCATCACGAGGGGCGCCGCGCTACAGTATGGAGTTACCAAGTTTCGATGGCGCTGGTGAAGAATGGTTGCAGTTTAAAGCGGCATATCGAGATACAGAGAAATATTTTAGCAAGGCAGAAAATCGGGCAAGAATTCGAAGATGTTTACGTGGAAACGCCAAAGAAGCCGTCGCCTGCATGTTTTACGGGGAAACCGACCCAAGTGAGATCGTCGACCATTTGGAAATACAGTTTGGTCGGCCCGACGCACTAGTGAACACCGAATTAGAAAAAATCAAGTCATTGCCGCGAGTGAAAGAAAGTGCGCGGGAAACGTGTGTGTTCGCCAGTAAAGTGAACAATATCGTCGCTACGATTCGAGCTCTCAACAGAGAGAGCTATCTACACGATACGGTGGCAGTGAACAGTTTGTTAGCGAAGTTTAATTATACGTTGCAGCACAGTTGGTTCCAGTACGCAAGACGGGAAGATAGAAAACCCGATCTACAAATGATAAGTGAATTTTTAATGAAAGAAGCCGAGATATGTGCTGCGTTGGTGCCACATGAACCTACAAAAGAAAATCAGCAAGTTTTTAAGAAAACACAGCGAACACACACACAGAAATATGAACCGCAAGTAAAGAGAGACAAATGTGCGATATGTCAAGATGCACATACTAGCTCTATATGTGAACAGTTTACGAAAGCTAGTGTTGACGATAGGTGGGCTATGGCAAAACGTAATAATTTATGTTTCAGGTGTCTACAAAAAAGAAAGCCAAAACACGAGTGCAAGTTTCGGCAGTGCGGCATCGACGGGTGTAAGAGTTCGCACCATCGGCGGCTACATAATAGCCGCAACAGTTATACGAAGAAGACATCTGAAGATCAAGCAGAAGACAGCGACGCCGTGGTGACGTCAACGCAGTCAAGCGCACCACGCGCCTACCTTAAAGTTGTACCGATTGTCCTGACAGGTTCCAGGGGCAGCGTGAACACATACGCACTATTGGATGAAGGTTCTACGGTCACGCTGATAGAAGAGAAGGTGGCTGCACAAATAGGAGCTCGCGGGCCGGTAGAGCCGTTCCGCATAGAGACAGTTGGCGGCACGCGACTCAACGCAGAGAGGTCGCGCCGCATCGCAGTTACCATCAAGGGCCTTCATCACCATCAGCGACATCGGATAATAGGAAGAACTATAGGTAACCTTAACCTATCGCCACAGTCTGTTAATAGATCCATCGTCAACAACTGCAGACATCTAGAAGATATAGAAGAAGATGTCATCATGGAGCGCGCCGTGCCAACCGTGCTCATCGGCCAGGACAACTGGCACCTGATCGTGACGAGGGCTGTGAAGAGCGGAAGACGTGGACAACCAGTAGCATCGCTCACGCACCTTGGCTGGGTGCTACATGGTGTGGACTACCGCCACAAGCAGCGAGTCCACCTAGTGCAGAGAGCTGCCTATGCCGAACAAGATGAAGATATAGAAAAGGTAATAAGAAATTATTTCGATTTGGACAGTGTCGGCATCACTCCGCGCCAGCCCATCAACCAGAACGAGCAGCGAGCCCTGCAGATTTTAGAAAATACGTGTAAGCGCTTACCTGACGGGCGCTACGAGGCAGGTCTATTATGGAAAGAAGATAGCCGCGAGTTTCCTGATAGCCGCGGCCTGGCTATTAAAAGATTATACAATACAGAGAGACGTCTGGTGGACAAGGACCCCGCGCTAAAGGAGGCATACGAGAAACAGGTACAACATTTATTAGATAGTGGTTACGCTGAACCTGCCTACGAGTCACCTAGCCAAAGCAGCTGGTACCTGCCTCACTTTGCAGTAGTGAATCCTGCAAAACCTAAGCCGCGAATAGTGTACGACGCAGCTGCGCGAGTCCATGGAGTAAGTCTCAACGACATGTTATTAGCTGGTCCAGACCTTCTGCAGAACCTACCCGGAGTGCTAATGAGATTTCGACAGCTGCCTATCGCCGTAACAGCAGACATAAAAGAAATGTTTCTGCAAATACGTATACGACAACAAGACCGGGACGCATTACGTTTCCTATGGCGAGGAAGCGATAGAAAAGATTCGCCACGTGAGTATAGGATGACCAGCGTCGTATTTGGAGCTGCGTCATCACCAAGCACCGCTATTTTCGTAAAAAATAAGAACGCACAAGAATACGCCAACCTCTATCCCGACGCCGCTACAGCCGTGGTAAGAAACCATTACATGGACGATTACCTGCAGAGCTTCGATAGTGAGGAAGATGCCATCAGAATAGCCTCGCAGGTTAGCCTCATTCATCAACAGGCGCATTTCCAGCTGCGCGGATGGAAAACGAACAACTCGGCCGTAGCTAAAACGCTACTAGTAGCGCCATCTCTGGGCGGCGATTGGGAACTAAGCACAGAAAGCGAGAAGGTTTTGGGATTAAAATGGAAACCTCACAACGATAAGCTAGGTTTCAATGTTAAAGCGGTGTACGATGAAAATAAAACACCTACGAAGAGACACGCGTTACGGGTAGCTATGTCTATTTTCGATCCTTTAGGTTTAATTACACCTGTAACTATTCACGCGAAACATCTACTTCAAGAAACGTGGCGAATCGGACTACCATGGGACGAGCCTTTACCTGCGGACTTAGAGAAGACATGGAGAAGCTGGCTTCACGATGTGAGAAGAATGGAACATCTGGAAATACCTCGCGCACACTCTAACCTGGCGCGAGCGCGAGATCGGCAGCTGCACATCTTTACGGATGCCAGTGAGTCTGCCTATGCAGCGGCGGTCTACTGGCGCATAGTCAACGAGGACGGCGAAGTCAGCGTCAGCCTAGCAGCAGCCAAAGGAAGAGTCAGCCCGCTCAAGTTTACCTCCATACCAAGGTTAGAAATTCAAGCAGCTTTACTAGGTGCCCGCCTAGCTCAGCACGTTATGGAGGAGTACGAGTATCAGCCAAGCCGCAGGGTGTACTGGACAGACAGCCGCACAGTTCTATCGTGGCTACGCACAGGCTCGCGAGCATTCAAGCCGTTTGTTGCCCATCGAGTAGCAGAGATTGAAGATATTACGAAGGTCGCAGAGTGGCGATGGGTGCCGTCTCGCGACAATGTAGCTGATGATGCTACTCGCCATATCCCGGAAGAATTTGGAGACCGACATAGATGGTTCGTTGGTCCGGCCTTCCTATACTTAGAAGAGGACAAGTGGCCGCAAGATGTCGCTACCAGTAGCGAATTAACAGGAGAAGAAAAACCGTCGGCAGCTGTAAATAGTGTAAATATTGTAAATAACATTAGAAAAATTATGTGTATTACAGAAGCACTTCCGGATGTGACAAGATTTTCGTCGTGGCTTCGACTGGTGCGTGCAACAGCGCGCGTGCTGCAGTTCATCGAGCTCTGCAGACCAAATAAGAAATGTGTCGCCGGTGTGCGTAAGCGCACAGCTCCGAGTGCCTCCAACGATGAAGATTGGGGAAAAAAGTATACGAAAAGCTCGGGGAAAACAGAGAAAATTAAGAAGCCACGAAGTTTGGAAGAAAAACGACGTTACGTGCCGCTAGATGGCGCTGATATCATTAGCGCCGAGAAATTGTTAATAAAGTCGTCACAGCAAGAAAGTTTTGCTAGCGAAATAGAAGCTATTACGGGCGGGAGCGCGATAGCAAGAGACAGCCGGTTGAAGCAATTATCATTGTTCATCGATCAAGAAGGCATTTTGAAAATAAAATCACGAATAGCGGCGGCAGAAGAGATATTAGTGAAGATTTTCGAGAACCGGCCGTGCTAGATGGCCGTCACCCATACACCCGCCTCTATATAGAACATGAACACCGGCGTCTTCACCATAGCAGGGTGGAAGCAACTACGAGCAAGATATTACAGAAATTTTGGGTTTTACGGCTTCGCCCCACCGTGCGCGGCATAGTAAAAAGCTGCGCGCTTTGCAGAAGAAGAAGCGCTATCCCGCCACAGCCGCCTACAGGCGACCTGCCGAAGTCCCGGGTCGCGCACCATCAGCGAGCCTTCGCCTACGTGGGCCTGGACTTTCTTGGGCCATACAGCGTGACCATCGGGCGGCGCCACGAGAAGAGATACGTGGCGCTTTTCACCTGCCTTACTTCAAGAGCGGTTCATCTGGAGATAGCCGCCAACCTGACTACGGACTCCGCAGTAATGGCACTGCGGCGCATGATGTCGCGCCGCGGGTGCCCCACCGAGGTTTGGAGCGACAACGGCACCAACCTGCGCGGCGCTGATGCAGAGCTGAGGCGCGCCGCCATAGACGCCACTAAAGAAGCAGCAGCCAACTATTCGATCAAGTGGAAATTCATCCCGCCGAGCGCGCCATTCATGGGAGGCGCATGGGAGCGCATGGTGCGCTCTGTCAAGGCTGCACTGTTCGCCGTGCTGCAACAGCGGCATCCACCAGAAGAGGTACTGCATACACTGCTGGTAGAGGTCGAGCACACGCTCAACAGCCGACCTCTCACACACGTGTCAGTTGCACCAGAAGACCCGGCACCACTGACGCCCAATCACTTCCTGCTGGGCGGACCATCACGCGTGCCTGTCCCGGGCGCGTTCTCCGAAGGCGATACCATCGGCCGCCGCCATTGGCGGCACTCACAACAGCTGGCCAACCACTTCTGGTCACGCTGGGTACGAGAAGCGCTTCCGCTACTCCAAAAGCGGCGGGAGCCTCATGGAAGAGGAGCAGAGCTGCGCGTTGGCGACATCGTCCTCATCGCTGACGGCGCGCTGCCAAGGAATACGTGGCCAACGGGGATCATCGAGGCAGTACACCCTGGAGCAGACGGCGTAGTACGAGTGGCTGACGTACGTACGGCTGCGGGAGTCATGCGAAGACCGGTTAAGAAGTTAGTCTGGCTGCACCATATTTAGTATAACACTGCGTGTTATAGGCGGGAGAATGTGCAGCACAGACATCTTTCGTTGTAAATATTAATGTAAATAGATAATAGATAATAAATTTTTTTTTTTTTTTTTTTTTTTTTTTTTTTTTTTTTTTTTTTTTTTTTTTTTTTTTTTTTTTTTTTTCGGGTAGGAGTCTAACAGTCAACATTCAAACTTAAGTGCTCTGTAATTTATTTTATTTTTTATTATAAAATCTGTTTTTATTTGTATAAAAGTTATGTAAAAAAGTTACATCTGTTACCTGCCTGCGATTAATCCTATAAAGTACACTTTCTGGTTGACACAGTCGAAAATTTATATCTGAATAGTTTTAGCTGTCACTTTTATAAAAATGCAATCAATTAAACAGTCTATTATGGAGATGAATCAGCAATTTCAAGCACAGATGGAAGGTTTTCTTAAGAAGCAAAGAGATTTGGAAGCCTCTGGTTCTGTTCCTGTTGGTCCTGAAAGTCCACTTGCTGTACCCACTGCTGACTTCATTGCCTTTAAATCCTTTGTGCTTGATGCTCTTAAAAGCTTTCAATGTCAAATTCAGGCTCTAAGTGATAATATGGACCAGTTGGAGATGCATAGTAGAAGGAAATTTCTAATGTTACATGGAGTGCCAGAGAAAAACAATGAAGATTTGTGCAAAATTGTTCCTGATCTACTAGTAAGGAATTTGCAGTTACCTGATCTCTCTTCAGATTCTATAAGATCTTTTCAAAGAATTGGTCATAGCGGCACAGGTAAACCTAGGCCTATAATTCTCAAATTTGAAAACACCACAATCAAAAATAAAATTTGGCATGCAAAATCTGGCCTTAAAGGTACTGGGTACACATTATCCGAATTCTTAACAAAGAATCGCCATAAGATTTTTTTGTCAGCGCGTGAGCGGTTTGGGGTCAGTCGTTGCTGGACAAGAAATGGAAATATCATTATATGCGGCCCTGATGGCTCGCGGCATCATGTTCGTAGCATGGTCGATGTGGATGCTATTACGACCCGCCCTGCAGATGTTCCTGTAACGGCTGGATTGATAGCCTCAGCTCCGTCAAATGAAGAAAAGTCTGTTGCTGTGCCCGGTCGATCGAAGAGGGCAGTTAAAAAGTAATTTTTCTGTTTTAATATTTCGTTTATTTTCGTCAACTTACAAGCCTAAATTTTTTTTTCTATGGCTCATCATCTTAACATCATAGTTTACTAACGTAATATTTTGCTTTTGTGTTAATATCCGGTGTCTGATTTCTTACCCTCATCTTGCTTTATATTATTGTATTACACTCGTTTGCATGCTAATGTTAAAACCACTATAAATATATATTTAAATAATAAATAGTAACTTATGAGGTAAAAAGATAACTTTTTAAAATACGTAATCATGTAAATACTAAATTGTCAATTTCGTTATTAAATACCGCTAACAGCTGTCACTGGCTGTCACCGGATTAGACCACAGAATATATTTGATTAAACTGTTATACGTCACCGTTTGACGTAAACGTCCACCTATGTTGTTCCTTGCACATAGAAACATACAGGTTTACATGTATATGCAGCCATAACTTTGATTATTTTAAATTAATTTTTTTGTTAGTAATTCTTTGTTTTTATTCTTTTATAATAGATAAAATCGTTATTAGGTACAGATGTTTAAGTAATCAAATTGTAAATTTAGGATCATTGGTTAATTTTAGTTTAAGTTTAATTTTTGTTTCGATAGACTATTATTTTTGTATATTATTTTATTTGGGATTTTTTTTTTTTTTATTTTTTTATTTAGATAAAACCTTACAATCAACTTGTATGTCTAATGATAGTACGGTTAATGAAAATAACTACTATTCACTTTCTTCTTGTAGTAGTTCTGATAGTGATGACAGCTTTCACAGTAGTAGCTCTTTATCTCTTAGAGATACATTAAATGCGCACTTCTCTGATGTTGCAAAAAAATTCAACGTTGTTCACATAAATGCCCAAAGCATCCCGGCTCATTATCCTGATATGCTTGCATCTTTTGAGTGCAAAAATATTCATGCTATCTTAGTATCAGAATCGTGGCTTAAGCCTTGTTTACCTTCCATTTATTACGCGTTACCTGGATTTCAACTTATTAGAAACGACCGCACTGGAAAGGGTGGGGGTGGAGTGGCTATCTACTTAAGATCTCATTTTTCTTTTAATATTGTAAGTATGTCTTCCCAGCCGCCGCCTGATGACTCAGCCGAATATCTCCTTATTGAAGTCCAAGTGTCGCACACTAAAATACTTCTAGGAGTATTTTATAGTCCTTCTGCACAAGTTAACTATTTTTCACAATTTGAAGTGTTGCTTGATACATATTTACCCTCCTATAACCATAATATAATTATGGGCGACTTTAATACTTGTCTTATAAAAGATAATGCGCGTGCCAGTAGATTTAAGCATATACTTGACTCTTGTAATTTGCACTTGATTTCTGATGCTGCCACGCACTTTGTCCCGGACTGTATGCCATCTCTTCTAGATCTCATGATAGTATCAATGCCTGACTACGTAGCAAAATTTGGACAGTGCTCTGCTGACGCTTTTTCGCACCATCACTTGATTTTCTTGTCGTATAATCTGCGAGTCAATAAAGCGAAACCTACAATACTTTTTCAGCGTAATTTTGGTGGTATAGATATAAACTCTCTTCGTTCTGATGCGCATTTGATTAATTGGTCTGCCATTATGAATGAATCATGTATGAATAAGAAAGTTGAACAGTTTAACAGCGTTGTGACTCAGCTTTATGACAAGCATGCTCCATTGAGACCAGTGAAAATGAAGCACTTACCAGCTCCTTGGCTCACCGATGATTTAAAAGCACTATTAGACAAGAAACATCGAGCCCGGGCTAAGTATAAAGCTAATAATACGGAAGAAAACCGCATTAAATATGTGAAAATTAGGAATCGTTGTAATACAATGTGTAGAGATGCACAACGACGCCACATTCATAATTCGGTCCAAAACGGTGATCCTGCTAAAGTCTGGAAATTTCTTAGATCTTTAGGAGTTGGTAGTTCTACAAAAACTTCTTTTCCACCAAACATAAATTTAAATGCCTTAAATCAACACTTTGCCTCTTCGTCTAACCTCGATGTTTCAAAAAAATTACTTACATTACAAAATCTTTCTGTATTGCCAACTCCTGACTTTCCACCGTTTGTTTTCCATGAATTTTCTGACTGTGACGTCAAAAGAAATATTCTGGCTGTATCGTCTAATGCTGTAGGTGTTGATAACATCAGTCGTAATATGATAATACCTATTATAGACATTGTGATTCCAACCATAACCCATTTATTAAACCATTCTATATCATATTGTACTTTTCCCAGCATTTGGAAGGATGCATTTGTAATTCCTTTATCAAAAAAGACCAATCCGTCCCTTTTTTCTGATTATCGCCCAATCTCCATATTACCATTTTTATCCAAAGTTCTTGAACGACTTGTTCATCAGCAGTTCAGATCATTTTTGTATAGAAATAACCTGTTTAATAAATTTCAATCTGGTTTTCGTCCCGGTCATAGTACAACAACTACCCTTGTAAAAATCAGTGACGACATAAGGCAAGCGATGGATAATAGAAAACTAACTGTACTTGCTTTATTAGATTTCAGCAATGCTTTCAACTCCGTCGACTATGATATTTTATTAGCTCTTTTAGGCTCTATCAATATGTCACCTACAGCAATAGGGTGGTTTAGGAGTTACTTGGATGGTCGCCGACAAAGAATCCGCTGGGCAGATGTACTCTCTGATTGGTCTTGTATTACTGCTGGCGTACCTCAAGGTGGTGTGTTGTCTCCTCTCTTATTTTCCTTCTTTAGTAGTTCTATTACTCATCATTTATCTTCTCTCTACCATATGTATGCCGACGATCTCCAAATTTATACACACACTGTTTTTGAAAACCTGCATAATGCAATCGACAGCATCAATGTCGATCTGGCTACCATTTGTGATTGGAGTAAAAATTTTGGCTTAAATATAAACCCCAATAAATCCCAAGTTATCATAATTGGTAGCCCGAAACTCATTGATAGAGTTGATTGGAGTAATTTGCCAGCTGTTACACTAAATGGAATTAATATACCATATACTAATTTTGTAAAAAATTTAGGTGTATTTTTTGATAGCACCTTTTCGTGGACCATTCACATTAAAGAACTCAGTAAAAAAATATTTGCATCATGGAGTTCTTTAAGACGTTTAAAGAGTTTACTACCTATACCTACTAAAATTACGCTTGCTGAATCTCTCTTACTTCCAATACTAGATTATGCGGACGTTTGCTTTATTGACCTAACCAAAGATCAGCTAAATAAACTTGAGCGTCTCCAAAATATTTGTATTAGATTCATATTTGGTTTACGCAAATATGATCATGTGTCCAAGTTTCGTTCTCAACTCAAGTGGCTTCCTATTAAACTTCGCCGTGATGCTCATATACTCTTCTTGTTATACAGTGTGCTTTTTGATCCAATGACTCCAGGTTACTTAAAGGAAAGATTTGAATTTTTCGAAAGTGATGGTATGAAACTGCGTTCAAGTGAAAATCTTTCCTTACGTATGCCTGTGCATAATTCACGTTTTTATGAACACTCTTTCACTGTTTCAGCTGTTAAGCTATGGAATAAACTCCCTGCTAACATTAGACTTGCAAAATCGTTAAATATTTTTAAAAAATTAGTTAAAATGCATTATTTAAATTCTTGTTCTACAGATTAGATTATTATATTTCTCTCAAGGTCATTTTACTGTGCGTTTCTTTATATATATATTTTAATTTTAATTTCAATGTGTTTGTATTATTATGTTATTTGTTTTGTTTATGTGTGAGAGCAGAATTGTTTTGTATAGATATAGCATATATGTACAGTCTTAAGTTATTGTAAGTGTAATAGTACATATTTTACGGATATCCTACTCTACCTTAAAATGTTGTTCTTATTAACAAAGGTTGTCTGGTAGAGATCGCTCTTTGGCGATAAGACCGCCTTTGTGTACTTTCTTTAAATTGTCTTTAAATTATTCGTACTAAGCATGTATTTTTACTGTAATTATGTGCACAATAAAGAGTTATCATTCATTCATTCATTCATAATAAGGCAGGATAGAATGTATGTTTCGTTTAGTTCGTAAGTTTTTTGTAATAAATAATGTTCGTTTTCGCCTTTTATTCGCCCTAAGACCTACATACAGCTTTGTTGTATAGAAATAATAAGGCTTTATGTAGCTATGATCTTTGCCTATTAGGCATATTACGAATAAAGCGAGTTCCACGCAGTCGACGACACTACAAGTCGACTCTTGCGAGATAGTATTTATATGCGGGAACTCGCAATTACGAAAATCCGAAAAGTACAAAATTCTGTATGTAAACAAATGTTTTATGATTGTAAATAGTATGTATAATGTAAGTATAAGCCTTAGGCATATGTTTAGACACTTTTCGGTACTATAAAGATAGTTTACAGGATAGTACGACCTGAAAAGGCGTACAACTCTGTGATTGTAAGAGTTTCCGAGGTCCTGTAAGAGCGTACAATGTATATAACACTCTTGTTTGTTATTGTATAAGTGTATTTGCGTTAGATCCTTGTATATAAATAAGAAATAACACATTGTAATTCGTTTTCGGTAGGTCTTAGGGCATTACGTACTTTGTTTTGTATATATTTGTAAAAAGGTAGTACCGTTGCACTCGATAGAGGGCCACACTAGTTAATTAGAGGTAGAAGAAGCTACCTAAGATAAAATTATAAAGATTAGATTACGAAAAGTAGGATTTTAACAAATCCAGACATTGTGGCGCCACACCCGGCGCCGTCTGTCTTTGTAAATTTCCGCCGACCGTCTGGCCGCGCACTATAAATATCGGAGAGCGCGGCCATACATTTAGTTCCGTTCCAGTTCAGTTCCGATAAAGTTACAATTTCGTTACGACTCAACAAGTTTCCCAGACAAGTTCCTGGGCTTTAGTATATATCTATAGGGTACCGGTTTTAGAGTAGGGCAGTGTTAGGGCAAGTAGTGGCTCTCCATAGAATAGGTCAAATATTTGCAACGGTGCTAGCTTATTGCTATTTCGTTACAATAAAGCGCCTTTGCAAAGAAAAGTTGTGGTCTCGCTTATTTCTCCGACACATCCGGCTCAACAGAAAAGCACTACGGCTGGTGGGGCATCGAAGAGAGAAGAACCAGATTTACAGTCCGCTGGCTCCCCCGGCTGTAGTGCACAAATACCATACCTGATTATACTTCCAACATATCCTTGACAGAGACCTTTACAAAACGCTCCTTATGTACTTGCCCTAATTTACCGGTTAACAAGCTCTGGTTATCACATGCATAAGTTTACTCACCGCCTCACCAAGAAATTACAATATAAGATACACTACAATAACAAAAGCCTTTCAACGAGAAGTCACCTTATTTTCTTTCACTTACAGGTTAACAGACGACATGAATTGCAGTAAAAATACAGATGAAGAACTCAGTTCCCTCTGCAAATGTGCGATAAAAGCTGCGGAAATACTCTTACCACACGACAAATTAACACCTCTCTTGCATGAAGTTCTTCGGGAAGAGAGAGCGATTTCCTTAAACCAAGCCAAGTCTGTCCTAGAGTTCATGTTATGGGGACCCTTGGATGTTGTTCAAGCGGTACCAGTCGAAGAACAAGAACTTTCACTACAAAGATGGCTGGACTTGGAGAGAGCTACTGTACTGCACGGCTTAGTGAGGACCAGGGTACAGTTGAATGTATTCGAACAGCTACATCTGATGTTTTTAGTTAGATCCACTGCCAAGGCCATGTATGATGCGTCCATTTTACTGAAAAAGGCCAACGTATATTAGTTGTATATATCTTTAGTTATAATTTTTCAGTGTGCGTGTGTGTATTTATTATAATTTTCATCATGGCAACATTTTTTTAAATGTCAGTAAATTTACATCAGAACTGAATGAGATTAAGCATATATTTATATTGAGCATACGCACATTTATAGTGTCAAATTTATATTTAATTTAGTTTTAGATGTAGATGCACCGACATAGACCTGTGAATTTGGCGTCTAATTCTACTGTTTTTATCTAAGGGAAAAGTATTGCCAGATGTAAATGCAGTAAACTACCAAAATCTTTTGTACCAATTAGGTATATTACTTATTATTGGGTCACTGTATCGTCAGTGATAAATACATTTACAGATTAATTTATATTTTGGATCTGATTGAATGAGATATTATTAAATTTTTTGAGATCTCTTTAATAGCGCAGTTTTATTTCACATATTACAAACACTTAATATTATTATGAAATGCTGCCTTTGATGATTTATAAAAGACATTTTGTAAAAATAAATTAAGTTGACATTTGTAAAAACTAACATCTAATTGAATTAGATATATTTAAACTAAAATACAAGTGCTTATACAAATACTTGGTAAAGATTTATACCTTACATTTTAATTTTAGTTTCTCAAATAGCTAATAAAACCAATAGGAGTTTAAACATTAAAAAACCAATGCTGGGCTTTTGTTTGAAAGGCTCTCAGCGCAGCAACATTTTCGCATGTGCATAAATCTCGCCAAAACGTAATGTCTAATTAATCCTACTATTAACGTAAGTTTTGTCCGGTTCCCTTCATCGACGTTATATCATTTCCTTACACATGTTTTCTTCAATTAAAACTTCACATTTGGCATTCGGAAAAACAACCAAAATACTTAACACTATAAAATTCTAGAAAATTTTATTTATTTTAATTTCATTGCACACCGTCATTGACTAAATAACTTCTAATTTCTATATTGTTTTTACTGTCAAACATTTTAAGTGAAAAACGAAAATTTCGTACTGAAACTAAGACCCATTCACACACGGTGCCTTATTTGCATGTATTATACACTAACCCATCTGTACATTTAACACGTGTAATTTATATTAAGTTTAAGTGACAGTTCAAATGTTAATTTTCATATTTCTATTAAGATGTGAAATATACTATATCCTTTATTATTTTGAGTTTTATTTTCGATCCGTGTATATGCTGTGCAAAATAAGTCCTGGGGGTTTAGACAAAGCAAAAATGCTTCTTAGCGAAACTATATCTAAATTCGTTCGTCTCTGAGATAACGAATACAATTTCCTAGCTAGTTTGAAACTATGTCGCGATCGCTGTGTAAAATTTGTTTTTGACGTCAAAACGTCTTAGAAATCGACGAACGCCGGCAGTACGCACGAAAATCATGACTCATTGTCACGTCCTGTGTGAGCCGAGCGTGCAAGCGAGAGCTCGTAACAAGCGATAGAGGCACGATCTTGGTTTCTTTGTGATCAAATTATCATCCCTAAACAGATTTTACACACAACCAACTTTTTCGTTAATTGAAATAAAACCAATGTGACTACCAACAAAAACCTAGACAATGAAATAATTATGTGTTCAAAAAAATTTTATAGTTTTGTTACGAATTATAACATATCTACCACTTTGCGATAACGATGACGATTGACCACGTGATTTAGCGTGGCTTATGTCAATCCAATTTTCGTATTCTCATCGTAAAAAAACTAAAAACAAGAACTTCTTTTCTAACATTGTCATAAGTTCTTATATTGTTACTTTGTCTAAGCCCCTGATGTGCAGAAGATGGCTTTGCTTTAAATCGAAAGAATTCTATCCTGCTGGAGGTCTGTATATGTACATGTTACCTTATAACATCATAATAAAGAGTTCTGCATTGTCTCGCCCGGGTCAGGTACCACCGCCTTGCCTATTCCTACCGCAATAGCGTCAGTGCTTGTCGCTGTCGTGTTCCGGTTTGGAGGGTAAGGTAGCCGGTATACTTATGCATGTGGCATTAGACCTCGCCACAAGATAGCAACGCACCATTAACATCTTTGGTGTCTATAGGCGATGGTTGACTCTTTCCATCAGGAGACCCATCTGCTTGTTTGCTATCTTATGATATTAAAAAAAAACTGACGAATCTACTGACGGATGCCAAGGATGTTAGTGGTATTCCAATCCGTGTGGTAAAGATGCAATGTCATTCATACGGCATACCAGCTAACTTACTCTTCCAACCGAGAAACAACTGTGACAAGCACATAGGTACACAATTGATAAGGAGTTTGTAGCCAACCTGGTTAAAGGCGGTGCAAAATTCGACCACATAGTATTCACGATGATAGTCATCAGACGCGGTTAACTACGTTATTCAAAATTTACAGATAATAGTAAATTATTACCAATATTTTTTGTTAGAGATCAAAAATTGAATTGAATTTAATAATTTTGACTTACAAGGGTAAAAAATAACTGAATTTATAAAATAAACGACACTTAGGTTATAATATAATATAGGTTGGGTTAAAATAATACTGTGGGTAGATATGTAAATATGACTATTTCACAGAGGGTTGTGTTCTCTAAACACGGTACAGCAGAGCGTATTTCTCATTGATCCGTTCGTTAATAGGGAAGGTTTAGTTTCAATGAAATATTACGCCTACCGTGTGGTAAGATTTGGAATTGACGTAGCCAGCCGCATCGACAGGGACCGTTAGAAGCAATTTTCATTTTTTTTTAGTAAAACCATTGCTTATGATGAAAAAATACTACTTGGTATTACGCCACTATGACCAGTGGCGTAGCGTGGACTAATATATACGTGGGCAAAGTCGCATCGGCGAGGCCCCTTTCCGTTCGTTCCCAAAAACACGCCCCAAGTTTGAAATAAGCGAAAATCTATCGTGTCTTTATAACGCGTTAACTTAGGACCTAGGAGTTGTTTTGTTTGTATTTCAGATACAGAAGTGGGAGCCCAATATTTTTCAGGCTTTTATTTAATTTACCCACTCCGCCCACGCCTAGCTTCGCCACTGACTATGACAATATTGTTGGTAGAAAAGAGCTAAAATAAAAAGACATGGATTGTTTGTACGATTTATTGTCTCTGTTTATAAGCAGGAAAAAAACAATAAAAAAGCAATAATACTAATAATTATGTTTTTATGAAATAACTTCTTTACGTTTACGTTCTTTTTTCTACTACATCATTAAATCATTCTTAAAATTGAAAGCACAATTTATTTTGCATTTATTCAACAAAAAATAAAATCTATGCCTGAAAACAAATTTATATATTCTGTGCATGGCCTGTGACATAACAAAACATGAGTTAATAATTATATTAACTCATTTTTAGAATTGCAAGTAAATAAAAAAAATATGTGTCTGATTATTCCGTTCCCGACACATGAAAATTTAAAATATAAATTTCCATGTGCCAATTATATTATAATTATACATACAGTATGTAAAAAAACCTGTCGGATCCGAAAAAGATATACAAGTAGGTTAATGCCACTATCAAAAAAATAATAACCGCCCCGTTGGTCGACTGGTTAGCGACCCTGACTACGCGGTCAATGGGGTCCGGGTTCGATTCCCGGCAGGGATAGACATTTGTGTGATGAGCACAGATGTTTGTATTTCTGGGTTTGGATGTTTATTAAATATATTAGAGTATTTATGTATGTATTTCTATGTATTAGTATCGTTGACTGACACCCATACTACAAGCATATAATTTGCTTACTTTGGGGTCTGATCAATTTGTGTAATTTGTCCAGTGATATTTATTTATTTTATTTATTATTTAGTACAATAACTTTTTATGAAAATAAAAAATATTTTATTTTAAAGTGCCTCATTTTAGTACTAAAATTGAGGAACTTAACCGTTAAATCAAGCAAATATTTTGACAATGTCTGTGTATCAATATCCATAAAATAATGACACAGATATGATTGTATTAAGCTACCAAATAATGGATTTAAAAATAATGCCTTTGACGATCGGACAAGGGGTTTTTTTACACACTAAAAAGTGAAAGAACAATCTATTTTTACAAAATGCAATAACCCTACGACTTGCCTAAAAATAATTTTAGGTACATATTCTGTGTATAGCATGTATTCCGTAACATAAACAAAATATTAATTGAATTGATGTTGGCCCAGCCATAAGTATAGTTTTCAAGTAGATGGTTACAACAAAACTCGTATGCATTACTTGGTTAAACTTAGTAGTTAGTAGCGACTACTAACTACTACTAAACAAACTTAATAACGACGGTAAAATAAACACCGGACATAGCTACGAATGACGTAGCTTTGTCCGGTGTTTTTACATCAATATACTCATCAACAGATGGCAGCACCATTTTTTCTATCTACTCTCAAGTAACACAAAACAGAATTTTATTCTCGACTAACACAATACAGATTACGCTCGTTAATATGAATCAGATTAATAAAAATTCTTTAATATAAATATCATCAATACATAGTGCGCTTTTTGAAACTTTTGTTAGTTTTCATCTGAAATGTTTAGAAACTTAAACTATAATAAACTTAATTTTCATTTTAAATCATTTCTTGGCCCATTTTCAATAATTAGATGGAAAAAATAACCATCACATTAACGATGTTTATGGTGCATAGCAATATATTTGGCAGAGATGTACGCCAAATGCATAATTTTACCGGTTACCTTACCCTTCAAACCAGAATATTACACTGAGAAACACTGTAGGAATAAGTTAATTCGTGCCACTACCAAACGAAGGTCTCAACTCTCAACTACATAATAACGTAATAAATTAGGCAAGATTTGTCATCATTCCATAATACATGACTGAAACCTAAATCTGTTGCAATAATAACCCACTTATATGCCAAAGGAATAGTTTAAAATAAGAAAAAAAGCAAAAATTATACAAATAAAAACTAAAAAATAAATCTGCAAAAACACTAAAAGCACACAAGTTAACAAGCAAAATACGAAAGGAATGTAACTTGAAACATACAACCTAAATAAAGGTCTTCGAGATTAGTTTCATTCCAAAAATAATACAAAAACTATGAGAAAAATTAAAAATATTAAGTATCCAAAATAAAATAATGGCGAATCGTAATCACTAAAAAAAACACGCGAGCCATACAGTAGCCACATATGATATGTAACATCTGACATGTAAGTGATTACGTTAATACAATCTGAGTGCTAAGTGTGAGTTTTTCTTTTCGCATTCGATCGTGAGCGCGTTTCGAGTTTACTAGGAATTTGTATGTGATTTGTACAGCGCCACCTAGTGGTAAACTGGTTTCTTACGTTTACCACTAGGTGGCGCTGTACATCAAAATCACATACAAATTCCTAGTAAACTCCAAACGCGCTCACGATCGAATGCGAAAAGAAAAACTCACACTTAGCACTCTGATGGCCAACCCTACCACGTCGCGCGCTTATTGGTCAATTCAAAAAGCGTGCGCACATTGGGCAATTAAAATAGCGCATGCTCATTGGTCAATGGAATAAGCGCGCGCTTCGCCGGCTTTTAGTCTCACAATTACGTCAAATTTCACGAAATCACTTCCATAGATTGCAGGAAAGGAATATGTTACACATTAATGACAATTCAACATTGTTAAAATAGGTGTCTTCTTATGCAAAGTTGTAACAATCTTAACGCAGTCGCTTATAATACAGATCTAATTTAAATTCGAATCACTTACAACAAAATAATAAAAACAAATACGTTTAACAATGTCCATACAATAGTATAGACGAACAAATTGCGAGCAAATTATACGAGATATTATAACTACAATATCAAACATATCACTTGTATTAAAATAACACAAGAAATAAATCACTTCAAAAAATCGTTTTTTAATTTGAAAACATTCAATAAAATATTTTTGGAACCACAAACAATTGGGTAACTCTTGTAATTGTGGATTTTCGATACTCAAAGAACTATCGTAGCTCATAAGTGTAAAATTAGCGCTAAAATATCAAAAAATGTGAGTGTTATTATCTGTATTTAATACATTACACTTATTTACATAACAATAATAAAACAGGCAAACAATATTATATTAAAATTTGAATACTTTATAACAAAAAAGAAACGGTTACAATATTATATCAAAATGACAGCTTTTTTTGAGGAAATCTACCTCATAAGGGTGCGCCCAAACACATGCGAATATGTTATCGCACGCATCTAAGGAGCGAATGACATGAATTATGTACGTCTTTATGGAATATGTCCATGACTTATTTGCTTTGCAAATTTTCATCAGTTTGAATGAAGCCTTCAATATTTTCCCTTTTTATTTTACCATAATAACAAATATCACGGTCTAAAGGTTACAGAAGGTTAATGCAACAAATAACTAAGGGTCAACTAACATTGATACAGAGTTAAAGCGAAGCGGCATTTTTTAAATTCCATCTTTATTGAAAAGGTGAAATTAATTAAAGCTATTATTACTTACAGTATACGGATTTAATTAATTAGCTTTAAAGTTCGCAAATTTAATTAATTTCACCTTTTTAACAACGGATTTCCACAAAGTCCACAAAAATCAATAAAATATTTTATCTTTATTCCCATTAGGTAACGTAAACATTAGTTTTATGTATGTTTACACCAAAAAAGCGTCGACGCACGCCTTTGTATTCAAGGCGCGTGTCGACGCTTTGTTGGAGTCGAGCGGATTTATAACACAAAGTACGTTATCCAATGAAATAGAAATACCAAACTATTTAAATACTTTTTAAACGCATTTACCATACTGAAAGTCATTTAAAAAGTATTTAAAGGGTTTGTTGGAAGCGGGCCTTAAAGTTTAAAAACATGACGCGTCGCTTCACTTTCACTTTGCGTCAATATGAGTAGACCCTAAGATTTTTACAAGTAAAAGTACTTCTTTACTAGTTTAGTATAATTACAAATATTATAAACTGCAAGCCAAAGTCTTTACTGTTCTAAATAATATTCAATTACCTAAACTTTCTTTGACAATTCCTGGTCAAATAAAAAGTAAACATCTGTTACATTGTTTCCTTTTAAGCGAAAAAAAAGTATCACGCTGTGAACGAAAGAGAATCCTTCCGTACGGGACAGTATCTGACAACATTTTCACTGGCATCAATATCGTGGTGACTACTTATTTTCTACATTTCTAATGTCTAATACTCAAAGCTGGGCACTAAATCGTTAGTTAAGGAAGTTAATATTTCGAGTAACAGATTAACTTCTAAGTTATTTTAAAAAAAATTAACGCATTCATTAACTTCCGTTAACTTTTCATATAATACCGTTAATCATTGCTTAAAAAATTGCATAGCAATTTATTTTTTGTCGTTAACTTTTTTTGATTTCAAAGATACATCCTTTTTAATAAAGTTTCATAACCTCCAGAGTTCATAAAAATTTTTTTCAGAATTCTTCCAATCGAAATTTTTACCAAGGTTATACGGTTAAATGTAACTTCCGTTAAATCTTCGAAAATATAACGTTTAACTAAGTTATTTAAATAGTAGAATAGCCATTAAATGAAATTAACCATTTAACGAAGTTATTTTTTTCAAAGTCAAAGTCAAAGTCAAAACATTTTTATTCAAATTATCCTTTACAGGCACTTTTGACGAGTCAACATTTTTTGAGTTACTACCGGATCGGAAACGCGGCCACACACAACGAAACGTTAAAGAACAGAATAGCGATTAACGAAATTAACTATTTGATTAACAGTACCCAGCTATGCTAATACTACAGTAAATCAATTTACAGGCCTTTGTTGAAGTACACGTATTCTGGTGGTTTGCCATCAGTATTTTTCAGAATTTCTTCATACCTGTCCTTTTCGAAACGTTTTATTGTGTCTATAGAGAGTTTGCTGTAAAAAAAATATTAAAATCGTTAATATCGTTGTATTATTTCTTCTCTAGGTCCTCCATAAACAACTAAGTATTTTAATGAAACCTGGAATTAATTGTTACCCTCAACGTATGGTATTCGAAGCGTATTTTGTGAATTCCTAGACTCCCAATACATTGCAACGTATAACCGAGAAGCATTATGGCCAAATAAAACACTTGAATCACTTTTACACGTACAGTATAATTTTTGGGCAAAATAAGGCCCTCAAGAAGCGATTGAATTACAATGACTCGAAACATCCTATCCACGCCTATTAATACTATCCTTATATATAATTGTCCACTGCTGTTAACAATGACCTCATCATCTTACAATAACAGCTGCATAAATCACACAGGTGCGCCACACCTGGCCGACTAGTGCATGTCGTAAAGCACAGTTGCTAACACGTATGCTAGTAGTCTTTTTTACCGTAGTAAAAAAGACTACTAGCAATTTACGTCTAAATCCATCAAACCGTTACAATATAGAAAACACACATGCACGCATTCACTCACGCATGCCCACGCGTACTCACTCACTCCCTCACTCGGCCACTCTCTCACGCACGTACGTCAGGTGTATAAAATCTCGCACATATACAAACGTTCGTATTTCTAATATTAGGACTTTTAAATACATTTTATAGTAGGGGAGCCCAAAAGGGATTTTTGCATTTACTCGAGCGCGTCAGATTAACAACGGAGGGTACCTCTCATGCTGTTGAGACTCTCCACCAAATACAAGCCCTTTATATAGAGGCGGGTAACTAGGACAGAAAAAAAAACAACATTCCAATAACGTCGACATTGTCAGATTATATTTTTTTCGTTATTCTTACATAATTTCCTATATAATAAAAGAAAACTCAGACGCACTCGAGAATGACAAAACAACGTTTTCTTTGCAACTTTGTGACCTCCCCACTCCCTTACGCTACACTTAAATCGGCAGATTTTCTAAATTTTAGGTGGCAATTAACCCACCGTCCCTTAATCTGACGCGATTTAGTGTTTCCTGTCAGTTTTTTTTATCTGTAAATTTTTTCCCCACTATTGAAACGAAAAACACAACATTTTACATTTCTTATAATTTAATCTGCAAAAATTCATCAGGTCCCTAGGATGCTCGAGTAACTAACTAACCTTTTAGCTTGGGCTCCCCTACTACTAGTGTTATAGCATAAAATGTAATGTAGTCATACCATTTCTGCGGGAATATCGCGCATGCGGTTGGCACCATGAAAGTTAAACTGAAAAACAAAATCATCTTTTCACTTTGTGCCCTTTCAATATTGAACAATGGACTGCCTTAAAACCGCTTTTATAGTTAAGGTGGAGAATACTCTAGAATAGTCCAATATTTAAGCATGTCGAATATTTTCCACTTTTATATGCCTTTTGGATGGTTCTTATGTGGTCCTGGGTCCGAACCCCCGATCAGACAAAAGTGTCACTGAGGTTTTTCGAAATTATCTTCAATATATCGAATAATAGCTGTCCCTAGTCCCTAGTCCCTAATAATTTTCACGTTCCCGTGAGATTTCCTGGATAAAGACTATCCTACGTCCTTTCACGGCTCTAAAAATATCTTTGTACCAAATTTAATTCAAATCGGTTCAGTGGTTTAAGCGTGAATAAGAGATGGACAAACTGACAGCCAGGGTAACTTTCGCATTTATAATATTAGTATGGATATTTTAACGCAGTAAAACTGCAACAATTGACATTCAATTTCTTGTATTTCTGGAATCCTGGATCATATCTTCACCAAATTAATATGGTACCAAATGGGAAGTATACCCACCTAAACTAAAACAGGGTTTTCCAAAAGAACAGACAGTCGTCATCGACCATCTTCGCCATGAAAAAGAGTGGATACACAAAAATCTTTGACATTTGGGTGCTTTCTAAAAAACTCTAATGAAATGTGAAAGTGTGAACTCATTTGTGATTCTTTATTGAAATTAAATGAGACTGAACAGTTTTTTAAAAGATTAATCTTTGGATTATCCGAGACAAGAATGTGTGAAAAAGATTAAGGGGCAGTCAAGCTCAACAAACGGTAACAAAACCCGCATTAACGCGTAATAAGGTGATGTGTATATTATGGAATTGGAAGGGTACCGCTTATTATAACAAACGGCCGAAACTGATGAACAAATAGCTTGTAGTATTTCTTATAATGATATAACGTCAGACCACATACACATTTAGCTTCTCAGCAAACATTTTTTTTTTTTTTTTTTTTTTTATATCATAAGATAGCAAACAAGCAGATGGGTCTCCTGATGGAAAGAGTCACCCATCGCCTATAGACACCAAAGATGTTAATGGTGCGTTGCTATCTTGTGGCGAGGTCTAATGCCACATGCATAAGTTATGAAGAGAGCTTGGATATGAAGTGTTAATGCATCCACCATTTAGTCCTGACTTTGCGCCTATAGATTTTTACGTTTAAGTATCTTCAGAATTATGTAGATAGTGTTAAATTAATATCAAGAGAGGACTATAAAAACTGCTGTAATAAACGTAATTAACATAAAGCCGAATTGATAACTTCCGCCTTTTGGGAAGTCAGTTGAAAATATCTTGAATTTGTATATAAAATACAAAAAACTTTTTCCCTGGCCCTAGGTTCAATTACAATACTATTCTAAATCTAACTAAGTCATTTGTAAAGCACAATACGTACAATAGTCCGACGATCCCAGTTTGTATGCCGATGTGGGCCCATTTGATTCGTTGCATCCAGGCCTTAGGTTCGATCCTCTCCATGATCACTGGCAATAGCAACATGCCGGGCGCGCACATTATAATTCTAAAATGAAATAACAAATGATTTATAAGCTATCTTCTTAAATATAAAAGTTTATGTTGTGTGCAGTGATGATAGGTTCAGTCAAATAGTCTAGTTGACAAAATTTGAAAAACTGTTTAATAATTACCCTTAATACCTAACCTAACCTTATAGGTCTAATCAGCGACAAAACTATTTGTTTTTGATAAATAAAGTACATTTATAAATAATGTACATATAAAATTAAAATTTACCGTGAAAATGCTCTGGACTGTCATGGCGTTCTAATAACATCACGCCGTGGTAAATCTACATTATATACTCTGTTGTTTTTATGAAAATGACAACATCAAGATGACATTTTAACACGATGTGACGTAACATATCTAGATACAGTCACGTGACTTAATGCCTATTTTTGCCGAATTTCTTTTATAATAATATTATTAATCCTTATCTTTTATCTTTTATAATAAATATTTTAGTATGTTGCTATTTCCATATCATAATTATTCGTTATACAATTCGTCAATAACAATATACTTATCTGATTCATTCTTAGTGGGCACAAATCTATTCCCGGATTATTTTTTTAGGGTTCCGTACCTAAAAAGTAAAACGGAACCCTATTACTAAGTGTCTGTCTGTCCGTCTGTCTGTCCGTCTGTCTGTCTGTCACCAGGCTGTATATCATAAACCGTGATAGCTACAAAACTGAAAATTATACAAACTATGTATTTCCGTTGCCACTATAACAACTAATACTAAAAATAAAAAAATGTAAATATTAAGGGGGCACCCCAATCCCCATACAAAAAACGTATTTTTTTCGTATTTTTTTGCTCAATATTAATAACTGTAACAAGTAGACGCTTAAAATTTTCACAGAACATTTAGTTATATATTACCTTCAAAATAAATAATTAAATAAAAATAAAGTAAATATTAAAGAGGGGCTCCAATACAAAAAACGTAATTTTTAAGCAATTTTTAACTCGATCGATAAATATTTAAGTATACATACAACAAACGTGATTTTCTTTCATAGATGATGGTACGGAACCCTTCGAGCGCGACTCCGACTCGCACCTGGCCAGTTTTTGTATAATATACGGGGCAAACGGGCAAGAGAATCACCTGGACATAAGTGATCACCGGCGCCAATAAATAGCTGCAATTCCGGGGTCTAGCAGGATACTTTTACATCAGACTTTTACATACTTTTACATTAGAGGCTACTCCTTTGAAGAATAGGCCAACTGCCGTTCTGCCAGGCAGGTCGATAAGCAGGCAGGCAAATATCGAAGTGAATCGAATGAAAAATCGAAGGTAATTGATTAACGACAATCGTCACGTTGTGTTCGATTCCCCCATCCCCCCGTGTCACATGTTGTCACACTAAGCCCATTCCCCCTCCCTCCCCCAATCTCCCCCGTAACGCATTTTATCAACGGCCCCTTTATAACTTATGTTATTTAGATAATAATTATGTACATACTGATTGAATATGAGTATGTTATACAGCATCTCAGAATGTTGATTTTTTTTGTTATATCATAAGATAGCAAACAAGCAGATGGGTCTCCTGATGGAAAGAGTCAACCATCGCCTATAGACACCAAAGGTGTTAATGGTGCGTTGCTATCTTGTGACGAGGTCTAATGCCACATACATAAGTTAACCGGCTACCTTACCCTCCAAACCGGAACAAGACAGCGACAAGCACTGACGCTATTGCGGCAGGAATGGGTAAGGCGGTGGTACCAGACCCGGGCGAGACAATGCAGAACTCTACCACCTAGTAGCCACGATGGTAGTGACTCGCATAGCCAATCGGTCTCTTACGACCTGCCTGGCACACGGCAGTTGGTCTATTCTTCAAAGGAGCCCGGAACCAACACGGGAAATTCAACAAATTCGGGAAAACAGATTCGGACTATTGCGTTCTAAAATCTGTTCCATTTTGTTGTTCCTATATACAGTGTTATTTTTATAGGTTCGGTCAAATTTTAAAATTAGGAGCTAAATATTGAATTGAAAGTGCGTTTTAATTATTATTGTAAAATTATTGCAAGATAATATAAAAATATTCATTTAAAAATATCTCATTAAATTCGTGAATTGTACGCATCGAGTGTTATAAATGAAATCTGTAATGCTGGCAGTGTGTCATTTTGCATTTAGCTATACTTAAGATAATATTTATTGTGTAATTTGTCGTTCTAAGTACATTTTTCCCGATCAGTTTTAATTTGCTTGAAGACACTAAAATATTTTAGTTCAAACTAAATATATATTCAAATATTACGTAATTGAAATTAAATCAACGCGTTCTTTTGTGTCGGATAAAAATGTTTTTTTTTTTACATAAATTGATCATATTATCGATTCTGAACCCCCTCAATTTGGCCGGACTTTTTAAAGTAAACATGTATACGGCTCAATCCTAATACTGACCTGGATGTAACCACCTGAGAGATTCCCTTGATTGGTGCGATTCGAGACGTCCCAATGACCTTCCCGTTTTCATCCATTACATCTAAGCCTGCAAAAAGAATACTAACATCAAACACAATTCAAAATCTATCTATGTACGCAGATTGTTTTTTTTATATAATATATAAGATAGCAAACAAGCAGATGGGTCTCCTGATGGAAAGAGTAAACCATCGCCTATAGACACCAAAGATGTTAATGGTGCGTTGCTGTCTTGTGGCGAGGTCTAATGACACATACATAAGTTTACCCCGGCTACCTTACCCTTCAAACCGGAGTCACGTGAATAACGTGACTCCGGTTTGAAGATAAATATGTAGAGTCTTTTACCGGTCAACCTGTATATTATTAACTAACTGTTACTCGCGACTTCGATCACGTGACCTAAAATTACCACTTCCTCTTTCACAGTTAAAAAAACCTGTTTTTATATCATAAGATAGCAAACAAGCAGATGGGTCTCCTGATGGAAAGAGTCAACCATCGCCTATAGACACCAAAGATGTTAATGGTGCGTTGCTATCTCGTGGCGAGGTCTAATGTCACATGCATAAGTTTACCGGCTACCTTACCCTCCACACCGGAACACGACAGCGACAAGCACTGACGCTATTGCGGCAGGAATAGGTAAGGCGGTGGTACCAGACCCGGGCGAGCCAATGCAGAACTCTACCACCTAGTAGCCACGATGGTAGTGACTCGATAGCCAATCGGTCGCCTTTTACGACCTGCCTGGCAGAACGGTAGTTGACCTATTCTTCAAAGGAGGCCGGGACCAACACGGCGTAAATATGCCTATGGTACTCTTGCAGGTTTAGGATAAACAACGCTAGATACATCTCGATGTAGAAAGTGACATTTGCTCGACCTTAACTAATATCTCGATATTATTCTAATGTGCATGCTACGTTAAATATTTAAAACGTCAGAGATAAATTACTCAAATAGAGAAATCAATGTTGAATAGTACATAATTATAATATGGCACTGCATCATTATTTTCAATAAGTATATACACTGGACCGAAATCTCCAAAATAACCTTACTCGGTTCTCAATTAAATTAAACGACAGAATTTAATTAAACGAACAAAAATTTATTGCTATGAAACAATTAACCTACCAATATCTTAAAGTGTCAAATCGATAAAATGACATTTTCGATCGTTAGAGAAAACAGCTACTGTCGAATAAAAGTGATCATTTACTCTTGCTTTGAAGTATTATGTCGAATCAAGCGACAAAAGCGTTAGCGAATAGGAAATTGACATAAATGTGGAGAAAACGGCATCTAAGATTGGTCGTTTTCTTTTTGTGTATATTGTTATCCTTTTAATCAAGGGTTGTCTGGAAGGCATCGCTTTTTAGGGTTACGAAGTAAGCTAGGAATTAGGAAACCATAAAGTTTCGCTATGTCCGTCCGTCCGTCCATCCGCACGATTGCTCAGAGATTCTCAGTACTAGAAAGCTGTAATTTGGCACGAATGTACATATTAGTCACGTCAACAAAGTGGTAATATAAAATATTGAAAAATATTTTTTTCTGGATATTTTCGCTACCTGTAAAGTGGGTATGTTAATTTTTATTTTTGGATTTTTTCTTTAAATATTGTAGGTTTGCGAAAACAGGTTTTCGATTAAGGGACTCGTTTTACTTAAACTTTTAAGTGCTAACATTTGTTAGAGTCAAGTGCTCCCCCCCCCCCCCCCCTGCAGACTAAACGGTTGGTTTTTGGGGTCTGGGTGGGAAAAAAATCATAGTAGTAGTAAATATAATGAAGTTAAAAGGAAAATTATCACGGCTTAGAGTTTTCGAGTAATAATCGACCAACTTATAAAATGTACTTGGAGAAGTTTTTATAGGCGGTAAACTTGTGGTACGGATATACATTTGTCATTGACGTTGAATAGCTTAAATATTCATAGTATGAAACTAAAAAAGCCCTCTTCTTAGTCCGTATTATTGTGATGGGCATATTCGGAACTATATATTGCGCGTGGCCCGACACACACTTAACCAATTTATTAAATATAAATCAGCACAAGTACATAAGCAGCGTTTTGCTATAGCTTGGCTCTGTCTTAACCTCAAAAATACCGATTTACTTATTGAACAAAATTATAAAGGTTTTGAATCAATAATGTATCCAATGTGTCCAATTAAGTATATTTTAATTTGTTTTGTATTTTGTTATTTGTATTATGTTATTGTATTGTTTTTTTTTTATTTTGTAATAACTTTTTCTTTTAAGCATAAACTATTAATTACTGATATATTTCAAGTGTAAAAATTTTACCTACGAAATAAAGACATTTTGAATTTGAATAAACCGGTTTATATAGATTTTAATATTTCTTTGATGTTCCCCGCTTCTTAGTTTCGTCCGCACTGTGCATGTCGTACAATCCACGGTTTTGGTTCACACCGGTTTATATACGTTTAGGAAGCGCTGTCTTGTCAGATACGCTCCGCTACGTGTAATAACCCGTATTATTTACCGGTTTCAAGCCCTGGGCTCGACTTTCGATGGTTTTAGTCAATTGTTTGCCTTATACGAACTAGCAGAATAGTCAATTTTTCAAAGGAAGGGTTTGCTTAAAATCTCTTTTAAGTTTGACAACTGACTTAAGCAAAGAAAATGTTAGACATGTGTGTATATTATCATGTATGTCACATGAATGCAGTGTATGTAATGTTTATTTTTATTAATATAATGTATTTCTAATGCACATTATTTAAATTATTAGGTTTCTGCACTCCTCCGCAAACTTTAACTGTGCCAAATTTCACACTCCACCGTTGGCGCAATTGTCTTAAAAAGGGATCCAAAGTTTTTCCTTCACGTATTAATCTATATATATAAAAATCAATTGCTGTTCGTTAGTTTCGCTAAAACTCGAGAACGGCTGAACCGATTTGGCTAATTTTGGTTTTAAAATATTCATGGAGGTTCAGGTTAGGTTTAAAGGGTGAAAAAATGTAGAAAAAAAAAAACAGAAAAGTAGATACAAAGTTGGCAGAACAACGTTTGCCGGGTCAGCTAGTGTATAGAGAAATGTTGTACCAAGTATATTGTTATTTTTGTATTACATTTTTGCCCAATTTAGGTTTCATCGCGATACGTACAGACCACAGTGAAACACAGATGAAAATATATTTGCTAAGATATTTAAAAAGAACTTTGGAAATTTTATACCCATAATTATGAACAGTACTAAAGTATATAGTAAATAAATGAACAAGTACAAACCTAATAAAATTTCATTTTGTCTCATTAATGGAATGTTGACCCAGTTGGCCGCAGCCACCGCTGCGAATGGCACGAATCTCTGCAAATACAGATTAATTTGTGATTTTTTATTTTTTTAATTATTGTAATCGCCTCTGTGGTCTAGTGGTCCAGCGTTGGCATTGACCACATTAGGTCCGGGTTCGATTCCCTGGTCGGGCAATTAAAAAAAGTGTTTTTTCATTTTTCTGATAAACACAAAGATGCACGGGATTGGAAAGTGTCCGGTTGGCGATAGGCTTGCCACCTATCACATTTGTGAGACCAAATATCTTCGGCTAATCGTGGGTACCTCTGCCTACCCCTTCGGGTATACGGGCGTGAAGATACTTTTTTTTTAAATTATTGTTATTATTTTGTGTTTTTATTTGGGAAGTAAGATCACTAAAGCCGTCATACAAGTTTACTGATAGTGTTTATGAACAGTCACATCTGAGGGTAATGGCTGTGAGCAGCTTATTATGGAGGAATGATGAATAAAGAATTGCATCTCTATCATTGTACTTAATTCATTAAGTTATCTAAACTATTGATATCCAAAATGTGTTCCTTTATTTCCTTTTGTGCTATCTCTTATTTTATAGAATACTAGCTGTTGCCAACGACTTCGCCCGCGCGGACATAGTTTACTCCGCACAGCTCCTCCCCCGTAAGTTATAGCGTGATAATATGTAGCCTATATGTTGACCCGACCTGTTAGTAATATTCATGCAAAATTTAAAGTAAATCCATGCAGTACTTTTGAGTTTACCCCGGACATACATACAAACAAACAGACAAAAATTCTAAAAACTATATTTTTGGCTTCGATATCGATTGTAGATCACGCCCCAAGTATTCTTTTAAAAAAATATTCAATGTACAGTTTTGACTTTCCTACGATTTTATTATATGTATAGATAATCGACGTAATCGATCATATAGCAAATAAGAATTTCTCCACGTCAAGCCTGTCGACACTAGCTCAGTGGTAGAGCGTCCCGGCTTTAGGGAGACGGTCGCAGGTTCAATCCCTGCGTGTCGATATTTTTCTTTGTTGTTTTTAAATTTTTTCAAGTTTTACCAAGCACGGGGTGAGTGCTATAACACAAAAATAATTAGAAATACGAAAGTACTGATCAAAATTATAAATGTGAATTTCATCTGCAACGATGAACTCATTTAACTAGTTATACGTATGTATACCTAGCGATCAGTAAATAGACGTAATCGATCATATAGCAAAGAAGAATTTCGCCACGTCAAGCCTGTCGACACTAGCTCAGTGGTAGAGCGTCGCAGGTTCAATCCCTGCGTGTCGATATTTTTCTTTGTTGTTTTTAAAGGTTTTTATGAAATACTTTGTAATGAGCTTTGCAAACTGTTGATTTCAGTCTGCAAATAGTGTATGTCGGCTTCATATCTCGCGCGCATGAAACGCGCTCACGATCGAATGCGAAAAGAAAAACTCACACTTAGCACTCTGTTATGTATATCTTTGAACAAACTATAGGAGAATTTGTTAGCTAAGTAGGTATTGTATATCCTTATGTATGTATAGGAATCTATACATATAATAAAATCGTAGGAAAGTCAAAACTGTACGTTGAATATTTTTTTAAAAGAATACTTGGGGCGTGATCTACAATCGATATAGAAGCCAAAAATATAAGTTTTATATTTTTTGTCTGTTTATCTGTTTGTCTGTATGTATGTCCGGGGTAATCTCAAAAAGTACTGCATGGATTTACTTCAAATTTTGCATGAATATTACTAATAGGTCGGGTCAACATATAGGCTACATATTATCACGCTATTACCTAAGGGGGAGGAGCTGTGCGGAGTAAACGAAGTCTGCGCGGACGAAGTCGTGGAGAACAGCTAGTATATGTATAAAATTAAATAACAATATGTACAGGTAATGTCAAAACAAAAACAATCAGGGGTCAATTGAGTTCATTACGTAAATTTTCTGTATAACTTATCTTTACTTTTAATTAAGTTTAATCTGCATAATTTATAATTTTTCATAACTAATTTATTTTTCTTTATATTATTATGGGATTTTCTAATGATTTAATTCAATAAACATATTTTTTTAATTTATTTTTATTAGAAAAAAACATTATTTTGAGAACGTTTAATTAAACTGTTGTCACTTGTCATCTGTTAAGTCAATAGTAACAACAGGAGTAGAATTGTAAATTAGATTTTAAAGCTGGTGAGTTGGCTGAACCCGAAGAACCAATCAGCTCCTCAAACAGGACAGAATTTTTGCGAGCCTGATGTTCTGACTGACACATTCCATATGATCAATTGTTTGTCGGGCTTCACTAAGCCTAGATCTAGTTCAACATTATGTTGCAGTGTGTTGTCGAAATCAATAATACACTTGTCAAACGAGTTGATGATGTTGTGCAGTTTGTCACGTTTTGATCTGTTTCCAATCTTTCGCTCAAATCCTTATATTTTTTAATTCTTGCAGAGTAAGCTGTAGTTTTTCATCCTGACGTGCTAGAGCCTTACGGGTCATTATGTTTTTTCTTAAATCTGAAAAAAAAAATATCTTCACGCCCATATCCCCGAAGGGGTAGGCAGAGGTACAAGTGCACCCACGATTAGCCGAAGATACTTGGTCCCACAATGTGATAGGTGGCAAGCCTATCGCCAATCGGGCACTATCCAATCCCGGGCAACTTTGTGTTTCTCAGAAAACTGAAAAAACACTTTTATGTGCCCGACCTGGGAATCGAACCCGGGACCTCATGTGGTCGACGCCAACGCTGGACCACTAGACCACAGAAATCTATACAAATAAATAAAATTGGAGTGTCTGTTTGTAATATTAAAATAACCGCTTTTTTACTAAATGTATATGGATGTATAAACGGTACATATAACAAAATAGCATTTTTTACTATTTTTGTCTGTCTATCTGCTGTCTGTTTGTTTGTTCCGGCTAATCTCTGGAACGGCTGGACCGATTTTGACGGGAATTTCACTGGCAGATAGCTGATGTGACAGGGAATAACTTAGGATAAATTTTTTTCGAAATTTTTCCACGCGATCAAAGTCGCGGGCGCAGCTAGTTATATAATAATATGATAATACTAAAATGAATTAGATTACAGTATATATAATTATATTTGTGACTGTAAATTGTGTAACTGATATGTATTTGAATTGAAATAAGCATAAATATAATAAATTATATTTCAAATTTTACTATGTAGTGTCTCAAACTGTGAATTCAGTAGTAAATCCTCATTTCTATTTACATAGCTGAATATAAAATAGAAGGAAGACAGGTCAATACTGCTAATTTCTACTTGTTTATCTATACTAATATTATAAGATAGTTTGTTTGTTTGGTCGGTTGTACGCGCTACTCTCGAAAACTGCTGAACCGATTTGAATAATTATTTTTGAGTTGGATAGCCTGTTTATCGAGGAAGGTTATAGGCTATATAACATTGCTGCGACCAGTAGGAGTGTAATAAACAAAGTCCGGGCGGGCGAAGTCGCGGGCAACAGCTAGTGTTATGTAAGTAGGTATGTCTGAGGTGCTTGGTTAATTCATCTGTTATGTATATCTTTGAACAAACTATAGGAGAATTTGTTAGCTAAGTAGGTATTGTATATCCTTATGTATGTATAGGAATCTATACATATAATAAAATCGTAGGAAAGTCAAAACTGTACGTTTAATATTTTTTTAAAAGAATACTTGGCGCGTGATCTACAATCGATATAGAAGTCAAAAATATAAGTTTTATATTTTTTGTCTGTTTATCTGTTTGTTTGTATGTATGTCCGGGGTAATCTCAAAAAGTACTGCATGGATTTACTTCAAATTTTGCATGAATATTACTAATAGGTCGGGTCAACATATAGGCTACATATTATCACGTTATCACCTAAGGGGGAGGAGCTGTGCGGAGTAAACGAAGTCTGCGCGGACGAAGTCGTGGGCAACAGCTAGTATATGTATAAAATTAAATAACAATATGTACAGGTAATGTCAAAACAAAAACAATCAGGGGTCAATTGAGTTCATTACGTAAATTTGAGCAAGGGATGCGACAAGCGATTTTTTTATAATTAATTACCTATTATAATAATTAGCAATAAGTACTTACAGTAATGTTAGAATAACATTAATACAACGCTAACTTAAATTCAAAAATTGTTTCGTTTTTTTAACACTTTTTCACTTGCCGAGAACACTAAATAAACACATAATTTACTGTATGTAGCGGCTCAAACAATCTCATACGCTACAAGAAAAAATAATAAAAAATAGAAAAATGATGAAATTCAAAATAAAATCCTGAATCGCAATATCATAATTATTTATCTTGTACAAGCTATATACAAATTTCAACGATTCTCAAATAGACTTCGGTCCCCAGGCAGTACACCTTGCCTGGCTGGGAAGATCTTCCTTTTCCCCTTCCTTGTCCTTATGTGACGTCATCAACCTCCACAGTTATGACGTCATACTGACAAGAAGCTGGCCCGCTGGTTCTATCATTATGACCCTTCAGCGGTACGGACCAGCGGCGCCACACTGTACATTGTACAATAAGTTTACAAAATTATTTGAAATTGGAAAGTCACTATTTAATACTGTTTAATTTAAAATTCCATTTAAATATCGGGAGATACTTTTCTAAGACCCATACCATACAGCGAAGGTTTAATTACTTTTCTGTTTTAGCACTCACCCCGTGCTTGGGAAACTTGAAAAATTTTAAAAACAAAGAAGAAAACTTTTTCAACACGCGGTAATTAAGCCTGCGACGTACCCTCAAGCCGGGTCGCTCTACCACTGAGCTAGTGTCGACAGTTTCAAAGCGGCGAAATTCTTCTTAGCTGTGTGATCGATTACGTCGATTGTACTGGTCGCTAGGTATACATACGTATAACTAGTTAAATAACTTCATCGTTACAGATAAAATTCACATTTATAGTTTGATCAGTCCTTTCGCGTTTCCAATTATTTTCGCGTTTTACTTGATTTTTGTGTTTAGCTTGAAGGTATGTCGCAGGTTCAAATCCCGCGTATCGAAATTTTCCTTTGTTGTTTTTAAAGCGAAGGTTTAGTTTCAACGAAATATTACGCCTCCGTGTGGTAAGAGGGTTTAGGTTTTAAGTTATATTACGCGAACCGCATTGAAAGGGTTAAATCGGAAAAAAGGTGATGTGTATTTTATTAAATATTTTTTAAGAATTTCTGTAGATAATTTTGAATCTTACATACTCACTGCTAGGATAGGGTTGGTGGCACGTTTTTGTATGGAAAACTTGAAGATGAACGCCGTGGCCATCGCTGCTGTGGTCGCAGAGCCGTATGCGACGCCCATCTGAGTCGTGGTCAGCGGGGAATTCGCATTACGGTTAGTGTAGTTTACTAACGCGTTGAAAGACTGGTTCACCCATTGCCAGAAAACAACTGCCGTGGTTGTTCTGTAACAATTATTTTGTACTACACTAACAACGTGATCTAAAAATTAAAAACTTTAAAAAACAAACAAGTATTTTGAAAAGCTTTTTTTACATCATAAGTTAGCGAACAAGCTGATGGGTCTCCTGATAGAGTCAACCATCGCTTTTAGACACCAAAGATGTTAATTGTGCGTTCCTATCTTGTGGCGAGGTTTAACGTCGTATGCATAAGTTTACCGGCTACCTTACCCTCCAAACCGGAACACGGCAGTGACAAGCATTGACGCTATTGCGACAGGGATAGGTAAAGCAGTGGTACCAGACCCGGACGAGACAATGCAGAATTCTACCACCTAGTAGCCACGATGGACCGACCACGATGGATACGACCTGTCTGGCAGAATGGCAGTTGGCCTATTCTTCAAAGGAGACCGGACCAACACGGCTGGTATTGAACTCCGTATCCGGGCCCCTTTGAAGAATAGACCATTCTGCCAGACAGGTCATAAAAGGTAAGCAATTGACTATACGAGTCACTACCATCGTGACTTCTAGGTGGTAGAGCTCCGCAACGTCTCGCCCGGATATTTGTACCACCGCCTTACCTACTCCAGTCACAATAGCGTCAATGCTTATTAATGTCGTGTTTCAATTTGGAGGGTTAGGTAGCCGGTAGACTTATGTGCATCTGTGTGTGATAGTAACGCATAAACATCATTCTCTCTTCTCTCTTGGGGGTGAGTCATCTGCTTGCTTGCTATTATTACATACTTCGGATTCGTAATTGTAAGAAAACACCACTTATATTAAATCCGTGTATTTACAATACAAATACACACAACACAATGTAATCCTAAATACTCTGATTAACACTAGTCACTCACTGTACTAACACTAAACTTAGAACACTCGCTTCGCACTGGTCACTTTAAGTATCGCTCTCGATCGCTTGATAAAAACTGGCCTGTATTTGTCAACACATCTCTATTTATACCCAGGGTAAAGTTCTACCTGGATCCAGAAAAATCTAAATGTATCGGGAAACGATGAATCACTTCTTATTGTAATCAACTTATGATAAACAAGTTATGACTCATCAATCCTAGTACACGCTACTTTCAACCTTATGCCCTATACCACAAAGTTCATTATGGTATAGCTTAGATCAACTGTTTGTTTGTCAATAAGAGTAGCTATTTCTTTCTTTTATTTCTAGATCTCTCCAGCGTTCCAACTCTACACGTTTCTAGATTATTCGTAACACTATCTTATGAGATCAAAAAGCGATCTTCTTGCCTTCGTGTCAGGTATTACTACGAGTATATACTTATGAATATATAACTAGCAAACAGTACCCTAAACAAAATCGATCACAAAGAAAAAGAGAATTTCGCCATGTTTCAATAATCGACACGTAGCTCAGCTGGAAGAGCAGTACTGGCGTGTCAACATTTTTTGAATATTACATTACCTTCATTTCGTCTTTGAACAAGGAAAACTTTTATTAAAACAAACGCTCTTACGATTCATAATCTTTAAAGACTGTATCGAATTCAAGGATAAGTTCAATAAGACAACCTCTTACAAATATACTTAAGATAAACTTAACAGCATTAAATTACGCCTTTGTACTCACTCATTTGTGCAATAAAGTATTTAAATAAATAAATGAAATAAACAATCGTAAAACCGGTAATATTACGTATATATACCTTATCTATTAACGTACACAAAAGTATGCAAATTAGTTTAGCGTGTTACAAACAAGTTATGTTACGCGACGTCTATTAAAATACATATAATAAAATCGTAGGAAAGTCAAAACTGTACATTGAATATTTTTTTAAAAGAATACTTGGGGCGTGATCTACAATCGATATCGAAGCCAAAAATATAGTTTTTAGAATTTTTGTCTGTTTGTCTGTATGTCCGTTTGTCTGTATGTATGTCCGGGGTGAACTCAAAAAGTACTGCATGGATTTACTTCAAATTTTGCATGAATATTACTAACAGATCGGGTCAACATATAGGCTACATATTATCACGCTATCACCTACGAGGGAGGGGCAGTGCGGAGTAAACGAACTCCGCGCGGACGAAGTCGCTGGTAACTGCTAGTTTTAAATACACTAGGACTAGCGATTGACCTCTTTTTTAATAATAAGAAAAAAGCACATGGCTCTCCTGATGGAAAAGAAACCATCGTCTAATAAACACAAAGATGTTAATGGTGCGTTGCTACCCGTGTAGGAGGATGGTAATCCCTCAGTCAACCTGCTACCTTACCCAACAAGAAACACAACAATGACAAGCATTGACGCTATTGCGGCAAGAATAGGTAAGGCGGTGATATGATGCCCGGGCGAGACACCACGGTACTCTACCACCTACTAGTCACGCTGGTAGTGTCACGTATAGCCAATCGATCGTTTATTATGACCTGCCTGGCAGAACGGCAGTTGGTCTATTCCTCAAAAGGGGGCCGGACTAAAATAGGGTGACCACGGGTCGAAACTCGACCGTAATTAATGTTATGGCGAAAGCCCCTATTAAATAAACTCGAAACTGAAATAGTACTCGTAAAGTTAAAAGAAATAAACCTACTATACAATGTTATTATGCGTCACATACTGCGTAAAATCAACGCTTAGTTCGAGAAATTTTCCGCGCCCGTGACGAGTCCGAGCAATGTACACTCTATATGACGTGACGTGAAAATGAGAAGAAAGAACACAAATTTGCGTTTATTGATTTTTTCTCACGTTTAAATATTGCATTTCAACAAAAGGAATTGCCTTAATAAATAAAACGTACACAGATTTTTTTTTCTTCATTTTTCGGTACACTGTCCATTACACACTATACATATGTATGTAAATGTACAATGTGTAATTCTTTCTATTTAAAATTGGTGCAAACTTTGTCTTATTCAATATAATAATAACAGTTACATTGGTGGAGTCTATGAGAAAATGAGAAAGAGTTCTCTCTTCCTTTGTAAACATACATGTTAAATAAATAAATAAACATTTCTAGAAAAATTACATGATCTGATCTAACCCCAAAGTAAGCAAATTATTTACTTGTGTTATGGGTGCTGGTCAACGATACTAATACATAGAAATACATATATAAATACTTTTACATACACAATAAACACCCAATCCCAGAAGTACAAACATCTATGCTCATCACACAAATGTTTGTCCCTGTCGGAGATCGAATTCGAGCCCCCTCGATTCGAAGTTAGGTTCGCTAACCACTCAACCAACGGAGCTTGTACATCTAACACTATCAGACATTACTTTATTTATATACTAGATGAGCCGGCAAACGTTGTTTTGCCATATAAATGATTGAATCACTAAAATCGCTATTAAAAAATAGGGGTTGATAGTAGAAAAGTGAAAATTTAGAGTTGTATGTATTTTTAATGCCACATTATCTATCTATACATATAATAAAATCGTAGAAAAGTCAAAACTGTACATTGATTATTTTTTTAAAAGAATACTTGAGGCGTGATCTACAATCGATATCGAAACCAAAAATATAGTTTTTAGAATTTTTGTCTGTTTGTTTGTCTGTATGTATGTCCGGAGTAAACTCAAAAAGTACTGCATGGATTTACTTCAAATTTTGCATGAATATCTATACATATAATAAAATCGTAGAAAAGTCAAAACTGTACATTGATTATTTTTTTAAAAGAATACTCGCGGCGTGATCTACAATCGATATCGAAACCAAAAATATAGTTTTTAGAATTTTTGTCAATTTGTTTGTCTGTATGTATGTCCGGAGTAAACTCAAAAAGTACTGCATGGATTTACTTCAAATTTTGCATGAATATTACTAACAGGTCGGGCCAACATAATACCTACATATTATCACGCTATCACCTACGGGGGGAAGTCCGCGCGGACGAAGTCGCTGGCAACAGCTAGTAAAAAAATAAAAATAAAAACGTTGACAAAAAAAATAAAAATTTGGGGTCACCCCTCCTTACCACTAATAGGCAGGGATAGGGGTATAAAAAATAAATAACAACATTGATATAAAAAGAGGAAGATATGTTACCTAGTCACAGTGCCTGGTCCTACAAAACTAGGTCCGTGTACATAGTGCTTGTAGTACTCAGTCACACGTGGGACATCGTAACATGAAACGATTCTACTTTCCGATTGTTTTTGCCATTAAACACGCATCAAAATGCCTTCTTGTGTATTTACCCAGTGTTATAATCACTCAAGGGAAAAAAATAAGACACATGGGATTACTTTCCATTCGTAAGTACAGCTAAAACATTAAATTTGTTTAAAAATAAGATTTTCTTTGTTTATCGGTAACCATGGCGATGAGGCGGTCGGTGGCTAATGCCATTTCGCTCGTACAAGTATATCTGCCCTATCTCTGTTTTTGTTCAACCGTAAATATGACGACGACGCGCGCGGTCTAATACTATTTCGCTCGTACGAATGTATCCGCCCTATCTCTGTCTTTGTTTCCACGTTTATGATTGCGATATAAGAACGTAACGTATCTTTCTCTTTTATATCAATGGATAACAATCTACTCTTAGACCTTCAAGCCGTTTCGGAGGAGTTTTATAATTTTATAATCATGGATTTGGATGGATCAATGGAGAATGGAGAATTTTATAATCTATTAGAAGAAAGATTTATTGACGTGTGTTTACGTTTATAGTATTGTAAATAATGTATTATGCATTGTATATATTCATATATTATTATGTATTGATATTAACTATGATAATTAACAATGTCTTTATAAATATTTATGACTCAATGTTCTTTGACTCCTGAGTGGGGCAAAGGTCGTCCAAAGTACTCTGCCATCGCGTTTTGTCTAGGGCTTTGCGCTTCGTCTCGGACCATTGGAGCCCGATCGTCTTCAGATCCGCTGGCAATGACATCTCCAGGTGGCTTGGAACTCCACGCTTCCTCTTCCCTTGTGGAGTACATTCCAGCTTGTCTAGGAATTTGGGAACTCTTCTAAATGTGTGACCGATTCACGTTCGCTTAAGACGCTTGATCTGGTAACCGATCGGCGTTTCCGCCAAAGAGAGATAGATGACCAGTTTAAAAACTACTCTTGAAGTGATTTTATTTCATCGGTAAGTAATATATATATATGTATAACTCTGTATTTCTCTGTGTAATTGAAAGCTACGCTGACAAACTTAGAAATTGTTTTGAAAGACGTATCTAATCTATGGTTCCGAGTCTAGTGACAGTGATTTCTGCAAGTTAATGGTGCGTTGCTGTCTTGTGGCGAGGTCTAATGCCACATGCATAAATTTACCGGCTACCGTACCCTCCAAACCGAAACACGACAGCGACAAGCACTGACGCTATTGCGATAGGAATAGATAAGGCGGTGGTACCTGACGCGGGCGAGACAACGCAGAACTCTACCACCTAGTAAAAGTAGTAGTTTTCTATCCTAGAACCGATATCTTCTTCAGTCCCTCCAATTTCTGAGACGACACTGCCAAGTTAATTTCTGTAAACCTTATATGTTCCGAGCACTGACCACATGAATACTAATAGACACGCCATTGGGAAGAAAACGCGTCGCGGCGCATATGAGCAAACGCTCCTATCTGTGTCAAAAATGACATAGAGAGAGAAGAGTATATATGTAGATTATTATATTGTGAAAAAATAGAAATGAACCATGTTGTACTGTTTATCATACAGAATGAGATGACAAGTTTAAAAAACTACTCTTGAAGCGATTTTATTTCATCGGTAAGTAATATATATGTATAACTCTGTATTTCTCTGTGTAATTGCAAGCTACGCTGACAAACTAAGAAATTGTTTTGAAAGACGTATCTAATCTATGGTTCCGAGCCTAGTGAGTGCTTTCTGCGAGTTCGTTCCTTGAGTGCACAATTCCTGGACCTTCCACGCGCTGATTTTTAAGACTATTGAGTCTATAAATATGTATAAAATGAATATTTATTTTTATTTTAGATTAACATAACAACAGGCCAACTGCTGTTCTGCCAGGCAGGTCGTAACAGGCGACCGATTGGTTATACGAGTCACTATCATCGAGGCTACTAGGTGGTAGAGTTCTGCATTGTCTCGCCCGGATCTGGTACCACCACCGTACCTATTCCTGCCGCAATAGCGCTAGTGCTATCACTATCGTGTTTCGATTTGGAGGGTAAGGTAGTCGGTAAACTTATGCATGTGGCATAAGACCTCGCCACAAGATAGCAACACACCATTAACACCTTTGGTAATAGGCGATGGTTGACTCTTCCCATCAGGAGACCCATCTGCTTGTTTGCTATCTTATACTATAAAAAAAAAAGATAGCAAACAAGCAGATGGGTCTCCTTGTTTAAAGAGTCAACCATCACCTGTAACAACCAAAGATGTTAATGGTGGAGCATAAAGTCCACCTATGTACTTAATTGTCAATACATTTTTAAGTAAATAAATTTCTTACCTATACCACTGAAGCATAGCGCCAGTCACTAAGCAACCTCCTGGCATTTGAAAAGACATACGTCCAAATACATTCTGGAGTTCCCCGCTGTCTGGGTGGAAAGCAGATTCATACAACTGTTTAGCTCTTACGACTTGAGACATTTTTGTCCCAGCTGGTTCTTTGCCATCTCTGTAAAATTAGATATGTTTTAAAACGAAATAGTAGATAGAAGTAAATGCCCTGATGATGCCCTAAAAAGTAAACTGGCTAATAGAAAGTAACAATAAACAGTTTATTATAATCTATATTAATAATATAAATGCCAAAGTGTTGATGTTTGGATAGATGGATGTTTGGAAGAATGGATGTTTGTTCCTCCATTACACAAAAACTACTGAACGAATTTGAATGAAATTTGGCACACATTTAGACAAGGGCGTCGCCGACTGATGGCCCGAGCGGGGGGGGGGCGGGGCCGCAAGTTGACTTTACCTATTACAATTCATACTTTTCTCATTCTCCGTGAATGAGCATAGTAGGTATGAATTGTAGGTAAAGTCGACAGCACATGAATCTTTTCACTTGTACTACGAGCCTTACATCTACGGCGATTGTAATAACAGTGCCTTACCACCGTAGTTGAGCGTACGGAATATTAGAAATGGAATTGGTGAATTCATTCGAGTTTCAATGTATGGGATTGATCAATCAAACAAGTCAACTCAAAGACTTAGGACTTTGGTTGCATTACATTTGAGCAACTTTTAGAATCTCTAGGTGAGGGCTGCTGCCCTTCCCTGCCCTGTGTGGGCCACCTGCTTGAGACACGCGTCAGTGAACTTTTTGTGCAGAAAATTTGTAATAGATATAACAATAACATTAAAATATTTTAGTTATTATTGATTTACATTCTTCAGGTTTCATTCTCAACATTAAATCAAACACCTAGATGCCTAATGCTACTACTACCAGTTTTTTGTGCATAAGCCAAAGGTGATAACCCTAAGGTGATCCCCGAGCTTAGGTATGAAAGTGAAGTGGTTACATGTAACTACTTCACTTTCATACCTAAGCTACAGAGCTAGCTAAGCTTACTTAAGGTACAGGGTCGATCTCATGAGATTGACCTCTGTACCAACTAATTTTGTGGAACTACACAGGTTTTTTACTTTTTATGACATGGACGTTAAAAATTAGTATATACAATGAGTAACAAAAATCCTGTCTGGCCCGTTAAACGCATGTAGGTAGGTCAATGATTATTATCAAAAAAATAATTACATGATTCTACATATTAAAATAAAAAAATAATAATCATATTTTAAATTGCTGTAGTTAAGTTCTAAATTATAACTACTTCTTAAATAATTAATTATATAGGATCATTAAGCTATCAAATAATGCCTTTAACGATCAGGAAGAATCAACCTCTGAAAGATAAATATAACATCCCTATATACTGATATCCCTTAAGGAGCAAAAAAGTGAATCTAAGCTTTTATGTATACTTATTTTTAAGATTGACGTTCAAAAAATGTATCATAGAAATACTTATTTTGAATAAAAGCTTATTCTATTCTATTCTATTCTAATCAAGCAATAGTCATTGTGCACTCTGGGTACATCATGATTCTCCATATTGTGTTGGTGAAAGTGGTGTTATTCTAAAACTCTACATTTGGCTACTTTATGGACTATTGCTTATCACAACTATGCTATACTTAGATGTGCTCTAACTACAAGAATGTAAATGCACAAGTACAACCCCCTTAATTTGAACCTCTAACACTTCTGCGGCTTTGTTCGCCTGACCAAATGTCATTACTTTCCTATGCTCAGACCAGTACATTAAGTAGCCTATTCTTACTCTTAGGTAATGCAGCTATCTAAAGGTGAAAGAATTTTTAAAATCAATCATGTAGTTTATGAGATAAATCATAACAAACAAACAATCAAATCTTTCCTCTTTTTAATTTAGAAACATTCCTAGCACGCTATTGACACATCTTTCAAAGGATTGCTCTACTATCAAACATTAAACCAACAGAACATGTTGTGTGTTGATGATTAACTGGCATTGATTTAGCTTCCCTATACTCATTATTTTTTTTTATATCATAAGATAGCAAACAAGCAGATGGGTCTTCTGAAGGAAAGAGTCAACCATCGACTATAGACACCAAAGGTGTTAATGGTGCGGTGCTATCTTGTGGCGAGGTCTAATGCCACATGCATAAATTTACCGGCCACCTTACCCACCAAACCGGAACACGTCAGGGGCAAGCAAGGATGCTATTGCAGCAGGAATAGGTAAGGCGGTGGTACCAGACCCGGGTGAGGCAATGCAGAACTCTACCACCTAGTAGCCACGTTAATAGTGACTTGAATAGCCAATCGGTCGCCTTGTACGACCTGCCTGGCAGAACGGCAGCTGGCCTATTCTTCAAAAGAGCCCGAGACCAGCAAAGGGAAAATATTTTTATATATAATTTAATAATATTAGTATTATGTTTTTTTTTTTTTTATAGAAGAGGGGGCAAACGAGCAAGAGGTGCACCTGATGGTAAGTGATCACCGCCGCCCATGGACACCTGCAATACCAGAGGACTTGCAGTTGCGTTGCCGGCCTTTTAAGAATGAGTAAGCTCTTTTCTTGAAGGTCCCTATGTCGTAACCGTTCGGAAATACCCCTGCCGGTAATTGATTCCACAACAGAGTAGTGCGAGGCAAAAAGTGTCGGGAGAAACGCACAGTTGTGGATTTCCAGACATCGAGATGGTGAGGATGGAACTTTGAATTTTGACGCGATGTCCGATGGTGGAATTCGGTGGCAGGAATTATTCCAAACAACTCGTCGGAGCACTCCCCATGATAAAGACGATAGAAGACGCAGAGTGAAGCTACATCTCTGCGTAATGCCAAAGAGTCGAGCTCGTCCGAAATAGCCTGCTCGTCAACGATTCGAACCGCTCTACGCTGTATGCGATCAAGAGGAAGAAGCTGGTATTGGGGAGCTCCGGCCCAGAGATGAGAACAGTACTCCATGTGGGGCCGAATCTGTGCCTTATAAAGTTGAAGGCGATGGGCCGGCAAAAAGTACTGTCTCGCTCTGCTGAGCACACCGAGCTTTTTAGAGGCTAATTTAGCCTTGCCTTCCAAATGACCGCGAAACTGAACGTAATTCGATATGTCGACTCCCAGGATTCCAACACTAGCTGAGGCTGTCAGGAGAGTATCCCCAAATCGAGGTGATACGACAAAGGGTGTCTTTTTTGCGGTGAACACGCAAAGCTGTGTCTTCCTGGGGTTAAAAGTGACCAGGTTTTGACGACCCCATTCAGAGACATCGGTAAGTCGAGTCTCGACTTCAGACACAAGCTTGTTTCGGCACTCTTCGACGTGTTCCCGAGAAATACCGCTTCGGCCGGAGTATGTAGCATCACCAGTACTGTCATCCGCATAGCAATGTATGTTGCGAATTCGCATCATGTCATTGATATGCAGAAGAAACAGAGTCGGTGATAGCACGCAGCCTTGGGGAACACCAGCATTGACAGATTTAAGGTCGGAGCACGCACCGTCGACAACGACCTTGATGCTCCGATCAGCCAAAAAACTGGTGATCCACTTGCATAATTTCTCGGGAAGCCCATAGGAAGGCAGCTTCGCGAGAAGCGCTTTGTGCCATACCCGATCAAAGGCCTTCGCTATGTCCAAACTAACTGCCAACGCCTCCCCCTTGGACTCAACTGCTTCCGCCCACCGATGAGTTAGGTATACTAGAAGGTCACCAGCTGAACGGCCGCGACGGAAACCGTACTGACGGTCGCTAATCAGCTGGTGCTCTTCTAAATATTTGAGGAGCTGAGAGTTGATGATCGTCTCCATAATTTTGGAGAACAAGGAGGTTATGGCTATGGGCCGATAGTTAGACGGATTAGAGCGATCTCCTTTTTTAGGGATGGGATGAACCAAAGCTGTCTTCCATGAATTCGGTACCACGCCAAGTGAGTAGGAGAGCCGGAATAGGCGTGTTAATACTGGCGCCAACTCTGGAGCACACACTTTTAGCACGATCGGAGGGATGCTATCCGGCCCACTCGACTTGTGGATGTCCAAGGAAAGTAGTGCTTTACGCACAGATGACTGCCGAAATTGTAGTTCTGGCATGGAACTATCACACTGCGGGATGGTAGGCGGTGCGTTCCCCTGGTCATCCAAAGTCGAGTTGGCCGCAAAGAAGGAGCCCAGGAGATCGGCCTTCTCCTTTGCGGTATGGGCCAAAGAGTCATCGTCTCCGTGCAAAGATGGAAGAGAGGGTTGTGAGAAACTCCCTAAGACAGCCTTGGCGAGAGACCAGAACGCACGGGTCCCTGAAGGAAGGCGAACTAATTTCTCGCCAATTCTGCCTATGTGTTCAGATTTTGCCTTAGCGATAGCTCTTTTGAAGTACCTCGAGGCGGAATTGTACTCCTTACGTAATATGCTGGTTTTTTCATCACAAGATGCGGACGCAGCAGCCCAAGCCCGGTAACACTCCTGCTTTCGGCGTGAAGCCGTTTTACAAGAGCGACCAAACCAAGGCTGAGACTTACCACCAATTGGTACCGCAGAAAATGGAATGAAAAGTTCCATGCCCTGCAGCACCACATCGGCAATAGAGTCAGCGACTACACTCGGATCATCCAGCGGGAAGCACAACCGCCCCCATGGGTAGGACGCAAAAAAAGACCGCATCCCGTCCCAATCTGCAGACCTATAGTGCCAAACGCGACGACAGCCTGCTAAAGGAGGCCGTGATAGGCGCGAAACCGGCACCTTACTCCGGATCAGGCAGTGGTCTGACGAACCAAGTGGGACGTCCACAGATACCTGATAATGGTCCGGATGAGAAGTCAGCAGAAGGTCAAACAGTGAAGGCGTATGGTCATCCACATCGGGAACTCGCGTGGGCGAAGTTACCAGTTGAGTAAGACCATACGCCAAGGCAAATGTAATTATATTGTTTAAAGTACATGGTTAGTTTATTGAATTCATAGTTTTATTATTATTAGACAAAATCATTTATAAGGGTTATAACTTGTTTTTACTTACAAGTATAAAAATAATTAAATAATTTAACAAAATACTTACTTGTATTTAAAATAGAGTTCCTTGGCCTCATATAACTCTTTTTCAGGAACTAGAGATAACAACGGGTTTGATATGAAAGCAAAATGACGAAATCTACCCACAAAAGTACTCTGATCCCATAATGGTTGTGTGATATCTATTCTTTTTTCAGCTGCCATTATCTGGAAAAAAATAATATATCTGCGAGATTAATATTACCCAAAATATATTTAGAAAAAACTTCTACTTCTTAAAACTTCTACTTTTTAAACTACTTCCCATGATCTACCACAGATATTCAGATTCTTTTGAGGCAAAGATATATTACTTCTATAATCTATATTATATTGACATATGGAGTGGAGTATGAAATTTGGTACAGCTAAAGTTTTTTTTTTTGTATTATCGATAGGTAAGCTCTTGACCTCGATCTCGCCTGTTGGTAAGCTAAGATGAGGCCTAAGATGGAACGCGCTTCCCTAGAAGGTACCTGTTCACTCTTCTCTTGAAGATCCCCAGATTGTACTCATCCGGGAACACAGACTCAGGAAGTATGTTCCAGTCCTTTACGGTTCGAATGAAGAATGTTGAGTCGAACCGCTTTGTCCGGGTACGTGGAACGTCCACCATATAACGATGCCTAGAATCTGTGCGCCTTGACGATCGATAGAAAAATGGGGATGGCGGAATTATCGTGCAATTCCGCAGCACACTCTCCAAAGTGTATCCGATAAAAAACCGATAAACTAGCCACTCTGCGGCGATGAGCGAGGCTCTAGAGTTTTTTGCCTACCACATCATCGTCGTTTATGAGCCTCTTGGCACGCCTCTTATTAAGAGTTTACATTAAGACAGTGACTATTCCTGCCAACCTAGCTCATTCCAGAGGACAGTACTGTAGAAGGATTCTGAAATATCTCCTTATACGTTTTATTCTCTTTGAAGAACTAGGCCCTTAGGTATTGAACTTCCACTCCTCATATAGCACTTAGTAGGGAGTTTCCTCATATTTTAAACACACTCTACATAAAGGACTGTCTGTTAGTCCTATGGCGTGCATGTGTTTATTCATATGACAATGCCCCATTATTATCAGACCACAACTCTTTCTTAACTCTATCCTTGATAGTTTAAGTAACTTTCAGGTCAGTTTGGGATTCAGTTCAGGAAATGCTTGTTTAGCTTGTCGACAACTGGTTAGCATTTCCCAGTGTTTTGTGTTTTATCTTGGTCATTTCTTTTATCTTTGTTTTTAACAGATTAAAGGATAAAGACACTATTAATTCAAAACCTACAATTACTATCTTAGACCTTTTTTTAACTAACTCCTTTTAATCCATTGTACAGTGACCTTGCATGATGTCCCTAGTTGTTGACGCAGTTTTCTGCATTTTTGTACTAGGCTGTTGCTCGAATAATTGAAGTTCAGTAACTTCAATACCTCCTGGTTGTCCATTAAAAATCCGAGATAACTCTTTGCGGCTATGGTAAGTCCTAGGCATTTTGCTTGGAATATTGAGTTGTGTTTGCCTAGGTTAATGCTTCCACTAATGTTAACTCAGGGCAATAGGTCCTAGCTCCTGTTCCCATCGATGTTTTAGAGCCGTCAGAATATAAACATAGTTATTTTATACCTGACTCGTCCTTTACTTCTTCTGAAATAGTAATTGTGTAACCAAATTGTTTTTTTTTTTTGTTTAGGAGGGTGTACTATTTATTTTTTATTTATTTATTTATATAATCTCTAAGGGCATTCTATATAACTTTATCTGAATAAGTTTTACTTACTATTAAAAGTTAAAATTAATACAGAAAAATAAATAACTTACAATATAAATTTATAAAATACATGTTTTACACATCTATACATATAATAAAATCATAGGAAAGTCAATGTATGTCCAGGGTAAACTCAAAAAGTACTGCATGGATTTACTTCAAATTTAGCATGAATATTACTAACAGGTCGAGTCAACATATAGGCTACATATTATCACGCTATCACCTACGGGGGAGGAGCTGTGCGGAGTAAACGAAGTCCACGCGATCGAAGTTGTGGGCAACAGCTAGTAGTACATAGTTATACAATACTTCATTACATACATATATATACATACATACTCATATATATACATATAAATATAAATACATATTATACATACGTACAAATAACAAAGTAACATCTATGAGCACAGAGCAATCTAAACACAGTAATTAAATTGATGTCAATATTTTTACGCATGGAAATATAATTTTAGTTTTAAATTATAGCTTTGATGGAGATTTTCTAATATCTGTAGGAAGTACATTCTATAAACAAATTGCTTGGTGTGTAAAAAATTGAGAAAGAAACTCTGTGTGGCATATTAGAGTGTGTAGAGATAATTCTCATCAGACCTCAGATTCCGGTTACGTGTATCTCTGTGCCAATCAAAAAGAGTTTAAGGTGTCCAAGAACAGATTGATCGTACAATATAGAAAACAGAGTGCATAATACTCTAAAGTCTATGCTGTTGTATAGGCAACCACTTAAGAGGTTACTATCCTTTTGGTCCAATATATGAATTTGAAAAAAAAAAACAGAGTTAAAGAAGGTAGGAAGTCAATTGTAGCTTTACTGTGTTTCAATTTTTATTGTTCATTATGATAGCAACAACAGATACTGCAGTATTATGAAAATTATATATACCTACCTATTGTTCAGTATGACAAAGTGTAATTAAAAAAACATTCCATCACACATATATGTAAAAGGAGGTTGGTAAAATTGCAATACAACAATGATTAATGTTCCAACCAACTACCAAATGTTCTCTATTTTCCTTCTAAAAATGCCAGCGTCAGACTATAATCTACGTTTTCCATAGCATCTATATTTTGGGTATTCGTTTAAAAAATTATATATTTGCGGATTATAACATTAAGACGTTTTATTAATGAGAATTTGTTGCATTTAGAGTGATATCTCTAAATTATTAAAAAAGAAATTTCCTACATCCTTCTTGTACAAAGCTATAGTTTCATTATCCGATTTTCAAATTGATTAATCTTAAATAAAATTAGTAATTATAATAAGTAAGTTGTGAGTCGTATATTATTATAATCGTTCGACGCCTTATACTTAGTTTTAATTAGTAACTTTAAACGAAAAATATTGAAATTCTATAAGGATTATGTAAGAGTAAATAACAAAATATAAATCGATATTAATAATAACATGTTAATTAACTTACAGTATGTATACTGTTGAATTAAATGCAATGTAAAATTTATGAAATCTAAAACAGCACTTTAATTGTTTTACGAAATTAAACAGGAATAAGTTAGCGGTTTTAGCAGTACATTTATTTAAACACTTTCCTGAGCATTTTTTGTTTTACTTCTTCACAAATCGCAGCTGCTTCTGTGCTTCCGTCTTCCAGTCAGAAAAAACCGGCCAAATGTATGTCGGGTAAGGCGCAATATAGGGTTCCGTATTTGCCCATCACATTTATGCAGACTAGAAAAGGTTTTTTAAATTTTTTATTGTTTTTAGTTTTATGCTATGAAATTTTAACCTATATAACGCCAGTGACGGATATACCTAATCGCACTACGGGTTTACCGCTTATAAAAATTTCTCCAAGTACATTTTATAAGTTGGTCGACCATTACTCGTAAACTTGTAAAGCCTACTTAGCCGTGATAAAGTCTATTTATAATATATAAAGCCACGCTATATATATATATATATATATATATATATATAATGGTGACATTTCATGATTTCATGAAACTGTCCTTTGGCCAATCATGACGTTCCTTGATCAGATCAATCGCTATGTATGGATAAGAAATCGCTATGTATGGATATGGTTAACTAAACGCGTGTCTACTTCATGAATGGTCAATCTTATTTGCGCTGGGGCGCTGGAAGTGTTTTTTTTATATATCAACTTGGCGGCCCCATTTAGATATCGTGTGTTATTTGGTAACGACCTGAAAAACTATGTTGAAAAAAATGGCTTTTAATCAGAGCGAGCGAAGCGAGCCCTATACTAGGCGACTTTTTATGCACTTTTGTGGTACATTTTACTGAAAAAGTATCGCACTTTTAGGTTTGAGCTTTGACGTGTTGGTTTAAATTCAGATCTAGATATGTTATCTACCATTAAAATGCTATTTCATAAACATTAAAAAATAGAAGATACATTTTGTATTATAATTTTATTACTGCTAACGCCATCTATTATAAAACTAACGAGTTAAAATGCTACAAAGCTACACTAGGCGACGATCTGTGCCATTTCGTGGTACATTTTACTGAATGAAAAAATATCGCACTTTTAGGTTTAAGCTTTGGCGTGGTAGTTTTATTTCATTTAATTCATTGACGTTCACCCAATTTTAATACTACATTAATCTATTAAAACACTTGTACTTTTTAACTTCTCACTACGTACACACTTAGTGGGAAGTTAAAAAGATAGGGAGGTTACTGATTTTGCTCCGATTTTCAAAAATGGAGTTTTCACCGTATGTTCACGTTTTGTGGTCCTAGGAACCATTTTCGACTATTTTCACGATGTATACATGTGTGTGTGTGTGTGTGTGTGTGTGTGTGTGTGTGTCTGTGTGTGTGTCAACAATTCATAAGTTTTGAACGCCTGGACCGATCGAAACGCGTTTGATGGCATTCGATTAGATTCCTCTCAACTTAAACTTCCTGAGAACCAAATGGGCCCAAGAGATATTGAAAAATTTTAAAAAAACCCAAAAAAAGTGGAAAAACAGAACTTTTTTAAGTAACTTCAAGATTAATGTACCGATTGAGTACAAAAACTAATCAGCTCTATTACTCAAAAAATTACGTATGCATAAATTGCCTCAAAATCAGTTTATTCGTTTGAAAGTAATCGTTGATGAAAATTTTGAAAAAAGTGTTTTTTCGACATAATTTCGAAATATTTCAACCAATCATTTCTTGGTATTCTATGATATTTTAATACTAATAAAATCACGTCGAATGCCCTTTTAAAAATCCAAACCGAATCTTATTTTCAAAAGTTACAGCTTTTCAAATATTAAAATTACGTTATAGCAAAGTTACTTAATATTTTTGAAATAACTTTCAGGCTAATATACCGAACGACTTCAAAATCTTATCATCTTTTCTCCTTTAAAAACTGCGCCACGTACGTGGATAAAAATCGGTCAATTTGTTTGGGATATATCAATGACAAAAATTTTTGAAAAAAATGTTTTTTGACATTGCTTCGAAATTTTTGAACCTACCGATTTTTTAGCTAAAGCAATATTTAAATTGAGTTGAATGCCATTTGGAAGATCAAAATCGATCATCGTTTCCAAAATATACAGCTTTTCAAAAATCAATATACTGCCATTTTTTATCAAAACAGATGTTTATACTGAAAAACCTATGCTTATAGATTTTACCATTTTGAGCTTAAAATACGTCATATTAGCGGGAAGTTTCAGGGATGGCTTGTAAGGTCAACCATTTACAGATTACAGAAAGTGATAAGTGAGCAGTCTATCACCAACTGGGTACTTTTCCAATCCCGGGCAACGTTGTTTTTATCAGCAAACTGAAAAACCGCCTTTTTGATATGCCTGACTCGGTAATCGAGCCCCAAGAGTTTCTCTGAGGGAAAAATTTGAAAAATTTATTCGCTGAGTTTCTACCGCCAATTCTTCGTGCCTGCGGTAAGTCCAATATTAATTCTAAAAATGTTGAAGGTTAATTAAATTAAATTTTCTTTATAAAATCAACTTTTATTTTTAAAACTCATTTTTCCTAGAAAACTCTTTTACAAGAAAGTTACCATAAATAAAAATTGATTTCTATTAGTATTAGACTTCAAGAGCGAATTGGTGGCGCGAGATAGATCTTAGTTGCTACATATTATAGGTAGGTAGATACTATATTATAGATAGACAAGAAAATATGGTGTAAAATATGTAGATAACTTTTATAATTGTTCTGTGTAGATAACATTGACAATTATAGAAATCGTGTTTTTAATAAATCAAGAAAATTTTACAGAATTTTTCTTATACATAAGTACTAAAAAAAATTATCTTAGAAACATTTTATTTTTTTATTTTGGTTTTATTTTTCTGCGCTTCCCTAGATACAAAGCCTGACGACGCCTTTGATGCGAATGTAATAAATAAAGTCCATGATACATTAAAAGATGTAATTCGCATAAAAATACTTTCCTAAGAATATTACTAGGTAATATAACGTAGCGAGCCCTTACAAAGCTTTGCTTTTTGCTAGTATTTCTAAGCGTTACTAGTTTTTATAAATGTCTCTCGTACTCAAAAACAATAAATAACTTTTAATATATTCTGGATTTTTATGAAATATGGATATCCAATTTTCAAGACATGGCTAATCGTGGAGAGTGAAATCGTGAAATGTTAACAATTTAATGATCTAATCAATTTTAATTGCGCACATCATGAAATGCGATTATTTCATGAAATTCTGGAGTATCATGATGTTGGCAATTCTACGATCTAGCCGCGACGTGTGTATTCGGACTAAATAACAGTTTTCTACTAGGTACTAATAAATTTCGACACGGCGACACTATTAAGCGTTCCTAGTTGACTTCGGAACCCTAAAAATCAAGCAGGCAAGCCGTCTCTTGTCAACGGTCATCTGTCAACGGGAAATGACAACCACAGATATGATATATCATAGATATATTACTCAAAGTCATACTCTGAGTAAGGAACCTACGAAAAAAACGTGCCTACCTACGCAACGAATAATGACGGATTATATACTCCGTGTGGTACTCCATTAGGAGAATATTATTGGTCTATGCTTTTATATTTTACCATACACAGTATATACCAAGGAAGTTAAATTCTACCCGGAATGTCCACACGGGCTTCAAAATCGTTCCGAAGAGTACCACGACATGGGTGGAGTGTGTCTCTTTCTACTAAATAAAGCGCCAATCGCCATATATAAGTGCGGCCATGCATAGTTCGCAAATTACTACTAAGTAATTCTACTAATTTGAGAAATAGCTTTGCATTGCATAAGTAATTATGTAATAATTAAAATAAGCACATTTTAGAACTCACTATGTTAATTACAATACATTTTATGCTAATTGTTTATCGACGTGTATGAATAAAAGGGATTTAACGATAACCGAATATATTATAAAAATCTACCATCAGCAGTTTTATTTTAACACTGGCAATTGTAAGAAAGGGACAACATCCACTCATGTCGTTGTCTTGCTCAGAGCGTTTTTCCACTCTGTTAAGTAAGAAACAAATATCAACTTTATGAGTAACGAAATAAAGCACATTTGTATTTTTCTAATATTGCTTCGTAACAATTCCAGTTATCATATATAAGTTCCTTGGTATATACTTATCTATAAAACTATCCTTAAACTTATTGATTTCGTAATAAAGTCCACTTTGACATTATCTTAGTTAAAATGGGTTTTTAGGGTTCCATACTCAAAGGGTAAAATAGGATTCTGTTACTAAGACTCAGTTCTCAGTAGCAGTAGATAACTGTGGCAATACTGTCGTACTACCACAACTACTACTGAATTATATTAAAATCATAAACGATTATATTTTAGCCTGTTTAGTAGTGTCCACAGAGTATATTTATGGTTTACAACATAAGTACATAGCGACGAAAAATGGCGGCTCGGCACACTGTGACATCACGTAAAATGCTGTCAATAAAGCAAAACTATTGCGTATAGAGTTGGCTTGTTTTCATTGCATATGTTAAACAAAGACGCCATTATGTTTATTATGTCGTCTTCTTAACTATTACATACCTAAGTATCTATATGACATTGTAACATCTCCATTAGATTCCTTTATCATAGTAGTGATATTATTATGTTGAATTGTATGACAACGGACCATTGACGTATAATCAAAAAAGTTACATATTAGCTGGAATGCTCAAATACACTTTAAAATCGTTCGGCGGGGTGATCACGTAACTAGCAATGCGAAATTATCGTGATTGTTTAGTTATTGCAAGACACATAACAGGTGGGTAACTACGAGCTCTTAAAGCAGGACAGAATTTGAACTGCCTTGCTTTTTCGTACCATGACACCTTATTAACAGGCCAATAGCAGGCCTGCTACTTGACGTCTATGAAAACCGTTCACCTTTTTTTTCATATAGACTATCCGTACCATGACACTTTATCTGACAGCAGTAAAGCGTTTTTACAATGTTTCTCATGTCAGATAAACCAATCCTTAAAAAGTTACTCTTGAGCAGCTTTTATTGAATTGTTTTGTTGTAGAGGTCTTTACATAAACCAAAATAAACTGTTTGCTAGCACTATCGACTTTGATCGTAAATTAAATTGTGGAATTTAAAGTGCATAGTTACTTGTGATAATGTTTTAATGTATGAAACCCACTTAAAAGTTTGTTTTTATGAAGTTGTGAAGCGGGTGAAATATATTCGTTTTGTTTTTGTAGATATGACTAATCAATTTTTCGAGAGAAAAAGAAACCGACGGCGTCGAATTAAAGAGATGGACGACCCTTTTCAATTGTACAAAAGAGAATTTGTAAATAAATATGGATACTTAGCTATGAACATAAAAATGTGTTTATTTTCCACAAAACTACTTCATTTCAATTCATAACTACACCTTTAAGGTTATTCAAGGATTTATTTTATAGTTTGTGCAAGGATTTGGTACCCGTTATGAAAATAAATACCCAGAAGTCTAAAGTTAAGTTTATGTATATAAAAGGGTTAATATGGGTTTTTTCAAAATTGTTTATGCAATACCAAAGTTTTGAAAATTTGCCCATAACTTCCTATTTACACATTGGCAGGTTTTACAGCAATCTATGTTAATGCACATAGCTCATATGAGACCCACAGAGATCAAAAAGTTGTACAGCCAATATTACTAGCACAGGTTATTTCTGCTTTGAATAATAAGCAATTAGACATAAATATATAAAATTCCCCATTCTGCAGTAGGGTGACAGACTAATAAGTTAGGGTTCAGTCTCTAAAATTGTTAAATATCAGTGAAATAAATAACTAGCTGACCTGCAAGCTTTGCCTGTGAATTTTATAACACACTGTTCATAAAAAAAACTATTATAGTTTTTATTAAAGCTTTCATTCACTATTTTAGCATCTTAAAGGTTTATTTTTGAAGAAAAGTTAGCCTGTGTATGATCCCGGATCTGCAATTATCTTCATGCCAAATTTTATTAACATCAATTGAGATTAGCTGTGAAAGTGTAAGACAGTAAACATGCATTTTATAATATTAGTGTGGATTTAAAAATATCTATATATTTATCTAAAATATCTTTATATAAAATATCATATAAAGTTTGGCATGTGTGTTATTTTGCATTAAGGTTCTATTGATGGGACTCATACAACCAGAATAAGACCTACTAAACATAAAAAACTAAATTATTGTAGGAAAACTACCATTCTTTGCATTATTTAAATGTCAATTCGTAAAGTATTAAAATAAATATTTACTGAAGTTTTAGGAAAATAAAAAAGGTCAAATTACTGCAAATTAAAGATGTTTATTAAAATTTATTCATTTTATTATATATTTATTTTTAAAATATCATGCCTAGTGGGCTAGTGACTCCACGTAATTTACCTCTACAAATAAAGCAAAATGTGGCAATAGGACCACCATCTATCTCACTAACCGACAAATTTGTTAACCAGAGTCTATTTATTTATTTAAATTTATGCACAATTACAGTACAATGGATGAGTTAATTGACATATGACATTGTCTATTGACATATGCTTCCTTCTGCCTACCTTACAAGAGGACTAATATGATGATATTAATTCATCATTTCATATTTTTTTAAAGTTATCCATACATTTTCATATTTCTGTTTCATATTACAACTAAGCAGATAATTAGCTATATTAACATAATACCTGACTTATTTTAAGATTTGTAACAGTGGTATCGAGTTGCTAGTCTTTAACTTGCATTTATTTACTTACTTTAAATAATAACAAATCCACAGCATTTTTCAATTAAACGATTACATATGATTACACATGAAACAAGCCAATTTTGGATTTCAGTTTCATACACACTATGGATGGAGCTCCTGGAATGGCAGTAATAGTTTAAACAAACAAATGAACATTTATTTTAAGAAAAGATATACATAGATCCAAGTTCTAATTGTTTTAACGATTAAAAATATACAGTCACAATTTTGAATATAATAAAGAGAATTACATATTATGTAGGTAGAATATAATACTAATTATTTAGAAATTTTCAGGAACTTAAATTTTCTATATTTAAAAATACATACATCTAACTATCTATCTATCAATGCGGGCTATACCGCACTTAGCCACACTACGGGCCATTGTGCGTAAAGGTATAGTGGCTATTCTTGCCAACCCAGCTCATTCCAAAGATCCAGCACCTTAGAGGGATGCTCAAACAGCTCTCCATATGTGCTGCCTCCTTTGAAAAACTGGACCCTTAATTACTTCAATTCCTCGCACTCAAACAGCACGTGGTGAGAAGTTTCTTCATGGTTTAAGCACGCCCTGCATAAGGGACTATCAGTTAGCCCCATGGTGTGCATGTGTTTATTCATTGGGCAATGCCCCGTTACCAGACCAAATATTTTTCTTAATTCTACCCTTGGTAGTTTAAGCAATTTTCTAGTCAGTTTCGGATTCAGTTCAGGAAATGCTTGTTTGGTTTGTCTACAACTAGTGAGCATTTCCCAGTGTTTTTTGTGTTTTATCTTGGTGATCTCTTTTATCTTGGTTTTTAGCAGGTTGAAGGGTAGAGGTATTATTGGGTCGGGACCTATAATTACCATCCTAGACCCCATTTTTGCCAATTCATCTGCAATGTCGTTCCCTAACGAGCCACTGTGTCCTTTAATCCATTGCACAGTGACTTTGCATGACGTCCCCAGTTGTTGAAGCAGTTCTCTGCATTCTTTTACTAGGCTGTTACTTAAATAATTGGAATTGAGTGATTTTAACACCTCTTGGCTGTCAGTTAGAAATCTTAATTCCGTATCAGTTATTTTTCTGTTTATGACAGCCTTTGCGGCCATGGTTAGTCCTAGACATTCTACTTGAAAAATGGAACTGTATTTGCCTAGGTTTGTTTTTATATTAATATTCAATTCAGAACAGTAGGCGCTAGCACCTGTCCCCATCTTGGTTTTAGAGCCGTACGAGTATGTATATACATAATTCTTTTATACCTGACGTATCGTTATCTTCTTTGGAAATAATAATTTTATATTTGTTGTCTAGTAAAGGTTTTGGCACCCTGTCGCACGGTGCTAGTATTAAGGAGTTTATTTTTGCAATTTTGTCCAATATGGTCATATGGGAAGAAACATTACCTGTTATTTTGCCAGATAGCCTTAGTCGTAGATAAGATAATGTTGCTTCTTGTTGGATGTACAGGTGCAGTGGGGCGATTCCTAAAACAACCTCCATTGCTGCAGTCGGTGTGGTACTCATGCTTCCAGTGATTGCTAAGCAACCCTTCCTTTGGAAGCTTTCAAGTTTTCTTTACACTGAGCTTAGGACGGTTCTGGGCCACCACACTAAGGCACCATATGCAACTGTACTTCTAATTACAGTGGTGTATAGCCATTGGGTAATGTGGGGTTTCAATCCCCATTTTTTACCCAAAAGCCTCCTGCATTGTGTTAGGGCTATGCAGGATGAGGTTAACTTGCTGTCAAGGTGTTTGCTCCAATTTAGTTTGTTATCTAAAGTCACTCCCAGATATTTGACTTCGTTAGTTAAAGTAAGAGTGGATCCAAACAGTAATGGCAGTTTTAAATTTTCTACCTTACGTTTGTTTGTAAATAGAACTAGGTCCGTTTTTTGCGGATTTACACTGAGTTCCTGTTCGTTACACCATTTCTCTGTTAGTTTTAGGCAACTGTCCATCATCTGACAGAGAATGTTTTCGTTGCTTCCACTTATTAGTACAGCCAGGTCATCGGCATATCCTACCGTTAGTACCCCGGCCTGACTATTGAGGATTACTAAAAGGCTATTTATGACAAGGTTCCACATGGTTGGCGACAGTACTCCTCCTTGCGGACATCCCTTAACAACAATTGCCCTTCTGTTAGAGTCTAGTGCTATGTGTATTACTCTTTTACTCAGCATGGCTAGGATCCATCCTCTTAAAGGATTAGGTAAATACATACATATCTTCACGCCACCTCACTTACGGGGTAGGCAGAGGGAACCAAGTGCCATACATCACTATCCTTGCAGGCTTGTCTCGCTTCCTCCACATTCATCACTCTCTTCATACACACACGCCGGTTGCGAAGACTCTTGACACCACCTTCGGACAGTACTCTCAGATCGTGGTATGTCAGTCTTGGTCTTGCCCGGTATCTACATCCTTTCACATTTGCATTGTATATCTGTTTTGTTAACCTTTCATCTACCAATCTTTCTACATGTCCGAACCAACGGAGCATGCCCTTTCTCATCTTTACACCGACACTTTCTTTCAAACCTAACCTCTCTTTCACTTCGATATTACGAACCCGGTCCGCAGGTGTCATATAAATAATGTTCATAAAGTAATAAATGGAAAATAAAATCTTACTATATATTTAATCTAGGAGATTCTGAGAATCTAATCAGAAAAACAAAGATAACACTAATTTGAAAAGTAGAACCAGATTCTCCAGAAGCATATTATATGGCCAAACATATCCAGGCCCAAAATGTTATTGAAAGGTTCATTAGTGTTTTAAAAGCTAGACATAGGTCATCTACTCAGCCCTTGAATGCTGTATTACCAACCACATGTAGCTGGTTGAATGGCTTATGCACATACCCTTCATAAAATTTGTAATGCAGCCAGTTCATCTGTCTCTGAACTCAGCGACTGAGATGCAACGGGAAACTTAAGTCATTTCTTTTAATTTTGGATTTGGATCCAACAATGAAGTACAAGTTGGAATTGCTCATAAGTAGGACTTTGTTACATGCTTGTGGCAGTTGCATCAGTAAGTCTAGAAAGAATATTATGAAGTTTTTGTTTACATAAAATTATACTGTTTTGTCATTATATTCTCAGTTTGTTATTTTTAATAAATATTTTATTTAGTATAAAATTAAATGTTTTTTAATATTTTTATGTGTTATAACCTTTTCCCCGTGTTGACCTGGAGCTCCTTTAAAGAATAGACAAACTACTGTTCTGCAAGGCAGGTCATAAAAGGCGACTAATTGGCTATATGTGTCACTACCATTGTGATAAGTAGGTAGTATAGTACTGCAAAGTCTTGCCCGGGTATTTGTTACCACTGCCTTACCTATTCCTGCCACAACAGCATAAATGCTTGTCATTGTTATGTTCCAGTTTGGAGGGTTAGATAGCCAGTAGACTTATGCATGTGGCATTGCCATCCCACCACAAGAATAGCAATCTATAGGTGATGGTTTCTCTTTCTATCAGGAGCATGGCATGGTGGCATTGCCATCTGCTTGTTTGCTATCTAAATCTATACATGTAATAAAATCGTAGGAAAGTCAAAACTGTACATTAAATATTGTTTTAAAAGAATACAAGGGGTGTGATCTACAATTGATATCGAAGCTAAAAATATAGTTTTTAGAATTTTTGTTTGTCTGTATGTATGTCTGGGGTAAACTCAAAAAGTACTGCACGGATTTACTTCAAATTTTGCATGGATATTACTAACAGGTTGGGTCAACATATAGGCTACATATTATCACCTATGGGGGAGGAGCAGTGCGGAGTAAACGAAGTCCGCACGGACGAAGTCGCTGGCAACAGCTAGTGATATATATAAAATATAAAAAAACCTTGGTGAATATGGTATATCTGTTTCACCAAATAGTAGAAGCTGCTTACTTGTAACCATAACCAATAGGCAATTGGGATGCTACAGAAGCTATAATACTATTTGGGTATTTTGATATTTCTCTATATTCAAAAGTACATTAAAGGGTATCATATTTGACAACCTAACACTGGGTAAAAGGGGTTGACCAAGTTCCCCTTAGTGCCCTATTATCAACCTGATTTGCAGTGCACCCTGGCATTAATTGGTATGTACATGAAAGCATTGTGGTAAGGCTTCCTCCATGCGACCCTATTGCGTATAAAGCTTTGTTTATCCTGTCTATAATGTCAGTGTTTGGCATAGACATATTTTAGCTTGGAAGGTAAGGTTTCTGGTAATCTTAACACATGAAGCCTAACATCTATCATCCTATGGTTATGCAGTAATGTCATCAGGATAGCTATCTGCTTCAAAAATAAGACAGACTTTATATTTTTTGTTGACTTCTTGTATAAATTAACATTTATATGATAAATTTATTTTTCAACCTAACCTAATCTTGCCTGATTTTTCAACCTAGATAAATCATTGAAGTAAAATTTGCTTGTAATTAATAAAAGCCAAACTACAAAATCCATTTTTAATAATTTTATGGATAGAAAGCAACACTATCAACCAATGATGTGTGGTAATATTTATACACATCATTCTATCAACACATTGGCTACTTGACTGAGCAAAAGAAGTAAAAGTTTTTATGATAAGTCGTGGTTAAAGCTGTATAACAAAAAAATTAGAAATAGCACAATGCATGTAAAAAAGCAGTGGATTTTGTAAGTTTGTTTATATGCGGAGGATAATGACCAAAACTTAGACTTTGAAAGAATTTTTCTAACAAGTGCTTGTTAGAATAGAAAAATTCTTTCATTACATAAGTCAAATTATTTCAAATGGACATATTATGTAGGCAGGTATAGCCCATACAAAATCAAGATGAGTTGCTTGTGACAATTGTTAAGTTTATTTCAGTAACTCCTATTATTTTCCCACAAAAGATTTGACATTGTATAAACATGCACAATATTGTTAGCAAATATCTTACTTCACTGGGTTCAGTTGCCAGATTAATAGGCTTCTCAACTAGAATATGTGTTGGAGGTATGTACTACTGGGATTTGGAATATATTCTTGAAATTCCTAAAAAAATATAGTAGGTACTAGGTAGTCAATATATTTAAGAGATTGAGAATTTGCTATGACTACCTACACCCTGGCTGCTATTAAGGATTTCTTGATATTTTAAAGCGGAACACTTTATTTTTGAACTACTCAGTTCTTGTACTCTAGTTCTTCAGTATGGACACTAATAATAAATCAATAAGGCAGAAAATACACATATACTGTTTTAACAAAATAAATGTATACTAAAATTATGCAATTTTTTTATACTTATATGTGATATGAATAGGTCAATTTGGACACCAATCAAATCTACTACAGCAAATTGATTTTTTTTAGTTCTATGTCAATATAAGATCTAACTCCTGTACTTTAAAGAGTATGTAATGCTGTCCTTTATCTACTGTCATTTATCAGGTGATTGGACTTCAAGTATCCTATTCTAAAAGCAAAATAGGAATTGCAGTTACTAACACTCATGCTATAAAAAATAGGAAATGTCAGATTATATAATTTAATTAAAGGATGTATGACAAGTTTAAAACAAAGAAAAAAAACTACATGAGATGATCTCCAAACATAGCTTGTTATGATGGCCTGGCTTCATATTGTAGTGAGCAAAGCTTTATGCATCTGGACTTTGAACACTGTAGTTATAGTGTCCACTGCTATTAACATTTATCGATTAGGAGTAAGACGTATGGTAAATATACACATGTGTAACATCCCAGCTCCAAGAATAGCAATATAATGGAATCAGCAGTAATTTGTGTAGTTTACCTTTATGGGCCAGGGTATTCTAATATTGTCACAAAAATCATTTGCTTATTTGGTATATGTTGCTACAAAACACTAAATTTATAACAACTTTACACTGAGATCATTATTATATTATTACTTAAATATAAATTTTCACCCGGAATCCGTTATAGGATACAGAATAGAACACCTTATACATAAAAAATGACACATATTTGCCTGAAATAATCTCAAGCTTAAATCAATTTGCTTTAACCGCAATATCAGTATGGATGTTTTGAAATTCCTTGGGATGAAGAAGTTGATTACATCCAACCAACAAGACGTGGATGAAAAAAGAAAAAGAAATGGATTTGTTCAACAGAATGTTATAAACTTGTTACTTTACTTAAAACGTAGTGATTATAATATCTTCTTTGCTTTATTTATAAACAATAACTTCCGACATAAATATATTAAAGATGCCACATTTACATTTACATTACATACATTTACATTTCATTACAAAACAATTTCTTTAAGACGACCGGGTCCGATCCTCAGATATCACTTTATTGGCCTATTTATAAAGTACTTTGTGCACTTTATGTAAAGAAACTATTTAGCACAGTGTGCTTAGCACACTATTAAGTACCTACTAAAAGCTTATAAAAAGAAATACTTGAGTATCTACGTATTGTTTTCGGTTTTGACCAAAGTTTTGAGTGGTGAAATTTAGATAAAAAAAAGACAGGACATTTAATTTACGCGCCAAAAATGTTAAGATATCTATCAGTGTCACGTTCAGAATCAAGTAAATTTTTATACCTTTGAGGCTAGTTATTTATTAAGGTGAACTTACATTTTTATTACTTAGTATTTCAGTTACGTGAATATAGCAAATAAACTATAGTTAAAAAAAATTAAATATCCAACAAAGTCATGTTTTCACCTTAATAAACAGAAAACCGATAAACTAAAAAAATATACGATTCAAATTTCTAAACTGATGTTATAAAACGCAATGATATTATAGCAGGCCATAGATAAGCATAACCGTTCACCTTGACGCAAAAAACGTTCACCTTTTAAGCCGTCGTAGTATGATTTCTAACAGGCCAAAAGCAGGCCTGCTTTTGAACTGACTGGGAATTGAGCGTTTTTTTAAAAGTTGATGGTAACCCCCCAGCCTTGTACATTAGTGGTAGTCGTTGCCGCTTGATTAGTTTTGATGCTGTGACATTGCAAAAAGTGCATTTAATGACCAGCAAGCAATTGGCGACGTTTTTGATGATTTTTTTTTCATTACGTTTAAGAGTCATTGCTGATCGCTGGCGAATTACAAACGTTAGATGATACGCCTACCGAAGAGTACGACATTGGTGAAATGTGTCTCTTTCTATTAAATAAAGAGCCATATATAAGTACGACCGTGCGTAGTTTGCAAATACTACTAATTCTACTATGTTAATTACAATACATTTTATGCTAATGTATCTATTAACATGTTTAAAAAGTACATTTTTATTTTTTAACTATTGCTTCGTAATAATTCTGATCCATATGTATATTCCATATATATATATATATATATATATATATATATATATATATATATATATATATATATATATATATATATATATATATATATATATATATATATATATATATATAGCAGTTGACAGGAACACATCCAATGAACGTGTTCATGACAATGTTCCTGGGGGGTAACTACGAGCTCTTAAAGCAGGACAGAATTTGAACTGCCTTGCTTTTTCGTACCACGACACCTTATTAACAGGCCAATAGCAGGCCTGCTACTTGACGTCTATGAAAACCGTTCACCTTTTTTTTCATATAGACTATCCGTACCATGACACTTTATTTGACAGCAGTATTGCGTTTTTACAATTTTTCTAATGCCAGATAAACCAATCCTTAAAAAGTTACTCTTGACCAGCTTTTATTGAATTGTTTTGCTGTAGAGGTCTTTAAATAAACCAAAATAAACTGTTTGCTAGCACTATCGACTTTGATCGTAAATTAAATTTTGGAATTTAAAGTGCATACTTACTTGTGATAATGTTTTAATGTGTGAAACCCACTTGAAAGTTTGTTTTTAAGAAGTTGTGAAGCGGGTGAAATATATCTGTTTTGTTTTTGTAGATATGTGACGAATAGTCGTGGGCGTTTAAACGATATAGGCTTAAAAAATTAGGCTTTTCAAAATAAGCCTATAAGCGCGCTTACGGATTTAAGCTGTTTTCGTTTAAACGTTGATGTTTAAGATACAAAAATTTAAATACCATATTAGCATGATTGACGAAAAGTAACCTTATTTCAATAACGTTAAAAATCAAAATAAAATAGAATAAAGAACCTTATTTCTATACTCTAAGACTCAATATAATTTTTCATTTTATTGGATTAACAACCTTATTACTATGCCTATAAGAAACGATAACAATTTGGATTGGTTATCGTATTAAGCGGCTAATTATTTTCTACTTGTTTACGCAATATTTGTGTCGGACTGACAACGCTCCGTTTTTGGTTGGTTAGTGCTTTTTACAACGAATTGACAACTTACGTTTTTTCAAGTTCCAGTACGCTTTTCGTTGTTAAAGAAATTGGACGCGCTCATCAATTGTTTATTTTATTTTATTGTTTGTTTTATTTTACTTAGCGCGCGTAAGAACATGACTCGAATCCCTTTACAAATTTCCAAAGTAATTTTGTTTATATTAATTATTGAAATTACGTGATGGATAAAAAAGTACATATTGTGTTACTATTCATTTCAGACAGTCCTAAGTCTGAAAAGTACGAAGGGAAGTTGATTGATTGAGAAAGTACCTTATATATAAAATTCTGGTGTTACAATATTATTTACCATACTCCTCCGAAACGGCTTTACCGATTTTCATGAAATTTTATATGCTTATTCAGTAGGTCTGAAAATCGGCTACTGTTTTTATACCCCTAAGTGATAAGGGTTGTTCACCCCTAACATTATTTTTTATTTTTAAGACAATTTTTTTTATTTTTATTGGAACGAAGTTCCTTATCGCGCGCTGTGTAAGGGGGCTAGACGGAAAAAATTCTTACGAAAAGTTGTCACGACACTTTGCTATAGTAAAATATTGTAAGCACAGAAATATCCAGCCACTTCCCTTTAGCTCGTGCATTGAAAGTGAAAGAGTCTATCTACTATTTGATTGAGTTTACTTTTTTTTCTAGTGCCAAATGGTCGACATTTATACAGAATTTCGGCCAAATGTCGAATTTCGACGGACAGTCGAATTTTGAACGAGTGTCGAAATTCGACCGTGTCGAATTTCGTTCGGTTGCCGAGTTTCAATCGCCGGTCGAATTTCGACCGGGTACCAAAATTCGACCGCGGGTCGAAATTCGACCGGGTGCCGAAATTCGACCGTGGGTCGAAATTCGATCGGGTTCCGAAACTCCACCGGGTGCCGAAATTCGACCGTGGGTCGAAATTCGACCAGGTGCCGAATTTCGACCGTGGGTCGAAATTCGACCGGGTTCTGAAATTCGACCGGGTGCCGAAATTCGACCGTGGGTCGAAATTCGACCGGGTGCCGAAATTCAACCGTGGGTCGAAATTCGACCAGGTGCCGAAATTCGACCGCGGGTCGAAATTCGACCGGGTTCCGAAATTCGACCGGGTGCCGAAATTCGACCGTGGGTCGAAATTCGACCGGGTGCCGAAATTCAACCGTGGGTCGAAATTCGACCTGGTGCCGAAATTCGACCACGGGTTGAAATTCGACCGGGTGCCGAAATTCTATTTCGCATTGAACAGTGTGGTGTCGCGACGATTATTTTTGTTGAGTATATACAGGTTTTTTGTAAATAATAATAAAAGGAACTTCGTTCCATTCTGATATCTGATCAAGTTTTTTTTTTAATTGTGGCTTTAAAAATACATACAACCCTCATATTCACCCTTCTATCATCAACCCCTATTTTTTAATTCAATAATTTATATGACGAAACAACGTTTGGCGGGTCAGCTAGTATTGTATAATAATTTGTATTGTATTTGATAACACGTCATTTCTATAAGCTAGTAATAAGTAATAACGCTAACAAAACCACAAAACATTGAACGCTTTTTTCAGCTCTCGCCTTTATCGGTCGCTACTAATTCACTTAAATCTTCGTTTTATAATTGACCTTCTCAACGATCAACAACTTTTGTTTAAAAAAGCGTTTAAACGAAAAGCGCTTTTTTAAGCACGCTTAAAAGTATAAGCAAAACGTTTAAACGTGTTAATAATTAAAAGCCGTTTATCACATCTCTAGTGACGAATATAAATTTTTCGAGAGAAAAAGAAACCGACGGCGTCGAATTAAAGAGATGGACGACCCTTTTCAATTGTACAAAAGAGAATTTGTAAATAAATATGGATACTTACCTATGAACATAAAAATCTGTTTATTTTCCACAAAACTACTTCATTTCAATTCATAACTACACCTATAAGGTTATTCAAGGATTTGTTTTATAGTTTGTGCAAGGATTTGGTACCTGTTATGAAAATAAATACCCAGAAGTCTAAAGTTAAGTTTAAGTATATAAAAGGGTTAATATAGGTTTTTTCTAAATTGTTTACACAATACCAAAGTTTTGAAAATTTGCCCATAACTTCCTATTTACACATTGGCAGGTTTTACAGCAATTATGTTAATGCACATGGCTCATATGCATATCAGAGACCCACAGAGATCAAAAAGTTGTACAGCCAATATTACTAGCACAAATTAGTTCTGCTTTGAATAATATCTAATTAGACATAAATATATAAAATTCCCCATCCTGCAGCAGGGTGACAGGCTAATAAGTTAGGGTACAGTCTCTAAAATTGTTAAATATCAATGAAATAAATAACTAGCTGACCTGCAAGCTTTGCCTGTGAATATTATAACACACTGTTCATAAAAAAACTATATTAGTTTTTAATAAAATCTTTCATTCACTATTTTAGCATCTTATAGGTATATTTTTGAAAAAAAAGTTAGCCTGTGTATGATCCGGGATCTGCAATTATCTTCATGCCAAATTTTATTAAAATCAATTGAGATTTAGCTGTGAAAGTGTAAGACAGTAAACATGCATTTTATAATATTAGTGTGGATTTAAAAATGTATTTATACATTTATCTAAATGATGAAAATATCATATAAAGTTTGACATGTGTGTTATTTTGCATTAAAGTTCTATTGATGGGACTCACACAACCAGAATAAGACCTACTAAACATAAAAAAACTAATTTATTGTAGGAAAACTACCATTCTTTGCATTATTTAAATGTCAATCGTAAAGTATTAAAATAAATATATTATTTACTGAAGTTTTAGGAAAATAAAAAAGGTCAAATTACTGCAAATTAAAGATGTTTATTAAAATTTATTCATTTTATTATATATTTATTTTTAAAATATCATGTCTAGTGGGCTAGTGACTCCACGTAATTTACCTCTACAAATAAAGCAAAATGTGGCAATAGGACTACCATATATCTCGCTAACCGACAAACTTGTTAACCAGAGTCTACTTATTTAAATTTATGCACAATTACAGTACAATGGATGACTTAATTGACATATGATATTGTCTATTGACATATGCTTCACTCTGCCTACCTTACAAGAGGACTAATATGATGATATTAATTCATCATTTTATATTTTTTTGAAGTTATCCATACATTTTCATATTTCTGTTTCATATTACAACTAAGTACATATCAGCTATATTAACATAATACCTGACTTATTTTAAGATTTGTAACAGTGGTATAGAGTTGCTAGTCTTTAACTTGTATTTATTTACTTACTTTAAATAATAACAAATCCACAGTAAGTAAAATTAAATAATAATAAATACAAAATATAATTTTACTATATATTTATTCTAGGAAATTCTGAGAATCCACTCAGAAAAAAAAGATAACACTAATTTGAAATGCAGAACTAGATTCTCCAGAAGCATATATGGCCAAACATATCCAGGCCCAAAATGTTATTGAAAGGTTCATTAGTGTTCTAAAAGCTAAACATAGGTCTAGTCAGCCTTTGAATGCTGTATCACCAACCACATGTAGCTGGTTGAATGGCTTATGCACATACCCTTCATAAAATTTGTAATGCAGCCAGTTCATCTGTCTCTGAACTCAGCGACTGAGATGCAACGGGAAACTTAAGTCATTTCCTTTAATTTTGGATTTGGATCCAACAATGAAGTACAAGTTGTAATTGCTCATAGGTAGGACTTTGTTACATGCTTGTGGCAGTTGCATCAGGGAGTCTAGAAAGAATATTATGAAGTTTTAGAGTATTTGTTTACATAAAATTATACTGTTTTGTCATTATATTCTCTGTTTGTTATTTTTAATAAATATTTTATTTAGTATAAAATTAAATGTTTTTTAATATTTTTATGTGTTATAACCTTTTCCCCGTGTTGACCGGCTCCTTTGAAGAATAGACAAACTACTGTTCTGCAAGGCAGGTCGTAAAAGGCGACTAAATGGCTATATGTGTCACTACCATTGTGATTAGTAGGTAGTATAGTACTGCAAAGTCTTGCCCAGGTATTTGTTACCACTGCCTTACCTATTCCTGCCACAACAGCATAAATGCTTGTCATTGTTATGTTCCAGTTTGGAGGGTTAGGTAGCCAGTAGACTTATGCATGTGGCATTGCCATCCCACCACAAGAATAGCAATCTATAGGTGATGGTTTTTCTTTCTATCAGGAGCATGGCATGGTGGCATTGCCATCTACTTATTTGCTATCTAATCTGTACATATAATAAAATCGTAGGAAAGTCAAAACTGTACATTGAATATTTTTTTTAAAGAATACTCGGGGCGTGATCTACAATCAATATCGAAGTAAAAATATAGTTTTTAGAATTTTTGTCTGTTTGTCTGTATGTATGTCCGGGATAAACTCAAAAAGTATTGCACGGATTTACTTCAAATTTTGCATGGATATTACTAACAGGTCGGGTCAACATATAGCAGAGCAGTGCGGAGTAAACTAAGTCCGCGCGGACGAAGTCGCTGGCAACAGCTAGTGATATGTATAAAAAAACCTTGGTGAATATGGTATATCTGTTTCACCAAATAGTAGAAGGTGTTTACTTGTAACCATAACCAATAGGCAATTGGGATGCTACAGAAGCTATAATACTATTTGGGTATTTTGATATTTCTCTATATTCAAAAGTACATTAAAGGGTATCATATTGACAACCCAACACTGGGTAAAAGGGATTGACCAAGTTCCCCTTACTGCCCTAATATAAACTTGACTTGCAGTGCACCCTGGCATTAATTGGTATGGACATTAAAACACTGTGGTAAGGCTTCCTCCATGCGACACTATTGCGTATAAAGCTTTGTTTATCCTGTCTATAATGTCAGTGTATGGCATAGACATATTTTAGCTTGGAAGGTAAGGTTTCTGGTAATCTTAACACATGAAGCTTAACATCTATCATCCTATGGTTATGCAGTTATGTCATCAAGATAGCTATCTGCTTCAAAAATAAGACGGACTTTATATTTTTTCTTGACTTCTTGTATAAATTAACATTTATATGATAAATTTATTTTTCAACCTAACCTAACCTTGCCTGATTTTTCAACCTAGATAAATCATTGAAGTAAAATTTGCTTGTAATTAATAAAAGCCAAACTACAAAATCGATTTTAATAATTTTATGGATAGAAAGCAACACTATCAACCAATTATGTGTGGTAATATTTATACACATCATTGCTATCAACACATTGGCTACCTGACTGAGCAAAAGAAGTAAAAGTTTTTATGATAAGTCGTGGTTAAAGCTGTATAACAAAAAAAAATTAGAAATAGCACAATGCATGTAAAAAAGCAGTGGATTTTGTAAGTTTGTTTATATGCGGAGGAAAATGACCAAAACTTAGACTTTGAAAGAATTGTTCTAACAAGTGCTTGTTAGAAAAATTCTTTCATTACATAAGTCAAATTATTTCAAATGGACATATTATGTAGGCAGATTTAGCCCATACAAAATCAAGATGAGTTGCTTGTGACAATTGTTAAGCTTGTTTCCATTCCCTATTATTTTCCCACAAAAGATTTAACATTGTATAACCATGCACAATATTGTTAGAAATTACCTTACTTCACTGGGTTCAGTTGCCAGATTAATAGGCTCCAACTAGAATACGTGTTGGAGGTATGTACTACTGGGATTTGGAATATATTCTTGAAATTCCTAAAAACATATAGTAGGTAGGTACTAGGTAGTCAATATATTTAAGGGATTGAGAATTTGCTATGACTACCTACACCCTGGCTGCTATTAAGGATTTCTTGACATTTTATAGCAGAATACTTTTGAACTACTGAGTATTAAGGATTTCTTGATATTTTATACCGGAACACTTTATTTTTGAACTACTCAGTTCTTGTACTCTAGTTCTTCAGTATGGACACTAATAATAAATCAATAAGGCAGAAAATACACATATACTGTATCAACACAATATATGTATACTAAAATTATGCAATTTTTTTATACTTATATAAGTATTATTTTATAAGTAACTTATTATATAAGTAACCTATTCGTATCACATATGTGAGACGAATAGGTCAATTTGGAGACCAATCAAATCTACTACAGCAAATTGATTTTTTTCAGTTCTATGTCAATATAAGATCCAACTCCTGTACTTTAAAGAGTATGTAATGCTGTCCTTTATTTACTGTCATTTATCAGGTGATTGGACTTCAAGTATCCTATTCTAAAAGCAAAATAGGAATTGCAGTTACTAACACTCATGCTATAAAAAATAGGAAATGTCAGACTGTATAATTTAATTAAAGGATGTATGACAAGTGTTATGATGCCTTGGCTTTATATTGTAGTGAGCAAAGCTTTATGCATCTGGACTTTGGACACTGTAGTTACAGTGTCCACTGCTATTAACATTTATCAATTAGCAGTAAGACTTGTGGTAAATATACACATAATGTGTAACATCCCAGCTCCAAGAATAGCAATATAATGGAATCAGCAATAATTTGTGTAGTTTACCTTTATGGGCCAGGGTATTCTAATATTGTCACAAAAATCATTTGCTTATTCGGTACATGTTGCTACAAAAAGTACAAAACACTAAATTTATAACAACTTTACACTAAGATCATTATTGTATTATTACTTAAATACAAATTTTCACCCAGAATCCATTATAGGATACAGAAAAGAACACCTTATACATAAAAAAATGACAAAGGTCCTTATTCGGGTCCAGAAAAATGCTTGCAGCATTTTGCACATTTGCCTGAAATAATCCCAAGCTTAAATCAATTTGCTTTAACCCCAATATCAGTATGAATGTTTTGAAATTCCTTGGGATGAAGAAGTTGATTACATCCAACCAACAAGACCTGGATGAAAAAGGAAAAAGAAATGGATTTGTTCAACAGAATGTTATAAACTTGTTACTTAAAACGTAGTGATTATAATATCTTCTTTGCTTTATTTATAAACAATAACTTTCGACATAAATATATTAAAGATGCCACATTTACATTACATACATTTACATTTCATTACAAAACAACTTCTTTAAGACGGCCGGGTCCGATCGTCAGATATCACTTTATGTACAGACCACTTGAGGAGTGTCTGTTCAAAAAGGGCTATTTACATGCTAACCACATTTTAGATAATTTAAAAGTCTTTTTTTTCCTGAAATTAGTATGAGGCAAGTGTATTTTTTTTAATTGAGATGATTCATGATAAGTCCACTAACTTTATGACTAAAATATTTTTTTGTATCTTTAACAAAGACCACAATATTAAATTATAAATAATGTAAATAACACCTTTTGATCAGTTATTCTGAAAATAGCAACTTTTGTTCTGAAATGATAACAAATAGCACCTTCTGATCTGAACCAAGAATAAATAGCGCCTTTTGATCAGTAATGCTTAGAGTACAAGTTTGGTCTAGGACAAAAAATAAAAGAAAAATAGAAAGATGAAAGTTAATTTTATATTCTAATTTGACTAATGTCATGTTCTAAACAGTCACAAGACTCATCATGTTGGTGATCTTCATTGCTAGCACCGGTTATCGTTGTTTGATCATCAAGAATAAATTTCCTAAAGAATAACAACTCCAGTAACTCAGCCCAGTCATTTCCTAATTGCTTCACAAGTAAAATATTTACGTCTTTCTTTTTACGCCTCCACATCCATATTTTATTAGGAATTTCAAGATTTTTTTTCATGAATTTGCTGATATTTATACAATTAAAGCAGGATCAGTGACACACACACAGTTGCAAGAGAGGCGTGTAAAATGTAACTTTGACTTAAGACAATAATTTGACACTGAAATTTTCATTGAAAAATATGATTTTTTTGTTTAGAAACTTCAAATATCTTTTTTTCTGGCCTGGATTCGCGTCCTTTAAGAAACAGAAGAACTGGCACTTCGTTTGTTTCGTAGCAAGTAAATAGTTCTTTTTGTACCAAACTATAAATAATTAAGGAAATTACTATGAAATATAACCCTTTTTGATTAGAATTGTGATTGGTGTTTACCAACCAGTTAGAACCTATTACAATTAGCACCTTTTGATCAAAACCGTACAATAAGGTAGAAGTTTAAAGCGAAAATAGGCACTTTTGACCAAAAATAAAAACAGTGCATAATAAGATCTTGGATAGCAAGTGAAATTCATAATAAAAACGTATAAACAATCCGATACGTAGATAGCTCCTTTTGAACAGACGCTCCTCAATTAGAGTACTACGCGTAACTTTATGTAAAGAAACTATTAAGCACACTATTAAGTACCTACTAAAAGCTTATAAAAAGAAATACTTGAGTATCTATGTATTGTTTTCGGTTTTGACCAAAGTTTTGAGTGGTGAAATTTAGATAAAAAAAGACAAGACATTTAATTTACGCGCCTAAAATGTCAGCGTCACGTTCAGAATCAAGTAAGTTTTATACCTTTGAGGCTAGTTATTTATTAAGGTGAACTTACATTTTTTTTATTACTTAGTATTTCAGTTACGTGAATATAATCAATAAATTATAGTTAAAAAAATTTTAAATATCCAACAAAGTCATGTTTTTACCTTAATAAACAGAAAACCGACAAACTAGAAACATATACGATTCAAATTTCTAAACTGATGGTATAAAACGCAATGATATTATAGCAGGCCATAGATACGCATAACCGTTCACCTTGACGCAAAAAACGTTCACCTTTTTAGCCCTCGTAGTATGATTTCTAGCAGGCCAAAAGCAGGCCTGCTTTTGAACTGACTGGGAATTGAGCGTTTTTTTAAAAGTTGATGGTAACCCACACAACCAATATTCGATTGGAAATTGCGATTGGCGCTTTATTTAGTAGAAAGAGACACACTCCACTCATGACGTGGTACTCTTCGGAACGATTTTGAAGTGCGTGTGAACATTCCGGGTAGAATGTAACTTTCTTGCTCATAACTCTTCTTATTTAATACCACAGAACAATTTTAATACCTACTTATAATCTGTAGGCACTGAAAAAACAAAATTGTTATAATATCTATTGTCTATGATTTCCTGAAAGAATATGGCGGCTGTCGTCCAAACAGCCGATATGACGATACAAAAAAATTCTAAGATATTAGTAAATGTGGAAGAATCGCTAGAAGATTTAATTGTAGTTTCATACAATACAGAAAATAAAAAATTTCAAGGCGTGCTTTTGGACTCTGCAAAAGGGTTTGTATCAATACTCGATGCCAAGTTAAAATATCCATATTGATTATTTTGTAATTTCTGTTTAAAATTCCAGAAATTTACCGTTTGGAGTATACAGCCTTCATCCGGCTTTCTCAAAAACTGATAAATCCAACAAAGAAGTTGAGGATAAACTACATTCCGTTAATCAAAGGTTTTTGTACCAAGAGGCAAAGGATGAAGATTACGTACAAAAATCAAAAAAGCCAAGTACCAAAGCAAAGCCTCAACCACGCCAAAAGATGACAGTGCGGTTAAGACCAAGAACAGTGTTATGTTCCAATTGTAAAGGTATTTGTAATGAAAACAATGAAAATGTAGACGTGTCGAAAAAACGTAAGCTAGATGACGATACGCCTAAAGATGGCTGCGGCATGTCGGAGGTGGAAAAGAAATATCTTTCTCGTGGCATGTTAATACCAAAACTGTCCCGATTACAGCCTAGTGAGATATCAAGTGTCATAAAAGGGTCGAGGACGGTTTCCAAAACTAGTGAAAAAGTTAGATCATTTAAAAATTTGAAGTCCGATGATGAGTCGCCTGCAACGACCCAAGAGTTAGCATTCGTGAGTGTTTCTGATAGTAGTGACATGTGTGGAACAGAGAGCAATAGAGAAAGTTCGTTTAGTAATTTGTTTTCAAGTGCACGGACTCTTAAAATAAGTTTTGGTGGTGGTGAAGGTACAGTTGTTAAAATTCCTCCTCTTACTGGTGATTTTAATGAAGATTCTGGTGTCTCGTGTGATATGTCCAAAGTTTCGAAACCGGAATCCAAAGCAGAAAAGAAAGCTTTAAAAAAAGCTAAAAAACATGCCAAGAAGAATTCAATAGAAAATCCCGCAGAACCGTGGATTGAGCAATCACCAAAACATATAGGTGCTTTATCCCCTCGTAACAATGTTACTGATAGCTCACCAAATTCGAGTAAAAAACACAAGCATCGTGTAAAACATAAAAAAAAGTACAAAGTTCAAAAGAGACATGATGAAAATGGTGACTCGGTAGATTATTTTAGTAACATTAAAGATGATAGCATTAAACAGAAACTTTCAATTAGTTTACGTAGGTTGAGCAGTAATTCTTATGAGCGTCGAAACGAAGAGGAGGTTTCAGATGAAGGAGATAGTGAAACAGTACCAGATTTTCCACCGAGTGTTACTGAGAGTGCTGGAGGGAAGAAACTTTTACGACTATCTCCTGGGGATGTGGTTTGGGGAAAGGTTGTAGGTTTCCCATGGTGGCCAGGAAGAGTACTGAGTGTGACTTCTGCATCTAGTGCTCACGTTGCATGGTATGCATCAACTACATCATCACTCATGCCATGTGATAGTCTCAGCCCGTTCTTAGAAGATTATAAGGTAACTTCAATTTATGTAAATGTTGTATTTTGATACAAAGTGTGATAATACTATATAAGGTCTTTAGGTGAACGTATTTTAACCCAGTGTTCGGTACGTCTAATCAAATACTGAAACAAAAGCTGAAAACAAATGTCATTTAAGAGTGTACTATGTGTTCCAACTGAGAATAGGACTGTCAGGAAGACATATTGCTCTGCATTTTGCTAAAACTTCATAAGTGATGAGTAAGGTGTGCAAAAAAATTCTAACAAAGAAATACTTTAAAAAAATATTTTCATTCTATTTGGTATAGTTTTTATTTTGATTCCCATCAGTTCATGTTACCATGTATTTTATATGTACATATATATAGATGAACATCTTGACTGATAATATTTTACTATTTTTTTATTGATGAATAATATATTTTAACACTTTTTAGCCTATTCTGGACAAATACAACCCAAACCCACAAAAAATCGCAACAAAATTTCCCAAGTCGCTTTTTACTTATAAGTGGTGAACTAACACAACTTTTTTACATTAATATATACTGATGTTTTTTAATATTTTGTTATTGATGAAAATAACATTAAAATGTTATTTGTTTTTCAATAAATCAAATATTTTTTTGAGCACATATTTTTATGCTGACATTACTAATTTCACACTTGTGGTATGAAGTTGATAACAAGCCCGATTCTATTGGAACGCATAGTAAACGCATAGTAGCATACTAAAACTTTTTGATTTGTATGAATAAAATTTCATACAAATCAAAAAGTTTTGTTTTTAGCTAGATATCTGGTTAGATGTACCAAATGCTGAGTTAAAATATGTTCACCTATTATGGAAAGACCTTATATAGACTACCTGCTGATCTGTGAAGCAATTCATAAAAGGTGAACAATTGGCTGTCAGTCACTACTATGGTGCCTACTAGGTGGTAGAGTTCTGCATTGTCTTGCCTCGGTCTGTAACCTCTGCCATACCTATTCCTGTTGCAGTATTTTCAGTACTTGTTAGTAAGAGAACTTATGCATGTGCCATTAAAACCCCACCATGAGGATAGGAATGCACTAGTATCATCTTTTGTGTCTATAGGTGATGGTTGCCTCTACATTAGTAGAGACATCTGCTTGTTTTCTACCTATTTTTCTATAATGATATTAAAAAAATATAATATATTAACCCTTCTAGTGCTTTCATAGCAAAAGGTAAATGTAAACAGTGTATGACTTTTGTGTGTAGGGGAATAGAGATTCCAATAAAAAATAATATCACTTAATCTAAAATGTATGCCACAAGAAATGTTTCCACCTGTTGGTCTGGGGATGAGTAGACCATTACGACCATAACTTTCCACTACCCTTTTAAGGCTACTTTACACTGCCTACAACTGCACATCGGGAAAACAGTCAAGAAATACTACACACAACCAAAGTCATACTATCGTAAGATATGTTGTTCTACAAATGACTTGCAATAGTATAAACTTGGCTGTTTTTTTATATCTTTAGATAGCGAGTAAACAGATATGTATGTATTTATATTTATAACTGACATGACAACACTAAAAAATTGAAGATATATATAAACAGATTACATATATACCGACTGCCTCGTGGTCTAGAAGTAGCCAACTCTGCTCATCATAAGGTCCAGGGTTCGGTCCTTGGGTTTAGCAAAAGTGTTTATCGAGGATTTCTCGAAAATCTATATTTTTAGTAACAGCTTGAAGTCTGGCAAAGTGGGTGCTTTACCACTCCCGTGCCTTAGATGAGCATGTAAAGCTGTCAGTCCCCGTTATAGCTAGGAATAGTCGATAATTGTTAACATGCCTATAAATGCGACGATAGGGATCACCACTTATCTCGCCAACCGACAAACTGGTGAATCGCAGTGAACAGTAAAGTCTATAGACAATCAGTTTACTCTGCTTACTCCTCAAGGGAAACCGGGCATGATGATACTTTTTTATATTACATTTCACAAATTTAAAAAGTAATGCCATACCATTAACACTATTGAAGAAGACAAGGACATGTCTAGTATAAATGAAATACGAATATATAAGGATGGTTCAAAATCCAAAGAAGGAACAGGGGCTAGTGCGTACTGCCCTGAACTAAATATTAACATAAGTACCAGTCTGGGCATGTACAATTCAATCTTTCAGGCAGAATGTCTAGGATTAACGGTGGCTGCAAAAGCTGTCAAAGATAGAAAATTAAATCACACATCTATAAAATTTCTAACGGACAGCCAGGCAATACATGAATGTAGAAATTTATTACAAGCACTGGGAAATTCAAACCAAGTCACTGTACAATGGATAAAGGGACACAGTGGCTCACTTGGAAACAACATTGCTGACGAGTTAGCAAAGAAAGGCTCCAAGAGGAAAATTATGGGACCTGAGCCAATCATACCTATACCCTTCAATGTGCTCAGAACAGTAACAAGAGAAATCATCAAAGCAAACCATAATAAACATTAGGAGGAGACGAAAGGATGTAGACAATCCAAACTAGCACTTCCCAAACTTAATCCTTAACTCACCAGGAAATTACTCAGGCTACCTAGAATTGAACTGAGGAAAATATGTGGTCTGATAACAGGACACTGTCCAATGAACATACACATGCACACAATGGACTTAACAGATAGTCTATTGTGTATACAATGCCTGAACAGTGGATAAAACGACACAACACGTGCAGTTAGAGTGCGCGGAGTTAGAGTACCTAAGGGCTCGGTTTCTGAAGGACGGGACGACGTATGTGGAGATGTTTGAGCATCCCCATAGTGTCCTGAACTTCTGGAGGGAGCTGGGTTGGCAAAATTAGCCACTATACAAAATACGCACAATGGCCCGTAGTGCGGCTAAGTGTATAGCCCCTTTTTGATAGATAGATAGATGACTCGCATAGCCAGTCGGTCACCTTTCACGAGCTGCCTGGCAGAACGACAGTTGGCCTATTCTTCAATGGAGCCTGGGACCAACACGGGGAAAAACATTTACTTCACTACTAATATTTACTTCCTGTCTTTGTGCTTGGCCAATAATTGGACCAACATTGTGACTACTAGGTGGTAGAATTCTGCAACGTCACACCTGGTTTTGGCTTTACCTCTTAACTTACTACTATTGCAATAGCATCTGTACTAGTTCATGATTCAGTTTGGAGGGTAAAGTAGGCACTAAACTTACACATTTGGTATTTTCACCCACCATACAAATGGCCACACAACATAAATTTTGTTTCTATATGATTGCCTTTACCCCGTGTTTGTCCAGGCTCCTTCGAAGAATAGGCCAACTGCCGTTCTGCCATATAGGTCATAAGAGGCGACCGATTGGCTATGCGAGCAACTACTATCGTGGCCACTAGGTGGTAGAGTTCTGCATTGTCTCGTCCGGGTCTGGTACCACCGTTTTACCTATTCCTGCCGCAAAGCATCAGTGTTTGTTACTTTCGTGTTCTTTTTTGGAGGGTCAGGTAGCCGGTAAACTTATGCATGTGGCATTCGACCTCACCTCGAGAAAGCAACGCACCATTAACATCTTTGGTGTCTATAGGTAATGGTTGTCTCTTTCCATCAGGAGACCCATCTGCTTGTTTGCTATCTTATGATGTATAAAAAAAGAGAAATATCTGTTTGCTATCCTATTATGATATAAAAAAAAGTAAATGATAGAATTAAGAATAATTCCTATTATAGGATTAGCTGGTTTTTGTTACTACAGTTTACTAAATAACAAGCACTTGTATTAATGTGAATAGCAAATATTTTTATTGATTTATCATCATTATCACAATGTTGGTTTCTACTAGTTATAATCAATTTGTTATCTAAAAAGTTCATAATTATATGTTAGATAGGACATCAAAGACAAACTGCCAATTGACCGGTTTCCGAAATGCATATTAATTTTAACAAGCAATCTGTGTTGAACCGATCATTTGCTTGTAAAAATCATGTTAATCACAGATTATTTATTTGTTAAAATTAATTTGTGTTTCAGAAACTGACTATGAGTCAAGAGAAAAAAATTAAATTAACCTATGTGGAAGCAAACTTTAATTAAAAACAAAGTTACAATCTAATCTGACACTGATAAATGAATTTGATTGCATTCTAAATAGTTAGTGTAAGAGACTCGAGTCCTGTAGTTTCATTTTAATAAGATTTGAGTTCTTTTTGAAGACTTAGTTATTTTTAAAGATAAGTCCAAGTCCATCTAAAGTCTTTTGTTAAAAGACTTGAATCAAGACTACTGACCAGTACATGGTTTTTTTTTTTTTTTTTTATATCATAAGATAGCAAACAAGCAGATGGGTCTCCTGATGGAAAGAGTCAACCATCGCCTATAGACACCAAAGATATTAATGGTGCGTTGCTATCTTGTGGCGAGGTCTAATGCCACATGCATAAGTTTACCGGCTACCTTACCCTCCAAACCGGAACACGACAGCGACAAGCACTGACGCTATTGCGGCAGGAATAGGCAAGGCGGTGGTACCTGACCCGGGCGAGACAATGCAGAACTCTACCACCTAGTAGCCACGATGGTAGTGACTCGATAGCCATTCGGTCGCCTTTTACGACCTGCCTGGCAGAACGGCAGTTGGCCTATTCTACAAAGGAGGCCGGGACCAACACGGCGGTTTACTTCGGATTCGCGAAATAGATTTAGATAATTTCAACACCAATGTTAAACTCTCTTTATGTGAAAATTATGTAAATGGAGAAGGATATTATTAACCAAATTCTGCAACCTATTATAATTGGTAACCCACATATTATATAATATTGTTTACTCACGAGATTTTACAATTCAGTAAAGGACTCAAGGACTCAAAAACTTATTGGGCTCAAAGACTGAAAAGACTCAATGCCTCCTGATTTTATATTAGTCTTGAGTCATGCAGAATAACTCATTTCAAATTAAAATCTTAAATTTAGAATTTCTACAATTTATCAATGTCTCAAGGCCCATGCACCTTCTCTATGTATTGACCCATAAATGTCCCTTAAACATTGCTACTACATCTGTTCCTTGGCATACACTCCTATTTATATAATTTATCTTTATTTAGTAAAGAACAGACATATACTGTTCCATCTAGTATATTATATGACTCTCTTGAAAATGTTATATTCAATTAAACAATATTTTTTTTGTAATTTACAGTTACGATTTAACAAGAAAAAACGGGGTCCATACAAAGAGGCTGTGAAACAAGCTACTTTAGAAGCTAAAAGGATAGAATCTCACTTAGATCCTCTAGCTAGCCCTACCCACACCAATCTAACAAATGCGTCGCCGCGCCCAATTGATGTGTTCTCATAAATGTGATGGAGGTATATTACCGAATTATAAATTGATGTGATATAGTTTCTTTATCTGCACAAAAACTTTGACCATTAGACGTAAGATTTTACTATTAGTGTTTGGGTATTAATAAGAAATCAAGCCATTTTATGGTTACAGCACCAGATGAATGTAACCACAAGTAAAAATATTAAAACATTGAAATTTGTGCTTTGCACACATGCAAATGCAATTTACTAGCAGACTCATTAGAAAACATAATTTAGCATTATGATGTACTGCTGCTCACAATTCAATGTTTTTCAACTGTAAACTTAATTAAGTTAGTCTTATTGTTGCAATGTTCTATAATCCTTACAAAGATTATTTTCATGCAGGTGAAAAGAGTGAATTTGGAATGATGCTATATATCCTACTTTGTCAAATACTTTCACACATATCAAGGATAAGCATAAAATGAGCTTATAGCCTTATAATTTCATCACAAAAATATGCTAGCATCTTAGTTTCGACGTTCTAAATGGATTAAAGGCTGTTTATAAGGATTGTTACAATAATATACAACATTTTATTTTTTTGGGAGACTTTTCATGTTGTCACATTACGGCAGGCCCACATGACTTAATATATTTCATGCTTCAATGTGTATACAGCTGTCTCCTTAAGTAATTAATTGTTGCCTGTACAAAACTTTTGTTATTCTTATTGTACTATATTTATAGCAGGCCTACTTCATAATATACCCATTGATTGCATCACGAATTTGTCATACCATACCAGTCTCATCTAATCTGTTTGTTTTTTTTATTAAAGCAAGCAGTCATTAAAATATTTTTGCTATAATATGGTTTATTATATAAAATAAAGAAAACGCTTAACAAAAACTTAAAAATAGATAACTTTTCTGAAGGTGAAAGGATCACAATAAGCAACAATTACCACCAAAGATGTAATTGTTGTATTGGTGTTTACGAGGCAGATATATAAATAGCAGTAGGAATGGCTGAGGCGTAAAATTCTTCTACTGCGTAGTACCCTAAATAACAATAACATTTTTGTTCATAATAGTAATAACAGTTGTGTTCAGCTTTTAAAAGGTATCTGGCAGAAAGGCTGATGGCATTTGTTCAGCCAGAGGCCTGACCGAAATTAAGCAAATTGTTCCTACTGTAACTTCAGCTTAAGGTCCTTAATACCATGAATCACAATTGACATGTACAAAGCAACAATTTTCATATAGTTGCAGTAATCGATATTCAATGTTTAGTGGCATTGAAAAGTCCAGTTTATATTTTAAGCAGTTTGTAAATGAATTCATATATTTTAGCATTACAGCCTGTTGTATATATAATTTACACTGACCAGCGCATGTTAAGCTGTGTCGTACCACATTTTACAATTAGCTGTAGGAAATTTAAGCATCTTCATAGTGGTTAACTTTCATATTCGCATGCAATTTACAACGGCTTACAAAAACAATTGAACCTGGTCCATGTCAGGATATTAAAATTAATCACTGCCCATGCTTTAATTTTTAGATACTAGTGTTTTAGATACTTTAATTTCCTTCATGATCTTCTAAGTAACGTGGTCTGTGTAAATCATACATTATTGCATTTGTAATGTTCAATAGCCCATCTATATTTGGGGCACACTGCAAGTATAACTCATGCTTAAACATTGTTATAAAATTTTTTGTTTTGCATTTATGTTCTTACAAATGTGCCCATTGTGGACGTGCTAATAGAATGCCTAATTTTTATTAAAATATGAATACTTTTATTTGTTATGTTATAAACATTTTGATCAGTTTATGTGTAGTTGTTTTAAATCAATAGGTAATTAATTAAAGTGTAATATATTTTACCTGTACTAAGAGAAAAGGTGTCACAACCATTCCTTTGTCGATCTTAGTGATTATGTCAATGTGAAAAAATTAAGTGCAAAAGATAAGGTTAAAATAGATGTCTTGCATGGTTGTATTACATAGGATGTCAAAGTCTGATAATAACGTCGGCAACTCTGTCGCTAAGAATAATGAGTTGGTGAAATAAATAATTTGCACTGAACCATCATATCAATAAAAACCGGCCAAGTGTGAGTCGGGCTCGCGCACGTAGGGTTCCGCCCCATCATAGCAAAAAAAAATATGAAAGAACATGTTTATTGTATGACGGTAATATTTTAATTTTAGTATTTGTTGTTGTAGCGGCAATGGAAAAACATAATTTGTGAAAATTTCAGCTTTCTAGCTATCACAGTTTATGAGATACAGCCTGGTGGCAGACAGACAGACAGACAGACAGCGGAGGCTTAGTAATAGGGTTCCGTTTTACCTTGCAGGTATGGAACCCCAAACAGCAATGTAAATTATATCATTATAAAAATGCCTATATATGGCGTGACGGAAAACGTATCCACTTAATTATAATGCATTCGAAATATTTTTTAGACCAGAATTAACCCAAGGATCTCAATAGCTTAGAAATAGAATCATGTTTTCGATTTCATAATTTTTAAATAACCTGTATATTGTGTTTACCAAACATTGCATTAAAACGAAATTTGTTGTAATTCATTTAATAACAATGTAGTTTGTCAGACCTGTCAACTAAATTTTAATCCAACCACTTACAATTGCTACGCACACAATGGTAAATGATAATGAATCGTGCGTAAAGACACCTGCACTCTATGCTATTAAACAAATATTGCAATGGGTGTTTCAAGTTTTGAATGGATGAGCGATAAGTTCTATAGTGCAAACTCAGAATTATTGACAGTTTGAATTCAAAAGAGTTATTTGCTATATCAGAAAAAACACAACATATGAAACAAATTTTACATCTGTAATGTTATAAATTACAAAAAAGTTCGGATTTAAAAAGTTTATATATTTTTGGATAGCAAGCAAGCTGAAGGCATTGCTAATGGAAAAAGAAAACTGTCATCTATAAACACCAAATGTTCACGTCAAACGATGTTCTTGTCAGATAAATATGTGTTAATTAACAATTGAATGTATGGTTTCCAACATGCTGCATCATTTAAATATAAGCTGACCTTGCAAAATATGTTGTTTTCCCATAAATTACTTGTGTTGAATATTTTGGTGGGGTACTTAATTGAGATAAAAACTACCCTATCTTTTAAATTGGACCAATCAGTAGATATCTACAAAATTTCATTGAAATCGGTTCATTAGTTTTGGAATCCATGGTGGACAAACTATGTGGCACGTAATTTATATAAAATATTACTCTGTTTTTTTACATAAATAATTTATCTGCTTACCTTGAATATTTTTTATGATTTCTAATCATGCAAGAGATCTATTAATTTGATGCTTTAATCTGTCTTTCTGTTATTTTAGCATAACAATTGATTTGTTAATTGTAACAGAGTTAAAAATTAATTGCCTTATTTGTTATATTTACTATTTCAACATCAGGTATTTTATCGAGTACATTCTTATAGTTGTTACTTTTCACAACAGACTTCCCAAAAAGTAGGAGGTTCTCAATTCATGAGAATATTTTTTTAAGATGTGTTCAACGATCACTGGAAGACATCGGGACCAATTTGGAAAATTCTTTTTTTGTTTGAAAAGGTATACTTCCCAGGTGGTGATGGTTTTGTGAAGATCTGATGCAGGTTTATTGCCTTATGTAAGGCATTCTTTTTAGGGCCCGGCCGCACATGTCCCCCCTCCCTCCCCCCTAAAATTAGACCTGGTTGAAGGTGAGCTACGAAAGCGAAATTGACTAAGACCAATTGCAGATGAGCAAAACTTTAGTGATGTAACGGTGTACATGTGTTAACAATGGCCGCAATCTTGAATATTGATACATACTGCACAATGTAGCTGAGTTTTTCAGCTGTCTTTCCAAATGAGGAGGTTATCAAATTGACTGTATTTTTTTTTTGTTTGTTACCTCAGAACTCCATTTTTGAACCAATTTTGATAATTCTTTTATTGTTTGAGTGGGTGTCAAGGAAGTTACATACTATCTGGAATGTTCACGTGCGCTTTAAAATCGTTCCGAAGAGTACAACGACATTTGTGGAGTGTGCCTCTTTCTGCTAAGTAAAGCGCCATATATAAGTCTGGCCGTGCGTAGTTTGCAATTTACTACTAATTCAGCTAGTTTACTAATTTGAGAAAACAATTTTTGCACTGCATAAATAATTACGTAATAATTAAAATAATAACTCAATGTGTTAATTACAATACATTTAATCGTAATGTATCTATCAACATGTATGAATAAAAAGGATATAACGGTTACCGAAATTATAAAAATCTACCATCCGATAGTTTTATTTACCCCGGTAATTACAAGAAAGGGACAACATCCACCGCTGTCATTGTCTCACTCAGAACATTTTTCCCCTTTGTTAATTAAAAAACTAATGTCAACTTTATTGGGCACGAAATAAAGTACATTTTTATTTTTAAATATTGCTAATAATTCCAGTTCTCGTATATAAGTTCCTTGGTGGGTGTATATGCCGTGTGGTCCCGTTTTAGTTTCGTGAAAATCTGATTCAGGGTTCTGGATATATAGGAAATGGAAAGTAGTTTGCTGGAGTAGACATGGGTAACTCAGCAAAATTCCTTGCGTTAACGCAGTAACTCAAGCGCAGTGTACTGCGCCGGCTCTGCGCTAACTCAAAATTGCGCCATGGCGCAATAAATCTGACGCGGCCCGCGGGCGACGGGAAGTGAGCAGCGAACGAAACGTGCGCCGTGCGCCATGCTACAAATTCTTAAAACAAACAGTGCACAACGCATGGATTGCGTTGGCTCATTGGTAACTCAACGAGTGAGTCGCGAGACATGAGAGTCATGACTCATGATAACTGTGCACATGAATGAGAATTTACTACGTATAATCTCTAAGTAGTCTGTGGTACAACTATGCTGCGCCGTGCGCTAACACATGTTGAATAAGTGAGTTGACACACCCGCTCAGTGAATTAATTGAGTTAGCGCAATTGCGCGGCGCAGCGCAGTGTTACACATGTCTATGCTGCAGTTTTACTGTGTTAATAATTTATATTACTATGCAATGTGCATAATAAAAATATGTTATAGTCAGAAAATTTATAATATTCGTCTTAACTTTATCAGTTTGAATTATACTTTTAAACTTTGTGATTATATTGACCTTTGCTGCAAAAACTCACCGATTTTCTGTTAACATTACACCAAGCCTCTACGTGCTTGGGTCATTATGGATTTTGTGCAATAAAATACCAAGGTTTTGAACAAAGCATATCAACTACCTTTACCTATGTTATTAAATAAATTAAAGTCAGATTATTGCATTAATTTAAACCAAAATCTTTAACTGTACTGACTCAGAAGATATTCCTTATTGACATTTTTGTTATTTATTTTTAAGGTTTAAAAATATTTGTAGATAGTTATTTTAAGTACTATTTTTAACCAATAACGTTATTCCCTCAATTTTCACTGATCGGTTTCTTACATAAAAATCTATTCAATGAATTCGAATTAATTGTTTAATGACGCTATATGTGTAATATTTTTCTTATGTCAGTTTGACATGATAATGAAGAAAAGAAAATTAATTAAAATAGGTTTGGTGATATTTGTCAGGTCAATGGAAAATAAACATTATTTGTAAAAAATCAGAAATCAGAAGTACTTTATTCAATAAAACTTTTTACAAGTTATTTTGACACATCAACATTATTATGTAAGCAATAAAGACCACATATTTCATATTCTGTCGGCAAAGATAGCGGAATTTTCAGGGAATAATTGAATGATATAAATTGTACTACCATAATTTTTTGTGTAAAAACGTCATGTTTGTCAATGTCATATGACAATATTTCATAAACAGGTTGACTGGTAGGACTGTGCATATTAAAGAATAATGTAACCAATAAAAATACAATAAAAAAATATTGCTTAACTTCATATTAAACCTCAGCGGCATGACTGATATTCAAAAAAAATATGGTCACCGTGCAGGAGATAGGCGCGCGCTTGACTTTCAGAGCGCTGTTTGTAAACAATGAACTTTAATATTAATGGGCGGGTGTCCGTACTAAACAATTTAGTGAATAATTAGATCAAAATTTGCTTATTTTTTACATATTTTGTATCAAAATCTGGTACTGAATATGCACAGTCTTCAATGTGTCAGTCCTTCCGTATGTACCTGTATAATTTATGAAAAATTCAGATTGTGGAAATAACATATTACAGTGTACCTAATTTTCACATAACACATGGCTTTATAAAGGGGATCTATGTATTAATTTTAAATTTTTACACAGAATTCATCAGATTGACAGAAAAATGTATCTAACAATGGTTTTATGCAAATTTGCTAATGTAAGATGCAACTTGGTCAAGAAATCTTTATTTGTTTTTAATAATATGTAACATATATTTCTATATCTCATATGCTTACATCAATAATAAGAGTTCTGTTGTTTATTTTAACAATATCCTCATAGGCAGGTGCCTGTACACACTAAAAAACCCCGTCCGAGCGTCAAAAGCATTTTTTAGTTGCCTAATACTATCATACACACACACACACACACATATATATATATATATATATATATATATATATATATATATATATATATATATATGTGTATATATATATATATATATACCGATTACTCGACGTTGTCTGTTTTATAGTTCGAAATACTCGCTAAATTTAAGCGAAATTGAAGGTTACATATGAGGATTTCAAAATACAGTTATTAATTTTATAAATAAAATCATTTAATTCTTTTTTATTACGTAATCGGCATTCTTATAGGCCCTTTCGGATCGGACAGGCTTTCTACACGCTGTATAAATAATGGGTAGAAATAGGAAAACAACTTTATGGAGGGATCGTATAGTGAACTAGCTGTGCCCGCGACTTCGCGTGGAAAAAATTCTAAAATAAAAACCCACACATTTCCCGTTCCCGTGGGATTTCCGGGATAAAAACTATCCTATGTCCTTTCTTGGGTCTCAAACTATATTTGAACCAAATTTTATCCAAATCGATTCAGCGGTTCAGCCGTGAAAGCGTTACAAACAGACAGAGTTACTTTCGCATTTATAATATTAGTATGGATTTTTCACTATACATTGGGCGCTTCAGAGTTTGCGTTTATGTGGCTCTCTCATTCGTTTTAACCTATTACTTGTATATGTATATAATTCTTCTGTGCGTGTGTATGTGACAGAACTCCTAAACAGACAGTGTGCACACAAAAAACAATTTTGATGAAATTTGTGGTGTTCAAGTAGACTCGAGAATGGTTTAGATTCACAATTGAATCGGGTAGGTGGCGCTGCGATTGAGTTCGGGTAGTATTCTATATTACACTTTCATGGCTAAAACGCTGAACTGATTTTGATGAAATGCAACGAAATAGTTGAATAATTGGGTTCAAACATATGCTTATACTTAAAAGCCAACCCCTAAGGAGCTGAAATAGGGGATGAAATATAAGAAGTATCGGCAGGTTACGGGCAAACCTGCGCAGGTCAGTTAGTAAATTATAAATTATTCAAAGTAGTAATAGGTAATTTGTAAATTATGTAATTCTACGTTTCGCCCAGGTTTGTAATGACTGTTTTTCCCATTCCTGACGCAATATTGTCGTACTTGTATTCTGTTGGGAGGGTAAGGTAGTCATAATAAACTTATGCATGTGGCATTACATCCCTGCCACAAGTGCAACGCACCATTAACATGATTCGGCGGCGGACATCGGCCTGATTCTTCCATCTAGTGAACAATCTTCTTGTGTGGTCTTCAATTATGTAATGAAGTTGTTGGGCAAGCTGGGCTTTTGATTTAATAAATACTGACATTGGAATTGATCTACTTACCTGTTTTTAATTATCTTGTATTACAAAATATAAACACTATTATGTTAATATTACTAGCTGCACTGTGGAGCCCGCCACAACTTATTTTTCCGTTATAAAAATCCTGTGTGCTATTCCAGGTCAGCTATCTGGGCGCCAAATTTCATCAAACTCCGTTCCATAGTTTTTGCGTGAATGTGTAATAAATATCCATCCGTACATCCAAACTTTCGCATTTATTATATTAATTTAAATACCCAAAGATCACATTCAACGTTGACATTTTCGAATTATAAAGTTTGCTCTTCAAACGTGTGTGCGCCTCATTCGGTACAATGTCGCTATAACGCAATATCGATTTCTAAAAAAGCCAAGTAAAACATTCCTTTTTAAATAGCTGCTATTTCAACATCTTAGATAACTATTAAGGCCTTTCTTTTTTATGTTTTTAAGATTTTTGAAAAAAAATAACTAGTGTTATAGATGTTTTTTTTTATTGTAGCGATACATCAGTGGTAAATTGCATTAAGGCTCCACTAAATTTGTGCCATGTAATATGTCTTATCTATATTTCACTACATAGTATAAAATAAAGTCGCTTTCTCTGTCTGTTCCTATGTATGCTTAAATCTTTAAAGCTATGCAACGGATAAAAAGATGGATTGATTCTTGAGGAAGGTTCTAGTATATAAACCTTTCTGATATTCCCATAGGAACAACAGCTACGCGGGTGAAACCGCGGGCAGGTCGCTATTCTATATTAATATTGTTACGTACTCGGGTTCGTACTTGTAAAAAAAACACCACTTATACTAAATCCGTGTATTTACACAACAGAACACAACGTAATACTAAAATACACTCTACTTGCTAGTCACTCACTATACTATCACTGAACTACACAATAAAACACTTCTCACTTCGCACTGTTCACTTTGAGTATCGCTCTCGATCGCTTGATAAAAACTGTCTTGTGTTTGTCAACATCTCTGTATTTATAGGCAGGGGAAAGTCCTAGTTGGATCCAGAAAAATCTAAATGTATCGGGAAACAATGAATCACTTCTTATCGTAAACATGTTATGAGTCATAAATCCTAGTACACGCTACTTTCAACCTTATGCCATATCCCACAAAGTCCATTATGGCATAGCCCAGGTTAACTATTTGTTTGTCAATAGGAGTAGCTATCTCTTTCTTTTATTTCTAGATAGTTACCGCGCGCGCGCTCCAATTCTACACGCTTCTAGATTATTCGTAACAATATTATAAATGCTAAAGTTTGGATGTTTGGATGGATGGATGTTTGTTATTCAATCACGCAAAAACTATTGAACGCATTTGAATGATATTTGGCATACAGGTAGCTGATGACCTGGATTAGCACGTAGGCTACGTTTTATCCCGGAAAAATTAGGTGATTCCGCGGGATTCACCAAAAACTTTTATAATGCTGCACGCTGCGGCTAGTTAAATATATGTAATTAGACTTAAACCAAAGAATATCATGTCTATGTCTTGAGACAAAAAATTCGTCCAATCAAGCTTGTATAGTATATCCTTCGTCTTCCACTATTTTCTCTATGCCAGTGTTTTTCAATCTTTTTCAAGATGCGGCCTACTTAGCATGTTACAAAAAATTGCGACCCCCACTGCCACCTAGCTCACAAAAGAAAAATTCAATTCACCTTTTCTTTATTGGTTATATTTTGCTCATGTTTTTTTAGTGACAATAAACTATCTTCCACGACTCCCTTTGCAAGGGCCTTATTTTGAGACCCACTCTTTGAAAACCACTGTTCTAAGCTAACACTAAAGATTTTCTAAATTCCAGAGCACATACCACTATACTAAGCAAGCTAATTCAAACGCTTTTGAAGCATCCAATATACTGTCAGTTCTAACAGATCGCAAGGAAAGAAAGACAACATCTTGAACTTCGATAGTATCATAAAAATATAAAATACCTATATTAGTATTTTATTCCTACTTACGCTAAACGCTTACATTTAATGAAAATTACGCTTCATATATTTACTATTTTACATTCATGTACATGGGCGTACCCAGGTTCTGGGCTGGGAAGGGGGGAGGCAAACGTAACATATAAGACTATATTTTTATCTACACCAGTAGATAGTAGGGAGATAATCAAATTCCAGAGGGGGGGGGTCCTCCCTGTCCCCCCATACGCTCATGTGCATGTATTTATAATTTTATTGAAGATTACAAAAATTATACTGCCAACTCATTGTTTAGTGATAGCTATGTTATTATTTCGAAAATTTAAAAAAATATGTAAAGATTTGAATATTGGAACGAAGTTCCTTACGGCAGGCTTGGAGGGGATAGGGATTTTGCTGCGCGACCGAACTGAAAAAAATGTGATAGTAAAACCGTAAGAAAAATGCGTGGAATAAAAGCGTTAAATGAGACGTGCGCAGGCGCGACAGTCGCGTACACAAGCGAGTAGTGCCGTTTAGCCGAAGGAAGTTCGTTCCTACCTGGTGTCCCGCGACACCACATCATTTTTTTATATATAACCGTTTCTCACACTCGCGTCATTTTCTTGTTTACAGCAAACTTACGACCTTTATGCACATAAGCGTATAAATATAAAATCATTGTTGCCGGCTCTTTCTGTAACGCAACGTTGCGGTTATGTTAGAGCCGCTTTTGCGTCTAACGTCCCGAAATTATATGCGCGCTAAGGCACACGCAGTCCGGAATGTTTGCGAAAATAGCCGATAATAGACGGTCACATCTGAATTTATCGTGTCATTGAACGAAGCTTTATGACAATAGACGTAAGTGCGGCTCCAGCATTACAATGGAAGTTGATCCCTTTAAATTATGCCAAAGATTATTGATCTTAGTCTTTGACATAATAAAGAGTAAACGTTATGCATAGAAATAAAAAAAGAAGTTCTTGTGTTTAGTGGTGTTACTATAACTACAGGAATTGTATTTTTAAAATAAATATGTGTATATAAATATTGTTTTTTTAGCATACTACTCTTCTACCCCTAGGCTCTTGTAAACAGAGTGTAGGCGAACCAAGCAAAAAAACGTTAGTTCGATAGAGGAAAAAAATGAAATTTGGTACTCGTTTCTCAATTTAAGCTATGTAAACACATGTTATACCATATGTATGAAGAACATCCATCTTTGGGACATTTTCAATTACATATACACTCATGGCTCGCCTACTTCATCTATGTCAGAGGCAAATTATATAATTCGTCCGTATACAAATGGCCTTGTCACATAAGATAAATTCGTTATAGAAACATTTTACGCCGAATGTAAAATGTCGTCATTGTATAATATGCATGATATTTACCCCCGTTGTTAACAAATAGCCGCAGCATATTGGTTAAACTCCTTGTTATGTAAATAGGTAGTTTAACCGCCCCGTTGGTCGAGTGGTTAGCGAACCTAACTACGACGATAATCATTATGAATAATCTAGAAACGTGAAGAGTTGGAACGCTGGAGGGATCTAGAAATAAAAGAAAGAGATAACTACTCCTATTAAAAAACAAATAGTTGACCGTTATCCGAATAGCTATACCATAATGGACTTTGTGGTGTAGGGCAAAGGTAAGGGTGAAAATAGCGTGTACTATCATAAATTGTTTACAATAAGAAGTGATTCATTGTTCACCTGATACATTTAGATTTTTCCGGATCCAGGTAAATTTTTACCCTGTGTATAAATAGAAATGTGTTGACAAATACAGGGCAGTTTTCGTGAGCATCAGAATGGACGGTCACTACTGATATTTTACATCGAAATTATTATAGGAAGTTGCTTCCTAGTTGCTACTAATCATTAAATAGTTGCTACCTAAGAACAGAAAGAAATAAACTACTATTTAAGGTGACCGGCCATTCTGATATCATCATATGCTAAGTCGTTGTCAGAATGAGAGTCGCATGAGTCGTCGTGGCGCGATCCGGCAGACTGCCGGCCCACGGAGTAGCTTGTGCCCCCCCCAGAGTACGTGGGGCTGCCGGTACCCGTAGGTACCGGGAGGGATTCCCCAGCTTTGCCGGGACCCTACTGGGTAGACCTTTTCAAACTACTTGTGCTATCCATTTTGGTTTTGTGGCCCATTACGGGTGGGCTTTACCCCCGTCTCATCAGCGCTCGCCCGATAACCCTACGCCGCGGCACGCTGACCGCGGTTTCGGGGTGATTTTTTAAAGAGGTTTTCTTCCTCGCAGCGCCACAGTGGGCTCCCGGAAACCGGGTTTTGGGTGCCGCATCCCCTGTCCACTCTCACGGAGGAGAGAAGTACTGGGAGCGGCGTAATGGTCCAATTAGTTCCCCAAGGTGCTGGCTTGCACCCCAGGTACTAAGCCCCCCCGCCACGACAAGGCTTGGAACCATGGGGGGGGGGGAACTAAAATCATACCTAACTCAAGCATAATTAATAAAATATACAAAAATAAAGAAATGCATTCTCTACTCTAAGAAAAATCAAATTTATTTTGACGAAACCATTCTAACAACGATCTTACGTTGTTCTACGGTTTTTGAACGAGACGACCGCTGGGCACTTCACGTAGGTATACGATACCAAACAAAGACAAGGTCAAGTTTGTTTACAATCGTACGGGCTCTCGAAAACATTAAATTGTATCCTCGCATTAAATATAAATAAAATATTATAAAATGAAAACTAGACAAGCTTTATGCAGTACACAACTATGGTGAAGTTCATGGAAAAGTACGTCCTGGAAGTTTTATGTAACTTATTTATCATGTGCAGTACGAAAGTACGACCTTTCAGAAGAAGCATAGAGAAAGGAGAACCAGCTCTGTGAATAGACGTGTCCATCAAAAAGCATCAAACAATGATCTCGTGACCGCTGTAAAATAATTTTTAGAAAGTAGTAAAAGTAATTATATATTGCTATTTAATTTTATTTATCAAAATATAGAATATTTTTTAACTACGATACTATTGTGATAAATCCAAATACGACAAGACTGACAACTCTTATTGCAAAATGTAACAAATTTATAAAAAGTCAAAATATTATTTTATTAATACTTCTTTAGAGACGTTTATAAACTTATTTTTAAATATTAAAACAACAATTCTGACACGAATTTCGTTATAAGACATAACATTCAATTTACGAGTCCAAGCGATGTATGAAGCGTGGCCAGTGTTCTTTCACACTGATCCGTAATGACAGAATCGGCAAGGGTGGTGGTGTAGTGATAAAGTTATAGCCCAGTCACCTGCATTATATAGTGGATTCTACGAATAGATTCCTTTAGAAATAATTATGGGACAAGCTCTATTTTTACTTGGAGTTGTGTATGCTCCTCCTATGACTGACTATTTTGAATATTTCGATAAACTTTTAGAGTCGTACACACCCAATATGACCGTTGTGTTGTGATTTTTTTTTCAATTTCAATACTTTCCTTTTCGACGATTTCAATACTTGCCTTTTAAACGATAATAAGCGAGCTCGTACTTTTGTGCAGCTAACAATGTCGTGTAACTTTCAGATACTGCTACTCAATGCGACTTATCACACTAACGACTGCCACTCTTTATTAGATGTCATAATTGCATCTAATAGTGATCGCATTTGTCACAGTGGGCAGCTCGCGGCACCTGGTTTTTCTCATCACGACTTGATATTTGCTTCATATAGATTTAAGGACCCAAAAAACGTAAATGCAAAATTTTTATGCAGCGTAATTTTAACAAAATCGACGAATCAAAATTACTTTTAGATGCCGAAAAAATTGATTGGTCCCAACTTGACCTACTAAATAGTATTGACAATAAAGTTACATGCTTTACTAATTTAATAATTATTAGATATACGATAAGCATGCTCCTTTGCGACCTGTTCGAATGAAACATCCCCCTGCACCTTGGATGAATGAACATATTCGCACTTTAATGGCTCGTCGGGATCGCTTGAAGCGTAAATTCAATAAGCATCGCTCACCGGAGCTTTGGGATGCCTTCAAAGTAGCAAGAAATCGTTGTAACCAAATGGTAAGAAATGCTAAACGCCGCCACATTCTTACAAAATATTGTTACGTACTCGGGTTCGCAATTGTAAGAAAACACCACTTATATTAAATCCGTGTATTTACACAACACAACACAACGTAATACACTTTACACCCTAGTCACTCGCTATACTACCACTGAACTTGGAACACTATACAATAAAACACTTCTCGCTTCGCACTTGGTCACTTGATGTATCGCTCTCGATCGCTTGATAAAAACTGCCTTGTGTTTGTCAACATCTCTGTATTTATAGGCAGGGGAAAGTCCTAGCTGGATCCAGAAAAATCTAAATGTATCGGGAAACAATGAATCACTTCTTATCGTAAACATGTTGTGAGTCATAAATCCTAGTACACGCTACTTTCAACCTTATGCCATATCCCACAAAGTCCATTATGGCATAGCCCAGGTCAACTATTTGTTTGTCAATAGGAGTAGCTATCTCTTTCTTTTATTTCTAGATAATTACCGCGCGCGCGCTCCAACTCTACACGCTTCTAGATTATTCGTAACAATATATTGAATGTTCCTTTGCCACAAATATGTAGAAGTTTCTTCGGTCACTGGGTCTTGGGAAGTTGCAGTCTGAACTACCTCGTCATTTAAAAATTAATGCTCATAATACACAATTTTCTGTACCATCTCATAAAATTGATCCTCATGTTAAACAAAATACACTCCGTGGTATAACGTTGTTCGTTGTTAAACACTGTACGCAATTCAATTTTGAACCGGTTTCTGAAAGTCTTGTAAGAAAGATCATTCTCTCCACATCCACCAAAGCTGTTGGCTGTGAATTGTGATGGATTAGGCAGAGTTATGATTCTATCAATACTTGACACAATTTTACCCCAAATCTCTAAAATAATTAATTTGTCTTTATCCTGTGGTAACTTTCCAGTTCCGTGGAGCAAGGCTTTCATTACCCCATTACCCAAGAAGTGTAATCCCACAGATCCTACTCATTTGTTGCTAATTGCCATACAGCTGGTGGATTTTGTCTTATTTAAATAATTTTATTTGGCCCAAAGATGACTGATGCTATGTCCGATTCTAAAAAAAATGTAGATAGTACAGTGTTGATTATTTGAAATTTGGCTTCATTCCATCATTGCCGGACAAAAAATTGCCTTTGTGCCTTTTATGCAACAAAGTTTATAGCAATGACGCAATGAAACCATCTAAACTGCAAGATCATCTGAAAAAATGCCACCCTGATAAAACAGAGAAAGATTTGAAATACTTTCAAACACTCAATGATAAACTTCAGAAGAGACCTACACTGGACAGAATGTTCGCTTCGACGTCACAAAGAAATGATGATGGTTTGCGGGCGTCTTACAATATTTCGTTACTCATAGCAAAATCCGGAAAACCGCGTACTATCGGAGAGAAGTTAATTTTGCCAGCCGTTGAAGAGGTTTTAAAAACTGTTTTACACAAACCTGCATCTGATATCATTAAAAGAATTCCCTTAAGCAACAATACTGTTGAAAGACGTATTGAGGAAATGAGTTTCTGATATAGAAAGCTTCTTATGTAACAATAAACAACCCATTTCTCTATACAACTGGACGAGTCAACTTTACCTGATAATGCAGCATTATTATTGGCATATGTTCGTTTTATTATGAATCAAGAAATCTACGAAGAACTGCTCTTCGCAAGAACTTTGATAACCGACACTAAAAGTGAATCAATATTTATGTTTTGAAGGATTACTTAATTGAAAAAGCAATTCCACTATCAAATACTAGCTGTTGCCAGCGACTTCGTCCGCGCGTACTTCGTTTACTCCGCACAGCAACTCCCCGCTAGGTGATAGCGTGATAATATGAAGCCTATATGTTAACCCGACCTGTTAGTAATATTCATGCAAAATTTGAAGTAAACCCATGCAGTAAGTACTTTTTGAGTTTACCCCGGACATACATACAAACAGATAAACAGACAAATAGACAAAAATTCTAAAAATTATATTTTTGGCTTCGATATCGATTGTAGATCACACCCCAAGTATTCTTTTAAAAAATATTCAATGTACAGTTTTGACTTTCCTACGATTTTATTATATGTATAGATAATAATATCAGTAGCTACAAATGGAGCACCTGCCATGGTTGGACGTTATCGTGGATTTATAAACTATTTAAAACAAAATGTGTCAGGGGTGTTAGCAATACATTGCGTCATCCATCGACAACATTTAGTTGCTAAAAATTTCAGTGTTAGATTGCATCACTTCATTTAGTCATTGATGCAGTAAACCGAATCCGAAGCAACGTGTTGAGTACGCAGTTATTTGCGCAGTTGTGTGAAGAAAATGACGAACACTTTCATAAATTACTCCTTCACACTGAAGTACGCTGGCTGTCGAAAGGCTTATGTATTGCAGAGGACCCAAAAAGAGTCCCAGACGGCAGGACCACCGTATTTGATCATCTCAGCAGTCACCTTATCTATTCTCGCAGCCTTTCCATTTTTCATACTTCTTATCGCCCATACGATCTCTTGCATAGTAATGTCCTGGCATGCTTCCACCGTCTCTGAATCACTAACTGAGTCAGAGACGGAGGCAGCGTCCTGAACAGCATCATACATATCTCCAAAATATTCACTCCATCGTTTTAACACGCTTTCTGTGCTTGTAAGAATGTCACCATCCTTAGATTTAATCCTATTCATTCTGGAGGCTGCCGAACAACTCCTAGACTTCTTCACCTCCCTCCAAAAAAGTCTGGTGTTTGCCTCGAAGTTGCTCGCCAGTCTCTCTTCCACTTTCAAACATTCTCTTTCACGCTTTTCTTTCACTAAGGTTTTAGTGACATTCTTACAACAACGATACAATTCTTTCTTCTTGTCTTTCATACCATCATTCGCGTGCAAACATGATACATAGTCTAGCCATGCTTTCTTCTTTCTTTCAATCGCAGCTTTCACTTCATCATCCCACCATGCATCACCTTCCATTGACTTGCACAGTTTTGCACTACCACATACTTCTTTCGCGGCTACTATCATACTATCTTTAAAAGCTTTCCAACATTCGTCTACTTCCAAGTCCGGTAGGTTCACTTTCGCCAACCTATCTCGAACCTGAATCTCATACATACTCCTTATACTCGGATCTTGCAACTTTTCGCTCTTTATCCTTTCAAGCTCTCCGAATGGAACACGCTGTCGCCAATGCCTCCACTTCTTAAACAGACCCCTATATCGGTTTACTACCAAATAGTGGTCTGTTTCCAGATTGGGACCTCTTTAGGGAAATTATTATTCTTGTGTGTGTTAAGTGTAGAAAAGAAGTTATATATTATTATTTAAGATGAGTATTAAAAATGTATAATAAATAGTTAGCATTAAAAGTGAAAAAAAATATTAAAAACCTATTGAATTATTGGTTGTGATTATTTAGAGTAAAAATGTAAAATATGCTGAAAAATGTTCGTAAAAATATTATTCCATTATGTAATTAATGCATATTTAAATGAGTAAATATGCATTAACATAATGGCATATGTACAGTAGATAAAATAAATAAATTTCAAGTCCTTCTAAATTTGTTTGTTTTTGACAGGAAAGTATTATAGTAAAACAAATAAAATGCCGAATATAATTAATATAAGTAAAACGCATTATAATTTATAAAATGTAGTAGTAAAATATTGAAACCAGTAAATGGTAATCTGAAAGCTAATGCTTGCAACATTTTTCTTTATCATACATACCTACGTAATGTTTTACGATGTACAAAATTTATCTTCACCGATTTGTTTCTAATTGTTTACAATGGCTACGTCTATATGTTTTGTAGGTCTTTGTATAAAAGAAATACTTCTTTAATTTTTTTTTATCAGATATTTAGATACTTTAAGCAATTAAAACACTAAAAATAATTGTCAAAAAAATGTTCAGTGCCATCATACATTTAATTAAATGAATAATAAGTGTAAAAACTAAATAAAAACCTTATGGTCTCAAAAATACGTACAGATTCTTCTGTTTTTTAAGTGACTTGTTAAAAAAATCGATTTAAACGTGTAATTTCTAAAATCGGTTTAAAAAATCGATTAACATGATTTTAAAAATCGTTTTTATTCAAATCGATTATTTTTTACATCCCTACTAATCAGTCTTCTACAAGTAATATAAATGTAATCTGTGCAGTCTTCCACGCCAGGTCATGTCATATAGAAAAAAAATAAACCGTATAGAATGACACTGCAAAGTTTCACACAGACGTTTAATATGCCGTTACGACTTTGACAACTGCCATATGCATGACGATTGACGGAACGGATAGAAATTGTCTGTCGAAATTGACTAAACAAAATGGCCGTTGTGTTTAATATGTTTGCGTTGAATGGTGATTATTTTTCATTTTGAAGTTGTTTTCGGGGGTTTTTTATTGAAAAAAAGCGTTAGATATTTTCGCTTCATGCTATCATTTAAAAATATTGTGAATTCTCAAAGTTTTATGTAACCCTATGTAAAAGTTAACGACAGGACATTATTTTTCATAAAACTCCCCGTAACTCCTATAGAGAGTAATATTGATATGTGCCCTGTAAGGAACTAGGAAGACGTTAAGAGCAATACCTGAGGAATGAGGTCTGTTAACTGTAAGAAGCACATATTTGTGACAACAGTTGTAATATGTTTGTCACAAACATTTCGAAATAATTTTTAAATGCAGTAACAAAGTGCCTAGCAAGTGGCGCATAACCAACGCTATTTTCTGAGAAGCCGATGACATTCTCTATAGAAACAGGTCAATAAATATGTAAGTAACCTTAAGTAAATATCATATTCTAAGTTTTGTAGAAAGTCTTTGTTTGGCATCTCTAATAGCTAGGCATTTTATGAAGTAACTACGAGATATCATCATAACATTCTACTTTCCTCTATCAATACATAACTATTATTTGTTGGTGCATTTATAATAATATCTAAGTAATAAGGCTATATGTGGATGAGATCTGCTCTGAGAGCAATATTATTTTAGTACAACAATTTTTATACATTAATATAGTCATTATAAAATTAATTACTAACAAAAGGTAATATAGAAAATTCTTAAAACTACAAAACTGGTGCACAAATAATGTACTTTTTTGTACTTTAGTGAGTCTAAAACCATAATTATCAGATATGTTATAATTTAATTAAATCTGTATTAAATCTTGAATTAATCTATACAAATAATATCATAAAGAGTTCTATTTTTTATGTTTGAAATGAATTAACTCATAAACTACTAGACAGACCTTGAAAACTATTTTAATACATATTAGAAAGCTACACTACTCAAGAGTGATATAAGGTATTTATTAACCCAACAGTCTTAAAAGAAGTAATGATTTTGAGTCCTAAAAACGATATTGTGAGGAACAGCTACTTATAAAATGTAATTAAAATGATCTAAAACAGCAAATAATATTTTTCAGGTATTGAGATTACAACATGCATTGGTCCATGGACTATGGCACACCTATTCAAAGAAGTTTTTCATTGGCCAGTCATATGCTAGGCATATTCAGCAAATACTGAACAATATCACAAATGTACCAGACTGTAGTAAGTACAATTTTGTTGTTATTTGTATGTTACACTATAAAAAATAATAATATGGGTGGCCAATTACACAAATTTATCAACCCTAAAGCAAAGAAAGTATTTGTTTGTAATAATATGATTGTTAGTCAACAATACTAATGAAATACATATTATTTAAATACTTACTGGAATAAGTATAATAAAATAAAATAAATAATTTTAAAAATAATTAATAAATAAATAATAATTAAATTTATGAAAAAAATGGAAATTATACTTAAATTAATCATGAAGGTTATGTTGTTTTTTATAGATTTAATTATTTATTTTATACCTATTCAATGTCATGAGGTCAAATATGTAAACAATCAAAATTTATGAGAGCTTAGTATACAAAATTTTATGAACTTTTAAACTAACTCGTTCTACTATCATTTTTAAAAAATATATAAACGGGTCAAAAATGCGTACATGTATAGAACTTACTTATAAAGCTCGACGTTTCGGTCAAGTTACATTGACCGTGGTCACGAGCGGGTTTTTGACCGGTTTATATATTTTAAAAAATACAAAATTTTATTTATCGGTCTCATTTTTATGCCAGAAAGGCATTGTACGTATTAGGATTAAGTAATATAAAGTTTTTTTGTATAGCTATTGTATATATTTTCTTAATTAATAATCTGTACGCGTGTATTCACATTTCTTTCACACTTTCTCACCGTTTTGGGTTTGCTGAAAGAAATCGCTTACAGAGATAAGCTCGCCTTTTGTAGAGTTTTCAGGAAATAAAAGTAATATTGCCTCTTTGTGTACAATAAAGTATTAAATAAATAAATATTTAATGCAATAAATGATTATAAAAAATAAACACTCAAAATCAGAAAAAAATCTATGTTTCTCAACCAAATGCTTAACCCGTTGGGAATTAAAACTGAGTCCCATTTTATTGCTTAGTCGTTTAGTTAGTGACACTCACTAACTAAACGACTGATATTACTAAAAGATATACAAATAGTTTGTCATTACTAAGCTTATGACACATATAACTAAAACTAAGATTTAAAAAAAGGAGTTTATTAGTTTGACATGTATGTATGTAATATTGATGGAATTTGATAATATTTAAGTAGGTATAATGATGTATTCAGGTTTCCAAGTATGTGTGCTAAATTTTGTATGTACATATATGTATGTTTGTCCATGAATTTCTCGGAAACTAAAAGGCATGTGAAGATGATCCTTATTGATTTAAATGAAGTATATTCCTACTAAGGGAATAGTTCTAGTTTCATCCAATTTGGTTCAGTCGTTTTTGATATATGGTGTACCTGATATATTGAAGTCGGTTTAATTTTTTAAATAACTATCTCAGATGTTTTCCTCCTTATTGTTCTGGGCAAATAGCAAAAGGATGATACCATTTTTTTTTTTATTTCATTAGATAGCAAACAAACAGGTGGGTAATTACGAGCTCTTTAAGCAGGACAGAATTTGAACTGCCTTGCTTTTTCGTACCATGACACCTTATTAACAGGCCAATAGCAGGCCTGCTACTTGACGTCATTGTAAACCGTTCACCTTTTTTTTTCATATAGACTATCCGTACCATGACACTTTATTTGACAGCAGTAAAGCGTTTTTACAATTTTTCTAAAGTCAGATAAACCAATCCTAAAAAAGTTACTCTTGACCAGCTTTTATTTAAATATTTTGCTGTAGAGGTCTTTAAATAAACCAAAATAAACTGTTTGCTAGCACTATCGACGTTGATCGTAAATTAAATTTTGGAATTTAAAGTGCATACTTACTTGTGATAATGTTTTAATGTGTGAAACCCACTTAAAAGTTTGTTTTTATGAAGTTGTAAAGCGGATGAAATATATCCGTTTTGTTTATACACATATATAAAATATGTGACGAATATCAATTTTTCGAAAGAAAAAGAAACCGACGGCGTCGAGTTAAAGAGATGGACGACCCTTTTTAATTGTACAAAAGAGAATTTGTAAATAAATATGGATACTTAGCTATGAACATAAAAATGTGTTTATTTTCCACAAAACTACTTCATTTCAATTCATAACTACACCTTTAAGGTTATTCAAGGATTTATTTTATAGTTTGTGCTAGGATTTGGTACCTGTTATGAAAATAAATACCCAGAAGTCTAAAGTAAAGTTAAAGTATATAAAAGGGTTAATATATGTTTTTTCAAAATTGTTTACACAATACCAAAGTTATGAAAATGTGCCCATAACTTCCTATTTACACATTGGCAGGTTTTACAGCAATCTATGTTAATGCACATGGCTCATATCAGAGACCCACAGAGATCAAAAAGTTGTACAGCCAATATTACTAGCACAAGTTATTTCTGCTTTGAATAATATGCAATTAGAAATAAATATATAAAATTCCCAATCCTGCAGCAGGGTGACAGGTTAATAAGTTAGGGTACAGTCTCTAAAATTGTTAAATATCAATGAAATAAATAACTAGCTGACCTGCAAGCTTTGCCTGTGAATATTATAACACACTGTTCATAAAAAACTATATTATTAATTATTAAAATCTTTCATTCACTATTTTAGCATCTTATCAGTTTATTTTAAAAAAAAAGGTTGATCCTGTGTATCCTGTTTGATTTATGTGTTATAACCTTTTCCCCGTCTCCTTTGAAGAATAGACAAACTATTGTTCTGCAAGGCAGGTTGTAAAAGGCGACTAATTGGCTATATGTGTCACTACCATTGTGATTAGTAGGTAATATAGTACTGCAAAGTCTTGCCCGGGTATTTTTTACCACTGCCTTACCTATTCCTGCCACAACAGCATAAATGCTTGTCATTGTTATGTTCCAGTTTGGAGGGTTAGGTAACCAGTAGACTTAAGCATGTGGCATTGCCATCCCACCACAAGAATAGCAATCTATAGGTGATGGTTTCTCTTTCTATCAGGAGCATGGCATGGTGGCATTGCCATCTACTTGTTTGCTAACTAATCTATACATATAATAAAATCGTAGGAAAGTCAAAACTGTACGTTGAATATTTTTTTAAAGAATACAAGGGGCGTGATCTACAATCGATATCGAAGCAAAAATATAGTTTTTAGAATTTTTGTCTGTTTGTCTGTATGTATGTAAACTCAAAAAGTACTGCACGGATTTACTTCAAATTTTGCATGGATATTACTAACGGGTCGGGTCAACATATAGCAGAGCAGTGCGGAGTAAACTAAGTCCGCACGGATGAAGTCGCTGGCAACAGCTAGTGATATATATAAAAAAACCTTGGTGAATATGGTATATCTGTTTCACCAAATAGTAGAAGGTGCTTACTTGTAACCATAACCAATAGGCAATTGGGATGCTACAGAAGCTATAATACTATTTGGATATTTTGATATTTCTCTATATTCAAAAGTACATTAAAGGGTATCATATTCGACAACCCAACACTGGGTAAAAAGGATTGACCAAGTTCCTCTTACTGCCCTAATATCAACTTGACTTGCAGTGCACCCTGGCATTAATTGGTATGGACATTAAAACACTGTGGAAAGGCTCCCTCCATGCGACAATATTGCGTATAAAGCTTTGTTTATCCTGTCTATAATGTCAGTGTTTGGCATAGACATATTTTAGCTTGGAAGGTAAGGTTTCAGTTAATCTTAACACATGAAGCTTAACATCTATCATCCTATGGTTATGCAGTAATGTCATCAGGATAGCTATCTGCTTCAAAAATAAGACGAAATTTATATTTTTTCTTGACTTCTTATATAAATTAATATTTATATGATAAATTTATTTTTCAACCTAACCTAACCTTGCCTGATTTTCAACCTAGATAAATCATTGAATTAAAATGTGCTTGTAATTAATAAAAGCCAAACTACAAAATCGATTTTAATAATTTTATGAATAGAAAGCGACACTATCAACTAATTATGTGTGGTAATATTTATACACATCATTGCTATCAACACATTGGCTACCTGACTGAGCAAAAGAAGTAAAAGTTTTTATGATAAGTCGTGGTTAAAGTTGTATAACAAAAAAAAATAGAAATAGCACAATTCATGTAAAAAAGCAGTGGATTTTGTAAGTTTGTTTATATGCGGAGGAAAATGACCAAAACTTAGACTTTAAAAGAATTTTTCTAACAAGTGCTTGTTAGAAAAATTCTTTCATTACATAAGTCAAATTATTTCAAATGGACATATTATGTAGGCAGGTTTAGCACATACAAAATCAAGATGAGTTGCTTGTGACAATTGTTAAGCTTGTTTCAGTAACCCCTATTATTTTCCCACAAAAGATTTGACATTGTATAACCATGCACAATATTGTTAGCAAATATCTTACTTCACTGGGTTCAGTTGTCAGATTAACAGGCTCCAACTAGAATATGTGTTGGAGGTATGTACTACTGAGATTTGGAATATATTCTTGAAATTCCTAAAAAAATATACTAGGTACTAGGTAGTCAATATATTTAAGGGATTGAGAATTTGCTATGACTACCTACACCCTGGCTGCTATTAAGGATTTCTTGACATTTTATACCAGAATACTTTTGAACTACTCAGTATTAAGGATTTCTTGATATTTTATACCGGAACACTTTATTTTTGAACTACTCAGTTCTTGTACTCCAGTTCTTTAGTATGGACACTAATGATAAATCAATAAGGCAGAAAATACACATATACTGTATTAACACAATATATGTATACTAAAATTATGCAATTTTTTTATACTTATATGTGATACGAATAGGTCAATTTGGACACCAATCAAATCTACTACAGCAAATTGATTTTTTTCAGTTCTATGTCAATATAAGATCCAACTCCTGTACTTTAAAGAGTATGTAATGCTGTCCTTTATCTACTGTCATTTATCAGGTGATTGGACTTCAAGTATCCTATTCTAAAAGCAAAATAGGAATTGCAGTTACTAACACTCATGCTATAAAAAATAGGAAATGTCAGACTATATAATTTATTTAAAGGATGTATGACAAGTTTAAAACAAAGAAAAAAACTACATGAGATGACCTCCAAACATAGCTTGTTATGATGCCCTAGCTTCATATTGTAGTAAGCAAAGCTTTATGCTTACGTAGTATTGTATACTCTTTGTTTTATGCATCTGGACTTTGGACACAGTAGTTACAGTGCCCACTGCTATTAACATTTATTGATTAGGAGTAAGACTTATCGTAAATATACACATAATGCGTAACATCCCAGCTCCAAGAATAGCAATATAATGGAATCAGCATAATTTGTGTAGTTTACCTTTATGGGCCAGGGTATTCTAATATTGTCCCAAAAATCATTTGCTTATTCCGTTTATGTTGCTACAAAACACTAAATTTATAACAACTTTACACTGAGATCATTATTATATTATTACTTAAATACAAATTTCCACCCACCCAGTCACAAAAATGTCAAAGGTCCTTATTCAGGTCCAGAAAAATGCTTGCAGCATTTTGCCACATTTGCCTGAAAAAATCACAAGCTTAAATCAATTTGCTTTAACCGCAATACCAATATGGATGTTTTGAAATTCTTTGGGATGAAGAAGTTGATTACATCCAACCAACAAGACGTGGATAAAAAAGGAAAAAGAAATGGATTTGTTCAACAGAATGTTATAAACTTGTTACTTAAACGTAGTGATTATAATATCTTCTTTGCTTTATTTATAAACAATAACTTCCGACATAAATATATTAAAGATGCCACATTTACATTACATACATTTACATTTCATTACAAAACAATTTGTTTAAGACAACCAGGTCTGACCGTCAGATATCACTTTATGCACAGACCAATTGAGGAGCGTCTATTCAAAAAGGGCTATTCACATGCTAACCACATTTTAGATAATTTAAAAGTCTTTTTCCACTAACTTTATGACTAAATTTTTTTTTTTTTACTTTGTAACAAAGACCACAACATTAAATTATAAATAATGTAAATAACACATTTTGATCAGTTATTCTGAAAATAGCACCTTTTGTTCTGAAATGATAACAAATAGCAACTTCTGATCTGAACCAAGAATAAATAGCGCCTTTTGATCAGTAATGCTTAGAGTACAAGTTTGGTCTAGGACAAAAAATAAAAGAAAAATAGAAAGATGAAAGTAAATTTTATATTTTAATTTGACTAATGTCATGTTCTAAACAGTCACAAGACTCATCATGTTGGTGATCTTCATTGCTAGCATCGGTTATCGTTGTTTGATCATCAAGAATAATGTTCCTAAAGAATAACAACTACAGTAACTCAGCCCAGTCATCTCCTAATTGCTTCACAAGTAAAATATTTACGTCTTTCTTTTTACGCCTTCACATCCATATTATAGGAATTTCAAGATTTTTTTCATGCATTTGCTGATATTTATACAATTAAAGCAGGATCAGTGACACACACACAGTTGCACGAGAGGCGCGTAAAATGTATTTTTGACTTAAGACAATAATTTGACACTGAAATTTTCATTGAAAAATATTATGATTTTTTGTTTAAAAACTTCAAATATCTTTTTTTCTGGCCTGGATTCGCGTCCTTTAAGAAACAGAAGAACTGGCACTTCGTTTGTTTCGTAGCAAGTAAATAGTTCTTTTTGTACCAAACTATAAATAATTAACGAAATTACTATGAAATATAACCCTTTTTGATTAGAATTGTGATTGGTGTTTACCAACCAGTTAGAACCTATTACAATTAGCACATTTTGATCAGAACCGTACAATAAGGTAGAAGTTTAAAGCGGAAATAGGCACTTTTGATCAAAAATAAACACAGTGCATAATAAGATCTTGGATAGCAAGTGAAATTCATAATGAAAACGTATAAACAATCCGATACGTAGATAGCTCCTTTTGAACAGACGCTCCTCAATTAGAGTACTACGTAACTTTATGTAAAGAAACTATTAAGCACACTATTAAGTACCTACTAAAAGCTTATAAAAAGAAATACTTGAGTATCTATGTATTGTTTTCGGTTTTGACCAAAGTTTTGAGTGGTGAAATTTAGATAAAAAAAGACAAGACATTTAATTTACGCGCCTAAAATGTTCAGATATCTATCAGCGTCACGTTCAGATTCAAGTAAATTTTTATACCTTTGAGGCTAGTTATTTATTAAGGTGAACTTACATTTTTATTACTTAGTATTTCAGTTACGTGAATATAGCCAATAAATTACAGTTAAAAAAATTTAAATATCCAACTAAGTCATGTTTTCACCTTAATAAACAGAAAACTGACAAACTAGAAAAATATACGATTCAAATTTCTAAACTGATGTTATAAAACGCAATTATATTAAAGCAGGCCATAGATATGCATAACCGTTCACCTTGACGCAAAAAACGTTCACCTTTTTAGCCCTCGTAGTATGATTTCTAGCAGGCCAAAAGCAGGCCTGCTTTTGAACTGACTGGGAATTGAGCGTTTTTTTAAAAGTTGATGGTAACCCCCCAGATGACTCTCCCGATGGAAAGAGAAACCATCGCCTGTAGACACTAAAGATGTTAATAGTGCGTTGCTATCATCGCAATGCGCATACATTAGTCTGCTTCTACCTTACCCTCCAAACCGGAACATGACAGACAAGCAATGACGCTATTGCGACAGGAATAGATAAGGTGGTGGTACCAGACCCGGATGAGACATTGTAGAACTTTACCTCCTAGTAGTCACTATGGTTGTGCCACGTATCAGCAATCGGTCGCCTTTTACGACTTGCCTGGCAGAACGGCAGTTGGTCTATTCTCTAAAGGAGCCCAAACCCAAACGGGGGTATGACTGACACTAATAAAGATGCAGGAGTACAAATAAAGACTGGTTTATTATAGTGACAGAGAAAAGTAGCGAAGGGAGTCTGTTCCGTAAACGCATAACACAAAAGAAGATCCATTATTTGATTATATATGTATTAGAAATTTTTTTTTAAATCAAAACTTTACCTTATTTAAAAAATATTTGACACAAAATTAAATTATAACATAATTTGTTTCCAGGTATTGAAATTATGAAAATAGCAGTTTAAACATTGATAACAGACAGCGATATGGATATAAACATCTTAGGTAATTATGAAAATAGGACTTCATTAAACATTCGAAATATTAAATACAATAAATATATTCACAAGACAAATTACACTTACTGATCTTACCCCAAAGTAAGCAAATGATTTGCTTGTGTTATGGTTGTTAGTCAACGATACTAATACATAGCAATACATATATATAAATACGAGAATATATTTAATAAACACCCAAACCCGGAAATACAAACATTTATGCTCATCACACAAATACTTGTCTCCGTCGGGGATCGAACCCGAGCCTCGTCGATTGCGTAGTCAGGGTCTCGACCAACGGGGCGGTTAAATATAACATTATTTTAATTCTTGTAGATTTACATATTAGAATATGTAAATCTACAAGAAGTAAAATAATGTTATTTATTTTATTTCTTGTAGATCGCAGGACCCGATAAAATCTAGATTTTAAATCTATATATATATATAATATATTATATATTATATATATATATATATATATATATATATATATATATATATATATATATATATATATATATATATATATATATATATATATATATATATATATATATATATATATATATATATATATATATATATATATATATATATATATATATATATATATAGATTTTATCGGGTCCTGTGCATTTGGCTCTAGTTAATCTCAAAGACACTCTCTTTAACTCAAAGACTACAGCTCTCTAAGTACAAGCTTTATAGTTTATATAGGAGTTGCCATCCTTATACAGGAGTTGCCATCGCGGTATTATAGCTTGGACCTCAGATTAAGTCTCTTATTTTCTCCAATTTTAAGAAATTGTACAAGATGAACCAAAAATAACATTATTTTATTTCTTGTTATGTTTATTATATTATTTTATTTCTTGTTGTTATAATAATGTTATATTTACCGCCCTGTTGGTCGAGACCCTGACTATGCATAGATATACATAGATTATATTTATAGCCTTTTTTATCGATAGCCTGTACCTATATGAGTTTACTTTTTTATAGATAGGGAAGAGCTTGGCCATGATCTCGCCTGTGGTAAGCTAAGATGCGGCCTAAGATGGAATGCTTACTAAGAAGGTACCTGTATATATAGCAAACAAGCAGATGGTTTGCCTAAATGAAAAAGATAGCCTATAGCCACTAAATACTTTACTGGTTCGTTGCTATCCGTGTGGCGAGATGATAATACCGCATGCATAAATCTACCGGTTACCTTACCATCAAAACGGAAACACGACAATGACAAGTATTGACGCTATTGCAGCAGGGATAGAAAAGATGGTGATACTACATATACGATCGACATTGCGGAACTCTATCATCTAGTAGGCACGATGGTACACATATTATAGTCTATCGTTGGTATTTTACAAACTGCCTAAGCCACTCTTAATGCGGAAAGATTAATCAGGCGTATGTGTAGGCGTACATTCGTAAGAGGCGAACCATTGGCTATGAGAGACACTAACATAGTAGTCACTACATGTTTGAGTTCTGCATTGTCTTGTCTGGGTCGGCTACCACCGCCTACTTGTTCCTGCCACAATAGCGTCAGTGTGTATCACTGTTGAGTTCAGATTATAAGAGTAACTTAGCCGGTAAACTTATACATATGGCACTAAATAATACCAAGTTTGCAAGGATAATAACGCACAATTAACATTTTTGGTGTCTATAGGCGTTGGTTGTCTTTTTTCATCAGGAGGGCTTATTTGTAATTCTATGACAAAAATAAGCTTCCTGTGCCGGAACGTGACAGTGATCAGCACTAATGTATTAATAGGTGAATTTTTTTTATAGTATTTTTAAACACAACATAATATTCTCCATTGAAAATATACACTTCTACTAGACTGTAATGTTTTATATTTTTATTTCCAGCCTTGTATCTAGATGAAACCGATATGAGAAACACACTGGAGAACATGGCAGAAGTAGTCTCTTTCTTCGACGAATTATTTGACATAGCTAATGGTGCTAGTAGTAACCTGCAATTAAGAATGACAGGAAAATAATAGCAACAAGCTGTTTTGTTAAAAAAATTATCATAAATTTTGAAATTACTTACTTATTATTACTACTGTATAAATCTTAGTTTTAAATTTTGTTTAGTTAATTTTTGTAAGGTATACACTCACATTCATTTATAGTCACGAATATTTAATAAGTATTTGTTTTATGACTTGCTTACATAAATTTTACAATTTTGAACATTTTTGTCTGTCAATATGTATTTTATCTTTGTGAAAATTGGTATACAGTAAGAACACTTCTTCGTTAACTTTTTAGGATTTCAACTCAAATTGTCCCTCGTAAGTGAGTGGAATTTTATCGTCTCTGTGGTCTAGTGGTGCGGTGTCGGTGTTGACACATATGGTCCCAGATTTGATTCCCGGGTTTTTCATTTTTTTGCATAGTTCTACGTACTTTACCGACTGGCCACAGCTACCCGCGGCGCGACCTGCGACGAGAAATGCGGCGCGGTGAGTCGCGCGACCATCTGAGTATGCCACAGGTCGACTTGTTCAATCGGAACACCGCCGAACACAGGTCGATCGACTTGCTCGGTTAATAGTAGTTTATAAATATAAATTAAAAATAAATTGATTAATATTAAAACTAATTTTTTATAAAAATAAATTTAAAATAAACTTATTTATATAATTTATAAAATTTATTTATAAAATTTATATAATTTTTTATAATTAATCTAATTTTATATATATTTTTTTAACAGGCGTTTTTGAACAGGCGTTTTTTAACAGGCGTTTTGAAACAGGCGTTTTTTAGCAGTTCTTTTTTTAACAGGCGGTTTTAATATGCGTTTTTTAACAGGCGTTTTTTAACAGGCGTTTTTTAGCAGGCGATTTTTAGCAGGCGTTTTTAACAGGCGTTTTTTATTAACAGGCATTTCTTAGCAGGCGTATTTTTTAGCAGGCGTTTTTTAGCAGGCGTTATTTAACAGGCGTTTTTTAACAGGCGTTTTTTAACAGGCGTTTTTAACAGGCGTTTTTTAACAGGCGTTTTTTGACAGGCGTTTTTTAATAGGCGTTTTTTAACAGGCGTTTTTTAACAGGCGTTTTTTAACAGGCGTTTTTTAACAGGCGTTTTTTAACAAGCGTTTTTTAACAGGCGTTTTTTAACAGGCGTTTTTTAACAGGCGTTTTTTAACAGGCGTTTTTAACAGGCGTTTTTTAACAGGCGTTTTTTAACAGGCGTTTTTTAACAGGCGTTTTTTAACAGGCGTTTTTAACAGGCGTTTTTTAACAGGCGTTTTTTAACAGGCGTTTTTAACAGGCGTTTTTAACAGGCGTTTTTTAACAGGCGTTTTTTAACAGGCGTTTTTTAGCAGGCGTTTTTTAACAGGCGTTTTTTAGCAGGCGTTTTTTAGCAGGCGTTTTTTAACAGGCGTTTTTTAGCAGGCGTTTTTTAACAGGCGTTTTTTAGCAGGCGTTTTTTAGCAGGCGTTTTTTAACAGGCGTTTTTTAACAGGCGTTTTTTAGCAGGCGTTTTTTAACAGGCGTTTTTTAGCAGGCGTTTTTTAACAGGCGTTTTTTAGCAGGCGTTTTTTAACAGGCGTTTTTTAACAGGCGTTTTTAACAGGCGTTTTTTAACAGGCGTTTTTTAACAGGCGTTTTTTAACAGGCGATTTTTAACAGGCGTTTTTTAACAGACGTTTTTTAGCAGGCGTTTTTTAACAGGCGTTTTTTATTAACAGGCATTTCTTAGCAGGCGTATTTTTTAGCAGGCGTTTTTTAGCAGGCGTTATTTAACAGGCGTTTTTTAACAGGCGTTTTTTAACAGGCGTTTTTTAACAGGCGTTTTTTGACAGGCGTTTTTTGACAGGCGTTTTTTAACAGGCGTTTTTTAACAGGCGTTTTTTAACAGGCGTTTTTTAACAGGCGTTTTTTAACAGGCGTTTTTTAACAGGCGTTTTTTAACAGGCGTTTTTTAACAGGCGTTTTTTAACAGGCGTTTTTTAACAGGCGTTTTTAACAGGCGTTTTTTAACAGGCGTTTTTTAACAGGCGTTTTTTAACAGGCGTTTTTTAACAGGCGTTTTTTAACAGGCGTTTTTTAACAGGCGTTTTTTAACAGGCGTTTTTTAACAGGCGTTTTTTAACAGGCGTTTTTTAACAGGCGTTTTTTAACAGGCGTTTTTTAACAGGCGTTTTTTAACAGGCGTTTTTTAACAGGCGTTTTTTAACAGGCGTTTTTTAACAGGCATTACGCGAACACCGTCGAACACGATCGCTCGAGTACTACAATTATAGTATAATAATAATTAAATTAAAAATAAATTTTAATTTGAATAATTAATGATTAATGTCCGTTGGGAGCTTCCACGTGTTCTCGTTAAACAGAGATGGATAAAATTTATTATTTATATAGTAGAGTATGATGCATACTTGAAATCCGCTTAGCTCGTAATATGTTGGAAATAAAAAAAAAAACATATCAGTGAAAGTATAAACCATTATTTTCTGTAACTTGATGTTTAAGCTGACTTGGCAAAACTGACTGAAAAAAGGCATTGTAATTTGTAACGTATAAAATTAAATAAATTAAAATAAGTTTTTATTCTTGTATTCCTACTGTATACTTGTAAACTAATGTCTATACACTTGTCTTCTACATGTCTTTCACGCATTCCCATTGTTTTGGATTTGCTGAAGAAATCTCTTACATTTGATAAGCTCGTCTTTTGTAGAAATTTTATCAATTAAAATATTATTTTACCCCTTTGTGTACAATAAAGTATTGAATAAGTAAATAAACGCTTAATTGTGCACATATTGGGCTCTATCATTTTTATTAATTTTGCTTGTCTTATCTTGTCTGTATGTCTCGTTATAAATTATGATTGGCTTGCCGAATCTTCATGAAAATTGATACATAGTGAAAACACGATATTTCGTAAATAACAGACTATTTTTATATATATTTTGTCTGTATCAGAATATTCGCAACAATATGTTACTATTAGGTTAGTGCATTTAGATATTAAGTATTTAAAGCTTGAAACTACTACATATATTATAGATGTAAAATGTAAACTTTTTCAAATAATAAATACAAATTAAAATTGAAGGTTCATAGAAATAGCATAAGATTGATATGTAGTTTCCAAATTTAAAGCAGAATCGCAAAAATAATTTGTTTCAGAAATCGTATACTATTTTCAAAGGAAGCCGTATAAAAATTTGGTTTTATAAAAAGTTTTTAAATATTTGACTGGGTGTACAATTACCTAAAAACTAGTTTAAAAATATGTAAACGATTAACCCTGCGGGCCATCCCTGAAACTTCCCGCTAAATTAAGGTATTTTAAGCTAAAAAGTAAAAACTATAAGCATAGATTTTTTCAGTTCAAACGTCTAAGCCGTATATATAATCAGGGCGAGCGAAGCGAGCCCTACACCAGGCCACTTTCTATGCACTTTTGTGGTATGTGGTATGTGTGAAAATATCGCACTTCGAGGTTTGAGCTTTGACGTGGTAGTTTAAATTCATGTCTAGATATGACGTACCATTAAAGTACTATTTTATAAACACTAAGAAAAAAATTAAAAAATACATGTATTAGAATTTTATTACTTTACTTTGGCGTGGTAAATTTAATTCATTTTCATTCACTCCATTTTAATACAATATTAATCTATTAATACACTTGTACTTTTTAACTTCCTGCTACGTGTGTGGATAAGGAAGTTACTGATTTGGTTCCGATTTTCAACAATCGAATTTTCACCAGATGTCCGCGTTTTAGAGGTCCTAGGAACCTTTTTCGACTATTTTCGCGATGACGTCAGTGTGTCTGTATGTATGAATGTGTGTGTGTGTGTGTTCGTGTCTGTATGTCTGTATGTTAACATTAATTCTAGTTCAGTATATTTATGTACTATTCAATTTTTACCTCTTATGTTTAATGTATAGTTTTATGTTCATCGATAATTAATAATTATAAATTAATATAGAAATATTACTAGACATGTCAAAAGCTTATGACAAAGTAAAGTTCGATATATTATTTTTTTAGCTGTAAGCTTTTTAGCTGTATGACGTAGAGATTAGAGGTGTACCTTTGCAATGGTTTACATCATATCTGTACAATCGTAAGCAGCTCGTAGAAGTGGAAAATTATGACTTTAATACCGAGAAAATTAGTATAGTACGATCAAAAATTATATATACCGAAAACTCCATCCCCCAGGGAAGCGTCCTCGGATGTATATTATTCCTATTATATATTAATGACCTTCCTAAAATATTAAATAATTATTGTGTATTATTCGCGGATGACATTTCTATCTTGACATCTTATAATAATAATAATAATATTACTGAATTTTTTTTTGACATCTTTAATAATATAGTTAATTGGATGAATGACCATAATCTCATAAATTTTTCAAAAACTAAATTAATGCAATTCAGACCTTATCAATAAAAGACTCTTGACATAAATTTTAAATATAAAAATACCACAATAGAATGTGTAAATACATTTACGTTGCTAGGCTTAGATATAGAAACTAATATAAGTTGGAAAAATCATGTGTCTAAATTAAAAACCAAATTATCAAGCTTTACATATGCACTGAGGGAACTCCGAAAAGCGACCGACCAACATACAGCCTTATCTGTTTACTACGCCTATGCCTATTCGTGGTTAACATACGGCATTATACTATGGGGCAATAGTGTAAACGCAACGGATCTTTTTATATCCCAAAAAAAGTGCATCCGCATTTTTGTTAATATTAAAGAACCAGAAAGCTGTAAACCGTATTTCAAAAAATTAAAAATATTAACGTTTTCTTCACGTTATATATTCGAAATACTAAAATTTGTTAAAAAATATCCCCAGTTCTTTAAAAAACAAACTGAATACCCACGAAAATTTACAACAAGATTCAAACCAACTTACCAATCTCGTACCTTAAAATGCACAACTCGGAGCCAAACGTTATGGCTGTAAAAATATTTAATAAATTACCCGAAAAATTTAAATCAGAAGAAAATTGTAAAATTTTTCTACGCGATGTTAAGAACCTACTGATAAATAAATGTTACTACACCTTAAGCGAATTTTTGAATGAGAAATTTTAATAAGAAACAAATTTTATTCAGAAAAGTGAATCAGTCCGCCTCCGCATTTCTACACCCTATCATGTTGTTTCTAGAATGTATACTTAACACCTATAAATGTATAACATATGACGCAATAAAGTATTGAGTATAAACTTGAATGCCATCAACAAATGGCGGAAATTGTATCTTGTTTTTAATATTATACCATCCATAATAACTAAAATATTCTATGCTGTGTAACATATAAGTAAAATGGGACATCAGTGTGGATATTTTGCAAAAGGGAATCACAAACGAAATTTAAAATAATGAGACCGAGATATTTTAATTCAGATTTATACTTTCATAAACGCATTTAAATCCATTTATTAAAACCAATAAACTGTATCAATTTTCATTTGGAATTATTATTATTGTAAAAATTATTTAATTGAGAATGACACCAACTACTAAATAGTCAGTTAATTATATACCAAACATATATCGATGACAATTTCTTGAATTCAGAGCAAAAAGATGCATTTATGTGCATTCCAGGGCATACGGATGAGTAACACGAAAAATGGTACATGAAATAAATTGTGATCATGGCAGAAAAAATTAGTTACTTAGTTCAAAAAATCTCGTATATAAAACAAAAAGAATATTAAAATTATTACAACGAAGTAAGTTGTCTTACCCATCCGAATATGTAGTTCAATGTTTTGGCTTTAATATTAGAATCACAAATGAATATTTTGAGCATTCTATTTATGTTACTAAATAACACAAAACGTGAAATTAAACAAATTTAAATATTTTTCGAATATTCATTTGTTTTTGTGACCTACGAATTGCACAAAGATATTGTACTCGAAAAATGTTTGACTTTTATTTTGGTGCAATGTAATAAATAAAAAATTACAAGAGACTTATATTGTACGAATCGAAATCATGAGCATAATGTTAATGCAAATTTAAAAATTTCACCAGATCCCATCAAATCCAGTCCATTCACATCAGGTCTCACCAATCCGACTAGACCCCACCTAAACCCATCAATCTCACAAGTTTCTGCATAATCGATCTCATTCGACCCCACCAAATCCAACTAATATCAGATCATATATCAACCAATTCCTTTTAATCCATCTTATCCTCAATCACCCTTTATTATTCAGTCTAACCCGACTAAACTACTTTCCTACTTACCACCTATCCGATCGTTTTCGATTTCACCACAGCCCCGCCTAATTCTAAATTATCACACCAGATCCCGCCTAATCCCATCCGATCCAATTAAAACCCACACATTTCCTTTTTATTTTAATGCTATTTATGTTTTTCAGTTCCATCCGCAAGTTGAAAATAGGTCATTTTTATTTTTTCATTGTTTAAAAAATAATAAAAAAATCGTATTTAAAATTGTTGTTTTATTTACGTGATTATCCATTAAAAATAAATAAAAACTGAAATAAGTAAAAGAGCGATGTGGGTATGCTGTCGAACCTACGCTTCTGGCTGTATGAATGTTAATCGTTTGCCTTACCTACAATATCAACCGAGAAAAACAAGTTAAAAACTAACATTTTCCTTCGAACTTTGCATACGGTTTAAACCAAATATTCCCCAGATGGCGGTCTGTACGTAGTACTCTAATTGGTCTGTGGCAGTCTTCTGAGTCTTCTCATTTTACGTTTGTTTTAAAAAATATTTGTCAACAATCTTGATGAAATTATTATTTTTTAAATATGCGACGAACATATAGATCAAAAAAGGATGCTCCTGATGCTCTGAATCCAAGAGAAGTGGTTGTTGATTCAAAATTTTCAATTTTTGATGCTTTTTACATACACAACATAAAACAAACTAAGCGTGAAATGTCTGTAGGAGCTTCAATTCAGTTTGCTGCTTCAAACAAAGTTAGAAAGAGAAATAACAAAAAATATGTGAAGAGAGTAAAGGAACATGAACCGAGTTCTAAAGTGTCACCAACACAGGCTACTTATTTAACTCCCGACAAATCTATTCGGGTCAACAAAGCTGCAGACTTGTTTGATCAACTTCTAAACTCTTCTTCGAAAAATACGCAACTATCGCCAATATTACAAATCAGCTATGCTAAAAAACCACAAATTAAACCGTAAGTTAAGTTTTTGATGTCATATATTTACAACAAAAAATTTTAGGAAGAATTTCTTGAGTGATACTGATTATTCATAGTGATGACTGTCGAAACTTTGTGAAAGATAAACATGATGTATTGAAAGTAAGTGTGTCCGATGTATTGGCTTCTTCTCTTCTTGGAACTCAACTAGGATAAAAAAAATTAAAATGTGTGTTAAAATATGTTGAACTTCTTTATATATTAACTGATTGAAAAAATATTTTTTACTTGAGAGGGTAAACTTCTCCATTGATCCCTATATAAATTTGATGAAGATCTGATCCAGGGTTCAAGGTGTACAGGAGATTGTAACTTGGTTGTTGCAGTTTAAGGGTCAAACTATATCTGTTAGCATGGAAATACCTTTTTCTATCGTCCTATTCTTTTCTGCCACCCAGAACAGCCATTTGCTAAAGTGAGACAGATAGTAGAATAATAATAGCACTTACCTCATAAGTGGGGTAAGTTGAGCAATGGTATGGGGCAAATTGAGCACTTAGAAAGTCTAAGCAAACCGTAGGTTCAATGGTAACTAGACATGAAATAAAATATTGTTCTATTTAAAATTTTATTTATAGTCTTTTAGTGACAAAACAGCAAAATCAAAAGTAATTTTCTTTAAATAATAAACTGAAAATAGAATCAACATATCATTAACGTATATTAAGCTTAAGTTTAGGATTAGATTCACTCTTTTTGTTCTAAATCAGATGTAAATGTTTATATAATTATTAATATAGATATTATTAAAGAAAAAATAGTCAAGATTGAAAACTTCATCATCATTATCGCTGTCACAATTGAGATTTTTTGCAAAGTTGACACTGGATCTATGTTTCTCCTGGTAAACTTTCAAAAAAGCCTTCGCAACAAACAGACAGGCTTAATTATCATTGTCGCTTTCCTCAATTGATTGAAAAACTGTTCCAGAAACACTCTTCTTACTTTTTTATGAAGCTTCTTCCTTGACTTTTTAGTGGTTTAATATTGTTCCTCTTGTTAAGTCATCCGTTTAAAATTGACTTCTTTGGTGGCAGCATTCACACTTTTCCCCTTGTCATTGACAACTTTTGGAGCATTGTTTAAGTTTTGAGTGAAGTAATAACACCTTGCAGTCTTTTTTAATTTGTCCGCATGCAAAAAAAAAAACATATATTACTATTATTTTAAATGGTAGGGCTAGTTCAGCAACTATAGCTCAACGCGAAATTTTAAAACAAAAATAAAGATATGAAAAATCAATTATAATTATACCCAGAATCTTTAAATATATTAAAAGTACAATAAATTTATATAAATTTAACACTTACCTGGTTGAAAATGGATAATATTTGACTATTATAGACGAAATATTCCAGTTTACAATTATTTTACTTTTTGGTTACAAAATAAACAATGCACAGGTATATTTCACTCGATCGACTAGTCGCCAATAGTAGTTGTCTAATGAGTTCCTCTCCTGCAGCTCCATCTTTTCGCTATTTGATGCTTTCGTGTGCAGTGAATAGTTTTCGAGATATTTCGATTGCCCAACTTGCCCCTATGCTAAACTAGCCCCGCTCTACCCTACTGCTTGAATTTACTTCAAATTTTGCATGGATATTACTAATAGGTCGGGTCAACATATAGGCTACATATTATGACACTATCACCTACGGGGGAGGTGCTGCATGGAGTAAATGAAGTCCACATGGACGAAGTCGTGGGCAACAGCTAGTGTTGCATAAATTGATAAAAATTTCAGAAATTCCTGTCAATGAAGGACTTGACATTTCCTATCCCATTCTGTCCTTGACCAAGAAATATTCCTGTAAGTTTCAGCATACAAATATTCATGTAAAAATACATGGCATTTTTAAATAACAGGTTGTTTCTGATTTTTTCAGTGTTACCACTATGTAGATTTTTTAAATCATAATAATTTCATATCACATGTTTATTTAACAGGAAAACTTTTGGTAAACGGAAAGTTGAACATAAAAAATATAACTATTCAAGCAGTGACAGCTCAGGTATGTTTTTTTTTTGGATTTCATACTATTTCATATCAAGTTTATGAATCTACACCTTATTTCTTTTTTTTCTAGATTATGATAAAGAAAATTCTACAAATTGTGAGGGTATAACAAATAACACATCAGACATAAAAAAGTATCAGTTGATAGTTGAAAAAGAAACACAACATTTGAAATGTGTCGATCAATCGATTAATGACATGTTAAATCATTTATCAATATTTAAAAACAGAAGTGTATGTAAAGGAAGTCCAATAGACTGCAAAAATGTAAATGAAGATTCACCTTTATGTAGCACACCATTTAATGAAAAATATAGAGGCAAATCTATTTATAATTTTTCTCCTATAGAATTTAATTTAGAAAATAGTAGAGAATCTGAAATTGTGGAAGAAAATAATGTTAGTATTGTAACAGCTGAAAATATTGTCCAAAATAATGAGAGTAATAATGTTAGAAAGTCCATCATACTGAATAATATTAGGAAATCTATTTTATTTAACAAGCATGAGACTGTAAATAAAATTTCAGACAAAAATATAAATGCTAAATCCAGTGAATTTACTTCACAAGAGGGATTAAGATTGAAATGTGATAAGATTTGTCTTGTGACCAGTACAGAAGAACCATTTATAGGTTTTACAAATAAGACTGAATGTAATGTAGTTAACATTAACAATAGTAATCAACTATCTTCTGACACAAACATAGTAGACAACTCTTCTGTAAAAGATGCATTCAATAAATCAGAGTTGAATATTTCAAATGAAAATTTAACCAATAATTATGGTAACAACAGTGAAAGAATGAACACTAGTTTAGGTGAATTACCAAGCAAGCCATTCTTAGGTTTTACTGATGTTGAGAATGAAGCTTATTCTGATGTAAACTCGATTCAAAATAACATTGAAAACTCAGTATTAAATAGTGTAGAAAATGATTCTTTATATGATACTTGTGAAAGTAATAAACATGCTCAAATGTTAAAAGAAAGAAGACCTTTAGTAATTATTGAAAGACTGAATGATAGTATAATGCAGAAATATTTAACTAAAATTAACAATTCTTTAGGCCAAGATAGTGACAGTATTTATAGCAGGTCTAGCAGTATTGATAGTGGTGATTATGATAGTTCAGGAATATTAAATTCATCTGAAAATCAATCAAACTTGTATTCACCTAGCGATACACCTATACCTAACACCTCAGAAAACTGTGAATGTTCAAATATTGAAGGTGCAGCAAGATTTGACAATAGTTTAGAAATTGATAAAGATGACATTTGTAGTGTTTTTGTGACAAAGAGAAGAAGAAATGAAATCACTAATGACTCCTTTATATTAGCTGATAATAACTCATTTAGAAGTATTTTTGAAGAAAATAATGATAATAATAATCTAGAAAATGTTGAGATTTCAATTATAAATAAGCAGAAATCAAATACACATGATGACTCTAATTTAGACCAAGATATTTCAAATACATCTAGCAAATCAATAGAAGATTGTACAATTATAAGTTACAGAGACAAACTTCCAGTGGAAAATAATGAGATTTCATTTATTGAAACAGATAAGTGTGAGCTTAATGCAGATGAAGGTAACTTAGAAAAATCACACGATTGTAAGTTAAGTATGCCATATCAGCCGAGATGTAGTGACAATTCATCACAAATCAATAAAATATTGATCAGTCAAAATAATATGTTTACAAATAATACTAATATAAATGTACATGAAACAAGTGATGCAATCTCAAATAGAAAATGTTCTGTATATTATGGTGATTGTGGAGACAAGAAACCTGGAATAGTCTTAAAGCCTGGTAAACAATGGGAAAGATCATTAAGTATTTATAAAAGAATGTCAGTGATGTCTGATCAGTATTCAATCTTAGAAAGTGAAAATTTAGAAATTAAAGGACGCAAATACAGGCAGAGTGTGATAAGCACAATAGAAATGCAAAGTTACGCTGGTAAGGATTTCATATTAAACATCCAAAATTTATAATAAAAAAAAGTGAGAGTGTAGAAAATATTTAATTTTTGCCCTAAGTCAATTATGGAAAATTTTTGGTCTAATGGTTAGGGCACATCTCCTTCATTCGTTTTTATTGTCCATATAAGGTCTCTTATAGTTAGTTCATCTTTATTTTGGTATTTGCCTTATACATCTCATTATTAATATTTCTTATTGTTCTATAAAAAACTCGAAACTTCATAGTGTCTTTTTTGTGAACATGTGGACTTCATGTTCACTAAAAAGAAATTAAAATGTTAACATCTGTCAAACTCTTAGTGTAATGTCAGGTTTATATATTTGTTCTTCAACTAATAATATTTTATACTTTAATAAATGTTTAGTTAAAATAATTGTAAATAATATCTTTTATTTCAGAGTCAGATCAAAATGTCTCAATCAATAGCCGCAGAAGTACTTTTATATCGAAGCCTAGCAGATCTACAATAAAAATAATAAAGGTAGGAGTTACTAGAACACTATCCCCAAATAATAATAGTTTTTATTAATTAAATACCTACTTATGGTTTAAGCATAATTATTAATTTTGATTCTTGTAATTTATAGGATTGCAATCTTACTAGAACTAGCAGTATATGTTCGACGTCAATATGCAGTGATTTACAAGGTACATAATTTTTGAATAAGTATAACCCAAGGAACTTATATAATTGGAATTACTACGAAGCAATATTTGAAAAATAAAAATTTACTTTATTTTGTTACTCATAAAGTTGACATTTGTTTCCTACTTAACAGAGGGGAAAAACGTTCTGAGCAAGACAACGACATGAGTGGATGTTGTCCCTTTCTTACAATTGCCAGTGTTAAAATAAAACTGCTGATGGTAGATTTTTATATATTCGGTAATCGTTAAATCCCTTTTATTCATACACGTCGATAAATTCTTTAGCATAAAATGTATTGTAATTAACATAGTAAGTTCTAAAATGTGCTTATTTTAATTATTACGTAATTACTTATGCAATGCAAAGCTGTTTCTCAAATTAGGAGAATTAGTAGTAATTTGCGAACTATGCATGGCCGAACTTATATATGGCGATTGGCGCTTTATTTAGTAGAAAGAGACACACCACCCATGTCGTGATACTCTTCGGAACGATTTTGAAGCCCGTGTGGACATTCCGGGTATAATGTAACTTCCTTGGTAAAACCACTAAAAGTAAAAGGGTAAATTCGGCCAGTACTTGGCAACATTGGGTTACAGAACTACTAAATTAGCATGAGTGTGATCGCATAATTATGATTCTGCGGTTTTAGCAGGAGTGAACATTAATATTTCGCACAACTCGTAGTATGACATTTTGTTTAACCTTAGCCTCACCTTAAAATTTTTTAAAAACAACAAAGAAAAATATCGACACGCGGGATTTGAACCTGCGACTGTCTCCCTAAAGCCGGGACGCTCTTCCGCTGAGCTAGTGTCGACAGGCTCGAGGCGGCGAAATTCTTCTTTGTTATGTGATCGATTACGTCGATTATACTGATCGCTAGTTATACATACGTATAACTAGTTAAATGAGTTCATCGTTACAGATGAAATTCACATTTATAATTTTGATCAGTACTTTCGTATTTCTAATTATTTTTGTGTTATAGCACTCACCCCGTGCTTGGGAATCTGGAAAAACCTTAAAAACAACAAAGAAAAATATCGACACGCGGGATTTGAACCTGCGACTGTCTCCCTAAAGCCGGGACGCTCTTCCGCTGAGCTAGTGTCGACAGGCTCGAGGCGGCGAAATTCTTCTTTGTTATGTGATCGATTACGTCGATTATACTGATCGCTAGTTATACATACGTATAACTAGTTAAATGAGTTCGTCGTTACAGATGAAATTCACATTTATAATTTTGATCAGTACTTTCGTATTTCTAATTATTTTTGTGTTATAGCACTCACCCCGTGCTTGGGAATCTGGAAAAACCTTAAAAACAACAAAGAAAAATATCGACACGCGGGATTTGAACCTGCGACTGTCTCCCTAAAGCCGGGACGCTCTTCCGCTGAGCTAGTGTCGACAGGCTCGAGGCGGCGAAATTCTTCTTTGTTATGTGATCGATTACGTCGATTATACTGATCGCTAGTTATACATACGTATAACTAGTTAAATGAGTTCATCGTTACAGATGAAATTCACATTTATAATTTTGATCAGTACTTTCGTATTTCTAATTATTTTTGTGTTATAGCACTCACCCCGTGCTTGGGAATCTGGAAAAACCTTAAAAACAACAAAGAAAAATATCGACACGCGGGATTTGAACCTGCGACTGTCTCCCTAAAGCCGGGACGCTCTTCCGCTGAGCTAGTGTCGACAGGCTCGAGGCGGCGAAATTCTTCTTTGTTATGTGATCGATTACGTCGATTATACTGATCGCTAGTTATACATACGTATAACTAGTTAAATGAGTTCATCGTTACAGATGAAATTCACATTCATAATTTTGATCAGTACTTTCGTATTTCTAATTATTTTTGTGTTATAGCACTCACCCCGTGCTTGGGAATCTGGAAAAACCTTAAAAACAACAAAGAAAAATATCGACACGCGGGATTTGAACCTGCGACTGTCTCCCTAAAGCCGGGACGCTCTTCCGCTGAGCTAGTGTCGACAGGCTCGAAGCGGCGAAATTCTTCTTTGTTATGTGATCGATTACGTCGATTATACTGATCGCTAGTTATACATACGTATAACTAGTTAAATGAGTTCATCGTTACAGATGAAATTCACATTTATAATTTTGATCAGTACTTTCGTATTTCTAATTATTTTTGTGTTATAGCACTCACCCCGTGCTTGGGAATCTGGAAAAACCTTAAAAACAACAAAGAAAAATATCGACACGCGGGATTTGAACCTGCGACTGTACTGATCAAAATTATAAATGTGAATTTCATCTGTAACGATGAACTCATTTAACTAGTTATACGTATGTATAACTAGCGATCAGTATAATCGACGTAATCGATCACATAACAAAGAAGAATTTCGCCGCCTCGAGCCTGTCGACACTAGCTCAGCGGAAGAGCGTCCCGGCTTTAGGGAGACAGTCGCAGGTTCAAATCCCGCGTGTCGATATTTTTCTTTGTTGTTTTTAAGGTTTTTCCAGATTCCCAAGCACGGGGTGAGTGCTATAACACAAAAATAATTAGAAATACGAAAGTACTGATCAAAATTATAAATGTGAATTTCATCTGTAACGATGAACTCATTTAACTAGTTATACGTATGTATAACTAGCGATCAGTATAATCGACGTAATCGATCACATAACAAAGAAGAATTTCGCCGCCTCGAGCCTGTCGACACTAGCTCAGCGGAAGAGCGTCCCGGCTTTAGGGAGACAGTCGCAGGTTCAAATCCCGCGTGTCGATATTTTTCTTTGTTGTTTTTAAGGTTTTTCCAGATTCCCAAGCACGGGGTGAGTGCTATAACACAAAAATAATTAGAAATACGAAAGTACTGATCAAAATTATAAATGTGAATTTCATCTGTAACGATGAACTCATTTAACTAGTTATACGTATGTATAACTAGCGATCAGTATAATCGACGTAATCGATCACATAACAAAGAAGAATTTCGCCGCCTCGAGCCTGTCGACACTAGCTCAGCGGAAGAGCGTCCCGGCTTTAGGGAGACAGTCGCAGGTTCAAATCCCGCGTGTCGATATTTTTCTTTGTTGTTTTTAAGGTTTTTCCAGATTCCCAAGCACGGGGTGAGTGCTATAACACAAAAATAATTAGAAATACGAAAGTACTGATCAAAATTATAAATGTGAATTTCATCTGTAACGATGAACTCATTTAACTAGTTATACGTATGTATAACTAGCGATCAGTATAATCGACGTAATCGATCACATAACAAAGAAGAATTTCGCCGCCTCGAGCCTGTCGACACTAGCTCAGCGGAAGAGCGTCCCGGCTTTAGGGAGACAGTCGCAGGTTCAAATCCCGCGTGTCGATATTTTTCTTTGTTGTTTTTAAGGTTTTTCCAGATTCCCAAGCACGGGGTGAGTGCTATAACACAAAAATAATTAGAAATACGAAAGTACTGATCAAAATTATAAATGTGAATTTCATCTGTAACGATGAACTCATTTAACTAGTTATACGTATGTATAACTAGCGATCAGTATAATCGACGTAATCGATCACATAACAAAGAAGAATTTCGCCGCCTCGAGCCTGTCGACACTAGCTCAGCGGAAGAGCGTCCCGGCTTTAGGGAGACAGTCGCAGGTTCAAATCCCGCGTGTCGATATTTTTCTTTGTTGTTTTTAAGGTTTTTCCAGATTCCCAAGCACGGGGTGAGTGCTATAACACAAAAATAATTAGAAATACGAAAGTACTGATCAAAATTATAAATGTGAATTTCATCTGTAACGATGAACTCATTTAACTAGTTATACGTATGTATAACTAGCGATCAGTATAATCGACGTAATCGATCACATAACAAAGAAGAATTTCGCCGCCTCGAGCCTGTCGACACTAGCTCAGCGGAAGAGCGTCCCGGCTTTAGGGAGACAGTCGCAGGTTCAAATCCCGCGTGTCGATATTTTTCTTTGTTGTTTTTAAGGTTTTTCCAGATTCCCAAGCACGGGGTGAGTGCTATAACACAAAAATAATTAGAAATACGAAAGTACTGATCAAAATTATAAATGTGAATTTCATCTGTAACGATGAACTCATTTAACTAGTTATACGTATGTATAACTAGCGATCAGTATAATCGACGTAATCGATCACATAACAAAGAAGAATTTCGCCGCCTCGAGCCTGTCGACACTAGCTCAGCGGAAGAGCGTCCCGGCTTTAGGGAGACAGTCGCAGGTTCAAATCCCGCGTGTCGATATTTTTCTTTGTTGTTTTTAAGGTTTTTCCAGATTCCCAAGCACGGGGTGAGTGCTATAACACAAAAATAATTAGAAATACGAAAGTACTGATCAAAATTATAAATGTGAATTTCATCTGTAACGATGAACTCATTTAACTAGTTATACGTATGTATAACTAGCGATCAGTATAATCGACGTAATCGATCACATAACAAAGAAGAATTTCGCCGCCTCGAGCCTGTCGACACTAGCTCAGCGGAAGAGCGTCCCGGCTTTAGGGAGACAGTCGCAGGTTCAAATCCCGCGTGTCGATATTTTTCTTTGTTGTTTTTAAGGTTTTTCCAGATTCCCAAGCACGGGGTGAGTGCTATAACACAAAAATAATTAGAAATACGAAAGTACTGATCAAAATTATAAATGTGAATTTCATCTGTAACGATGAACTCATTTAACTAGTTATACGTATGTATAACTAGCGATCAGTATAATCGACGTAATCGATCACATAACAAAGAAGAATTTCGCCGCCTCGAGCCTGTCGACACTAGCTCAGCGGAAGAGCGTCCCGGCTTTAGGGAGACAGTCGCAGGTTCAAATCCCGCGTGTCGATATTTTTCTTTGTTGTTTTTAAGGTTTTTCCAGATTCCCAAGCACGGGGTGAGTGCTATAACACAAAAATAATTAGAAATACGAAAGTACTGATCAAAATTATAAATGTGAATTTCATCTGTAACGATGAACTCATTTAACTAGTTATACGTATGTATAACTAGCGATCAGTATAATCGACGTAATCGATCACATAACAAAGAAGAATTTCGCCGCCTCGAGCCTGTCGACACTAGCTCAGCGGAAGAGCGTCCCGGCTTTAGGGAGACAGTCGCAGGTTCAAATCCCGCGTGTCGATATTTTTCTTTGTTGTTTTTAAGGTTTTTCCAGATTCCCAAGCACGGGGTGAGTGCTATAACACAAAAATAATTAAAATTTTTTGTTAGGGAAGGAAGGGAATTTATTCTAGGGAAGCGGGTGGGTGTTGGCTATTTAAGTGTATATATTTAAACGACTTCTAAAAAGAAGTAGGTTATCAATTAGACTGTATGTTTTTTATGTTTGTTACCTCAAAACTCTGTCATTTATGAACCTGTTGAAAGTTCTTTTTTGGTTTGGTAGGGTGTAGTCTCTGTGTGGTCTCATTTTAATATGGTGAAGATCTAATGCAGGGTTCTGGGAATACAGGAAATGGGTAGTCGGTTACTGCTGTTTTACTGCATTAAAAATTATATCTAATGTCATGTAAGTTTTATCTAAAAATATCTTCACAGTAGCTTGAATTTTATTTCAGTTTTTTTTTATTTTAACATATGTTGCTATTTCACAATTTCTCTTTTGTACTATGCGTTCCAACTGAGAATAGGATCGCGCTTGTTATCAACTTCATACCACATGCGTGAAATTAGTAATGTCAGCAAAAAAAAAAATTGTTTAAAAATTATTGCTGATTTATTGAAGAACAAATAACGTTTTAATAATATAATTTTTCATATTGTCTCTAGGATCGCCTTCTTTTGGAACGAAGTTCCTTACGGCAGGCTTGGAGGGGATAGGGATTTTGCTGCGCGACCGAACTAAAAAAAATGTGATAGTAAAACCGTAAGAAAAATGCGTGAAATAAAAGCGTTAAATGAGACGTGCGCAGGCGCGACAGTCGCGTACACAAGCGAGTAGTGCCGTTTAGCCGAAGGAAGTTCGTTCCTACCTGGTGTCCCGCGACACCACATCATTTTTTTTTAATAGGTTTTATTTTTTTTTCTTAGGCTTAAATCAAGTGCAAGACTGAAAAATAAAATCTAATACCTTTAAACGAGCAATTCTTGTATATATATAATTGGAATCTCGGAATCGGCTTCAACGATTTTCATGAAAGTCACAAATTAGGGGTTTTTCGGGTCAAGGAATCGATTTATCAAGGTTCCAGGTCCAAGAAAAGCTTGGTTCCCAAGATATGGGTACGTGAAAAACCGAGCAAAGCTCGGTCAACCCGATATGATCTATTATTTATTAACTTTACAATTAATTTTTTCATCTATTGGGGCCAATTTTGTTGCGATTTTTGCGGGCTTGGGTTGTCTTTGACCAGAAAAGGCTAAAAGTATTAAAATATAATATTCATCATTAAAGAAACAGTTAAATATCTATGTTTATAATGTATATATAAAATTCGTGTTAGTTATTGTTCACCTTATTTTAATACACAGTAACATGATCTGATGGGAATTTAAATAAAAATATACCAATTAGAATGAAAATATATATTTTTTAAAGTATTTATTTGTTAGAATTTTTTTGCACACCTTACTCATCATTTATGAAATTTTTACAAAATGCGGAGCAATATGTCATCCTGACAGTCCTAATCTCAGTTGGAAAGCATAGTAGTTTCATTACGTGTATTTAAATATACAATATAGCAGGATTGCGTAAATGTTAGAATGGTCACACAGCCATGCGACGCTTCAAAAGAATCGAAGCGTCATATTATTATCTGTGCGCGTTCAATCCGCGGATGTTAATGCTATCGACGGCCATTGTCCTTTAATTTTTATTTTTTGATTTTTTAAAACTAACTGTTGCTTAAGACTTTTACAAAGTAATAAGTGATAATATCTTACTGTTATATAACATAATAGTAATAAATATACTAGTGTAAATTGTGTTATTTGCTTGGACAAATTTCGACAGCCATTTGTTATCCCTAACGGGATAATAGCTTGGTTCTACGCCTTTGTGTAACAAAAGTGTCTAAAGCAGAGTGCATGCATCTTTCCCTGCAATACCCAGGTTAGTTTCATATAAAGTTAATGTTAATAATGACAAAATATGTTAAGTGAACAGATTTAGTTTCTTGTGTGTATACGTAACACAAATTACTCATGGGGAAAGTTTGTCATTCACTTCCTAGTATATGTACGTCAATTGGTTACAAATAAATTGTGCAATTTCAGGATTTTTGACTGAAGATTGTGATGATACTGTTATTGAATTATCAAAACTTTCAATCGCCGATTGTGAAAACGAAATCACAGTTTTAGAAAAGTTTGATGATACGTCTAACCATCGAATTACTGCGCGGGATTACGTCTTGAGACGGTGTAATCAAGCAGACGTATTACTGTTTGATGAATGCTATCCAGACACGTAAGTAACACATCATTTATTACTTGTAAACACGCAGTGTAAAATTATGCCAATAGTAATGCAACATAGGGACATAGAATTGCGTACAATTTCATGATGGTTTTGCTAAATGTGAATGCGTAGAATATATTGGAGAAACCTTCAATAGGAATATCAGGAAGTTTATTGAGTTGGAAACATATCAGATACTGTTGACCTTCTACAGCTTATTAAATATATTTGTAGGTCATTTAGGTGCTGTATCTTTATAACAATTTTAGATTAAGTATACAATTACACTTAAATAATTTTTTTGCTTTCAATGAAATTACCATTCGATTATTAATAAAGCCTTACTATTTCACCTGTACCTCTTAGTCTTTATCAGTCTTGAATTAAGTTCCTATATACATTTGCAATTAACAAGTTTTAATTGGTAAAATGTGATTTGATAATAGCATGGAAGCTCTGATGATGGGAGTCTCACAGAACTACTACTACTACACTTTAACCTTATGGAACTTACAATAATACAATTTAAGATATATCCTTTTCCTTTTGATGGAAAGAGCTAAACATTGCCTATGGATGCCACATATGTTAATGGTGCATTGCTTTTGAGTGGCGTGGTGGAAATGCCATATGAATAAGTTTGCCGGCTACCTTACCTTCAAAACTAACTAAACTTTGATTAATTTAATGTATTTCTAATGCATATTATATAAAAATATTAGGTTTTTATAGTCCTCTCTAATGTATTATTTAACTGTACCATATTCCACTGTTCACTGAATTGTTTGAAAAAGGGATACAAGATTTTTTCTTCACATGATAATATAAATATTAAATACAGATATTCACAATTGTAATAAGTTACATACAACCCCTACCTTATTCAAATATATAGATAATGGAATAAAAATATCAAAGGCCACTAGATAATGACTAGACTAGACCATTGGATAACTGGATGATAATTAAGGTTACTATTTTCACAGAAAGTTCACTTTTATCAATATTAGTGAAAAATGACATAAATTTTGTCAATTTAACATGTTTTCAAGATAAATATATACTTAATATCATATAGTTGAAGTTTGTTTTTTGCTTTAACACTATTCTCAGGAACTACTGGTCCGATTTGGAAAAAATCTTTTTGTTTTGGATAGTCCATTTTTGAGGCAGGTTATAGGCTACTTTTTACCCAAGTGAGCAAAAGGAAATACTTTGTTTTAAGCAAACAAAGTTACAAGTAACATCTAGTTATTCATAAAGTTAATTATTGGGAAAAAACTGTCTGGCAGTGGTTGTTTATTGCTTGATAAACTATAGTTAGTATTTTTGCCTAATTTTATATTCTTTTTGTTTACTGTTATAGAGTCCTGAAGAATTGCCGTAAGATTGGTGAAGGTGTTTATGGGGAAGTATTTCTCTGGCGTGCCAGAGATGGTAGAGCACGTGTTTTGAAGATCATACCGATTGCTGGCAACATTAAAGTCAATGGAGAAGATCAGAAGGACTACAGCGAAATTATATCAGAGATTGTGATTGCTATGTGAGTGTTTTTTCATTATTCTAACCAAACTTTCTTTCTGCTTTATGATTTAAATTTGATTGTTTTGGGTACATTTGATTGTTACTGTTTTTTATTTATTTTTTTTAAATTTACTCAAATATAAATTTTTTTTAAAATATTTACATTTATAACTAGCTATTCAAACAGACATTGTCCTATTCAAATCAAAACAGTGAGTAACAAAAATCGACATTATCAAAAAAATTAGCGAAATAATTCTATTTATAAAAGTTTCCCCCGTGTTGGTCCCGGTCTCCTTGGAAGAATAGGCCAACTGCCGTTCTGCCAGGCAGGTCGTAAAAGGCGACCGATTAGCTATACGAGTCACTAACATCGTGACTACTACTAGGTGGTAGAGTTCTGCATTGTCTCGCCCGGGTCTGGTACCACCGCCTTACCTATTCCTGCCGCAATAGTGTCAGAGCTTATCACTGTCGTGTTCCGGTTTGGAGGGTAAGGTAGCCGGCATGTGGCATAAGACCTCGCCACAAGATAGCAAAGCACTATTAACACCTTTGGTGTCTATAGTCGATGGTTGACTCTTTCCATCAGGAGACCCATCTGCTTGTTTGCTATCTTATACTATAAAAAAAATGTGATATTTTAAAGTACCTGTATAACCTTTCAATTTCCCCAAAATTTAGAGAATATTTTTAAGTCTACAACAGTGGCCACAACATCTTTCACGTCGTACCCACCCATACGTCTACCAACATTTTTTTGTTGCCAATGTTTTGTTTAAGGTTTTTCAATTTGGTCAGGGAAAATTGTTGACTAAATATTAATATGTATAAAAAATCTGATTGTATAAAGCAACCACAAAAAAATGTTGGTGATTGGAAAACATTTTTTGTTATTCAATGTATGAAAACTTTAGATATTTTTTTTTTAAGAATTGTGTGCACACAGGAGTTCGAAATTTGGAATATTTGAATAGAGAAGTGCAGACAGATAAAACTTAGGCCTAATTAAATTTTGATTATTGGACAGTTACTAGTTTCAATGAATGATTTATAATATACTCATTCTCAATACCCACTTCTTAAGTGATAGCAGGGTAGAGAGTAGAGCAGGGTAGGCAGTATGAATCAAACGTATTGTCCAATAACAGGATAAGTGTAATCTTCATCTATACACATAATAAAATTGTAGGAAAGTCAAAACTGTACATTGAATATTTTTTTAAAAGAATACCTGGGGCGTGATCTACAATCAATATCGAAGCCAAAAATATAGTTTTTAGAATTTTTGTCTGTTTGTCTGTATGTATGTCCGCGGTAAACTCAAAAAGTACTGCATGGATTTACTTCAAATTTTCCATGAATATTACTAACAGGTCGGATCAACATATAGGCTATATATTATCATGCTATCACATTCGGGGGTGGTGCTGTGTGGAGTAAACGAAGTCCGTGCAGACGAACTAATTTTTTGCATTTGAAATTCTGTTTTTGCGCTGGTATTTGCCTCTAAAACATGACTATTTAAAGAGAAAATTATATTATAAGAACTCATTTTATGGAATGGCCTTTGTGTAATGGTTTTTGCATTAAAAAATTTACTCACAAATGTTTTAAATTTACTGGAATATAAAATGATATTTTTAATTGTTTGCACATCATATAATGGTATATGGTTTGGTAACTATTAAAAAAATCTTGCAAATAAATATTTTTGTTTCATTATTAGTATCATTGACTAACACCCATAACACATTACACGAGCAAATAATTTTCTTACTTGGGGTTAGATCAATTTGTATAATTTGTCCGGTGATATAAATTATTATTAATGCTATTGTGACAGAAAAAGGTAATGACCCTACTTCAGAATCTTCTAATGTAGATTGATCGATTACTCAAAGATTCCTAAATCTATTTGAAAAATCTCTTTTTATTTTAAAGGGTACTTCCCTAGCAATATTATTATTATTTACTAGCTGTTGCCTGCGACTTCGTCTGCGCGGACTTCGTTTACTCTGCACTGCTCCTCCCCTGTAGGTGATAGCATGATAATATGTAGCCTATATGTTGATCCGACCTGTTAGGTTAGGTTAGGTATAATATTCATGCAAAATTTGAAGTAAATCCATGCAGTACTTTTTGAGTTTACCCCGGACATACATACAGACAGACAAAAATTTTAAAAACTATATTTTTGGCTTCGATATCAATTGTAGATCACGCACCAAGTATTCTTTTAAAAAAATATTCAATGTACAGTTTTGACTTTCCTACGATTTTATTATATGTATAGATTACTTAGCAATATTTATCATTACTTATTTCTTAGCAATATTTATTATGATTTATTTACTTAAAAAGAAGTTGTGAGAGAAATATTGTATTCAGTGGTATCTTGATCAGTGTAAGATTGCTACAAAATTCGTAATTTGGCATATGTATTGCAACAACTGAGATGACATGCTTACTTTGACTGAATGATATTTTTTTGTATCATTAGATAGCAAACAAGCAGATGGCTCTCCTGGTGGGAAGCCTTGCCTATAGACAATAAAGGTGTTAATGTTGTATCGCTATTTGTGCAATGCAACATTGTGCCACATGCATAAGTCTACAGGTTACATTACCCTCTAAACGGAAACATGACATACTATTGATTTAACATGTCAACAAAGTCTTAGGCTTCAGCTTATTACTTACAAGTAAATATTCATTAATTTGTGATTACTTTGATGAGACAAAACATAAATAGCATCCAAAACCTTCATATCCACTGTTTTTACCTCATCCTATTACAATTAGATTGTTATTAATTTGTATTTATCTGCTAATTTTTATGATCACTTGTGAGCAAAATTTATGTATTGTTGTAACTTTGTTCATAAAATATTTATTGTTACTTAATTTGCTAGGGAATTGAGCGCACTACGCGCTCCAATAGCTGATATCGAACGCCACCTTGATGAAGGACGAGGCATTGACACATTGGATTTACACTCTATAGAAAATGCAACTGATATCTTTAACGAGGTAAGTAAATTGTTTTTGTTATAATATTTATTGTGCTATATTCAAATGTTTTTTTTTATATCATAAGATCAACAAGCAGATGTACTTCTTTGGAAGCTAAAAATGATTTTGTTTTGTTGGCTGTGTATGAAGAAGCGTTATCATGATGTAGGAGAATGCGGCTTTTGGGTCGTTTTTCGTGAACTTTTCTAACACCCTGGGGAATTAAATAGTAGAATACCACTCGGCATTAACACTCTTTAGATCTTCAAATGGAATTGTACAGATGGGACCTGTAGCTGAGAAAATAAACGAGATCATTTTTTTTACAAAAATTTCTCGCTTGTCTCACTTTTGTTGGCCTGTTCTCATTTTCAAACACCCATTCACAAGATTGTTGTTTTTTTTCGGGTTCAAAATAATAAATCGACGTTTGTCTCCTGTGACAATGTCATAAACAGCATTAGAATGTCCGTGGTCGTACTTCAGTAGCATCTGTGAGCACCATTCCACGCGAGCCTGCTTCTGCTCCGCTGTCAGTTCATGAGGGATCCAACAACAACAAAGTTTCGGACCTTTCAATTCTTCGTGTAAAATTTTCTGAATTTGGCTCAAACCAACCCCCAATAGTCCTCGAATTGTCTCATAGGTAATCCGGGGGTTTTCTTCAATTAACCGCTTAACAGTAGCCACATTATGTGCGTTTACAGCAGTTGAAGGCCGCCCTTAACGAAATTCGTCATGTATGTAGAAATGTGTATGTAGAAACTTGAACTCTCTCAAATTCAGCAAACCGTCGCTCAACCAAGGTACTTCTCTCCCAAAAGCATTTTGAAGACGAGCGGCACAGTCTTGCGGAGAAAGAGAACATTTAAAATCATAAAAAATCATCGCTCTAAAATCTTTTCGACTTAATTCCATTTTCGTTGCGTATGTAGAACTTTGATGTGTGATAAAAAAGCAATTGACATATCATTTCCCGCCAATTGTTTTTTTTTATTACTAAGAAAGTTGCAACGTTTTAAAAATATACCATTCGAAATTCAAATAGTTCCGATTAGATAGAAGTGAAAAACTTTTAGTTTGCCCCATGTATGTTAATGTTGTGTTGCTGGCAGGGATTTAATGTAATATGTATATGTTTACTGGTTATTTTTACCTCCAAAATACTAGAAGATGACAGTGACAAGCTATAGCTGTGTTGTGGTAGGTCTTGCTCAGTTTTGGTACCACCGCTTTATTACAGGCTACTCCTACAGCAATAGCATCTGTGCTTATCCTACTTATAATATACTTTTTTTTTTTTTTATATCATGAGATAGCAAACAAGCAGATGGGTCTCCTGATGGAAAGAGTCAACCATCGCCTATAGACACCAAAGATGTTAATGGTGCGTTGCTATCTTGTGGCTAGGTCTAATGCCACATGCATAAGTTTACCGGCTACCTTACCCTCCAAACCGGAACACGACAGCGACAAGCACTGACGCTATTGCGGTAGGAATAGGTAAGGCGGTGGTACCTGACCCGGGTGAGACAATGCAAAACTCTACCACCTAGTAGCCACGATGTTAGTGACTCACATAGCCAATCGGTCGCCTTTTACGACCTGCCTGGTAGAACGGCAGTTGGCCTATTCTACAATGGAGCCCGGGACCAACACGGGGAAAAATATTCTCCTACTTATAATATACATATAGACAGAATAGAGAGAATACAAAAAAAACTAGTTCACAGCCCTTTCTTATAGATTTAAACCACCTAGACATAAACTATTATTATATAGAGTAATCCAATAAATAAATAAATCACGGTTGTGTACAGAAAAATATTTTACGAGTACATTTTAATAAAGTACACTTAAAGAGAATGCATATTACATTACAATTTATAATTTTAAAAATTAAAAAATTAAAAAAATGATAATAAAATAGAATAGCTATTTTACAATTATTGTGGTTATTACATATAAGATTTTTACCCATGTTGGAGAAAGAGAGATTTGGCTTGAAAGAAACTGTTGGTGTAAAGATGAGAAAGGGCATGCTCCATTGGTTCTGACATGTAGAAAGAATGGTAGATGAAAGGTTAACAAAGTAGATATACAATGTGAAAGTGGAAGAATGTAGGTACCAAGGGCGACAAAGGAGTTGTCAAGAGTCTTCACAACCGATGTGTGTGTGTGTGTGTAGAGTAATGAATGTGGAGGAAGAGAGACCAGCCTGCAAGGATATGTATGGCACTCGGTTCTCTCTGCCTACTCTTTAAGGGAATTGGCTGTACATATAACTATCATTGTGACTACACTTGTAGAGTTCTGCAATGTCTTGGGTTTTGGTACCACTGTCTTATTTATTCCTGCCACAATAGCATCAGTGTTTGTCACTGTTGTTCCAGTTTGAAGAGTAAGGCACCCAGTAAAATAATACTTGTAGCATTACCATACCATCACACGGATAGCAATGGTGATGTTATTTGTGTTGGCCTATATAGCCTTATCAAAATTATGATAACATGTAATCTCGAACCAGACATCTGTGAATGAAACAATTTCTCTGAGTCATTTTTCTGATTATAAAAATATTTTCTACTTGCATATCTGATTTAATGACCTTCTATAAACATGTGACTGCATGGCCTCGTTTTAAATCAGTAGTAATTTTAAAATGTTGGCTCAAAGTATTTTGATATGTCAACATTTTATAATTGTCAACTTAATCTTTTGGCGTTGGGAAGAGATATTAGTTCTCTCTGCATCTTTCGGAGTGGGGGGGGGGGGGGGGGATCCGAGGATCTGTCTGGTATTAAGATACCACCTGCTGAATTCATAATTCAAAATTTCATTCTCACAATCTTGATGTCTGGAATTCCAGTACGGTGCAATTTTCAAGTTATTTTATGCCTTGCACGATTACTTTGTGGAACCAGTTGCCAGGAAATGTGTTTCTGTATCGATATAACAGTCGAGTGGGGAAGGGATGTGGGTCCTATTTGTATAATAATCGGAAATCATGAAAGTAGTAAAAAAAGGCGATGCGAGCACTCTTCTGATATAAAAGGACCACAGTTAAAAAATTATAAAAATTAAATTATATATTAAATTCTATTACACACTTATAGACTCCAAAGATGTAAATGTTGCATAATTCAATGTTATCATGTGCAAAAGTTAATCGTTTATCAAATTCTTAAAACTGGAACATCCACAGGCTTTAACACTTTGTGTCAGTAAAACAGGACTTCCCAACCAGGGGGGCACCCCCCCTAGGGAGGCATAGAAAAATGTTAGGTGGGGCGTCATACGTAATATGTAAGATTACGTTTCCAAAAAAATAATTAACGAGTAGGTAAATAGGGGACATAAGGGGGGCATGAAAATATTATTTTTGGCTTGGGGAGGCTCGGCAAAATAAAGGTTGGGAAGGCTGCAGTCACCGACCACACAGCCTATAGACGGCTAATATTTGATTTTCCGTATTGAATGCATTCTGGCAACTAGCTGAGGTAAGATGAAGTGGGGTTGCAACGCCGTAATTGGCTAACTCAAGGCCACAGTGAAAGATAGTAATGTACAGAGCATCTGATTGGTCGACACTGATCACCCAATCACTACTCATTGGCGCGTGGACATTTACATCGGAACTATAAGTCAGATGTGTTGACAGAAGTCATTCGCCTATTATTAGGTGTCTATGGGCTGTGTGGTCGGTGCCTGCAGTAAAAGATGAGGCATGTTATAAAACTAGTTTATTCAAAATGGTTGTGAAATGTTTTGGTCCAATTACAGAAGAGATACAAATGGTTTATTCATTAAAAGTGACTGAAAATAACACCAAGAATATTGTTATTTTAGACGAATGTCAAGTGTTATATTTGTTACATTCTTAAAACAGTATGGGAGCCCAAGATGCTAAATAGGTGGTTTCTTGAGCGTCGTAGAGACTTACCAGATTTTGTAGATTAAATTATAAGAAAAATAAAAGGTTTTATAATATTTTCATGTCTACGGTGGGGAAAAAATCTACAAATAAAAGAAAACTGTGACATGGAAACACTAAATCGTGTCAGATTAAGGTATGGTGGGTTAATTGCCAGCTAAAATTTAGAAAATCTGCCAATTCAAATGTAGCATAGGGGAGTGGGAAAGTCACAAAGTTGCAGAGAAACTGTTGTTTTGACATTCTCGAGCGCGTCTGAATTTTTTTTACTATAGAAATTATATATGAATAACGAAAAAATATAATCTGACATTTTTCACAAGCCGAAGTTATTGAAATTTTTTTTTTCTATCTGCACTAGTTACCCGCCTCTATATAAAGGGCTTATAATTGGTGGAGAGTCTCAACAGCATGAGAGGTACCCCCCCCCCCCCTATGTTAATCTGACGCGCTCGAGTAAATGCAAAATTCCCTCTTGGCTCCCCTATTAGAATCAACACATGCATAAAATATAGAAAGGTGTGTGTGTGTGCAGGTGTTAGCGGTGCGGTGCGTGTGCGGGCCGTACCCGGCGCGGCTGCTGGACCTGTGGGAGCTGTACGACGAGAGCCGCGGCTCGGAGAACGACAACCCGGCCGCGCTGCCGCCCGACCAGCGCTACCTCGTGCTCGAGCTCGCCAACGCCGGACAGGACCTCGAGGGCTACACCTTCGCCAACGCCGAGCAGGCCTACGCCGTCTTCCAGCAGGTAACACGAGCACACACACACACACACACACACACACACACACACACACACGCACACGCACACACACACACAAACACACACATACATACATACACACACACACACACACACACACACACACACACACACACACACGTTTAAACATACATACACGCGCACACATTTATGCACACAAGTACACACTAGGGTATGCAAATCGATAACCGATTAACGGTTTTTTATCGATACATACATGCATAACAGACATATGCGTTCACATATACACACGTGAACATACATACACACGCATACAAACGCGTCGCAAGCAAACGCATTTAAATAACTCGCTTATTTTCACTGCAATAAGCTAAGTTACACTATTCAGAATCGTTCTCCGATGAATACATTTTTCTATTTATTCTATTAAGTTGCTATAACGATGTGTGATTTTTCATAATAGTTTGTGTCATTATTTTGATTGAAATTAAGCTGTTTTGTTTTTGTTTGGAATTTTGAGAATAATACTGAGATCTTTTTGAAGTGTGGAAATAATTACAATACATATTATTGTTTCATTAACACACTAAATTAAAAATATCTAAAATCCAATATATTATTGCATAATTAAAAAATTGTGTGCTAAGTTATCTCATTAAAATGTCACTCAATTTTGCCCTTAAATTAAAATCCGTTTCCCAAGTATAATTAAACCCAAATTTTTTTTAATTGCATTGGTATGGGGTCAAACATACCATAAACTGATGAAGTATCCATTCAGTATTACATTAAGATCTAAAGTTTTAAATGTAATGAATGCTCTTAGAATCCTAGACAAAACTTTTAATATTTTATGTTGTGTAGATTAGACATATTTGATCAAATAATTAAATATAAAAAAACGGATTTTGTTAGATAGTTGGGCTATTAGGAAGTTGTAATTTTTTTGCAGTGCATGAGTTGACTATCTACGGACGATGAGCGAGTTTCTAGTGCAAGTTTCTACAATTCTTGACTAGATTCTCACTTATCCTCTGAGATTGTTTATATCGCCTGCTGTGTGTTCATTTTGGTATGTTTTTTATTTTATTTTTTTGCATGAGTTTTTGTAAGTTTTATTTTTAACATTGTAATATTTTGTTTGAATAATCAATGAAAATGTATTTTTACGTCTTGTAATATGAAAGAAACCCTTTCAATAATATTTCAATTATGTGAACAATCTGGATTTTGTCATACCTCCTTTATTATATTTGCGTAAAATTATTTAAAACTAGCTGAGCCGCTCAGCGTCGCGCGTTTAGCCGCGAAACTGTCTCACACAGATTTACGCATTTATGAGAGTATTTAAGTATATAATAGCTGAAAAAATGTTATATGCGACAGTGAAATTTATTGTTCACTAGGATTCGCCTCATCCTCGCAAGGGGTAGCTTTAATTAATTACAGGCTTTTAATAAATAGCCAAGTAATTAACATGTGCTTTAATGTCTGGTCTACTGTAACTTTGGCCTTCCAGCTCTAGATCAAAATTAATAGAAATATAAAAAAAAGCAATTCAGAAGTAGCGGCCCCGAGTTAACTGGTGGCGGTATTATACCGTTGAGATATTTGGTAGAATAGTCTGAGTATCTATAAAGTCGTCGCCGCGGCTGTCACGACATAGTGATGTCCACTCAAAAATATTAGCTCGTATTTAGGGAAATTGAAAGATAAAAACCCAGTATTTTAAAATATATTTTTTATTAATGGAATACTTTCTTTTATAATACTGCCCGGGGCGGACGGGTTTTTGCTACTAACTGTGTTGTAGAACCACACAGGGTAATATTTTTGCGGATGGGCGGGGTCATCGAGCTCACGCACAATTCATAGGTCAGTTATATCGTAGATTCTTGTTATTTGATACTTTAATCATATTCATTTTTAGGTTAGTTTAAATTAGTTCCAAAATGTTCTATATGTTGGTACAAAGATCTACCTGCATAAAACGTCATTGAATAAAAAAGTAGCGCTAAAACGTTAACTGCGTAGTGTTGGCAAAGTTTCATAAAACAGTAGAATACGGTGTGTCTGTACATTTATGGTATGTTAAAAATTTATTCGACAAAACACAATGGAGATAATTATGGAGAAAGACTAAAAGGAACGTGTTCGCGCGCGTCTCTAAAATTACTGGACGAATTTATTTCTTTTTTCATAGGTAGATTCAGTTTGGATGGTTCATTGAAATTAGATGTCAGGAAAAAAACAATAATTAACAATAATTGGTCTTCATTAAATCCATTGAGTAAGTAACCAGAAGAGTGGCTATGTTTTTTGTTTTGTTAAAAAAGTTCCGCCCCAAAACACTACGCCAGTTGTAATGCTGTGATTGGCCGTCTCAAGCTTAATGTGATAATGACGCAGCAATAGTAAACGCGTATTGAATAAAATGAGATAGTTGATATAGGTTACACCTAGGCAAGAGCAAGACGCATAAACAAGTGTCCACGTGTTTCGTGTTATCTGTCCAGTTTAACTTGAGCCATATTATATGAAAGTAAATTAAAATAAAATTAATGTTTATTGATGCCGATAAAACGTAATTCCGTCTGTTTTATAATTCGACGTTTTGCTGCTTTTTCCACACCATCTAATAGAACAACATGACGTTATAGTGTATAATATACCAAACTTTGAATATTTTCGAGAGTATCGGGGACGTACACACAGGTCACTTGTTGGTGCGGTACTGCTTTAGTGCGAGCGTGAATTGCTATTTATCAGTAGCAAAACATTGATCAGTTTCGGAATTAGATGGCTCATATTGCTACTCTTTTAGGTTACATGCTCGATGATTAAATCTGATAACGCAAATTATATTGCGTCCAATTAACAGCACAACTAGACTTCGTTGTTTTTGTGTAAGTTAATCAAAATATCATCACACTGTTCCTTTTGCCGGAGTTTAGTGAACTCAACATCAATCGGCCCTTTCGTTCATCAGTTTTTCGTTGAATTGGCAACATTCTTACTGACCTATAATGGCTATCGCTTATTTCTTGCGATAATCGGGAGTCGGGACCGACAGCTTTACGTGTTCATCTGAAGAATAGGCATCTTATTACATCACCACCAGACATTTTATCCCAAAAATTCAGACGTGAGGATCGAGTCCAGAACCTCTTTGTTTTTTTAGCCAAATAGGCACTTAACCCATAAGGCAGTCAATAGACGTAATAGTTATATAAATATTATGTTCATTATTTACAAATATAGGTACATGTTAATAATATGGAAATAATGACCAAATAATAATAAACCCTGTATTCTACTAAACTAAATACCAATCTCGTTTGCGCGTAATGCGTATTGATGAGTCTATGATGCAAGTGTTCTACTATCGCACCAGTATATATATACAAAGTGAGTGAAAGTGCGCGCCTATTAGCGTGTGTATGAATATTCGACGAAACAATTTAGATATTTTGTTTTTTATTGTGACGATGTGTTTGTATGTCCAGTTATAACTAAAGAACAGTTGAACGATCTGAGTTGAAAACTGGTACAAAGATAAAACGAGCGATTGTAAAAATAATAGGTTATATAAAATTTACAGGCAGACGCCTGTCAGACAGTATGTCTTTGTAAATCGAGTATTTTTTTATGAATCTTGTCCGAATCCTACATATCTTTCCGATTGATGCATAGGTGGATAAACGATGTAATTATAATAGTGTAAAATGTGTTTAAAAATGTCCTCTCCGAAAACAATAAAAAATGTGTCAGTTAAATCTAAAGCCTCGTTCAGACTAGTCTATTATTTCAGTCGGGTGGATTAGTCCATAGTTTAGTCGGGCTGATCCATTTAGTTCTAATTTCTCGGGAATATAGCATATGTGGGTGATTCCGTTCTAACTGTGATATAATGTCAGTACCGTGTCATGTCTATTTTTAGAATTTATTTATAAATTGTTAGTTTTTTTTGTCGTAAACATTAGAATTTATGAGGTAATTAGTTTAAATCATTTATTACGACAAAAAAACTAACAATTTATAAATAAATTCTAGAAATGGACATGACACGGTATTGACATATAAGTGATATATTGTAAGTTTTCTGTAAGTGGCAAGTTATATTATATGAAAATAATGTTGAAATATGTTTATTATTTTCCAATAAGTACAAAAATTTCATAAACTAATTATTAATTAACGACCTGTGAGAACAAACAATACAGGACATTGAATATCACAGTTAGAACGGAATCACCCATATATGGGTCACATTTTTTTGGTGAAAAAGCTTAAGAGTTTATTCCAAACATAAACTGCCTATTAAGTCACTGGAGAACTTAATCCATATTAAGAATAAGATTAACCTAATACATATAAAGAAAAAGTAAGCTAAGTAACCGTTGTGGTATCTATAAGCGATGTTTATCTCTTTCCACCAAGAGAGCCATATGTGTTTGCTATCTTATAATAAAAACATTCATACATACAGGTTTAAATATTGCCCTCCTTTTGCTAGCGCAGTAGGGTAATAAAAACGCTAAGCGCTCTTTTTACGTAACCTTAGTATTATACAAGGTAAAATGTAACAATTTTACAAAGCATGATTTGAATTATATATTCTCGCAATTTCATTTAAATAACTATAAAAATGTGCATTTATATCCATTTGTTTTGTAATTGCAATGAAACGATTTATGTAAAGATTGTGGAAAGTTCATCAAACATTTTTTAAGTATTCGTACCAACTTAGTTTCATTTTTGAATATTCATTGGTTGGGTAATATGTACGCTTTCTTCATCTCACGAATAGTGATTTGGCCGAATACTGAATATTCGGCGGCGTATTTTCATTAGCGGTTGATGGTGTCACGACACGTATTGTTTGTTTATTACAGAGATTGAGTAACTAATAGTTTTGTATTGTATTGCTAAAAATATGTGCTTGTGTCTATGTGCTTGTCCTCGTCGAAAAGATCTGAAAAAATGTTTTTATGCGTAAAAACTAACATTTCATGAGTTTTACGTATTAATTGTTATGTTTCTTGGTAAAATATAATACCTCGTTTTTCCCCGTGTTGGTCCCGGGCTCCTTTGAAGAATAGGCCAACTGCTGTTCTGCCAGGCAGGTCGTAAAAGGCGAGTGGCTATGCGCGTCACTACCATCGTGACAACTAGGTCTCGCCCGGGTCTGGTACCACCGCCTTATCTATTCCTGCCGCAAAGCATCAGTGCTAGTCACTGTCGTGTTCCGGTTTGGATGGTAAGGTAGCCGGTAAACTTATGCACGTGGCATTAGACCTCGCCACAAGATAGCAACGCACCATTAACATCTTTGGTGTCTATAGGCGATGGTTGACTCTTTCCATCAGGAGAGCCATCTGCTTGTTTGCTATCTTATGATATAAAAAAAAACCTCACCCCACCCATTTTTGATATCTATAGGCGATGGTTATCACTTTCCATCAGAAAGACCCTCTTGTTTGCGCTGTTATGTAGGCATTGCACATTTCACACATCACTGGTTATATCACTCGTTATAAAATAATTTACATGCCACGCCAGTAATATGCATCGAAACTGTATGTTACATATAACGGGAGCGTGATTTAACATCACGCGGGCCAAGCTACTACTTAAGATAATATAATTCGCAGAATTCCATCGTGCGAAAGAGACAAATCAATATAATTTGAGCGACACCGCTATTTCGCTTTACTAATTACTTATAAAATATAATGGTATAAGTAACTATATCAAGTCATTATCGCTGACATGTCACAGACGGAATAAAATGCACTCACTGTGACAAAAATCGTCACTAATAAAATATAACGGACGTGATTTATCACGCGTTATGTAACAGTGACAAAAACAAATAACTTCACGATGTGATAGTGAAATAAAAGTAGCTATAACTCCCATCCCTACTGTTATGATATAAATAAAAGGTTCATGACGGTTCACCAGTTTGTGAAGTGGCGTAATGTATATGTGCGACAAACAGAACTTGCAACACCACAACTAGGCTGCAATGCACATTTTTCTGGATAGAGAAAACCCTGTAATGGGAATAAGGCACGTGACTTTATGATGCTTCACGATAATAGCCGAACAGGACAACGACTATACCAACGAGGCAGTGTTAATACTAATATTATAAATGCGAAAGTCTGCCTGTTACGCTTTCAAGCCTAAACCGCTTAACCGATTTTGATAAAATTTGTCTAGAAGATAGTTAAAGACACGGGGTCATACAAGGGCTATTTTTTTTAAATCAACATCTTAATAGCTGAAATAGGAGATGAGATTTCTTACATTGATAACGTTTTAATCTACTCGCAGGCGAAGTTTCGCGGGCCAGCTAGTAATTTTATAATTATTTGCGATATGCTTGGGAACATATTATTGCCTTGGCGTCAATAGCGAGCATTGTCGTATAAACACGGAGATAAGAGGTCTCAATTGGGTCATAGGTATTATAATATAAAGAAATACTCATTAGTTAATACCCCGCTCTAGAAATAACTTCAAGAATATTTCACTGTAAGATCACTAAAATGAGCCTTTATCTGTGTGTGTCAATTTGTGTTTTTGTTTTATAATTTAAACGCTGTAAAACTACAATCGACTTTGATTCCCTGACTCTGTAACCCTGAATCAGATGTTCGCTAAATTTAAATGCGACGGGAACTATGTCCTCTCAAACAGAAAAAGATGTATGAAAATCGGATCAAAAATTGCTGAATTTCAAGGTAACTACTAACAAACAGAAAAAATACATCCTACTCCGTAAATACTCGACAGTTAAAGTTGCTAGGCTGTTATGATATATATGCCAAAGTTGTTTTCAAATTACAATTAAGGCGAGGTATTTCGTCGCGCGTCAATTGTGAAGAAAATGGGTGGCGCGGTATGTTCTGAAACCGCTGGGAAACGTGTTAATTTTCGGATAAATAAATATAGGACATCAGCTGAAAACTAAAATTTAGCACATTCTTTTTTGTATTTACAACTAAATATCACCATATAAAAATCATGTGGAAGATTAGAAATATTATTAACAAATTATTTGTTTTAGAGATTTTTTTAGCCTGTTTTCGGAATTTTATATGATCGAGTAAAGTACATTCTATCATGTAATGAGTTAGCACATTCTTTAGATAATATCTTCAGGTATGTCGTGTAATTTTTGTAAAATTGTTATTTAACAATCAACACAAAAAAACGTGATTTAGCAAATCAATTTTTTCCCGTTTGTCGCGATGCCTCGCCTTAAGGGTAGCGTGAAATGGTAACCTTTACACAAAGTTTAGCATTTATTATGTATCTACATTTGTCTTTTGGCTTACCTAAGTTATTACGTCATGTAGTTGCGTTATTCGTGTAGTATTGCTCACTCGCCCACGCTTTGTACATTTAATATCGCAGAACACGTCACGCCTAGTGGCACTGTATCGCGCAGAAAAAACCGCTCGATTTACCGCTAGCCTTGACGTTTCACGAGAGCCGTGACGTCAACGACGACGACATCGCGAGGCGTATCACCTAACGTTCGCGATCCATCAGTGATGATTTTTAAACATAACGAAAAATCATCAAAAACGTCGCCAACTGCTTGCTGGTCACTAAATGCACTTTTTGCAATGTCACACCACCAAAACTAATCAAGCGGCAACGACTACTACTAACATACAAGGCTGTTATGTGTCTTGCAATAACTAAACAATCACGATAATTTCGCATTGCGAGTTACGTGATAACCCCGCGTGATGTGTTCGGGCTAACGCCAAGGGCTTATGTCGGTTTTCCACAACTGAACGAGAAACTATTAAAAAGTTATAGAAGTTAAATATTGAGTTCATCTCGCTTTTGCATTAGTGCACATCGCTAGTTGGAGCGAGAAAGGACGAACATAATGTTTTTTTAACGACAACCGCACCACGAAATTTCACTTGATAATCTGGCACCGGAGTAACAATGCTGACCGAATATATTCCACATTCTAATTATGGAATATTGGTAGAAGTTTATTTTTAATCAGGTCTTGAAATTAGCAGATAGCAAATTATAGAATGTAGATGATACTCAGAGCACAAACTCATTGTAAATTCAGTGTCTAAAACAGCCGTACAGAAAGATTTAAAATAAATGTCATTGCTGTACTAAACAATCTTTTTAAATAAATTGCCAAAAATAGCTGAAGTTGAGACAGTCAATCAGCAAATTTCAATTATTTTAAAACAGCACGCTTCAGATCATACCTTCCAATACATGAGCGACATCGTGACGTATTTAATGCTATATTGGACACTTATCATCATATTAGTTAAAAAAGCTGTATAAGAATGTGCTTTTGTCTCTAAACTCCATACAACAAATGTTTTCAGGGCAAACCGAATGCCTGTAGACTGTTCAGTTCAACACGATTCTGACGTTTGTCGGTTAGCGAAATTAATGGTGATCCCCATCGCCGCATTTTACCGATCCGATAAAGATTATTGACTATTTCTAGCGATAACTAGGACCGACGACTTCACGTGCTCATCAGAGGCACGGTAGTGGTAACTGGCTATTTGGCCAGACTGAGCTGCTTCTTTTTGAATTTTGAATTTTTAAAGAAACTTAGTTACACAGTTACTCAGTTTTTGCCCGACCCGGAAATCGAACCCGGAACCTCTTGATATGAGCAAAATAGGCTATCCGCAAGACCTCGAGGCAGTCAAAGAAAACAAAATTCCTACTTACTTCCTGAAGTTATTGCATTAGTTATCCTACCTACTATTTCATAGTTCATTCTCCGCTCGCTGTACTGTACTAAGCTCCCCCTGTGTGTTGGTCTGGACTCCTTCGAATAGACCAACTGCCATTCTGCCAGGCAGGTTGTAAAAGGCGTCTATTATGGTTATTTACTAGTTAGAATTTTGCAACGTCTTGGCCGGATTTTGTTGCCACCGCCTTACCTGTCATTAATGCTTGTCATTATCGTGTTCCAGTTTGGAGGGTAAGTTAGCCAGTAAATTTATCCATGTGGCATTACCATCCCGCCACGCGAATAGCACCGCATCATAACTTCTTTGATCATAGGCGATGGTTGTCTCTTTCCATCAGGAGAGTCATCTGCTTGTTTGCTATCTTATATAAAACGGTGACGTGTTGCTTTTTGTTCTGTCCAGTTTCTTGCGAATAAAGATACTTTGTTGTAAAAAAATCTGGTGGTAGTGTGTTAATAACACCAATATACCTCGGAAGCACAGAAAGCTGTCCTTGATAATCACAAATAAGAAGGATAGGTGTTTCTGCAAGTGCAACTTCAGCACTGGGGATAACCACCCACTTAGCAAGCCACAAACCGGTGAATCGAAGCATATATTGACATTTAATTCGCTCTGTCTGTCCCGCAAGTATGCCGGCGCGATAATATTTGATTCAAATTTGTTGACATGCGTTAAGAAATTTATATTTACTTAAACTGAAAAAATATATATTTACTGTAATTTTAGAGTTCCTAATTTGTTACTCCTTATGATATGGTAAAGTATTTGCTTTTTAAAGAAAACATAGATATAGGAATCTCGATTAATATGAAACAATTTGGGGCTGTGCATGTACTTTGTTTCAGTGGAAATGGGACCAATATATAAAAAAATATATGAGGATTTGACCAAAAAATTTTATTTCCTATCCGATGATACCAAACAAAAATTCACTTGTCGAATGTTAAAGGGACGTTTTGAATGAAAAATTACCCATTTCACATAGGTTTCATTAGTTGTTAGCCTGCATCTCAACTTCGTAGTATTATGTAATATTTTAAATTAAATTTATGTAATCGATTGCTGCTGTTCAGTAATTCCGAAAATGTGCGCATACGACATATAAAAATTCGTTATTCATTCTATTTACCTTTCTCATTTAGTATATTTTTGCTACATATATTAATGTACAGACGCACGGGATTATACTGTTTTATTATATATACGCATATATACGAAATAGAGTAGATGTAGGTACTGGGGAAGACCAAAACTAGCATATCATAATAAAATTACTATTGGGTACTAACTGAGGGTCAATAGCGACTGTAAAATATGCGTGTTTTTATGAAGAGTTATGAATGTGGAGTAATTAGGGCAAGTCTGTATGGCCCTCAGTTCCCTCTGCACACCCCGTATGAAGTTTAGTGGGAAGAAACTTTGTATGTGTAAAAACATATAAAGTGATAGTTTAAGTAGTTGGAGATTGATATTATTAATTTGTTTTATGTACAGTGATAATTATTGAAGAAATTTACATATGTCTATTGTCTATGTCAAGTAAAGGTCACGATCGGTGGAAAGGAATCCTGAGTACACTTGTCAGAGTAAATAAAATTTTGTTTTTAGTGCCTGAATGCAGTCAGTTCAATCTGGATAAACTATCTTTTACTACTTAATAAGTAATGTAACTTACGGATATGTCAGAATTTGCTGCAAATTGGCTGCAAAAGTTTTTATGTATCTATGAACTATTCTGGCCATAAATCAAAAACAAAAACTGAGCAACTAACTTGATTACTAACAACTTAATTCGGCCCAACACGCCTTTTGTAATGTAAAGTTAGGGTAGTAGAGAAGAATATATTCGGGAGTGCTAAAATATATTTGCCTGTTGTTTGCAGATTGCCTTTGGATTAGCTGTGGCAGAGGAGGCGTTTCAGTTTGAGCACCGCGATCTCCATTGGGGGAACGTGCTCATAGCACCCACTGATCAAAAGGTAAGTTTAATACTAATAAATATGTAGATGTAGATGAGTCTGATTAAAATAGTTAAAAACGGTTGGCCACACTACCTTCGTGAGTGCTAGGTGATAGAGTTTTGTATCGTGTTGCACTTGTTTCGTACTAACGGCTCATCTATCACCATACATTAGCATCAGTGCTTCATTGCCGTATTCCGGATCGGAGGGTAAGGTGGACTGTAAACATATGCATGTGTCATTTTAATCCGCCATACACAACATACCATAAATGGGTCATTACACAGTATACTGGCACAGCTTCAACTTGAGAAAAAAACCTGTACATTTATAGCACAATAACTATGAGCATTGTATGTAGCATATGGCCCTATATGACCCTACCAACTTTCTTAGTTCATGGACCCTAACCTTCGGAAGTGAAATGAAAATATTATTTATTTGCAAGAATATGGGTCGTTAAAAATTAATTAAGCTACCAACATATTCTACCATTATAATATAGTGTGCAAATATTTAAAAATTATCATTATATAATATTAAATTTAAAACTGTATCAATTTTTTATAATTACTACCGGATCAGCACGCGGCCACACACTGGGAAGACTGCAAAAGAAACTCAGCGGACTTGTCTTTTCTTCTCTATTTTATGTACTTACTAGCTGTTGCCCACGACTTCGTCCGCGCGGACTTCGTTTACTCCGCACAGCACCGCCCCCGTAGGTGATAGCGTGATAATATGTACCCTATAATATGTACCCGACCTATTAGTAATATTCATGCAAAATTTGAAGTAAATGCATGCAAGTACTCTTTGAGTTTACCCCGGACATACATACAGACAAACAGACAAAAATTCTAAAAACTATATTTTTGGCTTCAATATCGATTGTAGATCACGCTTCAAGTATTCTTTTAAAAATATATTCAATGTATAGTTTTGACTTTCCTACGATTTTATTATATGTATAGATTACTAATGTACAGGAATGATTTCATATCAAAAAAGTTATTTGTATAATAACAAGTTTCATTTTTTATGTATTTAAATTTTTTATAATTTACAAATTTATTTCACCACTAGCTGCAGCGTGCAGCCCGCTGCATTATTAAAGTTTTTGGTGAATCCCGCGGGATCAGCCGATTTTTCCGGGATAAAAAGTAGCCTATGTGCTATTCCAGGTTATCGTCTACCTGTGTGCCAAATGTCATTCAAATACGTCCAGTAATTTTGGCGTGATTGAGTAACAAACATCCATCCAAACATCCAAACTTTCGCATTTATAATATTAATATAGATTTATAAAAAAAAATTTAAGGTGAAATAAACTTATATTTCTATTAACATTTAATTTATCGGCTAGAAATTCTTTCATATTTATTTTTTTATCTAACAGCAAATCAAACAACTTTTTATAAAATTTTATAGGCATAGATTCGGAGGCGAATGACCTCCTAGGGTTTCGTAGTCATGCATTCCGGTACTTTCTACAAATTATTTAAATACAATTCTTTCATTCTTCATGTCCTTTTCAAGTCTTTTAAAACCACACTCATTTGTTTTTTTCCTCCCTTTCCCTGCATTTTGTTTGAGTTATGTGAACATACAAATTTGTGAACATATAGTGGTCTTGAATCAATATTTCTTACTTAACGAATTAACGAAGTATTTGTAGTACCTGCAACCAGCACAAAATTCCACAAAACTTGTTCGCAGTAAATTACTAACTAAAGTTACCAAATTATTTGTTTCTAATATGTGTGTGAAAGATACAAAGACAGAAATAGAGAAATAAATACAGTAATTAATTTAATAAACACCCAAATACCTCGAAAATAGCCCATAATATTGTCCTTGTGGAGAATATAATGGTTATTTTCGAAACAATAACAACTCCTTCAGTTGCAATAGTTTCCTATCCATTAAATAAACAGGAAAATATTGAATATAGATGATGATACGATAACTGAGAGCATTGTACGCCTGAACATTGTTCACACATTGTAAGGCGTACAATGTGTGATAATAAGAAAAATCATACAATTTTGTCAGCATGACTAGGATAACACATAAAAATGGCACGGTTTCTTAATTTTTTGGCACCGGCACTTACACGCTGTGTATTCCTGATTAATTTTTTACAGGTTCCAAGAAAACTTACCTATTCCTGCCGCAATAGCGTCAGTGCTTGTCACTGTCGTGTTCCGGTTTGTAGGATAAGGTAGCCCGTAAACTTATGCATGTGGCATAAGACCTCGCTACAAGATAGCAACGCACCATTAACACCTTTGGTGCCTATAGGCGATGTTTGACTCTGTCCATCAGGAGACCATATAATATAAAAAATAAAAATAAAAAAAACTTAACGTTTTCCTTGAATACTCTTCAGAAGTTCGCCGCTGTTGATTACAATGGTGGGAACTAGGGATGAGATGTAAAATGTAATTCTCTTCTCTCATAGTTTTCATCAAATGCAACCTGAGAAAAGATTAGCCAAACACATGTTGATTAGCACATAATGAAATCTCTTTCAAATTCGAAGTTTCATGCCTAATCCTAATAAATGCTAGACAACAATGCAGCAATATCTATTATAATTATAGTTGTAGACAGTTCGTTCACCTATTTTTATGCTATCTTATCTTAAACAAACCAAATACAAATTGATGAATTACGGAATCTTGTTCAGTAATTAAGCTCTTAGATAATTAATAAAATAATGATTAAAAACCGTGTCATTGTTGTATTTGATTTATTATAGTAAACTACTATTTGAATTGGTATTAGGGAATGATAAGTTGCAAAGAAACGTCAGAAAATCAAACAAAGTTGACGTTGAAAAGTGTTATTGTTTACTATAATAATTATAACGACAATAAATAGTTGTCAAAGTAACTTAAAGGTTAATAAACTGATTTGGCATACCATTCTACATTATCACCACCACATTATGCCAAAATAAAAACAGAAGCACAAAGTTTTGTTAAATACTCGTAGATGATTCAAGGATGTCAAAAGGACAATAATTAGAAATGTATAAGAACAAATTGACAATATTATGCTTTAATATTTCTATGGTCAAGTATTTCACTTGACGGGGTTGGTTGTAAGTAAATTTACTGAAAGAGAAGCATTTCGCTTTGTACCCTTTATAAATTTCGTTTAACTAAAGTATCTTCACGCCCATATCCCCGAAGGGGTAGGCAGAGGTACAACAAGTGCACCCACGATTAGCCGAAGATACTTGGTCCCACTAATGTGATAGGTGGCAAGCCTATCGCCAACTGGGCACTTTCCAATCCCGGGCAACTTTGTGTTTCTCAGAAAACTGAAAAAACACATTTTTTTAAGTGCCCGACCCGGGAATCGAACCCGGGACCTCATGTGGTCAACGCCAACGCTGGACCACTAGACCACAGAGGCGATTTCGTTTAACTATATTGTTTTATGTAGTATACAATCACTACATATTAGTAGTAACAACGGATTTTGATGCGATTTTTTTATAGGTTTATTTTTTGAGGAAGGTTTTAGTAGAATGAAAACGGGTGCCATGATGGTAATTGAGTTTTGGGAAAATAACTTGGTTGGAGCCGTATTTGGTGAATAAGATGGTTGCACTATGTTTCTGTTGAGTTTTTGGTTAAAAACTTGTTCACACTCACTTGTTTGTTGTGGTATTGTGTGAAGGTGCATTATTGTTGTGCAATATCCAAGAGAAATAGTAAATCCAAGAGGGGATTTTTGCATTTACTAGAGCGCGTCAGATTAATATATGGGGGGGGGGGGTACCTTGCATACTGTTGAGGCTCTCCACCAAATATAAGCCCTTTATATAGAGGTTGTTAACTAGGGCAGTAAAAAAAACAACATTCCAATAACTTCGGCTTGTGGAAATTGTCAGATTATATTTTTTTCATTATTCTTACATAATTTCCTATATAGTAAAAAAATCCAGATGAGCTCGAGAATGACAAAATAACGTTTTGACCTATTATAAGATCTTGATTTTATGCAAATAAAGAAGTTTAAAGTTTGAAATGTTTTCATTGCAACTTTTTGACGCTTTCACCCGCTTACGTTACACTGATACACTTGAATTGGCAGATTTGTAAGTTTGAAATGATGATGTGTGTCAGGCGGCGACGTTCGTGTTGGGCGGGCGCGTGTACCGCGTGCGGCGGCGCGGCGTGGCGGCCACGGTGATCGACTACTCGCTGTCGCGGCTGGCGCTGCCCGCGGGCCGCGCGGACCGCGCCGCGCTCTACAACGACCTGGCCAACGACGACGGCCTCTTCGACGCCGTCGGCGACTACCAGTTCGAGGTGTACCGGCTCATGCGCGACAAGCTGGGGTCAGTGCGCCGCCACACCCACACGCACCACACACCTGCACATTCACACGTACCAAACTCATACACGTGTGGGTAGACACATTCACAAGTACCAAACTCGTACATGTGTGGGTAGACACATTCACACGCACCAAACACGTACACGTGTGGGTAGACACATTCACACGTACCAAACTCATACACGTGTGGGTAGACAGACACATTCACATGTACCAAACTCATACACGTGTGGGTAGACACATACACACGTACCAAACTCATACAGGTGTGGGTAGACACATTCACACGTACCAAACTCATACACGTGTGGGTAGACAGACACATTCACATGTACCAAACTCATACACGTGTGGGTAGACACATACACACGTACCAAACTCATACAGGTGTGGGTAGACACATTCACACGTACCAAACTCATACACATGTGGGTAGACAGACACATTCACATGTACCAAACTCATACACGTGTGGGTAGACACATACACACGTACCAAACTCATACAGGTGTGGGTAGACACATTCACACGTACCAAACTCATACACGTGTGGGTAGACAGACACATTCACACGTACCAAACTCATACACGTGTGGGTAGACACATACACACGTACCAAACTCATACAGGTGTGGGTAGACACATTCACACGTACCAAACTCATACACGTGTTGGTAGACACATTCACACGTACCAAACTCATACAGGTGTGGGTAGACACATTCACATGTACCAAACTCGTACATGTGTGGGTAGACACATTCACACGTACCAAACTCATACAGGTGTGGATAGACAGACACATTCACATGTACCAAACTCATACACGTGTGGGTAGACAGACACATTCACATGTACCAAACTCATACACGTGTGGGTAGACACGTACACACGTACCAAACTCATACACGTGTGGGTAGACACATTCACACGTACCAAACTCATACACGTGTGGGTAGACACATTTACACGTACCAAACTCATACACGTGTGGGTAGACACATTCACACGCAGCAAACATGTACATGCATGTGTGCATTGTCACATTCACACGATTCACTCACGTACCCGTACATACACACTCACACACACACACACACACACACCATTCACATACACACATGTATAGACATTCTCACATTTCACTACGTACATGTGCTTTTAGAAAACGTATGATGATTGGGACATACCACTAACGCACACCAGTAACGATCTAGATGGTTTCTAGATGGAAAGAGCAGGGCTTGTTAACCCGTTAATTTTCAAACCTAAATCAGCACAACTACATAAGGAGCAGTTTGTAAAGATTCAGATCTACTTTGCCTCAATAATACTGGTTTCCTTATAGGGCAAAATTATAAGTGTTTTGATTCAATTAACCTGGTTATGGTTTTTTTAAAGATATATCTTTAATATTCCCCGCTTCTAATTTTTATCTGTACTGTGCGTCACATACAATTCCAAGATTTTGGCTTAAACTGGTTTATATAGGTTAATGAGCCGTTGCTATCTGTATGAGCCACCATGACCACATACACAAATTTACTTCTATTTCATTCTTTATGACATGAAATAATAATTGAAACAGTGTCATTAGTGAAATATATTGCACGCGTTCAGCCGAACTAGAGATCTTAGTAATATAAATTTATATTTATAAGTTTTCCGCCGGGACACTAGAGATACTCAAACATTTTTCAATGTCGTCATTTTACTTACTATGTCACGGCGCCATTATATAATTCTTTTTCTTCTCTTTGTCTTAATTAGCAAAAGATAAAGTGTGCTCAGAACAAAATTTTATTTCCTGTATCCTAAGATTACTAAGATCTTAGTTCCACCGAACATGCATATTATAAATGTGTTATAGAAAATGTAGAGTTGCCAGACTACAAAATACAAATCCACAGATTTGGCAGCTTAGTCATTTTTAAATGTATTGTCATAAAACTTTTTTTTTATATCATAAGATAGCAAACAAGCAGATGGGTCTCCTGATGGAAAGAGTCAACCATCGCCGCCAAAGATGTTAATGGTGCGTTGCTATCTTGTGGTGAGGTCTAATGCCACATGCTTAAGTTTACCGGCTACCTTACCCTCCAAACCGGAACACGACAGCGACAAGCACTGACGCTATTGCGGCAGGAATAGGTAAGTAAGTAATACCTGATGTTTTGCCAAAAATTTCTGCTACCTACTTTTGTTAATGGCAACAATACATTATTTACACGGTCTAATTTAAAAAATATTGATTTACAGAAACGATTGGAAGAATTTCGAGCCTTACACCAACATATTGTGGCTGCATTACATTGTGGATAAAATGATAACAGCCCTCCGCTACGCTCGAACCAATACAAAGATACACAAACACTACATTTCTAAACTCAAGGAGGTGAAGAACAGAATCCTGAACTACGAAAGCACTGTCCAATTTGTACTCACTGACAACGAACTGTAAAACGATATTAGATAATGAAAATTGTTATATTTTTTTATACGTAAAAAATGGCTAACATTACTCTTACTGTTTGCGAATGTTTTAAAGGAAATCCTAATGTAAATAATGGTTACTTTGAATCTGTTATAGTTTTAGACGCTAAAAGAATTGTTTATATGACGATTGTCACATTGCAGTATCAGCGGAGAAGTGCCTTCTTAGCTGAAATAGTGCCTTGGTTCAAATTTAATAAATTCACATATTATGTTCTAATTTTGTGTTTTATTTTGATAATACTTCCCGAATTTGCTTCACATGGCTATCTATAAAGTAAATCATATTTCAGCAAGTTTTTTTTTCAATATTTCCTTTCATTTTAACCTTGTCTTTACCATGAATTAATTTATCTGGAGGCGACACTTCTAATACCTACTTGAAACAAAACTTTAACCGCTCGGCCACGCGAACCGGCGGCTCGGTGGCGGCGGCGGCGCGGCGGGCGACGCGAAAATTAACGCGCGCGAATTTTCAGGCGACGGTAGCTTGCATCCTCCACCGAGACTTATAGTCCGAGATCAAGATGACTTAACTTTATCTCGATATTGCTTGGAGGGGAATAGTTTTGTACTTACTGTACGCGATTTAAATAAGAATCGGGGTATAGTATTGACGTTGAATTTCACAAGAAGTATGAGAGAAATACGTACTATATCAAGACAAATTTTTGGAATAAGTGTCAAAACTCGAAACCTTTGATTTATAGTGTTGCCGCTTGATATTCCATTATCGATAGGGTTTCATTACCTCAGTACAATACTATCAATAAACAGCAATACGATCGATTGCATCGATAATATTCATGATTAAAAAATAAACTATCAAAAGTATCGAAAGTATTGCTATTTAATATTGTATTAATCACAATTACTGTCGATAGTATCGATACTATCAAAACCACAATCAAAACTATCGATAGTCAATAAATATTCTAATATACTGACCGATGCTATCGATTGTACAAACTATCGATAGTATCGAATATATCTACAGTCAATGCAATATTGTCTAACAGTACTATTGATAGAATCGATACTTTGTTTATCTCCAATGATTGATACTATCGACACAATTACTTGCAGCGGTCAAACTATCGATGTTATGGCGTTTCTAGATTAAAACTACCGATTTTTGGCAATACTACTTATATTCTTATGAATATTCAACATTGTGGGAAGAAAGAAAAATTGTGTCTCCGGACTTAGTTTATACTTATTATGTGGTGACCAGACTTACAAATTACTGGCCTAGTAAGTAGACTTGCGCAAAATATATCCGAGAAAAGAAAAGAGTGATATGTATCTTTCAGAGTTACGGATATATATCACTCATTTATATCTTCAACTCCTTATAACTCAGTAGAAATCAGAGTGATTGGGATTGGTGACATATTTAGATTTAATGATAATATAAGGAAATGAAATGATTTACAGATTTAAAGACAAGATAAAGAGTTGAAATAAATGATATGTTTTTATGGATTCTGTTCGGTATTCTTTTACTTAATTATTTAAAAAGCAATCACGCTTGTTTTATTTGATACTAAGGATTGACCGCGGCTTCCACTGCGTGTGAAAGAATGATGTAAATTACATTTAACCGACTTTTAATGTTTTTAAAATGAGAAGTAGGTGTATTCGCCGATATATTAAAGATTTCAAGTTTCTAGTTAAGGGTTTAACCGGCGCAATATAATGACAAGATAAACAGTTAAAATAAATGATGTATTTTATGGTATATCGAACAGAATCGATATTATTTTATTAATTATTTAAAAACAAACGCTTATTTTTTATTATGCGTGCGTTTTTAAAACAAAGTACAAACAAAATAATTCTCATCGCTGTTTATTATTACTATCCGCATTTGAACAATATTAAAGATATCTTAATCGTATTAGTTTAAGGTATAACTTTGTGTGTACAGTATGTAGTTCGATGCTACAACATTCTTCATTCCGAATGATGGTTTCCTCTCTTTCTACTCCCTGATAAACATATCATTCCTTTCATTCTATTCCGCTTAGATGAAATACAATCACTCTGTGATATAAAGATATAGAGAGTTAGTTTGAATACTACGGAGTTACTGATATATTCACTCCTTTCTAAAGATTATATCTTTTTGAGTTAATCACTCCTGAGTTACACAAGTCTACTAGTAAGTATTTGAAAATAAAGTTAAAATGTTCATAGTGTATTTTCTCGGCAACTACAACTAAACCATTCTAGTTCCTAGGTTATACACTAAGGCCGCCGCCATGCTCTGTGCTGTTTCATACATTTGTCTCACTCGCTCGTTGCGTCCCACACCGCGCCCCCGATTCGCTCGTCAAAAATCGTCCGTCGCCCCGACGGCCACTACGCCGCGTGGCATGCTTAATACCTACTTCCCCATACATTTGTTTCAGACGCTTCGCCGTTCGCGCCGCGCGAATTTACCGTGGCCAGGCCGTAAATACTGCTGTCATCTTCTGAGGTCTTACCCTCTCTTTTTAACACAGCTGTATAAAAAGGGATGGTGAGACCTCACAGACTCAGATATAACGTAGGTATACGTTTTAAGCAAGGAACTTATATACGATAACTGGAATTATTATGAAGCAATATTTGAAAAAAATAAAAATGTACTTAATTTCGTTACTTATAAAGTTGACATTTGTTTCTTACTTAACAGAGGGAAAAAACGTTCTGAGCAAGACAACGGCAAGAGTGGATGTCGTCCCTTTCTTGCAATTGCCAGTGTAAATAAAACTATCTGATGGTAGATTTTTATATATTCGGTAATCGTCAAATCCCTTTTATTCATACACGTCGATAAATACATTAGCATGAAATGTATTGTAATTAACACAGTGAGTTCTAAAATGTGTTTATTTTAATTATTACGTAATTACTTATGCAATGCAAAAACTGTTTCTCAAATTAGTAGAATTACTTAGTAGTAATTTGCAAACTACGCATGGCCGCACTTATATATGGCGATTGGCGCTTTATTTAGTAGAAAGAGACACACTCCACTCATGTCGTGGTACTCTTCGGAACGATTTTGAAGCGCGTGTGAACATTTCGGGTAGAATGTAACTTTCTTGGTTTCAAGTGATTAATCAAGTGCTACCTTTACCTTATATTTCATGGTGTTGACAAATAGTTTGGAAAATACTAAAGTGCAGGCCTTAAATATAAAGAAATTTTCGTAAATTTCTTTATATTATGAAGGGTTAAATTCGATTAAATTGTGCTCTCCGGATATCTAATGCGCTCGGCCATTTTGACTGATTCATTGCGGTTGACACGGCAGTCGTGTCATGGTTATTTTTAACGTATGCCATATGAGACGGTAGTCCCGTCATGTTAAAATTTTATATCTCCCTGAAATTGAATTTTAAAAGGTCTACCCTGAACAACACCTTAATAATTTCCACGTACATCAAACCTGTAGGCTTCGTTTCTGAATATTCTGTGAAATAGAAAAAATTAGGGGTTGTCATTCGTAATATTAACAAACGAAACAAAAACCAAAAATAACATTAATCGTTAATTTATTGATCTTCACGCCCGTTTCCGCAAACAGGTAGGCAGAGGTACAACCAGTCACAATGTGATTAATATTAACTGAAATTATTTGGTTTTGTAGTTAATTAAACACCCTAATTTGATGTACTTATTTCCTAATTTTTATTTTACAAAAGGTTTGCAACATCTGAATTAAAATGGTACTAATCTTCCATTTTCAGGAAAACAATAAACCTACTCAAAAAAACGTTATCGTTTACACCCGTGGTTTGATTTCAACTGAATGAATCAAATCTATAGGTACGGCAGCCGTGTCACAAAATATTTGTACGTCGCCACTACTGCAAGATTTGAAAAATATGCGCCACAAAGAATCGGTTAAGAATTTTTAAGCATAAGGTATACTCGGTACTCTGATAAAACCGGTTTGGAAAACTATATATGTTGGTATATTTTATGTACAAGGCTGTAGAGTTCCGCAATGACTCGCCCGGGTATATGGTACCACCGTCTTATATATTCGTGCCGCAATAGCTCCAATGCTTGTCATTGTCGCGTTCCGGTTTGGAGGATAAGGTGGCTGGTAAACTATGGAAATGACATTAAGAAAACATTGATGTTTATAGGCCATGATTGTCTCTTTCCACCAGGAGCCACCTGCATGTTTGCTATTGTTTGACGTATTCGTTGCGAATCGTTTTGCCTCTTACGAAATACCTGCAGAACGGCAGATTCTTCAAGGAGTCCAGACCAACACGAGGGTAAGTGCAATTTATGGCACTTTTATTCAGTGGCGGATTTGCCCTTGATGCCGCCCTAGGCCCCAACTGATATGCCGCTTGTTTTGCTGTGTCTGGAAGTGGTTGAATATTTTTATATTATAAGCTAGCAATCAAGCGGATGGGTCTCCTGATGAAGAGTCAACCATCGCCTATAGACACCAAAGATGTTAATGGTGAGTTGCAATCTTGTGGCGAGGTCTAATGTTACATACATAAGTTTATCGGCTACCTTACCCTCCAAACCGGAACTGATGCTATCGCGGCACTGCCGTGATAAGCAGTAAGGCGGTGGTACCAGACCCGGCGAAACAATGCAAACTCTACCACCTAGTAGCCACGATGGTAGTGACTCCCATAGCTATTCGGTCGTCTTTTACGACCTGCCTGGCAGAACGGTAGTAGGCCTATTCTACAGACTTGACTGGTGAGTTACCTTCAATATTTAAGGACGTGCTATTTGGCGATCATATATGATGAGAAAAAATAACATTAAAAATAAATATTAAAATACTTCTTAGTAACTTTAGTAAACAGTTACACCGAGAATCCTATATTTACCGCGCCATAGTTAGACACCGTCGCGTAGCGCGCTATCAAAATAGAATAGCGAGGGGTGGCGGTGACGTGTCCTTGATGTCGACTAGCGCGTACTAGAGAGAGTACAATATTCACATTTCACTTATTTTTAGAGAAATATTGGTCAAAAATTAAGCCCCTTTTATTATTTCATTTTAACGAGAATCGAGTACCGAGTACTCTTCAAAAGTATCGAAGGTAACTCATCAGTCAGTCTGTATTTGTAAATTATGTCCCTTAAGCCCAGGCCTATGGGTAAATATTATTGTATAAAAAAACCACAATCTGTTCACCTTAGTATTGCACAGGTTTAGTCCGATACTTACGCGAGGCGACTACCGCCTCTAAGATACACGACGTGGTGAAGTTCTTTTCCCTCCTTAAATAATCCTTATTTTTAATAACTTAAATGTTTAAGTTATAATAAATTAAGTGTTAATGTTTAAAAAAGAAACAAGTCTTTTTTTAAATATAATTTTTATTTAATACGATTGACATTACAATCATAAGGCATCGACCAGCGATTGACCATACCACGAATTCAACAATACAAGTAACTAGTAAAATTGAACATATTACGACGAATCTCAATTCTATTACATACATTTCATTACATCTTTGGTACACCAAGACCCGAGTGCTTGTAATATCGTCTATATATATATATATATATATATATATATATATATATATATATATATATATATATATATATATATATATATATATATATATATATAAAAGAAAGTCGTGTTAGTTACTCCACTTATAACTCAAGAACGGCTGAACCGATTTAGCTGAAAATTGGCAGGGAGGTAGTTTAGAGCCAGGAGGACATAGGATATTTTAGAATTTTTTCCACGCGAACGAAGTCGCGGGCACAGCTAGTTTTGTATAATTTGTACCGAGTACGTTACATACATATGTACACTGGCGTAAACATCGAATAATCGGATATTAACCGGATTATAAATTAGAGTGACTTGACCCGCCTATTGTCTTAGCCTTACGTGTAGGTTAAGGTATATATTAATAATTAAATAAATTGGATTTTATATTTCATTCGATGAGTGAGTGCGATTTCATGAAACACTTCATAATTAAAACCATTGCAAGATTTAAAATAACTGACGAAATGGGTATTTACTCGAGCGTCGTGAGGACCTATTGGGTTTTGTACATTAAATGATAAGAAAATAAAAAGTTATATAATGTTTTTCATTTCAATGGTGGGGAAAAATCTACAGATAAAAAAGTGAAAAAAAAAGTGACATGGAAAGCCTGAAGCGCGTCAGATTAGGGTACGGTGGGTTAATTGCCAGCTTGCCAGCCAAATTTAGAATCTACTATAATCAATTGCAAATGTTACTAAATCACTTTAAAACATATTTAGTGGTAGTCTGACTCGCTCACGGAGTGAAGATCACTTCGAATCATACTTTATTAAAACACATAAATATTGCGAAAATTAACATAGAGTAAAAAATTTGAGAAAATACATTCAATATATATAAAGAAGCCATATTTTTTTTTATATCATAAGATAGCAAACAAGCAGATGGGTCCCCTGATGGAAAGAGTCAACCATCGACTATAGACACCAAAGGTGTTAATGGTGCGTTGCTATCTTGTGGCGAGGTCTAATGCCACATGCATAAGTTTACCGGCTACCTTACCCTCCAAACCAAAACACGACAGCGATAAGCACTGACGCTATTGCGGCAGGAATAGGTAAGGCGGTGGTACCAGACCCGGGCGAGCCAATGCAGAACTCTACCACCTATGCGATGGCAGAACGGCGGTTAGCCTATTCTTCAAAGGAGGCCGGGATTTTATTTCTTATTTATATTAAACATAACTTGGAATTCTCTTAAAGTGTGTTGTGAATATTTCAATTGTTATGACTCTGTGGATACCTACCGCTCCGTGAGAGACAAACGGACACACAACAGAACATAATATTTTGAGAGGACCTTAAAAAATATAGTTCTGAAATATTAAATTGTTTAACATAGTAGTAACCTAAACTAAGGCACTCAGACCACCAAAACACTCTAATCAAAATTAAGGCTCTTTAATGTTGCACGTACTTAATTCAACTTTAGAAATAATAAATAGAAATTCTTCCGTAGGCACCGCTCAGAATACTTTAAACCAAATGGTAATTTTGATTTTAATGCATTTCAACGTCATAAAACCCGCACTTAGGCTATACTTTTCTGTGACGTAAATAGTCTTTTTTACGCCAAAAAGCGTGTTTAAAGTGCAAGTTCTTGTCACTCATACACACACACACACTGTAAAATAATATACGATACGTCTGGTTGAAGTTGTCTACTATCGCACGGCGTGAAGTTAGCGCCCCAGCGCAGGGAGGTGAACTTAAGTCACAAGTATTGAAATGGACTATTAATCACTCGGATCTTGATAACATACAATGATTTATTATTACTATATTTTAATTACTTACACTGAGAAATACACATACAGTGCAAGCACATGAATTCATCACATCCCTATCCTCTATAGAAATAATAAATCATTGATTGACATACAATTACAAATGTTAACACCATATACATATACTTAGAGCCTTATTTTGCATTCAACCAATTTTTGTCCTTTTCTTAATAGGTGAATTTGAAAAAGACAACACCACTATTAGTTAACAGATATAAGAAATACACAACGGTTTGTTATAAACTACAAATAATGTGCCTTTACATCTTACACTAATACATACAACGTAAGTGAAATAAAATTTATATAGAAGTAACGAAATTACATAATATTTTTAACCATGCACAAAAGTCATTATATAGTCTGTATTTATACATAACTGAGCGACGATCTAATACGGAACGCTTTAAAAGCTCGTACGCAAATCAAAATACAATGCGTTTACGATTACTGGGCTTAATAATAGACTACAACGATTATTATTGTAACATACGATTATCGATAAAAGTTAATATAATTTTATTGGAATAATCAAAATAAAGTAATATTTTTATTCACTCGTATCCCATATTTTATTTTATAAAATATTTAAATCTGTTCAACAATCATATGCTTTGTATTTAGAAAAAAAGTTTCGACATTGGATGGATTTGAACAAGCGCTTTTCGCCTCTAGAGCAGACGACGTTCTTAACACTGATTTAGGATCAGCTCACATTGACGTAGTGTCGACGTGGAGCGGCGTGTCGTGTTTTTAAACTTTAAAGTATATTCACCTCTACATATTTCCATTACGTAACGTAGTAGTGTTCTAAACATACAAAAATGCGTGAGTTCGCGACTCGACGAGCGAATTCGCGCGTCAATGCTTTGTTGTAATAGGGCGAATTGCATAAAACTAATTTGAATGTTACCATTAGGTAACATTCAAAAATACCTAATGGTTTTTCCATTAGAAAATAGAGATGAAAATATTTTAAAGTTTAAAAAGCATCACGTATCGCTTCGCTTCGACTCTGCGTTAATGTGAGCTGACCCTTAACGGCAAGACCGTTGTTTACGCGGTATCTTTTATTTTTAAAGATATATCTACACAATACTACACTATTACCGAAAAAATGCACATCAATTTGGCAGATCTAACACGGGGAAAACGGATTCCAACGACGAACCTGATTCTCAAAATAAAAAAAAAAAATTAAGTTTATAAACTGAGTATTTAAATGTTACGAGTAATTAATTATAATTTACAAATTCCATTTTCTGTCGCTCAGTGATGTATTAGCAATTTCACAATTAAGCTCATATGTTAAAGCCGAAATGGCTACTATTAGAGCAACACTACATGACGGCGTGTCGCTGCCGCAGCTGCGGTATCAAACTCCACGACACAAAATATATTTGTAACAGTTTTTCGCAACGAAATCATACCTTTGTAATCATAATAAATATTACGTCGGTTTCGTTGGAGGATTGAGTGAGCTAAATGTAAATGTAAGGTCTTTCACAAAGTTGACCATTGTTCACCGGTGTGTCGATTACGGTTATATTCCGCCCTTATCTCGTTTCTAAAACCCAACGACTTTCGTTTTTAACGTGTGACAACTAGACAACAGTATTACTTAGGTACTCTTTGTCCCACACAGCGTATTGATGCTTCACCATCATTTAGACTCCAATTCATTAGTAAGATTTTTTCTAATCGATTATTTTTCAGTTAAAAATCGATTCAGTAAACAAATTCGTTAAATGACTAGCTAAACCCAATCACCACTACACAAGCCATGAGACATTTTAATTATTAAAATTCCTTAAATGTTTTATTTAAATAAGGACTAATATCAAAAACTATTCTTAAAAAGTAAAAAAGTATCTTCACGCCCGTATCCGTGAAAAGGAAGGCAGAGGTATTAGCCGAAGATATAGTGTATTTTGGGACATAAAAAGCAACTTTTTACCAAATTTTGTAGAAAAAATCTATTTTCGTAGGAAAAAATAAAAAAAAAAAGTCAGTTTTTTTGAATTTTCACATAATATTGAGGGTTATGTGAAAAAAGGGCAAATACAAAAGTTATACAACTTCTTTTTGCCGAAAACTTTTTTTGATAGAACTCGTAGTTTTGCCGGAAATCTAGATAAACCGTTTTACCACTCCCCCCTCCCCCTTCCCGAACTCAAATCGCCCGTAATTTATTTTTCCCCTTATTTTGACAATATTTTCTTCCATTTCCAAGGGGTATCATCCTGTCCTAAATTGTTGTTACGAATAATCTAGAAGCGTGTAGAGTTGGAGCGCGCGCGCGCTAACTATCTAGAAATAAAAGAAAGAGATAGCTACTCCTATTGACAAACAAATAGTTGACCTGGGCTATGCCATAATGGACTTTGTGCGATATGGCATAAGGTTGAAAGTAGCGTGTACTAGGATTTATGACTCATAACATGTTAACGATAAGAAGTGATTCATTGTTTCCCGATACATTTAGATTTTTCTGGATCCAGCTAGGAGTTTCCCCTGCCTATAAATACAGAGATGTTGACAAACACAAGGCAGTTTTTATCAAGCGATCGAGAGCGATACATCAAGTGACTATTCCGAAGCGAGAAGTGTTTTATTGTGTAGTGTTCTAAGTTCAGTGATAGTATAGCGAGTGACTGGGGTGTAAAGTGTATTTTAGTATTACGTTGTGTTGTGTTGTGTAAATACACGGATTTAATATAAGTGGTGTTTTCTTACAAGTACGTAACATTATTTTGTCTCATAAATTATCAGCTCTAGTCTATGTATATATTTTATATGCCGCGATAACGCACCGCCATGTTGTGTATGCTCCATATATCTATTGGTTTTAGCACCGTCCAAACTGGCGCAAACATGTGACAGCAAACCGTCATCGACGGCCGACGCATTCCCTCACAGACAAGTTTGGCAGCGGTATTGCGTAGGTTTGTCTGGAGCCTTAAATTACGTTGTCTTATTCATTAACAACAAAAACGAGTAAAGGAATAATATCGATGCCTTTTAATATCCAGCATTGCAATTTGCTACCAAGATAATTTTTTTCACACAAATAACGTGGACCCTAATGTTATTCTTCTAATAATTCTAATAAACAATGTTGGTCATTAAAAAGACGTACATATATATACTTTAATACAGGAATAATATCCCAAAAACAAACTTTCCTTATAATACGTGCAAAATTTTAATTTTTTTGGAGCGAAGTTTCTATATAGATAATAATTATTTTTACGTTTTTGTAGGTTAATGGGACTCTACAGTCCGTCAATCCTACATTTTATTAGCTTACGATACCAACCCATGATTTTATAGGCATTTCGGATTAACTGCAACCGGACATTGTAATAAAAAAACACATTACTTCAAAATCATACCGTAGTATCAAGAATGCCATTAATATACTAAGCAACATAATCTAATTCTGATTGCGTGCAAAGCGAAACAATTTAAGAAACGCCTTGCTTCGTCTAATTCCCCTGATCTTTGAGAGAGCATTCATTATTTAATCGCTTTTGCTTTAATTCTTACTTAAAAGCAAAAATAATTTTGATCTGCGTTCTCAATTATGAAATAAAACTAAATTTTGTTTAGTTTTTTGATAGAAAATTTGATTCTTGACTAAAAAAAATTAAGTGCATAAGAAAATATCATTTATTTGTTTCAAAAATCTCTTTTGTAGTGTAAAAAGAAAATTGCATTTTGTTTTCATTTTTCTGAACCTTATACAACTAATAAAAGTCGTCATCTATGCTGGACTTTTGATTTTACTCCACAACGAGTGTTTTTGAATTATAATGGCTGTTTATTCCTATGGTAACATTAACGTTATTTGTAACTACTTAGAAGAAATGTTATACATCTGGCAACACTAGAGTATACACTTAAATCTAGAATGCCTAAATATCAACATATAATTAGGAATTAATACTAGGATGAGCATTATAGGAATGTGTCTTAAAGTTATTGGCTTTTTCTTTTTAAGATGTGAAAATGTAATAATATCTCTTTTAACTATTTAAAGCTTCAGCCAAATAGGCGCGATCACGCCAGCGTGAACACCCCTTGACATTCGCGTGTGCAATGAAAACACGGCAAGTTTTTTCGCGTCCGTTTGGCCAAACCCTTAAATTTGATGTTTAATATCTAAATATATTTTTTTTATCGAGAGCTATCAAATAAATATACAAAACTTTATACAGATAATCATATTATTATTAGATTTGAGTAGATATGACATGTGACGTATTAAACTGTTAGCGAATATTTATTGCAGTTTTTTCAATCAAAACCAACTCTGCGTTTAAAGAGTAAATTTTGCTTGAATGCATCTCGGTGAACTCTTGCCAATATATTGGAAGAGATTATATTTCTAAAATGAACGGAACCATCAACTTATTTGCACTCCTATTTGTGATAAATCATTTCATTTTATCCTTACTATTTAAGTTATGAAACTAGTGACTTGAGCGCGATGAAACTACGTCTCGTACGAGAGCTATAACTGAAAAGAAAGTGTAAGGCGTGTTTACGACCGCTTATTATATTGATAATATACTAAATTTTGGCATTTACATGCAGGCATTTTATATATCGCCGAGCGACAGACGAACCTAGACAAATAACCTACATATTTTTACATTTTAATGAACGCGAGACACGCGTAGGAGAGTGGGCTTTACAAATATAAACAAATAGTTTTTTTTAGATTATCGAATATTCACAATTTTTTCTAGTTAACATTAAGCTAGAGTATATGTTTAAATAATATAAAAAGACAAACAAAAATAATGAATATCGCTAGTAAATAAGAAATTGACATCAGCAGAATGCTTTCCACTTCATATATTTAGTAATGTTTGACAATCGTTATACAATAATTAAAAATATTTTCACAACAAACGTAAACGTAATCTAAAATGACATTTAAACATTTACTTTAATACTAAATAAATGTTCTAATTAATCCATCAATTGATTTCGCAAGAGGAAATCCGAAATAAGCTTAGAACAAATAAAGAGAGCCAAGAACATTTCGACGTTACCTCATTATCTTTTAGTCCTTCGTTATTTTGTATAGAATAATTTACAACGCCTTCAAGTTGTCACAAAAACATTTCCCACACAAATTGACAGCGAAATACCAAGGAAAAATACATAAATTATATAAATACATTTAATTTGTCGACTGAGTACATTAATTTTTTCGAATATGTGTATGTATGAATAAATTTCGAATGTATTTAATATGCTGTCAAATGTAATCTTTATTATATTTTTATATTTAGCGTCAAATAACTATAATAACTTATATGCAAAGTTACGCCTTAACGTAAGCTCACATATTCAGAAATTTGAATATACTCGGTCTGACGAATTGAATTTACTATGGTAGTTAAGCGTCGTGACCGGCCTATAGTCTATACAATTTAACTATTTAGCCTAGAGACACGCTAGTGAAACTAAATTGGTAGTAGCTTGTGGCGCCGCTGGTCCGTACCGCTGAAGGGTCATAATGATAGAACCAGCGGGCCAGCTTCTTGTCAGTATGACGTCATAACTGTGGAGGTTGACGTTACACAAGGACAAGTAAGGGGAAAAGGAAGATCTTCCCAGCCAGGCAAGGTGTACTGCCTGGGGACCGAGAAGAGTTCAAACTTGTACATAGCTTGTACAAGATAAATAATTGTGATATCGCGATTCAGGATTTTATTTTTGAATTTCATTTTTTTCTATTTTTTATTATTTTTTCTTGTAGCGTTTGTAGATTGCTTGAACCGCTACAAGCTGCATTTTAAAATTTTTATTATAAAATTATCGATTTCTATCTCTTTTCAATCTGACAGCTATCTGCTTTTTTAGTATCTTATACTAAAAGAGTGCTTCAACAATTTTATCATTATCTTTGTTATTTAGTCTGTAATACAGGTAAGTACGTCATATAGAAAGTCATTTTGCATAACTATAAACGTTTTCTCTCATTATTATATTATAATATTTAGTTATTCAATTATTTCACTACTTGAACGAGCACTTAGTGTGATATTGCATGGTTACTTTATAAAAATATTGCATTATAATTAGTAATAGTTTACTATTTATTAGCTAACGCGACTATGGGAACCACTCACAAGAACTTAATTGACAGCACTATTTGGTATACTACAATAATATTATATACTCTGTTCTTAACAACTGACAAGCAGATTTGTTAGAAATGCTACTACTGATGATTTTATGTATCGACAACCTTTTTAAGGTTACTGACATTATAAGAAATAAAACTGGCCCAGAAACCAAACTGGGTGATCATATATCAACACAGCGTTCAGTACGTCTAACCAAAGATATCCACCAGAAAAGAACGTTAGACGTACTGAACGTTGTGTTAAAATATGTTCAACTATTTTGGAATGACCTTATATATTAATAATGATAATAAATAAATAAATATTCACGGGACAAATGACATTTACTGATCTAAACCCAAAGTAAGCAAATTATTTGCTTGTGTTATAGGTGTTAGTCAACAATACTAATACATAGAAAATCATATATCAATTACACTTTCATTGTTTCATACTATGAACATAATATCATTGTCACTGACGGACATATCCGCACCGCAGGTTCATCGCCTATAAAAACTTCTTCGCGTATATTTTATAAATTGGTCGACTATTACATATAAACTTGTAAAGTAAATAAATAAATATTCACGGGATAAACTACACTTACTGATCTAACCCCAAAGTAAGCAAATTATTTGCTTGTGTTATGGGTGTTTGTCAACGATACTAATAATACATAGAAATAGAAATACATAGGTATATAAATACTGGAATATATTTAATAAACACCCAAACCTAAGAAATGCAAACATTTATGCTCATCACACAAATGCTTGTCCCTGTCGGGGATCGAACCCGAGCCCCGTTGATTGCGTAGTCAGGGTCGCTAACCACTCGACCAACGGGGCGTTCATCTACGACACGACAATAACTTAAAATGACTTGAACATTGACCATATTTCGGTCGTAAAATCCAAACCTTACTAATCATGTCAAAATAAATCTTTCACATGAAAGTTTAAGAAAAAGTGCGATACGTATATACCTACATAATTGTGTTATTTATTATAGACGACATTAAGGCTTTTTATCAAAGACGTAGTCTCAACATTTTTATTGTAATATTAAGGTTTTTATGAAAATCCTCAATATTTACAATATAACATTTCATGTCCTAACAGTCAGGCTTTTCCAAACTATGTCGTATATATATTTTTTATTTTTAGGTAAAAAATATTAATTATATTTGGAGGTTTTTGATAATTTATTACTAGGCAACTGGTAGGCTATTTTAAGTAAGAGGCAGGAGGGAGTCGCAAAAAATGGCAAATTTCCAAGGTCGTCGCAGTAAAAGTAAGTTTAGGGAAGCCCCGCGACCTTACTGATAAAAAATATAACTTTAAATGTGGACAGTACGTGACTTATTTATACGTATACGCAAATAAAAAAAATATTAATGGCCAATTTCACTAACATTGTCTTAGGACGATCCTAAATCGTATACTAACACTTTTTCTCTTAAATGAAAAGAATGTGACAGCATACTATTAAGAATTGTCCTAAGCTAGACAATATTAGTGCAACTGACCATAACTATTTTTAAATTAAGTAAATTATTTATAAGTCATTAATTTTTTACACTTTCCATCCTCGGCCCTTGGTGAAAATAATGGAAATTCACCAAATGTTAATGACGTTTAAAGACCATATACCTATTAAGGTTAACATAATTAATAACAACTGTACTTTTTATTATACAGATACAAATGTTTTGTATAATAGTCAAAAAGATTCGTCTTTACAAGCATCATCAGTAAATAACACCGCTGCCCTAGTTCAATAGTAAGACATCCTGAAAATTTCAGAAAATGAGATAAGTATTGATTCATGTAAAAAATCCAGTTTTATCTAGTTAATGAGATATCTTGAAAATTCAAACTAAATACCTAATTTAAACGACTCATTAGAATATTTTTATGTATTTTTTTTACCCAGCAATGAACAACATTCAGACAGAAAAACTCAAAATATACTTTGACTTAAAAAATGTCTTACTATTGAACTGAGCAGCGATTTACTTTATTATCTACAGAAACAGACGAAATATTTGTTTGTATGTTTTGTAATGGATAAATTAAAATAAACTACACGACCAAATTTAAAAATTATTTTACCTACGAATAGCTACATAAATCCGGAGTATTTTGCCTAACTAAGGAAGTGATGCTTTTGGGATTGCGCAAACGAAGTCACGGGCAGCAGTCAGTAATACAATAAAAGTATGTATACAGTGAAATAAAAGTACAAGCACACTAATAATAGGTAACTTTTCGTTAACAATTTTGACGTGATAACGTCTTATAATTCGCTGAACGGCTGCACGCACGAAAAAGCATGACTCATTACCACGTTCCACCCGAGCTGAGAGTGCAAGCGAGAGCGTGGAACATGCGATAGAGGCACGATCTTGTCTTCTAATGACGTTTTCCCGTAAAATCATTGCCCGTGAACCGACTTTCCAGACAACATTTTTTTTCAAACATTTTTTTAATCTTTTTAAACATTAATCGGTTTTACTAATTAATATGCTTGTGTCATTTCATTCTTTCTGTTGATTCGGTTCCCAAAAAATCCGGCAAACCAACGACACCCAAGGACTCGTATTTATATTTTCTCACAACATCATTCTCTTAAGACCTACCCTAATATACCTTTACTTCTCATAATCTGGCACCAGTTGAACACTATCCTCGTCCCGTCTGCCTGCATGTGGTCTCCGCAAGGGTCTCGGTTGCAAGATTGAGAACCTGTCATTTTGTTGAGCGCTAGGCTTTTTACTGAGCGCCGTGCGAAGGTGACTTTCACCTGTAATATTAAACACTTGAATTAGTTTTGCTATTCATGTACTGATTTAGTGGCGAGAGGGGGTTAGAGGTGACCCGAGGTGAAGTAGATACATTAAACTAATCATACGAACGTCTTAGTTCATACTTTATAAAAGACTAAAAAAATCAAATCGATTTCAAATATTAGTTGATATTTGAAATCGATTTGATTTTAATTCTCATATCTCAAAAACACCTGAACCGATTTTGACGAAACTGGGATTGCCTCCTAAATTGGAACATTCCCGATTTAAATCAAAAAGAATTATCTCGATATGACTTTTAGTTGCCAAGAAATTCGTAGACAAATATACAAACACGAAATTTAGTACACGTACTTGGAGTCCTAAATATAATATCATATATTACCCATTTCCAACAATGTTACATAATAATAAAATACATGTCAACCTGATAACCTCCATTTCTTCGTTAGTTGGTCCAATACGTGGATCAACTTTATTGTAACAACATACATATGTGACAATAACATCTTTGGCGTACATAGGCGGTGTTTTTATTTTATTTTAAATAGAATTAAGTAGGCCGTCTTGGTAGGCTCTCAATCTCTGAATTAACGTGGTGCAATAGCAATCAGGCTTAAGAGCCTGACAAGACCTAATTTGTTGAAATTGATATTATTTAAGCAGTTCTTTAAGAAAAACTATTTGTTATAGCACATCCAAAAAAATATATGTTAATATTCATCATAGTCAAAGACCGTAGCCGGACTCGATACATGATTGAACAAAGTTGGGTCAATAGAAAATAATTGCGGAGATTGATCTAAAATCATCATTAAACGGTTCTATATCTTTATTTTTTTTGACGTATAGGTTTGCAATTAAAAACATGAAGTCATCATATTCATACCTAAACCGCTAGCGAATCATATTTGACAAATAATCTACACATTTTTTTATTTCCATGGAACACAGAAAACAAGTGGAAGTGAGAAGTACAAACATTTGTATCAGGACCGCGGTCGCCAAACTCACACATAAAATAAGCATTATTGCATATAAACTACTAATGCAAACATTGCTTCATTAAATCAGGAATTTTATTAAAATAAAATGAAAACTGTACTTTCGGATGATATGAAATATCTTCATTTTTAATCATCTGTATTCTACTATCATTTCTGCATTCAAGGATGGCACAATACGGCATAATTCAGTGTGTAAAAGATTTTCGCACGACGACTATCTCCTAAAGATATGTTAAATATCACTAAGGCAATTTAGAGTAACAGCGCATAATAGTGGTGCACGCGGCACGCCCACTCTTCACCTCCACTTGTTTTCTTTGTTTCATGTTTATTTCAATATTTATTCATTATAAGACCTGGCCGCCCAGTTACACTGATACTGGGCTCTCGTTTACTCCGACAGAAATAGAGTGCGCGTTTTTGGTGTTGACAGCGTCTTAACCTGATTGTAAAGTTTCATTTCGTAGCACTAAAACTTTTTGCTGTCTCCTACTATTAATCAGAAGTATATAGGAGTGCGCAAATACTAGATGTATTTGCGCACTCCTATATACTTCTGATTAATAGCGTTACCGGTTCCAAGAGAGTTAAGCTTTTCTCCAGGGTACCCTGAGCTCAATAGTGGTTACAGGAGGAGTTGCCGCTGAGGATTTGGTTCACAAAAATTACTGTGCTTGAAATTACACCCTCCCGTTAATAAATGTGTGCCTTAAAAAGGCGGCGGTTGCCTATTTCCACCAGGATAGTCAGGTAATTGTTTGGTAAGATATAAAAATATGCAAAAAAAAAAACCGCGTGTCCCGCTCAATGCAACGAATGCCTTATACACCTATCAGTTAGCATTAATCAGTAAACTTACAAGGTTTAATACATATTATAAGGTAAATAATAAAGAATTTCATTATTTTCGGCATTAGAAATATCCCATTTCGCTTTTTATCACTTTGAATCATAAAATCAACACGCTATTGAAATTTCAGCCTGAATCATATACTCTATAATATTTAAAGAAAATGTATCAAATTTTCGGTAAAATTTTATTAGCAGTTTTATTATCACTTATATAACCCTAGTTTTATTTCGACGATACTTAAGTTTCAAAACATTCATGCCTTTCATTCATTATGGCGATGCTATAAACTGTACAATCTTGGAGCATACTTCAAAAACAGTTAGACATGCAATCCCTTGATCCACTTCGACAGTAGTAACATAAAATCTTTAAATTTTTTTTTAGGGCAGCTCATGTATGTTAATTTTTTTTTATTCTCGTGTTACTTTTGCGTGTACCCCGTAGTGTAGGATTTTAAAAAAATATTGTAGGTTGGTGAAAACAACTTTTCGATTAAGGGACTCGTTTATGAAATACTAAGCTAAAAAGTGTTTTTTCTTAGAGTCAAGTGTCCCCCCCCCCCCCTGCCAGCTAAGCAGTTGGTTATGCGAGTAAGAAAAAAATCACGGTAGTAGTAAATATAATAAAATTAAAAGAAAAAATATCACGGCATTAGGCTTTTTTTATAGATGAGGCACGGCATTTGACCGCCCCGTTGGTTTTCGTACGTTTTAATATGAAACGAAAATTATTATCACGCTATCACTTACAAGGGAGGAGCAGTGCGGAGTAAACGAAGTCCGCGCGGACGAAGTCGCAGGTAACAGCTAGTTGAAAAATAAAATCTTGAAGTGGATATGAGATTCACTACTTTCGTGGCTACTAGGTGGTAGAATTTTGCATTGTCTCGCCCGGGTCTGTATGCCGCAATAGCGTCAGTACTGATCACTGTCGTGTTCCGGTTTGGAGGGTAAGGTAGCCGGTAAACTTATGCATGTGGCATTAGACCTCGCCACAAGATAGCAACGAACCATTAACATCTTTGGTGTCTATAGGCGATGGTTGACTCTTTCCACCAGGTGACCCATCTGCTTGTTTGCTATTTTACCTATACAAATAAATAAAATTGGAGTGTATGTTTGTAATATTAAAATAACCGCTTTTTACATATAACAAAATATATTTTTTTACTATTTTTGTCTGTCTGATTGTTCCGGCTAATCTCTGCAACGGCTGGATCGATTTCGACGGGACTTTCACGGGCAGCTGATGTGATAGGGAGTAACTTAGGCTACTTTTTTTCGAAATTTTTCCACGCGGACGAAGTCGCGAGCGCAGCTAGTCATATACAAAAAAAATAGGAGAGGCAATGCCAGCCTATACCGCTAATAGCCGCGATTCACTCGATAACAATCGCTGCTACACTCACTCTTATTTGCTTCCCCTTCATAAGAAACTGGTCGTGAAGATATGTGTATATATGTGTGTAGAGAAAACTAATCAACCTCAAGTTATGCACATAAATATCAATGGTAATGATGAAAAGTGAGTTCAATTTATTATCGCTCCAAGTCAACCATGGCTAGGGTAACCAGACGTCTAGCCTTTTTCAATTAAAATATAAATATATTACGATCGCCTCTGTGGTCTAGTGGTCCGATGTTGGTGTTGCTGTTGGCCACGTGAGGTCGCGGGTTCGATTTCCGGATCAGGTAATTCAATTTTTTTTTGTTTCAGTTTTCTGATAAAAACGTTACCCAGAATTGGATAAGTGCCGGTTGGCGATAGGCTTGCCACCTATTACATTGTGGAACTAAGTATCTTCGGCTAATCGTGGATGCACTGATTGTACCTCTGCCTACCTCTTCCGGGATACGGGCGTGAAGATACTTTTTTTTATTATATTATACTTATTGTTATTAGCAGTTCAAATTTTCGTCGCAACTTATGGCTATAATGTTTACATTAACATGACAAATAACCGTTAAAACTGTTTATAGTGAAATTAATTTATACAGAAAATAGTAATAGTACAGAAAATAAATGTATTACATTTATTTAAATTTGAGAATTATCTATAAATATTCAATTTATTATATGTTTATATATATATATATATATATATATATATATATACTAGCTGACCCGGCAAACGTTGTTTTGCCATATAAATTATTTAATAAAAAAATAAGGGTTGGTGATAGAAGGGTAAAAATGTAGAGTTATATGTATTTTTTAATGCTGAATCATAAAAAAATAAAAAAAAAAAAAATTGTCCATAAAGTAAAAAAAAAAATTTTAGGGGTGGACAACCCTTAACATTTAGGGGGATGAAAAATAGATGTTGGCCGATTCTCAGACCCACTGAATATGCATACGAAATTTCATAAAAATCGGTCAAGCCGTTCGGAGGAGTATCGAGACTAACATTGTGACACGAGAATTTTATATATATAGAGAAGATATATATATATATATATATATATATATATATATATATATATATATATATATATATATATATATATATATATATAATTATTGTATGTACATCTATCAATTTTGACCATTACTATCCCCAGATGAAATTACATCTGATGTGGCATATGCGGCTGCGAGCCTGTGCATATACAAAGAATTGGGCAGTAATACATAGCGAATGATGTAATGGACATCTTATATCTTTGTATATGTGTAGTGAATTATATGGTACAAAAAGATACATAGCGTTACGTTAGATTAGTTATCAAATTAAATACTATTTTATGCTCAATCATATGACCGGTACATATACCCAAATATTATTACCAGAATAATAATAAAAATAAATACTATGGGACGAAATACACGAAATGATGTAATCCCCAAGTATATATGTAGGTGCTCGTCAAAGATTTAACCACGTAAGAATACATATATAAATATTGAATATATTTAATAAACATTTAGACCCGGAAATACAAATATCTATGCTCACACAAACTCTTGCTTGTGAATCAATCCTAAGTCCCATCAACTGCATAGTCAGGGTTGCTATCCACTTGATCAACGGGACGGCCAAGACAATACACAAGTATTAAAACGTATCAACAATATTTATGGTATCTATAAAACGGTTATATCTATCTAATCAAAATAGTTATCTACCTGTGTGTTATCCCGTACTGTAAAAAAATACTAAAACCATGACCACCCCATTCCTACCGTAGCATTAGATGTTATCATGGTATTTTAAACTCAATTAGCATACCTGGTAAAGATAAGGGCCGCCCGCACAAGGTCAGGTCATGTGACCTCGGCGATACAGATCTGGACGACCTGGGCCGCCCCGGCGTATTACGTGATTCGTCCGCTTTTGTACCACGTCGCGGTGATTTTACACCGAACAAATCCTATAAATGAAATGTTATTAGGTATATCTTTTATCAAATGACAATTTTAATGGCACAAAACACATAATTTGTCAAACAACTCTTATAAATTAAATGTTATTAGGTATATATTTATCAAATGATAATTTCAATAGCACCGAAAATATAATTTGTCTACAAAATAAAATGAATATCACGCCAGGTTCCTAGCGGGTTGAGCAAAACAGATCGAAATTTATCACTAGCTGCGTTCTGCAGTCCAATGCATAATTAGATTTTTTTTGAGAATTCTAAGGGACAATAAATTTTCCCGGGACAATGGTAGTCGGATAACTAGACAAATGGTAGACTACTTGTATACCAAATTTCATCAATTTTTTTTCCAAAAAATTTCCAAACTCATGAACATTAATAATGGCAGACACCTATAACACAAGCAAATAGTTTGCTTATTTTGGGGTTTTTAATCTTAGTTCGTGTAATTTGTCCACCGATATTATTATTAATAGGATTTCTGTTCACAACGATTAACTAGTTTGTTAGTTAGCAAGGTGGTTGAATATCTCGACCACCGCATATGCCTTGTTAACGACTGTCGCTTAATAATTCTTGCATGCTCGGGGTAGGCAGTTTTACATACAGAGATACAGTGCTTTTGATATATCACGATAATGCAGCTTGAAATATCCCGAAAGAAAAAACAGAATAACATTTTGTTGTTATCCGGGGATCCATCTTATATCCCATTCTTTCTATATGCATTATTCTATTTTTAAAGCAGTTAACTTCAGGACCAACGAACTTGTTCTGTTGAAAATCTTCGCTAAATTTATATGGTAATAGTCTAGTCTACTTATATTAAAAAATATGTCCTAAATCCTACAAGTTAATTATACCATAAAAACATATTAATGGCTATTCTAGTTCTTTTGATTAAGACATAAAGAGCAAACTGACATGTTTTTTTTTTTATATAGAGGAGGCAAACGAGCAGGAGGTGCACCCATGGACATCCACAATACCAGAATCTTGCTGTTGCGTTGCCGGCCTTTTAAGAATGAGTAAGCTCTTTTCTTGAAAGTCCCTAAGTCGCATCGTTCTGAAATATTTGCTGGTAATTGATTCCACAACAGAGTAGCGCGAGGTAAAAAGTGTTGAAAGAATCGCACAGTTGTGGATTTCCAAACATCAGGAGGGTGAGGGTGGAACTTCAAATTTTGACGCAATGTCTGATAATGGAATTCAGCAGGAATACAACAAACTCGTCGGAACACGGATAGAAGACGCAGAGTGAACCTACGAATCTGCGTAATGCCAAAGAGACCGTTTTTGAAATAGCCTGGTCGTTAACGATTCGAACAGCTCTATGTTGAATCCAGGAATCACTTTAAACCCCACAAGATTAGGTAATGTGTTATAAGTTACATGATATCTTACGTAGACGCTGTCGTCACACCTGAACAAATACTAATCGTATTAACATTTACAAACTACGCATTACACACCCCACGCAACAAACAAATGTAAAGGCAAGGAACAGAAACATTAATTTTAGAGCCAGCCTTAGCCATGGGCGTCACCATGGGCACAAAACAAATTGGTACAGCATTTACAATCTACATGAAAAGGGCACTCGAATAACGCACACATAGACACCTCTCACAGACGCGATATCTCGGAATAGTTGGGAATAGTGCAAGCTCGAGTACCATCAGTTTGGCGTTAGTTAACTTTCACAAGTAGATTTAAATATGATTTAGAACCACTCTCAAAATTAAAAATGCACAGTTCCGGCCCAAATATAATGTGTGTGCAAATATATACCAAATTATCAGATAAAATTAAATCCGAAGAAAATGATTGTATAATTAGAAAACTTTAAAAAAATTTGATAGAAAAATTTTACTACAAATTTAACGACTTCCTTAATGACAATCACATAAATAAATCTTTTATAACATGGATCGGTCCAGTCCTATATTGCAATGCTTTTATAGGGTGTATATATTCATTAGCTGTTAATTATTGTAACACCTAACATAATAATATTAATCGTAAGAAATAATGCAACTAGCGACTCGCTCCGACTTCGCACGGGTAATGTATACAGAAAAACTTAACAAATTATACACCTAAACTTTCCCCATGAATTCCATTGGCGAAAATCACGTGAAAATCCGTTCAGTGGTTTTTGAGTTTATCGCGAACAGACAGACGCGACGGGGGACTTCGATTTACAATATCTATACATATAATAAAATCGTAGGAAAGTCAAAACTGTACATTTAATATTTTTTTAAAAGAATACTTGGGGTGTGATCTACAATCGATATCGAAGCCAAAATTATAGTTTTTAGAATTTTTGTCTGTTTATCTGTTTGTCTGTATGTATGTCCGGGGTAAACTCAAAATGTAACGCATGGATTTACTTCAAATTTTGCATGAATATTATTAACAGGTCGGGTCAACATATAGGCTACATATTATCACGATATCACCTACGGGGAGCAGTAGTGCGGAGTAAACGAAGTCCACGCGGACGAAGTCGCTGGCAACAGCTAGTGTATAGATAAATGATTGAGTTTTGAGTATATGGTTACCTTATCTTCCAAACCTTACTAAAAAAGTGACGAGCACTGACGCTTTAGTGAAAAGGTTTTACCAAACTTGTGTGAGGCAATGTTTAGCCTTTTACGAACTGTTTAACAGGAAGGCAGATACCCTATTTTTTGAAGGGGGGACTAGCACGAAGATATATTACACAATTATTACACATACACATATACTCTTGCGATACGTTTTATTTTGAAAAAATAATTTTTTCACGGCCTGAAATCGATATTACAAAATAAATAAAATTAAACATTTTTTTTATTAAATCTATAAAACTGTATACTTTTGGGGTGACAAGTTTAAAGTGAAAAAAATCGAGGTATTCGAAAAAATCGCTTAATTATTATATTTTAATACAATACTCGTAGGTTAGTAATTACAAAATAAAATAATAAAGGGGGCAAGCACGAAGATATATTACACAATTACTATACATACACATTACACGTATACTCTTGCAATACGTATTTGTCTGTCATTTTGAAAAAAAAAAAATTTTTTTTTCGACCTAAAATCGACATTACAAAATAAATAAAATTAAAGGATTTTTTTATAAAATCTATAAAACTATACTTTTAGGTTATTGGATTGATTTGGGTTACATAAAAATTTGATCGAGATTTTCGAATTTAATCGATTAATTATTATATTTTAATAAAATAGGTTAGTAATCACAAAATCGTTTAGTTATTATAACATTGATTATTATATTCAATATTCAATGAATATAGTAATCAATCATAACACTGGTCAACAAAATTTTGTAACAAGAAAGGTGCTTACTAATTTTGAATTATCCACCTTCCCTCATTTTAAAACCATATTGATTTTGATTTTATTAGGTCCCATTTTCGTGTTATAGCTAACTACTCACAACGTTACTGTAAGCCATCTTTGAATTTTATTTTCATATTCGTAGTGTTAACTGTTTGGCAAACGTAGTTGTGTTAAGTGAAGAGATTTTTAAATAATTTCAAGAAAGTGTAAAATTTATCCTGATTAGTTATGTTACATTTATGATGACATTACTTTCAAAACTCAGCAAAGGAATTTGACGCCTTTTATAACTAAGTTACATAAACAGTATTTTGGTTTTGCCATCGGACAACAAGACAAAGTGTGGGTTCCACATATCTGGTATGTTACCTGTGTACTGGATGGGTCACTGGATAGGCAAAAATATCTCGATCTATGCCTTTTACAATTTCTATGATGTGGACGGAACCAACGAACCACTCATCCGATTGTTATTTTTATCTCACTGATAAAAATTTCCTAAACTAAGTTATACAAAAATTAAAATGACACATTCGTGGGTCCCCAAATAAGGCAATTAATGAAAGATGAAATATGTAAAGGAAAGGTTAGTGATTTGGAAAAATCGTCTTGGGAATCCCTCATGAAAGTTACTTTAAATTTTCTAGGAAATCACCTATCGAATGACTATAAAAGTAGTATCACGAAGCCGTAACGTACGTATAAAACTGGCTGTAATACATCGTTGAAAATACACTTCCTTTAATCGCATTTAGGCTTCCCAAAAATTTGGGCGCCGTCGGCGATGAACTCGGTGAAATATTCCACTAAAGACATTTCGACGACAATAGAAAAACGATACCAAAGCAAGTGGAGTCCACATATACTCGCGGATTACTGTTGGATATTACAACAAGACGTTTCTGAAGCAAAACATAGAAAAAAAATAATAAACTTATATTGATATCATAATTGCATTGTAAGGAAATAAATTCAATGTGATGATAAAACTGAATAATTAAAATATCTAATTACAAAAAAACTATTACTATCTGGAACATTCTGATTTCATTTCAATTATCCTTATCCTTGTTTTTAACTTATCAAAACCAAAAAAATCTTGTTACATACAAAAAGTGTTTTTTTGTTGACCAGTGTAATCAATCAATCATTACTTTTTCAGTAATGCACCAGATTAGGTTCCAAATTCTAGGAAATGTCGAATTTAGTACATGTTCGGTTTCAATATATACCAAAGCTCTACTCGTCGAGTTTCGACATCAGGTTTTAATCTACATTAATTCTGTGATATTTACACACTGTGCAAAAGCGCTACCATGCAAGACACTGAAGACGGCACAATAAATTACAATATTAGTAACCTTCTCCTGAGAATTGACCGAGAATGCGCTATATGAGACTGGGCTGTCTGCGCTGAAGTCAAAGGCACTTGCTGCGCGGAACGATAGCTCTTCATCCAAGCAGGAAGCATAAACAGTTTTATTAGTCGATTAAATGTAAATACTTGGTATGAGAGACCAGGTCTGTCCAAACCTTAATGTCCACATGCTGCGTATTCCTTTTATGTGGCCCAACACTCAATTATCATAAAATTAGTGGGTAATTAATAAAATGTAACTTAAATTCTCAAATTAGAACAGAAAATTATATTCTGGCACATAAGGCACATATGGGAGTAGTATAGCATGTTTGTTCGTTTGCGTCAGTCAGTGCTTATTTTGTCTTGACCTTCATTCGTTATATCAAGTGTTTCCACACTGTAGTCGATGGGAACATATGGCGAATCTACACCTTTACTATTAATAGTAATTATATAAAGTAACGGCCTTAAGGATATTACAGTTTTAGTTTTAAATACGCAGCTTAAAATTTTGCGGCCCGCCAGTTTGAACAGGACTGTAATATACATGATTACGAGATATTTTTTTTCATTGCATTTTAATTTTCATGGGTCGACTCGTTCGATTAATACGCAACTATTAGTAATGTAATGTAAGACGAAAGATTAAAGATTTTAAATTCAATTTAGGTTAGGTTTAATACAATAATTATATCTGTATTATGTTTTTTGTTTGTCTCAATTTGATTGGATTAAATTCGGTGTTCATAATTGCGCCCCAATTAATTTTATTTATTTCTTAATTATTGGATAGGTAACAAGCAATGATGGTGAGGCAACCATTGTCTGTCTGCACAATACACAAAGAAACACCAAAATGTCAAAGGTGCCATCTATGTGGAAAGAATAAAAGTCACATCTGTGTGTTTGCTATCTGATGATATAAAATTAATTTTATTAATTAATTTTAATTAAGTAACTGTTACTTAATTAAAAAGTGAACCTTTTTAATTAACAGTGATATAATTTTTATATACTGTCATAGAATACTAAGCAAGCTGAAAGAGAAATAATCTCCGTCTATAGACACCAAAGATATTAATGGTGTGTTGCTATTTGTGTGACGGGGTTGCAATGCCACATGCATACACTTACCAGCCATCTAATTCTCCAAACCTAAACAAGCCAGCGATGAGCACTGACGCTAAAGTTCTTCAGAAAAAGGCCTGTAGTAGGAGTTGACTAGTATTATAATAGTCGTTTAAAAAAGTGATATGGCCCCTTTGTGTCACTCTTTCCCACCCTCCCTCTCTTTTTTTATTATATCCTAATAAGTATGGGTGTGTGAGGCCTCATTACCAGGCGATGATTCGTGGATGTTGTAACGATAAACTATGTGTTCATACAATGGGCAAACTACCTCTCCAAATGTACTAAGTCGACTATGTGAGTTGAAAATAGTAGGCCTATCTTGCCCCAGCTTGTGATGCCCACCAATGCAAAAACGATATGAACTTAACATTTCTAGTCATCGCGATAATTAATCGTCAGAAATCCGAAGCTATTTTTGTTAGGTCAACTAATTCGCGATTCAGCGAATTGGATGGCCACACAAATCACGACAATGCGAATCTTTATCGTGTCCCGCTAATGTAGCTGCGCTGTAATGACTTCCGTTCCTAACGGGTTTCCCCGAGAAAACATGTTTTATATAAAATATCTCGTCATCATGCAATACATAATTGTTATAATTAGTACATAGAATAAGAAATACGCTATATTTTCATAACAGAACTAACACCATAAACATATTATAAATATAAGAAGCATATGAATATGTTATTGATAATTCTAAACTTTGCCTATAAAAAATCAGTCACAACAATTTACGTCACTTCTCGAACATGATTTCAGTATACTGGCAACTTCATGTATTTCTATATACGAGAAAACTGAGTGCCAAACATCATACTGACATATTATGATCAAATTGTTTGGATGCTGTCCGAGGGTGGTGTCGGGTAATATTTAAATATTCCCACCAAAAACATAATTTTTGCAAACATACACATAGCATCTATGTTGTTAGGCATGTAGCTTATGATTATTTTTTTCTATCAGTAAAGCCATCTGCTTGTTATCTTTTGTAAAACAATTTTGCTATCTCTTAGTGAAGATTTGCTGTGGTTTTTTTTTTTTATATCATAAGATAGCAAACAAGCAGATGGGTCTCCTGATGGAAAGAGTCAACCATCGCCTATAGACACCAAAGATGTTAATGGTGCGTTGCTATCTTGTGGCGAGGTCTAATGCCACATGCATAAGTTTACCGGCTACCTTACCCTCCAAACCGGAACACGACAGCGACAAGCACTGACGCTATTGCGGCAGGAATAGGTAGGCGGTGGTACCAGACCCGGGCGAGACAATGCAGAACTCTACCACCTAGTAGCCACGATGGTAGTGACTCGATAGCCAATCGGTCGCCTTTTACGACCTGCCTGGCAGAACGGCAGTTGGCCTATTCTACAAAGGAGGCCGGGACCAACACGGCGTGGTTTGCTGTGGTTGAGTACATTTTGTACAACTGTATTATAATTATTAACCAATTTAAAATCTAAATAGGCATCTGTAATTTCTAAATTAAACTTTATATTAAGCACAATTTAATTGTATGGTAGTTTAAATTACTCCCCTAATAATTACAATATTGTTGTGCTATAAGATAAAAATAAGCAGAGTTTTAGTTAAGAAAAGTGACTCTAATGGAAAATATAAGTGTACCTAAATAAACGTAAACCAAGCAGTGGTAGATATACTCATTTAATATATATCAATAAATTACTGAATCAAGAGCAATTTTGTCTTATGAACTTCTATATTATTAATAATAACTAAATATTATTTTTATTAATGATATTAAGTTGATGTAAATATTATTAAAAGCAATGCTTCATATTAATCACAAGAGGTAATGGAGTGAAAAGTGCAAAAATATTTAAAAAACTAAATACCATTTGGCCAACAGCTTGTTGGAGGTGGAGATCTGATCATATGTTCATGAACTTCTTTGAGAGTCATTGGGTCATCTTCCACAAAGTCTAGAGCAGTACTTCCAAATTCCTAAAAACAGTTAATTTTTAGAGTTTTAAAATGTCATATGTATTTTTAATACTTGTATCCTGCTGCACACTTGATCATATGTTCTATTGCAGTTTATTTGGTACACCATCTACATGTATCACACTGCCAATAAATACATAGCTAACTTACATATTTTTTAGGGTACAGTATATTTTATTGAGAAAGAAGTTATAAAACAATTATCATTTAGCAATTATGAAGATTGCATTAATTGTATCGGTGATTATGATATTAATAGTCTGTTTGTTAATAAAACATAACTTTGTTAATAAGAAAGTATAACATTTTTAACACTATCATAAATTTTAGTATTGAGAGATTTTATTACAAGCAATATTACTGAGAAATTAATAACTTAAAATTCTAGTTTTTCAGTAGTCTTTTACAGCTTAAATCAAACTAGCAATGGCCATAGCTTATTGCGTGATATAGACAATGTAAAATTTTAATATAAAAACGGATAAAAGATTTACATTACATATATTTATATTTAAAAAATATGTTAAATGACTCGTACTTTAAATCTAAAGTCAAAAATATTTGTGATGACAATCTATGACTAATTAATCGTGAAATGGTGATAACAGCTTATTACAATTAAAATCAATTATTGTCAGTTTTTCATAACTAAATTAAAAAGTACCTTATATATATGTTGGGCTAGGTCGATGAATCTGTGTACCAGTTACATATAAGTCCATTCAGTAATATCTAATGAAATGAAAGGACATCTAAGACATACATCAACTGGAATGCACACTAGAATGTTTGTTAGGATGCCTTTAGAAACTACATCCAGAAATAAGCTGGGTGGGGTACCCAGTAAGGCTTTATCGAATAGAACCTTACCTAACTTGTTACATAAATAAGTCGTAAATTTAAAACATCACTTATAAAAAACATCAACATTAAGACAGATTTTTTTCTAAAGTGAAACATCAATGTTAAAAAAAATATATATTGAAGTTTATGAATTATACATTGATTTCAACTATTTTCAATGTTTTTTTACTAATATTTATACCTTACTTCTATTATGTGGTGATCAGTGAATGACAATCAACCAAAGATACAATGGCCTTTCCATGCAGGCGTGCAAAACATCAGCTTCATTTTGCAGGCATAAGTATTGCAGAGTGAAGGAGACACTATATAGAAAAAACTCAATTATGACTGAGAGAATTATATGTTTACCTGTGAAGCTATTGATCACGGACCAAGGTCGCTATGATGTGGCAATGTAGCTATGATGAAACATTGCTCATAAAGAACAATATATCGTTGATGTTTGGGGTTTCAATATTGAAGTTAAAATATCTAAGTTGATGAGCGATATATTGATGTTTGAAAATATGTATGTATCATTTGCATCCCTAACTAGAGCTTTACACAACTTGTCAAGTTTTTGCCACCAAAACAACTAGAGCATAGTTAGAATAAAATTTTACCACATTTTTGTGAAAGTATACATATATTAAGGTGGTCTTTATTTAGGGTTTGTTTGATTTTTTTTCACAAGTCCTATTTAGGATTTCGGTTCTAAATCTATTAAAAAAATTCATGCCAAGTTATAGCTCCTTATTTTAATTTTAACCAGATCCCCCAATAGCCAAAGTTTTAAATGGAAATAACACGGGAAAAGTTCTGTTGATTTTTTTTCATCATGAAATAATGACCAGGTAAAATTCATCAAAAATACCAGCATATTCTATCATGATATGGTGTGCAAATATTAAAAAAATATTATATGTTTTAAGCAAAATGGTAAGGAAAGCGCTCAATTAATTCACAAGGAAAATCAATGTAAATATTCCTAAACAAATTTTTAAAAGTTTGGTAAATTAAGTTATACTAACCTGAGACATTAGTATAGTATCATCAGATTCACATTCTTGAACATTACTCTCTATTAAACTTTCTCTGCTTGCCATAACTTGCTGCAACCATGATAATAAATTATTTTTGTGTAATAAAATAATTTCACGAAAACAGAACATATACATACTTGTAAGTATGGATTGTCTTGTCGAGATAATCTAAGTGCTTCCATATCTTGAGCTATGTTTCTCGTACGGCCTGGTGTCAAGAGAACAGCTGGAGATCCACCCATTGGAGGGGCTAAAACTGTTACAAAACACTGTATTTATGAAACAACAAATGATGTAAAATTTAGCAAAACGATTGCATACCTGATAGAGAATCGTTGCTGCCTTGCATTTTGGGATATAAAACCCCAATAACGGTGTGCAGAAATTACAAAATCTTCATTAATGTTTAATCGTTTTCATTACTAAAACGACCGAGACCTCAAAAATAAAACGAAATGAAAGAACATTTTAGACGTTACAATTATTGTAATGACTATTGTACTTAGTATTTTTTGATGACTCTTTTTAATTATATTTTTGCAGTAGTGACTTCAACATCGCATTGGAAAAACAGTTTTTCATTGATAAAACACAATAAAACTAAACAGGCATTAGAACACAGAGCACAGATGTCAGATGAGCGATTTTCACCTGACTTTGACAGTTTTAATTCGTATGAAGAAGAAGAACGTGTAATTTAAAGTGAATTTGACATTAGGTGTGTTCAGCAAAACTGTTAATTTTAGATTCTAACTAAGGTGGTCAGAGTAATAAAAAAAACAAGGATAGGTCCATACCTGGTATTTAAAATGATCGCATTTAGGCAAATATTCTACTTTAAAATACCTTGAAATTTAGAAAAATTCGCTCGTATTTATTATGTCTGAGTAAGGCCTGTGGAGAAAGATATTATTTTTTAATTATACCCTTTATTTGAACCATTTTATTTATCGACAATGTCTTTTTTTAGTGTGCAGTATTCAAAATGTTGCCGTTTTTAATTAGGCAACATAATTAGTAGATTTTCCCCAACCACAGCTTTATTTAACTACAAATATTTCACCTGAAGATAAAAAAATAAAGTAAATAGTACATATAAAAATATTACTTTCCTTGTACTTAAGTGGGTTATTTTAATTATTCGTTTATATTTATACAGGTGACAGTAGAAAATGAAGTTGATTGTAGATTACCCAGATAAGTCTTTGTCAATTGCCAATGATGTTAGTATTAAAAAAATGTTATCAAATAATAGGAGTAAAAATAGCGAAACTAAAACCACAGAAATTTGACTTAGAATTGTGGGGTAAAATTTTCGCCAGTCGCCGGGTTTTCTGTGGTTAATATCATTAACATGTATAAGTGGTAATATTATACACGTCATTGGTTACTATATTTTAAAGTTAGTTATTCAACGATTTTTGTTTATATTTGGAAAAAATTTCCGCCGGTCGCCGGGAAATTTTATAAATACTTAGAAAAGGCATCGTGGTATAATTCTGTAATTTTTTCTCAGGTTCACTTAAAGATAGAAAATGTGTCCTGACTCCTGGCTAAACAGGCAGCGCTCAGACGCTCAACATAAAATTTGATTTACTCTGACTATCTAAGTCAGATTATTGAGGTTAGAGTTTCGCTGAACACACCCAATTATTTGCATTAAACTTTCGATTGGTACATTATTTGGTACTATATTTTGAATTAAGCTATTCACTGATCTTTTGTTTATATTTGAAAAAATTATTACGTGTGCTTTGTAGAAAAAATCTATAAAATTGTTTAATTTTTTTGTTTTACTGATTGAAGAGTAGAGGCGACATTGGTGGAGTGTGTCCCTTTCTACTAAGGTGACCATACATAATATTTGTACAATAGGATAATTTGCTTGTGCCTTGTGCTGCGATAGCACAATAGGACTGAGGGATTGCTAAAAGAAATCTCAGATTCTAGGTCGAACCCATGAGAAAGCATCTCCTACTATTTAATAATCGTGTAGGCAGTGGCGTAGCGTGGACTTATACATACGTGGGCAAAGTCGCATCGGCGAGGCCCCTTTCCCTTCGTTGCCAAAAGCTACCCAAAAACACGCACCAAGTTTGATATAAGCGAAAAGCTATCGTGTCTTTAAAACGCGTTAACTTATGATCTAGGAGTTGTTTTATTTGTATTTCAGATACAGAAGAGTGAGACCAATATTTTTCAGGCTTTTATTTAATTTAAAAATAAACAAACATTTTAAATCAGGTAGTGCGAGTTAAATCAGGTTTATTTAATTTAAAAATAAACAAACATTTTTAATCAGGCAGTGCGAAGTGCGAGGCCCCTTTAGGTGCGAGGCCGTGGGCGAAGACCCACTTCGCCCACGCCTAGCTACGCCACTGCGTGTAGGTACTTATTAACTATGTGCAATACTACATGTATAAGTTTATCGCCTACCTTACCCTCTAAATCGAAAAAGGAAAGCGCGGGAAACATAAAATTTGGCGGACGTCATTTTTGGTTCTGCGACTTTTTATATTATTATTTAGCGAAACAGAGGATCGACATTAGTTTTATTTGTGTAAATATTTAATTTTATGTAAATATCATTAGTTTTACTATCAGTTTAAAGTAGGTAAGTCTCCTTTTCACTTTTTAAAATGAACAAACCCCCTGACGATCCTGGAGGTGGACCTCTCCAGGTAGCGCACTATGTTACTATAGATGAGAGTAGTGTCGATACAGATACTTCGCTTTCTTCAACTCAAACAACTAATAGGAAAAGATCTCATACATCTAATAAAATATGCAAACACTGCAATAAACGGCGCAAAAAGCGCAACAATGAATTGAAATCTACTGACTGTCAGTGTTCTCACTCTGTTTCTGAAATCTCAGATATAAATAATGCTTCGGGCGCCTCATTTATTACTGGTGATAATAATGTAAATGATAATGTTACAATGAAAGATTTGTCAAACCCCCTAACAAATAGTAAGGAACCCCAAAAACCTAAAGATTATATTAACTACCGCACACAGTATGAATCTACAGACCTTGGACCTTACGTTATTCATGTCCAAAGAGTTATTACATCTCCGACTGATAATGTTACTCTACATCCAGTCTCGTTTGGGCGATTCCTTAAAAATAATACTTTTAAAAATATAATTGATGGTAGCCTCAAGAAAATTGGACGCAACCGATTATCTCTATCATTTTCGGACCACAATGACGCAAACCACTTTATTAATGACCCTAATCTCTCAAATAAAAACTTCAAAGCCTTTATCCCATCATTTAACGTTTCACGAGTAGGCGTAATTAGAGGTGTTCCCTCAGACTGGTCACCTGAGGAAATTGCTAATAATGTTAAGGTTCCCATTGGTTGTGGAAAAATAATAAAGGTTAGAAGAATAAACCGTAAAATAACTATTAATGATAACACTACCTGGAAACCAACAGAGACAGTTGTCGTAACTTTTGATGGACAGACTTTACCGAAACGTGTCTACGTTTGTTATAATGCTCTCCCAGTAGATTTATACATTTACCCTACTATACAATGCTATAAATGCTGTAGGTACGGTCATACTAAAATAACTTGCAGATCCAACCCAAGATGCTTTAAATGTGGAAAGGATCATTGTGGAGACTCTTGTACTAGCGAGGCTGATTTCAATGTTAATTGTTGTTTATGTAAGGGATCTCATTTTGCCACTAGCAAATCATGCCCAGAACATTTAAGACAAAAAAACATTAAAATGTTTATGGCTCAAAACTGTGTCTCTTATGCCGAGGCATCAAAAAATTATCCCCCGGTCTCCAAATCATATGCTGATGCCATCTCAACACCTATTAAAACTGCTCTTCATCCACTTTTGAAAAAAAACTTAGATTCGCAAGAACAATCCCATAGGTCATACAAAAAAACAATATTTCAGAAACCTAAACCCCATACAAAAGTCAGTAAGAGTTATGACTATGATTTCCAAAATTCAGTTATTAATGAATATAATTCCACTAATTCTAGAGAAAATGGTACTTTGTTGACAAAAAATAATAACAATAATCAAGAATCAGCCTCAATAGGCATGATTATATCTTTTATTAAATTTTTATCTCAGTCCGAAGTAATAACACCGTCCAACGCTGCTTTAATGACAGAAAGTTTAATTAATTATTCTAAATTTAATGGTGATCATGGACAGTCAAGCCAAAATTCTTCAATGGAACTCGCAGAGCATCACCAACAAGAAAAGTGAATTAATTCACTTATTAAATAAATATGAGCCATTTTTAGTGGCTCTTTCAGAAACTTGGTTAAGACCAAGTTGTACTTTTAAATTCTCTGGATACACTAGTATCCGAGAAGATAGATCTGATGGTTATGGAGGTGTAGCCATCATGATCAAAAAAGGATATAATTTTTCCATTGTTAATCTTCCTGTACATACTGTAAATATGTCTATATTAGCTGTTAATGTAAATAATATTTGTTTCGTGTCACTTTATATTCCACATCCAAATTTGAATATTTTGACAGAACTTAATAACCTATTAGCCATACTACCTAAACCCTTTATTGTGTTAGGTGATTTTAATTCTCATCATCAAGCCTGGGGTTGTTCCTCCAGTAACTATTATGGTGAAGAACTTTTGAAAGTCATTGAAGAATTAAATTTATGTATTTTAAACAACGGTTCTCCCACTCGTCGCACAAAACCCTCCGAAGGCAAAAGCGCTATAGACCTGTCCATTTGCAGTCCCAATTTAGCACCTTCTTTGACATGGTACACACTCCCATTTACGTTTGGAAGTGATCACTTCCCCATAATAATAAATTTCCCTTCTGCATATCATAAAACTTCACCTAAATCTACATCATATTTCAAATATAATTTGCATAACCCGGATTGGCACAAGTTTAATAATTTGATGGAAGTTGGTGTTAATGTTTTGCCTAACATTTCCTCATATAATGACTCTTCTTGTGCAGAAGCCTTTACTCAATTAATTATAAAATCAGCTGAAAACACTTTTCCCATTAAAAAACAATTAACTAAGAAAATAAATACGCCACCTTGGTGGGACAAAGAGTGCTCAGACGCTATTAAGGAAAGGAAAGCTGCTGAAAAATTTTATTGTCAGTATACCACTACAGAAAATTTTAATATTCTCACTAATATTATAAAAACTACTCGTCGATTATTAAAAAAGAAAAAAGCTGAAGGTTGGAAGAAATTCTGCTCTTCCTTATCACCCCAAACAAAACCTTCAAGTGTATGGTTAAACATAAGAAAATTTAGATCTGCATATAAGGTTTCTAATAATAATGAAATGTGTCCATTGTTAATAAATCAGCTGATAGATCATCTTGCTCCACCTACAGTACCAGAATGTATCCTTTCTCTTCCTTCTACTTCTTCTTCAGACAATTTTTCCCCTTTTACGTTATTTGAGCTTAAAGGTATCCTTCAAAATGTTAAAGACTCTACTCCTGGATGGGATAATATTAACTACTCATTTTTAAATAACATGACTGATAAATCTCTATCATATTTATTAAAGGTTATGAACTCCCTTGTTTCTACAGGTAATATACCTCAGACATGGAAGTCACATTCTGTTATCCCTATCCTTAAACCTGATAAAAACCCTTCTGACCCTTTTTCATACAGACCCATTGTGCTTTCATCAGTTATGTTGAAAATTCTAGAGCACCTTGTCAAACTTCGCTTAGAATGGTTTATTGAAAGCAGAAATTTATTAAGTCAAAGTCAGTATGGTTTTAGGAGAGGAAAGAGCACCATAGATAATATTAGCTTACTTATAACTGATATTAGATTAGCTTTCACTCATAACAAATCTGTTTTAGCAGCTTTTTTAGATATATCCTCAGCATATGATAATGTAATTCTATCAATTCTGAAAAATAAGCTAGTGAAATTAAACATACCATTTTATTTAATTAATGTTATTATGAATATTGTATACAATAGAACTATTAATTTAGCAAATGACCCTAATAATTTAAAAAGACAACAATATAAAGGTCTTCCACAAGGTTCTGTTTTAAGTCCAATCCTTTACAACATATACTCATATGATATAGAAACTGTAGCAACTAGCAATGTAAATGTTCTTCAGTATGCTGATGACCTCCTTTTATACTCAACTGACAAATCTATACAGATGGCTTGTGATAATCTTTCCATGTCTATTCTATCCCTACAGACTTGGCTTAATAACAATGGTCTTGATATTTCTGTTTCTAAAAGTTCCATAGTTTTATTTTCTCGCACAAAATTTCCACCCCCTATAAATATTACTTACAAAAATAGTTCAATTCCTGTTAAATCGAAAACAAAATTCTTAGGTATAATACTAGATAATAAACTCCAAGGACTAGATCATTGTGAGTATATAGCAGCAAAGTGTGAACGTAATATCAATTTAATGAGATGTGTTTCTGGGGTTTGGTGGGGTGCACACCCATCTACATTAAAACTTATGTATAATGCATTAATAAGAAGTTTATTGGATTATGGAATGTTTTTACTAGAACCATGTAGTAAGATTGGTCTAAAGAAAATTGACTCTGTTCAAATTAAAGCATTACGAATTGTTCTAGGAGCAATGAAATCCAGCCCTGTTTCTGCCCTACAAGTAGAATGTGCTGAACCTCCATTACATTTACGACGTAAATATCTATCTGACAGGTTTTTCCTTCGCACTTTGGAATCACAAAATCACCCTCTGCTTACAAAGCTCTCTAGTCTTAGTGATTTAATGTCAGATAAGTATTGGAAACACAAAACAATCCCAGCCCTTGTATACAGCTATATGAAATATCACAGCCTTAAGCCTTTTACTTTTACATCCCCTATAAATCCCTTATATAAACACAATTATGAATCATTAACTCTGCAGCCTGTTGTAGTAAATTTAGGTATAGATAAACAATCTTTGTATGCCAATCAATATTTTAACAATATTATTAATGAAAAATGGCAAGATTTTCATTTGATTTTTACTGATGCATCCAAAAATAATAGTAATGTTGGAATAGGTGTATACCATAAACAGTACAATATTGTTCAAAAAATCAAATTTCCTCCGGAAGCATCTGTATTTACAGGTGAATGTTATGGACTTTATAAAGCTGTAGAATACATACACATTATGAAACTACCCAAGTGTATGATTCTGACTGATTCACTAAGTGCTCTACATTGTTTGCAAAAGTTCCCTTTAAAATCCAAATTTATTCCTCCTATTATTTTAGACTTAAGAAATCTTTTATACAAATGTACTTTTAAATATAATCATATTATTTACTTTGCCTGGGTTCCAAGCCATTGTAATATCACTGGAAATGAGCGAGCTGATCGGTGTGCTAAAGAGGCAGTTCAGTGTGGTGATTTATACCCCTACATTAATTATTGCCATGATCTAGCTGCTCTCCCTAAACTCCATCTTAAGCAGTCATGGCAAAGTGTCTGGGATAGTGGTACATTGGTGAAAGGCAAAACCTATTCCCAATTACAACCATTGATACCTTCTAAACCTTGGTTTTCTGTAGTGAAATTAAATAAGTTGTCAACATCTGTTATCACCAGAATGAGGCTTGGTCACACTAATTCTCCTGAACACCTCTTCAAGCTACACATCAAAGATAGCAATGTTTGTGAGTGTGGCACTGATATTGGAGATCTCAATCATATATTTTTTGCTTGTCCTAAATACAATCATTCATCATTATATAACAATCTATATTCTAATGACATTCCTTTACCTACATCCATTCTAACCCTGTTATTAAACCCTTGTATGTATAATATTCTTTCATTATTCATTCAAGAAAATAATATTAATATTTAAGCGTAGTTAGATACATTTAGTATTTAATACCAAATTAATATTAACCCACTTGTAAATATTATACAAATAACTAAGTATTATCTCTGTATATATTTATTTAAATATTATTGTTGTAAATAATTTATAATTTTAGTATCTATGTTATTTTGATTACTTTCTGATCCTCTATTTTCCTGTCAATCCAAATTCCAAATCCTAGTTTATTGTCTAAAATATGTTTCCTCGTTTTACTTGATCATGGCAGTTGCTTAACGCCCATGCCAAAAAGAAAAAAAAAAAAAAAAAAAAAAAAAATAAATCGAAAAAAAAAATAAAGTTACAGCAATGGCGCTATTTCGGCAGCAAAAGATAAGGCGGTGGAACCGAATCCGAACTAGACGTTTCAAAATTTCCAGGACGCGGTAGTAACATGTTTGTTCAGTCGTTCGCCTCTAACAAACTGCCTGGTAGCAAGGCAGGTGGTCTATCTTTTTGAAAGGGACCCGGACCATCCATTCGTTTAGTTAGTATCAAAGAGAAAATGTTGTTCAGCTATAGTAAAAATAAAGTGTATCTATGTAATTTGTGAGGTTAAATGATACTTGTTAAAATTGTTTTATAATTTTATTAAATTAATTCTATAACTTTTTTTTACATTTAGTAAATTATATGTGCTTTTGTCAATTACATAGAATAATGCTGCCAAGTCACATCATCAGGAGTCACAATAGTACCTAATGTTTGCCTCTACGATCAGACAACGAAAGACTGCGTGGTGCCGGCTGATTAAAACGATGAGTATTTTCTAATGAACTCATTTGGACAATTCACAACTCATCCATATCAATTGTAAAAATGTATCTTTTATATCTGCTGCGCATTTTTTCTAACACTAAGCTGATATTATTTTTATTATTACTCATTAAAAGTAATTATAAGTCATCACAAATAAAAGATTTTCTCCATTAATATTTTGCACAAGATTTGTGGTATGAATGTTATTTTATGACGATGCAAAAAATAAGCGCGAAGCAGTTGCGGTATGTTTTAATGATATATTACTCTGGTATCATTACAATTGCAATACAATACAACAGAATACTGAAGACTCGTCTCCAGTACTCTGTGACAATATCCTCAAAATTATATTCAAATTAGAATAATTATAATATATAATATTAGAATATAGAAATATTATGAAGTGTGATGAGGAGCACAGTTTTATACGGCTTTTTATTTCAAAGTCAGTGTTCACGATACAGGATATAGGAGGGTTTAATGCAAAGAAAACTGACTTAGAAGAATTGAAGTTTGCTGACTGACTCTGTCTACTTAATTCTTTTTTGGCGCTCCTTTATAAATGTTCCTCTAGTACAAAACCCCATCTTTCTTAAAAGCTGTTGACACTTATTTTACAACGAGATTGTTCTCCGGCCTTTGCACTCAATATGCTATATTAAGAATATGATGCGTAAATCAGACGAACTAATGCTCCTGCTTTAAAGTTTCTTCCGTTTCCCCCTTTTTTTCCCCAATCGGCAATTGATATAGATAAAATTGGAAACTCGTACGAAAATGAGCCAGCCAGCCTACCACACGCAGTCTAAACCACAACAGCTGCCACCGCTCCGCCATCAACTTGGTCCATGAATATGAAATAATTTGTATAAAAAATTTGGCTCCAAATATTTACAATCACTGGTATTTTTACAATGCCGGACTAATATTTTACAGCGACTAAGTTGCGTAGACTAACGCGGAGTAGTGGCAGAGGTTGAAAGGTAAAATTTATTGCAATTTGTAACTAATAACACATTTCTTATCTAATGTGATGCGCGCCCATACAGTGCTACGCATCATTTCTAATACCCTATCGTTACAGTGATATACCTGTATTAATATAAGCACACTATGCGCTTTGTATAATTACAAGGAAAGATTACAGTCGGAAGATATCGCAAAACAAATTCACTGTAGCAATAGGATACAGATAATTTATTTAAGGAAGAGACAACACCAAAGGCAGAGCTGCACCGTATGCTACGACTGTCGCCCGCGCTTTACACTAGTTCGCACTCTGACGATACCTTCTCCCTGTTTCGTGATTAAAATTAACGTTTATATTCAAATAGGGGCTTATACAGAATTTGTACTCTTAAAGCGACCCGTCGCCGCTTTTACCCATATACACCAAGCAAATGAAATGTGAACGAGATACATTTTTGGTTTAAGATGGGATGGGATCGTTAGCTAATCAAGCAAAACCACGGTACGTAAAATAACTTGACAGGGATCGTCATATTTTGTGATATTGTACTTGAGAGTGATGTGATGACAAAGGCTTGAGTTTTCATGAAAGAAGTCCAGCGATTGCCGATTTTTTATACGATAGTTTTTCATAGGCTTATGTTTAGAAATATAGTATTTTGAAAAGCTGTGTTTTAAATGTATTTTATGGAAAAAATATACGCTCAAAATAATTTGTTTTACTTTAATAAATTTAACTTTTGAATTCAATATCAATAATCATCGAGTTGACATTTGAAAAGGGAATCTACGTCACTATAGTAAAATATTTTCAGTTTTCGTCATATTTTCAGAGTTGTGAGAATAATTAAGCTAAAATAGAACTTCATAATCTGTTCAAATTTAAATAACGAGACTAAAATCAACTAAGCGATGGTTCGGGTGTAATTTCGGTCTCATTAATAGCGTCGGAACCAAAGATCCTAAAAGATTATATTTATAGGACTCGTGAATGTAAACGGATTCGGTAAGCTTATATTTGAATAGGCCCTTAAAATTTTCTTTAATTAAGCAAAAACAAATTCCATAAGCGTAACAATATTTCATATGAATATTTCTAGTCGTACATACGTTTTCGAACATTTAAGGTGGATAATATTAACTTTAAAGTCATCAGATTTATTTGTTATAGTAAGCTAATTAGGCTGAATGATTCTGAAAATTATAAACTTGACATATTTCGGAATTAATTTGACAGTTATTTTCATGAAAAGAGCCCCGTGAATTTTTGAATGATTATATTAAATAGTAGTTGCTAGACTACTTTGCTGTTCAGTTGTTCAAACATTAATCGCCGCCTCGAAGCGAGTGTTCATTTCTTCGAGGTCATCCTCGAAAATGAAATTTCCGTAGTGACTTTGATTCTAGTGATGGTGTGGTAAGGCCCTAGTGCTTTGTATGTGCACGTAAAGCTGTAAGACCCAGTTATAACAAGAAATAAGCAACAGACGTTATCAGATCGGTTAAATACGAAAAAGATAGCAAAACATATCGTTAACCGACAAACTGGTTATTCGTGGGAAACCGTAACGTCAATTCCTTCTAGCTAATCAGCAAGGAAACCGGCGTGATGATACTTTCTTATTTTACGGAACTAATAGGTACTTTGATGTATGAGATAAATTACTCCATATTAATATTATAAATGCGAAAGTCTGGCTGTCTACATGTTATGCTTTCACAGCTAAAACGCTAAACCGATTTTGACCAAATTTGGCATGGAGGTAGTTGAAGAGGTCAAAAACAAACTAACTTTTTTTTAAAAATCTATCCCTAAGAATTAGAAATAGGGGATGAAAGTTTGTATGACAAATTACATCCACGACATGTTAATTTATACTTGGGTGAAGCTGCGCGAGTCAGATATTTTAAAATATGATAGAAGTATGGGTACGGTATGCATTCTACACGTAATTGCAACTAATTTATTTATATATCGTAAATAAAATGGGGTAAATGTTAAATTCTTTCGGGGAGGTCGTTTTGCATTAATCAGTTAAGTGCGATTTCACCTTTACTTTTCTTGAAACATTTCAAAATAAAACCAATTATAATGGACTTATAGTAACTGATTTAGTCTCAACTTACAACTGAGTCATGTACTACCGTTGTAGAATTACTGTTTCCTTTTTTACTAATAGCGACAATTTTAATAGTTACACAATTTTCTGTATGAATGTATTATGTATGAACGAATAGATTTAACTTTACTTCTACTTTATATATTTTTCAATAACTTTACCTTTACAAGTGCTATTTGCATTTATTAAGAACATCAATTGTTTTTTCTAACATATTGAATTTGAGCACTATCGATAGTGTTACACATAGCGGGACTCCTTTCATGAATGTTACATGCCTTGCACTTTTCAACCTTTACATTGAATTATGAATTGCACTCGACGGAAATAAACGGCTAAGCCGCAAGTTCTCAACGCATTATCTAAAGAGATCAGACTGTCATTTCAATATAACTATACTTAACATTCATACCTAAAAATTTACAATGCAAAATTAACATTCAGTAAGCCCAAAGGAAGCCATTGAGATTTTATGGCGTAACGCCTATATTTTTATGACTCAATAAATACTTTAAACAATAAGACAATGAAATCAGTCACTCATCATAAAATGAATTAACAGTTGATTACAATATGATTTAGATAAAATGGCCGCTCCTAGTATGGCTATGTACATTTCTTGATGAAAAATATCAGACACGAAATAAGAGCGAAACTTCAACATGTCTGTACAGAGTGATGGAGACGACGCTGTATATTCAGGAACTAGCTTAAATGTAGAATGAATTGTGCTAATTTGGTTGGTTTTACAATTCGGCTTTAAAGCGGCAAAATTATCTGAACCTTATTTAAATTATAGCTATAACAAAAATATGTTCCACCAAAATATGAGTATACCCAACAACTATTTTTACATTTTTATTAAATTGATAAATGAAGAAAATGCTTTCAAAAATTCACATTAACGTTATGCCTAACTTCCAATACACACCCGATTTGATTATGGCAGTTTGTTTATTAAACCCAAAACTTACCATACCTCTTAAAGGAAAGGATCACCCTAGTCCAGGTTTTAAATAGTCCATTTATCCTATTCTATAATATTAAACGATCAATATGTGTGATGGTGTATTCGGATAAGACCAAGAAGTCCTTAGATCAATCCCGTACGATTTGCGTTTGAACTCGTTGTCGGGCTAAAGTGTTGTTGAAGTTTTTTTCGAGGTTTTTCTCGAAAACCTTAATACTGCTGCTACTACTGCTGCAGCTAACTGCTAACTACTGCTAAACTCGAAAACCTTAATACTGCTGCTACTAGTGCTGCAGCTAACTGCTAACTACTGCTAAACTGCTGTTGACAGTTTGGAGTCTGGAAGTAGTGTGTTAACACCTCCATGCTTCAGATGAGCAGATGAAGCTGTCGGACAAGGTTATCACTAGAAATAAACGGTAACTTTTATTAGGTCGATAAAATGCGACGATAGAAATCATTACCCATCTTACCAACCAGTCGAGAACTTTATTTGCAATTGTACTATTACAGTCAACTTGCTTTAAATATAACAGACAGTTTAAGTTTGAATTTAGTGCACAAAGAATATAATTTATGGAACTCCTTCAACACGAGTTCAACTCGCACGTGTCCGGTTTTTTCTTTAAATAAATCGGTTTGTTGAAAGTACAACTTTTCGCCACATTAGGAATGGTTGCCATTTGAATGATTATAATTTAATAAGATTACCTAAAATAAAATTAGAGAACAAATGCCTAAATAGATTTTCGAGATTAAATTTTGTATAGCAGTTGTTGTCACCAGTCTTTTCTATATTACATAGCAAGCAACACATAAGTTACGTAAATTGAGACAGGCCGAAATCCTAAATCTTATCATTTGACCAACTAGTAGTTACGACTGAACTATTTAGTAGGTAGGTGATACGTTCAGCCTTGCTCGCTTTAACTAGCTGCCTGGAAGGTACAAACATGGTATATCTCAGCTTCAGCCTTTACAAGGTCTGGACCATCAAGTATATTTTGCCAGCACATTCTGAATACTGTGTAATGTTTCCGTTTTTAAACATTTAGATGCAGGGTATGCTCATATTCTAGAGGAACACATAAAAATGTTTCCTAACCCAGTGTATTATCCAACTCCACGTATAAATAAACATTTTTTGGCATGTGATAGCTCAGACCAAAAAATATAAAGACAGAGCGCCTTATTGAAGTCTCAAAACCAACCTGAGCCGTGAAAGTAAATAAAACGCTCATGCACACATTTACACTCCAAACAAAGCTGAATACTGTCAGTGCATATCAATGCGTCATAGAATAAACTCACATGTTTATCAAATGGCGGCTTTACTATGAATTAATATGACAATGCTCCATCTTTATTTTCTTTTATCTGAGTGTGATAAATGATAATCCATAAAAATAGTTGACCATGCGAGTGTATTTGCCAGTGAAACCACTAAAATGTTATAAGTTATAACCTCCACAATATATTATGTTACTATATAAACAAATATAATATATATATGGGTGTTAATAATGTGAAAAAAATTACTAATATGAAATACTTTTGTAAATAAATTTTGGGAAGAAGGATAAAAAGCTTCGAATCAAATGCCTAATTTATAATATATACCTATAATTTAATATAGTAATAATAATAAGACATCTAAACAAAAGAAACTTTAAAGTGTTCTTTTTTAGGTTCTATTTTAGTTCTTTTTTAGGATAGGAAGGGATCTCCGAAAATATACCAAACACCAACAATTTTAGTATAGTTAGCAAGAGTTTTATTGTAGCAATGTTTCGCTTATTATTTTGCACTAAGTCCATAAAAACAATATTATTCAGGAAATGATTATTTCCAAGTATAGTTCACAAACGCTAGGCTATCTGCAAATAAAGAAGGCTTTTAGGATATTGTATCTGCATGGCATTGTAAATAAGTGCTTGCATTTACTTCAATCTAAAATATACAAGACTTAATACAATCTAGTTGCATGCTTCGCATGGCGTTGTATATAGATTTACGCAGCCATATACGTATCTACCGAAGTTGTCTATGTTGTGTCATCAGATAAAGGTAAACATTTTCTAACGAAACTCTCTCATTGTATTATAAGCAAGGAAGTTACATTCTACCCGGAATGTTCACACGCGCTTCAAAATCGTTCCGAAGAGTACCACGACATTGGATGAGTTTGTCTCTTTCTACTAAATAAAGCGCCAATCGCCATATATAAGTGCGGCCATGCGTAGTTTGCAAATTACTACAAAGTAATTCTTCTAATTTGAGAAACGGCTTTGCATTGCATAAGTAATTACGTAATAATTAAAATAAGCACATTTTAGAACTCACTATGTTAATTACATTTTATGCTAATGTATTTATCGACGTGTATGAATAAAAGGGATTTAACGATTACCGAATATATAAAAATCTACCATCAGATAGTTTTATTTATACTGGCAATTGCAAGAAAGGGACAACATCCACTCTTGTCGTTGTCTTGCTCAGAACGTTTTCCCCTCTGTTAAGTAAGAAACAAATGTCAACTTTATATCTAACGAAACAAAATACATTTTTATTTCTCAGATATTGCTTCATAATAATTCCAGTTACCTATTGTATAAAAGTTCCTTAATTATAAGCCAAATTAAATTAAGGCCTTGTCCTGTTTGAGATAACTAATTACATTTCAATATTTTCCGCCAATCCAAACATACTTTAAATAATAAATAACGGTAGATTCTAAAAGAGGAAAATTTCGCAATAATCCTTAATCTGCAAAAGCAGAAATTTATGGAATGTTCATGTAGGACAATGTGATTTCTTACCCTTTCAATTTGTACAGTTTTATTTTTCAATTAGACATAATAAAATGACACAGCCCCTTTATAAAAGAAAGCCACAATAATAGACAACTGACAGTTTACTCGGGAAATATGACATTAAATTGATAAGAAGTTGCTTTGAGCTGTTTCTTCAAAATAACTTAGATGACGATATACCAAACAGTTAATAATTACACCTGAAAAAATAAAATATTGAACTGTTTAATATGGAAATTAAAAGAAACAAAAGTACAATTTTTTGAAAAATAACTTCATTCTTTACTGTACCTGCATTTTTTGTGAGTCATGCACTTCAATCTACTTGTTACCATTTACGCTGCTCTAGACATGAACCTGGCATTTGAACGTCAATTCCAAAGTTGCAATTGAGAAAGCATTAAGATGGTTTTTAAATTGTAGCTTTAGCAGAAGTTACCTGAGTTTGTAATAAGTTAATGCTTTTTTTTAAATAACAATTTTTGTCTGAAAGGCTGCAACAGCGACACCGTATCAGTGCCAAGAGGGTGCAGAGCGAAAGTGTAAAATTAACGCCTGTACTAAGGGCTATCCTCGTAATGAAAGGAGAAGTAGTGGCATTGCGCTCCGCAAGGCGCGGTGCTAAATAAAGATTAAATTTAGCTATAAATATATGGTAGGTACTTAACATGCCTACTCATAAATATGATGTTACATATTAAAAATTAATGATCAGAATTTGTAGACCCACTGTACATAACCAACCAAATCATTAGAGATGAGTTTCAGATGTGTAAAATCTTTATGAACACTAAGGTTCTAAATTATCATAGCTGGTAAACATATTCGAACAAGGTAGTGAAATGCAAAAATTTGCATATTAATTTTGATGTAACTTCCATATATCCTCGAAATAACGGTCTTTACGATACTCAGTATAATCAAGTTGTACGCAATTTTTTCTACTGAAGGCAATACTATCCTATGATATTGGATCCATATTAAACATAACTTTATTAGAATGAAAATATTCGTGGCTGTTAATCACGACTTATTTCTGGACTTGGTGAAAGATCTTCTTCAAATTGTAAATGGAAAAATATCTCTCTACCCATGTCTTAACCATGAAGATAATCTGCCACAGTTAACAAAGGGATAACCTGTACTAAAGAGTTTGGACAATTAATGCCAAGAATATTTTTAGATGGATATACTCAGAAAAAAGGTCCATATTATCCCTTTCTTTATAAGAGTATGAAATACTTCATTACTTTTAATGAGATTAATTTCCATAATTCAATTTAATATGTTTTTTAAAATATATTTCTTAATTTGTTTTAGCTACGATGGCAATTAAATATATACTTTATCGAAATATATCTGCCAATATTAGTTATCATAGTTAATTCAAATTATACTAACAAGCAAGCAAGTGTATAGATAAAGTCTACTGAAGAAATTAAGATAATTAATCTTAATTTTGTTCATCTACCTTACTGTTGTCAAAATGTGCACTGAATTACACGAATAAAATTACGAACAGAAAACTACCATATTAATGGATACCATATTAATGGATACCATATTAATGGATAATATTAATGGATACATTAATAAACACGGTTATGAAGATGACATTATAACGAGAACTCTATCTAAAAGTTGGGCAACTAAATGTAACAAAAACATAGCTAGACCTTACGCTTGTTGCCATTGTCTTGTTTATACCGTAATCATACACAGGATACACTATAGAGGGACAGGGGAATATTAACCTTAAGGTTAGAATCATTGTTAATTCTACTTATTCGAAACTCACAGCAAAAAGCTTCTACGCAAGTAGAAAGGATACATTTTAGTAAACGAATGACAGAGATGAAAAATGTCACACTTAAATTCAATGAACTAATTTTCCCTTATAGGGTGTTCTCAGTATAGAGTTGCGTTATAAAATAAAAATACACAAAAATAACTGGCCATATATTTTTTTGGAATAAATAAAGAATAAAATACATTGACAAATGACCCGCATGGTCTCGTGACAATGAAGTGAGATCATAAACATTCAATATTAATACTTAACAATACAATTTTAATTAGAGTTTATTGGATTCACCAATGAATCGAGATAGCGAAGCTGACTAAGAGCGTTTGAAGTGACAAATCACACAGGCATTTAAAACTGGAACGATTGAAGATATAATCAGATAAAATATATTTGAACATATTCTATTTATTCTCTGGTATTTATTTGATACATAGCAACATTGACAAATATTATAAATAAATTCAAATATTTAACTTACAAAAAAGCCTCGGCTTTGGCCTGTATTCGGAGATAAAAGGCAGATCGCTATTTGATTGAGACTCGTTTTGAGCTCAAATCAACACTAAAATCAATTTATATGTTATATCTCAAATCAATTTTTGTTTGCAAGTATTATAATAGTTTAAATCAGTTTTTGAATAATGCCATTTGAAAGTTCATGGTTAAAGTCTCATATAAGTTTGTTGAATAATATCAGAAAACAAAATTAGAAATCAAATCAGCATTTTAATCTCAGATATCATTATCTCAAAATAGTGGTGTGGTCACCGACCACACAGCCCATAGACACCTAATAATAGACGAATGACTTGTGTCAACACATCTGACTTATAGTTCCGATGTAAATGTCCACGCGCCAATGAGTAGTGATTGAGTAATCAGTGTCGACCAATCAGATGCTCTGTACATTACTATCTTTCACTGTGGCCTTGAGTTAGCCAATTACGGCGTTGCAACCCCACTTCGTCTTACCTCAGCTAGTTGCCAGAATGCATTCAATGTGGAAAATCAAACATTAGCCGTCTATAGGCTGTGTGGTTGGTGGGTGTGGTGTATTGTTCGAATAAAATATTTAGACAGCGCGTTATAGACTATAAACTATATTTTTCTACGCTTTACGTTGAGTATACAAAGCGCGCTATTATATAACGCTATTCGTTATATTAACCACCATAACTCTATCTCAAAAGATACCTGATCGGTTTGAATTATAATTCAAGCTTTCAAGAATGTGGGAATTAATTGAGAAAGGGACACATAAAAATTAGTTTTAATCAAAGATTAGATAATAAGTTTTATAAAGTAAACAATTATGTTGATTTTTTACCATTACAATACTTTCTTACATTATAAATTTAGATGGATTAAATTGTTTGAAGGATGAAAAAAGTCTAAAAAGAAATATGGAAACTTCTAATTCGGCCAATTAAACAATGGTATTTTTTTGATTGTGAAGAATAACAAAATACCAATAACAAAATAAATTTATATATATAAAAAAAAAATATTTAAGAATTAGTTAAAAGAAATTGGATGATTGTAACAAAAAAGAAATTAATAGCATTTTATAAAAGTATCAACAAATCTGTCTAATTCAGTCAGGCAGTCAAAGTTCTCGTTTCTAGTTCCAAATACATTTTACCTCGATCTCACAAATGTTATTACGATTTATTATTTATATTCATGTACTTTCGAGTATTATGTCAATATGTGTATTTCGTTTAGTTAAATATATATTTTCTGACGTAGGATTATTTTAATAAATATAAAATTTAAGTCTCCATGATCAATATAGGGAGAAATATTAACATTAATCAGATAAAAGCATGAATTGCGAATACTGATTGTGTCTACGTAAACTGTCGAAAGTCAAATAGTGCAAAAAAAACGTGCACAAACGTCTGCATGTAACAAAGAAATACTAAGATCATTACAAAAAAAATATAATTATAATTTTGATAAGTTAATAAAAAATCAAAACGATTATATTTGGCCCAAATGCCCGCTACGCTCATCTCATGTTTCAAACTTATTTTCAAAAGTCACGCTTACAAACGTGGCATATTAGACAATGTAAATATTGAAAAGGTACTTGTGGCTATAAAGATAAATTTCGCGGCATCCAAAATAAGAACAAAATTATTTGCTATTTTACAGTAACAGCCAGCAAACGTAGACGTTTAAATATTTATTTGTCTGTAAAGATAAAAGCGAATGGAATGACTGTGCAGGACAAGAATGAAGAGTAGATTGAGAAGATCCATACTGTAAGTTTATCTATAGACAGAAAAAAAAAACAAATTAAATAGATTAAATTGAATTGAGTTTATTTATGGATCTGTATTAGGTCTCATCTAAAGCTATTACTTAAATCTTCATTGGCCCACTCTCTATGCAAACTCTTAATGTTTTTTTCGGGATCAAAAGTACCAACATCCGTGATGCATGTGTGTTTTGAATTTCAAAATTTTATTATGGTCTAGTTAGCTGAGTGAAATATAAGGCACACCCAAAATGGGTCCTGTTCGCATAAGCTTAAAGGTCCACTTGTACAAAACTATTTAAATAGTTTTTAAATGAACTTAACCTTTAGTAGTAAGTTATTCAAAAATTATTTAAAAAGTTTGGTGCAAGTAGATCTTAGTGTCCTTTTTAGATGCCGGGAAGTGTGAGCATTAACACTTATCCAAGATAGAAAAAAATATTCATTGTTAATTACAAGTACTTATATAGTTTTGTCGTTGATTTTAAATAAAAAATACATTTCAAAATAGAAAAATAAAAGAATCAGATATCAAATTAAATGAAACAAAAAGGTCAAAGAGTATTGTCGTTGATTAAGAAGCGAATTATGCATATGATCATCTATTTTCTGCGTTTAATTCGTTTTGCAGTAACATAACACAGTTTAATATTGTGTCTCATAAATGTTTTTTGGGGAACATTTCCTTCTTCGCAAAAAAATACCTACTGTTATTAAAATGTTATATTTGGCATTCATGGTCATTTTTTTATCTTGGACAAATTAACGTTTTCTGTACATTTATGCCGAACGTACAAGAGTAAATTATTATTAAATTGGCTAAATTATTGAATGAGCCACAGATTGTCGAATAATAAATCTTGGTGGGTTACCATATATAAAAACCCAAAATTAAATAAATATATTGTATTGATTTACCGCCAAACAAGCACAGATCTAAATCTATTGATTAATTTATACAAGAAACAAAATTATATACAAAATATAAAATAGAAATTTCTATACATACAACATTCGCACTCGGGCGGTTTTTTTGTGAATATCAGTATTAATAAGTACCTTAGGATTTAAAATAATTTTACGATTAAAAAATACAAAGAAAAAAGTAATTTGAGTTACGATTGCAAAGATTATGGGACAGAGTCAATTTCATTTGAGTTGAATGTTTAACTAAAATATAGAATATTGTTCATGTTCATAAATATTACATATTATTGTACTTAAAATATTAATATAAATATTGCTTACAATCTTTACATATGAAATATCCAGAAAATATGGTATTACTGACCAATGTAGAAAAACATTATAAATTGCTGAAGGCTTTTTTGTATTGATCGGTTCTGCCATAATTTCCTTAAAACTAAAAATATTTAATTGGAAACTTAACATGTGACTATGTAAAGCTGCTGCGGCCAAACGGACATATTAACGAGTAGTTTGTGATGTTTTAATGTAAGTTATTTATCAGACCAACTTAGTATTGAACGCCAAAATCAAACATCAAAAAATCAAAATAAAAAATGTGTTATTCAAGTAGACCAATACAGGCACTTTTGACAAGTTGTAATTTTTTTTTTAATTATTTTCACAAAGTAACTCTACATCAGAAACGACATTACTGTCACGTTTTACTATCTTTGTACAGCAAGGGACTGCAAAAATATGTTAAAAACACAAGAAGAACTTTCTTAGCGATCAACAACAAAGCGAATGAACTTCTTTTTTAAATAAATATAATCTATAGGTACTTACTAATAATATTATAAAGATGACAGATTTGATTGTTTGTTTGTTTGTAGCGATTTAACTCAAAAACTACTCGACCGATTTTAAAAATTCTTTCACCTTTAGAAAGCTACATTATCTAGGAGTGACACAGGCTACTTTTTACCTGACTAAGCAAACGAAAGTAATGATTTTTGGTCACGCGAACGAAGTCGCGAGTGACTGCTAGTTTTCTATAAACTTATAAGAAATCGTTACTTATTGCAAATTATTATTTTATAAACTTAATCATTGGCCTCAACGCTTAACACAATATGATTAACATTTTTAGATAGATAAAATTAATGATCATAAAATATTAATTAACAAGATTTTATTTTAGTTAATCATCCAAATAGGCCCCTTGTGATGAAATAGAAAGCGGGTGACATCATAGAACAATAGAGAGAAAAATATACTTTTTTTTGGCAATTTTGTACTCGGTAATGGTTCGCGGTGTGTGTGTATGTGTCGTGTGCTTGTGTGTGTGTGTGTGTGTGTGCGGCGCGGGCGCAGAATCTCCGGGTCACTCATGGGACGGCGTCCCCCACTCATACACGAACAACATTCGCCTCAGTACATGTACCAACAAAATGTCCTACGTTTTTGTTTATACGAAGATGGCGGCGCGGCGGCCATTTGCTAACCGCGCCGCGCCCGCGCCGCTTTCCGCCCTCCTAGAAGTATCAAAATAATAAATTAGTAATATAGTTAAGTTCACCTTACAAAGTTAAATGAAATATATAAATAAATAAATAAATATAAATATTCACGGGACAAATACACTTATTGATCTAACCCCAAAGTAAGCAAATTATTTGCTTGTGTTATGGGTGTTAGTCAACGATACTAATACATAGAAATACATATATAAATACTTTTACATACATAATAAACACCCAAATCCGAAAATACAAACATTTATGCTCATCACACAAATGCTTGTCCCCGTCGGGGATCGAACCCGAGCCCCGTTGATTACGTAGTCAGGGTCGCTAACCACTCGACCAACGGGGCGGTGAATGTGAGGAATGTATAGCAAAAAATTTATATGCCTGCTGAAGGATAGTACCTTTAACATTATTGATGTCTTACCACCAGAATAGCTACAGTAGGTATACATAAGTAGTAACTAAATTCGGTACACGTATTGAAAGTTTAACATTGGTTATTCCAATATTGAATAAGTGAATGACAGGCTGTCTGACAGAGTGGCATCTGTCACCGTGACGTTCGTAGGCTGTCCAATTCTTTTGCTCTGCTACACTACATAAAAAAACATACCCAGCATTAGATACAAAAATTAAATGATTCTAGACCCTGTAGTAAGTAGTTGATTCCCAGTATTTAACTTCCCTTCCAGCCTGCTTTAAGGATAAGCGACGTACGAAAATTTTTAGAAAAGTCAAAGTAAAAAAAATATATTTGTATTTTTCAAATTACAAATATATTTTTTTAATCTTTCTTTTATTAATTTGTTCTATTTAATACTAGCTGTGCCCGACTTCATCCACGTGAAAAAAAACCAAGTCCCCGGGTTTTACCCGCACAGTTTTCGTTCCCGTGGAATTTCCGTGATAAAAACTATCCTATGTCCTTTCTCGGGTCTCAAACTATCTTCGTACCAAATTTCATTCAAATCGGTTCAGTGGCTTAGGCGTGAAGAAGAGACATACAGACAGAGTTGCTTTTGAATTCATAATATTAGTATGGATTAATATGGATATTATGGAAGTATGGACTAGCTATTGCCCGCGATTTCATTCGCGTGACGCAAACAACATTTCCGTTTGTTTAATCGGGTAAAAAAGTAGACGTTAGAGTCTATAACGGACATAGAAACAAACAATTTATATATATAACATACTTATAATTTTTATTTTTACACAAACAATTTATATGTTATACATATATAAGTATAGCTTAAGAACTTTACAGAAATTACATTTATGTCTTTCAAGTTAAATTGAACACGTCTATACTCTATAAGCATAATTAGCATTCTTGATGGAAAATAAATATTACTTAATATATTTGAGTCTTAACTCTTAAGCTTTATTGAAAGAGTTACGAGGTAAAATGTGGCAAAATGTTGATGCCTGACCGACTCCTTATAGCGAAGTATTACTATGGTGATAAAATATTCTCAGTAAGCCGGTCACTGTTGTACGTAATAATGAAAAAGTATTGTTATATTAATGTTATAATATATACGTTGTTTCGCCATTCTATCAAAAATTACTGAGTTAGAGATACTGTCACTTCCGGCCTACGTTTAAGTAGAATAAAACAATAGTTATCTACGTAGTAGATACATATCACAAAACTTAAAACAACTTCTTTTTTAATATTTAAATTTTATTGGTATATTTAATATGTTGTCCAATCAATTATACAAAAGACTGACAACATATTTATGACCAAGTACTTGAAAAAAATAACATCTGAACAGATGCCATTAATCTTTAGCAAAAGATGCAATTAGTAAGTAATAAGTTTCGGCAACTTTCGAAGGCATTTCTATTTAATTTGTCATTGCAAGTTTACACTAAGTGTTCGCACTTAGCATTTTTATAATATACGAGTTTTTGCATGTGATATTTATTAATAATATGTAATAAATGCCACTGCCGATTTTCGATTCGGCCAAGCACAGTTTGTTATTCAGCAATTTATTTTATAGATTATATTCAGTGTTGTCTTATATTCAGTAACAAAAATTCGATCGTCATAGAATGAATTAACTGCTTATTACTATCATATATGTCTTAACTATTTTGTGAATATTCATTATTCATAGACAAATTTTCCCAATTAAAATAATTAATTTTAAATAATATGTTTAGGTATTATATAGCAACACAAAATGTCAAATTCTAAACGTAGGTGTGTATTTTGCGTCGCGGGCTACGTCGTCGTAGATGACGCAAAGTGGTGTTGTCTGTTTAAAGCATTTGCTAAATTTTAGGGAAATTGAAGGCTAAATATGAGCATTTTAAAATATAATATTTTTATTATTATGGATAGAAAACTATTTTATTACTTTTTTAAAATGTTATGGACCTAACTTGTATAGAGAGTCGGGCAGGGTTTTTATTACTTACAGTATTAAGATTTTCTATTTATTTCAAGTGCTTGACCACATAGAAACTATGTTACACTATGCAACTCACCTAGACCCTGGTGTATCGCGAAACGCGGGTGGAACGCGTCGGCTTGTTGCATCGACGGCCTCGTCTGCCGCGCGCAACACCAACGCCACTGTCTCCGCTATGGCCCGACACTAACGATTCACTGTCGCTCTGGTTTGACGTATAGCCAATTACGTCTACCTCATCTGAAATTGAAAACGCACAGATTATAATTTACGTACATATAACAAGATAGATTGCAATAATTGGTATTTTTTTATCGAATACATAGAGCCGGATTTTAACGAAAATAAATGATTATTTACTTATTTGTTTTGGCTATTGTGGATTTACTTATACAGATCTCCGAGCAGAAGGTTTTTTTGTAATCATAATGTAATAGGAAAAAAGAAAAAAGATTTTCCATTCCATCTAGGACATAGGGTGCAATTTTACGCATGTGGTTAATACGGTTAATAAAACCTATGTAGTACTTATATCAAAGTATTTACTGATACTTTAATACCAATCGGTCAATATTTTATTTTTATTTTTTTATATCACAGGATAGCAAACAAGCGGATGACTCGTAGACACCAAAGATGTAAATGGTGCGTCGGTATCCTTGTAGCGAGGTCTAAATTCCACATGCATAAGAATATCAGCTACCGTAACCTCCAAAACGGAATACGATGGTGACAATCACCGATGTGTATAATAGGTATAGCGGTGGTGCAGACCCGGGCGAGACAATGCAGAACTTTACCACCTAATAATAAATGTTAGAAAAGCAAAAAAAAAATAAGAAAAATAAAGAAGAATGATGACTGAATGGAAAGAAGGTGAACTATGTAACGGACACGATAGAACACGTTCGTGCTCAGATATGTTATCGCACCACATTCTCTCACTCAGCCATGCACGTGAATTATTAGTATATAAGGTTCAGAAAAATCCTAGTAAAATTACAGTTTAACAAACACATTTATTAACCGATGTTTGACTGTCATTTAATCAACGTAATATTGGTGATGTTCCTAAATCAACTTACAAACTAGTAAGTTGATTTAGGAAACTTTGCACAAATATGACAAACATCTCAGAATAACATATAGGCTATAACTTAGGTAAATTAGGTATATATTGCAAATACATATATTAAATGAAAATGAAAAATATATAAATGCTTATCCATTATCGTTAAATTCCAATGAAATGGAGGAACCATTTCATTGGAATTCAACGATAATTTTTAATCATATGATTTACGATTCACTTGAATCTAAACTAGGAAAACCTGTACTTCAGGTCTCCAGAGGCCCGATTCACGTAACAAAACGTCAATCGAGTTGAAACCTTTGTGCTCTAACATACTACGTTATTGCACCACGTAACGTTATATTGTGTTTGAGGCGCCGCTGGTCCGTACCGCTGAAGGGTCATATTATAGTGATGAAACCAGCGGGACAAATTCTTGTCAGATGACGTCATAATTGTGGAGGTTGATGACGTCACACAAGGACAAGGAAAGGGAAAAGGAAGATCTTCTGTACTGTCTGGAGACCGAAGTCCATTTGAGAAGCGTTGAAACTTGTATACAGTGTGTACAAGATAAATAATTGTGATATTGCGATTCAGGATTTTATTTTGAATTTCATTTTTTTCCATTTCTTATTATATTTTCTGGTAGCGTTTGTAGATTGCTTGAACCGATACATGTTTATGTGTGAAACAGCCCTATAAGTACTGCGATTTAGTTATCGTTTTTTACGTGAATTTGGTGGCAGGTCTCTCAACTTCTATATGTGTGTGTGTATATGTGAGTGCGTGAGTATGTGTAGTGTATATAAATATAAGAGTTATCGTTTGCTTTTCGACTTCATGCGAACAAAGGTTCGGTTGGCCCCGGGTCTTCAACTATCTCCTTGCCAATTGATCAAAACTTCAGTGGCTTAGCTGTGAAAGCGTGACAAACAGACAGATATACATTCGCATTTGTAATAGTAGTATTAGTTTGAGGAGCGTTGTACCAGGTTATCTATATGAATCTACGCTACGATAAAGTTCCGCCCACACTTCTCAACGGGATGGAATCGATAACTTAATCCCTTGAGAATATAAGCACACGCGTACCCGAGTCGTCTCTAAAATGAACAGATTCTCTACCGAGAGTGCCTAACCATTGCGCTCTGGCTTAGTGGTAAATATTATTTAATTATTGTTTGGAAATTCCAGCAAAATCTGTTTACAAAATTATACATATAAATCTGTAGTGCCTGTCTGTACATCATTTTTTTGGTCAAATTTCATTTATTCTGTCCGTGCTCCGGGGCTAGATTCCCGGGTCGAGCAATTCGAAATATGTTTTTCTAGTTTTCTAATAAAAATAACGTTGGCCAAATTTGGATAAGTGCCCGGTTTTCGATAGGCTAGCCACCTATCACATTGTAAGACCAGGTATCTTTGGCTAATCGTGAGTGCATTTTACTTGTACCTACTTCTTCGGGGATATGGGCGTGAAGATACATTTTTTCGCATGTCAGATTATAACTCAAGAAGGTCTTGACTAATCTTGATGAAAATGTTATACAGTAAGAACTTGCAAAGGCGCAAATGCTAGACTATATATTTTTTACCGTCAATGAATTTAAGCCCAACCCAACGCACAGATTTTAGCTAGTCCTTATAAGCATATGTACAAGTACAAAAAGTTGACTAAACTAGTTGAGTATCAACACAAAGCTCTTGAGATAATAATTATTTATTTTTATTGTAATGAAAAGAAAATATTTATTTGCGAGATTATGGGTGTTACAAGTTATTAAAAAAATAATTTCTACCATGATATGGCGTGCAAATATTGTGCAAAAGCATTTCATTGGGCAGGAAAAAACAGATTATTCTGATGATGACGATGAGACGATGCCTTATCCTCCAAACCGTATTTCGACAGCGTCAAACACTGACGGCAACTGGTGACTGGTGAGGCGGTGGCACCAAACACAGTCGATACGTAGCAGACATGATACTGTATGTACCTATAAAAGGACGTAGATCACTCACCAGCGCGCTGAAATTAAGGCGCTCAAATTAAGACAATTGTCGTAATTTATGTTGGGCTAGGGTATTTCAAACGCAACTCTAAATTGATAGCTATCCTTTTCCATATCATTCGTACCGTATTATCTGTCGCAATCTTGTTATAACATGTTATGTACATAGAATAATAACGCATAGAAACCAAGTCGACCCGCGCTATATTAAGCCATTTCAAAGAAGCCTGAAAAGGCTTCTTACGCTCGCCAACTGCTCAGACATGTGACACGTGCCACACGGAGTAAGGCTCTCGCAATTAAAAAAAATGTGAGTTACTCTGTGGTGAAAGGTTGTCACCGTGCTTCATAAAAGCGTATTTAGGACTTGAAGATCCCATTTCACAGATAAAATTACTTGGCATCCTTTATATAAAATCCAAACAAATAAATCGTAAATATCTAAGTAGAATGATATTCAAAATGTTGCCAGCCAAAGAGGTAAATATTCTACCACGTATTTGTTTTTACCTATTTTCATTATAGTTAATCGCGTCTGTATTCCTGTTTAATGTGCGATATTACATAGCCTGGACTTTGTTTATGCATAAAAAATATTTTTTAAGTGTTGGGTCTTACCGTCATACTGGCACAAATATTACAAAGCCGTTTGTCAGACCAATATTACAAAGCCTTTATTTGTGTATAATGAGGATTTTTAGAAGGCAAAAAAATTGTTCTAACTAGCATTCTAGATGCCGTAGTGTTGCGTTAGTTAGTCGTCACGACATACATGTATTTGCCTTCTCTCGCCTTGCCTAGTAAGACAAACTATAAAAACTGGCACGAATGAACATGGGAATTTATCAATTTGAAATATACACGATTTTATCACGATGGTTTTATGGTTTACTGGCTAAACAATTCGACTCATATATTAAGGTTCCACTTTCAATTCTTGGCAGCAAAAGTACATTTTTAAACGAAGCCTAATCTAACACAGGACAAAACAGGTTATTGATAAATATTTTCTAAACTAACATTATAATGAGGAAACATTTTATAAAGACAAAAGCTGACCCAGCAAACGTTGTTTTGCCAATCAAATTATTCGTATTGAATATTTTGGTGGGGTTCTTGAGAGGGAGGGAGGTTAGTTGAAATAAAAACTATCCTATCTTTTAAGTTCGATTAAACAGTAGTTATCTACAAAATTTCATTGAAATCAGTTTAGTAGTTTTAGGAGTCCATCGCGGACAAACAACATGACCCGTAATTTATATATTAAAATAGTATATAGTAAATCATATTCCCATTAGTAAGCTAAAATATCCAGGAGTGACATAGGCTATATTTTTACCTGAATGTACAAAAGGAAATTATGATTTATGGTCACGCAAACGAAGTAACGAATAACAGGTAGTATTCTAAAAGTTAACGCTGAGAACGTTACAGAAATCCTTATTTGACTACTAAAGCGAAATTTCTGAACGCAGTTGCCTGCTCGACCAAATTAAACTTATGCAAGGAATTTAGTAATAAAACAGTTCTGAGGAACCGCTCTTAAGTATCTTATTTGTCTTAGGGTGTATCTAAGTAATAACACACAGTTCGGAATACTTAGCCTTTATATAAATATCAATAAAAGCTATTGTATAGCAGAAAGGAAATGATAGCAGAATTAATGCGGTCGAAATGCGACCAAAACGAAAAATCTGTAACACCTGCACATTGCGTTCATAACGCCGCTAAGTGAGATTGGGAAATGATCGTATCGGTGTTATAATCAAAAGTGCATGCTCGTCATTGATATAAAAAAACCAAGATGCACAGTCCCGAACAAAACTGACACTCAAAAGTGTCTCTAATTTCATTTAAATAGTAATATAATTATGGGAAAAAAACATATGTTTTTGCATATCGAACCTTATGCGCAAGATTTATAGATGTTTTTAGAAAGCAATATACAAAAAGTAATAAAATTGACAGTGTCACGACCGACGCGATTCTATTTGAAATAAGCGCACAATTTAAAATTGTGCGCTCATTTTTGGAGGACGTTTTTGAGACACTGATTTGTATTGCCGTTCGGACATGTAAGAAGTACGGTAGATGAAAGAGTGCAATGCAATGTAGATGGATCGTGGACGTAGTACCATTACCATATCATAGAGTACCATTATCAAATTGATCGGGTACAGTCTGAAGGTGGTTTCAAGAGTCTCCGAAAACGGCGTGTTTGCATGAAGAAGGTTATGAAAATGAAGGAAGCAAGTAAGGTCTGACTAGATCGTGATGTATGGCATTCAGCTCTTTCTAGCAAAACCGTAAGGGATTTAGCGTAAAGATATGTATGTATATGATTGACGGGTTTAAATGCCACATGCTAAAATGTACCGGCTTTCTTTTTTTTAATATTATAAGATAGCAAACAAGCAGATGGGTCTCCTGACGGTAAGAGTCAACCATCGCCTATAGACACCAAAGATGTTAATGGTGCGTTGCTATCTTGTGGCGAGGTCTAAAGCCACATGCATAAGTTTACCGGCTAACTTATTCTTCAAACCGGAACACGACCGCGACAAGCACTGACGCTATTGCGGCAGGAATAGGTAAGGCGGTGATACCTGACCCAGGCGAGGCAATGCAGAACTCTACCACCTAGTAAAGTATCTTCATCTACAAATCGAAAAACGGTTATTTTTTCTATGTCTATGTGTTTCTTTGTTATGCTTTCACGTTTGAACTACGAAAATATGAAATTTTACGTATCTCAGGGAATATTTAATCCCCATGTTGGTCCGAGCCCTATTTGAAGAATAGACCATCTGTCATTCAGCCAGGCAGTTTGTAAACGGCAAACGATTGGCTATACTTAGCACTACTATCGTGACTACTAGGAGGTAGATTTCTATTAAGTCTCGCCCGGGTCTGGTACCATCTTATTCCTGCTGCAATAGCGTCACTGCTTGTCACTATCGTTTTCCGGTTTGGAGAGTATGATAGCCAGTAAACTTATGTAAGTGGGTCATTACTATCCCGCCACCAACGGGAATACCAATACACCATTAACATATTTTGTTAGGAAAGTGTCTCTTTCCATCAAGGGAGTCATCTGCTTGTTTACTATCTTATGATATAAAAAAGGTACACAGAAAGCACATAAGGTTCCTTTCATTCAAAAAGTATTATACCCAAGGAATAAAAAATTAACTTCTATATCTATTCATCCTATAATAAGTAAAATAGTAGTAGGTATTGTAGAATGTACCAAATTGATAATTTAGTTTTATGAAGTCGGTTAAAAAGACTTCGAGTCAGAATATTCTAAATAAAAACAAAACATCCGGCAGACCTACAGCGGGATTACATTTAGTATTTATAATGAAAATCCTATGAATGGATAAAATAAAAGGAAGCAAGGTAATTAGTGTTCTGACGAGGTAGTCCATTTCTAAAAGAGGGATTGTATCTCTCCAGTAGCCTCGTCGCGGATTACCGAGACTTTTTTAATATTTATGGTGGATATTCACCTTAGACTTATATTTTCTTAGCGAATTCAAACCAAATTACTTACACATTTAGTGAAAGAAATATCTTTCCAAAAAAAAATTCTGCCGTGTTGGTCCCGGCCTCCTTTGTAGAATAGGCCAACTGCCGTTCTGCCAGGCAGGTCGTAAAAGGCGACCGATTGGCTATCGAGTCACTACCATCGTGGATACTAGGTGGTAGAGTTCTGCATTGTCTCGCCCGGGTCTGGTGTCACCGCCTTACCTATTCCTGCCGCAATAGCGTCAGTGCTTGTCGCTGTCGTGTTCCGGTTTGGAGGGTAAGGTAGCCGGTAAACTTATGCATGTGGCATTAGATCTCGCCACAAGATAGCAACGCACCATTAACATCTTTGGTGTCTATAGGCGATGGTTGACTCTTTCCATCAGGAGACCCATCTGCTTGTTTGCTATCTTATGATATAAAAAAAAAAAAACGAAACGCTTAGACGTAAATCAAAAAACCAAAGTCGAATTCAAAGGCAAATATTATTAATTAGAGATGCCATGAATATTCGGTAACCATTCCGTATTCGGCCTATTTGACCACTTTCTTTGGTATTCGGTATTCGGCCGAATATTTCGAACTATTCGGCTCAATACCAAATACTAAATCATAACAAAAAAATAGCGCATATTACGCAAAATTATCTATATATTTTACCACGAAACATCACAATTAATACTTAATATTTATTATTTATCAGAGCTAAGGCATAACGATTGAAAAAACACTATCAACCCGCTAATGAAACCAAAGATCTAGTTTTGAAGTGCAAACATAGAATCAAATTGAAGTTTTTGGAAGAACCTTTTGGAAAGTCAGTTGAAAACATCATACAAAGAAAATGTTTAACCAGTAACTTTCATCCCAAATAAATAAATAAATAAATATCTCTGGACAATTTTACACGAATTGATCTAACCCATGTTGTGTCTATAGGCGATGGTTGATGGTTTCCATCAGGAGACCCATCTGCTTGTTTGCTATATTAGGATATAAAAAAAAATGACGGCACGAGGTGACAGTATAATGTGCGAGAAAATGTGTAAGAGCCTTAAATAATTCGACTTGATCATTAAACTTTTTTTTATAATAAGATAGCAAACAAGCAGATGGTCTCCTGATTCAATCAACCATTGCCTATAGACATCAAAGATGTTAATGGTGCGTTGCTATCTTGTGGCGAGGTCTAATGCCACATGCATAAGTTTACCAACTACCTTACCCTCAAAACCGGAACACGACAGTGAAAAGCAGTGACGCTATTGCGGCAAGAATAGGTAAGGCGTTGGTACCAGATCTGGGCGAGACAACGCAAAACTCTACCATCTAGTAGCCGCGATGGTAGTGACTCGAATAGTCAATCGGTCGCCTTTTACGACCTGTCTGACAGAACGGCAGTTGGCCTATTCTTTAAAGAAGCCGGGCCAACATGATGTAAACAATGACTTGATTGCGTTTTGATACGTGACTGGTCTCTGACGGGTAAATAAGGCGAACGATATCATAGGAAACGACAAAAACATGAGGCAATCCAATAAAATTGTATAACACCTACATGCCATCACATGAGTAACAAGAACGAGGTTCAGCACAAAGATCAGTTCGACCCACTCGATAGTCAAACTACAAAATGGTGTTGATCCATTTAACCCGTCGTCCGTAAAACCGGCGACACACAGTCGGTGTCCGAGTTGCATAAATTTCATCTCCAAATGCACCGTGCATGAGTTGGTGACAAGTCGACAGTGAAAATTCAGTATTACACTACCAATACTATATAATAGAATTAAAGAGCGCACTCAACCGCGCGCAGTAATGAAGCGGAGCTTATGTCTTGTTTACACCTTAAGAGATTGGTACAGTCAGCAACATAATATAGTAACATAAAATTGAGCTTTTTGGTTTTATTTCATAAGATAGCAAACACGCAGATGTCGTCAACAAATCGTTGAAAAATTGACGGTTAAAATTCAGTATTACACTACCAATACTAAATAATAGAATTAAAGAGCGCACTCAACTGCGCGCAGTATTGAAGCGGAGCTTATGTCTTGTTTACACCTTAAGAGATTGGTACAGTCAGCAACATAATATGGTAACATAAAATTGAGCTTTTTGATTTTATTTCATAAGATAGCAAACACGCAGATGTCGTCAACAATTCGTTGAAAATTTGACGGTGAAAATTCAGTATTACACTACCAATACTAAATAATAGAATTAAAGAGCGCACTCAACTGCGCGCAGTATTGAAGTGGAGCTTATGTCTTGTTTACACCTTAAGAGATTGGTACAGTCATCAACGTAATATGGTAACATAAAAATTGAGCTTTTTGATTTTATTTCATAAGATAACAAACACGCAGATGTCGTCAACAAATAATCGACATGTACAAGTTGGTCTATTTTTCAAAGTGCCCGAACCAACAGTTTGTTAGTTGACGTAGAGATTTCCATCTTTACATTGGCCTTAATGTTTTTGGTCTGATAGGATTGGACTACACCTCGTAATACTGTGGAGCCCGGCTATCGCATAAGGGTTGAGTTACCTCTGTCCGCACGGAATTGCATTTTGCCGTCGCCCTATTCTTTTCTGTCGCAAAAACCGCCATTTGTTACAGCGAGAATGATACCGGAAATGCTGCAGCACGCTCAGAATCCTCGAGACGATAGCATTCCTGCTACTTTTCTTGCTCTAGCAAATGGCAGTTCTGAGCGACAGAAAACGATATAGCGGCGGAAAAATGCAATTCGGTGCTGACAGTAACTCTACCCTTATACGATATCCGGGTGCCACAGAGTTACGAGCAGCTGTTATTAAATACTTATGTGCATGATGATCAGAGTGGTAAGCTGGTTTCTCACGTTTACCACTAGGTGGCGCTGTACAAATCACATAAAAATTCCTAGTAAACTCCAAACGCGCTCACGATCGAATGCGAAAAGTAAAACTCACACTTAGCACTCTGACCTGAGATTTCATGAAACTGTCACTGTCTATTATATTTTTTATATCATAAAATAAACAAGCACATCGGTCTTTTGATGGAATATCGCCTATAGACAACAAAGATGTTAGTGGTGCGCCGCTATTATTGGGGCGGAATGGTTATGTCATATGCATAAGTTTACTGGCTACCTTACTCTCTATGCTGGAACATGATAGCGACACACACCGCTGCGGCAGGATTAGGTTAGGTGATGGTAACATACCCAGTCACGACGATGCAAAACTGTAAAACCTTACTAGGGTGTAGTCACGATGTTAATGACACATATTGTTCTGTCGCTTTTTACAAAATGCCTAGCAGTAATGCAGTTGGTCTATTCTTCAAAAACAAATATTTTTTTAAATCTTTAAATTTACATTTCTGGTCTCTGTAGATGAAGGTTATATATTTTCAACAGGAGGCCCAATTGGGTTTTTGCTTTTTAAAATATACTAGTGATCGCCCTCTTGTCGAAATTCGACCATTCGACAAAATCTCTTTTAAATTTAACAACCGGCGTTACCCATAAAAAATAGTATACAAGTATAATATCATGTATGTCACATAAATGTAGTGTGCGTAACGTTTATTTTCATTATTTTAATGCATTTTATCTAAAAATATAAGGTTTCTACAGTCCTCTGCAATGTGTCAAATTGTTTGCCAAATTTCATAATCCTCTATTCGACTAATTGTAGGAAAAAGCGGTTAAAAAGATTTTACTTCACGTATTATACGCTATAGATACATGAGATGGGCTACGCTGTTAGAACGGTCTTGTACTAAGCGATGCCATGTTATAAGACAAAATTAAGGCGAGCGCTCAACCGTGAGCAGTAATGAAGGGAAGCTTAAGCCTCGTTCACACCCTGTTAACTACGGGTATTGTACAGTCACGAACATTAACATCAATTAATGTTTTTTTATTCATTAATATATTTTGTGTGAATAAGCGTAATAATATTATAATAAAAGTTAAAGATAATAAAGATAGTAATTAGTAAGTTAAAGATAGATTTCGCCGTGTTGGTCCCGGCCTCCTTTGAAGAATAGGCCAACTGCCGTTCTGCCAGGCAGGTCGTAAAAGGCGACCGCTTGGCTATACGAGTCCTTAACATTGTGGCTACTAGGTGGTAGAGTTCTGCATTGTCTCGCCTGGGTCTGGTATCATCGCTTTACCTATTCCTGCCGCAGTAGCGTCAGTGCTTGTTACTGTCGTGTTCCAATTTGGAGGGTAAGGTAGCCGGTAAACTTATGCATATGGCATAAGACCTCGCCACAAGATAGCAACGCACCATTAACACCTTTGGTGTCTATAGGCGATGGTTGACTCTTTTCATCAGGAGACCCATCTGCTTGTTTGCTATCTTATACTTAAAAAAAGAGGGGATTGAGTGCCATTAATCACGATCCAGAGAGACGCCTTGCTTTCTGCGCATTCATAGCTGTATTCATGCAAACACGCCGGTTTCGGATACCTACTCTTCTTCACTATTTGGTACATAATTAAAATTAAAATATCGCCTCTGTGGTCTAGTGGTCCAGCGTTGGCGTTGACCACATGAGGTCCCGAGTTCGATTCCCGGGTCGGGCACTTAAAAAAAAGTGTTTTTTCAGTTTTCTGATAAACACAAAGTTAACCGGGATTGGAAAGTGCCCGGTTGGCGAAAGGCTTACCACCTATCACATTTGTGGGACCAAGTATCTTCGGTTAATCGTGGGTGCACTTGTTGTACCTCTGCCTACCCTTTCGGGATACGGGCGTGAAGATACTTTTTTAAAATAATTATGTATTTAGTTTTTTTTTTACTAACGAAAAAAGGAGGTTATCAGTTTGACATGTATGTATGTAATATTGTTGGAATTGGATAATGTCTCAGTATGAAAGTATGATGATCTGTTTCGGCGTTCAAACACGTATACTAAATTTCGTGATGTACGTTTGTATGTTTGTTTACAAATTTTTCGGGGACTAAATTAGTTAATTCCAATTTAGGCAACATTCCAAGTTTGATCAAAATCAGTTCAGTAGTTTTTGAGATATTCGTCGGTTTAATTATTATTTATCCTTAAGAAAACCTTGTTTTTACATTGTCTATTATAGGCATTTTTTGCTTTGCACTACTTAGGGACCTTACAGAACAAGACTGACACATTCTTAAAAGCCCGGCAACACAACTGTCAGACTTCTGGAATTGCGGACCGACCCGACCTGGGAATCGAACTCGGGACCTCATGTGGTCAACGCCAACGCTGGACCACTAGACCACAGAGGCGATATTTTAATTTTAATTATATACCAAATAGTGAAGAAGAGTAGGTATCCGAAACCGGCGTGTTTGCATGAATACAGCTATGAATGTGCAGAAAGCAAGGCGTCTCTCTGGATCGTGATAAATGGCACTCAATCCCCTCTTTTTTTAAGTATAAGATAGCAAACAAGATATCTTCAAGATATCTTGTGGCGAGGTCTTATGCCATATGCATAAGTTTACCGGCTACCTTACCCTCCAAATTGGAACACGACAGTGACAAGCACTGACGCTACTGCGGCAGGAATAGGTAAAGCGATGGTACCAGACCCAGGCGAGACAATGCAGAACTCTACCACCTAGTAGCCACAATGTTAAGGACTCGTATAGCCAAGCGGTCGCCTTTTACGACCTGCCTGGCAAAACGGCAGTTAGGCTATTCTTCAAAGGAGCCCGGGAACGGGGAAAAATCTCTGCATATCCTGTAAGGGATTTGGCATGAAATAATGCAGGTATATAAAAATAAAATAATATATAAATACAATGTAGTACACTAAAATATTTAACAAAATCAAACAATGGAGGGTATTGGCATACCACCGCTCGGACTGATAGTAAATACAAGAAAATACATATTTGATATTGGAAACTGTATAGATATTGCGTTCGCGTCTACGGAGCTTTGCCAGTTGCCAGCACAATATTTCGTCAGTGAATTTATTTCCGCTAGAAATTGAACGGTACATACAATGCACCCGACTCCTCTATATTAACGTATTCAATTTAGTTATTGCTTACCTAAAATCGTAATAAAAACGGGAACAGAAGATCGCAGGAATAATATTATCGATTGAAAAAAGAAGGATTTTGCATATCATTGCAATTCGTTGCATTTTGTATGTACGTTACATTGTGAAGTTTTTGGGAATCCTTCAGAAACAATTACGAGATAAAAGGGGATTCTTCGAATTGAGGCTATATCCTATCTGCATTCGTATGTATCACGACAAATCCCTTTACGGACAGATAGAATTGAGTGCCATACATCCAGACAGACAAAAATTTTCATATAAAAAATCTTTATATCTCTAAAATCTATATTAATTTAAAACTATACTGATACCTTTTAAAATATAAAATACTAGCTGTGCCCGCGACTTCGTTCGCGTGGAAAAATTTCTAAAATAAAAACCCGCATAGTTCCCGTTCCCGTGGGATTTCCGGGATAAGAACTATCCTATGTCCTTTCTTGGGTCTCAAACTATATTTGTACCAAATTTTATCCAAATCGGTTCAGCGAGAAAATGTGTAAGAGCCTTAAATAATTCGACTTGATCATTAAACTTTTTTTTTATAATAAGATAGCAAACAAGCAGATGGTCTCCTGATTCAATCAACCATTGCCTATAGACACCAAAGATGTTAATGGTGCGTTGCTATCTTGTGGTGAGGTCTAATGCCACATGCATAAGTTTACCAACTACCTTACCCTCAAAACCGGAACACGACAGTGAAAAGTAGTGACGCTATTGCGGCAAGAATAGGTAAGGCGTTGGTACCAGATCTGGGCGAGACAACGCAAAACTCTACCATCTAGTAGCCGCGATGGTAGTGACTCGAATAGTCAATCGGTCGCCTTTTACGACCTGTCTGACAGAACGGCAGTTGGCCTATTCTTTAAAGGAGCCGGGCCAACACGAGGTAAACAATGACTTGATTGCGTTTTGATACGTGACTCGGGTCTCTGACGGGTAAATAAGGCGAACGATATCATAGGAAACGGCAAAAACATGAGGCAATCCAATAAAATTGTATAACACCTACATGCCATCACATGATTAACAAGAACGAGGTTCAGCACAAAGATCAGTTCGACCCACTCGATAGTCAAACTACAAAATGGTGTTGACCCATTTAACCCGTCGTCCGTAAAACCGGCGACACACAGTCGGTGTCCGAGTTGCATAAATTTCATCTCCAAATGCACAGTGCATGAGTTGGTGACAAGTCGACAGTGAAAATTCAGTATTACACTACCAATACTATATAATAGAATTAAAGAGCGCACTCAACCGCGCGCAGTAATGAAGCGGAGCTTATGTCTTGTTTACACCTTAAGAGATTGGTACAGTCAGCAACATAATATGGTAACATAAAAATTGAGCTTTTTGATTTTATTTCATAAGATAGCAAACACGCAGATGTCAACAAATCGTTGAAAAATTGACGGTGAAAATTCAGTATTACAATACCAATACTAAATAATAGAATTAAAGAGCGCACTCAACTGTGCGCAGTATTGAAGCGTAGCTTATGTCTTGTTTACACCTTAAGATATTGGTACAGTCATCAACGTAATATGGTAACATAAAAATTTGAGCTTTTTGATTTTATTTCATAAGATAGCAAACACGCAGATGTCGTCGACAAGTAATCGACAAGTACCAGTTGGTCTATTTTTCAAAGGAGCCCGAACCAACAGTTTGTTAGTTGAGGTAGAGATCTCCATCTTTACATTGGCCTTAATGTTTTTGGCCTGCTAGGATTGGACTAAACCTCGTAATACTGTGGAGCCCGGCTATCGCATAAGGGTTGAGTTGCCTCTGTCCGCACGGAGTTGCATTTTGCCGTCGCCCTATTCTTTTCTGTCGCAAAAACCGCCATTTGTTACAGCGAGAATGATACCGGAAATGCTGCAGCACGCTCAGAATCCTCGAGACGATAGCATTCCTGCTACTTTTCTTGCTCTAGCAAATGGCAGTTCTGAGTGACAGAAAACGATATAGCGGCGGAAAAATGCAATTCCGTGCTGACAGTAACTCTACCCTTATACGATATCCGGGTGCCACAGAGTTACGAGCAGCTGTTATTAAATACTTATGTGCATGATGATCAGAGTGGTAAGCTGGTTTCTCACGTTTACCACTAGGTGGCGCTGTACAAATCACATACAAATTCCTAGTAAACTCCAAACGCGCTCACGATCGAATGCGAAAAGAAAAACTCACACTTAGCACTCTGACCTGAGATTTCATGAAACTGTCACTGTCTATTATATTTTTTATATCATAAAATAAACAAGCACATCGGTCTTTTGATGGAATATCGCCTATAGACAACAAATATGTTAATGGTGCGCCGCTATTATTGGGGCGGAATGGTTATGTCATATGCATAATTTTACTGGCTACCTTACTCTCTATGCTGGTACATGATAGCGACACACACCGCTGCGGCAGGATTAGGTAAGGTGATGGCAACATACCCAGTCACGACGTAGCAACGTCGTGACTGGGTATGTTGCCATCACCTTACAAAATGCCTAGCAGTAAAGCTATATTCTTCAAAAACATATATATTATTTTTAATTTTTAAATTTACATTCCTGAGAGCTAAGTGTGAGTTCCCGTTCCCGTGGGATTTCCGGGATAAGAACTATCCTATGTCCTTTCTTGGGTCTCAAACTATATTTGTACCAAATTTTATCCAAATCGGTTCAGCGGTTTAGCCGTGAAAGCGTAACAGACAGACAGACAGACAGACAGACAGAGTTACTTTCGCATTTATAATATTAGTATGGATAGTATGGATAATTGTACAATAATAATAATATAATATAATATTCACGGGACAAATTACACTGACTGATCTAACCCCAAAGTAAGCAAATTATTTGCTTGTGTAATGGGTGTTAGTCAACGATACTAATACATAGAAATAAATTATAAATACTGGAATATATTTAATAAACACCCAAACCCGGAAATACAAACATTTATGCTCATCGCGCAAATGCTTGTCCCCGGCGGGGATCGAACCCGAGCCCCGTCGATTGCGTAGTCAGGGCCGCTAACCACTCGACCAACGGGGCGGTCAAAAAGTTAGTTTTTTGTTTAAATATTGTACATTGTCAACCTGTTCTCTCTTATCATTGTGTTTCACTATCTTGGGTCGCTGCAAGATATCTCTTATTAGAAACTAGCAGTCACTCGCGAGTCGCGACTTCGTTCGCGTGACCAAAAATCATTAATTTCGTTTGCTTAGTCGGGTAAAAAGTAGCCTATATCACTCCCGCAAAATGTAGCTTTCTAAAAGTAGAAGAATTTTTTAAAAATCGGTCCAGTAGTTTTTGAGTTAACTTGTTACAATCAAATCATTCCTCTTTATAATATTACTAGCTGTGCTCGCGACTTCGTTGCGTAAGAAAAATTCTAAAATAGAAACTCGCATAGTGTCCGTTCCCGTGGGATTTCCGGGATAAGAGCTATCTTATGTCCTTTCTTGGGTCTCAAACTATATTTGTTCTAAATTTTATCTAAATTGGTTCAGCGGTTTAGGCGTGAAAGCGCAACAGACAGACAGACAGAGTTACTTTCGCATTTATAATATTAGTATGGATTAGTATAGATAAGCCCGCCTTTTGTATTGTTTTCGTTTGTTATTTTCTGTTATGTATTTTTTGTTGCAATAATATGATAAATAATTAAATTTAAAGATTTAAAGATTTTTATTGAACATATAACAATATAACAAGAATAACATGTAGTTCGTAAACAACTGCTTTAGTTGCAAAACTGTGTTGTAGCCGTTTACGCCCTCCCCGCAACACGGCGTAAGTATGTTCTAAAATATTATACATTTTAAAGATAGCTAACAGACTAAATATAATAGCAATATTTAGTCTGTTTATAATAAAAGAATAATAACAACAGCCTCATAGTCTTGCTAGGCTATGCTGGCTAGGCTAACCGCTTATTCGGGTCATGAGGCATAAGCATTTTCAGTTCGACTCGCGTCCCGGGCAAGTTTTGATTAGGTTTTTCTGTCCAGAAAGATCTTCTTCTGTATCAGTAGAGAATAGCTTTTGCAAATAAGGAGCGATAATCGTTAAATTTGTAAATGCGTCAATGGGGATCACCTACAGACCACACAAATACTAATGGATGCGGTGTTGGGCGTGAAATGCGTAGCTGCTCATATGAGCAAATATATGTAAATGTCAAACGCTTTCAGATATATCGTAAAGAAATAGAAATATTCCATATTGTGCTATTTTATCGAGTCGAATAAAAAGTGAAGACTTAAGGAATACCTCTAGAGTGATTTTATTTTATCGGAAAGTATTATAATAAATATATGTATATTTCTGTGTAAATGCAAGCGACATTAACATCCTAAGAAATTGCCTTGAAAGGCATATGCACTCATTTTGCCTACTAACGAACTGGTGAATTGTGATGAATGTGAGCGTCGAATATTTGGTTGGCTTAGCCTACCCTATAAAAAACGGTGTGATGATAATGATCATATTGTAAAAAATTAAGTAACACCTGCCCGCTTCACCGGGCGTTAATTTCCTTTCAAATAGCATTATCTTGGTTTTCTTCGCATTCAATTGTAAGCCTATGTTCTTACAATCGTCTTTTATAACCGTAATCAGTATTTGGAGCTCAGCTGAAAAGAAGTAAGGCGGTGGTACCCAACACTCTTGCAAGACATCTCTACCATCTAGTAGTCACGATGGTTGTGAGACGTATAGCCAATCTGTCACCTTTTATGACTCGCCTAGCGGAATGTCCTCGCCTTACAGTTGGTGTATTCTTCAAAGGACTTCGGAACAACATGAGGGAAGGTTGACTCAAGAAAATGGTATAGTCATGCTGACTGACACGGGGGAATGCGCCAGCATGAGATGAAAATGGTATCGTCAACGATAACAAATCATGCGTAACAACACCTGCACTTAATATTCGTAAGCAAATAGAGCAAAGGTGTCTCAAGTATTGTATGATATAATAACTAAAATAAAAGCCGTGTATTTTTTATTTTTTATTTTTATATCATAAGATAGCAAACAAGCAGATGGGTCTCCTGATGGAAAGAGTCAACCATCGCCTATAGACACCAAAGTGTTAATGGTGCGTTGCTATCTTGTGGCGAGGTCTAATGCCACTTGCATAAATTTACCGGCTACCTTACCCTCCAAACCGGAACACGACAGTGACAAGCACTGACGCTATTGCGGCAGGAATAGGCAAGGCGGTGGTACCAGACCCGGGCGAGACAATGCAGAACTCTACCACCTAGTAAAAATTAAATTGTGTATAAAAGTTTATAAAATTGTGTAAAAAAATATATAAGTAAAGTGTATAAAATTAAATTGTGTCGGCGGCACTTTGTATAGTAGTACAAAATAATATAAGTTAGTAAATAGACCAAATTAAATACAACAGCGTATATATTGTTTACCTCTCAGACTATACACGAAGAAATGGCTTGAGACAATTTATGTAATCGAACAATATAAGCCCACGTTGAATGCCAACTATTTTTCTATAAAGCTACAATACACATTTTACAAATATTTATATCGAGAAAGTTATTAAAATGTTTGGCCGCAATATTACAAAATGAAATTTCATTTGAACATTCTTTTCTCAATAATAAAACCGAAGTTAGTTTAATAAAATCTGTAGTTGATGTATCGCTAGTGGCAGTCGACTGCTCGGCATGATAAAAAATAGAGATGTCACCATGATGTCACGAAAAGTGATTTTGCCGAATACTGAATATCCGGCCGGATTCTTAGACCCTTGTTCGAGTATTGAATATTTGGGCTTCGAGTATTTGCTTATGGCACAGAATAAAATATTGTCTATCTGATTGTCCAAAAACTAATCCGTATACACTATACAGTGGCCCATTTACAGTCTGTTAGCTATCTTTAAAATGTACAATATTTTAGAACATACTTACGCCTTGTTTCGGAGAGGGCGTAAACGGCTACAACACAGTTTTGCAACTAAAGAAGTTGTTTACGAACTACATGTTATTCTTGTAATATTATTAAATCTACACATATAATAAAATCGTAGGAAAGTCAAAACTGTACATTGAATATTTTTTTAAAAGAATACTTGGGGCGTGATCTACAATCGATATCGAAGCCAAAAATATAGGTAGTTTTTAGAATTTTTGTCTGTTTGTCTGTTTATCTGTTTGTCTGTATGTATGTCCGGGGTAAACTCAAAAAGTACTGCATGGGTTTACTTCAAATTTTGTATGAATATTACAAAAATTTTTTTTAGTTACAGAGTATCATGACTCAACATTTAGACAAGACTTTAGCAAAAACTTAAGGTTCACAATAGAACTAATTTTGATTATCTTGGCTTGCAAGTAAAAAAAAAATATTTAATCATTTTTAGCCTAAGGTAGCTGATTTTTTGTGTAACGAATAACCATATATCAAGGTATTTTTACAAGTAACAGCAAAACTTCGGTAGTACATTGTTTTGACAATAATTTTTCGAAGCTATTCTATTGCCGCAAAGATAAAAAAACTACAGAAAAAATATAAAAAACTGTCTAATAATTACACTATATGGACTTACTTTATGATTAGTAGGCTGTCGCAGTATGCTTATACCAAATTTCATTCGATTCGGCTTGATAGTTTTTACAAAAGAATGGTTCTTGTGTTATAAATATTGAAATTTCAAAAAAAAAATGTGAAATTCATAAATTCAAAACCTAAACTCAACCTAAATGAGTAAATATGTGCGACTTTTTCTCATGATTAGATATTCGGTAATGGGCCGAATAGTTCGCAATTATCAGCCGAATCGATAAAGCCGTTCGCGAATTATAGCTGGACATACAGATATAGACATAAAGCTATCATTAAATTCAGTTCAACAATTATATAAAAACCAATTTAATTAATTTAATGCACAATAAATAATACACGTTAGAACTCAATGATACCATTTAATCTATATTAATATTATAAATGCGAAAGTTTGGATGTTTGGATGGATGTTTGTTACTCAATCACGCAAAAACTACTGAACGGATTTAAATGAAATTTGACACAAAGGTAGATAATAACCTGGAATAGCACATAGGCTACTTTTTATCCCGGAAAAATTAGGCAATCCCGCGGGATACACCGCCAGCGGGCTGCACGCAGCAGCTAGTTGTACATACATTTAAAAAAGAAACTCACTACGGAAGTCATGAATTTTTTGTACTTGTTAATTGTTTCTTAATTTTTAAACAAGCCAAGGATCTTTATTTTCTGCTACGAAGTTTACGCTTTATTTTATTTATGACAACGGGACAAGTAAAATGAACGCGAAAGCGTGAAAAAAGTGTAGAAAGCAAACGAACAAAGAAGCTTTTGCATTTATAATAATATTAGCCAACACCCGCCCGCTTTTGCTGAGCGTACGATAAAAAAATCTATATTCAAAATGTTATTGAGTTATTCGATACATATAGACAAACAAAACTTATAAAGCCTGTCATTTGTGCAATCACGTGTTTTCAATGTATACAAATTGTCAATGAAATCACTCTAGCCATTCTTGTGTTGTAACGGGTCATACAGACAGACATATATATGTATAGTGCACTTCACCGTGTCCGATGCTAGCGACCCAAACTGACTAGATTCAATTATTTCTATCATGCACTCCACTACGGCTGGCAGAGCCAAACTTGGTTTCAAATATACGGTACCACTTAGGACAACGCAGTTGACCGGTGTCCTTGTGTGTACATAATATGTATACGAGGCATACCTTGAAACCGGTTTAATAAATACCGGTTAATAGAAGTATTTAACGGTTTTTATAAAAGGTTTCGCATGTAGCGTCTCTGAAATGAAAGCCCTTCATAAATTTATATAAAAAACCGTGGAATTGTACGTCACGAACAGTGCGGACTAAAATCGAGAGCGGCGAACATCAAATAAATATTTTTAATAAACCTTTATAAACCAGTTTATTGATTCAATACTCTTATAATTTTGCTCCACAACTAAACCGGTAATTTTGAGGTTAAGGTCTACCTTAACCTCAAAAATACCGGTTAAAAGGTTTGACTCTAGTCAAACCGGTTTACTGATTCAAACCCCTATAATTTTGCCGCATAAGGAAACTAGTATTTTTTCAGTTAAGTTAGAGCTAAACCCTTACAAAACGCTCCTTTAACTTGCACTAATTTAGGTTTGAAAATTCGCCGGTTAATAAGCCTTAATGATAAGTTCGCAGTTCGCACGAATGTTACACAAAATAGATTTAGTTTGCATTCACCTTTATCCACAACACTTACTTTGTATAAGGGCATTTAACATGTATTCCAGGAAATTGGCGGCTCTGCAATTGCAATACAACGTTGGGTGCAGTTGTGCAATAATTAGTCCGGTTGTAGTTCAGCGCAGTTGGAGCGGCGGGATTATGTTGTCTTTGACAGCGAATGATATGTGGGAACTTCTAATACGGATATTCCCGTGCGGCATAACCCGGATACTCGATTAGCTAGCAGTACGATATTGAAACTTGGATTTTAGCCGGAGGCTGGAAATGACGTGTTCGAGGATGGATCTGACTGACAAGTTTGGTTGGATTTAATATGTTACATATAATCGGCTATATCTAATACCTTTAAACCTATATATATATATATATATATATATATATATATATATATATATATATATATATATATATATATATATATATATATATATATATATATTTATAATTGGAATCTCGGAATCGGCTCCAACAATTTTCATGAAATTTCGTATATAGGGGGTTTCGGGGGCAATAAATCGATCTAGCTAGGAATCGTTTTTAGAAAATGTTTTTTATTCGTGTTTTATCGATAATAAAAGTCCCAATTAAAACTGAAAAATATGATTCTTCCTAACATCTATTGGCGAATAATAATACTATTTTTTGTATTGTAGGTTATTCCAGCAGATGGCGTTGTTAAGTAACACGAAGTCAATGAGTGTTTGCTTTGAGGTTAGAATAAGAAAATCAATTGTTTATCTAATGTGAAAAACCGAGCTAAGCTCGATCAACCAGATATTTATATATTATAGCCGATTATTATATATACTAACGATTATATACAAGAATCACTATCATTATGGTTACTAGGTGGTAGATTTCCACAACGTATCGCCGGGTTTGGTACCACTACCTTACCTATTCCTGCCGCAATAGTGTCAGTACTCGTCACTGTCGTGTTCAGGTTTGGAGATTAAGACCCCGCTACATGGACAACAACGCACCATTAACATTTTGTGTCTATAGGCGATGGTTCTCTCTTACCATCAGGAGAGCCATCTGTTAGCTATTTTATGCTGTAACCCCCCCCCCCCCCCCCCGTTTTTTGTTTGACCCCGGGCCTTCATCTACCTTCTTGCAAAGCAAATGAAGCTTGTCGATTTAGCTGTTCAGACGTAAAATCGAAACGACAGTCTCACTTTCGGATTTTAAAAAGTAAGGGTTTTTTCCAATATACGGCGTCACTAAGGCGGAGAAGAAAGAAGATAAATTCCGTAAATATTTTTTAACCTTTTACTCTCTTTTAAGCCAAGCCAAGCCAGGAGCGAAGCTCCGCGAGACAGTTCTTCATTAATATGATGATAACCGCAACAATCAATTATTGAGGCATTGTCAAGTTTTCCGTAACAAGGGAATCATAATTTAGCTGCAACATTCATACAAAACATTTCCTATTATAGCAGACACAACTTAACGGACATTGAAAATTATAAGAGGGTATTTACAATGTTGTAATGCAGAAAAACCTCCACTGCTTTGCCTACCAGTCATCAATACAATCTTTTATAGAAGCTTCGACCCCTTTTTCAGCCCTCAGGAGTTAATTATTGAAAAAAACCGTAGCCTGTGTTAGACCCCGGCTCTTGTACTATTTCCTTGCCAAATTACATAAAAATCGGTTCAGTGGCTTTGCCGTGAAAGCGTGACAGACAGACTTTTGAATTTATAATATTATTAAGTAAGTATAGTATGAGTATGTACGTGACATTAAGTAAAGTTAATAATCAAAAAATATTTTTTCTTATGATAGCAAGCAAGCAAATGACTCTCAATGGAAAAAGTTAGCTTTCAACTATAAACGCCAATGATGATAATGGCGGGCCTGTGAAGCGTTGATATAATAGTTTCCCGGAAGGTTTTAAGGTCATTGGCTGCCATACTTGCAAAATGGGATCACGACAGTGACAAACATTTGTAATTAATCTTTGGTCGCTAACGCGGGCGAGATATTGTTGAATTTTATCATCTAGTAATCATATATATCATGTTTAGTCAACAATTCGCCTTTTACGAACCGACAAAGAAGGCACATAGTCTATTTTTCAAAAATAGTCCGGTTCAATTTAAAATCAGCCGCCGCGTTCCGGTCTTGTAGTAGTTTTTAAAATGTCGCCTTGTCAAAAGTGCCTGTAAAGATTTATTTGAATGAAACATTTTTTTGATTTTGATATGAAACAGCTTGAACTAATAGAAATTATTTGGAAGGTTGGTCCCCCGGGTTGGTCCGAACCCTCACTAAATAATTGACCATCAGTAGTTCGTAGGCGAACACCATATTATACGAACTATTTATTACCATTGTCACTAATAAGTGGTAGAATTCTGCAACATCTCGTTCGGGCTTGGTATTACTACCTTAACTGCCACAATTACGTCAATGCTAATCACTGTTGTGTTCCGGTTTGGAGGGTAAGATAGACGGTAAACTTATTTCTACGGTACCGGTAAGCCTATCCTGCCACAAGGATAGCAACGCACCATTAAAATTTGTAGGTAATAGTCGGCTCTTTCCATCAGGACACTCATTTGCTTGTTCAGCATTGGGTTAGGTAGTTAGGCATGGCACTCTATATTTAAAAAAAAGTTTCTACTTGCCCATGTATGTAAAAATTACAAAACTACAATCCACTAATTGTGCAATGTAATAACATTTGTCTGCAATTTTACCAATGGACCAGCACCTTAACACCGTGGCTTCGTTATTTATGGCCGGCCTGCTAATGACCTAACGCTAAACCGGGAAAATGAATAACTGCCGTGATACACAAAATCGTACGTTCTCCATTATGACTTTGATTTATTGTTAATTTGATTTATGAATACATTGTTGACTTACCGTGCCTAATGTTTTAAAACCTCCGCCAACTACATAACGGTGTGGTACCTGTTTTACAATGATTAGTTTGTAACGTAATCGTGAAATAGGCAACAGTGTGGCATTTTCTGCTTGTTTCCATTGCTTTTAAGTCCGAGATATCGAAGTACCAGTTGCATCATTGGTCATAAATTAAAAATTTACAAGTTACAATGAACCGAAATTTATCACAATTCAATGTGCAGTAAAACAACATTAAAATCGAATGGATACCATTTAACTGAAAGTGTATTTTAAAAAGGCACAATGCGAAACTCGTGAACTTTTTGAACTTGTTAATTGTCAACTTTTATATTAAGCAAAGGTCTTGCTTTTCTGCCATAAATTTAATGTTCCGTTTCATTTATGACAAACGAGACAAGTAATAAAAATGTGGGATAAGTAAAACGCAAAACGTTTAGTAAACGTTATTTAAAATGCAAGAAAAGGGCAATACTTCGGAAGTATAGCTAGTGGACAATTATTACATACTTTATTTGAACAATTACTACATACTAAGCTGTGCGAATGAGATATCAACGACATGGTATCAATGTCTTATTATCATAATATGTGAGTATTTAGTACCTAATTAAAATCAAAAAAATGATGTGGTGTCGCGGGACACCAGGTAGGAACGAACTTCCTTCGGCTAAACGACACTACTCGCTTGTGTACGCGACTGTCGCGCCTGCGCACGTCTCATTTAACGCTTTTATTCCACGCATTTTTCTTACGGTTTTACTATCACATTTTTTTCAGTTCGGTCGCGCAGCAAAATCCCTATCCCCTCCAAGCCTGCCGTAAGGAACTTCGTTCCAATATTTATTATGATTCATGCTAATAGATAAAGAAAGTTATTGAAGCCATTTTGCTTAGATGAAATGATTACAACAATGTGAATTATCACATTTCAAAATTCGAAAGTACTCAAACTTAAAACTTCTTCGTAATTTATAACATTTAAAAAAATGTTCGAGGTAAAATATTCATGAAATTACTGATTCATAACAAAACGGTAAACACCTAAAAGTTTTGGTATTTGGGCAAACATTGTATGGATACATATAATTGTATTTAGTATACAAGTAGCCAATGATCCAGAAAATGGAATTGTTAACGTAAAAATTCATAAAAAGCTTTGATTTATAGTAGGTACCTACCTATAGAATGACTTAATTTTTTTTTAAATGAATAAGCTTTTAAAAACATGTACCCGGCTTTAAGGAAAGGCGTAAGCTGATTCAAAACCATATAAAAATATAAGTTTTCCCTAGCATCAGTGCTAAAACACACATAATTATATGTTTTGTCCGTGTTGGTTCTAAGCTCCTTTGAAAAACAGACCAACTGTCGTTCTTCCAGGCAGGTCGTAAAAGGCGACCATTTGGCTATGCGAGTCACTACCATCGTGGCTATTAGGTGGCAGAGTTCTGCATTATCTCGCCCAAGTCTGGCACCACCTCCCTACCTATTCCTGCAGCAATAGAGTCAGAGTTTGTCGCTATCGTGTTCGTATCGTATCGTGCGGACGGTTCGCCATGCTATACTAAAGTATAAATATACAATCTATATGTAGTAGAGTGTATGTACGGTATGGCGACTAATAATTAATGTCGAATATTTAATACAAATTAATAATCGCCTCTGTGGTCTAGTGCTCCAGTGTTGGCGTTGACCACATGAGGTCCCTGGTTCGATTCCCGGGTCGGGCACATAAAAAAAAGTGTTTTTACAGTTTTCTGAGAAACACAAATTTGCCCGGGATCGGAAAGTGCCCGGATGGCGATAGGCTTGCCACCTATCACATTGTGGGACTTCGGCTAATCGTGGGTGCACTTGTTGTACCTCTGCCTACCCCTTCGGGGATATGGACGTGAAGATAGTTATTTACATTAATCTAGCTGACCCGGCAAACGCTGTTCTGTTTTTTTAACCTTCCGTGGATTTCAAAAATTATTTCATAACCAAAATTAACCAAATCGGTTCAGCTATTCTCGAGTTTTAGCGAGACTAACGAACAGCAATATTGATTTATATTATATATATATATATATATATATATATATATATATATATATATATATATATATATATATATATATATATATATATATATATATATATATATATATATATATAATGTTTATTAAATAGAGCCACCACTTTCTGAAAGACAAAGACTTCATTTTTTCTCTATGCCATATTTAGTTTCTGTAATAATCTTGTCTTTTATGCATATTACTTGTACGAACACGATGTTTCACATCTGCCAGGCGTCCCGTGACAGCTCAGTTTTTTATATCAATAGATAGCAAAGAAGCAGATGCTTCTTCTGATGAAAAGAGGAACCAACACCTATAGACACAAAACTATCAATATATCACTATCTGCTTTTAGCAGGGTTAGAATGCCACATGCGTATGTTTACCGGCTACCTTACCCTCCAAACCGGAAAACGACATTGACAAGTACTGACGCTATTACGGCAGAAATAGGTCCAGCGGTGGTACCAGACTTATGTGAGAGGTTGCGGGGAACTCTACCGCGAATTAAAAAATTTAAAACTTTCTCTATTATGTGCTAAAACACATATAATCATGTAATTATAGTTTTAAATAATAACTAGAAGTGCGCGCGACTTCGTTCGCGTAAAAAAATCTAAAATTAAAGTAGCTTAAGTTACTCCTTATCACATTAGCTATCTGCCAGTGAAGGTCCCGCCAAAATCGGTCCAGGCATTACAGATCTTAGATGTAACAATCGGACACACCGACAAAAATTATAAAAAAAATAATATTTATTATATTTTGGTATATGTATATAAAGTATTTGAATTTGAATTTTGAATTTGAAAGTGTATACATCCATATTCATTTAGTAAAAAGCGATTATTTTAATATTACAAACAAACACTCCAATTTTATTTATTGGTATAGATTATTTCATTTGATATTTCTGTGAACGCGTGATGTGGGGACCATAGATAGTTGGGACTTAGTTAATAAATCACAAACCCTCGAATACAACTTAATACCCTGCTTAGCGACAATCACATCGCCCACGATGTCTCCCGAGAAACTACTTAACCCTCTGATTTGTTAATCAATCAAGGCGGATTTTGCGTACACATCACAAAGTACCTGTCGTCCGCGGTTTCACTCTTGTGACGTGACGAACCTTTAACCTATAACGTTTCTCAATAAGTGTTACGTACTCGGGTTCGCAATTGTAGGAAAACACCACTTATATTAAATCCGTGTATTTACACAATACAACACAACGTAATACTAAAATACACTTTACACAATAGTCACTTGCTGTACTATCACTGAACTTAGAACACTATACAATAAAACACTTCTCGCTTCGCACTAGCCACTTGATGTATCGCTCTCGATCGCTTGATAAAAACTGCCTTGTGTTATTCAACATCTCTGTATTTATAGGCAGGGGAAAGTCCTAGCTGGATCCAGAAAAATCTAAATGTATCGGGAAACAATGAATCACTTCTTATCGTAAACATGTTATGAGTCATAAATCCTAGTACACGCTACTTTCAACCTTATGCCATATCCCACAAAGTCCATTATGGCATAGCCCCGGTCAACTATTTGTTTGTCAATAGGAGTAGCTATCTCTTTCTTTTATTTCTAGATAATTAGCGCGCGCGCGCTCCAATTCTACACGCTTCTAGATTATTCGTAACAATAGGTTATTTTTTTTAATTTTTATTATTTATGGAAGAGGAGGCAAACGAGGAGGAGGTGCACCTGATGTTGAGTGATCACCGCCGCCCATGGACATCTGCAATACCAGAGGCCCTGCAGTTGCGTTGCCGCCCTTTTAAAAATGAGTAAGCTCTTTTCTTGAAGGTCCCCATGTCGTATTCCACAAAAGAGTAGTGCGAGGCAAAAAGTGCCGGGAGAACCGCACGGTTGTGGATTTCCAGACATCAAGATGGTGTGGGTGGAACTTCAAATTTTGACGCGATGTCCGATGATGAAAGTTAGCAGGAGGAATTAATTCAAACAACTCGTCGGAACACTCTCCATGATAGAGAGGATAAAAGACGCAGAGTGAGCTTACATCTCTGCGTAATGCCAAGCTGTCAAGCCGTTTCGAAATCGAAACACACCAGCCCGCGGTACAAAGGCATGTTCCAATTTGTACCCCGGGTAGGAGAGGTAAGAAGTATCAGCCGGAGAAGATATCTGTGTCTCGGTCAAAATGAGCAAGGCTGGCTTCGCCGTCTCCAGATGGTAGTGGACGGCGTTCAGGTTGGAATGAAGGCCCCTGATTTTGCAGAAGTCCACGGTAAGCGTGGAAGCAGGTGCCATTTACAGAAATCCGCCGAGCAAAAACGTGTATCAGTGCAGCCCACTGCGACCCACTGTAATATTCGATAGTTTATACAAAATGTATGAAAATGATCTGAAATCGGTGAAATTTTGCGATACGAACCTCCCCGTTCAGGCTAGCTTCAGTATTTTATTGTCCTGCTAGACACACGAATATCAACGCATTATTAACAGCTTTGTTAATTACACACTATAGTTATTTTTCTATCAGGAGAGCCATCTGCTTATACCTAATGTATATAAAAATATCCCCTTTCACATAAAAAGCTTTTACAATACGTTTTGATTAAAACAATAGTTTGATACGTCGTTCATCAAGTACACATTGGGCCCAGATGTTGTTACTTTCCATTCCTCTCCCAAAATTAAAACGACTAGGTCCCGTCAAGATTACAGAAGGGAAAAATAAAGTATTTACGAAGGACTGTGAATTATTTATGGTACACTTTAACGTTGTATTTGCCGGAAGAACGACAGCACCTGACTTACTGTGCTCCTAATAAATCTATCCGGGAAAATAGGGTTTCCGGCCGACCTGATTGCACCTGTATACGTAGTATATTTAAGACCCCTGTACAATTTTTTATTTCTCCTAGATAAATAAATTTAAATGCACCTTTTCATTTATTTCATTTACATTAAGCTCACTTCTCAACTGTTTCTTTGTTTCTTTACGCTGCTTCGAAAATTTTCAACCTATTGATTATTTAGCTAAAGCAATATTATAAATGTAAAAAATTTGGTTGAATGCCATTCAAAAGATCAAAATCAATCCATCTATTCAAAATACAGCTATTCAAAAATCAATATACTGTCATTTTTAATAAAATAGATATTTCAACAGAAAAATTTAGCGGGAAGTTTCAGGGATGGCCTGCGGGGTCAACCGTTTATAGATTTTTTTAAAGCATCGCCATGACTCATGACTTATACTTAACTTTTAATTATTACTACTAAGTAACATCCGGCCTCTTTGCTGGGCGTAAATTTAATAACGATAAAAACGTTGTATGTCTTATCCACGGATTAAATGGATACGCCTTTTAAGACAATTTCATAGTTTGTCAGTGTACCTTGCATTTATACACAGAAATACGGGGTGACACTACTTACCGATGAAATAAAATCATTTCAAGGGCAATTTTCAAACCTTGCTCATTCGGTACGATAAACCAGTACGACATGGTTTATTTCTATTTTCTAGGTTTTCAGTAATAGGAGCGTTTGCTCAGGTGCGCGGCGACACGTTTCCTTCCCAATGGTGTATCTGTTAGTATTCATGTGGTCTGTGGTCCTATCATTTGCTCAATCATAGTGAGTATATATTCAAGTCTGAGTGATAATGGAATATACGAGTATAAACAGACATAAAAAACAAATCATACAGCCTATCAATTTCGCAATTATGTGTTTTCACTATATGTATATTAATATTCATTAAGGTTGGTCAAGCCGTTCTTGACTTATAACTGGGCATACAGACAGACAAAACATTAAAAAAACCGGCCAAACCAATTTATATCGGGACGTATAGACATAGACAGACAAGTATTTTCAAAAGAGCAGTTCGTAAGAGGCCAACTATTTAGGTATGTAGTAATTTCCATCGTGGCTACCAGGTGGTAGAGTTCTGCATTGTCTCGCCCGAGTCTAGTACCACTGCCTTACCTAATCCTGCCGCAATAGCATCAGTGCTTGTCACTGTCGTGTTGCGGTTTAGAGGCGAAGGTAGCCGGTAAACTTATGCATTTGGTATATTCTATACTTTCCATCGTCGGCACTTGGTGAAATTCCATTGTTGTTAGACACTTTTACTATTGCACTTGTACATAAATTTCACTTTTACACATATTTTTTAATATACTACTCGACCGGTTTCACTTTTTAAAGCATCTTCAGGATGTAATATACTTAACAGGATACTTCAGGATGTAATATACTTATGTATTTGGCATAGTATTGTTACGAATAATCTAGAAACGTGTAGAGTTGGAACGCTGGAAAGATCTAGAAATAAAAGAAAGAGATAGCTACTCCTATTGACAAACAAATTATTGACCTAAGCTATACCATAATGAACTTTGTGGTATAGTGCATAAGGTTGAAAGTAGTGTGTACTAGGATTGATAAGTCATTGATGAGTCAACTTGTTTATCAAGTTGATTACAATAAGAAGTGATTCATCGTTTTCCGATATATTTAGATTTTTCTCGATCCAGGTAGAACTTTACCCTCGCTATAAATAGAGATGTGTTGACAAATACAGGGCAGTCTTTATCAAGCGATCGAGAGCGATACTTGAAGTGACCCGTGCAAAGCGAGAAGTGTTTAATTTGTGTAGTCAGTGATAGTACAGTGAGTGACTAGTGTGTAAAGTGTATTTTAGTATTACATTGTGTTGTCTTGTGTATTTGTATACTAAATACACGGATTTAATATAAGTGGTGTTTTCTTACAATTACGAACCCGAAGTACGTAACAGTATTGTTCAAACAAACTATTTTATGATAGTGCGTTATAGACTATAAACTATATTTTTGTAGCGTGCTATGTAATAGACTATATTATAAAGTGTAACAATGATCGCCTGAGTCAGCCGAGATAGCGCGTGACACATCACAACGTCATACAGAGAGCGCTAGCACACGATGATTGAACGTATAAAGCTATAAACTATGTTAAAGATAGCAAACAAGGTCTCCTGGTGTAAAGAGTCAACCATCGCCTATAGACACCAAAGATGTTAATGGTGCGTTGGTATCTTGTGGCGAGGTCTAATGCCACATGCATAAGTTTACCGGGTACCTTACCCTCCAAATTGGAACACGACAGTAACCAGCACGGACGCTATTGCGGCAGGAATAGGTAAGGCGGTGGTACCAGACCCGGTCGAGCCGATGCAGAACTCTACCACCTAGTGGTCTCGATGGTAGTGACGCAAAAAGCCACTCAGTCGCCTTTTACGACCTGCCTGGCAGAACGGCAGTTGGCCTATTCTTCAAAGCAGCCCGGGACCAACACGGGGAAAAGCACGACTAGTCTAGCACGTTAGATCGCGTAGTTCGTAACTTTTTATGTTATAACTACGGCCTACACTAGCAGCTGGCGTTGTGTTGTAGCGCCGAATGCGATTCTAAATAGCTATATTATAACGCTATACGTTATATTAATCATAATTAATGTAGCATTATGGATCTTAAGGCCACGTGCATACGTTTACCGGCTCCTCCACAAGGATAACAACACACCATTAACATCTTTGGTGTGTATTGGCGATTGTAGTCTCATTCTATCAGGAGAGCCATATTGTATATCATACTAGCGACCTGCCAGCGGTTTCACCCGCGTAGCCATTGTTCCCGTGGGAATATCGGAAAGGTATATATACTAAAACCTTCCTCAAGAATTAGTCTATCTATTAAAAAAAACCGCATCAAAATCCGTTGCGTAGTTTTAAAGATTTAAGCATACATAGGGACATAGGGATATAGGGACAGACAGAGAAAGCGACTTTATTTTATACTATGTAGTGAAGATCACAGCCATTCATAGCAAGAATTTAATATCGTATATAAAAAAACATTATTTTGATATTTTTTAGCATAAATTCAAAGCTAGTAAATAACACGTCTGAAAAATTTCCTTTCTTTAAGGCAAAATATAAGAGATTTTATCCAATCATTTCGTAACTGTCTCATAGTGAGATTTATAAAGAAGTTAGAACATTTAATAGGCGTTAAAGTGAAATCGCAGAGAACAAGAGGTAATTCCGCTAAAATTGAAATCTCATAAGATATTTGACGGGTGATGAAATTGGATTCCGTTCAAATTGAGAGGCAAATAAGATTCTCCGGGTTAACGGAGACAACGGGAAACAACGGCCAGAAAATGAAAAAATCGAATAAACTTCTTTATATATTAGCAAGACGCTTTTCGGGTTCATCTTTTTATGGTTCCGTACCTAAAAGGTAAAACGAAACCCTATTAATAAGCCTCCGCTGTCTGTCTGTCCGTCTGCCTGTCTGTCATCAGGCTGTATCTCAAACCGTGATAGCTAGATAGCTGTAATTTTCACAAATTCTATGTATTTCAGTTGCCGCTACAATAACAAATAATAAAAATAAAAAATGAAAATTTTAAGGGCCCCTATACAATAAACGTGTTTTTTTGTATTTTTTTGCTATGATGGTACGGAACTCTTCGTATGCGAGTCCGACTCGAACTTGGCCTATTTTTTTTATATTCCTACTGGCGACCCGCTCCGGCTTTGCACGGGTAATATATACAAAAAAACTTGACAAATTATACCTACACCTAAATCTTCCTCATGAATTCGTCTATCCATAGGTGAAAACCAAATGAAAATCCGTACAGCGATTTTTGAGTTTATCGCGAACAGACAGACAGGCGTGGAAAGGGACTTTTTTTTATAATATGTATAAATGATATACAAAATTAAACATAAGTAAAGCAGTACGTGAATTATATTTAAACTAACGCGTTCTACTTCAATTTATAAAAATATACAAACGGGTCAAAAACGCGTATATACTAGGCATGGATCATTTAACAGTTAACATATTAAACGTACTATTTTTTTTAACAATTAACAACTGTTATTTATATTAGCAAATACTGTTAAAGTTTTATGCATCACTAAAATTAGCAATAACTTCATATAGGATAATAATGTTATTAAAAATATTTGAGAGATCGTTTTTTTCTTGTTCGCTACCTTGATATATGATAATAATGATTGTTGCAAGTTATAAAACTACTCCAGAGGACCTTTTTTTGGTCGCTACCTCGACAGCTTTGCGTTTTTGCTGCTTCTAATACTTATTATATAGGCTACTACTGATATTATATAATATAAATAAATAACCGTTAAATATTAATTAATTTTAACAACATACCAGTTAACCTAATTTAACTATAATTTCCATGCCTAGTACATATTATATAGAACTTATTTGTAAAGCTCGACCTTTCGGCCAAATTACGCGTTTCGCGTCGGTCAAAAACGCGTAACTTGGCCGAAACGTCGAGCTTAATTAATAAGTTCTATATATGTACGCGTTTTTGACCCGTTTCTATATTTTTTAAAAATTATAGTAGGGCGCGTCAGTTTAAAAATAAAGTGTAGAAGTATATTTTTCCAGATAATTTAAATTGGGTCGTTGTAATTAGGTCTACCACCCCGCACCCCTCATTTTCCCCCATTAACACGAACACAGAACAGTTTATCTGAGGCTATATCTGACTGGCGTGAAGACTGCTTACTGGTGAATACTACTAAACAAGGATTTTTTGTTAATTTTGAAACGTTTTACATAATTGCTCCCAATTATATGTGAGTGAGTAATAAAAAACTGTCCGATCGTCAAAGGCATTATAAATGCCCGGTTTCTACATTAATAAAACGTCTCGTTTTAAATACGAGTAGTAACAAATTCTACGAGGCATAAATTAAAATTGTTCCTATAAATGTCAAATTAACAAATGTTCAAACAATTTTATGGAGCTACGTTATTGTTAAATTGTTTGCTAATGGTTACTGCTATGAATGACGGATCGCTGATTATAGCATCCCGGCAAAAATAGCTTAACACGACGATGTATCATTATTTTTTTGGTATGGATAGATAAATTTTCCCCCTCAAAATAATTAATCTTAAATTTTTTTTTAATATTATAGGTATGGCATCACTAAATGTGAATTATGCAAGTGCTAGTAAAAATCGGTTTATTTCAAGCCACCTCTGTGTCTAAGCGGCCATGACATCAAAGACGTACCAGCTGACGAGGCGTGGTGTTATCCAGTATTAAATATTTGCTAAATTTAAGGGCATTTAAAAGATAAATACTAACATTTTGGTCCCGTTGATCGTGTGGTTAGCAACTCTGACCACGCAATCAACTGCTCTGCAATGATGCTCGGGTTCGATTTCCGATAGGGATTTTGTGTGATGAGCATGGATGATTGATTGTATTTCTGAGTTTAGGTGTTAATTAAATATGTTTCAATAGTTATATATGTATTCTATGTATTAAAATCGTATAAAAACACCCATATCACAAGCAAATAATTTGCTTATTTTTGGGCTCGATCAATTCGTATAATTTTTCCACTAATAATAATAAATAATAAATATTCACGGGACAAATTACACTTATTGATCTAACCCTAAAAAAGTAAGCAAATTATTTGCTTGTGTTATGGGTGTTAGCTTACGATGCTAATACATAGAAATACATATATAAATACTTTTACATACATATATAAATACTTTTACATACAATAAACACCCAAACCCGGAAATACAAACATTTATGCTCATCACACAAATACTTGTCCCCGTCGGGGATCGAACCCGAGCCCCGTCGATTGCGTAGTCAGAGTCGCTAACCACTCGACCAATGGGGCGGTCAAATGTTATGTGTGTACTAATGTTATGATTATTTTAAAATACCAACAATATTTTTGTAAATCGAATCATTTCATTAATTTTTTGTCATCCACATATATGCCTCTTTTGAGTCGGATAGGGCAAGGGTCTCATTATATACTGGGTGATGAAAGTAAGTGAAAGTGAAATAGCAGCCATTTCCATGGTCCTTTTGAGTGTATACAGACACAACTTAAAACAATATTGTAATGGTATTAGGTACATCAGGGTTTCTCAAAGTGAGGTATGCGCACCCCTTATCCAGACCGCCCGACAATTGTAGGTGGTATGCGACAGAATGTACATAACAACTACTGCTGAGTTTACTTAGGAGTTGCGAAATAAAAATTAAATCATAGTGCTCGATTGCGTAACGAATCGAATAATTATATGTTGAATATATATTTGATAAATCTGGTTCAATTCTTCTGGTTCTGGTTCAATCTGGCTCATAGATGTATAGATATAGATTTAAATGCATTTTCTGTTCTATCTACAACTTGTTGTTGATATTAGTTTGAGAAACCCTGAGGTACGTCATATTCTAAAACAAAAAGACCCTGCGTTGGTTCGAACCCCTTTTGAAGAATATACCATCTACATTGCTGCCAGGCAGTTCGTAAAAGGTGACCGATTGGCTATACGTATCACTACCATCGTACTACTAGGTGATGATTTCCACAACGTTTCCGAGTACTTGGTACCACCGCCTTACTTATTTCTGCTGCAATAACTTCAATGCTTGTAATTGTCGTGTTCCGGTTTGAAGGGTAAGGTAGCCGGTAGGCTTATGCACGTAGCATTACCATGTCGCCACACGCATAGCAATACACTATTAACATACTTAGTGTCTATTAGCGACGGTTTCTGTTTTTATCGGCGAGAGCCATGTTCTAATCTATACATATAATAAAATCGTAGGAAAGTCAAAACTGTACATTGAATATTTTTTTAAAAGAATACTTGGGGCGTGATCTACAATCGATATCAAAGCCAAAAATATATTTTTTTAAATTTTTGTCTGTTTGTCTGTATGTATGTCCGGGATAAACTCAAAAAGTACTGCATGGATTTACTTCAAATTTTGCATGAATATTATTAATAGGTCGGGTCAATATATAGGCTACATATTATCACGCTATCACCTACGGGGGAGGAGCTGTGCGGAGTAAACGAAATCCACGCGGACGAAGTCGCGGGCAACAGCTAGTTTGCTATAAAATGATATAAAAAAAGAATGAAAAAACATCAAGGAGGCATTTTTAGTTCGTTATTTTTTATGTTATAGGATTACAAACAAGCTGACGTTTTTCTTGATGGAAAGAGGTCAACATTGCCTATAAAAATCAAAGATGTTATTGGAGCATTGCTATCATTATATTATGCATTATATAGTATAAGTTTACTGACTACCTTACCCTACAAACAGGACTGCCTCGGCCGCACTTTACGTTTAGCGTCTAAAGCTTCATGCAATAGCGGCCCTTCCACTAACGTTCATTTCTGCCGGAATCTACAATCCCTATGGAATGAACGTTAATGGATTTGCAAAAGCAAGAAAGAATGACGATATTAAAACCTCGCGTTCTCTCCCGTCGTGAAGACGCGGCGCGGTAACTGGTCAAGTTAGTGTCTGTTTATTTATCCGGCGTGATTGAGCGCACGTTTCTTATCATTTCGTGTTCGTCTCCATCCCGGAAGGATAAAATGGACTTGACTCTTTCTTGAACAAAAATTAGCACTTTAAAGCTTAAATTTCACAAACGAGTCCCTATATCCAAAAACTGTTCACAAGCCTACAATATTTTTAAAAAAACCTATCCAACGATATCCCATACCTCACAAAAAGAGAAAAACAAATTATCATGCCCACCCTACATGTAGAGGACCTACCCAAAAAACTTTTTTTTAAATTTTATGTTATCACTTTATTATTCTGACTAATGTATATCGCAAGTTGAAGTTTTTTAGACTGTAGTAGTCATGATGATTGTGACTCGTATAGTCAATCTTTCGCCTCTGACGAGGAACAGATAAGACGGTAGTAATGTAGAGACAGGAATCATCAAGGATCTCTGCGCTAGACGGACTATATAGCGAAACTTTAAGCTTTCCTAGTAAACTCCGGAACCCTAAAAATAAAGATCTGTAGAAAGAAACACCCATTCTTAGTTTTTAAAATCATCGCGTTCATTGTATGCCAGATCTTTTAAAATTCTTAAATCACTATATTTTTCCTTTTCTGATAACCACTTTTTACCCACATTCTATGTCTCCTTTTAGGTTTAAATATATATTCACTCGTAATAAGTCTCAGAGCAATAGCAATGTATGGTACACATGTTGCAAAATGAAAATAATCTTTAAAGATAATTTAAAATGACGGGCATTCCTGTTAAATGACAACAATCTTCATAAAATTATAGGATTTTAACCATCCACCGACACGCAATCCCTCGGTATGGCTGACAACATGCAAACTGACTATTAAATTATCGGCTATTGTCGCATATATTCCGGACTGCGTATGCCTTAGCGCGCTAATGTCTTCGGAACGATAGACGCAAGTGAGGCCGAGGCAGAATATGAAGACGAACGGAACCGACGTTGATGTTGCAATACTACTTATACTAAGGTAATAGCCATTTCGTTAATGACACGTATTAGTCTTCCCTCGCCTTTTTTACGAGATGCCTAGCAGAAAGGCAGTAGTTCTCTTCTATTCTTTAAAGGGGCTTAAATCAACAATGACAGGAATGTACCTAAACGTGTGGATGGCAATCGAAAGATTGTTTTTCCGGTTGTGATAATTCAGGGGAAAGAATGTAGGGTTGCGGTTTAATTAGTGGCTACAATGGTTTTATTTTATCCCGTCGCGTTTCTGTACGGTTTGCACCTCAGGACAAGTCTGAAGGAATGAACGTTAGTGGATGGGCCGCTAATGACACGATAAATGCAGATGTGACCGGCTATAATTATTAATAATAAATAATAATAATAAATATTCACGGGACAAATTACACTCACTGATCTAACCCCAAAGTAAGCAAATTATTTGCTTTTGTTATGGGTGTTAGTCAACGATACTAATACATAGAAATACATATATAAATACTAGAATATCTATACAAATAAATAAAATTGGAGCGTCTGTTTGTAATATTAAAATAACCGCTTTTTACTAAATGCATATGTATACACGATATATATAACAAAATAACATTTTTCATAATTTTTGTCTGTCTGTTTGTTCCGGCTAATCTCTGGAACGGCTGGACCGATTTTGACGGTACTTTTACTAACAGATAGCTGATGTGATAGGGAGAAACTTAGGCTGCTTTTTTTAATTTTTTCACGCGGCCGAAGTCGCGGGCTCAGCTAGTATTTTTTAAACACCCAAACCCGGAAATACAAACATTTATACTCATCACACAAATGCTTGTCCCCGTCGGGGATTGAATCCAAGCCCCGTCGATTGCGTAGTCAGGGTCGCTAACCACTCGACCAACGGGGCGGCCAATTAAATTATCTATTGTCGCATATATTCCGGACTGCGTATGCCTTAGCGCGCTAATATCTTTGGAACGATAGACGCAAGTGAGGCCGAGGCAGAATATGAAGGCGAACGGAACCGACGTCGATGTTGCAATACTACTTATACTAAGGTAATAGCCATTTCGTTAATGACGCGTATTAGTCTTCCCTCGCCTTTTTTACGAGATGCCTAGCAGAAAGGCAGTAGTTCTCTTCTATTCTTTAAAGGGGCTTAAATCAACAATGACCAAAAGGACAGCTAAAATTTATATAAAAATGATATTTCGACCACTGTACGATCAGTAGAAATCAAAAATCAAATATTCTTTATTCAAGTAAACATTTTAAAAGTTATTTTGCCAATTTTATAAGCAAGTATTTATAAACTCCAAAATAAATTAAGTAAAGTAACAATTGCTCTGAATTTAAGCTCACTATTAATAACAATAATATTGTTTATTCAAAAATATTGCGTATTATAACCAGACGGCACCGTTGCCAACTTAAAAAAACCTTGTGAATATTCGCCGTATTCTTCGAGAAAACAGAAGAAAGTTTGTAAATAAAAAACAGCTAAGTTGCTTTTAAACTAATTGAAAGCGAGTCAAATGCCAGCATTTACAAGTATCGTAGATTTATATCTTCAATAAAAAACCTTTAGTACGCTATAAATTTGCACACATTTATTTCAGCAATCCAGTTTCTTTGTTTTCATTAAATATATCTTATTTATTTAAGTACCAAATCAGCTTAACATATTATGGAGAGTTAACTTAATATGGTGCTATTAATAAACCTATTTGAACATGCGTGTTGATTAGCCTTCGTTCTAGCGCAATGACTACGACGTAACAATCCATACTATCCATACTAATATTATAAATGCGAAAGTAACTCTGTCTGTCTGTCTGTCTGTTACGCTTTCACGGCTAAACCGCTGAACCGATTTGGATAAAATTTGGTACAAATATAGTTTGAGACCCGAGAAAGGACATAGGATAGTTCTTATCCCGGAAATCCCACGGGAACGGGAACTATGCGGGTTTTTATTTTAGAAATTTTTCCACGCGAACGAAGTCGCGGGCACAGCTAGTACGTGATAAATGATAATGTACAAGACAATTAGCTCTGACTTATATATACGATCAAACTTGTTAATTAAACTGATACCGCCTTATTCCAAATCGAGGTCTAAATATAGTACCGAACTTAATACCAGGTTTAGTTCTAGTACTAAATAAAACATTATTATAAAACCGAGCTTAGCGTTAGTCTGAGAAAATAAGAATGAATTTTAGTACTGGAACTAACTTTAATACCGTAACGAACCTAGACCTTGGTTTAAACCCCGTACTACGTTTTTGTAATAAGGCGGATAGGGTTTGAAAAATAAATGACGCAACTTCACTAATATTTAATTCATACCATAAGATAGTAAAAAAGCAGACGGCTCTCCTGATGGAAAGGATAACCATCGCCTATAGGCACCAAAGATGTTAACGGTGCGTTGCTATTCGTGTGGTGAGACCGTAGTGCCACATGCACAGGCTTACCGGCTACTCTACCCTTCAAACCGGAATACGACAATGACAAGCATCGACGATATTGCAGTAGAAATAAATAAGGCGATGGTACCATATATCCGGGCGAGACATTGCCGAACTCTACCACCAAGTAAGCACAGTGTCAAACTGCCTAATTTTATACTTCCCTGTTCGCGTAATTATCTTAAAAAGGGGTACAAAGTTTTTCCGTCACGTATTTATATATAGATTAACTAGAAAAATATTTTTTAATATCGTATATTTATAATAAAAAAAACCACGAAAACGCTTTGGCCTATCTTGACGTCTAAATAATCTGATATGTAGTTAGATCTGTAGTTTCTACGAAAATATCAAAAAACACATTACATTTTACCATGGTGTGACGTAACACTTTGCATTTACTGTCACGTGACTTAATGCTTTTTTGCCGAAATTATATCCTAAATATATGATTAATCATTATGTTTTAAAATAAATATTTTAATTTTTTGTTAAATACATATCATATTTAATCATTAGAAACTACAATATAATCAATTCATACTTAGTGGAAACAAGCTTATTCTCTCCACCTAACTCTGTAAAGGATTTGGCATGAAAATATGTATGTATGTATATGTAGCTATTCTTTGTGCGTATTAAAAAAGCAACTATGAGGTCTCTTGCTGTTTTATCTTTCCGGTACAGCAGTACCTTCATTATTCTATTATCTATATATACTGCAGAAGTTAAATACAAAAATAAATGCTTTTTAATTTTGTTTTCTGTGGAATATTATCTGCCTTTGTAAAAAACTGAAATCTCCAAGCAAAGTCTGCCCATAAAAAAAGACTCACAATGAATGAATAAAACATAGCACTGAATAAAACTTTAATTATTCCGCTCAGTGGTAGCACTTGAGCAACAGTGCTCATGCTATGAGGACTGAGGAGTGTCTGGGTGTAATTAATAAAGTGAGAGGTGTCGAGAACGATAAGCCAGCCACCATTCGTAAATCACCCTCGCTAATGACCTGCGGACTCCGGCTTATGTGGACTGGAATAGACATTAGCATCTTACACACATAAGGACAATCTCGCATTTCTCTAATGACGTGATGTTTATATTTCACACTAGAAGTGACTAGATATTTAATTTTCATTAACTGTAAAAATAATCGAAAAACAGCTGAATTCACTTTTTATTTTCACAAGTGAATTGTTTGTGTCAAGCAGTTGAAGGAAGTAGGTTAAACAGTTATACAAAAGAGTAACGTTCTTTCAGTGTTCTTCAAGGATTCCTTTTAGGTCATTTACTTTTTAGTAATGTTATAAACGGTACATATTTTTATTTTATTTTACAAAGTAAGTTTATTCAAGCATTTAAATAACAGAGTTTACTTGGGGTAAAGTTTGAATTAATTAATAAAGTGAGAGTATTAAAGTATGATTAAGCCAGCTGCCAGTCGTAAATCACCCTCTCGTTAATGACCAGCGGCTTAAGATTATATGTACTAGAATAGGAAACTTTTTCGAGGAAAATGTAGCATCATTGATAATGTCGAATAGTGTATTTGATACTAGACGTGATAAAATTGGTGAAATTCTAATAGTATAACTGCGATCATATTTTGTGTCTGCATACATATATTATGTACGTTTAATGCTTATTTGCGTATTATGATGTCTGAGCTAAAAATCGTTAAACATAATTAGTCGAAAAATAGCTAAATTGACTTTATAGTGTTCTTATGTGCATAATTTGTGTCAAGCAACGGAGGAATAAAGAACGGAGGAGGGCAAGCACTTATATAAATGAGAAATTTTCTTTCAGGTGTTCTTCAAGAGTCAAGTCATTTTAGCTTAAATAATTTTGTAAATAAGAATTTTATTAATTTACGAGATATATATATATATATATATATATATATATATATATATATATATATATATATATATACTAAACTTAAGAAATAAAGTTCTATTCTATTCTATAGCTCTAATTGAGATCTTGAATTAGATTTCATATAATTGCGAATGTCCGTGTGTAATTAGCAAAGAGAAAGGTGTCAGAATAATTAAATCTTTCGTATATAACCCTATAAAAGGGTAATTTCGCATCATTGTTTCACTGAGGTAATTGTAACAGATTATTTCATACTGGAAATGACTAGATAACTGGCTAATCTTCTCACAATTGAAAAATATTTGAAAAACACCGAAATTTATTTTATAGTTTCACTCAAAATCAAGCAGTTGAATATAAATATATAATACAAATAACGAGGAATAATTATTTAAATATACCCTATATTACAATAAAGCTTATTATTAAACATTTCTAATTATATAATTAAAAAAATATGGTGTAATATTTATTCAATTCTTTATTCAACGATCACTAAGAACCAACGACAATATTTATGGTGCCAATCGACTCAAATGTAAAAAAAACATGTATTAACATGATACTGAAGAATTAAAAGGTATGTAAAAGCAAAGCATTATGCAATGTAATGTGTGTGTGTTACATAATATATTACACTACATAATCCTGTGTTAGATCAACACTTATAAGGGAGTAGGTATCGCAATGTCGCCAGCGGTGATCGCGCGTCGCTGCGCTCACACGATTATTGTAACTCGATCTTATGCCGTAGCCAGGCTAACCTCCAATTAATTCAACAAATAGGAAAGGTTTACACACTAGGAAAGCATTAATAATCCTTTAAAGGAGCTTTAAACGTTAATGAGTCGAGATAACATAGTCAAAATTGATATTATTTTACAATATCTAAACGAAGTATAATAAATATCGTGAGACGAAATTTACGGATTGATCTCATTTTATCGTTATCGTTAAACAATTTACCCAAATCGATCTAACCTCAAAGTAAGCAAATTATTTGTTTGTGTTATGGGTGTTAGTCAACGACTAATACACACTTGTGCTACTAATACATAAAAATATTTACATAAATAAATACCTACTGTCAAGAGTCTCCGAAACTGGCATGTTTGCATGAAAAGAGTTATGAATGTGGTGGAAGCGAGGCAAGTCCGTGTTGATCGTGATGATATTCAATTCCTTCTGCCTACCCCGTAAGAAGTTTGGTGTGAATATATATATATATATATATATATATATATATATATATATATATATATATATATATATATATATATATATATATATATATATATATATATATATATATATATATATATATATATATACATATTATGTATTAAATATATTTCTGTATAAGTAATAATACAGAAATATATTTAACAATACTCGGCCAAAGAAATACTAAAAGACATTCATTCATGATTAGAGATTAAAAGTATTTTACAAAAAAACAAATCAGTAAAATTTTCAGCGGTAACAAACATTAAAAACAACGAACAAATCAATTTCGATTCAAAATGAATTCAAAAGAAAAATATTTATTTGCAAGAACATGGGGTTTTACAAGTTATTAATATAATCAAAAGTTGCCAGCATATTCTAACATGGTATGGTGTGCATATATTTAAAAAATATCATATGATACCATTAATGTCATTCGTTATTGATTACAGATTCCTGGATTAAGGTTATACATTATGTAATGGTTTTATTTTACTGTTTTATTTCCCTAATTAATATATTTTCGAATAAAATTGAGTCTCGCTATTCGTTCTGGACTACCATTCATGATTTATCATCATAGAATGACGCATGATACGAAATGACACAGACAATAATCAAGGTTTTAGGAGGATTCAACAATTAAAAAGTTTTAAAAGTGAAATTGATTCCCTATTCTTGAAAAAAAAATTTAACCGCCTAACTCGGCTTCGTTATTTACACGACTTTACTGAACAGTGAGATTACGTAATAAATAAACAAAAACAGTTCTACAATAACTGATTAAACGAGTTTAACTTTTGACAGTTATGAGGCGATATTGAAAATTAAAGTGGCGTTGACATTGTTTAAAGCGTTAGCGTTAACAAATATAATTTATGGAGACTGCGCGTTACTGTACTTTATTATGTTCTTTTGAGATTAAAAACGGCAATTAATAATAAAAATGAATGAACGCATTGCGATGTTTGTAAGTTATTATCATCCAGTTTTTCTGATTTTTTTCAATTCACTTCGTGAAATGAAACAGAAAATGTAAAGTATCTTCACACCCGTATCCCCGAAGAGGCAGGCAGAGGTACGACCAATGCACCCACGATTAGCCGAAGATACTTATTACCACAGTGACAGGTGGTAAGTCTATCGTTAAATGTTATAGAGTAGTTATCCAATCCCAGACAACGTTGTTTTTATAAAAAAACTGAAAAAAAAACACATTTTGATTGGCCGATCCAGGAATCGAACCCGGGATTTGTGGTCAACACCGACACCGGACCGATTGGCGATACCAACCGGGCACTTTATCCCATCCCGGGCAATGTTGTTTTAATCAGAAAACAGATAAAACACATTTTTTAAGTGCCCCATCGAACCCATCCCGGGTTCGTTTCCCGGGTCATCATGTGAACTACACCGTAATTGGACCACTAGACCACAGCTGAGAGAATCAATAAAACAGTAAACATTTTTACATCATAAGATAGCAAAGACTCCTTCTTTGCCATCCTATGACTCTCTTTGCTCTCTGAATGAAAAGAAATAACCATCGCCTATAGACTAAAAACGTTGCCATCCATATGGCTGGGTAAAACTAGTCAAAAGTACCTACAGAGGTTTACTTGAATAAAACATTTTCTGAGTTATTTAAGTTATTCACTACATCACGAATTGAGTGACTATATTAAATTTCAAGTCAATTGGGTGTAAAGTATAGAGATCTCGTGATGAGTGGTATTATTCTTTTTTTAACACAGGTCATTTCATTCATATAGTATTCAGTCAATCAATCAAATAACATTTCTTTTAAGTAGGTACATTTAAGAACACTTGTTGACATCAATAAACACAAATACAATATTTGTAAAATAAAATACAATATGTATAAAAATCAAGTCAGAGAGAATTTTGCTTACAGAATTGACCAATATTTTTACAAATATATTAAAAATACTAGCTGTCCCGGCAAACGTTGTTTTGCCACATAAGTTATTGAATTAAAAAATAGGGGTTGATCGTAGAGGGTTCAAAATTAAGGGTTGTATATATTTTTCAATGTTGAATCATAAAAAAATAAAAATAAAAATTTTTGTCCATAAAATAAAAAAAAAAATTTAGGGGTGGACAACCCTTAACATTTAGGGGGATGAAAAATAGATGTTGGCCGATTGTCAGACCCACTGAATATGCATACGAAATTTCATCAAAATCGGTCAAGCCGTTTCGGAGGAGTATGGGAACGAACATTGTGACACGAGAATTTTATATATAAGATATATAAAAACATAAAGACGGAAATTTATAAAATTATTAAAAAAAATTGCCGACGCTATTGCCGAAACAAAAATATCGCTTAAAAAGAGTAACAGCGCTTCTGCGTTTATTTACCAAAGCAGCAATTGGCAAGGCGGTGTTAGAAACCCCGGACCACACGTAAAAGAATCGTATCAGGCGGTGGTAGTAGTACTCAATATGGTAGTGACATATTTTGCCATTTGTTCGCCTTTTACGAATTGCCTAGCAGGATAGCAATTGATCTATTTATCTGAAGGGGCACGAAAAAAAGCATTTTTTTAATAAAAGTGTCATAGCCCTGAAGATGCCATATAAAGCGAATCCATAAAAAGTTGGCGATATAAACAAAATGTTTTGTGCAAGAATACAAGTGAATTCTAACATAATTTAAAAAATGTAAAGTTGTTTACATTTGTAACATAATTAGTGTCTTCCATTGATTGATATGATTTTAAACACATCGCCATACAATTTGTAACTAAATCTAATAAACTTAACGTTGACTGTTCATTTCACACACGATATTCACGAGGCTGTATAATGTACACTAACCTTAATTGCATGCATCATAAATCGCGTGTACCCAAACATAATTAATTTAACCCTTATCTGTAGAGTAATAAAGTCGATAATTACGACCATCGATTGATTCACGATGTTTTTAATGCTTTTATCTCGCATGATTTGCGTTGGTAATGTGGTTAGTTCATACCACGTTACGCGGCAATTTATTGCGAAATGCAGTCAGGAAATAATCTATTTGCGGATAATTGCCAAAATTGAAATATTATACATTCTGTCTTTATTTCAATTACCGTGGGGACGATAAATGCGACGATACTTCTTTCCGGTGGATGAGAATTATCGTATTTTTATTTGGTGAAGGTATTCTGAATATTTTAGGGAACGAATGAAATATATAACTATAGCGATTTGTTATATCGTTCGTTCGTTTGGGTGACAAAGAGAACATTATTTTATATTCTCCTTCATTTCGCGAAACTTCATCATACCGAATATTTTAAATTTAAATAATTATACTGTTTCACAATTAATACACTACACATTTGTTATTCTTTAAATAGCCAATCAATTATACATTTTACTGCATCATTCGGGCTAGAAATAAAATCGTCAATTCTAGGCCTGATGATGAAGTAAAATGTAACATATTATATATAATGTGTTTACTGTTTCACACAGTAAGAGGGTTCAAATTTAAAATTATCAAAACTTTATTAATATGCCTCCTTAAACTGTGTGTCTGTGTGTCGCTGGACGTTATCTCTTGAACTTACATAAACAACTGAAATTTTCACAGAATGCTGTTATTATTGCCGCTATCACGACAAATAATAAAAAAATTAGATGTTTTCGTGTTGGTCCGGACTCCTCTGAAAAATAAACCTTCTGCCGTTCTGCCAGGCAGTTCGCAAGAGGCGAACGTAATTTTGGAATTAAGACCTTATGTTACGCATTAAGTATTTTCTTTAAATATTCTAAAGCCTAGCAAAGACCGGACAGGCCGGACCCAAGTATTTGGGTGGACACGACCCAAAAAAGCCAAAAATGTCCGGCTAAAACCTGACATAAGATAACCCTTTACACGTGACATCATTTTAAACAAAAAATAAACTTATCACGACGAGGATATGATCATCTAAAATAGAATCCCTTTCCTATGGATACGCAAATAGTTTACACCACATGATGATGTGGTTACACGCATATAAACTGCGTTTGGAGGGATCTGAGAGCTTTTCTCTAAAATTATAATAAATAAAAAGGGATATACGTTCACATGTGGGTCTGGCCCTTTTTAAACAATAGACTTTGACTGAGAAAATGACTGCCTGGCACTTCTTAAAAGGTAAACAAAGGGCTGTATGTGTCACTACCATGACTATTAGGCGTTAAGAGTTTGCAACGCACTGCCCAATTTCGGAATCATTATTTTTCTTGTCTTGTTATTGTCGACATCTCTGCCACACGTTTAGTGGCGTGGCACAATGGTACGTAACGCATCATTATTCCAGAAAGGTTCATAGTGAGCGACCGGTAGTATATTTCTAAAAGTCAAAGAGTAATTTAAGTTACTCACTACATCACGAATTGAGTGAGTAAATTTCAAATCAATTTTGTGTTTAGTTTAGAGATCTCGTGAATAGTAATATTCTTTTTTTAACACAGGTCATTTTATTCATATCAATTCATTTCAGTTTTCTGATAAAACAAGGTTGCTCGAGATTGGAAAAGTGCCCGGTAGCTCCTTTGCCCGGTAGGCAAAGGACCAACCGGGCACTTTGGCCGGGCTGGCCACCTATCTTTGTGGGACTTAAGTATCTTCGGCTAATCGTGGGTGCACATGTTATACCTCTGCCTTTCTCGTCGGGCATACGGGCGTGAAGATACTTTTATAAATATTATTCACATACGTTATTTAAAAAAACTGGATTATAATTATTACTTGAATTTCGGTTAGATTACATATTAACTACTGCTACTGAAAGTATTACCGCGTTCTATTTCGACTGAATTACCCTGGTTATTTTCAACTCAACTCCTAGATTTTTAAAATTAATGTTGGCAACTCTGTTGTATACAGACCTCATTTTCGCATTTATAATATTAGTTATAATTTCAATGTTTTAAGCACGAGGTAATTTGTATTCAGTGTTTACAAGTATCTTGTATAGAGACCTATATAATAAAACCCGTTTCGACATAAACAGAGTTAATGAGACGACTAATAAAGCCCGCCCAGCTATTTGTACGGTCTATTAAACCTCGTTTATGATATCGATTTAAGGCAGAAAAGTTTCTATAATGATTTATAACTACTTTGTCTGTGGTACCAGTTGACAGTTAAATTGCCAAAGTTAATGCATAAATAGAAGGGAACAATATAGGCGTAGGGAAAGCGGGTGTTTTAACAATAGTATCTGGCTGGGACAAGAAGCTGGCAGCACAGGCAATGATAAGCTATAGCTTTTTTTAACTCTTTCTATCGTCAGCACTTTGTGAGCTTCTTACTTTAAGATACATATGCTAAAAAGTACTTGTACCTATTATACTTCACAAATATTTATAGCATATTATTAAATCGGTTTAACTGTTTTGCGCTTGAAGATGCTTCAAAGTAAAACCGACTGAGCAAGGTGCTTAAAATATATGTAAGTCAAATAAAAGTGCTAGTGCTTTTTAACTTATGTACCTAGTGCTTTTAAACTTATGCATGTGGCATTAGACCTCGCCACAAGATAGCAACGCACCATTAACATCTTTGGTGTCTACAGGCGATGGTTGACCCTTTCCATCAGGAACCCATCTGCTTGTTTGCTATCTTATGATATAAAAAAAAAACCTTAGTTAAAGCGTTGCCCTCTGGCCGAAACTGGACAGCAATTCTATAAATATTCAAGCCCAAATATCCATTAGACAAATTAAGTCTTTTTTATATCATACGATAGCAAACAAGTAGATGGGTCTCCTAATGGAAAGAGACAACCATCGCCTATAGACATCATGGGTGTTAATGGTGCGTTGCTATCTTGTGGTGAGGTCTAATGCCACACGCATAAATATACCGGCTACCTTAACCTCCAAACCGGAACACGACAGCGACAAGCACTGACGTTATTGTGCAGGAATAGGCAAGGCGGTAGTACCAGACCCGAGCGAGACAATGCAGAACTCTACCACCTAGTAAAGAAAATATATTAAGGTATGGTCCGAGATTGTGGAAATGAACATGTAGCGGCTCAAACAATCACAAACGCTACAAGAAAAAATAATAAAAAATTGACAAAAATCAATAACAAATGGAAAAAATGGAATTCAAAATAAAATCCTGAATCGCGATATCAAAATTATTTATCTTGTAAGACTATATACAAGTTTCAACGCTTCTCAAATGGACTTCGGTCCCCAGGCAGTACACCTTGCCTGGCTGAGAAGATCTTCCTTTTCCCCTTACTTGTCCTTGTGTGACGTCATCGACCTCCACAGTAATGACGTCACCTGACAAGCAGCTGGCCCGCTGGTTCCATCACTATGACCCTTCCGCGGCACAGACCAGCGGTGCCACAAACACCAGGAACATACAAACAGACAAAAATGACATATTCCATCATTTACCTAATTACGTGTTCTTATTTTATTTGCCTCTGTGGTCTAGTGGTCCGATGTCGGTGTTGACCACATGAGGTCTCAGGTTCGATTCCCGGGTCGGGCAATTTAAAAATGTGTTTTTTTCCGTTTTCTGATAAAGACAACGTTGCCCGGGATTGTAAAATGCCCGGTTGGCGAAGGCTGGCTATCTATCACATTGTGAGACCAAGTATCTTCGGCTAATCGTCGGTGCACTTGTATTTCTGCCTACCTCTTCGGGGATATGGACGTAAAGATACTTTATCTATGTGTTCTCGTTTGAGTTATAATGGAATATACAGGCTAAACTTTAAAAATGGTAATAATGACGTCAGTGTGTCATAAAACTAATATTTGTCACAAAATTTGACAATCTTCACAAAATTTGAAAATTTAATGTACGGACAGATACTACAGATCTATGAAGTAGTTTATCGTCGAATATTAATGCTCGAATTTCGATCACCAAGCGATCACTAGTACGTTCAAGATAGCTCCTAATAGCTCGTATCGTGATTATATTATTAGTGATTATATGCATTATACACGCTAGCAATACATACGTTTCTTTAAACTAATTTTAGGTCGTAATGCCCTATTCTGGTGAGGTGGTTATTTGAGTAAAGCTGTAGTTTTTTTGGGTTAGCAAAAATTAAAATATATGTGGCAGTTTGGAGTTTGGTAGAGTAATTTAACATTCACATGTCCAGGAGCCTCACTCACGTAACACTTAAATGGAATCGAAACTTTTAGGGCTCTTACACATTTTCTAGGTGGTAGAGTTCTGCATTGTCTCGCCCGGGTCTGGTACCACCGCCGTAGCTATTCCTGCCGCAATAGCGTCAGTGCTTGTCGCTGTCGTGTTCCGGTTTGGAGGGTAAGGTAGCCGGTAAACTTATGCATGTGGCATTAGACCTCGCCACAAGATAGCAACGCACCATTAACATCTTTGCTGTCTATAGGCGATGGTTGACTCTCCATCAGGAGACCTCTGCTTGTTTGCTATCTTATAATATAAAAAAAGACAGAGAAAGCGACTTTGTTTTATACTACGTAGTGATAGTGATACCAAATATAAATACAAGAAGATACAAGATTAAAAAATTCTTACATATGGCCGTCGTAGCACGAAGCGACGTTGTATCGTGTTTATGTGTAGGAGCCCTAAACACTTCTATTTGATTGAAGTTTTGTTACGTAAACAGGGATATTGGATAAGGACGTAAAATATTCAGTTTCAGTTACCGCATAAAATTATTTTGTAATGGATAAACACAAAACTTACTAGACTTAAATTTGTCCAGCAATTTTTGAGTATGTTATACGCGACCGAGGCAAAGAAAATAGTATTTTTGTATTATTTTTATATTTAAATAGTCTATGCCTAGACTTACACATAGTCAAAGTTATTTCAAGAAAATATATTCCAAAATGTTTTGTATTTAGCTAGCCCGCAGTATTATAAAAGTTTTTGATGATTGTAAGCGGATTTTTTTTCTGGATGAAAAATAGCCTGTGTGCTTTTCCTGATTACAATTATATATCTTATGATGAAACTTCATCCAGATTTGATCAGCCGATCTGTCGTGACTGAGTTACAAACATCCATCCATTGCACTATTGCATTTACAATATTAAAATAATAATCCTGTAGCGGTTCTACGGTACACGTAGCATAGCTACGAAAAACTTATATGAGCTACGCTAATTGCAAAAAAATTGATGAAATCGCACTCTATAACTCTTTGACGTAAATCAAAATAATATGGAAAACTCATTAACAGTTCAGAGAGGTGGTGGTAAATCAACATTCCCGTGCTTAGGAAGAACACGTAGAGCTATCGCTTCCAGTTATCATAAGAAACGAATGTTATGTAGCATTAAGTCCACCTCTGTACATGTTTGTGCATAAATTTTAAATAAATAAACAAATAACAATTACCGAGATAAGCACTGATCCAAACATGACATTTCGTCAGCCTAATGTTTGGATCAGTGCTTATCTCGCTAAACGACATACCAGTGAACCGTGGTGAAAATTTATTGACTATCGGTTAACTATGCCCAACCACACGCAATATTTTTTTGAAATAAAAACTAATTTTTCTTCGATTTTTGTTAGGACAAAACATACATTATACATATGTTATAATAACACAAGTCATTTTATTCATTCATTCATTCATATATAATAAATTCATTTATTTGTTAGAATATGGGTACATAAGATGTTATATAAACATTGCTTCCAATAGCATTTCATCAAAGATGAAATGCAAAATATGTATTAATTACTAAACTAGAAATTTTATGTTTTTAACATAACATTTTCAATTCATTCGTTAGTAACTGAACATTTTTAATAAATTCAATGGTTTTTACTAAAAAATATAATACTTTTAAGTGATTTTACTAGATTTGTTTACAAATTTAGCAGCTATCATAGCTGGTGGCGACGCTTTGTATAGGACTTAAATATAGTCACGCTGGCGACGTAATAAAAATTGGGTACTCGTAACAGTTTAAATTTGGCTGTATGTTGTATTTAAGTAGTTTACTTTCATGACAGTTTTCAGTATATTTTTAGGTAGTGTATCGTAAGGGACTATGTTTTTACTTCTGTCGGCAGTCCCCATAAATTCCTTTTTCCGTTTATCCCTGACGATACTCTAATTAGCGAAACCGATTAGATGTCGTTAGTGAGGTATAAAAATAACTAAGTATATTGCAAAGACCTACAAAAAATATTATATATATTTTTTGTAGGTCTTTGGTATATTGCTGTAAGTAGGTTTCACCATACGAAGATCATTACTATATGGCTGTTGCTGCCAAACAATCCTTAGATGTAAGTTCTCGCAACAACAAAGTCCGCACATCAAATAATACATATTGTTGACATGCCCCAGTAAAAGTAAAAGGGAAAACTAAGAAAATATGTTACGGAGACAAAATAAAATCAAGTCGCGCACGTTATTGATGTAATTTGTAAAGTTTATTTAACGAGGGAGGATTCTTGGGTTTTATTAACAAACAAGTTCGTTCATGTGCGTAATTCAACACACATTCTGTCTCGTTCATTATCACGTAGTGCTAAGATGTAGTCAATGCGATAGAATAAGTGCAAATCTATACGCTTGCTTAAATAGCTAATTAATAGCACCAATAGACACGTACAGTCGTATTAATAAATATGTTTATTCGTGTACGTAGTTCACTGCACATTTTGTCTTGTTCCTGATCACGTACTACTTTACTACGTTGTAATTGATGCGATAGAATTAGCGCTAATTTACACGCTAGCCCTATTTGGATTTATTAAACGCACCAATTGAAACTAATATATATTTTAAATTATATATACATACAAGGCCAAGGAGCTATATTTTAACAGTTATCACTTTAAAATAAATTTAGGGAAACAATTATAAACTATTACATAGCTACTTACTACATATAATTGTAAGTGAACACATCGCTCTTCAACCAGCTACTCACCTTAAATAATAAATTTATATAAACAAAAGGTAAATTGAAAAAAAATTAAAAACAATACATGCAAGATTACAGCTTATTGAAAAAGTTAATGCTCAAACACATCCTTGTCTTGGGAACGCTCTTAATATGTCTATTTTAAGATTTTTGCTCATTTAATTCTGTTAATATTTAATGTTAATTTGGGAATATAAAATGGGTCGCTACATCTGGATGTAATTATTGGTTTTAAATTTTTAATTTGCCTAGTAGGGCCGGACAGACACTGTCATTATCTTATTAATAAACAGCGCATATTCTGTCTTGTTTATTATCACATTATGCTACGTCGTAGAGGGTGCCATAGCGCTACACGCTTGCTCAAAATAAATGATTAAATTAAAAGCACAATTTTATATAATTTGTTATTTTGGATGCGAAAAGATTGCCATCTGTTAGGCGTTCATTACCAAAAGTCCAGATCGTCATTTAAATAAGCAAATTATTTTATATATTAAATGTTATCATCAGTGGATCAGCGGTATCGACTTCTGACGAGTCTTGCGCTCCAATCCTAGTTCAGGCAATGCGTTTTTTTTGAATTTGGGTTTTTAGAATTCATCAGGTTTTTTTGCAAAATATAACTTGCTCAAGATGGGATTTTTTTATATCACAAGATAGTAAACAAGTATATGGTTCTCTTGATAGAAAAAGATTGCAGAACTTTACAACCAAGTAGACACGAAGGTAGTAACACGTATAGATAGCCAATCAATCGCCTTATACGGACAGATGATCTTCAAAGGGGGTCCGGACCAACCATACATACTACTTATCTGTAAAGTTACGCAACGTCGCTACCAGGTTTAGGTACTATCGCCTTATCAGTTCCTGCCGTAAGAGTGTCTGTGCTTGTCACTGACGTGTTCCGGTTTGGAGGGTGAGATAGCCGGTAAACTTATGCATATGACATTTCAACCCCGTCACACAGATATTAACGCATCATTAATATCTTTGGTGTCCATAAGCGATTGTTATCTCTTTTGCGTCCGGAGACCCATATAATTGTATGACATCTTAAGAAATTAAATAAATATAAATAAATAAATTTTAGTATCAGTTATCCACTGCAAAGTTACATATTGCGGTCGATATCAAATCCTTTATACGGATAGATTATTAAGCAGCCCCGGGTCGAAACAATACGTGAACAAAGGGGCTCACTCCGACCAGCCAATACTGGTATTACATGTCGGAACAATGCGATATTGATGTCATGTTGGCGACAGATAAATGCTCCCAGCATTAACTTTGCGAGTTTGATCTTTACAAGGCTTTTGACTTGACTTGTTCATTGTGAGTCTAATAGAATTTGTGTAAGACTACTTGTTACCTCCGACTTCCATCGAGTGATCCAAGAAATTACTTCCTTTTGCTCAGTTGGGTTGAAAATTGATTATAGTTTTTCTCATAAATTTATTATTTAATTATTTTATTTATTGGATACAATAGAAAATAAGCAAATGGTATTCCTCTGATGGAGAGGTAACAATCGCCTGTAGTCACGAAAAATGTTTATAGTGTGTTGCTATCTGTGTGTGTGTGTGTTTGTGTGTGTGTGTGTGTTGGGCGTTAAAATGTCACATGTATAAGTTTACCAGCTAATTTATCCTACAAAGCGACAAGCGCCGCCGTTGCCGTGGAAGGAAATAGGTAAGGCGGCGATAATAATACGATGATAATGATACGTATTAATTAGTGTTCTCTCTCCTTTTACGAGATTCCTAGCAGTAAGCTAGACGACAAGCAAAGCAACTAACATCTCGACGAATCTACTCCCCGTGTTGGTCACGGGCTCCTTTGGAGAATAGGCCAACTGCCGTTCTGACAGGCAGGTCGTAAAAGGCGACCGATTGGCTATGCGAGGCATTACTATCGTGGCTACTAGGTGATAGAGTTTTGCCATTGTGGTAGAGTTCTGCATTGTCTCGCCCGGGTCTGGCACCACCGCCTTACATATTCCTGTCGCAATAGCGTCAGTGCTTGCAACTGTCGTGTTCCGGTTTGGAGGGTAAAGTAGCGGGTAAACTTATGCATGTGGCATAAGACCTCGCGACAAGATAACATTGCAACATTAACACCTTTGGTGTCTATAGGCGATGATTGACTCTTTACATCAGGAGACCTATTTGCTTGTTTGCTATCTTATAATATTAAAAAAACTAGGCTAATACTTTTTTAACAGTCTCTATTAGTATTTTCCGCCGTATCTACTGTTTGTGGCCGCGTTTCAATCCAGTAGTAATTCTAAAAAAAAAAACAGTAGCAGTCGTGGGACTGCCGATAGAAGTGAAAACGGAACTATTAAGTTGAGAGTAATTAAAACTATATGCAAAACATAGCTATAGATATACTATTATCATTAGCATGTCGGTGACGCGAACCGAGGATTTTACCCTCTACCAAAACGCTCAACGCGCCTAAAGAAGTTTTCACTTCAAAAATATTAATTCGTCAAAAGTGCTAAAATTTTTAATCTAACTTTTAAGGTTATTTGGAATAAAATATTTTCGATTTTGTAGGTAATAGTGTACTTACCACTTTCAGAGACAGACGAAGGTGACCGCTCAGCGGTGGATACTCCCGAAGAGGACTCTAGGGAGGAGAGGGAGTCGGTGCGCGTCGCGTGGGCTGGCGTCATCGCGCTCTCGGAAAGCGAGCGGCTGACATCTCGACTCGCCCGGAGCTGGGCCAGTCTCCGCCTGAGGTATCGCTGTTCTCGCGCTAATTGCTCCTTATGACTTGAGTGTCTTTTTTCTCGTTCTTCCAAACTCTGCAATAGAAATATAAGATCACGTAAAGTATATATACGTACGAACGTAAGACCTTGACGCGAAACGCCTTATTATCAAGACCCGTCCAAAGCCATCCTATGCCTACACGTACAACAGCAACGGCCAATTACACTGCATTCCGTGTGAAAGGGTTTTTAAAGATTATAGAAAAAGAGTAATAACAATAATACGCCAGTGTTCGCCGTTGACGAAACCGTCAAGGAGGAAAATAATAATAATAGCGGAATATACATACATAGAGATAGCCACATTATTTTTCCCAAAAAGAAAGGTATTCTCCTTTCCATTTCAAAGAGACATAAAACTAATCTATTTAATATTATAAATGCGAAAGTTTGGATGGATGAATGTTTGGATGGATGTTTGTTACTCAATCACGTAAAAACTACTGAACGTATGTGAATGAAATTTGGCACACAGGTAGACGATGACCTGGAATAGCACATAGGCTACTTTTTATCCCGTAAAAAATAGGTGATCCCGCGGATTACGTCTAAAACTTTTATAATGCAGTAAGCTGCATGCTGCAGCTCGTATCACATAAAATAGTATAGATGAGTAATTTATAAATAATCTTTAATACACACATGTGGTGGAAAATGGTATACATCAAAAGTTATTAAAATTGTACTCAAGGCCGAATTTAGGAGGATAACGGGGCTAAAGCCGCGGGGCCTATAAAGGATAAGAGGACAACCACAAAAAAGATTAAAAACATCTAAATTGTCACGGGTCAGCAAATTCAATTAATCATCTCATTAAAAAAAACATTTATCAAGAAATTAGACAAAATAATCGAATGTACAGATAGACCTTAGGCTAATACAGGGTTACTTTTAAAAGTCCGGTCAAATTTTCAGAGGCTGTTCAGAATTGATATCTTCGATTTGTGTAATTAAAAAAATCCAAAATATCATTTTTATCCGACACAAAAAACGAAACGCATGGGTATAATTTCAAATACGCAAAATTCGAACTAAAATATCTTAGTGCCATCAACCAAATTAAAAGTAATCAAGAAAAATGTACTTAGAGCAACATATTACATAATAGTTACTATCGTAATTATAGTTACATGTAAAATGACATATTGCCAGATTTACAGAGTTCATTCACAAAACTTGGTGCATCCAATTCATGAATTTAGTGAGATACTTTTAAACGAATATTTTTATATAATCCATACTAATAAATGCGAAAGTCTGTATGTATGTCTGTCTGTCTGTTACGCTTTCACAGCTAACCACTGGACCGATTTTCATGCAATTTGGCATGGAAATAGCTGAAGATCCGGGGTCAAACATAGGCTAATTTTTATAAAAAATTTAATCCTTGAAGGGCACCAATAGGGGATGAAATTTGTATTAAAAACTATTTGGACGACATGTTAATCTACTCGTTAGCAAAGCCGCGCGGGTCCGCTAGTTTTAAAGTAATAATTAAAACGCATTTTCTTTTAATATTTAATTCCTAATTTTAAAATTTGGCCGAACCTTTTAAAGTAACGCTGTATAGCAGTAATAGCAGTTACTGCGATTTCATTCGCGTAACAAAAAATCATTACACCCTTTGCACAGTCGGATAAACAAGGAGGCTATGTCACACTTATGCAGCTTTCTAAAGGTAAAATAATTTTTAAAATCGGTCGAGTAGTTTTTGAGTTTAATCGTAACAAACAAATACACAAAAAATCAAATATTTCCTCTTTATAATATTTGCTTAGAATTTAGATAGATAACTCTTTGACTAATCTCATTTACACGGAGACAAAATGAGGCACAAAATACAGTCCCACATAAAAACCAATAGGGATAAATCATAGTATTCGAGGCGATATTAGCAGGCGAACCGCGTTTGGCCAACCAGCTACATACGGACTGCAATAAATCACTTCCACCACCCGTAATGCAACCGTTTATTTTTTTTTGTTGTACTGAGATTTAACTAACGCGAATGTAATGTACAAATGTTTAAATTTTTGTTCACGTTTTCAACCGAATTCCCAAAAAGGAGGTTAATAGTTCTACGGAATCTTTTTTCTTGTATGTTCACAAATTGCTCGAAGACGTCTGTACCAATTTGGAAAATTATTTTTTGTTAGTCAAAATCAAAAATATTTTATTCAAATTATCTCTTACAGTCGAGTCAACATTGTTTGAGTAACTAACGGATCAGAAACAAAAGTTATTTTTTCAAAGGTAGTCCCATTTTAATTTAGATCCATGCCTACATAACCCTAGTTCCAATTACAAAAGATCATTACGCCGTGTTGGTCCCTTTGAAGAATAGGCCAACTGGCGTTCTGCGTAGGCAGGTCGTAAAAGGCGACCGATTGGCTATCGAGTCACTACCATCGTGGCTACTAGGTGGTAGAGTTCTGCATTGTCTCGCCCGGGTCTGGTACCACTGCCTTACCTATTCCTGCCGCAATAGCGTCAGTGCTTGTCGCTGTCGTGTTCCGGTTTCGAGGGTAAGGAAGCCGGTAAACTTATGCATGTGGCATATAAAAAAAAGAAATCATATAAAGGGTTCTGGAATACTGTAGATTATTTACAGTTTTCTCACGATTAAATTATGCGTCATAATTATTTATTTTTAATTTTCAAATTTTGACATAATTCATATACATACACAAATATATATATATATATATGTATATATATATATATATATATATATATATATATATATATATATATATATATATATATATATATATATTATCCGATTAATTCGCATCACTTTCGAAAAAGTCGTGGATAGAAAGTTTGTTATGACTCGTCAAAAGGAAACTAGTTACAAAGTTTCAAGTATATAATAAAATCTTTTTATTTTAGAAATTTTCAAGGTACAATATCTAAAACACTCTGGTTCCCAAAGTAGTGAAAACTGTGATGTAGGAGTCTGCTCTTTCCAATTTTAGCCATTATATCAAGCGCTTGTGTGTTTTGCGTGTTATATATTTTACTAGCCGTACCCGCAACTTCTTCTACGTGGATTTAAAAAAAATAAAAGCAGGCTAAGTTACTCCTTATTAAATTCGCTATCTGCCAGTGAAAGTCCCGTCAAAATCGGTCCAGCCGTTTCAGAGATTAGCCGGAATAAATATTCAGACAGACAGACAAACAAAAAAATTGAAAATGTTATTTTAGTATATGTACCTTGTATACATCCATTTGCATTTAGTAACGTAACGGTTATCTTGATATTATAAACAGACAATCCAATTTTATTTATTTGCATTTTATCACTCCAATTTTATTTATTTATTTATTAATTTTATGTATTTATATATTCAAGAGTATTATAAAATCTCAGATTATTTGGAAGACAAACAAGCATGGTATTAATTGCTCCTCATATCAATCTCATATATGTTTTATAATTATGTAATATTGTGATAAAAAAAATTATATGATAAAAAGACAAGCCCGCTGAGTTTCTTCCGCCAGATCTTCTCAGTGTGTAGCCGCGTTCCGATCCGGTAGTAGTTGTAAAAAATTTTAACGTGTCAAAATAACTTGTAAAAAGTTTTATTGAATAAAGTTCTTCTGATTTTTGATTTCTAATTTCTGATTGTATAGACGTATAGAAGATGTCATTTGCTACATAAAGAACATATTTAGTATCTAAGCATATAAATAAAATTGAAGTGTCTGTCTGTAAATTCAAAATAAGTAGGTTTTTTCAAGGGCAGTGTATTATTTTAGGATACTAATACCTCAATAACCATTTTTATAATTTCTTTCTGTCATGCTGTTTGTACGGGGTGATCTTTGGAACAACTGGACCGATTTTGATGACACTTTTACTAAAAAATATAGAGTTCATATGGCAGGACATATGCTACTTTTTACCCAGTTAGCAAAAGGAAGTAATGATTTTGAATCAAGCAAACGAAGTCGCAAATAATAGCTAGTAATTAAATAGATAAAATCAATGATGAGATACATTAAATGATTAGTATGATGTCCTTGGGACTAACACTCGAAAGTATTTACAACGACAAAGTAAAGACGAGAAAATAAACATCAACACTTCGAATAGCCTCACATATCCTTGAGGATCGATAACGCAGTGGTGCAAAAAGTACCCTGCAGGCCCTGGGCAGATCGGTGGGCGGCGGGGTGGCGCGCCAGCGCCGGGGGCAGATGAAATATCCCTTCATAAATCTGCCACAACTCACCGCTCAATGCGTTGTCTCTATTTTGTCCTATATCAACAGTGTTACGCAACAGACTTTTATAAACTGAGGTAGACATAAACGATCCATTCATTACGTCTTTTAAAATATTTTTTTAATGTTTTGTACGTATTAACCGCCCCTTGATCGAGTGGGGCTCGGGATAGATTCCCGACAGAGACGAACATTTTTTTATGAGCATAAATGTTTGTAATTCTGGGTTTGCGGGTTTATTAAATATATTCCAGTATTTATATATGTTTTTGTATGTATTTTCTATGTATTTATACATGTTTTCTCAGTACTCGTTCTCGACTCAGCAATGATCTAAATCTGCTCTTGTGGCTTTGTGGCTGAAGGTTAAAGAATTGCTGAAAATTAAAGAATTGAAAGAGAAAACGATTGTTACCAGTCTGTTTGCTTTCGAAGCCCGAATTAACTACGTGTTAATTTTTGTTTATTTAGTGTTAATTATGTTTAATAAAAATAAAATCTGTAATATATAAGTTTTATATCTATACTAATATTATAAAATTGTAGAGTTTGTTTGTTTGTTTGATTGGTTGTACGCGCTGATTTCGAAAACTGCTGAACCGATTTGAATAATTCTTTTTTGAGTTGGATAGCCTGTTTATCGAGGAAGGTTATAGGCTATATAACATCATGCTACGACCAGAAGGAGCGGAGTAAACAAAGACCGCACGGACGAAGTTGTGGGCAACACCTAGCTTTGTATAAAATATTTAAGCTATATTAATATGTCTGTATGGTTTATGATTACAATTAAAAAGTAAGTAGCATATAACCCTTGATTTGCTAATTGTATTTAAAATTGAAGTGGATAATTCAAATTGAATATAGATGCACTAGACAACTGTTTCTGATCGACTAATAAAATTCATAAAAATTACATATTGACGTGACAACGTCTTATAATTCGATAGAGCTGGCTGCACGCACGAAAAAACATGACTCATGCGGCGTTACCTCGCTCTGAGGCGTTCCGTAAATGCTACCATTCCATTAGTATTTTCTTAAGACGTTGTCACGTTCAGCTATCGTCTGTAAACCAACTTTACAGACAACCGATATATATATATATATATATATATATATATATATATATATATATATATATATATATATATATATATATATATATATATATATATATATATATATATATATATATGCCACATGCATCAATCTGTCTGTAAATGTTTATCTATAATGTAATTAAGAGGTATCATGTTTTACTTTTAAGGTTTTCTTAATAGTTTTAGACATTTAAAGTCCTCGATTCGAATTCCGGATCGGGATTCAATTTTCTGTAAAACAACTCTACCCAAGACTGGATAAGTATGTGTCGATAGGTTGGCCACCTGTCAGATCATGGGACCTCATAACATCATAACAAACACGCTTAATCATGCCACACAAACACAGCCACTATGAAGTGAAGAAATGTACCTATACATTTCCTGTAAGAAATTAGAAGGGGGGGGGGGTACTGGCTTCTATATAAAGTATCAACCAGTATAGAGGTCAGCGGTCAACCTCAAGGTCAAGCGGTCCAAACCAGGAACATGACAAACATTAACAATTGACGCTATTGCGGTGGTACTAATTATCCGGGCGAGACGTTGCGGAATTCTACCACCTACTAAAAGTACCACATATTAACACACACAACGCTGTGATTTAAAAGGTATTAGTCTGTAATTTATTACTGTACCTACAAAAACTTGAACACAATGCCTACAGTAAAAATTCATAGTGTTTCACTGAATTAAATTAGCTTAATGATATTAATAATAATCAATTTGGCTACATTCGAACTGTATGACATGTCTCCTCAATTCATATAGAAGTTGCGATACGAACACTGTTACGCAACGGCTAGGAAAAAAATAACGTGGCACATTCATCATGCGATGGTCACGGATATTCGAGGATATATCACCATAAAATCGAGATGTGGAAACGTGATTTATATTCTGAAATGACTAATATACAATCATAATATTATCTTAGAAATGTCTAGGTCAGGTTATTCTTATGAACAAATCGACTAATATATCTGTAGTTAAGATGTTTTTGTTTTCTTTAATCCGACTTACCAAAAAGTAGTACACAAAACTCGGTAATTTATTGACCGATTTGAAAAATACTTTCTTTTTGTTTCGGTGTTTTTTTTTTATTTTTATATATCATAAGATAGCGAACAAGCAGATGGGTCTCCTGATGAAAAGAGTAAACCATCGTCTAATGACACCAAAGATGTTAATGGTGCGTTGCTATCTTGTAGCGAGGTCGAATGCCACATGCAGAAGTTTACCGGCTATCTCACCCTCCAAGCCGGAACACGACAGCGACAAGCACTGACGCTATTGCGGCAGGAATAGGTAAGACGGTGGTACCAGACCCTGGCGAGACAATGCAGAACTTTACCACCTAGTAATATATGGTATATTTTCTATTTGGTCCCATATTATATAGGGTGTAAGGGACAGTATATCGAAAATCGAAACCATAGATTTTGACCAAGATTCTGAGTCGAAAACTGTCAGAAATATGCGTGTTTTTTGCCGATTTTTTAAATTAACTTTGGTTAACTTGATTTATTCGAATACCCTACGGTGTTTTTTTTTCTAAAAACAAAGTAAAATTAAAGGAAATACACAAAATAAGTAATATATTGATTGATTCTGAATGCCGCTGGTGCGATGAGTGTGAACAATTATTTTTTTGAGCGAACAATTCGAAATTTAAATTGACAAGAAGGAATTATTATTATGACTAGCACGTGAATATGCCATGTTGGTGCCGTGTAGATCCCGGCCTCCTTTGAAGAATTGGCCAATTGCCGTTCTGCCAGGCAGGTCGTAAAAGGCGACCGATTGCCTATCGAGTCACTACCATCGTGGCTACTATGTGGTAGAGTTCTGCATTGTCTCGTCCGGGTCTGGTACCACCGCCTTACCTATTCCTGCCGCAATAGCGTCAGTGCTTGTCGCTGTCGTGTTCCGGTTTGGAGGGTGAGCTGCCCGGTAAACTTATGAATGTGGCATTAGACCTCACCACACGATAGCAATGCACCATTAACATCTTTGGCGTCTATAGGCGCTGGTTGACTCTTTCTAACAGAAGACCATCTGCTTGTTTGCTATCTCCAATTTTTTAATTTTTAGTTTTAGTCAAATTCAATGATTTAGTTTTAAGGTTTTCTTAATAGTTTTAGACATTTAAAGTCCCCGATTTGAATTAGGATTAAATTTTCTGTAAAACGACTCTACCCAATACTGGATAAGTAGGTGTCGACTGGTTGGCCACCTGCCGGATCATAGGACCTCATAACATTTGCTAGTTATAGGGGTTAAGTGCACCTTTTTTTTAAAGGGCAATGGGCCCACTTTTCGTTCCCACCACTGTAACTTCTGTAAACACCTTTCCCTACCTATTCGAGGATATGAGCATGCTAGATGGTAAAGTCCTGCAATATCTCGCGATATTTTGATATCATTTTCTTACTCAGCCCTACCGTGATAGCATGTTCATGTGTAATTGTTCTAATCCAGTTGAGATGATAGAAGGCAGGCATCGAACGCAGGACCTCATAATCTGAGCCGAATAGGCTATCCTACAGCCTATGCAAACATTTGCAAAAAAAGGAGGCAAAAAAAATGTTTCCATCGTAAAACATTCTCTAATGCTTCGCATTGTCGTGCAAAAAACAGGAATTGCTTTTCTGAAACGAACAGTATAGAGTATAGACAATGTGGATTATAATTTAATTAGTTATTTGAAAAGTTTTTCAATCTACATGAGAACGGGCGCTCGGCCTTCCTTATCGTATAAACATTAAATAACTATATTGCTTGAGGGACCACTTCAGAACATATATTTGCTCTCGCTTTTACCGAAATCGATTTTAAATATAATTAAACATTTAACATACGGTTTAAGAACACAAACATTTAACATATATGTCTTATCTCAGAATGGTAAAGTTACAATTATTATATTTAATGTCGATTGCTTAATGTTCTAGTGGTTAGTCTTATTCGGCTCATATCATGAGGTCCTGAATTCGATATCTAGGTCGGGTTTTGGTGTTAATGCAGTTTTTGAGGTTTTTCTCAACAATCGAAAATCTTAGTTAAAGCTCGGGGCTCGAAGTCTGGTGGACAGTATGTTATGTAGCACGTAAAGCTTTCGGACCCGGTTATAGCTAGAAATAGGCAATAATTGTAATCAGGTCGACAAAATGCGGCGCCAGGAATCTCTGCCTATCTCGCGGTTAATTGTGATTCGTGGTGAATCGAAACGTTCCTCTTACTATGATGTATTGCACTATTGCTGAAATATTACAGGCGAATCTCTCACTTAATAGTTGTGATTCGGAACGTTCCTTTCATTATGACGTAGGTACTATTACTTAAATATTAAGGACAAAAAATAAACAGGTTAATAGGTAAGAGATCTGATGTTAATTGGCCACTAACGCCCTTATTTATTTCAAAAGTTGTTATATTTTAAAAGTTTGCAAACATTACAAAAGTTACAGAGCTGTCCAGCGGGAATAGAACAGTATAGAAAACTTTCGAACATTGCTTTGTTTCTAAAACCATAGCTATGTAATTATATTGCTAGAAATAGTATCAACCGATTTGCTTCTGTGTTAACCCGAATCTCTTGTGAAGAATATATTAACTGCTGTACTGCTGGCAGCTCATGAAAGGAGAGAAAAAACTAAAGGAGTTGCTGCCATCGTGATTAATAATGGAGTTCTGCAACGTCTCACCCGCGTTCAAGTAAGTTTTCTCTGTAGTGTCGAACACATAACACGACAGTAACAAGTACCAACATGTGAAAAGGGTTTAGTCACCTACCTTGTGAAGTAGTCAGTACTAGTGATGAGCCGGATATCCATATGAGTATCTGTATCCACGGATATCCGTATCAGTATCCGTATCCTCGGATATCCTAGGAAGGAAAAAGATCCTCATCCGTTACTTTTTAGGCGGATCTTAAGGCGATAGGTAATGCCAAACTACGAAATAGACACCTCTTTGAAAGCCTACTACTGCTAACCGGTTGGTCCAATAATTTAAAAAAAATATGCATTATGCGTATAATATAATCAAGTTTAAATTTTAAGTTCGTTTTTTTAAATTTTATTGTTATTTTTGACGGAAAAAAATCGAATATCTTTCTTATTTTTACGCAAAAATTTGCCTATAACTTCCAAACTACTGTAACGATTTTGATGATTTTTTCTTTTTATTACAGACAATTTATTGCTTTATAAAATTTAAGTTCAAAATTTTACAAAATCATTAAAGTGTGTTATTAAATCAATAAAAACCTTATTATTTAATTCACGGACAGCGCTCGCGTCGAAAGTCAGTCTCCCGGTAGCGTTCATACGGGGAGGCTGTGTCGCATGTTAGCGTGCTCCGCTCTCCATATTCGAGTCAAAGAGTAATAGTACAGATATAACGTTTGGCACAATAGTAAGGTGGTGCCGTTTGGAAATTGAATATTTCGTTTACGCTTGGATGTTTTCTTATAGTAGATAATGAACTTGGACCGAGAAGGCTGTTTTTTTACAGATGTTGTTCTTACGATATAGACAAGGAATAAGAAAGGATTTTTTTAAATTCATCCCCTAAGATGGTGAAATAGGGGGTGAAAGTTTGTATGAAACTCTGCCATTTTTGAGTTGAAATGAATGATATGCCGTAATTAAATTATCCTTTAACTGAAAAAAATTAAATACAAATTTAATATTTTTTTGAATTCTATCCCATAGAGGTAAAAAGAGGCTTTAAAGTTTTATCAAAAATGAATTCTTTATTTATTGTATTACTATAAAATCTAAATTATTTTAATTTAGTATTTATGATTTTTAATACAATTAAGATGTACGAATTTACGGATTTTTTAGTACTTATGCTCATCAATCGAAATTGAAGAAACATGCATGTAATGTTAGAAGTTTCCACCATTAAAGGAGTAAAAATGTGTGTTACAATTTATATGAAAAATCAAACATTTATGGTCGAAATAACTTGAAATTCGGCACTTACGTTCTTCAACACAATTTAAGAATCATATATTTGGGGATTTTTTTAATTTTCATTCCTTAAAGGGTAAAAAAAGCATTAATGTTTGTATAAAAAATAGATTGTTTATTGTAGAATATTGTAGAAATTATTTAAAACTTAGTATTTATGATTTTTAATACAATTAAATGAATACGAGTTTAAGGTTTTCAAATGTCATCTCTTCAAACGATGAAAAAAGTGGTAAAGTTTGTAAAAAAAATAAAATATGTTTAATCAAAATCTCTTCAAATTTATTAGTCATGTTCTTTAATTCAATTAAATAAACGTGCATGTAAGAATGCTGTGAGTTTTATCTTTTAAAGAGGTAAAAGAGGGTATTAAAGGGGCTGAAAGCTAGTACTTTATAAATAGTTTTGTTTGCGAGTAGACGCTGAATAATATTTTGAGACTATTCATGTACTTACCTACGTTTACGCTTAAATTTTTTATTAGCTATAGATAGATAAGTATTTTGTCAATATTTTGTATAAATGTACAAAAATAAAAAAAATAAAACATATAAACAACGAAGATAATTCAAGCAAGCGAATAAAAAGCAAAACTCTAAAAAAAAACTGGTACTATTTGAAGGTAGTAAGGACTTCGCAACTAAAAATAAATAAATTGAATATATTATACATACAAATAGTCTAAATAAACCAACTTATTTAGTAGTTTCCTCTATAAACATTAAAACAATTTATATATCTTCTTTTTTATTACGAGATTTTGAAACAAAAACTAAGAAGCTAGTTAGTTTTAAAATATTATTCAAGAGATTACATTTTACAAAATCAATTTTGAAAGGTTTTGTTAAATATTAATTGTTGATTGTATGTATTAAAATAAAGTGCTACACGGGATGTATTGTATATTACAACACTTTCAAAGAAATAGGATACGTAACTGTTATATAATTTTTTGTTGATTTTCGGTATATTTTTTTTCTTTAGACATTTATCGTTTTTCTAAAATGAATGTATATGTAATCGATAAATAAGCGATTACCGGTTATTGGTTTTGAGTTTGACAACATTCAGTCGATTCATGATGATAAAAGTTCATATAGGTGAACAAAAATGTTAAAACGTAGGTATCTGCATCCACTGTAAATATTCTTTGACTTTGGACCATGCCAGCGCGCTAAATAATATTTTCGCTGCTCCTGTTAGAAACTCAAGGTCGTTCGCAACTGTAATCGCCTTAAACGGATCTTTTATGTTATTAGACTTTATTATATATACAAAATTATAAAAATAGGTAATTAGGTTGGAGTGAAATACGAAATATTTTAAATTTAATTTTAAATATTTTCTTATTAAGTATACCAAATATAAATATATGTGATATCTTTATAAACATCTCTACATGACATAACAACTATCGCCTCTGTGGTCTAGTGGTCCAGCGTTGGCGTCGACCACGTAAGGTCCCGGGTTCGATTCCCAGGTCGGGCACATAAAAAAAGTGTTTTTTCAGTTTTCTCAAAAAACACAAAGTTGCCCGGGATTGGAAAGTGCCCGGTTGGCGATAGGCTTGCCACCTATCACATTGTGGGACCAAGTATCTTCGGCTAATCGTGGGTGCACTTGTTGTACCTCTGCCTACCCCTTCGGGGATATGGGCGTGAAGATAATGTAATAAAATCGTAGGAAAGTCAATGTATGTCCGGGGTAAACTCAAAAAGTACTACATGGATTTAAGTCAAATTTTGCATGAATATTACTAACAGGTCGGGTCAACATATAGGCTACATATTATCACGCTATCACGTACGGGGGAGGAGCTGTGCGGAGTAAACGAAGTCCGCGCGAACGAAGTCGCGGGCAACAGATAGTAATGAAATATTTATTATAGAAAGCATATTAATTATATTATCTTTATAATGAGTTCTTGAAATATTCGTAGTACTAAAATAATTACTAGAAAGATCCGTATTCGCGGATCTAAACAGCAATGAACCGTATTCGTATCCGTTTCAGCGATTTTAGTTTTTTAACGAATCGTCACATCTCTAGTCAGTACATATATTTACATCCTTGCTTCACGAATGCATGAACACACAATTTTATGCTTACTTGTTATATATTTTGCTAATTCATGAAGCCTAAAAGATTTTTTGGTAGTTTGTTTGAACGCGCTAACAACCTCTCAATGAACCAGTCGAATTGTACATTTTCGTGTAGAAGTGCCACACTCATGCCCCGTTGGTCCAGTGTTTAACGGCCCTGATTACGCAATAAATGGGGCTCAGGTTCGATTCCCGGCAGGGACAAACTATTGTGAGATGAGCATAGATATTTGTATTTATGGGGTTGGTTGTTTGTTAAATATATTTGAGTATATGTATTTCTATGTAACTATATGTAGTCAACAACACCAATACATAGAAATAAATACATAAATACTGTAATATAAATAATAAACACCCAAACCCAGAAATACAAACACCTACATTCATCACACAAATGCTTGACCCTTTCGGAAATCGAACCCGAGCCCCATCGATTCGTAGATAGGTTCGCTAACCACTCTGCCAACAGGCGCTCATTTACTTGCTTATGAATTGCATTTGCACATCACTTATCACTCAACCTCCCCACATAAAGCTGTGTTGATTGATTGAGTGAAAAGCATTTACGCACGCAACTACCTTAACGCTCGTGCGAATAGACCCTAATTAACACTAGCACGCACTGTCATAATAGATGAATACTTTGAAACTGGGTGTTGTATGAAGGGGAGCCATTACATTTTTTATGGGCCATAACATCGTTTCAACCTTATAATTCCGAGCTATTCGGCGACGTAAAAACAAAAATAAATCACCCCGTCGATATCGTTGGGAATGACTGCGGAAAGCATGATATATTTATGTCGCACGGTACGGAATATTACCTTTTTCATTAAAGTCTACCGTGTCATTTGACTGTCAGTTATGTGACAGTTACATGTTATTTTACGTAATGACACGTTTTACCCATCACAATTATAACCTGTTAATACGTAAGGTGGTAACAACAAGAAACTAGGACGTTAAGTATTATTTGCTATTCATTTTTATTTTTTATTTGAAACATATAACTATTTTAAATACATGTTGTTTGTATGAAAAGTTTTGCACAAAATATAGGAGGTTTCATTAAGGATTTTTTGACATTTTAAGTGTGACGTCATCGTCGACGTCATAATGAATGCTGGCTCATGAAGCTGTATTATATCTGGAGGCAACACTTCTAATACCTACTTGAAACAAAACTTTGAATACTGCTGTCATCTTCTGAGGTCTTACCCTCTCTTTCTAATACAGCTGTATAAAAAGAGATGGGGAGACCTAATAGAATGAGATATAACGTAGGTATATGTTTTAAGTGACTAATCCGAGTACTAGCTCCACCTTTGCCTAATACTTAATGAGCTGGCTTTGTATCTGACAGTTAAAGAATAACTGTATAAAAATGAAGTACTTCCGCAATATTCCGTAATCATTTTAAACGATTAAATAAAAATCCACGAATAAAAATATAATACTAAACATAAAATAAGAGAATAAAAAATTGAATGATTGATTACCACTTATGTGGCCTAGTGGTCCAGCGTTGGCGTTGACCGTATGAGGACCCGGGTACGATTCCCAGGTCGGGCAATTAAAAAAAATGTGATATAAAAACAATGTTGCCTGGAATTGGAAAGTGCCCGGTTGACGATAGGATTGCCACCTATTACATTTGTGGGTGGGTGCACTTGCACCTCTGCTTACCCAAAGCATCTTCAGGAGACACGAGCGCTACTAAACTGTAACTATGTCTTAGCTTATAACTATGTCTGTAGCTGCATAACCTGTAAATATGTCTTTTATAAATGTAATGTTTTATTTTCTTTGTTTATTGTTTTTGTTTGCTTTTTTCTCTCTTTTGACCGCCCTGTTGGTCGAGTGGTTAGCGACCCTGACTACGCAATCGACGGGGCTCGGGTTCGATCCCCGACGGGGACAAGCATTTGTGTGATGAGCATAAATGTTTATATTTCCGAGTTTGGGTGTTTATTATGTATGTAAAAGTATTTATATATGTATTTCTATGTATTAGTATCGTTGACTAACACCCGTAACACAAGCAAATAATTTACTTATTTTGGGGTTAGATCAGTAAGTGTGATTTGCCCCGTGAATTTTTATATTTTCTGTATGCATGTTATTGTTGTTTACTTTATGTAGTACTGTGTGGTAAATAAAACAATTCTTATTCTTATACTACACTCAACGAGAGCCGCGGTAGTGTGTAAATTGTGTGCTTTTGTGTTTGGTGTTGTCGTGGTATAAAGTGTGGTGGACGAGGGTGGATAACTGTGCCGCTGGGGTCTTCACTACTTTTCAGACCTACGGTAAGTTTGTTCCATTTCTTACACCGCTTTTATATGTTTTCCTTTTCAGTGACATGTTAAATGTTCGCGCAAATTTGCAAAAAAACTAGTTTTCTTCGACTGAACAATGGATTTCCGCAAAGTAACGCCTGAATCTATAATATGATTTCTTGCTTTTTATTCTTTTAGGTATAAGTTTGTTAGTAAAAGTTTTGATTTGTTTTTAACTTAGAATATTATATTTGTTTTGTACGGTAAATTGTCCATTAATAAATAATTTCTTTCTTTCTAAAATATTATTTTGGTAAGACAAATTATATTTTAAGATTCGCTAAGATTTAGAACCACGTCTTTCCTATTCTTGTCGCAATAGTGCCAGTGTTTGTGAGTATCGGGTTCTCTTTTGGAGGGTAAGTTAACCGGCCAATTTAGGTATGTTATATCCTAGCCACATGGGTAATAACGCACCAAAAACAACTTAAGTGTACATACAATCACGAGCTTTCGTGTCTTGCTCTCTTTTTATCCGAAGAGCCATTTGCTTATTTGCCTTCACAATACCAATGGAAAACTGCTTCATTACGCCGATGATTAACAATATATTACCGCCCTGTTGGTCGAGTGGTTAGAGAACCTAACAACGAGGTACAATGGTATTTAATTACGCGGAAGCATCATAAATAAGCCGCTCCGCGTTCGAAAAATCGGAAAAAATGGCAAAAGTGGTCCGATTTTTGCCATTTTTTCCGATTGAATTGACAAACTTTTCGCCAAATTGTGTATAATAGTACCGGGCATATAGTAACCTAAACGGATAGTGTTATCTCAAGTGATTGTGGCCTAAATTTGGCGAAAAACCATAAAATTATGCAAAATTTAAAGTTTAAAAAACTTAAAGTGAATGCGGCGCGCGATCTAGAGCGGTGACATATTATTTTTATTAAGGATTATTAGGATTAAAGATGTAGTTATAAGTCATTAAATTAATAATGTATTTTTTGCAATGTAACAATGTAATGTATCTTATATCGCATGAAAAGATAATAATTGTATAAAGTAATTATATGTAACCGCATGCACGCGCGGTGGCGCGTAGGAAAAAAAAAACAAAAACAAAAAAAAACAAAGAATAATTGAGAATGTATAATAAAAGCCAATTGTATAAAGAATAAAGGTTGCTGCAACAGCCATAGCAGCAGAGCATGCGGATAAAAAAAAAAAAAAAACTAACTACGAATTTTCGATTCCCGACAGGAACAAACATTTATGTGATGGGCATAGATGTTTGTATTTCTGGGTTAGGACGTTTATTATGTATGTAACAGTATTTATATATGTATATTTCTATGTATCAGTATCGTTGACTAATACCCATAATACAAGCAAATATTTTGCTTATGTTTGAGGTTAAATTGATTTGTGTAATTATTTGTGCGATATTATTATTATTATATATTTGCACACAATATAATGGTAGAATATGCTGGTATCTAACTAATTTTAACATCTTGTAGCACCCACATTCATGCAAATATATTTTTTCTTTCTATACAGCAAAGAGGTGATATTAAATCTTGTAACACAGGAATGTTCTACCAGTGGCCTCTCAATATTAAATCATAAACTTATCGTGCCCAAGAAAAGTCCTTGCAAGAGTATACCTAACGATAATAGACACTCAAAGTTCAAAACGATTAATTGGGCAGAATACTAGCTGGTAGCGAAAATTGACTGTCGCTGATGTGTTCCAATTTGGAGAGTAAGGTAGCTGGTAAACTTACGCGTGTGTCACATCAACGCCAAATGGATGGCAATGTTCACATGCTTGATATAAACAAGATTGTATAGTAAGTATCAAGGCTGTATAATAAGGAGATCCATTAACAACTTTATGGTCTATAGGCGATGTTATCTCTTTAAATCAGAAGGATAACTTATTTCATATCCTATATTTCAAAAACTTTCTATAGCTTATTATTCTCGCAATTTTCACAATCAAATAACGAAATAACCAGAATTTCTAAATCCAAATCGCAAAATGAGCTCATAACCGCACATTTTCGCAATTATTGTAATTGAACCAATTAACAAATTGTTAGCAACACAAAAGCTACAATCAACACTCGTTACACGGTATTAGGGATGTAATTCAAATTTTTAGGCGGGTCCAAACATAAATTTCGTATTTTACGACATCATTTTGACATACACTGTTTCTAATTTATTTATTTAACTTTATTGTACACTTTAAATAAATTTGTACAAAAGGCGGATATAATGCTAATATATATATATATATATATATATATATATATATATATATATATATATATATATATATATATATATATATATATACTAGCTGACCCGGCAAACGTTGTTTTGCCTTACATATTAGGAATCCATAGCGGACAAACACCGTGACACGTGATTTATATAAGACTTATATGGTGGTTAAGTATTCTTAAATTTTCTAATTTTCCGCGCAATTTTCTTAATATTTTCTGTTATAAGAACCTTCTCCTTACAATTACAAACACAACAAAAAAAAAATTACCGAAATTGATCCAGGCATTCAGGCGTGATGTCGTGACCAAGGAAAATAGGGATTGATTTATATATATATATATATATATATATATATATATATATATATATATATATATATATATATATATATATATATATATATATATAGATGTGTAGTTTCCTTTAATTTACTATTAACAATTATTATTTATCTTTCTATTCTAAGTAAGATAAGCGAATAAAAGTGGTCCGCCCATTAATGTTGGGCACCTGAAAAATCTAAGAGGCACTGAACCGAAAATAAAAATTAAAATAACGAAGTAGAAAATTGTTCATTTTTCAAAATTCAAAAATTTTAATCACTGCGCCAAATAATGCAGTAGGTATATAAAACCCCTAACATCTAGTAGCGACAAGTTCGGCCGATCGTTCGCCTTTTACGAACTGTTGGCAGGAAAGCAGTTACAAGAACAACTTCTACCCTGTGATAGCACAAGTGACTTTTATTCCACTCACACAAGTAAGAACCCTGGACAACATGTAGTATTGAAAAGTCATTTATAAGGTAAATAAAAAGATTTAAAAATTGCTACTATTTATCCAGTTTATTTACTTCTGCTGCACTCCTAAAAGTATTGGGTAAAGTGCTAAATGGGAAACGGAGCTTTTTTCGACATTCAACAAATTGCGCCCTACTTAAAGTTGTCGAGAATGCAGGTAGTTAAAATTTGCAGAAAAATAAATAATGGTAAATCAATCCCCCATCAAATCATATCAAACAATGTTTTTTAAATGAACCTTTCCAGATCTTTTAGGCAATTCAACATGTTTTAATTACTACCGGATCGGAACTCGGCCATTCACTACAAAAATCCGTTAGAAGAAATACAGCGGGCTTGTCTTTTTAGAGTTCCGGACCATTGACGTGTATAATATTACATCTATTATACACGTCAATGATGCGGACTCACTATTCTAAACATTGTTATAATAAAACTCTTTCGTTATCGTTTCAAATATAGACATCTATTTGTAAGGGTTATTGTGCTGACGGCACCAATAAACATAACGTCAATCGGGACGAAACCTTAAGGGATCTTTATGCATATGACATTTTTACAGACTTATTACATTTTCTTACACATACCACGGCGACTAGACGTCGTAGGTATCGTATTTATGTGTGTAGCCCTACACTCTTCGAATCTATTAAAGTTTTGATACGTTGCTCAGTAAAACGTTGCCTCGCTTTAGGGTAAAGCTCAAGAGGCTGACAAGACTTAATTTTGTTGAAATTGATATTATTTAAGCAATTTTTAAGAAAAACTATTTGTTATAGCACATCACAAAAAATATATGATAATATTCAACATATGTCAAAGGCCAAGGTCTGAAATTAAAAACACGAAGTCATCATAATATAACCACTAGCCACTAGCAAGTCATATTTGGCAAATAATCTACACTTTTTTATTTTCATATTTATTTACATGAAGGATATAGGTATAGGTGGAGCTAGCACTCGCATAAATCACTTGAAACATATACAATACGTACGTTATATCTCACTCTATGAGGTCTCGCCATCTCTTTTTATACAGCTGCGTTAGAAAGAGAGGCTAAGTGAGACCTCAGAAGATGACAGCAGTATTAAAAGATGTGTTTCAAGTAAGTACCTATTACAAGTGTTGCCTCCAGATATAATACAGATTCATGAGCCAGCTTAAATAATGACGTCAGACTTAATAGAGCTTCATGTTTATTTATAACTAGCTGTTGCCAGCGACTTCGTCCGCGCGGACTTCATTTACTCCGCGCAGCCTCACCCCCGTAGGTGATAACGTGATAATATGTAGCCTATATGTTGACCCGACCTGTTAGTAATATTCATGCAAAATTTGAAGTAAATCCATGCAGTACTTTTTGAGTTTACCCCGGACATACATACAGACAAACAGATAAACAGACATACAGACAAACAGACAAAAATTCTAAAAACTATATTTTTGGCTTTGATATCGATTTCAGATCACGCCCAAGTATTCTTTTAAAAAAATATTCAATGTACAGTTTTGACTTTCCTACGATTTTATTATATGTATAGATAAGACCTGGCCGCCCAGTTACACTGATAGTGGACTCTCGTTTACCCCGACAGAAATAGAATGCGCGCTTTCCGTGTTGACAGCGTCTTATATCCAGACGTGTAAAAATTTGTCTTTATATCAGTATTTTTATATTAAATGTGCAGTAGGTATGTATTGTGTTACAATTATTATTTTATATTACAATAAATTAGAAAAGACGAATTATCAACGCCATTTCAAAATCTAATCCACCACACTGGAATTCAATTACTGTATCCGAATGCATTTCGTGTGACACAATGTTGTTGGAATAGCGGGTTGGAATTGCCAATACGAATCAACGTCTCCCACTGTCTTAGTCGCTGGTACGATGCATCAAGATAGTTCATGATCATTGGATCTGTCGTGGAATAGAATTAGATTGTCCGAGAAACGATTTTTGAATGGATACAACGAAAGATAAAAGCTAATGCCGGGATCCTATAACTAACGATCCATCACTCGTATCATTAATAATAAAGTTGTTTGGACAGTTTTAGCTTGCGCCTCGCAGATGTTACTAATTGTAACTAAAACGAGTCGTTTTACCGATATAGGAACCGGGCAGCCGAGAAAACCAGCAAAATGATTGTTTTACTGTGCAATATTATGGGTAATCGTTTATTATAGAATTAAGGCGGTCTCCTGTTTATTTGCTTATCGAGTAGTTAAAATTACTATTACGGATAAGCAGAGTGAGCCGATCGTCTATAAATTTTCTGATTCACCATAATTCACCGGTTTGGTAGTGATCTCCATCGCTGCATTTTATTTGCCTGATAATATCGTCTATTTCTAGCGATAACAAAAGCCGAGGGTGGTCACATACCACTCGTCAGACTCCGGCTTCTATGACTGAATTTTCGTGAAAAACTCGCAAAAACTCAATAACACTTTTGCTGGACACGTGGATTGGACCCGGAACCTTATGATCTGAGCCGAATACGCTTATCCCTCGACCACAAGGCATTTGTTTCTTCTTTTGTAAAAAAAATGGTCAAGTACGAATTAAACTCACAGACCTAGGGTTCCGTACAAACGAATGCTTTTTAACTTAAGGTACCCGTTTGGTGACCTCTTTAGGATCTAACTTTTTCACTATTTTATTACTCGTTGCGGCAGTGGCCATAGTATCACGTATTCTGTTTTAGGTTTTTACCTACTTTTGTTTAACAGATAGCCCTGTAACAGACACACAAAGACAGTCAAGACAACGAAGGAACGTTAATAGAATATCATTTTTCACCCTTTTGGTACGAAATTCTAAAAAATACCCAGGCGAGTCATAGGAGAAAAGTAATAATTATATATGTGTATTTGCACTGATGCCGCGCTAGGTACCTAGTCTGATGGCTTTACATGAACTTTTTGGTAGCAAAAGTTATATTTATGCGTTTGCAACGAATACTATAGGACCGATATTAAAAGCTTCACTATCTGGAAGCGACACAGGCTACACTTTTACTAATTCAAGCAATAGGAAGTTACGATGTTGGGACAAGCGAACAGTGAGTAACTGACAGTACATTATAAAGAGCAGCAAATTCTAGTGGTAGCTGAAGGAGAATTGATTCCGAAGTTATAAATATTCGCATTTATAACTTCAAAATGTAAAACTATTAACATGTTTAGTAAAAAAGATTTATTTTTTAGTGGAGACAAGACATAGGTATTTATATTTTACTTAATTTATATTTTTTATTTTTTGTCGTCGGCACTTGGTGAAACTCCATTTGTTTGTACATTTTTTATTTAATTTACATAAATCGCCAACCAGTTTCGCTTTTTACGGCATTTGCAGGGTTACTTACTTAATTTAACCCAGTCTTCAGTCAGTTTTGTACTGTTTGTTGCGGGAATAATTACGTGATATATGCTGAGTCAGCCCATGTAGCCCTCCTAAATACCTCACGTAATTAATTGCAGCCCCCTAACGTTACACAGCCTAGACCAACAATTGTTAGTGTTGACTAGATTTTAAACAAAACATTTTAATTAATTTCCAGCACATTCATATTTGAATGTTCATTTTATAGAACAATAGGGCTTTCAAAATGCGTCGTTGTATCGATTATATTTTATAATACCACTGACAGTATTCATCGAACCTATCTTTTCAGTCTCGACGCAACAATAAGCGGTGTTTTAATTGCGAGTCGGCAACTCGGGAATCACGATCCACAATTCATAAGTCACGATAAAGGAAATTTCGACAATAAAGCGGAGAAATTGCCCTCAGGCGGTATTAATGACGGTATCACTATTGTGCAAGAATTAATATACTGAGATAAGAAAAGTTATCGATAGAACTAACCGTTGCGTGCGGGTTTGTCAATATTCAACCTTATTTTTAGCCGACTTGAAAAACACACGCTTGCTTACATTGTTACGTGTGTAAGTGTGTAATGATTGAGTATTTGTTTATATCACAAGATAGCAAATAAGCAAATGGCTCTTCTGATGGAAAGAGAAACACACACAGACACAAGTAACACACACACAGAGAAGTATACACATAAAAGATGGTAACGGTGTGGTCATCCGTGTAGTGGGATGGCAATGTCACATGCATTCTTACAGTCTACCGGCTAACTTATCCTTCAAACCGGAACAAAAGCGGTGGTACCAAATACCCGAGTGAGGCGTTGCGGAACTTTACCACTTAGTTCCGATAGACACCTATCTATATACGTGTTTTAGCACTTATCCTGTGCTAGGGAAAGGAAGGGCAAAGTGTTTCTTAGTTAATTTTTTAGACGACCTATGCCTATAGACATCATAAATGTAAGTTGTCATCCGTGTCGCGGCAAAGGGATGCCACATGAACACACGTTTACCGGGTACAAGAAACAAGAACTGACGCTATTGCGACCATGAAGTATTAGGTATAAGTGGGGCTAGTATTCGTGTTTGTCAATTGAAACAAATATTTACGTTATACCTCTGTCTATGAGGTCTCCCCATCTCTTTTTATACAGCTGTGTTAAAAAGAGATGGTAAGACCTCGGAAGATGACAGCAGTATTTAAAATTTGGTTTCAAGTAGGTATAAGAAGTGCTGCCTTTAGATATAACATAGCTGCATGATTGCGACAGAGAAATGAAGACGTTATGAAACCCAAGCAAAACGTCGAAACTGTATTTACTTACTACTAACTTAAGTAGTCACGACGGTAGTGACATGTTTTGTACTAGAAATACATTATATGAATAAAAATAATCATTACACACAGTAAATTCACATCACATACATGATATTGTAATACACATATGTCTAATATTTTCATTACAGCTAAAACCAGTTGTCAAACTCAAAAGAGATTTTATTGTTTAGTGTATGGTGGAATTTCGGCCACAGGCGATCACTGGTTCTTTAAAATTGGCCAGACCAACAAAGCGCCGCCAAAACTGATGTGCCATGAATAAATTCATTTTTTTTATATCATAAGATAGCAAACAAGCAGATGGGTCTCCTGATGGAAAGAGTGAACCATCGCCTATAGACACCAAAGATGTTAACGGTGCGTTGCTGTCTTGTGGTGAGGTCTAATGCCACATGCATAAGTTTACCGGCTACCTTACCCTCGAGACCGGAACACGACAGCGACAAGCACTGACGCTATTGCGGCAGGAATAGGTAAGGCGGTGGTACCGGGCGAGACAATGCAGAACTCTACCACCTAGTAGCCACGATGATAGTGACTCGTATAGCCAATCGGTCGCCTTTTACGACCTGCCTGGCAGAACGGCAATTGGTCTATTCTTCAAAGGAGCCCGGAACCAACACGGGGTTGGTTAATCATGTCTAGTCGAGAATGGCCTCAAGTGTCTCAAAAATCCATGTATTTGTATCGAAAGAGTTATAAATATGGAGCAAGTACACCTGGTCGCCGGCACTCAGATCTCTCTGCCTAAACCGTATGAAACTTAGCGTGTAGATCTAAAACAACATACAACAAGCTTTCGTAGGACGTAAACAGTATATCACCTACATAGGCCATAAAAATATATTTCAATCTAGGGATTTTTGTAAATAGGCTCGTCTCTATGAAAAACGAGTGTAAATATGTGCATAATACATTACCGCTATCATAACCTTCGTTTATCTCTCCGAAGTGTTACAAAGGTTATTCGACGATAAACACTAAAACCGATCCACGCTTCATCTAACGAGTGGGTCTCAAATTTATTATCTAGTTCGCAAGTCGTCATAAATTTTCATCGATAGCTATCTTTGAACGCACATCGTAAACACATCCGCGCGGAACGACTTACAGCCGCCGTATTCTGGACCACTATCTCCTGTAAATCTATATTAAACTGCGATCGAGATCGTTATTTTGTTTATCGAAAACAAATCTTGCTTTGGCGACCATTTTTTTAGAGTTTTGTTCTCGTTTGTCGTAATAAGTTAGCTGTTTAGGGTAGCAACGAAATTTCACTTGCCTCTTGCAATCTATTTGAATTAATATAAATAATAGTTTATATATATATATATATATATATATATATATATATATATATATATATATATATATATATATATATATATATATATATAAACTATTATAAAGTTGTAAAGTATATTAAAATTACCGCTTTTTGTTGGATGTATACACGGTACATATACCAGAATAACATTTTTTTACAATTGTTGTCTGTCTATATGTTCTGACTAATCTTTGAAAAGGGCTGGACCGATTTTGACGGGTTTTCACTAGCAGATAGCTGACGTAATATTATTACAGAAGTAAACTTAGGCTACTTTTATTTTGGAATATTACCACGCGGACGAATTCGAGGGCACAGCTAGTTTAGAATAAATTTGACCGCCCCATTGGTTGAGTGGTTAGCGACCCTGGCTACGCAACCTATTGTGCACGGGTTAAGTTTTCGACAGGTGCAAACATTTGTGTGATGAGCATTGATATTCGTGTATTTTTAGGTAGGAGAAATGATTGTTATATGTTGGGTTATTTAAAAAGTGGAACCGAAATTCCTGTGTATAATACTAACAATCTTACGGGATTTATCCATAGAACATAAAAAATAGCAGAAGGCATGTACCACCACAACTTTTATATCAAGCATCAAAGATTAGAAAAGGTATGCATGGTTCGGACGTGTAGAAAAAATGGTAGATGAAAAGTTACCAAAACAGATATACAATGCGAATGCGGAAGGATGTAGGTACCGGGAAGACCAAGACTGACATACCATGTTCAGATTGATCGGGCACTATCCGAAGGTGGTGTCAAGAGTCTTCGCAACCGGCGTGTTTGTATAGAGAGCATTGAATGTGGAGGAAGCGAGACGAGTCTGCAAGGATTGTGAAATATGGCACTCGTTTCTCTCTGTCTACCCACTAAGAGATCTTTTGTGAAGATACGTGTGTGTACTTACTAACTAAATAGATGGAGGGAAAAATGTTTTGTTTTTCCCGTGTTGGACTATGCCTCCATTGAGGAAGAGACCATTTGCCGATCTGCCAGGCAGTTCGTAAGAGGCGAACGAATGCCTACACGAGCCATTACCATTGTGGCTTCTAGGTAGTAGACTTCTGCAGTGTTTCGCCCTTATATGGTCTCACCGCCTTAGTTATTTATGCCGCAATAACGTCAGTGTTTGTCACTAGTGTTCCGGTTTGGGAGGGCTTATGCATTTATACATTATGCACTTATGCATTGACATTAAGAACCCGCTTAAAGGGTAGCAACGTACAATTAACATCGTTTTCTCTTTCCATCAGGAGAGCCATACCCTTGTTTGCTATCATATGGAGTAAAAATAGAAATACCATAAGATAGCAAAAAAGTAAATAGCTGTCCATTTTTTATGAGATAGCATATAGCAGCAAAGCTTGCCATGGTCGTGTTTCGGTTTAAAAGATAAAGTAGCAGGTAGACTTATAGCAAACAAGCTATGATAGCTTTTCTGATGAAAAGAGATAACCACCGCATATAGCCACCAGATATGTTAATGGCGTGTTGCTATCTGTGTGGCAGGGATAGAATGCCAATCGCATATGTTTATCGGCTATCTTACCTTCAAAACAGAAACATGGCAGAACAAGCACCAACGCTATTGCGGCAGAAATAGGTAATTTTATTTTATTTTTATTTTTTCCGTAAAGCATATCATGATAAATTACCATAAAATTATTTATAAAAAAATATTCAAATACCATTTAATTGCTTTCGCATGTTGAAGCAAAATAGCTCGAATTTTTTAGTACTGTTAAGTTTATATATAAATATACTGTTATCCTTCGAATTCTTAAGTGCTATTTGTATATTAAATAACTAGCTGTTGCCAGCGACTTCGTCTGCGCGGAAGTCGTTTACTCCGCACAGCACGTCCCCGCTAGGTGATAGCGTGATGATATGTAGCCTATATGTTGCCCCGACCTATTAGTAATATTCATGCAAAATTTGAAGTAAATCCATGCAGTACTTTTTGAGTTTACCCCGGACATACATACAGACAAACAGACAAAAATTCTAAAAACTATATTTTTGGCTTCGATATCGATTGTAGATCACGCTCCAAGTATTCTTTTAAAAAAATATTCAATGTACAGTTTTGACTTTCCTACGATTTTATTATATCTATAGATGATCGTAAATAAAAAAATGAAAGTAAAAATAAAATATACAATCAAACATTTACAGAGAACCATAACAACGCCGAATTACTTCTAACCATTTATTACTTAAGTTTTAAATTTTTTGAACGTAGCGTTAAACAAAGTCGTGGCAGTCACCCAGTTCACTGATGTGTTTTGCTGACCTTACAAGAAAGAAATTTTGTCTGCACTTCGTTAAACAATAAGGAACGGACAGGTAACTATGGGGTTGTTTTACAGATCTACATGGCACTTTAAGGTTAATTTTACTAAGATGGTAAGGTGAGTCAAATTGTTTTCGCGCTTTCTATTTTACGCCTTTCGTATATTGGTAACTAGCTGGGCAACCGAGGTTTGCTCGAATGATTATTTTACTATGTATCCAACAGAGAATAGGACTGTCAGGTCGCCATATTGTTACGCATTTTTCAAAAACTTCATTAATCATGAGTGAGCAAAAAATACTAATAAAGAAATTCTTAAAAAGAAAGCGTTCTAATTGGTATATTTTAAATACAGGTTTCCATTCGCCCATGCTAGTACGTGTTAAAGTAAGGTGTAGAAAAAAATAATATAGAAATACAAATAGATTTATTTTTTAAACAAAATACTTAATCAAATGTGTCCATCGGATTCAAAATATTCTACATCGCTTACGACTTTGTTGCCGACATCATTGATGTATGAATCTCTTTGTCGCATATAATATTGCATAAATCTAAAATTAATTACGTGTTACAAATCATGTTTCTAATTACATTATTTAAATAGGTATACTTAGGTAGGTACATGTAGGAAAACTAATATTATTATTATAGAATCATATGAATGTTATTTTTTCTTCAATAAATCAGTCCTAATTTTTAAACAAATATTTTTTGTTGACATTACTAATTTCACACTTATGATATGAAGTTGACAACAGGTGCAATCCTATTCTTAGTTGGAACGCATAGTACACGAGAAAACGGATGACTCGACTTACTGCATCACTGTTATCTATTCAAATTCTTCGACAGCCGTACAGCTCCGAATGGACTCCGACGCATATCGCGGAGCCGGCTATCTATCGCGGTCCGGACGGAGTCGTTCGGAGTAGTTAAGAGTCGTCGAGAGCCGTTCCGCCATCGTGGAACATTAAAGTAACGGAAATCTGAACTGTAACTCCTGTCTACACGTTCCAATTTCCTTTACCGCAGTATAAAACGCCGTCTGATCCAAACCGATGCCAGCCAGTCGGTCTGAATCGTACCTTATGTACTATTTGACAAAATACTCGTACATTAATATAATTCTAGTTTAATTGTATTACTTACAAAAGAAGATAGTAATATAAAATTTTATTTTTCGCCGCCGTAGCATTTTGGGTCAGCGTTGTAATGGAAGGCCTAATAAATTTTATCGTTTACGTAAATTTGGTAAACAGATAAATCACATCCTAAGTTAACACAAAGGATATTTTTATCGCGAAAAAATAAAGACTTTTCAAAGGATCTAAAATAAGCTTTAATCGCGTCACAAGCTGCGGAGAACAGAGAGATTTGAATATTATAATTTATTGCACTTATACTATTTGATAGTATCGTGGTCTAGGGGTTAACCTATTCGGCGTAGATAATGAGGTCCCGGGTTCGATTCCCTGATCGGGCAGAAGTATTATTGACAATTATTATTATTATGGGAATTATTTCGCCTTGCAGCGGTGTGTATAAGAAACTCCGGCGTAGAAGTCAAACGACTGGAGTCTAAGACGACTGGGTGAGAAATCTACGGACTATCCGAGCGTTATCTAATAGGATTATTATTATCGTTAGTAATAGTCGATAATCGTTATCAGGTCGATGAAACATGGTGATGGGGACTCATCTCGGCAACCGACAAACCGGTGAATCGCGGTGAACCGAAAAGTCTATAGACGTTCAGCTTACTCTGCCTACCCCCGCAAGACAAGCGGGCGTCATGATACTTACTTTTTATAATAAACTATTTTAATTTTTTGACGTGTCTGGGACCTAATTCACGTAATCAAACGGCAATCGAGTCGAAGCGTTAAAGACTTTACACATTTTCTTATATATTATGCCGCGTCGTAGCACGTTTCGACGTTCTATCGTGTTTATGTGTGTGAGAGCCCTAAGCGCATTGAATCAATTACATGAATTGGGGGGCTGCACACATAACAAAACGTCAATCGAGTCGAGACGTTTCGGGCACTTACACACATAAACACGATACAACGTCGCGTCGTGCTACGAGTCGTAGCACGACGCGACGTTGTATCGTGTTTATGTGTGTAAGTGTATGTGTGTAAGTACGCATTATGCTGCGTCGTAGCCTACGACGCAGCATAATGCGTCACAGCCCTAAACGCTTCGACGCGATTGACATTTCATTACGTGAATCGGGCAGATAGTTGAATGCCTAATACTCAGTGTGTAAACACTGAGTAACTAACTGTTGGATCGACAAAGTCATTATCTGCTAGCTATATCCATACTAATTATTCTATCCGTACCAAATATTATAAATGTGAAAGTATCTATCGGTGTTCGGTACGCTTTAACGGCTAAACCGATTTTAATGAATTTTGGCATAAAAATGTTAAAGATTCGGAGTCATACATAGACTAACTTTTTTCAAAAAGCACCCCTAAGAGGTTGAAATAGGTGATGAAAGTTTGTACAAAACACTATATGGACTTCATGTTAATTAAGCATGTCCATATAGCGGGGGCGCACTCGCGGGCGCATTGCGTGGGTCAAATAGTACGATCATATTATATGTAATGATTTTATAGATATTGATAATAAAACGAAAAGGAAGATCTTTCCAGCCAGGCAAGGTGTACTGCCTGGGGACCGAAGTCCATTTGAGAATCATTGAAACTTGTATATAGCATGTTCAAGATAAATAATTGTGATATCGCGATTCAGGATTATATTTTGAATTTCATCATTTTCTATTTTTTATTATTTTTTCTTGTAGCGTTTATAATTGTTTGAGCCGCTACAATACGATACTATTTTTATATTTATAAATAGAATTCTTTCATTATTCATTTTGATAATGTCGTTCACCTACCTATATAGCTCTTTCGGGTCGAACAGGGTTGGCTTTGGTTTAAACCAGTTTATATAGGTTTATTAAGCGCTCTCATCTCAGATCCGCTCCAAACGAAAACTTTTATAAAAACCGTTAAATACCTCTATTAACCGGTATTTTTTAAACCGATACCAAGCCCCGAATTTTAGTAGGTACTAAATCGATGCATATTAAAATACGATACTTTTTTTATATGTATATAAATATAATTTGTTCACTATTTATTTTGACAATATCGTTCACCTACCTATATAGCTCTTTCCGGTCGGACAGGGTTGGCTTTGGTTTAAACCGGTTTACATCTACGTAATCGATCATATAACAAAGAAGATTTTCGCCACGTCAAAGCTCTCGACACTAGCCCAGTGGAAGAGCGTCCCGGCTTTAAGGAGACGGTCGCTGGTTCAATCCCTGCGTGTCGATACTTTTCTTTGTTGTTTTTAAAGTTTTTCCGGTTTATATAGGTTTATGAAGCGCTCTCATCTCAGATATCCTTAAAATAATAGCTTTTGTAAAAACCGTTAAATACCTCTATTAACCAGTATTTTTTAAACCGGAACCAAGCCCCGAATCTCAGTAGGTACTAAATCGGGGCATATTAAAATACGATATTATTTTTGTTTTTATTTTGTTAATGTCATCCACGTACCTGTATAGCTTTTTGGGTCGGACAGGGTTATTATTACGTGATGCGAAGTCTTTGATCCCTTTTTTGGAAAATTGCGAATCACTAAGTCCGAGATTTAGTACGCGTATTGTTTATATGTAGAAGTGTAGAAAAATATAATTTATATAAAAAATCAGCCAAGAGCGAGTAGGACTCGCTTATGAAGTGTTCCGTAATACCAGAATATAGTTAGGTACCTTACACCACAGTATAACTGTTTTCGTGGCATCAAAAATAAATTTGTATAGCTACCGAAATATTTTATGACACTATTGAAATTATCCTATTTCTAATTTTGTTAATACACTTGTACTGTTTTACAAATAACTTTAAAGGCCCTAGGGGTATAAGCAGGGTGATTTTGCCCTTGAAAGCTATCGGGACGATACTGGGAGGATTTTTAGGTACTACAAGATAATAAGATCCTGAGAGTTTCAGACCTCGAACTCAATCAAGTAGGTTTCGAGAAAAAGCAAAATATGTAATAATCAGAAAAAATAGATTTTCTCAAGAACGCGTGAATCGATTGATCTGATTGATTTTGGATATGTTTTGGGGGCTGATGGTACCTTCTAGGAAAAAAATTAAGAGCTATATCGTCAACCGGTTTCGCCTTTTATGGTATCTTCAGGGAAACAGTGTCTCGTAGCCCTGAAGGTGCCGATAAAAAGGTTTCTGCAGTCCTCCGTAATGCAAACTCTGTGTTTCATATTCCACCGTTTGCCTAATTGATTTAAAAAGGGTGTACCCCTTGAAATGTTGCCTTCACATATTATACAGTGATATATACACACATATCGCCTCTGTGGTCTAGTGGTCCGGTGTCGGAGTTGACCACATGAGGTCCCGGGTTCGATTCCTGGGTCGGGCAATTCAAAAATGTGTTTTTCGGTTTTCTGATAAAAACAACGTTGCCCGGTATTGGAAAGTGTCCGGTTGGCGATAGGCTTGCCACCTATCACATTGTGGGACCAAGTATCTTCGGCTAATCGTGAGTGCACGTGTTGTGGCTCTGCCCACCTCTTCGGGCGTGAAGATACTTTTATATATACACATAAACATTACACACTACTATTTAATGAGACGCATCATAACAAACACATGTACTCGTATACTACTTTGTTTATAGTTAGTCTGTTATTAAATTGAAAAGAGATTTAATTTAAATAAATTAAATAAATAACAACATAATTTATCATTAGTGAATCTCGAAAGGAATCTAAGTTGCAATATCTTTAATAAATAGAAATAGCAAAGCACATAAACAATACAAATGACTATTTATTGTTATAGGGGTGTTGAGAGGCCAGTTCGTTGCGCCCAGAATAGGCCTGCGGAGGACTGCCTATTAAATAATTCATATAAGTTGCGGCCTTCTGAGCATAGCCACTTCTTATAAAGTAGCCGCAATATATTTGGTTAAAGATATTACACTGTGACAAAATAAAAATAAATATCGGTCCATAATATACATATTTCAGGATAGACTGGAGATTGATATATTCTAAGCCAATTGACATATTCTACACTTTCGACCTACTTATCTGGCTTAGAATATATCGTTACGATATGCTTTTGTAGTCAATCAAATGATTGGGCGCTGGCCGTACTCATAATTATGTTTGTTTTAATATTATTCTAAGTCAGATAAGTAACTTCGACCTACTTATCTAGCTTAGGATATATCGTTACGATATTATGCTTTTGTAGCCAATCAAACGATTGGGTGCTGTCTGGAGCCATAACTATGTTTTAATTTTATTTCATAAGTTAGCAAAATTATAGCGTTTCGTAATTATGTGCTTTTCCTAACACTTTTATATGGAAGTTAGTTGGGCATAATCAGAAAGGGTACGAAAGAAATGAACGCGGTCAAGATGAGATCACAGTGAAAACTATGTGGCATAACACTCACGGAACGGGTTCACAACTTCAAGGTCTGGATGAAAATGTTGGTATAAAAATGAGAAAAGGCATGCTCCGTCGGTTCGGACATGTAGAAAGAAGTGTAGAAGAAAGGCTACAATACTAGATTTACAATGCGAATGTGGAACGATGTAGATACCGGGGAAGACCAAGGCTGAAATACCATGATCAGATTGATCTGACGTTATCCGATGATGGTGTCAAAGATCGCAACCAGTTTGTTGTATGAAGAGAGTAATGTGGAGAAAGCAAGGAAAACCCGCAAGGATTTTGTGATTTATGACACATGGCACTCGGTTCTCTCTGCGTGAGGGATCTGGCCCGAAGATATGTATGTATGACCTATGTACATATGTATGTATGCAGGATAGCAAACAAGCAGATTCTTAACGTGTTAGTAAGATACAACCATCGCCTTAAACACCAAAGATGTTAAGTGCGTTGCTACGAGAGTTGAATTTCCAAACGAGAATGGCTACCTTACCCTCCTAACTGGAGCACAGAAGTGACAAGCACCGACGCTATTGCGGTAGCAACAGGTGAGGCGGTGCTTTAGTACACCTTTAGTAGTCAATTGAAAGATAGATCATCCGCCATTCTGCCAGGCAGTTCGTAAAGGCGAATGATAGGCTTAATGTGTCACAACATGGTGGAATTCCACATTAATGGGATTCCGCTTCAATTTCCAACTGGGACAAATAATTTTTGCGATGAGTATAAATGTTTGTATTTCTGGATGAGTGTCTTTTAAATATCTCCAGTATTTATATATGTATTTCTGTAAATTAGCTGTCACTGTTGTATTCCGGTTTGGAGGGTAAGTTAGCCGGTAAACTTTTTTTTTTTTATTTTTTATTTTTTATATCTTAAGATAGCAAACAAGCAGATGGGTCTCCTGATGGAAAGAGTCAACCATCGCCTATAGACACCAAAGATGTTAATGGTGCGTTGCTATCTTGTGGCGAGATCTAATGCCACATGCATAAGTTTACCGGCTACCTTACCCTCCAAACCGGAATACGACAGCGACAAGCACTGACGCTATTGCGGCAGGAATAGGTAAGGCGGTGGTACCAGACCCGGGCGAGACAATGCAGAACTCTACCACCTAGTAGCCACGATGGTAGTGACTCGATAGCCAATCGGTCGCCTTTTACGACCTGCCTGCCAAAACGGCAGTTGGCCAAACTTATTCATGTGGCCTTAGACCTCGCCACAAGATAGCAACGCACCATTAACACTTTTGGTGTTATAGGGATGGTTGACTCCTTCCATCAGGAGACCCATCTCCTTGTTTGCAATCTTATAAAAAAATGTGGCTTTAGACCTCGCTTACTAAAAACGCACAATTAACACCTTTGGTGTCTATATGTGACGGTTGACTGTCAGATGAGTATCCCGATGGAAAATCAGGAGATCCATCTCCTTATTTTTAATCTTACAATATATATAAAAAAAAAATATTAATTTATTCATTTAAATCCAGAAATATTATTCTCAGCACATTTATGCCTGTCGCACAAATGCTTATTCCTGTCAGGATTCAAACCCGAGCCCTGTAGATTGCGTAGTAAGGGTCACTAACCATTTCACCAACTGGGCGATCTTATATATCGATATCGATATACAAATAACCAGAGAGTATATTCGGAAAATGCTTGGGTTCCGTATTAATCACTCCTATAATTAACCTCGGCACATGGCGAGCGTCGAGAGTGGGCCCAGACCTCTGGCCGCCATAAATATCGCCACTCCTAATTACAGCGCCTGAACGAGGAAAAATTTCTCCGTGCTACTTCCAGCGGCGTGTTACCGAATTGCCTTGTGAAATAACTATTCCTTTTTATTACAAACTAGTTTTTTACCTGGTTTTCTCTATGGTATCGTTTTTGACTTACATTGAAATAATTGAAAAATATATAGTCTTACTTTCAGCATGCCAATATAATCTTTCATACAAAATGTTAGCCCTATTTCATCTCCTTAGAGACTGATTATTGAAAAAAAAACTTTTTTGACATCGTGTATATCCAAATCGGTTTAGTGGTTTAGCCGTAAAAGCATAACAGACAGACAGAGAGGTAAATAGCTTTCACATTAACAACTAAAATGTAAAACTACCTATTAATATAAAAATAGGTACATATTTTATTAGTATGGATATCAAATTATAACTGCACCAGTTTTCTTTCCACTACCTAGATACGACAGCTTTACGTGGTTATCTAAGGTACATATATGTTAGTACCATCTCCGTGGTAAGTGCTCATTTACCTCGGAAACGGCTCTGAAATTTCAATTTTTAAGAATAATTTCGTAAAGCCCGACATAGAAATCGAATCCAGTACCTCATAATCATATTCTTGGTGGACTTCCGCAAAAACCTGCCTAGTAGTAGCAATTTTAATAAACTGTGAATCAATTTACTGCTGATAAAATTAAATATAATTGCATAATTAAAAATTTATTTTTTCGCGTGGTAAATTATAATAATAAAAATATACCAAAATTTTAAAAGTTACTCTTATTAACAAAATTGGCATATATATAAATTTATAAAATTGTAGAATTTTTAAAATATTTGCTCACCATATATGGTAGAATATGTTGGTAACTAAATACAACTTATAATACCCATATTCTTGTAAATAACATTCCCTCTTTCCTTTGTTCTAACGCTTGAAGTTAAACAAACTAACCATTAGAAAAATTACGCAGCCATAATCTTTACAAATTATCCCTTTAACAGTAAATTTTTTAAAATGATTCAACATATTTTCTGAAGCACGCAAGAAATACAACTTTAACTTGCGCCTCATTCAATAATGCAAGTTTCAAGATATGACTAGGCGTTTTCATGTTTGGCTGGTCATTCCGTTCCGGCGAGTCATGTAACTGTTCGATACCCGAGTAAACATTGTTCCAATATTACACGCCGCTAATGGTAGTTTAGCGTAGTTGGAGGGTTCCGATACAGTAATTATTGGAGTTTTTGTGCCTGCTAAACTATAATTTCGAGCATTAAACCCGATAGATCTGGCCGGAATCTGTTTCTTAGGATTAATTATCTATAGTTAAATACTAGCAAACCCGGTGAACTCCGTTTCGCCACCAGATGGTTTTGCTTTGCTTTGCTTTTAAATTTTCTTTGCTATAAACCTCTCGGCGCCCGAGACCTTTCCAACGAATGCATAACCGTGGAAATCGATTCGTGCGTTCTGGTGTTATAGGATCAGGAAGGAAAACCCGACTTATTTTTATATTATAGATAACGAAGATTTTGTTTACTTGTTACATCAAATCTTCACGGTTTGGGGCTATAAGAATCTTTTCCGACTATTTTCATAATGACGTCAGTATATATATATATATATATATATATATATATAACCCTTTCGAATGGCACCAACCGCGATGAAATCGGACGAGCCTTTCAAAAGTTATGAGAGGTTTACATACGGCCGCACACACAGACAATAAGAAATTTAAGGGAAATTAAATAAAAATAATTATTAGCTGACAAAAAAATAATTTGAATTAATTGACAAATTTAGATACGATTGTATGAGAAATTTGACAAAATTTTTTGATAAACTTGATAGTTTCCTCAATAAATAGGAAAAAAATGAGAAAATATTATAAATTATATTTTAAACATGAATATCTTTGAAACGCATCGGTTTATCGAAAAATTGTAAGAGAGCTTTTTTGTAGAGCGTTCAATTCTCTACAAAAAAATCGTTTAAAAATCAAAATCAAATCGAAATTAATAAGAAAAAAAAGCAACACATATGTACAAATAGATTTTTTATTAATATCTGTAAAGATTGATATATAATTTTGGTTTGAATAAATAAATATCGCTGGAATTACAGAATTGATCTCAAATTATTATGCTTGTGTTATGGGTATTTGTCAATAACACTAAAGCATAAAAATATAAATCTATATAAATATTATAAATGCGAAAGTTTAGATGTAAGGATGGATGTTTGGATGGATGTTTGGATGGATGTTTGGATGGATGTTTGGATGGATGTTTGTTACTCAATCACGCAAAAACTACTGAACGGATTTGAATGAAACTTTACAGTAATATAGATTATACATCAGAATAGCATATAGGCTACAATTTATAATGTTTTCGTGTAATTTGGCGGTAATATAACGATAAGTATCAAGTAAATCGGAAAAATTGCTGCCTTCTGAGACCTATCTTTGCGTGCGCTGAGAAAACCGCTGAAGTTACACGAAGATAATGTATGGAAGGATTGTTTGTCTTCAATAGTACTAAATAAAAGTCCGCGACAGCATATGTCTACCTTTTATGTGGAATCCATAATATCCAAAATAGTGATCCATAAATACAATTAAATTATGATACTTTTTTACAAATCATATTTCGAAGTATTTATTACTTTTTTATTAAAAGTAGTACATTTGTCGCTTTCAGCATTTTATGTTAATGAACTTTGTCTTTTACACTAAGAAATTCGGACGAATAGTTAAAAAGTTATCACGATAAGATTAAACTAAATGGCGACCTCAAACCGGCGGCGCTCCGAGCAATTGCCGAGCAACGCGCGCCAACACCGCGCGTGCGAGACCCGAATGTTTTTTTTCTTTTTGAAATGACAAAAGCTGATGGCCTTAAGGCCAAGGGCCGTAACAGCGACACCGTACTAGCTGTTGAGTAGAGTGCTTGGTCAGAGTTTAAATCTTAATTTCGGCAATCAACGCCCGCGCTAAGGGTTGTCCTAAGACCGGACTTTGGCTTAGTGCGTCGTCGTCATTGGGGGAGAGGGACAGGAGGGAGGGGGAGGGGGGGGGGAGGTTGACTAATTACAGGAGCAGTGGCATTTCGCTACAGGGTGCAGGGTTAAATAGGGGTCTTAGTCGTCGATTGAGAGCGGCGGCGGCCACGGTGTGGTAGTACAAGTGAACCCACGATTAGCCGAGGATACAATTATTATTCCTCAATAAATCGACTTCAATATCAATCACATCGAGATTCATTTCTTAACATAACCCCGCCAAAAGTCCAATAATGTGATAGGTGGCAAGCATATCGCCAACCGGGCTTTATCATATCCCGGGCAATGTTGTTTTTATCAGAAAACTGAAAAAAATATTTTGAATTGCCCGACCCAGGAATCGCACCCTCTTGGTCATGTGGGCAACAACAACACCGGACCGCTAGGCAACATAATATGCGATATTATATATTAGAACAGTAGACATAATTATTGTTTTTATTTTAAATACAAATATAAATTACTTTTTATTTTACTCACAGTTTTATTAGAACTAGCGATCGCCTGTGGCCGAAATTTGACCAGACTAAACAATAAAATCTCTTTTAAGCTTGCTTGACAACTGACTTTAGCCGTAAAGAAAATAATATTATTGACCTTTAAATATATTTCTATGAATAATATAGACGTGTGTATAATGTCATGTATGTCACTTGAACTTAGTGTGTGTAATGTTTATTTTTATTATTTTTGTGTATTTCTAATGCATTTTGTTTAAAAATATTAGGTTTCTGCAGTTCTCCGCAATGTAAACGTTATCTGTGGCAAATTTAATACTCTTTTACTTTTGCCTTTATAATGGATCCAAAGTTTTCCCTTCACGTATTAATACATAGAAGAAGAAGATAGATGTATTTTTAACTTCCCGCTACGTATGTAGATAAAGAAGTTACTGATTTTGCCCCGATTTATGAAAATCGAGTTTTCACCAGATCTCCACGTTTTGAGGTCCTAGGAATTTTTTCCGACTATTTTCGCGATGACGTCAGTATATCTGTATACATGTATGTGTGTGTGCATGTGTGTGTGTGTGTGTGTGTTTGTGTGTTTGTATGTGTGTATGTAAACGTCTCATAACTTTTGAACGGCTGGTCCGATTGAAACGCGGTTGATGGCATTATTAGATTAGATTAGATAGCATGATTAGATTCCTGTCAACTTAGACTTTTATGAAAATTTGAACCAAGTCAGGCCAGAAGATTTTTAGAAATTTTGAAACGAATTTTTTAGGCGAAACATTTTTTTTTAATATAACTTCCAGATTAATCCACCGATTGAGTACAAAAACTAATCAGCTCTACTCCTCTTAAAACTACATTTAACGCATAAATTGCATCAAAATCGGTTTATCCGTTTGGGAGTAATCATTGACGAAAAATTTTGAAAAAAAGTGTTTTTCGACATAACTTTGAAAGTTTTCAACCAATAATTTTTTGATATTCTACGATATTTTTTTACTAAAAAAGCTACGTCGAATGCCGTAATTTTCAAAAGTTACAGTTTTTCAAATATTTACATTACGTTGTTTTTAACAAGCTTATTTAATATTTTTGATATAACTTTCAGGTTTGGGTATACAGCGATTAACTTAAAAATCGTATCAGCTTTTTTCCTTAAGAAACTGCATCAAATACTGTTAAGTAATTTAATCCAAATCGGTCAATTTGCTTGGGATTTATCAATGACGAAAATTTTTGAAAAAAATGTTTTTTGATATTGCTTCGAAATTTTTCAAACTATCGATTATTTAGCTAAAGAAATATTTTAGATCTCAAAAATTGAGTTCAATGCTATTCGAAAGATAAAAATCGATCATCGCTTCCAAAATATACAGCTTTACAAAAATCAATATACTTCCATTTTTATTAAGATTGATGTTTGAATGGAAAAAAAATCTACGTTTATAGTTTTTACTCTTTTTGTACTTAAAATACTTTAATTTAGCGGGAAGTATCAGCGATGGCCTGTAGGGCCACAATTTACAGATTTTTTGGTTTGTTTTAGTTATTTGAGTACCAGTTGTAGGTATTTGTAGGAATATTAAGTAAAGTAAATTATTTTTAGTTTTCATTAGATTACCTACTATATTTTTAACTTCCTGCTACGTAGTACATAGTGTACGTAGATAGGAAGTTATTGAATTTGCCCCGATTTTCGAAAATCGAGTTTTCACTGGATCTCCACGTTTTGAGGTCTTAGGAATCTTTTCCGACTATTTTCGCGATGACGTCAGTATGTCTGTATGTATGTATGTGTGTGTGTATGTACCTATCGAAACGCGGTTGATTGCATTCGATTAAATTCTGCTCAACTTAGACTTTTTCAACGCTCAACGAAATTTTTCAACCTATCTATTATTTAGCTAAAGTAATATTTTAGATCTCAAAAATTGAGTTGAATGTCATTCAACTCAACTCAACTCAAATTCAATCAGCGTTCCCAAAATATACAACTTTCCAAAAATCAATATACTGCCATTTTAACAATATAGATGTTTGAACTGAAAAAATCCATTTTTACAGTTTTTACTCTTTTGAGCTTAAAATACCTTAATTTAGCGGGAAGTTTCAGGGATGGCCTGCAGGGTCAACCGCTTACACATTTTTTTAAGTTATAACGAACGGTTTAAGTTGTAACGAAAAGAATAACGGTTAATATGTTTTGTTACATACATGTTAGCTATTGGAATTGTTTCAGTTTTTTGTTTAAAATAATCACCGATTTTGTTTTTTTTTTAATTATTATTCACAAAGTACTGATAAAGCCCGAGCTATGAAAATAGCTAGACGTAATGAAACGTCTCAACGAATTGAGCTGCGAATGCTTGTGCAGGCGGTGCATTAGGCAGCTTAAAGAGCTGCAGATATACCAGACGTGGCCTAAGATCGGCGGCAACAACACGCTGAGTATCTGGCATCTCGACGGAATGAACCAGACCAGAAGAGGTACGAGATCTGCGTTAACAGCACGCTGAGTATATGGTGTCTCAACGTGCTTCTGAGACTCCAGAATAATTCCAAGCTCGACATTGAAAGCATGCGAAGTATCTGATATCACACCAGAACATTCCTTAGATCGGTGTCGGCAACAGATCTAAAGAGCTGTAGCGCTTTATAAAGCCACAGAAATATTTAAAACGGCTGAATCTCGCAGACACGCTGCAGATTTTAAAGTAACTTTCAGACTAACATACCTAATATTTAGTTTCTAAATCCTTACTCAAAAAAACAAAAACAAAAATCTATGCTTTGGTATATTTATTACTTCTTTAAGCCATAAATATAATTAGGCGGAAAGTTTCGGGAATAGCCTGCGAGGTGATGCAATTTACAGATGTTTATATTTTACTGCTGCTGTATGACACGCTCTTCAATAAATTCAATAATATGCATTATAATTCTTACTTTGCATAATAATAATTTAAAGTGACATCTGATTGTCTGCCTGTCTATTTGTTTATCTTTGTAAATGTATGTTTCATGATTGGTCTGCAAAACTGTTTGTGATGATACTTCATAATATGGATATTCTAAGTTCTGGGAAGGACATAGCCTACTTATTACGAACACCACGCGGGCGAAGCCGCGGGTGAAAGCTAGTACACTAATATATTTCATAAACACCCAAACCCTGTCTCTGTCGGGAATCGCACTCGAGCCCCATTGATGCGACTACGCATTCGGTTCACTAACCACTCGACAGACGGGGCGTCAAATAATAATTATTATTCGAACCAAAAGTATATATCATAGGAAAATAATTATAAATCCCAGCCCTTTTGCTGTAATGGGTAATAAATTTCGCGAAACTAAGATTTATGGTTTCCGCGCCGAGCGGGGCGCAGACGGGGTGTCGGAGACGAATCTTATTCTCACTACTTTATATCTCACACTACTGTAGAAATACTTCAAGGTATATGTGAAATATTATTGAAATCAGAAATCAGAAGATATCTATACAATAATAAATAAATAGATAGATATAAATATTCACGAGACAAATCACACTTACTGATCTAACCCCAAAGTAAGCAAATTATTTGCGTGTGTTATGGGTATTAGTCAACGATACTAATACACAGAAACACATATTTAAATACTTTTACATATATAATTAACACCCAAACCCGGAAAACAAACATTTATGCTCATCACACAAATGCTTGTCCCCGTCGGGGATCGAACCCGGTCATATATATCGGTCATATATATATATATATATATATATATATATATATATATATATATATATAAATCAAGTACTGTCCGTTAATCCCGCTAAATATCGAGAACGGCTGGACCGCTTTGGCTAATTTTGGTTTTAAAATATTCATGGGGGTCCAGATTAGGTTGAAAGGGTGAAAAAATATAGAAAAAAATAAGAGTAGTTAAAAAGGCAGAACAATGTTTGCCGGGTCAGCTAGTTATTCAATAAAACTTTTAACAAATTATTTTGATGCGTCATCATTTTTGTAAAGTACTTCCGGAACGGAAACACGTCCAAGAAGATCCGGCGGAAGAAACTCATCGAGCTTGTCTTTTTTTATATACACTATTTATTTATATATTTTTTTTATGTATTTATACAAAAAAGTATTACCGCGCCGGTTCCCTTGTTGGAAAAGTGTGTGTGTGTGTGTATGTGTGAATTGAACGTCTATAGACTTTCCGTTTCACCACGATCACCGATTTATCGGTAGGCCAGATCCCCATCGTCGCATTTTACCGACCTGATAATGATTATCGGTTATTTATAGCAATAACTGGAACCAACTACTTTATGTACTCATTAGGTACGGGGTAATAAGATAACATCCACCAGACTCAACTGTTACTGAGATTTTAGATTTTCGAGAAAAAAACTCGAAAAGACCTTAATCCCACATTGCCCGACCCGGTGGTCGAACCTGGAACCTCGTAATCTGAGCTAACCCCTAGACCACGTTTTATATCACTCATACCATCCGATCTATACGAGATCCATACGAGAAACCATCACTTATTGACACCAAAGATTAACAACTTTGGTATCAATAGGTGACGGTTTCTCTTTGCATGGTGCATTGCTATCCGTATATATATTTGTGGCGGGATGGTAATGCCACATGCTTTTAAGGCTACCGGCTACTTTACTCTCCAAGCCAGAACACGATAATGACAAACACTGACGTTATTGCGGCAGGAATAGGTAAGTGGTACCAACCTCAAAATAGTCACAGAAAAGGCTTCTATTTCACTTACTGATTAATTATACCCAATTTGTTTTCTAAAGCATTTTTTGATCCCACAGTATATTCTTTTACACGAACCTTGACCTAAGAAAAAAATAACTAAACAGCTGAAGCCACTTTAAAGTGACGCGCGAACAAACATTAGTAGCATTTGATTTTTATATGTATATAGATTTTATTGACCACTTGTAAGTATATCGTAAAAGTCTGTGTTATTATTATAAATTAAGTGGCCGTATTTACGAAAATGTAATAATTCTGTCAGCTTTTAATTTGTGAATATTATATTCGATTTTCCCACCGACTGTACAAAATTACAAAAAAATGAATTTATTCTCAAATAAAATTATTCAAAGCGAATGTTACGAGCGACGTTCATTAGCGTAATGAGGGGGATATGATGCTTTTCAGCCGATTGTAGCCAACTAAATTCGAATATCCGACCGCCGCTTCAGTTTTCAACTGAAATTCAATATGTCACAGCGGATTGGATCGTGGCTCTAATTGAACGAGACAGTTTTATATATTCAACATATTCTATATAGTATATGTTGAACTATACTGTAGCCTGGTACAGACAGGAACATAAGTGGATTACACTAGTTTGTATCGAAGAATTGTTTGCGGATTTGGGAGTGCTATTTAGTAGTTTGTGACTGTTATAGTAAGAATCAGTTAAAAGTTTTTTTTTTTCTATAACAAAAAAACACAAAATATACGCCTGATTTGTCCATATTTTGGTCATCCGTTTACATAGATGAAATTTAAATATTATGGGCTCAAAATGGTTTCATTAGTTGCGTATCAATCTACCGTTTTGTAGTATAGGCGTTACCGTCTGTAGTGTGCAAGATTGCTATACAAGTTCAAGAATAATGGACTCTCCACCATTATATTTGTATTGGTTGTTAAGTATGTAGACAATTTGCTTAGAATTTTAGTATAAAGAAATACCAATCACACACACATACACTCACACACATACACACACATATCTTTACTTTGAGGTGTGAACTCTATTTAATAGATTTACAAATAAGTCTTTTCCCTTTTTTTAATTAATTTTTAGGAGCTACATTTATGTACAACTTAGTTATTCCCCACCTGCGACTATGTTTATGCTGTAAACTTGCTTTTGTGCATACGGATAAAAAATAAACCTAAAGTCCTATTTACGTATGTGGCTATTATGCACAAGAATAATTTCTTCAATCATAAAAAATACAACAAAAACCCTTCACATGTATACTATACAATACATTATTATTTCAATTCTATAACATACAAAAAAAAACTTGCGTCCCAAAAACATTTGTCATTTAGACTCTACATCAAAGACGATAAAGCATTTTATGAAAATACGCTACGAAGGAGGAAAATTCCAAGACGCACCTTTGTATATCGTGCAAGCAATAAACATCAAACAGTGCGAGCTACAGTCGACACTCAGCGCGCTCGCTACACAATGGTTCTGTGACGAATCCCGTCGTATCCTGCGTCCGGTCATTCCTCATCTCATTCAACCTCCGCTCTCGCATCTGCATTAGTAAATATACCGACGAAGAAACATAATATACGTGCTACCCGACTACACTCCGCCGTGGGTATTTATGTGTTTATTTTCTTGAGGGAAATTCAGCTTTAAAATTTTCTTATAAACTACAGTATTTTGATAGATTCCTTTAGAAAAAGATAATAACAATTTTCACTTAAGAGACAGGTTACAACATACTTGTTACCCATTACGCTTCACTGTGGGTATTGTGTTTCATTTTCTTGTGAGAAATTCTGGTTACCAATTTTCTTATATTTTGATTTCTTATATTTTTTTTAGAAAAAAGAATTTATAAGGTTTTCTTCTTACTTTAGTAAAATTAAAGCTATAATATCTCTCTGCTCAATAGCGCAATACCTCTCGCATCAGAATTAGGACAAAAAAATATAATATTCTTATAAACAATATTTTGATACATTCCTTTAGAGAGAGATACTGTTAAAAGATTTTTCCTTAATTTAGTAAACTATAGGCTTTAATATACTTGCTTGTTAAAGTTAAAAGACTACGCATTGCTGTAAGTATTTACGAGTTTATTTTCTGTGGTAAATTCGGGTTAAACAAACATAATAATACACTCTTTAAAGAAGACAGAGATAGAAACTCTTTAAGGATCTTAATTTTTTAAGTAAAATATAAGCTATATTTACTTACTACTCGACTATACACGTCGCTATGGATATTTATGTACTACAAAATTTTGATGCAATCCTAAGGAAAAAGAGTAAGAACAGAGATGAGCGTTTAAACGAAAAGCTACTTTAAAAGGATACATTAATACGTAAAGCGTATACTTTTTTTGAAGTGATTGAAAAGTGACATTATTTTAATGTGAGTAAAACACATGATATTGATAAAAGTTACAAAATTTAAGTGTACTTTTGTTAGATAGTAGAGTTATTAAAATCGGACGAACCTATTATTGTATTCTTTTTTAACATATTATGGAAAATAAAATTAAAGTGATGTGTATAGTAGACAAGGTAATTATTAAGTTAAAATAAGTTTTCTTTTTATTTGATTTCTTCCTGTTGCATGCCTTAACGGGCCAAATATGTGAGCCTTCAATATTAATATTAGACAAGATCTTCATGTACCATATTTGATGCAATAAATTAATTATTATTATTATATATTATAAATGTAAGCACATCGAGACTGTTTATTTGTGGTGTCAACTATCGTTTAATAAGCAAGAAGCATTTCAACAGCTTTTTTAGTTCGCATTTCGATTTTCGTTATCAGCACAGCGTGAGCGTTTCATTTTCTCGTACGATGTGATTACATACCAAGTATTCTTTTATTATTACTAACTTATTACCTAATAGTGCGTTGTTGTAAATAAGTAATAGTGCATTGCTGAAAATAAGTGTAAGTTAGAGTTGCTTGTTAGTTGTAGTTCATTGCAACCTTCTTCTAGCGTTTAAGCGAACAGCTGTTTACTATGCGCGCTTATGAAAATAAGTACAACGTTTAAGCATATTGACTAAAATAAGCTGTTTATCACACCTTTGAGTAAGAGTTCCTTAAGGATCTCTTGTTCTCTTGTTATATGAAGTTACTGACTATTCTTAGTTTATGGAAAATCGAGTTTTCATTTGATCTCCACGTTTCGATGTTCTAGGAAGCTTTTCTGATTACTTCTCCGATTACAGTTAGTGCGTTGTCATCGTGCGGAGTTTGGAATGCCACATGTACATGTGGCATTCCAAACTCCGCACGGGCACGCAATACGGGCTGCCTTACCCTCCGGAACACGACAGCGACAAGCACTGTTGATTCAGTGCCACATTATGTAACAAAACAGGTAAGGCAATAGTTGACTTTCTTTAGGAGAGGGACTTTAAAGTACCTAAAAATCCTACTGCATATTTGTGTAACAAGGCAGGTAGCGACTAACCCGCAGCTATTTTGAGCCATATCTATATATTTATTCGTAAAGGGAAAATTTTGTATCTCTATTTAACACAAATGCGCGAACGGTAGAGTATAACATTTAGCACAGTAAAGTTTACACTGCGGAGTAATGCAGAAACTCAATACTTTTGAATACATACATAATATGCATATAACATTAGAAATACATTAAACTAAGAAAAATAAACATTACACATACAACATTCATGTGACATAAATGTATTAAAATACACACATTTGAGACCCGGAAATGTCGTAAAATACACACATTTGAGACCCGGGAAATGTCGTAAAATACACACATGTATAACTTACTATTTTCTTTATGGCTAAAGACAGTTGTCAAAGTTAAAATAGTAAGTCTATGGTCGATTTTCGGCCACAGGCGATCGCTAGTACTAATTATTATTCCACAATTTACGTTACTGTAACTTATTGCTATTCGGTGCCGCTAAAGCCACTCAGCACATCCATACTAGTCCATACTAATATTATAAATACGAAAGTATGTTTGCTTGTATATCTGTCTGTCTCTTCTTCACGCCTAAACTACTGCAACGATTTGGATAAAATTTGGTACAAAGATAGTTTGAGACCCGAAAAGGACATAGGATAGTTTTTATCCCGGAAATCCCACGGGAACGGGAACTATACGGGAAAACCCCGAGACTTTTAGAAATTTATCTACGTGGACGAAGCCACGGTACAGATGCTAGTATCCTATATTTTAATTTTTTCTAGTCCTTTAAGCGTGACTTGTATCCATTGCAAAATTAGCCGAAAAATACACAAAAAACATTAATCAAAGGAGCGTCGAAACATTGTCAGATAAAAATCTCAGCTCGTAACCTTAAAGCGGCGTCTCGGTAACAAAGCACTTTCCATTACTATAGCGAGCATACGCGACGTCAAAAAATGCTAAGGGTATGGGGTACCTCCGGTATCTTTCAAGGGAACGTAAGGGGTGGTTGGAGGGGGCGGGGGTAGGAAGTACCGGGCCGGAAACGGCGCCGGGCGGAATCGCTCGAACCCTTTGCCGCGCTTTGTTTATCGGAGGTTCTCACAACCATTACGAAAACGAACGCGGTTGACGAATTCTACTCATTGTCTTTTTAACGAAGGGTACGTGCTGTAAGTTTGTTTTGGTGTATTGTTTAAATACGACGTATTTTCTTAACGTTCAGTATGTTTTTTTTAAATCAAAGGATAGATAATTACAAACTGTTATTAGATTAAGGAAACCCCTTCATCTGAAATGCACGTTATAAGCTGTAGTCGTTATAAAAGATCACATTATATAGATTTTTTTTATATCATAAGAGCTCATATGGCTCTCCTAAAATAAAGAGACCATCGCCTGTACATACCAAAGCTGTTAACGGTGTGTTATCTGACATACGTGTAAAGGGATAACAATACTCAATACTCAATACTTTATTGCGTCATATGTTATACATTTATAGGTGTTAAGTATACATTCTAGGAACAACATATGTACCCTGATAGGGTGTAGCAATGCAGAGGCGGACTGATTCACTTTTCTGATTAAAATTTGTTTCTTATTACCATACGTCAAACAATGCCATATGCATTAGTCTACGGGTACCTTTCCTTCCGAACCAGAATACGACAAGTATTGACGCTATTTCGGCGGGCATAGGTATTAGGTGGTGGTAGCAAATACCCGGGCGAGACGTTGCGGCACTCAACTACATAGAACTTACGATGGTAGTGCCACGTATAGCCAATTTGGTCGTATTTTACGACTTGCCTGGCAGAACAGCAATTGGTCGATTCTTCAAAGGAGCCAGGCCCAATACGGGGATACGGGGGAAATGTGGTCATTCCAGCGTTTCTTTTATCATAGGATAACCAAAAAGGGAGATGACTCTTTTTTATATCATAGGATAAACAAAGAAGCAGATGGCTCCTGATATAAACAGAGAACAATCGACAGACTTAAACGATCTAATGGTGGTTTGCCATCCGCAGCAAGAGGCTGAAATGCCACATGTAAAAGTTTACCAACTACCTTACCCTCCAGACCAGATTATGACCATGACGCTTAAAGCGGAATAAGTAAGGTGTTGGTAACAAAACAAAGCGAGTAGTCGCAGGATTACACTATCTAGTAGTAACAATAGTAGAGACACACTAGGCCAATCATTCGCTATTCACGAGCTACTTCTCAAAAATCCGGTTAGTTTATTTTTCAAAAGGCTTTCAGACCACGGACCTGAGCAAAAAAAAGGCTAACGAGGAACGATAATGTATAATTTAAAAAAAATTAAATACCTTTATAAATCTTTTCGCTTTTGTTAATAATCCTAATGTGGTATGTCTTGAAGCTTCGGGTCCTAGTGGTACCATGTCCTTGAGTTTTTCCAAGCAACTTCTTAGATGTGCTCTCCTGCAACAAAAAAGAAACATCGATATTTTATAAATTCTGGAGTTACTTAAATTCTGGAGTTACTATGAGGAAATCCTTGTTATGTTGTCTAAGGAACCGTGCAGAGCCAGGTGGAGCTGCTAGTATATCTACTGTTGGTCCCATTAACTTCCCTCTCATATTCTCCGATTCCCCACCTAATTTTTAAGGCAAAACAAAGTTTGCCGGGTTAGCTAGTATATAGCAGCTGGACCGATTTGGATGAAATTCTTTTGTATTCAAGTAGATTCGAGAATGGTTTAAATTCATAATTGAAACAGGTAGGTGGCAATCGCTGCGATCGGGTTCAGATTGTATCCTGTATAACGCTATCATGGCTAAATTGCATAAACGATTTTAATTAAATTTGGCAACGAAATAAAACGACCTGGGGGCAAACATAGGCTCTTTTTTTTTTGAAAATCATGTCATAAGAGTCTGGAAGTAGGGGATGAAAGTTTGTATAAATATATCGACGTTAACTCAATTAACTCGCATGCGAAGTTGCGCGGGTCAGCTAGTATCTCATAAAATTAAACATTTTTATAATTGTAAAGGCTAGTTTAAATTTCGCTGACTCATGTAACTGGGTTACCGGGGCAGCTCTGCCAGGATCGTTCCAGCATCAGCCTTGACCGCTCGACCTTTTCTAACCGGCCTCTCAATATTAAATAAATATCACATTGAATAAGCTTACTAAATAATGTAAAATGATTTTTAAGTTAAATTATACGTTTAACATTATTTATTTAATTGTGTTTTTTAAACTGTAGTAGAGCATTTGCCCTCTTCGAAGAATAGACCAAATACCGTTCTGTGAGGCAGGGCGTAAAAGGCGACCTATTGGTTAAACGTGTCACTGCCATCGTGACTATTAGGTGGTAGAGTTCCGCAACGTCTCATTCGAGTATTTGGTACCACCGCCTTACCTATTTCTACCGCAATAGCGGCAATGCTTATAAATATCTCGTTCTAGTTTGGAGGATAAGGTAGCCGGTAGACTTATGCATGTGGCATTGCCATATTGCCACATGGATAGCAACGTGATCTATCATTTTTGGTGTCTATAGGCGAAGGTTTCTCGTTCCATCAAGAGAGCCTTGTTTGCTACCTAATTATACATACAAAAATATATGTATTAAATGTTTTTTTTTTTATCTATGTATTTTAATTTTTAATTTAAAATGTTATTATCCCATCTATTTAATTTTGTGCCAGCACATAATATGTGCTGGCAGCACATAATATGAACATATTATGTTCTTCAGTCGCATTAGAAGTCGTAGTGAAAGATACCATCTACACCATCTAGGAGAATACCTACCACCATTAGTATCAAGTCAGTTCGATTTGCTCGAACCTTCTTTATACGAACTACTTCTTTATACGAAATTGTAGCAGCTTATCTTAATGGGTTTTCTGGGTAGAAACACGATATAAAATATTATTATAAAAATTATATTATAAATACTATTTATAATATAATTTTTCCCTTTCGGGGAAGGGATCGGGAGTTCCCTTGCGGGGTAGGCGGAGGAAACCGAATGTCTATAGACTTTCCGGTTCACCACGATTCACCGGTTTGTCGGTAGGTGAGATGAGTGGTGAAATTTTACGAGGTGGTGAAAAATTATATCTCTCTTCATTACATCATATCATTATGCATGAGAAACAAATACATACACATACATATACATACACATATAATGTTTAAAACAGACACACGCACACTAAATAAAAAATTAAGTTATTTTGAATTATGTAAATACACTTGTGCTGTTTCACAAAACACTTTTTTTATTTATTTATATCGCCAACCGGTTTCGCTTTTTACGGCATTTTTAGGGCTACGAGACTTTTATCCAAGAAACGTAAGTTTAGATACGTTAATGGTATACCTATATTAATGGTGTACCTATATTTATAAAAGTTTGTATTTTACAAAAGTATAAAAAAAGTGTTCTGTGAAGCAGTAAAAGTGTATCTACATAATTACAAATGGGGTTTCAGCAAGTGCCGACGACAAAAAGTATAAAATAGAAAACACTTTTTAAACAGTAGATTTCCAACCTCTTCTATTTCTGGAACATAGAATCAGATCATTTAAGAATAAGAAACAGAAATTATTTACTAACGGACAATATTGACAGTACAAAGCAAATATATTTTAAATTAAAAAAACAAATCGAAGCTTTTGCTAACAAACTTGTATCTAAAAGAAAAAGAGGAAAAAGGGATAGTAATAGTGAGTGGTAATTTGAGTACATTAAAAGAGAATAACTTAGTATTTGTTGAGGCTTGGTGAACCTCAACCCTGGTTTGCAGTATCCTCTATTTATTTGACAGCAATTGGTTCTAGCTTCTAGAGATGAAAAATTTGTATGGGACAAAATGAAAAGAATGTCCATAAAAACGAAATAGATTTTTCAAAACGGTTAATAAACAACGGAGTTATCCAGATCTTTTGATCTAGCTTCCAGAGGTAAAAATTTTAAATTGGACTGTGAATGGGACGGTTAATGGGAATATACTGTATATTTTCCAAAAAAAAAGATTTTTCCAAAACAGTAATGAATGACGGCATGAGGTTTCCCCGTGTTGGTCCCGGGCTTCTTTGAAGAATAGTCTAACTGCCGTTCTGCCAGGTAGGTCGTAAAAAGTGACCGATTGGCTATACGAGTCACTACCATCGTCGCTATTAGGTGGTAGAGTTCATTGTCTCGCCCGGGTCTGGTACCACCGCCTTACCTATTTCTGCCGCAATAGCGTCATTGCTTGTCACAGTCGTGTTCCGGTTTGTAAGGTAACGTAGGTGGTAAACTTATGCATGTGGCATTAGACCTCTCCAGAAGATACCAACGCACCATTAACACCTTTGTCTATAGGCGATGGTTGACTCTTCCCATCAGGAGACCCATCTAATTGTTTGCTATCTTATAATATAAAAAAATCTAATATAACACAGAAAAAAGCTAAGAATTGAGAGCCTCCTTTTGGAAAGTTGCTCGAAAATAACATTAGAATAAAGCCATTCGAGGCCACTGTTAAATATTCAAGACAGTATAAAGGGCTTCATTAGTAGACATTACTGTTGTAAAGCCAGAGGCACTGTCGTCAAACAACTTTTAACAGGCTTTTATCGTCACAACATTTCAGTTATTAGACCCATCACAAAGACTAAGTCGCGTAACGCGTTTGCACTGACTTCGTTATAATATCATATCAAATTCTGTATTCTATAATATACATAATATAGTCTACAACAAAGAATGTTTACGAACACAAAGTACCCTAATTTAGGTAAATATGAATATGTATCTTATGTAAGTACCTTAAGTAATAATATTATTATAAAGACAGATAATATTTCTATGACTGTTTGTAATAGGAAGCCCGAAATGACATATTTTTTTTATTATTGATAGGTAAGCGCTTGACCTCGATCTCGCCTGATGCTAAGCTAAGATGAGGCCTAAGATGGAACGCGCTTCCCTAGAAGGTACTTGTTCACTCTTCTCTAGAAGATCCCCAGATTGTACTCGTCCGGGAACACAGACTCAGGAAGCATGTTCCAGTCCTTTGCGTTTCGAATGAAGAATGTTGAGTTGAATGAAGAATGGGTAGTTACTCGGGCGTCGTAGGGACCTATTGGATTTTGTAAATTAAATTATAGGAAAAACAAAAGGTTATATTGTAAACTTTTTCATTTCAATGGTGGTAAAAATTCTACAGATAACAAAATGTGAAAAATACCGTGAAATGGAAACATTGAAACGCGTCAGTTTTAGCTGGCAATTAACCCACCATACCTCAAGGTACGGCAGGTTAATTGCCAGCTAAAATTAAGAAAATCTGAGGATTCAAGAGTAGCGTAAGGAAGTGGAAGTGCCACAAAGTTGCAAAGAAAATGTCTTGACATTCTCGAGTGCGTATGAATTTTCTTTTATTTTAGAGGAAATGACAATTTAGAGGAAATGATAAGAATAACAAAAAAAATATAATCTGTTGATTTTCACTAACCGAAGTTATAGGAATTCTGTTTTTTTTCTGTGTTAGTTACCCGCCTCTATATAAAGGGCTTATATTTGGTGGAGAGTCGCAACAGTATGCGAGGTACCCCCCTATGTTAATCTGATACGCTGGAGTTAATCCCATAATCCCCTCTGGGGCTCCCCTAATATAATGAACAAACTCAAAACTATAAAGGCGAGAAAATCCTAACACGTGTAATCTTGGAGGTATCCAGGTCGTGGGTCAGGGGGAGGGGGGCAACCGTAATATTTTTAAACTATATTTTTATCAACAGTATATAGTTAGTAGACAGGAAAACAAATTCCAGGGAAGGGGGGGGGGCAGCTGCCCCTCCCTGCCCCTTTCGGTACGTCCATGCGTGTCACTAACATTATAACTACTAACTGGGCGGTTGAGTTCTACAACGTCTCGCCCAAGTTGAGCTGTTGGTTGACTGGTTTGTTGCTGTTACCGTTTACAAGTGCTTAAAATATGAAGTAGTGATGTCAAAAATCAACATTAGTTCCATTCTTTTCAGATTCTTTTAAAATGAAACTAGTGATTTAAAAAACATCAGTAGTACCATCATGGAACTGTTAATGGTACTAGTGGTAACGAACCGCCGGTAAACTTACCTTATATAATCGACTAGCTGACCCGGCAAACGTTGTTTTGCTAAATATATTTATAACAGTATTTTCTCTACTGTATAATGGATGTTATTATACATATAAACGTTCACCTTGAATCACTTTATCTATTTAAAAAAACCACACCAAAATCCGTTGCGTAGTTTTAAAGATCTAAGCATACATAGGGACAGACAGCGCAAAGCGACTTTGTTTTATACTATACTAGCGACCTGCCCGTTTCACCCGCGTAGCTTTTGTTCCCGTGGAAATATATGAAAGGTTTATATACTAAAACCTTCCTCTAGAATCAATCTATTAAGAAAAATACATCAAAATTCGTTGCGTAGTTTTGAAGATTTTAGCATACATAGGGACAGATTTTCCCCGTGTTGGTCCCGGGCTTCTTTGAAGAATAGGCCAACTGCCGTTCTGCCAGGCAGGTCGTAAAAGGCCTGAGTGGCTATTTGCGTCACTACCATAGTGACTACTACGTAATAGAGTTCTGCATCGGCTCGACCGGGTCAGGTACCACCGCCTTACCTATTCCTGCCGCAGTATCGTCCGTGCTGGTCACTGTCGTGTTCCGGTTTGGAGAGTAAGGTAGCCGGTAAACTTATGCATGTCGCATTAGACCTCGCCACAAGATAGCAACGCACTATTAACATCTTTGGTGTCTATAAGCGATGATTTACTCTTTCCATCAGGAGACCCATCTGCTTGTTTGCTATCTTATGATATAAAAAAAAGACAGAGAAAGCGACTTTGTTTTATACTATGTAGTGATAGTGATACCAAATATAATACTTTACATATAACCTTATATAATAAACTTATAAATATGGTACTCCAAACCCGCAATGGGATAGCAACGTAATTTATTTATTGTCTGTAGGCGATGGTTATCTGTTCATCAGGAGACCATCTGCTTGTTAGCTATCGTATGAAATAAAAAAATTATGATCAGGTGTTGTTTTACGAACTCCCATAATTAAGGGAGGCAACGCAGGTAATATAATAATTTATAACCTATTGCGAATATTTTACGACGGGTTATAAATATATGTCCCTTGATAACGCTTTATATTGCTATAAAACTTTATACGTGAACTCCGTTAGTCTTATTAATAAAACTTAGATTAAAATAAATTTCATTCAAATTATTTATTAAATCAAATTAACATGTATTAAGATTTAAATTTATTTATGGTTTTAAATATTTCCACCACGTAAATCTAGGGTCCCTTTACACAATAGACCATTTGCCGTTCTGCCAGGCAGGCAAGAGGTGAAAGATTTGCTATGCGATTCACTATCTTTGTGGCTACTAGGTGGTAGAGTTCTGCACCCGGGTGTGTCTCACCCGGGTCTAGTACTACCGACTTGCCTCATCCTGACGCAATTGAGTCAGTACTTGTCAGGCCAGTGTCATGTTCCGGTGACTGTAAACGGTGTAACGGTTAACTAATACATGTGATGGTAAGATTTCGCTACAAAAATAACAATGCACCATTAACATCTTTGGTGTCTATATGCGATGGCTGTCTCTTTCCATCAGGAAGTCATCTGATTGTTTGTTATCTTATATGTATAAGAAAAATACAAAATACTATCACGTCAGTTTATATGCGGTGTACCTATGTAAATTAAACGTTCAATAACGATCCTAAAGCCCCGTCTTCACTTTGATTAATACGAGTGCGAGTATTTAATGCAGGTGCTTAGTATTAAGCAAAAAATACGCGAAGACAGCCATTGATCAGTGCGAGTGATTACTATTCAGCGTAGTAAAAGTGAATAGACGCTGATTACTAATCACTCGCAGGGATCAACGTATTTTTTGCTTAATACTAAGCACCTGCATTAGACACTCGCACTCGCACTACCCAAAGTGAAAACGGGGCTTAATTTACAACGAATAACTGGTTTGAAATTTGGCAAGAGGGTTTTAGTATAAATTCACTGCCATGGAGAAACTACTATCTATATATATAAAAATGAATGTTTGTCTCTATGTCCTTTATAGAATCGTAAACTATGCATTTGATCATGTGATGATCTTAAGCAAAGTTGTGCATGAACCCACGAAAATTTCTGAGCTGGTGATGTAATTTCTGTCTTTCCTTCAAATTTATTTTAGTAGCAACGCGGAAAGGTACAGCTAATTTTTTATATAAACATGCCGCTTGTAAAGAATATTAATTATATCATGCCGTAGTTTTCTTATACAAAACAAAAAACTTCCACATATAAAGAAATAAAGGTACTGCTATTATACATTAGCTACGTTGGCGAATAACGTTGACATTATAGGTAATTACGTACCGGTAGTTTGCGTAGTTTCTTGTGTCCTGCCTATCCCGGGAATTTTTCGAGATTGTTAATTTATTGCGATGTTATTCCGTGGGGACGGCGAGGCAAAGTGGGAAGAGGAAATAATAATACGAGGAAAAAGTAAAACTGTGTACATATGGCGCTAGTTTTTCGGTATTACGAGCTTACTGTTTGTATTAGTGATTTGACCTTAATAAGGCGAATAAAAATGCATTTCATTTTATTTTTTGTATATTAATGAATACAAACTAGGTGAATGGGCTTCGTTTAGATGATATTTTTCATTCGAAAACGGGTTATCATGGAGATAAAGATACATATATGATGATACCTAGATCAATATTTCATCAAAATCGTTAGATCCGTTTTGGAAATATCGATTACAGACAAATGTACAAACTCTGCTTGTTTGAAGTATAGAATTAAACCAATTTTGTCTACAAATTAATTAAAACATGTATAGTATCCCCCGTATTGGTCCGGGCTCCTTTAAAGAATAGAGCAACTGCCGTTCTTCCAGGCAGGTCGTAAGAGGCGACCGATTGGCTATACGTGTCAGTACCATCGTGACTACTAGGTGGTAGAGTTCTGCAACGTCTCGCCCGGGTATTTAGTACTACCGTCTAACCTACTACTGCCGCAACAGTGTCAATGCTTGTCATTGTCTTGTTTCGGTTTGAAGACTAAGGTACCGGTAAACTTATGCACGTGGTATTAGACCTCACCACAAGATAGCAACGCAATATTAACATCTTTGGGATCTATAGGTGATGGTTGACTCCATCAGAAAACCCATTTGCTTCTTTGCTATCTTATGATATAAAAAAATGAATTATATAAAACCTCAGTGTGTACATTTTACTCTGCAGATACTTTTTGGAAAAAGAAAAAATCAATATAAAATTTAAAACAAGGTAAAAAAATAAACATACGTATATAACTGTCACAAATAAAAAAAAACACAACTAGCCCACTACGCTTATATTTATGGTTAACATGCATAAACTAACACAAACAAGGTCAAAAGCATTTGTTGCAATTAAGTGTACATGCTCGAATTACCAAGTTATGAGAGTACTTATGAATTAGTGCCTTGTTGCAGCATTGCAATATACATAAAGTCTAGACAACTGTTACATTTAGTTTCATAAGTATTTTATTATATAAAGTTCCGCTCGGGAGTTATCGTTAACGAAAAATTTAAAAAAAGTATTTTTTCGACATAACTACGATATTTTTTAACCAATTCTCGACCTTCTACAATATTTTAGTACTTAAAAAACTTCAAAAATTAAAATCGAATTAATTTTCCAAAGTTACAGCTTTTCAAATATTAAAACTACGTTGTTTACAGCAAACTTACTTAGTATTTTTGAAAGAACTTTCAGGCTAATATACCGATCGATTTAAAATTCAATGAAGTCGATTTATTTGGGATTTATGAATAACGAAAAGTTTAGAAAAAAAGTTATAAATTAAAAAAAATCTGAAGAATATAATTTTTTTCTAAACTTTATAGGCTGAAGCCTATAGATTATATAGCTAAGACAACATTTTAGAGCTGAAACGTTGCGTTAAACGTTATTCGAAAGATCAAAATCAATAATCGTTTCCAAAATATATATCTTTTCAAAAATTACATTACTGTCATTTATAGAAAATTAGATTTTTGAACTCTGAAAAAATCTATGCTATTAGGGATGGCCTGCAGGGTCAACTGATTTACAGATTCTTTTTTCATTATCAGGCCCGTAAAGTAAGGCGCCACCTATTACCACCCATCACTACTCATCATCAATCGACGAACCGATGAATGGTGGTAACCCAAAAAGTGACGTTTTATTTACTATATTTCTCCCGCAAGGGAACGGACATTATAAGAAGTGAAAACTTCAATAGGAAGTATATATCGCAGGCAAATTTTATAATCCAACGGTACATAAATGTTGTCGTCAGACAACAACGATAAATAGGTTTCAGAAAATGCGTCACGCCGAGTGTAAAATTTCGTCATTATATGCATGCACATATGCCACCGGCATTAACAATTGCCGCGGCATATTGTTTAAATTACTTGCTATTTAAATGGGTAAACGGATACATATATCACGTACGCAGGCCGCTAAGCGTCACCAATCTGACGCAACACGTCACAAGCATGTGCATTTCGGTGATGAAAACCCATAATTTTCCCCTCAAATAAAAATCGCTCAACAAGGCAAAAAAAAATCACTTTAAAAATGACAATGCGACAGTGTACAGTATACACAGACCCTTACAGCCAGGTAACACGCCCGAAGAAAAAAATATAAAACTTAAAACAAACGAAGTACACCGTCGGTGTTTCCCGACGCAACGCGAATAGTATACGAATATAACACTAATTGGCAAAACAAAATGAGCATTTATTCACTTGGAAACCGTAGCCCGTGAAAATTTAATGGTTTTAATAAACTTGGCGAGTTTTAAGCTGGTAATAAGTTATGAATACAAAACGGTTATTAATAAAGAGAGAAGACAATCTAAGTTTTTTATGATTGTTTTAATTAGTGGCCTTAGATATTAAAGGGTAACGGCTTCGGTTTAGTTATATAACCTTGTGGGTTCGAATCTCGATCTTTCAGTTTTTATCAATCTATATTATTTATATTAATATTATAAATAAATGTGAAAGTTTGGATGTTTGAATGGATGGATGTTTGTTACTCAATCATGCAAAAACTAGTGAATGGATTTGAATGAAATTTGTTACACAGGTAGATGTAGATGCAGAGAGTGATCTGGAATAGCATATAGGCTACTTTTTATCCCGGAAATATTAGCTGATCCCGCGGGATTCACCATAAACTGTTATAATGCAGCGGGCTGCACGCTGCAGCTAGTAATATTGTTACGTACTTCGGGTTCGTAATTGTAAGAAAACGCCACTTATATTAAAAACCGTGTATTTACAATGCAAATAAACACAATACAAGACAACACAATGTAATACTAAATACTCTGATTAACACTAGTCACTCACTGTACTCAACATTCAACTTAACCGACTACACAATAAAACACTTCTCGCTTCGCACGGGTCGCTTCAAGTATCGCTCTCGATCGCTTTATAAAAACTGCCCTGTATTTGTCAACACATCTCTATTTATATCCAGGGTAAAGTTCTACCAGGATCCAGAAAAATCTAATTGTATCGGGTAACAATGAATCACTTCTTATCACTCCTCATTGTAAACAAGTTATATATATATACGCTACTTTCAACCTTATGCCATATACCACAAAGTTCATATCTATTCCAATACCGGACAAATACTTGTTTATTAATAGGAGTAGCTATCTCTTTCTTTTATTTCTAGATCCCTCCAGCGTTCCAACTCTACACGTTTCTAGATTATTCGTAACAATATTATTTATCCAAGATTTAATTCGCCGAAGTAATGAAAAATAGTAAAACAAACATCATCTTTAGTTCTTTATATATCTTTATTTCCACAAAATACAAAACAAAGTCCAAAAGCTTCCACTTTATGTTCGCTTATATCTTTTAAATTAATTTTAAGTTTGCATCAATAGACAAAGTGATTCAAGAGAAAGGTTCACATATATAATACATGCATAATATAGTAGAAAAATCCATAAATCATAGCTTCCTCAAGTAAAAAAGTAGCTTAAGATACTCACTGATAATATCGCATTCTAAAGGTGAAAGAATTTTTAAATTAGTCGTGTAGTTTTTTAATTAAACCATAACAAACAAATAAACAAAAAAATCAAATCTTTGCTCTTATTATTATTAGTATAGATGATATCAGAGAGCGATAAAAAGAATATTTATCATGAAAGAAAGGGTGTCAATAACCTAAGCAATTACCTCTACAAAACACGAAAATTTAATAATAGCACATGGCCCTATTACTATACTTTTCCAATATCGGACTATTTACCTTGTACGTTTTGAATAATATTCCTTACCTTTATCAAAAATATAAATATTCATTTATTCACATTTTTGTTTACAGTTTGGAAAAGGGTATTTTGGGGATTCTGAAATTGATCAACTTTGTAGTTCATATTTTTATACTTAAATCAGTTTAACCTCACAAGAAAGAAAGAAAGAAAGAAAGAAATCATTTATTTGCCAGAATATGGGAGTTACAAGTTATTAAAATTTGATTAAGTTACCAACATATTCTACCATGATATGGTGTGCAAATATTTTAAAATTATAATTATTTATCATTAAACTAAAAATGTTGTGAGTCGATTTTTACAATTACTACCGGATCGGAACGCGGCCACACACTGAGAAGATCCGGCGGAAGAAACTCAGCGGGCTTGTTTTTTTTTTTAAATTATAGTTACATGATACAATTACACACATTAATTGACATCAGAACTTATTTCTATGAATTACAAAATTAATTTTTTGTTTAATTAAAATATTGACATTTTACAAAGTTTAAACACAGAAGAAAGATAATAGATAATTTCGTCGATTTTTACAATTACTACCGGATCGGAACGCGGCCACACACTGAGAAGATCCGGCGGAAGAAACTCAGCGGGCTTGTTTTTTTTTTTAAATTATAGTTACATGATACATTTACACACATTAATTGACATCACAACTTATTTCTATGAATTACAAAATTAATTTTTTGTTTAATTAAAATATTGACATTTTACAAAGTTTAAACACAGAAGAAAGATAATAGATAATTTGTATCAATTTAGTTAAGTTGTACAATTTAATGTATATTTATCAACATGTTCTACCTTATAAACTAAATTTTTTAATATGCAATTTTATAAATTACATACTTGTAATTTAAAAAGAGTAATTTCTAATTCATGTTAGTTTAAATTTATTAATTACAACGTTTTTTTATAATTATACACTATAAAAGATTTATTATTAGATTAATATTTAATTTTATCAGCAAGAAATTCATTTACATTATAATAAGATTTGTCTAGTAGTAAATCAAATAGTTGTTTGCGGAATTTATTAAGAGATAAGGATTTAAGACTATCAGGAATATGATTGTATATATTAATTGCCATACAATAGGCATTTCTTTTAAAAATGTGGAGTCTTTGGCTGGGCACATGTAGTTTTTCACTATTCCTAAAATATGTATTACCTAATACTTCAGCATTTGTTTTAAACAAGTGTTGATGTTTTTTTACAAATACGCATACCGCCAGGATATAAAGACAAGATAATGGTAGTATTTTAAGTCCTTTAGACCTTTATATTGTACGGTTCCGTAGTCAAATGGCGAAAACGGGACCTTTATAATTTCGTCATGTCCGTTTGTCTGCCTGTCCGTTTGTCAGCCTGTCCATCTGTCTGTCCGTCAGTCCGTCCGTTTGTATGTCACAATCATTTTACATGGAGACAAGGGGTACTCTATGATTGGGAAGGTAGGTGTTTTTATGAATCGCTACAAAATTATGAAGTACAATTAAAAACAATAAAATTACTTTATATATGTAACTAAGCTATGGACAAAAATTCAAGAGAGCATAGCCATGTGGGGAATTTTTGGATAGAGTTTGTGAATGATATTAAAGTATCTACAAAAGTGTTTTGATTATGCCAATATTTTGTCAGATGTTCGCTTCTAAAGTGATAAAAAGTATGTCTCTGTAATTTTGAATTATAAAATGAAAAATTGTAAAAAAAAATATGAATATTGAATTCAACAAGAACTAAAAACGAAACTTGGTTTCAACAAAATCGTTAATGCAGTTTATGAGATATAGAATAATTTCGATAGTTGCAAAAATCATTTCGGTAGCTGTACAAAATAAATTTATTAATAAAGCGTCTTAGACAAATACAAAATTATTTTTGCTGCCGTAAAAACAGTCCTTATACTGTGCTGTTACGTACCTATTTTTACTGGTACAGAACCCTTCATAAGCGAGTCTGACACGAATTTGGCCGGCTTTTTTACATATATGATTTAGCATATTGCAAACAGTAATGTACATAAATGTAAGAGTTGGTCCAGTGCGCTTATATATTATACATATACGGCGTGTAAAATATTCGCAAAATTTCAGTGTATTGAAGGTTAAATACAAGGCTTTCAAAATCACACAATATTTTCATTTTTATAAATATTGTATTTATCATTATTTTTTTTTAAATATAATCGACATACTTATCTTTCTTGAAGACGCGTCCGCTTGGTCGACGAAGTATTCTACAGTTTGAAATATTCGCAAAATTTTAGCGAAATGAAGGTTAAATACTAAAATCTTGTAATACCAGAATATTTTATAAATACAGTAATTTCATTTTTTTATAATATCTATCATCGACATACTTAAATGGCCCTTGCGAGGAGGTCCGGTTTTTTTACACGCTGTATGTATTGCAAGGTTCGTTTTTAATAATAATAATAATAATAAATATTCACGGGACAAACTACACTTCCTGATCTAACCCCAAAGTAAGCAAATTATTTGCTTGTGTTATGGGTGTTGTTAGCCAACGACACTAATACATAGAAATACATATATAAATACAAGAATATATTTAATAAACACCCAAACCCGGAAATACAAACATTTATGCTCATCACACAAATGCTTGTCCCCGTCGGGGATCGAACCCGAGCCCTGTTGATCGCGTAGTCAAGGTCGCTAACCACTCGACCAACGAGACAGTTTGACGTACATAGATGTTTATTCTTTCAAGATTTACAGCAGAATGGCCCGAGTAGACCGGTACAAGCTATTTTATTTTTTATTTTATATTTTAAGTTTTACAATAATTAAAAGTAGGGTAAATTGAAAAATGTAAACTTCAAACGTATCAGTTCAGATGGCACCACTTCCAAGTTTACAATTTGATATATACGATTCCACGATGTTGCGGAAGTGGCGCCACTGTAGAGCAGCATTTTGATAACAACAAATTCTAATATGTATTATGCGAGATAAACGAATATTAATATTACATTCAAGCATTATTTACAATATTGTTCATATTACAAATAAATATACCTAACAGTATATATTTATACGTGAAGACCGCCCGCTCATATTTTTCCGCCTTACGCATAATTTTGTAGACGAAAATCAATAGACGATATACCCGTATGTTGTCGTTGACGAATTTATCTACCATTCCCACCATTTCGAACGCTCAAAAACACACAAATAACTTGGTTATATTGCATGAATATAGAATATAGACATCTGGCAACCCTGTCATTACAATACATTTGGTCAAAGTCCGGAGCAAATTCAATAAATGGGTGTTAACAGGTTTTTTGGAATCGAATTCTTTAGAACCGTTCGGATTTGTACTAAGCCCTTTTGGGTATTTGCCTTTTTACCAAAGCGCGTTTTGAATAAGCTTAGGAAAACAAATTATTTTTTGTTTTTGAGGTGTTTACGGTTTCCTTTGAATAAGGTCAGCGAAACAATCCGTGATTGTTATGGGTGGTAGAGCTTTGCATCGTTTCCCCCGGATTTGTTACCTTATTTATTCTTGTTATGATAGCATCAGAGCGTTACTGTCGTATTCCAGTTTGGTGGGTAAAGCACCAGGTAAAGTTATACCACAGCACTTGATCCTTGCCTCACGAACAACAACGCACGAACTGACATCCCATTTCGTGTATCTCTTGAACCTTGAATCAGATTTTCATAAAATTTAAATGGGACCACACGAATCGTGTACCCTTCCAACAAAAAACGAATTTGTAAAATCGGTTCATAATTGAACGAGTTCTGAAGAAACAAACATAAAAGAACATAGAATATAGTTAAGAACCTCCTCTTTTTCGGAAAGTCGGTTGAAAATTCAAAGACGTTTATTTATCTATATAAACGGCAAAGTAATTTTATAGATAGCGAGTAACATGTTGAAACAATAGTAGGCAAAATTGAAAAACGTTTATTTATTAATGTAAATTTCTAAAGAAAAATTTTAAAAATTCTTTAATTTTTTTTTAATTTTAAAAATTCTTTTAAATTAAAAAACCCCTTTTTTACCCATATGAACAAAGAGAAGTAATGATTTATTCATTGATCATTGGAAGTATTTATACTTCGAAAACAAGACTAAAATAAGAGACAAAAGCAAAACTGAACGTTTTATCCATGTAAACTTCTAAAGACCGCTTACAGATCGTCGTAAAACTTGCCAACATATTGAAACAAAAGTAAAAAAAAGTCAACAACAGACAAAATACGTTTAATTAAATTAAAGCAAACGAAGCAACCATCGATCGCTAGAGAACTAACATATAATAAGCCCTCCGCACGTCTTTATCGTCCAACTTATCTGATAACCCCGTACTTCGCTAGAGCAGTTGGCAAAGGCATCTGTCAAGACTGCTTCGTCGTACTGTTAATGCAAATTAGTTTCACGTTCTAAGAGGGACTAGATAAACCTGTTCATTGTTAGACGCCGAGTTACCGATAATGCTTCAAATACTTACATAAATTATCCTACTTCTAAACTAATACTATAAAAAGGAAAGATGTGATTTTTTGTTTGATTGTTTATTACGATTGTACTTAAAACTACTCGAATGATTTTAATAATTCTTTCAACATTAGAAACCTTTTTTAATCGAGTGATCAAAGGGAAGTAATGATATTTGATCACTTGAACGAAGTTGTGAATGACTACTAGTATATTATAAATTCGGAAGTTTGTGAATGTATGTATGTTTGTTGCCCTTTTACGTTAAACGGCATAAAGAACTTTAAAGTGATATTTCTTAATCCAATATTACCCTATATGAAATAAATGTGATATCTGTGTTTATGTCCAAACTACACAAATACTAACAGACATGTCAAACGCTTGTAGATAGATTATATCGTAAAAAATAGAAATATGCCATATTGTGCTATTTTATCGTGTCGAATAAAAGGTGAAGGAATACCTCTGGAGAGATTTTATTTCATTGGTATTATAACTCTGTATTTTCCTGTGTAAATGCAAGCGACGTTGATAACCTAAGAAATTGCCTTGAAAGGCGTATCCAGTTTAATCCGTGTCCGGAAAGGTCAATCTAGGTCAAGGCTGCCCAAACCCAAGCCCACGGGCTACACAGTGGCCCTCCAACGTATTTTGAATTACCCCGAACGGCTGAAGTTGATTGCCGCAGCCACTCGATTGGTAGTAAGGTTTCGTCGATAAAGTTAGAATAACATGATGAATTGCCATCCAGCCATGCGGATGGCAACACACTATTAACGTGTTTAGTGTCCGTTTCTCTTTCCATCAGGGTGCTAAGTGTGAGTTTTTCTTTTCGCATTCGATCGTGAGCGCGTTTGGAGCTTACTAGGAATTTGTATGTGATTTGTACAGCGCCACCTAGTGGTAAACGTGAGAAACCAGTTTACCACTAGGTGGCGCTGTTCAAATCACATACAAATTCCTAGTAAACTCGAAACGAGCTCACGATCGAATGCGAAAAGAAAAACTCACACTTAGCACTCAGGAAAGTCATCTACTTGCATTTACAATCTCGCGGGATCCCCTGATTTTTTCGGGATAAAAAGTAGCTTAATAGTTTCCTCCATCCATTCAAACATCCAAACTTTCTCATTTATAGTATTAATATAGATTTACAAATTTAGAAAATATTTAAATAGTAAAATGATCTTAAACATGTTATTTAGATGAAACTATCATAATATATATCTTATATGCACACATATCTCTTGGTTTTGCGTTCTGTTAAAGTGGTAAATAAGTGATATAAGTTTAGGAACTATATGGGATTCTATTTGTTCTCATAATTTTATTTAATATTTAAAGAATCTGAAACTGTCGTACTGTCGTTGTGTAAAAATAAGAATAAGTTTATTGGTCGTGAGTCATGGCGCTCGTTCCTTTGTATCTGTGGGGTTTTGAGTAAAGATATGTTGGATGAGATATTTGAAATAGTTAATAACGCTAACATTAAATGACTACCAGAGATATTTAGAGGTATATGTATTTAGATATAAAACTAATTAATGTGGCACTGAGCTTAAGTAGGCGTGGTTGATTAAAATAGTGAGATGTGATTTCACTTCACAAAAATCATTTACAAATGTCCTCATATCTGTTTAAAAATATAACTCTAAAACATCGCTTCAAATATAATCCGATCATGTGTATTTCTTCCCCGAGGCGGAGGTTGCCTTTTCGAGGCGGATATTGGCTCACCAGTCGTTCAGTGACTGCGCGTCTGAGGCAACTGTAGCCATCAATTGAGATGTCTAACCAAGCGTACACTGAAAATACAACAAAAAGATATTCCTTTATACATTTAATTATAAAAACTCTAAGTAATTTGAAGCCAAGTTTCTGTTTATTGCTTTCTCTGATTAACATAAATTTTATCGTACAGAAAAAAATAATCGTTAAGATAAAAAAAAGGTATTTTAGGCAATCTGTTTTAAATTTTTTTTTTGGCCCTGGTACACAGATTAAACTATTCAGCCATCTTCATGTCATCATTCACGAGTTAATGAATAAGTAAATTAATGAATATTTTACTTGCAAGAATCACAATCATGTTTATAAGTTTACAATTTAATACTACCAGAATATTTTACCATTATATGGTTTGGAATTATTTAAGTCGCGGTGTTACCTCAACATTCATAACACTGCGTTTCTTTGATGCTTGAGTACGAGAAAACCCAAGGAAAATATCTCACTCAAAAATAGTGCATAAAAAAAGGTCTAAAGAAAAATGTTAACCGATTAGAATTTTAAATATTTATTTATTATTGTCAATAAAGAAATCGTAATTTGCTTCACAAAAATAAACTTTGGCGTCGAAATTCTCTGTGTTTTCTGCGGTAACAATTTTTTTATAGAATATAATAGGAATATGGTTTTACAAAAACGTTAACCAAACAAATATTAAATTTAATACGTATACTCTGAGTTTTCTAAGGAAATCCCGCAAATTAAATGCTTATCTGCAGCCTAGTTACATCGTTAACAAAAATATGCTTTGCAATTTCAACCTTATTTAACGTCACGTAAATATAACAATAGATTACGCGGTAATATGCGGTTGTTGAGTGAAGTCGACGTCATTCCACGCCTTACCATTAATTCGTAAATAAACTATAATATATTTATCAAATCTATTCAAAAAGCTTAGATAAAATAGTTTTATATTCATTAGACTGCCCCGTTGGTCGAGTGGTTAGCGACCCCGACTATGCAGTCAACGGGGCTCGGGTTCGATCCCCGACGGGGACAAGCATTTATGTGATGAGCATCAATGTTTGTATTTCCGGGTTTGGGTGTTTATTATGTATGTAAAAGTATTTATATATGTATTTCTATGTATTAGTATCGTTGACTAAGACCCATAACACACGCAAATAATTTGCTTACTTTGGGGTTAGATCAATAAGTGTAATTTGTCCCGTGAATATTTATTTATTTTTAAATACAGAAAATAACGAATTATTGTGGGCTCCCTTTTGAAAAATTGCTTAACTGCTAGGCATTTCGTAAAAGACGAGAGAAGGCTAACATGTATCACCAATATCGTGACTACTAAGTGGTAGAGTTCTGCAACATCTGGACCTGGTTTTGGTGCCACCACCTTACCCAATCCTGTCACAATAGCGTCGGAGCTTGTGACGGTTTAGTTCCGGTTTGGAGAACTAAGGTTGCCGTTAAACTTGCGCTTGGCACTGTCGAGTCCCGGTTTGGAGGGTCAGGTAGCTGGTAAACTTATGTATGTGGCATTAATTTTTAAAAAAAAATTAAATTAACAATTATTCAAATTAATAATTAATCCATACCACAAGCAAGGCATAATAACATCTTTATTCTCTATAGGCGACTATTTCCATCGGGTGAATCATTCGCTTGTTTGCTATCTCATGATATATAAAACCTGCTAGGGAGCTGGTAGAATGTAAGTTTTAAGTTCAACCAGCCAGAATACTATTTTAAAATCCACACACGTATTTTCAAGAGCAATAAGAGTCTGAAACTGACGTAACGGCTAATGTATGGTTTAATATTCAAAACAAGCGTTACAAGTTTCGTAACGGATGGCGAGGCAGCTGGGGCGCTATTTAGTATCGCCATTACAAAGCGCCATTTACTTCCAGTTCCTCAAAAAAGGTATAATCTTATGCATATATTTTTAAGTCTCAGAACTATTTGAATTCTACAACAAATTAAATGCTTCTACAATGAGCTGCCTGATTCCATTATACCACTTAACAAATTCGAAAAATCTGTTAAAACTGCGTAAAAAGATTACTATATCTAAATATCTAGATGACAGGAAAGCATGAGATTGATTGCTGCTAACAATTATGTGCAAATGCAGTGTGTGTGTTTAATTTAGAGCTGTAAAGTGTTGTTGAGGTTTTTCTGAAATCTCAGTTACTACTGAACTACTGCTCAATCTGGTAGGTGGTGTGCTGCAACCCGATAAATAAATTGGTCGCGGCTATCGCTAGAAGTAGGCGATAATCGTTATCGCCTACTTCTACGTGAAACGAGGCGACGTTGTATTACAATTCAGAGAATTAATTAATTACATACTAGTAACAACATTGATGCCTATACACGATTGTTATTTCCCTCTATCAGAAGAGCAATCTGCGAGCTTGCTATCTAATAATATTTTAAAAAAACGTTCTTTTAAGTTTCGTGTTCTCTTTTCCAAGTTTCACGGGCATTAGTTATCTATGGGAACGTGAATAGGTTTCAAGGCGTTTTTTTATCCTGACTTGCTGAATATAAACAGTACAATGGAGTCGTAAAACAGTTTACGACACAATAAATTACATACGACATACTACTACGCCATAAAGGAGATAGGCATCAAAAATTGGCTTCTTTCTATGATAGTCGGGTAGAATTAATTAGGTTAAGGTTTCGGTGGAAGGATTGGGATTTTTATGTATTTAACTGTACGACACTGCGCCTTAGTCTACTTGGTTTATGACCGAAAAGGGTCATAAATAAAGGCCTATTGTTCATGCGAGTTACTTATTCAATTACAGTCTAGTTCGTTTCTAATTTTACGAGCCATAATTGTTTGTATGTTTTTATATGCAATGACATCTATATATTAACCATATATAAATAATTGGTCTCGCTGCACTTCCGCGAGAACTATCATTTATCTATGAATAGCTGACCCGGCAAACGCTGTTCTGCTTTTTTACCTACTCTTATTTTTTTCTATATTTTCTCACCTTTTAAACCTTCCTTAGACTTCAACAATTAATTCAAAACTAAAATTAGCCAAATCGGTCCAGCCGTCCTCGAGTTTTAGCGAGACTAATGAACAGTAATTGATTTTTATATATATAGATATTAACACGTAAAGGAAAAACTTTGGATCCCTTTTTAAGACAATTGCGCGAACGGTGGAGTATGAAATTTGCCACAAAGTTTATATCGCGGAATTCTGCAGAAACCTAATATTTTTAAATAAAATAAATTAAAAGTACATTAAATTAATAAAAATAAACATAATACACACTACATTCATGTGACTTAGGCATGAAGTATTAGGTATAGGTGAAGCTAGCACTCGTATTAATCACTTGAAACACATATTTACGTTATATCTCTGTCTATGAGGTCTCTCCATCTCTTTTTATACAGCTGTGTTAGAAAGAGAGGGTAAGACCTCAGAAGATGACAGCAGTATTTAAAATAGTGTTTCAAGTAGGTATTAGAAGTGCTGCCTCCAGATATAATACAGCTTCATGGACTTACGTGATAACTATTTTCTTTACGGCATTTCTCAAACTTAAAAGGGATTTTATTGTTTAATCTATGGTCGAATTTCGGCCACAGGCGATAGCTAGTATGTATTAATACGTGAAGGAAAATCTTTGTAATTTTTTAAGACAAATGAACGAACGATAGAATATTAAAATTGGCACAGTTAAAATTTACATTGTGAGATACGGCAGAAACCTAATTTTTAAAAGAAAATGCATAAATATACATTAAAATAATTAAAATAATCTCTCGTGGGTCGTCTCGTGGGTGCATCATAGAGGACTCACTGAAAATCAGTGTTATCTATACATATAATAAAATCGTAAAAAAGTCAAAACTGTACATTGAATATTTTTTTAAAAGAATACTTGGGGCGTGATCCACAATCGATATCGAAGCCAAAAATATAGTTTTTAGAATTTTTGTCTGTTTGTCTGTTTATCTGTTTGTCTGTTTGTCTGTATGTATGTCCGGGGTAAACTCAAAAAGTACTGCATGGATTTATTTCAAATTTTGCATGAATATTACTAACAGGTCGGATTAACATACAGGCTACATATTATCACGCTATCACCTAGCGGGGAGGTGCTGTGCGGAGAAACGAAGTCCGCGCGGACGAAGTCGCTGGCAACAGCTAGTAGCAAATATTGCTATAGCGTATGCTGAGATGAGCATTCTTTTGGTATCACATCACTTATAAAAATAGTAGTACAATTTCACATTTGGTTACTTGTTTTAGTTTTTAACATGCTCCTTTCTCCTTGTAAACTAATAAATATTGTATTTTGTCTGCTGTAACAGATTATGTAAAAATACCTACCAGTACCAATAAATACATCTTATCTATATACATGTAATAAAATCGTAGGAAAGTCAATGTATGTCCGGGGTAAACTCAAAATTACTGCATGGATTTACTTCAAATTTTGCATGAATGCAATGGGCCCACCTCTCGTTCCCACCACTGTAACTTCTGTAAACCAGAATCAACAGCGGCAACCGTCCTGATAACCTCTGAGTTGCGAGCTCAGGGTGCCCTGGGGAAAAGCTAAGCTGTCTTGGATACCGCAACGAAATTAATCAGAAGTATATAGGAGGAGTAGGAAAATACATCCTGTTTTACATTTTGCATGAATATTACTAACAGGTCGGGTCAACATATAGGCTACATATTATCACGCTATCACCTACGAAGGAGGAGCTGTGCGGAGTAAACGAAGTCCGCGCGGACGAAGTCGCGAGCAACAGCTAGTCCTATAATATACACTTACACTGTTTTCTTTACGGCTAAAGTTTGTTATCAAACTTAAAAGAGCTTTTATTTTTTAGTCCATGGTCGAATATATTTTAGTCCACGGTCGCTAGTGATATATAATTTTTTGTAAAAATATAGTAGTCAACATATAATAGCCAACAAACACATGGCTCCTCTGATATAAAGAGACAACCAACGCGTATAGACACCAAAGATGTTAATGGTGCGTTGTATCTTGTGACGAGCTCTAATGCCACATGCATAAACTTTTTTTTATATCATAAGACAGCAAACAAGCAGATGGGTCTCCTGATGGAAAGAGTCAATCATAGCCTATAGATACCAAAGATATTAATGGTGCGTTGCTATCTTTGTGGCGGGTTCTTAATGCCACATGTATCTAGCCCTCCAAACTGGAATACGACAGTAACTACCACCTAGTAGCCACGATGTTAGTGACACGCATAGTCAATCGTTCGTCTCTTACAAACTGCCTGGCCGAATGGCAGATAGTCTTCTCCAAAGGGAGCCCGGGCCAACACGGGAATCTTTATGTATGTATTCTTTAAATAACATAACTATAACGTTTTCATTCATTTTGAACACTTTACAATTCAAATAAACACAGACATCGTTCATGAAATCTATTCTAACTCATCAAACGTGAAATGGAAATCGTCTGCCGTCCCAAATTTACAGCTTCATAATTCCTCGGAACGTGTAATTCCGGACTGCGGAATCCAAAACGGTTTACGCGTTCCGATTCGGACAGTCGGCTGTAGCCCGCCGAAAATTACGTCAGCTAAATCAAAAGACTATAGATTCTGTGTACACTGAACATGTGTATGGAGATAGTGAAACAAAACGCGTACAAACGATTCAAACCGATTCCAATTCAATTCGTATACAAAATGCATTATTTCATGGGTATCTAAAAAAGTATCTTCACGCCCGTATCCCCGAAGAGGTAGGCAGAGGTACAACAAGTGCACCCACGATTAGCCGAAGATACTTGGTCCCACAAATGTGATAGGTGGCAAGCCTATCGCCAACCAGGCACTTTCCAATCCCGGGCAACTTTGTGTTTGTCAGAAAACTGAAAAAACACTTTTTTATGTGCCCGACCTGGGAATCGAACCCAGGACCTCATGTGGTCAACGCCAACGCTGGACCACTAGACCACAGAGGCGATAATCTCTAAAACTTTTTTAATAACATAAGATAACAAACAAGCAAATGGGTCTCCTGATGGAAAGTGTCAACCATCGCCTATAGACAACAAAGATGTTAATGCAACGTTGTTATCTTGTGGCGAGGTCTTTTGCCACATGCATAAGTTTACCGGCTACCTTACTCTTCAATCCGGAACACGACAGTGACAAGCACTGACGCTATTACGACAGGATTAGGTAAGGCGGTGGTACCAGACCCGGGCGATACAATGCCGAACTCAACCGCCTAGTAGTCACGATGCTAGTGACTCGTATAGCCAATCGGTCGCTTTTTACGACCTGCCTGGCAAAACGACAGTTGGCCTATTCTTCAAAGGAGCCCGGGACCAACACGCAGAAAATGTTACACTTGAAATGTGTCTTTTTGTTTATTATATATTCGTTACCACAAATAATAAGAAATAAAAAATATATTCACGGCACAAATTACACTGCTACTGCTACTTAATTTGCTTGATATGGGTGTTAGTCAGCGATACTAATACATAGAAATACATATATAAATTTAGAATATATTTAATTTACTAAAATACTTGAAAAAATTTTGGAAAATCCGAAAGTGCACGCCTCTAACGCTCCTTTAATTTAAAAATAATTAAATGAATTGATAGTAATTTTCAATAAGAAACAATCCCGTGACATAACGAAGTTTTAAAAACATGATATACATGGGTGTTTCCAAACGGTTACGACTTGGGGGCCTTCAAGAAAAGAGCTTACTCATTCTTAAAAGGCCGGCAACGCAACTGCAAGACCTCTGGTATTGTGGATGTCCATGGGCGGCGGTGATCACTTACCATCAGGTGCACCTCCTGCTCGTTTGCCCCCTCTTCTATAAAAAAAAAATGATACCAATACATTAAGTATTTTGAGTGTAATCGTTACACATCCATGCACACGTCATCCGAAGGTCTACGAAAAAAATTTTTTAATGAGTTTTTAAATATCATACTTGACAAATTTTTTTCAAGTTATTATTGTGTGTAGTATCCATATCAGTTTTTTAATCGATTATGATATAGTAGTCTAAGATCCCACTATAGAACGACTTTCACCGAGCTGGTTAATGGATGAAAATTATTTTATATTCAATTAGCTGTTGCCCACGACTTCGTCCGCGCGGACTTCGTTTACTCCGCACAGCACCTCCCCCGTAGGTGTGAAGTGTAGGTGACGTGATAATATGTAGCCTATGTGTTGATCCGACCTATCTATACATATAATAAAACTGTAAGAGGTCGATTTCTGTACATTGAAGATATTTTAAAAATTTTTTTTGGAAGATACTCTTTAATCGATACTGAAGCGAAAAATGTAATTTTTTTAATTTTTGTCTGTCTGTCTGTCTGTCTGTCTGTCTGTATCAAGGCCGCGCATCACGCTGAATCTACTGAACGGATTCAAATTAAATTTAGCACAATTAGAGTTCATACTCCGAAGAAGGTTATAGGATATTTTTTATCCCAAAATTCAGTACGGTTCCCGTGGGATAGGGGATGAAAATAAAAACGTATATTTAGCTTTAATTCATTAACCTGTCATCCGAAATCCTTTAATATTTTTTTGTTCAAAAGTAACTACTATAAAGATTATCCCTTAAAAATTTCAAGGTCATGAGTTTTATAATTTAGAAGTTACAGACATCGCAAGTTTCAACGGTTTCGGATGGAATGTCCAGTTGAACGTGACACCCGGAATGTATACAAAACCTTTGAACGCACGGCTCATTATAAGTTAGCGTTATCATTTAATAGTATTTGTATATTGGACATAACCCGAGAGAATCAGTTCTAGAATGTATACTGTTTTAAAATGTTATAAATGCATTTTTACTAGCCTAAAAATGAATAAAATATGTGTAAAATGTAAACCTAAACATTTTATTTATTTATATAAGAATTATAATACATTTGAAAATAAAACAGGTCATTTTTCAGTTTCTTGCCAATATCTCAGAAAATATGCATCTAATCGACATTAAGTATACTAATAGAATTTGTTTTTTACAAAATTTTACGTAAGGATAGGCTATTGGGAAAATTCACTATTTTGTTTTTACATTGCATAACGTAAAAAAGGGTAAAAAAAAGTATCTAACCGCCCATACCCGGAATACGTAGAGCGTACCCACGATTAGCCATATATACCATCTCACACAATGTGATAGGTGGCTAGCCTATTGCCAACCGGGTCCTTTTCAATCCCGGGCAATGATGTTTTATCAGAAAAGTTAAAAACACGTTTTGTTTTGCCCGACCCGGGAATCGAACCCGGGACCTCATATGGTCAACGATGACACCGGATCACTTAACAACACGGTGAATATTTCAAAATTCTTTGAAAATGAATGAAATTTCTGCGAAGTGTAGATGTTGGAGTGCCTAAACTACTTAGTTTATCATTAAAGTCAGACTCCAAAATACTTTTTAAAAAATTGTTAAGTAGAATATACGAACATGTACTTATAACTTCAGGCCTGGATAAGATCACCATATTACAGAAAAAACTTTAGACATAGATAACTTCATGAAAACAAATTCAATAAAAAGTTACGTAACTTTCCTTTATTTGTAAGAAGAATCGAAAATCAAAAATGTGAGAGAAAAAAAACGTGGCTTTGTTGTTTTTTATTGAAGTATCATCACTCCCGGTTCCCTTGCGGGGTAGGCAGAGTAAACCGAACGTCTATTGACTTTCCGCTTCACCGCGTTTCACCGGTTTGTCCGTTGGTGATATAAATGGTAATCCTCATCGCCGCATATACCGACACGTTAACGATTATCGACTATTTTTAGCGATAACCGGGACCGACAGTTTTACGTGCTCATCTGAGGCACGGGAGTGGTAATACACCACTTCGCCAGTCTCCGAGTTGCTACTGAGATTTTAGATTTTCGAGAAAATCCTCGAAAATATCACAATAACACGTTTGCCCGATCCGGAGATCGAACCCGAGACCTCACGATCTGAGCCCAATAGGCTATCCCAAGACCACAAGGCAGAGTAGTTTGTTATTAATTAAAAAACCCTTGACTGTTTATCTTGCTAATTGAAAATTATACAAATTTACATTAAAAACGTCTTTTAGAGATTTAAAAATAATAATAAATTTAAGAAAAGTGCAACAAGATTTTTTACTGCAAATTGTTTTCAATGAAAAAAGATAAGCTTCTTAGTCAAAAGCTATTTTGTTTTTTATTAATAACAAACCACAAAGCCATGTGTTAATTATTTTATTTTTATACTTCCCGCTACAAAAAGTGCCTTAAATAAAAATGATTCAAAAAAATAAAACTGAATAAATAACTTTTCATCTTTCTAACTAGGTATATATTTTTAACTTCCCGCTACGTGTCTGGATAAGGATGTTACTGATTTTACCCCGATTTACGAAAATCGAGTGTTCACCAGATCTCCACGTTTTGAGGTCCTAGGAACCTTTTTCGACTACTTTCATGATGTGTGTGTGCGTATGCGTGTATGTGTGTGTGTGTGTGTGTGTGTGTGTGTATGTGTGTGTATTTGTATGTGTGTATGTAAACATCTCAAAACTTTGAACGAACCTTTTTCGACTACTTTCATGATGTGTGTGTGTGTATGTGTGTGTGTGTGTGTGTGTGTGTGTGTATGTGTGTGTATTTGTATGTGTGTATGTAAACATCTCAAAACTTTGAACGACTTGACCGATTGAAACGCGGTTAATAGGATTCGATTGGATTCCACTCAACTTAGACTTCCTGAAAATTTTAACCAATTCAAGGATATTTTGAGAAATTTTGAAAAAACCTCACATACGTTTTTGGCGAAACAGTATTTTTTTAATACAATTTCCAGATTAATGTACCGACAGAGTACAAAATTTAATCAGCTTTACATCTCAAAAAACTGCGACGAATGCATAAATTGCATCAAAATTTATTTATCCGTTCGGGAGTTTATATTCGCCGAAAAATTTTGCAAAAGTATTTTTTCGGCATAATTTCGAAATTTTTTAACTAATCATTAAATATTACAGAAGATTAAATCTTCTGCAATATTTTAGTACTAAAAAACTACATTGAATGCCGTTTCAAATATCAAAATCGAATCAAATTTTCAAAAGTTACAGCTTTTCAAACAATAAAATTACGGTGTTTACAGTAAACTTACTACATATTGTTTGAATAACTTTCAGGTTTATATACTGATTGATATAAAATATCGAATTAGACTTTTGATTTTTATATCAATCGGTCGGTATACAGTAAACTTATTACATATTGTTTAAATAACTTTCAGGTTTATATACCGATTGATATAAAAATCGAATTAGAGTTTCCCTCTAAAAAACTGCACCAAATACTGGAAATTGGATCAAAATTGTTTGATTTATTTGGGATTTGTCAATGAAAAAAATTTAAAAAAAAAAGTTTTTTTTTTTACATTTCTTTGAGATTTCTTAACCTATCGATTTTTTAGCTATTAAAACAATTTTGAGTTAAAAATTGCGTTGAATGCCATTCAAAAGATCACAATCGATCATCAATTTAAAAAAAATATGATGTATATTTTTCAACCATTAATTTCCTAAATATCATTTTTACAAACTGGATTTTTTGAACTCTTCGAACTCAATAATCTATACTTAGGTATGTTTTTGCTTCTTTTAGCTTAAAATACTTCAATGAAGCGGGAAGTTTCAGGGATGGCCAGCAGGGTCAACCTTATTACAGATTTTTATATTCACTACATAAAATTATTATAAATAACTACCTTTTGATTACTTTTTCTCTCATGTCGATATCTTATTAGAATATTTGATAATTTTAGGAATTATATAATTTTGATTGAAAAGTTTACCTTTTTACGTTGAATGCTAATTTTGCGACATAAAAACCAATATTGCAAATTTTCACAATAGCCTACCACTAAGTGAAATTTTATAGACCAAATACATTAATATACATGCTATCGATCGTTAAGGCGCACAGATTCTAGGCATCGCCATAATATGGTGGACATTCCACATACCCGGATAAAGCGGTTAGACTTAAGATTCTTCATTCGAACCGAAAGGACTGAAACATGCTTCCTAAATCTGTGCTCCCCGTCGAGTACAATTTGGGGATCTTCAAGAGAAGAGTGAACAGGTACCTTCTAGAGAAGCGCGTTTTATCTTAGGCCGCATCTTAGCTTACCATCAGGCGAGATCGTGGTCAAGCGCTTCCCTATAGATAATTAAAAAAACATGTTTATATTATATTTTACGAAATATTGGCAAAAAATTGCAAAAAGCCGTTTTTTAATTGTTTTAAACAAAATGTTCCTAACCTCCTACACGGTCAAGATATTATGCTTAATAATAATAACATTGCAATTATAACCTTTACTGCAAGCAAATACTATTTATTTCTCTCTGACTAATAGGTCTGTCGTCAAATTTAGCCTACTGCAAAGGAGTCAGACATTGTTATTTATCAGACATACGCCACAGATTTCAAACTAGCTTGAATAATCATCGTTGCCCATTAAGAACCTAGGTACAAGCCGATAATTTCACCTTCAATCTTTTTTATCCGGTGGAAGGATAGCCCCAGCCATGCTTATAAATGACAATACAGTTAAAGACTTTTGCTTCACGGTGTGTGATCTTTCTCCCAATAAAAAATAGGTTTTGTAAAAATGATCTTTAGTCAAATTTAGTCATATGGAATGAGTATATAAAGTCAGGCATATAAAACTTCAAGCATGACTGTAGAAAATAAAAGGCGAGGTGACTTCAGTTAAACACTACTTAAAGCCCTATAAGGCACAAGGGTCGTTATCAAAATGAACGTGTTTTCAAATCCACACTAAAAGAATCCTTTCTTAATATTTCTCCTTTGATAAAAGTGCTTCGCCGTCCAAAGTATTGCTGAATACGAGAAATACTGTGGTCAATTACTAATAATTACTCTGCAAGGATGGCCGAACGCGAACGAAGTCGCGGGTACAGCTAGTTAGTAATATTCATGCAAAATTTGAAGTAAATACATGCAGTACCTTTTGAGTTTACCCCGTACATACATACAGACAAACGGTTAAACAGACAAAAATTCTAAAAACTATATTTTTGGCTTCGATATCGATTGTAGATCACGCCCCAAGTATTCTTTTAAAAAAATATTCAATGTACTGTTTTGACTTTCCTACGATTTTATTATATGTATAGATTAAATATGGACGGTGGATGTTAAATAAATAATTGAACATAAAACAATGCTCTTGAAGCTAATTATTTTTTGTTTATATGCAATAGGTGTAAACACTAAGTTCTAACTATTGTGTTAGTGACATTTTCTATATTTTTTTTTGAGTATGGTATACCTACTCTTCCACTTCCATATTTAACGTATAACACGTGTAAGTCAAAATTGCATTATACAGTCTAAAAAATTAATAGCTTGTTATATTTTACAGGCGATTCTTCTAAAAAACGTTATTTTCTATTAATAATAATAATACATATTGATATTAATGATATTTCTATATATGTATGATACATAATGATATTTCTGCCACGTCTCGGTTTGAAATTGAGCCTTCACCAGGCATCTTAATCTTGTGTATTACAATTAAATAACACTTTATACTTTTGATTTATAATTAAAACAACATTTTAAGCTTTAGATAATATCGCAATTCACACAATTGCTTTTAATATAACCGTTAAAACTCTGTTAAAAAGTTTTAAGCACAAGACATCTACAAAATATATCTGTTTATAAATATAGCTGATATTTACAGCAATAACTAAACAAGGTGGGTTTATAAAAGGTAGGTACGGCACTAAATACAATTAACTGACTATCGCTATCAATGATAATTTCATAGAAAATAGTTTTAATATCGTGTGCTGCCATCCATGTGACAGGATGGAAAATTTACAGAGTACCTTATCCTTCAAATCACAGTGATTAACCTTAACGCTATTGGCAGGTGGTAGAAATAAGTAAGGCGGCCATACCAATTCATGACGAGACGTTTCAGACCTTCGTAGTCACGATGGTAGTGACCCTTATAAGCTATTATTCGTCTTTTATGAACTATCCACCGTCTTTTAGGACCACATTAAAATTTAGTAGAAAGCTTTGGCCCACCCATTCCAAGTTAAATAAAAGCGTGTAATAAATTAAACATGTGGCGGTACAAAATACGTTTATTTTTGATGAAAGTTAGAGGCTGGGTGAGGCGGCGGCGATGTTTGACAGTTGCATGTCCGAAGCCGCCGGGGATGTGTTTTGCATACAAATTGCCAAGCGCCGGCTGCATATTACACTCACTCTGTTGTACACTCAAAAACAAAAGGCAAATTAAATTACTAATAAATTGGATACTTCCCATGGTCGCCACTTTGGGAAACTGCATCTTAAAATATCACAAATAAACTCACTTGTACTTCTAGTTTGCTATTTTAATTAATTGATACATGCGACGGTTTTTGCTGATTACAGTATCATCAAAATATTCTTGACGATATTATTACCGAAATTAATTGTATTTGTAAAAAAACATCCTTTATTATATGGCAATTAGTGAAGCAGGAGGGTTTTATATAGTAATAATAAAAAATAAACTAAAGGTACGTGGTATTTCGTAAGTGAGTTTGTTTGTAATATTTTTCAGTTACTCATAAACTTTGGTCATTCTCGACATTCTCCTCGTGTTAGTGCCGGGCTTCTTTGGAGAATGGACCAACTGCCATTCTGCCAGGCATGTCGTAAATGGCGACCATTGGCTATGCAAGTCACTAACATCGTGGCTACTAGGTGGTAGACTTCTGCATTTTCCGCCCGGGTCTGTACCACCGCCTTAACTATTCCTGCCACAGCAGCGTCATTGCTTGTCGCTGTCGTTTTCGGTTTGGAGAGTAAGGTAGCCGATAAACTTATGCATGTGGCATTAGACCTCGCCACAAGATAGCAACACACCATTAACATCTTTGGTGTCTATAGGTGATGGTTGACTCTTTCCATCCGGAGACCCATCAAGCAGATGGGTCTGCTGATGCTATCTTAGAATATAACAAAAAATAAACATATGGCAATTTTACTAACACTATAAATACGGAAATTTGTCTGTCTATAATTGTTACGTTGCTGAAATACATAAACGATATTTGGTATACAGATGGTTTATACCAGACTGAACACATATGCCACGGGAATAATGCATATGACTGCGAAGAAATGCACTTCTGGAATTAGGATAAGATTGTATGTATATATTATACATACATACAATAACAACAAATTAATTTTAATAGCCTTACAAAAATCTAATATGTTTCATGAAATATGTCACAAAATCTTATTATTTATAATAATTCGCATATATAGCCAGTTAAGGTATTTATTATAAAATTAATTCAAAGCATCAGATCACCTATTTACCTTTTGCAGATTGAATTAATTAGCTCTTTTGATATAACACACAAACGCAAACCTATGCTTAAATATAATGATGTATTGTAGTAAGTTTTCGTAATAATTAGATAAATATTTTTGGACTATAAAAAGTTAAATATATCACATAAAACAATGAAAGAAATTGTGCTCAATACTAAGATGACTGACTCTTTCCATCAGGAGACCCATCTGCTTGTTTGCTATCTTATGATATAAAATAAAATTAGTTTGACACCGTAATATCCTATAATAAGTCTTGAGAATAGTAAATTATCATACCATATTTGGTGTCTATTTGTCAATCAAATTCTAAGGAAATTAAGATTAAAAGTGAAATCACTTTTTTGATGACTGTACAATGTACATGTATGATATATTCGACACATTTTTATTAAAATGTTTACTATAGTGTATGGAAAAATTAAATTTAATCGATACACGCTACACAGGCAAAAATTCAAATTTTATTATGATTACCTATTTCTTTTCACGAAACTGAGTAAAATATAATGGTCTTAGTAATAAATCTAAGTATATGTAGGAAATGGGTCAGATATGATAAATAAAATGCGGATGTGGTAATATAACAACTCTTTATATTTAGATCAGAATAACATTAGATCACTATTAAAGCTTTCCATCACTAATGACTAGTTCTGGTTTAACAATTCCAAGTAACTTAATTATTCCCTATTACAAATAAGTCATAATTTAAGCAATAGATAGTCAATTATAAATTGTACTGCGACTAATTTATAGTTGACAATAATAATTAACTTGTTTGCACAAATTAATTATCCGAGAGTCAAGGATAAGCTACTAGCAAGATACAACAAGTGTACCGAGCCACGCCAGAGCCTAGACTGCCTTATCGGCGGGCGCTCAGAGCCTTTTATACAGGTAGCAAAACAAGTTGAGTGGTAGGGATATCGAACGATGCGCTTGCCGGCCCGGGCCGTGCATTTGTTGTTTCCACTTTACAATATTCTTGCATTTGACGACGCGGACGCCGACACGGCCATACTGACATGCACACGTCCTCGTGTGCGCATCTTTATACATCTGAGGACAAGGAACGCCTCGTTCATCCTGACATATCTTTTAGAAAACTAAACGTAATCTTATTTTTTTTTTTTACAACTCTATAATTAGCGTGACCTTTAGCGAAATGGTACAATAGTGTGCTGGTCCGGCAACCCCTTCAGCAACTATAACTATTAAACTCTCGTCAGTTTTGAAACCGGAGACTGCATTCTACTAAGCTAGGAATCTCTCTCGTCAATTAAAAAAAACCAGAGACTGGATTGTACTAAGCTCCCTCTCATCAGTTAAAAACCGGAGACTGGAGTGTATTAAGCTCCCTCTCATCAGTTAATAACCGGAGACTGGAGTGCACTAAGCTCCCTCTCATCAGTTAGAACCGGAGACTGGAGTTTACTAAGCTCCCTCTCATCAGTTCAAAACCGGAGACTGGAGTGTGCCGTCATCTTCCTACATTTTTTGTCAATCCTGCATCTTTTGTCAATCCTAAATTTTTTTGTTAAATTACTTCTTTTACTTTTTTTTACATTGATTTCTTCTCATAGTTTTATAAGACTCCCATTTCCTTTAATTATTATTATTTTTTTTTGTTTTGCTTTATATCGTATTTTTTTTTGCTGATGATGCAGCCTCATGAACAGTGGCATTAGTTATTACAAGATTAGAGAATCTCCTTCGCAGGTATTTCGAAGATATTAAAAACTCTTGACTGTTATAACTATTTACAATATACACTGCATTTCTATCAATATTGTTTGGACCAGTTTTATGAACAAGATCATTATCATGAGTATACGCCGTCACGTCATCCTTGTTATAATTTTCATATAGGTAAAGGAAGAAACCCTACAGGAATATGGGAAACTTTGCAGAGGCTATCGTGGGCGCACTTGTTTTCTAAAATTGCAGTAACTTTTAAGGAGCCCTTATATTTTGAGACAAGTTTCGTTTAGTGTCGTTCTACATTCCTAACAAAGTCACCTACACTAAAAGGTTTAATCTTTCATTACCTCTACTCAACCATAAAATGTCCGATTGGGCTGATTTTTTGATTCTATTTGATACACTGGATCTTCAAAGCTTGTCGATACTTTTGCGAGTTTTTGTTAGTTGCCGAATGTCAAACCTAATTTTTCTGAGCGCGTGTTAAATATTACCTAACCGCTTTTGCCATGATTTGTCAGAGAATTATACTCCGCTATCATTATTCAACCCTACAATATTCGCATCACCTCGCTTTGAGAACACTCTCCTGACAACCCCAGCCAATATTGGAATTCTTGGCGTTGACATATCGAACAACGTTCAAATCCGCGATCACTTGGAAGAAAAGGCCAAACTAGCCTCAAAAAAGCTCGGTGCGCTCAGTAGAGCGAGACAGCAATTCCTGCCTTCTCATCGCTTGCAACCCTACAAAGCGCAAATTCGCCCGCACATGGAGCACTGCTCTCATCTCTGGGCGGGAGCTCCGCAGTATCAGCCTCCTCCACTTGATCGCACTCAGCGTAGAGCGGTTCGAATCGTTGACGACCAAGCAATCTCCAATCGGCTTGACTCCCCGGCTCCACGCAGAGATGTAAGTTCGCTTAGCATCCCCCACCGCATTTATCATGGAGAGCGCTCCGACGAACTGTTTGGACTGATCCCTGCTGTCGAATTTCATCATCGGACATCGCGGCAAAACTCAAAGTTTCATCCTCATCACCTCCATGTCCGGAAATCCACAACTGTGCGATTCTCTAGGCACTTCTTACCACGCACCACTCCTCCGTGGAATCAATTACCGGCGGGGGCGCTTCCGAACGGACACGACTCAGGCACCTCCAAGAAAAGAGCATACTCCCTCCCAAAAAGCCGGCAACGCAGCTGCAAGACCTCCGGGGATGTGGCTGTCCATGGGCGGCGGTAATCACTTACGATCAGGTGAGCCCCTTGCTTGTTTGCCCCTTTTTTCTATAAAAAAATAAATTAATTAATTAAACACGTTCGGACTGACGTTAGCTCTTTATGTGCCTGTCGCAAGAAGATGTAAATCTGTATTGTTTTTTTCTTTAATATTAATTTGAGTCCAGTTGGTAATAAACTTTAAGATTGCTTATTAACGATCATCAAAGGGTCAACTAATTCGATTTCAGCTCGACGAATTTAAGCCCGACGGATTTAATTCAATTGGTTGTCAATTGTTTTTTTAAAAATATCTACCAAGCGCTCTCTATCTTTACCTACAAAGTCAGTATTTACCATACTCTCGCTAGCAGATTTTGAAACTGAGCAGGATTGTGTTTAAGTATTGCTAAGCATTAACCTGTTTTCGCTTAGTTCCTATTCTACATTGGTCCAAAATTTTGCGGCCTAACGAAACATTAAGACTTATCAGGTCAAACGTGAAACTACCTCCAAATTTAAATTTTGCCTTGTGGTTAAGCATTTGATTTGTTCAGTGGAAACTACATCAAAACAAGCGACTATTTAGAGATTCTTGTTCATAAAACCGTTCTCTTACAAAGGAATCACAACAGATTTGTTTGATATGGCTACATTCTAAACCAGACTCAAATATAAAAGATAATTAAATTCTACTTAGTGTAATACACCATGTAACGCTCTGGAACAGATGTTGACTGGTTTTCTGTTTTTCGGAACTCGAAGTGGCAACTTCTTTCTTCTTGTAGCTCATCGGAAAAATGGAAGCTTTGTGGCTGGGCCGGGGTCACAACATACATAGCAGACCACTGGTGGTCGGCCACTGGACACGTCACCAGAGATAGTGGTAGATGACCTGCTTTCGCTGCAAGCAAAAATTATTTGAGATAAGTTTCTGTTTATCACGGCAATAGTTGTTACGATGTTCGATTCTATCACAAAATTGTAACTTCCTCGAAATACAGTGGTGCTCTTAAATCGGTTCATATTTAAGTCTAAAAGGAAGAGATCTTCAAGTCCTAATATAGCTTGGCAAGACAGCAGCTTGTGAAGTAGGTGACGGCACGACTCTTAAGTGAGTGAGTAGCTACAATGATCAGATCAACCCCGTCTAATTTTTTCTTTTCTATATTTATTTTACTTGAGGTACACCAGCTAGTAAGTTACACGACAAAAATCCTACGAGTCAGATGAAGGGTCTTTGGAACGACAGAAGCATCTCATTAAAAACAAAGCAGAGGCTGGTTTGTACGCTGGTGTTCTCCATATTCACGTACGGCGCAGAGTCATAGACACTAAGAGCTGCAGACAGACGTCGCATTGATGCGTTTGAAATGTGGTGCTGGAAAAAATGTTACGTATCCCTTGGACAACACACAGGACCAACGCCTTCATACTAAAACAACTTGGAGTAAAGACCAGACTGTCTGCTACGTGCCTTCAAAGAATTCTACAATACTTCGGCCACATTTCTATAAAGCAAGGAGAAGGACACCAGTCAGTCATATCGGAGTCTACCTCATCAGAATCAAAGTATATCAACTTAATGGGAGTAGATGCATTTACAGAACGTGGATTAATATTTTCTGCTATTTTTCAAAGAATAGTTTCCATACCGCAAGTGAAAAGAGACATTTACTGCTCTACATAATTAACCGAAATAGTTTGATGCTGAAGTGGGAGTGAATCCGATCCCAATTCTGATGTAGGAAATGGGTCAGATATGATAAATAAAATGCGGATGTGGTAATATAACAACTCTTTATATTTAGATCAGAATAACATTAGATCACTATTAAAGCTTTCCATCACTAATGACTAGTTCTGGTTTAACAATTCCAAGTAACTTAATTATTCCCTATTACAAATAAGTCATAATTTAAGCAATAGATAGTCAATTATAAATTGTACTGCTTCTAATTTATAGTTGACAATAATAATTAACTTGTTTGCACAAATTAATTATCCGAGAGTCAAGGATAAGCTACTAGCAAGATACAACAAGTGTACCGAGCCACGCCAGAGCCTAGACTGCCTTATCGGCGGGCGCTCAGAGCCTTTTATACAGGTAGCAAAACAAGTTGAGTGGTAGGGATATCGAACGATGCGCTTGCCGGCCCGGGCCGTGCATTTGTTGTTTCCACTTTACAATATTCTTGCATTTGACGACGCGGACGCCGACATATACTTGTAGATTAGCTATCCTATACTACGACGAAACAATACCTGATGATTAACGAGACAGAATGAGCGTCGAATTGAGCATTGGATCAAACATGTCTATTAATAACGCCGTACTACAGCTTCCATATACATAATATATGTAGAGCCACCCTTTTTCACGTCATTTCGATCACCTGCAAAAGGTATCGAAAATAGCTTTTAAACCGAGACACGGGTAACAATAATGCATCCGGGACTTGTAGTTGCAGGTGATTCATCAATCGGTATTAGCTTTTACGGTATCGCTACCTCAGTGAAACAAATTATTATCGTATTAAAAAAATAAATCTTTATGTGTTTTTGTATTCCTTCATCCTTAAATGGCTGGACGGATTTAGATGAAATCTTAAATACAGAAAGTCTAAAATGTCTTTGCATGTCGACATAACATTTATTATTTTTAATCCCGGGATTATTTGTTGTTCCTTTAGAAATTACAAAAAAAAATTAAACACACAGTGCGCAGTGGGTTGCAGTTAGAAAATTATATAATTATTTGTAATCATAAAAGTTTAAACAATTAAATTTTACCTTTAATATACTTTTATGTTGTTACTCATTTTCTGTCTCATCAAATACGACGTAACATTCTGAGAATGAACGAGACAGAATAAACGTCGAATTACACACCCGATTAAACTTTTATTAATAAAAAGTAAAAAAAAAATAGTTTTAAATCGAATGATCAACTTACGAAATTAATAAAACATTACAAGCTACCTTAAATATGCATTTAGTTTCAATTTTTAAAATTACACAATATCTGCAGCATTCTGAAGATGCCATAAAACCTAATTCGGCAAGATTATATAAAAATGAAAAAAATAAGAGTAGCAGCATTGATATAAAAAACCCAAGATACACAATCAGTGTGTCAAAAACGTCCTCCAAAAATGAGTGCACAATTTTAAATTGTGCACTCATTTCAAATAGAATCGCGTCGGCCGCGTCACTGTCAAATTTATTTATTTTGGTACATTGCTTTGTAAAAACAACTATAAGTCTTGCAATTAAGGTTGGATATGCAAAGACATATGTTTTTGCCATATCTACAACTACTTAAAAGAAATTAGGGACACTTTTGAGTGTCAGTTTTGTTCGGGACTGTGCATCTTGGGTTTTTTATATCAATGAGTAGCAGTGCAAGTTTATTTGTAAACAATTAATACATTAAGTATGAATAAATTATATTAATAAAAAACGAACTACGCCCACAGCTCTCTAGTACTATAAGTTTTTGTTGATTTTAGTGACCAATATATTTATTCGGTACAAAATGAATTTTATATCCTATTTCTGGTCAGAATTTATCGGTGGGTTAATTTCATCAAAATCGACACACTATTTTCTGGCAGTTAAATTACACTTGCGAACAAACATGCAAACGGTCATATTTATAATGTTAGAGGGAATTTGTAATGGGATAACTGCAATAAATACACCGTTTTTATGTTGGTGGCTTATATAAATTTAACATAAAAAGTTGTTACCTTGACTTCGTTCACGTGACCCAAAAACATTACTTTCGTTTAGTTAGTCGAGTAAAAAGTACCTTATGTTACCCTAAAGTAATGTAGCATTCTATGAATGAAAGAATTATTATAATCAAATAAGCAGTTTTTGAGTTTATTCATCACAAATCACAATCAAGTTTTGCTTCTCCGTAATATACTGTTAGTCGCGACTTCGTTTGCGTAACTCAGAATCATTACTTCCTTTTGCTGAGATGGGTAAAAAAGTAGCCAGTGTCACTCCTGAATAATGTAGTTTTCTAATAATAAAACACTTTTCGTGATTGGTCCATCAGTGTGAGCTTATTCGCTACAAGCAATATTTTCTCTTTATAATATTAGTATATAAATTGTTGATGAATTTTTTAAACAAGTGTATTCAAATTTTATCAATTACTTAAAGTAATCTACGTGAAACAGTTTCTTGCCTCAATCGCATTGCGACGTATCCGTCTATACATAATTATGAATGATAGCAGAGGCACTTTATCTCTATGTGGGTCCAATTCAAGCTGGAGGTAGGAGATATCTCCCACAGGACGTTTTGCATACAGATTGCTGACCGCCACGCATTCACCAGATACATTGGCGTACGTGTTTTGCAAGCCATATGATGGGAGCCCTGTTTTTGCATACCGTGATGTGTTCGAGGCAGTTGCTTAGATACTGTACTTATTTACTTTGAGTTGTTATTATGGTAATAGACACATTTTGGGAATAATGTTAAAATCTCTTTAATTTACCCATCTTTAAAATCAGTCATAATAAATATTTAAGTATATTTATTATAAGTATAATAATAAATCGATTGTGTATAAATATATATGCTACATAATTTGTTAATATATAAAACACAAAAATATGTAAGTTAACAAGATTAAATATATTTGTTCTCCTCTTCGTTGCAGTACACATATAGTGATTCAATTTAAATACTGAAAAAAAGGCCCAATATTAACTGTAGATAAGCAGTTACGTAATGAACATGGATATGTTGACTGTATTAGTAAGAATCAGATATCCGATACTACTGCTATTTTTTAATATAGAAAAGACCCATTAAAACATTGTCCTATTTGGAAATAGAACCTGGAACCTTATGGTTAGAGCTAAGGTTAATCACAAGAGTAACGAGGCAATCAGCCTAAACCTAAGTTTCCTAAGATTTATGAAATACAACAATATTCTATAAAATTGTAGACAACGTTCTAAACCTACTACGAAATTTCGGAGCGAGATCTACAGACAATTTGTAATCAATGAGTGTATGTATACGTTGTGGGATACATAAAGCCAAACGTTGAAGCATTCTGCATTTAAATTCAACTGTAGAAACATGTTAACAGTTTGATGGGAAAATTTGTAGATCTACGCAAAACGTAGCCTATGCAAAGTGTAATAACTTTATACAAGTTACGCAATGAGCTATGTACGCTACGCCGCTACAGCATCGCAGCAAATAGAAACGGATATATATATAATTTTTTAACGCAGTGAAACTGCACTGCGACTTCCCATGTCCTATGTCACCGGAACCCTACATCTGATCTTCATCAAATTAAAATGGGACCACACCCTCTCAAACACAAGAATTTTAAAATCGGTTCACAAATGACCGAGTTCTGAAGTAGCAAACAAAAAAAAACATACAGCTGACACCTTCACCTTTTGGAAAGCCGGTTAAACATTTATTGTATGTACTTTACACAGTTTCGTAACTATCACGACAAACATGCAACAATAATAATAACAAAATTTGCAACTAATTCTTCAAACTATTTTAATGTTATTAATAAATTTATTTCAACTGAATGGTAATGTTCTGCAACGTCTGGCTGCGGTTTTGGTACGACCACCTTAACTATTCCTACCGCAATAGCGTCAATACTTCTCATTGTCGTGTTCCAGTATGGACGGTAAGGTAAACGGTAAACTGATGCATTCGTTGCTACCCGTGTGGTGAGATGCACCACAGGATAGCAACGAACCATTAACATATTTAGTTTCATAGGTGACGTTTGTGTTTTTCCATCAGAAGAGCCATCAGCTTGTTTGCTACTTTATTATATAAAAAAGTGTGTAGATTAGCGCTCATTATATCGCTTCTACGGCGTAGCAATCCAAGATGACGGACAAAACAGAAAAAGATTACGAAAGTTGTTTAATAATAAGAACATTGGTTACGATGTGTAGCATAATGTAGCATATCGCAGTTGAAATCTACGAAACACTTTCAGTTTGATACAAAATCTCGTAGCTCTACGCAAAATGTACCCTACGAAATTCAGCACGTCATTCTACGTATCGCATAATAACTTTATACAAGTTACGTAGCGAGATGAGCTACGTGCGCTACGATATCGTAGCAAATATATTCGTTGATGGATATCTAAAATGTGTTCTATGTATTTTTGACAAAACCTGTCACAGTACAATGTTATGTATAAAATGTATATTGTATAAATACACTATTTAAAATAGAGGTAATGATGAACATAGATATATCTATTTCTGGGTTTTGGTGTTTATTAAATATATTTGAGTATTTATATTTGTATAATATTATGTATTAGTATCGTCGACTAATCGACTATGTCTGCTCGACAAGTTGAAAATGCTCTAAAATAGAGATACCGCTCTTAAAATTATGTGCTATAGCTCATTGGATCCGGAATGACGCCTAAAAATGTGCTAAAAGCGTGTATTAGCACATAAAAATTGCAAAAGTTATAAACAAAGATGAAAAAAATGGCATTTCGTTTTTTGCCAATATTTCATAAACTATTAATATTTAATTTTTTAATTATTCGGAAAGAAGACGAAATTTCCTAGAAAGAACTCTAAGATCTCGGAACTCTATCTCCATTATTTACAATATTAATTTAACGCTGAAAATGGGTCGTCGCACGACATTTTTAGGTTGCACGCACGGCCTCAAAAGCGAGTACGACACATAAATTAATTTATTTAAGGTATTGAATATTCTTAATATCATAATAATATCACGCCATAAAAGTTAAAAAATATTCATACTTTTCTTATAATAATTATTGTACTTAACTACATTACGTGGATTTTTCAGTTTTTGTTCAAGTGCATTAATTATTTTAAGCAAGGTATGAATATTTTTAAGCTATTGCATAACTTCTATCGCGGGCCTTGAGCGTGGAGACCGAATCCAGAAATTCCGCAACGAAAAAAACCTAACACCCCCCACTCCGACCGGCACAGCGGTGATACTTTTTAGTTTTTCCATCTATCGATAAATACCAGAACTTTTAATGACTTTTTGAAATATCACGCTTGTCCCTTTAGTTCAGCAACCCGCCTTTACATGGCATTGGTTGTATTGGAAAACTACCGTAATCAGCTGTTTGTGAGAAAGTATATAGGTGTATAGGTATTTATCATCTCGTACAACAGTGAATATCTGTACTCGTATAATTTGTGTACAAAGTGTTTTAAATATGAATAAACAAAGTGCATTTATTAAATATTCCTGCAGAACCGACATGTATTGAAAGATAATATGACCGACATGTATTGAAAAATAAGTATATAATAAAAATATTTTGAACAGTATTAACATCTCATTTATTTAATAAAAGAAAAAAAATTGTTTTTTTATCGGTCACCACGCTCAAAGTGTAACTTGAATTAATATCAAAGAAAAAAAACAAAGAAAAAAATACTGCATAAATAAAATAAATATATAATTGTAATTGCATAAGTTGATAAAAAATGCTATGCAATAGCTTTACCGCGGCAGTCTCCGAGTGCCACATGTCTTTTTTTAACTTTTATGGCGTGATATCGTTAAATATGTATATAAGAAAGGTTCTACGAAGCGAAAAATTTTTACGACAATTTTTAAACATTTTTTTAAAATTTACAATTAAGACGAAAGTAGGAGAAAATTTTGTTATTTAACAACCGTTTAACTTGTTGAAAAATTAATTTTAAGTAAAATTTCCAACGGAAATAAATTATTTATAGCGTTCAGAATAAGTACATCATTATTTTTTCAAATTTAAAATAGAATATTCAATACCTTAAATAAATTAATTTATGTGTCGTACTCGCTTTTGAGGCCGTGCGCGCAACCTAAAAATGTCGTTGCGGAGACTTATTTACAGCATTAAATTAAAATTATAAATAATGGAGACAGAGTACCGGGATCTAAGAGTTTTCTCCTGAATATTTCCTCCTCTTGCCGAATCTTTTTTTGTAATGTCTTAAATATTAATAGTTTATGAAATATTGGCAAAAATTAAATGCCATTTTTTTCATCTTTAATTGTTTATAACTTTTGCAATTTTTTATGTGCTAATCATTGATATAAAACACCCAAGATACGCAATCAATGTCTCAAAAATTCTATATAAGTGAGCGCACAATTTTGAGTGTCAGTTTTGTTCGGGACTGTGCATCTTGGGTTTTTTATATCAATGGTGCTAATACACGCTTTTAGCACATTTTTCTAGGCGTCATTCCGGATGAGCTATGGCACATAATTTTAAGAGCATTATCTCTATTTTAGACCATTTTCAACTTGTCGAGCAGACTACGTATCCTAAGCAAATAATTTAATAATAAATAATTTATTTTGGGGTTAGATCAATTTGTGTATTATTGCCCATTCATATAACATAATATTGATATTCCTTTCAGATTAGTGGTTATTTTGTTCATCCAAGAGTGATATTATTGAGTATGAACAACACAGTATGAGGCCAGTTACAATCAGGCAATATTATCCGTGGTATGATTGATTATAATACACGCATATGGCTCTCCTAGTGGGAAGAGTCAAACATCGCCTATAGACACCAAAGATGTTAATGGTGCGTTGCTATCTTGTGGCGAGGTCTAATGCCACATGCATAAGTTTACCGGTTATCTTGCCCTCCAAACCGGAACACGACAGAGACAAACATTGATGCTATTGCGACAGGAATAGGTAAGGCGTTGGTACCAGACCCGGGCGAGACAATGCAGAACTCTACCACCTAGTAGCCACGATGTTAGTGACTCGCATAGCCAATCGGTCGCCCGTTACGACATGCCTGGCAGAACGGCAGTTGGTCTATTCTTCGAAGGAGCCTGGGAACAACACACGGAGAAGTTCTGCATTGTCTCGCCCGGATCTAGTACCGCCGCTTTACTTATTCTGCCACAATAGCATCAGTGCTTGTCACTGTCGTGTTCTGATTTGAAGGATAAGGTAGCCGATAAACTAATGCAAGTGGTATTAAGATCCCGTCATAAGAATAGCAACACTTCATTAACATTTTTCGTGTTTACAGGCGATGATTTTCTCTATCCATCAGGAGAACTATCTGTTTATTTGCTATCTTATGACATAAAAACAACTTTGGTACACTTTTCTTTCTGATATTATAGGGTCTTAAAATGTGAAACATTAATTCATTAAAATATTTAAAATACTGTTACACCCGTTGATATTTTATATCAATGGTTACACCCATATCGCAGAATATATAGGTAGAGGTGCAACAAGACGATATTTAGTATCATGACGTAAGATGGTGGCCAACATATAAATCGGGTACAACTTCCTTCACCGGCAAGTATCACTATCCAGAAAACTAAAAATATATTAAGAAGGAATTGCTTGACCCGGGATTTGAACCCAGGACTCCATGCATCTATACCGAAGCTGGTACAGTTTGCTAATAATGTAAGGCAAATAAGAATAGAAATAAGCGATTGTAAGTATAGATTTAATTTAAATAAAAAAAAGTAACAGCTATTAGTTATTGACTTATTACATCATAAAATCTTTATGTACACACGTATACACAGTACATGTGTGGGTATTATACGTCTTCATATATGAATAGCCGTTTAGAGTAAGTGCGTGCCTAAATAATATACATGCATAATGTATATTATTTAGGCACGCACTTACCCTAAACGGCTTGATCGATTTAAGATTGAAAGGTGTCATTACATTAAGCCTTAAGAGTAACATTGGCTATATAATTTTTACCCGACTGCGCTAGAAGGAGCGATATCAGTTCTGGTTACAGTACAGGTTACAGAATCGGTTAATGGGTTAACGCGGGTTGAAATATCTAACGTTAAATCTATGCCATCACATGTGTAAACGTGTGTAAAAACACTGTGGAGTAAATAACTAGTTACATTTTAAGTAAAAAAAAATTGGAAGCATGACGAATAAACACATTTACAATAATTAAAAAAAAAATAAGGTAAAGGTATAATAACCGACTTCACGTTTCCTGTATCGCTAAAACAACTTATTACTAGACCTCGCCACAAGATAGCAACGCAACATTAACAACTTTAAAGACACCCAAGGCGATGGCTGACACTTTCAATCAGGAAACCCATCTGCTTTTTTACTATCTTATATAAAAAAACCTGCATCAGATCTGCGTCGAATTTAAATGTGCCTCACGGTGAAGGTAAAACAAAATTAACAGCGGCAACCATTTGATGACCATTTAGTTGCGAGCTCTTGGTGCTCTGTGGAAAAGCTAAGCTGCTTGAAACCCGCAACGAAATTAATCAGAAGCATTCACATGTACCATACAGGAAGAAAACGGTTATACTTTCTGTATGGTACACGTTTATAACCCAATATAACCAAAACAAAAATTCAAAATCGGTTCATAAATAACGGAGTTCTGATATAACCACACAAAAAAATACAACAGAATTGGAAACCTTCTCCTTTTTTGTAAGTCAGTTGAAAAAGTGATATACATTTCTTAACTAATATTTTTGTTTGTTTGCTTGTTTGTTTCGATATAACCCTAAAACTATTTGATCGATTTCAATTCTTACACCTTTAGAAAGCTGCATTGTTTAGGAGTGACATAGGCTACTTTATAACTGACTAGGCAAAAGAAAATAATGATTTTGTGTCACGCAAACGAAATAGCGAGTAACAACTAGTTTTTAAATTAAAATCCATATTATTATATGCAATGAAATCCATTCGGAACTCGTGTTATTGCGTTATATTATTCATAAAAATACATCAGTTTCAAACGTTCATTGAAATGTTATATGTAAGTTATAACTTATTGGTAATGTTGTAGACTCATCTCGAGTTCTACCGCGGCACGTTCACTTACTGACAGTTTATCACCACTTGGAAAACTTTTAGCGTCGATTCGCTTAGTGCCGAAATTAAATTGCACCAATTATGGAAGAGGATTTAACTTCGCCACTTATCTTGGCATTTCTCTATGACGTTTATAGCTAATTAAGTTCATTACTAATTTGGCGGAAAGTTATAACTTGAATAATTCTACACATTTAAGGCGAGATTTAAAAAAATTGTGTCTACATTATTAACATTAAATTATAAATATCACTTAACAAATTACACGAATGAATCTAATCTTAAAGTAAGCCAATTTATTTGCTTACTAGCTGTTGCCCACGACTTCGTTCGCGCGGATTTCGTTTCCTCCGCACAGCTGCTCCCCCGTAGGTGATAGCGTGATAATATGTAGCCTATATGTTGACCCGATGTATCAGTAATATTTTTGCAAAATTTGAAGTAAATCCATGCAGTACTTTTTGAGTTTACCCCGGACATACATACAGACAAACAGAAAAACAGACAAACAGACAAAAATTCTAAAAACTATATTTTTGGCTTTGATATCGATTGTAGATCACGCCCCAAGTATTCCTTTAAAAAATACTTAATGTACAGTTTTGACTTTCCTACGATTTTATTATGTGTATATATACATAATATTTATGATAGACTACGATAATAATGCATAAAAATACATGATTTTACAGTCAAAGTCACTATCCACTGGATCGACTTGAAATTTTTTATGTCAGGCAAAGTCGACGGGAAAAACACCGTAAATGAGACCAATAAGATGATCCGATAAAATTTACTTTGAAATTTATTCAATATAGTAGAAGCCGTACACAACTGAAATCATCAGATTGAGAACCATAAACAGATTACCACTTTATGATGGAGTAACGATCCCCAGCACTGAGGAATCAATGAAGAAGCTAAGTCTTAGTTAGTAGGTAAATAAATACCATAGAGTATCATAACGCCTATGCCCTTACGTGTTGGTCCCGGTCCCGTGTTGGTCCTGGGCTCCTTTGAAGAATAGGCCAACTGCCATTCTGCTAGGCAGGTCGTAAAAGGCGACCGATTGGCTATATGGGTCACTACCATCGTGGGTACTACGTGGTAGAGTTCTGCATTGTCTCACCCGGGTCTGGTACCACCGCCTTACCTATTCCTTACACAATAAAGCCGTACACAACTGAAAATTATCACATTGAGAGCCATAATCATAAAAAGATTAACACTTCATAATGGAGTAATGATCCCCAGCACTGAGGAATCAATGAAGAAGCTAACTGTAGCGGCTCAAACAATCACAAACGCTACAAGAAAAAATAATAAAAAATGGACAAAAATCAATAACAAATGGAAAAAATGAAATTCAAAAATAAAATCCTGAATCGCGATATCACAATTATTTATCTTGTAACACTATATACAAGTTTCAATGATTATCAAACGGACTTCGGTCCCCAGGTAGTACACCTTGCCTGGCTCGGAAGATCTTCCTTTCCCCCTTACTTGTCCTTGTGTGACGTCATCAACCTCCACAGTTATGACGTCACCTGACAAGAAACTGGCCCGTTGGTTCCATCACTATGACCCTTCAGCGGTACGGACCAGCGGCGCCACACTAATCTTTAGTTAGTAGGTAAAAACCATAGCGTATCATCATATACGCTACGTATAAGCAGAGTGGATCGAACGTGTATATTTTCTGATTCCCCACGATTCATTGGTTTGTCAGTTTGTGAGATGGATTATGATCTTTACCGACGCATTTTAACGACTTGAATAAATACAACTTATTTCTAGAATTACCGGGACCAAGAGCTTTACGTACTCATTCGAGGTACATCCACATGTTGATAACCTACTACCACAGAATATTGGAGACTAACAATAGTCAATCTACATACAAGTAATATTCGAGCAACGCACACATCTCACGACGCAATATCTCGGAATGTTTCGGGACAGTTTGTTCCGTACCAGGCCGAGATATCGCATCCGTGAGAGGTGTCTATGTGTGCTATATTCGAATATTACTTGTATTGACTTCTGTTAGTCTCCAATATTCTGTGCCACTACTTACTACCAAACTCAAGAACAAGCTACTCCTGAGATTTGGATTTTGCAAGAAAAACCTTGAAAAAACTACGAGGTAAATAGTTAAATAATAGATTTAACTAATATAAAAACTTCCCTAGAAAGGAATAGTAATTCAAAACACAAAAACAAATGTATATAAACCGCCCCATTGAAAAGTTGAATAATAAAACCTCGCTACTTTTCCCATTCCACTGAATTGATATTTCAATTTGTTACTCTGGTTGGCACTGAATCCAATTTCCTATGAAGTTAAATTAACGATGGCGAGTTGGTATTGACCTTTGCGAAAAGTTATGCCGCGGTAAAGTCAATTATTCGCCCGTTTCTAGAAAAAATATTGAACAGAAGGGAAATCGCCAGCGGGCCTATTAAGGGAGAATATAAGAAATACAATTACTAAGTTTGTATATATATTATTAAAGTTGGAAATATTTGCTGTGATTAAGAGCCTGCTGCGAGATGAAATGTTTTTTAAACCACACAAAAACAACGGGATAACCGGGATTACAAGCACTACGATAAATAATTTGGACCTAGATATCAACAAACAATGGCGGAACTTTATTTGGTGTATCAAATAGATCGTTTTTTGTTTAATAACCAATTTTAAACAAAAAACTTGTATTTTTTTAATAATATCGCACATAACTATTATGATTAAGGTTTGCTAAACTATATTATATATAATTTTTTTTATTTATATTTAAAATGGAATCACGACCGAAGAAAATGAAACAGAACTCTTTCAATCTAGAATCAAATAGACTAGTCACTAAATAGATAGTCACGATAGTATTTGTTGGTTGTTAGTGTTGATAACTGATAAAATATAAAAAAATCAGCCTTGGTCCAGCGGCTTAGGCTGTATGTTGATATATCAGTCAAGTAATATCCATTTATATATACAGATAATTATTTCTACTATCGAGATGTTGATGATATACTGTTTCGTTACTTTTTTTTAACGATAGGTAAGTAATATATACTATTTTGAAAAACTGGTTTACTTTGATTTGATTTGGATTGCTCATGCACTCTTTAATTTGCCTTTAAGATAACTTGCATAGTTCGAAGAGTAATCACTAAATAGTAATATTTAATAGATAGATTGATTCTTGAGGAAGGTTTTATTCCCACTTTCCGATATTCCCGATATACACTAGTTATATATATATATATATATATATATATATATATATATATATATATATATATATATATATATGTGTGTGTGTGTGTGTGTGTGTGTGTGTGTATATGTGTTTAAGTAGTAGAAAGTCTGTCAAAATGTTTTTGTTTTATTTTAATCAATTGACAACCTCAAAGTACTCGTAGTTTAAAGCTTTTATACAATGTAAACGTCTTTGTTTGATGAAACAATCCATTTGTGAATATTCCAGCATTGATTTTAATTATAAAAAAGCATCCAGTAATTGACGATATTACAATTTCGTTTTAGGTAATTCTTGTATGGGAGCTCGCCATTGTTCTTTGCAAATTTGCCCAACTGCTAAAGCGTAATGAATACCAAATATCGTTACCCTTATTATGATATGAAACATTTGTAATGTGAATGCTATAACAGTCCAGAATTATTAGACCGTGAATATATTTCAGGCTAATAAGAAAAATTCAAATAATATGAAATAAATTTGCCTAATAATGCCACATATACTACGTGCTATTATTTTTACTGTACCCACTTGGAATTTCCTTTCTTTTCCGTTTTGGAATTAGTCTGATGCTCTTTAGATGTTGGTTATCTGTCTGATTTATTCTTACTTACACTTACTTATACTAGCTGGCCAACGCGGCTCCGCACGGCTATTCTAAAAATATAGTGAAGTCAAAATCTTTATAATACAAACATAAATTTTCACTTAGATATCTGAGTGCTAAATGTGAGTTTTTCTTTTCGCATTCGATCGTGAGCGCGTTTGGAGTTTACTAGGGATTTGTACAGCGCCACCTAGTGGTAAACGAGAAATCGTTTACCACTAGGTGGCGCTGTACAAATCACATACAAATTCCTAGTAAACTCCAAACGCGCTCACGATCGAATGCGAAAAGAAAACTCACACTTAGCACTCTGTACTATTTTTCACATATTTTCTTTCATATAAACTTAGTCCTAATTATTACGAAAATAACAAAATTAATTAGCCAGATACGTGTTGCTGTACTAAAATGATTAGTGATGTGAGATCTCATGCTTCTTGGCGGTAAATTTTTATTTATATAAGTTACTAAACAACTTTCTTGGATTTAACTAAAACTAAAAAAATTTAAAACGCTTTTAATTTTGATGAGGAGCTAAACTGAAAAACAAATGCTATGTTCTGATTCTTTTTAATCTTGTTTATTTAAGTTATGTAAATTTCGATAAAACATTGACAAAATCCATTTTCTGCGTGTTCAAACCCAAAACAGCAGTTCAGTAGGGCAAAACTAAAAGCGTACAAAAACAATTCGAAACGTAAATTCAGTAGCAATTCATGATACAGATCATTCATAATCTTTGACGTCACGGCTGAACGCCGTTCCGGAACTCAACTTCCAATATCCGGCACGCCTCGTGTCCAAATCAATTTCACTGTAAAGAGACGTGAAAAACGCAATGCAAATTCTCGTAAAGGATATTTGATTATGCGGTAAATACGACGTGATTACAGCAAAAATTAGAATTTCCGTTTATTTTAGGTTTAGAACATTTGTGAGTGGAAGTTTTAACAAATTTAAATAAACGAATTAGAAGGGTCCTGCCGATGGAATGGTTGAGGCCCTGACTATGCAATTGAGGTTGAGGCCCTGACTATGCAATGCTCGGGTTTTAATTTGCGACAGGAACAAGCACTTGTTTAATAAGCATAAATATTTGTATTTCGGGGTTTTTGTATTTATTAATATATTTCATTATTAATATTATGTGTATTTCTAGGCATTAGTCTCGTTAACACATCTAACACATCACATTAGAAGCAAATGCGGGCGGGATGGTAATGCCACATGCATAAGTGAACTGGCTACCCTTTTTTAATGTTACGCATACTCTGCTGCTGCTCCTGCAGCAACTTTAAAAGTATGTAAGGAAAATAAATATATATTATTATTCCATTCTTGGTTTTTTATTATTTTCCTTTATACATTATATATATATATATATATATATATATATATATATATATATATATATATATATATATATATATATATGTCGCAGTGAAATTGTCAATAATAATAATAATAATAATAATAATTCACGGGACAAATTACAATTACTGATCTAACCCCAAAGTAAGCAAATTATTTGCTTGTGTTATGGGTGTTAGTCAACGATACTAATACATAGAAATACATATATAAATACTAGAATATATATAATAAACACCCAAACCCGGAAATACAAACATTTATGCTCATCACACAAATGCTTGTCCCCGTCGGGGATCGAACCCGAGCCTCGTTGATTGCGTAGTCAGGGTCTCTAACCACTCGACCAACGGGGCGGTCCGTTACCGTTAATACCGTTAGATTATAATCTAACTAAGTGATATTATAATTTAACTGCTAACCTAACCTAACCAAATTATAAATTCCCTAGGTAGATTATAATCTAACGACTATTGACAATTTCACTGCGACATATATATATATATATATATATATATATATATATATATATATATATATATATATATATATATATATATATATTAGGCTGTATCAAAAAAATCGACTATTTTTTTTTTTGAAAAATATAATCAAAATCTTGTTCAGAATACCGAAAAAATACGCCAGTATAACGGACAGCTCTTAATTTTAATATTAAGAGGTCCCGCTTCACGATTTTCCATTTCCCGTTTAAATAACATGGGAAAATCTGATTCTTCAAGTTTGGGATTTTGTAGCTCTGTAACGAATTATCAAATTGGTTAAACCATGACATATTCTTATAGGAAATTTAATGCTCTACAAAAAAGGTCTCTTACAAAATTTTGATTAATGTACTCCTTCAAAAGTTATTCAAGGTCAAAGTTGAAACCATTGTAAATTGTAAGAAATTTTCACTTTTTTGGAGCATTTATCATACTTATTACAATATTTTGTCATAAATAAGCTTTTTTAAAACTTTTTGGCGTTCCACAATTTTTTTCTGACTATTGATTTATATTAATTATCCTTGATATTAAAATTATTGAGTATAATAATAAAATAACAAAATAACAAAAAAAAATTCTTTAGAATCCTGATTTTGATGGCAATTTTGATAATTAATATAAATCAATAGTCAGAAAAAAATTGTGGAACTCCAAAAAGTTTTAAAAAAGCTTATTTATGACAAAATATTGTAATAAGTATGATAAATGCTCCAAAAAAGTGAAAATTTCTTACAATTTACAATGGTTTCAACTTTGACCTTGAATAACTTTTGAAGGAGTACATTAATCAAAATTTTGTAAGAGACCTTTTTTGTAGAGCATTAAATTTCCTATAAGAATATGTCATGGTTTAACCAATTTGATAATTCGTTGCAGAGCTACAAAATCCCAAACTTGAAGAATCAGATTTTCCCATGTTATTTAAACGGGAAATGGAAAATCGTGAAGCGGGACCTCTTAATATTAAAATTAAGAGCTGTCCGTTATACTGGCGTATTTTTTCGGTATTCTGAACAAGATTTTCATTATATTTTTCAAAAAAAAAAATAGTCAATTTTTTTGATACAGCCTAATATATATATATATATATATATATATATATATATATCACCTCTGTGGTCTAGTGGTCCAGCGTTGGCGTCGACTACATGAGGTCCCGGATTCGATTCCCGGGTCGGGCACTTAACAAATGTTTTTTCAGTTTTCTGATAAACACAAAGTTGCCCGGGATTGGAAAGTGCCCGGTTGGCGATAGGCTTGCCACCTATTTGCTACAGAGATTAAACCAGTTTATTACTTTTCAAAACATCTAAATCGACAAACATCCGTTGAAACATTCGCAAGAATATAAAAGGATAATGACCTGTACAGGTTTCGTTTGCAGAACGTTCTTGAAGCTATATGGTATATGAGTTGTATTATCGAGCGTCATAAAATATCTAGTTTAAAACGAAGTGCCAAAGGCTTGAGAAGGGTTTATAGTAAAACGTCATAGCCGAGCGACTTTGAACGAGTAGCGAAACGAAGTCGATAGAAAAAGTCTGAGCGAACTTTATGCCCTGGCGTCTTCATACTGATAACGTGTTTATTTTGGCAAGTAATATGAACAATAGAGATTTGTAACTTTGAGAATGCGTTGATTCATGAAAGCGGTTATTTTTATTAAATAAATGCATATAGTAAAAAAAGTATCTTTACGCCCATATTCCCGAAGAGGTAGACAGAGGTACAACCAGAGCCGCTGCGATTAGCTGAAGCTGATACTCTGACCTACAATGTGATAGGTGGCAAGCTTATCGCAAACCGAGCACTGATTTAATCCCGGGCAATGTTGTTCTTATCAGAAAAGTGAAAAAAGACATTTGAATTGCCCGACCCGGGAATCGAACCTGAGACCTCATGTCAAAACTGACTCCGAACAAATAGACCACAGAGGCGATCAAACGATGTATATAGTACAACTACACTACTGTTGTAGTTCAAGATTGTGTATATATACAATGTAAAAATAGGTTTGTAAGTATGAAAGCGAACGTCTAAGGATGCACCTATATTTTCTATGTTGTCGAAAGGGAATCGGTGGAGGAGATCAAGACTGATTGAGAGCTATCCAAAGAAGATGTTAAGAGTATTTTTAATGGGTGTGTTTGTATGAGAAGAGTTATGAATCTGGTGACAGTGAGGCAATACTGTCGAATCATGATGTATGAACTAGGTACTATATACGTCCCCGTCACATTTTGTGTGAAGATATATGTTTAATCTGTATATTATCTTGTTGCTTGTCCCTTTTATTATTATTGTAATAGTTAATGTGTGAAAAACGGATATATAAAATTATATTTCTTTACAATAACTTATATATAGCTTATGAACTAGATAAGGTTTTAGTTTTAATTTATTATAAAATTAATACAAAAAATTAGTATTCATTTTGCAATAATGGTTCGTATTTAAGCAAGTAATACGAGTATAAGCAAGAAACACAAATACTTAGCATTGCGTTTTTACGAAAGTTACGATTAAATATTTACAACAGTTCATTCGCGGTGAAAACGTTGGCCGTCTGAAAAGGATCTTATCGCGAAGGGAGTCGGGGTTTTCTTTCTGACTTACCTTTTACCACGCCCGCTATTCAAGTTTAAATTCAATCTAGTCCGTTAGAAAACAAACAGAGTTAGAACTACAGACTTGGCGTTTTAGTTTCAGTTTTCTGTTCTTTGAAAGAAAACCTGATTTTTGCTTTACGTCCAGTGTTGTGCAGAATTATACTGACGGTTTTATCGTTTTTTTTTTAATGACTATATTCATATACGACTTTTATACTGAAAAGAGATGGCACTATATGAAAGGCATTTGTATGAAGAGCATAGATGTTTATATTTCTGGGTTTTGGCATTTATTATTTATATTCGAGTATTTATTAATGTATTTCTATATATTAGTATCGTTGATTAACACTTATATCACAAGCAAATTATTTGCTTACTTTTTTTTGTAATTTAAGATAGCAAACAAGCAGATGGGACTAAGATGGAAAGAGTCAACCATCGCCTATAGACACCAAAGACGTTAATGGTGCGTTGCTATCTTGTGGCGAGGTCTAGTGCGTCATATATAAGTTTACCGGCTACCTTACCTTCCAAACCGGAACACGACAGTGACAAGCACTGAGTGATAAGCGCTATTACGGCAGAAATAGGCAAAGCGTTGGTACCAGACCCGGGCGAGACAATACAGAAATCTACCACTAGTCACGGTGTTAGTGACTCGTATAGCCAATCGGGCGCCTTTTACGACCTGCCTGGCAGAACGGCAGTTGCCCTATTCTTCAAAGGAGCCCGAGACCAACACGGGGGAAAAATAACGCCATCTCTTTTCAGTATATAAATCGTTTATGAATATAGTCTTTTTTTTACTTTGGGGTTAGATCAATTTGTGTAATTTGTCCACGCATATTATTATTATTTTTTCAGTGGCGTAAAGTCACATCTGAGAATGTACAGAAGGGTACAAACTGAATTCTTGTTCGTGTTATGGCATAAGAATCTCCGGAATTATTTTTTGTTTTTTGTATTGTATGTTGTATTTGTTTGAATCTACTACAAATTTGAAAATTTAATTAAATAGCGAAGTTTCATTTAAAAATAACTATTAAGACTAAAGTAATCGCCCTGTTGTCTAGTGGTTCAGTGTAGGTGTTGACCTCACGAGGTCTCGGGTTCGATTCCTGGTCAGGCAACACAAAAATATGTTTTTGCAGTTTTCTGATAAAAACAACGTTGACCAATTTTAGAAAGTGCCCTGTTCACGGTAGACTTGCCATTTATCACATTGTGGGACCTAGTACCTTCGGCTAATCATGGGTACACTTGTTGTACCTCTGTCCTACTCTCTTTGGGGATACGGGCGTGAAGATACTTTTAGTTCTTGTTTAAAACTAAAGTAATACAATTATATCACGACCAGTAGCTTTCAGGGGTTGGTAGGGGTGTCATAAGTATTATCACGTCCGGTTCCCTTGCGGGATAGGCAGAGTAAAAAAAACGTCTACAGACATTTCAGTCAACCACGATGAGTGGTAATCCACATCGTCCCATTTTACCAACCTAATAAGGATTATCGATAACCGAAATCGAAGGCTTTAGTGGTAACACATCACTCACCAGATTCCGAGCTGCTACTGAAATTTTGGGTTTTCGAAAAAAACCTCGAAAAACCTCAATAACACCTACGTTAATAGTTATGTATCAGCCAAAAGTATAATATTCAACGTTGTTTTATTTAAATGTCACCTAAATAACATAACTCGATTATGACTTAGTAAATAGATTAGATAAATATTATTAGGCCCTCTTTTATTTATCGACTCAGAATGAGTTGGGTTATATTTGTGTTACGTAATCGATCATATAGCAAAGAAGAATTTCGCCACGTCGAGCCTGTCGACACTAGCTCAGTCGTAAAGCGTCCTGGCTTTAGGGAGACGGTCGCAGGTTCAATCCCCGCGTGTCGATATTTTTCTTTGTTATTTTTAAAGTTTTTGAGTTGGGTTATTAGAGCTTTGTGTATTTACATTCACCGCATATGGCATGTTGCAAATTTTGCATATTGCATATGGCAAAGCACATATATTTTTTCATGATATAGATGAGCAAGTAGTCCAGTAAAAAGTTTAATGAAACCATGATCTGACCAGTTTTGGCGCAATGAGTAAAAATGTGTTCATTAATACTTAAATAATGATATTATGAAAGAAATTCTGATTTAAATTTAGGGGAAAGTGATGAAAAAAATAAAAAAAGGGTTGAAAAATGCCTTTTTTTAAAATAACTTAATAACGGTAGGAAATAGAAAAAAAAGTTTCAAGTAAAAGTTATAATTAATTACAAAGCAAATTTAATTTTTATTTTTTGTAAGTAAACTAAAGCAGATGACAAAAAAATGAAGAGGAACTTTTTTGTGTAGAATTTTTTTCTCTACAACTTTTACTTGAAACTTTTTTTTCTATTTCCTACCGTTATTAAGTCATTTTTAAAAAAGGCATTTTTCAACACTTATTTTATTTTTTTCATCCCTTTCCCCTAAATTTAAATCAAAATTTCTTTCATAATATCATTATTTAAGTATTAATGAACACATTTTTACTCTTTGCGCCAAAACTGGTCAGATCATGGTTTCATTAAACTTTTTACTGGACTAAAGTCCATGACTATATTCAAAGTTAAATACATTCGTAATACATAAGCAAAACTATGAAAAAATTAGAACGAATTATCCGACGCCGGGACCATGCGTCTCTACGCCGAAGCTGGTGCTTATAGACGACTGCGGCAAACATGACTGTCTTAAACATATACAATATATTGAATTACATAATATAGAGTCAATCAAATACAATTACCTTACCAAGATTTGCATGTCAATTTTTCCAAAAAAACATGGCAGATTACTTAATATTCCCTATAAAACAGATCGACATCTGACAGATCCCCTTATTTTTGTTATTTGCACGCAATTGTGTGGAGACCACCCCTGGCTAGGGTGTTGTATAACCCTGCATGTGTCAATAAGAATTGTGATATGGTAATTCACATCGTCAACAGTTTTTCATCGATATCTCGACGAATAGGGAAAAAACTATCGTCTAATAGAGTCGCTAAATAAGAATTGTATATAATTTATTAACTGAACTAGGGGTAAATATTTTTTTATTTCAAACAAACTAATACTCGCAACTACGTCTGCGTTATCAATTATTTAATAAGGAATGATATGTTATTTCAAATCGATATCTCCGTCATATAAAGATAAAACTTTGTTACATAGAATTGATGAATTATAATTGTATTAACTGTACTTCATCCGACCTTGGCGAATATTTTTTGAAGATCTAGCTGATAAAGATATCAAGCAATTGAAGGCAATTTCGTCTGCTTTTATTTATCATAAACACAACTGAACTCGTTGCGTCTATAATAAACCGCATCGTTTCTTAAAACTTCTTTAAATTAAATGAAGATCAAGAAAATTCAACCATATCTGTGATCTAAGCCAAAAATTCTACTCAAGACCTCATGATCCGAGTCCAAGCAAATATTTAAACCAAATAAGGCGGATAATGAAGATTAAAAAAAGTTAGATGGAGTAGTAATAGTAGAAACAACTTAATAAGGCTTCAACAAGTAACATGTATGTCGTTATAACACGTCCCATTACTATTATAGCCATGGTTTTAAGAAAGTCGTTCCCTTGCAATTTGTACATAAATTTCAAAAAAAGATGTCTCAATCTCAATTATACACCGGTTTATCTTGATTACATATCATACACTCGACGAGAAAAGCGCTTTAAATTTATCGTCACAGTACGGAAAAACTAATAAATCCGATGATCGATATTTTTGTCACTTTAACTAAAACTTGACATAGATATAACTAGCGATGCGCCCAAGCTTAACGCGTGTAACACTGACTAGGTACTCGTATAGTTGCAAATTTGCCAAATACCCAGAAATTTTTTTTGATCTAATCGCTATCAAACTTCCCACCCGGCTAGTTTAAAAATAGCATAAAAATTTCATCAACATTGCTCCAGCCGTTTTGAAATCCATGCAAAATACATATAATACATCAATTTTTATATATTAGACTAGCTGAGCCCGCGACTTCGTCCGCGTGGAAAATTTTCGAAAAAAGTAACCTAAGTTACGCCCTGTCACGTCAGCTATCTGCCAGTGAAAGTCCCGTTAAAATCGGTCCAGTCGTTCCAGAGATTAGCCGGAACAAACAGACAGACAGACAAAAATTGTAGAAAATGCTGTTTCGGTATATGTATCGTGTATACATCCATATGCATTTTAGTAAAAAGCGGTTATTTTAATATTACAAACAGACACTCCAATTTTATTTATTTGTATAGATTACAAAAATCATTTGAGATGTATCTGTCAACCGTTTAGTTTATTTTGCAACTAGACCTTATCGTTGTGTACCTTACTATTTATAACAAGACTTCCATGTCCAATTGATATATTGGCATACCTACCAAAATTGTTGTATCTTCATGTTTCAGTTTCCACAGCTCATTTTATCACTTAATATTTCTGTGTCTATCCAAACAGAAAAATTAAGCGATAAGTGAGCTGAGGTGAGTGAAGAAGATAATATTTTTGTACTCAATTCATTCAATTTTATAAAATTTGCAGAGGTTCGAGCAAGCAAGTTGGTTACTGAACTTGAACAACTAAAAAGAAAGAAATAAAAGAGATGGCTAAAAAATTTACCGTGTTAGTAAAATTTTAATATATAACCCGACATATGTATTTAAATGTATTCTTTATTTTGTCATTATCCCATCTGTTGGAAACAGTGACTGGACGAAGATTTCAATTATCTATCACATTTCACCTCGTTTTGGTCCAAGCCAAATTTGAAAAATAGAGGTTATGCCGTTCTGCCAGGCAGTTCATAAGGGATGGACGATTAGCTATGCGAGTCAATACTGTTGTGGCTACTAGGTGGTAGAATTCTATATTGTCTCGCCTGGGACTGGTACCACCGCCTTACCTATTCCTGCCGCAATAGCATCAGTAACAATAAGATCCCACAACAAGGATAGAAACGCAACAATAACATCTTTGGTGTCTATAGACGATAGTCGTCTCTTTCCATCAGGAGAGACATCTGCTTATTTGTTATCTTATGATATAAAAAATATTGTTTTACATAATTTACCAGACAACTTGTATACAAATTTGTACTGGTTAATTTGTTATACAAGATTGACATTCATATAACTTTAATAAAAAATGTAAATAAATTTAGCAATTGACTGTACATAAACAAATTATCAGCAATAAACATTCTGGCATAGGAAATGCATGCTTTCAACGCGATTCCACTATTTAACTACATTCGGATGTCACTTTCTAGCATTCGTAAAATACTATTGTAGACTCTTTGTGAAATGTTAGTTCAATTTTATTTACAGACTTCAAACAAGGACGGCGTTCTATATATTTTTTTATATTATAAGATAGCAAACAAGCCGGTGGCTCTCCTGATGGAAAGAGTCAACCATCGCCAATTGACACCAAAGACGTTAATGGTGCGTTGTTATCTTGTGGTGAGGTCTAATGCCACATGCATAAGTTTTCCGGCAACCCGACCCTACAATACGATCGCCTTTTACGACCTACCTGGCAGAACGGCAGTTGGTCTATTCTTCAAAGGAGCCCGGGACCAACACCGACACATATGTATGTGTATTTATATATAGATAGTTTTGACAATTGTATACTAAATTACAAAATTTCTTTTTGTTTAAATGAGTATCCTTTTAAGATTCCTTGTGAGGTTTCACTGAGCTGTTAGATCTTAACTGCTTGTAAACAAATAATATTGTTTTAAAAAAAACGATTATCGTAGTCTAGTGGCTAGCCTAACGCCTTGCGCTGTAGTGCGGGTCTGCACAGAGTGTTGGTGTCCAGTCTTCTCAGCAAAAACACCAATATACGAATACAAAAAACATTAATAAGACCCATATTGGTATGGATGTGAGGCCTGGACGCTAACGCAAAAGTAAGAAAATAAACTTCTGATTACCGTAAGAAAGGTCCTACGCAAGATCTTGGGCACAGAGCAAAGACACGATGGAGGCCGGCGGTTCTGCAAAAATACCGAGATAGAAGAACTCGTGGCGGCATCAAACATAATAGGAGAGATGAAGGCACACAGATTCCGTAGGTTCGGCCATGTCGAAAGAAAGAGAGAAGATCGTAGTGTGAAAAGAGTGTATTTGGGCCGACCAACAGGTCGACGTCCTGTTGGTCGCCCAAAATATCGCTGGATTGACAGGGTTGAGGCAGATCTTCGGGAACTTCGGGTCAGTAATAGAATCGCATTAGATGGCGGACTCTCGTATCGGAGGCCAAGACCCTCTTTGGGGCGCTGAGCCAGCGGAGTAAGTAAATAAGTAAATGACTAGCCTGTTTTCCTTACATCATATGGTTTCCTATTCCATTCCCGGCTCAAGTAAAAATGTTATTTAGGTTTCTTCTAGAAAAATAGTAGTAGTAGTAGATAGATAGTTTGGAGGTTTTGTTAACACTCCCGTTCTTCGGATGAGTTACACATAATATTCAGATGGGATTAAAACTGTCGGTTGCAAAAAAAACAGTAACAATTTTCAAAGGTTGAAAAATGCGGCAATTGGAATCACCACCAATCAAACATGAATTTTGGTGAACCGTAACGTCTTAGGATCCATAATAGTTCAATCTGCCTACCTCAAGAAACACTGGAGTGATCATATTCATTTTGCTATTCATATAAAAAAAAACAATAGTACTCCGTCAACACGTTTGCACTTATCTCTAAAATTACTGATCGGATTATGATTATAGAGCTCAGCTTACCGTAGAATATGGGTTATATTTCATGTAAATCAATTTGCACGAAAAGTTATCTACACTTAAAAACTAAATACTATACGAGAGAAGTCACTGCTAGCAGTCATATGCAAATATATAAATACAATAGTTATTAAAACTTTTTCAACTGATTCTAAAAATTTACGAGAAAAGAATTTAAATCTCTTAAATTTTTAGAATCAGTTGAAAAAGCTTTAATAACTATTTGTTTATTTATAAAACACATCATGCACATTACAGAAAATATAAATTCCTAGTCATTCATGTGTGAAGTAATCAATTGTTTTATGGTGACCGTTCCAAATGTCTTATGGCACATTTCTTTACTATCTGCACTTTGGAGTGAAAAATATCCACTTCGATTTCAACTGAGCGAGCAATATCGTTAATCATTCGTAATGCACGCGAAACTGGTTTATTATACTCAATGTTTGTTCTGGCCAAAGGCAAACAGAACAAGCAATATGTACGTACATTGCATCCCCTATTCAGCACATTAAAAAATATGCGTTCCAGGATTGATGGCAAGCTAATATTGCCTGAAAATATGCGCGAAATATAATAGTGTTATATTTCTTCGCAACAATAGTGTCAAAGCCCGTCATACCCAAAACATTATATTTGGTGTATTAATTTACTTTGTTGACTGTACAATAACAAATTAGCAGCAATAAACAAGTTGGAATAGGAAATGCATGCTTTCGACGCGATTCCACTATTTAACTACCTTCGGATGCTACTTTCTAGCGTTCGTGAAATACTATTGTGGAGTACTCGGAGTCAAGCGATTTAATATGCGAAATGTGAAATACAATGGGTAAGTACATTTGTCTGAATTAATTCTAGAATGGCCTCGCAAGGAAAACAATTTGCTATTATAATAATTACTTAAAAAGCAAACCACTTACTGTTTCATAATAAATACACGCATATATATATATATATATATATATATATATATATATATATATACAAATTATTAAATAAATAAATTATTATATTACAAAATTGTAAATATTGTAAATATAGTATTTGTAAATGATTCCTATTTTGATTAAAAGTATTGAACCAAAAGATCCGAATTCCGATTGAAATTCGCAACCGGCTTGTTTGTGAAGAGAGTAATGAATGTAGAGGAAGCAAGATAAATCTGCAAGGAGCGTGATGTATGCCACTCGGTTCTCTCTGTTTACCTGTAAGGGATTTGGTGTAAAGATATGTTGTATGTGTATTTATTTAAATTTTGCATACATACATTTGCACAGGTAGACTTAACGCCCTAGAGCATTCTCTGCCAGTCAACCTCCAAAGAGTACAGAGAGGGCGCAAGGGGCAGGTGTAAGTATCGAACCAAAATACCTTTAGCAGATTGTTCAAGTAAGTGGCTAATTATAGGGCGTAACTTTATCAAGACAATATATAATTTGATGAAACTCTTAAACACTTAAAACAAAAAGTATATGATTTTGGAACGAAGTTCCTTACGGCAGGCTTGGAGGGGATAGGGATTTTGCTGCGCGACCGAACTGAAAAAAATGTGATAGTAAAACCGTAAGAAAAATGCGTGGAATAAAAGCGTTAAATGAGACGTGCGCAGGCGCGACAGTCGCGTACACAAGCGAGTAGTGCCGTTTAGCCGAAGGAAGCTCGTTCCTACCTGGTGTCCCGCGACACCACATCATTTTTTATTTGAAGTTATCGACGAAAAAATTATCTATTTTCGAATACGCGTCGTGAATAAAAATACAAAATAATGAAAATCTAGATTGCGTCTCACAAAGATAAAATAGCAATCATACACGGTAAAGGCGTTTTTCTATAACAAGCAGATGACTCTCTCGATGGAATGAGACAACTTGCCTATAGACACCAAAGATGTTAATGGTGCGTTGCTATCCGCATAACCGTCCATGATTGGAGCTTTCATGGCTCGTGTTACTGCTCCTTCCTCCATAATTAGTCAAAACTCGCACTAATCCGAAATAAAATCTTATAAGAGGCAGGGTGTGTAGGCAGGCCAAATTCACACTTTGGCTGAGCGCTGTGCTTACTAACTCGCTATTCCTGTTGTAGCCCATTAGGCACTCAGCTTGTTATTTGAAAAAAGGAAAAGTATTTACATTTCTTTTAAATGGAAGAGCCACGCGAGGACTAAGGTACATACATATGTATAATAACATGGGCGCCGGTCGGCGGGTGCTAGGGGTTGCAATTGCCCTGTCAGGAAGGAAAACACATTAAATAATTAAGTACATAAAATTACTGTTGGAAGAACTACACTACTCTGTTGTGGAACCAATTACCGGCAGGGGTATTTCCGAACGGATACGACATAGGGACCTTCAAGAAAAGAGCTTACTTATTCTTAAAAGGCCGGCAACGCAACTGCAAGACCTCTGGTATTGCAGATGTCCATGGGCGGCGGTGATCACTTACCATCAGGTGCACCTCTTGCTCGTTTGCCCCCTCTTCTATATAAAAAAAAGAAAAAGTTGCTGTCCAAATTTGTTTATCGCCTTATCAATAAACAATTTTACAGTACGTTTATCTACTTATAAACATATATAATTTTATATATAATTGTATAATAACATATTCAAACGCAGTAATGGTCCATTCCGCATCAGGTTTTCACCAAATTTAAATGAACCGACATGGAAATGGGACTTTCCAAAAAATATTTTTTAAATCAGATTATAAATAACCGAGTTTTGAAGTAAAAAACATTAAAAAAAATATTCAATCAAATTAAGATCCTCCTCCTTAATGAGAAATCGGTTCAAAATGTACCTTCTTATGTCTTACTTAATCTAGCCCTACGCGTAAAAAGGTCACGACGGTGTTAACTTATTTATTCATTTATCACCTGTGATGTATATCCTTTTACGAAGAAAGCCCGCAATCAAATGGACCACAGAGCTGTCTCCTACGAAGCGCATTGCACATAACTCTTCTGTACCGCAGTATGACCACATCAAGAAACATCTAGAGCTTAAATTATTATAGAGCGGGCGCACTTAACTACATGTGTGGATTGTGGATTATATCTACCTAATAGACAAAGATTCTTTGTCATTTATTCGATTTGCTATTTGATTAACTGATTCTACAGCACGTATTTTCTGGTAGCTTCGGCTTCCATTCGTGGCTTTATACTAAACATAAACACATTTTCAATGATTTTCGGGACAGTATATTTCCTAAAAGTTTCAAATATGAAAAAGTTAAAGTTTTAACACTAATTCCTTGCAAATCCAATTCCTTGGAAAAAATTGCGACTTTTTAGTAATCAGATAAGCAACTATTTAAAAGATTAAAATTTCTGCGCATTTTATAAAATATTGGATATCGTTAATAACAGTAGCAGTCAAAGAAGAGAACGTTTCAATTTGCGACCTTCCGCGAACTTCCGAAAGGTTGCAAACTGAATTATTTTCATCTTTAGAATATGGAATTCCGCAAAGTAACGCTTGAGTCTATAAAAATCAGTTACAGTGATTGTAATGGAGAGATCTAGGAATGAAATTCATCATTTTTTTAATACGCTATCTTATTAAAATATCGTAGGGATATTAAAATATCTTACTGCTAGAAATTTTTGCCCATATTGTTTCCTGTCCCTAATGAAAAATAGACTGCTAAGTTCACCATCACTACTGTGGTGACTAACAGGAGGTAGACTTTTGCGACGAATCGCTTAGCTTGAAGTTAGCGCCTTGTCTATTTCTGTTGCCATAATGTTCGTGTCCTTTAATTTCTTTTCTAAATTATTTTGTGTCCAGGTATAATATAATAATAATAATAATATAATATTCACGGGACAAATTACACTTACTGATCTAACCCCAAAGTAAGCAAATTATTTGCTTGAGTAATGGGTGTTAGTCAACGATACTAAGACGTAGAAATACATATATAAATACTGGAATATATTTAATAAAACACCCAAACCCGGAAATACAAACATTTATGCTCATCACGCAAATGCTTGTCCCCGTCGGGGATCGAACCCGAGCCCCGTCGATTGCGTAGTCAGGGCCGCTAACCACTCGACCAACGGGGCGGTCAAACTCAAAAGGTATGAAATCAAAAGGTATGAAGTTATAGTAAAATATTAAACCTTAAATTTAATCCTTGCATCGACATTCTCAGCTGATAAATTTCCTCTGAATGTAATTGGAAGTGCGCATGCTCTATGTCAACATACGCTCTTCGGTATCCCAGTCCACATCAAGAAAGTACATTACTACTCAAGATCGTATCGCTCTCCCGAGTAACGTTTGTCCAGGGCTCGTTAAAACGCGCCAATTTATTACACAGAGTAAACAAGCCGCTTGATGGCCCGACGGATACTTTATAGAGATTTAAAGGCTGCGAATAAAGTTTTATAAGCTGTGGCACCGTTCGTTGGGGTGGACTAATGAAGTGTTTCACGATATACTGAATGGTTTATATATAGCGAACTGCCTGGGTTTCATCAGTCTCTAAGAATAACTAGGCTGTTGTCTAGAGGATTATATTTTCATTAACTGCACATGTGGTCAATTTTTTTTATAGAAGATGGGGCAAATGAGCAGGAGGTGCACCTGATGGTAAGTGATCACCGCTGCCCATGAACATATGCAATACTAAAGGTCTTGAAGGTGCGATGCCGGTCGATTAACAATGAGTAAGCTCTTTTTTCAGCTTGTGATGCTTTCTCTGATAGACTCAGGAGTATGATTTATGACGGCATACACATCACTGATTTAGTTCTGAATAAGGCCGTAGGCAGTTTTTTTTTTCGTAATAAATAGTCTAACAATTATAAACCATTTTAAGGATAAGTTTGAAAGGTGAAAAATAAGAAATGTTTTATATAATACATATGCTATACATAAATAACAACAAAACAAACAAGACACATTAAACATACAAATAAGATAGACAAGAAACACCAAATACACTAAACGAAAGACTTCCATACTTTACAATACATATAAACCTAATAATGTTTATGTATATATTAGTTTGTTTTTGTTTATATATTACTAGCTGACCCGGCAAACGTTGTTTTGCCATTCATATTAGGAACCCATAGCGGACAAACAACGTGAAACGTAATTTATATAAGTCTACGGGATTGTCCTTCCACGCAGCCAAAATGACATTAAACTTTATATGGTGGTTAAGTATTCTTAAATTTTCTATTTTTGCGCGCAATTTTCTTAATATTTTCTTTTATAAGAACCTACTCCTTACAATTACAAACACAATAAAAAAAATTACCGAAATTGGTCCAGCCATTCAGGCGTGATGTCGTGACCAAGGAAAATAGTGATTGATTTTTATATATATAGAAGAAGAAGATTAGAAAATGGTAAGCCACTCAGCTAACAGACGGGGTATCATCAAAGTATCCTCATCGATACAGCTGATTTCCTGGGCCACTCTCGCCTAAGACGGTTACGCAAATAAAAAAGCTAAAATACATAATATGCAAGTTGAATCAATTGCTTAATACTGCGAAATAAAAAAAAATACAAAAAATAAGTCGCCAACGAATCAATATCGTTTTAGTGAAAAAGAGAGAAATTAGTAAAATCTAACATAGGGGATGGAAAATTTTAAAAAACTAAACATTTTATACGCCCGTCGCGCTTATATATCGCGTACGATTAAAGAGAAGTTTGACCTAATGGTGGTTAATATAGCGCAAAGCGTTAATTTATAGCGCGCTATGCATACTCAACGTATAGCGTACGCTATTTTGATTCGCATTCGGCACTATAACATAACGCCACGCTATATATCTAGCGGCTATCGTAGGTCGTAGTTTTTTTTTTATATCATAAGATAGCAAACAAGCAGATGGGTCTCCTGATGGAAAGAGTCAACCATCGCCTATAGACACCAAAGATGTTAATGGTGCGTTGCGATCTTGTGGCGAGGTCTAATGCTACATGCATAAGTTTACCGGCTACCTTACCCTCCAAACCGAAACACGACAGCGACAAACACTGACGCTATTGCGGCAGGAATAGGTAAGGCTGTAGTACCAGACCCAGGCGAGACAATGCAGAACTCTAACACTTAGTAGCCACGATGGTAGTGAATCGATAGCCAATCGGTCGCCTTTTACGACCTGCCTGGCAGAACGGCAGTTAGCCTATCCTTCAAAGGAGGCCGGGACCAACACGGCGAAATGACCGCATTGTAAACATTATAACCTACGAAGTTACGAACTACGCGATCTAACGAGTAACGTGCTAGACCGTAGACGCTAGACGTTATAAGCGTTATAGCGCTCAGTCATCTCTCGTTATATGACGTTGTGATGAGTCACGCGCTATCTTGGCCGGCTCGCGCGATCAGTGTTCCAGTTACACGCTATATAACGTAGTGCCCTAGAAAAATATAGTTTGTCTACTAGCCGAGTCCGCGATTTCGTTCGGGTGGAAAATTTCGAATTTAAAAGTAGCCTAAGTTACTTCTTATCACATCAACTATCTGTCAGTGAAATTCCTGTCAAAATCAGTTCAGCCGTTTCAGAGATTAGCCGGAACAGACAGACAGACAGACAAAAATTGTAAAAAATGTTATTTTAGCATATGTACTATGTATACATTCATATGCATTTAGTAAAAAGCGGTTATTTTAATATTACAAACAGACACTCCAATTTTATTTATTTGTAGAGTATAGATGTATAGATAATGCGTTATCATAAAATAGAGTATTTAAATAATACTAGTTTGACCAATAAGAAAAACATATATCGTCTAATGCCAAGTCAGACGTTCTCTCTTTCCAATCCAATCCTGATGATCTTATCACATTTACAATTTACACCCCCACGCCAAAGTCGCCGTCGGCGGCGATTCCGCCTACTGTTTCGATCCGCCAACACTCGAGACGCCGGTCAAGACTCATTAACGAGTTAAAATCCTGATGCTATTTACGCTTCCACTCATCGTCAAGATACTGTCGTAAGCCGAGATTCGGTCTCACAAGAGACACCTTTAGGGCGGGATCTTAACCCACTCTTGCTGAGTACTCCGCTCGCCCGTAACGCCCGATTTCGGAGTAGCGGTCATTTGGAGCAACTGCTTAAGTTTATTACAAAAAATACTCCCGTTTTGCGTTGCATCGAATAAACCAGATATAAATTCATCTTATTGTTCAAATCACACGACATATCACACGCTTTTAATCCTAAACAGGCTGGATATAATTATATAAAATACTATCAGAGTGCTAAGTGTGAGTTTTTCTTTTCGCATTCGATTGTGAGCGCGTTTGGAGTTTACTAGGAATTTGTATGTGATTTGTACAGCGCCACCTAGTGGTAAACGTAAGAAACCAGTTTACCACTAGGCGGCGCTGTACAAATCACATACGAATTCCTAGTAAACTCGAAACGCGCTCACGATCGAATGCGAAAAGAAAAACTCACACTTAGCACTCAGACCCACGCAGCTTTGTCCGCGAAAAGAGTAACATGTCATAAGTATAATTATTCATACAAACTTTCATACCCTAATTCAACCGCTTAGGGATTGATTTTTGAGACAAGTAGCCTATCTGCAATAATATCCTTGCCAATTATCATGTAGCGATTCAAGCAATCTACAAATATATTCTACACTCAGTCTTCGGCACTTGGTGAAACTCCATTTTCATTCAATGTTTAATATTAGAACACTTGTACTGTTTCACAATAAACAAACGCTACCAGAAAAAAAATGGAAAAAAAAATTAAATTCCAAATAAAATCCTGAAACGCGATATCACAGTTATCTTGTACACACTATATACAAGTTTGAACGCTTCGCAAATGGAGTTCCGTCCCCAGACAGTACACCTTGCCTGGCTGGGAAGATCTTCCTTTTCCCCTTCCTTGTCCTTGTGTGACGTCATCAACCTCCACAGTTATGACGTCATCCTGACAAGAAGTTGGCCCGCTGGTTCCATCACTAAGACCCTTAAGCGGTACGGACCAGCAACGCCATAATCATCAAAAGCTGTTCAGCAGTTGATATGTAAAAGCGTAACAGACAGAAAGAGGGACAAGCTTTCGCATTCAAAGTATTAGTGTGGATTATAGCAAACAATCTGGTGTTTGGATTCTTTTGAAAATCCTGCCTTTATCTTAGGCAAATAAGGCCAATTAATAGTATCGTGATGACTAGGACTAGGAGTTTGGTACCAGCTCCTTACGCAACAATGCGCTATAGGCACCAAACCGTAAACACATAATTATCATGTTTATAGTTAATTATATCTCTTTCCATTAGGATATATCAGAATATCATAAAAAAAATATGACCTGCCTAATGTATCTAGAAGTATAATTTGAATGTGAAGTGACAAACGCCACCTTAATCATTATAACATACATCAATAATGCATTGGGATATTAATCAATCTGTCATCATAATTCTAGTTGTCAATAGTTCCATCAACTAATGACTTTATAATATTAGCTGTCTATACCTATGACAGTCTGTGACCTCATTAGAGTCAGCGTAATGACTCATTACCCCTGGGGTTTCCTAAGGCAACCTGCATGTTATCAGTATTCAAATTATTTAATAACTATAATAATTTATGCATGTGACATTTCTCTTTCCATCAAGAGAGCCAAGCTAATTTGCTATCTCAATAAATAAAAAAATATTTAAAGCCTCGAAGAATATTTATTGTGTCCTGTTATTGCCTCGTAGACTAGATGTTGTCCTATTCGCCTCAAATCATAATATGGTCCCCGGGTGGCAATTATTATTAAAATTCATTCGAATTTTTTAAGGGAAAATCTATTCTAATCAGCTTGGAGTCTCATAATGGAAGTGTGGTACCACTTCCGTGCTTCGAATGAACAGGTAAAGTTTTTGATTCCGGTTATCGCTATGTAACAGATTTCATCGATCCCTTAAGAGGTTTAGTGTAATAAAAGAAAATAACAAGAACATATATTATTTAATAGTATAGGTTCTTGTTATTTTCTTTTATTACGTTAAGTTAAAAATATGTCAGTGTTAGGTTAAATAAACAATATCAATGGAATTAAAGATGAAAATAAATTAAAAAAACTAATTCTCAATAATATATAAGACCTAACATATAAACATATAAAACCTTAAAAAAATAGTATGGGTTCCTGTTATTTTCTTTTATTACACTAAACCTCTTAAGGGATCGATGAAGTCTGTTACAGCTAGAAACAAGACGTGGTGATTGTTATCAGGTCGGTAAATATCACGATAGGGATCACCACTCATCTCGCCAACCGACAAACCAGATGAACTGCAAAATCTATAGACGTAAGGTTTAACCCGCCTATCCCGGAAGGGAACCGTCATAATGATAAATTATATGTATATTTAACTTTTCAACTATATTTAATCTCACAGAACTTGAGTATTAGAAGAAAATAAATTATAATTATCTAGTTTATGTTGCATTTGAAAACAAGCATTCAAGTCGACCAGAATTCACGTAAAACCACGGGTAATTCTTATAGAGATCACGTTAATGTGTCTATAAGACTTTGAAGAAATATTGCTACTGGTAGCGACCAAACGTCAACTAAAACCAGTGTTTTATTGATACAAATGTGTGTCTGGAGTGGCTATAACAGTACTTAGGACTTTAAATAATATATGAGATGCCCTCAGGTCTTAGAATGATCCTAACTTATAGTCTCCTCAGTGTGCTTGCGTGGGAATTTAGAGTTAAAAGAATATTATCAGTATTTGGATATGTAAAAAATTTTTTGGAAAATCCCAAGGTACACGCCGTATAACGCATGTTTAATTTAAAAAATAATTTAATTGACGAATTATATAATTTAATTGACGAATTTAATATACGAATTTAATTCGCCGTGTTGGTCCCCCCGGCCTCCTTTGTAGAATAGGCCAACTGCCGTTCTGCCAGGCAGGTCGTAAAAGGCGACCGAATGGCTATCGAGTCACTACCATCGTGGCTCTAGATGGTAGAGTTCTGCATTGTCTCGCCCGGGTCAGGTACCACCGCCTTGCCTATTCCTGCCGCAATAGCGTCAGTGCTTGTCGCTGTCGTGTTCCGGTTTGGAGGGTAAGATAACCGGTTAACTTATGCATGTGGCATTAGACCTCGCCACAAGATAGCAACGCACCATTAACATCTTTGGTGTCTATAGGCGATGGTTGACTCTTTCCATCAGGAGACCCATCTGCTTGTTTGCTATCTTATGATATAAAAAAAAATATAAAAAAGAATTGATTTTTTACATGTTTATCATTTCCACGGTTATTTAATTAAACTAGCAATCATCTGTGTTCGAAATTCGATTAAGAATAAAATCTCTTATAAGTTTGACAACTGACTTTATCCGTAACATGATCCTTAAAGAAAATAGTATAAGTACATGTATATATATTATGTCGTATGTCACATGAATGTTGTGTGTGTAATGTTTATTTTTCTTAATTTATTTCTAATGTATTTTATTTACAAATATTAGATTACTGCAATACTGCAGTCATCCGCAATGTCACAGTTAAAGAACTGTGACAAATTTCGTATTCCACCGTTGCGTTGACGCAATTATATTAAAAAGGGGTCCAAGGATTTTTCTACATACAATAATACATAGATATAAATAATATAATAAAAATATAGTTGTGGGTATCTAGGTACATTAATACTACAACATTATTTTTGACACACACTGAATTAGTAGTCCCCAGTACAAAACAATTCGTTGACATACTGAAGCTTTTAAAAAAGTGGTATGACATATTAGTATTTTGAGCGTAATCGTGGCACATTCATACATACAGACATATGGACGTCCACTAATTTTTTTTATAAGTTTATCATATATATTATACTTGACAAATATTTGTGAAAAATACTAAATGCATTTATTAAAGGATTAAAGGATTATGCATGACATGGATGACAATGCAGTATTTACATCTTTGGTGAAATGCGATGGTTATATCTGCTCATTTGTGTTATGTATTCCTATAATATTAAAAGTAACATATAATCTGATACATTTATTTACATTTATCCGAGCCGCAAGGGACTGGAATATGCTTCCTGAGTCTGTGTTCCCCGACGAGTAAAACCTGGGGATCTTCAAGAGAAGAGTGAAGAGGTACCTTCTAGGGAAGCGCGTTCCATCTTAGGCCGCATCTTAGCTTACCCTCAGGCGAGATCATGGTCAAGCACTTCCCTATCGATATGAAAAAAATGTAGAGATAGGACTATTTAGGCGAACAAGTACGTACACTAAATTTCATAAGTGTATGTATGTTTGTATAATTTTCTACGAATTTCTCAGGATCTAAAACCACTACAAGATTTTGATTTTATTCAAGTATATTTTAACATAAAGAACAGTCTAGGTTTCATCAAAATCGGTGCACTAGTTTCTAGATATGATATACCGATATATATTGCGTAAGAAATTAGTATATACGAGATATACTAATTTCTTTCGCAACTGACAAAAAAGTGATGTTTTAACAAAGTCACAGGAAAAAACTATCAGTAGTATAAATACAGATAGTTTTAAACGTAATACCAAACAGCAAATTTTTCAACTCACATATCTCAGTTAAATTTAACTAAAGGCCGGAAGCTTACAAAAACAATATATTCGCCTAAACAGGGAAGCGGACTGCGTAATCTACATTATTCATACGGAATTCGAAAACAATAGACGCGATACTAGCCACACATTACAGCGATCTAGTGGAACGGCGAAGCCCAGACAATGGGATACGATCCACGCATAAATCCTCCGCAAGCTAAATTCAACATGCAAACTTCGGGAATTTCACGCAAGAGCCAAAGCATTACGGGAATGGAGATATATTTTCGAGTGATCTCTTGTGTTCGAGAATACTTTACAGTTCACACCACTATTATTGTTGTGACATTAAATTTGTTAGATGTCTCGCCCGGGTTTGGTAATACCGCCTTAACTTATCCCACCGCAATAACCATGGGGTAAGGTAGTCAATAACAAATGCATGTAGCATTTATGTATTAGTAGCACGGATATTATTTGCCTACGGATATTATAAACGTCTCGCTACACGGTTAGTGACAAGAATTAAAAGCGAGAAGACTCGTGGGACACCATGTAGGAGCGAAGTTCTTTTCGCTTTTTACAGTCAATGACAAAAACTCTGTCCAATACACAAGGGCATTTTTGTTAGCTTAATATCCCGTATTGGTCATGGCTCCTTTAAAAGAATAGTCTATCTGCCATTCTGTCGGGCAATTTGATAAAGGCTTACGATTAGTTCTTGCCACTACCACCGTGTCGAGGTGAGGTAAAGTTTCGCCCGGTCTCACTCGGGTATATGGTACCACAGCCTTACATATTTCTGTCACAATAGCGTCAAAACTTCTTATTGTCGTGTGTCGGTTTTGCAGGGTAAGATAACCGGTTGACTTATGCATGTTGTATTACCATCCCGCTACACGGAGAGCAAATAAGCTGATGATGATATGTTACGTTGTTATCCGGAAGGTGGATGTTAATGTCACATCCCTTTTATAGGATACCTTACCCTCCAAATCGGAAAACCGTAATGACTAGCACAGACGCTGTTGCGGTAGGAATATGTCAGGTGGTGGTAGCAAACCCGAACGAGAAATTGCGGAACTCTACAACCTAGTATTCACGATGGCAGTGAAATAGCTAATGATTTGCCGTTTACAAATTGCCTAGCAGAATGGCAGATCGTCGTTTATTTAAAGAGAGCCCGAAACAACACGGCCAAGGCTAAGGCTGCTATTTAGCAAAATATATATTTTGCAATAAATACTATTCAAACGGATTATTTACGAGTAAAATTTTCCTTTATGGTGGAATCCGAATTGCTAAAAATGTTGACAAACATTCATAAAAAAATCGGCCAAGTGCGAGTCGGACTTGCGCACGAAGGGTTCCGCGCCATCATAGCAAAAAAAAACACGTTTATTCTATGGGGATCTTTAATTTTTTTTTTTTTATTATTTGTTGTTATAGCAACAATGGAAATAAATAATTTGCAAAAAACTTCAGCTTCCTAGCTGTCATGGTTTATCGCCAGACAGACAGACCACGGAGGCTTAGTAATACGGTTCCGTTTTACTTTTACGGACGGAACCCTAAAGAGATTCCGATAAATCGAGAACCCTCTTTTTAATAGTCAGCTGAAAACGTATTCCCTTCAAATAACCTGATCGTAAGTTTAAAAATCACATATTCTCTTATAACCGAAAATATTGTAACAAAATGGTAATTTGTTAAAAGGACATTTTGTTTGCCCTTAATCTAGTTGGGAGCTGGCCAGCCAGATAAGTTGGAAAGTGCACGCGAGTCATTCCTACATCTTATACGCTAAAGTGGTGCAATAAAGATAAAACGAACCAGTGATAATGGTCGCCATTGACACCGTTGCGTATCCCAGACTGATAACGTTCGTTAAGTAAACTTCGTTTATAGTTAATTTGAATAATATAATAAATTTAAATGAGCAAATCTTGGAAATTGCATAATTGACTTGAATGTTTATTTTGTACTTAGATCTTGTTTCTTTAACACTATGTACAGCTGTAATTAATAAATAAAATAAATAGTTATTGTTAAAACTACAGACCACACAAATGCTAATAGACACGATGTTGAACGGAAAATGTGTCGCCGCTCATGTGAGCAAATGTATGTAAATGTCTAACGCTTTGTAAATCTATTAAATCATATAAAATAGAAACATGGCATATTGTGATAGTTTATCTGAATAAGAAGTTAAGGCTTATGAGATACATCTGGAGTGATTTTATTTCGTCAGTAAGTAATATTATGCTGTATTTCTGTGTGTAAATGTAAGCTAAACGGACAACCCAACAAATTGCCTTGCATGGCGTATCCAGTTTAATCCATGGTTAAAAAGCAATTTTACACCAAAAATAAGTTTTTTTTTTTAAACTATCCGCTAAAACTGTCAAGTTTACATAACAAAGTCTATATTTTTTGTAACAATACAAATACTTACCGTATTTGTATTATTGCCAATGAATGCCTGTTAAATCTAAATTTTATCATTCTAGAGAATAGAGACTCTTCATGTCTAGAAAAATTAAATACTTATTAAATATATTTTAATAACCTCTAACGCAAAATAAGTAGACCGCTGTGTGTCAATCATTTTAATCTCACCGTAGCTCATAAACGGATACACCGTTTTTTATCGTTTGAAAGATGGTTCTTAGACATGTTTAACATATTTAACATAGGCACCGTTTTAAAGTTATCAGCTCTTTTGTAAACTGCGGTAGGAATCTTACATGCACAATTGTTGGTAAGTACTTCACCTTAAAGCAAACATGTGAACCAAAGTTAGAAACGCCAATTCAAATATGTTACTTAACTATGCAAGATAATGTAATTCTGCAGCCACGATATCTTATACACTAGCACAAACGTGAAAAACTAATATAAGACATGTCGTGTTTGGAATCGTTTTAAAGTATTATGAAGTAGGAAATGGTTTAATGATAAGAAAATGTGTTTTTTAAAGCAATTATAAACAATAACCATAAAAAAATCACGTCAGTTCTCCTACAAGATAGACAAAGTAAACCAAACTTTGTTGGAAGCTCAGGATTTCCAGATTTGTTATTAATAATTTAATACTTAATTATTGTATTAATGTACTAAATTTGTTAATAATTATTGTTTTCCAGACATCAATCTTTTACCATTTAAATAATTAAAAACTGAACAGTTGTATGACGTGTGTACAAATAAATACGAGGATTTATGTATACATAGTATAATATCACGTATAGCCAACCCTATATGCAATAATGATTGATTGAGATGGTCGGTGATTTCCATAATTGCATCTTAGCTGCATTCGCTTTTTATTTGTGATAACCGGCGGGGTTATCACGTATCTCGCAATGCGTAATTATCGCAATTGTTTAGTTATTACAAGACACATAATAGCATTGTATATTACTGGCAGTCGTGGCTCCTTGAATATTTATGGTGCTGTGACATCCCAAGAGGTGAATCCAGGACAAATGAGCAATTAACCACATTTTAGATGATTTTTTCGTTACTTTTAAAAGTCATCACTGATCGCTGGCGGATTGCAAATGTTAGGAAATATGCATGTCCATCACTTTACGTTATCATCCGAAACAAGATATTTTGACAACCCTCCCGCTAAAATCTTATACCAAATAATTCTTCGCACTACCCGAAAATTAAACCCGAAACTCAAAAAAACTAACCAGTAAACGAATGATATTTAAACCTCCAGAAAATGAAACATATACACCACCAAACCATAAACATTAAGAAACAATATCAATTACAGTAATAACGTTATTATGTCGTTAAGTTAAATAAATGACATAACAAGATACTTAAGCCAATGTTCTCGTACGTTCGTAAATTCAATTTATTCGTTACAGTGTAACACTAAGCAGAACGACCACTGTCGAGTGCCGATATCGCGGAAAGGCGACTATTTATCGCCACGGACACCGAATCTTTGCGTTTACGACGCCTATGGCCCGTCTAATGTCTGACTTTAGATTGGTTTTATTGCGTCCCCGTACTTTGCTGATAAAAAACAAAGTGCCAGGTTTGTTTACATCAAACTATAATGCAAGTATGTATTAGTGTAGTTAATAAGCGGTCCAATGGCGGAGTGGTTAGTGACCTGACAATTGATGGGACTTGGGTTTGATTCCCCACAATCACATGTTTGTAACATGAGAATGTATGTAGTTTTGGGTGTGTGTGTTTATTAAAAACATAGTTTTGTACTTATATAGGTATTTCTGTGTTATCTGGAGTGGTGTATTACCACTCACGTTCCTCGGATAAGCACGTAAAGCTGTCGGTGCCGGTTATCGCTAGAAATAGTCGATAATCGTTAACATGTCGATAAATGCGACGATGACGATCACCATTTATCTCGCCACCCGACAAACCGGTGAATCGCGGTGAAACGGAAAGTCTATAGACGTTCGGTTATCTTTGCCTACCTCACAAGAGAACTGGTCGTGATGATCCATTTTTTTTTATTTTGTGATTCAATGTATTAGTATCGTATAACACCCATATAACACGTCAATAATTTGGTTACTTTGTAGTTAGATCCATTCGGTTAATTGGTCGCGAAATATAACAAAAAATTATGTACAGATAGACGCTACAGACTTATATAGATGTATAGATAACAAGCCGTGTGTAGAGTTTCAAAGACACCGAGGAACAGACACAACACAGAAGATTCATTCTCTAACAAAAGTCAGGTTTATTTATAAAAATATACCTAGACTCACCTGAGCTATCCGCTCAAAATTTAAACGTATAACCGCGCGCCAACAGTGAATTTTTTTTGCGCGCCCCAGTTTTATGACCGAGCTGCGAACATCGGCACGGGGTTGTCACTTGAGAAATTTTTGAACCTATTTGATGTAGTGACGACTAATATTAATGTGTAGTACTAATGACTAATATACCTAAACTGCGAAGTGACCCTCCCCCCTCCCCCCCGGTAAATTGTGAAATGTTTATTATTAGTAATTTAGTATATTTCTAACGCATATTATTTCCACACTCCGCAATGTAAACTTTATCTGTGCCAAATTTCACACTCCACCGCACGTAATTGTCTTAAAAGAAGGTACAAAGTTTTTGTAAACCAAAATTAATGTCTAAAAAAAGTTAAGTAGTAAAGTCGTATTAATTGCCTATGTAAATACTGTGTGTATGTGTGTAATATGAGCTAGTGAATGAAAATTTGACTTCGAAAAACATCTGTGATTTTTAAAAATAATAGTTATGATTAGTACATACTTTTGATTCTGTTAAATGTAGATTTATGTTTAAACCCTGTTGTTTTTGAAAATAAAAAAAGTCAAATTAATATATAGATAACTGTAAGTATTATTATAACCTCATCGAAAAACATGTTCGAAATAAAATCTTAAAATAACCGTGGACATTAGTCTACCATCTGGGCAAGTGTTCTTAAAACAAATAACACCTGACATTGTAGAGAGCACTCCAGTTTAACAAGTGTCGGGCCGGAATCGAAGCTAGGAAGGCACGTACAAGGCTCGCCCGTAATGGCCACTTTTGGCACTCCACTGCTGGCATCTGGTGAAGAATTCATTTCACACGAAACAAGAGCGGCTCATTTTGTAAAGTTTCAATTGTTTTTAACAACCAACTTGTGAAGTTCTTAATTCTGTATTTCTACTGTATTTTTACCCGACTGCGCTAAAGAGTTGTTTTTCGAATGTATGTATGTATGCAATTATGTATATTACACATTCTGTAGCCCAAACAGCTTGATGGATTAAGGCTTTAGAGGTTTTCATTATATCATTAGATAGCAAGCTAGTAGATGGTTCTCTAATGGAAAAACACTACTAAAGGTATATGCACCAAAGGTGTTAATGGTGCGTTGCTATCTATGTGGCAGGATGGCTACGTCACGTGCATAACTCTACCGGCTACCTTACTCTCCAAACGGGAAAACGACAATGACATGCATTGACGCTATTGCGGCTGGAACAGGTAAGGTAACATACCCGAGTCTGATGTTGCGGAACTCTACCAAAAAGTAAAGTTCCAATTTTTTTTAACAACCAACATAGTGAAGCTCATAGTTCTCCATTTTACCTTATTTATACTCGACTGCGTTAGAAAGAGGGTTACATTTCTCGAATGTATGTACATATATGTTCATATGAGTGTGTTAAACAGGAATTAACCTTGAGAGGTGTGATTAGCCGTTCTTATATCAATAAAACGACTCGTTTTAGTTACGAGTAGTAACATCTCCGAAGCGTGAGCTAAAACAAAAACTGTTCCTAATTATAAATATTTAATTATGTAAATGTCTGATTACCAAATGTCCAAACAACTTGTGGAACGGTGGAACGCCTATTGTTGACCGTTCCGTTGGTCGAGTGGTTAGCGAACCTAATTACGAATCGATGGGGCTTGGGTTCGATTCCCGACAGTGACGAACATTTGTGTGACTGTGTATGTAAGCGTATTAACATATGTATTTCTACGTATGAGTGTCGATGACTAACACCCATAACGCAAGCATATAATTTGCTTAACTACTTTAAGGTTAGGTCGATTTGCAAAATTTGTCCAGTATATTATTTATTAAATTGGTTTGCTGTTACGCCTCTTTATTAGTAAATTGGTTGCTGAATAACGGATCGTTGATTATAGGAAACTGACATTATTTGTAAGACTGGCATTGATTATTTAATATTTTTTAATCCGGTTGAATCGCATTTTTTATTCTCATAATAATTACTAGTTACTCAACTAAATTACATTAAAAGTAGAATGAAATATACGTTTACGAAATATTAAAAATACAACCGAATTGAAAAGTTTCTCTTTTTGGGAAGCCAGTGAAGTTATTTTATTCTTTCTCCGTTTCTAATTATAATAGCTTGTTTCTACATTTACAAATCTGTCCTGCTTACGTAGGAGCTAAGTTATTACTTTTATATATCCCTATTCCCTAATGTGTCGGGGTGGGTCTTTTTAAAGAACCTAAAACAGTTTCATCACATTTTAAGTTTAAAACCTACTTCTAATATGTTAAGTTTCAAAATTGTCTGCCCTATATCACCCCTGTCACTTAAAAACAAGACTATCTAAAATTCTGCAGAAATTTCGTTGACAGGTAACTGGAAATACTTCAAGTCGTCTAGTGACATCATTAACAGGATTGTGTAATGTACATATGTCCATGCCAAATCTTTTACGAGGTAGGTAGTACGACTATACGTCACCATTCACACTAACAAGTCGTTAGTGCTTGCTTCTACCACTTTCATAAGTTTCTACTTGCAAACAATTCGAATTCTAAAGTTTTTTATACATCCGTACAGATGAGAGCTTAAACGTTTATATATATATATATATATATATATATATATATATATATATATATATATATATATATATATATATATATATATATATATATATATATATATATATATATATATATATTTCTATCTATATATATTTCTAGGTTTAAGTATTTATTAAACATATTTTGTTAGTATTAATATGTGCGCGTTTTCCTAAAAAACAAGCAGATGGCTTTCTTGATGGAAAGAGACAAGCATCGCCTATAGACACCAAAGATGTTAATGGTGCGCTGCTATTTAGTGGCGGTCGAATGCTACATGCATAAGTTTACCGGCTACCTTACTCTCCAAATCGGAACACGACAGCGATAGGCACTGACGCTATTGCGGCAGGAATAGGTAAGGCGGTGGTACCAGACCCGGGTGAGATAATGCAGAACTCTACCACCTAATAGCCACGATGGCAGTGAGTCGCATAGCCTATCAGTCGCCTTTTACGACCTGCCTGGCAGAACGGCAGTTGGCCTATTCGTCAAAGCAGCTCGAAACCAACACGGGGAAAATTAGATTGATTCGTGGAGTTTGACGCGGTACACGTTGTTGTGGCTCAATTCATACTAATAATATTATAGACAGTGGTGTCAGGAACATTTTTGCAAATTAAATACCTCACATCTAGTGGTTCGGTGTCGAGTTGACCACATGAGGTCCCGGGTTCAATTCCTGGGTCGGACAATTCAAAAAAGTTGTTTTTTCAGTTGTCTGATAAAACAATGTTGCCCGGGATTGGAAAGTGTCCGGTTGGCGATGGGCTTGCCACCTATCATATTGTGGGACCAAGTATCTTCGGCTAATCGTGGGTGCCTCTGCCTACACCTTCGGGGATACGGGCGTGAAGATACTTAAATACCACAAATTCTTCTTTACATTTAAATAGTCTGGGTCTCAGAATTTATTTCTCTATTTATCTTTTTTTTTATTTCGCTCCGAAGAAGTAGGCAGTATTTAGTGCACCTGCAAATAGTCATAGGTATTAAAGTCTCATAATGTGAGAGTTGACCTGTCTACCGGAAAATCGAGCACACGTTCAATATCTGGCAAATCAATGTTTTACTAAAAAAAACAAAAACGAATTGCCCGACATGCCCGATTCGAACTCACGACCTCATGGGTCTATCGGAAATCGGGACCGCTAGAGTCCTACGCTACGCTAGGCTACGTCCACGAGAAGACGTCAATAGTCTTGCAGTTCTGGCTTCAGGAAAACGAATGTCTATGACTACGACTACGAGCAGTCATAGCCTAACTGTAGTCTAGGTGAGGAACCTACTATTGAATGTTCAGTTAACTTATAAGTAGGTCAGTCTAGTGGTATAGAGCGCAGTGACTTTTACGGCGGAACTTTAAACAATACACGGGACAGTGGCACCGCGTCACACGACGATCATAAAGGTCACCTCGAAATAGATCCTAATTTGATCAAAGCGTTGGATTCCAGCACGGCTGGCTGAGCAGGTCGGTTATGGTGACATTAGAATGTCATATCACGTCGTGTACGGCTCACCTGCCGTAACGTATCAAGGTATATAGAGGAAATGTGATGTTATGGCGGCGTTTAATGATATTTTGCAAGCTTGCATGCTTATTCGAAACATTTTTGAGTTCCGTCATCACCAAAAAGGGCACTTGGCATATAAATCTTCACATTATGAGGAGTATCTCGGTGTCTGGACGACCGAGTTTTTATATATTAGCACACAAGCTGATAATTAACAGATAAAAAGAGAAAACCATCGCTTAAAGACACCAAAGTTGTTAATAGGGCGTTGTATTGTTAATAAACCATGTGGCAGGAAATTAACGCCACATGAGTAAGTTCACAGGCTACCTAATCCTGCAAACCGGGACACGACAGTGACAAGCATTGACGTTATTATGACAGGATTAAGCAAGGCGGTGGTACCGAACTTTCCTTATTTTCCTTAGGAGATGTGAATTTTCCTTAGTAGTCGCGATTGTATTTATTTATTTAATACTTTATTGTACACAAATAAAAGAGAAGTAGTACATAAAAAATTATTAAACAGACTGTACAATGGGCGAGCTTATCCCCAATAAAAGGGATTTCTTCCAGCTGACCCGAATAAGAGTAAACACAATAATTATTGAAATGTTAAAATAGTGTACAATAATCATAAAACTAGATACATATGAATATAACAGTCTTGATACATTAAATTTAGCCACATCATATTTAAAAATGAACAACAATCAATGAACAAACAACAAAAAAATAAATAAAAAATACTATGTAGACCCAGCAAGAAAAAGTTCTCATAGATTTTTTTTTAAAATTGGAAGAGATTGACTCATACGAATCTTGGGCGGTAGTGAGTTCCATAACCTGACAGCTTGAACATGGAAAGAATTTGATAAAAATTTTGATCTGTGCGGGGGACATTTTAAAAGGGCAGTAACACTTAATGTACAAGGTGGTCCAGGTGGATGCAAGAAAGAAAATTCATCACGCAGATAGCTTGGTGCATTAACATTAAACAGGATGTTAAAAAGAAGACAAAGAATATAAGTGTACCTACGCAGCCGTATTGGAAGCCATTTGAGTTCTAAAGGAGACTGATACCGTTCCATACAATCTTGGGCCCTCTTGTAATAGGATGAAAATTATGTTAATTAATAGCAAGTTTAACATTATATAAATACTGAAAGTTTTACAGATTTTAGCAATTTGAGAACAGAGATATAAAATATTCACTAGAAGTAAGGTTACGATACTACGTTATAGTTTAAACGTTTACTATTGAACAACTGATACTTGTAACACAGGCAACTATGTTTCACATTTATAAATTGACACAATACTAAAAGTCTAAAACACAGATTTTTGGAAATCACAAATTAAAGGATGTACATACGTAAAATAGCGAAGAGTGAAGTCCGCGACTTGCGACTCTTGCGAAGCGTCAGTGATGTCAGTTGTAATTGTCACTTTTGACTGTATTAAATCCACAGACATTAAATCGTATTAAATTCGATGTAATGTAATCAATCAATTATTTAAATTGTATCGATTATATTTTTTCTTTTTATATTATGAATGGATTGTAAAATAATTATGGTACTTACTGATGATTAAACTAAATATTAATCAGGAATACACTTTTACATATACTTACGAGCTTCTATTTCGATTAAAATTATTTACATAAATCGATTATAATTTTATCGATTATACAATTATAGTACCACAAACTTATTTTCGTGATTTCTTTTTTCTCAGAAAGCGAATGAAGCTAATATTTTAAACTTTGAAATAGAAAAATAGTACCATTTTTTTAATCCACACCTCAACCTTTTACATTTGGGCCCAAAAATCCCCCTCTCCTTTAGAGACATGGTCATACTTCCGTAAACCAAAAATAAATCTAATACAGAGATTCTGCAGACTCTCTAATTTATTCACCAGTTCTTCAGTACCATCAATAAAACAAACATCCGCATAATCGATGATAGGTAGCATGAGGCTCTGCATTAGCAATATCTTTGTTTTAAAAGGCAAATATTTTGTGAGTGTTTCAGAGAGTGCAAAGCAAAGTGAACTTTTTTAGTAGTGACATGTTTGCGAAGACCAAGACTGACATATCACGATCAGATTGATAGAGTATTGTCCGAAGGTGGTGTCAAGAGTGTTCGCAACCGGCGTGTGTGTATGAAGAGAGTGATGAATGTGGAGGAAGCGAGACAGCCTGCAAGGATCGTGATGTATGGCACTCGGTCCTCTCTGCCTACCGCGTAAGGGATCTGGCGTGAAGATATGTATGTATGTTTGGCTAGTCGTTAAATTTTTACGAACTGCCTATCAGAATAGCAGATGGTTTATTCTTTAGTGGGGCAAAATTGTAAAAATATGTTTTTTAGAAAATATTATTAAACTGACACCTTAATGCAATCAGGAAGTCCCCCGTTTCCCCGTTTTCCCCGTGTTCGTCCCGGGCTCCTTTGAAGAATAGGCAGTTGCCTATGCGAGTCACTACCAATCTCGTGGCTACTAGGTGGTAGATTACTGCATTGTCTCGCCCGGGTCCGGTACCACTGCCTTACCTATTCTTGCCGCAATAGCAACAGTGCTTGTCACTGTCGTATTCCGGTTTGGAGGGTAAGGTAGCCGGTAAATTTATGCGTGTGGCATAAGACCTCGCCACAAGATAGCAACGCACCATTAATACCTTTGGTGTCTATAGGCGATGATTGACTCTTTTCATCAGGAGACCCATCTGCTTGTTTGCTATCTTATACTATAAAAAAATTTGCAAATGCTTTGTTTATACTCGTATGGTCAGTATGTATCTCTATGATGTATATTTCAGCGTGCTATTTTTGTAGTATTTGCGTATGGAATTTATTATATACTAGCTGATTCCGTGACATCGTCCGCGTGGAAAATTTCGAAATTAGAAGTAGCCTACGTTACTCCTTTCACATCAACTATTTGTCAGTGACAGTCCCGTCAAAATCAGTTCAGCCGTTTCAGGGACAGACCGTCAAACAGACAGACAAAAATTGTAAAAAATGTTATTTTGGTATATGTACCGTGTATACATCCATATGCATTTAGTAAAAAACGGTTATTTTAATTTTACAAACAGACACTCCAATTGTATTTATTTGTATGTATAGATATGTCAAATGTTGGTAGTATGAGTGAGTGCAACAATGAATGGCACCAACTTAATATTTGAGTTGTAAATCCGTACGTGATTATATTACAGCGGTGAGCGGGCAACTGTCAGGAATCTTTTACACGACTTTTGTCTTTGGCAAGTTAGTGGGTCAACATTACGTTTATTTTAGATACCATACGGTGTAAAAAAAACCCTTTTCGTCCGCAAAGCCATTGTTTGGTACCCTAATACAATCACGCTATTACATAATAGCATATATTGTATACATAGCTTACAATATATACTATAATTTTGCGGATAGTAGATAAAATTTTGCAGATCAAAATTTCGAATGTTAAGTATCTATACATATAATAAAATCGTAGAAAAGTCAAAACTGTACATTGAATATTTTTTTAAAAGAATACTTGGGGCGTGATCTACAATCGATGTCGAAGCCAAAAATATAGTTTTGCCACGATGGTAGTGACTCGCATAGTCAATCGGTCACCTTTTACGACTTGCCTGACAGAACGGCAGTTGGCCTATTCTTCAAAGGAGCCCGAGACGAACACGGGAAAAACGAGGAAACGAGGGACTTCCTGATTGCATTAAGATGTCAGTTATTTTCTGAAAAACATATTTTTACACTTTTGCCCCACACAAGTCTACGCCTCCTTTAAAGAATAAACCATCTGTTATTCTGCTAGGCAGTTCGTAAAAATTGAATAACAAGCCAAATATGTCACTACAATCGCGACTACAATACGAGTTAGTGACTCGTATAGCCAATTGGTCGCATTTTACGAACTGCCTAGCAGAACGGTAGTTGGCCTATTCTTCAAAGGAGCCCGGGACCAACACGGGGAGAGCATATGAGCTAATCATATTTTACGAACCCTAAAAAGAGTTACAAGAAATACGCGTACGTACGAATAAGAGCACTAAGAATATTTCAGATTTCTCTGAAACCCCAAAAGGGATATTAAGAAAAAATATGTGTCTGTAATATAATTCCTTTGGGTTTCCTGTCACACCAGAGTGTATTTTTTATTTATTACATAAACACGATCACCGTTGTAGTGCAATGAAAAAGTAACATAAACCATTTTCTTGTTAATTTATTTCAAAAGGTGTGGACAAATTACATGAATTGATCTAGCCTTAAAGCAAGCAACTTATTTGCTTGCGGTATTGGTGTTAGTCAAAGGTACAATAATAATAATACATAGAAATACACATATAAATACTGAATGAGCGTAGATATTTATATTTCTGGGTATAACAGAAATATAAACATCTATGCTCATCACACAAATGCCTGTCGTTGTCGGAAACCTGAGCCCCACTGATTGCGTAGTTAGCTTCGCTAACCACTGGACCAAAGGAGCGATCAAACTTAAACGGCTTCAAGTTAAAAACGATTAAAGAACCTTAGTCTCTAAATCGGTTTTAACTTTAAACGATAAGTATATTTTTTGCTTGGTAAGGCCATACTCTGAGTTGAGTAAAAAGTGAAGGCATTTGAAAGGGAAGCTTAAATGATGCATTCTTTGAAGACATGTTTATGAAAGCATTGTTGACTTTAAATTGACGCTTAATAAGTATGAGTGATAGAAGAAACATGCTGCGCTCGCCTTTCCCCCGTGTTGGTCCGGGTTCCTTTGAAGAATAGGTCAACTACCGTTCTGAAAAGCAGGTCGTAAAAAGCGACCGATTTGCTATGCAAGTCACTACCATCGTCTTCTAGAAAGTAGAGTTCTGCATTATCTAGCTCGGGTCTAGTACCGCCGCCTTACTTATTCCTGCCGCAATATCATCAATGCTTGTAACTGTCGTGTTCCGGTTTCGAGAGTAAGACCAGTATATTATAACCCGTAATTGGCTATGTGAGTCACTACCATCGTGGCTACTACGTGGTAGAGTTCTACATTGTCTCGCCCGGGTCATTTACCATCGCCTTACCTATTCCTGCCGCAATAGCGTCAGTGCGTGTCGCTGTCGTGTTCCGGTTTGGAGGGTAAGGTAGCCGGTAAATTTATGCATGTAGCATTATACCTAGCCACAAGATAGCAACGCTCCATTAACATCTTTGGTGTCTATAAGCGATGGTTGACTCTTTCCATCAGGAGACCCATCTGCTTGTTTGCTATCTCATGATGTAAAAAAAAACCATTCGACCTTGCCACAAGATACCAACGCACCATTAACATCTTTGGTGTCTAGGCGATGGTCGACTTTTTCCATCACGAGACCCAGAGATATAAAAAAGACTAAATATTTAAAAAAAATATTTTTTTAAAAATTTAGGACTTAATGGTTTAAAATATATCAATGTTGTTACGATTATAACATTTTAATACTTTACTAATTTATTAAACAGAATGTATATTTCTTGCCTTCGTTTCCTAAATAAAAAATACTTTTCCATAAAATTAGTACAAATTATAGTTATAGCTTAAAGTTTATCTGCCGGATCTAGTCATATATAACTAGTAAAAATATTCTAATTTGGTGTTGTATCGAATATTGCCATAATTAAACTGATTCTACATGGTACTCTATAATATATGCATTCGTTAGCTTTAAACGTTACAAAATCATATTTACATGTTTCGAAATAATCATGAGAAAAATAGTATTACCCACTTGCGATGACGAAACGTTTTTTCACGTTAACTTTTAACCTACATAAAATTTATGAAGTAAAAGGCCAGCGCTAAATTAAAATCTAGTTACATAAAATCCGCCATCTAAAATAAATCCCAATCCTCTTGCCGAGTGCCAAGAATTTTTATATAAAAATAAAAGCAACATTAATTTTTCAAATGTGTTTTAAATATGACAACGCACTAAAATAGACAAATGGCGCGTGTCACTAGTTACAGAACGGTGTGACAGGCGGCGAGCGCAAATCCCTCGGATACAGGGCATTAATTAAGATAATACGGGCGGAAATCTAAATTTGTTTTAACAAATTGCTCACGCGGCCTTGAAAGATAAGAAAGGTAAAAATTGCTTATTATTTTTCCGATGCCAAGCGTTCGCTAGAAAAGGCGAGTCATAATAAAAAGTTTTAATGACTTGGGAGTTCTCAACTTTTATAACGCAAAAATCGCTTTGATGTTCGTTTATGGACACTTGTATTTATTCAGTACTAAAAATACATTTACAGCGGATGCAAGAAGATGGTTAATCTTTAAAACCGTAATGTATACACAACATTGTTTCTAGGGTTCCGGAGGTAAAAGGTAAAAACAGTACCCTATTACTAAGCCTCCGCTGTCTGTCTATCCATCTGTCTGTCAACAGGCTCAATCAATCAATCTCATAAACCGTGGTAGATAGAAAGCTGAAATTTTCACAAATTATGTATTTCCGTAGCCGCTATAACAACAAATACTAAAATTTTAAAAAATGAATATATGAAGGGTGGTCCCCATACAATAAACTAGTATTGTTCAAATAAACGATTTTATGGTAGCGTGTTATAGACTATAATATAGCGTGTAACTGGAACACTGATCGCGCGAGCCGGCCGAGATAGCGCGTGAAACGTCATATAACGAGAGATGACTGAGCGCTATAACGCTTGTAACGTCTAGCGTCTACGGTCTAGCACGTTACTCGTTAGATCGCGTAGTTCGTCACTTCGTAGGTTATAATGTTATAACTACGGCCTACGCTAGGTATATAGCGTGGCGTTATGTTTCAGCGCCGAATGCGAATCTAAATAGCGTACGCTATACGTTGTGTTTACATAGCGCGCTATAATCGTTATATAAACCACCATTACAACATAACGTGTTTTTTCGTATTTTTTGTTCAATATTAATAACAATAACAGGTAGACGCTTAAAATTTTCACAGAATATTTAGTTGTATATATATATATATATATATATATATATATATATATATATATATATATATATATATATATATATATATATATATATATATATATATATATATATATATATATATATATAGTTTAATTATGGCAATTTTCGATAAAACACTAAATTAGAATGTTTTTACTAGTTATATATGACTAGATCCGGCAGATAAACTTTAAGCTATAACTATAAATTGTACTAATTTTATGGAAAAGTATTTTTTATTTAGGAAACGAAGGCAAGAAATACACATTCTGTTTAAATTAGTAAAATATTAAAATTAAAACCATTAAGTCCTAAATTTAAAAAAAAATATTTTTTTTAATATTCAGTCTTTTTTATATCTCTGGGTCTCGTGATGGAAAAAGTCGACCATCGCCTAGACACCAAAGATGTTAATGGTGCGTTGGTATCTTGTGGCAAGGTCGAATGGTTTATATATATATATATATATATATATATATATATATATATATATATATATATATATATATATATATATCTTACAAAATAAATAATAAATAATTAAATAAAAATAAAGTAAATATTAAAGGGGGGCTTCAATACAATAAATGTAAATTTTAAGCAATTTTTTTACTCGATCTTAATAAACAGGTAGAAACTTGAATAGGGGTGGTACGGAACCCTTCGTGCACGAGTCCGACTCACACTTGGCCTGCTTTTTATATCATAGGAAAGCAGCCGATAGCTCTCTCGTTGGAAAGCTATAACTACGACAATAAAGATGTTAATGGTGAATTTTCATATCTGCTATCTGCTTGCTTGTTATTTTATGTTATAAAAAATATTAATGTTTTTATTAAAAGTGTAAATCTAACAATAACGGTCGTCGGTCACGGTATATACACCAGAAAATATTTGAATTCAAGTTGTGATATCGCCTCTGTGGTCTATTGGTCCAGTGTCGGAGTTGTTCATGTGAGGTTCCGGGTTAGATTCCCGTGTCGGACAATTCAAAAATATATTTTTTCAGTTTTATGATAAAAAAACTTTTTCCGGCATTGGATAAGTGCCACCTATCACAGAGTGGAACTTAGTATCTTCGACTAATCGTGGGTGCGTGTGTTGCACCTCTGCCTACCTTTTCGGAGATACGGAGGTGAAGATACTTGCTTACTTTTCTTAAATTATGATATTAATAATATTATACGGGTTGACTGCCTCGTGGCCTACTGGTTAGCCTATTCGATTTAGATCATGACGTGTGCAGCTTTCGATCCCTTTGGCAACCTACAGTGTTATTGAGGTTTTGACAGATTTATCCCCATGTTACCCCCATGCCCGGGCTTTTTAAAGAATAAAACATCAGCTATTCTTTCAGGCAGTAAATAATCTATAAAGAAACTAAATCCGAGCTTATTCATCCTATAATCTGTCCAATAGATATTTTTAATTTATAGCAGAATAACCATATATCTATACATATAATAAAATCGTAGGAAAGTCAAAACTGTACATTGAATATTTTTTAAAAGAATACTCGGGGCGGGTGATCTACAATCGATATCGAATCCAAAAATATAGTTTTCAGAATTTTTGTCTGTTTGCCTGTTCGTCTGTTCGTCTGTTCGTCTGTTCGTGTGTTCGTTTGTTCGTCTGTTCGTCTGTTCGTCTGTTCGTCTGTTCGTCTGTTCGTCTGTTCTTCTGTTCGTCTGTTCGTCTATTCGTCTGTTAGTTTTCAGAATTTTTGTCTGTTTGCCTGTTCGTCTAATAGAAAATATAATAGAAATATAGTTTTCAGAATTTTTGTCTGTTTGTCTGTTCGTCTGTTCGTCTGTTCGTCTGTTCGTATGTTCGTTTGTCTGTTTGTCTGTTTGTCTGTTTGTCTGTTTGTCTGTTTGTCTGTATGTCTGATTGTCTGTTTATCTGTATGTCTGTCTGTTTGTCTGTATGTATGTCCGAGGTAAACTCAAAAAGTACTGCATGGATTTACTTCAAATTTTGCATGAATATTACTAACAGGTCGGGTCAACATATAGGCTACATATTATCACGCTATTCCCTACGGGGAAGGAGCTGTGCGGAGTAAATGAAGTCCGCGCGGACGAAGTCGCAGGCAACAGCTAGTCGTTAATAAAAAAAATCATGAATCCAAAAAAATGACACAGATATAATAAATTATAAGAGTATAATTTTTTAATAGCCAGGAAAAAAGGCCAAGACCCCGGCTTGTTAGATTACAGACCCGCAAATTAATAAGGACGGTAAAAAACCGCGGACAGGTGTCACATTCACACTGACCGTGCAATTTGTATACGGCATATTATCTTAGTTTCTACAAAAAATGTTTTATGAGAATATTGTATACTAGCTATCACTTCCGGCTTCGCACGCATTAAATATATATATTTTAATTCTCATACAGATTAACTGGTCACTACTGAAAGGCACAAAAGTTAATGGTTATTTGTAACTAACAAAAATATAATAACAAGTCAAAATTGCTACACTACATAGTAAATCTTAACCAAATTAGTGTTGTAATATTTAAAAAATACGGTCACCGCGCCGGAAATAGGATATCCGAACGAAACAATGAACTTTGATTTGATAATTAGTTTAAAATTTAAATACCCGCTTTTTAACAAATTTGGCATCAGAACTAGGCATGACATGCTGGATACATTCTGATATGTGAAATCTTTTATAAGTCCATCTGCATAATAGTTGATGAATTTCCTGATGAAAAGTGACAATTATTGCATGTAGACACCAAATATGTTAAAAGTGCGTTGTCCGTGCGGTGGTAATCCCAATGGATATGTTTTTCAGCTATCTTACCCTCTAAACTGGAATAAGATAACATTTGCATGACAAGCATTGACGCTATTGAGACGAAGCTGATAAAGCAGCGGTACCATATCCGGGCGATACGTTGAAAAATTAAACATAGTTAAGTCCCTCTCCAGCACCTTGGCGACGACCACTGCGCGTTTCAGAGGGTACCGTTCGAATCAAATACAACGTTAAAGAATCTACTTTTCTAGTGTTATTGATAACATTTGAATTAATTTTTTTTATATACCAGACATTTTTGAATTATATACCAGATTTGAATTTTTCAAAACGTAATCTAAAAGTACTGTAACATCTTACAATACAGTAAAAAAGTTTCACAAATGAAATATTCAAATCCCTTTTAATTTAACAAAATTAATGAAACCTGAAACAATATTCGACCGCATACAAAGAACAATAAGCGACAGTACAACAGTGCAATAACCGACAACAAACACGTAATAAACGTATATCATTCACGGCAATAGCGGTAATCACGATACTGCTGAAAAATGCTATAAATCAGACAAGAAATTAAATAATATGTGGGCTTACACACGTAACGCTAAACAAAAATTCTATTAACGTTAGTGTCACAGTGCCAGCGGAAATATTTACTTGGATTTATGTAACCATAAGCTGTATTTATGTATAGCAGTGGTCGACAACCCGAGCTCTGCAGGCCACATGCGGCCCAGGAACCTATCTTTTATATCGTAGGATTGGAAAAAAACAGGTAGTTCTTCTGATGGAAAAAGATTACCATCGTCCTTAGACATCAAAGATGTCAATGGTGCGCTGCTATCCGTGTAGCGAGATGGTAATGTCACACGCATAAGTTAACCGGCTATCTTATTCTCCAAATCGGAACACGACAATTATAAACAATGACGTTACTGTGGTACGAATAGGTAAAGCGGTGGTATCCTGCGGTAGACATGGGTACTTAACTCAGCGAAATTCCTTGCGTCAACTCAATAACTCAGGCGCAGTGTACTGTGCCAGCTCTTTGCACTAACTCAAAATTGCGCCATGGCGAAACAAATCTGACACAGGAAATGAAAAGCGAAAGAAACGTGCGCCACGCTACAGAGTGCTAAGTGTGAGTTTTTCTTTTCGCATTCGATCGTGAGCGCGTTTCGAGATTACTAGGAATTTGTATGTGATTTGTACAGCGCCACCTAGTGGTAAACGTGAGAAACCAGTTTACTACTAGGTGGCGCTGTACAAATCACATACAAATTCCTAGTAAACTCGAAACGCGCTCACGATCGAATGCGAAAAGAAAAACTCACACTTAGCACTCTGATTCTTACAATAAAGAGAGGACAGCGCGTGAACTGAGTTGGTTCACCCAAAGATTGAGTCATGACACATGTCATGAGTGAGAGTTTATTAGTTGACACATACGGTGCACTGAATGAAGGAGTTAGCGCAATTACACGGCACAACGCACATGTCTACCCCACGGCTTGATCGCAGCGTATTCCATATATAACATTGACCGCCAGCAACAGTAAGCTCTTGCTGCAAACGATGTTAATAACAGACGCCAAACTTTTACAGCTGTTGCCGATTAATGCTCCTGTAGATTTTTTACAGATCAAATTTGATAGCTACAGTTCGTGTCATCGAAGATAAAATGTTGCTTGTTTGAAAGAAGCCTTAGATACCTGTCTTATAAGCAAGCCTTAAAGATCCCCAACCGAAATTACCTTGACGAAATTTGTGTTCTTTACCATCTCCGTCCTATGGTACAAAAATTTTCGTCCTACGCACTTAACTTATACACTGGTCAACATTAGCATGTACAATATTAATAAGTAGCTGTTGCCAGCGACTTCGTCCGCGCGGAGTTGGTTTACTCCGCACTGCTCCTCCCCCGTAAGTGATAGCGTGATAATATGTAGCCTATATGTTGACCCGACCTATTAGTAATATTCATACAAAATTTGAAGTAAATCCATGCAGTACTTTTTGAGTTTACCCCGGACATACATACAGACAAACAGACAAAAATTCTAAAAACTATATTTTTGGCTTCGATATCGATTGTAGATCACGCCCCAAGTATTCTTTTAAAAAAATATTCAATGTACAGTTTTGACTTTCCTACGATTTTATTATATGTATAGATAATACTTATGTTCAGCTTTCCCTCCGTTATTACCCTGGCCTGTTCTGTCCAGTCACTGCCAAAGTGACTACTAGGTGGTAGATTTCCGCAACGTCCTGTCTAGGTTTGGTTTTACCTATTCCTGTCGTATTAATATCAATGCTTAGCACTGTCGCATTCTGGTTTGGAGATAAAGGTAGCCGATGGTAACGCATCATTAATCCTTTCAATCGGGACAGCCATTTCGTTCACTATCCTGAAAAATTGTGACATAAAAAAAATGTTATAATTACATTATAAAGTCATAATAACTTTAAATGGAAAAGTAAGCCCAGTAATTTAATTATGCGTGGGAGTGATACACGTAAAATCAATATAGAAACCACATATTAATTACTTCGAAAATTTTACTCATAGTTGTGTGTGTGGTCTCTTTGTAAGCGATTCATAAAATAATTTTTAATATCTCTTTCAAACTAAATAATTTGTTCTACACTTTTTATCGTCGGCACTTGGTGAAACTCCATTTTAACACAATATTTGCTAGCATATAACACTTGTGCTGTTTCACGATAAGATAATTATATTTAATTTCCGACCGGTTTCGCTTACACAAGCATCCTCAGGGTATTTACAATAATTATTAACTAACAACGAAATCTAAATGTCACAAATAACAAATTTTGAAGGCAAATGTACATCCTACCCTCAATAAATATTATAGGAATACCAATGTAGGGTTGTCCGCACTATGGGTACCTCCCCGCAAGTAGGGAGAAATCAGATGTGTTGGTATAAACTTATGGCACTTCATCGATACGTCGATATAAATTATATGCGTTTTTTTGAGAGCCAATAATATTGATATAGTTGCGAAATTAATAATTATTATTTATTCAAGTGGATATCTTTAAAACAAAAAAATTTACATTTTTAACATTACTGATAAAAAACACATTTATTAGTTACTAAATTGAGTTTAGTAATAAATAAAAGTGATACGCTAATGAGGAAGACCTTTTAGTAGGACAATAATTCTTTCCTGACAATTCAACAAATGATTTCTAATAGTTATTACAAATGATCAAAGAAACGTTTGAAACACCTCCTAACTAGAAATATGTATCTATTCTTAACATGTAATACCCAGAACCATTAACGTTTTAACTATGTTTACATAGCAGCTCATTTTATAATTTTAATTATTTTAAAAGTCAGTAGGTACTTGAAGAATATTAGATTACAGCTGAGACGTGTTAATAGCTAAACATGTTAGCCTCTGTAAATAGCTACACACGTCTCTTATAGTGAGACCACGCCCAAATCATAGCGTGGTAACACTTCATAAATACGTCAATGTGAATAAAGTTACACATTTTCTTTGGGAGCCAATCAAACAGCCGCAACACGAAAGGAAGCCGTGAAACTAATTATTGTATATCCGCGTTTTGTCTTCGAACAGGAAACTATATCTAAGTTTTACGTAACGTATACTTGGCTAAGAATAACTTTTGTGTTTGCGTTAGCATTTGTTTTGCTTTGTTGGTTCGGTCCGGTAAAGATATTCATTACGAGATTACGTCAACTAATTTTGGTGTGTCGTATTTTAGTATGTTATGTCTATTTGTGAGGTTCTGAGTGCTAAGTGTGAGTTTTTCTTTTTGTATTCGATCGTGAGCGCGTTTGGAGTTTACTAGGAATTTGTATGTGATTTGTACAGCGCCACCTAGTGGCAAACTGGTTTCTCACGTTTACCACTAGGTGGCGCTGTACAAATCACATACAAATTCCTAGTAAACTCGAAACGCGCTCACGATCGAATGCGAAAAGAAAACTCACACTTAGCAGCACTCTGTTCGGTTCATAGTTCGATATCTGAATCGCAAAAGTACTATTGAAGATTTAAAAAAATTGTAACTAATTCCAGTCATCAGTAGTAATATCTTATTCAGGAACTATATCAAGGTAGCAAGGGTTAAAATAGCTAAAGTGCATGAAAAATACATGAAAATTTGTAGCTGATTAATTTCCATACTCACGATTTTATTAACTACTAGCTGTTGCCTGCGACTTCGTCCGCGCGGACTTCGTTTACTCTGCACAGCTCCTCCCCCGTAGGGGATAGCGTGATAATATGTAGCCTATATGTTGACCCGACCTGTTAGTAATATTCATGCAAAATTTGATGTAAATCCATGCAATACTTTTTGTGTTTACCCCGGACATACATACAGAAAAACAGACAAACAGACAAACAGACAAACATATAAACAGACAGACAAAAATTCTAAAAAATATATTTTTGGCTTCGATATCGATTGTAGATCACACCCCAAGTATTTTTTTAAAAAAATATTCAATATACAGTTTTGACTTTCCTACGATTTTATTATATGTATAGATGTATGATTTTGATATTAAATCATATTTCCTGTATGAATTTGTTTCTAATTTGTTGATGAAAGCAACAAAAATTTACTTTGCTTCATTAGCAACAAATTTTCACGTATATTTAATTTAATGTGGTTAAGATTTCAAGATAGAATATCTTTTTAATGGACTAAATTTCTAAAACTGTCAATTTTTTCCATTTCTGTCGGTACTAGGTTTCAGCAACACATTCCTAGAGAAATTGAGATGAAAATTATTTTCATGTTATCTTTATATTAAGCTCGCAGGTAACAATTGTGCTGCTAATTTCTTTTATTATTTATTCAAGTTAAATATAATTGAATATTTCATAGCTAAGACAGAACAATGTAGTTATCTTGTGCGTTATAAGTACAGTAAAAGTAAAACGACTTAAGGTGTCACTTTAGAAGTAATTAATAACAGATTCATAAGAAAAGACGATAATGACTTAATTGCTGTACAGCACAAGCCCGCACCGAAATTAAAAAGTTATAAATGTCATTTTTCCCGCCTGTAATTTGTGGAACCGGGAAAATGGCCGGGGCGATCAAATATAATTTTAGGGCTGCCGTTCAAATAACTAGTGTCGCGTTTAGCTTTTAAATGGTACGTTAGGACGGAAATTTTATAACTAGAAATTGCACGCGACATCACTGATTTTTTTTGATTTCATAAAATAGCAAACAAGTAGAGGCTCGATTCACGTAACCAAACGCCAATCGATCCGAAGCGTTTAGGACTCTTACACATTTTTTACATATTATGCCGCGTCGTAGACAAACATCAACGCTATTGCGGCAGGAATAATTACGGCGTTGATACCAAACCTGGTCGAGAAGTTGTAGAACTCCATCCCCTACTTAGTAGTCATGATGTTAGCGACACGTATTTGCCTTTTCCCACCTTTTACGAGATGCCTAGCAGTAAGGCAGTTGATCTATTATTCATAGGGTCCACATCAACACGGGGAACTACTAGCTAAGAATTGACATTTCAGCCGGAATACTTTTTATATTAAGTATACAATATAGTAAAAACACAGATGACTTTCCTGTGAGGATAGTGTGCCCAGTTTCTCACTAGCCACGGTAATTTTAAAGCTAAATTATTATTTTCGTTTAAATTAGTTCCTTCTCCTTTTTGCGAGTGCTCTACATTAAATTGTAAATATGAACAAACTGCATATCACGCTCTTTGGAAGTATAATCTAAACGAACGTAGTCAAATGCTTGATAGTGTTCGATGTATATCCGGTGTAATTTACTACTTCGATCTAGAGGGAACATGTGGAAACTTCCGTGCATTCAAGCGATTTTGTCATAATATTTAATTTTGTCATAATTTTAAGTAGGTCCTCAATTTCTGAACTGCCATAGTGCAATAGCAATCAGGCCTAACCTGTTAGTAGAAGTCTCATTTCATAGAATTTTTTTATACTTTTACCATTTTGCTGTATCCTGTAAATGGAGGGAAACAGGATGTATTTTCCTACTCCTCCTATATACTTCTGATTAATTTCGTTGCGGGTTCCAAGACAGCTTAGCTTTTCCCCAGGGCACCCAGAACTCGCAACTCAGTGGTTATTAGGACGGTTGCCGCTGATGATTCTGGTTTACAGAAGTTACAGTGGTAGGAACGAGAGGTGGGTTCATTGCCCTATCAAAAAAAAAGATTACTATCCTAATGGAAAAACAAGTATTGCTTACAACCACAAATCTCTTACAGGGTAGGTAGAGAGAATTGCGTACGTATATATTTACGAGTACTAGGTGGTAGAGTTCTGCATTGTCTCGCCCGGCTCTAGTACCATCGCCTTACCAATTTCTGCCGCAATCACGCCAGCAATTGTCACTATCGTTTTACGATGTGGAGGGTAAGGTAGCCGTTAAACTAATGCATTAAACCTCGCCACAAGATAGCAACGCACTATTAGCATCTTTGGTATATATAGGCTATGTTATCTTATGATATCAAAAAAAGATTTTGCGCTGCTACATAATTTTAAATATTACGGTTCAGACAATCAAATTCAACCACGAAATTACGCCTAAACACTAAAAACAGGCACTACAGACTGATAGACATACCGAAAATGATAAAACCAGACGCAATTGACCTAATTATCCAAAATTATCCAAACTGTGTAAATATTATAAATGCGAAAGTTTGGATGTTTGGATGGACTAAAAACAGGCACAACAGTCTGACAGACATACCAAAAATGATAAAACCAGACGCAAATTTTGACCTAATTATCCAAAATTATCCAAACTGTATAAATATTATAAATGCGAAAGTTTGTATGTATGTTACTCAATCACGCAAAAACTACTGAACGGATTTGAATGAAATTACCTGTGTAGGTAGATAATGATCTGGAATAGCACATAGGCTATTTTTATCCCGGAAAAATTAGGTGACTCCACGGGATTTGCAAAAAACTCTTATAATGCAATGGGCTGCACGCTGTAGCTAGTAAAAAATATTTACATAATTTACCACCCTTTTTACGTCCTGTCCGTGAATTAGCCCGGACAACCACAAATAATATCGAAATTCGTATCATATCGGCCAAAGTGCGCGCCTATTGCCCGCACGGTGACCACAATTTTTGATATTACTACACTATTTTTTGAGGTTTACTATGGAGTTTAGCAATATGCCTTTTTCATTATATTTTTATTGATTTTAAATGACTATTAACTCATGTGACCTTCATTATGTACAGTTTTTTAACAGTCATATGTATACATGGACTATTAAGGTGATTAGAAGTAAATAAATAAATAATGTGCAAATTTTTAGAAGCGTCGAACGCTTGAGATAAAAGCGGTAAGATAGCGTCATGTCGTTTTGTCGTCACGGCATACGGTGATACGAGTCGATTTTACTGTCAAAACGAGCCAATAAATTTTGACATAAATGATTTTGATTATATCCTCTCAAATGAATCCTAAAAGTGTCTCCATTAATTATTTAAGTCAAAACTAGAAGTCTCCTGAAACACTAGATTAAATGGCAGTCTCATTAACATCAGACCATAAATATAAAAATGGCGCTTTTGAATGTGGCATTGAAAGGAGTCCTGGAAGTGTCCCCATTACACGTTTATTCGGGGAGACATCCGACGCGACGACACTAAGTGATTAAAATCATGCCGCTGCACCGAAACAAAGCGGGAAGAATGTCGCGATGAATTTAAATAGAAGACAGGATAGTCGCCTCTGTGGTCTAGTGGTCCAGCGTTGGAGTTGACCACATGAAGTCCCGGGTTCGATTCCTGGGTCGGGCACTTTAAAAAAAAAAGTGTTTTTTCAGTTTTCTGAGAAACACAAAAGTTGCCCGGGATTGGAAAGTGCCCGGTTGGCGATAGGCTTGCCACCTATCACATTTGTGGGACCAAGTATCTTCGGCTAATCGTGGGTGCACTTGTTGTACCTCTGCCTACCCCTTCGGGGATATGGGCGTGAAGATACTGAAGACAGGATAAAAGGCGGCGGCGTCCATCTTAGGCTTCATCTACACTACACTTAACCTCCAAGGAAGTAATTGAATGCATTCGAGACCATGCACCGGATGATTTATCTACAAGATAAGTATATGACAGGCTGTAAATTATGTACAATGGCTAGTTTAAGACATAATAACAGCAAATTTAAAGCCCCGTTTCCCCGTGTTGGTCTGGACTCTTTTGAAGAATGGACTGGATACTGCGGTTTTGTCAGGCAGGGCGTAAGAGGGGACTGATTGGCTATACGTGTCACCTAACATCGTGGCTACTCGGTTGTAAAGTTTCTCAACGTCGCGGCTGGATATTTGGTCTCATCGCCTTACCTATTCCTGTCGCAACAGCGTCAATGCTTGACATTGTCGTGTTACGGTTTAGAGGGTAAGGTAGCCGGTAGACAAGCATGTGGCATTGCGATCCCGCCACATGAATAGCAACGCACCATTAACATCTTTAGTGTCTTCAGGTGATGGTTCCTCTTTTATTAAGCCTCATCCTTGAAACTTCCCGCTTAATTATTTTAAGTTCAAAGTAGCAAAAACTTAATCACAGATTTTTGAGCTCAAAGTGTTCAAAAACCTAAAGTTTGTAAAAATGACAGTATTATAATTTTACTCAATACTCAATACTCAGTATTGAGTATTATAATTTTCGAAAAGATTCAAGTATATTTTCAAAATGATGGCCGATTTTGACCTATATGCCACACTTTCCTGAATAAAAAAAAATGAATTTTCAAAATGGTTCATAAATGACGGAGTTCTGAGGTAAAAATAAAAGACGGTTGAAAAAAAAAATTACTACTTTGTTCCTGGAGTGCGTATTTAGTTTAGTTGCAATTTATCTATAGAAAATACTTGGAAGGATTTAGCGGCAAATAAGAAAAAATCATTCATTCGGTATCACTCCTAACGTATAAAAATAATGAAAACACAGAGGTTTTTACCTTGTACATTGGAATGAGAAAAACATTAATGTTATCTAATATTATTTTTAGACAAAGGCATTGAAAATCTAAAGAGCCGTAAGGGTTTAAGTTGACATATTTGAAACCATGCCCCCACATGCCCCCCCCCCGGCAACACGACCTAATACATATTATTATTATACATTAGTATCAAAGAGTCAGTAATATATAACACTCGTTTTGTCTTGCCTCGTAATACTAGATTTACTAGTATTTATGTATTGCGAAAATAAAATGCTTCTTGCATAAGTCTACATTACAGACCACAAGAATACTAATAGACACGACGTTAAGAAGAAAACATGTCACCGCGCATTTGAGCAAACGCACCTATCGCTGTCAAAAGTGTCATTCATACATTTGTAGATTATGTTATACTAGCGACCTGCCCGCGGATTCACCCGCATAGCTTTTGTTCCCGTGGGAATATCGGAAAGGTTTACATATATACTAAACATTCCTCAAGAATCAATCTATCTATTTAAATAAACCGCATCGAAATCTGTTGCGTAATTTTAAAGATTTAAGCATACATAGGGACAGACAGAGAAAGCGACTTTGTTTTATACTATGTAGTGATTGTAACAAAATAGAAATAAACCATTTTGTACTGTTATATCGTTCCGAATCAGATGACAAGGTTTAAAAATTACTCTTGAAGTGATTTTATTTCATTGGTAAATAGTATAACTCTGTATTTTTTTATATAGAAGAGGGAGCAAACAAGCAAGAGGAGCACCTGATGGTATGTGATCACCGCCGCCCATGGACATCCGCAATACCAGAGCTCTTGCTGTTGTGTTGGCGGCCTTTTAAGAATATATAAGCTCTTTTCTTGAAGGTTCCTATGTCGTATCCGTTCGTAAATACCCCTGCCGGTAATTGATTCCACAACAAAGTAGTGCGAGGCAAAAAGTGTCGGGAGAATCGCACAGTTGTGGAATTCCAGACATCGAGATGGTGATGATGGACCTTCAAATTTTGACGCAATGTCCGATGGTGAAATTCGTGGCAGGAATTAATCCAAACAATTCGTTGGAACACTCCCCATGATAAATACGATAGAAGACGCAGAGTGAACCTACATCTCTGCGTAATGCCAAAGAGTCAAACTGTTTCGAAATAGCCTGGGTGTAAATGCAAACTACACTGACAAACTAAGAAATTGCCTTGAAAGGCGTATCTATTTATTCTGTGGCCTACACATTTCCACAATGATTTGATTCGATTTTTTTAAAAAACAACGAATCCATGGGCATCTGCTAGCTTAAATAATTATTAAACAGAACACGCATCATCCATTAATAAAATTATCATTAAAATGTCGGCTAAATAAAGTTATACAATAATAAAAATAACTTACATTTATATATGTACGCATTTACCCGTAATAATATTATCTATTTTCATCATCCAAAGTTGTTCATAGGAGGGAGTCATATCTGTGGCGCCCCGCTGCGGCAAACGGGACAGACGACATGGAAAAAACTAAATTAATGCCACTAACCGAACCATTATCTAATTGTTTCCACCCACAAACGGAATGCAACAACTCACACGACAAATATTATGGTTAGAAATTATTATATCAAAATATATTTTCTTTTTTCTATTTATTATATTACTATCAAAGACCACTATTACTTCTCTTGGTTTGAGTCCCTTTTGACGAATAGTTCATTTGACTTCCTAGTTCCTGACCATTCTAGTCCAGTCTGAATACACATAATTTCAACCGAATTCTAGTCTAAGACACCAATGCATAGTCATATTTTGTAGGTAGCATGGACCCCCCTATGAATATGTATATTTGGCCTTGCATGTCTTTAGCAAGAAAAATTCTTTAAAAAAATTTTTTTTTAAATTTTTTTTTCTTAGAACCAGTTTTGTCGAACCCATACTAAATGATAAATGCGAAGGTGTGTTTGTTTATCCGTCTTTCACAGCAAAACGGAGCGACGAATTAACGTGATTTTTTTATGTGGAGATGGTTGAAGAGATGTGAGAGAGAGAGAGAGAGTGACACATGCTACTTTTTGTCTCTTTCTAACCCCTAACTTCTCTAAAATGAATTTAACGCGAGCGAAGCCGCGGACAAACTTTCATACTTTATTTCAGGCTCTTAGGGGTAATTATTTGCATAAAGTAAAATACTGCATAGGGTCGAAAAATGATTGGTTTAAAAGTCTCGAAGTTATGACGAAAATTTTTTTCAAATTTTTTTGTCAACGATAACTATAAACCGATTTTGATGCTATTTATACATTACACGCAGTTTTTTGAGGAAAAGAAGTAATTAGATTTTGTACTCAATCGGTTCATTAATCTGGAAGTAATATTAAAAAAATACTGTTTCGCCAACATTTTTTTCGGATGGATTCAAATTTTCAGGAAGACGAGTCAACTGCGTTTCGACCGGTCAAGCCGTTTAAAAGTAATGAAGACAAGAAAAAACAGACATACTGAAGTCATCCTGTGACGTGCCTACATTTGACGCCAGATCTTTAACTATCGTCATGTCAAATTTCGTTAAAATTTGTTGTGTCTATAGGCGATGGTTGACTCCATCAGGAGAGACCCATCTATCTACTTTTTTGCTATCTTATGATATAAAAAAAGATGTTTAAAATCAATATGAAAATTATGCCAATATATACAATTCCAGGACTAAGCTGAATTCTAGATTTTATCAGCCGTATTCATAGGTAATATTTATATGTTGGGAGTTCGCTGAGTTTTCCAGTAAAATCTTATTGAATTTTCTTGTTGTTATTGAAAACTTGTTTACTCCAATAAATCGGTTTCATTACAATGAAAAGTAATTACATGAATAAGCGAATAATATATCTATATTAATATTATAAATGCGAAAGTTTGGATGTTTGGATGGATGTTTGTTACTCAATCACGCAAAAACTACTGAACGAATTTAAATGAAATTTGGCACACAGGTAGATAATAACCTGGAATAGCACATAGGCTACTTTTTATCCCGGAAAAATTAGGCAATCCCGCGGGATTCACCAAAAATTGCAGCGGGCTGCACGCAGCAGCTAGTAATAAATAAAATATAAAAATAGTATCATCACATCGGTTCCCTTGCGGGGTAGGCAGTGTGAAGCGATAATCTATATTTTCCGGTTCACCACGATTCACCAGTTTGTCAATTGGCGAGATAAGTGGTGGTTCAATTGCCGCATTTTACCGACCTGATAATTATCGCCTTTTGTAACGATAACGAAATACAATGCTCGGGGGTGATAATACCACCCAATAGCTCCAAGCTGCTACTAACATAATAGGTTTTTGGGGAAAAACCTCGAGAAAACTTTCATAACAATTTGACCGACCCGGGCATCGGACCCGGGACCTCATGATCTTAGCCAAATAAGCTAACCTATAGACCAGTGGTTCTTAACCTTTTAGGGATGATGGATCACTTTACAAATTATCTGTGTTGACAGTATACAGATATATACCCGCATAAAATTATAAAATGTTATTCTATAGCTAAGAATAAAACACCAACACTGGTCCATTTTGAATGCTTATTTGGTCCATAAATTAGGTGAGCTAATTTTGGCGTTTTTTTACCTCTATAGACTTTCTAGTTCACCGCGATACACCGGACTGTCGGTTATCGACGACGAGGAACACCATTTGTGTTCCTCATCGCCGCAGTTATCGACATGTTAACGATTATCGACTATTTTTTTATATTTTTAATTATTTATATTTCTAGAGATAACCGGGACCGAGGGCTTTACGTGTTCTTACTAGATACGGGAGTGGTAATACACCACTCCGCCAGACTCCGAGCTGCTGCTAAGATTTAAGATTTTCGAGAAAACCTCGAAAAAACCTCAATAATACTTTTGCCCGACCGGACCTGGGGATCGAACCTGGGACCTCATGATCTGAGCCGTAAAGGCTACCCCTAGACCACGAGGCAGTCTATTTTTCATATTACTTATTTAAAAAAATATGTTCACAACCGTATCCACAAAGAGTACAACAGTGTACCCACAATTAGCCAACGACAGTCCCACAATATAATAGGTGGCAAGGCTATCGCAAACCGGGTACTTATCCAAGCCCAGGCAACGTTGTTTTTATCAGAAAACTGACCAAACACATTTTTGATTATCCCGATCCATGACTCAAACCCGTAAAAAATCCATACTTCCATACTAATATTATAAAAGCGAAAGTCTGTCTGTCTGTCTGTTACGCTTTCACGGCTAAACCGCTGGACCGATTTTCCTGGGAAGTAGTTGAAGAGCCGGGGTCAAACATAGACTAAATTTTTTTTCAAAAATCAACCCTTAAAGGGTTGAAATAAGGGATGAAATTTGTATGAAAAGCTATCTTGATGACATGCTAATCTACTCGCGGGCGAAGCTGCGCGGGTCAGCTAGTAATGTAATACGTATCATATTACTTATTAAATTATCTTTTAAATGTATTAAAACTGTGTATCCATAAAGATGACGAAACCCTTACAAAAAAAGTCTTAGACAAAATTTTTTTAAGACTTACCAAAACAAAGTATAATTAAAAAGTTTTTTTAAAGTTATAATGCAAAAGGTTGTTATGGTAAGCTGAAAGTATAAAAATTATGTTTTTTAACAGGACAAATCCTGGCACACAAGCGGACAGGTAATAAACACTTTTTATGATATACGTCCCTATTAATTTATTACTTTGATAGCACGCGCGTTGCATATTATAATTAATCCACGTGTTAAATACGTATTTGTCACGCACTAAACAAAAATGTCATGGCATGCAAAAAATTACATATTAATTTCAAGACGATTTATGTATTTAATAATACTTAATATTAGTAAATATTAATTTACTTACACCCTTGTATAAAGTTGTTGTTTATTGATATTATATTTATTAATATACAGTTTAGTCGGCCGCGCGCCGCCCAGCAGGCTTAGGATAAGCACCACGAGATATATATCGATCGAGAAAGTGACGTTTGCTTGACATTTATTAATATCTCGATGGACGTTATTAAGCATGCCACGATAAACATTTAAAACGTCAGAGATAAATTAAACAAAAAGTTTACTCGAATAGAGAAATCAATGTTGTCACTAGAAGACATAGGTATTATACTAATTCTGATTTTTAAGATACATCTTTGGTGCATTTAACTTTTGTTAATCATTATGAGCTTTTGTTTACATTTATAACTTCCTGTCATCATTTCTCTTCTTTGTCAGAGTCGAAGGAAATATAACCAAAGCCTAGTGAAGCCGTACCTATTTACAATTGTAATTAAAGATATTTTACAGGTTTTTGAATTATTCTCTCTTTTTTAGTTTTGACCATCAAAACTAGTTTTTTATTCTCTAAAACTGAAACAATGAATTATGATTCATAAGATGTTTTAATGTAAAGGGCAATTAAGATGCCAGCGTGTATTTATTTCTGGGTGTAGGTATAACTGCGTAACTAATTGTGCGTAAAAGTGCGTAACAATTATTATTAACAAGCTATTTTTTTCCACTATAATTATTCCTTTCAATTATAATTCTAACATTATTGAGTAAATTAACATCTTCTTTTAGACTAATCAATCAACATTTTTGATTAATTTTTTTGATGAGAAACTTCCATAGAATTGTTGTGATTTGACAATGACACGAAAATGCATTACGATAAACAAACATAAATGTATAGTATTATGCCAACTAGAAAATAAGATAGAACAGAAAACAATTCACAGTATTTTATGTTACAAATAATGTTATCTATTAATAGCTCCAAAAATCAGCCAGATGCAAGCAGTCCAACCTAAGACTTACTGTTAGACCGTGGTCTCCAAGAACAAACTGAATTTTTGTGAACAGCTTCGTTTTGACGAAACAACCATATTTTCTATCTTTGAAAAATCTCGAATCGGGTAACTAATAAAGATAGATAAAATAGGGAAAGTTAAGAGTGTCAGACTAAGAAAAGTTTCCACTTTACGGGTATGACAAAGTTACCGTTAAATTACAATAATAATTAACAAGCTGTTGTGAGAAAATTAGGTTATTTTTAAATTGATTAATATCAATTTAAAAATCTCATAAGTGGGATTGTCAGAAAAATCATCAAATATGTGGGACAAAAGTTTCATCGTAGTTTTCATAATATAATCAAGCGATTAAAGTCGAAAAATAATTATTGTTGTTAATAAATATTTATTATATACCGAACCCAATATCTTCAAAGCATTAACTTTATTAGTTACCTGATTCGAGATTTTTCTAAAATAGAAAAGATGGTTGTCTCGTCAAAATGAAGCTTTTCACAAATATTCAGCTTGTTGTTAATCAAAAAAAAGTTAGTTTGTGGGACCACGGTCTGTGATTTACATCTCAAGAACGAAAAACATTTTTCTTCGACTTTTCAGTTTATCTCTCTTTGATTCAAAGACTTACTCAAAGAGTATATAAATTTTATTTTATTTTGTCTTCTTACATTTACTTCTAACGAAAAAACGAGTGTGAGCTACACTCGATTTTTTGTTATTTTTGATTGATTAATTAATATTTTGATTATTATAATATGTTTTTATGTATTATTTTTCCTGAGTATATGTTATTAATAGTAACATTAAATAATACAAAATATGCACCAGCTTTAAATTAACCTTTTATTTTACATTTAGTTTTCTACTGAATTTTGTAGAAAACCTTGTAAGTAGAGGTGCGCGGAATGTGTCACTGAATTGAAAAGATATGAACATATCTTTTGATCACTGCGAAGTATATCACTCTTTTAGTTCAGTAGTTCATCTAGTCCAATGGCTTGAGTCGCTATCATTTCTCAGTACATTGATTTTCCTTCGTTTGTTAATCGAACTAAGTAGTGTGTAATGAGTCTTATGATTTTTGCGAACGAGATAAACGTTGAAGCGATAGTAAAACAATTTTAAAATAAAGTATATTTTTTATTTGTACTATTTTTTTCGTTTTTTTATTTGTACTTTTACTAATGAAAGATTAAAAGTTCTTACTAAAATAGTGTTTACAATTGCCGAATACAGCAAAATGTTTCTTATGGCCTTAACTTTAAGCTGATTTTTCTAAACTTTTATTTTCACTGTAATTTTTGATTTTTGATAAATTCAAACAAACATTATGACATTTTATGCATTGCGTTTATACTAATTGAAGATCAAAACTACCTTCATGCGCAATAAGCAATGAACGCTTATAATTAAATTCAAATTCAAATTCAAATAATTTTTATTCGACGTAGGTACATTTAAGAACACTTGTCGACGTCAAAAAAACATATCACAACAAAATATAAAAGACAATTTATACAATATTTGTAAAATACGATTCATAAAAATCACGTCAACCAGAGAGAATTTTGTTTTGCTTACAGAAATGACCAATTATTAAAAAAAAAAATTAAATAAAATATATATTTTAAAATTATAATTTTAAGCAAACATGAAGACGGACATTTATAAAATTAATAAAATATGTCAATTAAATGTCATAATTACAAAATTTAGATCTAGTGATGTCAACATTAAATTACTATTAATTTATAAATAAAATTGGCAATAAATAATTGTAATCAGATTTAATTAAAAATGTCAAAATGAAATAAAAAAAATAAATATAAAGTTAAATACCCGTAATTAATTGCAAGTTTTTACATTTAAAGTCAAAATTCATTTAGAAAGTTAAAACATAAAACTGTTATAAAAATGGTAGTAATATCAAAATAAATTTTAAATAAATGTCAAAAAAAATGATCACAATATTCTATATACCAAAATACAAAAGCCAATTAAAATACCAACCAATTAAATAAATTATTATATATTATCTATTTCCAAGCCTCTTTGTCATTTACAAAATCCTGTATTTTGTAATAGCCCTTTTTGCATAATTTTTGTTTCACAATTTTTTTAAATCTGCAATAAGGCAATTCTATAATATCGTCAGAAAGTGTATTGTAAAAACGAACGCTTTGGCATAAAAACTTGACTTGTTAATTTTACTCAAAGAGTAAAGAATTCATTTTATCGCTCTTCGCAAGTACCTACAGTACCCGGCGATAAATATTGCACATCGACCTTTGGAAAGAGACAATCGGCTAATTTCGGCTTCGTAGAGCGTTATCTCTGTCGCACAAAATACAAACAGTCCGGTACCTATTAGGAGCTGTTAAAACAAGTATGATTTGCTTCTTTTGATATTTTTATTCTTTGTATAAAATACACTAATTTTTCTATAAGTGATGGCTTTAGGTTGGGGTAAAATAAAATAAAAAAACATTTTTACATTATGTTTACGTATTTAATTATTTTGGAACATTACAGCTTTAGTGTACATAATAAACACCATTATACCTATTGCTAAAATGAGACATTGCAATAAAAATAATAATAATTCTAATTCTCAATTACTTCCATTTCACTATCTGTGCTCTCAAAGAGGTCAATATCACTGTCACTATCAGCCGTATTTATTACTAATCTATCAGTGTAATTGTCTAAACTGTGTTGAATGCTTCTATATTCATTCTCACATTTGATTGCATGATCGCAAACCTTTTTCCACTCTTCAGCGCCGATCATGTTTACTTTTTCAGTCAATAATGTTTTTACTGTAGTTAAGTTCATACCCACATTTCTAGAGGCTACATAGCCTTTCAGTTGAGACCATATATTTTCAATTGGATTAAAATCCGGATGATATGGTGGCAATCGCAACACAGTGTGCCCATGTTCGGCAAGTATTTTGTCCACAGAAAACTCTGTATATCTCTCCTTGTGCTGACATATAATAGCGTAAATCTGGGTTTTTGTTAATTTTGGATCAACTGGAATTTCATGTCTGTTTAACCAGTTGATCATTTCCCGTTTAATGGTGTTTGAGTTGGGGGGTCTCTCAACATACTTGTTGTGATAGGGTGCGTTGTCGATAACTAGAACAGAATCACTGGGTATATTTGGGATTAATTGGTTAACCAGCCATTTCTCATAGTTATCGTTATTCATTTCATTGTGATAGTCACCTGTAGTGTCCGTGGATTTATACGTTAAAAAAGCACCGGGTACAAAGCCTTTTTCATTTCCCGCATGAACTATTATCAAACGTTGACCTTTTGAAATTGGCTTTTTTACTCCTTTTTTCTTATCGTCACTCCAAGATTTCCCTTTAGTGTGGGATGCATGTATATATGACGCATCCATGTAGACGATATTTTTTCCTGTTTCGCGAAATTTGCGTATTTTATCAAGGTATTCCATTCGTTTGAGACTACATGTATCTACTAATATAGTAATAATATCGTCTACATGGATGAGTCATATATACATGCATCCCACACTAAAGGGAAATCTTGGAGTGACGATAAGAAAAAAGGAGTAAAAAAGCCAATTTCAAAAGGTCAACGTTTGATAATAATTCATGCGGGAAATGAAAAAGGCTTTGTACCCGGTGCTTTTTTAACGTATAAATCCACGGACACTACAGGTGACTATCACAATGAAATGAATAACGATAACTATGAGAAATGGCTGGTTAACCAATTAATCCCAAATATACCCAGTGATTCTGTTCTAGTTATCGACAACGCACCCTATCACAACAAGTATGTTGAGAGACCCCCCAACTCAAACACCATTAAACGGGAAATGATCAACTGGTTAAACAGACATGAAATTCCAGTTGATCCAAAATTAACAAAAACCCAGATTTACGCTATTATATGTCAGCACAAGGAGAGGTATACAGAGTTTTCTGTGAACAAAATACTTGCCGAACATGGGCACACTGTGTTGCGATTGCCACCATATCATCCGGATTTTAATCCAATTGAAAATATATGGTCTCAACTGAAAGGCTATGTAGCCTCTAGAAATGTGGGTATGAACTTAACTACAGTAAAAACATTATTGACTGAAAAAGTAAACATGATCGGCGCTGAAGAGTGGAAAAAGGTTTGCGATCATGCAATCAAATGTGAGAATGAATATAGAAGCATTCAACACAGTTTAGACAATTACACTGATAGATTAGTAATAAATACGGCTGATAGTGACAGTGATATTGACCTCTTTGAGAGCACAGATAGTGAAATGGAAGTAATTGAGAATTAGAATTATTATTATTTTTATTGCAATGTCTCATTTTAGCAATAGGTATAATGGTGTTTATTATGTACACTAAAGCTGTAATGTTCCAAAATAATTAAATACGTAAACATAATGTAAAAATGTTTTTTTATTTTATTTTACCCCAACCTAAAGCCATCACTTATAGAAAAATTAGTGTATTTTATACAAAGAATAAAAATATCAAAAGAAGCAAATCATACTTGTTTTAACAGCTCCTAATAGGTACCGGACTGTTTGTATTTTGTGCGACAGAGATAACGCTCTACGAAGCCGAAATTAGCCGATTGTCTCTTTCCAAAGGTCGATGTGCAATATTTATCGCCGGGTACTGTATGTATGTACATTGTACACGAAAGTACGAGTGATATAGTTAACCGGTATCAAGTTCAGCCGGGCCGAGATTGTGTCTGCTACGTCACTCCCATCGGCGCGTGATCGGCAATCTTCGACTCTCGTAATCGTTTCGTTCGCGGTGAACTACGCGAACTAGAGATATAGATAAATTGAAACTGAACTAGTGAAGGGTGAACTAAACGCAACTGAAGTAGTCCAATTGAAGGATTCATTCGCGAACTACACACGACTACTTGTAAGTAGTTGTAATTTTGAATCGAGTTGGTAACACTGAGTCGTACGAGAATTCGTAGAATTATTTTCTCTATACGAAAAATTAAAAGTTTATTGGTTTATTATACGTAGTATCTCTCCCTAATCTGTGAGTTTATTTACATTACGTCAAAAAGTATTGTACTTTAACTAATTTGTATTTTGTAATTAATTATAAATTAATTAATTATCTAACCATTACGTACAAGGAATTATTGATTTATACTGTTTGGTTCTCACATCTCTAAAATCATCATCATTCTTCCGATTCTAGTACAAAATTAAATAGTGTTAGGTATGTGAAATGGGAACACAAAATAAAACGTAAGTAGTGTACTTCTTTATACTTATATTTTTTAAAAGCCTATATAGGTTATTAAAAATAATTATGATTTTCTTTTCAAGATTAGAAGTAATAAGCATAAATTAACTTTGTCACCATGGTGGGTACCTATGGATGTATATGGCTAATCTTCCACATTAAGCTAATGGATTCATGGACTAGACTTGTGGCACCAAAGATTAAAGTCTTTAATATTGGGAAAGCATAATATAACACCATATATTCTACGAATACTTCATACATTATAGTTTCTAGAGGAAGAAAGGAAAACAATGGAACACTGTGTAAGTATTTATTTACATACATATCTCCACGACAAATCATCTAACAAGGTAGACTGAAAGAATCAAATTTTAAACATATTTTATTATATTTCTTTCATTGTAAAAGTTGTGGTTTTTTACAAAATTAATATCATAAATTCAAGATTATATCAAAAACTTGATTCTTGTAAAAAAATCCTGAATAATATGAGAAGCTTTCCCTGGAGAATAGTGTAGGCTTCTTTCACTCCCTTTTATAAATGTAACCAATTGTTTTTTCGACCCCATTATGTAATTTACAATGCAAATCTATATAACACTACATAAAATGCAACATGCAAGACTGGAGTCATAAGTCCTGAGTAAACTGACAAAAAAATATATTAAGTAAACATATATAACAACATTTTGATAAGATATATTTGTTTACAGGTTGACTAAACAGCGAGTAATGGAAATAGAATAAAGAAGCCTTTCTATTTATTACATTTTTTGAAATTGTTGATTAAGAAGATTTATAAGTTAATGCTGAATATTATATTTTTCTTGCTGTTTTTAATGGTTGTGCAAGATTGAAAAAATAAATTTTAATTTGTAGAAAACAATTAAGTTTATAACATGATAGTCTTAATGTACCTAATATGTGTAATTTTTAAAATCTAAATTAATAGAAAGTTAATGTTACCTTAGGAAAAAATATTTTACTTGTTGTTTTTTTATTTTCAAGTGAAATTCCATACTACTCATACTATATAGTAAACTAATTTTTGATATTGAATTTTTATTACTGATTAATTATGCGAGATAACAAGAGATATTTAAATTGTAGAAAACATTTAAATTTAAAATATAATAGCTTTAATATAGTGCATGTAATCTTCTATAAGTTTGTTACATTAGTGAAAATTCAAAGATACACGTTAATAAATTTAAGTCATAAGGTGATAAATTGTGAAAATTATTTATCTATTCTGAGAAGTACAAACATTAATAATAATTGTTAGTTTAGTAAAGTAGATGTGTTTGTATATTTTTTAAAACTCAAATTTAATTTTCTTTACAAGACTGCTTCATATTACACACTTTTTATAATTATTCATTTTGTATTTTGTGTGATTTATTCATTTTGTAACTTTATTAAAGAAAATAAAAATTATTTCTCAAGATTTTTCCATATAGTAAAATCTATGTTTGGCATTAAAACATTAAATACTATGAATAGTGTGTCATTAAACTTATACTTAAAATTAGCCATTGATGACTATAAGTTTCATTTTTATTATATAAAATTATTTAATACTTAGATAGAAGGTTTGCCTAGAGTATATATTTTTTTAAATAAATCTTATACAACACTAAAGTATTTTATTATACCAATAATCCACTAAGTATTGTTACTACCAAAATCACTTCGATTAAAAAACAACAACAAAAGTAACAAAGTTAACACTTCTAAAAGAAAATACTTGTAATTATCATATCGAAGGGTCCTACGTATACTAGTGCAAGTGCAACGACACAACTTTACTGGAGGCCGGATTAAATGTTGTGTAGCTTGTAATCTATACCTTCATATAATAAAATCGTAGAAAAGTCAATGTATGTCCGGGGTAAACTCAAAAAGTACTGCATGGATTTACTTCAAATTTTGCATGAATATTACTAACAGGTCGGGTCAACATATAGGCTACATATTATCACGTTAACACCTATGGGGGAGGAGCTGTGTGGAGTAAACAAAGTCTGCGCGAACAAAGTCACGGGCAACAGTTAGTTTTGACGTAAATCAATAGAAGTATTTGAAAATTTGTACAAATTTTCAAATACTTTACTACATTAGGACAAATATAAGGAAATTTTAAGGCTTTTGAGGCAAGAAAATGGTTTCTGTTGTTTTGCAAGTTGCACCAGTATACATAGGATCCGTCAATATCTTCTATTATGTAGTCTTCGCATTCCATCCATTTCAATTATGACATATGAGGGCATCATTTGTTCTTCTAGGATATTTGTCAGTAATATTAAAAATTCTGCAGTTGAAGTCTTATCTGCAAATAATAATTATATTTTTTATTGACATATATTATTGTAATAAACAATAATAACAAGAACTGACTGCCTTCCTGTATGGTAAATTATCTTTAAATGAAAACAAATATAAAATAATAATGTTTACACATGTAGGTACCTAGGTAATTGAGAATTACATGTGTCATATTGGATATTTTAAGTTAAGAATATTACAGAAAATAATACATCATAGTTGTATGTTAATCATACATCTAACTTGGTCTGAAAACTACTGATTAAAACAAATACTTTTTTTGACTAAATATAACTTAAATGGGAAGTAAAAACTCCTTAAATACATAATCAATGCAAGCCTTAGAGGAATAACACATTTGCATCATTATTCTATGATGTAAGCATTGTTGTTGTTTGTTGGTATGTGGCTGTAAGTATTGTGAAAAGTTGACCACCAAGAAAAGGATTATGACTTGTATCCAGCTGAAATTTAACATACACTTGACATGTATATGTAACATATTAACTGTTTAAAAAAGAAACTCGAAAAACTACAGATAACTTTTGAAAAAATATAACTTTATTGAGTTCACCTAAGTCAAATTAGTATTTACTACAAAGATATTCTGTTATTACAGTTAATGAAGTTGGATGGCTGTCATATCTACTAAAAACTGAATTACAAGTCTCTTATGTTCACTTACCTTTAACTAAAGAGGCATGCCTTGATCGGTGTGTGGCTCTAAACCTCAAAATTCACAAGGGTCTATATTATTTAGAGAGCCATGGTTATTGGGTTTATTGAAGCACTATAGTGATTGGAATGCTCCGTCCGTTGTGTAAAAAGATCACACAAATTTCCTATGTGCCTTCTTTGTATTTTGCAGGCTTGCCGTTATCCGTAGATATTTAGCACATAATAGGTATAATATGGAACTGCCACCACTATTAAATACATATATGCCATACTGCCAGCCTTCCTGCCTGCCAGCCATACATACTACTGCCAACACTGGACCGAAATCTATATTTAATAAAATGAATAGAAATCAAAATGTTTTGTAATTATTGTATAATTAAAGTATAATAATATGAAATAGTGAATAAGGTTATCAACATTTTAACGAAGTGTCAAATGACAAATCGATAAAATGACAGCAAGACGTTTCGATCGATAGAGAAAATAACTACCGTCGAGTAAAATTGATCATTTTCTCTTCCTTTGAAGTATCATGTCGAATCAAGTGTCAAATGCGTTAGCGAATCGAGAAAGTGACATAAAAGTCGAGAAAACGGGTCGATAAAATTTTATCGTGTTGCTTATCCTAAGCCTGCAGGTGGCATATGTCAGTGGGCTGTCGCTCGGCTCGCACGATAATCTCGGTAACGTCGTGCTCGCGCATATTACATCAACTAGGTACAAAAACTTCTCAAGTAACAACCCTGTGCTGATGTTCGGAGCTCGGTCATAAAACTGGAACGCTCATAGAAAATTCACGATTCACGCGCAATAAGTTTCAATTTTGCGGTTAGCTCTAGCGCACAGTGCGTTAAGAACCTCGATTTTGTTTCACTTTGTTTTTATTCGAAAATACTATAGTCAATATCATTTTAAACGTCTGAGTAAGACTCCCCATGCGACACAGCTTTTAGTTTTTTAAAAACCGTTTCAAAGCTTGCCTATATCCGGGTCTAAAAATTTACAAAATCATTTTTTGCAAAAAAATTGGATAATATAAAACTGATTACGCCAGTTAATTGTGCAGATATAACTATACTATTCTTAAAAAAATGACCATTTACTGTGATTAAATAAAGTGGAAAATGTATTTTTATCATTTTCGGTCTTAGGTCTTACCTCTTTTCTTTCTCAGGTATAATGTCGTATTAGAAGCAGATTTATACATGAGTCGATAACTTATATAAATGATTATTATCTGTATTAAAATCATATTCTAATTCCGCGTTATTCAAAAGTAATATCTAATTAAAGTTATATCTGGATTTATTGCGATCTCTTTGTAAAAAAATACAAAATATTAGATATTTAAGAAATCCGAAAATCGAGCGTGGACTTCTGCTGTCTGTGGAAGTCTGTGCACCGAAGGTGAAGATGGAGAGAATGCATGTGTCCATGAGTTTCTTCTTAAGGGTAAACGGAAGAGTGCCCTTCATAAGGTCTTTCATGGACCAAAAGCTCATGTCTTGTCATGGAGAAAGGCGTTTTGTCTTGTCTTGGCTGAAAAGAAACTTCCAGAAAACCAGTATAACTAGCTTACCCATTAAATCGTGATTCGGTTTTTGGGTAAGTTAGCCGATAAATTTATGCAAGTAGCATTAACACCTCGCCGCACGGGTAGCAACACATCATTAACATCTTTGGTGTCTATAGGTGATGTTTGCTCTTGCCACTTTATATAAGAAAAGTTATCTGCTTGTTTGCTATCTAATAATATTTTAAAAAAAGAACTAATGCCTGCGCTAATGACTGACTCCTGTGAGTCCGAACCGCGAGCGGGCGGGCGTAGTCGTGGTTGGTGGTGGCAGAATTCCGCATTAAATGTGGAGTAATAAAGGTTCCTTACTGCGACGGTGTCGTGTTGTGTATGAGTAAACAAAGCTTAGAAGCAAGTTATGTCAACTGAAAAAATATGCAGTACTATAAGTTGAAGAAGCTGAGTGAATTGTCCGTCACAATAGTGTTAGTGCTTGTGACTTGTCGTTGTCCGGTTTTAGAGGCGGACTTTAGAGAGAAAAGTAGCCGGTAGACTTATGACTGCCATTTTCAACACTCAACACAGATAGCAACCTACTATTAACATCTTTGGTGTCTAAAGGAGGTGGTTGTTTCTTTCCATCAGGAAACAATCTGTTTGTTTGCTATCTCATAATAGTAGAGGATCCGAAGTAAAATCGACCTTCACCTTCACAAAATAAAAATTTTATTTTTTAAAATTCAACAACCGTCATACAGGACAGGCTTTTTGCAGTCAACCCTATCATTGTGTTCGCAATAAAACAGCGCTTATTTTTATGTTTAATTTATAAACAAGTAGGTGAAAATAACTAAGACCAAAATACCTGTTTATACCTGTCAACCCAATAGTTAGGCCAGGAAAAATATAGTCAACCCTACGTTTGCATACTCTATAGACTTGGTACTTACGGTTGGTGTACAATTTTTTCATTAAACATATCGGTAGAAATTAAAAAAAAAGTGATTTTTTAATTATTAATTAATTATAGCCTGGCAAGGATTTTTTCAGTCAACCCATTTTTTTATAATTTTTAACATACTAAATTACTTATGAAATTATTTTCATCCAATTAACATATAGGTGAAGGTCGATTTTACTTCGGATCTTAGACTATAATATTAAAAAATTACACTTGGCTAAGATTGTTGAAGTGGTTCATAAGAAAATGGCATGCCGAAAGCACACTTTAATCATGACAGCGATTTTCAAAACATACGAATAAAAAATAAAATGCATATGGATTCCATGTCAAAATCCCCTACTGCGTCTACTTACCATATAAAACGCAGTGTATATGCGTCACAGAAAAGTCCCCTCAACACGACCTTTTCAATGCTTCAAAAGTGTTTACACCCCAGTGACGGCTAAATACCCTCGTTACAAGGAGCAGTGGAAACAGATCAACAAGAATGAAAATACCGAGCGCATTTCTGATTTTAGGTACGGAATTACACGAGAGTAACGTCGGTACTAACAAATAAAATGCAACTAATTTAAATACCGGCACAATTGTAGAGGTGTAGAAGGATTTTATGGCCTTTCCTTCGTCACTAATTAAATTCTTCTTAAGTGTTATTGTTAAGTAGAAATGAAAAAATATTCGTATTTCTTGAAAAAAATATTTAGTTGGCAACACCAGCGATTGTCAAAAACATGTAAACAAGAGAACGCATCAAACGTCAAAAAGATCAATGGTTCTGTATATCTCGCACGCTTAATCTGATGAATATTATATATGTATGTGAAAGTTTTGTAAGTTTGGATATTTGCTACAAAATCACGCATTTTGGTTGAAATTTCGCACAAAGGTAGATGATTGTCTGGAATAGGATAGAGGCTACTCTTCATTCCGGAAAAATATGTTGTTCCCGTGGGATTAACCAAAAACTTTTATAAAGGGCTGCAGGGTGCAATTTTGCCCTCGTTGATTAAGGCGAGGTATTTCGACGTGCGTCAATTCTATAGGAAATGGGCGGTGCGATATGCTCTGAAACTGCTGGGAAACGTGTGAATTTTCGGATAAATAAATATAGGACTTTAGCTGAAAACCAAAATTTAGTACATTCTTTTTTATATTTAAAACTAAATATCACCATATAAAAATCATGTGGAAAATTATAAATATTATAAACAAATTATTTGTTTTAGAGATTTTTTAGCCTGTTTTCAGATTTTATATGATCGAGTAAAGTACATTCTATCATGTAATAAGTTAGCACATTCCTTAGATAATATCTTCAGGTATACATGATTCGTGTATTTTTTGTAAAATTGTTATTTAACAATCAATACAAAAAAACACCTGATTTAGCAAACGAGTTTTTTCCCGTTTGTCTCAATGCCTCGTTTTAAAAGGTGCGTCTATATTTTTTTCTGAAATTGAGTACATAACATGTAACATGTATCTAATTATATTGCCAAAATCAGAGAGAAAATGCGCGTCTGCTTATATTTTTTTTATATCTAGATCTATTGCGATTTTACTACGCATCTGGAAATATGCGTCTATTCCAATTATTTAGGGCGGCTTGCACCATGTTTAGCAAATGTCAAAACGCCTTAAATGCTGTCACTTTAAACGTGTTTAGTGACTTAGCGTTTTGGTGCAAGCCGCCCTTAGTCCATAATATTTTTGTTATAAGTACTACCTACGAAGAAACGACTGTTTACATATTTATAATAGAATAATATAGAAATATTACTACTTTATTATCGCAAATCAAAGGAAAATCAGACGGCTGCCAGTGTCAGTTTTTAGTATGTAATTATTTTCCGTAATTTAAGAACAGCAAACGATTTTCCATTTCATTCGCTTGGATTTTGTTTCTCCATTTTAACTTTTTGTTATATGCGTCTTTTTTACTTAGCAGAGTCACTATTTTATATAAAAAGGACCATATTGATGGGAGCATTTTAATTAGAACCTGAGAGAACCGAGTTTTGCTAGATATTCTTCCCAATCTGTGTGTATATCTATATTTTATGTAACTCAACAAGTTCTTTTAACATATATAGATAAGAATTTATTAGTTACAAAATTAGAAGCGCAATTTTCTATCTTCTATAGCATATAGCTTTTACTTGAAGCAAAAACTTTGCACCTCTTTTTTTCAATAATCACACGAACGGTGGAGTGTGAAATATGGCACAGTTAAAGTTAGCATAGCTAATATTTTTAAATAATATGCATTTGTCATACATTAAAATTAACTAATAATTAAATAAATAATAATAAATTAAGGTGTGTATAATACACCATATTCACTTGACATACGTCATAATCAATGACGTGTATAATAGTCATTGGTCATAATATACACTTATCACACACACATGTATAGATAGCTGTTAAATTTATGGCTAAATTCTGTAAATCATAAGAAATTATATTGTTTAGTTTATGGTGAATTTCGATCACAAGGCGACCATTTGCAATTTTGAAAACATCATTCAATAACACTAACAGGGTCTGATTTTTGTTTGAAAGTTATCGTTTGTGTGCAATGCCAAAAACTTTCTTTTTTTATATCAGGAGTAATTTTATTCTGACAGGTGGTTTATAAGAAGTGAGTTAAAAATAACATGACCAGGGTTGTGCCACATCTTATCTAATCCTGCCGCAATTACGACACAAAGTGTCGATTTGGTATCGATCATAGAATGCTAAACAAGCAAATGACTTTCTTGATAAAAAGGGATGATTATCGCCTATAGACACGAGGGATGTTAATGGTGCATTACTATTCGTAGCGAGGGGATATAATGTCAAATTTAAACACGACAGTGACGAACAGAGGAAACATTTAAGGCAGACAAAACCAGACAAGTGTGAGTCGAACTCGCGCATGAAGGATTCCGTACTAAAAAATTGGTCGTTATACACAACAAATGACATTTCATACTGAACAGTTTCGGCTGATGTCTGGTGGCAGATTAATGGTAATTATCTCTTTCCATCAGGAGACCCATCTGTTTGTTTGCTATCCTATCATAAAAAATATACAAGATTTTCGATCAATGGACGAACTCAGACAAAACAAATTTACGCTGAAACATTTCACCCCGAGCCACTCGGGCAGATCGCGATGTAGGCAGCAAGTTTACTGAACTTTGACTATTAATTCCAAGTGGCGGGGTCAGGCTAAGGGGAGGGTCGGGTAATTAGATGCAGTATTCATTACTTCATACGTGTAAGTACGGCGCAAATCGCATTGTTTTTTATACGGGGGTGTGTTATCTGTAGGGTTGGCAAAACTGTACACTTGCATTTATATTATCGAATCCATACTAATATTATTAATGCGAAAGTCTGTCTGTCTATTTGTTACGGTTTAACGGCTAAACCGTCAAACCTATTTGATGTTTGACAAGGAAAGGAAGCCGTGACCTTGAGATCAAGATAGGCTTCTTCTTTTCAAAAATTTTACCCTATCTGAAAGACCTCTGACAGATCTGAAGAGATGCTAAAAAAATAGTATAAATTTATAACATTGATGGCCTGTTTCTCTACTCGCAAATAAAAATAAATTCATCAGTTTGATGTTGTAAGTTACGATGAAGGATCGTAATTTGCCTTATTCAGAATATTTTATGGAAGAGTTTGTATATTACAATACGTGTCATATACGTAATACTAAATAAAATATTTATTGTTTTCCTAGAGTATTCGCGATTAGCATAAAAATTAGCAGACCAAAATCGATGAAACTAAGTACAATTGTTTTAGATTCTATAAACCAAATTTGACTGATTTGTGTGATGAGCATAAATGTTTGTATTTCCGGGTTCGGGTGTTTATTTAGTATACACCAGTATCTATTATTGTATTTCTATGTATTATTATCGTTGATAGATTCTATACTTTCCATTGTCGGCACTTGGTGAAATTCAATTATTGTAACACAATTGCCTAATCACTTGTACTTTAACTTCACATCAAAACTTTATTTTTGTAAATCACTCGACCGGTTTCACTTTTTAAGCATCTTCAGGATGTAATATACTTAAATTGATTATTCTTGATTGATTATCAATTATAATTAATTTAAGTATTATCAATAATAATTTGATTATCATTAATAATCAATTTAAGTATTATCAATAATAATCAATTTGAGTATATTACATCCTGAAGATGCTTAAAAAGTGAAACCGGTCGAGTGATTTACAAAAATAAAGTTTTGATGTGAAATTAAAGTACAAGTGATTAGCCAATTGTGCCACAATAGTATCGTTGACAAACACCCATAACAGAAGCAAAGGATTTGCTTACTTTGGGGTTAGATCAGTACGTGTAATTTGTCCTGTGAATATTTATTTATTTATTTATTATTTAAATGTAATCCTACGTACCTACATATGTATAATAATGTAAGGATAGGTTACTTTTAAATTTCTATGGTTAGGTATATCACAAAGCGCGTATGTTATTAGAGATTTATAATAATAGTACCTGAGCGAACGAGTTTCGCTACGTATTTTTTTGTAAAATCGTATTTAATCGAAAAGTTATTTAGATATGAATCACATACAGATTGATAAAAATATTTAAATATGAATCACATACTGCCAGTTCACAAATTTTGTAGTAACAGTTTAGTATCATCTATTATTAACTATAATAAGTGTCTTAACAATTACGAATTACGCCGTGTGAGAATGATAGCAAATGATTAATTTTTATGTAACATTGCATTTTGATTCGAAATACCTACTACTAGGGGCCATTCATTTATTACGTAAGACGATTTAGGGCGAAGGAGAATCATGTCTTATTTTTTCTTACAAGGGTACAGGAGGGATTCTTGATAGTTCTTACTTAAGATCACAAAAATGCGCAAAGATAAAATTATAGTTTAAAAAGCGCAGTCAACCCCATATTTGCCGAATTGCGCTCGGATGTGTATGTAAAGGCTTACGATAAAACTAAAATTTATTAATACCAAAAAATAAACATTACTAGTGTCTATGTACGTGCAAATAAACATTCTTAAAAATTAATCTATTGAAAAATAAACACTAAAAATAAATCAAACGTGTGTTCATTTTGTTCTTTTGATTACGTAATAAATATTAAATAGGAGGGAGAGAATCCTAGTGGACCTAATCTTATTTTTTCTTATATATAGGTGAGGGGGTCAAAACTAGCATAATAATACACCAATTACGCTATAATTATAAATACTAGTTTAAAGAAAAAATAGTGTGCCAGCCTTGATAGTGTAAAGGAGAAAAATGACACCTGTAAAATGTGTTTAGGAACGCGAGAAAAATCTCATCACGCAAACTTTTGACTGGATGAACAGATTTAAATTAAATCGAGATCCGTTTTGTGATTTCTGTATCTACTACTGACTCAGTAACGATCAGATGCTGATTCTGATGGTATACATATATATATATATATATATATATATATATATATATATATATATATATATATATATATATATAACGTAACAAATATTACAAGCTGTTAGCAACCCTGATCTACCCTAGTTCACTTGTGTTGGCGACGGTACTTATTGTTCTGCACATTCGTTTAATAGGTGTTCGTGCCACTAATTATACATAAAGGTTACATTCGGATGTATATTGCTTGTACATTTTAAATTTCGTTTTAAGTCGTTCGGATTTTTTTTCACTACTTTTTTAAACACGCAGCTAACAATTTATGTTTGAAACTGGCTACACACGCAAATTGGTCCCAGTGTGCCTTAGAATTCTGCCTTCAGAATTCTACCATCAGAATCAGCATCTGATCGTTACTGTGTTAGTAATAGATATAAGAATCACGGAACACAAAACGGATCTCGATTTAATTTAAATCTGTTCATTCAGTCAAAAGTACGCAACATGAGATTTTTCTCGCGTTTCTAAACACATTTTATGAGTGTCATTTTCTCCTTTACACTATCAAGGTTAGCACACTAATTTTTACTTTAAACTAGTATGTAGAATTACAGCGTAATTGGTGTATTATTATATACAAACATAATAACTTTGGTATACATGTTCTGCTATTCAAAAAATTACTCGTCAAAACAACGACGAACATATTAGCCTAGCACCTGCTATAACATACCTGTTATATAGTAATGATTCAAATTCTTCTCTAAAAATAATCTTACTTAAATTAAAATTTGTGAAAATTTGCATGTTTGCACTTAGAAATGTTTGTTATTCAATCACGCGAACGTGGCCTAGCGGATGTGTAGTCACATTTAATACACAAGTAGCACATGCCCAGACCTCTTTTAAGAATAAGTAAGCTCTCTTCTTGAAGGTCCCTATGTCGTATCCGTTCGGAAATACCCCTGCCGGTAATTGGTTCTACAACAGAGTAGTGCGAGGCAAAAAGTGTCGGTAGATTCGCACAGTTATGGATTTCCAGATATCGAGATGGTGAGGATGGAACTTCTAATTTTGACGCGATGTCCGATGGTGGAATTTGGCGGCAGGAATTAATCCAAACAACTCGTCGAAACACTCCCCATGATAAATACGATAGAAGACGCAGAGTGAACCTACATCTCTACGTAATGACAAAGTGTCAAGCTGTTTCGAAATAGCCTGGTCGTCAACGATTCGAACCGCTCTACGCTGAATGCGATCAAGGAGAAGAAGCTGGTACTACTAAGATTCAACAAAAATCTTGGTCACGCTCAGTATTTTGTTTAGTTGTGTTATCAAATGAACACTTACATCATAGCTTCGGCGAATTATTACGAGTACTAATAATGAGCGTATTCAAACCAATGATCATATTATTATATGCAGAGCTGGTTATTTCTTGTACAAACAGACTTTAACGACCAATTTTCTCTGAGCATTAGTATAATATTGATACTGAGTCTATAATGGCCAGTTAATTTTATGGCTACAATTAACATCTGGTACACATAGAGTGGCCATAAATTTAGTTTATATCTGACGCTATTTAGGTCTTGATTGGTCTGTAACTAAGCGAATCTGTAACGGTTCTTTTGTTGAAACTATAGATATGCTGCTCTTACCTGTAAGTCGTTCTTGCTGTCGTTCAAATATCGTCAGTTACCGTCATTTGTGATTGGCAAATTGAACCTAACGTCAAAAGAACGTAACGTCATTTGTGATTGGTAAATTGAACCTAACGTCAATAGAATTTCCGGTTCACCACGACTCACCGGTGCGTTGGTTTTTTGTCGACCATCTCTAGTTTTTTGCACTAACTAGGAGCAACAGATTTACCTGTTCTTAGAACTGTATATTCAATCCTCAACCAGACATAGAGCTGCAACAAAGAATTCGATCTTCGAGATAGCTCCGATAAAGCATCAATAACATTTTGGCCTGACCCGCTGTGTTGGTCCCGGCCTCCTTTGTAGAATAGGCCAACTGCCGTTCTGCCAGGCAGGTTGTAAAAGGCGACCGAATGGCTATCGAGCCACTACCATCGTGGCTACTAGGTGGTAGAGTTCTGCATTGTCTCGCCCGGGTCAGGTACCACCGCCTTGCCTATTCCTGCCGCAATAGCGTCAGTGCTTGTCGCTGTCGTGTTCCGGTTTGGAGGGTAAGGTAGCCGGTAAACTTATGCATGTGGCATTAGACCTCGCCACAAGATAGCAACGCACCATTAACATCTTTGGTGTCTATAGGCGATGGTTGACTCTTTCCATCAGGAGACTCATCTGCTTGTTTGCTATCTTATGATATAAAAAAAAAAACCCGGAGATTGATTTAGGGCTATCATATTCTAGTGGATTAACAAGGGAGATGAAATACTAATAAAATTTAGCTTAGAACAATAAAATTGAACTTGGAGGAGAATTGAGGCTTTATTTAAATCATTTAAAATATTCACGAGGAGGTAGTGCTCGGCAACGTTCTGCCCAGATTTGGTACCACCGTGTTACGTATTCCTTACGCAACAGTGTCAATGCATAGCACTGGCGGTAGAAAACCGAGAAATATGGAATCCTTGCCACACTAACAGTAACGCATCATTTATATAATTGGTATCTCAAAGCGATAATTTTATTAGAAGTTTGCTTGCCTGTTTCCTATTGTTTGTAATAAAAAATATTGCCACAAAAAGGATTTACTAAAAGGATTAGTAAATGACCGAGTTCTCAAGTAACAAACACAACAAAATACAACTAATTTGAGAATCTCCTCTTTTTTAGTAAATCGGTTGAAAAGATACCCTTATTCAAAAATACTCAGATAAAACTAAAACAAACATAGATACACAAAAACAAATACAAACTAATATAATTATAAATGGGAAAGTGTATGTGTCTGTTTGTTTGTCCGCCTTTCACAGTAAAACGAAGCGACGAATTGACATGATTTTTTATTATTTTTTTTCATTTATTTTAAATAAAAAGTAAATTAAACATTTAACCCTCAAGCACTGCAAAAACCAGCAGGTTTGTCTGCAAGCTTGTGAAAAGGGGATAGCTGAAGGGATGGAGATTGACATAGGCTATTTTCGTCCCTGTCAAACCCCCCACTTCCCTAAAATAGGCGATGGAAGTTTGTATGGAGCATTCCGCAATTTGCAAGGTAGAAAGCTAAAAATTGGTAAGCGGACTATTTGGGAGTAACAACAAAAATCGTGCGTAATTTTTTTTGGAAATCCAAATTTAACGCGAGCGAAGCCGCGGGCAAAAGCTAGTAGTTTATACGATAAAATTTATTTATTTAAGAAGCAATAGAGATAGAATAATGTCCGGTTTTAAGTCTAAATAATGGTCAAATGAAATACACGACATCTGTCATGTTTTAAACAGCAATAAGCCGACAGTAATGAATTCGCGATGATATTATGAGGATGGAAGCTCTAGGTTTTGTTGTTCATTATGTCTCGTCACACTGACAACGTTCCAACGTCTTCTTATAATGAAATTTGATTCCCGCGTTTTGGACCTGACAGGCATTGAATTTAGAACTTCATTAAATATTATGATCATAATAAATGGAATAGCATCTCATATATATCTTATACATACAAACATAAATGAGCAATTCTTTTATGTTTGTACGTAATTGCTTTCTTTGAAATGGCTCTAACGATTTTGATGAAATTTTTTATTAAGAAGGCACACAGCTTTTAGAACAAATCGATATTTTGGCCTGCCTAATATAAATTGTATAAGTTATAGAAAACATGTCGTTTTGCTATTATTTAAAAACTGATGACCCTCTGTTCAGTATTTACGCCATACTAACGGTTTTCCTTTTTATTCAGAGTTTTGTTTAATTTATTTTTTCTATCGAGGAAACTACAAGTTATCCATGTTTCCAAGTTGTATAATTTATGGCGTGAATTCTTTAGTATCTTACTTACTAATTGTATAGCTAAATCTTTAATCATAACGATAAAGCAAGGGATATCGCGAACAATTTGCAATCTAAATAAAAATTAATTTCAGAGGTTATGTTTTTTTTCTAAATTTGAAATACAAACAAGAAAAGAGAAGAGATTCAACCGAAAACACGTCTGTAAAATAAGGCCCAAGTTCTACTCAAAAATAAGGCCCAAGTTCTAGTCAAAAATCTCGACAACTAAAAGTTTTTTATATCATAAAATAGCAAACAAGCAGATGGGTCTCTTGATGGAAAGAGTCAACCATCATCTATAAACACCAAAGGCGTTAATGGTGCGTTACTATCTTGTACTAAGTACTTTCAGAAGTTAGATCTTGGTCTAATTTTAGGTCTTAGCACTTTAAAAAGGCTGAAAATTTTGGACAGGAACTTGTGTTAAGCATTTTAGTGGGTTTCTAATAAACGAGACAAGTTAAGAGAAAAAGGGTAATATTTATTATAAACATAAAACATGTATTATCAATGTGCATCAATTTACTTCTAAACATATTTTCTGTTATGATTAACGAGAGATATAATGTATATTAAGTTTATGTATATTGCTGATATCTAAGATGTGAATTATTACAAAGTGTTTATTAAGTATAATCCCAAACTTCAAGTAGGTAATCTTATTGGTTCGTTGTTCTTTAAAAAGTATTCACGATAAGTTTCATTGAAAAAAATATCTGATAAATTGTAAAGGCAAGCGTAAGTGTTGTTTGGTTTCTAGGCATGCTTTGGACGTATAAACAGTTTCGTGTGTGAGGGCGGCTTTATATATTTTCATTAGTGACTGCCTCTCAGTCTTCACACCACCTGGATTAATGTGCACACTAATATTGTCGTCAAAGAAACCCACGTACGGCATATTACGAACAGTGTTTTATCTATTCAATACATTTAAATGAGCAACTCTTGTATGTAAATAATATAAAAAATTTAATTTTAATAAATGCTAGCTGATCCGATAGACGTTGTCCTGTCTTATCTATGAATACACAATTCTAAGAGGAAATAATAATAATACGAAACATATGTAAGCTGGTTAACCAAGTAGGTTATCTCTGAAACTTTATGCTGAGGTATTTTAAGCTCAAAGCAGTCAAAAAAATCAGTAAACTCGTTGACCAACCAAACCAACAAAAAACATGTGTGTGTACTTATGTAGTTGTACGCACGTAAGAAGTTATACTTCCTTGGCGTAACAAGATAGAAATCTTTCTAAAAATATTATCTTTCACATTATCCTATACTTGTATAGCAAACGCCACTAATAATAGAAAAAAAACGTTTGTATATACTTATTTACCGCCCCGTTGGTCGAGTGGTTAGCGACCCTGACTACGCAATCGACGAGGCACGGGTTCGATCCCAGACGGGGACAAGCATTCGTGTGATGTGCACAAATGTTTGTATTTCCGGGTTTGTGTGTTTGTGAAATTAGTTCCAGTATTTATATATGTATTTCTATGTATTAGTATCGTTTACTTATACCTATAACACAAGCAAATAATTTGCTTACTTTGGGGTTAGATCAGGAAGTGTGATTTATCCCGTGAATATTTATTTATTTATTTAAGCACGTAAAAAGTTATACTTCTTTCTCGTAACAAGATGAAAATCTTGTAAAAAGTTATCTTTTGCGTTACCCTGTGTTTGTAGAGACAACGACAAATATTAGAAAAAAAAAGTTATTTAATACATTGAAAGAAAGTTTTCATAACACATTATCTAGTTAAATAAATTTTATTTAAAGTAATTATTTGTACATAATTAAAAAAAATTTTGAAAAACTAAAATGTTGACTAGTTAATTTAATGCTAGCGGTGTTTTGCGACTATGTGCCCGCGCATCGTAAAAATTTACTTTCATAATTTTTTCCTAGCGCGCCAAAAAAGTTTTTTTTTGTGTAAAAAATTAAGAAATTTTTTTTCCTAGTGCCTTTTAAAAAAATCCAAATATGTGAAATGACGCTGTATGATAGTCATATTTTATCAGCATGTAAAATGGAAGTACCGGTTGTGGCCACTGTACCATTTATGTCATTTAACGTCAATTTTGTTTACAAAAATTTTGAAAAAAATATTCTTATTTAACTTTTTTTTTACATTGATTTTTTTTTACATTTCTGTGACTAAAATAGATACCAAAATGGTCAAAATCGGCACTTCCACAATAATCCATATCTTAAACTATTTAAAAAATATCTTCACGCCTATAACCCAGAAGAGGTAGACAGAGGTAGCCAAAGAGGTAGCCACAATGTGATAGGTGGTAAGCCTATCGCCAACCGGGCACTTTCCAATCCTGAGCAATGTTGTTGAGAAAACTGAAAAAACATTTTTTGAATTGCCCGACCGAACCCGGGACCTTATGTTGTCAACTCCTACACCAGACCGCTAGACTACAGAGGAGATTAAAAAAAAAAGATTTACAAAAATACCGACTGATACTCTGATATAACAAAGGAACCGGCGTGATGATGAAACTGAACTAACGGCGTGATGATGAAACTGTAAGGGCGGCTTGCACCAAAATGCTTAAATCATTTTAAGTCACTAAATACGTTTAAAGTGACAGCTTTTAAGGCGTTTTAACATTTGCTAAACGTGTAAGGGACTAAATGCATTTAAGCATTTTGGTGCAAGCCGCCCTAATTTTTGCATCAAGCTGTACAAATACGTGTTTGCCTTCACCCGTATAACCGCTGATTGTACGAAAAAAATGAGCAACATAAAAACGTATCCTTGATAAATAAGGCTGGGAGATAACGAAATGAGGACACGATAAAGACGCAATTCACAGCGAACTGGCCGCAGGGGAAACGCTGCTACTATCATGTGACTCAAATTGACTATTGTGCGTACGTGGCCCTGTTTTATTTCGTACTTTGCGGGTACAGCTCCCTTATTTATAAAAAGCCTTGTGTTTTTTGGCGACTGGTTGAAATAGATGGATATATTATGCTACCTGTTGCCCGCAACTTCGTCCGCGCGGACTTCGTTTACTCCGCACAGCTACTCCCCTGTAGGTGATAGCGTTATAATATGTAGCCTATATGTTGACCTGATCTATCAGTAATATTCATGCAAAATTTGAAGTAAATCCATGCAGTACTTTTTGAGTTTACCCCGGACATACATACAGACAGACAAAAATTCTAAAAACTATATTTTTGGCTTTGATATCGATTGTAGATCACGTCCCAAGTATTCTTTTAAAAAAATATTCAATGTACAGTTTTGACTTTCCTACGATTTTATTATATGTATAGATATATACATAGATATTTTTCTCCGTGTTGGTCCGGGCTCCCTTTAAAGAATAGAGCAACTGCCATTCTGCCAGTCAGGTCGTAAAAGGCGACTGATTAGCTATACGTGTCATTACCATCGTGATTACTAGGTGGTAGAGTTTTGCAAACTCTCGCCCGAGTATTTGGTATCACCGCCTTACCTTTTTCTGACGCAATGGCGTTGATGCTTGTCACTGTAGTGTTCCAGTTTGGACGGTAAGGTGGCCGGTAGACCTAGGCGTGTGGCACTGCCATACCGCCACACGGATAGCAACGCACCATGAACATCTTTATTGTCTATAGGTGATGGTTTCTCTTTCCATCAGGAGAGCTTTCTGCTACTTTGATTTAAACATATATAGATTACTAGCTGTGCCCGCAACTTCGTTCGCGTGGAAAAAAATCTAAAATAAAAACCCGCATAGTTCCCGTTCCCGTGGGGTTTCCGGGATAAGAACTATCCTATGTCATTTCTTGGGTCTCAAACTATATTTGTACCAAATTTTATCTAAATCGGTTCAGTGGTTTGGCCGTGAAAGCGTAACAGACAGACAGACAGACAGACAGACAGACAGACAGAGTTACTTTCGCATTTATAATATTAGTATGGAAGTATGGATAGAGATACTACGCAAAGTGTATAATAAGGTATATTTTTTACTACGCAAAGTGTATAATAAGGTTGCTATCCTTATGGCGGGGTCTTAATGCTACATACATAATTTTACCGGCTACTTTACTCGCCAAACTGGAACATAACAGTGACAAGTTGCGACGCTATTGGGGCAGAAATAGGTAAGGCTGTTGTATCAGACCCGGACGAGACAATACAGAACTCTACCACTTAGTAACCACGATGGTAGTGACAAATATAGCCTTTTACGACCTGCCTGGCAGAACGGCAGTTGTTTGATTCTTCAAAGGGGCCCCGGAAAAACACGAGGTAAAAACTAATATTTTTATAAGCACTACGCGATCAGCACTGCGTGTTAACCCATTGTACAGTTTATTTTGAATAAGTTTCTATGTATTACTTTTCTTTTAAATGTGTATGTACAATAAAGCATTAAATAAATAAATAAAATAGACAAAGTCGCAGGTATCAGCTAGTTTAGAAACGAAATTCAATACGAACTCGGCAGCGCATTTGATGTGGGTAAGCGTGCCTTTTCGCACGTAATCGGCTTGAAGCTTGCACTCGCACGATTACCCGGCTGGAATACGGCGGCGTTACGAGCACGCAAGCCTTTTTGACGTGTAAGATGACGTAAACTAGTCTAACGCTAGCCCGTATACAGCATGTTTATATTTCAAAGTCCTAATTAATATTTTTTTTGATAGAATCTACGCTTCTACTTTAATATTATAAACAGGTAAGATGTTATCGTTTGTTTGTTTGTAATGGATAATTTTAGAAATTGCTGGATTGATTTTAAAAATTCTTTCACCAATATGAAGTTACAATGTAACTGAATAACGCAGACTACTTTTCTACCATAGTGAGTGATATTGTTTTTAGAAAGAAATAAGCAGAAGTCTGATGTTAACGGCATAGTGCTCTCCCTGAGCTGTGGCGAGTTGAAATATTATGTGCGTAAGTTTTTCGATTATTTTATTTATTTTACCTTAAAACCGAAATACGACTGTTACGAACTCAGCCGCCACTGCGGCCAGGATGGTTGTATGAAATCCGGCTGAGAAGTTGCAGATATCTACCAGCTAATAATCATATTTGTTGAATAGTTCGTCTTTTATGAATTGCCTGGTATTTATTCTTTCTTATAAACATGGACAAACACGGGGAAAACATGTTTAAAACATATTTTTTCTCTCGACAATTTCATTCTCAATTTGACAATTTTATTAGTATAACGGTCTATTTTAGAAAGGTTTATGTAAAATGAGCTGATAACTAAAGCATTCAGACTGACACGATTTTCTGACAAGACTTCACAGTAGCCATTATATGGTCACTTAAATGATTAATACTGCTTCCTGAAGAAGAATTACCCATTTATAGAAGATGCCTTAAGTCCGGAACCTATTTTATTGGAAATTAATAAAGTATTTATTATGTAAGTGACACTGGTTAAAATTCTTTAAAGGGTTTTATTTCAACTTCATGAAGGTTTCTCCGGTAAAATGACAATAAAAAAACTCTAAGTGGTGTGTTCCTTCACTTTTCACTACCTATATACAATCTAAGTTTTATACCGGGATCCTGAGATTATCTATAATAAATAGTAAAGGTCCCTGCAATGAACCTTGAGGAACTCTACTAGGGACCTGAACTTGAACCCATTTTGAGGTGTAATCATAAAGCACAAATAATTGTAACCTATTTATTATCTTTGTATATTGAGTACCACCTAAATTATTTGTTTTAAGGATAGGCCAATTACATAATATCACACATATGAAAATTGATCATCTTGTTATATTTCTATACACTTTCAACCACAACTTCTAAAATTATCGTTTCATAAACGGCACACAACTCAAGATCTTAGGAACAGTGGACGTTGTCCAAGGCAAACAATCTCTGATATTGTTTGCATAGCGCCGGGATGCATTTAGAAGTACAGATCATGCATTGTTATATATCAAATGTGTTTGCTTTAGACATGAATAATACTAAGCCATCTGTAATTAATAACTAAAAATAGTCTTATTGGTCTAGTTTGATACAGAAGAAGTTAAAGTACAATTCCCGACGGAGATTTGCGTTTGTGTTGGACATGGAGCTGTATATATCAAGGGCTAGATGTTTATGATATTACAATATTCATATATCGGTTACCTCTGAAGTAAATAAATAAGAGATACTGAAAACCAGTGGTGAGGTTCATCAAGCCTCAACAAACACTAAGTTATTCCCTTTTAATGGACTCAAATTGCCACTCACTTTCACTTTTGGCTTTTTCTTTTAGATATAAGTAAGTTTATTAGCATAAGCTTCGATTTGTTTCTTTTTAATTTAGAATATACGGTTTTGTTAGACAAATGTCCGTTAATAAATAATTTCTTATCCTTATTCTTCTTATATCTTATTCTTCCTACACCACCAGAGAATTCCCGTAACTCTTAAAGTATTCTCTGGCACGAGAATAGTGTTTAAAATATTTATACACAGCTATTTTAGTAATTGCAAGCACTGCTGCTAAGCATGAAAAGATGAGGTACCAAAACAGGGAAAATTATTGCAGAACTCAGAACCTAGTAAATTAAGATAAAATTTGTTAGTAGGCAGGTATTATTTTTCCACACTTACAAATTATACCGTAAAAAATCATAACATTAACACGACTTGTGTATACATTACTTGTATACGGCCTGTTAGGTAAGTCGACCTAAACCTTGAAAGGGGTGATAGGGTATCTAATTCTTATACCAAATAAATAAAAAAATATACCCTTAAATTTTAACCTTATTAACCAATTAATTCATAATTCATACGCACCAATACGCAAGTAACGCGCAAAGATAAATAGGTAGTTAAGTAAATATTAAATTTTTTTTCAATGTATTTGGAATAAGAATCAGATACCTTATTACCCCCTTCAAGGTTAAGTTGTCTTACCTAACAGGTTGTATATATAAAAACAAAAATGAATAATAAATAAGGGTAGATATTTCAAATAAATAAAAATAAGGAGAGAAAATATTTCAAAATAATTAAAATATGAGGCAAGATATTTAAGAATAATTAAAACGTGATAATAAATTAAAAAATAAGGTTAGATTTTTCGAAATGTTAGAAACATTAAGCTAATAATTGAAAAATGCTGCTAAATGTTTTGGAATAATTAAAACATTAGGCTACTAATTTGAAAATGCTGCTAGATAATTCCGAATATTTAAAAAATAAGACTAGATATTTCCGACTAATATTTAACTTAGTGTTTGTTAGTCTTAAGGTTATATAACTAACTTACAAAAACATTACCAAAACAGTTACTTTGAAGTAAACTTACCGATGGTGATTGAACAAATAAAGACCATTTACATTGTTGGTTTTTACCTGGAACAAATAAAAATATATTATGATGTGTTCTTTAAAAGCGACCTGTGTTGGTGCGGATCGTTATTAAATATAGACTAGATAAGATAATTTCTGTCAGACAGTTCGTTAAAGACTGACGATTCGCCTTGTTGGTAATTCAATATGCATAAGTTTATCGGCTACCTTACGCTCCAAACCGGAACAAGACAGTAACAAGCATTGGCGCTATTGCGGCAGAAATAGATAAGACGGTGGAAGATATCAATCCCCGGCGAGATATTACGAAATTTTACTATGTCATGATGGTTATGACACATTAAGCCAGCGATTGCCCAGCCCCGTTGAAGAATAGACCATCAGCAATTCTGCCAGGCAGTTCGTAAAAGGCCGTTTACGAACTGCCTGGCAGAATTGCTGATGGTCTATTCTTCAACGGGGGTACGAATTGATTTGGTAATCAGTTCGTACCCCAATTGGTGATTTGGAACTCAATATTTGGTATATTGATAATATTAATAAAAATATAAATTAATCTGGTAATATTCACAAAACATTTTAGTCACACACCGCTGTAAAATTTAAACCTAGGTAGTGATTAAATAAAAAAACGGAAACGAAGCTCGCTAAACATCTACCAAAAATCCGATCGATCCAGGACGTTTGCAAACCACAACAGCAGAACAAAATTCAAGTATTCACGGCCATGACATCCGCAACATGAAGCCCCGCATATTATTTACCGGTTACCAATACTCTGCCGGTTTAATTTCGAGCGCTGAAGCCGCAAGAACGTCGAACGAAGTGACTGAGGTGTGGCCGCATTGAACGTGATTTTTACTGAATCAATGCTCATTTTTTGGGTTACTACAAAAATCCATACAATCTGTATTGAAATTGTAAATATTATTTTCTTTATAATATTACGTAAATATAATATAGATGTTAAAAATACAGTGATTAACAATTTAATCACTTTGTTTTTTAAACACAGGATATTAGGAAGGAGATGGTTGTGATCGTATTATATTCTTCCGATTGTGTTACACCTATTTATGCAATTATTTGACTGGACGGTAGCCACTAAACGACGACGATCGATTAAGTTCTTGAATTATTATAGAGATTTGTTTTTCTGGGTGTGAGTGTTTGATATATTTCTTTGTTATATATTTGTATTCCTGTGTATAAGTACTTATCGTAAATAATTATCTTATTTTCGAATTTTATATTTACGTAATTTTTCTAGTGACATTCATATAATGTTTTGATAACTTGCGCGTAGTGTTTTAAGATGTAGTGGCGGTTTAATCATCAGGCTAAACGTTTGTATGTTTGTTATCTTTTCATAGGAATTTAAATGCAGTAACACTGCTACAACGGACTCCTAATACGATAGAGTTACAGGACTCTGGAAGTCTAGATCAGATCTTTAACAATTTTACATGGGACCAAATAGAGAGTTTACCCTCCTAAACAAAAGAATATTTTCCAAATCGGTTTATAAATGACCGAGTTCTGAAGTAACAAGCATAAAAAATTATAGGAAGAAATGGTACGAGACACTTAAATGTTAGTGTAGTAAAAATTATTATTGTATTAACAGGTATAATTAGTTACAATACATAAGTTCAGAGAGCAGTTTCTCGTCTACAAACTGTTTTACAGTTTGGCGAGTACTATGAGTGTGATTTATTGTATTGAAATGTGTGGAAATAAATAAATAAAAATATAGTCGAATTGAGAACCTCATCCTTTTTGAGAAGTCAATTGAAATTAATGCATAAACATAAATAACTAGCTGACCCGGCAAACGTTGTTTTGCCATTCATATTAGTAATCCATAGCGGACAAACAACGTGACACGTAATTTATATAAGACAACGGGATTGTCCTTCCACGCAGCCAAAATGGCATTAAACTTTATATTCTTAAATTTTCTATTTTTCCTCGCAATTTTCTTAATATTTTCTTTTTTAAGAACCTTCTCCTTACAATTACTAACACAACAAAAAAAAAGTTACCGAAATTGGTCCAGCCATTCAGGCGCGATGTCGTGACCAAGGAAAATAGGGATTGATTTTTATATATACAATAATAAATAATAGGTAAAAATAAGAACCTGCCAGTTTATCCTGCCAGCCTTTCAGTATTAAAATTACTGAAAGCATAAAAACTAAAGTAGCGTCAAAAACGCTTTGAATCCCGCTCTCATTAAGTCCCTACTTCTTTCTTAAATTGAAATAGCGAATACTCATAATCCTGGTAAGAAGGGATAGCCAAGAGCAAGTTTAAAGTGGTCTTCAAGTTGAATGGACGGCATTATGCGGTCACTTTTAAATGATCTCAACATTATTGTGGTTGGCTTGTTCGCTGATATTAAATAATTCAGAAATTGCAACAGGACCGCTTCGTGATGCTGTCATCTCCTCTTTGAAGATATTTCTGCATTTAAAATCAAAATATATTACGATTACTAATTTTTTGTTAAAAGATGTATTAAAATAAGCATACGTGTATTCTGCGAGAAAATTTGAATACAACCTAAAACAATGTTTCCCAATAATTGATACGCGTACCCCTAGGGGTACGTGCAGTTACACAAAAATACGTGCGGTGAATCAGTTACGTTAATTTAATCAGCAAAAAACATTGACACAGACAACAATCGACGAAACATATTTTGAGTTCCAGACCACTTGGGAGTCTCTTTTGTGCTGTAAACTTCCTTTTACGAAGCGCTTGACAGGAAAAGGGATCTGGTGTTTCAACCAAGCTATGGTATATGTGTTCGAGGCGATCTCATGATATAAAAAAGCAATAATTACTCTAACGTAAATTTTTAATAAGCTATTAATTATTAAAGAAAACTAATGTAATTAATTAAAAATTCTTCTGCTACAGACAGTTTTAAAATCTGAACACTAAGGACAAATTATTTCGAGTGTCTTCAGATAAATAAGGGACATAATTACTTAATTTACCGTTAAATTGTACACAAAAGTTTTATACTAATTAAAGGGAAATTTTAAGCGTTTCGTTAATTACAGAAAGTTTTGATATTATGTAAACTCCAGAGCTACATTTCGCGACGGATACACTTGTATCCGGATACACTTGTATATAAATGCTGGATATTTCTGTAAAATAGGTTTGTATATAACACATCCATACCAATATTAATATTAATATTAGTAATTTTTTTAAATAAACATTTATTATTATTATAATATTATTATTATTATTATTTTTATAAATGCGAAAGTGTGTTTGTTTATCCGTATTTCACGGCACAACGGAGCGACGAATTTACGTGAATTTTTAAGTGGAGACAGTTGAAGGGATGGAGAGTGACACATGCTACTTTTTGTCTCTTTCTAACCCCCCCCCCACTTCCCTAAAATGAATTTAACGCGAAGCGCGAGCAAAAGCTAGTAATATAATAAACTCTCCTGAAGGTTATCTCTGTTACTAGTTAAGATACACCTCTTTTATAAACCGACGAAAAAGCGGAGGTTATCACTTTGAAGTGTATGTATTTGTATTATGGAATGTATTGTTTGAATTGGATAATATTTGAATATGATGTTTTATATGGGCCCAAGCACAGATTAAATGGGTAAGCTTTTCAAGGCAATTTCTTAGTTTATCTTATTAGCATTGGTACCACACCCGAGCGAGACAATACAGAATTCTACCGCTTAGTAGCCACGATGGTAGTGAATATAGTATAGCCAAGAGTTCGTCTTTTACAAACTCTCTGGCAGAACGGCAAATGATCTATTCTTTAGGGATAGGGTTGTAGAATAGAAAAAATATAGAAATGTAATAATCTAATACTGCCGCACGCGTACTGCTAACTGAAAAACCTCGGAGGGATTTTTAATCGCCATAATGGAGCAATTATATTCGACTGCGTATGTTAGTTATTTCATGCAATCCCAAGCATTTTTGAACAAAATTTATTTTATGGGAGTTTCGGAAAAGCAATTTATTTACCCTTTGTTTGACTTCGGTACCATTTTTATGTTTTGTTTTATTTATTTTATTATTAAATTACGCTTGACGAAAATTCAATTGTTTTATATTTTTCATTCGATAGCTTTTTTATAAGGATTGAAATAGCAAGCAGATGACAATCGCCTATAGACACCAAAGATGTTAATGTTGCGTTGCTATTATTGTGGCGAGGTCTTCATGCCACGTACGTAACTTTACCGTCAACCTTACCTTCCAAACCGAAAACGACAGTGACAAGTGCTGTCGCTATTATCATCTAGAAATAGGTAAGGCGGTGGTACCAATCCCAGGCGAGACAATGCAGATCTCTATCACCTAGTAGGTAACATTTTAGTGACTCACACAGCTGCCTATTACAAACTGCCTGGCAATATGGAAGATGGCCGATTCTTCATAGGGGCCGGACCAACACGTAGTAAAAGCGGAAGACGAAAGTAATATCACTTTCTCTTTCTTCAAAACGGACCTGGATCAATAAAAAACGAGATTGGCCAAGTGTGTCAATATCATTGTGCTTTTGTGTGTGCATGTTGCAGTGGCCAAGTACAAGTCGGACTCGCGCACCAAGGGTTCCGTACCATTAACATAAAACCATAAAAAAGGCAAAAAATCAGGTTTGTTGTAAAGAACCGACCGCCTTTAAATATGTATTTTATTCTGATTTTTAGTATTTGTTATTATAACGGCAACAGAAATACGAGAAAAATTCGACTGTTTAACTATCACAGTTCATGAGATACAGCCTGGTGACAGATAGACATACGGACGGATAGCGGAGTCTTAGTAATAGGGTCCCATGTTCCCTTTTGGGTACGAAACCCTAATAATTATACCTTGGCAAGATATAATTAACTAACACCAAGAAAAACACACGGAGCTTTTGAACTTGTAATATAAAGGTTAAAATCTCATTTTAAAGTCGGAAAATAGCAACAACCCTCTTTGAGTCCACAGAAAGGAGTACACCTGAACCCCCTTAGCCATTTAACCAAATAGGTTCGGACGTAATTATCACGGAATTTACAAAGTTTTTTCACTTTACACGCCTTTGAGATGTGTAACTTAAAGGAACCTGTAATGAACACCTTTGCTGGGAAATCCTTTATGTTCCTCTACTTACTGGTATGACTTTAATGGCTGCTGAAAGTTGCGGAATCCATTGAAGTTATGCTCTTTTAAATGAAAAACCTTGAGCACCGCCACAGGTAAATAATAAATTACAACTTTATATGTATTGACCCAGTGCTAGAAGAACTTTTTTTATAACATAAAATAGCAAACAAATAGATTGCTCTACTGATAAAAAGAGACAAACCATCGCGTATAGATCCCAAAGATGTTAATGGTGCGTTGCTATCCGTGTGGGATGGGAATGCCACGTGCAAAAGTCTATTAGCTACCTAATCCTCCAAACCGGAACATGATAATGTTTGTGAACATGAAATGTGAGTACTAAATATATGGACTAGGCATTTGGGAAATCTACCACTTAGTAGTCATGATAGTAGCGACTTGTATAGCCAATCGCTCTCCTTTAACGAACTTAAATAAATTGGAAAATCCAAAAGGGAACACCTCAAAAAAAAAACGTTTACGTTATACGTCATTGTCGTTATATGTTATTTATTGTCTTTATATGTGGGATTCAATTTTTTACGATCGAACAATTCTTATTTAAACCAATACAGTTAAGAATTCGAACAAAAGTAATAATAAAGTTCAAGGCAGCATGGCCCTCGATCATAGCCTGTACCTAAACCGGAACAAAAGAATTATTGTCATTGAAGATTATTTTGACACTAGCTGTTGCCAGCGACTTCGTCCGCGTGGACTTCGTTTACTTCGCACTGCTCCTCCCCCGTGGGTGATGGCGAGATAATATGTAGTTATTATGTTGACCCGACCTGTTAGTAATATTCATGCAAAATTTGATGTAAATCCATGCAGTACTTTTTGAGTTTACCCCGGACATACATACAGACAAACGGACAAACAGACAAAAATTCTAAAAACTATATATTTGGCTTCGATATCGATTGTAGATCACGCCCCAAGTATTCTTTTAAAAAAAAATCAATGTACAGTTTTGACTTTTCTACGATTTTAGTACATGTATAGATGTTATGAAATATGAGTTATTTATGATCATCGAACAACAAAGAAACAGAGTAGAAAGATGGCCATTGCCATTAAAAAGTATTGAATTTAACAAAAAAACTAGTAAACTAGTGTATTAGACGTGATTTTCTGAGTAATTGAGCTGATTAGTTTTTGTAATCAATCGGTATGTAAATCTGGAAGTTATATTAAAAAAATACTGTTTCGCCAAAATTTTTTTTGGCGTTTTTTCGAAATTTTTCAAAATCTCCTGGACCGAATCGGTTCAAATTTTCAGGAAGTCTAAGTTGAGCGGAATCCAATCGAATACCATTAACCGCGTTTCGATCGGTCTAGCCGTTCAATAGTTATGAGATGTTTACATACACACATACACACACATACATACATACAGACATACTGACGTCGTCGTGAAAATAGTCGGAAAAGGTTTCTAAAACCTCAAAATGGACATCTGGTGAAAACACGATTTTCGAAAATCGGGGTAAAATCAGTAATTTTCTTATCTACATACATAGTGGGAACTTAAAAACAGAAAGAAATACGCATTTTATTAATTACAATTATTAAATAACACCTAATTACATAAACATTTGAAATAAAAAACTGCACACTGTAATTCTAAAAGTAATAGAAGAAACATGCTCTCAATATAATTTGTTTTGCGGTCGTAACCGTACTAGATCCGTCTATAGTATAGAGATATAGACTCTATGCAGACATCATCCGGACGGGCTTAGAAATTTCTGTTCAATATTTTTTTACACTAAATACAAAAAGTTAATTAAAAATATCAAGCACGTTAAAATGTATGCTTTTTCTTGACATATGTACCAATATAATACCGCAATAGCGTCAGTACTTGTCGCTGTCGTGTTCCGGTTTGGAGGGTAAGGTAGCCGGTAAACTTATGCATGTGGCATTAGACCTCGCCACAAGATAGCAACGCACCATTAACATCTTTGGTGTCTATAGGCGATGGTTGACTCTTTCCATCAGGAGACCCATCTGCTTGTTTGCTATCTTATGATATAAAAAAAAAATATTCGTATTATTTCAAAACTTCAATAAGTATAAATAAAATAGTCATTTTAGTGTGGAAAGTTGCTCGATTTCGGTATTGCGAGAGAAGAGCACTACTCACGCTTCGCGTCGAGGCTTGCTTGCAAAACTTTTATTAAACAAACTGATTTCAATGAAATTTGGCACATAGGGAGATGATGACCTGGAATAGCACATAGGCTACTTTTGGTCCCGAAAAAGTTAGGTGTTCCCGCGGGATTCGTTCTTCGTTCAACAACTTTTATAATGCAGTGGGCTGCACGCTGCAGATAGTAGTAGAATATACATATTACATATATACTATTATTAATTTTTTTTTATATAATGAGATAACAAACAAGCAGACGGGTCTCCTGATGTAAAGAGTCAACCATCGCTTATAGACACCACAGGTGTTAATGGTGCGTTGTTTAATGATTCTCTTTGAACTATTGAACTAATGTGACAACACAAGGTAAATAAAACTTTGGTTGCCTGATCTATTAGTGAACTGTATATCGGTTCTCTTTGATCTATTAAACTATTGTGACTAGTCTTGGGTAGTTCGCGAGCGACCTAGGTGGGAAGAGCGCTCCTTTAGGTGAACTATGCGAACTAGTTCATTGAAAATCCCGCTTTTAGTTCTTTTTATATTTCTGTTAGCGTCCATTTTACTAGACAGTGGCACTATGTGACCAACCGAGTTATTTACTTTTACTGTGCGCGCCTTGATATTTCGATTATCGATATCGATACTAAACAACTTCAAATCCCCATGGTTGAAATTTTATCAAATCATATGAAATTATAACAATCGTCAACTGTAGAATTGCTGGCTAATTATCAAACAGAATACTGTTACGAATAATCTAGAAGCGTGTAGAGTAGGAGCGCGCGCGCTAACTATCTAGAAATAAAGGAAAGAGATTGTTACTCCTATTGACAAAAAATAGTTCACCTGGGCTATGCCATAATGGACTTTGTGGGATATGGCATAAGGTTGAAAGTAGCGTGTGCTAGGATTTATGACTCATAACATATTTACGATAAGAAGTGATTCATTGTTTCCCGATAAATTTAGATTTTTCTGGACTTTACCCTGCCTATAAATAGAGAGCTGTTGACAAACACAGGGCAGTTTTTATCAAGCGATCGAGAGCGATACATCAAGTGACCAGTGCGAAGCGAGAAGTGTTTTATTGTGTAGTGTTCTAAGTTCAGTGATAGTACAGCGAGTGACTAGGGTGTAAAGTGTATTTTAGTATTAAGTTGTGTTGTGTAAATACACGGATTTAATATATGTGGTGTTTTCCTACAATCACGAACCCGAGAACGTAACAATACTAATACCATTTATGTCTCATTTTACGGAAAGTTTAATTAAAATTAAAAAAAATCTCTTTTATTCCCATTTATTGTTACAAATAATTGATTATTATTATTATATATCACGTTAATTATGAGTAATTATTAATATAAATCATTTTATTTTTTCGTTTTTATTTCGATAAAAGATTTTATGTGCCATAACAAAAAGTCAACTTTAATTCTAAAAATTCATACTTTTTAAGTATTCTAATATAATTACACATTATACTAGGAACTAGCCTAGCTGTTGACTAATCATTAATATAAATTATTTTATTTTTCATTATTTAAATAAAAAATCTCATATTACATAAATGGACGTGTAAAATTTTCGTGTAATACTTTGTATTTTTTAAATAACAATAAACAAAACTTACAATAATCATAACTATATTTTTTTCTTTATTTATTGTTCTTAATAAATTATTTCAAAAAAAGAACTAATGAACTAATAGAACGAACTAGTTCATCCTTGGATTTTGAACTAAATTGAGCGCTCTCTGTAGTGACCGGTTAGGCCCACGCCTAATTGTGACAATTCAAAGCAATATAAACCATGGTTACCTGGCCTATTAGAGAACTACGTTTATTAGAACCAAATTGTATATATAAAAGCATTCTTATAAAACATTAGCGTGATCTAAATATGTACAGTGACATCTAGTTACAAATTTGAGAAATAAAAGTTTTACTGATTGAACATGCGTTGCTACCTTGTGGCGAAGTCTAATGCCACATGCATTAGGTTACCAGCTACCTTACCCTCCAAACCGGAACACGACAGCGACAAGCACTGACGCTATTGCGGCAGCAATAGGTAAGGTTCCAGACCCGGGCGAGATAATGCAGAACAATACCACCTAATAGCCACGATGGTAGTGACTCGCATAGCCAATCGGTCGCCTTTTACGACCTGCCTGGCAGAACGGCAGTTGGTCTATTCTTCAAAGGAGCCCGGTACCAATTACAAATAAGGGGGCGCTTATAAACTACGTGAGGTGGTTTTTTTTTAAATTGTCTGTCCCTTACATCCCCCCTGGTGAGATGTCGTGAGATTTTATTCAACCCCCACCCCCAATCTCACGTGAGATTTTTCAAAATGTGGATTTCTTAAACACGTAAACGCATTGGATTGTTATTGTAAAAAGAAAAAAGATTCGCTTCGTGCTTTTATTTACGACTAGTTAAGACTGCATAACGTCGAAGTATGAATAAAAATATTTTCTTTCGAACGAATTACTGAATGATTTTAATCGTATTACGATTACGCTTAAGATTAAATCTTAAGCATGTACAGTCTTGATAATGGACCAAAATAGTATATTTTTTTTATTTCAATCAGTAAAAATTGGCGTGATATTTGCCGAGACCCCCCCCCCTCTCTCCAACATAAGATTAGATTAGATTTGACTCGACATCCTCTCCCCCTTAAACATCTCACGTAATTTGTGGACATACTCGTAAGACCACATTAGAATTGAACAGCCATATTATATAAAAAGCCATAGTATAAAGCTAGCAATCAAATGTTTCTCAATCCTCATTTAGTTCGTTACACGTTTCAGTCGTAAACTATCAAAGCTTTAAGCACCATTCCATACAAAATTAACCTTTACGTAATGGTTATATGGGACAATTTCGTCTCAAACATTTAAATTGAATAAACGGATTATAGTGTTTTGTAGATTGACAATAGTAAAGTCTTTGAATGAGTGTCGTTGACACGCGGATTAAGGTTAAAATGTAATAATACGTATAGAAACTGTATACAAAACGTAGGAAAGACTAAAATGCGAGTCGCATTATTGTAGAAGCTTATGCTTTTTTTAGCAATTGCTACCCAACTTGATAAATAATGAAGTAGATTTGTAACGTTGAATTAATAACTGTATTTTTGTCCGATTCTCATGACTTACACCTGCGCTATTACGACATAATGCATTACGACTTTATATAAATTCTTTTTGATAATATGTCAAAAAGAATTTATATAAAGTCGTAATTCATTATTTCGGCCAACTGCTTTCTGCCAGACAGGTTGTAAAAGACGACCGAGTGGCTACTAGGTGGTAGAGTTCTGCATTGTCTCGCCCGGGTCTGGTACCACCGTTTTACATATTCCTTCCGCCATAGCGTCAGTGCTTGTCACTGTCGTGTTCTTGATTGGAGGGTAAGGTAGCCGGTAAACTTACGCATGTGGCAGAAGACCTCGCCACAAGATAGCAACGCACCATTAACACCTTTGGTGTCTATAGGCGATGCTTGACTCTTTCCATCAGAAGACCTCATTCGCTTGTTTGCTATTTTATAATACAAAAAATAGTTACATAGCCAAAGGAAAGATTTTAATTTTTTGCATCACATACTTTAAAACAAAAACTAAATTAGTATTACCATACATTACTAGCTGCAATATGTCATTTAAACTGCACGTTAATGACAAGCGAGCGTTGGATACACGTAAACGCGATGTTCACACCATTTGTTTGAAACTCGCGTAATCGCGTCGATTCGTGTGGTTAATGGAGCGTAAAGCAGATACCATCGACCGAGTTCCCACTATTGCCATCCCCCTCAACCCTTATGAAAACAGAGAGAAAAGGGAATATTGCTAATTAGAAAAGTTAGTCGCTATCGATAGCTCAAGTTCGGAAGATCGATATCATTATTAAGTAACGTTGATAATTTTCCAGTGCTCTCCATTTTACGTCAAAAGCATTTCTAAACAAAATTTAATTAATAATATTACGATCTGTAATAAAACTTTATGTCAGAGACAATTAATCTGATTTACTCCAAAAATATTACGAGAACAAAGGATGATAATAATAAAAGTAAGTAATAACACAACTTAGATTAAATTAAATGTCAACGCGTCAGTTCTTATATTTATCATAAGATAGCAAGTAGATAGCTATTCTAATGGAAAGAGAAAAATCGCGTATGAACACCACAGATGTTAATGTTGCGTTGGCGTACGTGTGGCAAGATGGTAATGCCAGATGCATTAGTTTATCGGCTACCTGCCCTTGAAATCGGAATACGACAATATCCAGCATTGTTCTCCCCGTGTTGGTTCCGGGCTCCTTTGAAGAATAGACCAACTGCCGTTCTGCCAGACATGTCGTAAAAGGCGACCGATTGGCTATGCAAGTCACTAACATCGCGACTACTAGGTGGTAGAGTTCTGCATTGTCTCGCCCGGGTCTGGTACCACCGCCTTACCTATTCCTACCACAATAGCGTCAATGCAACAAGCATTGACGCTATTGTGGCAGGACTGTACTGTCGTGTTCCGGTTTGGAGCGTAAGGTAGCCGGTAAACTTATGCACGTGGCATTAGACCTCGCCACAAGATAGAAACGCACCATTAACACCTTTGGTGTGTATAGGCGATGGTTGACTCTTTCCATCAGGAGACCCATCTGCTTGTTTGCTATCTTATGATATAAAAAAAAATGTCGCTATTGTGGCAAATTACTGCGCAGTATAGCATTGGTACAAATCCCAGGCGAGACGTTGTGGAACTCTACCAATGGTAGTCACGGTGCTAGATGGCAGTACCAATGGTGGTCAATCATTAGCTTGAAAAGGTACTTTCTGGAGATTAGATAACAAGAAGATGGGTTGAAGGAAAGAGACTCGCATAGTCTATAACTCTATAGACACTAAAGATGTTAATAGTGCGGTACTATCTTGTGGCGAGGTATAACGACACATGCATAAGTTTAGCGGCTACCTTACCCTCCAAACCCAAACACGAAATCTGAGTACTCATTTTGAAATTGAATTTTTCATTATTTTTTTTATATATCTCAGCACATGTGTTTACTTATTTGGATAATTAATTCAATTGCTGTAGTATTTTACTTTTTTCTTGAAGTTTAATACATTTTTAATTTAAATATATACATATTATTATACCTAACCATAATTCTTTTCTGTTAGCCCAAAGGTTGATCGGTAGTGAATGCACATAGCGTTAAGTCTATTGTTTGTACATTTTTTGTAACTGGTGAAATAAAGAATGTATATGTATGTACATATATATATATATATATATATATATATATATATATATATATATATATATATATATATATATATATATATATATATATAATCGCTAAAATGTTCGCACATATTATGATCTTTTGAAAATTTGTCACATAATAGACTGTTGCATAGAAAATTATGCTTAACTGTTCCATAACATGGTTCAGACTTGCTTGCATCAACACTATTTCCTTATTTCATCTTGTGTAAATGATTATTATCTAAAGAGATGCTAATGTTTTTATAATTAAAATCTTTTTATTGATTTGCCTGCCATTAATATTTATGATAAAACTATTGTCATGGTTAATGTCACCGTTGTTAGTTCTAGATTTCTAGTGTTATTCAATATTTTATTACAAAATATATTTGGCATAAATATAATATCTTTTATTTTCAATTAGCAGTTAAAGTTAAATGTATGCAATTGAGATAAACTTTATTTGATAGAAAACGTCACATTTATTTAATGTTAGTAGAGCTGTTTTTTGTACTGGTATATTGGCATGATTGATTCGTACACAAATCTATTTTTACCGTTACTATACATGGAAATGTATGTATAAATATTGAAATATGTTTAATAAGCACACAGACACTTATGCTCATCATATACGTAGGTCACACTATATGTTTTGCGTAACTTAAAAAACAACATGTTATAACCAAAATATTATGTTTATTGCTTTTCAAAATAATCTCCTTTACATTTTAAACATTTTTTCATGCATTCATACCATTTTTAAAACCGGAGGACCAAAGATCTGAAGGCATGTTTTCTACGTGCTGATTGAACGCTTTTACTGCCAGTTCGGAGTTGGTAAAAGTAAAACCTCTGATCAAATCTTCGATTTTGGGAAAAATACAGAAATCACAGGGTGCTAGGTCGGGGCTATGCGCAGGATGAGTGACGAGATGTACTTTTTTGGAAGCTAAAAATGACTTTGTTTTGTTGGCCGGCCGTATGTGAGAAGCGTTATCATGGTGTAGGAGAATGCGGCTTTTGGGTCGTCTTTCGCGAACTTTTTCTAACAACCTGTGGGTAAACAAATGGTAGAATACCACTCGGCATTAACACTCTTTTGATCTTCAAGTGCAATTGTAAAGATGGGACCCGTAGCTGAGAAAAAAAACGCGACCATTTTTTTACCAACGTTTCACGTCTGTCTCACTTTTGTTGGCCCTGTCCTCTTTTTTAAACACCCATTCACAAGATTGCTGTTTTTTTTCGGGTTCAAAACAATAAATCCACGATTTGTCTCCTGTGACAATGTCATAAACAGCATTAGAATGTCCGTGGTCGTACTTCAGTAGCATCTGTGAGCACCATTCTACGCGAGCCCGCTTCTGTTCCGCTGTCAGTTCATGAGGGATCCAACGACAACAAAGTTTCCGAACTTTCAATTCTTCATGTAAAATTTTCTGAATTTAGCTCATACCAATCCCCAATAGTCCTCGAATTGTCTCATAGGTAATCCGGAGGTTTTCTTCAATTAACCGCTTAACAGTAGTCACATTATTTTCGTTGACGCCAGTTGAAGGTCGCCCTTCACGAAATTCGTCATGTAAAGAAACTCGACCTCTCTAAAATTCAACAAACCATCGCCGCACGGTGTTCAAGCAAGGTGTTTCTCTCCCAAAAGCATTTCGAAGACGAGTGGCACTGTCTTGCGGAGAAAGAGAACTTTTAAAATCATAAAAAATCATCGCTCTAAAATCTTTTCGACTTAAATCCATTTTCGTTGCGTACGTAGAACTTTGATGTGTGATAAAAAAAACAATTGACAAATCATTTCCTGCCAATTGTTTTTTTTATTACTAAGGAGGTTGCAACGTTTTAAAAATATAACATTCGAAATTCAAATAGTTCCGATTAGCTACAAGTGCAAAACTTTTATTGTGCCCCATGTATCTCTTCCTAATCATCATAAAGAAATACATTCATCTGCGCTCATCACACATACGCTTGCTCATTTAAAAAACGATGTAGGTATTTTTTTTTTCGAGAAGGTTTGGTCTTATAATTTGGTGAAGCTCTGAATCGAGCTCTAAATGAAAGAAAATTCGAAGTCTATTGTTGCTGTTTTACACCCCTTAAATTATTATCGAAGGACGGACAGACGCGACATCTCAGTAACAGGATGTTGTAACACTTTAAGCGCGAAACCCTCTAACTGTCTATATCTAAAAGTACCTAAATTTATATCAATGGCTTAGATTCTTACCACTCCCGAAATTCAGGGAGTCTCACGGAATAAGCTCTAAAAATTAAAATCTCTCGACTCCCAATGGAAATTTAAAAATAAACAACATTTTTCGTGAATAAAAATTCTTTTGAAATTGCTTGAAATCACGAACACTCCCGCTGTACAATATGATGATATTTTACCGTGATTCTGCGAATAAATTTTCATCTCCCAAATACCAGAGGATTTAAAAATGGACTCCGAGAGATTTTTAAAAAAAAAATTCGTTTTACAGCAAATACCGAATTGTCCGCTACGTTCAAATGTCTAAAACAAGTAAATAAACCGGCCAAGTGTAACTCGTAAGTTGGACTAGCGCACGTAGAGTTCCATACCATTTTAAAAATGGCAAAAAACTACGTTTTTGTATGTGATATGTATGAAAATAATTGATTTTATTTTAATTTAATCATTTATTTTTAAAAATAAATATATAACTAAACATTCTGTGAATAACTTTAAAAACAACAAGAAAAATATCGACACGCAGGGATTCAACCTACGACTGTCTCCCTAAAGCCGGGACGCTCTTCCACTGAGCTAGTGTCGACAGGTTTGACGTGGCGAAATTCTCTTTGTTATATGACCGATTATGTCGGCGTAAAAATTTCAACCGTCATTCACGGTTTATAAAATATAGCTTGGTGACAGACAGTTGGACAGACGGACGGACGGACAGCGGAACCTTAATTAAGTTAGGATAACCGATGTGTCTTTGTTTTCCGAAATTAGACAATAAAGAGGTGGCAACCCTATCTATAGTCCGATGGTTATACAAGCAAAGGTGGGAGTGGGACAAAAGCGAATCCCTTTGTATACGGAACTGCTTCGTTCAGTAATATGGGTGTATCACCAAAGTGGGTGTCAATTAGTATTATTCCGTTATCACAGACTTCGATATCGCTGCGTTACCAATACAGAGAATATTCTCCTTTGTGTAAAGAGTATTTATTAAGAAACCTTCGTGAATATTAGAAAAAGAGACTGTTATTATACCGACGGATAAATCTATTAGTCCGCTTGACTCGTTGTAGATATGTACATAGTTATTAATAATGTTTTTCTTTGTTATATTATTTATATTACATAGTTATTAATAATGTTTTTCTTTATGTAAGTTTTGTTTTTACATAACTTCTGTTTAATTTGTACTTAATCAAGCGAGTTATTGTTTTTTCTCTTTTTATGTTCACATGGCAAGAGAATGCGCTTGGGGCGTTAAGTTTATATCTATCTATCAAAATTTAAATCTTAATATATACATATAAATTATGTGTCTTGTTGTTTGTCCCGCGATGATCTCCGAAACTACTGAACCGATTTCAATTAAATTTTGTGGTTAAAATAGAGAATAGTTTTTATCTCAATAACCCTTCCCTCCCAAGTTAACTGAAATATTCAATACAAGTAATTTGTATTGCAAAACAACGTTTACTGGGTCAGCTAGCACATAAATAAATAAACACGTAAAAATGAACAAAATGAAGGAATCATTTAATTAGACTCCGAATATTTCTTTAGGGGTTTCGTAGCCAAACGGCAAAAAACGGAACCCCTATAATTTCGTCATCTCCGTGTTTCTTTCAGTCAATCAGTCTGTGAGTCCGTCCATGTGACACAAGATTTTACTCGGAGGCTATAGGTACTGGATAGTTGAAATTTGAAAAAATTGTATATTATGAACCGCTACAAAATGGTGCAATACGATTTTAAAAAATAAAATTGTTAAGGGTAGCTCCCCATACAACTAAGGGATGGCAAAAATCACGAAATCATAGCCGTGTGAAATTAGATAGATGTTGGTAAATGAAATGAAGGCTTCTTTCTCTACTACGCCTAGATTTTTTTTGCATTTAATGATTCCAGTGACGTTTTTTTTTATATCATAACATAGCAAACAAGCAAATGGGTCTCCTGATGGAAAGAGTCAACCATCGCCTATAGACACCAAAGGTGTTAATGATGCGTTGCTATCTTGTGGCGAGGTCCAATGCCACATGCGTAAGTTCACCGGCTACCTTACCCTCCAAACACGAACACGACAGCGACATGCACTGACGCTACTGCGGCAGGAATAGGTAAGGCGGTGGTTCTGCATTGTCTCGCCCGTGTCTGGACACGGGCGAGACAATGCAGAACTCTACCACCTAGTAGCCACGATGTTAGTGATTTGCATTTTTAAAGTGTTAAATGTGTTTATAAAAGGGTTGTTTTTATATATTTGTACTTATATTATTGTATTGGTGAAATATGAATACAACAGGTACAATTCAAGTCCAGAAAAATGCTTGACCTTGACATGTTGAGAATAGAGCACTCCTTCAACACTCCGCTTATGAGGCGTGCAATTCTTTCATTAAAAACAACGCGATTTGTCAGAAAATAGAACAATACCATCTCTATATACGGCCTTTCTGATCAAACAATTCATTTTCCATTACAGAAGCGACGTCTTTGTTCAAAGACTATTTATAAGCGTTTTTAATGTTGCGTAAAGAGAAATTCTATTTGGTATTAACGTCTATTCGTGTTTTTCTTTTTCGACAAATGCCTTAGAATTAATGTAGCTATTTATTAGTTATCAAAGACCATATTATTTGAGTACCTATACAATATTTTGCCAATGCGGTTCTGCTAGGGAGTTTTTAAAAGGCGACCGATTGGCTATACGTGACACTACCATTGTGACTACTAGGTGTTACGAGTTCCGCAACGTCTAGCCCAGTTTATGGTACCTCCGCTTTGACGCACTGCAATAGCGTCAATACTTGCCATTGTCTTGTACCGGTTTGGAGGGTTAGTAGCCGTTAGATTCATGCATGTGGCATTTCCATCCCGCCACACGGATAGCAAAGCACCATTAACATCTTTGGTTTTTATAGACGATAGTTTCTCTTTGCATCAGGAGAGCCATCTGATTATCTACTATCTAATGTCATAACAATATATTTTAAGATGGATAATGTTACATATCTGTGCAAAATGTTACTAAAATTGGTTTAGTAGTTTTAGTAGAGATTAGCCCGCAAATCATGACGTGTTTTGACACATATTCCATGCAAGGGAAACCTTTATATATAAAATAAACACGATTGGATTTGAAACGAAAACTAGGCAACGTTCTTTCGATGTTCATGACGATCTACCAAGGAGAAGTCCTCTTATATATCTCCAATTTGAGTTAAATGAGTTCTTTGTAGATGAAATTCACTTTTTGTTTAATAATTTCGTGTTTCTATTATACATATAATTTATGTATTTACTGAAGACATTTCATCTTAATTATCACTTTCCACTAAGATAATCATATTAATTGTATTATTATATTTATAATTACTTTAAAAAATAGCTATTCGGTCCCTTTTTTCCTCCTTTGAAGAATAGGCCAACTGCCGTTCTACCAAGCAGGTCGTAAAAGGCGACCGATTGGCTATCGAGTCACTACCATTGTGGCTACTAGGTGGTAGAGTTCTGCATTGTCTCGCCCGGGTCTGGTACCAACGCCTTACCTATTCCTGCCGCAATAGCGTCAGTGCATGTCGCTGTCGTGTTCCGGTTTGGAGGGTAAGGTAGCCGGTAAACTTATGCATGTGGCATTAGACCTCGCCACAAGATAGAAACGCACCATTAACATCTTTGGTGTCTATAGGCGATGGTTGACTCTTTCCATCAGGAGACCCATCTGCTTGTTCGCTATCTTATGATATAAAAAAATATATATGAAACTCGACAAGGAAATTTTTGAATTCTCTTGCTCAAATATAGGCTACCTTTTTCAAAAATCAATCCAGACTTCTCAGGCTTAAAATAGGGAAAATAAATTTTGTATGAAAGATTATATTGATGACTATGATTAAATATATTTTAGTATTTATATATCTATGAATTTCTATGTACTAGTATCGTTAACTAACATCCATAACACAAGCAAATAATTTGCTTACTTTGGGGTTAGATCAGTAAGTGTATTTTGTCCTGTGAATATTTATTTGTTTATAAAAAAAGAAATATAAAAAAGAAATATTGATGACAAGTTTGATGCTACTTTATTCGTGGGCGAACCTGAGCGGGTCAGTTTTTTTGCTGTACAAGGGTATATTCACACCCGTATTCCCGAACTGATAGGCAGAGGTACATCCAGTGCACCCACGATTAGACGAACATACTTAGTCCCACAATATGATTGGTGTCTAGTCTATCGCCAAACTGGCACTTATCCGATCCCGGGCAACGTTATTATTATCAGAAAACTGATATACTATTTTCCCCGTGTTGGTTCTGGTCTTTTATGAATAGGCCAACTGCCTTTCTGCCAGGCAGGTCGTAAAAGGCGAAAAATTGGCTATGCGAGTCACTACAATCGTGACAACTAGGTGGTAGAGTTCTGCAATGTCTCGCCCGGGTTTGGTACCACCACCTTACCTATTCCGGTTGGGAGGGTAAGGTAACCCGAAAACCTATGCATGTGGGATTAGACCTCTCTAAAAGATAGTAACGCATCATTGACATCTTTGGTGTCTATAGGCGATGGTTTACTCTTTTCATCAGGAGACCCATCTGCTTGTTTGCTATCTCTTGATATAAAAAAGTATGTCATAAAAATAACATTAATAAAGTTCAAAATATGAGATTCTTTATTATAAGAAATAAAATCTCTAAGCCTTTCCTTTCAGATCAATAGAAACCATAATCCACAAACAAAAATCATTCAAGCGAAAATGTAGACGACAGAATGCGTGCTGGCAAAAATACCCTTCCAAAGCAACGCTTAAACAACCTGTATTTACGTGGGTCGATTTGAACAGGGCGCTGGGGAGGGTTATGAGTGGTACACGGACAGACGCGGCAGACAACTACGTACTTAACACCACACTCGAAACGGATGCTGGCTTTTTTATCCCATCGTTCGAGCCATTGAATCCGACTCTATTTACGGGTTAGTTTTCGATTTTGAAAAGGAAAATATTATTTACTGTTACTAATATATTATTGAATATTAGATTTTTCTATTTTACACAATATAACTACTTAATATTTAATTCAATATAATTTGTTTGTTAATGTGTATTTCTTGCACAGCCATATCGTTTATCCGATTGTAATTAAAAAACTTCAGTCAAATTAGTACTGGGCTGTACGTTCATAAATTTCTTATAGTCAGAACATAAGAAGAAATTTATATAAACAGTATTTTTGACACAGTAAAACTTCAAAAACTGACTTTCAATCATGTATCTTTACTGAAGGAGAATTATGAAAGTCCATACAAAGTTCGCCTAGAAACTATCGCATGTTATATGCCTCTCATATTGTAATACATTATTAAATATTCTGAAATGTATTTTTTTTTTAATATTACAACTCACGAAAAATCTATAAGGATAATAATTATATAATAGTGACACTCATATTCTTGATAATAAATTTTTTTCATTTCAATTCGCTTGTAAAGTCAAATCAAAATTAATTTCTACGGCATATTACCTCAATATGGTAACTATTAGCACAGAATACTTAGAAACTAACAGAAGTCAATGTTACATACAAGTAATAATAGAGCATAGCACACATAGACACCTCTCACGGACGCGATATCTCGGACTGGTGCGGAACAAACTGTCCCGAACCATTCCGAGATATCGTGTCCGTGAGAGGTGTCTATGTGCGCGTTGCTCGAATATCACATGTGTGTAGATTGACTACTGTTGGTCTCCAGTATACTGTGCTATTAGTCTATTATTCTATTTTTAATTATATTTCTAATTTATTCAGACAAGGTTATGGTGACAGAAAATATTGAAAAAATTATACGGAAAAGTGAAAATTACAGTTAAGTATTGGAATTGTAAAGGGGTGATTTCGTCTTATTTTTAAAAAGTAAAGTCGTGCGAAGGCGAGTCTGGCAGCTTTTCTAGTATTATTTAAATTGAGTCATATAACATGAAAACACTTAATAGGAAATTAACTAGTTAAGTAAAACAATGATGATGATACTGCAATTAACCAAACCACTGGTCGTGAAATACAAAGTTTTCTAAAGTACCCGCGCGGTCCCGATCCCATAGGAAAATTGAGATAAAATACAGCCTACATCACCTAGCAGTAATGAGCTTTCTACTGGAGAAAGAATTTTCAAAATCGGTTCAGTAGTTCTAGAGATTACTGACTTCAAACAAACTTACAAACTTTATCACATTATAATTTATACTAATACGAATATTATACAGACAATTTTTTTTTTATCATTGTATCATATATCTATATATATAAAAATCAATTCCTATTTTCCTTGGTCACGACATCACGCTTGAATGGCTGGACAAATTTTGGTAATTTTTTTTGTTGTGTTTGTAATTGTAAGGCGAAGGTTCCTATAAAAGAAAATATTAAGAAAATTGCGCGGAAAATGAGAAAATTTAAGAATACTTAACCACCATATAAAGTTTAATGCCATTTTGACTGCGTGGAAGGACAATCCCGTAGTCTTATATAAATTACGTGTCACGTTGGTTGACCGCTATGGATTCCTAATATGTAAGGCAAAACAACGTTTGCCGGGTCAGCTAGTGTACAATAAAATCAAAAAAACTATTTAATCTTTCTTATGAATACTGTCACCATCAGAAAGGTGCACTATCCAGGAGTGTCATAGACTACTTTTTTACCCGACGGTCAAAAGTAATTATTGTACGTCACGAGAAGAAAATCGTGAGTAACGGTTAGTATTTATCTATACATATAATAAAATCGTAGGAAAGTCAAAACTGTACATTAAATATTTTCTTAAAAGAATACTTGGGGCGTGATCTACAATCGATATAGAAGCCAAAAATATAGTTTTTAGAATTTTTGTCTGTTTGTCTGTATGTCTGTTTGTCTGTATGTATGTCCGGGGTAAACTCAAAAAGTACTGCATGGATTTACTTCAAATTTTGCATGAATATTACTAACAGGTCGGGTCAACATATAGGCTACATATTACCTCACGCTATCACCTACAGGGGAGGAGCAGTGCGGAGGAAACGAAGTTCGCGCGGACGAAGTCGCTGGCAACAGCTAGTCTATAATAAAATTAATATAATTTAATATTATAAAACTATAATAAATATATTTAAACTATAACAAATATAAATAAATATAAACTAACAAATAAAATAAAACTATAATATTATAAACTACTAGCTGTGCCCGCGACTTCGTCCGCGCGGAAAAATTATAAAATTAAAACCCGCGTAGTTCACGTTCCCGCGGGATTTCTATGTCCTTTCTCGGGTCTCTTACTATATACCAAATTTCATTTAAATCGGTTTTGTAGTTTAGACGTGAAGAAGAGACAAACAGATACATAGACAGACACACAGTCAGACAGAGTTACTTTCGCATTTATATTAATATGAATTACAGTAGTACAAGATTTTTTTTGAAAAATCTGAGGAAGAGCCTACGATTTAAAGTATCACACAGCATTGGCACTAAATAAATCCCTGCCTCGTTGGCGTTAACGTACCACTTAAATAATATTTGTTATATATCTTAAATCTTTTTATATCTATCTCTTTCTTTAAAGATAACCTTCTGTTTGTTTACTGGAATTGCAAAGAAACAAATCACTAAAAAAGATAACTTTCTAAAACGTAATCCACATATCTAATATTATGTATATTTAGTTTACATGACCAAAAACTCCAGCAAAATTTACAGAATTAGAACTTATTACAGTGTATACATAGAACACGGAATTAATTGCGGATTCATTTCCTGGGAATGTCGTGTATTTAAATAGGCAGTATAGAATTTAAACAGTAACGTGCATAGACAAAGTCAGTAATTTAGTATAAGTAACTCACCTTATAAAAATATGTATAGGTAAATATGTGTAGGTTTTGAGCGAGAGATATTCGCTGGGTGCGTAAGGCATAGTGGGGGACACAAAAGTGATGTCAGCGTCCGTTGCGGACAATATAGAACAACGGGTGGCTCTTTATTATCTATGACCATACAAATAACACGTGTGTCAGTTTAATTAAATAAATAAAATAAAATGGGTCATTAAAGTAGTTGTGTAGTCGATTGCAAAAATACTAGTAGAAACAGTAATTGTAAATTTTATAAGTTTCCGGTTGCCAAGTGGAAATTAAAACAGCGAAAAAAATGGATTGGTGATGGACATTTAAAAGGCAAAAGTAAGTATTACTATAACCTACAACCGTATTCTATAGAATAATGTCATATACATGTGAATATCGTGTAAGAAAACGGAGTAATAATTTAATTAATTATTTTTGTAAAGTATTCATGGATCGTTATGATCTCCAAAACCTATGGATGTTATATGCAGTGAACACTTCATTGGCGGTGAAAAATCAGACGTTGAATCAAGTCCTAATTACGCTCCAACTATTTTTCCTTTAGTTTATAGAAGACGTAAATTCAACGAATCCGCAGTTTTAAGTAGGTACGTAATAAAATTTAGTTTTGATTAAAATATTTAGATTAATAGAAATAATGGACTAAAAAATTAAAACATATTATTTGATATAGTTAATGATATTTTTTATTTTAATATTCACTATGTAATATATATCACATTTTACATTGAAAAAAAATTCAAGTTTATTTTATGTTTTCAATAGCTATTTGACATCCAATACATGTTTATTTTCTCAAAAGAGCCACCGTAAGTTGTATCTTTAGATGGCGCTGGGGTCACACACCCAGGTGTATCCCGTTCGCATATTTTCACCTAGTAGCCACAATAGTAGTGACAATTAGTACTATGCGTTCTAAATAAGAATAGGACTGTCAGGATGACATATTGCTCCGCATTTTGAAAAAATTTCGTAAGTGATGAGTAAGGCATGCAAAAAACTTTTAACGAAGAAATACTTTAAAAAAATTAATTTCATTCTAATTGGTATAGTTTTTATTTAGATTCCCATCAGATTATGTAACCATGTATTAAAATAAGGTGAAAATTAACTAACACGACTTTTATATATACGTATATTTTGTAACCCAGATCCAAGTAGTGTCTGTAATTGCCCTGTAATTAAAAAATATCAAGTACCTTGGTGTAATAATAGACGACAAATTAAATTGGTACCCTCACCTTGGACAAGTCGCCAATAGAATCAGAAAACTTTTTTTTTTATATCATAAGATAGCAAACAAGCAAATGGGTCTCCTGATGGAAAGAGTCAACCATCGCCTATAGATACCAAAGATGTTAATGGTGCGTTGCTATCTTGTGGCGAGGTCAAATGCCACATGCATAAGTTTACCGGCTACCTTACCCTCCAAACCGGAACACGACAGCGACAAGCACTGACGCTATTGCGGCAGGAATAGGTAAGGCGGTGGTACCAGACCCGGGCGAGACAATGCAGAACTCTACCACCTAGTAGCCACGATGGTAGTGACTCGATAGCCAATCGGATATATAATAGTATATATAATAGCCAAACTTATTTAGGATATTGAGATATGTCATACCAGTTAGTATACGATTAGCAAATGGAAAAGGCCTCCTAAATAATATTTATATTGCTCTAGCGCACTCAATATTATCGTATTGCATTAGCGTTTGGGGAGGGGCCGCTAAAACTAAATTTCTTCAAGTTGAGCGTGCACAACGTGTGTTACTTAAAGTTATGTATTTTAAAAAAATAAGATACCCTACGGAAGATCTCTACAAAGATTGTGATTTACTGACGGTCAGGAAGTTATATATACTAAATATTATTTTAAAATCTCACAGAAAATTTCATCTCTCAAAAATGGATATACAGAAAGGCAGACGTGCTACCAGTAATGTGGTTACTTTACCAATTGTTAGAACTAAGTTTGCTCATAATCAATACGTAATGCGCTTGGCTGATTTATATAACAGAGTAAATAAAGAATTAATTATTTATGGAAAAACATAATTTTGTCTGTAAAACTATTGTTTATAATTGGTTAAAACAATTGTCCTATAACTGTACGGAAAAACTTTTACAAACTATTACTTAAGGAATAAATGTAATACTTTTTTTTTTACCTCAAATAAGCGTAAATATACTGCAAGTTGCATTTACAAAAGCATTGTAAAATACTACTTACCCGAGATCGACCATGTTTATTTGTTCACACGCTCAACTCATACTTAGACCACACATCATTTAAATTTACAATAAATTTTGCTGCGTGAGCGTGTAGAGTATGTATCACATTTTAGTTTGCTTGATTGGTTTTATATTAATATAATTTACTACTTGTTTTTATAATAATAATGTATTTCTTTATTATATTTAAGTTGTAATTTATAGGCACAAAGATTGTGTTTTATGTGTATTTTTTTTTTTTTTATAGAAAAAAGGGGCAAACGAGCAGGAGGCTCACCTGATCGTAAGTGATTACCGCCGCCCATGGACAGCCACATCACCAGAGGTCTTGCAGCTGCGTTGCCGGCTTTTTAAGAAGGAGTATGCTCTTTTCTTGAAGGTGCCTAAGTCGTATCCGTTCGGAAACACCCCCGCCGGCAATTGATTCCACAGAGGAGTAGTGCGTGGTAAGAAGTGCCTAGAGAATCGCACAGTTGTGGATTTCCAGACATCGAGGTGATGAGGATGGAACTTTGAGTTTTGCCGCGATGTCCGATGATGAAATTCAACAGCAGGGATCAATCCAAATAGTTCGTCGGAACACTCTCCATGATAAATGCGGTAAAAGATGCTAAGCGAACTTACATCTCTGCGTAAAGCCAAGGAGTCAAGCCGATTGGAGATTGCTTGGTCGTCAACGATTCGAACCGCTCTACGCTGAATGCGATCAAGTGGAAGAGGCGATACTGCGGAGCTCCCGCCCAGAGATGAGAACAGTACTCCATGTGCGGGCGAATTTGCGCTTTGTAAAGTTGCAAGCGATGAGAAGGCAGGAAGTACTGTCTCGCTCTACTAAGCACACCGAGCTTTTTTGAGGCTAATTTAGCCTTTTCTTCCAAATGATCACAGAACTGAACGTTGTTCGATATGTCAACGCCAAGAATTCCAATATTAGCTGAGGTTGTTAGGAGAGTGTTCTCAAAGCGAGGTGATACGACAAAGGCCGACTTTTTAGCGGTGAACGCACACAGCTGTGTCTTCCTGGGGTTGAATTGGACTAAGTTGAGTCGACCCCATTCCGAGATTTTTTCGAGCTGAGTCTCGATTTCAGACACTAGCTTGTCCCGATTCTCATTGACGTGGTCCCGAGAAATATCGCTATGACCGGAGTACAAAGCATCACCAGTACTGTCATCTGCATAACAATGAATATTACTAATTCGCAACATGTCATTGATGTGCAGAATAAACAGTGTAGGCGATAGCACGCAGCCTTGCGGAACACCAGCATTGACAAATTTAAGATCGGAGCACGCACCGTCGACTACGACTTTGATGCTCCGATCAGCCAAAAAACTGGTGATCCACTTGCATAATTTCCCGGGAAGCCCATAAGAAGGAAGCTTTGAAAGAAGCGCTTTGTGCCAAACCCTATCAAAGGCCTTCGCTATGTCTAAACTAACAGCCAATGCCTCCCCCTTGGACTCAACTGCCTGCGCCCAGCGATGTGTAAGGTATACTAGAAGATCACCAGCCGATCGACCGCGACGGAAACCGTACTGGCGGTCATTAATCAGCTGGTGCTCCTCTAAATACTTCAAAAGCTGGCAGTTAATTATCTTCTCCATGATTTTGGAGAACAAGGAGGTAATGGCTATCGGCCGATAGTTTGACGGATTCGAGCGATCACCTTTTTTGGGTATAGGGTGCACTAAGGCCGTCTTCCACGATTTCGGTACTACGCCAAGTGAGTAGGAGAGTTGGAACAGACGCGTCAGTACCGGTGTCAACTCTGGAGCACATATTTTAAGCACTATCGGAGAGATGCCATCCGGCCCAGATGACTTATAGATGTCCAAGGAAAACAGTGCTTCGCGCACTGACGACTGATGGAATTTTATTTCAGGCATATTGCTTTCACACTGCGGGATGGTAGGCGGTGTGTTTCCTTGGTCATCTAGAGTCGAGTTAGCCGCAAAGAATGAGCCCAGGAGATCGGCCTTTTCCTTCGCGGTGTGGGCCAGAGAATCATCTTCATTGTGCAGGGATGGAAGGGACGGCTGACAGAAATTCCCTAAGGCAGCCTTGGCGAGAGACCAAAACGCACGGGTGCCCGAAGGAAGGCGAACTAATCTCTCACCAATTCTGCCAATGTGCTCCGATTTTGCCCTGGCGATGACTCTTTTGAAGGACCTCGAGGCGTTATTATACTCCTTTCTTAAAGCGCTGGTTTTTTCATCACACGATGCCGATGCAGCAGCCCAGGCCCGGTAGCACTCCTGCTTTCGGCGCGCAGCCGTCTTGCAGTGGCGACCAAACCAAGGCTGAGACTTGCCACCGATGGGAACCGCAGAGAACGGAATGTAAAGTTCCATACCCTGTAGCACCACATCAGCGACAGAATCAGCAACGACATCCGGATCATCCAACGAGAAGCATGTTCGCCTCCAAGGGTAGGATGCAAAGAAGGACCGCATCCCGTCCCAATCTGCTGACTTATAATGCCAAACGCGGCGGCAGCCCACAAAAGGAGGCCGTGACGGGCGCGTAACCGGCACTTTGGCCCGGATCAGGCAGTGGTCAGACGAACCGAGAGGAACGTCCACTGATACTCGATACTGATCCGGGTGAGAAGTCAGCAGAAGGTCCAACGTTGAAGGTGCATGGTCATCCACATCTGGAATTCGCGTAGGTGAAGTAACCAGTTGCGTAAGACCATACGCCAAAGCAAAATCGTGAAAAGACCTCCCCGCGTGATCGGTTGTACGTGAGCAGAGCCAGTCGGTGTGATGGCGTTAAAATCACCTAGGATCACGATCTCTGCGGTAGGTGTCCTTTGAAGCACAGAATCTGCAGCTAATTGCAAATGCTCGACGAGCCGGTCGACTTCGGTATTCCCGCTATGGGACCTGTATAGGCACGCGTAGATGCGGGGATGGTCGTCGCAGTCTACGCGTAACCATAAGATGGATAGGTCCCGACCTTCAAGACTGCCGAGGCGCCGGTAGCAGATATCTTCTCTGGCGTATACGCACACACCAGCCCGCGGTACAAAGGAATGTTCCAATTTGTACCCCGGACAGGCGAGGTAGGAAGTATCCGCCGGAGAAGATATCTGAGTCTCGGTCAAGAAAAGCAAGGCCGGCTTAGCCGTCTCGAGGTGGTAATGGACGGCGTTAAGGTTTGAGTGAAGCCCCCTAATGTTGCAAAAATCCACGACAAGCGTGGTGGGGGATGCCTTAAGTTCCTTGCTTCGTTTGCCTCGTGCAGTGTGGTTAATGAGCGCAATCTTGCCTCCCCCCCAGAGTACGCAGGGCAGCCTGAGCGTCCATGATTTGGCTGTTCAAGCAATCCAGAGCATGGACGCCCAGAGAGGGATTCTCCACCGCTAGTGCAAGTGGTACCCCCCTGGGGTAAAACACCTTTAAATTGCGCTTTCATGTATGCGGGGGAGGGGGAAGTAGGCCTCCGGGACTCTCACAAACCAGACGAAACGCAACAGCTATGCTGTTACTTCACGTCGGTGTTAAGTGAAAGAGTGGTATCTCCCCGGGCGTGCCGGCCTATTCCGCTGTAAGCACAGCATGGCACTACCACTAATCTGTAGTATTGTAAGAAAGAAGAGCGGAGTCCTCTGGAACCGACATATAGTTACCTAAAAGTGGACTCCAGCCTACTTTTGTAATTTAATAGTTATGGTTAACGTAAATAAATAAATTTATTATTATTATTATTATTATATTTAGATGAACGGCTAGACTGATATATTTTACTGCTTTTTATTGATGAATATTATATTTTAATACTTTTTAGCTTATTCTGGACAAAGACAGCCCAAACTCACAAAAATCGCAACAAAATTGCCCCGTCGTTTTTGACTTTTGTAAGTGGTGTAAATGACATGACATCTTTATCTATACATATAATAAAATCGTAGGAAAGTCAAAACTGTACATTGAATATTTTTTTTAAAGACTACTTGGGGCGTGATCTACAATATAGCCATCTACAATCAAAGCCAAAAATATAGTTTTTAGAACTTTTGTCTGTTTGTCTGTTTATCTGTTTGTCTGTTAATCTGTTTGTCTGTTTGTCTGTTTGTCTGTATGCATGTAAATTCAAAAAGTACCGCATGGATTACTTCAAATTTTGCATGAATATTACTAACAGGTCGGGTGAACATATAAGCTACATACTATCACGCTATCACCTACAGGGGAGGAGCAGTGCGGAGTAAACGAAGTCCGCGCGGACGAAGTCGCAGGCAACAGCTAGTATAATATATAGATGATCAGCTAGATTGATGCTTTTTACTATTTTTTATTGATGAAAATAATGTTATTAAAACGTTATTTGTTTTTCAATAAATCAGCAATATTTTTTGAACAAATATTTTTTGCTGACAATACTAATTTCACACTTGTGGTATGAAGTTGATAACAAGCGCGATTCTATTTTTAGTTGGAACGCATAGTAGTCTTTAACAATCTCTTACGTTCTGTCAAGCAGAAGTGCCGATGGTAAATTGTACAAAAACGAGCATGGACTAATACGGGGATAGTATTTTATATTTTTACCACGCCCCTGTGGTCTAGTGGTCTGATGTCGGAGTTGACCATATGAGGTCCCGGGGTAGATTCCAGGATCGGGCAATTCAAAAATGTATTTTTTCAGTTTTCTGACAAGAACAACGTTGCCCGGGATTGGAAAAAGTTCCCAGTTGGTGATAGGCTTGCCACCTATCACATTGCGGGACTAAGTATCTTCGGCAAATCGTGGGTTCACTTTTTGTACCTCTGCCTACCTCTTCGAGAATACGGGCGTGAATATACTTACTTTATTTTATATTTTTTAAAACCAATATCATCAATGAAAATGAGTTCGAAATATTATACTCTAAACATAACAAAGTGTTATACTTCCTATTTCCATCTTCCAATCCTCGGCTAAACGATATAATGTTTCTTAATCTAGCGAACCGTACAAACCCATTAAGAAGGCTCCAGCAGATAAAATGGCAAAAGCCTATATTAAAAGATCACCCTTTTATGATATAATTTAAAACTTATCGTTTCAGCATCGTTAGCGGCGAATGAAGCGCTAAAATACCTCTGAAAGCTGTTTAGCATCCATTACCGAAATACCGGAAGGTAGGGATGGGCGTTCCAACAAATAATAATCGAATAATTTGTTTAATACCGAAATGAAAAATTGACATTTACAACATGTCATTTCATTGTACAGCATGCGCTGTCCTGTAATGCATGCTTAATGAAATTAGTAAATGATTCAAATAAATAAGTAGTTAGTAAAAACAGTGTACGACTACACATTTTAAATTATTATGCTTGTTAAAAGATTAGAGTATTCGGAAACAAATCTCGACAGTTTAAACAAGACAGAGTTGGTAATATACCATCGTATATTGAAAATCCTGTATCGTTATGACAGCAAATCCTTGGGATTTCAAATATCTGTCCGCCAACGGTTAATAAACTAATAAATATTACAGAACAAGTTACACAAATTAATCTGACCCCAAAGCAAGCAAAATTCTTATGTGGCTGTTAGTCACCGATATTAATATATAGAGGATACGTATATAAATATTAAAAAAAATTGGAATATATTAAGTTCATCATCACACACATTCTTGTGTCCGTCGGGCACCGAACCCAAGCCCCATCGATTGCATAGTCAGGGTTGCGTTTCTTGTATATTAGATATTCTATAGCAAATTGAAAGTTTTTGCTTTTTGCGGCTTACAGACAAAGAAAAATAAAACGGTGAATAACGAAGTAAATAAAAAATATACAAATCAATGTTTAAAAAACAAAATGTTTGTACAATTTTATTATAGCACATCTAACTTAGAGCAAAGCGGCATTTATTCGAATTAGTTTCTGGAATCGTTAAAGAATAATTCGAACAGTCTGTTTCGAATGATCATTCGAATCAGGAGCATTGAGCAACCATCTCTACCGCGAGGTACTTAAAGATTCCGCTCCCAAATACACGAATACTACTTATTCAGATTAAAATTGTGCCCGTACGTAATGAAAGCCCCACGGATCATTAACCAGACCGGGCATTAGTTGCTACGCAATTACACCGACCGTTGAAATACGACGGAAACGCGAGGCAACGTAATATGAACCTAAAGAATTCTGGGACAATTAACTGGGTATACAAAGTTGTAGACATACTTCGTGACGGAAGTTTTTAATTTTTGACCTATAATAATCTATATATATATAATAAAATCTTAGGAAAGTCAATGTATGTCCGGGGTAAACCCAAAAAGTACTGCATGGATGTACTTCAATTTATGCACGAATATTACTAACAGGTCAGGTCAACATATAGGCTACATATTATCACGCTATTGTCTACGGGGGAGGAGCTGTGCGGAGTAAACGAAGTCCGCGCGAATGAAGTCGCGGGCAACAGCTAGTTTCTGAAATATTTTAGACGACTCAGTTTCAGGAATCAGAATTCTTGTTAGTGTCTTTTGCAACATTTAGTTCTTCGTCTTTAAATTAATGAAAATAATGCTACTTAATTTTGTTTGAAATTGTTTCTTTTTTTTTATAATTTATAGTTTAGTATATTTTGAAAGATTAAGCTCTGTGTGTTTAAACTAATATTAATAATAATTTATTTTAAACTAATATTAATAATCCTAATAAATTTTATTTGAAATGTTATAAATTTTTGATAATTTATAGTTTTGCATCTTCTGCAACACTAAGCTGTGTCTCAAAATAATGTAAATAATCATTGATTTAAAAAACCCTAGATGCACAGTCCCGAACAAAACTGACACTCAAAAGTGTCCCTAATTTCATTTAAGTAATTATATGATATGGCAGAAACATATGTCTGCATATCCAACCTTAAGCTCACGACTTATAGTTGTTTTTACAAAGCAGTGTACGAAAAGAAATAAAATTGACAGATTCGCGACCGACGCGATTCTATTTAAAATGAGTGCACAATTTAAAATTGTGCACTCATTCTTGGAGGACGTTTTTGACACACTGATTGTGTATCTTGGGTTTTTTATATCAATGTAAATAATGCTTTTTAATTTTGTATATTCGTCTTAAAAATAATGTAAATAATACTACTAGTTTTGTTTCCAATTACTTATTTTTTTAACACGTAGTATTTTCTGTAACATTGAGTTCTATGTCTCAAAATATTGTAAATAATAAATGTGTATAAAAATCAATTGCTGTTCGTAAGTCTCGCTACAACTTGAGAACCGATTTGGTTAATTTTGGTTTTGAATTAATTGTTGAAGTCCACGGAAGGTTTAAAAGCTGAGAAAACATAAAAAAATAAGAGTACAGTTAAAAAAGTAGAACACCGTTTGCCGGGTCAGCTAGTGCTTTATAATTTTATGTGAAATTGGATACATTTGTTAAAATTTATAGTTTTGTATTTTCTGCAATATTCAGCTTTGCGTCCCTTAATTGATGGAAATAATTGTGTTGTTGAACTAATTCTATAGGAACAACTATAAAACGTCAAAGTACGGAAAAATCCCTGTTATGTAAAACTAGAAGAAATTTAATAAGCCATTAACTTTTTGTTTAAAATTCCAAAGCCCAAGAGCCCATTAAATAACCCCAACAGTATCGACATCCATAAGAAACAGCCCTCACTCCCTAAAAATCAACATCGGAACAGGGAACCCAGTGATCCGTGTCTGAAATAGTTTTCACTAAAAATTCTATTTTAACTCCATGGTTCGGAAAACAGCATCGGCTGCTCGTTATCCGAGTGGAATTCTAAAAAGCGTTCTCGTAATGTGTCACGTCCAACAATACGAAGTACGGGAATTAAATATCGCTTCCGAAAGAGTTGTACTGGTGTAATGTACTCGCATTTTCATCGTGGCATCTGGTTGACGATCTTATACCCCGATTTGTTTGACGCGATACGAGAGATTTCACGCTGAAACATAATAATCTGCTGCACTTGTAGTTAAGGCTAAGTAGTTTTTTTGTATTAATCGACTTCAAAAACGTCAAAAACGTTTTGGCACATTTTGGCTAATTTTTAACTATGGGTGCGCACACCGACAGCCAGCGACATGATGAAATTATATAACTGTCACACAAGTTTCCACATATATGTGTGTGTATATGATTTCAAATTAGGTATGGTAGGGAATAATAGCCCATTATTTTATTAATTTATCGTATAATTATATCTTTGCTTATAATATTTCCCTGTAACGGGCGGGGTAACTAGAGACTCACTGATTGTTCTTTTTCCTCATATAGTTTTGTTTAAGTGATTACAGTGTACAATTTGTGTCGTGCGGGATAGATATATTATTTATTATCGCCCCGTTGGTCGAGTGGTTAGAGACCCTGACTACGCAATCAACGGGGCTCGGGTTCGATCCCCGACGGGGACAAGCATTTGTGTGATGAGCATAAATGTTTGTATTTCCGGGTTTGGGTGTTTATTATGTATGTAAAAGTATTTATATATGTATTTCTATGTATTAGTATCGCTGACTGACACCCATAACACAAGCAAATAATTTGCTTACTTTGGGGTTAGAACAGTAAGTGTAATTTGTCCCGTGAATATTTATTTATTTATTTATTTATTCTGTTACGTTAAACACGTATAACTTTTTACGTGCGTACATAAGTATACATATTTTTTTATGTATGTTCCGTGCTTACTCTTAAGACGGCTGTACCAGTTTGGAAAATTCTCTTTGGCAGTCTCATTTGGTAAAGATCTGATCCAGGATTCCAGGGATGCAGGAGATTGGAAGTTGGTTGTTGTAATTTTTAAATTATATATCATAGCATTATATAGCATAGCAATCACATGTTTAGTTCCTAGGCGAGGGTTGTGTTTTCAAGGATTTAAATATCGGTATTTTGTGGTAACGTTATTACTCGCAGCATAACATCGTTATTTTCAAGCATAGCGTTATCCAACAATGATACAAAATTTGTTACTATTTATTAACGTTATTCATTTCGTTCTTTTATACACTACAAATTAACGTTACGGTATGTGGTGTTTTGACGTGGTCAGAAGACCACGTTAGTTGGCAAACCAATCACGAAACAGCATGAAACGCGCATACATTTCGATATTTTAACGTTATTTAGCGTTAACAATTTCGTTCTGTTATTTGAGTAGCGATACATATAGTGTTTGAAAATAATTTTGTTACTGAGGTATCGCTACAGTAATAACGTAAAATATCGTAAAATAAGTTCTGTTATCTGATAACGTTTTAAATCCTTGGTCTTTTTCCATTAATTTATATAATGTTTATTAGAAAGAGATGGATTTTGCGTGATAATAATAATAAATAACTATCCCCGGACAAATCAAACAAATTGACCTCACCTCAAAATAAGCGAATTATTTGCTTGTGTTATTCAACGATACTAATACATAGCAATAAATATACAAAATCATGTTACATACGTAACAAACATTTACGAGTATGCTCATCATACAATTTTTTCCCTGTCGGGGTTTGAACCCAAGCCCATTGTTTCATAGTTAGGTTCGTTAACCACTCGACCGATGGATCATCAAAGATCCGTCTTCAGTTGATCTTTTTTCAACGAGTTTTCTAATGAAATGAATAATTTAGACTTCGATTTAGAGTTCGATATCCGTGGTTACCTATTTTTTATTAAATATCCATAATAACATGTAAAAGTCTATCTATCTCCCCATCTTTTTCGCTTTCATAGCTAAACTGCCGAACCGATTTTGATGAAATTTACCAAGGAAATACTTGAAATCCCGTGGATTTTCAAAAATTAACCCCTAAGGATTGATCTTGTATGATTGTTAAAATTTCTTAAATTGATGATATTTTTTACTCGACTCGGAGGCAAGCTGCGTGGCCCAGCCAGTTAAAAATAAGATGGCAAATCATTTGCTTCAATCTCATTCATTGGCTTCAATTCAAGGCGATATTTTTCGTTCAGCTACTGTGGATAAAACGAATGTTTAATGTTCATACCGCCAATAGCGTTAGGTTTTGCTGCGGTATTTAATTTACGTATTTTATACAAATGGTGGAAAATTAAACTAATGAAGCAGTAGCACGACCTAAATATACTTCTTTTTCTTATTATTCAATAAAAGTTATTACGCGCAGTAACATTTTTTACCCTTTTTTACGATATCTACGCGAATAGTTAAAGTTTATAAATGATGAAAAAGTGCAGAAAGCTTATATTTTTATATAATACGGATTAGAAACATTAAATAATAAAAAAAATGAAAACCACACACACTACCATTCATTTAATGGCCCGATACGCTCTTTACCTACTTATTTTAAAATTGACATGAGATTTAAGATAATATCAACCTAGAATATTGACTAGTAAGTACCTAGTAGGGTATAAGAAATAGCATTATTAACATGCTTAGCGTTGCATATATTTATTAGGTAGGCGTTGCTTATTTTCTTAATATCTACTGATCTACTACTACTAAAAGTCTGTATTTTCTGTCTGTACATTCAAGCTTTTTGCCAAATTTCGTGATAAATGATAAGTTCGTTTTATGACTCACTGACATGATAATCAGTGAACAATAAAACAAACTTATTTGCATAATTAGGTGTTCCGTATACCAATTTTTATCAGTCAAGCCATTCCTGTGTTAAAAACAAAGCATACAGATAGACAGACAAAGTTTTTGAAACGGACAAAATTTGTTAGTCACACGCACACACGCGCATACACACAAACAAGAAATGCTCATTTAAATATACCGAATATAAAAAGTAGGTACGAAAAAGGCAGCAACGCATCATTAACATCTATGGTGTCTATAGGCGATGATTTCTCTTTCCTTTTGTATTAACTAGCATATTACAAACACTTGTACTGTTTTACTTAGATTTTATTAATTAACACCAACTTGTTTCGCGTTTTAACGCAATATCAGGGCATCAACATAACCATACCATACTGTTTATTAAAATTGTCAATTTTTCTCAGACAATTTTTTTCAGATAATTTGTCAATTTCAATAATATTGACATATTTTTTCAGTGTTTTTTTTTTCAGAATAATTGTCAATTTTAATAAACAGTATGGATTTGTCGACGCCCTGATGATGCGTTAAAACCCGAAACCGGTTGGTGTTAATTAATAAAACCTAAGTAAAACAGTACAAGTGTTTGTAACATACTAGTAATACAAATTAACATGGAGTTTTACCAAGTGCCAACGAAATTTAGTGTTCGAAGTTTCTCTTTCCATCAGGAGAGCGATCTGCTTGTTTCTTATCTAATGATATTAAAAACATGCCTTACTTTTATATACTTTCACATAATGTTTTGTGTCTGTTTCCGCTTTTTACGTATCTGCCGTATCTGGTAGGCAGGGTGAACCGAACGTCTATAGACTTTCCGGTTCACCGCAATTCACCGGTTAATATTGCTGGACAAATTGCACGAATCGATCTAATTTCAAAGTAAGCGAATCATTTCCTTGCTATATAGGTCTCTATATTTAAATATAGAAACACATATATATATTGAAATATTTTTAATAAACACCCAAACCCAGAAGCAAAAAACATCTATGCTCATCACACAAATGTCTTTCCTTGTCGGGAATAGAACTCGAGACTCATTGGTAGTCAGGGTCGCTTCACACCTAATCAGTTATATATCTTTTTTTTACATATAATTTAGATAGCAAAGAAGCAGATGGTTCTCCTGATCGAAAGGAAAACCATCGCCTATAGACACCAAAAATGTTAATGGTGCGTTGCTATCCGTGTAGCGGGATGGCAATGTGACATGCATTCGTCTACCGGCTACCTTACCCTGCAAACCGGAACCCGACAATGACATGTATTGACGCTATTCCGGCAGGAATAGGTAAGGCGGTAGTACCAAATACCTGGACGAGATGTTGCGGATATCTACCCCTAATAGTCAAGATGCTAATAACACGTAATAGCCAATCGATCGCCCTTTACAACATGCCTGACAGAACTATCTATCTATCTCTATTCTTCAAACTAGCCCGGACTGGGGACTAGCCAACACTGGGGAAAATAAATATCTGATATATTTAAATTCACTAAAATTTGTTTGAAATAAAGATTGGTTCATAGAAATAGTCTTTATTATATTAAGCATATTATTAGATCTCGTTTCCGTTCAAAGAATACAAAAGAAGCAAGGCATAATCCCCATTACTTTTCAAATGGAGACGTCAGATCTGACCGGTCGTCACGCAAATTACAGCGATCGATACAGGACGGTCGGACAGCCACATTTTAAATTTTCAATGAATGCTATCTCTTGCATGACCATGATATATCATGAAATATGCCTTTTAATGTTGCAATTTAAAATTGTGCAGTGTATTTTTAGAACTTCGGCGCTGGTTAATATGAATATATTTATTCGTAGCCGAACGTGAATATTTTTATGGTATAATAATGATTTATGTTTTTTTTAATATATGAGAACGTTGCGATACTCTATAGCCTAGATGTCACGATAGTAGTATCACATTTGGCCAATTATTCATTTTACAAACCGCCTGACTAAGGGTCTAGTCTAGTCTTTAAAAGGGGCCTGCACCAATACGGATGGCCTGGCCATACCTATGGTTTTTTAGATGTTTATACCCCACGGCTATCTTTTGTCATATCTCCCGATCTCGATTTATTTTTTGCTGTATGTAAAATGTAACAGTGTCTTTTTGCCTGGTTTTATGTTTTTATTGTACTAAAACGTCTTTAGAATAATTACGATTTGGAACTCGATGAAACGTAAATGCTTCACGATGAGAAGCAAACACATTAATGTATATATAGGGTTAAGTCGGCGAGAGAATGAAAATACATTACACAGTATTTTAAAATTAAAATATCATCTATTTATTTGACCCACAATCATCTTCAAAGAAGCATGGACATGAAGAAACACAATGACAGTTGCGGATAATCACGTAATGCTTGTGTGACGGTTTCGATTATCGCTAGAAACAAGGGATCGTTGTAGGTTTGTAAAATGTGGTGATTGGGGATTAATCATACTTCTGTTTTCTTTTACTACCCAGATAGTATCAATCTGCCACAAAATTATGACTGAGTCATCACATATTTCAGTGGAAGCCTTGAAAACCACGAAAATTGAATTTGAAAGATTCTTTCACATATACAAATATAGGTAATGAAACATGTAAAATACTACATACAACTGATTCGTATGTGTGCAGGCAAAGCCGAAAGTAATGAAACCGTGGATTTCGATAGAATTATCGTATTTTATTAAATTCTGTGTTTGCATTGCGGCCTGTCGGCGTACGCCCGAGTAACGGCGCCTATAAAATTGCAGCTGTGGTTACCAATCATAAATACGTATTAGGAACGTAGAGACGAGATTGGAATTTAAATTCCAATGTAATTTCGAAATGACAGATGTAGAATTTTATGTGTGGCAACATCGGTGTCCAATGCCGAAATTAACGCATTCCCGAATGATTCCAATTTAAAAAAATTGGTATTTTTGTGATTATAAGGAGAAAATTGCGATTATAATTGTGTAAAAAGAACTTGGTACGGGAAAACGAAAATTTTGAGTTTAAATATTAGTGCCCAAAAGGGGAAATTTGGCAACATTTTCTTCATCAGTATAGACGTAAGAAGCTGGATCGAGCAACTAGTCTTGTATATTTGTTCATTAAAATAAAATGTCACATTCCCTTTTAAAATAAAACGCCACGTTTTTTTAGTAATTATAAGTTAGACATTTTTACTCAATTAAACTTTTTCCAAGTAATTATGACGCGTCAATAATTATTAAAGCTGGCGCCGAATCACCGGATCGGAAACGCGGTCACACACTGAGAAGATCCGGCGGAAGAAACTCATAGGGCTTGTCTTTTTTACGTCTCTATTTTTAATCTAGATATTAATTACACAATCATTCATTTCATTTTATTTCATTTAGGTAATCACGTTGCTCTGAGTCTTTCTTGAAGAATAGGCCATTTGCCTTACTTTCAGGCAATTCGAAAAAGCAGGATGATTGATTAAAAATGTCGTAAGTACTGTGTGGTAAATTTCTGCGATGTCTCACCCGAAGGTCACACCACCGCCTAGCTATTACTGCTGCAATAGCGTCAGTGTTTGTCACTGTTGTGTTCCAGCTAAGAAGGCAAGGTAGCCAGTAAACATACGCATGTGGCATTGTATACGTGTGATGGGTCCACACGAATAATAACGTACCATTTACATATTTGGTGTCTATATGCAATGTGACGGTTACCTCTGTGCATCAGAAGAGCCATCCTCTTGTTTGCTGTCCTATAATGTTATAAAACTGGTTTTCCTCATAATTCCTTTACGCTCGCCAATTTTTAATCTAGACCTCGTGATAAACTATCAGAAACATTTACAATAAAATACAAAAATCGTTTCACTGCGGCAAAACGGCTCGATAAATCGAGTTTAACACCAAGCTCGTCTGTCACCGCCAGGTCGTAAATTAGGCCCTCCGCTCGCCGCAGCACACCGAATTAACATAATAAAAAGGGCTCACATTCATACACGGGCCGTAAATAAAGTTTTATAGTCGACGCTCTAATGCGTCCAAAATGTCGCATGAGGGGATACTGCCGGGAATTTCACACTAGTTTTTGTTTGTGGCGTAACCGTAGGTCATTGTTATGTTGAGATCTTGGGACAGGATAAATAATACAAGCAGAATGTGTCTATTAATGTGTGAGCGTTTTGCGTGTATGCTTTACCCTACGCATATAAATGTTAAAATTAATTTATATGATTTATAAAGCGGATGAAGCGAGACAAGTCTGCAAGGATCGTGATATATTTCACTCGATTCTCTCTGTCTATCCCGGAGGGATCTGACGTTAAGCGTTAAGGCGTTAAGCGTATGCATGTATGTAATTTATATAAAACAGACTGTTACCTTATGACTACATTTGCGTGATCAAGACGCTTTATTTCCCTTCATTCAGTTGGGTAAAAAGTACATGCCTGCCGCAATAACGCCAACACTTGTTTCTGTCGTATTCCGGTTTGAAGGGTAAGGTAACCGGTAGACTCATGCATATGACATTATCATCCCGCACCATTAACACCTTACCTTCCAAATGAGAACGCAATAGTTATAATGAACAGTCCAGCTGCAGTAGGGTCGGATAGTCTGCTCGACAAGTTAAAAATCGTTTAAAATAGAGATACTGCTCTTAAAATTATGTGCGATAGCTCATTGGATCCAGAATGACGCCTAGAAAAATGTGCTAAAAGAATGTATTAGCACATAAAAAAATGCAAAATTTATAAACAATTAAAGATAAAAAAAATGGCATTCCGTTTTTAGCCAATATTTCAATAACTATTAATATTTAAGAAATTTATTTAAAAAAGATTCCGAAAGAGGAGGTAATTTCCAACAAAAAACTCTAAGATCCCGGAACTCTATCTCCATTATTTATAATTTTTAATTTAACGCTGAAAATAGGTCCTGCACGACATTTTTAGGTTGCGCGCAAGGCCTCAAAAGCGAGTACGACACATAAATTCATTTATTTAAGGTATTAAATATTCTTTTTTAAATTTGAAAAAATATGATGTACTTATTCTGAACACTATAAACAATTTATTTCCGTTGGACATTTTACTTAAAATTAATTTTTCAACAAGTTAAACGAACAAAAAACATTTCTCGTACTTCCGTCTTAATTGTAAATGAAAAAAAAGTTTAAATAAGTATCGTAAATTTTTTTCGCTTCGTGGAGCTTTTTTTATACAAATACATAACAATATCACGCCATAAAAGTTAAAACAAATTCATACTTTGCTTATAATAATAATTATTGTACTTTAACAACTGGATTTTTCAGTTTTTGTTATTACCACCACCACCATTATTAAAGTAAGTCACTTTCACTGACTTTCTTTAATAATGGTGGTTTATTAAAACCGTATATAAAATGCTTAACTCGTACGCTTATAAAATGTAAATAGAAATATTGCATCGTAGTTACGTCTGTAGAAAGCAGCTACACAACTGCTACGACGCGCTACGATGTTTTTTCTATGTAGTTGTAACAGCTGTAGTAAGATTCAAAGACGTAAAGGGGGTAAATCGTAAAAGCTAACTGTGTCTATTATAGTGTAAGCTTATCCCAGCGTATTTGCGAAAGCCTTGCGCACACAAATGTCTGTAATTGTATGTTATAATTGAATTAACTTGGGTAAATACAGTCTGAGTTAGTTTACATCTGTTCCTTAATGAGTATCTCACGTTTTGAGATATCTTATAGGGAAACCTAATAATTTCGTCGTAGAAATGGAAAATTAAAGTCTAATATTATATTCTTGTGAAATTACAAAAGATATGAAAATGTATCCTTAATTGATATATAAGGGGTGTTTTAATTTATTACAAACTAGTTGTACCCGCGACTTTGTCCGCGTGGGAAAATTCAAAAAGTCCCGGAGTTTTACCCGCATAGTTCCCGTTTCCGTGGGATTTCCGGAGTAAAAAGTATCCTATATCCTTTCTCGGGTCTCAAGCTATCTTTGTACCAAATTTCATCCGATCCGAGCCGATTTAGGCTCAGTGGTTTGGGCGTGAAGAAGAGACAGGAAGACAGACCGACAGACAGGCAGAGTTACTTTTGCATTTATAATATTAGTATGGATTAATAAAAAAGAGCGTTACATTAAATTCAAGCTATATACAAATAAATAACATTGAAGTGTCTGTTTATAATATTAAAATAACCGCTTTTTACTAAATGGGTATATATATACACGGTTCATATACCAAAACAACATTTTTTACAATTTTTCTCTGTCTGCTTGTTCGTTCAGGCTAATCTCTGAAACGGCTAGGCCAATTTTGATGAGACTTTCAGTGGCAGATGGCTGATGTAATAAGGAGTAACTTAGACTACTTTGGTTTTAGATTTTTTTCCACGCGGACGAAGTCACAGGGCACAGCTAGTATAAGTTGAACAGCACAGCTTTGCGCGCTAGTAAATTAATACAATCTTTTATCCCTTATTCCAGCCCCATAGGGGTCTAATTTTGAAAAAAGTGAGTCTATACTTCACCCTGGTTAAAGAACTATCTCCTTGCAAAATTTCATCAAAATCACTTCAGCGGTTTAACCGTCACAGCGTAACAGACAGAGAGATAGACAGATAGAAGACCAACTTTTGTATTTATATTATATAAGTATAGTACGAATAACAAATGTGATAGCGATTTGTTACGATTTCATGACTCAAGTGTTTATATATCAAAAAACAGCAAACAAACAGATGCCTTTCCTCTGTTGAAAGAGATAACTATCGTCTATAGACACCAAATATGTTAATGATGCATTGCTATCCTTGTGGTGGGACCTTATTGCCACATGCATAACTTTACCGGCATCCTTACTCTCCAAACCGGAACACGACAATGCCAAGCCTGTACGCTATTGCGACAGGAATAGATAAGGCAGTGGTACCAGACCCGGGCGAGATGACGCAGAACCCTACCACCTAGCAGTCATGATGGTAGTGACTCGTATAGCCAATCATTCGCCTCCCACAAACTGTCTAAGAGAACGGCAGATGGTCTAATCTTCAAAGGAGTCTCGGACCATTCTCAATAGTTAAACGACAGTCATGAAATTTTGCACACACCTTATCAGAGGTGCACGAAATGGGGTATATTTTGACCTGACCGCCCCGTTGGTCGAGCGGTTAGCGACCCTGACTACGCAATCGACTGGGCTCGACCCGTCGATTGCGTATGCAGGGTCCCCCCCTTGTCCTGCTTAATGCTATGCTATGCTCATCACATAAATGCTTGTCCCCGTCAGGGTAACCCCTGACGGGGACAAGCATTTATGTGATGAGCATAAATGGTTATATTTCCTGGTTTCGGTGTTTATTAAATATATTCCAGTATTTATATTCTAGTATTTCTATGTATTAGTACCGTTGACTAATACCCATAACATAAGCAAATAATTTGTTAACTTTAGGGTTAGACATTAAGTGCAATTTGTTCCGTGAATATTTATTTATTTTATCCGGAAAAAACTTCTTTTTTATATCATTAGATAGCAAACAAGCTCTATGTTTCTCTCAAATGTTAATTGTGCGTTGCTATTCGTGTGGCAAGGTGGCAATGCCACGTGCATAAGTCTACCGGCTAGCCCACCCTCGAAACCAGAACACGATAATGACAAGCTTTACGTTACAGTGGCAGGAATAGGTAAGCCCATGGCACCAAATACCCGGGCGAGTCGTTGGGCACTCAATAGTTAAGGCGGTGGTATCAAATACCCGGGTGAGTCGTTGGGCACTATATCTACCACCTAGTAGATGTTCCCGTGTAAGTAGCAAAGAAAAAGTTACCTTTAGTCTTAGTTACTTAATAGTCTTATACCATAACAAGGTATACAGATATTTTTGTAATAATGCTTGTAAAAATGTATGCAGGTATACAATATGCAGGTATTTAAATATGAATAGTAAAGATATGAATGTGTAATTTTCATAGCCCTTCCGCTCATATACAAAAAAGTCTAAATTAAACAACTCAAACGAGCGTATACGTATAAAAAGCATGAGCATATCATAGCAAGCTACGTCTACCAAGGAAAAGATCTTAATCGTGACCATTAAATATGAAAAGTTCAGCGAAGTAAAGTTCTTTTAATAGCAACTCCAAAAATATGCATTAAAATGTACGTTCCTTTTAAATCAGAATAAAAACGTGTTGACAGTGTAAATATGTTTGCAAGTCTTACCCCTAAAGTTGCATCTTTTAGTAAAACCGAGCGTCACATTAAAGGCACAAAGCAACGTGGAAGCCCGAAGTGGGTCGACAGATAAGGGTACGCTTTGTTCCGGACGTTAATATAAATTGCGCCATAAATGTCCAACGGACAATCGTCGGACCGATTGAGCTCCCCCTCACAGCATACATGATAAGCTTTAAGTATTTATTTAATTAAACTATTCATTAAAACAGCGGCTCTATGGTGATTTATTATCATAAAGCTATGGGATTAGCATTTTTTTCAATACTTCCTCCGAGTTTGTCCGGGTTCCTTTGAACAATAGACCAATTGCTGTTCTGCCAGGCAGGTCGTAAATGATGACTAATTGGCTATACATGTCACTACCATTGTGACTACTAGGTGGTAGTGTTTAGCAATGGCTCTTTGTCTATTTCTGCCGCAATAGCGTCAATGCTTCTCATTGTCGAGTTCTGGTTTGGAGGATAAGACACTTATGCATCATTATGTGGCATTGCCATCCCGCCACTCAGATAGCCACGCACCATTAACATCTTTGGTGTGTACAGGCGATGGTTTCTCGTTCTTCTAATGTTATGAAAATTAACTTTTATAAATACAAATACATGCCAAGTCGGCAATGTGCATCAAATCATTATTTTATTAAAATAAGATAGCAAATAAGCATATCCATGTGATAGAAAGGGATATACATATTTGTAATATAGTGAAGTTTGAAGTCATTGCATTTGTTATAGTAGGCTCTTTCTCATGATGATAAGGCTCTAAAGAATGAGCCGAATAAGTGACATTGGAACTCCAAGAATCCAGATTCAAAATGCAACTACAATGAACTCTTAAACTAAACGAGGTAATGTTTTTAAATTATAGCACTTAATTGTCTTGTATTGGCAAACACCTTAATGCTGGATGATTTTTAGGTTCTGATGATGGAACTGGCAAATAACCACGAGAACTCCTAAACTAAACAAGATAACCTAATCGAATTTGCACTCATTTGTTCTGTTTGGACAAACACTCTAGTACTAGACGATTAGAGTCTCATGATAGAGCTGGGAGGCTGGAAGGCATCCATTGCCTAATGACAGAGCTGGAAGATGTACCAGAGAACTCCTCAGCTAAATCAGGTTAACTCATAAGTGGGGACTCATTCGGTTTGTTTTAGCAAACAATTTGGTGCTGAATAACTTCCAGTATCTGATGATAGAATCGAAGGTAGTCTTGGAAACTTCTAAAGTAAACAAGATAAACCTATCGAGTTTGGGATCCTTTGTTCTGTTTTAATAAACATCCTGGTGCTAGACGATTTTCGGGTCCTATAAAAGAGCAGATGATCGAGGTCATGGGAACTTTGGAATAAAATGGAGTAGTAGTCTTGGAAACTTCTAAAGTAAACAAGATAAACCTATCGAGTTTGGGATCCTTTGTTCTGTTTTAATAAACATCCTGGTGCTAGACGATTTCCGGGTCTTATAAAAGAGCAGATGATCGAGGTCATGGGAACTTTGGAATAAAATGGAGTAAATTTATTCTAAAGTATTTGGAGCAGGATGTTTTCTAGTGTCTAATAATAAAGCCGGAAGAAGTTTATGAGAACTTCTAAGCTAATCTAGATAAACCCATCAAATGTGGGCTAATTCGGTTTATCTTTGCAAAAACTTAGGTGCCCGATGTTTTCTAAGATATAATAATGATGGAACTGGAAGGTGGCCGTCGGAGATGAGCTGATATAGTTGACCTTTATTGTTAGGAGATTTGCAGGGTTTGATAATGGAACTAGAAAGTGGCCATGGAACTCCTGCACTACACAAAACAAGTCCATTGAGCGTGGTCTCATTTGCTATATTTTTACATACTCTGAATCAAAATAATTTCCAGGGTTACACAGTGAAGCTGGAGGTCATGGGAGTTTTGCAATAATACAACTCAAACTCATTGAGTAAAGAACCGTGCTAAACTAACCTGATGCTACAATATCGCCTTTCGTAGAGCATCAGGTCCTTTTATATTTTGCTCTTAAAATGATGCATGTGTAGCAGAATAGTGGTCTGAGGATATGTCGGGGGTTTTCGAAATTTTTAATTTTATCTTGTTTTGTTCAACACTTATTACATCCAGTCCCAGGTAAACTGAGGTTTTTATAACTAATCAAAGTCCTTCCAGAACGATTATATCGACCGAGAATTCAAAGTTAATAATACTTCGTGAGTCTGTGCTGACGCCGGTTCCGAAATTGAAAAAAAAAATATTAACATTATTACAGACGTAGGAATCGAACTAAAGAACGAATTATATAAACAGCTTACCCACCAGACCAACGACGCAGTTTATTGGGAGAACACTGAACAGTTAAAATCAACTTATTTTTAACAAGTCCCCAGTTAAACTTGAGCCAAGTTCTGACACGAAAGACAAATGAAATAGACTTGATTTTAAAGAGATTTGGTCACGCAACGTATCTGTGAATTTTGGAATTATGTGTATCTTGTTTCGTGCCAAAAGTCACGATTCGTTTAAGCTCAGCGCACATGCTGTCAAAATGGGAATTTAAATGTACAATAGTATAAGCGAACTGCTTAGTTTATTTATTATACTTTGCTTAAATATTATTTATGGCTTCCGCTTCTATATCTTTATGATTTTGTTATATAAACGTTATATTTTCTTGAATTCATAGCGTGCCATGATTATTTTTAACTGAATACATTGGTTTTTCTGTATATTGATATGTTTTTGGAGTTTACTCCTTAAGAAACAATTTTCATATTTAGCTGGCGGTATGGAAATGTTATAAGGGTTAAAATCAAGTGTTAACTAAAAGTGAAGAGTTGCGTTCGTTTGCGCAACTTACTTTGCGCACCTTTCACTTCGAGATTATGTATGTATAATATACAAATGTATACTCAGCTTATTAGTTATCTGAAATAGTTGGTTCGGGCTTCTTTGAAGAATATACCAACTGCCGTTCTACGAGGCAAGTCGCAAAAGGCGACCGATTGGCTGTAAGTGTCACTACGATCGTGACTACTAGGTGGTAGAGTTATCCAAAGTAAATGTATTGTTTCCTATACTCCTAATTAAGTTTATAAAACTCTCATGATGATCGGTCAAGCAATTAAGACGTGAAAGCGTTACAACCGACAAACTTTAATTTTTCATTTGTAATATTAGGATTCATCATTACATAGTATAAAACAAAGTCGCTTTCTCTGTCTGTCCCTATGTATGCTCAAATCTTCAAAACTACGCAACGGATTTTGATGCGGTTTTTTTAATGGATAAATTGATTCTTGAGGAAGGTTTTAGTATATAAACCCATCCGATATTGCCATGGGAACAAAAGCTACGCGGGTGAAACCGCGGGCAGGTCGCTAGTTATTGTTAAAAAATGAATCCTAAGTATAAGGTACGTTCATTTTTTCAATTTCCATATTATATAATTCATAATACATTTCATATTTTTAAGATATATAAGACATACTTTCTTATTGCACATGTTTTTTTTTATATTTTCAAGGAATGCATACCACACTTAAAGTATTTTTTTATATATCACAGGATAGCAAACAAGCAGATGCGTCTCCTGATGAAAAGAGTCAGCCATCGCCTATACATACCAAAGATGTTAATGGTGTGTTGCTATCTTGTGGCGAGATCTAATGCCACGTGCATAAGTTTACCGGCTACTTTACCTTCCAGACCGGAACACGACAATAACAAGCACTGACGCTATTGCGGCAGGAATAGAAAGGCGGTGGTACCAGACCCGCGCCAGACAATGCAGAACTCTACTACCTAGTAGCCACGATGGTAGTGACTCGCATAACCAATTTAGAACAAAATTTACAACTTGCCTGGCAGAACGGCAGTTAACCTATTTTTCAAAGGAGCCTGGGACCAACACGGAAAAAATATACTTAAATCATTTTATCCAGAATTGTGCATTTATAGAGGTACAAAATCATTCTTGTGTTAGAACAGTATATTCACCTACTCACTCACTAAGCTCTTATGACATTTTCAATTTGTCTAAAATAATAACTTGTCTGAACTTTAAGAAGAAATATAGTCAACTAATTTTTGTAAAGATAAAAGACAAATTATTTAATAGTTTTTTCTTTTGTAAATTGTACTTTGAATAAACCTTATTAGCCGCTAAATCTTTTGCATGTTTTCCATTCTACGATGAAGGAAAACTAATATTCATATCGTGAGATGTAAGCTTTAATTAAATAATGAAAATTTCCGGCAATACTTTTTATTTGAAAAAATTAAAAGTCAATTATTTTTTTCAAATATACCTCAGGCACTTTTCACGGGTTGACATTATTTAGTCAGTTAGTTGACTATATTCACTAACGTATCGGAACGTGACCACATGCTGAGAAGATCGGGCGGAAAAAACTCAGCGGGCTTGTCTTTTTCATATATGATTAAGGTATAATTTTTGTTATATTGCAGCAATTGCTTCAAATAATACTTAATATCTGGTTGACCGAGCTTTGCTCGGTTTTTCACATACCCATATCTTGGGAACCGAGCTTTTCTTGGACCTGGAACCTTGATAAATCGATTCCTATAGAATAAATAATATATTTTTTCTGCACTTGGTTGACTAAGCTTTGCTCGGTTTTTCACATACCCATATCTTGGGAACCGAGCTTTTCTTGGACCTGGAACCTTGATAAATCGATTCCTATAGAATAAATAATATATTTTTTCTGCACTTGGTTGACTGAGCTTTGCTCGGTTTTCCACATAGCCATATCTTGGGAACCGAGCTTTTCTTGGACCTGGAACCTTGATAAATCGATTGCTTGACCCGAAAAACCCCTAATTTGTGACTTTCATGAAAATCGTTGGAGATTCTAATTATATATATATATATATATATATATATATATATATATATATATATATATATATATATATATATATATATATATATATACAAGAATTGCTCGTTTAAAAGTATTATAGATTATATCTGATGTAGTAAGGTATATAGACAGATTTGCTCTTACAACAAATACGTCAGTTTTAAAGACCCTTGAGACCATCTTTAAAAAAGATACTAATAAAATAATATTAGATCATGTTACATCGGTCCATTCCGCCCTACGTTTTGAGTATCTGTATTATTAATCATTCATTCAACATATCAAACCAACGAAGTATTTTCATTTTTTCGACACACGAAAACACTTGATACACGAAACAGTAAAACTGTATGTAATATTATATTTACGAATGTGTCAAGTAAGTTGTGTTTCTGTCAATTGTTTCTTATAACATTCGACCCTTACGACCCGTCTGTGATGAACGGAAATGGTAACCCACATGTTCATCGACAATAGAAATTTCATCCTTTGTTCTTGTTCACCTAACATTGCTATTAATATATCAAGAAATTCTACGCTTGACAGCCCTTACGTTTATTCTATTACGAAATCCTATGCTAGCCAACCCTTAAGGCCTGTACACAAGACGGCTTTGCTGCGACGCACTAAAAATGCAATGCAGAACCGCAAACACGCACGTGCATATCTCATTGTTAGAATTTAACATTTTAAGTCAAACTAGAATCGTGTAAAAACATTGATAAAAGTAAAGTTTATCAAAGCACGTAACAATTTTATACTTTAGAGACGTTATGGTTTGAACAAATAAAATTAGGACAAAATATGAAACGATAATTATAAGGGCACCCGAATTGTGTATAAAAATACGTAAAAAGTAGTCTTTTGCAATAAGTAAAGGCTTATAATATAACAATACAATGTCACTCAGTTACAAAAACTAATGTGAAGAGTAGATAATATTCAAGGTGAAAAAAAAAAATAGGTACCATTACCCCTTTAGAAGGCAGAGTGAGCCGAGTGTCAATAGATGTTATAATTCACCTCGATTCACCAGTTTGTCGGCTGGCTAAGTAGTGATCATCATCATCATCATCACATTTTACACTTTAATCATTACACTTATTTTTTTAAACAACTAATACCAACAGTTTTATATGGTTTTTCAAAGGAAAGAGTGTTTACTTTCCATAGTCGTACTTCGGTCTATTTCTACTTAACATAAAAAATCCGCAACACTTTACCTAAGCCGGAAATAAAACCCGGCTAATTGAATTTAACAGGTTAATTAAATGAGGTAGTCGCTACCTTTCCCATTTTGATAAAATTATTGGGTATCAAATATGGAAAAAGCCGCCTACTGCTGCGTTTCATGATATAAAACAATTGTTAGAGTGATCATGTTCTTGACAACCGGCTTCCAAAAATGGAATGGAAGAGATTCTCAATTCGATTGTATTGTTTTTAACATTTGTTATCTCAAAACTCGGTAATTCATGAACTGATTTGGATTATTTTATACTAGCTGTACCCGCGACTTCGTCCACGTGGAAAATTTTCTAAAATAAAAACCTGCATAATTCCCATTCCCGTGGGATTTCCGGGATAAAAATATATATCCAATGTATTTTCTCGGGTCTCAAATTATTGTTCCACCATTTATATTGTTGTACCAAATTTCATCGCGTTATCGCACTGTGTATTTGTGCATGGCTCCTAACATTCATTCCATATATAATTTAAGGAATCCTCACATCCGCTACCCACTGAACAATCCCCGGACGTAGCTATAAAGGCTAACGGAAAACTATATTGAAGCCGATCGAAGTATTTGTGCCCTATAGAAATGTCTTAATACAGGGAATTTATCACGCCATTTCTTGGACGGCTCGCTTACGCAATGTTATTTAAAACCTTTTTGACCTGCCAATATATTCTGCGGCTTTAATAGCAGGATAGTGATAAATGGATATGTTGCGGACTTAATGTGTACGACAATATCCTCGACAAAAGGGAATTGTGTGGTTTTTCGGTACTTTTTATAGGGCCCGGTTGTTTATGGTTCATAGCTTGGTTCAAGAACAAGAGCGCTTTGTGGCGTGGAAAACTATTATACATATACATACATACATACATACATATATCTTCACGATAGATTCCTTACGAGTCAGACAAAGAGAATCAAGTACGATATGTCACGATTCTTGCACAAGTCACTCTTTGTATAAACAGTCTCGGGAAACTCGAAATTTTTTTTTAAATTTTTAATCAAAATTTTTAAATAAATATTTTTTTTGGTTAAAAATCGTGGAATTCATCTGAAAATCGTTGACGTGATTTTTTTACTCCACTTTCATTTTAATAAAAAAAGGTAATTTTTAAATTTTTTATTTTAATTGTATTAAAGTGAAAGTAGAGTAAAAAATAATAATATTCAAAAATGTTTAGACGAATTCCACGATTTTTGACCAATTTTTTTGTTGGAACTATTCCTTTTTCATTTGATTATTTATTTATTTAAAAAACGAGTGGTCTGTCTGAAAAAGTAAAGGTAAAACTTTTTTTTTCGAAAAAAAAAATTTTATATGGTACAAATTCTACAAATAAATCCAATTTTTCGACCTAGCTTAATAAACACGCCGGCAGAAAAAGAAATTGTTTAGTTTATTTTATATTTTGGATACCTTAGGCATTAAATATGAAATAAATTTATGTCGAATAAAAAGGTAAGGCCTAAGAAATACCTCTGGAGTGATTTTATTTCATCGGTAAGTATTATAACTCTGTAGTTCTGGGTGTAAATGCAAGCGACACTGACAGACTAAGAAATTGCCTTGAAAGGTGTGTAAAGTTTAATCCGCGGCTACAACGGATTGTCAGGGCAATAAGTCTTCAGTAAAAAACTAATAGATATTAGATGGCCGCGTTCCGATCCGGTAGTAATTCTTAAATGTCAACCCGTCAGGTGACTGTAAAAGTCTACTTGAATCATTACTTGAATAAATTTTTTTAAAATTTTGAATTTGGTTTTTGTGTTTTCTTCATTGCACGCGATATTTCGTATTGTATACTAACCCAACCTGGATGATAAAATAACACACCATTTACATTTAATACCGAAACAAAGATAATTATTACACAGTATTTTGCTTTTAAGTTGTGCATACACAGCATGCACACATACAAGACACGCGGTAAATAAGCAAATGGAAAGCACCAACCGTAGCCTATAAACACCAAAAACGTTAATAATGCATTGCTATTCGAGTGGTGGGATGGTAATGCCACATGCATTAGTTTACTAGCTACCTTACCTTTCAAATTGAAGTACCAATATAACAAGCATTGATACAATTGCGGTTGGAATAGGTAATACGGCTGTATTAACCCAGACGAGCTTTTCTATTTCCATTTAAAATATTGTTCAATCGACAAGGTCTTCATGTCTTGAGATTACATTTTATCAATAAATAATTTATTACAACGTACAAAAGTTTCATCCCTATTATTTACATCAAAGTCTTTGAAAACGGAACGACTTTCAGAGAAACTGTTATATTAATAATAATTGTTCGGCGAGATGTAACGCGGATGCTGAACGAAGTTTTCATTTGGAACTTTATGAAATTCTGGTTTGTGTATTAATTAACAATTTTGAATGGAAATTGTTTTCATAATGCTTTTGGTAGCCCGCTGCGAGTTTTAAATCTTACAACGGGAAAATACATATTTCGGGGTTGAAAAGTAACCTATCGGTTAAGGATTAGATTGACTGCACTGACACATGATTTAAGCGTGGTAATAAACGCATACATTTAAAACATTTAATTACAATAAACAACTTTTCCTGTGTGTATATATATGTCTTTTATTTATTTATATACAAACATGTACCAAGGACCTGGTCCACCTGGTGGACTTATTGCTATAATATGATATTCTCTACCAGTCAAATTCAGTATTATTACACGAAGACAAAGCGGAATCCATGAAATTGAAAATATCTTGGCATTTTTTTAACATAAAAAAACCAGAAACTCGATTTGTTAGACACATGATATAAAAGAGTATCTTCATACCCGTATCCCCCGAGAGGTAGGCAGAAGTACAAGTGCACCCACGATTAGCCGAAGATACTTGGTCCCACAAATGTGATAGGTGGCAAGCCTATCGCCAACCGGGCACTTTCCAATCCCGGGCAATTTTGTGTGTGCCCGACCCGGAAATCGAACCCGAGACCTCATGTGTTCAAAGCCGACGCTGGACCACTAGACCACAGAGGCGATATATGATGATACATGATATATTTTTAGATTTCAAAATGAAATTCTTATATGCGCTTAATATTCTGTTTATTAAATGTCACGTTACAACAAAATGCGTTGTAATTCATTTCATAACAAACTAGGACTATGCCAGGACAGTCAATGAAATTGTAATCCTACAACCTAGTAGTAGTAGTAATACTACACAATCGCAGACAATGGTGTCGTAAGATAATATATCATGCGTAACGACACCTGCACTTGTGTTTGTAAACAAATATAGTGAAGGATGTTTCAAGTATTGTATGATGTGAGAGCGAATTAGTTTGTTTGAATTTTTTTTAAATATTATTTTAAGTAAAAACAATTATTTTACTATTGCGAAGTATATATAATATATATGGACCTACTGAAAGGCGTATATAAAATTAGATTGATAGTTTCAGCGGCTGTATGTTATTAAATGTTATGTATAATCTCTATACATAATATATATAATAATAATATAATATTATGTAAAATCTCCTGTACATCTGGAACCTTGAATCAGATCTTTACCAAATTTATATGGGACCAAATGGGAAGAGTTTTCCAAATCGTCTCAGGCGAATTTGAGTAATAGGAGAAAATACGTAAAAAAAGACTCTGGCGAATTGAGATCTCATTTTTTGTAGCCAGTAAAAAATTTTAATCAAATCCGTAAAATCTTTTTAGCGTGAAGGATAAACAAACATACACACCGTTTTTTTATATTCGTATCATAAGATAGCAAACAAGCAGATGGGTCTCCTGATGGAAAGAGTCTGTCACGCCTATAGACACCAAAGATTTTAATAGTGCGTTGCTATCTTGTGGCGAGGTCTAATGCCACATGCATAAGTTTACCGGCTACCTTACCCTCCAAACCGGAACAAGACAGTGACAAGCACTGACGCTATTGCGGCAAGAATAGGTAAGGCGATGGTATCAGACCCGTCTCTAAAAAATTCATGAATTGATATAACTACAAAGTAAGCAAATTATTTGATCTGATATGCTCATGTTACTCATACATAGTAGTGCACATATAAAATATTAGCTGCGCCCGCGACTTTGTCCGCGTGGAAACAATTTGTAAAAAGTAGCCTAAGTTACTCCATGTCACGTCAGCTATCTGCCAGTGAAAATTCCCGAAAATCGGTCCAGCCGTTCCAAAGATTAGCCGAAACAAACAGAGAGACAAAAATTGTAAAAAAAATATTTTGGTATGTGTACCGTCTATACATCCATATGCATTTATTAAAAAGCGGTTATTTTAATATTACAAACAGACACTCCAATTTTATTTATTTGTATATAGAAGATAATTAAAACAATTATTTATATATTAAAGTGTATCTTCACGCTCGTATCTCCGCAGAGGTAGGCAGAAGTACAACAAGTGCACCCACGATTAGGCGAAGATCCTTAGTCCCAAAATGTGATAGGTGACAAGCTTATCGCAATCCCGGATTTTTTTTTAATCCCCGGCGAAGTGGTTTTTATCAGAAAACTGAAAAAATAAACATTTTCGAATTGCCCAACCCGGGAATCGGACCTGGGATCCCATGTGGCCAACCCTGACACCAGACCACTGGACCATAGAGGCGATATACCCTTTGTATATGGAGAAAAAGTGCAGAAAACTGATATTTTGATATAGTATACATAAAATACATAAAATTAATAAAAATAAACGTTACACACACAACCATGCAATTGACACATAATTTCAGACACTTTTCACACATATATACTATTTTGTTTGTGGTGAAAGTCTGTTGTCAAACTAAGAAGAGTAAAATATTCTATATGATCAATTTTACGGTCGAATTTCAAAAATAGGCGATCGCTAGCATTAATGAAATACGTGCGTTGAGTGCATATTTTGTGTTTCAAAAGCATATTGTGTGTTTTTTGTGCTTGCTACTGTCGTGGTGTAACGTGTGGTGGACGAGTGTGGTTAACTGAACCGCAGGGATCCTCGTTATTTTTCAGGTCTACGGTCACGGGACATCGTAAGGGTACACGTTTAACTTCGCGGTAATATGCACATTAACTAGTTTTCTTAATTTAATGAAACAAATTTAATAAACACCCATACCTAAAAATTCAAACGACTATGTATATATATGTATATATATATATATATATATATATATATATATATATATATATATATATATATATATATATATATATATATATATATATATATAAATTATATATATCATATATAAATCAAAATCGGAAATGAAATCTGAGTGGTTTAGTGGTTTAGCGAATAAGACATAAATCGGAGATAGCCTACATGGAGGGGCGAAGTTGGGAGGTTGTATCTCGAATATATCTCGTCCGACTCATTTGACGATTCGCCACTTCCACCTTTAAAGTTTATATCCATGACTTAGCTGATTTCACTTTCAGATTTTATATCGATATTGTCATTTTTATCGAGTGTATTTACTGTAACGTTTAGTATCGATTTTATCGTTTTTATCGAGAGAATTGGTTATATAAAGTCACTGAGGTAGAATTTATTATAGCAAAGGATAGCAAAAAATTTAATGGCTCCCTTTATTTTTATGTATTAGGATAGCAAATAGGCTTTTTTCATAGAAAAAGATAATAATCAATGCATTCAGATATCAGATTATTATGACCGTTGTTTTTCTTGTCGAAGTGTTTTTTAAACCTAAAGTACCTACATAAGGAGCATTTCGTAAAGATCTGGCTTTATCTTAACCTCAAAAATACCGAGTTCCTTATGGAGCAAAATTATTAGGGTTTTGCATCATTAAACCGTTTATACAGTTTTTTTAAAATATTTCTTTGATGTTTGCCGCTCCCATTTGTGCTGTCCCCACTCCCACCGTGCACGAACAATTCCACGGTTTTGGCTTAAACCGGTTTATATACGTTTATGAAGTGCCCTCATCTTGAATACGCTTCAAGCGGAACCTTTTATAAAAACCGCTAATTATCTCTATTAACCGGTATTTTTAAACCGGTTCCAAGCTCTGGTTCCTATAATCAAAGTTCCGTCATTCTTAGCAGTAACCATTAGCAAACAATTTAACAATAACGCGGCGTTTCACAATTTGTTTGAACATTTGGTAATTTAATATATATAGGAATAGTTTTTAGCTTACGTTTAGTAGAAAATGATACTACTCGTAACTACAACGAATCATTACAGATAACAGATATAGTAACCGGGCATTTGTCACTGACAAGCACTAAAACTATTGTTACAGAAAGTCTTAACACAATTTTAGCAAGCCTATCTCAGACGTCGCAGAACTTTACAATAATCATATAACCAGGGGCCCGATTCACATAACAAAACGTCAATCGAGTGGAAGCGTTTAGGGATCTTACACATTTTCTTACACATTATGCCACGTCGTAGCACGATGCGACGTTGTATTGTGTACATGTGTGTAAAAGACCTAAGCGCGTTTTGTTAAGTAAATTGAGGGGCTGTGCTAGTAATCATGATGCTAATTACATATATTATAATCTAACCATCTCTCAATTTATCATTTTTTCATTTGGCGTTCTTCTTTGTCTTTTTTTATATCATAAAATAGCAAACAAGCAGATGGCTCTCCTGATGGAAAGGGACACCATTTATACACTATGTGGTGTCCCTTTCCATCAGGAGAGGAGCCAAAGATGTTAACGGTACGTTGCTATCCATGCGGCGGGATAGCAAAAAAACCGGAACACAACAATGACAAACATTGACGCTATTGCGGGAGGAATAAAGAAAAAGCTAGTGCTATCAAATATCTGGGCGAGTATTGACAAGTATATCCAATCGGTCGCCTTTTACGATCTGCCTGGCAGAACGGCAGTTGGTCTATTTTTCAAAGGAGCCCGGACCCACACGGGGGAATTTGATGCATTTAGCAAATTCCCCCGTGTTATATGTGTAAATAGATTTCGATTGTTTGTACATATAGGAGTACTTTTTTATATTTTTTTAATATGTAACAGATAGTAAGGATAATAATTTATACTAGTGAGGATTTAGAATAATTTAAGCTATCAACTTAAAGCAACCGACCCACGCTTCTATAAAATCAAAATCCGGAGCCCTATTGTCCTATGCTTAAAAGGGCTTCAGAGATAGTAGGGTTGTTGTGGTCAGCACTGGCACGTACGCGATATAGATAGCCAGCTTCAAATAGACCGCTATTTTGTTACCCTTCATGTGGTTAGACGAACAAAAGGATTGCGACCATTCATGTTTCCAAGGGTTCTTAACTTACGAGATAATCATTTCTTTGATATTTAATGATCGTAACTTGTGATCTAGAGCCTATTCGACTCAGATCATGAGGTCTCTGGTTCGATCCTTGGGATGGGTATAAATATTATTGAGGTTTTTTAGAGGTTTACCTCGCAAGAAAAAACCATCCCTTACAGACACCAAAGATGTTAACGGTGCCGGTTTAAGTTTACCAGCTACCTCACCCTTCAAACCGGAATATGACAGGGACGCTACTGCAGTAGCAATAGTTAAGGCGGTGGTACCACACCAGTGTGAGACAATGCAGAACTCTACCACTTAGTAGCCACGTTGGTACTGACTCGCATAGTCAATCTTTTGTCTCTTACGAACTTGCCCGGAATAACGGTAGATGGTCTATTTTTCAAAGCAGCCCGAACCAATCCAGAGGTGACTTTGCGAAACTCTATCACCTAGTAAAAAGTTTGATCTTTTGTTGTTAAATATCTTGTTCTTTATGAATATTGTCACCGTATTTGATTACAAAACTAGCTGACCCGGCAAACGTTGTTTTGCCATACATATTAAAAATCCATAGCGGACAAACAATACGTAAATTATGTAAGTATACGGGATTGTGCTTCCAGGCAGACGAAAAGGCATTTAACTTTATAAGGTGGTTTTCTTAAATTTTCTAATTTTCCGCGTAATTTTCTTAATATTTTCCTTTGTAATAACCTTCTACAAACACGACAAAAAAAGAACTAGCGAAATCGTTCCAGACATTCACGCGTGATGTAACCACGGAAAATAGGGATTGATTTTATATATAGATACGGAAAGGCTCACATGAAGACGCTTGCATCAGTTAATACGTAAACAAATACAGATGCGAGACACATATCCGGAAGTTATCTTGTTACATATTTAATCAAATACAACCAGGTACAAAATACGAAGTTAAATCAACATTTATAGAATACATTTATTCAATATTTCCAATAGTGCGCGAATTGAAGCGGGGCGATAACGTCGCTGTAGGAAACATTTATTCGGACCCTTGGTGCATTGGAATCTATTGGAATACATTTTGCGTTCAAAAACAAGTTTACATTAAACGGTAGATGACACGAGACGTTAAATGGCGAGAAACGCATTTGAATAGAAAAATTACAGACATTTTTAACTTTTTAATCAGACTGAAGAAAGTTATTTCGTTTGGTCTGAGTATTGTAAAATTGTCGCATGTTGCTGTACAAGTAAAGCGATTCGTTTTAGTTACGAGTAGTAACATTTCCTACGAGACGTAAGTTAAAACTCTTCCCATAAATGTTAAATTACAAAATGGTCAAACAAACAGAAACGCATTGTTAATTGTTATTGTTAAATTGTTTGGAATGATTACTGCTCAAATGACGGATTTCACCAAATCGTATAAGAATGTGTTTCCTAAATAAAAATCTCATAACTGCGAATTTTCATAATTAATTTTAGTCTCTTGATTCCTAATTTTGTATTTACTTTACCATTATAAATAAATATAGTTATGAAGAAAAGTATGTTTGTGCGTTTCTTAACCTTCAATTTGTTATTCATTTCTGAAAGAACTTCTTTATTTGACGGATCTTCATTGTCCATCCAAATCGGTATCGACATCGATATCGGCGATACTATTTTAAAAATATCGGTATCGGCTGAATGCATATCGATGCATCACTAATAATAAACTAAAAAATGTAAATCAAAAGTTAAGTTAAAAAGAATTGAAAACTTACAATAAAATAACCTCAATTTTTCCACATGCGTAAGTTTGCCAGCTACTTTACCGTCAGCCACAATACGACAGTGACAAGCACTGGCATTATTGCTGCGGGAATAGGTAACTCGGTGAAGCATCAGCTGGAAATAACGTTAACAGACATTCAATTTCATATCATCTTAGTACACACAGATTTTATTTGACAAGTAGGTATTAAGGTTTGGAAATTTTGGACGTGTTTAGTAATTTTTAATAGAAGCAAGATTTCAAGGGTTAGCTTGACCTTCTCATTATTATGTAAAACTTGTTGCGCCACAAACGTCTAGCGACAGTATGAATTTGGCTGTATAATTAAGGTTACCATACGTTCAATTTTGGATAGGACGGTCCCAATTTCAACAACTCAGTCCCGTTGCCCCCAAGCATATTTTAGGGACATAAAAATGTCTCGTTTTATGAAAAAAATACACATTCACAGAACAATAATTTGCAATCTCATCTAACTTGAAGAATATTCGCTTAGATATAAGTCTAACACAAAAAAGGTCACGCTAATGGTTAGCGTCTACTACTATTCTTGCTACTATGTAAAACGTGTTGCGCCACAAATGTCTGGCTATAGTATGAATTTGGCTGTATAATTGAGGTTACCACAGTTCATATCAGCCAATGTCCCTTTTAAAAATAAAAACAATATGGTCAGTTTATGGATATTATATTTTATTAGTTTACTTATATAGCTATATATAACGTTGCGTAGTATAGTGTTGGAATGATATTAGAAAGTGTAGTGGAAAGTTAGGCTACATGACTAGCTGTAAAATACTATAGCAAACGTGGCGACCGAACACTTTTCCCCTTGTAGCTTCCATCCACCAAATCCTTGATAAGTAACTTCGGTAACACAAAACCCATAGCCAAAATTGAAGTTATTTATTATATTAGGCGGGTACTCAATCCAACACTAAATTCAGCCAAATTTTATCAATCAGCTGCAATATAACAAAATTATTCACAAAACAATTAAGGCTCCTTACGGCGTGTCATTTATTAGCGAAGTATAATTGTGCGCTTGTTTATTAGAAAAGGTTCGAGCCCTAAAGTTAATATACCAATTCACTAAATAACAAATGGTGAACGATCTGCAAGTCATTCCTGTGAAATTATAAATTAGGGTTGCTGCTTTGCTTAGTATTTCTGGTGCAAATATTCTCGTTCATTTATTTTCTAATATTTGTTTCAACAAAGATGCAAACGAGTAGGATGCTCTTGCAAATCTTGCAAACGCATTGCTGGTCTTTTTAAGACTTAGAATGTTCTTTTTAAGAAATGGGATCTTGCAAATGCATTGCTGGTCTTTTTAAGACTAAGAATGTTCTTTTTAAGAAATGGGATCTTGCAAATGCATTGCTGGTCTTTTTAAGACTAAGAATGTTCTTTTTAAGAAATGGGTGCAAACGAGTAGGAGGAATACCTGATGGTAAAAGATCTCCGCCGCTCATGGACATCCGCATTACCAGAGAACTTGCAGTTGCGTTGCCGACCTTTTAAAAATAAGTAAGCTAGTTTCTTGAAGGTCCCTAAGTCGTATCTGTTCGGAAACACCCCTGCCGGTAATTGATTCCACAAAGGAGTAAAACGAGGCAAAAATTGCCGAGGAAAACGCACGGTTGTGGATTTCCAGACATCAAGATGGTAAGAGTGGAACTTCAAATTTTTGAAACGATCTTCTTCAAGATGTAAAAACAAAATCTCAGCCGGATCGTGAGAGCCGTTTCAAAAGTACGCAATAAAAAAATTATATTACATTTTTTTTATTTCAATACTAGCTGTTGCCAGCGACTTCGACCGCACGGACTTCGTTTACTCCGCACAGCACCTCCCCGCTAGGTGATAGCGTGATAATATGTAGCCTATATGTTGACCCGACCTGTCAGTAATATTCGTGAAAAATTTGAAGTAAATCCACGCAGTACTCTTTGAGTTTACCCCGGACATACATACAGACAAACAGATAAACAGACAAAAATTCTAAAAACTATATTTTTGGCTTCGATATCGTTTGTAGATCACGCTCCAAGTATTCTTTTAAAAAAATATTCAATGTACAGTTTTGACTTTCCTACGATTTTATTATATGTGTAGATGATTATGTAGGTATATAAGCACTTGACTTAATATTTTTTTAAATGTCGGCATATATATGTACTGTAACTGATTTACGTACTAATTACAACGCTTCTAAAATGTATTACAAAGCTTTTTTGTATTATCAGTTTTTATATTTACTTCCTTGTTTATTATTTTATTACTAACATAAACTACATTGTTCAAGATTTCCCTATACGACTTGAATACGACAAACATTAAACTTCAAGGCAAAAAAGAAAGACTTTCATTTGTAAACAAACCACAAAAGGCAGGACGGCCATTGGTCTCAGACTGTCTCATGGGGAATTAGATAATAAAAAATCCACAAACATAAAAATTTATTGACTTCCGTAATCGTAAACTTTAGTAACCAAATAGTGTTCGTTAGATTCTAATGTGGGTTTATTTGATTCTTAAAGTAGGTAATTTAAAATTTCCATATTTTTTCATATAAATCAAAAGCTTTTTTTCTCATGGTTCCACATATTTGTTCTACTGATGGAACCATAAATGACACCTATTTTATGTGGACCTGCTGAGAATGCAATTCACACACATAGTCACTTAAATAGGACAAAGCATTTATTATAGAGAAATTTATTTTATATTATGGTGTTAATATTGTAATAGCGGTGGCGCTTTCGTAGCTCTTTGGTTTACTCAATTGAAGAGTTTGAAACACGTGCCACTTATCCATTTTATAATACTCTACCCTGATAATGACCTTTTAAGCAATACCGGTTGGCTTTAAAATAAATATAATTGTGAAATAGTACAAGAGTTTGAGAAAATTAATACACTTTCATCAAGTGCCAACAATGGAAATTATAAATTATGTATAAGTTACTACTTGTGGAAGGATTCCATCAACCTCTTTTTAAAAATAGATTTTTCAATAAATTTATTTAATTGTTAACTTCCTGCTACATATGTAGATAAGGAGATTACCGATTTCGCCCTGATTTTCTAAAATCGAATTTTCACCAGATCTTCACGTTTTGAGGTCCTAGGTTCATTTTCCGAATACGTCCACGATTACGTCAGTAGGTACGTGTGTGCAACATTTTTCAGCCTATAGATTATGTAGCTAAGGAAATGTTTTAGAGCTCAAACTTTGCATTAAAATGCCATTCGAAAGATCTAAGTTGATCATCGTTTCCAAAATGTACAGCTTTTCAAAAATTAAATTACTGTCATTACAAAATTTAGATCCTTTAACTCCGAAAAAATCTATGTTTAGGAAATTATTTGGTTTCTTTGAGCTTAAAATGCCTCAATTTAGCGGGAAGTTTCTGGGTTGGCCTGCAGGGTCAACCGGTTTACAGATTTTTTTATGTATTGTTAATTAAATGGTTCTTACTCGTTGACTTTACATCTGCATTTATAAATTGTTTTTATATTATTTTAATTATATTCAACACAATTCGCAACACATTATTTTTAAATTATTCATTTTGACAAAAAAAGTGACTGAATGAATATTAATAAATTAAAAAATATATAAAAAAGTTTTACATAGAGATAAATTTTTTACATAAAAACATAGTAATACATAAAATAATGAAATTTCATGTAATGAAATATACAATTTGGCTTTAGGGAAATGGTCGCAGGTTCAAATCCCGCGTGTCGATATTTTTCTTTGTTGTTTTTAAGGTTTTTTATACAATTTGGGTAATCTGTACGCCTAAAGGCCGAGAGTCGAGACCATGTTGGGTTTAGAGTATCTGAAACCAACTTTGTATTCTTCAAAAGGATTCCGGACGGTGGTATTTGTGGCATGATAACCCAGCCGCATGGTTGACAACGGAACATTGATATCTTCACGTCTCTATAGACATATGTACGATGGTCATCTCCTTCCATCAAAAGAGCCATCTACTTATTTACTATACTATATTATAAAATCAATCCACTGCTAACCCTAAATAGCCGGCACAGGCTTCTCGTCGTGACTCTTCAAATTTACTCCAAAAAATAATAGAAAGGTGTTTCTCGAAATTAGCATAGTCATCGTTCCCACGGTCCTCGGAAATATTACGACAGTAAACCACTAATTGAGAATAAAAGGTATCCCATGGATAATATCTCGTTATGGCCGGTTTATAAAACAAAATAAATTTGATATTATCTGGACAAATATTGAAAGGTAATCAGGGAGAACTCTGTGGGTGTTCTCTTGGCTATTAACTGATAAAATATTGTCTGTTACTCAATCATGAGAACAGATTTATCCGTGTTGTACCGGAACCCTTTTGAAAAATTGTCAATCTGCCTTACCGCTAGGCATTTCGTAAAAGTCGAGAAAAGGCTGATAAATGTCACTAACATCGTAACTACTGACCACTCGTATGTGGTAGAGTGGTGCTACGTTTCACCAGGGTTTTGTTACCACTACCTGAACTATTCCTGCCAATAGCGTTGACGTTTGTAAAAGTTTGGAGTGTAAGGTAGCCGGTAAACTTATGCATGTGGCATTAGGACCCCGCTACAGGGATAGCAACGCACCAATACCATATCTGGTGTCTATAGACGATGGTTGTCTCTTTTTATAAGGAGAACCATTAGCTAGTCTTCTATTCTATTATACTTAGGTTTTTTTATATCATGAGATAGCAAACAAGCAGATGGCTCTCTTGATGGAAGGAAAATTTCGCCTGTAGACACCAAAGATATAAATGGTGCGTTGCTAACCGCGTGTCGGGATGGCAATGCCATCTGCATAAGTCTACTGACTACCTCACTCTCCAAACCGGAATACGACAACGACAACCACTGATGCTATTGCGGCAGGATTAGGTAAGGCAGTGGTACCAAATACCCGGGCGAGAAGTTACGGAACTCTACCACCTAGAGTGGTACTGATTGGATTTACGTGTCACTACCGTCGTGGTAGTGACACGTAAATCCAATCAGTCGCGTTTTACGACCTGCCTGGCGGAACGGCAGTTGATCTATTCTTTAAAGGAGCCGAGAGAACACAGTTTACAAACATTGATATAAAAAACCCTAGATGCACAGTCCCCATCAATATAAAGAACCCAAGATGCATAGTCCCAAACAAAACTGACACTCAAAAGTGTCCCTAATTTCATTTAAATATGGCAAAAATATATGTCTTTGCATATCCAACCTTAAGCGCAAGACTTAGAGTTGTTTTTACAAAGCAATATAAAAAAGAAATAAAATTGACAGTGTGACGATCGACGCGATTCTATTGGAAATGAGCGCACAATTTAAAATTGTGCGCTGATCTTTGGAGGACGTTTTTGAGACATTGTGTATCTTGGGTTTTTTATATCAATGACAGTCCCGAACAAAACTGACACTCAAAAGTGTCCCTAATTTCATTTAAGTAGTTATAGATATGGCAAAAACATATGTCTTTGCATATCCAACCTTAAGTGCAAGACTTATAGTTGTTTTTACAAAGCAATGTACGAAAAGAAATAAAATTGACAGTGTCGCGACCAACGCGATTCTATTTGAAATGAGCGCACAATTTAAAATTGTGCGCTCATTTCTGGAGGACGTTTTTGACAAACTTATTGTGTATCTTGGGTTTTTTATATCAATGTTTACCAACCCTATATTCCAAAAACCAGGAATTGAAGTTATAATAGCCAGTAATACATACACGAGCAGTAGTTATATATAGCATATATCAGTTATGGTTATATTATATTGTAATCCATACTAATATTATAAATGCGAAAGTCTGTCTGTCTATCTGTCTGTTACGCTTTCACGGCTAAACCGCTGGACCGATTTTACTGAAATTTGGCATTGAAGTAGTTGAAGAGCCAGGGTCAAACATAGGCTAATTTTTTTTCAAAAATAAATCCTTAAAGGGTTGAAATAGGGGATGAAATTTGTATGAAAAGCCATCTCATACACACTCTACTCGCTGGCGAAGCTGCGCGGGTCAGCTAGCAAGTAATAGTTATATAGTAACTGGCTGACACGGCAAACGTTGTTCTGCCCTTTTAACTTTTTTTCTATATTTTCTCACCTTTTAAACCTTCCCTGGACTTCAACAATTAATTCAAAACCAAACTTAGCCAAATCTGTTCAGCCGTTCTCGAGTTTTAGCGAGACTAACGAACAGCAATTGATTTTTATATATATAGATATCTTAATCATAATAAGTAATAATTAAAAATAATAGTGAATTTTTTATCATCCTAACTTACAATTGTCCTTGCGACCCAGGGCTTTTGAGGCATTTGAGGTTATAACGCCCGTGTTAAGGGCTGTCTCCTATGAGACCGGACCTCAGATAAAAGAGGCATTTATACTAAAACGGCGTAGAGGCATTGCGCCAGTTGAAGAAGTGTTCGTCGTCAAGACTGGCGACGACGGTGTCGTATTGTGTTTGTGTCGAACTTAAGGCGAGGCACCGGAGACAAACGAAAAAAAAACTGGTTTTCTTAATCGCATTTTTATGTATTCATTGTTAAATAACGGTTTTACAAAAATTACACGATATACCTGAAGATATTATCTAAAAAATGTGCTAATTACATGACAGAATGTACTTTACTCAATCATATAAAATTCCGAAAACAGGCTAAAAAATCTCTTAAACAAGTAATTTGTTCATAATATTTCTAATTTTCCACATGATTTTAATATGGAAATATTTAGTTTTAAATGCAAAAACTAAACCGTTTTCCAGCGGTTTCAGAAAATACCGCGCCGCCCGCGCCCGCTGCCTATAGTATTGGAGCGCGTCAAAATACCTCGCCTTAAGTAGTAACCGCGTGGTAACCTTATCTGTATTATATTTCCTTACAATAGTACACATATTAATTTAAAAATAATAAAGCAAGGTCACGATCCATAAGTCACAACCTTATAATATACAAGCACGATCAAATGATTTATAACAATAAAGAAAAATGGCGGTAGGCAAAAACAATTTAATCTGTCCATTAACAAATAGAAGCCTTTTTAGTGACAGGGAAACAATTTACTACATCAAAGCTATGAAACAAATTGAGCAATCTCGCGAGTGTACTAGGTAAACGGCCCCAATTACGTATTCCGCTTTTTTAATAATATCGTTAAGCACTACTGGGAAAGTATTAAAAATATTCTGCGAGTTTCGCTTCGGGAAAAATCTAGCGCTTATTTGCTGTGTTTGAGAAAAGAGAGCATTTTGGTGTTTATTTATTTTTATAAAGATACTTTAACTAAGAAATAGGAATTCATTTTGCTCAGAAGACGGTGATTTTTAAAATTTTAATGAGATAGAGTTTTTTGGTGCTTAATCGACGTTGTAAGCATTTTCCTATTTTCGATCGATTTTAAATCTTATTTAAAAAAAAATTAATGTCAAGTCGAACTTGACATTTATTTATTTATTTTCAATGGAACACCAACAACAAATACACGAAAGATACAAATCATAAATACGACTCAATGTATTAGTCTAGTGTACATGCGAATTACAGGTGAACACTTAGTTCATACAACAAACATAGTTTTACAAAGGAGTCATTCCATATGAAATCGTCTAATTAGCAAAGTCGACTCATTTTAGATTTTGGTGTAACTTTGAGAAACTCTTCTCTAGGGTCCCAAAGAACAAAATTTACACGAGTTTGATTTTTACAAGCGCTTGTTTTCGCCTATTTAAATAAAGACTTTTAAAAATCGATATTTTTAAGCCTTATCAACTTTAACTGTGAAATTTTTTTGTTTGAAGCTATCTGCATGATCAAGATGGAATTCACAGTGGGAAAGATAGTAGTTTAAGGGTAAATGAAGATAATTGGCTCGGACGAGTCCTTTGAATATAAGCAGCATGCTGAAAATGAGTGTTTTTAGTCATTTTTCGTGAATTTCATTCAACTCTAGCGTCGTAACTGTTGAGAATTAAAAACTCATGCTCCGCGGGAATTAAGTATTCATGTCATAGACAAAATTCAGCCACAAGTTGACTTGAGCTGCCCGCTCTTCATAGAAGAAAACTTTGCTCGAAGTTTTGAAATTTAAAAAAATTCCAATTTTCAGGTTATGAAACGATCGTGTTGACTGCGAGATAAAAATCTGATACTCACAGAATCTATTGTTCTTACCTTCAACTTTAAACGACTACATCACTTGTTTTGTTATTTTCATTTTTAGTGCATGTGCGAGCGTTTTTTTTTACAGCAAAAATCTGGACGTTTTTACAAATGGATTAAAATTAATGACATGAATACTTAATTCCCGCGGAGCATGAGTTTTTAATTCTCAACAGTTACGACGCTAGAGTTGAATGAAATTCACGAAAAATGACTAAAAAACACTCATTTTCAGCATGCTGCTTATATTCAAAGGACTCGTCCGAGCCAATTATCTTCATTTACCCTTAAACTACTATCTTTCCCACTGTGAATTCCATCTTGATCATGCAGATAGCTTCAAACAGAAAAATTTCACAGTTAAAGTTGATAAGGCTTAAAAATATCGATTTTTAAAAGTCTTTATTTAAATAGGCGAAAACAAGCGCTTGTAAAAATCAAACTCGTGTAAATTTCGTTCTTTGGGACCCTAGAAAAGAGTTTCTCAAAGTTACATCAAAATCTAAAATGAGACGGCAACAATTTTATTTTTTTTCAGACGATTTCATATGGAATGACTCAAAGTCTATAGTCAAAAAGAATATACATTAAAACAAAAATAACTAGTAATTAAAAAAACACCAACAAACAAGACAAAATTACTTCTAAAAAAGTTCATAACAAACAAATAAAAGGAAACAAAGTATAAATTTTAGTAATAACCTTATAATGCTTTAGGTCGAGTCAAATCCAAAATTTATCTAAATTTAACGAGGGAATCATTAAATAAATCCAGATCTGGTATTTTAAGACTGGACTTTAAGTTTGGCGCCAATGAGTCGATGGTCTTTTTGGGCATAGAACCCTCGAACAAGAGCGCATGACTCTCCGCGTTCTTTTACCTTTTAGGACGGGCAATGACGCGCGCTGGCGAATTTATCTTGGGACCCTCACCATTTTTTATGTGGAAGTAGAAGTGGAAGCCACTTGCGTTGGCTCTATTTATCTACCCTGTAAGGGATCTTGCGTAAAGATATCTATGTAAGATTTACAGCAGCACACGATCAGTGCTTAAACACATATACACAGACACTACTATAATATCTTAGAATACATTTATGCCGTTAATTCCACTTACACATGAATAAGTTAGTTTATCAGTGATGTGACATTAAACGGAATCAACAAGGGATGCTGTAAAAGCGGGTCGGGCACGGATTAGGGGCTCCGATATCGCGTGTGAGATGTAAGGCGTTACGATAATCCGATAACACCATCCGTATACTTAATTAAGACAATGCTTTCTAAATGATTTTCTCGTGTTATTCCGGACTATAAAGAAAATGCCATATTCTTGTTAGGCAGCTGCTAAGAGGTAAATAAAGATAATACATCTTTTACTTTCAGCGTATTCGCTTCCGATTCCGAGAATTCTCGGGTTTGATCCCTGAATCACGTAAAAGTGTCCATGATTTTCATGGTTTCTCTCGCCTAACGTCCTGTTTATATGGTACCACTCCCTTACTTATTCCGTAAGCAATAGCGTCAATTAGTTGTCCGTGATAATATAATACAACACGTGATATTGTTGTTCCGCCACAAGAATAGCAACGCACCATTTCTTTGTTATCTATAAGCGATGATTTCTCTAAGCCATCTGCATGTTTGCTATTTAATAATATAAAATAAATAAATAAAATAAATCTCAGCAGCAGCTTCAAGTCCTTTGATGGTTTATTAATACTCTTGCCTCGAATGAGCACGTTCAGCTATCAGACCCGCGGGGTTATCACGTAACTCGCAATGCGAAATTATTGTAATTGTTTAGTTATTGCAAGACACATAACCTTGTATGTTGGTGTCAGTCGTTGCCGCTTAATTAGTTTTAGTGCTGTGACTTTTTAAAAAATGCATCTGATTAGCAAGCATTTGACGACGTTTTTGATGAGCTTTCGTTACGTTCAAAAGTCATCGCTGATCGTTGGCGAATTGCAAACGTTAGGTAATACGCCTGCTGGACGAGACGTTGCGGAACTCTCCCACCAATATACTACTAAAATTTACTGTAACTAGGCGGCATCTTCTAGTAATGGTTTAGAAATCGATAACAATAAGTGGATATTTTTGGAATACTAATTAATCAAGCAAAATAATCATCAACCTCAGTGGATAAACAATGCATGGCGGATGGCGAGAAACAAATGCGAAGAATAGATAGTTTATCTTCGATGAACGGATTGAACTAGATGGTGATGCCTACTAGCTAGAAACTAGGAAGATAACTTCTATGAATTATTCGATGCGATAGCAGTCATAAATTATTGAGTAAAGTATCAAATTCAAAGGATTGAGTACACAAGTATCTGAGTGCTAAAAATGAGTTTTTCTTTTCGCATTCGATCGTGAGCGCGTTTCGAGTTTACTAGGAATTTGTATGTGATTTGTACAGCGCCACCTAGTGGTAAACTGGTTTCTTACGTTTACCACTAGGTGGCGCTGTACAAATCACATACAAATTCCTAGTAAACTCCAAACGCGCTCACGATCGAATGCGAAAAGAAAAACTCACACTTAGCACTCAGTATCGAAAAGAAGAGTACTCGATACCACAAAGTATCGATAATTTTTCCGTATCTCTGGACACGGTGTTGGGCGAGAAAAGTGCAATGGCTCATATGAAGAAATGTGTCATTTTGTCAATGCTTCTAAGTACCACCTACACCGACGCTTTGCAAGAAAAATTTGTGAGCACCTTATCAAACCTGAGCAAAATGTCGTAAAACTCTATCACCTACGCAGCCATGACGGTACGGCTTTTACTAAATGCCTGACCGATAGGCTGATGATTTATTCTCCAACAAAACACTCAGATCGAAACGGAGAATATATTTCTTCGCCGTGTTGGTCCCGGGCTCCTTTGAAGAATAGGCCAACTGCCATTCTGCCAGGCATGTCGTAAAAGGTAACCGATAAATTATGCGAGTCACTACCATCGTGGTTACTAGGTGGTAGAGTTCTGCATTGTCTCGCCTGGGTCTGGTACCTTCGCTTTGCCTATCCCTGCCGCAACAGCGTCAGTTCTGGTCACTGCCGTGTTCCGGTTTGGAGGGTAAGGTAGCCGGTAAACTTACGTATGTGGCATTAGACCTCGCCACAAGATAGCAACGCACCATTAATATCTTTGGTGTCTATATGCGATGGTTGACTCTTTCCCTCAGGAGACCCATTTGCTTGTTTGCTATCTTATGATATATAAAAAAAAACTTTCTTTTAAACACAACCTGCATTGTTAGTTTTGCAAAGTCTCTAATCACATTCACGTACTCTGCTCATAGCAGAAAGGAACCAATTCGCTGTTATTTAATTTCAGAAATACAAAAGACGACAAAATTAATTTAACTTACATAAAAATTCAAGCGATTTTATGAACTTTGCAGTGAGTACAAAATACGAACGGCTGAACTCAGCGAAACTTTAGCGTTCACTTTTTACAACGTCCCTTAAATTACTTGGCACTTGGATTGTTTGAACAAGAGGGCTCCGAGTTAAAATAGGATATTCAGGCCTGCCAACTTGGTAACTGACCGGAAATAAAAACGCTGCCAACATCCCTTCCTTGGAGGGTGCAGCCAACTTTCAACTGTATCGGATTTGCTGACTAGCCCAGTATTTATGTGCAAGAAATAACATAAATCAATACATGTGCAAAACAAATCTAAGACCTAAGTCATACGATATAAGTCTATTCAAGACACGTCTTTTTTAGGGTTCCGTAACCAAAGGATAAAACGGGACCCTATTATTAAGACTCCACTGTCCGTCCGTCCGTTTGTCAGTCTGTCTGTCTGTCTGTCTATCTATCCGTCTGTTACCAGGCTGTATCTCATGAACCGTGATAGTTTTACAGTTAAAAATATCACAGATGATGTAATTCTGTTGGGTACTCATACAACAAACGTGATTTTTGCAATTTTTTCTCGATCTTAATAAACTGGTAGACGCTTAAAATATTTACAGAATATTTAAATAATTAAATTAAAATAAAATGAATATTTTACCAATGATGTTGTATATATAAATGGACGTAGATTACGTAACAGCGCGCTAAAAAATGAGGCGCTCAAATTAAGAACAGTTGTCATTTATGTTGCGCTAGCGTATTTCAAACGCAGCTCAAGACTGATAGCTATCCTTTTCTATATTATTCGTACCGTATTATTTGTCGCATTTATTGTTGTAACCTATGTACACGCAAGAGTGTATATGTCGTAGGGGAATGAAATCTAAACACCTCTCAGTATGTATATACGTCATCTTTACTACAACACCATTGTGTTTACTGTTTAACCCATACAAAGAAAGTGACTTTTACCTTTTTTAAGAAATAAAAGGGCAGAACCCTTCGTGCGCGAGTCAGTCTCGCACTTGGCCGGTTTTATATTTCATAGAAGAGCAAAAAGCATGCAAGTGGTTCTCCTAATGGAAAAAGATAACCATCGCCTATAGATACCGAAGATGTTAATGATGCGATCTATGCTATTGAATTCAGGTAGCCAGTAAACTTATGCGCATATGACATAACAGATAACATACACACTATTTGGATAGCAATACACCATTAACATATTTGGAGTCTATAGAAGATTGTTATCCCTTTCCATTAGGTATCGCCGTGTTGGTTCCGGCCTCCTTTGAAGAATAGGCCAACTGCCGTTCTGCCAGGCAGGTCGTAAAAGGCGACCAATTGGCTATCGAGTCACTAACATCATGGCTACTAGGTGGTAGAGTTCTGCATTGTCTCGCCCGGGTCTGGTACCACCGCCTTACCTATTCCTGCCGCAATAGCGCCAGTGCTTGTCGCTGTCGTGTTACGGTTTGGAGAATAAGGTAGCCGGTAAACTTGTGCATGTGGCATTAGACCTCGCCACAAGATAGCAACGCACCATTAACATCTTTGGTGTCTATAGGCGATGATTAACTCTTTCCATCAGGAGACCCATCTGTTTGTTTGCTATCTTATTATATAAAAAAAAATTAGTTGAACCACCTACTTGTTGTTATGTAAAAGATTAAAAATATATGTTAGCCAATAAACTATGAGGTATATACCGTATATACTATACGGTAGATAAATTACTGTAATTCCATTTCCATCACTGATGTACACACAAAGCTTTGTAAAAACCTTTATACCTCCGACATCCTGACAGCAAAGCACGTACCTGCAACAATAAAAACACTCCACTTAATAAAGCCGCAAATTTACAAAGGGCGTTACAAAAAAGATTGATTTCTGAACGCAATCAAGTTGAAAGGGGGGTAATTGGGAGGGTCGTATAGTATGTCCCTTCAATAACCGAGTGTAAATCCACCGTGAATAACAAACGAGGCAGCAATGATTCGACATTTGTTTCTATAACGTATGGCGATATTGTTTTATGTTAGGGGATTCCCCAGTTACGTTCAATATGTAAAGTATTTTAATTTTTCCTAAGTATTTGTCAATGAGATCTGCCGCTGTATTCCATCATCAAACATCGCGTCAAAATTCAAAGTTCCACAGCCGTGAATTTTTCTTGGTATTTTCTGCCTCGAACTACTTTGTGGAATCAAATACCGGCGGGGGTATTTCCGATCAGATACGACTTGGGGACCTTCAAGAAAAGAGCAAATACTTAGTTTTAAAAGACCGGCAACGCAACTGCAAGACCTCTGGTACTGCGGATGTTCATGAATGACGGTGATCACTTACCATCAGGTGCACCCCCTGCTCGTTTATCCCATTTTTTATGTATATAAAAATACATTGTTAATAACATTTAACGTATTTCTTTTTTCTGTTTCTAACAAAAAGACACTCACTCCAATTTCAGCAATATCACTACGTTCTCCAAATCTCGCCCTAGTTGGCTTTAAAGCTCTGGTTTCCTCAAATAGTGGTTTCGTAATATTAACGCAAAATGAGAGCCGTCTACGGTGACATATTGTAAAGTTCCACGGCCGTAAAACACAACGTCGTCCATCCCCGTGTTGGTCCCGGGCTCCTTTGAAGAAAAGGCCAACTGCCGTTCTGCCAGGCAGGTCGTAAAGGCGACCTAGTGGCTATGCGCGTCACTACCATCGTGACTACTAGGTGGTAGATTTCTGCACCGGTTCGACCGGGTCTGGTACCACCGCCTTATCTATTCCTGCCGCAATAGCGTCAGTGCTAGTCACTGTCGTGTTCCGGTTTTGAGTGTGGGGTAGCCGGTAAACATATGCATGTGGCATTGGACCTCGCCAGAAGATAGCAACGGACCATTAACATCTTTGGTGTCTATAGGCGATGGTTGACCTTTTCCATCAAAAGACCCATCTGCTTGTTTGCTATCTTATGATATAAAAAAAAATCTTTTTTTTAAACAAACGTCAAACTAAATGTATCCAGAAGAGAAAATGGACGACCTTGATTTTGCTTTAATAATGTACTTGGAGCATAAAGTATCATCACAAGAAAAAAATAAACGTATGGAGGACGTTGATTTATTCAAATGTGCTCCAGTTGGAGTAAGAAATGAGTTCTTAATACAACTGAAGCAGATTTGAATAAATCATTGTCCTCCACACGACTATTTTCCTCTTATGATGATGGTGGTTTTCGGCCTCGGAACTTTACAAGGTGTCGTCACCGTAGACGGCCACCATTTGCGTCCGTAAATATTACGGCCGCTATGTGTCGGTACCGCTATTCTTGCAAACCAGAGCTTAATAAACTTAAAAAAATAAACTTCCTTGACAATATTTTTTGTCGGTACAGGTTGTTATCCACGCTGCCTTGAATTTTTTATTATAAGACTTTTGGGTTTTGTTTATCGCAATCAACTAATGTAGTCCATATATTTCGTTTAAATTGAATTTGAATCCCTCATCCTCATATAAAGATAATAAGGAAAACTATTATTTTTATATCATAAGATAGCAAACAAGCAAATGGCTCTCCTGATGGAAAGAGTCAACCATCGCCTATAGACACCAAAGATGTTAATGGTGCGTTGCTATCTTGTGGCGAGATCTAATGCCACATGCATAAGTTTACCGGCTACCTTACCCTCCGAACCGGAACATGACAGTGACAAACACTGACGCTATTGCGGCAGGAATAGGTAAGGCGGTGGTACCAGGCCCAGGCGAGACAATGCAGAACTCTACCACCTAGTAGCCACGATGGTAGTGACTTGCATAGCCAATCGATCGCCTTTTACGACCTGCCTGGCAGTACGACAGTTAGCCTATTCTTCAAAGGAGCCCGGGACCAACACGGGGAAAAACGCGTGCATTTTAGGGTTTTCCAATCTATTCTAGTATACGGTGTATTTGATTTAATATATTGAGGTTATTTGCTTCTCACACTAATCTGTTATTACGATCGTATCACAATTGTATACAAATTGAGCAACAATAACTTATTTAAAAGACAAACCCGCCGAATTTCTTCAGCCGGAACTTCGTAAACGAATTTCCAAACCAACAGCTACTTAAAAATTGTTGAAGCTTCAAAAAAGTTTAAAAATCTTAAGACAGTTTTTAATTTCTGATTTTTAATAAATTAGGCGATAGGCTTGCCACCTATCACATTGTGGGACCAAGTATCTTCGGCTAATCGTGAGTGCACTTGTTGTACCTCTGCCTACCCCTTCGGAGATATGGGCGTGAAGATATATAAATATTTTTTAAATAAAATAAAAGCCTTAATGTTGCTAGAATTAGCGAAAGCGTAATTGTAAAACAAAATTGTTTTTTTATTAAATAAGTATGTAAATAATTTTATCAGTGGGAGGGATGCGCCGTGCCGCGCTCCTGGCTGCATGGGTACCACCATCTTGCTTATTTCTCCCGTGAAACAGCTTTGCTGTGTTTCGGAGAGAAGGGCAAGACAGGCAGTGTAATTGCTGGCACTGAGACTTAATACCTTATGTCTCAGGATAGGCAACACATAAATGAGTTACCTGGGTCAGTTCCAGATAAACTAGTTTATATTCATGGGCGACGTCGACCACTTAACATCAGGAGGTACGTCTGCCAGTTTGCCTATCCAATAACATAGAAAAAAGTTTGACCATTGTCGTATGCGTTTATATTATCTCGTACATTATCACATATTGCTACGCCAGAAATCAGAAAACAGAAATCAGAAGTACTTTATTCAATAAAACCTTTTACAAGTTATTTTGACGCGTCAACATTTTTAACTACTCCCGGATCGGAAACGCAGCCACGTAGTAGATGAGATAAAATGACCAATTACCTACACGCAAACTCAGAGCTTTATTAATAACACCATTGAACACTTATTTAGAATCAGTTATCGATTCTATCGATACCAATAATCTTCAATAATCGAAACTTTCCTGAAGCCGTCACAAAGTTTCCACTTAAGTGAAGACGTAAGACGTTAATAATTTCGATAATACAATCAACTGAAGCATTTAGTACTTAATTCTTGAGTTTCGGAATGTTTTAGACAAAGTAAACGATAAGTGTTGAGCAATCGCGGTATTAAAATCGATACAAACGATTAATCGTCTAAAATTGTTGTAGTGTAAAATGGAAATTGTTTTATTTTGTTAATATGAAAAAAAAACCGGTAAAGCGCTAGTCAAACTCGCACTCCTTGGTTTCCTAATACTGCTAAGCGATGGTAACGAAAGTTATTTGTTACATTTGAGGTTGATTGACATTGAAGGTTATTTGTTACATATATAAAGTTTCTACTATTTCTTGTAAAAGCGGCCACATTAAAATGCATTACGTGAAATTTTCAGGGGTTAACCGATTTCTGTTTAAAAGACATAGCCCTGTGAGTATCAGAAACTGTAATTGTATGTATGTATGAGTGTTAGTAGGGTTTTTTTATACATTTGTCACCTTTTGCGTACGGAAGCCTAATAAACCCGTCAATAATATGTCTACAAATAGATTGAAGTAAGTGAAAAAAGTACACCCATTATAGCGATAGATATTAATTTTTCTTCAAACTTCTATGTTTAGATAGATAGATAGTCAGTCTGTCGATAAATATGATTCCAGTTTCGGAAAATAAACATTTTTCAAAGGTCCGCCGTGTTGGTCCCGGCCTCCTTTGTAGAATAGGCCAACTGCCGTTCTGCCAGGCAGGTCGTAAAAGGCGACCGAATGGCTATCGAGTCACTACCATCGTGGCTACTAGGTGGTAGAGTTCTGCATTGTCTCGCCCGGGTCAGGTACCACCGCCTTGCCTATTCCTGCCGCAATAGCGTCAGTGCTTGTCGCTGTCGTGTTCCGGTTTGGAGGGTAAGGTAGCCGGTAAACTTATGCATGTGGCATTAGACCTCGCCACAAGATAGCAACGCACCATTAACATCTTTGGTGTCTATAGGCGATGGTTGACTCTTTCCATCAGGAGACCCATCTGCTTGTTTGCTATCTTATGATATAAAAAAAAAAAAAAGGTGGTTATAGACATTACGAGGTGTGCGCCGCACACACCTCGCGATAAAAGTCACGATATGAACGTGCTTCGTAACGACTACGAATGTCGACATGTTGCGAAACATATGATGAGCACCGTATGCTGCACATGCTTCGCAATATCTGTATCCGCCTTAAAAAATCGTGGGTGCAAGTGTGATAGGCTTGCCACCTATCACATTGTGGGACCAAGTATCTTCGGCTAATCGTGAGTGCACTTGTTGTACCTCTGCCGGATTCTTCGGGAATACGGGCGTGAAGATACATTTTTAGGGTTCCGTACCTAAAATGTAAAACGGAACCCTGATACTAAGCCTCCACTGTCTGTCTGTCCGTCTGTCTGTTTGTCACCAGGCTGTATCTCATAAGCCGTGATAGCTAAAAAGCTGAAATTTTCACAAATTATGTATTTCCGTTGCCGCTATAACAACAAATAAAAAAATAAAATATTAGGGGGGGTCACCATACAATAAACCTGTATTTTTCGTATTTTTTGCTTAATATTAATCATGCACAGGTAGATGCTTACAATTTTCACAAAATATTTAGTTATATGTTAACTTTCACAATAAATAATTAAATAAAAATAAAATAAATATTAAAGGGGAACTTCCATAGAATAATCCAGTAATTTTTAAGCAATTTTTTTACTCGATCTTAATAAACAGGTAGAAACTTGAATAGGAATGGTACGGAACCCTTCGTGGGCGAGTCCTACTCATACTTGGCCGGTTTTTTCTTTTCATTTAATATTTTTATTAATATTGAAATTTTATACACATCATTTATTTAGGTACGTACTATAATTTAAGTACAATTTATATTGAACATTATTCTCTCTATTATTTAATACTAGCTGTTGCCTGCGACTTCGTCCGGGTGGGCTTCGTTTACTCCGCACTGCTCCTCCCCCGTAGATGATAGCGTGATAATATGTAAATGGGTTGTTTGTTTAGATCTAAAACCCTATCCGGCTTTTCACATAAATAACAAGTAGGTTTGTGTATTTATTATTGTAACAATGGTTAACTCTTTCCATCACGAGAGAGTATATATTATAGTCTAATATAAAAATAATTATCCTCAATCCATGTCCTTTTCGATAATGAGGTATATCATTATTCCGCAAGAGAGATAGTTTGAAGTAGTTCCAAAAACAAATCACCTCATACAATTTTGCTCTTTGGCTTTTAATATAAGACAAGCGACCCGTAGCCAGCGTAATCAAAGTTTTTTGGACTCCCACAGGATTAAGACTTTTTACTGTGATAAAAGTTACCTATTTCCCCTTGTTGACACGGGACCCTTTCGAAGAATAGTTCGGCAATTAAACTAGTCTTGCTGCTAGGCATATTGTAAAAGGCCAGAAAAAGCTAAAACGTTTCACTAACGTCGTGGCTACTAAGTGGTAAAGTCCTGTAACGTCTCGCCGGTTTGGTACCACCGCCTAACACATTTCCACTTTAACACCGTTGGTGTCTCTGTTGGCTATAGACGATGGTTGTCCTACCATCAGAAGAACCATCAGCTATCCTATATATAACAAAGTCTTTTTGTATGTTGTTCTAGAGTAACTGTTTTCGCCGTGTTGGTCCCGGCCTCCTTTGTAGAATAGGCCAACTGCCGTTCTGCCAGGCAGGTCGTAAAAGGCGACCGATTGGCTATTGAGTCACTACCATCGTGGAAACTAGGTGGTAGAGTTCTGCATTGTCTCGCCCGGGTCTGGTACCACCGCCTTACCTATTCCTGCCGCAATAGCGTCAGTTGTTGTCGCTGTCGTGTTCCGGTTTGGAGGGTAAGGTAGCCGGTAAACTTATGCATGTGGCATTAGACCTCGCCACAAGATAGCAACGCACCATTAACATCTTTGGTGTCTATAGGCGATGGTTGACTCTTTCCATCAGGAGACCCATCTGCTTGTTTGCTATCTTATGATATAAAAAAAAAAAAAAAAAAACTGTATTACCTTTCATGCAAATCTATTTTGGCTACTTAAGCATGAAGAAGTAACAAACTTGTACAAATAGAACTTTCGTTTTCTAATATTAGACATTTTTATCTTTATTTCTAATGACTAAACTCAAAAGCATTCGACTGATTTTTTTATATCATAGAAAGCAAAGCAGAATGGCTCTCCCGATGTAAAGAATAATTAATCATCGCCTATAGACACCAAAGATGTTAATTTTGTGATCCGTCTGGCGGGACAGCATTTCCATTTGCATAAGTTTCCCAGCTATCTTACCCTCCAAACCGGAACACGACAATGAAAACCATTGACGCTATTGCGGCAGGAATAGGTGGTACCAACTACCCGGGCGAGACTTTGCGGTACTCTACCACGTCACGTAAAGCCTATCGGTCGCCTTTTAGGGCCTGCCTGGTAGAACGGTAGTTGGTCTATTCTTCAAAGGAGCCCGAACCAATTCGGGGGAAAAATAGTATCTACTATATACTGTTTCTATGTACACCATATAGTATTATAAATGTTAGTCTCTGTCTGTTAGTCTGTCTGTATTTCTCTCTGTTACCCTCGCACGTCGACATGTTGCGAAACATGTGATGAGCAACGTACCACAGGCTAAACCGTTGAACCGATTTTGATGGAATTTGGCATGGAGATAGTTGAAGATCCGGGGTCAAAGATAGGCTACTTTGTTTTGCTAAAATTAACCCCTAAAGGGCTGAAACAGAGGATGGAAATTTTATATGAAAAACTATATCGACGATATGCTAATGCATTCGCGGGCAAAGTTTCGCGGTTCAACTAATAATAATCTATATTAATATTTTAAATGCGAAAGTTTGGATGTTTGGATGTTTGGATGGATGGATGCTTGGATGAATGGATGAATGTTTATTACTCAATCACGCAAAAACTTCTGAACGGATTTGAATGAAATTTGGCACACACATAGATGGTGACCTGGAATAGCATATAGGCTACTCTTTACCCCGGAAAACTAGGTATTCCCGTGGGGTTCGCCAAAAACTTTATAATGCAGCGGGCTGCACGCTGCAGAGAGTATATTATAAACAACGCCCTTTTTAATCAGTTATTAAAATCGTTTAAAATTAGGTGTCCGAATAATTGAATCAAATGTATTTCTCTCGTAACAGATAGCAAGAGATAATCAAAGACTATCGAGATGTTCGAATAATCGAATGAATCGAGACAAATACTGTTATCACGCATCGCTGAGCGAGACTCCGCCAAGCTAGAAGCTCTAGTAAATATTTACGTAGTTTCGCTCCATCATATTGAGTTTTCCGGGTTTTTGGATGCTCCTCAGCCCTCATAAACCATTCATTCAGAACAAACTCCATTACGTTCCTCCTTTCACTTACCTTTAAGCAAGCTTTATGATAATAGAAATACTGTTGCAGTAAATACAAATACTGTTTTTAATTAATATATTGGTCGATTACCAGATCTTTATATACAATAGGGAAATTCATCTGACATTATAACATTTAATATAATATATTTGGATTGGTTGGTAGAATAAAAATCAATTTGTTTTTCTACATCTTTGGTTGTTATGGAAAAAGGTCCCTACGAAAAATACGTCTAGAATCGGTTTAAATTGATTAAACTCGATTTAAATAATAGCAAATATCGAGACCTTCGAATTATAGCCTACTACACTAACATAAAAATATACATAAAAATCCCAATTTCAAAAATAATTTTACCTATGATGGTTACAATTTGAGACCGCCATGTCGGCCAAGTTGTTAGCGACCCTGACTAGATAGAGATAAACTCCCAATAGAGATAAAGATAAAAAAAAATAAAAGCGTTCGCGTGATAATCATTGGTTGTTGCACCTTTAACACTGAATTATATTTAATACACACCAAGAGTTTGGATTTAGTCATTAATTGTATTTCAGATTTTATATTTATTATAAGGTATTATAGTATAAGGTACCACCGCCTTACCTATTCCTTCCGCAATAGCGTCAGTGCTTGTCGCTGTCGTGTTCCGGTTTGGAGGGTAAGGTAGCCCGTAAACTTATGCATGTGGCATTAGACCTCGCCACGAAATAGCAACGCACCATTAACATCTTTGGTGTCTATAGGCGATAGTTAATCAGGAGACCCATCTGCTTGTTTGCTATCTTAAGATATAAAAAAATCACCTCAGTAGTCTAGTGGTCCGATGTCGAAATTGACCACATGAGGTCCTGGGCTCGATTCCCGGGTCGGGCAATTCAAAAATGTTTTTATTTCAGTTTTTTGGCACAAACAACGTTGCCAAGGATTGAAAAGTGCCCGGTTGGTGACAGGCTGGCCACTATCACATTATGGAACTAAGTATCTTCGGCTAATCGTAGGTGCACTTGTTGTTGTACTACATCCTTTGGTGTCTCTGGCCATCCTCCAACCTTTCCAACCATCCAGCCAATATCCAACCAATCATCATAGGCAATGGTTGTCTCTTTCCATCAGAACAGCCATCTGCTTGTTTGCCATCTCATGATATAAAGAAGGTTAAACCTAATGCTATTGCTAGCATAGCTAATTTGGCGGCTACACGAGTCATTTTCACTGTGCCCTTTAAATTATTTCCTTAGGATATGAATGTTAGTCAACGATGCTAATATATTGAAATACATAATATATAATTAAATACACAAATATATTTCGTAAACCAAAACTTACTAACGGCAATGCTATGGAAGTTAGAGTTGGGTATGTCAGAAAGGGCATGAAAGTAGAATCAACGCGGTGAGATCGCTGCGAAAAATATGTGGTGTAACACTCGCAGACCGGGTTCGTAATGTGGAAGTGAGAAAGAGATTAGGCTTGAAAGAAAATGTGGGTGTAAACATGAGATAGGGCATGCTCCGTCCGTTCAGACATGTAGAAAGAATAGTAGCTGAAAGTTTAACAAAACAGATATAAAATGCGCATGTGGAAGGATGTAGGTACCGGGGAAGACCAAGACTGACACACCACGATCAGATTGATCGAGTACTGTCCGAAGGTGGTGTCAAGAGTCTTCGCAACCGGCGTGTGTGTATGAAGAGAGTGATGAATGTGGAGGAAGCGAGACAAGCCTGCAAGGATCGTGATGTATGGCACTCGGTTCTCTCTGCCTACCTCGTAAGGGATCTGACGTAAAGATATGTATGTATGTATGTAAACCTTACTTATCGTACCAAACATGTATACTCAATATTCATCACACAAGTGTTTGTCCCTGAAATTCCCAAGAATCGACCCCGATACCTATAGATTCCGTAGCCTGGTTAACTAACCACTCAACCAATGGGTTGTTAATTTAGAGCTGATGAAAGGATATCAAAAACATTAATATTTTTATCGTACTATCGCATTTTATATTTACAAAAAATGTACACATTTAAAAAAATTTACGTACACTCTCAAAATACAAAATCAATCTTGCTATGCTTGTATCTCGTCTCCACAGAATAAATAACTTTTTATGGGACAATCTCTACGCTTCCGTAATAAGCTTACCGTAGCTAAAAGAGATTTAGCCAGTAAACAAATTTACAAAATGTAATAAATCAAAACTGTTTATAAAAGTAATGTTAAAACATCCGAATATTTAGATTTATCTTCTCATATTAATCCGAGTCCTTTTTAAGGCCGTTTGGCTTCCTTCAAGGCATTTCATAAAAGACAAATAATGAATAAAATTTTACTGCCATCATCATCGTCATGGTACAGTTCTATTTCTCGACGGGGTTTCGTATTTTTAAATAGGATAATGGGCCTACCCACAGACCATATGAATACTTTATTGATTCAGGCGTTACTTTGCGGAAATCCATTATTGAATTAATTAATTAATGAAATTTGCTATTATCCGCGAACTGTTCTATGTATCCTCCGTGACGGTACCGAAAAGAAAGACGTCGGTTTAATAAATGGATATGACTCACCGATGGTCCGGATAAAAAGAAGACCCCAGCGGCACAATTATCCGCCCACATCCACCACACTTTTACAACAAAGACCACGCCGGCACCAATCACAAAATCACACAATTTATGTACGCACTCAACACACGTTTCACTTCGATAGCGAAGCATCTTCAGGAGAAACGAACACTACCTCACTTAGTAGTGGGATTAAATGTTATTTTTTGTTAATGTGTTAAACGTTAATGTTAAATTGTAAAATTTAACATAAAATGTTAAATAACATGTTATGTTAAACGTTAATTGTTATAACACTTTCAACTAAACACAGGATGGATAATTTTAACAATAAGGAAGTATAGTTCGTTAAAATGAATACTAAGTTAATAACTACAGATTTTGTTAGTAATTTGTGTGTTTTATTAAGGTATGCAACCCTATCAACCAAGTATTTCATGCGTACTTTTTTTTTTATATCATAAGATAGCAAACAAGCAGATGGGTCTCCTGATGAAAAGAGTCAACCATCGCCTATAGACACCAAAGATGTTAATGGTGCGTTGCTATCTTGTGGCGAGGTCTAATGCCACATGCGTAAGTTTACCGGCTACCTTACCCTCCAAACCGGAACACGACAGAACTTGCTAAGAACTTGCTGAACTAACACTAATTGTATTTTCCTTTGGGAACGAAAGATTTTCCCGCAGTAAAAAGTATCCTAAATGTTAAACCAGGTAATTAGCTATTACCTACTATACAAAATTTAATAAAAATCCGTTCAGTAGTTTTTGCGTGAAAAGCGAACAGACAGACAAACAGACAAAAAATTCAATTTCTATCGTTTTGGGGTTTACCTATGTCCTGTACAAAATACGCGGCAATAATTTTTTTAAAGAAATAGGTAAGGTTCACCTTTTCACATGAATACTAACAGACACACCATTGGGAAGGAAGGGTGCCGCCGCGCATATGAGCAAACGCTCCCGAGCATTACTGTCAAAAACTTCATACATTTGTAGGTTGTATATAATGTGACAAAACAGCAATAAACCATGTTATACTGTTTTAGCGTACCCAATGAGGTGACAAGGTTTAAATATTACCCTTGAAATGATTTCATTTTATTGCTAAGTAGTATAACCACAGAACACTGAAGACTAACAGTCAATCTACATACAAGTAATATTCGAGCAAAGCACACATAGACACCACTCACGGACGTGATATCTCGGAATGGTTCGGGACAGTTTGTTCCGCACCAGCCGGAGATATCGCGTCCGTGAGAGGTGTCTATGTGTGCTATGCTCTAAATTACTTGTATGGAACATTGACTTATGTTAGTTTCTAGTATTCTGTGGTATAACTCTGTATTTCTGTAATGTATTTTCTGAAAACTGCAAGCTACACTGACAAATAGAAATTGTTTCAAAAGGCGTATCCATTTTATCCGTGAGCCCACCTTTCGTTCACTAATACTTCTGCCCGGACTAACACGCGCTATTTTTTTTATTTTTATTTGAACTTTGACTATTAGACTATAGATAGCAAGATCTTTTTTGTTTGTCATTCAAATTAAATTTAAATTTATTCTTGAAAACAAGTTTTCTTTCACGTTCATAAATATGTTATTGTATCCAAAATTCACAAGTTTATCACAGAGTATATCTCGAGTTGAACGATCGCGAGATTCAAATCACAAGCAACACCGACCTAGTTAAGGCGGGAACACACGTGGCTGAGTTTATCGATCCCGACGCGATTTGCAATCTGTATTACAAACATGTGCCAAGCGCGAATTGTGCAATAAAATAACAGTCCGTCTGCGAGGTGCGACGCGATGGTGACGCACAGATCCTACGTGGCTACACTACACACCGAACTGTAATAATATACGAATTACATAATGCATTTTTTATGCGTAAAGTAGGTACACGGAGAAACGCATTTATTTTAATTTATTGATTTAATTTTTAAAAATTAAATTAAATAAACAATAATCATTAAAATAAACAAAAAAAAGAATGAAAGTACAATATGCGAGCTAAAAAAAAGACAACAGGGCTGATATACCGAGCTTAACAAGTAAAGTTTTTATATTTTTACCCCGGATTATTATCCCAAGGTGGGATAGAAAATAGCAGCATAATATGTCAAAGTCAAAAATATTTTGTTAACATAAATCTGTACATGCATATAGGCGATTCGAAATTTTTTATAACTATTATTGTACCGGAACGCGGCCACACACTCCCTTGATCGGAAGAGATAACCATCACCTATAACATCAAAGATGTAAATGTTGCATTGCTATTTAATCCTCCAATATGAACCATAATAATAACAAACTGTAGCTATTGCGGCATGAATATGTTAATATTAATACACCTATATCGAAGAAGCAATTCCAATTTTTATAAATATATCTTTCGAGGTTTACCTGTTCACCAAGATGAAATACAATATTTTAATTGGAATTTGTTACTAAACATTGTAATAAATGGCGAATACTGACGATCATTCTGGCTTCGACGAGTAGGTAGGAGGAGGTATATGTGAATGTTACAAGCGTTTGATTTTTTATAGTTTAAAGATAATGAACAAGCAAACAACTGTACTGAACGATAAAGTAGATAGTAACGGTACAGTTACGGGTACAGTCAGCTGAAACACTAAGAAATTACTGATAGTGATGTACTCAATGCTTCGTTAAATCGAACCGAATCGAACTCTAAACCGAAATGCAACGGCCTGAACGATTATGAAACTATGTTACCAATAATTAAACTATACGTAGGTCACACTATAAGTTTTGCGTAACTTAAAAAAACAACATGCTATAACCAAAATATTATGTTTATTGCTTTTCAAAATAATCTCCTTTACATTTTAAACATTTTTTCATGTGATCGAACCATTTTTTAAAACAGGAGGATCACAGATCTGAAGGCATGTTTTCTACGTGCTGATTGAACGCTGTCACTGCCTCTTCGGAGTTGGTAAAAGTAAAACCTCTCATCAAATCTTTGATTTTGGGGAAAATACAGAAATCACAGGGTGCTAGGTCGGGGCTATGCGCAGGATGAGTGGCGGGATGTACTTTTTCGGAAGCTAAAAATGACTTTGTTTTGTTGGCCGTGTGTGAAGAAGCGTTATCATGGTGTAGGAGAATGCGGCTTTTGAGTCGTCTTTCGCGAATTTTTTCTCACACCCTGGGTAAACAAATGGTAGAATACCACTCGGCATTAACACTCTTTTGATTTTCAAGTGAAAATGTATAGATGAGACCCGTAGCTGACAAAAAAAACGCGATCATTTTTTTACCAACGTTTCTCGCCTGTCTCCTTTTGTTGGCCTGTTCTCATTTTCAAACACCCATTCACAAGATTGCTGTTTTTTTTCGGGTTCAAAACAATAAATCCACGTTTCGTTTCCTGTGAAAATGTCATAAATAGCATTAGAATGTCCGTGGTCGTTCTTCAGTAGCATCTGTGAGCACCATTCCACGCGAGCCCGCTTTTGCTCCGCTGTCAGTTCATGAGGGATCCAACGACAACAAAGTTTCCGAACTTTCAATTCTTCGTGTAAAATTTTCTGAATTTGGCTAATACCAATCCCCAATAGTCCTCGAATTGTCTCATAGGTAATCCGGGGGTTTTCTTCAATTAACCGCTTAACAGTAGCCACATTATTTTCGTTGACGGCAGTTGAAGGCCGCCCTTCACGAAATTCGTCATGTAAAGAAACTCGACCTCTCCCAAACTCAGCAAACCATCGCCTCACGGTGCTCAAACAAGGTGCTTCTCTCCCAAAAGCATTTTGAAGACGAGCGGCACTATCTTGCGGAGAAAGAAAACTTTTAAAATCATGAAAAATCATCGTTCTAAAATCTTTTCGACTTAATTCCATTTTCGTTGCGTATGTAGAACTTTGATGTGTGATAAAATAACAATTGACAAATCATTTCTTGCCAATTGTTTTTTTTTATTACTAAGAAGGTTGCAACGTTTTAAAAATATAACATTCGAAATTCAAATAGTTCTTATTAGCTAGAAGTGCAAAACTTTTATTGTGCCCCATGTATTACAAAGTAATCAATAACTCCAAACCGGAATACAGTGACAATCACTGACGCTATTGCCACAGGAATAAGTAATGCGATGGTACTAGACTCGGGCAAACTCTACCGGCTACAAGTCAAGATAGTAACGACTCGCAAGTCGCATAGCATAGGTCTGTTCTTCAAAGGGAACCCGAACTAACACGGGGTAAAAGTATATCTGTAAATGTTTGTGCGTGTATTTGTGTAGGTAAACCTCTCATAAATTTTCGAATAAAAACTCGAAATGCGGTGCGGCATTTGCTTGGGCTCCATCTAACTTACACTTTTGGAAAATTTGAACCGATTTGACTCAAATTTTCAGAAACTTTAAAAACACCACAAAACAAGGTAATCCAACCATTTTTTTAATAAATTGACAATAGTAATTGATTCCAAAATCTAAACGTTTGTTTAATAAAGTTTGGAAGTTCGTTGAGAAAAAATGTTATTAAAAAAAAGTTTATTTTCAACGGAGCTTCGAAAATTTTTGAAATCTGCGTTGAGTGCCGTCAAAATCAAACAACGACACTATGATAATCTTTTCAAAAATTAACCAAATTCAAAAATATTAATTTTTTTAACTCCTCGAGAATAATCCCTAAGATACACTCTGACGGGTCTCAGCTGAGTTTTTCTTTTTAATTTTTTTTTCTTATATCATAATATTAAAAAAAACATATAACCATAAACCCACAGAAAGCACGAATACTAATCATAAACAATAAATATATGAAACTAGCTGTTACCCGCGACTTCATCCGCGCGGACTTCGTTTACTCCGCTCCTACTGATCATAGTGTGATTATATAAAGCTTGTAGCTTTCCTTGATAATCTAACACTTCTAATTTTTTCAAATACGGCTAGTGGTTCCAGAAATTAGCGCGTTCAAACAAACAAACAAAAAACTCTTCTGTTTTATTACATTAGTCCGCCCCGTTGGTCGAGTGGTTAGCGACTCTGACTATGCAATCGACGAGGCTCGGGTTCGATCCCCAACGGGGAAAAGCATTTTGTGTGATGAACATAAATGTTTGTATATCCGGGTTTGGGTATTTATTAAATTTATTCTAGTATTTATATATGTATTTCTATGTATTAGTATCGTTGACTAACACCCATAACACAAGCAAATAATTTGCTTACTTTGGGGTTAGATCAGTAAGTGTAATTTGTCCAATGAATATTTATTTATTCATTATTTATTTAGTATAGACTGGTAAAGGAGTATTTAACACCAGGCTTTTTTCTTTCTAAATAATACTGGAATTATTGGAATACAATTACGCAGATGATTCTTCCAATGGAAAGACTTGACATCGTATATAAACATCAAAGATGTTAATAGTACATTGTTATTTATGTGCCATATGCATACATTTACTGGCAACCTTACACTACAAACAAGGGAACGAAAATGACAACCACTCATAATACAGTTAGTTACTTTATTAATTTCTTTGAATATTTTATCAAAGAAAACCAAGGATTTAAAACGTTTTAATTTCGATATATTTGCGTCGTTGTGATTGCTTCTGGTATATGATATTATGACGTTGTCTTTTAGCGAACCAATCACGAAACAGCATGAAACGCAGCGAACCAATCACGAAACAACAAGAATATCGAAATTATAACGTTATAAATCCTTGAAGAAAACCCTGGTGCTAACTTGTACAAGTGAATTACATTGTCATAATCTTACAAATTGATACGTCTAATACGACACATATTCGTTTATATGTTATACTTAACAAGTATAAATTGCTCCCCAACTCTCCCTAATCATTATAAATGCCCTAAAAACCCTTGTAAGCGAAAACCACGCGTTCCATAAAACGAAGATACATCATAGGCATTCAATAATAGCGAGGTGCTTTGATGAAGACAAATATTGGTTGTATAACGGCGAAGTCATGCTGACGCAGCTTCTCATCACGCTCTTTGATGTTCTGTTTACAATGTATCAATGTAGCCGTGTATAACCTATGCTTTTTAACCGACTGCAGAATATTAACAAGGCATTATAAAATCAGGACACGATATTAAATTTTGCTGAGAGTTAAAAATTTCTGCAACTAAGATGAATTAAATCTATATTAATTATTATTATTATTTAATATTATAAATGCGAAAGTTTGGATGTATGGATGGATGTTTGGATAAATGTTTGGATGGATGTTTGGATGGATGTTTGTTACTCAATCACGCAAAAACTACTGAACGGATTTGAATGAAATTTGACACACATGTAGATGGTGACCTGGAATAGCACATAGGCTAAATTTTATCCCGGAAAAATAAAGTGATCCCGCGGGATGCGCAAAAAACTGTGTATAATGCAGCGGGCTGCACGCTGCAGCTAGTTTCAGATAACGCTGTAAAAAAACTGTAAAGAAAGGAGCCTTATGTCAAGAGTATGTTTTTCTACTTCGTAGAATAAGAAACAAGCAGCTGGTTGTCCTAATACTATCTCTTTACTATTTGTGTGGCGGTGCTATCTGTGAGGCGTGTGTTATAGTTCGCGTTCCCGCGGGATTTCTGGGATAAAAACTATCCTATGTCCTTTCTCGGGTCTTAAACTATCTTTGTACCAAATTTTATCCAAATCGGTTCAGTGGTTTAGGCGTGAAGAACTTGTACGCCTATAGACACCAAAGATGTTAATGTGATACTATCTGTGTGTGGGGATGGCAATGCCACAATGTTGTCTTAATACAAGAGGTAACAATCGCCTATAGACACCAAAGATGTTAATGTGATACTATCTGTGTGTGGGGATGGCAATGCCACAATGTTGTCTTAATACAAGAGGTAACAATCGCCTATAGACACCGAAGATGTTAATGTGATACTATCTGTGTGTGGGATGGCAATGCCACAATGTTGTCTTAATACAAGAGGTAACAATCACCTATAGACACCAAAGATGTTAATGTGATACTATCTGTGTAATGTATTTGCCAAGTTATATTTCGTTGTGAATTTTTTTTTAAATAAAATGTAGAATATTAGAAATAATGGAATAAAGTTATTAGAATAATCGTTTCAGTCTTATTGAGCAATGTGAAGAAAATATACTAATATATTAATTACAATTTGATTACGAAATTTTAATTGGTAAAGGCAGTTCGTAATATTTAAGACAAGGGCGAAGCCCTGACGTTGCCCATATGTAATTAGAGGTGTGGTGTATTGTTCAAATAAACTATTTTGTGATAGCGCGTTATAGATATCTATATATATAAAAATCAATTGTTGTTCGTTAGTCTCGCTAAAACTCGAGAACGGCTGAACCTATTTGGCTAATTTTTGTTTTAAAATATTCATTGAGGTTCAGGTTAGGTTCAAAATGTGAAAAAATGTAGAAAAAAACGGAAAAGTAGACATAAAGTTGGCAGAACAACGTTTGCCGGGTCAGCTAGTAAACTATATTTTTCTACGCTTTACATTGAGTATACATAGCGCGCTATTATAATAACGCTATGCGTTATATTAACCACCACAACTCTATATGTAAATACATCATGTTCTCAGAAATTCTCTAATGCACTACTAGTATGGGTGAGCATATTTAATTGCTAAGTGTAGGGTATTATTCCTTACATTATCTTTAAGCAGTATAATTTCAATATAACTTTACTCGTAATTTCCTATAAAGTGTAACTCAAAATCGTATTTCTTCTTTACTGAACCGTTTACTTGATAGATGAAAACTTTGTATTATTTTCTTTTAGTTTAGTTTGTGCTTAGGTATAGGTACATGTAAGTACCAAAGGAAAGCTGACGTATCGTGATCAAATTGATCGAGTACTATCAAAGGGTGACAAGTCTACGAAACTGACTTGTTAGTATGAAAAGAGTATGCATGTGGAGGAAATAAAAAATATTTGCTTGCACCAAGCTAATTAAATAATTTTTAAATGATAATAAAATAAAAATCATTTGTTTTCATTAACTCAACTTATACTAAATTACATAGTTCTTGGGACATTCCTTTCAAGTAAAAAATACCTGTACTAGCAGGTCCCGCTCTTCTATTTCTGTTCAATTATATACAACTAACTACTTAACTTACTAAATTACTACTAATTAACATATTTTGATGATCTCTATGGTATTATTACAATTTAAAGTTTTATCATGATTCAATGCATTTAACTATCCTCACGCCCGTATCCCCGAAGGGGTAGGCAGAGGTACAACAAGTGTACCCACGATTAGCCGAAGATACTTGGTCCCACAAATGTGATAGGTGGCAAGCCTATCGCCAACTGGGCATTTCGTAACCCGGGCAACTTTATGTTTAAGAGAAAAGTGAAAAAACACTTTTTTATGTGCCCGACCCGGGAATCGAACCCAGGATCTCATGTGGTCAACGCCAACGCTGGACCACTAGACCACAGAGGCGATTCAATGCATTTAAAATATTTAAATAGGTGCAAGCGGACCTTAATTTAATAACACTAAACATGAAAATCTAAATTATATATATATATAATAACGATCTAGCCTTTAACCAGACTTTATAGCTATACTTTCATAGCTATAAAGTCTGGTTAAAGGCTAGATCGTTATTTACTAAATGAAATAATATTAGACGTGTGATGGCCTCCTAGCTTTCACTAACACAGGGCGAATATATAACAGAATGTTTATTTTTCCCTTCCTATAACGATCACACATTTATTATTTTCCCATTGATTTGTCCTTTGATACAGGTCAAAGTAACAAAATCTAATTAGTATTTTATTAAGTATATTTGTAGTTTGTTTTTTTTTTCATTTTTTATTATTTTTTTATTTTTATTTTATTTATTTTTGGGAAACATAGAACATGGTATTACATTACTATTATAACAGAAAAAAAATTAGATAAGTCAATTAAGTTTCCACTTATAACAGTTTTATATATTTTATCTTAAAGACAAACCTATTTTCAACCGACTTCCAAAAAGGAGGTGGTTATCAATTCGGCTGTGTGTATTTTTTTATGTTTATAACCTCTATATAACGAAAATTATTTTTTGTTTAAGAGAGTATACTCGCCGTGTGGCTCCACTTTAATCTGGTGAAAATCTGATGCAGAGCCCAGATTTATAGGAAATGGTAAGTCGGGTGCAGCAGTATTTATTGCATTAAATTATACATATATGTCGCCTCTAAGGTCTAGTGGTTCTGTGTCTGAGTTGACCACATGAGGTCCCGAGTTCGATTCCCGGTCGGGCAATTCAAAAATGTGTTTTTTCAGTTTTCTGATAAAAACAATGTTGCCCGGGATTGGAAAGTGCCCGATTGGCGATAGGCTTGCCACCTATCACATTGTGGGACCAAGTATCTTCGGCTAATCGTGGGTGCACGTGTTGTACCTCTGCATACCTCTTCAGGGATACAGGCGTGAAGATACTTTTTTAAATAATATACAGCCTGATTAAAACTAACGTCTACAGCCTAAACGAAAAATTAAAACTTTTGCCAAATATTCAGTGCCTTTATTTAGGAATTTTTATACCTTTAAAAGGTAAAGTCAAGTAACACATTATCATTCATACTTTCATACTAACATTAAAAATGCGAAATATGTCTCTCTGCCTATCCGTCTGTTTGTCTGTCTGTCTGTTTCGCTTTCACGGCTAAACTTTTAAGCCATGATTATCCCAACGCATTTGTATGGAAGTGAGAGTTGGGTATGTCAGAAAGGGCATGAAAGTAGAATCAACGCGGTCGAGATAAGGTCGCTAAGAAAAATATGTGGTGTGACACTCGCGGACCGGGTTCGTAATGTCGAAGTGAGAGAGAGGTTAGGTTTGAAAGAAAGTGTCGGTGTAAAGATGAGAAAGGGCATGCTCCGTTGGTTCGGACATGTAGAAAGAATGGTAGATGAAAGGTTAACAAAACAGATATACAACGCGAATGTGGAAGGATGTAGGTACCGGGAAGACCACTACTGACATACCACGATCAGATTGATCGAGTACTGTCCGAAGGTGGTGTCAAGAGTCTTCGCAACCGGCGTGTGTGTATGAAGAGAGTGATGAATGTGGAAGAAGGAGACAAGCCTGCAAGGATCGTGATGTATGGCACTCGGTTCTCTCTGCCTACCCCGTAAGGGATCTGGCGTGAAGATATGTGTGTGTACTTTTAAGCCAATTCCTATAAAATTTTGCATGGAGACAGGTGAAGATCCGGGGCCAAACATGGGCTAATTTTTTCAAAAGTCAACCCCTAATGCATTGTAATAGGGGTTGAAATATGACTACATATTAATATACATGCGGGCGAAGCTGCGCATGTTCTTTTTCTGTTGCGCCAACGAGATTAGCTTTTTAGCCTATTAAACTCCTAGACACTATACACATCACCACTGAACAAGTTTAAAAATTCACCATTAAAAAACTGCATCATCTGCAACGTCTCGCCCGGATATTTAGTACCACCGCCTTACCTATTCCTGCCGCAAAAGTTTCCTTGCTTGTCGTTGTCATGTTCCTTTTTAGGGTAAGGTAGCCGGTAAACTTATGCATGTGGCATTAGCATCCTGCCTCACGGATAATAACGCAACATTAGCATATTTCAAGTCTATAAGCAATGGTTTCACTAATCATCAGAATAGTCATCTGTTTGTTTTCTATCTAATGATATATAAAATAAAATTATTCAGACTATACAAATTAAAATAACAATTTTAAATAAAACTATTCAGACTATACGGATTAAAATAACAATTTTAAATAAAACTATTCAAACTATACGAATTAAAATAACAATTTTAAATAAAACTTTTCAGACTATACAAATTAAAATAACAATTTTAAATAAAACTATTCAGACTATACGAATTAAAATAATAATTTTAAATAAAACTATTCAGACTATATGAATTAAAATAATAATTTTAAATAAAACTATTCAGACTATACGAATTAAAATAACAATTTTAAATAAAACCATTCAGACTATACGAATTAAAATAACAATTTTAAATAATAACAAATTATCTATCATATGACCACCGAGATCATGCCTCATGTGTACAATTTGCAGAGCAAAACATGAGTCGACCTTATAATCTATACACATAATAAAATCGTAGGAAAGTCAAAACTGTACATTGAATATTTTTTTTAAAAAATACTTGGGGCGTGATCTAGAATCGATATCGAAGCCAAAAATATAGTTTTTAGAATTTTTGTCTGTTTATCTGTTTGTATATTTGTCTGTTTGTCCGTTTGTCCGTTTGTCCGTTTGTCCGTTTGTCCGTTTGTCCGTTTGTCCGTTTGTCTGTTTGTATGTTTGTCTGTTTGTCTGTTTGTATGTCCGGGGTAAACTTAAAAAGTACTGCATGGATTTACTTCAAATTTTGCATGAATATTACTAACAGGTCGGGTCAACATATAGGCTACATATTATCACGCTATCACCTACGGCGGAGGTGCTGTGAGGAGTAAACGAAGTTCGCGCGGACGAAGTCGCTGGCAACAGCTAGCCTTCACATAAAAATATCTCCGGCCAAAGTAAACTGTTAAACCGTTTAAAAGCTACTAAACTAGAGATAGACACAAACGTGTCGTATAATATGTCTGTTTGTCTGTTTGTCTGTTTGTATGTCCGGGGTAAACTTAAAAAGTACTGCATGGATTTACTTCAAATTTTGCATGAATATTACTAACAGGGCGGGTTAACATATAGGCTACATATTATCACGCTATCACCTACGGGGGAGGTGCTGTGCGGAGTAAACGAAGTTCGCGCGGACGAAGTCAGCGACTACAGCTAGTCTTCACATAAAAATATCTCCGGCCAAAGTAAACTGTTAAACCGTTTAAAAGCTACTAACCTAGAGATAGACACAAACGTGTCGTATAATAAACTTTGCGGTTAAACTTATAACAACCCTTTTTTGCGTCGAGGGTTAGAAAAGGCAGATTGTAAGGCAGGTCGGGGGTTAAAAAATGTTTAAAATAAAAATATAATTAGTATATCAAAACACGCACCGATTTTGTAATGACTACGGCATAGGACCGTATTAATTTAAAAACGACATTCATTTAATCAAACGTAATTATGAGGGGGTAATCTTTACGCCCAGATTTTATTAAATTGAATTATCGAAATTTTAATGATGTAGATCGTTAGTGATTTATCTATTTCAATATAACGTTAATGTATCTACACTACAGTCTGGGCTGATATTATAAAGAGGCAGAGCTTAGTTATTATTTAGAAGTAAACTTTCAAACCCCTTTTCAGCCTCTTAGATGTTGATTTTTGGAAACAACGTTAGCATGTGTTTGACCCGATTTTTTAACTATCTCTATGCCAAGTTACATCCAAATCGGTTCAGCGGTTAAGCCATGAACATGTTAAAAGTCACAAGCTTTCGCATTTATAATATTATACCAACTACTAACCGCGTCCGCGTTATAAAATATAACGCGGAAAAAACTACTTTTTGAGGATAAAAAAAAATAGGGATATAAATAGCGTAAGTGCTATTCCAGGTAATCTACCCGTTTGCCAATTTTCAACCAAGCACGTTCATTAGTTCTGGCTTAATTGATTAACTAACATCCACGCAAACATCCAAACTTTTGTATTTATAATATTACTAATAAAAATATTAACAATAATATAGATAGTAGCTGACCCGCGCATCGTCGCCCGCGAGTTAATTAACATGTCAATGATATAGTTTTTCACACAAACTTTCATCCCATATTTCAGCCGCTTAAGTGGTTTATTTCTAATAGTAGGGGAACCCAAGAGGGGATTTTTGCATTTACTCAAGCGCGTCACACTGATAGAGGGGACCAACCTCGCATACTGTTCAGCCTCCCCACCAAATATAAGACCTTTATACAGAGACAGGTAACTCTGGCAGAAAAAAAAAACAAAATTCCAATAACTTCGGCTTGTGGAAATTGTCAGATTATATTTACGTTATTCTTACAGCATATCCTATTTAATAAAAGAAAATTCAGACGCGCTCGAGAATGTCAAAACAACGTTTTCTTTGCAATGTTGTGACCCTCCCATTCATTTACGATACACTTGAATCGGCAGATTTTCTATATCTCAGGTGGCAATTAACCACCCATACCTTAATCTGATGCAATTTAGTGTTTTCTTGTCAGTTTTTTTTAAAACATTTTTTATCTGTAAATTTGTTTCCCACCATTGAAATGAAAAACGTTTATATAACCTTTCATTTTCCAATAGTTTACTACGACGCCCGATTTACTTCCTATTTAGCATCTTGGACTCCCCTACTATAAAACAAAACTAGCCTAAGTTTGACTCCAGATCTTCAACTATCTCCATGTCAAAATTTCATTAAAATTGGTTCAGCGATTTAACTGTGAGAGCGTGTCAGACTGACGGACGCTTGCATTTATAAAATACTAGCGAACTGCCCGCGGTTTCACCCGCGTAGCTTTTGTTCTTGTGGGAATATCGGAAAGGTAATATACTAAAACCTTCCTCAAGAATCAATCTATCTATTTAAAAAAACTGCATCAAAATCCGTCGCGTAGTTTTAAAGATTTAACCATACATAGGGACAGACGGAGAAAGCGACTATTTTATACCTCCCAGCTAGCAGTCACGATGGTAATGATGCGTATAGCCAATCGGTCGCCTCTTACGGCTTGTCTGGCAGCACGGCAGTTAGTCTAGTCTTCAAAGGCGCCCAGACCAACATGGAGGAAAAGTTAGCCGTGGGTTTAGCCATTATAATTAGTGGGTTAAAAACTACAATAGAAAGTTTTTTTTTATTATAATGCAATCCGAGCATTACAAATAACATTCATTGTATATCGGTGCAAGTAGTTTCCCAATGGATTCGTATCGATAACATCAGAAGCACACTGGCAAAGCGGCCGAAGGCGCCTGCCAAATTATTAACATAAACAGACTCGACCGGATATCAGTGATATTGGCTATCACATCCTTTGCTACGGTTTCATTATTTACAAGTTTAATAACCCATTAAAAGTTTGGCTGAAGTTTCGAATACCAATTAATAACTAACTTTTTTCTATATATAATGCTTTTTTTTCATACAGATTTTTTTATCGTAAAGTGTTGGTCCCGGGCTCCATTGAAGAATAGGCCAACTGATGTTCAGCCAGGCAGGTTGTAAAAGGCGACCGATTGGCTTTACACGTCACTACCATCGTGACTACTAGGTGGTAGAGTTCTACATTATCTCGCCCGGGTCAGGTACCACCGCCTTACATATTCCTGCCGCAATAGCGTCAGCGCTTGTCACTGTCGTGTTCCGATTTGGAGGGTAAGGTAGCCAGTAAACTTATGCATGTGGCTTTAGACCTCGCCACAAGAAAGCAACGCACCATTAACACCTTTGTGTCTATAGGCGATGGTTGGCTCTTTCCATCAGGAGACCCATCTGCTTGTTTGCTATCTTATATTATAAAAAAGCTTTTTCTATCATACCTATATCTTTACCTATATCTTTTTGTATCATATATATGTCTAACATACGGCCTGTAATTATGCGGCCCGCGAAGTGTTTCTAATCCACCGCGCCGTCGCAACATTCTTAAGAATGTACTGTCTTCTTCGTGCGCGTAAGGTGTAAGAAATTTCACTACAAGATACACTCGTCTTTTCAGTATTATGTTTTATTGAATAATTTTCCTTACCTGTATTTGTATTTGTGTGTTTTCCTATTTAAAAGGTGAGTTGCCTTTGCGGCCCCCCAATCTTTTTGATAATTAATATTACCCCAGGATGGTATCTAGCTTGGACAGCCCTGACATAGCTATTTCATCATATAGTTTTTTATCATATAACTTTTTTGTCATACAGTTTTGTCTTTCGTATAATTTTTTCTATCTATTTCATAATTTAATTTTTTCTATCGTATGCTTTTTTATTGTATAACTTTTTCTATCATATAGCTTTTCCTGTCATAAAGTTTTTTCTTATATTTCTTTATTTCCTGCCTTCTCTTCGGGGATACAAACGTGAATATACTTTTTTTAGTTTTTTTTATCGCCCCTATAGCTTTTTCTATCATATAGCTTTTTTTGTCATATTGCTATTTTTATAATATTGCTTTTTCAATCAAATAGTTTTTTCAAATTACATAGCTTTTCTTTTATTTTATCTACGTGATAGTGTGGAAGTACAACAAATTTTCTTAATAGCCTGCGCAGACAACGGACTTTTCTCCGTAACGGAGAAAAAAGTACGCTCCGCGAATAAAAACTCCGCCGCGAATTTACCGCGAACTTAACGCACACGGTGTGCGATTATTTGTTGCACAACGCTCTAGCGCACAACGTTGAACGTGGACTGAAGTCCGCCGTATGCGTTGCTTCGCCTAGTCACACGTGTTCTATTTTTTTCGGGGACTCCCCCGTACTTTTATCGGTCCGCTCTCTGCATGTCCTCGGTTATTCGGGGACTTTTTGTACTCAGGACTTTTAATCTCTCGTTTGCGTTACTCGATACATTTGTAAGTCATCTATTTTAGCGGACAAAAAAGTCCGCGGACAAAAATCCGTAGTCTGCGCAGGCTAAATGGTGATTTAGTGTCATGACATATCTGATGAAAGTTCATCATGCATGCTTCGGCAGTTTCATTACCGGTCAACAATCGATGAAAATAGATACCTTACTTTTCAACTCCTTTTTGGAAAATCCAAACAACTTAAAAAAAATAACATAGTGTTATTAACAAACTTATTTGGGCATGTGTGTAGGCGTTCATTCCATTGCATCGACTAGACGTAAAAATCAGGGCTTAAAACCGATTAAAAATTCCGATTAATAAAGGTAAAGCATTTTTAGAAGAGGTTTTGCTCGGAGCGTATCTGAGATAAGAGTGCTTCATAAACCTATAAAAACCGGTTTAAGCCAAACCCGTGGAATTGTAAGTCATGTACAATACGTACAAAATTGGGAGTGGCGAATATCAAAGAAATATTTTTAAAGAACCTTCACAAACCGGTTTATTGATTCCAAACCCTTCGTTAGTCAAGTGATTAGCGAAACAAACTACGAATCGATGGGGCTCGGGCTCGATTCTCGACAAGGACCAACATTAGTGGGAGAGATAGGTGTTTGTATTTCTGGGTTTGGTGTGTATGTATGTAACAGTATTTATATATGTATTTTTAGGTATAAGTATAATTGACTAATATCCATAACATTAGCAAATAATTTGCTTACTTTAGAATTAGATCGATTTGTGTAATTTGTCCAGTGTTGTTATTATTATTTACTAGCTGACCCGGCAAACGTTGTTCTGCCATTTTAACTACTCTTATTTTTTTCTATATTTTCTCACCTTTTAAACCTTCGCTGGACTTCAACAATTAATTCAAAACCAAAATTAGCCATATCGGTTCAGCCGTTCTCGAGTTTTAGCGAGACTAACGAACAGCAATTGATTTTTACATATAAGAGATAGATAATTATAATTTTGCTCCATACAGAAAAAACAAGATTTCAAAGGTTAAATTAGAACCAAACCTTTATAAAACGCTCCTTATTTACTTACGCTAATTTAGGTTCAAAAATTAACCGGTTAAGGCCCTGGTAAAAATTACTGAGAAGAATAATACCGAATGAACGCTAACTTAATGTAATTAAATGGAGCTTCTAAGCAAAATATTTTAATCTAAAAATAATTTTAAATGACAATATTATCCCTTTGATTTAATGAATATAATTTGTTACAATTACTTATATTTAATACCGTAATGTTTTTGGTTAAAATTTTTGCATGTCAATACTTTGGCTAAATGTGTAGAACGTTATATTTTTTAACACCTATTATTGTACGCACATTTTGGCAAATAAATATTATTATTATTATTAAGCACACGATCAAACTTATTTATGAAGACCCCATTTAATACTTCCTCATTTTGGAAGTTGCTCAAAAAGTTAATCCTTAACAAGTACACAAGTTTACCTACCCCACACCATCCACCATCATTATACGTGTACTTTAAATTAAAATAGAATTAAGCGTACAGGTAAACCATGTATGAATATGAGCAATAAAATCAAGCAATAGTAGATCCTAACACACTGCTATTAGATTTAGTTTCGTATAGTGCGTTGGTAATAGACTATCCACAGTTAGTTCAGGCAAATTGCGGATTGTAACAGGATTTTAATTGCTTTTCGCATTTCCATGAATGTTTTACCACTGTTCCGCGAACGGAGGCTTGTTTCGAGTTAATTTAGTATTGCAATAACTATTTGTAACATTTGTTTTCCTTTCTGAGATATCGTTCAAAGTAAAGTATGACTATAAACCTTAGAAAGCGAGATAATTTATGAAAATACCAATTACAATAAATTGCCTGTTTTTAAAATTTGAACATAGGCTAGACTGAGGGCTTCTGTACGGAACCTGTAATCCCTAGTAAATATACAACTGAAATTTTCCTTTTTTCTTTTGATAAAACGTGCTTATCTCGACCCAACAGCCCCAATTCGATTTAAAAATTCTATCCGGTTTTAGCATTTCCTAGTTTATTTATTCAGGAAGTTTACATTTTCGCACTACAGTTTTGGAAAGGAGAGAAAATTCACGGAAAAAATATTGGGGGACAGTTAGCTAACCAAAATAAATAATAATAATAAATAATAATAATAATAATAATAATAATAATAACCAAAACAATTTGAATATTATCTTTGATGTCTTAATCAATTTCTTTCTATGAGAAAAGTCATCTGCTTGTCTTATGATGCAAAAAATGACCTTCGATAAATTATTGTATCATCAGAGCATCATGCTACTCCATGTGCATCATTTACCATGCAATAAAATCTATTCAATTAGCTAATTGGAATGAGCCCACACATATAATACATTTATTATAAGTTATTGGGGTCTGTGCCAACTCCCATTGATGATTTCATAATCATGGAAGAATTGCCCTAAGCCCCTAACAATAATTTGCTTTAATAATCTTTGAAACAGACCATCTGCCATTTTATTAGGCTGTTCGTAAAAGCTAAATAATCGGTCACACGTGTGACGTGTCACTATCGTCGTGACTACTTGGTAGAATTTCCAGCAACATCTCGCCTGGATTTGATACCAAATGCCTTATCTATTCCCGCCGTAATAGCGTCAATCCTTGTCACTTTCGTGTTCTTGTTTGAAGCCGGTAAACTTCTACATGTGGTACTAACAGCCCGCGACACGTATGACAACACACCATTAGCATATTTTTTATATCATAAGATAACAAACAAGCAGATAGGTCTCCTGATGGAAACTGTCAACCGTCGTCTATAGCATGAAGGATGTTAATGGTGCGTTGCTATCTTGTGGCGAGGTTTAATGCCACATGCATTGGTTTACCCGCTACCTTACCCTCCAAACCGGAACACGACAGTGACAAGCACTAACGCTATTGCGACAGGAATATGTAAGGCCACCGTACCAGACCCAGGCTAGACAATGCAGAACTTTACCGCCTGTCGTCACGATGGTAGTCACTCGTATAGTCAATCGGTCGCCTCCTACAGCAAGTAGCAATTGGCCTATTCTTCTAAGGAGCCCGGACCAATACGGGGGAGAATCTTTCGTATCTATAGGCGTTGGTTGCCTCTTTCTATCAAAAAATCATATCATTGATTGTTATTTTATTAATTTTATATAAAAAACCAAACCTATAATACCTACTAAAAATCAATTCACTCAGGAGCAAAGATGCCATACACTAGACACTAGTTATAACATGTCAGATATTTTTTGACGCCTGACATAAAAAGGTAGATGTTATAACTGTTATTCACATTATGTTAACCACTCCAAGTCAGCTAAAGAGAGTCAATTCAAATAAAAACCCAAAAATCACATAGTTGTTCGCATAAAAACCGTTTGCACAAGTAATGCTTGAATCAACATTCGGCTTGTAAGGCTGCGTTATCCGGATAACACATTTTGGGGGAGAACCGCGCTCCCCTCGGAATAGGTGTCGATAAACAATGTCCGACGCACGCATGTCGCTGGTAATGGAACGTAAAATATATTTTTTACGCAAAACTGTCAACGTGGTTTTTCTGTATGAGTATTTGTTTTGTATTTCTCGTTTTTGCGTTCTTTTTTTAAAACATGTGATATAAAACTAATAGATGGCTCTTCTGATAGAAAGAGACATTTGCTTGTAAGCACCAAAGTCCAAACAAGTTAATGGTGTTTTTTTTTTATTTGTTGAAACTGGTTTTCAATACACTTTTCGGGATCGGATCGGGACCGATGGCTTTACGGGTTTATCCCACGTACGGGAGTGGTATCATACCACCTCGTCAGACTCTGAGCTGCTACTGAGATTTTGTATTTTCACTCACGTTTAATTGGCGTAGGTTACGACTAGTTTCGGACCTATATGAGGTCCTTCCTTCCTCAGGGTGGTTAGACGTTCGCTCGGTAGCGTCTCGTCTGGAACTCCGGGCGCTTGCTACTCGTGCGCGGTCCGATGGGATCGGGAATGTGTGAAGCGCCGTCGGCGAAAATGGTGCACACGCACCGGACCGCGCATGACGAGCAACCGCCCGCAGTTCCAGACAAGACGCTACCGAGCGAACGTCTAACTCATCCTGAGCAAGGGCCTCATGTAGGTCCAAAACTAGTCGGAACCAAGCCAATTAAACGTGAGTGAAAATACAAAATCTCAGTAGCAGCTCAGAGTCTGACGAGGTGGTATGTTACCAATCCCGTACCTCGGATGAACTCGTAAAACCATCGGTCCCGATTATAGCTAGAAATAGTAGCAAGGGAAACGGTCGTTACTACTACGTGTACGTACCTTACCCGCCGATACTGAATACGACGGGGGCAAATACTGACGCTATTGCAGCAGGAATAAGTAAGCCGAAACGAGACGAGATGTAGCAATATACTTTTAAATTTACTTAGAAACACAAATATCCTTTCATATCTTTTCGGAAACACCGCATACGTAGGTCACACTATAAGTTTTGCGTAACTTAAAAAAACAACATGTTATAACCAAAGTGTTTATTGCATTTTAAAATAATCTCAAAGTTTCCGAACTTTCAATTCTTCGTGTAAAATTTTCTGAATTTGGCTCATACCTATCCCCAGTAGTCCTCGAATTGTCTCATAGATAATCGGGGGTTTTCCTCAAGTAACCGCTTAACTTTAGCCACATTATTTTCGTTGACGGCAGTTGAAGGCCGCCCTTCACGAAATTCGTCATGTAAAAAAACTCGACCTCTCTTAAATTCAGCAAACCATCGCCTCACAGTGCTCAAACAAGGTGCTTCTCTCCCAAAAGCATTTTGAAGACGAGCGGCACAGTCTTACGGAGAAAGAGAACTTTTAAAATCATAAAAAATCTAAAATTTTTCCGACTTAATTCCATTTTCGTTGCGTACGTAGAACTTTGATGTGTGACAAAAAAACAACTGACAAATCATTTCCCGCCAATTGTTTTTTTTATTACTAAGAAGATTGCAACGTTTTAAAAATATAACATTCGAAATTCAAATAGTTCCGATTAGCTACAAGTGCAAAACTTTTAGTGCGCGCCATGTACTTACTTTTTGTTAACATGTGAGGAATGTCACTAGGTATTAAGTTCGCCTTTTGTACAATTTTATTTTTATGTTATGCAAAAAAAAGTGGTAAACTCGAAAATTACTGGACTGATTTTAAAATTTCTTTTATTAACATAAAAAGTAAATAAGTATCCCTGAAAGTAGGAGGTAGATACAACAAGTGCACCCATCATTAGCCGAAGATACTTAGTTCAATAATGTGAGGTGGCAAATCTATCGCCAACCGGGCAGTTTTCCAATCTCGGGCAATATTGCTTTTATCAAAAAACTAAAAAAAAACACATATTTTAATTGCCCGGGGGTCGAACCCGAGTCTCAAGTGGTCAAAACCGACATTGGACCAATAGACCACAGAGGCGACTTATTAGCATAAATCTACAAGATCACTAAATAACGTGATTGCGTGACCCACATACATTGCTTCCTTTTACTAAATCGGGGTAAAAAGTTTTTTACCCCGATTTAGTAATTTTTTTACCCCAACTTAGCAAAAAGAAGCAATGTATGTGGGTCACGCGGGGAACAACTTATCCATACTAATATTATAAACGCGAAAGTAACTCTGTCTGTCTGTTTGTCTCTTCTTCACGCCTAAACCTCTGAACTATCTTGAATGAAATTTGGTATAAAGATAGTTTGAGACCCGAGAAAGGACATAGCATATTTTTAATACCGGAAATCCCACATGAATGGGAATTATGCGGGTACAACACCGGGACTTTTAAGAAATTTTTCCCGCGGACGAAATCGCGGGCATAGCTAGTATTCTATAAAATAGCAGTTTAATATTAAGTCTTGAAAAAAAGAAGCTATCATTCTAAATCAACCCACTGATTCAAAACAAAAGCATTCGCATAAAGGGGACTCATTAAAACACCCTTTCACTGTAACAAAATTGAAGAAGATTGATCGACGACTGAGATTATATGTGTACAGTCGGCATCGTGTTGACAGTCAAGGAAACAAACATAGAATTTAAAAAAAGTATCTTCACCCCGTGTCCCCGAAGAAGTAGGCGGAGGTACAACCAGTGCACCCACGATTAGCCGAAGATACTTACGGTCGGATTCTGAAACGCAAATTAATTTTAACGAGCAATTAATCTGTGATTAACAAAATATTTGCTTGTAAAAATTATGTTAAACACAGATTAATTGCTTGTTAAAATTAATTTGCATTTGGGAAATCGACCACCCAACCCCTTTTCGCGTAACTACGTCCAATTGCAGGTAGAAATTTCTTTTCCTTTTTGTAATAATGTTTCTGTGTGTACAACGTATAAGAGTCATTGTTTTGGGAATTAAAAATATTTTTAACCAAGAAAAATTTCAATATGTTTAAAATATTTTTAAGTTGTCCTCAGCACGCGAATAGAATTAAAAACATTTCTCAAGTTAGTTCTAATACTGCTCCAAGCCGAGGTACAGTCTTACAGGTGCCTCCCTTTCTTGCTTTGTAAGTGTCTTCGTAAACTTTAAACCCAAAATTAAACTCTTGCAGCAGGCTAAGAGTAATTTGCTCGTCCAGAAGACCGGTATCGAAATAGCAGTTTAAATACAAATTACTTTATTTTTTCTCTCACACAGATAATCACAAAAAACTGAAAGCTATGTCTACACTAGCTTTTTTTTTTAGTACGCGTACGCGTACGTCTACACTAGCTTCACATTATATTTAGTCTACGTGAGAGACTGGTCTCTGTTACTAATAGGCCGGTGCTAAGAATTACCAGTGTAATCCTAATACCTAATACCTAAATGACTTTTAAGTTAGAAAAAAATCTAACTATTTTTACCCCACCTATCCCTAACATTTCATCGACTAATTGCAGTATTATTTTTAAAAGTTGAGATTCGACATGTACTGTATAGGGCGATAGGTCTTACCTAACCTTCTATAATATTGTTCTAGTCATCTGTAACATCTAACTGATCACATGTAATCATGTAATCGCTGTGTTGGTCCCGGCCTCCTTTGAATAATAGCCCAACTGCCGTTCTACCAGGCAGGTCGTAAAAGTCGACCGATTGGCTATCGAGTCACTAACATCGTGGCTACTAGGTGGTAGAGTTATGCATTGTCTCGCCCGGGTCTGGTACCACCGCCTTACCTATTCCTGTCGCAATAACGTCAGTGCTTGTCGCTGTCGTGTTCCAGTTTGGAGGGTAAGGTAGCCGATAAACTTATGCATGTGGCATTAGACCTCGCCACAAGATAGCAACGCACCATTAACATCTTTGGTGTCTATAGGCGATGGTTGACTCTTTCCATCAGGAGACCCATCTGCTTGTTTGCTATCTTATGATATAAAAAAAAATCAAATGTAAAAATAATCGCCTGTAACGTTGACCTAGTCTCTTGTACAACGACGTCACATTATTGGATTAAGATTGAGATTATTGGATTAAGAGTGATAAAGAATTGTTACTTTTCTGCTAACCAATTTAAATGTACAATATTGATCTTGTTGAATCAATATTGTAAGCAGGTTTTATGTTGTGACGTCTCTGTTCGGTAGCACTTAAGAGTTTAGCGGTAGAACCAGCGTATCAAGAACTGTTGGGATGATGGTCATCGAGATGACGTAACTACTGTGAATGTTGGTGACGTCAGAGAAGGACGTGGAAAAGGGGAAAACTTCCCAGCCATGCAAGGTGTACTGCCTGGAGACCTAAGTCCGTCTGAGAAGCAATGAAACTTTCATATAGTTTTATAAGTAATAGTTGGTGCTTGAATTTTCAATTGCACGTCGCGCCCCGGCGCGGCTTTGCATTGTTATCGGATCCATGTAAATGTATGGCCCAACCAACTTCATTCACACTCAGTATTAGATTCATACACTAATTTAATATAAAAGATATATAATCATAAATAGACATCTTAATTCTTCAAATTCTGTATAATTTTAAGCATTTGAAGAAAGTTAATAACTTTAAAAAACCTCGTTAAAAAAAATTAATGGCTGTCAGTTTATTATTTTTATGTCTGTAAACACGAAATAGGTTAACTAGCTATATGAATTCACTTTATTTTATTATCAAAATTATCTTATTCACTCAGAATAGATTTTGAAAATCATTCGGATCTCTTTTTTAATAGAAAATTAGCTGAGCCCACGACATCGTCCGCGTGGAAAAACTTTCATTCAAATTACAATTAGAATTAGATCGTTACCACAGGCACGTGTTTTTATGTGTATAGTGTTATTACTACGAATCTACCATAACTTACGCTGCTGACTATACCCGTGTTTTGCCCTATAGCTTAAAGAATCGTTTGTCTTCGACATCTTTAGTGAATCAGTTTAAAAAGTGTACAAAGAAACACAATTCCACGTCAATAAAAAGCTCGTGAAAGAAAAGGCGAACCGAATCTAAGCGTCCGGATGAGCGTACCATCACTTAGACGGTCTGAGAGAGTGAATGATCAATCACAAACCGGAACGCGACGCGATTTCGACGTACTCGGGGAAATGGAATAACAATTTGACGTAAAAATAAGGGGGAGGACAACCCGCTTTATTTAAATGTAATGGATTTAATGGAGAACCGATTAAAGAAGATTTACGTAAATTACGCGAAATGTTAAATGTACATTTAAAACTTTTTGTCGCTTCATAGGACTAGCGCTGCCGGCCCTTTGTACTATAGAGAACTAGCTGACCTACGCAGCTACGCCCGCGAGTAATATTAACATGTCATCGAAATATTTTTTTTAATACAAATCCCCTATTTAGGGGCTGATTTTTTGAAAATGAAAATAGCCTATGTTTGACACCGGATCTTCAACTATTTCCATGCCAAATTTCTTAAAAATCGATCCAGCGGTTTAGCCGTGAAAGCGTAATAGACAGACAGACAGACTTTCGCATTTATAATATTAGTATGGATATGGACATTACTAATAACCCTTGGTATTATGGTATTATTTATTCAATTTTCTTATCTGACACTACACATATTTTTTTACTTTCAATGTAATTTTATTTTTGAGTGACATTATTTATTCAATTTTTTATCAAACACAGTACAATTTTTTACTTTTAATATAATTTAATTATACTTCTAACTTGTAGTTAACTATACTGCCTCGTTGGTACAGTGGTTAGCGACCCTGACTATGCAATCGACAGGGCTTGGGTTCGATCCCCGACGGGGACAAATATTTATGTGATGAGCATATGTTTGTATTTCCGGGTTTGGGTGTTTATCAAATATATTCTAGTATTTATATATGTATTTCTATGTATTAGTATTGTTGACTAACACCCATAACACAAGCAAATAATTTGCTTACTTTGGGGTTAAATCAGTAAGTGTAATTTGTACCGTGATTATTTATTTATTTATTTATTTATAAGCTGTAATTGCCTATAATTGAAAAGGCACTGACATTGTTTACTATATATTATTAAAATTAACGCACCATTAACATCTTTGGTGTCTATAGGCGATGGTTGACTCTTTCCATCAGGAGACCCATCTGCTTGTTTGCTATCTTATGATATAAAAAAAAAAAAAAAATAAAGACTTCGTACTGGTAGGCCATCTAAATAAAATAAATATACATTTTGCACTTCCCATCGCTGACACTTGATAAAATTCCACCACCCTTCTCCCCGTATTGGTTTCTGCCTCTTTTGAAAGATAGACAGTTATCTACCTTACTGTCTATAAAAGTCGAACGATTGCCAAAAAAGGTCTTTCAATTAACTATTAAGTGCTCGTAAAACTATCGGTCCCTGCTATCATCTCTAGAAATACTCGATAATCGTTAACATGCCGAAATGCGGCGATAAGGATCAACATTTATCTAGCCAACCGACATCCCAGTGAATCGCGGTGAACTGGAAAGTCTATAGACGTTTAGATTTACTCTGCCTACTCCGCAAGGGAAACGGGCGTGATGATACTGATGACTACTAAGTGGTTTGTTTGTTGTTAAATTTGCATGTAACTAATGCTTTTCATCCTTGAAACAAGGATGGCAGTATATCTTTATATTATTGTTATTTGTAAATAATAAAACCGGATAGTGAGAAATTTATTTAATCCGATGCTGTTTGTTTATACATTTTATTTATTTAGTTTATTTTTCAAATACTTAGCCTAAGGATTTTACATATTTTTTTATCTGCCAAACTGCGTCGCAGTTTGTCGACAGTTGCTCTCTTTTAATAGTGCAAACATTACAGTAAATTTTAGTTTTATTTTATAATACTTACACAACACACATATCCTTTCAAAATCCGCTCAGCCGTTCCGAGGTTTACAATACAGTTTTTGTGGGGTTTTTTTCAATACACACCCAACATACATATCAAAATCCACTCAGTCGTTCCGGAGTTTGTAGCAGGCACAATAACCTACCACTTTCACATTACTGATTAGTTTGTATTGGATTTACTATCATGACCTTACATAGTAACATTACATATATAACTACAAACACTATACTTTTCGTTTAGATATAAGATAGCATTCAATGATGCAGATGGTTCTCCTAATAGAAAGAGAAAAAAATTGCTTATCCAATATTAGTCACCAAAGATTTTAATAGTGGGTTTCTATCCTTGTGGCAAAGTCTAAAGAAACATGTCAGATGCTTAAGTCTACCGGATATTTTACCCTCCAAACCGGTACATGTCAGTGACAAGTACTGACGCTACTGCAGCAGGAACAATTAATACGATAAGTTTCCGGGTACGTTATACATAACCGGTTCAAAGAAAAGCTATCACGGTATTACGACATGAATAGCCAAATTGGTGGTACCAAAACTACGCGAGACGTACTGAAACTCTACAACTTAGTAATGAAATTGACAGTGAAAAGTTCGGTTAGTCGCTTGATGTATATTACGAACTTTTTTTATAATATTATTAGATAACAAACAAGCAGATGGCTCGCCTGTTGGAAAAAGCAACCATCGCTTATAGACACCAAAGATGTTGCTATCTGTGTCGCGGGATAGCAATACCACATGCATAAGTCTACCGGCTACCTTACCCAAACCGGAACACGACAACGACAATCATTAACGCTATTGCATCAGGAGTAGTTAAGGCGGTGGTACTATATACGGGCGAGACGATGCGGAACTCTTCCATCTAGTAGCCTCAATAGTAGTGACTAGTGACACGTTTAGACAATCGGTCCTCTTTTACGACCTGCCTAGCAGAACGGCAGTTGGTCTATTCTTTAAAGGGGGCTGGGTTCCCGGACGAACACAGAGTAAAACTGCTTGGTAGAATGCCAAACGGTCTATTCTTCAAAGGAGGTCCGGACCAACACATTGAATGAATGTTTTTCAAGCCTACAAAACAATGCGAAGTATTCACGGTAATGAATGAACAATCTTTTTATTAATCCGGCCCCATTAAACAATTTTACCACCGGAATTGTTTCACTGAAATTTATTTGTTTTGCTTGTCGGTGGCCCACGTCGTATAAACTTAGGCAACATTTAAAGTGTGTTGCTTTACGAGCAGGGATATTATGTGAAAACTTTTTATAGATTCTTGTCTAAAAAATAATTTACGTATCTTGCTTGGTTTTCATTTTCGTAATAAAATCATTTATAGCTTCATCTAAGTGTTTTAAGTGTTTAATTTTTTTTGTATTTATATGTATATGTGTTTTTATGTATTCGAGGCGAATGATTAACTATGCTAGTCACTATCATCGTGACTAGCATAGTTACTCATTACTAGGTGGCAGAGTTCTTCATTGTCTCACCCGGGTCTAGTACCACCGCCCAAGGAAGTTACATTCTACCCGGAATACTTACACGCGCTTCAAAATCGTTCTGAAGAGTACCACGACATGAGTGGAGTGTGTCTCTTTCTACTAAATAAAGCGCCAATCGCCATATATAAGTGTGGCCATGCGTAGTTTGCAAATTACTACTAAGTAATTCTACTAATTTGAGAAACAGTTTTTGCATTGCATAAGTAATTACGTAATAATTAAAGTAAGCACATTTTAGAACTCATTATGTTAATTGTTAAATACAATACATTTTATGCTAATGTATCTATCGACGTGTATGAATAAAAGGGATTTAACGATTAACGAATATATTAAAATCTACCATCCGAAAGTTTTATTTACACTGGCAATTGCAAGAAAGTGACAACATCCACTCTTGTCTTGCTCAGAACGTTTTTCCCCTCTGTTATGTAAGAAACAAATGTCAACTTTGTTAGAAACGAAATAAAGTACATTTTTATTTTTCAAATATTGCTTCGTAGTAATTCCAGTTATCGTATATAAGTTCCTTGCCACCGCCTCACATATTCCTGCCGCAATAACGTCAATTCTTGTCAACGTCGTGTTCCGGTTTGAAGTATTATCAACATCTTGCCACATGTACAGAGCAACGCACCATTAATATATTTAATGTCTATAGGCGATAATTGTCTCTTTCCATCGGAGGAGTCATCTGCTTGTTTGCTATCTTGTGATATAAAAAAAATCTTTGAACACCAATATCTCAAACAAAGGCAGATCCAGGGGTGGGTCATGGGGGTCATGATCCCGCTAGACAGGGGTTTAGGTATGGATTTATTATCTATATTAATTAATTAATATTAATATTTTTAGGACCAGAAGGTAAAACAAAGAAAAAAACACACAAACATGAACTATTACAATTATTTATTTTTAATTAAAACACAAATTACAATAATCAAACGCTCTAATTTCCAATAACACTGGGTACACACAATAATTTAGAAATTATTAATAATTTAATTTAGTATTTAATAATAAAAAATAAAATATTTAACGCACAATGAATCACCGTACTCACTACTTGCCGCCACGAACGCCGAATAACGAATGAATCAACAACGCTCGTGCGACTCTTTTTATAGGCTATTCAACTCGGTATCTAATACGGCCTCTCCTGACGCGGAGTCGTCCACGACGACGTTTGGTGAATATTCTTCGGTATTGGCTCTTGGCGCGCTGATATCCTCATCATCAAGCAGTGGCCTTGACGGTGCTCGGCTGGATCCAGCTGTCGGGTTATCAAGGTCATGTACTTCCTCATCAACATCGTCTGCGAACAAAAATAATTTGAGGATTGTTTCATTTACAACACGTTGGTGGCATATACTTGTCCCGACACATGTGCAACATACAAGGCGCCATTATATGCCACACAAATGCCACGACTGAGTGTACACGCTACCCGCAAAACTTGGTATCCCAGTGTTGTGCACTAGACAATACTCAAGTAATTGCTGATTTACATCAGGTGTTCAGATATCAAAAATATAACACATGTCTTCCAAATCACATAGTGACTCAGGTATCACAAGCATAATACATGTCTTCCGAATCATATAGTGACTCAGGTATCAAAAATACAATACATGTCTTCCGAATCACATAAGGACTCAGGTATCAAAAGTATAAACATGTCTTCCGAATCATATAGTGACTCAGGTACCAAAATATAAACAAGTCTTCCGAATCACATAGTGACTCAGGTATCAAAATATAAACCTGTCTTCCAAATCACATAATGACTCAGGTAGCATACAAACATCATATTACTCACGACTAAAGAATGACGCACAGGATTCAGGACACCATTCGCCCTTCCACGGCACCATATACTGAGCCGCAGCCTGGGTTTTCTTCCCATAACCACCAGATAGGAGCTTCAACTCATAGCGGCCACCAGACAACACTTTAGTGACTTGGTAGGGTCCTCGCATCCCAGGATCCAACTTGCCAACAGACTGTGAATACTTAATAACAAAAGCAAGATCACCGACTTTATACTGCTTTGGAACCTGTCGACTTTGATTAACACGGTCATCTTGTCTTCGTCGGTTATCATCCAGCAGTTCACTGGCTCTAGCCCTACAAATGTCTCGCCATGATTCTCTATCAGGGCGCGTATAATCAACAGCCAGATCGCGAATGGCGGAGCGTATTAAAGGTGTTGCGCCATCTACACCCACTAAAAGTTTTAACGGAGATGACTGCGTGGTTTTCTGGCGTGTTACGTTTAACGTCAACTGGAGTCTCCACAAAGTATCGGACCAGGTAGGATTGAGGTGAGCTTCGACGCGTAGCGTATTGAGGAGCGTCCTAACATATCTCTCAACCTGGCCGTTTGCATGATGCATCTCTGGAGTGATGTAGTGTATTGTCGAGCCCAGTTCTTGTATCCAGCATGTGAACCCCCGCGACTCGAACATGCGCCCTCGATCCGTGATTATTAATTTTGGTGCTCCAAACAGAGCAACCGTATTTGCAAGGCATACTTTTAATTCCAACACGTCTTGATGCTGAATAGGATAGAGGAGGCAAAACTTGGTGAAGGCATCTACTGCAATTAATATGAACTTGTAATTCTTTGAAGTGGGTAAAGGGCCTAAAGTGTCAACATGAATTGTCTCAAATGGCTCCGAAGGTTTCTGCCACGAGTTTATATGATGCAAGGGCTGTCTGGGTACCCGTTTCTTTGAAACACATGTTATACAGTGGGATATGTACTTTTGTACGAAGCTGCGCATACCAGGAAACCAAAAATGCTTCCGTATTAGATCCAAAGTTTTTTCGGCGTTTATATGCTGATGTTCATCATGAAAGAGCCGTAGTAGGCTCAACCTATAACCCTTAGGAATGAAGCACAAGAACTTGGCGTCCTCACCCGTCTGGCTATATTTGTAACACAGCAACCCATTACGAACTACATAACGGTTTGTATCCAGCTGTCCTTCTTGTAACTTAACCATTAAGTTACGAGTCTCATCATCGGCGGACTGAGCGATCTGTGCCCAATTTCGCGGACGCGTTATTTGATTAACCACTACCGGATGGTTGCGACTTAAGTAGTCAACATGTGGCATCATAATACCCTGCCTATATTCGATTACAAAATTGAAGTCTTGGAGGTATAGCCACCAACGAGCCACGCGGGGCAACAAGTCTTTTTTCCGCTCCGTTGACTTAAGAGCGTTACAATCGGTTACTAACTTGAATTGCAAACCGATGAGGTAGTGCCGAAAGTGTTGCAAAGCTTTGACGACCGCCAAAGTCTCTAATTCATAAGAATGATATTTTGATTCGGCATTTTGTGTGACCCGACTAAAGTATTCTATGACGTGCCTACTATTATCCTCATGAATTTGCAATAGGATTGCACCGTAACCTGCACTACTGGCGTTGGTATGAACTTCCGTTTTGAACTTAGGGTTAAATATAGCTAAAACCGGCGCGTTCGTGAGAGTATGGATCAAGTCTAATCGTACCTGTTCTTGCTCCGGTCCCCAGTTAAATCTGACATTCTTTTTAGTTAAATAGGAAAGACTAGCCGTTTTAGTCGCATAATTTCTTATGTATTTGCGAAAGTATCCCGCGAGGCCCAGGAGTTGTCTAACTTGTTTAACATTTTGAGGTGGAGAGGACCTCGTAAGAGCTTCTACTTTACGGGGGCTCGGCTTCACCTGACCTTCACTAACTAAACGTCCTAAATACTCAATTTCGGTTTCTAGAAATGAACACTTACTGAGGTTTATAGAGAAACCGGCACTTGTTAAAGTACGTAGGACCTCTTTAAGAAGAGCTATCCCTTCAGGGATAGAAGAGCTCATGATACAGACATCATCAATGTACACCAACACATGCCCCGCATTGATAAAGCTACGGAGAGTGTTATTAATGATACGCTGATACACTACCGGCGAGTTCGTCAAACCAAAGGGCATTTTAAGAAATTCGTAATGGCCCTCTGGCGTAACGAACCCTGTATAACGAGTGCAGTTCACATTAATCGGAATTTGGTAAAAGCCAGTAGCCATATCGAGACTCGTAAAATATTTGTAACTTCCTAACCTATCGATGTGATCATCGATCAAAGGCAGAGGATATCTGTCCCTTACAGTCAATCTATTCAGAGCACGGAAGTCCACACACATACGATCTGACCCATCTTTCTTTTTTACCAAAATGATTGGACTTGCGTACTCAGATTGTGACTCTTTGATAATCTCCTTATCAAGAAGATCGGTAATTATATCCCTAACTTTGAGTTTCTCCTGATGAGAAAGCCTATAAGGGCGATAGACGACCGGTTCATAACTCGTTAACTTAATCGACATCTCACCCGTTTTAACAGTAGTAGTCGCTGTACCGGAGATAAAGTAGTTAGAGTATTCGTTTACTACCCCTAATAAGGAATTGTAATCAATACCCTTAAGCGGGGTGTTAATTTTGACAGTATCGGTAGTGGAAATTTTATTAACGACCCTCTTAAGCGAAGAATGAGAGAGGTATTGCCTATCTTTTGTCCTTACATAAACCACACCATCCCGATTCAAAACGTCTGTACCTATGATTATGGATGTATTCATGCATGAAGAAGGCACAACCATCAGATCTGCTTCGATCGAAATTTCGTCAAGTTCTATGGTGACGGTAACGAAAGAGGTAACTACAATTTCGCGGTTACTAATACCTTTAAGAACACAATAGGTTGACTGTGGTTGACTTGAAAGGTAGCGCAAAACGTCTGAGGATATCAGAGAAACGTTTAGTGCCCCGCTATCTATAAGAACGTCCATCGGTATACCTTCAACAACCGCGGTCATAATATCTCGGGAAGAAGAGTCTAAACGAGCCTCGCATAAGTTTACCTGTCGTTGATTGGGCGCATTTGAACGATTTTTCGCGAAACAGTCTTTCTCAACATGTCCTAGCTTTTTGCAAAACGAACATTGCAAACGATCAGTAGAGTTCGCGGTCCGGATTTGATTCGCACCAACGTTTGGTCGTCTACATGATCGTTCGTAATGGCCACGTAACCCGCATTTAAAACACCTAACATCGCCTCGTCTACAATTGATCGGATTCGAACGTTTTAATGGCTGAGTATTAACACGCGCATCTGGTTTGTTTTTAACCGTTTTTACGTATATCGATAGAAACGAAACTAAAGTATCCACCGTCAAATGTGCATTAGTAGCGGCTTCCTTAACCTGAGCATCCTCTATGCCACGTATAACGATTAGAGTACGCAATTCATCACTCAAACCCTCGACTACCCGCAATCGAAGCAGGGTTCGTCGCGCATATTCAGCGTAGGTAGCGTATTTATCAGATGTTGTACACATAACATCAAAAAGGATGTTTGCGTAATCCAATCGTTTAGGACAAAGAGATACAAATTCTTTTTTAAAATTTAACCACGTACGATCATTGGTTATCCATTCTGAAAGCCACACACGCGCGTCGCCCTTAAGAGAGGAGGCTACTCGTGATAGGCACTCACAATCGGACCAACCGTTCGCAACGCGAGCACGGTCCACCTCATCACACCATGCGTCAATATTATTGACGGTAGGATCAAAATTAGACACAAAATAACTATTTGACCTTATAGGTTGTAGAATTTTTAAAGCCTCAATAAGTTCTGATGATCCGACCTCCCGATTACGAACGATATCACCGTGACTTGATGAGCCATCTACTAAACGCGCTTGTTGTGACACGTTGCTACGGGGTGACATGGCATGGTACGTGGTATTTTGGTTATTCGTGGCTTGGACAGATCTATTTTCATTATTAACACTAACCGTGTTCAAATTATCCGGTAGCAAAACCGAACGATCCACTAATTTACCGTGCGCGTTATCAGACAAATCGCGGGTTAACGTATTAGTATCAGTCGCATTTAACTTACGTAAAATTGTATCGAGCGTAAGTTGCAACTTATCATTACTAACAGAACGAGAATATGAACGCGAGGCGCGATTTCGGCGTTCGTGGGAACGAGAACGGGTTTGACGGTAGCGTCGCGAGCGACGACTGCTCTTATCCGAGCTAACGTTGTGACTACGGTGACGTGACCTGTCCCGGTGGTCATCTGGATTTATCGCGTGCCGCGAAATACTACGAGATCGGTGCGACGATTCACTGTTATCGCGAGGCATTCTAATAACCACCACAAAACAATATTGAAGATTACTATTATACACAAATAAATTTAAAAACTCAGGATTGGAAAGTAGACGGCGTGAATTTAGTTCTTTATCCCACCTCTGATTTTAGGACCAGAAGGTAAAACAAAGAAAAAAACACACAAACATGAACTATTACAATTATTTATTTTTAATTAAAACACAAATTACAATAATCAAACGCTCTAATTTCCAATAACACTGGGTACACACAATAATTTAGAAATTATTAATAATTTAATTTAGTATTTAATAATAAAAAATAAAATATTTAACGCACAATGAATCACCGTACTCACTACTTGCCGCCACGAACGCCGAATCACGAATGAATCAACAACGCTCGTGCGACTCTTTTTATAGGCTATTCAACTCGGTATCTAATAATATATTAATTAATATTAATTATTAATTAACATTAACTAGCAAAAAGCAGAGCTTTGTAAGGGCTCGCAAAGTTATAATCAGAAATCAGAAATACTTTATTCAATAAAACTTTTTACAAGTTATTTTGACACGTCAACATATTTTTATAAAAAAACTACTACGGAAACGCGGCCACTACCTAGTAATATTGTTAGGAAAGTATTTTTATGAGAATTACGTCTTTATTTATAATTATCTAACCTAAAAAAATCCAACGTATTATCACCCAAACATTATATTCGCATCAAAGGCGTCGTCAGGCTTTGGTCTAGGGGGGCGCAGTAAAATAAAACCAAAATAAAGAAAAACATGTTTCTAAGACTATTTTTTTTTTGTACTATACAAGAAAAATTCTTTAAAATTTTCTTAATTTATTAAAAACACGATTTCTATAATTATAAATGTTATCTACACAGAACAAATATAAAGGTTATCTACAAATTTTATACCATATTTTCTGATCTGATCTACCTATAATATGGTACAGTCTACCTATAATATGTAGCAACTCAAGATCCATCTCGCGGCACCACTTCGCCCTTGAAGTCTAATATTGGTAGAAATTAAATTTTTATTTATAACTTTCTTACTTAACTTAACTAACTAGGTAACTTTCTTGTAAAAGAGTTTTCAAGGAAAAATGGGTATTAAAAATAAAAGTTGATCTTATAAAGAAAAACACATATTTTTAGCTTTTTACCCTCGAGCTAAGATTGGAAATTGATCTCAATACAATATTAATCAATTAATACACTTGTACTGCTTCATAGTAATCATATTGCGAAAAATCTGTAAACGGTTGACCTTCAGGCCATTCCTGCAACTTCCCGCTAAAGTATCGTATTTTAGGCCCAAAAGAGTAAAAACTATAAGCATTGATTTTTTCAGTTCTAAGAAATATTGAAATGTCTCAATTGCTAAGTCACAAAAAACAGCAAGAAAACACTTACTTACTTTACTTACTTACTAAATCAGTAACTTCCTTATCTACATACGTAGCAGGAAGTTAAAAAGTACAAGTGTATTAATAGATTAATATTGTAATAAAATGGAGTGAATAAAAATGAATTAAAACTACCAAGCCAACGCTCAAACCTAAAAGTGCGATATTTTTTCAGTAAATTGTACCACAAAAGGGATAGATCGTCGCCTAGTATAGCTTTGTAGCATTTTAATTCGTTAGTTTTGTAATAGATGGCGTTAGTAGTAATAAAATTCTAATACAACATGTATCTTCTATTTTTTTAATATTTATAAAATGGTATTTTATTTTTAGAACATATCTCGACATGAATTTAAACTACCACGTCAAAGCTCAAACTTAAAAGTGCGATATTTTTCCAGTAAAATGTACCACAAAAGTGCATAGAAAGTCGGCTAGTGTATGATTATTAATTTATATTAATTATTATTTAATATTATAAATGCGAAAGTTTGGATGTTTGGATGGATGTTTGTGACTCAATCAGGCAAAAACTACTAAACGGATTTGAACAAAATTTGGCACACTGGTACGTGATGACCGGGAATAGCGAAAAATTATGTGATCCCGCGGGATTCTCCAAAAACTTTTATAATGCAGCGGGCTACACGCTGCAGCTAGTAGCAAATACATAAGGATTAGAGCCTATCTTGACTGAATCTCAAATATGTGACCCCCCTGACCCGAAAGCTGGATCCGCCCTTGATCTCAAATTAATATTTTGTTTGCTTTGGGGTTAACTTAATTTGCATAATTTTTTTGTGTAAAATAAGCCAGTGAAATGTAATTATTTATCCATTTACCTTATACCTTTTGTTTTTACGAAAATAACGCGAACAAAAGATTATTAAATTTAGCACAGTTCAAGTTTAAATGGTGAAGGAGTGTAGAAGCTATAGCTATAGGTATTTTTATAAAACATTCACTAGTAATACATTAAATTAATAAAAATAAACATTACACACACTACGAGTACCATGTGACACACGTGTGTCACATGGTGTTCGGTAATATACACACGTGTATACAATTTTGTTTTTTTCGATATGAATTTAAGCAGTCCAAATGACCGCTACTGCGAAATCGGGCGTATAGTTAAAAGTCTGTTGTGAAACTTATAGTGTTTTATTGTTTAGGCCCCGTTAACATTTTGATTAGTGCGAGTATTTAATGCAAAGCTTATTATTAAGAAAATAACACGTGTAGACAACCGTTGATTAGTGCTAGTGACATCAGCGTAGTAAAGTGATTACTCGTACTAATCAACAGCTGTTTAGACGTATTTTTTGCTTAACACTAAGCACCTGCTTTAAACACACACAGTCGCACTAATCAAAATGTAAACGGGGCTTGACACTAAGGTCAAACTGAGTCTTAGAAATATGATCGAATTTAAACCACACGCTCGCTAGCTAATATTATTAAATATCATTCTTTTCAATTTTTCAATTATGGTGGCAGACGAGATACATTTCTATTCAAGTAACAAAACCCGCACACCTTCCAGACCGAAAATCCGATTCCACGTACATCGATATAAATCGATTATTTGACATCCCATCCCTATTTACGAGCTCTGTGCATTGGCGGGCGTTTTCCCAGGAAGCTTTTTAAATTCAATATTCGATATCTCTATCTTTATAACCACATAGATATACGTATCAGAGACTAACACGGAAAGTCATCTTCATCGTGCGAGTCCCGAATCTATAAATTACTGTTATATCACGACTATGTGTGCATTAGCTTTTTAGAAAGATTTAACAATGGAAGCCGCCATTACAAATAGTACTATGTATGTATGGGTATGTTTAATATTTATTTAAATAATATATGGCACAATAAAAACTCAAACAATTCTAACAGGGTTGCCACCTTCTAAAAAAAATGACTCGCTTTGCGCTGTATTAGGCCGGTCATTATTCTCTAAAAACCGAAGCTTATCAATCAATGTATTAATACGTGAAGCAAAAATATTGTACCCTTTTGAAGGTAATTACACAAACAGTGGGGTATGAAATGTGGAACAGACAAAGTTTGAATTGTCAAGGATACAGAATCTCAATATTTTTAAATCTCATATTGCATATTGCATTAGAAATACATTATTTTAATTATTAAAAATAAACATTAGACGCACTTGATACATTTGACATACATGATCATTTACCCACGTGAATACTATTGGCTAAAGTCTATTGTCAAAACTAAAAAAATTTTTATTATTTAGTCTATGGTTGAATTTCGACTACAAGACGATCACTAGTATTTTTTTTATATCATAAGATAGCAAACATTGTTAACCAACACGTGTTGGTCTCGGGCTCCTTTGAAGAATAGGCCAACTGCCGTTTCCGACCGACTGGTAATACGAGTGATTACCAACATGGTTACTATTTGGTAGAGTTCAACATTGTCTCGCCCAGGTCTGGTACCAACCGCCTTACCTATTCCTGCCACAATAGCGTCAGCGTTTGTCCCTGTCGTGTTCCAGTTTGGAGGGTAAGGTAGCCGGTAAACTAATGCATGTGGCATTAGACCTCGCCACAAGATAGCAACGCACCATTAACATCGTTGGCGTCTATAGGCGTTGGTTGACTCTTTCCATCAGGAAACCCAACTGTTTGTTAGCTATCTTATGATATAAAAAATGGGTGTCCTGAGGGAAGAATATTTATTCTGGAAGCCAAAAACCAACACCTATCTTTATTTCTAATGAACCGCAGAAGTAAACGTAAAAAGCATATCTTCACGTTTATTGCATGTACTGAAAATACATCAACTTTTTGTCACATCTCTCTGGCCTAATAAAAAATCTTTCCGCTATGTCAAAATGGCAGATAAAAAACCTACAAAATTCCTACAAACAAAGACCGGTTCATTCATTACATTAGATGAAGTCGTAAAACAACTTATGTCATAGAAGTAAAGTCGGAGTTAGGCTACTCAGTCACAAAAACTTCTAAATTTTACGTAGACACGCCGTATTGTACACTCTCATACATGCTTGATGAAACATCGTTTCAGTAAAATACTTTATACAAAACACACATATTGAGTTCATCAAATTAAAATTGTAACTGAATAGGTTTCGCTTAAATCAGGACATTTACTAAAATTATTTTTTGTAAATGTTGTTTTTAGACAATTATTAACTATGCTTATGTATATGAAATCAGTCACACTATAGTAGTTTTAAATTTCCAGTACGAATGAGGTTTGAATAAAATTTGCCATATTTGACTTAAAGCCAATATGACACCATGTATTTAAGGTGATCAAAAAAACCAACGGTTACATAAAAGGCTATAAGCCCGTCAACATAATCTTCTCTCATCGTCTGTATCGTACCTCAATAAAGTTATTGTATGATCGTCTTTCATACAATAACTTTATTGTATAAATATAATCATGTAAGAAAACTCAACGATCACCATATCCTTATTTCTGTTAACCAACATATTCTTATTTATATAAATTGTTTTATTCTTGTTATTTGATCATAATGCCATTTCATTATGTTTTCCAATAAGGAGAAAGATGCGTACAGTTTTGTTCGAGATATCTGAAAGGATCTGTAGGATTATTTTTGTTTATATATACTGACTGTAAAACAAGCTTTATTACTATTAAAGTAGTACATTATAAATTGATATAGTAACTTGTAGATCAGAAATAACATAACAGTAAAACCTGACAAGACCATTGCTAATTTTTGTGCTATGCTACCTATTACCTAATTGCTATATTCTCTGGGGACAACCGAATAAGAAATATAGTATAAAGCTATACTAAGATCAGTTACTTAAAGTTTACTATTTGTCGCTTTCTGGTCTAGCAATAAAGGCGTCGTTACAATTGCATGAAGTTCTGGATTGGGCAAATCGTTCTAAAGTATTCAAATTTTTCGTGAAAAACAAAATGCCAAGAATATGTGCCAAAACTGACGATAAGGTGGCCACCTGTCATAACGTGACACATATGAAACTTGATGGTATATTTTTTATATTTAAATAATTTTCATTTTTTACGGTAAGATCATGTCTACGTGTTATAAGTCTTGGTCCGCCCTTTCCCCAAATTTATCACATCCAATCGGTCAATAGCCGAAATTCATCATTCGTATGTTGATTCGTCACAAACATACGTCGTAGTTTTTCTTGTGAATAAATATGAGCTTTCATTCCATTTGGTATAAATGTAAGGGGTCAAACTTATGGATTTTTTTCATGTTACTTCTATAACATCTACAGTAGGGTTTAAATTGAATACTTACCGTCATCGGCAGTTACTAAAACTGCATCATTAAACGAGCCGACTACTAAAACAATCCAGTGTTTATATTTTTTATATCATCAGATAGCCAACAAGCGGATGGGTCTCCTGACTGAAAGAGACTACCATCGCCTATAATCACCAAAGATATTAATGATGCGTTGTTATGAGAGTACTATTAAGCGCTATGAGAGCTACGGGATTGTAATGACAAACGCAAGTTATTTTAACAGCCGAAAACTTTATAATATTACCGGCTACCTTACCCTCCAAACCGGAAAACGACAATGACAAGCACCGATGCTATTACGGCAGGAATACGTAAGGCGGTGGTACCAAAAACCTATTGCAGAATATTGCAGAACTCTACCACCTAATAGTCACGATGGTGACTAGTATAGATAATCGTTCGGCTTTTACGAACTGCCTGGCAGAACGGCAGATGGTTTATTCTTCACAGGGGGCCCGGACCAACACGGAAAACTATTTTTTTAACTTTTTGCACATATTACCCATATAAATTTTAACTGTGCCAAATTCACACTTGTCCGTTGTGATTTTCATAAAAATGGGAAACAAAGCATACGCTTTACGTGATATGATTTATATAGATAATCTAAATAAGGTTTAAAAGATTGGCCGAGTAAAAAAGTATATTTTTTATTATATTGCTCATAGAATAGCAGAGAAGCATATAGCTCCTGTAATGAAAAGAGATACTATGACTTATAAGATGTTAAAGATGTGTTGCTACTACATAGTACAATAGGGATATAAATACACTATAGATTGTTTACCGCTTTACCTCCAAACCTAAAATAACTGTAAATAGACGTCATAATTACGTGCGACGCGTCGACGCGTCCTACAAAATGACGTCATTTGATCTTGGCACTAGTGTCCAGTTTTTTGTGCTCTTATCAATTGTTACACGCCATCATTAAATATGAGAATTTAGGTAAGATGATAAATTAAGGTAAGGATATAATTTCAGTTTTTTTTTTATATTTCACATAGTATAAAAAATATAAAAAAATCTATTATAATTAAATATATAAAAAAGTCTATTATAATTATTTCACATAATCTATCACAGTACACCGGACAGTTTTGTTGCAAAGAGAGAAACATCGCATGAAAGACAGACAGCCTGAAGATATCCATGGTGCGCTGCATGCATTTAAAAAAATATAAGAAATATCTTCACGCCCGTATGCCCGAAAAGTTATGCAGATGTATAACCAGTGCACCCACGATTAGCCGAACATACTTGGTGCCACAATGTGATTGGTGGCAATTCTATCGCCAGCCGGGTACTTATATAATCCCAGGCAACGTTGTTTTTATACGAAAAACGAAAAAACATGCGTACTCAATTTCGTAATTTAGACGGGAGACAATGTGGTACTTTCGTTTTTGAAAGAAGGGTCGAAACAAGAACTTTCGATCCAGGTTTGATAAGAAAATGATAAAACAAAAAGCGGCTTATACTAAGATAACCCATAAAATACTTCAGAATTAAACGTCAAACGAGTTTGGAGGAATCGGACTCAAACAATTGTTTTCTATAGATTCAATTACCGTTCGCTATCATGTCGCTGAGGAAATGACGCGAACTTTCCCAACTGGCTGCTTCCGTAATCGATTTTCGTTAAATAAATAAATGTTATGGACTTTTTAGCTCTCTTTTATTATTTAGCTCTCTGACAGATGAATTTGTTATCATAATATATCGAGAACACTGAAAATAAATATCATCGGTAGGCCAACGTTGTGAGGTAGGCAGAGAAACCGCTTAGATGCATCACCTTTAGAATATATAAAACTAGCTGTTTAACACGACTTCTATAGCTTTGCAGAATGGTCTAAGGAATCTGATGTATCTCCTGAACTCCTCATTCTATTCCTAAGCAAAATGTATTTTAAAAGCTTTTAAAAGCATCAAATAATATCACCCAATGGGATTTTTACACCTAGTTGGCAGGTAGTCATGACTAGAGGTGGCCATTTTTTAAAAACCTTGCTGACCAACTATGTTAGTCTATGATGGTGGGATCCGATGCCGAAATGTTCAACAACGGGTGGGAATAACACCCAAATTAAACCCGATTAGATTCGATACATGAATAATGCCGATCGTAACTGACAACAACCGATGTCAATCACAACACGTAAATTTATTTGAGCTGTTATTTTTACTTTAAAATAAATTACATGTTACTTTAAGTTTAAAATAATATTTTTTGTGTTTGTGAAGAATGCGTTTTGGATTATTCCAAATAAATAGTGATTTTATTTTGCGACCTGACTACGTTTTATGGATTGCTATCTACTTTGTTAAACTGTGTTTTATCCTGGATCTTAAAAAAGCTTTCCTTTTCCTGTATACCATAGCTACCCTTATTGGACTCCGATTTTCTATATTGACTTCAAAAAAAAGTGCTGTGTTCATTTAACCTTCATGTAATAATAAAAATAATTACAAAATAAAGTTTGACTTGTTTTATTTTACAAAATTTAAATTTAAAATAAAAAAGATACAAGAGGGCTGTATGTAAATATATCGTTAGTATAGTTCTGTCTTTACCCACGAGATGGCGCCTTTAAACGAGATCAGCTGAGGTCTCTATAGCCTATTTATAAAGTACTTTGTGGAACTAATGCAACTGTGAATAAACGACGGATGCGTGCAATGAAACCAATTCCAAATGCCAACTAAACTGCGGACTTGAATAGATAATTAATTATCTTTTTAAATGTAAATGCAATTTTTTAGCAAACTAAATAAAACCTTTATATTTTAATATTTTGTATATTTATTTACATTAAATTTTATTCATTCTCATTAATGTTTTACCTTGAAATATGATAGTATCACAACATTTGATGAAAACGCCAAACTATCAACACGTTAGATGTTCCCCAGTCAATACATTAGTTGTACATCTAACATCGTTGACGGAAACAAAGATGTTGACAACGGGTGGCGCTATCAAAACAACAATGTTCATCGATGATGAAAAATAACAAAAACGTCCATCTCTAGTCTTGACTCGAAATTGGACACAAACATCACAACAGATTCTAAACTATTTACAACTGTACTATTTTTATATGCAAAGTGATTTTGTAGTTATTACTAAAAAACATATTTTATAAAGGTTCCCTATTTTTTTTTTGACAACAAACAAGCAGACGACTTTCTTAATGAAAAGAGAAACCATCGCCTAAAGACTCCATAATAATGGTGCGCTGCTATCCATTTGGCAGGTTATAATGCCCTCCAAACCGGAATACTACAGTGACAAGCACTGCCGCTATTGCGGCGGAAATAGGTAAGGCGGTGGTACCTGGACGAGCCGTTGCAGGACTATACCACCTAGTAGTGATGGTAGTGGCAAGTTTTGCTAACTTCGCTTTTTACGAACTGCCTGGAAGAACAGCAGATATGTTCTTCAAATGGAGCTCGGTCCAACGCGATGGCCTTCATCCGAAGACTGAATGGGTGAGGATTCCCATCACCACATTTGATAAACTTGAAAACTAATATACTATCGTTTTTCCTTGTAATAATCGGGACAGACACTTATTCCGGTTTGGTACCTGTCGCAGTAGCTCCAGTACTTATTAGCCATGGCTGCAAACTAAAAATTACATTTTTGCAACACGTGGCAATGCATATTAAATTTGGTTTCTATAGCCCATGCTTATCTTTATCCATCAAGAGAACTTTTTCTTTGCTTCCTCCCTTAGGATGTGGAAATAGAAAAAAAAACTGTATACCAACTTTTCAATGACGAGCCGAACAAATATCTTAAATTATCGCCACGGCGCGGCACGTCGTCTTTTCTTACCTGAAACAAGGATATTTCATTAATACAATTTATTTTTATATTTACTAGCTGATCCGCACAGCTTCGCCCGCGATAAGATTAACATGGCGTCATTCATGGCGTCGGTAGATTTTTGAAAATAGTAGCTTATGTTTAATCCCAAATCTATGAAAGGAGAGTGATGAGATCGGCAAGAATATAGCGTCACCCGAAATTATTAAATTAATTTAATTTACAATAAGTCGATATTAGAATTCAACGGACACTTTTTAATAGTAGGTTAATTTTAAAAGGATTTTAGTTGGAAAGTCACGAAACTAATCAAACTTGTATGCTATTTCTTATTACTAAATCAAGCAAAGATTTTTCTTTTCTGCCTTAAAATTAACACTTTCTTTTATTTCTGACCAAACCAACTAATTATGAACATGTTGGATAGGCAAGACGCAAAATTCTAAACAAGCTATTGTATAAAATGCAACAAAAACTAAAATATTAATTATTATTATAGTCGAAACCTACAACATAGAAGGCTGTATAAACAAGTACTCTTAGCGACCGACACCGAAAGAAATAATATAAAAAAACAAGTGTCATCTATTATCACTGTGAACGAGTGATAAATATTTTAATGTAAACAAAAGTTATATCGTTTTTTTAACTTTTTAGTGGTTATAATTAAATAATCTTCATGATGATGATACAGCAATAAATTACATTTAATATGTTGACGATATATTGCGATGTGGATGGCTTAAAATAGAACGTAACAATTGTAAATTCAAGTAATATTAATCTTTAAAAAAGTTTCGTGAATTTTAATATTATAAAAAGTGTCCGTGATACAATTTACATTTCAGAAGAAATTAATAATGTATTACAATACGGTAAGCAGCTATCATCTTTACTATAAAATACTTTCAAGGTTACTATAAAATATCTGAATACCATGATGACAGGAAAGCATGGGATTAACTGCTTCTCATATCGGCAATCCTTATTATTAATGTAACAATTAGATGCTAATTAAATATTATGTAACATTTTATTTAAAATATAGGCCAAACAATAGGGATAAAGGAGAATGATGAGTTTCTATACAATAGAAACTCATCATTCTCCTTTATCCCTATTTTAAGATAACTACCTCTATATAAGATTTAATTTAAATCGGTATAGCGGTTTACCCATGAATTCGTAACAGACGGACAGACAACTCGACTTTCCCACTTATTACGTATGGAAACCATTTTTTGATTACCTATTAAAAATATCCTGGGTCACATAGAAGAGCCCCGTTTTCGGTGGTATCTTCATGCCCGTATCCCCGAAGGGGTAGGCAGAGCTGCAAAAAGTGCACCCACGATTAGCCAAAGGTATTAGTCCCACAATGTGATAGGTGGCAAGTCTACCAACCGGGTACTTATCCAATACCGGGCAACGGTTTTTTGTATCAGAAAACTGAAATAACACATTTTTGAATTGACCGACCGAACCGAACCTGTTTAGGTTCGATTCCGGGAATCGAACCCGGGACCGCATTTGAAAGAGAGCTTTCAAAGATCATGTCGGTTAGAAAAAGAATGAGATGTTCAGAAGGTAGATCGGGATCTCGTACTAGAACTAACATATTCGATTTCGCGGAAAATTGCAAAATTAATTACATTTAATCATCTTTGGTCCTGAGTCCTGAGATAGGTGATCTATCGTCCATAAACCCGAATGGGCGGCTATTAAACAAAGTCAGGATTACTCCAGGACTCGGCCACATGTGTATTAGGTAAGTGGCCGCCATAACAACTAAATAGGACATAATAAACACACATTTTATTGCCCGATTACGACGAATCGTAAAAAATTCAATTTTCTCGCAGACATCTGCACGGTTTCCGAATTGTTATTTGCTGTCAATGTAGCTATAAAGCTCCCTGTAGACTCAAGACGAATATACAACTTTATTCGTCACCATAATATCTGCCACGCCAGGAATGGCCTAATTTTTTATAGATTCAGACGTTAATTTGCGGAAATCAGGACTTGTTTACTGGTGAATATTCAAACCTACATCAGCATAAGTGTTATGACCGAGCACATTATGGACGTTTTTTTAAAGTGCGACTCTACACAACCTCAAAAATAACGGTTTCCTTATGGAGTAAAATTTTAAGGGTTTTGAATCAATAAACCGCTTTTAGAAGTTTTTCGTGAATCTTTATTTGATATTCGCTTCTATTTTTTTAACTTCCCGCTACGTATAAAGATATGGAAGTTACTGATTTCGCCCCAATTTTCGAAAAGCGAGCTTTCACTAGGTATCCAAGTTTTGAGGTCTTATTAACCTTTTCCGACTATTTTCACGATGACATAAGTATGTGTGATGTGTGTATGTAAACATTTCATAACTTTTGAACAGCTGGACCGATCGAAACGCGGCTGATGGCATTCGATTGGATTTCACTCAAATTATACTTTCGGAAAATTTGATCCAGTTCGGCCCTGGCGAAAGTTTAATCCAATTCGGCACTGGAGATTTTGAGAAGTTTTGAAAAAACCCCAAAAAAAATTCTGGCGAAACAGTATTTTTTAACATATCTCCCAGATGAATGTACCGATTGAGTACAAAAACTTGTCAGCTCTATTACTCAAAAAACTACGTCCAGTGTAGGTATAAATTGCATCAAAATCGGTTTATCCGTTTGGGAGTAATCGTTGACAACAAATTTTGAAAAAGTGTTTTTTCTACATAACTTCGAAATTTTTCAACCAATCATTTTCTAGCACTCTACGATATGTTAGTACTAAAAAAAGTCGAATTCCGTTTCAAAAATCAAAATCGAATTTAATTTTTAATAGTTGTAACTAGCTTTTCAAATACTAAAATTACGTTGTTTTTAGCACTTACTTAATATTTTTGAAGTAACTTTCAGCGTAATACACCGATTGACTAAAAATTCTTATCAGCTTTTCTTCTTTAAAAACTGCGTCTAATAGCGTTATTTGGATCAAAATCGGTCAATTTCTTTGGGATTTATTACGGCGAAAATTATTGAAAAAAACGATTTTGACACTGTTTCGAAATTTTTCAACATATCGATTATTTAGATAAAGCAATATTTTAGATCTAGAAATTGAGTTAAGCTATTCAAAAGATCAAAATTGATCATCGTTTCTAAAATAACGCGCTTTTCATGAATCAACATATTGTCATTTTTAACAAAACAGATGGTTGAACTGAAAAAATCTATGCCTATAATTTTTACTCTTTTGAGCTTAAAATACTTTAATTTAGCGGGAAGTTTCAGGGATGGCCTGGCCTGTAGGGTCAACCGTTTATACATTTTTTTTTATCATAAGATAACAAGCAAGCAGATGGATCTCCTAATAGAAAGAGTCAACCATCGCCTATAGAAACCAGAGATGTAAATGGTGCATTGATATCTTGTGGCGAGGTCAAATGTTACATACATAAGTTTACCGGCTACCTTACCCTCCAAAACAGAACATGACAGTGACAAGCACTGATGCTATTGTGACAGGAATAGGTAAGGTGGTGGTACCAGACCCGGGCGAGTCAATGCAGAACTCCACCAGCTAGCAGCCACGATGGTGATGACTTGCATATCCAATCGGTCGTCTCTTACGAGCTGCCTGGCAGAACGGCACTTGGCCTAGTCTTCAACGGAGCCCGAACCAATACCGGGGAAGTTATCCTTACTGTACGTGACGTACCATTCGGGTTTTTTCTTAAAACCGTCTATCTATGTTTATTAAGTGCTCTCATCTCAGATATACTTTGAACGAAACCTTTCATAAAAACCGCTAAAAACATCTATTAACCGGTTTACAATCTTTTAAACCGGTTCCATGCCCTGGGGGATACATTACATCAAAGAAGAAATAAATTTAAGTTGCAACCTACCACAGGCTCTCATGTTAAATCACTTATATGCCACAGAAAAGAAAAAACTGTGTAAAAATTGTAATAAACTCATCCAAGCCCGAAAAATAATAAAAACACTCCGCAAATACTCTCAGTATCCACGTCTATTACACTTTCCAAGTACCGAAAAGCTACTAATACGTGGTGGAACCGGCATTCGTTTCTCCTGAGGATGCTTCGGTTGTATCACTAGCAAAAAACAAAAGCACACAGTATAATACTGTGTGCCTTTGTTTTTTACTACTGATGTGTTGAACGTGGGTCGATAATTGTGCCTCTGGGGTTTTCTTTACTTTTTACTCCTAACGTAAGCTTATTTTATTTCTTAAATTGCTTTTTAGTAGCGTTTGTAGAGATTCTATGTGAATCCGCGGAATATTAAAAATTAAATAAATTTCTTCTTTAAACGACAATATCTGGTTTATTGGTCTTCCGAACAATAAGCCATTTGCCTTTCTATGAAGCAGCTAATAAAAGGCTGGCGAAAAATATATGCATATAATAAAATCGTAGGAAAGTCAAAACTGTACATTGAATATTTTTTTAAAAGAATTCTTGGGGCGTGATCTACAATCCATATCGAAGCCAAAAATATAGTTTTTAGAATTTTTGTCTGTTTGTCTGTATGTATGTCCGGGGTAAACTCAAAAAGTACTGCATGGATTTACTTCAAATTTTGCATGAATATTACTGACAGGTCAGGTCAACATATAGGCTACATATTATCACGCTATCACCTACAGGGGAGGAGCAGTGCTGAGTAAACTGAGTCCGCGTGGACGAAGTCGCAGGCAACAGCTAGTTAAATATAAATATATATAATATATATTCACGGGACAAATTACACCGCTGATCTAACCCCATAGTAAGCAAATTATTTGCTTGTGTTATGTGTGTTAATTAACGATACATACATATACATAGAAATACATATATAAATATTGGAATATATTTAATTAATTTTACTTGTCATTGCTACTGCAAATAATACGTGAAGGTTCCACAATGTTTCGCTCAGGCTCTCAAGCTACATTGACGACGCATTTTTACCTCAAAAGACTATACTACCATAATAAGTAAACATAAAATCTGAGTTGAATATGCTAACCACTAAATCCATACTTCCATACTACTTACTACTTACTAATATTATAAATGCGAAAGTAACTCTGTCTGTCTGTCTCTTCATCACGCCTATACCACTGAACCGATTTGGACGGGTACAAAGGTAGTTTCACACCAGAGACATAGGCAAAGAATCAGTATTCTGTGACATAGGATAGTTTTTATCCTGGAAATTCTATGGGAGCGGGAGCTATGCGCCGTGTATTTTCCCCGGGTTGGTCTGGTACCACAGACTTACCTATTCTTGCCGCAATAGCGTCAGTGCTTGTCGCTGTCATGTTCCGGTTTGGAAGGTAAAGTAGCCGGTAAACTTATGCATGTGCCATTAGACCTCGCTACAAGATAGCAACGCACCATTAACATCTTTCGTGTCGATAGGCGATGGTTGACTCTATCAGGAAACCAATCAACTTATTTGCTATCTTATGATATTAAAAAATGCGGATAAAACTTTGGAACAGCCTATCTTTTAAACTACGGTAATAAGGAGAAACTTGGCTACTTTTATTTTAGAAAATTTTCCTTGCGGACCATTATCAATATTGCGGACGAAGTCGTAGGCACGTCTACATATACCATAAATAATAATAATAAATAAATAAATATTTACGGGACAAATTACACTGACTGATCTAACCCCAAAGTAAGCAAATTATTTTGCTTGTGTTATGGGTGTTAGTCAACGATACCAATACATAGAAATACATATATAAATACAAGAATATATTTAATAAACACCCAAACCCAGAAATACAAACTCATCTCAAAACTCATCACACAAATGCTTGTCCCCGTCAGGGATTGAACCCGAGCCTCGTTGATCGCGTAGTCAGGGCCGCTAACCACTCGACCAACGGGGCGGTCGAACCATAAACTAATACAAACTAAATTTTATTTTAATGAACATTGACTAAGCAATGTCAATGTCAAAATAACTTGTAAAAAGTTTTATTGAATAAAGTATTTCTGATTTCTGATTTCTGAATCCATAGCGCAATGTATAGGGGGTCTTTACAACTACTCTTTCACTATTACAACAGTCATTGTCACAATACTGCGAATTTATAGTGCATTTCATTTATTTTGATGGCTCCTAATATATTTACTGTAACATCCTAATCAGATTTCTCGCGGCGCGGTTGATAATTTGCAGCAACGAAATGCTGGTGTCATAAACGTGTAAGCACAAAGAACTTTAAAGTGAAAACTTATTTTGTTCTCGTACTTATAAATAAAATTTTAGTTTCTTAGGTTCGTTACCGCATATGGAAAAACGGTACGTTTATAGGCTTAAGTCTGTCAAGAACTTTGTTTTCAGGAACGCGTAGAAATATCAAATTGAAATTTATATCTAACTAGCTGACCAGGCAAACGTTATTTTGCCATACATATTAAGAATCCATAGCGGACAAACAACGTGACACGTAATTTATATAAGTATACGGGATTGTTCTTCCACGCAGCCACAAGGACATTGAGCTTTATACGATGGTTAAGTATTCTTAAATTTTCTAATATTTCGCGTAGTTTTCTTAATATTATCTTTTATAAGAACCTTCTTCTCACAATTACAAACACAACAAAAAAAAAAAAGAATTGGCGAAATCGATCCAACCATTCACTCGTGATGTCTTGACTACGGAAAATAGGGATTGATTTTTATAATTATGTAGACTAGCAATAGCGTGCTACATTATAAAAGTTTTTGGTGAGTTCCGCGGGATCACCTAATTTGTCTGGCATAATAAATAGCCTATGTGCTATACCATGTCATCATCTACCTGTGTGCCACACTTTATCCAAATCCGTTCAGTACTTTGTGCGTGATTGAGTAACAAATATCCATTCATCCATCCATTCATCCAGACATACATACATTCATCCAAACATCCAAACTTTCCCATTTATAATATTAATATATACAGGTTGTCCCGTAAATCGACGTCAAGCCGAAAACCCGTGATAGGCTGGCTAAGTTATAATAGTTATCAGAAAATAAAAAAAAATCCTACTCGGATTTTTAAGTTTATGTTAAAACCGAGAAAACTATTAAATTCGAATCATTGGTTTGGGCAAAAAGCCTCATTTCCTTTCAAGTCGGAGTCGTTTGATTTAAATGTTAGGCACCAGTTTACTGAAGCATTATTCAGGATTACATACAAAAAAAATTAACAAAAAAGTAAAAATTTGTAGTGCCAGGAACTAAAAAACCATCACAAGATGTCGATTTTTCGAATTTTTTTAAAAGCTTTGTATTTTTTGAGACACATTACTTGGTTTTTTTTTCTGATAACTATTATAACTTGGCCTATCACGAGTTTACGGCTTGACGTCGATTTACGGGACACCCTATATACTCGTAGATACTCCCAGCAGTGAAAATATCAAACTTGAAAGTTAGACTCGATATTGTTTTTTTAGTTAAATATTCACTGGACAAATTACACTGACTGATCTAACCCCAAATTAAGCAAATTATTTGCTTGTGTTATGGGTGTTAGTCCACGATACTAATACATAGAAATACATATATACATACTTTCACATACATAATAAACACCCAAACCCGGAAATACAAACATTTATGCTCATCACACAAATGCTTGTTCCCGTCGGGGATCGAACCCGAGCCCCTTGCTTGCGTAGTCAGGATCGCTAACCATTCGACCAACGGGGCGGTCAAACCATAAGTCAACGCATTCAAAATATATGGTCATTTATGTCACATATTTAGTGATTTTGTACGATTTTACAAGGAAATAAGGTTTACCTAGAATCATGATATGTCTGTGTAGCTAAGGCTATCACAAGTTTTACGGAATCCTCGTCATTTTTCCCCGTGTTGGCCCGGGCTCTTTTGAAGAATAGGCCAACTGTCGTTCTACCAGGCAGTTCGTAAAAGGCAACCATTTGGCTATGCAAGTCACTACCATCGTGGCTAGTAGCCACGATGATAGTGACGGGTGATAGAGTTGTACTGGTAATAGGTGGTATTGATAGTGGTAAAGTGGTGGTATTGATAGTGGTAAATTGTCTCGCCCGAGTCTGGTACCACCGCCTTACCTATTCCTGCCACAATAGCGTCAGTATTGTCACTGTCGTGTCCCGGTTTAAAGGGTAAGGTAGCCAGTAAACTTATGCATGTGGCTGAAACTAGGTTAAAATACACTTGTACTTTCGACCGATTTTACTTTTAAAGTGAAACTGGTCGATTAATTTAAAATAATTTTGTACATACTTATAGTGAAATAAAAATTCAAGTGCATTTTAACCTACTTTCAACTAATTATTATGGAATTTCACCAAATGTCGACGATTGAAAGTGTAACATCTATTATGCATGTGGCATTAGACCTCGTCACAAGATAGCAACGCACCATAAACATCTTTGATATCTATAGGCGATGGTTGACTCTTTCCATCAGGAGACCCATCTGCTTGTTTGCTATCTTATGATATAAAAAAATAAGAATTAATCTTACCCCAAAGTAAGCTAATTATTTGCTTGTGATATATGGGTATCGTCAGTCAACAATACTAATACATAGAAATCTAAATACATATATAAATATTCAAATATATTTAATAAACACCCAAACCCAGTAATACAAACATCTATCTATGCTCATCATATAAATGTTTGTTGTCGGGAATCTAATCTGAGCCCTATCGATTTCAGGTTTGTTAACCACACGACCAACAGGGCGGTACTATTATTATGGATTGAAATTCATATTTGAATGTTTAAAGTCCGGACAAAGGTAAACTAGGCATTGTAGGCATCGCCATATGGTGGACGTCCCATGTTCCCAGACAAAGCGGTTCGACTCAACATTCTTCATTCGAACCGCAAGGGACTGGAACATGATGCCTGAGTCTATGTTCCCCGACAAGTACAGTCGGGGGATCTTCAAGAGAAGAGTGAACAGGTACGTCCTAGGGAAGCACGTTCCATCTTAGGTTACATCTTAGTTTACCATCAGGCGAGATCGTGGTCAAGCGCTTCCCTATCGATGCTAAAAAAAACTAATGGTAGGCCATTGATATAAAAAGGGAAGATATGTTACGCTCTAACATCGCAATTGCTAAACCTAAGCTATGTCAGTAGAACGCAAAGTAATGCGACGAACGTAGCAGACTACGTTTCTCTCGCTTACTTTTTTATTGTACTATCTCACTCTCACAAACATGGCGAACTAAACAATACTTTAATCTTATTTTCAAACAAATTGTTTTAGCCGTACTTACGAATGGAAAGTAATCCCGTGTGTCTTATTTTTTCCTTGAGTGATTATAACACTAGCTGAATATACAAGAAGGTATTTTGATGTGTGTTTAATGGTAAAAACAGTCGGAAAATATAAGTGTACGATATGAGGTCCCGCGCGTGATTATCACCAACTGTCACTGTGTCCACGGACCTAGTTTTGTAGGATGAGGCGCTGTGACTAGGTAACGTATCTTCCCTTTTTATATCAATGTGGTAGGCCTATTAAGGTCAAAACATTTTGTGATAACAAACTCTATTTAAGGAGACATTTGAATTCAGCCGTGTACCTTTAGCGTCGTGTCGTCTCCAGTGAAACGGGTACGTGTGAATCACCTTTGTGATTCCCCGGGGCACTCACAATGAGAGATCGGCGCGTTCCCTGATACGATACTATTGACGAACCCTTGTCAGCCCGATTCGGATCACCTCATTACGATGGAGACTTCTTTCTGAATTTGCTTGCTAACCCAATATTTTTAGTAACGAATCGGGGAAGAATGCCTAAAGGATGTTAATTTAGATACCGCCCTTCAAGTTTAGATATATTTCAATACATAAAGTTTTTTATTTTATTTCAAAGAATAGCCGTAAACGAGATTGTTCCTATGAAAAAAAAATAACTTTTACCTATGACAAAAAAGATGTTAACGGTCCGTTTTTATCTGTATGTCGGGATCGGAATACCACATGCATACGTTACCGGCTACCTTACCCTTTAAACTCGGACACGACAGCGACAATCGCCGACGCCTTTGCGTCGGAATAGTTACAGCAGTGATACCAAACCCCAATTGCCATCTCTTCACACGGAAAGCAACCACCATTAACATCTTTGGTGTCTATAGGCCATGGTTATCTCTTTCCATCTGTTTGTTTCCTATACTATGATGTAAAAAAAGATACACGAAATAAATGTATATAGTCGATTATTCATTTGAAAACACCAGGTGAACGACCGAGCTTCGCTCGGATGATTTTTTTTTCATGTGAAAACAGATTATCACGGAGATATCAGATCATTATACATACATAAATACAAAATTTCGTCAAAATCATTACAGCCGTTTCGGAGAAACCGATTACATACAAATATACAAGAATTGCTCGTTTAAAGTATAAAATTAGACTTTGCCCATCAAAAACAACCAAATATAAAATAACTTTTTATTTTTCGACAATCTGACCCCTAATAATAAAAAAAAATGAAGGCCTAAATCCTGCGGATATTTTTTCATGTGAAAACAGATTATCAGGAGACACGAAGATGACACATACATAAATAAATACAAAATTTCGTCAAAATCGTTACAACCGTTTCGGAGAAACTGATTCCATAGAAATATACAAGAATTGCTCATGTAAAGAATAAGATTAGACTTTGCCCATCAAAAACATCCAAAGATAAAATAACTTTTTACTTTTCGACAATCTGACCCCTAATAATAAAAACAATGAAGGCCTAAACCACGGAATGACGTCAAAAAGTACGCAATAAAAAGCACCACCCGCCATAACTCACTTGACACAGTATCAAAACCGGCAAACTTAAGCTCGCCTTGAACAATAAACGTGGCACGGTCGCCGTACCGTAATTTATGCTACCTTCATAATTCCTATACAGGGCGGAATTTATTGCCAGCAAATTAATTTGGCGAGCGAGCCACCTTAATCCGGCCACATCTGCGCTACCCCTGAAACACACTCCATTATGTCGATATATTAAAAATATTATAACTGCTCGATATACGGACACTTTGTCTTTTATAACTATCCTGAAATATTAAGACTGATGTGCTGCATTATTCTAAACCGTAACTGATCGTCTTGCATTAAATTTACAGCTCGGTATAGCATTACTTTTAACTGACTTCCCAAAAGGAGGTTATCAACTCGGTTGTATGTTTTTTATGTTTGTAACCTCAGACCTTTGCAGCGGTTCAAGCAATCTACAAACGCTACATGCAGAAATACTAAAAAAAAATCAAATCCGAAATCGCGACACTACAGTTATTTATCTTGGATATACTAATATACAAGTTTCATCGCTTCTCAGATGTATTTCAATTCCCAGGCGTACATGTTGCTTGGCTGGGGAGATCTTCCTTTTCCACATCCTTGAGATTAATACTAAATAAATAATAATAAATAATCACGAGACAAATTACACTTGCTGATCTAACCCCAAAGTAAGCAAATTATTAGCTTGTGTAATGAGTGTTGATAGTCAACAATACTAATACATAGAAATACATATATAAATACAAGAATATATTCAATAAACACCTAAACCCAGAAATACAAACATTTATGCTCATCACACAAATGCTTGCCCCCGTCAGGGTCGAATCCGAGCCCCGTCGATTGCGTAGTCAGGGTCGCTAGCCACTCGACAAACGGGGCGGTCAAATGGAGACACCACTTACAATATTTGGTACTCTGGTTCCACCGGTATGATTTTCAGTGGCATCTACCGGCGGCGCTACAAGTAGAATTTCAAAATTATTTCTTTGCTTGAGAGGGTATAGTCCCCGTGTGGTTCCACTTCAATTTGGTGAAGATCTGATGTAGGGAGACACAGGAAATGGGAAGTCGGCTGCTGCATTTTTACTGCGTTAAAAACTTGGTGAAACTCCATTTTCATTGAATGTCTATACGTATAATAAAATCGTAGAAAAGTCAAAATTGTACATTGAATTTTTTTTTAAAAGAATACTTGAGGCGTGACCTACAATCGATATTGAAGCCAAAAATATTGTCTTTAGAATTTTTGTCTATTTGTTTGTATGTATGTCCGGGATAAAATTTAAAAAAATTCTACACGGATTTACCTTAAATTTTGCAAGAATATTACTAACAGATCGGGTCAACATATAGGCTACATATTATCACGCTATCACCTACTGGGGAGGAGCTGTGCAGAGTAAACGAAATCCGCGCGGATGAAGTCGCGGGCAACAGCTAGTTAAGTTAGTTAAGTTACGTATAAAACAAAACAATACCTAACCGTCACGACGGTTAAATATGGTTTTGGTTTTTAGTTGTATGTTGTAGTAGTGGCTGATGATGCTTATTTAGAAGCGAAACCAGTTGGATAATATATGTAGTGATTTATTGTGAAACAGTACAAGTGTTTTAATATAAAATATTGAATGACATTTATCATAAGATCATTACTAGGTGGTAGAGTTCTGCATTGTCTCGCCCGGGTCTGGTACCACCGCCTTACCTATTCCTGCCGCAATAGCATCAGTGCTTGTCGCTGTCGTGTTCCGGTTTGGAGGGTAAGGTAGCCGGTAAACTTATGCATGTGGCATTAGACCTCGCCACAAGATAGCAACGCACCATTAACATCTTTGGTGTCTATAGGCGATGGTTGACTCTTTCCATCAGGAGACCCATCTGCTTGTTTGCTATCTTATGACATAAAAAAAAAAGTTTGAGGGATGGCCCGTAGGGTCAACCGCTTACACATTTTTTTGATCATTACCTTTGACCACCCCTATTATAGCCCCTATTATAGCAAACTGTTTACCTGGAACTGGCCCAGTTAACTCGTTTATGTGATACCTTTCCAGAGACATAAGATGTTAAGTCTCGGTGACAATAATTACACTGCCTGTCTTGCCCTTTCTCCGAAATACAACAAAGCTGTTTCACGGGAGAAATAGGCAAGATGGTGGTAGTTAGTTAGTTAGTACAATTGAGTAGTATTAAATTGACTAGTGAATATAACGACCATTTTAAAAGCAATTCCATAAATGCCAAATGTTTTTTACAATCGACCGTATGTTTATCTATACTTAATATTATAAAATTGTAGTTTGTTTGTTTGGTTGGTTGTACGCGGTAATCTCAAAAACTACAGAACCGATTTGAATAATTCTTTTTGAGTTGGATAGCCTGTTTATCGAGGAAGGTTATAGGCTATATAACGTCTTCCTACGACCAGTTGGAGAGGAGTAAACAAAGTCCGCGCGGAAGAAGTCGCGGGCAACAGCTAGTACATGATAATTTATTTTTGGATTTTCTTTTTTTTATTGTAGTACAAATTGATAATTTTACAGAAATGCCTTTGTCAGGGATCGAATCCGAGCCTCGTCTGTTTCTTTAATTTTACCGGTGGGAGGAATACGCCGTGCCGCGCTCCTGGCTGCATGGGTACCACCATCTTGCTTATTTCTCCCGTGAAACAGCTTTGCTGTGTTTCGGAGAGAAGGGAAAGACAGGCAGTGAATTACTGGCACCGAGACTTAACACCAAATATCTTAGGATAGGCAACACATAAGGGTTACCTGGGTCAGTTCCAAGTAAACTGATTTATATTCATTGGCGACGTCGACCACTTACCATCATGTGACACGTCTGCCAGTTTGCCTATCTGAGTAACATAAAAAAAATTATAAAATTTATAATCCGCCAGCGATCAGCAATGAATCTTGAATCTACTTACGCCGTGTTGCGGGGAGGGCGTAAACGGCTGCAACACAGTTTTGCAACTAAAGCAGTTGTTTACGAACTACATGTTATTCTTGTTATATTGTTAAATGTTCAATAAAAATCTTTGAAATCCTAAAAATCTTAAAAAATCTAAAAAAAACAATCAAATACGTCGCCACTTGCTTGCTGGTCATTATATGCACTTTTTACAATGTCGCAGCACCTAAAATAATCAAGCGGCACCGACCGCCACTAATATACAAGGCTATTACGTGTCTTGCAACAACTAAACAATTACGATAATTGCGTATTGCGAGATACGTGATAACCCCACGGTTACCGTATGCCGGCATAAAAACTGAGCCGATTAACTGACGTTCAAATAAAAAACACTATTTCATAATACAAACACGATTCACTAGCAGCAAATATTGTAATGCAAGACTAGTGTTGGCAAATGCTGACACTGGTACGTGATCCACGACACGTAGCGCGGAGTTCAGCCCAGGCTGACGAATACCCGATAACACCGTGAACTGCGAGCTATGAATCATACTGATTATAATAACGGAACCAGCCCGTGGTTCTGGACACGTAGAAAGGTGAAACGAATTTTGAACAAATTTAAACGTTGCATTGAAACGAATGGATATCAAAGTACGTGTAAGCTTCCATTAAACTTCAAGTTTAAATGTCGATACGCTTATTTCCTCGAAAACGTAGATAGATGTTTGACTAGTGTACATTAACCAACGGTATTTAAACATTTATTTATTGAATTTTATTACAATCCATAAAATCGACGATTTTACTTGCAAATTTATTGTAACTAGCGATTGTAATGTGTCGTGTACACATGGATAACAACGCACTATTAACATCTTTGGTGTTAATAGGAGATGGTTTTCTCTTTCCATCAAGAAATCTATCTGTTTGTTCATTTTTTATAAAAAGAACACTTTAGTCAGGGCTTGTTAACCGGTTAAGTTTCAAACCTAAATTAGAACAATTACATAAAAAGCGTTTTGTAAAGGTTTGGCTCAACCTTGGCGTCAAAAATACCGCTTTCCGGAGCAAAATTATAACGATTTTGAATCAATCAACCGGTTTATAGAGGTTTTTTGAAATATTTCTTTCAAGTTTTGTAGCACTAGTCGTGACGTACTATTTGCGGTTTTGTATCAAACCGGTTTATTTAGGTTTATAAAGCGTTCTCATCTGAGATGATTTTCATAAAGATTTTACTTGGAGCAAGTGAAACCTTTTATGAAAAGAGCTAAAAACTTCTAATACCTGTATTCTAGGGAAGCGCGTTCCATCTTAGGCCGCATCTAGCTTACCATCAGGCGAGATCGTGTTCAAGCGCTTTCCTATCGATAAAACAAAAATCTTTAAACCGGTTTACTAATTTTACTATTAATAATAATTGCACATCACTAAGTGCCAAAGAAGGCGTGGCCTCTGTTACCTCCGACTGTGCGCTAAATTATTTAGTATACAAAATTTATTTGGCTGGAATCAGATTCCAAACATTGTTGGTCTCTTTCCAAAGATCGTGGTCAGTTATATCCCACACGCCCAAATTATAATAACGAAATTCCAACATCATAATACATCTTACTATAGAAATCAGTAGTTTCTGTCTGTGCATTCAACTTATTTTTAACTAGCTGTGCCCGCGACTTCGACCGCGTGGAAAAATTTCTAAAATTTTCAACCCGCATAGTTCCTGTTCTCGTGGGATATACGGGATAGAAACTGTCCTACGCTTATATCTTTATACCAAATTTCATCCAAATCGGTTCAGTGGTTTAGGCGTGAAAAAGAGACAGACAGACAGACAGTTTCTTTCGCATTTATAATATTAGTATGGATTTCGTGAATTATTGAAGTGACGCTAGAAAAAATTACATCTACATTATGCTCAGCACCTTTTACCACATCTATCACGGAGTGTTCCGCTGTTCGGATTGATCCCTGCCGCTGTATTTAATCATCGGACATCGCGGCAAAATTCAAAGTTCTCATCACCTCGATGTCTGGAAATCCACAACCGTGCGATTCTCTAGGCACTTTTACCATGTACAACTCTTCTGTGGAATCAATTACCGGCGGGGGGGTTTCCGAAAGAATACGATTTACAGACCTTCAAGAAGAGAGCGTACTTATTCTTAAAAGGCCGGCAACGCAGCTGCAAGAACTATGGTGCTGTGGCTGTCCATGGGCGGTGGTAATCACTTACCATCAGGTGAGCCTTCTACTCGTTTGCCCCTTTTTCTATAAAAAAAACATTACTATTATAAAGAGACGTGCCAGTTTATTTGTGTGTAATGGATAAACTCAAAAACTACAAGACCGATTTTAAAAGATCTTTCATGAGTAAATTAGGGCGGTTTGCACCAAAATGCTTAAATAATTTTAAGTCACTTAATACGTTTAAAGTGACACCATTTAAGGCGATTTGACATTTGCTAAACACGTTTAAGGGACTACATGCATTTAAGCATTTTGGTGCAAGCCGCCCTTAATATATGAAACAAAAGCTTTGTACCTCTTTACTCGTAAGACAATAAAGCGAACGAAGTAGTGTAACGTTTGGCAAAGTTGAAGTTTACATGTTGAAGAAATGTAAGAAGCTAATGTTTTTTAGGGTTCCGTACCTAAAAGGTAAAACGGGATCCTATTACTAAGCCTCCGCTGTCTGTCTGTCCGTCCGTCTGTCACCAGGCTGTATCTCATAAACCATAATAGAAAGCTGAAATTTTCACGAATTATGTATTTCTGTTGCCGCTATAACAATAAATACTAAAAATAAAAAAATTAAAACATACAATACGTTTATTTTTTTGTATTTTTTTGCAAGAGTCCGACTCGCATTTGCCCGATTTTTTATAATATGCATTAGAAATACATTAAATTAAAAATAATTATTACACACACTGCCACTCATTTGACACACACCATGATATACACATAATATGTAGACTAATAATATTTGTTTGTGGCTCATATCTGTTTAAACTTAAGGCGAGGTATTTTGACGCGCGTCAGTTCTATAGGAAATGGGCGGCGCGGCAGGTCTGAAACCGCTGGGAAACGTGTTAATTTTCGGATAAATAAATATAGGACTTCAGCTGAAAACCAAAATTTAGCACATTCTTTTTTGTATTTAAAACTAAATATCACCATATAAAAATCATGTGGAAGATTAGAAATATTATTAACAAAGTACTTGTTTTAGAGTATTTTTAGCCTGTTTTCGGGATTTTATATGATCGAGTAAAGTACATTCTATCATGTAATAAGTTAGCGCATTCCTTAGATAATATCTTCAGGTTTATCGCGTAATTTTTGTAAAATTGTTATTTAACAGTCAATACAAAAAAACGTGATTTAGCAAACCAGTTTTTTCCTCTTTGTCCCGATGCCTCACCTTAAACAAAAGAAACTTAATTTTTAGTCTATGGTCGAATTTAGACCAGAGGGCGATTGCTAGTTAATATAAAGCTACATCATTGCTGAGTAAAATAGGCACCTTTTTTACCCCATTGCATTTTTTTTAAGGAAGTAATGTGTGTTCGTTACGCGAACGAATTGGGGAACACGCAATCATAAAATAGCAAACAAGCAGATGGGTTTTCTGACGGAAAGAGTCAACCATCGCCTATAGACACCAAAGATGTTAATAGTTGCTATCGTGAACGTTAAACGTTGCTATCTTGTAGCGAGGCCTAATGCCACATGCATAAGTTTACCGGCTACCTTACTCTCCAAATCGGAACACGACAGTGAATAGCACTGACGCTATTGCGACAGGAATAGGTAAGGCGGTGGTACCAAATCCGGGCGAGACAATGCAGAACTCAACCACCTAGTAGCCACGATGGTAGTGACTCGCATAGCCAATCGTTTGCCTTTTACGACCTGCCTGGTAGAACGACAGTTGGCATACTATCGTTCTTTCATATTCTTCAAAGGAGCCCGGGATCAACACGGGGGAATTTAAAGTTTCAAAAACAATTTCACTATTTTACGTTTCAAAAACAATGCAATAAAGCACATGTTCAATTGCGACCTTCACATTATATAACAACACTGTCATCAAAATAAACGGAGCGACACTATAAAAACTCGCAAGGTTATCGATGTTGAATCACCTTCGTAACGCTTGATTAAATGTATCGTGGCATAGTGCGAACAGGTTTCTCGCTGCTATTTAATTTGTAATTCGATACCAGAATTATGAATCATATCGTTACATCGATTATGTTTGTAACTTGGCTCACAAAAGGTATTATTTTTGTGAAAACGGGGCATATTTTTTTTCCATATCGTAAGGTAACAAACAAGATAATAGCTCTCCTGATAGCAAGAAACAACCACCGCCTATACAAACCAAAAATGTTAATGGTGCGTTGCTATGCTTGTGGCGGAGTGTTAATGCTACATGCGTAAGATAACTTTCTACCTTACTCTCCAAACAGAAGCACAACAGTGGCAAGCACTGACTCTCTTGCAGCAGGAATAAGTAAGACGTTGATACCATTGATTAGCTATACGAGTCACTGCCATCGTGGCTACTAGGTGGTAGAGTTCTGCATTGTCTCGCCCGGATCTGGTACCACCGCCTTACCTATTCCTGCCGCAATAGCGTCAGTGCTTGTCACTGTCGTGTTCCGGTTTGGAGGGTAAGGTAGCCGGTAAACTTATGCATGTGGCATAAGACCTCGCCATAAGATAGCAATGCACCGTTAACACATTTGGTGTCTATAGGCGATGGTTGACTCTTCCCATCAGGAGACCCATCTGCTTGTTTGCTATCTTATACTATAAAAAAAAAAACAGACCCGGGCGAGACAATGTAGAACTCTACCACCTAGTAGTCACGATAATAGTGACTCGCATAGCCAATCGTTCGCCTCTTACGGTATGCCTGGCAAGACGGCAGAGATTTTACTCTTCGAAGGTGGCTCGGATCAACACGAGGATTTATAACGCATCGTTAATAATTTGGATGTCTAGGGTCTATAGCGGTGGTTGTTTCTTTTAATCGGGTGAGCAATCTGCTTGTTTGCTATTCTAGGATATAAAAACAATCTCCGCATTCTATGATATAATATTATGTAATAGAATGTATACTGTATAGATAATCATCGCTTAATTACCACTTCCTGGCGTATTATAATTATGCTAGCAAGATAGCTTAAGTTTAAATGACCATCACAAAAAATCGAGCAAATTTAGTTATATAAAATTATCCTATACTTTCCATAGTTGATACTTGGTAAAATTCCAATACTGTTAGACAAAATGAACAATGCACTTGTACATGTTAATGGGTACCCCTCTTGCAGACAATATTTGTTTGTTTATATCTTTTAACAGTCAATGGTATGTTAGGTACATCCTCAAGATGCTTAAAAAGTGAAACCATTCGAGTAATATAGCAAAAATATTTATGTTGTGAAGAGAAATTAATGTACAAATGCAATGTTAATTGTGTCTAACATTTATGTATAAAATTATCACTTATTTAAGTTAATTGACCAAACAATAATGATATGAAATCAAAAAATGTAAATACAATATTTGTAACTACACAATTGTTTTAAATGTTTTTTGTATCTTACAAGATTCAAGATCAGATAATATGCTAAACTATATTTTAAATGTCTAAAAGAAATTATGATCCTCTTTAGATTACCGCTAAATTATACCGAAAAATAAGTGGAAAGTTTTCAAAGCTAGCGCGGCATGTTTTGAATATTCATATAGAATGTGTCTTTGATGGAGTTTTTCAACGTCAAATTGTAATAGAAAAGTTGTAGGATAACAATTTGTTTTTAACGCCTGTAGACAAGGACGATAAAATAAACTTTTGTTAAGAGATAAACATAACCGTTATTTTTTGTTACCGCCTTTTTCCTGACGCAATAACAACATTTCTTGTTACTGTCGTGTTCCAACATGGAGGTTAAGGTAAACTTATGCATGAGGTATGACGTTAAATTTGGCAGGCAGCCAAATGGGTAGCAGAATTTGATATTTACATCTCCGACACGAAGTGTATAGGCAATGTTAATCTACGAATATTTGAATCAGAAGAGCCATTTACTTCTACTATAACGTGATATAAAAAGAGCGATTCCATTCAACGCCTTTGGATATAAAATAGGTACTCGTTGGCGTGACAGTTTTAGCTTTAAGCTTCACATCATTAGGTCCCGGTTTGACTGCTAGGTTACAAACTGGGCAGTGTTATTTTTACTCTGAATAGGTCAACAAACGATGATCGTAAAAGGTTGACAAATGATATGATGAAGAACCATATACATTGGATCCATCGTCGGCACTTGGTGAAACTGCATTTTAAATTATATATTACAAATAAACTCACTTGTACTTCCAGTTCACGTATATTTTTAATTTTTTACTATTCACATCCAACCGGTTTCGCTTATTAAAGCATCATCAGGGACGTTTTACACATATTTTATAATATCTTTAACATATTTTTTACAATAATTCAAGTCATATTATTAGCTAATCTTTATAGGTGGGTATTACTAAAACCCATACCCACTAATACCCATACCCACTAATACCCACATATAAAGAGTAGCTAATAATATGACTTGAATTATTGTAAAAAATATGTTAAAGATATTATAAAATATGTGTAAAACATCCCTGATGATGCTTTAATAAGCGAAACCGGTTGGATGTGAATAGTAAAAAATTAAAAATATACGTGAACTGGAAGTACAAGTGAGTTTATTTGTAATACAGAACCATATACACACTTATCACATCTTATTACCAACCAACAAACCAGTAAGTTCTCTCCCGCTCTCCTATTAAAGTGTAACGAATTGTAGTATGTTGACATATTCGACAGACCGTCGTTATCTGTATTTATGAATTGTCAAAGTCACAGTTGGCCGCTAGATGGATCGAGACCTCACTTTACAAGCGGCTGTTCAACGTGTAAGGTCAGTAATATATATTATTCTTGAGTGATAAAATATATATAGTGAAACTAGTTAAATAAATGTAATCATGGCTATTTGAAATAATATTTTACTTATTTAACTCCCTTCTGTGATAGTATCATTACAAAAGTATATAACATCCTGCAAAATCAAAAAAATATTATACCTGATGGAAAGAGATAATCATCGCCTGTAGTCACCGGAGAATAATATTGATCATATAGTAATGACGCATCGCTATTCGTATGGCAAAAATATAATATTATACCTGAAGGAAAGAGATAATCATCGCCTGTAGTCACCAAAGATAATAATGATGCGTTACTATTGATTTGGTAAAAATATAAAACAATACAGTGATTAACACAAGCCCTGTCCGACCCGAAATAGGTGTACAGGTAGGTCGATGACATTAGCAAAAATAATAATAACATTATTCTATGTGGTAACCTAGCAATCATTTGTGCGTTATTTTTAGGGTTACGAAGTAAACTAGGTACCCTTATAGTTTCGCTATATCCGTCCGTTCATCCGCAGGCTACCTTAGAGATCCTTAGGACCAGAAAGCTGTAATTTGGCATTACTATACAGATTAATAACAAAGTCGTGACATAAAATCTTGAAAAATATATTTTAGAGTAGCTCCTGTTCATGTAAAGTGGCTTCGCGTACCTACTATAGGGAAGTGTGGAGTACAATTGTATAGGTTTTTAATAAACATTATAGGTTTGTAAAAGCAAATTTTTGATTAAGGGACTCATTTGTGAAAGTTTTAAAGTGCAAATTTTTGTTGGAGGCAAGTGTGCTCCCTTCCCTTCTCCTTCTGTCAGCTAAACGGTTAGTTTTGAGGTGGAAAAAAAAATCACGGTAATTAGTTAACATAATGAAATTAAAAGAAAAACTATCACGGCTAAGAAGGCGTAAAGCCTTCTTAGCCCTAACTTTATGAGTAATAGTCGACCAAATCATAAAATGTACTTGGAAAGTAAACCTATGGTGCAAATATACCCATTGCAGTTAAATAGGGTAAATATTCATAATGTAAACAATAAAAGCCCTCTTCTTAGTCCGCATTATTGTGGTGGCTTTACCAATTATTTTCAATTTAGAAAAATCCAGGAGCAAACCCAAATCTAGTGGTGGGGTGCCTGTTGTTAGAGTAAATAAACACAACAAAAGGAATAACTATCCATTTTGCTGGTTGACAGGCAGAGTGAAAAAAATGGAAATTCCGACGTTTTTTATCAACCACTTACAAAAAACAATTATTTATGTATTCAAGGTTCCAAACATTTTCAGAAAATCGGTTGCTACAATTAAACTACATTTAATATTTAAATTATATCACTTTTATTTACATAATATCTTAAAATTGGACGGTGTAATATGGATTAAAACTCGATATCAAATGAAATGAAATAATGTTGGACAAATAGTAGCGCTTCGTCAATGTCAATGCCAAGGTTGCACGGTAAACACAGCTGCCGCTCAAATTAATTTTATTAAATTTTCTTAATACCGCATCGTAACATAAAAGTTAATATCATTTGTTTATTAACTTTTATATTTATTCATTTCTACTTATTTGTGCAGCCTTTAAATAAGAGTAGCAGTAATTTTGTTTTCTGGCACGAGTAACAACACCGTGATTTTGTTTACTAGAAACAAATTAACTGCAAATTACTGCTTTAAGCCTGATTACGTGCGAGTTTTCATGCAGCCATTATATATAAAGCTAGCGATTATCGCGATCTCTTGTGAAGCTCCAAAACCGTTATTTTATATATCCAGACCAATTATATATCTACTAATTTTGAGGGTTTTCAATCAATTTAACAATCTTGATTTCTGGCAATCGGCAGAAGCACTAAAACGGTGATATTAATAACTAATTTATAATAAATTATCTACACATTATTGCACTGAGACAATATACACCTACTAACTTCGGAAATTTTCCTGCAACTATTATATAAACCGCGCCCTTATAGTCCAATTATATTATACTAGCTGTTGCCTGCGACTTCGTCCGCGCGGACTTCGTTTACTCTGCACAGCTCCTCCCCCGTAGGTGATAGCGTCATAATATGTAGCCTATATGTTGACCCGACCTGTTAGTAATATTCATGCAAAATTAGAAGTTAATCCATGCAGTACTTTTTGAGGTTACCCCGGACATACATACAGACAAACAGACAAAAATTCTAAAAACTATATTTTTAGCTTCGATATCGATTGTAGATCACGCCCCAAGTATTCTTTTAAAAAAATATTCAATGTACAGTTTTGTCTTTTCTACGATTTTATTATATGTATCTACTTAACCCCAATTTTGAACGTTACGCAGAAACATCGCAAGTTAAAGCGAGATAGAATATTATTGACAGAGCCCATATGGCCACGTAGTTCTAGTAGGAGCACAAAAGGGGATTTTGGACTTTACTCGAGCGCGTCAGATTGGCATAGGGGGAGATATGTACCTCGGATATTGTTGAGGATCTCCACCAAATATTAGCTCTTTATATAGATTCGAGCAACTAGGACGACTAAAAAAAGGATTCCAATAACTTTGACGTGTGAAAATAGTTAGATTACACTTTTATGTTATTCTAAAATCATTAATTTCCTTCAAAATAAAAGAAAATCAGGCGCGCTCAAGAATGTCAAGACAGCGATTACTTTAAAACCTTGTGACCCTTCCACTCCACACTACACTCAAATCGTACATTTTATATATTTTTATAAATTTTAACAACAAAACAACATATCTTTACTTCAGATCCCTTACGGGTAGCAGAAAGAACCGATCAATCTGATCATGGTATGTCAGTCTTGGTCTTCTCCGGTACCTAGATCGATCCCATTCTTTCTACATGTCCGAACCAATGGACCATGCCCTTTCTAATAAATTTCTCATAAATTGTAGCTATCAATGACTCCACCATACCTTAATCTGCTGCGTTTCAATTCCATGTCACTAATATTTTTTTGTCGATAGATTTTATTCCTCACCATTGAAATAAAAAACATATAACCTTTTATTTTTCCTATCATCTAATCTACAAAATCCAATAGATCCCGACGACACTCGAGTGAATTCCTACTTAACGTCTTTGGCTCCACTACTAGTCTTCGTAGCACAAACACAAAGCTTTATCGTGACAACGCATCACGAATCTTCGCACGATAATATGGCCTCGGAGTTACAGATATAAACGTGTATAAAAGGAAATCAGCAATGTCATTGCCAAGGTTATGTTGATTAACAACAGGTCGCGTTTAATGTGTTTATAATTTTATTATTGTGACCTTTTGTTTTTAATTTATGCTCTTGAGGGTGAACAAACTATATTAAGATGAAGGTTATTTGAAAAAATAAACAGATAGGTACGAAATAACACTTGTTTGGATCCACATATTTGTTATATTTATTTTTATATCATCAGATAGTGCCTAAACAAGCAGGTCGCTCTGATAGAAAGAAACAACCATGGCCTATTGTCACCAAAGATGTAAATGATGCTATGGTATTTATATAATGGGGATGTAATGCAACTTGCATATATTTACAGGCTACCTTACCCTTCAAACCGAAAAATGATATATTTTTTTAATATCATAAGATAACGAACAAGCAGATGGCTCTCCTGATTTAAAGAAAAAAAAGACGTGTGGCACTCGGAGACTGCCGCGGTAAAGCTATTGCATAGCATTTTTCAACTTATGCAATTACAATTATATATTTATTTTATTTATGCAGTATTTTTCTTTCTTTGTTGTTTTTTGATATTAATTCAAGTTACACTTTGAGCGTGGTGACCGATAAAAAAACAATTTTTTTTCTTTTATTAAATAAATGAGATGTTAATATTGTTCAAAATATTTTTATTATCTTTCAACACATGTCGGTTCTTCAGTAATATTTAATAAATGCGCTTTGTTTATTCATATTTAAAACACTCTGTACACAAATTATACGAGTACAGCTATTCACTGTTGTACGTAGATGATAAATACCTATACACCTATATACTTTCTCACAAACAGCTGATTACGGTAGTTTTCCAATACAACCAATGCCACCTAAAGGCGGGTTGCTGAACTAAAGAGACAAGCGTGATATTTCAAAAAGTCATGGTATTTATCGACAGATGGAAAAACTAAAAAGTATCACCGCTGTGCCGGTCGGAGTGGGGGGTGTTAGGTTTTTTCGTTACGGAATTTCTGGATTCGATCTCCACGCTCAAGGCCCGCGATAGAAGCTATGCAATAGCTTAAAAATATCGACTAAATATGTTACTAAATATGTTAATAGTGCGTTGCTATCAGTATAGCGGGATGGCCATGCCACGTGCATAAGTCTACTGGCTACATTACTCTCCAAACCGAAACACGACAATGACAAGTATTGACGCTATTGCGGCAGGAATAGGTAAGGCAGTGGTATCAAATTCACGGGCGAGATGTTGCAAAACTCTACCACCCAGTAGTCACGATGTTAATGACATGCATAGCTGATCGGTCGCCTTTTACGACCTGTCTGACAAAACGGCAGTTCGCCTCCGTGTTGCAGGATGACAATGCCACATTTAAGATTTGTATATAAAGGTTGTGGTTTTAAGAATTTGCGATAATCTATACATATAATAAAAAATCGTAGGAAAGTCAAAACTGTACATTGAATATTTTTTTAAAAGAATACTTGGGGCGTGATCTACAATCGATATCGAAGCCAAAAATATAGTTTTTAGAATTTTTGTCTGTTTGTCTGTTTATCTGTTTATCTGTTTATCTGTTTGTCTGTTTGTCTGTATGTATGTCCGGGGTAAACTCAAAAAGTACTGCATTGATTTACTTCAAAATTTGCATGAATATTACTAAAAGATCGAGTCAACATATAGGCTACATATAATCACGCTATCACCTACGGGGGAGAAGCTGTACGGAGTAAACGAAGTCCGCGCGGACGAAGTCGTGAGCAACAGCTACTAAAGCTAATAAAACAAATAAAATTTATAAATGTATTTTTACACTATATTTTAGTAATGGTTAACCACATTATGATAGATACCTGAGTAACAAATTAGATAATTATCTGATAATAATTCGATAATTATCAAAGGAAATAAATATCTTGAAAATTTGAGACCCTGATTATAATTGAAACCCGTGTAAAACGACATTCAGATAATTGGAGCGTAGTATAATTCGGATATGGAATTGACGAAAAAACAACTTATAGTCGCGCTGGTATTACAGTATAAAAAACAACGCGACAGTAAAAAATCAATATTAGATTATTCAATGTAAGTATTAGATAAGACCCAAAGTCAAGGTCACTATCGATAATATTTAATCAGTGAACAGCTGACGTTCAAATTTATGTTATCGTTTTGTTATTGTGTATGGCGACCTCTTTACGTGAATGTCGAAATAATAAAAGATTGCACCAAAATGAAGATCTGAGTGCTAAGTGTGAGTTTTTCTTTTCGCATTCGATCGTGAGCGCGTTTGGAGTTTACTAGGAATTTGTATGTGATTTGTACAGCGCCACCTAGTAGTAAACGTGAGAAACCAGTTTACCACTAGGTTGCGCTGTACAAATCACATACAAATTCCTAGTAAACTCGAAACGCGCCCATGATCGAATGCGAAAAGAAAAACTCACAATTAGCACTCAGTTTATTTGGAAAATACATTAAAAGACAATTGAACGAGCAAGCGAACTGAACGACTCTACGAGTGTAAATTTTGTATCATAAGATTACAAACGAGCAGTTGGCACTCCTGATGAAAAAAGAAACCATCGCCTATAGACACCAAAGATTTTAATAGTGCGTTGCTATCCGCGTGACGGAATGGCCACATGCATAAGCTAGTAGCGATTATTTAGTGTGGTAACTTTCCTTTGTGAAAGAAAGAAAATTGTTTATTTGCAAAAATATGGATCTCTAGACCGCGGGAAATACAAAAACTACAACAAAGTTGAGAATCTCGTCCCTTTTTCATAGTCATTTAGAAAATAAAATCTCGCAAAATAACACAGTTACATGATCTGATAAAAGAGATTTACGTAGATGCAACGCTTGCTTGTCGAATGCATTTTTTATCATTATATAAACCAGTTTGCCTTTGAGCTATACGCCGTTAAAGTCCACAAAGGAATGGAAAAAAACTAACGTAGAGGCTACAGAGAGAAATGTACTTGCTTTACTTGTTTTCGTATTTGAAGGCTTCAACAAGTTTTTTATTTATTTTGCCGTGTATGAAGGGTTTATTGTAAAAGTTGTTGGATTTATTTTTATGTATCGTTAGATAGCAAACAAGCGTATTGCTTTCCTGGTGGAAACTATCGCCTATAGATAACAAATAGGAGTTAATATAGGTACTACATGTGTACCAACCTTACCGCACAAAACAGAATAGTATTGGCGCCATTGAGGCATGAGGGTAACTACCACTATTTACTAACTAAACTCAGGCGAGACATTGCATTTATGTTGAATTGTAGCAGCAGCTATTCTCACTTTTACTAAAAGTTTGCTTTTTATAATCTGCCTGGCAGTCAGGCAGAATGAAAGATTTTTTTATAGAAGAGGGGGCAAACCAGCACTACTCAGCACAACAACCAGATGGTAAGTGATCACCGCCGCCCATGGACACCGGCAATATCATAGGTCTTGCAGTTGCATTGCCGGCCTTTTTCTTTGAAAGAAAACAAAACCAACACAGGATAAACTAGTTTGCGTTTAATTCTTGAGTATAAATATGAATATATAATTAACTCTCATAAATTTCAACACTAATTGGCCGAAATTATATGTTTAAAAAAATAAATAAGTATATTTATAAAAACACGGTATATTTCAAATTTCATTCAATTTGAACAAGTATTTTGAAAAATAGATCTAGTCAAATTTTCTTAATTTTGTCATTGACTAACTGACTGACCAATCATCAAAAGTCCAAGGCACTTCAAGCACACACAGAAGCTTCAAATTTAGAATACAATTAGTGTTTATTGTATAAATCAAGGAAAAACTAAAATATTTTGCAACTTCAGTCCAGTTTTCTAAAAACACCAACTGCATAAATAACTTTGTTATCAAAGAAAAAATTAAGACTATGTACAAAAATAAGTGAGGTGCCATCAAATACATAACTTTTAAGAAAAAAGTCTCGCAACTCAGTTTTTCTAACGTAAAAAGTTGTGAGATCCATCCTAGGTCGGTTATTTTATTTAGTGCCTATTTAGGGACCTTTTGTCTTAAGTTATTATTTTATTATCATATCAATATTAAAAATCTTTTACGTTTTAAATAAATAGGTTGACTTGGCTGTCGTATGAAAACACAATGTTTTTCACAAGTAATACATAATATTATATAATATCAGATTCTTTAGTGCGATTGCCAAGTCAATTTATTTAAAAAGCAAAAGATTTTTAATATTGATTTGGTAATGACTTAAAGTAATAATTAAAGACAGAAGGTCCCTTAAGTTGGGACTAAAAACATTAACCAACTTGGTAAAACATGGATCTATTTTTACAGCAGAAAAGCTGAGTTGCCAGACTTAGGTCTTTTTACAGGTTATGTTTTTGATGAAAATTTTATTTACTAGATATACCTACTTTAAAATATAAATATATGAGATTTTTTAATTACATTTTTTCTTAATTACAAAAATTAATTACAATCAAATAATGTTAGTTATATTTTTGGTAATTATACAATAAAATATTAATTTGATCAATATTTCATTCAAATTCTAATAAAATTGTAGTAAATCAAATAGCTCCTTACGGAATGTATTTAGAGGTAAGGATTTAAGACTATCAGGAATATATCAATTATCATAAAATAAACATTTTTTGAGTAAATATTGATTCTTTGGCTAGGCACATGCAGTGTCTCACTATTTCTAAAATATGATTTTTCCAATACTTCAGCTTTTGTTTTAAACAAATGTTTACGTTTTTCCTCAAACATGCATATCACTAAAATTTATTGTACTGTTTTTAAGACTTTTAAAACATGGTTTATACTTTATAAGTTATACCATGCACAGGAATTGTTTTATAAACCTTGAGACTATGTAGTTAGTTAGGCTATCAAAATGGTACAGATCCTAAGGAAAAAAGAAATAACTTCAAATGGGAGAAGCCAGTAATAAATAAAAATATAATTTAACACCCCAGTTAATACCGTTACGGACCTAACAATTGCTTTACGACGTGCTTCCTCATAGTGACATAACTACTGTAACTAGCTGTAGACGTTTAGAAGCATCATGGCTTTCTTGTTACCGAGCGAGGTAGACCCAATTTTCCACGTACTTAACTTTAAAACAGTTCCGAGCTGTAATTTTCCTAAATTACTACCGCAGAGCGTGAATGTCAAATGGCTTTGTCACGATTCCTTAAAGTGTCCATACTTCAAAACAACGTCATTTAAATGTTGTAGATACAATAGAGATGGGTAAACGAGAAGGATTTTAATATTAAAAAGGTGTAAGATTAATTAACATAATCGCTGAGTAACAAAGACTACTTTTTTACCTGACTGAGTTTTTTTTATAACAAACAAACAGATGGGTCTAGTGATGGAAAGAGTCAACCATCGCCTATAGACACCAAAGATGTTAATGGTGTGTTGCTATTTCGTGGTGAGGTCTAATGTCACATGATTAAGTTTATTGGCTACCTTACCCTGTAAACCGGAACTCGACATTGGCTAGCGCTGGCGCTGCTGAGGCAGGAATACTCAAGGCAGTGGTACCATACCCTGGCGAGTGAATGCAAAACTCTACCACGTAGTAGCCATGATGGTAGTGACTCTAATGTGTGTGGGAAACAGCTAAAACTTATTCGAAATATGATTGACCGAATCACTTTCTAACAACGTTACATTCTAATCTTTGTTATATTTCTTCGATGCAAAGAGAATAAACCGAGAAAACGGAGCCTCTTGACTAGCACCTAATCTCCATCCACCATATTCCTGGAGTGACAACAACCCTGACTACGCATCTATGCTCATTACATAAATGGTCCTTCTGCAGGTGGGAAAAAAATCAAGGTAGTAGTAAATAAAATGAAGATTAAAGGAAAACTGTCACGGCTTAGAAGGCTTTACAAGTTTTTGAGTAATAGTCGACCAACTTATAAATAGTACCCAGAGAAGTTTTTATAAGCGGTAAACCTGTGGTGCGATATATTGGTCATTGACCTTGAATAGTTAACATGTTCATAAAAGGAAACTATAAAGCCCTCTTCTTAGTCCGCATTGTCGTGATGGGCAACTTCGGAAACCTACATTGCGCGTGGCCCGACTCACACTTTACCAATTTTTTTTGTAGTCGAGTCCCAGGCCCTCCTGAAAAATAACTACATACGCCAATGCTTAAAACTCACCGTTTCCACAAGAGTTAGCCAATAAACCTATGCTTGAGGCATTATATTTACGCCACAAGGATGACAACTCATCATGAATGTCTGTGGTGTTTGTAATTGAATATTTTTTATCATAAGGTAGCAAATAAGCAAATAACTTTTCTGATGGAAATAGACAATCATCGCCTTTGGAGATCAAAGATGTTAATAGAGCGTTCCTCTCTAAAGTGGCACACGACAGTGACAAGCACTGATGCTATTGCGGCAGAAACAGTTAAGGCGATGGTACCATAGCCGGACGAGATGATGCAGAACTCTACCATACAGTAGTCATAATGACAGGGATATGTATAATCAATCATTCACATTTTACAAACAGCCTAGTAGAATGGTAGATGGTCTTTTCTTCAAAAGTAATCGGACCGACACGGGAAGGACAGTATTTTTTTTATATAAACAAGAATTCAGTTTGTTTATGTACAAATCTATATATATTAGTCTAGTCAACAAGTGCCTTTTTGGTCAACTTTTTTCAGCAGTCTCCGAAAATTATGATTGAGGTGTCATTCGATTCGGAATGGCATCTAGATAGTTTTCGAAAAACAATGAAGTTCCGCAAATAAAAATTACAAAAGTTATTAACAATTAACTAAAAAAAGGGGGGGTTTAGTTTTTTTGCAAATATCTCATAAACTAATAAAGATTTTTCAAATTTGAAAAAAGATTCAGAAAGTGGAGGAAATTTCCTAAAAAAAGTTCCGACTCCCGGAATTGTAGGATTAATATTTATAATTTTCCCAGAGGGTTGAGAATACGCCCGAAAACGGGTACTCCGGCTTGCGCAAGCCACGCCTCCTTCGGACTTTAATGAATAAATATTATTTAAACTTATTAAATATGAAAATTAAAATTTGAAAAAATTCAGGTGCCTACAGGACAGATCAATAAACAATAATCCGTGGTCAAAAAATTTTTATCGCGATTTTTCAATAAGTTATCCATTAATTAATTAACAATTTTTTGTAGCACGAACATTAACATTGCAAGTGCGATAATTGTTAAACTATTAATCTAGGAATTTTTTCCTTTCGTGGAGCTATTTTTCAAAGGTCTTAGAATAGATTCCCGTTGGAAAAATTAAAAAATTGTAAATTTTCATTCTGTTATTAACAATAATCTTTGATGATAATTATGATTTTTTAAAAAAAAAACCGTTTCTTAAAAAAAAAAAATTATTGCTGAAAAACGCATTTGTTGATTAACAATTATTTTCTCCCACTTCTAATTAACATTAAGGAACCATTTTTCTTTAAAAATCATTATTTATTTTTCTTTTTGATATAAAAAAAAAATATTTAATTTTTCATTGTTTATGTAATAAACAATTTGTTATAAACAAATAAATTTTTACCTTTTATTTCTTTTCTTATTTTACTTAACCCTCAAGGTACGGACTGGGTTACCGTAACACGAGGGTTAACGTTTTTTTACAAAAAAATTTCAAGACCCGTTAACATTTTTCATTATAATTTTTTTTCAATTAGTTAAATAATTATATGAGATAGTCATATTTTTAATAATTGATATGATTTTTAAGCATTAAAGCAAAAAAAAAATTTTTCCAGAGTATTTTTCATTAACAATTGCTATAAACATAATAAATAAATTAGTATCAACTAAACTTTTCAGCTAAATTTATTCTTTAACTAATAAAGAATAAATATGTCTTTGGTGTTTCCATCATATCTCCATTAGTTTATAAATTATAATAATTTTAAGGATGAAAAACTAGGCAAGAATGACGAAATTACGGACAACGAATATTTAAAAATTAAAAAAAAATAGTAAAAAAAATAAAAAATAAAAAAAATAAATCATTTTTGTTTTTGTGACATTAAGTAAAATAAAAAAAATAAAAGGTAAAAATTTATTTGTTTATAACAAATTGTTTATTACATAAACAATGGAAAATTAAATATATTTTTTTTATTTCAAAAAGAAAATTAAATAATGATTTAAAAAAAAAATGGTTCCTTAATGTTAATTAGAAGTGGGAGAAAATAATTGTTAATCAACAAATGCGTTTTTCAGCAATAAAAAAATTTTTTTAAGAAACGGTTTTTTTTAAAAAAATCATAATTATCATCAAAGATTATGTTATCAAAAAAAAATTTTTTAATTATCTCATAAACAACGCATTTGTTTATAACAATTTTTGTAACAATAGGAGATAAAAATTATAAAAAATCATTTTTAAGTAGCTTCTGATCATAAGAAAACGGATCAATAATAATATTATGAAAAAAAAAAAATTTTTCAATGTTTAATAAAGCTTTATAATTTTTCACCTTAGTAAATTGTTAATAACAGAATGAAAATTTACAATTTTTTAATTTTTCCAACGGGAATCTATTCTAAGACCTTTGAAAAATAGCTCCACGAAAGGAAAAAATTCCTAGATTAATAGTTTAACAATTATCGCACTTGAAATGTTAATGTTCGTGCTACAACAAATTGTTAATTAATTAATGGATAACTTATTGAAAAATCGCGATAAAAGTTTTTTGACCACGGATTATTTTTTATTGATCTGTCCTGTAGGCACCTGAATTTTTTCAAATTTTAATTTTCATATTTAATAAGTTTAAATAATATTTATTCATTAAAGTCCGAAGGAGGCGTGGCTTGCGCAAGCCGGAGTACCCGTTTTCGGGCGTATTTTCAACCCTCTGGGAAAATTATAAATATTAATCCTACAATTCCGGGAGCCAGAATTTTTTTTAGGAAATTTCCTCCTCTTTCTGAATCTTTTTTCAAATTTAAAAAATCTTTATTAGTTTATGAGATATTTGCAAAAAACTAAACCCCCCCTTTTTTTAGTTAATTGTTAATAACTTTTGTAATTTTTTTATAATTTTATCAACTAAACTTTTCAGCTAAATTTATTCTTTAACTAATAAAGAATAAATATGTCTTTGGTGTTTCCATCATATCTCCATTAGTTTATAAATTATAATAATTTTAAGGATGAAAAACCAAGCAAGAATGACGAAATTACGGACAACGAATATTTAAAAATTAAAAAAAATAGTAAAAAAAATAAAAAATAAAAAAAATAAATCATTTTTGTTTTTGTGACATTAAGTAAAATAAAAAAAATAAAAGGTAAAAATTTATTTGTTTATAACAAATTGTTTATTACATAAACAATGGAAAATTAAATATATTTTTTTTTATTTCAAAAAGAAAATTAAATAATGATTTAAAAAAAAATGGTTCCTTAATGTTAATTAGAAGTGGGAGAAAATAATTGTTAATCAACAAATGCGTTTTTCAGCAATAAAAAAATTTTTTTAAGAAACGGTTTTATTTAAAAAAATCATAATTATCATCAAAGATTATGTTATCAAAAAAAAATTTTTTAATTATCTCATAAACAACGCATTTGTTTATAACAATTTTTGTAACAATAGGAGATAAAAATTATAAAAAATCATTTTTAAGTAGCTTCTGATCATAAGAAAACGGATTAATAATAATATTATGAAAAAAAAATTTTTTTCAATGTTTAATAAAGCTTTATAATTTTTCACCTTAGTAAATTGTTAATAACAGAATGAAAATTTACAATTTTTTAATTTTTCCAACGGGAATCTATTCTAAGACCTTTGAAAAATAGCTCCACGAAAGGAAAAAATTCCTAGATTAATAGTTTAACAATTATCGCACTTGAAATGTTAATGTTCGTGCTACAACAAATTGTTAATTAATTAATGGATAACTTATTGAAAAATCGCGATAAAAGTTTTTTGACCACGGATTATTTTTTATTGATCTGTCCTGTAGGCACCTGAATTTTTTCAAATTTTAATTTTCATATTTAATAAGTTTAAATAATATTTATTCATTAAAGTCCGAAGGAGGCGTGGCTTGCGCAAGCCGGAGTACCCGTTTTCGGGCGTATTTTCAACCCTCTGGGAAAATTATAAATATTAATCCTACAATTCCGGGAGCCAGAATTTTTTTTAGGAAATTTCCTCCTCTTTCTGAATCTTTTTTCAAATTTGAAAAATCTTTATTAGTTTATGAGATATTTGCAAAAAACTAAACCCCCCCTTTTTTTTTAGTTAATTGTTAATAACTTTTGTAATTTTTATTTGCGGAACTTCATTGTTTTTCGAAAACTATCTAGATGCCATTCCGAATCGAATGACACCTCAATCATAATTTTCGGAGACTGCTGAAAAAAGTTGACCAAAAAGGCACTTGTTGACCAGACTATATAATAAAATCGTAGGAAAGTCAAAACTGTACATTGAAAATTTTTTTAAAAGAATACTTGGGGCGTGATCTACAATCGATATCAAAGCCAAAAATATGGTTTTTAGATTTTTTGTCTGTTTGTTTGTTTGTCTGTATGTATGTCCGGGGTAAACTCAAAAAGTTTTTACTTCAAATTTAGCATGAATTTTACTAACAGGTCAGGTTAACATATAGGCTACATATTATCACGCTATCACCTACGAGGGATGTGCTGTGCGGAATAAACGAAGTCCGCGCGGACGAAGTCGCTGGCAACAGCTAGTATTTTAAATATTTCATGTCAAATATATGAAATGCAAATAAATAAGTTTTCGTATATTTAAAACGCTACATTCGAAAATCATTTAAACGGATTAATCAAATGGTATCTAAGGAAACGCGCAGCATTTGCAAATAACGATTCATATCGTAAAGACAGTGCCCATCTCTAAAATCGATACGAAATAGGCGGTGTGACGTCATTAGATAGTTGCAGTTGCCATGGCACATTAGCGCGACGTGCACTGTGACGTCATCTGGCCTTGGCACTGCCGCGCTAGTTTTTTGTGCTCTTGTCAGTAACGACACTGTACACGCTGTCATTTAGTATTAGAACCTTAGAATTAACTAGAATAGAGTTTATCACAAAATGTGTTGACCTTAATAGGCCTACCACATTGATATAAAAAGGGAAGATACGTTACCTAGTCACAGCGCCTGGTCCTACAAAACTAGGTCCGTAGACACAGTGACAATTGGTGACAATCAATCACGCGCGGGACCTCATATCGTACACTTATATTTTCCGACTGTTTTTACCATTAAACACGCATCAAAATATCTTCTTGTATATTCAGCTAGTGTTATAATCACTCAAGGAAAATAATAAAACACACGGGATTACTTTTCATTCGTAAGTACGGCTAAAACAATTTGTTTGAAAATAAGATTAAATTATTGTTTAGTTCGCCATGTTTGCGAGAGTGAGATAGTACAATACAAAAGTAAGCGAGAGAAACGTAGTTTGCTACGTTCGTCGCATTACTTTGCGTTTGACCGATCGAGCTTAGGTTTAGCAATTGAGATATTAGAGCGTAACATATCTTCTCTTTTTATATCAATGATTAGAACTTAGATCTACGAACGACATAATATTATACACAGTTTAGAGATACATGGGTAAGGAAGCCGGTAAACTTAAGCATGTGGCATTAGACCTCGCCACAAGATAGCAACGCACCATAACATCTTTGGTGTCTACAGGCGATGGCTGACTCTTTCCATCAGGAGACCCATCTATTTGTTTGCTAACTCCTTATATAAAAAATAGTACATGTGGCTACCTAGTCATCTGTAACACAGCCACGAAATTTTATCGCGACAACACCATGAACTTTCAGACGATGTGGCCACGGCATTACAAGTCGAACATAATATTCTTGCTACACGTGGCAATGCAGCATTAATATCTTTGGTGTCAGTAGCCGATGGTTATCCACCAGGAGAGCTATTAACTTGTTGTGAATCTTGTGATATACCACTTAAAATGTAAAACAAAAAAATGTATACAAACTTTTCAATGAGCATCATCAGGCAAACTTCTAAAACCATCTCCACGTTGCCCTTTCTTACCTGAAACAAAAATATTTCATTATTACAATTTACTTTTATATGTTAACTTATCTTTTCCCGCGGAATACCCCGCGTCGTTCTCGATCCTCCAAAAAATTTGGATAAAAATGTAGTCTAGTTCACTCAGGAATAACGCTATCTATTGGTTAAAAATTTCCAAAATCACTTCAGTAAAGTCCGTGTTGGTCCAGGCTTCTATCAAGAATAAGCCAACTGCCGTTTTGCCAGGCAGGTCGTAAAAGGCGACTGATTGGCTATATGTGTCACTACCATCGTGACTACTTGGTGGTAGAGTTCCACAGCGTCTCCTCCGGATATTTTTTTTACCTTTTACCAGCTTACCTATACATACCGCAATAGCTGCAATGCTTGTCGTTGTAGTGCTCCGGTTTGGAGGGTAAAGTAGCGGTCGACTTATGCATGTGGCATTACCATCCCGCCACATGGATAGCAACGCAATATTAACATCTTTGGTGTCTATAAGCGATGATTTTTTGTTCCATGTACTTGTTTGCTGTTATGATATAAAAATAAAAACTATAGATCACTTTCTACAAAGTTACAAACTTTACTTCATTATAACGTTCACATAAATCATTCGACCGTAATCGGGGTTGTTAACCGATTAATCTTTAAACCTAAATCAACACAAATACCTAAGAAGGGTTTTGCAAAGGTTTGGCTCTAACTTAATCACAAAAATACCGATTTCCTTAAGGTCCAAAAATATAAGGGTTTGAATCAATTAATCGTTTTATAGAGGTTTTTATGGTCGGCGCTACTTGTACTATTATGTATTCTGTGTCGGCGCTCCCAATTTTTCTCCGCATATGCGTAACGTAACGTTCCGGTTTTGGCTTTAAAGGTCACAGCACACATATCAACTTGGAAAGGGATTGGCACCATATCGCCTTTCGTCTCGCCGTCAACCAGGTGTCAACCTAACGTATGCACGTAACCAAAGCGCATCAGCAGCTCCTGTAAGTCAACTCGCCTACGGCTAGGCGACACCGCGCTTACCGCTCGCCGACTGCTGGCAGACCTAAGACAAGTCGTGAGAGGGGACAAGGACAAAGGTGGATGAAGAGACGTGAGCGCGAGGACGACGAGCCGTAAGCGCGGAAACTGCAAGTTGACCACGTACCGCATTGCGGTTCAGAGCCTGTTCCGAGGCGAGGCGATTACGTTACGGTTCCGCGGGGTGATCACGTAACTCGCAATGCGAAATTATCGTGATTGTTTAGTTATTGCAAGACACATAACAGCCTTGTACATTAGTGGTAGTCGTTGCCGCTTGATTAGTTTTGATGCTGCGACATTGCAAAAAGTACATCTAGTGACCAGCAAGCAATTGGCGACGTTTTTGATGATTTTTTCATTACGTTTAAGAGTCATCGCTGATCGCTGGCGAATTGCAAACGTTAGATGATACGCCTACCGATTAGTGTGCGTTGCAGTAAGAAGTTTCATACAAAAAATACTGAACGGCTCGAGGCGATATGATGATCCCTTTCCGAGTTGATATGTGTGCTGTGACCCTAACCGGTTTATTTACGTTTATGAAGCGTTACCATTTGAGATAGGTTCCGAGCGAAACCTTTTATAAAAACACCTAAATACCTTTATTACCTGATATTTTAAACCGCTTTCAAACCCCGACTTTAATATATTAAAGTTATATTTCGCCGTCACCGGGGAATAAAATGATAATTACAAAAACTCGCCGATTGCTCCGTAGACAGACGGTTCCCGGCTTAGAAAAAGTGAATTTTCGAAGTTCGAAATTTTTCAGTGAAACACGGCTAATAATTAAAATAGAGATATTATTTAAAAAAAAGAAGTTAGTCGAAATCAATCATCATCCAACATCTACAATCTCGTTCATAATTTTATAATCCGTACAGCCCATGAAGTATCAAGTAAAGCTGGAATTAGCACTCCATATAAGTCACTAGAAACAAATACCTATGGCTATACTATAATCTCAGTCTGTGAGGTCTCGCTTTCTCTTTTGCTGTGTGACAAAGTGAGAGTAAGACCTCAGAAAATGACGGTAGTATTTAAAGTTGTTTCACGTAGGTATTACGGCTCAGCCGCGTAAAATATACGTCTCATCTGGTTATCAGATCGGTGAAGGACGATCTCCCACTGTCTCCTCTACTAACTGCTTCGGAATTTGTATACGCTCCTATCACTATCAAAATTGTACATATACATTTGTAGATATATCGTGAAAAACAGAAATAAGCCATGTTGTTCTGTTTTATCGTACCGTATGACAGAGCAAGGTTTAAAAATTACTCTTGGAGTAATTTTATTTCATCGGTAACTAGTATAACCCTGTATTTCTTGATTTAAATGCAAGCTACACTGACAAACTAAGAAATCGCTTTGAAAGGCGTACCCGTTTAATCCGTGGTACAGCCTGACCAGTATCAATATTATTTTGTTCTACGGGTTTTAAGGATGCATGTGATGCATAATAATACTTTAATATCATCTTGTTCTCGTAAACATAATGATTAGAGAATATTTAGTGGGGTGGGGATAAATGGGGAATGGGGACCCTATAAAACCTCACCCTACTAGGTGACGTGAAAGTTCAAGGTTTTAGGAAACGCCAAATTATAAAATATATAAAAATAAAATTGTAAAAAAAATTAAATTGCTTGTTAAAATTAATTTGCGTTTCGCAAACCGGCCGTTATATTTTTGATGCTGACGTATTTATTCTACCTGTAGGTATAATCATAGCACTGCAATGTTGTATATTTTACGTAAACGCGCGTGCAAGTCCACATCGATAAGCGTTATCAATAGATTACATATTTCGATACACAAAGTATACTTTCTTTTACGGCACACGATCATATTATCAGGTTTTACAAAACAATGTAGCTATAAATGTTTTAAGATACGTATCGCACGCTTAGTCACATACTAACTGGCCTTCGCCTGCAAATACTTTGACTTACATGTCATAAAAACCCCGTGTTTATCCGGGGCCCTTGGAAAAATAGACCACCTGCCTTTATGTCAGGCAGTTCGAAAAAGGCGAAAGATTGGCTATACTACCATCGTGACTACTAGGTGGTAGAGTTCTGCAGCGTCTCACCCGTGTTTTAGTACCAACCGCCTTACCTATTCCTGCCGCAATAGCGTTAATGCTTGTCACTGTAAGGTAGTCGGCAAACTTACGCATGTGACATTAACACTCTATCATACGGCTATCAACGGACAATTAGCAACATTGATGTCTATAGGAGATTATTTACATATTCATCAGGAGAGTCGTCTGCTTGTTTGCTATCTTATAATAGAAAAAAAAACGGTTAATATTTGTAATATTATTTGAATAAGCAAGTGGTTTTTCATGTAGCTATTCACCCTTGGGAAGGGCAAATTATTTCTCAGCATCAGCAAAAAGGGATGAACCTTTTAGTTGCGCAACATTTTTAACTATTGCTGGGAAGCAAGTGAATTCCACATTTTAGTGAGCAGAGCCAACAAAAACAGGAAAGCCACTATAAATTGGACGGCAGGGTAATTGGTAGGCGTGTCGGCAACATAGGAGAGGTTGGCCGCATTGTGTAGCTCTAGCTACGGTACACTCTACTGGGAGTATTTGTTGACGTAGAGCTAAAAACGCATCTGTTTTATTGTAAAGCGCGCTTGAGAACAGTAATAATTTTTTTTTAAAATTTCGATAAAAATTATACTTTTTCTGCTCCTCATTAATTTAACTGGGTATGTGACGCAGATTTTTGTACAGACGTATCAGGCCTTGGCGCTATATATATGTAATGAGGGTAGTAAGACGAAGAACAACACACGAGTTGTCATTTACGCCAGTCACGAAATAGAATACAATCGAGAAGCCACATAGTTTGTTCAATTATTTTATTCCTGTAAAGAGTGATGCCTCATTTCATATATAGCACTTGTGTTGAAATTTTAGGGCATGAAATTGTTTTTTTATACCATATATCCTATGATACAAAAAACGATTTTTAAATTTTAAAAAATAAAGCAGATAGCTCTCCTAGTGGAAATGGATAATCATCACATAAATACACGAAATACCTACCATCTGCGTGCCAGAGCTATAACTACATATGCGTTAGTTAGCCGGTAATCTCACTCGCTAAGCAAGCCGACGACAGCGACAAGCATTGATGTTATTGTAGTAAAAAATAGCTAAATTAAAACGGTAATGATTAACTCGTGCTTGTCGTTGCAAAACTCTTTTATTTTTATTAAAAATTAAGAAACTAGCTGTTGCCCACGACTTCGTCCGCGCAGACTTCGTTTACTGCGCACAGCACCTCCCCCGTAGGTGATAAGCGTGATAATATGTAGCCTATATGTTGACCCGACCTGTTAGTAATATTCATGCAAAATTTGAAGTAAATCCATGCAGTACTTTTTGAGTTTACCCCGGACATACATACAGACAAACAAACAGACAAAAAATCCTAAAAACTATATTTTTGTCTTCGATATCGATTGTAGATCACGCCCCAAGTATTCTTTTAAAAAAATATTCAATGTACAGTTTTGACTTTCATACGATTTTATTATATGTATAGATACTACTAGCTAAGAATATACGGCAATGTGTCGTTTGGACTTGATATTATAATCTTGCCTATTCCTATCGCAACAGCGTCCGTTAAAAAAATGTGAAACGCATCACTAAAATATTTGATGTCTATTGACGATGACTGTTGGTTGGTAAATAAATTGTAAACATTAACAAACTGCACATCACATTTTTTGGTAGTTGTAATCTTTGGCAAAACGAACGTAGTCAAATGCTTGATAGTGTTCGATGTATATCCAGTGTAATTTATTTATTACTCCGACCTTGTGAGAACACGTGGAAAATTCCGTGCCTTCAAGCAATTTTGTCATACTTACTTCTGGGTGCAAAATTAAGTAGGCCATTTTGGTAGGTCCTCAATTTCCAAACTTCCGTGGTGCAATAGCAATCAAGCTTAACCTGATTGTAAAAGTCTCATTTCGTAGTATTTTTACGATTTTAACATTTTTCTGCCTCCTTCTGAAAAGGAAGGGAAAAAGGATGTATTTTTCTACTCCTCTTATACACTTCTGATTAATTTCCTTGCGGGTTCTAAGACAGATTACTTTTTCCCCAGGGCACCCTGAACTCGCAACTCAGTGGTTATCAGGACGATTGCCGCTGTTGATTCTAGTTTACAGAAGTTACAGTAGTGGGAACTAGAGGTGGGCCCATTGCCCTATTTTTTTATGATGGTAGTATCTATCCATTAAAAGAGGCATCTAGTTGTTTGCTATGTTACATAAAAAAAACACTAGTCAGCTTTGAATATTACGCTCTATATTATACAATCCACGATAGTCTCCATGAGTAACATGACTCTTAATGACCAGATGGAAAATGAAAAGCCAGTCAAGCGGGACCCTCCTGTATATTTACCACTGAGGCTAATTTAAGGCTTTCCACTGACAATTTGTAACACTAATTTGTAAGTGCAAAAATTATTTGAATGAAGCCAATTGTATGTTCGTTTGTACATGCCATAATTCAGTCACTCTATGATTGAGTACTTTATGCTCCATGATCATGAATGTAATACTAAAAAACAATTAAAATATTGCAACTTTGTATGCAAAGTTGCCATTTTTTTATGTTTTTTAAAAAGCAATATTTTTTACAAGGCTATATACAAGCAAAAGCATTTCTATATGTTGAGAATTGTACGGAGTAAAAAGATGATCAATCCCTTTAGACAGCAAATATGTCGATGGCATTCACGTGGCAGGATAATATGGCCGCACATTACCTGCTAGGATAGCAGGTAGTATGTGAAAATAGGGATTCTCCACATTGATATTATAGCGCCAGAAATAGGCAATATTTCTTTCTCAAAATTTCTTTTTATTCAATCGCACTTTTTGCCTTTAATACATTAATTTATTAAAGGCAAAAAGTGCAAGGCAAAAACAGATGAGAAATTATTTCTGTAATCTATGGGACTTGGTACCTGAAATAAAAAAAAAAATCATTCATTCATTTATTAATACAGAAATATATTTATACATATACAGTATGAAATATACGACCTATTGTCATACCTACCTACCAAACTAATGCTTCCGAAAACCAAGGTCGTAAATAATAAAACAGAATTATGGCAATCAACGAAAAATCAAAACTAAATTCGTTTTTAGCTTATATCTTTCGGGATATCTCTCCTTAATTTTCGAGAGTAAGTGATTTTTTTTGAGATTAATTTTAAATCGACGCAGCGCCAAAATTAAGTAGGGCTGCATTCTAAGCTTATTTTGGCCAGAATAGTTTTTACGACCTTTATTCGGAAGCGTCGAAATGTACAAAAAACATGAAAACAGCCAAGCCGTTTCGCAGGAGTGCGACTACAAACACCGTGACACGAAATTTTTATATATCAGACTGTCATTGTGACAGTTATTGAGTTAGCCTATTCTCCCATCTAGAAGACGACAGCGAAAAGAACTGAGAATATAACAAAATTTAACACAATTGAATAGGCGATTTCGATCTTAATGTAGACGCTTTAATGCCTGGTTTCTAAATCAGTAAAGCGACTCGTTTTAGTAACGAGTGGTAGCATTTCTACGAGGCGTAAGCTAAAATCATCCCTATAAATGTCAAATTACTAATTGTCAAAACAAGTTGTGCAAAGCCTCTTTATTGTTGAATTCGAAATTCGAACGATGGATCGTTGATTATAGGAACCCGGCATTAGTCATAAATAGTATAGGATAAATAACGAGAATAAGTTTGTTATAATTTCTATCTGTGTTGCTATTACCCAGTAATTCAGGGGTAGTTAAGTATCGCTATTAGGGGTATTATTTGGTTATTATTAGGGGTATTATTTGGTATGATTTTCAGATGTGTATAGATAGATACCATTGCAACGGTAATTGAGTATAAGTTCACCCGCCATCCTGCTGTCCCACCCGAATATTATGACACAAGCTCCGGGAAAAGGCATTTTTTTTATTTTAGGTTATTTTGGTGCTGTTACGTGCTTCGTGTTCGTAATTGTGCAATAAAACACCACTTATATTAAAATCGTGTATTTACAACACAAATATAAAAAACGCTATAATGCAATACGTAAATACACTGTTATACACTAGTCACACTCACTGTACTAACACTAAACCGACTGCGCTGAACTAAAACATTTCTCTTATTCACTGTGCTATATCGCTATTCGCTTCACACTGGTCGCCTGTATTATTTCTCCGAATCGCTGTAGAAAACTGCACTCTATTCGCCAACACATCCCTATTTATACCCAGGGTAAGTTAGACATTATTCCCGAAGTTCCGAAATTATTGCGAAATCAATACTAATTGTAAACAAGTAACTGTACATGCTATTTTCACCCTTATGCTCTAAGCGATAAGGTCAATTATGACATAACCATTCGGGTAACGCAGGCTATTTGTTTATCAATAGAAGCAGCTATCTCTTTCTTTTATTTCTAGATCTCTCCAGCGCCCCAACTCTTCACGTTTCTAGATTACTCGCAACAGTAAGTTAATATCTAACATGTTATATGAAATTTAAAATTATAATGTATTAATATTAAGATGATTTTTTTCAGACACACTCGCATTTATAATATTAGTATGGATTTTAGTGAATTTCAGTAGAAAAAACTTCCGCGATCAAAATACATAATTAAACTTAGTTAATATTTTAAATATAATAATGGAAAAAGATGATGAAAAAACACAATATATTGTAATCTTTGTAAAAACGCCGACACCGCTACGCGACATGGTGTCGTCTGCAAAATTTTAGGGAACCTGAAAAATAATTATGAGCATTTTAAAATACCATAAATTTGTACTTTCATAAATAATGTGTTGCTACTGCACGGGTTATTCATGGATAATTGTTATTTGGTATAATTTCTACCTGCGTTGTTATTGATAAGGTACTCAAGTGATAATTAAGTTTTATTTTATAACTAACTAGCGACCTGCCCGCGGTTTCACCCGCGCAGCTTTTGTTCCCGTGGGAATATCGGAAAGAATTATACACTAAAACCTTTCTCAAGAATCAATCTATCTATTATCTATTAAAAAAACCGCATCGAAATCCGTTGCGTAGTTTTAAAGATTTAAGGATACATAGGGACATAAGGACATAGGGACAGACAGAGAAAACGACTTTGTTTTATACTATGTAATGATAAGAGATGTTAAAAACAAATATGGCAAAAAAGTTCAATTCCAATGAAATTTCAATTAGATACCCGAAATCTGTTTGGAATTGAGTAATTTATATCGAATTGAGATTGCCGTGCAACTTGGACCGTAAAGTCTTCAAGGGTTCTTCAGAGGGTTAGAACCATCCGAAATTACTCGAATACGCTAAAAGCGGACATAATTATGTCTTCAAAAAGGATACGTTTGAATTGGGTACATGGTGTGTATGTATAGGGACTATAAATATATAGTGTATTATATAATAGGATAGCAATAAGCAGATGACTCTTCAGGTGAAAAGAGACACCAAAGATGTTAATGGCACCTTGCCATACATGGGGTTAAAATGCCACCTGCGTATGTTTTACTCTACAAAACAAAACACGACAGTAACGAGTTAGTCCGACCTCCGGGCTCCTTTGAAGAATAGACCAACTGTCATTCTGCCAGGCAGGCCGTAAAAGGCGACCAATAGGCTATGCGAGTCACTACGCTAGTAGCCACGATGGTAGTGACTGGTGTTAGAATTGTACTGGTGATCGGTGGAACTGATGGTGGTAGAGTTCTGCATTGTCTCGCCCGGGTATGATACCACCGCCTTGTGAGTACTAGATGGTAGAGTTCAGCAATATCTCACCCGAATATTGGCTCGGCGTACTCTTGATACGGATTATTCTTCGAACAATCAAATAGACAATATTATTAGCAATATGATACACCGCGACTATTAGTTTCTCAATTTGTCATAAACAATAGGTACGTGTCGTGTCCCGATGAACGTGGTAATGAAACAAATACGCCACCAAATATTCGGTATTTGGCCTAGGGCCTGATCGGATATTCGGTGTGCGGCAAAATCACTAATCGTGGCATATATTTACCGCCTCGTTGGTCGAGTGGTTAGAGACCCTGACTACGCAATCAACGAGGCTCGGGTTCGATCCCCGACGGGGACAAGCATTTGTGTGATGAGCATAAATGTTTGTATTTCCGGGTTTGGGTGTTTATTATATATATTCCAGTATTTATATATGTATTTCTATGTATTAGTATCGTTGACTAACACCCATAACACAAGCAAATAATTTGCTTACTTTGGGGTTAGATCAGAAAGTGTAATTTGTCCCGTGAATTATTATTATTATTATTATATATTATATGTCGGCGTGAAATTGTCAATACCGTTAGACCGTTAGAATCTACTAGTCTACTCGACAAATTAAAGATGGTCTAAAATAGATACTGCTCTGAAGATATCTGCGATAGCTCATTGGTTGCGGAATGACGCCTAGAAAAATTTGCTAAAAGCGTGTAGTAGCACATAAAAATTGCAAAAGTTATTTAAAACTAACTTTAAGTTAATTACAACAAAGATGAAATTACATTTCGTTTTTTGCCAAATTTTCATAAACTATTAATATTTTAAAAAAATCGAAAAAAGATTCGGAAAGAGGAACTTCCAATTAAAAACTCCCAGCTCTCGGAACTCTATCTCTTATTTATAATTTTAATTTAACGCTGAAAATGAGTCTTCGCGCGACATTTTTAAGTTGCACGCGAGGCGTCAAAAGCGAGTACGACACATAAATTAATTAATTTAAGGTATTGAATATTCTTTTTTAAATTTGAAAAAAATATGATGTATTTTGAACACTATAAATAATTTATTCCCGTTGGAAATTTCACTTAAAGATAATTTTTCAACCAGTTAAACGATTGTTAACAAAATTTTCTCGTACTTCCGTCTTAATTGTAAATAAAAAATATTTAAATAATTGTCGTAAAAATTTTTCGCTTCGTAGAGCCTTTCTTATATACATACTTAACAAGATCACGCCATCAAATTAAAAAAAATAATCATACTTTGTTTACAATAATTTTTGTACTTAAACAAAAATTGAAAAATCCACGTAATGTTGTTAATTTTTTTTCTGAACCATCATACAATCGTTTTGTATTAATACAAGATATTAATTTGCAAAATAAATTTTCCCGCCATCTTTTTTTGAAATTTCTTAAATATGTAAATGTAAGCTAATACACGCTTTTAGCACATTTTTCTATGCGTCATTCCGGATCCAATGAGCTATCGTACGTAATTTTAAGAGCAGTATCTCTATTTTAGGCCATTTTCAACTTGTCGAGTAGACTATACCTAGGGAGCAATACCGTTATATTATAATCTAGCTATAAGTAATATTATAATTAAACTACCAAATCATAAACAACGCAACGCCACATGGCTATTTTACTGACGCAATTTCACTTGAAGAAGGTAAAGCGGTGGTATTAAACCCAGGCATTAATCCAAGCCCATAGCATTCTCCCCGTGTTGGTCCCGGGCTCCTTTGAACAATGAGCCAACTGCCGTTTTGCCAGCCAAAGAGACACCAAAGATGTTACTGGCATCTTGCTATACATATGGCGGGTTAAAATGCCACCTTCGTATGTTTACCAGCTACCTTATTCTCCAAATCAAAACACGATAGTAACAAGTTGTTCCGGGCTCCTTTAGACCAGCTACCGTTTTGCCAGGCAGGTCGTAAAAGGCGACCGTTATGCGAGTCACCACCATCGTACCTACTAGGTGGTAGAGTTCTGCATTGTTTCGCCCGGGACTGGTACCACCGCCTTGCCTATTCCTGCCGTAATAGCGTCAGTGCTTATCGCTATCATGTTCAGGATTAGAGGGTAAAGTAGCCGGTAAACTTATGCATGTGGCATTAGACCTCACCACAAGAACACATTTTTTGGTGATTTTAATGGTGAGTATAAAATCTTGGTGTCTATAGGCGATTATTGAATCTTTCCATCAGGAGACCCATCTGCTTGTTTGCTATGATATAAAACAAGAATTATACAACGAAGTTGTTAAGATGGTATTGACATCTGGACTTTACGAACCGATTGGCAGGAATGCAAAAAATAAAATCTGTTCTTCAAAAAATACAAATGAAATGAAAATGTTCGAACGAACACGAGAAACTAATACATGGAGCACACTAAAAGTTTTGCACTTCTATCTAGCTAATCGGAACTAATGAATTTCGAATGTAATATTTTTAAAACGTTATAACTTTCTTAGTAATATAAAAAACAATTGGCGGGAAATGATTTGTCAATTGTTTTTTTGTCACTCATCAAAGTTCTACGTACGCAACGAAAATGGAATTACGTCGAAAAGATTTTATAGCGATTTTTTATGATTTCAAAAGATCTCTTTCTCCGCAAGACTGTGCCGCTTGTCTTCCAAATGCTTTTGGGAGAGAAGCACCTTGTTTGAGCACCGTGAGGCGATGGTTTGCTGAATTTGAGAGAGGTCGACTTTCTTTACATGACGAATTTCGAGAAGGGCGGCCTTCAACTGCCGTCAACGAAAATAATGTGGCTACTGGTAAGCGGTTAATTGAAGAAACCCCCCGGATTACCTATGAGACAATTCGAGGATTATTGGGGATTGGTATGAGCCAAATTCAGAAAATTTTACACGAAGAATTGAAAGAACGGAATCTTTGTTGTCGTTGGATCCCTCATGAACTGACAGCGGAGCAGAAGCAGGCTCGCGTGGAATGATGCTCACAGATGCTACTGAAGTACGACCACGGACATTCTAATGCTGTTTATGACATTGTCACAGGAGACGAAACGTCGATTGATTGTTTTGAACCCGAAAAAAAAAACAGCAATCTTGTGAATGGGAGTTTGAAAATGAGAACAGGCCAACAAAAGTGAGACAGGCGAGAAACGTTGGTAAAAAAATAATCGCGTTTTTTTCTCAGCTACGGGTCCCATCTGTACAATTCCACTTAAAGATCAAAAGAGTGTTAATGCCGAGTGGTATTCCTACTATTTGTTTACCCAGAGTGTTAGAAAAAGGTCGCGAATGACGACCCAAAAGCCGCATTCTCCTACACCATTATAACGCTTCTTCACACACGGCCAACAAAAGAAAGACATTTTTAGCTTTCGAAAAAGTACATCTCGTCACTCATCCTGCGCATAGCCCCGACCTAGCACCCTGTGATTTCTGTATTTTCCCCAAAATCAAAGATTTGATGAGAGGTTTTACTTTTACCAACTCCGAAGAGGCAGTGATAGCGTTCAATCAGCACGTAGAAAACATGCCTTCAGATATGTGGTCCTCCTGTTTTAAAAAATGGTTCGATCGCATGAAAAAATGTTTAAAATGTAAAGGAGATTATTTTGAAAAGCACTAAACATAATATTTTGGTATAACATGTTGTTTTTTTAAGTTACGCATAACTTATAGTGTGACCTACGTAGTACCTAATTCTCAAAGTAGCCATAGACATGGAATCGAGGTAACATTACAATATTTTACGAGATATTCTTATAAACATAGTTTATCAGACTTGTATTAATCTTGTTATAACAAGTCTTTTCGGAAACCCACGCGTGACCCCCACCTGACTCCCAAACAAAGCACTCAATTATTTCTGGCCACTCGACTGAAATAATACGATATTTCCAATTTCTTTTTTGTTACGTTGATACAGGAGTTTTGTTAATTTGGATTCTGTTCTTGTGTTAAATTTTGCTGAGAAAATTGCCATGAGACGCGAGCAAATTGTTTTTCTAGATAATTTTTCATCTCAATAGATATCAATATTTGTCCTAACTCGAACTTCTGAGAGTTACTTTTATCACGCTATCACCTACGGGGGAGGAACGGTGTGGAGTAAACTTAGTCCGCACAGACGAAGTCGCGGGCAGCAGCTAGTTAATAAATATAACTACACGAATATTAAAAAATGAAATTTTTTCGTGTCTAGTTCGATTTTTCATTTTGATAGACTTTTGTCTCTTTCTAATCCCCTACTTCCCTAAAATGAATTTAACGCGAAGCAGCGGACAAAAGCTTGTTTTTAATGAAATCATTGTACATTTTAAAATTAGATTGCAGTGTCATCTGAATTATTTAGTTTAAAAGATTATCACTGATATAATTTTATTAAAATAATATTCCGGCAATTATTAAACATTTTTTTTCTAAATGCAATTTTTCAGTCTACTACCTGTATAGTAGTATAATAGTGTACTACCTGTATAATATATGTATAAGACAGTAGACAGTATATGTATAAGATATACAATATATAAGACAGTATATATATATATATATATATATATATATATATATATATATATATATATATATATATATATATATATATTGTTGTTCGTCAACGTTTATCTACATGAGTATTATAAAAATCATCTGAAAATTATTTTTGTATTTATTATTAACTCTTGTAAATCCGTGGCCCACCACTGGCCTGCAAAAAGAAAAAATAAATTTACTAATTTCGCTCCACCCTAATCTACACACATTCATATATCAAAAACATAATAAACCTGCTTCTTGTGCAGTCGAATAAAAAACACACAATTTATCGTAAATAACAAGTCATTAATGACCCGCCCCGTTGGTCAAATGGTTAGCAAACCTGACTACGCATCAATGGGGCTCATGTTCGATTCCCGACAGGGACAAACATTTATGTGATTAGCTTAGATGTTTGTATTTCTGGGTTTGGTTGTTTATTAAATCTATTTAAGTATTTATATATGTATCTCTATGTATTGGTATCGTTGACTGACACCCATACTACAAGCAAATAAATTGCTTACTTTGGGCTTAGATCAATTCCTGTAATTTGTCCAGTGATATTTATTTATTTACTAGATATGCCCGCGATTTCGTCCGCGTGGAAAAATTTCTAAATTCCCGGGGTTTCACCCGCATAGTTCGCGTCCCCATTGGATTTCCAGGGCAAAAATATGCCTGCTATCCTATGCCCTTTCTCGGGTTTCAAACTATCTTTGTGCCAAATTTCATCCAGATCGGTTCAGTGGTATAGGCGTGAAGAAAAGACAAGACAGATAGAGTTACTTTCGCATTCATAGAACACAGGCCATATTAATTTTGTACAACCCTTGTGTGTCTTTTGGAGTGACGATTATTAGATAAACTAGAATAATTTTCTACGATTTTTAAATCAATTAAATAAAATATATCGCTAGGAATAATCATTTAGAAATAATTGAAACTATAATTTTATTGAATTCTATCATCATATTTAACTGTTACCATTTTATAAAACTTTAATTACATTTTCATTAAAACAGTAATCATAATTTTCATTATAAGTAACAAATAAAAATTCTCCCTGTTTTTGTATTAAAGAATAGTATTAAATGCTAATTAATTTTTTCTTATTTTAAGTACCTATAAAGTGTTTTTGCAAAATCTTAGCTTAGAATTCTGTCAATCTAACTTAGATTTCTGAGATTAGCAGTTGTACTGAAGACACCCAATGACAAGATAAATACCTAACCACAGACTACTAACGAGAAAACTGATTGTTTACGTCAACCTTACCTAAATTCCAACTTTATTTAGCTACTATTCCCCAAATTAAAAAAATACTTATCAAATGCGGATAAGTTAAGAAGTTGATATAGAATCCTAAGGAATATATTAAACTTTAAGGTAATACCTAAAAAAACGATGTATGAAGTCTTGCCCGTGTTCTTTATATAACGCCCATATATTAGTGGCGATTGCCTTATTTTGTGGTGAACCGTAGTGAATTTAAGCTCTACAATTGATGGATCTACCGTGTTGGTCCCGGCCTCCTTTGTAGAATAGGCCAACTGCCGTTCTGCCAGGCAGGTCGTAAAAGGCGACCGATTGGCTATCGAGTCACTACCATCGTGGCTACTAGGTGGTAGAGTTCTGCATTGTCTCGCCCGAGTCTGGTACCACCGCCTTACCTATTCCTGCCGCAATAGCGTCAGTGCTTGTCGCTGTCGTGTTCCGGTTTGGAGGGTAAGGTAGCCGGTAAACTTATGCATGTGGCATTAGACCTCGTCACAAGATAGCAACGCACCATTAACATTCTGTATGTATGTCCGGGATAAACTCAAAAAGTACTGCATGGATTTTCTTCAAATTTTGCATGAATATTACTAACAGGTCGGGTCAACATATAGGCTACATATCACGCTATCACCTACGGGGGAGGAACGGTGTGGAGTAAACTTAGTCCGCGCAGACGAAGTCGCGGGCAGCAGCTAGTTAATAAATATAACTACACGAAAAAATGAAATTTTTATATATATATATATATATATATATATATATATATATATATATATATATATATAAGACAGTAGACAGTATAATAGTGTACTACCTGTATAATATATGTATAAGACTGTATAATAATAGTCTACTACCTGTATAGTCGGGAAATTGGACTCGAATATTTCAATAATAATTATTTTTTAAAGAAAATAACAATTTTATTTAGAAAATTTCTGTCTTTCAAAATTATTGTCTTTTGGTCAAGTTTGTACGTTTAAGATTGAGGATTAAAAAATCATGAGATTATGGTACATGTACAATAATTATTGTACGTCTGCTGACACCGAGCTTTTCACTAGACATGGGTAACTCAGCGAAATTCCTTGCGTTAACTCAGTAACTCAAGCGCAGTGTACTGCGCCGGCTCTTTGCGCTAACTCAAAATTGCGCCATAGCATAATAAATCTGACGCGGCCCGCGGGTGATGGGAAGTGAGTAGCGTACGAAACGTGCTCCGTGCGGCGTGCGCCACGCTACAGGATTCTTAAAACGAAACAGCGCACAGCGCATGAATTACGTTGGTTCATTGGTAACTCAACGAGTGAGTCGCGACACATGAGAGTCATGACTCATGATATTGTGCACGTGAATGAAAGTTTACTGCGTATAATCTCTAAGTAGTCTGTGGTATAACTACGCTGCGCCGTGCGCTAACACATTTTGAATAAGTGAGTTGACACACCCGTTCAGTGAACTGAGTTAGCGCAATTGCGTGGCGCAGCGTAGTGTTACTTTTATTACGATACTAGCTAACCCGGCAACCGTTGTTCTGTCTTATTAACTACTCTTATTTTTTTCTATATTTTCTCACCTTTTAAACCTTCCCTGGACTTCAACAATCAATCCAAAACCAAAATTAGCCTAATCGGTTCGGCCATTCTCGAGTTTTAGCGATACTAACGAACAGCAACTGATATATATATATATATATATATATATATATATATATATATATATATATATATATATATATATATATATATATATATATATATATATATATATTAGGGTGGAGTGAAAAAAAAAAATTTTTTTTTTCTTCTTAGCCTGGGGGTCAAATTTGTAGCTTATAAAAAACAAAAATTTTTGAAAAAAAAATAAAATTTTTTACTCAACATCTTGAGGCAGCCCACTCATTTTTAAAATTAATTACGAGTAAAAATATTTGGTTGCAAAAAAAAAATGTCTTTTAATGTCTTAAAACATCCAAGAATTGGCAATTATGATCATTTCCAACTCAAATTTTATTCTAGTGCCCTAACGAGGAATGTTACTTTTTTGGATTTTTTTTAAATATTAAAACAATAGTCACAAAATTTTTTTTTAACTTGTGATTTTTAATTGGCATAAAAGAGGATATTTTGAAGTTTTTAGAACGCTTTTAAAAATTTTTTTTTGCAACCAAATATTTTTACTCGTAATTAATTTTAAAAATGAGTGGGCCGCCTCAAGATGTTGAGTAAAAAATTTTATTTTTTTTTTTCAAAAATTTTTGTTTTTTATAAGCTACAAATTTGACCCCCAGGCTAAGAAGAAAAAAAAAATTTTTTTTTTCACTCCACCCTAATATATATATATATATATATATATATATATATATATATATATATATATATATATATATATATATATATATATATATATATATATATATATATATATATATATATAAAACGTTCGTCAACGTTTATCTACATGAGTATTATAAAAAACATCTGAAAATTATTTTTGTATTTATTATTAACTCTGTAAATCCGTGGCCCACCACTGGCCTGCAAGAAGAAAAAATAAATTTACTAATTTCGCTCCACCCTAATCTACACACATTCATATATCAAAAAACATAAACCTCCTTCTTGTGCGGTCGAATAAAAAACACACAATTTATCGTAAATAACAAGTCATTAATGACCGCCCCGTTGGTCAAATGGTTAGCAAACCTGACTACGCATCAATGGGGCTCGTGTTCGATTCCCGACAGGGACAAACATTTATGTGATTAGCTTAGATGTTTGTATTTCTGGGTTTGGGTGTTTATTAAATCTATTTAAGTATTTATATATGTATCTCTATGTATTGGTATCGTTGACTGACACCCATACTACAAGCAAATAAATTGCTTACTTTGGGCTTAGATCAATTCCTGTAATTTGTCCAGTGATATTTATTTATTTACTAGATATGCCCGCGATTTCGTCCGCGTGGAAAAATTTCTAAATTCCCGGGGTTTCACCCGCATAGTTCGCGTCCCCATTGGATTTCCAGGGCAAAAATATGCCTGCTATCCTATGCCCTTTCTCGGGTTTCAAACTATCTTTGTGCCAAATTTCATCCAGATCGGTTCAGTGGTATAGGCGTGAACAAAAGACAAGACAGATAGAGTTACTTTCGCATTCATAGAACACAGGCCATTTTAATTTTGTACAACCCTTGTGTGTCTTTTGGAGTGACGATTATTAGATAAACTAGAATAATTTTCTACGATTTTTAAATCAATTAAATAAAATATATCGCTAGGAACAATCATTTAAAAATAATTGAGACTATAATTTGATTGAATTCTATCATCATATTTAACTGTTACCATTTTATAAAACTTTAATTACATTTTCATTAAAACAGTAATCATAATTTTCATTATAAGTAACAAATAAAAATTCTCCCTGTTTTTGTATTAAAGAATAGTATTAAATGCTAATTAATTTTTTCTTATTTTAAGTACCTATAAAGTGTTTTTGCAAAATCTTAGCTTAGAATTCTGTCAATCTAACTTAGATTTCTGAGATTAGCAGTTGTACTGAAGACACCCAATGACAAGATAAATACCTAACCACAGACTACTAACGAGAAAACTGATTGTTTACGTCAACCTTACCTAAATTCCAACTTTATTTAGCTACTATTCCCCAAATTAAAAAAATACTTATCAAATGCGGATAAGTTAAGAAGTTGATATAGAATCTTAAGGAATATATTAAACTTTAAGGTAATAACTAAAAAAAACGATGTATGAAGTCTTGCCCGTATTCTTTATATAACGCCGATATATAAGTGGCGGTTGCCTTATTTTGTGGTGAACCGTAGTGAATTTAAGCTCTACAATTGAACAATAACAGATTGGTGTTTAATTCTACCGACCTACGACGAGAGCTTGCGTGATGACATGAATAAAGAGGGGTCTAGTCTTAGAAATATTTTATTTATACTATAATCAGATTGGCAGTAAGTAATATTTCATTCTAGAAGACCCCGTAGTTCAGATTTCCAGTAACGGGCTATAACTCCAATCTAAAATTTTTGTAGATAGACAATATTTTATTACATATCAACCTAGGGCTGCCACACCAGAGTCGGTCCGTCCAGAATCACAAAAAATATCACATTTTAAGAATAACTTGAGATATCTTCGTTTAAGAAAAGACAAGAAATTTTCCTGTATATACTTCTTGCTTATAAGCGTGTAAGCTGACAACTAAAAGACCCATAATCAGAAATCGGAGAGAGGGCAAGAATTTTGAAGGCGAGATTAACCACAAGATTATATATTTGAAAACTTTTTAAAGGATTCGAATGGATTTTCTTCAAGCTAAGTCTACGTGTCTTATATCTTAGACCATGACCTACTACAAACTCATACTTTTCCTTTATAAATGCTGGTTTTTGCACATTTCCCCGCCATTCAATAATGAATCCAATGAAAATGGACACAACGGCACTCGCTGCATCGGAACTTATTTTCAGTTGCCTTCTTTTCCGCTGTATTTTTTTTTTATATTATCGATAGGTAAGCGCTTGACCTCGATCTCGCCTGATGGTAAGCTAAGATAAGCCTAAGATGGAACGCACTTCCCTAGAAGGTGTCTGTTCACTCTTCTTTTGAAGATCCCCAGATTGAACTCGTCGCGGAACACAGACTCGGGAAGCATGTTCCAGTCCTTTGCGGCTCGAATGAAGAATGTTGACTTGTAAAGAGAAAAGGCGACTCAAAGATCTCCTGTAAGCTAATGCTAGCCGCATTATCATCCCGCCATAGGATAGCGATGCGCTATTAACATATTTGTTGTCGGTACCAGACCCGGGCGAGGCTTTGTGGAATTCTATCACCTAGTAGTCATGGTGGCAATGGCATGAATAGCCAATTGTTCACCTATTACGAAATGCCTGGCCGAATAGCAGATGATCCATTCTTCAAATGGGGGCCAGACGACACTGGGAAATTTGTTTAGTAACGTAATAATAACAATTAAAGTAATTTAATGTTTTAGCGGTAGATAATCCCACTAAATATATTTTAGTGCCAGCCCTGGGTACATAGGAGTATATGAGGATGTATATAAATCATTCCAGGAGTTCCGACCATCGTAAATCCAGATACATGTCTCTTGGGTCGTAAAAAATTCATGTATAATAAGGAAATTAAGAGATCGGTTTTTGGCGAAATATGTATTTGATATTCTAGCTGATGTTATCTTCTAGGGTAGAAACAAACCTTCTCATATTTTTTTTATCTTTTTTATATTATAAGATAGCGAACAACCAGATGGGTCTCCTGATGAGAAGAATCAACCATCGCCTATATATGTATATCACCAAGGGCGTTAATGGTGCGTTGCTATTTGCGTGGCGAGGTCTAATGCCACAAAGTTTTTTGTATAGAAAAAAGGGGCAAACGAGCAGGAGGATCACCTAATGGTAAGTGATTACCACCGCCCATGGACAGCAACATCACCGGCTAGCTTACCCCCCTAAGTGGAACACGACAGTGACATGCACTAACGCTATTGCGGTAGGAATAGGTAAGACAGTGGTACTAGATCCGGGCGAGACAAAGCAGAACTCAACCACCTAGTAGCCACGATGATAGTGACTCGTAATTCGTATATGCTAATCGCCAATTGGTCGCATTTTACGACCTGCCTGGTAGAACGGCAGTTGGCCTATTCTTCAAAGGAGCCCGGCACTAACACGGAAGGTGGAATTCTTTATTGCAGTAACTATGGTGTATCATAAATGTAATATAACATAAAATATGATTATGAGTTACCGTTAACTTTTGAGTTTCGTCTTCTACGACAGCCTCTTGTACCCTTGTCGTTGTCGTCGTTGTTGCCCAATTGGTACCTGCGCTCGCTATAGGACATACCTATACTCTAGCATTAGAGCTTAGATGAAGTACCTCCTCTTCACGGGTGTCGGCCTTGGCATGGATAAGCTAAGTAGCGCGAGAATACTGTCAATTCTTCTTTGCTTTATTCGGTAAGTAGGTTGGAAAAGATCCAGTGTTAGAACGTTTCATACTTTCTGGTACTCATCAGGTCAGCGAAGAAGCTGACTACGTTATGTCTTTTCAAATCATTGATATAAAAAACCCAAGATGCACAGTCCGGAACAAAACTAACATTCAAAAGTGTCCCTAATTTCATTAGATATGGCAAAAACATATGTCTACTAACCTTAAGCGCAAGACTTATTATAAGTTTTTACAAAGCAATGTACGAAAAGACATAAAATTGACAGTGTCACGACCGACGCGATTCTATTTGAAATGAGCGCACAATTTAAAATTGTGTGCTTATTTTTGGAGGACGTTTTTGACACACTGATTGTGTATCTTGGGTTTTATATCAATGTTTCAAATATTTCTGATCCAAATCCGTATAAATATGAAACTATAAAGAATTAAGCAAACCATATCAAGCAATTTCATTCGTCCCGCAACGCAATATCAGAGCGTTTACATCGTTCATTATGTGTCCTTTTATTTGGCATTACGATTTGGCACTGCTGTTGTACGTTTTCAGCATTTTACAAAATTCTTACTATGTTACTTTGGTTCGTCAATATTCCCCTCTGAATTGCAGATTAACAGTAATCAGAATGCTAAGTGTGAGTTTTTCTTTTCGCATTCGATCGTGAGCGTGTTTCGAGTTTACTAGGAATTTGTATGTGATTTGTACAGCGCCACCTAGTGGTAAACTAGTTTCTCACGTTTACCACTAGGTGGCGCTGTACAAATCACATACAAATTCCTAGTAAACTCTAAACGCGCTCACGATCGAATGCGAAAAGAAAAACTCATACTTAGCACTCAGATGATATAACTCGTGTGTGTTACCTTCTTCATACAAATAATTTCTATGGCTACTTTGGATCATTATTTCACGAATTCGAATCACATACAGCCTTCCAATTCATATAACAAAATGTTAATCGATTCGAAGCGCTTAAGGCTTTTACAGACATAAACACGACACGACATCGAGTTGTGCTACGATTTGGTAATCAGGCCCCAGTGCGGTTCATCACTGATCATCAATGGAGTCAAAGCGCTTAGGCTCTTACACACATAAATACAATACGTTGCGTCGTTGTGACTCCGCATAACGTGTAAGAAAATTTGTAAGAGCCCTAAACGCTTCGACTCAATTGAAGTTTTGTTACGTGAAATGGATCCGTGATCTGAGTGCTAAGTATGAGTTTTTCTTTTCGCATTCGATCGTGAGCGCGTTTCGAGTTTACTAGGAATTTGTATGTGATTTACACAGCGCCACCTAGTGGTAAACTGGTTTCTCACGTTTACCACTAGGTGGCGCTGTACAAATCACATACAAATACCTAGTAAATTCCAAACACGCTCACGATCGAATGCGAAAAGAAAAACTCACACTTAGCACTCTGATACGAATTGGTGATGGATTCGTTCCGCTCATATTGTTTAACGCTATTAAGAATACTAAACATAAATTGGACGTAGTTAGACGAAAAGCATCCAATCCACAATATGGTCAAAAATGAGCTAAGTGCACCAAACTGATGCTAAACATCAATACAAAAAACATGTAAGCAAAAATAGCTCTATTACTTTATTCAACGTCAGAACTAGTCCCAATGTAAAATTTAAAAAAATTAAAAAATATCCAACTTCAAACTTCAATATTTTTGGAACGAAGTTCCTTATCGCGCGTTGTGAAAGGGAGCTAGACGGAAAAAATTCTTACGAAAAGTTGTCACGACACTTTTTGCTATAGTAAGCTATTGTAAGCTGTGCGGCGTGCGCATGTTTCTCTCTCCCTCTCTCCCTCCCTCTTCCCCTCCCTCTCCTCCTCCCCCTCCCTTTGCCTCTCCCTCACCCTCTCCCCCTCCCTCTCCCTCTCCCTCTCAAGTTTTTAAACTATTTTGTGTGGATTGTTGTTTGTTTGTTTTTAAACTATTTTTCCTGCCGCAATAACGTCAATACTTGTCGCTGTCGTGTTCCGGTTTGGAGGGTAAGGTAGCCGGTAAACTTATGCATGTGGCATTAGACCTCGCCACAAGATAGCAACGCACCATTAACATCTTTGGTGTCTATAGGCGATGGTTGACTCTTTCCATCAGGAGACCCATCTGCTTGTTTGCTATCTTATGATATAAAAAAAAAGTGTAACTACGTCCAATTTAATGTTCACAAAATTTTAATAAGTCCATAGACAAGAAATTATTTTGAAATTTCGCCTGCAATAATTCTCAAAGTAGTTCGTATCTTCAGCTCTAATTACAAATTACGACGAGAAAAAGGCATTGAAATTGTTCAATCACTAGAATTTAAATCTACACTAATATTACAAAGAGTTTGTATGTTCGTGGTGGATAAACCCAAGAACTCACTAACCGATTATAAACAATTCCCAAGTTGAGTACCACCGTTTTACCTATTCCTGTCGCATTAACGTCAATGTTTACCACAGTCGTGATGCGTTTTGAAGGGTAAGGTAGTCGATAAACTTATGCATATACCATCCACATCTCGCCACACGGATAGCAACGCACTATTTACATCTCTGCGATCTACGAGATATGATTTTTCTTTCCATCAGGGAGCCATCTGCTGCTATCTTTATGATATATAAAAAAACTCTATGGTGTCACGACACCATACAGACACGACACCAGTCAGTTACAGGACCCCAGAAAGAAACGAAGTTCCTTATTATAAGAAAGAAAGAAAGAAAGAAAGAACGAAAATATTTATTTACAAGAATATGGGTGTTACAATTTGTTAAAAATTAATTTAGCTACCAACATATCTACCATTATAACATGATGTGCAAAATGCAAATATTTAAAAATTATTATTATTATAATATTACATTTAAAATTTTGTATCGATTTTTTAGAATTACTACCGGATCGAAACGGGGTTACACACTGAGAAGATCCGACGGAAGAAACTCAGCGGGCTTGTCTTTTTTTCTCTATTTTATGTACTTACTATCTGTTGCCTGCGACTACGTCCGCGCGGACTTCGTTTACTCCGCGCTGCTCCTCCCTTGTAGGTGATAGCGTGATAGTATGTAGCCTATATGTTGACCTGACCTGTTAGTAATATTCATGCAAAATTTTAAGTAAATCCATGTAGTACTTTTTCAATTTTTATCCCGGACATACATACAAAGAAACAGACAAAAAATTCTAAAGACTATATTTTTGGCTTTGATATCGATTGTAGATCACGCCCCAAGTATTCTTTTAAAAAAATATTCAATGTACAGTTTTGACTTTCCGACGAGTTTATTATATGTATATAAATTACTAATGTACAAGAATGATTTACGATAAAAATCTTATGCTTTCTTTTAACGTTATGGACGTTTTTGCCGGCTAAGGAAACCCTCCACAACGCTCTATAAGAAACTTGTTCCAAAAAAAAACACTAAACAAATTTGACAAAAAACTTATATTTATTGAGCAGAATTTTTCATACATATCCCGGAGGTATTTTATTCAAACAAGTATTTCAAAATGAGCGAAGCGTTCTGTGTTACATCGCATGTACGGCCATCATTGAATTCAATTCTACCCACATGTAGTACGTTTGATTGACAGGCACGCGGTACGGAGAGATAGCCAATTTAAATACCGCCCTTTCAACGTTACTATGTTTTGATAGAATACATTTTATTTTTCCATTCAACTCTACAACGCAAATAAAGAGTTTCTTTTTTTTTCTTTTTTTTATATCAAAAGATAGCAAATAAGCAGATGGGTCTCCTGATGGAAAGAGTAAACCATCGCCTATAGACACCAAGGATGTTAATGGTGCGTTGCTATCTTGTGGCGAGGTCTAATGCCACATGCATAAGATTACCGGCTACCTTACCCTCCAAACCGGAACATGTCAGTGACTACCACTGACGCTATTGCGACAGGAATAGGTAAAGCGGTGGTACCAAACCCGGGCGAGACAATGCAGAACTCTACCACCTAAAAGTCCCGATGGTAGTGACTCGCATAGCCAATCGGTCGCCTTTTACGACCTGCCTGGCAGAACGGCAATTGATCTATTCTTCAAAGGAGCCCGGGGCCAACACGGGAGATGTGATTATGTTTTAAGTAAATAAATATAACTATAAATTACACGAACTAACAACATCAAAGTAAATATTTTGTATATATATAAGGAATAAATAATCCATATCTACACTAATATTATAAATGTGAATGTCTGTCTGTATCGCTTTTATAGTTAATGCACGCGTATTGATATAGTTGAAGGTCGGGGTCAAACGGAGGCTATTTTTTTCTCAAAAATTAACCCCTGAGGGGCTGAGTTAGGGAATGGCACGGTATAAAAAGTTATATCGATGTTATATTGTGTTTATTCGTGGACAAAGTTGCACGGATCAGCTATTGAATGTAAATATATAATAATAGTAACTAGCGATCGCCTATGGCCGAAATTATTATTATAGACTTAACAATAAAAGCTCATAAATTTCACAACTGGCCACAACTGGCACTTACGAAATTCAGAACACTTGTTTGGACGTATAAATATTTCATGATACTTAAATATTATCCAATTCCAACAACATTATACACAAACATTTCAAACTGATAACCCTAGTTTTTTCGTCGGTTGATAAAAAATATTAAGCAGTCGCGTGGCGCAACTAGTCGCAAATGAACAAAGGCTTTCATATCAGTTCCAACAAGATAACACAACTAAATATAGTATTGTTTGTATATAATTAAAGGACAAGCGCCTATTGTTCGCCATGTTGTTTGTAAGCGATAATAAAAGTGGGTTCTAGGTATTAATAACAAATATTTATTATAAATTAACTTTTGTCCGCGACTTCGCTCCTGTTATATTTCTATCCTTCGGTGATGGTAGTTTTTGTGTTGCCTCGTTTGAAGAACCGTCAATCTGCCCTCCACCCCAGATGCAGTCGTGAAAACCTAACGATTGATTATCTTGAAAGGGGTCAGACTATAAACTCTGATTACTACTTATTTTGTGTTATATCGACACGCAGGGATTGAACCTGCGACCATCTCCCTAAAGCCGGGACGCTCTACCACTGAGCTAGTGCCAACAGGCTCGGCGTGGCGGAATTCTTCTTTGCTATATGATCGATTACGTCTGATTAATACTATGTCTTACTACGTCGTTCACGAGAGGAAATAAAAGAAAAACGTCCAGGAATCCTCAGTAGAAAAGTTCTGTTTTATCAAGATAACGATTGTGGCTTTGAGAAATTACCGCATCCGCCTTATTCACCTGATCTGGCACCGTCAGACTTCTTTCTGTTCTCTGACCTAAAAAAGCACTTGGGAGGGCAAAGATTTTCTACAAACCATGAAGTCAAAACAGCAGTAGACGCATATTTTGACTCTAAGGAAGAATAATTTTTTTAACAGTCTAAATGTTTTGAATGGAAGATGGCAAAAGTGCATCGAACTTGATGGTAATTATGTAGAAAAATAAAAATATGTATGTGTTTATTTTCTTGAACAAGGAAAAAAGCTGTAACTTTTGAAAATTAGATTCGATTTTGATTTTTGAAACGGCATTCGACGTAGTTTTTTTTATTCAAAAACATTTTAGAATACTTACCCAAAAATAATTGGTTGAAAAATTTCGAAGTTTTGTCGAAAAACAACGTTTTTCTAAATTTTTTGTCAATAATTACTCCCTAACGGACAAACCAATTTTGATGTGATTTATGCAATAGACGTAGTTTTTTGAGGAATAGAGCTGATAAGTTTTTGTAATCAATCGATGCATTAATATGGAAGTTATATTAAAAAAATACTATTTCGCCAAAAATTTTTTAGGGTTTTTTCAAAATTTCTCAAAATCTCCTAAGCTCCGCTCAATTTAGACTTCCTGAAAATATGAACCAAGTCGAAATTTTCAGGATGTCTAAATTGAGCGGAATCCAATCGAATGCCATCAACCGCGTTTCGATCCGTTCAGCCGTTCAAAAATTATGAGATTTTTACATAGACACATACACACAGACAGTCGGAAAAGGTTCCTAGGACCTCAAAACGTGGAGATCTGGTGAAAACTCGATTTTCGAAAATCGGGGCAAAATCAGTCAAAAGTCAAAGTCAAAACATTTTATTAAAATTATCCTTTACAGGCACTTTTGACGAGTCAACATTTTTTGAGTTACTACCGGATCGGAAACGCGGCCACACACTGAGAAGATCCGGCGGAAGAAACTCAGCGGGCTTGTCTTTTTTTGTGCATATAATTTTTTTTTAAACAATGTATTTACAATAATTTATGAATAGTATATTATAATTACTATGAGACTGCTATGAGGAGCAATTAATCCCATGCCTTATTATCATCCAAATATACAGATATTTTATAATAACCTTTTTTACAAAGTTTTGATTTGATACATTTTTTAAATTTGTGTATTGGTAGATCTTTAATAGCATTTGTAAGTTTATTGTAAAAGCGGATAGATTGCCCCATAAAAGAGTTACTTATTCTGTGGAGACGTGATACATGCAGAGCAAGACTGTTTTGCTCCTTGTGTTTACATTATGTACATCACTATTTTTCTTAAATGAAGAAATATTTTTACGAATATACATCAAGTTTTCAAATATAAACTGTGATGGTACGGTCAAAATATTAATTTCTATAAATTTTTCTTTTAGGGAAACTCGTGGACTGAAATTGTAAATAACTCTTACAGCTCTTTTTTGTAAAACAAAAATTGTATTTATATCAGCGGAATTTCCCCATAGTAAAATCCCATAAGACAATACTATGAAAATAACTAAAATACACAATTTTCGCAGTGTCTACGTCACTAATCTGTCTCATTTTTGTAACTGCAAATGCTGCTGAACTCAGTCTACTGGCTAATTTGTCGAGTAAGTAACTTCCTTATCTACATACGTAGCGGGAAGTCAAAAAAGAATTTTCAAAATCGGGTTCATAAATGACCCAAGACCCAAGTTTGGAGGTAACAAACAAAAAACATACAGCCAAATTGACTTATTTACTCCTCCTTTTTTCAAGTCGAATGAAACACGATTTTGTATACAAAATACTCGTATCAGTGCCAAGTTATAAGAAAACCGGCCAAACAAATGCATTAAGAACAACGTTAACTTCCGAGAAACTCATCACACCGCACTCAACACTAATGAACGTTGTTACGGCGAAACAACAGTTTTCGTGAGATCTCCGCAAATGTTTACCGCGAACTAAAAATTAAATACGACTTGCATTTCCGTTTTGCTGTGCGCATTCGATATTCACGCTGTTATAAAGCGGCAATGCTTGCCGGGTATTTTGTTAAGCTTTATTTGTATTGAAATTGGTTGTGAAAGGCACTCAAAATAACTTGATATTAGACAGTTCTAGTTGTGTATAATACCTATAACTATTTATTTATTTTCCTACTCCTCCTATACTCTTCTGATTAAATTCGATGCGGGTTCCAAGACAGCTTAGCTTTTCCCCCAGGGCACCCTGAGCTCGCAACTCAGAGGTTATCAGGAAGGTTGCCGCTGTGGATTCTGGTTTACAGAAGTTACAGTGGTGGGAACGAGAGGTGGGCCCATTGAAAAATACCTATAACTGGATGCTCGCGGTTCCGCCCGCACGGATTTCCTTACAGCCTAGGAGTTTAATTTATAAAAACACTTTCTTAGCAAATGTATGTGTCATATTACATTTATGTATAAGTATTTTGTCTAATAATTATTCTTTGTTACAAAATATGAATGTTAGACGCTATTTAATACTCTGATTTTAATGAGAAAGTTTGTATAGTATGTATGTATGTATGTGTATGTAAGTGTGTGTGGGTTTCGTTGATGTTTGTTTGTTAATTGAAATCCGAACCAAGAGCTTAACGTCTATTTTCCGAGTGAAAGGAGGGAGAGAGATATGGGAGTGATAACACAGCAAACTCCAGGCTGCTACTACGATTTTCCTACGTAAATAAAACCCAATCTCATCATATCACCCGAATGGAGAATCAAAATCAGAACCTCATGATTTAGTGAGAGATAGTTAGGCCCACGGATTAACTGGATTACGCCTTTCAAGGCAATTTCTTAGGTTATCAGTGTAGATTCTAGATATTATAGATATATCATATATAGATAGATTCATATATATGATATATCATGAGTCAAGCGCGGCTAAACATTTACCCGCCTTACACCGTGTCTACTACATGGTCTGATATAGTTTGTGGTTAGGCCTGATAGAAAGTGGCGGTGTAAAAATGAGAAAAGCGTGATCCGTTGGTACGGCCATGTTGAAACATTGGCAGATGAAAGGTTTACAAAACATATATACAATGCAAATATGAAAGAATGTAGATACCGACCAAAACTGACATACCATAAACAGACTGATTGGATGGTGTTCATACGTGGTGTCAAGAGTCTTAACAACCAGCATTTTTGTATGAAGAATCATGAATGTGGAAGAAGCAAGACAAATCTGCAAGAATCGTGACATATTCCCTGTGTTGATTCCGTGCTCCTTTAAAGAATAGACCAACTGTTGTTCTGCCAGACAGGTCGTTTAAGGCGACCGATTGGCTATGCGAGTCACCACCATCGTGGCTACTAGATGGTAGAGTTCTGCATTGTCTCGCCCGGGTCTGGTACCACCGCCTTACATATTCCTGCCGCAATAGCGTCAGACCTTGTCACTGTCGTGTTCCTGTTTGGGCAGTAAGGTAGCCGGTAAACTTTTGCATGTGGCATTAGACCTCCCATTATACCAACACCATTAACATCTTTGGTGTCTATAGGCGATGGTTGACCCTTTCCATCAGGAGACCCATCTGCTTGTTGGCTATCTTATAATATAAAAAAATATATGGCACGCGATTCTTTCTGTCTTCCTTGGAAGGGATCTGGCGTGACGATATGTATGGATTTATGATTTAAGAATCTAACTATAAGACCAACAAAGTCAAATGTAAAAACCTCGCTATTACACAACTTGTATAACCAGCTATGCAATATCGTAACCTGTTCTAAGCCTGCGTATAAGGACAGGAGTTAACCGTTAATTTAACAGCTTAACTTATAACGGTTTGTCTGATTTTATATAGTTAGCTTAGTTTCCGCGGGGTCCTAATGCGTTGACATATTTATGGCAAAGATAACAGCGCACAGAACGGTATAAACAGTTTTATACACCTTTTTTTGTATCATAAGATAGCAAATATGTGGGCTCTCCTGATAGAAAGAGACAGCCATCGTCTATAGACACTGAAGATGTTAATAGTGCGTTGCTATCCTTGTGCCGGGGTATTAATGTTACATGGATACGTTTACTTGCCTGAAATTATAGATATTGTGGCTCATTTGTCAATATATTGGTCACATCTTGTACCCTTGGCTTATCGTGAGTGCGTTGCACCTCTGCTAATGTCTTTGCGGCTTGAATGTATCTATTATTTCCATACTAATGTTATAAAGAAAAAATATGCGTATTTATATATGTTTGTAATGAATAAACTCAAAAACTCCTGGACCGATCTTGAAAATTTGTTTACCATTAGAAAGCTAAACGACGAATTGAGTAGGTAGTTTCTATTTCGGAGTGCTAAGTGTGAGTTTTGCTTTTCGCATTCGATCGTGAGCGCGTTTCGAGTTTACTAGGAATTTGTATGTGATTTGTACAGCGCCACCTAGTGGTAAACTGGTTTCTCTCGTTTACCACTAGGTGGCGCTGTACAAATCACATACAAATTCCTAATAAACTCCAAACGCGCTCACGATCGAATGCGAAAAGAAAACTCACACTTAGCACTCGGAATAATGTTTAAATCCGTGTTGGTTTAGTCTCCTTTTAAAAAATAAACCATCTGCCATTCTGCCAGGCAGATCGTAAGAGGCAAACGATTGGCTATACGAATCACTACTACCGTGGCTACTAGGTAGTAGAGTTTTGCATTGTCTCGACCGAATCTGGTACAACCGCTTTAACTATTCCTGCCATGCATAGCGTCAGTGCAACTAACTTCACAGTAGGTCGGAAGTATTTAATTTCTAAGAAATAAAAAAAACCGTAATTCAATTTACTCTGCATCCCTGAAGCTTCCCGCTAAATTGAGGTATTTTAAGCTCAAAGAAGTGAAAATAAACCTAAGTATAGATTTTTAAGCCCATAAACTTCAAAATTTACTAGGTGGTAGAGTTCTGAATTGACTCGCCCGGGTCTGGTACCACCGCTTTACCTATTCCTGCCGCAATAGCGTCAGTGCTTGTCGCTGTCGTGCCGGTTCGTGTTTCGGTTTGGAGTGTAAAGTAGCCGGTAAACTTATGCATGTGGCATCAGACCTCGCCACAAGATAGCAACGCACCATTAACATCTTTGGTGTCTATAGGCGATGGTTGAATCTTTCCATCAGGAGACCCATAATATAAAAAAAACCGTATATGAGTCAACTTGAACTTGACTGTTTTATTTGTAGTCGAATACCTGGCGTACCTGAAAAATACCTCTAGATACGCCAATGACAAAAATTTAAGTAAATAAATATTTAGCATTTCGATATGTATAAAATACATTATCTCAAGTTCTCAATACGAGTGACCTAAGTGTCAGATTAAGAGACATGGCTCCATGAACGTATATTTTCAAAATTATTTCAACTTTCAATTTCCCAGTAGAATGTACTTAACTAAACCCCATCAAGCGTTACACAATCGATACAAATTCCATTATAGATCACAGATTCTTTTTGAGTTCACTCAAATGAGAAATGAGTATGGATGCAAGAGGAGATACGAGTGTAATTCAAGTTTTATTAGGCTGGGATCACACAATCTTATTTTACATTACATTATTCACAAGCAATGAAAAATCCCCCGTTGCGCTTATAACTTTTACAATACCTTAAAATATTATCACTGTTGTTAAAAGGATAGTTAAATTATCTTCACGCCCGTATCCCCGAAACGGTAGGCAGAGGTACAACAAGTGCATCCACAATTAGCCAAAGATACTTGATCCCACAAATATGATTAGTGGCAAACCTATCGCCAACCGGACACTTTCCAATCCCGGGCAACGTTGTTTTTATGAGAAAATTGAAAAAAAAACATTTTTTAAATTGTCCGACCCGGGAATCGAACCTGGGACCTCATGTGGTCAACGCCAACACTGGACCACTAGACCACAGAGGCGATAGGATAGTTAATTACTTACAAGTTACAAATTGTAAGTACATAATTTAAATTTGACTTCACTGAAATTAATTTTATTAATCTCAACATTAGTTATTAATTACGCGATTAAATTATCACTTGTACATTAATATCACTTTATGATTGTACAATATTCAAGTTATAATTTAATCGTGTAATAATAATGGAATTTCACCAAATGCCGACAATAGAAGATATAAATATAAAATATATTAGTTTATAGTTATTAATCAATGTTAATATTATAAATGCCAATGTTTGTGTGGATGGATGTTTGTTACTCGATCACGCAAAAACTACTGAACGGATTTGAATGAAATTTGGCACACAGGTAGATGATGACCTTTTGTCATAGGAAAAATAACTGGTATCCGTGGGATTCCCCAAAAACTTTTATAATGCAGCAGGTAGCACGATGCAGCTAGTTTTATATATTTGCTCTGACATTTTAATTTATTCTTCAAAAATATTATCAGAAAAAATCTCTGAACAAACATTGTCTAACTTTTTTCAACTAACTTGCCAAAAGAAGGTTATCAATTCGACTGTATGTTTTTTTATTTGTTACTTAATTTATGATTTATGTTTCATGAGTCATTTATAATTTATGATTTCAAAAATCTTTTTTTTTTTTTGTTTGAAAAAGTTTAAATTCCCTTGAGGTCCTATTTTAATTTGATGAAGATCTGATGCAGGGTTCCGGAGGTACAGGACATGGGATGTCGGTATCGGCAGTTTTACTGCGTTAAAAATTATACATTTTGTTTAAAAAGCACGTCGATAAGTGTTCCAACTTCGAATAAAATATGTTATTGGGTTTAATTTTTTACGTCACAATAGTGCTTTACGTGTTACACCATCACGACTATTATGTTGTCTTACTTGGGATTGGTACCACCGCCTTATCTTTTCCTGGCGTGTTGTGTATTTTGTCGGGTTCCAGTTTGTAGGGTAAAGTAACAGGCAAACTTATGCTTGTAACATTTAATTCCTGCCACAAGAATAGCAACCCACCACTATCATTACTGGTGATGGGTAAAGATTCTCTTTCTATCTGCTTGATCGCTATCCTATGATATAAAAAGCCTATTCAGCGCGGTTTTAAAGAAAGCTATAACTTAGGAAAAAGAATACAACAGAATAATCAAATAAAATGAAAATAAGTGAAAGATTTTCAAGGACAGAATAAATATTTAATAAGCCCATAGCTTAAGTTAACAAATCTTTATATATGTCAATGCCCTTATAATTTGTTCTGCAACTACAAAAAAACTGTAACAACTGACTTCAATTTTACCTTTATTCGAAAACACCCTACATCTGGGACTTTTGGGATTTTAAAACGAACCAAACGAAAATTATACTCCGCCAAAAAAAGAACCTTCCAAATCGGCAAACAGACACAAGTCATAAAAATGCAACTGAATTGAGAACCTCTTTGTAGGAAGTCGTTTGAAAACACCCCGCCGCTTGTGCGCACGGCTCTTTACAATAAAATGTTACGTCACATTTAGTATTGGAGACCAATAGTCGTTATTGCACCTATCTACAATACCTCCCGTCTGATATAACAACATTATTTCTCTCGCTTTGCCGCTGCCTGATACTTCATAGTGATGTGCAAGCATATTTAAGCGAGTTAAATATTTCAGACACCAATATCGCCGAAAAACTAGGCAGAGTCGCATTAACGATTAGCCAACGTTATTAAGCCCCACAATGTGAAAGATGACAAGCTTATCGACAAATATAATATATAGATATATGCCCATATATCTAAAATATATGTGTTTTAGCACTGATTTATGTACTAGGTGCTAGGGAAAACTTAATAAAGAAAACTTTGAAATGTGTCGATTTAAACCAGGGACCTCATCCTAAAGCCAAGAAACGCTCTGACCGCTGACACGTGTCGATGGTTCAAGGTGGGAAATTCTACTTTGAAAATATCTAGTTTCGGGCAAGTTACCTAAAACAATTGAAAAATTTATCGAATAAAAATATATCCAAGCTGTATGTAATATACGCTAGACCGTAGAAACCACAAAAATCGATTTTAATATTTATAGTAGATTCTAATCAAATTGAATCCTACTAATAGTATAAATACTGTTTGTTTATGTGTGCGTGTTTGTTTGTCACGTCTTCAATTGAAATGGCTAGACAAATTTAAACGAAATCATGTAGCCCATTTGTTGCTGAGAAAAACACAATATTTTTAATATATTATAAGATAGCAAACAAGCAGATGGGTCTCCTGATGGATGGATATATATATATATCATTAACTTACTTTCAAATTATTTAGTTTTGGAAGCTAGGACTCCAAGCGAATATTCGATTATAGCGATTCCAATTCTTTTCTTTAGAGGAACATCTTGCAACATCACATCCCTAGCGTTTTGCAATCGAGATATTTTATTTTTAACACATTTGCATCTACGTTCAATGGCATTCCGTTTAGATGTTTCTATTTGTCTGCATTAACATTTTGCTGCGTCAATTCAATGACTGTTATATTTCAATTTAATTTTCACAGAGTTTTATATTTATAATATTAGTAAAACATATAAACACAAAAAGACATTATTTTTGCAGATGCATTGTCGCATCTAATTTAATACGGAAAAAAGCAGAAAGAAACGAAAATTGCATTCTTTAAAAAAAGATGGAAGCACAAATTTGAACAGACTAGTAACTATTATTTGTTCTTATGCCTAAAATAGAAGGTCGCCTATTTACGCCCATATAACGTTAATGTGACCATGGCAACAAAACACCTTGAAATCAATTGAATCGTGTCACCAAGTGTAGTACCATGATACCAAACCAAAGCGATCAATAGGTGTCACCTTGACTCCGTAATGCAGTAATGCTGTCGCTTTTAATTTAACCTTGCGACAGAATAGATAGTAGGACAATTGTCTAACCGAAATCTGAATTACATTTCATTAATTTTAATACTTACCACGATTCATTTCGTACGCTCACGCGTATGCTCTTAACTATATGGGCGCTTGTTATTTTGGCGACTCCAGCGCGCTTAGAATAAACAGCACGGATACGTCACGCGCGAATGAAGAGAGGTTTGACGAATAAAAACTAATATCTCGTTTCAGTCACGAGATAACATTGTTGTGACGAACATATCAATACTTTCGTACTACTTTTTTATTTTATTTTAAGATACCTAGCAAATAAACAGATGTCTCCTGATGAAGAGATACCATCGTTTGTAAATACCAATGATGTTAATGGTGGGTTGCTATCCGTGTAGCGGGATGGCAATGCTACATGCATAAATCTGCCGGCTACCTTACCCTCCAAACCGGAACACGACAATGACTAGCATTTACGCTATTGCAGCAGGAATATATGAGGCGGTGGTCCGTGGTACCATATGACCAAGCAAGATGTTGCGGAACTCTACCATCTAGTAGTCACGAATCAAGATGGTAGTATTACGTATAGCCAATTGGTCGCCTTTTACGGCCTGCCTAACAAAATAGCAGTTCGTCTATTCTTCAAAGCGTGCCCGGATTAACACGGTGTACATTATTATAAATGCAAAAGTCCGTCTGTCTGGTTGTATATCTGTAACGCTTTCACGGCTAAATCACTGAATGGATTTTGATGAAATTTTACACGGGGATATTTGAAGATCCGAGATCATACACAGGTTCTTTCAAAAATCAATCCTCAAGGGAGATCAAAGTTAGTATGAAAAGCTATTACGATTATATTATGTTAGAGTACTCGCGGACGAAATGGCACAAGTCAGCTAGTATAAGCGAGATATTAGTTGTTTTTGTTCCTCAAATCTCTTTTCTTTCGCGCTCGACATATCACATTTATCCTAAGCTCATGTTATCGCGCGATATTCGTGAAGTCTTGATAGAGGAAGAAAACTCCTACATTCTAAGGAGAACCACGTCGCAACATATATTCGGTAGAAAATAGTTTATGTCGCTTCAACTTGCGATGAGCATCAACGCAAAAGCGAGATGAAGTTACTTGCTGCGGCCGCACTTGCGTCTATCGTTACAAAGCTTCGCGCAATGATGCGATACATGCAGATGCGACCGGCTATTATCGGTTATCGTCGCAAATATTCGGACTGCGTGTGCCTTGTCGCGCGGTTGGCGGTACGTCAAAGGGTTTTAGTGTCTTAATATTTTCGGGACAATACACGCAGGTGCGGCCGAAGGGTATCCCGAAGTCCGAAGCCCTTCGTGGTGTTAGCCCGAATAATGAGCGATTAAGCGAATTGATTAGCCTGTGGCCACAAATAACGCGAATCTTCGCCGCTAGCAATACAGCCGCGATTTTACAGGTTATCATAAATTATGAAGGATTCTCTTCAGTTTTTTTTGAAGTGAAAACTTCTTTAGGCGCGTTGAGCGTTTTGGTAGAGGGTAAAATCCTCGGTTCGCGTCACCGACATGCTAATGATAATAGTATATCTATAGCTATGTTTTGCATATAGTTTTAATTACTCTCAACTTAATAGTTCCGTTTTCACTTCTATCGGCAGTCCCACGACTGCTACTGTTTTTTTTAAATATTAATAATGCGTCACTATTTGCGGGATAGAGATGAAAACAAAACCGTACGTTTACTCCGATTCAAAACACGACAGTAACAAACATTTAACAGCATTAACTTCGTTGGCGTCAATAGGTGATACTTTTATGTAACCAAAAACCGGCTAAGTGCGGTTTGAACAAAGCTAAGCTAAGCTAAGCTCCATCATAGCAAAAAAAATACGAAAAAAACACGTTTAATAATTATAATATATTTAATTTATTAATATTTTTAATTTATTTTATTAATATTTTCATTTTTTTATTTTTGTATTTGTTGTTATTGAGACTACTTTTACACCAAAGTTCACCGAAACCATCCAGAGTTTCAACGTGAGGAAGAAACAAATATACACACAATCACATGTACACACACAAATAAACACTCACATATACTTTCGCATTAACAATGTGAGCGGGATTACTGTGTGATATAATTACTACACGTGTGTGCAGATATATAATTACAGCCATGATTATATTACAGGCGAGTGGGTCAAACCGCAACCTTGACGAACAGCCGGGGACTCTGATGCCGCTACCACAGAATAAATAATTGCAGAGCACCGAATGAAGCACTAAATCTATCTAATTATTTTTAAATAAATGTATTAAAGCACTAATCCCGAGCTAGGGGTAACTTAACATTTTTTTTGGAACGATGTTCCTTACGGCAGGCTTGGAGGGGATAGGGATTTTGCTGTGCGAGCGAACTGAAAAAAAGTGATAATAAAACCGTAAGAAAAAATCCGTGAAAAAAGTGCGTGGAATTAAATGAGACGTGCGCAGGCGCGACAGTCGCATACACAAGTGAGTAGTGTCGTTTAGCCGAAGGAACTTCGTTCCTACCTGGTGTCCCACGACACCACATCATTTTTAAATTATTTAATAAGATAGAAAACAAACAGATAGAAAACAAGCAGATTTCTCCTGATGAAAAAGCAACCGATCGCATATACACACCAAAGATGCAATGGTGAGAGGTCGGATCCAAGTGGCGGAGTTAAAATACTGCATGCATTAGTTTACCGGCTACCTTATCCTCCTCCAAACTGGAAGACGACAGTGACAAGCGCCGAAGCTATTGCGGCAGGAATAAGGTAAGGTGGTATAAAAAAAATCTCGGAAACGAAAATCCATATCGCGATCATTCTTTTTGATTTAATTCAGGTAATATTCCAACTTAGGGAACAGTCGAAGTTTCATCAAAATCTGTTCAGTAGTTTTTACAATCTGAGTATAATTGATACTTAAAGTCGACTATTTTTAAATTACTATAATAATAGTTATTAAATTACTATAATAATTAGAGATGGGCCGAATGTGGTTTGAACCGAATTCGAACTTCGGCCGAACATTCGGTGAAAATAAAAAATTCGGCCGAATTTCGGCCGAACTTCGGTTCAGTTTTGCCGCGCTTTCTTGAGAGCAACACGTCATGACTTGTTTACGTATTTACTTAAATTATTTTATATATCGTTAATAGTTTTCGAAGCGCACGCAAAAAAAACCGCAAAATAATGACATAGATAAAATTTTGATGCCTTGGGTTAGGTAGGGATCTCTAATTTTTTAAAAGTACTTTGTTACTCGGGGATGATATAATATCTTTCTAATGGCAAAAGAATTTTTCAAATCGGTCCAGTAGTTTTTGAGTTAATTCGATACATATAAAAGACAAATTTTTGCTCTTTATATTAGTTTAGATTTCAATAAAATAGTGCAAATAGGTACTTTTTCTAGCACCGAATGTTCGGCATTTAAACCGAATTTCGGCCGAATGTCTAAGTTCGGCTCAAGCTGCCGAACTTCGGTTAAACCGAATGTAAAACGAATTTCGGCCCATCCCTAATAATAATAGATTTTTAAGTAATGTTTGTAAATATATTACTTCAAAAATCTTTCTTGTGTCGAACTTTAGCCTGATTCATCCCGTAATTTGAACTTTGTTTTAAAATTTATCAACACAAAGGTCAAATTACTAGACGAATCAGTAAGACCATAAGAATCTATATTGTGATATCAAGTGTTATCAGCTAACAAATATTGTGTTAAAATGGAGTTTCACCACGTGCCGACGATAAAAAGTGTAGAATCTATATTAAAACTAGCTGACACGGCAAACGTTGTTCTGCCTTTTTAATTACCTACTCTTATTTTTTTCTATATTTTCTCATCTTTTCAACCTTCTCTGGACTTTAACAATTAATTCAAAACCTAAATTAGCCAAATCGGTTCAGCCGTTCTCGAGTTTTAGCGAGACTAACGAACAGCAATCGATTTTCATATATATTGATGATTGATGATAGAAGATTATTAGTGCGACAGTTTGGATGTTTGGATGGATGTTTATTACTCAATCACGCAAAAACTACTAAACGGATTTGAATGAAATTTGGCACATAGGTAGGTGATGACCTGGAATAGCACATGGGCTACTTTTTATCCCGGAAAAACTAAGTGATCCCGCAACATTCGCCAAAAACTTTTATAATGCAGCGGACTGCACCCTGCAGCTAGTAATAATCTACATTTAAGATAAAAACTAATCAAAACTAAAATACATTTAGTCGCCTACTATTTTTTTTCTCAATAATACTAAATATTAGCTATACTACCATTGTTGCTACGGACGTTACAATGAATTCTCTGCGTGTGAGTGTTCTGTGGGTGTGGTGCGCAGGAGTCGCCCGGCGGTGCGTGACGTTGGGCATGTGCCAATGTCAAGGTCGCCATTCGCATCTGCTTGGAGATTAAAAATCTTACTGAACGAGCAACGTTAATGTTGATTTTATAAACTGTGAGCTGGGTTTGAAATTATCAAGTGAAATATGCTCCTTGATAATTATCAATCAGATAAAAATATTTTCACGCCTGTGTTCCTGAAGAGGATGGACAGAGGTTTAACCAGAGCTCCATAGACCGTGGTCCCAGATTTTTTTTATTATTGATTAATAACAAGCTGAATTTTTGTGAACACCTTAGTTTTAGCGAGACGCCAAACTTTTCTATCTTCGAAAAATCTCAAATCATGGAACTAATAAAGGTAGGTAATAATATATTTTTAACAAAAAAGTAAACGGGCAAAAAATTATTGGTGATCATACATTAACAACTATAAATGAATAGTCAATCATCCCTTGTTTACAAACCTTTATGGTCAGAATTTATAAAAATGGGACCACCCTGGGGTATGTACACCCATTCAAAAAAAAAAAGAATTATCGAAATCGGACTACTTTATAAAAAGTTATGCGTAATCTAACATAAAAAAATTGAGAGTCTCGTAGCCGTCGGATTGTAGCCGTAAAAAGTCAACCATCGCCTACAGACACCAAAGATGTTAATGATACGTTGCTGCTATCTTGTGGCGAGGTCTAATGCCACATGCATAAGTTTACCGGCTACCTTACCCTCCAAACCGGAACACGAGAGTGACCAGCACTGACGTAATTGCGGCAGGAATAGGTAAGGCGGTGGTACCAGACCCGGTCGAGCCGATGCAGAACTCTACCACTAATGTCATGGTGCCTATTCTACAAAGGAGGCCGGGACCAACACGGCGGGAGTTGTTATTACTCAAGTTAAAAATCTCATAACTTCGACATCTTTAGAGTGTATAGCTCATCAGAAAAATCATCGAATGTGTAGGACAAGAGTTTGTTCGGGTTTTTCAGAAACTGATCAAGTGATACAAATAAAAACCGAATTATTGTTATTAATCAATATTTTTTCTTCATCAAACTGGCATGTTTGAAGCCCCCTAACTTCATTAGTTACCCGATTTGAGATTTTTCGAATAAATAAAAGATGGACGTCTCGTCAAAACAAAGTTGTTTACAAAAATGCAGCTTGTTATTAATCAAAATAAAACGTTCCTGGGACCACGGTCATTTTTTTACGAGAAAACTTAATGGTTGCCCTACGGCTAAGGTGGCCACAACATATATTAGATGGATATTATTAGTCTATCTCGCTTCAACTTGCGAAGCGCACCGATGCAAAATCGAAACGAACTTTGATAAAGTATCATCACGTCCGGTTCCCTTGTGGGTTAGGCAGAGTAAATCGAACGTCTATAGACTTCCAGTTCACCGCAATTCACCTGTCTGTCGATTGGCGAGATGAGTAGTGACCCTCGTCGCATTTTACCTGATAACAATTATCGACTATTTCTGGCAATAACTGGAACCGACGAATTTACGTGCTCATCCGAGGTACGGGAGTTGTAACACATCATCCGCCAGACTCCAAACTGCGACTGTGATTTTAGTATTTTGAGAAAAACCTCGACAACATTAATGCCCGAACCGGGGATCAAACCTGAGACATGATCCGAGCTGAATAGGCTATCCCCTACACCAACGAGGCAGTGATGTACATAGATCATGAATTTAATGTATAAAATTGACAGAAGCCCGAAGATTCGTGATTCGCACACATCGCGTATAGCGATAATGTAACCGCACCAACAGACACTCACACAAACTTTCGCGTTCACCGTAAACTTTGTTCAAGCAACTGGGTCTGTGACGGCTGTCAGTCGTTTAATATACACGTAATATTTTCGTGAACATAAAATATGAAATAAACACGTTTCTTCTATCAAGTCACAATGCACTGATGTTATTTTCTGTTCTTTATTGACATTGATTACATATTATGTTATGACTTTTCCTCTATTTTATCATTTATTTGTATAAATATTTTTCTTCTAGTTTTCATAATATATTTATATTTAATTAGATTTATAAAGTAACTACGGAAAAAGTTACTAACAACACTAAAAGTATTAAAATTAGTTTAGTAATGTGCCGGAGCTGTAACACCCATATTTTTCCAAATAAATATTTTCTTTCTTTCTTTCTGCATTGCGTCTATCATCTCGAAGTTATAGCGCGCTAAGGCACACGCAGTCCGGAATGTCTCACAGTTTGTGAATCCTCTCACAGTTTTTTCTCTGTGTGTGAGTGTGCTGTGGGTGTGGTGCGCAGGAGTAATTCAACCAAGCATGACGTTGGCCATGCATCAATGTCAAGGCCACAGCCTCCGCTCGGTGCAACTCAACAGAAGTAGTGAACTATTTTATACGCACAGAATTTCAATCGGAACATTGTGATTGGAACGACCAATGAAAAATGTTACCATCGCAAAATATTACCCGTAACGTAAACGTATACACGTAAAAAGCACACCCCGTTTTTTTCACGTAATCGCCATATACATATCTACTAATGCTTATAGTATTTAAATTTTTTTTTCTACACAATCGATAAAACATTAATGCTGGATTCCTATATTAGGCGATCCGTCATTCGTAACAGTAACCATTAGCAACCAATTCAATAGTAATAAGACGTTCCATAACTTGTTTGGATGGTAATTTGATATTTTATATGTAATATAGTAACTATTTATATAGGTATATACAACTATTATAGGAACAGTTTTAGCTCACGCACAGTAGAAATTATTACTATTTGTAACTAAAACTAACTAAACTAAAAGAGCTGTCGAACAAAACCTAATGAAACGTCATAACTGCTCCTAGTAAAAAGATTACTGCTATATGCAAATTCAGTAACGCAGCGAAATTAACTTAAAATGGCGGCACTTCGCGTCCGCACAAAAACTAAGTGCGGACTATGCTAAGCGGAGGATGGAAGAGGTCCATCCTCCGCTTAGCATAGTCCGCACTTAGTTTCAAAATATCTTGGATTCTTTAGCTATCCAACGGTATAATTAGATTTTGGATGTTGCTGATAGTTATGTAGCTATAACACCAAATTTTATCCCCCAATTTTGTTATCGTCAGTTTTCTTGAACGTCCCTTACTATAAATGCAAATTTAAAGACGCATTCACGTCAAAAGGTGTATGTGCAAACCTGATATTAATTTATTGATTGCACATGTATAGCAGACAAACAATAAACACAATATCAGAGAAGACCGTGGCATCGGTGACGTATCTTATCTTTACAACTTATTGACCAATAAATATAATAATGACAGTGCTTGTCGCTATCGTGTTCCGTTGTGAGAATAATATAACCGGTTAATGATTGTGGCATTACTCAGAGTACTATTAGCATCTTTTAGTCTGCAATCCGCTTAAGAGAAACAACGTGTGATATGCCACGCGCGATCAGAGAGGTTTAACCAACAGGCATACAGGATAAGCAGCGCGATAAAATTTTATCGACCCGTTATTTGACATTTATGTCAAATTCTTTATTCGCTAACGAATTTCACTCTTGATTCGACGTGATACAAAGGAATAGAAAATCATTGCGTTTGCTCGACATTAGTTGTTTTCTCTACCGATCGAAAATATTGCTGCCATTTTATCGATTTGACACTTTGAGAAGGTATTGGTAATCGTTTTATAGAAATAAACTTTTATTCATTAAGTTAAATTCGATGGTTTTATTATAAGTTAATTGAGAACTTAGTAAGGTTATTTTGGGGATTTCGGTCCAGTGTATATATGTCGCCGTGAAATTGTCAATTCCGTTAGATTCTAATGTACCTAGAGAGCAATTCCGGTACATTGTAAACTACCTAAGTGATACTATAATTTAACTGCTAACCTAACCTAACCAAATTAGATAAATTATAATCTAACGGTATTGAAAATTTTACGGTGACATATAGGTACATATTTAATAATGATGGCAGTGCCATATTATAATTATGTGATATTCATTGATTTCTCTACTCGAGTAAATTCTGAGTAATTTATCTCTGAGGTTTTAAATACTTATATTGCATGCACATTATAATAATATCGAGATATTAGTCAAGGTCGAACAAACATCATTTCTCGATCGAGACCTATCAGCAAGCTTAGGATAAACACCGCGAGATATGTCTCGATCGACAAAGTGACGTATGCTCAACTGTTTTTTTGTTTGATAAAAAGACAGCAAGACGTTCGATCAATAGAGAAAATAATTACCGTCGAGTAATAATGATCATTTTCTCTTCCTTTGAAGTATCATGTCGAATCAAGTATCTAATGCGTTAGCAAATAGAGAAAGTGACATGAATGTCGAGAAAACGGATCGATAAAAATTTATCATGTTGCTTATCCTAAGCCTGTTGGTGTTGTCAATCCTAAGCCTGCAGTAAGAATGTACATCTCGTTTATTCGACGCAACGCATTTAACGCAAGTAAACGTTTATCGTGATATTAAATGGATTTTTTTATATAAAAAAATAGCAACCAAAAGACTGCTCTCCTGATGGAAAGAGGATATTATATAGACACCTATATAGTACAATTGCCTCTTTCCATATATCCTAGTGGCGGTGCCACATGGATAAGTTTACCGGCTATGTTACCCTTGAAATCGGAACACGACAACATGCAAATTATACATGTGTCATTTAAACTTGCCATACGGTTATCAACGCACCGTTAAAATTTTTGATGACTAAGTATTTCGTTCAGTGTTTCTCATCAAGAGAACCCTCTCGTTGTTTGTTGTACTATGGTTTAAAAAAAAACATGTTGGCTACGATAAAGATGCAGACGTTTCTTCAATGACGACAAATAGAGTCGAGAAAAAAATTATTTACGCTGCTTTTCCTTAACGGGATCTGCATAAGTTTTACTATTCTTTAGTTATGGTCAACTGATGTAAACAATCGTGATTATTCACTAGGCGATAATTCTGCAATGTTTCGAACGTAATTATTTCTAATCAATGACTTCTATGTGTGTGTACTAGACAAAGCAGGCGCCACATCACTTGTGTTTCACTAAAGGGCAGCCCATTGACTGCACTTACGCCAGAGCTCGCTGAATGAAACGCGTAAGCGCCATGAAATTTACGCCAGGTTAGCACCTTTTGATCGGAAATATACATAAAAATGCAGCGCATAATTATGCGCTGCATAATTTTGACTTTTGTTGAACGATTTATAATTATTTGAGCGCTGTAGCGAGTGTTAACGAATTGCAACACGAGTGCTCTAAGCATAGCTTCTCCAGTACGTAGTATATTAAATTCTCTGTTTCTGCTATCCTTTGCACCTCTCATACTTTTGTATATAACAATGGTGTTTCCTTTCCATCAGGAGAACAATTGCTTATGTAACGATATAAAAAATATTTAAGAGTTTTGTTTATTGAGCACTTAACACACGAACAAAGAGCTTACTTGTCAATGATAACCGTCACTCTTAAACATTTTTTTTACTAGCTGCAGCGTGCAGCCCGCTGTATTATGAAAGTTTTTGGCGAATGCCGCGGGATAACCTAATTTTTCCGGGATAAAAAGTAGTCCATGTGCCAGGTCATCATCTACCTATGTGCTAAATTCCATTCAAATCCGTTCAGTAGTTTTTGTGTGATTGATTAACAAACATCCATCGAAATACAAACCTTCGCATTTATAATATTAATATAGATTTATTTAACTTTATTGTACACCTTAAAATATAAAATAGTATAGTAGTATCTTCACGCCATATCCCCGAAGGGGTAGGCAGAGGTACAGCAAGTGCACCCACGATTAGCCGAAGATACTTGGTCCCACAAATGTTATAGGTGGCAAGCCTATCGCCAACCGGGCACTTTCCAATCCCGGGCAACTTTGTGTTTCTCAGAAAACTGAAAAAACACTTTTTTTTAAAGTGCTCGACCCGGGAATCGAACCCGGGACCTCATGTGGTCAACGCCAACGATAGACCACTAGACCACAGAGGCGATCAAAAATATAAAAAATATCAATAATATATTAAGTAAACTAACTATAGAAATATTAAACCTAACTGGGGGAATCGAGGCTACATCAACCTTATCCAACTGACTGCCAATAATAATAGCGTGACATTACATTTTTAAGAGTTCACCCCTGAGTACTTCGAGAAACAACATCCGCAAAATCAGACTTAAACAAATATATATATATATATATATATATATATATATATATATATATATATATATATATATATATATATATATATATATATATATATATATATATATATATATATATATATATATATATATATATATATATATATAAACTAGCTGTTGCCTGCGACTTCGTCCGCGCGGACTTCGTTTACGCCGCACTGCTGTAGGTGATAGCGTGGTAATATGTAGCCTATATGTTGACCCGACCTGTTAGTAATATTCATGCAAAATTTTAAGTAAATCCATGCAGTACTTTTTGAGTTTACCCCGGACATACATACAGACAAACAGACAAAAATTCTAAAAACTATATTTTTGGCTTCGATATCGATTGTAGATCACACTCCAAGTATTCTTTTAAAAAAATATTCAATGTACAGTTTTGACTTTCCTACGATTTTTTTATATGTATAGATATATGGAGTAGTTGCTAAAAACCCAGCTCTAAAAGTACTTAAAAGATCAGCACATTTTTTTAAAAAGATCTTTCCTTAAATCGGGGTTTCGCAAACTTATATACACTTCAACGTATCCCACATTAAATTTTCAAGGCAACTGCGAACCCCTTAAATATGAGCTTTAAGCAGAACAAAATAATTTATTTATATATTAATACGTAAAGCGAAATTGCGTTGAATGAAATTTGGAAGAAATGCAGAAAAATAATATTTATATCTATATAATAATACGTAAAACAAAAACTTTGTTTTTACGACCATTACGCGAACGGAGGATTATGAAATTAGACAAAATTAAAGTTTACATCGTAAAGGAGTGCAGAAATGTAATTTTTTTATATAATTTTCATTAAAACACATTATATGTACAAATAAACAAAATTAGAGTGTCTGTAATATTAAAATATTCACTTTTTACTAAATACATATGGATTTACACATGGTACATATACCAAAATAACATTTTTACCATTTTTGTCTGTCTGTTTGACTGTATGTTCCAGCTAATGTCTGAAACTTCTGGACCGATTTTGACGGTACTTTCACTGACAGATGCTTATCTTATGTAGTAATTAGCTTAGGTTATGTAAGGAGTAACGTAGGCTAATTTAATTACTCATAGAAAATTTTCCACGCGGACGAAGTCTTGAGTACAGCTAGTCTATATATATAAAAATCAATATCTGTTCGTTAGTCTCGTTAAAACTCGAGAACAGCTGAACCGATTCGGCTAATTTTGGTTTTGAATTAATTGTTGAAGTCCAGGGAAGGTTTACAAGATGAGAAAATATAGAAAAAAAATAAGAGTAGTTAAAAAAGACAGAACAACGTTTGCCGGGTCAGCTAGTAAAATGATAAAAAGAAACATTGCTCACATTACCAATCATTTTACACACATAATTAACATACACATATATTATTTTGTACATTTTACCTCAGTTGTCAGAATGTATTTATAGTTTAGCCTATGGTCAAACGGAGTCATGGAATTATGGTTGAATTACGACCAGAGAGCAATTGCTAGTTTTTATATAATACTAGCTGCGCTTGCGACTTCGTCCGCGTGGAAAAATTTCGAAAAATGTAGCCTAAGTTACTCCCTGTCACATTAGCTATCTACCAGTGAAAGTCCCGTCAAAATCGGTCTAGTCGTTCCCGAGATTTACAAAATGCATTATGGATCTTGTTCCTGCTAAACAAACAGACATACAGACAGACAGACAAATATTGTAAAAAATGTTATTTTGTTATATGTACCGTCTATACATCCATAATGCATTTAGTAAAAAGCGGTTATTTTAATATTACAAACAGACACTCCAATTTTATTTATTTGTATAGATGTATCCATACTAATATTATAATACATACGAAATATAATGTATGTCCGTCTGTTTGTCTCTTCTTCGCCTATAGACACCAAGTATGCTGATGAGGGGGTTGCTTTCCATGCGGCGATATAGCAATGCCACATGCATAAGTCTACCGACCTTACCCTCCAAACCAGAACACGATAATAATAAGCATTAACACTATTACAGCAGAAGTAGGTAAGGCAGTGGTATCAAATACCCGGCCAAGACGTAGCAGAATTCTACCATCTAGTAGCCATGATGGTATTGACAAGTATAGCCAAATGGTCGCTTTTTACGGCCTGCCTGGCCGAACGGCAGTTGGTCTATTCTTCAAAGGAGCCCGGACCACACTGGGGAGGGGAATTTATGCCTGAACCATTGATAAAGAGCAATTTTAATCAATTTCAAATTCAACTCAGCTATACTTAATTTAATTTGAATTTTTATAAGTGTCATGAAGTATGAAAGTTGTGTGCGTGAATCAGCAAAGAAGCCACCATTGCATAAATCTAGTCGAGGACACTCAAAGATTACCTGGCGTACCTCAAGAGGTACGCGATGGTACCCTTTGAGAAACTCTATCTTAAATTACAGAAGCAAGTGCTTTTACGCAGAAATACATAATTAAAACAAAAATATTAAGGTGATTTATGTCCATTTAAATAAAAATGTCACAAAAGATGGAACGAAATTATTTTAGTCCTAACATCGTGAAAGCGTGTTTTATTTTCTTTTCAGGGTTCCATACCACAAAAGAACAAAACGAAACCCTCATTGCATCACTTTTTGTCCGTCTGTCTGTCCGTCCATTAGTCAAGACCCTTTATCTCGGAAACACGTGGAGGTATAGAGTTGAAATAAAACCATATTTTAAGGTTTATAAGTCCCACGAAGCTGGGAAAAATCAAACTTTTAATATAAAAAAAGAAACAGCTATTTATGCCGCAAAACCGTTTATTGCACTGCATTGAACTATGAAATTTGCCAAATAATATTGTCGTATACTACAAGTGCAGGGAAAAATCTGAAAACTATGCATTTTTCATGAAATAAAATCTTTAATTCAAAAATTGCACAGGTTTTGGAAACTGAATTTCAAGAAAAGCTCGGAAAAAAACTGCTAGACTTGATTCCTAAACTTTTTATAACATATACCTAAAAACTTGTACGGAACCCTCGATAGACGAGTCTGATTCGTCTTGTCCGGTTTTTTATGTATCTTCACCGATTACTCAAAGACACCTAAACCAATTTCAAAACTTTTCAATGGGAAGTCGGTAGTTTTTTTTATGTCATAAGATAGCAAACAAGCAGATGAGTCTCCTGTTGGAAAGAGTCAACCATCGCCTATAGACATCAAAGGTGTTAATGGTGCTTTGCTATCTTGTGGCGAGGTCTAATGCCACATGCATAAGTTTAACGGCTACCTTACCCTTCAAACTGGAACACGACAGCGTCAAGACTACGCTATTGCGGCAGGAATAGACAAGGCGGTGGTACCAGACCCGGGCGAGACAATGCAGAAATCTACCATCTAGTGTAGTAGCCACGATGGTAGTGACCCGCATAGCCAATCGGTCGCCTTTTACGACCAACCTGGCAGAACGGCAGTTGGTCTATTCTTCAAAGGAGCCCGGAACTAACACGGGGAATTATATTCTAAGTTAAAATTCGAAGTTAAATTATTTTAAAAAAAGTATTTTCACGCCCGTATCCCCGAAGAGGTAGGCAGAGGTACAACAAGTGCACCCACGATTAGCCGAAGATACTTGGTCCCATAAATGTGATAGATGACAAGCCTATCGCCAACCGGGCACTTTCAAATCCCGGGCAACTTTGTGTTTCTCAGAAAACTGAAAAAGCACTTTTCTATGTACCCGACCCGGGAATCGAACCCGGGACCTCATGTGGTCAACGCCAACGCTGGACCACTAGGCCACAGAGGCGATTTAGTGGTCGAGAGTTAAATTATATTCTAAGTTAAAACAAATCAAAGCTTTTACTAACAAACTTATATCTAAAAGAAATAAAAATCAAGAACTTAGTTGTAGTGAGTGGTAATTTGAGTCCATTAAAAGAGAATAACTCAGCATTTGTTGAGGCTTGGTGAACCTCAACACTGGTTTGCAGTATACCCTGGTTTGCAGTTTTTGTCTTCGTTCAAGTTGTCATTATACAATTAAAATACAAAATAATAAAATAACTCGATAAATAATCTAATCTAATCGATTTTGCATGACAGTTATCGATTTCACTTAACCGATTATTCTATTGAGACCCGTTTCAGTACTGTTTATTGCTGAAATCGATAGTAAATATTCAGCTGTCGAGCTATGTCGAATTTGAAACGAAAGTAGCTAGTGGTGCCTACTTGATGATCCGACGCGTAATTTTACTGCCGTTCCGAACACGAATTTACGACGTGTCAGCTGAAGGGCTTTTTGTAGGTCTATCCTGACCCGCTCCACTAATCCTATACTTTATTACAAGTATTCCGTGTTTGCCGATCGTTTGTGTACATCCGTGACAGTAAACAATATATTTTCACCGATGTTACTTTCAATAGTGTTGTACAGGAGTTGTTTTTCAAGTAAAGGGTTGTGTTCGGTTGTCACGTGATATCGCGTCATCAATAAAGCCACTTTTTTCGCCGTGTTGGTCCCGGCCTCCTTTGAAGAATAGGCCAACTGCCGTTCTGCCAGGCAGGTCGTAAAAGGCGATCGATTGGCTATCGAGTCACTACCATCGTGGCTACTAGGTGGTAGAGTTCTGCATTGTCTCGCCCGGGTCTAGTACCACCGCCTTACTTATTCCTGCCGCAATAGCGTCAGTGCTTGTCGCTGTCGTGTTCCGGTTTGGAGGGTAAGGTAGCCGGTAAACTTATGCATGTGGCATTAGACCTCGCCACAAGATAGCAATGCACCATTAACATCTTTGGTGTCTATAGGCGATGGTTGACTCCATCAAGAGACCCATCTGCTTGTTTGCTATCTTATGACATAAAAAAAATACATTAGTATTTTAACTAGCAGTCTAGTCGCTAGTAAGATTACTGGCACGTTTCTTAAGCGCTGACCTTGACTTGCTTAGAAATGAATAGTATAACGTACACAATACGGTTTATTATGCCGTGCGCAAAGCCATACCCTCTCCGTAACCAAACGCTCAAGTATCATACCGGAGAGTTTAATTTATATCCGGATGCTATATCTGTAAAACGGCTCGTTTTATTTACGAGTAGTAACGTTTTCTACGAGACATAAGCTGAAACTGTTCGTACAAATGTCAAATTACCAAATGGCCAAACCACTTGTGGAACGCCTCGTTATTAATAAATTGGTTGCTAGTGGTTACTGCTACGAATAACGTATAGTTGATTTTAAGAAACCCGCATTAGTTAGGCATTAAACGTTTAAAAAAACTGCATTAGTTAGGCATTAAACGTTTAAAAAAACTTTTAGTCGAGAAGCTAGTAATTTAATTAATTATTAAACAAAAAATTTTCTTCACGCCCGTATCCCCGAAGGGGTAGGCAGAGGTACAACAAGTGCACCCACGATTAGCCGAAGTTACTTGGTCCCACAAATATGATAGGTGGCAAGCCTATCGCCAACCGGGCACTTTCCAATCCCGGGCAACTTTTGTGTTTATCAGAAAACTGAAAAACACTTTTTTTTAATTGCCTGACCCGGGAATCGAATCCGGGACCTTATGTGGTCAACGCCGACGCTGGACCACTAGACCACAGAGGCGACTTTGCTATGGGATAGGCAAATTATTAAACGTGTTTCAATATCAAACTTTAGTCGAGTAAGTTACGGCTTAAATTAGTCGAGCTGATCCATTTTGTTGTTACTCGGGCGAGTAGCGCTTCCCAACACGCGCCACTGCTCACTGGCTCACCGACTAAACAAATCTAAACCTTTCGCTTTAGTCCAGAGTGCTAAGTGTGAGTTTTTCTTTTCGCATTCGATCGTGAGCGCGTTTCGAGTTTACTAGGAATTTGTATGTGATTTGTACAGCGCCACCTAGTGGTAAACTAGTTTCTCACGCTTACCACTAGGTGGCGCTGTACAAATCACATACAAATTCCTAGTAAACTCCGAACGCGCTCACGAACGAATGCGAAAAAAAAAACTCACACTTAGCACTCAGTTTTTAATTGCATTACGCTGGGTTTGAGACACCGAGCAATTTCACACAATTTTTAGTTTTTTTATATCATAAGATAGCAAACAAGCAAATGGTTCTTCTGATGAAAAGAGACAACCACCACCTATACACAACAAAGATGTTAATGGTCCTTTGTTATCTTGTGGCGAGGTCTAATAAATAAATATAAATATAAATATTCACGGGACAAATTACATTTACTGATCTAACCCCAAAGTAAGCAAATTATTTGCTTGTGTTATGGGTGTAAGTCAAACGATACTAATACATAGAAATACATATATAAATAAATACCAGAATATATTTAATAAACACACAAACCCGGAAATACAAACATTTACGCTTAACACACAAATACTTGTCCCCGTTGGGGATCGAACCCGAGCCCAGTTGATTACGTAGTCAGGGTTGCTCATCACTCGACCAACGGGGCGGTCATAATGCCACATGCATAAATTTACCAGCTACCTTACCCTCCTAACCGGAACACGGCAGTGACAAGAACCGAAGCTATTGCGGCGGAATAGGTAAGACGGTTGCACCACACCTAGGCAAGACAATGCAGAACTCTACCATCCAGTAGCCACGTTGGTAGTGACTCGCATATCAAATCGGTCGCCTTTTACGACCTGCTTGGCAGAACAACAGTTGGTCTATTCTTCAAAGTAGCCCGGGACCAACACGGACCAATACTAAAGAATGTTCGCAAGTTATATCCTTCAAAACAATTTGTAGCTCCTAGTTAATCTTTTCGATTGATCCATTCTCATACCCATATCTAATTTCTTATTAACAAAATTTCCTCGTCCACATCCTTTCAAATAGTTTTCACGATTACGATTGCGATCACGATTAACTTAAGCTTAAATTTAGCTTACAAACTTATTTTCTCTATAGCGTTGTAGACTGCCCATCTTGCAAAACACATCCTCTCAACTGTTCTCGGCCAAAGTAAAAACGATAATAATTTAAAACACTCGATTTTGGCAACTACTTTCCACTAGACTAAAATACTAGTATTATCTGAATAAAGCTTTACGGTCTGTACTCATCGAAGATTTAAGGGGACACGATATTGGTTTCTGTGCATTATAATTTCTATGTGTCGTGTTTATATCGCTGGCTTAGTCAGGGTTTTGGAGATAAATACAATCATAGACGAGGGATCTCTTATGGGATAGGCAAGAGAATAAATACATCACGATCCCTATAGAATTGCCTTGTTTACTCCAAATTCAAGAGTCTCTTTATTCAAACACTCCTATTTGGGTGGCTCGAAATCACCTTTAGACATCACCCTTAGACATTTAGGTCGATCTACCTGGCAGAACAAGTATTGGCCTATTCTTCAAAGGAGCCCGGGACCAACACGTTTTAAAACCATATGCGCAAGTTTACGACCTACATAACTCACCAAGCAAAAATACGACAACAATAGGCCTGAAAAGAGATAACCTATACCCGAAGACACTAAAGAGTAAAGCCACATGTATAAACTTACTGGCTACCTCACCCTCTAAACAAGAAAACGTAATAATCACCGATATTATCTTGGCAGAAATACGTGTACATAACAATGCCATATGACTGCATTCGAACAAGACGTCATAGAACTCAAGATCTAATATTTAACTACATTTTGTCCTGTGTGGATCACCCCCACAGACAACACAAATATTAATATAGACACGGTGTTGAGCGGGAAATGGGTAGTTCCGCTCATATGAACGAATTGTTGCTTTCAAACGCTTGTAAGATATATCGTGAAAAAAGAGAAATATGCGTCATGATGTGCCATTTTATCATACTGAATAAGAATCCAAGGCTTAAAAAATACCCCTGACGTGATTTTACTTCGTCGGTAAGTACTTTACACTTATTTCTGGGTGTAAATGCTACAACCTAAGAATTGGCATTGAAGCCATATCCACTTTAATTCGTCACCCCGCACTAATTCTTAAGACCTAATCCATGTATAGAGCAGCATTTCCTCGGCGCAAAACGAAGAGTTTTATAAGTTTACGTGTGTATCTGTTTGTCTCATATCATAGCTCTCAAACGGGTCAAATTTGGTTGCAGATTTTTTAATCGAAAACCCTATCAGTTAAGATGGCTTTTAGGTATAATATAATAAAATCTGTTCAGCCCCTTTAAGATTACCAGGTCTTTAAACTTGATGAAAGGAATCAAACAACTGGTAAAGGCCTATGCGAAATTTAGTATTCTGTCACTTCAATCATATTACAATTACATGGGAACTGAGACCCGATGTTACAAGATCGCTATAGGAGTATATCGGGAGCTTTTGTAATTTTTTAATATAAAGTTATATTTGTAAAAGTTACAGAACCTTCACAATTGAGCCTGATGCATACTTGACCGATTATGTTTCCAGCTTAACTGCGTCCAATTACTGAGGCTACAGAAGTGCAAAGTGAAACGTTGACACATCATGCTAAAATCTCTTACGCACGACAGCTTTATACGATTACACTATTAACCTAGTTTACAATAAAGCTATGCATTCATGGGACAAAAGTCGCTCAATATGGTGAGCGAGAGAGACAAATTATTAATTATATAAAAAATATCGGACCGCCTCGTCTGTCGAGTGGTTAGCGATCCTGACTACGCAATCGACGAGGCTCAGGTTCGATCCTCGACGGGGACAAGTATTTGTGTGATGAGCATAAATGTATTTCCGGGTTTGGGTGTTTATTGAATATATTCCAGTATTTATATATGTATTTCTATGTATTAGTATCGTTGACTAACACCCATAACACAAGCAAATAATTTGCTTACTTTGGGGTTAGATCAGTAAGTGTAATTTGTCCCGTTAATATATTCTTATTTTTTTTATTTTTTTGTATGTCATAAGATAGCAAAAAAGCAGATGATGGAAAGAGTCAACCATCGCCTACAGACAAAAAGATCTTAATGGTGCGTTGCTATCTAGTGGCGATATGTAATGCCACATGCATTGATATAAAAAAACCCAAGATACACAATCAATGTCTCAAAAACGTCCTCCAAAAATGAGCGTACAATTTCAAATTCTACTGGACTGATCTTAAAAATTATTTTACCATTAGAAAACTACACTATGCAGAAGTGACTCAGACTACTTTTTATCCGAGTAAACAAAAGAAGGTAATGATTCTAGATCTCGCCAGCGTAGTCGCAAGTAATAGCTAGTATTAAATAAAATTGTACATATATTTTATATTCCTTCATGATGCAGATGCTAGACCATATAGGTTTACACTTAACCAATATATAATTTCTATTCCTGGACGTAATTTTTTCAAGAATCAAGTTGGTACGAGTAGATGCCGCCTTGCATACTTGCATACCTTTCGTAAATATAGATGTATATATTTGACCTACGAAGTGTACTTGGATCAAACTCTAGTAACTAGAATATCAATAATATTTATGTCATCCGCATCATAAAGAAATGCGAGTCCAAATTTTGAGCTTCGCTGGCGTAATCATAATTTTTCCGAAATACTATTCCCGGTAATAGTGACATTATAGTTCCATTGTCCAGGCAAAAGCGGGACTCCCAGGTTATATAACAATAAAATTTCATGTTATAGCCTTTCTTTGACACTTTGACGATTACGACATGTAACATCTCATAGTTATATGACAGGTCGTAGTTATTTTTATATGACATCGTAACCAGGAATGACTTTTACTACGTTTTTATGACGTTATCATATATCCTTACCTTTTGCTTAGTTTGGAGGAAATTATGCGACATATTAGTTTGTAGATTGCAATCTTTATTATTCTGAACTCTGATTTTTATTTGAGAAAGTTTTGATTGGATATCCATTAGCGTCGATTGGAACGGGAATTCTATACGATACCAAAATGCGTGCTAGCCTTTGTTTCAAGTTCAGCGAAAACTGAAAAAGAATATTTTTACAGAGGGAGATTTAATGATTTTCGAGCTTATGTGTACTGGGTATTAATGGTTTTACGAAATAAATTGAACATAATCGGGAAGTGAAATAAGAGCTTACTCAATGATTATTTTGAGTTATTCGACGATGATCTGATAGGCAAAAAACTCCAGAGCCTCGCTCGCCGCAGAGTATAGCCACTCTTCTCTACCGGTCTTTTATCGGATACACTTTGGAGAGTGCGCTGCAGTATTGCACGACTTAATTCCGCCATCCCCGTTTTTCTATCGATCGTCCAGGCGCTAGTCCAGGCCAGTCCAGATACTAGGCATCGCCATATGGTGGACGTTCCACGTACCCGGACAAAGCGGTTCGACTGGACATTCTTGTTCCGAACCGCAAGGGACTGGAATATGCTTCCTGAGCCTGTGTTCCCCGACGAGTACAACCTGGGGATCTCCAAGATAAGAGTGAACAGGTACCTTCAAGGGAAGCGCATTCCATCTTAGGCCGTATCTTAGCTTATCATTAGGCGAGATCGTGGTCAAGCGCTTCAAGTAATTGCGCTTATATTGGAATTGCCGTAATCGTGCGATAAAACGGGACGCATAGTCTTTGTCGGGACGAATGACAACCCTAGGTATGAGGAGCAATTAATAATAGTTATGAAACAAATGAAATTCCAAATTATTAAAGGTCAAAGTTGTTAGCTTAACTATGATTTAGTTCAGGAATGCTAGTAGCGATAGTTTGTTCAACTTTTATGTGTTTACCCACAGTCGACCAAAAGGTCAAATTAGAAATAGCCCTTTCGGTTATTCTTAATTGAACGTCCTATCCGCTATTATAATTAATTTATTACGCACCGTTTTTGCACAAGACAAACTCAGCCTACTAAGTTGGAGTAGAATATAACAATTTTTTTTCTTCATTTGCGAACAGGGTTCGTAACGTGGAAGTTAGAAAGAGATTAGGCTTAAAAGAACGTGCCGGTGTAAAGATGAGAAAGGGTATGCTCCGTTGGTTTGGACATGTAGAAAGAATGGTAGATGATTACCAAAACAGATATACAATGCGAATGTGGAAGAATGTACCAGGGAAGACCAAGACTGACGTACCATGATCAGATTGATCGAGTACTGTCCAAAGGTGGTAACAAGAGTCTTCGCAACCGGCGTATAAGTATGAAGAGAGTAATGAATGTGTAGGAAGCGAGACAAGCATGCAAGGATCGTGATTTATGGGACTCAGTTCTCTCTGCCTACCCCTTAAGGGATCCGGCGTGAAGATACGTACTTATGTGTATTTATTAATATATGTAAATTACGTTTATCCGCTATGGATTTCTTTTTTTTTTTTTTAGAAAAAAGGGGCTAACGAGCAGGAGGCTCACCTGATGGTAACTGATTACCGCCGCCCATGGACAGCCACATCACCAGAGGTCTTGCAGCTGCGTTGTCGGCTTTTTAAGAAGGAGTATGCTCTTTTCTTGAAGGTGCCTAAGTCGTATCCGTTCGGAAACACCCCCGCCGGTAATTAATTCCACAAAGAAGTAGTGCGTGGTAAGAAGTGCCTAGAGAATCGCACAGTTGTGGATTTCCAGACATCGAGGTGATGAAGATGGAACTTTGAGTTTTGCCGCGATGTCCGATGATGAAATTCAACAGCAGGGATCAATCTAAACAGTTCGTCGGGACACTCTCCATGATAAATGCGGTAAAAGATGCTAAGCGAACTTACATCTCTGCGTAAAGCTATTTCTAAACTACTGAACCGATTTCAATGAAATTTTGATAATGTCTACTCTTTGCTCCAACTTAAAAGATAGAATAGTTTTTAAATTAAATTAAACTCCCTCCCCCCTTCAAGTACCCCACCAAAATATTCAATACAAGTAATTTGTATGACAATTGGCAAAACAACGTTTGAGAGTCAGCTAGTAGTAGAGTAAAACAAAATCTACAGTTTTATTCGCTGGAATAAAACAAAATTCAACGACAAATAATATATTATTATCAAAATAATAATCTTTAAAAATAAAAACTTCATCTGTCTCCGAATTTACAACTAGAGCTATAAAAAGAATTCCGGCGAAAATACCGTGTTCTAATATTTTTTATTGATTTTATAAAAATAGCAATAGACTGCCTCGTGGTCTAGAGGTAGCCTTTTTGGCTCAGATCATGATGTCTAGAGTTCGTTTCCCGGGTCGGCTAAAGGTGTTATTGGGGTATTTCGAGGTATTTCTAAAAAAAACTAATATCTCATCATCTCACATATATGTATTTGTTAGTATGTTATATATTATGTATATATTTTGATATATTTATTTACTCTATTATATTTTGTTATATAGTTTTTTTTTTTAATATCATAAGATAGCAAACAAGCAGATGGGTCTCCTGATGGAAAGAGTCAACCATCGCCTATAGACACCAAAGATGTTAATGGTGCGTTGCTATCTTGTGGCGAGGTCTAATGCCACATGCATAAGTTTACCGGCTACCTTACCCTCCAAACCGGAACACGACAGCGACAAGCACTGACGCTGTTGCGGCAGGAATAGGTAAGGCGGTGGTACCAGACCCGGGCGAGACAATGCAGAACTCTACCACCTAGTAGCCACGATGGTAGTGACTCGATAGCCAATCGGTCGCCTTTTACGACCTGCCTGGCAGAACGGCAGTTGGCCTATTCTACAAAGGAGGACGGGACCAACACGGCGGAAAAAGTTTATGCAGTTTATTTTGGTAGCGCCATATACCCAAGTGTAAATATTAAAGTACTTCTGTCTGACAGTCTGGCAGAGATCGCTCTGTAGCGATAAGACCGCCTTTGTGTACCCATGTACCTACTTAGTATAATTGTAAAATATTTATTATTCTTGTATTTATTGTTGTGCAATAAAGTGTATTCATTCATTCATTCATTCATTCATCTCAGTAGCAGCTCGGAGTCTGACGGAGTGGTGTATTACCATTCACGTGTCTCGTATAAGCACGTTAAACTGTCGGTCCCGGTTATCGCTAGAAATAGTCAATAATCGTTAACACGTCGGTAAATACGGCGATGAGGATCACCACTTATCTCGCCAACCGACAAACCGGTGAACCGGTAGTCTGCCTACCCCGCAAAGGAATCGGGCGTGATGATACTAATAAAAGTATTTTCTTAATATTTGTACACCGTATTTGGTAGAATATGTTTAGTAACTATAAATATACAACACAAATATTCTTGCAAATAAATGATCTTTCATTCCTTAAAAAAATAAAACATCCAAGAAAATGAGACAAAACAAAAAGTGTTATCTAAATGATCTTCGCAACAGGACGACGGATCGCTAAAGAGTAAATAATTTTATAAAAAAACAAGCAAATAAAATAAAACAGACGACAAAATGTTATCTAATAGATCTTCGCTACAAAAAGTATAATCTATAAGAAAAATCTAAGCGCAAAACAAAAAGATTGAAAAACGAAATCAAAGAGTACGAGTATTTCGACAGCGCTGAAATAGAAAACCATAAAGGTTCTCCGTGACAACCCTCAACATAATATTTGCTCCAAGTTCAAGATGAATTGGTCTATAAAAGAATTCTTTAAAGGAACTTTCGCCCCCCCTAACTTGGAAAGGAGAAAGGGATGTTTTCGATATTATCAAAGCTGGTAAAAATGATTTTACCCGCAACGCCAAATATAAAATAACGTATGAAGCGTATCGAATAAAACATTTTCTATTAAATGATGTGTGGCGAATAAAGTGGAAAATTTCCGAATATTTGAATGCTCGACGACGCTCGACATCTTGACTTTGATCTTCAATTATTTGATTGTTCTCGCATCAAAAATGTGACAGAAACATGTTGCAGTTAAATAAAAGTCTATAGACGTTGTTTATTTATTCTTCCGAATATAAAATCCACAGCATACAAGCAAATGTATGTTCATTTAGCAAACAAATTAATCATTTGTCGATTTTGAATTTTCTTAACATTAGTTAGATTAGTAGATAGTTTGTCCGCGATGAATTCCGAAACTACTGAACCAATTTCAATGAAATTTTGAAGATATGTATCTACTGTTTGGTCTAACTTAAACGATAGAAAAAAAAGTATCTTCACACAGGCTAGGCTAGGCTGAGGTACAACAAGTGCACCCACGATTAGCCGAATATACACAGTCCCACAAATGTAACCGGGTACTTTCCAATACCGGGCAACTTTGTGTTTCTCAGAAAACTGAAAAAACACTTTTTTATATGTATTTAACCCCCCCCCCCCCTGCCCCCGCCCCCGCACTCCCCAGTACCCGACAAAAAAGTTCAATACCAGTAATCGGTACGGCAAAACAAAATATATAATTTTTTATAAATTGCTAATAATTGCTATAACAAAAATAGAACAAAATGTTTTTTTGTTTTGTGAAGAAAAATTTATTAAATCACTTCTATGGTCAAGTGGTCCGGTATCGATGTTGACCACATGAGGTCCCGGATTCGATTCCCGGGTCGGGCAATACAAAACTGTGGTTTTTTCCGTTTTCCGATAAAAAAACAATGTGGCCCGGGATTGGCTAAGTACCCAGTTGGCGAAAGTCCCACAATTTATTTATTTATATTTATGCACAAACAAAACGTACATAGGTTTAACTTAACGCCAATGAGCACTCTATAGCCTAGCCAGCCAACCTCATGTATTAAGAAAATAATTAAAAGAGGTGATGCATCTTAACTCTATCCGAATAACTTAAAACTTACTATGAAAAGACAAAATTAATACAGAACAATAAATAAAATTTACAATATATATATATATATATATATATATATATATATATATATATATATATATATATATATATATATATATATATATATATATATATATATAAACATTTATAACTAAATTGATGAAACGTCACTATTTTAATGTGAAAGTTGGAAAAACATAAGTGTCTTCGGCTAATCGTGGGTGCACTGGTTGTACCTCTGCCTCTCATACCATCTATACGAGTGCGAAGATACTTAAACATTAAACAATACGACAAAAAAAACAATTTAAATTTGGATCGCAAAAGAAATTCTCTTTGAATTTCTCCCTTGATCTTGTCACATTGATTAAGCGACACGTGGCTCACTGGTTCAAACCAAGCCGCATCGAAATTTTTCTTTGTTTAAAAATGTATTTAAGTTTTGTAAAACTATCGGAATACTAACGAATTTAGTCCCAAAACAGATATCTATATATATAAAAATCAATTTCTGTTCGTTAGTCTCGCTAAAGCTCGAGAACGGCTGAACCGATTTGGCTTATTTTTGTTGAAGTCCAGGGAATGTTTAAAAGGTGAGAAAATAGAAAATATAGAAAAAAATAAGAGTAGTTAAAAAGGTAGAACATTTGCCGGTCAGCTAGCGCCGTATAAATTTTTTGTTGATCGTTTGTTAGTGTCTGTCTTTTGGCGAGATAAACGATCCGTCATTCGTATCAGTAGCCATTTTAATCTATATATATATATATATATATATATATATATATATATATATATATATATATATATATATATATATATATATATATATTTTTTTTTTTTTTTTTGGTGTTAATATATACATATAATAAAATCGTAGGAAAGTCAAAACTGTACATTGAATATTTTTTAAAAGAATACTTGGGGCGTGACCTACAATCGATATCGAAGCCAAAAACATAGTTTTTAGAATTTTTGTCTGTTTGTCTGTATATCTGTTTGTCTGTTTGTATGTCCGGGGTAAACTCAAAAAGTACTGCATGGATTTACTACAAATTTTGCATGAATATTACTAACAGGTCGGGTCAACATATAGGCTACATATTATCACGCTATCACCTATGGGGGAGGAGCTGTGCGGAGGAAACGAATTCCGCACGGACGAAGTCGTGGGCAACAGCTATAATTTAAAAATAAATAAGTGTATCATACTATTTTTTGATTTGACTAGTTCCTAAGACTATTTGGTAATTTGAAATTTATAGGATCAGTTTTAGTTTACGCCATGTAGACTATTCGTACTCGTAACTAAACGATTTGTTTTATTGACATTAAAGTCAAGTTTGCCAAATTTCATAATCCTCCGTTTACCTAACTGTCGTAATTAGGGGTACAAAGTTTTTGTTCCACGTATTAACGTTTATGTATTAATACCTATTAGTAATCTGTTTTCTGCACTCCTTTACCATGTAAACTTTACCCAGCCTTTACTCCTTTCGCGTAAAATCGTAAAACGGGTACAAAGTTTCTTCTTTACGTATTAATATAAGATTCTGTTCTCAATATCAAATAAAAAGTTTTTCATTTACTGTAGCCCCAGCTATTTACTATCGATTTGTTTTTTACTGCTTAAGAATAAAGAGGATTTCATTGGTCGTAAACCCCCGTTTATATCTCCGGAATTGTTACGAGATCTTGATTTGTCATTTGGTATGGCGTCTGGCTCCAACGTTAAAACAGCTTAGCGTGTTCTGGACGACATCTTTTGGCTGTTATTTCGTCCTATTGGTTACATTGGTTTTTCCAGACTAGTTCACCCGCGCAGTTTCGCCCGCTAGTGGAGTATACTGTATAGGGTCGTGAATATAAACCTTCTCACAATCTTTCATCACCTAATATATAAAATTCTCGTGTCACACTTTTAGTTAGCAAACTCCTCTGAAACGGCTTGATCGATTTTAATGAAATATACGGAAATGACAATAGTCGGAAATGGTTCCTAGGACCACAAAACGTGGAGTTCTGGTAAAAACTGGATTTTCGAAAATCGGGGCAAAATCAGTAACTTCCTTATCTATATACGTAGTTAAGTTAAAAATACCCATGGTGATACACATACATTCTAATGACGGCTGATTCGCGCAGTTTCGCCTGCGAGTAGATTAATATATCATAAATAAATGACTCCGAAAGACCTAGAGTACATATTTACCAAAATTCATAAAAATCTGTTCAGCGGATAACCCGTAAAAGCGTAACAGACTTTCGTATTACCTATATATAATATCAGTATAGATTTTTTGTCTACTCTCCAAATTATAGGGAGTCTCCAAACCCTCGAGATAACTCCCAGACGTCGTTGCTATTATATTCAAATACCATTAAACTGAAATCAGATCGAGTTTAGAAGTTGATATCCAGTAACTCTCGACGTATTAAAAGCGCCCAGCTGGGTGGCCGCTCCCCTTTATGGCTCCATCATAAATTTAGGCCTACTAACATTTACGACTGCGACAACTCGAAACTCATCTCGAAAAGTTTCAAACTCGCTATTTTCCACCACTCAGCACCAACGCGCAAACGTTATAACGTGCAACGTGTAAACAGCTGGGCATTTGAGTACTTTTATCTTTAAACCACTTAATTTCATATGGAGGATTTACTTTACTAGCGAATGCCTGTGGCCAAAATTCGACCATAGACTAAACAATAAAATCTCTTTAAAGTTTGACAACTGTCTTTGGCCGAAAAGAAAATAGTTTAGCTAGTATACATGAGTGTATAATATTGTTACGAATAATCTAGAAACGTGAAGAGTTGGAACGCTGGAGGGATATAGAAATAAAAGAAAGAGATAGCTACTCCTATTAATAAAAAAAAAGTTGGCCGGTATCGGAATTGCTATACCATAATAAACTTTGTGGTTTAGGGCATAAGGTTGAAAGTAGCGTGTACTAGGAATAATGATTCATAACTTGTTTATCATAAGTTGATTACAATAATTGTCTATTATTTACGACATGATTGCGGAACATTCGTCATTGTTTTAGAACTTTACCCTGGGTATAAATAGAGATATGTTGACAAATACAGGGCAGTTTTTATAAAGCGATCGAGAGCGATACTTGAAGCGACCCGTGCGAAGCGAGAAGTGTTTTATTGTGTAGTCGGTTAAACTTAGAGATAATACAGTGAGTGACTAGTGTTAATCAGAGTATTTGAGTATTACATTGTGTTGTCTTGTGTATTTGTATTGTTAATACACGGATTTAATATAAGTGGTGTTTTCTTACAATTACGAACCCGAAGTACGTAACTATATCATGTATGTCACATGAATGTAGTGTGTATAATGTTATTTTTTATTAATGTAATTTATTTCTAATGCATTTTGTTTAAAAATATTAGCTTTCTGCACTCCTCCCGAATGTAAACTTTAATTGTGCCAAATTTCATCAGTTTTTTCATTAATTTCATTACGACGGTGAAAAGCACTGACGCTATTGCGGCAGGAATAGGTAAGGTGGTGGTATCATACCCGGGCGAGACAATGCTGAACTCTACCACCTAGTTGCCATAATGGTAGTGACACGTATAGCCAATCGGTCGCCTTTTACGACCTGCCTGGCAGAACGGCAGTTGGCCTATTATTCAAAGGAGCCCGGGATCAACACAGGGAAAAGTTGAAGTTTTTGAAGAATAGGCCATTTGCAATTCTGCCAGGCAGCTTGTAAAAGGCGAACGATTGGCTGTACATGTCACTACCATCGTGAGTAATAAGTGGTAAATTTCTGCAACATCTCGCTCGGATTTGGTGCCTACCATCGCCTTACCTTTTCTTCTCACTATAGCATCATGTTGTAGCTCTCGTTTTCCAGTTTGGAAAGTAAGATAGTTATTAAATTTATTCACGTGCCATTACGTTCCCGCTACACGGATAGCGACGCACCATTATTTTAGGTAAATATAGGATGATTGTTTCGTTATTACGAAATATTAATTGGACTAGTAAGAGGCCAGTATATAAAATTAAATTAATTATGTTAACGGCACTTTGTATAAAAGATATGGAAGACAACTTTTATCCCAATAAACTTCGTTTGTTCGAAGTTGGTCAGCGTGCCCACGTCCGCTACAAGGGTTTAATCTAAATTACAATTTATGCAAATACCTTAATTTTATTCGTATGCAAATTTATTCAATAGCTAATTCAGTCTGAATCACGCTAATGATGTGTTCTGCGGAAACTATATAATATGGCAGCGCTAATCTGAATATCTATTCGTATTAGTGTAGTATCATCAAATATTTAAATAACAGCGATGTTATTTACGACACATACGTATTATATATGTAGATAAGTATATCTACAGTCTACTGTCTACTAGGCATGGATCATTTAACAATTAACATATTAAATATCGTACTAATTTTTTTTAATAATTAACAACTGTTATTTATATTATCAAGTACTGTTAAAAGATATTTTTATGTATCACTAAAACTACTAATTAAAAATATAATTTACAGTGCGAGAGAATGTTTTTTGGTCGCTAACTTGATAGCCCCGAGTTTTTAATGCTTATACTACTTATTATATATAGACTACTGATATAACGTAAATAAATAACTGTTAAATATTAATCAGAGTTAACAAAGTAACAGTTAATCTAATTTAACAATAATTTCCATGCCTACTGTCTACATATTTTGTATACTAACTAAAAATTCTGTTTACATAATAAATAATATCTTTTTAACATTACATTCAGTGTGTGAACAATCAATTATCCCTTGTTTACGTGCTTTTAAATATATATAGTTCCGTTCGTCGGTTGAAAAGCAATACAATCGCGCCAGCTCGGGTTTTTGGTTCTACCGCATTACCTATTCCTGCCGCAATAGCATCAATGCTTCTGTCACTGTCGTGTTCCGATTTGGAGGGTAAGGTAGACGGTTAACTTAAACACGTGGCATTACCATGCCATCATACGGATACCATCTTTGCTGTCCACCAACCGTGCGTTGGTCTTTGGTGTCTATAGGCGATGGTTTCTCTTTAGATCAGTAGAGCCATCTGCTTATTTGATATTATTAAACGCTATAAAAAAAGGACTAACCGCGCGGCATTATTAATTATAACTGATATCAACTTACCAATTTATTCATTTTAAACAAATAAACATTATTAATTAATTAATGGAAAGTACAACGTTGATGTCGAAAGAAGTATGTGTGTGAAGAACAGACTGAATGCAGCGCTAGAAAAATTAGTTTCAAGCAGTATAAGGCATGAGTGTCTGCTTGCCCTGCTCTGTCTATGTGTTTATCTTATCTATACATATAATAAAATCGCAGGAAAGTCAAAACTGTACATCGAATATTTTTTAAAAGAATACTTGGGGCGTGATCTACAATCGACATCGTAGCCAAAAATATAGTTTTTAGAATTTTTGTCTGTTTGTCTGTTTATCTATTTGTCTGTTTGTCTGTATGTAGGTCCGGGGTAAACTCAAAAAGTACTGCATGGATTTACTTCAAATTTTGCATGAATATTACTAACAGGTTGGGTCAACATATAAGCTACATATTATCACGCTATCACCTAGCGGCCAGGTGCTGTGCGGAGTAAACGAAGTCCGCGCGGACGTAGTCGCTGGCAACAGCTAGTACTATAATAATATATAAATTAGACAAATACATAAAATAATTGTAAACAACTATATTCACAACTTGTAAAAATTGAGACTTATTGATGAAAATGAAGATTATTATTATCCCAACGCCATTGTGTTAAGTGTGAATTTGTAAGTCAGAGAGGTCATGAAAAAATCAACGCAACGAGCCGTAATACTCGCAGGCCGGGTTCGTAAACTCAAGTGAGAGAGAGGTTAAGCCTGAAATAAGGTGTCGGTATTAAAATGAGAAAAAGCAAGCTCCGTGAGCTCAGATAAGCAGAAAGAATGGCAGATGGAAGGTTAACATAACAGATAGAGAATGCCAGTCTAAAAGGATGTAGATATTGGGGAAGCCAAGAACTGATATACCATGATCAGATAAATCGAGTGTTGTCTTGAAGGTGATGCCATTAGTGTTGTACGAATGTTGAAGGAGCAAGACAAATCTGTAAGAATCGTGACAAGTTGCAGTCGGCTCCTTTTGCCTACCCTGTACGGATACAGGCGTAGATATATGTATTATAACTGGATAACACTATCAGTTTCTGCACTTTATAGTTTATTTTCTTTTCTCACCTAGAATCAATCATTATCTAAGAAAAGATGTAACTTACAGCACCATATTATAACTTTAAAAATTTTGCCAGACTTTAAATTGCATTTAATTCTTCAATCTTAATCTTAGAATAGACGAGATCACGCGAAACAGCTAGTAATAATATTTTTTACATTTCAATCGGTTAGAAGCGTCCGGGGTTAATGACCCTCGAACAATAGCAACACAGGCGGCTAATTTACTAGAAACACGGCGAATTAATGAAAACCTGCCTCGTACTAGTTGCTAGCGAGTTCATCGGTCAGATGCCAACGAGTTTGATTTACAACACTGAATTAGAAGAACTACAAGTCTAAAAATAAGATTTAGGTATTATAATTTATACACATCGCTAACCCCGTTTAACCCCTTATTGATCCGGCCTCTTTAGAGAATAAATGATCTGTCGTTCTGCTAGGCAGTTCGTAAGAGGCGAATGATTGGCTATAGAGACACTACCATTATGGCTACTAGGTGGTAAAGTTCTGTAATGTCTCGCCCGGGTCTGGTACAACCGCCTTATCTATTCCTGCTGCTGTAGCATTGATGCTTGTCACTGTCCTGTTTTTGTTTGGAGAGTAAAGTAGCCGGTAAACTTATGTATGTGACATTCCATATTCATTCCATTGATAAAATAGCAATCAAGCAGATAGCTCTCATGATGGAACGAGAAATCATCGTCTGTAGATACCAAAGATGTTAATGGTACGTTGCTATCCATGTGGCAGGATGGTATGACATGCATAAGTCTATCAGCTACCTTACAATCCAAACCGTAACACGACAATGACAACCGCTGACGCTATTGCGAGAGGAGTAGTTAAGGCGATCGTAATAAATACCCGGAGGGGGCGAGACGTTTTTTTTTTTTTTTATATATCATAAGATAGCAAACAAGCAGATGGGTCTCCTGATGGAAAGAGTCAACCATCGCCTATAGACACCAAAGATGTTAATGGTGCGTTGCTATCTTGTGGCGAGGTCTAATGCCACATGCATAAGTTTACCGGCTACCTTACCCTCCAAACCGGAACACGACAGCGACAAGCACTGACGCTATTGCGGCAGGAATAGGTAAGGCGGTGGTACCAGACCCGGGCGAGACAATGCAGAACTCTACCACCTAGTAGCCACGATGGTAGTGACTCGATAGCCAATCGGTCGCCTTTTACGACCTGCCTGGCAGAACGGCAGTTGGCCTATTCTACAAAGGAGGCCGGGACCAACACGGCGGATATTGCGATACGTTGCAGAACTCTCAGAATAGTGTCATGGTAATGACACCCATAGCCAATCGGTCGCTTTTAACGACCCGCCTGGCAGAACGGCAGCTGGTCTGTTCTTCAAAGGAGCCCATACCAACACGGGAAAAAGTCCAAATGTGGTGTCAAGAGTCTCCAAAACTTGTTTGCTTGAAGGGTTATTAATGTGGAGGAAGCAAAGCAAGTCTGTCTCCGTAAGAATTTGGCATGAAGATATGTTTGAATGTATAACGCTTAACAAACCTTCTAGCTAAAACACCAATGCTGATTTTTTTAGCCGGCAGTTACCTGTGAACAACAATTTTTAGTTTTATTAATACTGGACGTTTAAAAAATGAGTTCTTTTGCCATAAGGTAAGTTAACAAAAAAGGCTGACGGAAAGAGTCGCCCGTGGCCTATAAGATCGTAATGTTGCGTTGTTGTCCTTTTGGCGGGGTTTGAATCTTAATCTATAAGTTTACCGGCTACCTTACACTCCAAATCGAAACAGAACTGTGACAAGCATTGACGCTATTGCGGTAGCAATAGTACCAAACCCGAGTAAAACCCTAATAATTTCCTCCATAAGCAAACCGATATTTTTGAAGTTAAAGTAAAAGCTAAACCCTCACAAAACATTCCTTATATTCTTGTTGGTCCTCGCCGTGTTGGTCCCGGCCTCCTTTGTAGAATAGGCCAACTGCCGTTCTGCCAGGCAGGTCGTAAAAGGCGACGGAATGGCTATCGAGTCACTAACATCGTGGCTACTAGGTAGTAGAGTTCTGCATTGTCTCGCCCGGGTCTGGTACCACCGCCTTACCTATTCTTGCCGCAATAGTCTCAGTGCTTGTCGCTGTCGTGTTCCGGTTTGGAGGGTAAGGTAGCCGGTAAACTTTTGCATGTGGCATTAGACCTCGCCACAAGATAGCAACGCACCATTAACATCTTTGGTGTCTATAGGCGATGGTTAACTCTTTCCATCAGGAGACCCATCTGCTTGTTTGCTATCTTATGATATAAAAAAAAAATTCTTGCGCTGATTAAGGTTTAACAATTAACCCGTTAACAAGCCCTGTAAAATCGTCTATAGATAGAAAGATAGCAGTAACAATAATTGGAATAGTTCATAAATGACAACGTCCGTAACGTCCGTCCGTCTGTAATGATAATACATATAGATAACATTTTATAGTCCATTAAAGTTAATTTTGTTGTTTACATCCCGATGACAGCATCTGATATTCAATATGGATGTCATTTAATAAGACATTTCGTGACAGTTGTTTTATAAATACATGAGAGAAGTTTTACGAACGAAAAAATTTTACAAATAAAAAAAATGTTAATAACAACTAGCTGACTCGCGCAGCTATGCCCGTGAGTGGATTAACCGGATTAATCGATGTTTTAAACAAACTTTAGTTGCCCGGGATTGGAAAGTGCCCGGTTGGCGACAGGTTTGCTCCTATCACATATGTGGGACCAAGTATATTCGGCTAATCGTGGGTGCACTTGTTGCACCTCTGCCTACCGCTTCGGGGACATGGGCGTGAAGATACTTTTTTTTAAACAAACTTTCATGTTGTTATATATATTTTTGTATTATATTTATAAGTTAAAAACACGCTTATGGCTCCATAAAGTATTAGGTATATGTGGAGCTAGTACTCGTGTTAATAAATTGAAACAAATATTTACGTTGCATCTCTATCTATGAGGTCTCGCCATCTCTTTTTTTAAAGCTGTGTTAGAAAGAGATGGTTAAACCTCAGAAGGTAACAGCAGTATTTAAAATTTGGTTACATGTAGGTATCAGATGTGTTGCCTCCAGATACAATACAGCTTCATAGACGGAGACAATCATCGCCTTTAGACACCACAGATGTGAATGGTGCGTTGCTATGTGGCGGGGTGTTAATGCCACTTGCATACTTTCTTTTCATCTTTAAGACGTATATTATATCGTTCTGAAGATGCCTGAAAGAGGTGAAATTAGTAAAATTTCACTAATGCAAAATCAATTCACACGATAAGAGTAATCTATACATATAATAAAATTGTAGGAAAGTCAAAACTGTACATTGAATATTTTTTTAAAAGAATATTTTGGCGTGATTTACAATCGATATCGAAGCCAAAAATATAGTTTTTAGAATTTTTGTCTGTTTTTCTGTATGTTTGTCCGGGGTAAACTCAAAAAGTACTGCATGACTTTACTTCAAATTTGCATGAATATTGTGTATGTAATATAGACTGTTAGTAACAGTTCAGGCCAACATATAGGCTACATATTATCACGCTATCACCTACGGGGGAGGACCTACATGTTATCACGCTATCACCTACGGAGTAAACGAAGTCCGCCCCGACGAAGTCGTGGGCAACAGCTAGTTCTTAAATAAGATTATTTCATCAAAACGACCCAAAAATATAAACAAATTTTCCTTTAAGAGGAATTCGGCTGGTAAATTAAAAGTTTTGTATTTCATATTGAAACATCGAAATATCGGGTGACTTATTTCTCGACGAAGTTTCAAAGAGTTCTTTTATTTTCCATCACAACACAGATGTAACCAGTAACAAAAGAGGTCGGGGTGTCGTGTAACGAAAATTTCCATAAGTTATGCGCCGATGTAGTTGAAGAGCCTGCGAATAATTTATAATACTGTTTTGTGTTACTAAGCCAACGCCCATATTTCCCATATGGACGTTGGCTAAGTCGTACAAAAATATACATGAACTATGTCAGCACTTTCTAAAAGATGGATATAAAAATTGAATGAAAATTTTTATATTAACTTATTTTCCCATTCATTATGCGTTAGATTTTCAAACGGTAACGGTAAACAATATGCAGTGCTTAATCAACTTAAAAGCGCCCATTACTTAGGAACGTAATGGCACAGAATACCTATTAGTACAAGTAGCAATGGCTACAAATCGGTTGCGTCTATCTCTTCTTCAAAGCTAGTGCTATCGTTATCACGAAATAATTAAAAGAAAGAGACGAGACATATGAAGACCCGTTAAATTAGTAAGCCACGTTAAATTTTCATAACCATTTAATGTATTTTATTCTCTATTAGCTGCACCCTACGACCCACTGTATTATAAAAGTTTTTGGTCGGGATAAAAAGTATTCTTTGTACTATATCAGGTCATTATTTTTCAAAATTCATCCATATATGTTCAGTAGTTTTGGCGTGATTGAGTAACAAACATCCATCCAAACAGCCAAACTTTCGCATTTATAACATGAATGTAGATTTAGATAATATTGATATAGACGTACGCAATAATATAATCAAGTAAAATGTAAAAATCACTACTTGTTAAACAATTTAACAGAACTAATTTTCATTTCCGTATCCTAAAGATAGGTGACTCTAAAGCGACACAACAAGCGACTAATATATACAGGTTTTAGAGTGTATAATATAAATAATGTAATAATTAATCTATTCGAATAGAAAATTATAGTATACTAGCTGCAACGTGCAGCCCGCTACATTATAAAAGTTTTGGGCAAATTCCCACGGGATCACCTAATTTTTCGGGATAAAAAGTAGCCTATGTGCTTTTACAGGTTACCATCTACCTGTGTGCCAAATTTCATTCAAATTCATAACAAATATCCATCCATCCAAACATCCTAAGTTTCGCTACTTCGTCTATATTTACAAAATGTGTAAAAATTAGATATCGTTTTTACGTGAAATTATGAATCACTACATGCGTAGGGGTACTATGGAAATTCAGAAGTCAAGTTTGTCGACGTCCAAATAGTGCGTGTAATAAATATTTCACTCTAACTTAATTTTTGCATTCCTAACAAGTCTATGTGAAACGATCTTCAGCTCTCCAGTTATCTACTCCAATCTCCATTAGCAAATTACTGGCGGACTTCCTAGCTTCTTTTACATAACTCCACAAACAATATGTCCTCAATAAACTGAGACGGTATTTCATCTGAAATCACTTTTCTAAGTTATGATAATGGGGCGCGCTGCGGTGGATATAAAATACAGATCCTATTTTAAAACTTCAACGTCAATTTGCAAATTTGGCTCGAGCTCCTTGTAATAAAGCGAATACGTTTATTATATTAAGTTGATTGACAAGCGTCGATGAACCGGGAGGTTAGCACGGGCAAAATGTGAAAATTATAATTCTACTTCACATTTTTTGAAATTCCTTTACTTACATGAAATTAGACTTCGTCATACTATTTTATTTAAACAACTTAAAATCTTAATATCACGTTGTATTCTTTGCAGGGTAAGTAGAGTGAACTGAGCACCTAAAGACACGATTTATCAGTTCATTGGCTGGAAAATGGGTAATAGGCAATGAAAATGGCAAATCGCTTCAGTTTTCATTTGCGATAACAAGGAACAGCTTAACGTGCTAATCTAAGACATGTTGTGTTAACATCATAATTTATATTCTCCACCAAACTCATGGCTGTTGCTTGGATATTTTTAGGTAATGAAACACCATAATAGAAGCCCTATCCTAAGTTAATAAGGGATCTATACCGTATAGGTTAATAACTAAACTAAGGAAGCTAACATTAGACCGATCTATTGACCGATTCGGATAGCTATTACTATTAGAAATTCTATGTTTTTGAAATAAAATGTAGTCTATGCCACTTATAGGTGTGATCTCTCTCTTAAGGTAAAAAAATTCGGCTCGATAGAGTTAATTAACTGCAAACAAACAAAAACTGGTTAAGTGCGAGTCGATGTGTACAACGGAGCGATATTAACTAAGAATACTTGTAAAGGGGTTCCTTAGGAAATCCTTGTTTAGCCTTTAAAACCTTATTAAGGCGAGGCATCGCGACAAACGGGAAAAAACTGGTTTGTTTAATCGTTTTTTTGTATTGATTGTTAAATAACAAGTTTACAAAAATTACACGATATACCTGAAGATATTATCTAAAGAATGTGCTAACTCATTACATAATAAAATGTACTTTACTCGATCATATAACTTTCCGAAAAGAGGCTAAAAAATCTCTGAAACAAATAATTTGTTAATAATATTTCTAATCTTCTACATGATTTTTATATGGTGAAAATTTGCTAAATTTTAGTTTTCAGCTGATGTCCTATATTTATTTATCCGATAATTAACACGTTTCCCAGCGGTTTCAGAAAATACCGCGCCACCCATTTTCTATAGAATTGACGCACGTCGAAATATCTCGCCTTAAGGACTTGTTTTACTTTAGAATTTTTTTGTTCTAGCGGCAACAATAACATGCAGTATGTGAAAATTTTAGGTGTTTGCCTATTTTCGTTCAACAGATAGAACCCTGTGACAGACAGACTGAAATTACCCAAATTAAAAAAGTTTGGTTTGTAACACATTGGGTATTAAACCTTAAAACGATCAAAGTATTGGGCTAAGTATCGAGCGACGGAAATCGGAATAGTTCACGATTATTCTACTGTTTTTATCATGGGTAATGGAATATAATTTAAAATTCATAACTTTGCTGACAAGTTTTCGATTTACTGACAAGTTTATTTCCTTTTGAAAATATGAAATTTAATTAGGACACAGCATTCCTAATTAAAATAGCACCAACTCAAATCTATCAATGTACATCAATTGCTGTTCATTAGTCTCGCTAAAACTCGAGAACGGCTGGACCGGTTTGGCTTACTTTGGTTTTAAAATATTCATGGGGGTTCAGGTTAGGTTTAAAAGGTGAAAAAATTTAGAAAAAAAAACGGAAAACAGAAACAAAACTGGCAAAACAACATTTGCCGGGTCAGCTAGTACAAAATAAATATCTACTAGTTGTAGCGTATTTGTAACTATAGAAAGTCGATTTCGATAGTGGAATGTAGTAGATATCCTGAAAACACGATTTTATTCAAGAAATAATAATCACGGTACAAACCGAGACATATAAACCCTTTATTATTCATCGTAAAGAGAAAGTAACAATTTAAGCAGAAAATTGCGCCTAATTAAACAGTGTTCTAAATTCTTATGTAAAGGAAATTGGGTATACAATTATTTATATTATTTTGGGTATTAATTATTTATATTATATCAGCTCGCCTGGGAATTTCGTGTCGCCATAGAATTAATATCCTGGATTAAAGTAATGAAGTGAATTATGTCCAATTAAAACTGGCATACAAATAAACCAAACGTTGGCAGCGTCGTATCAAATTGAACTAATCGCTATAATTTTTCACTTTTTTGGTCCCGGGCTCCTTTGAAGAATAGGCCAACTGCCGTTCTACCAGGCAGGTCGTAAAAGGCGACCGATTGGCTATGCGAGTCACTACCGTTGTAGCTACTAGGTGGTAGAGTTCTGCAATGTCTCACCCGGGTCTGGTACCACCACCTTACTTATTCCTGCCGCAATAGAGTCACTGCTTGTCACTGTCGTGTTCCGGTTTGGAGGGTAAGGTAGCCGGTAAACGTATACATGTGGCATTAGACCTCGGCACAAAATAACAACGCACCATTAACATCTTTGGTGTCTATAGACGACGGTTGACTCTTTCCATCAGGACACCCATCTGCTAGTGTGCTATCTTATGATATAAAAAAATACAAATGTTTTACTCTTACTGTGTAAACTCTGTTATTCGGGATCAAATCCAACAAATCAAATATCATATAAATCGCTAGGGACGTTTTTGAGTTACAATGGTGTAACTAACTCAACAACTCACTTATTTATATATATAGATAGAATATGAGACACAGGTATACAGCAAAAGTGAAGCAGGAGATTGTCAATCAATATTACGTTCAAGGTCCTCTACTCAAATCTTTTGCTGGGCTGGCTGGTGGTTTAGGGGATAGCTTATTCGGCTCAGAACATGAGATCCCAGATCCGATCCTCGGTCGGGCTAGTGTTAGCAGATCGGTGTCTGACGGATGGTTTGTTACTACTCCCGTGCCTCGCCTCGGATGAGCACGTACTTCGTTTCCGGTTATCTTTGAAATATTCGAGAATCGTTATCAGGTCAGTTCAAAGTTAACGATGAGGATCACCACTCATCTCGCCAACCGACAAACCGGCAAATCGCAATCAACTGAAAAATCTATAGACGTTCCGTCTACTCTGCCTACCACGCAATGAAACCGCGCGTGATGATACTACTTCTAATCTTTTGCTACACGCTGCTTTATTGCCCGGTTCCTATACCAATAAAACCATTTATTTTAATAACGAGTAGTATACTAAACCTATTCCTATAAATGACAAGTTAACACATAATTATAGAAACTTGTAGAATAGTATGATACACTTCGTTATTATTAAATTGGTTATTAATGGTTAAAGCTACGATTGACGGCTCGTTATTATACGAACCAGGCAGGGAATGTAACTGGATGCGACAATGAAAAATACTGTCGTTTTCCGATTTTTGGAGATACAAGTAGCCGGTAAATTTATTGCATGGAGCGTATTGTCGTCGCTGCTGCTATACGGATGGCAAATGGCAAAGCGTAAACATCTTGGTTTTTAAATATTTATAAATATATACAACTAACTGTGCCCGCGACTTCGTTCGAGTGGAAATGTTTGTCTGTGTGTATGTCCGGGGTAAACTCAAAAAGTACTACTAAGCATGGATTTACTTCAAATTTTGCATGAATATTACTGACAGCTCGGGTCAACATATAGGCTACATATTATCACGCTACCGCCTACAGGGGAGGAGGTCGCAGGCAACAGCTAGTAAATATATACGAGTATATTAATTGTAAAGATAGTTAATGAGTTGAATTTTATAAAATATATTATCTAATTAGTATTTATTAGATTTATATTATGTACTTGCATACGGACATGGCGATCTGAAAAATTCTAACACTACCACACCAAAATCTGAAAATTTAAATTCTTATGTGCCTACTAAATAACCCAAAAACGTAACTAAATTAAACGTCAGTAAAATTGGCACGTAAAGTAATGGCATTACGGGAAAATGTAAGAAAACTCTATAGGATTTATTTCAACTTCAGAGCTTTTGACCTTTCGAAATGATTTTCAAAGCAAAGGCCTAATTTTCTTCAAGCCCGTTCAATTTACTTTCCCTCCATATTTCCTGCTTAATCTCGACTTTTAGTTAGCGTACTCGCTCGGTGTTGCCTAAAATAAAATATAAAAAACATACATAAAACTCGTGTAAAATTTCATTATAACCTTGGCGTTTAGTCTCCAAATATATAACTTCCTGGCAAACACTCGAGCACCCCCGAGACAACAACAATATTCTCAAATCTTCTCAAAATTCAATGACATGCGCCCGAGGCGAACGCTGACGATATCTTTTTATGAGACACAAAAAATGGCTGAAACTTTTTATCGGATCCAATTTTGCTCAGTTACTATGGCGGGTGGATTGTCGATAAGCTTTTTTATAACAAGGGTTGGGACTGCATCAAGTTATTTGAGTTTACAACGAGTTTGTATTTAAATAAACATATATTAAGAAATTCCTAAGTCCTTTAAATGTTCATCAAAATAACAAATAAATTAAATTGTACTTTTAATAAATAATAAACAAATATTCACGGGACAAATTACACTTACTGATCTAACCCCAAAGTAAGCAATTTATTTGCTTGTGTTATGGGTGTTAGTCAACGATACTAATACATGGAAATACACATATAAATACTTTTATATACGTAATAAAAACCAAACCCAGAAATACAAACATTTATGCTCATCACACCAATGCTTGTCCCCGTCGGGGATCGAACCCGAGCCCCGTTGATTGCGTAGTCAGGGTCGCTAACCACTCGACCAACGGGGGGGGGAGCTTTCACAATAAAGTTAAGCCTATTATTTTCTGTCATAAGATAGCAAATACGCAGACGGCTCTCCTGATGGAAATAGACAACCATCGCCTTTTAACACCAAAGATGTTAATGGTGTATTGCTATTCGTGTCGCAGTTTGTTAAATGCATAAGTTTACCTTACTCTCCAAACCGGAACAAATCAGTGACTAGTGTTGACGCTACTGCGGCAGGAATGGGTAAGGTGGTACCAGATCCGGGCGAGACATTGCAGAGCTCTACCACCTAGTAGCCAAGATGGTAATGACTCGTATAGCCAATATAACGCCTTTTAAGAACTATCTGGCAGAATGGCAGATGCTGTAGTCTTCACAGGAGCCCCCCCTCTGACTCGAGGGATTATCCAAGCGGTTTCAATAGGGACAAATGTTTATGTGAGGAGCATATCTGTATTTCTGTGTTTATTAAATACTAGCTGTTGCTCGCGACTTCGTCAGCGCGGACTTCGTTTACTCCGCACAGCTCCTCCCCCGTAGGTGAGAGCGTGATAATACGTAGCCTATATGTTGACCCGATCTGTTAGTAATATTCATGCAAAATTTGAAGTAAATCCATGGAGTACTTTTTGAGTATACCCCGAACATACATACAGACAAACAGACAAAAATTCTAAAAACTATATTTTTGGTTTCGATATCGATTGTAGATCACGCCCCAAGTATTCTTTTATAAAAAATATTTAATGTACAGTTTTGACTTTCCTACGATTTTATTATATGTATATATAGATATATAGATAATAATAATAATAATAATTCACGGGACAAATTACACTTACTGATCTAACCCCAAATTAAGCAAATTATTTGCTTGTGTTATGGGTGTTAGTCAACGATACTAATACATAGAAATACATGTATAAATACCAGAATATATATAATAAACACCCAAACCCGGAAATACAAACATTTATGCTCATCACACAAATGCTTGACCCCGTCGGGGATCGAACCCGAGCCTCGTTGATTGCGTAGTCAGGGTCTCTAACCACTCGACCAACGGGGCGGTTCGCCGCCGCAGAAAGGTCGCAGGTTCAAATCGTAGCGTGTCGAAATTTTTCTTTGCTGTTTTTAAGTTTTTCAAGTTTTCCCGAGCAGGGTGAATGCTAAACACACATATAAGAAGAAAAATCACTCTCTATTTATGTGCAACAGTAGTACCCCAAATAAATACCCACACCAATGCAATGTTCTACAATATAAAGCTTTTTGAGCTAAACTGCAGATATACAGTTTACCGGTAGGAGGGTAGCGCTGTGCCGCGCTTCCGGCAGCATGGATACCACCATCTTGCTTATTTCTCCAGTGAAACAGCGTTGCTGTGTTTCGGAGAAAAGGGCAAGACAGGCAGTGTAATTACTGGCACCGAGACTTAACATCTTGTCTCTGGATAGGCAACACACGAATGGAATACCTGGGCTAGTTCCAGCCCAGGTATTCCATTTTTGTTCATTGGCGGCGTTGACCACTTACCATCAGGTGGCACGTCTGCCAGCTTGCCTATCTCAATAACATAAAAAAATACAGGTGGACAGACCTAGGGAATAATAGCTCTTCTTCTTCTTTTTCGGTAACAAATTCCTGAAATTGGCTTAAGTTTTAACAAAAAAATTAGAAATTCATATGAGGCTTAATTTCCCCTTAACATTATTACATGGAATATTACTTAGAGAACACTTTCATCCATATGGTAATTTCAGAGGATAGAAAATGCATATGAAATATTAAACTATTAAAAATGCGGAATAAGTTACCAGCTCTCGTATCGTCAGCGCCACGCCGCAAATTGAATCGTGATGTTATATTTCGGGGATAGTCTAGTGCGCGTTTGTCCAGGTAACAAAAACTTAACTATATAAAATTAAAGATTTTGATGTAAAACTTGAATTATAATGAGAGTACCTTTTATCAATACATAAAAATAAAGGTTTGTCTGTATGACCTTTATAGAATCGTAAACTATGCATTTAATCATGTCATGTCAATGATGATCTTTAGCAAAGTTGTTGTTAATAAGCCAACTGAGGTTTCTGAGTTAGTAATGTAATAATAATATTTAATTCAGAAACAAGTCCATATTTGTGTTAGCCATACATTGTAATGTATTTCCTTTAAATTTATTTTAGTTGGTAGCGTAGCAACGCTGGGTACAACTAGTTATCTAATGAAATTAACGTCATGTATACAGAGTCTTTAATTCGACATAAATAGGATAAGAATACAGTTCAATGTAGTTGTAAGAAGTAGAAACATAAGATGAGATTGACTGGCAAGGTGCTGCTTTGTTTATTTATTTTTTACATTCTTAAAACTTTCATTGTCACAGTCGTACATAAAAGTAGTGATTAACGCTTGGATCCGCCTAGGAACGTTATATGATTTACTTATTTATTTATCAGGCAATATTTTTTTCATATCATTAGATAGTAAACAAGCAGATGGGTCTCCTGATGGAAAGAGTAACCCATCGCCTATAGACACCAAAGATGTTAATGGTGCGTTGCTATCTTTTGGCAAGGTTTAATACCACATACATTAATTTACCGGCTACCTTACCTTCCAAACCGCAACACAACAGTGACAAGCACTGACGCTATTGCGGCAAGAATAGTTAAGGCGGTAGTACCAGACCCGGGCGAGACAATGCAGAACTCTACCTCCTAGTGAATTCTGCAAAACCACCTTTTGATTTGATTTGGTTTCATTGGTATGGTAATTTTTACCCAAAAAAAAACCGGGCGAGACGTTGCTTAGCTCTAAGACTTAAAAATAACAATGGTAGGACGTGTTAAGCCAATCGTTCAACTTTTACAAACTGCATGGGAGACAAAAAATAACGGGGGGTAAAAAAATTACGTTTATAAAAATAGTATAGCTTTATTTAGTCTCGGTATTTTATTTAACTAGGAGCAGAAGTGGTCGCCATGGCCGAAAGCGGTCGAAGAGATCATCACATTTATTTGAAGTAAATAATATTGTATGGTAGTGCCTAATATATGTGCTTAAAATCTACAAAAAGTATTAAATAATTTATTTGAAATATGATTTAGCCATTTAACAAACTTTTGCTCAAAATGCATTTTTTAAATAATAATTAAACACTAGTGATATCTCTTTAAGATTATTTAAATTAAGTTACATTCGATCTTTCAGGGCAAAAAATCTAGAAGCCGATTAACATTTGGTGGCGTTATGGGGTGTTCGAATAAAATATTCCACATTTACAAATAACTTGTCTCCGAACACCAACTTAACAAATTTTATCGAGCTGGGAAGAAGAGCATAAACTGAAATAAATGTAGCAGGTTGCCTGAGCAAGTGAGCTGAGTTATCACGAATCTGAGCAATGACAAGCCGTATGGAGCGATGTGTATAAAGATAATACACAAATTTAATAAATTTTCAATCTTCGTAAAAATGAGTAAGTATTACTAGCCTTTCGAAGCAAACTAAATTAAAAAAAATGCGGGACTAGCATGTTGTGTCACTAAATTACTAATACACGAATAACTTATCGTTAGACTATCCCCGCCCTTAACTTGGCATTTTGCGCTACCCTCGAAATTGCACAACATAGCCGTCCCAGGATAACTTATCATACACCTCGTTTAACTTCCTCTCTAACTTACTGTAATTTTTGTTATTGCAAAAAAAAATTACGGAAAATGATACGTTCCTGACTTATTTTCTCGCGAGGTTAAATTCGATGTGGGTTGTAGGGGGTTTTACATAAGACACATTTTCCATATTTTTATATTCCAAGAACATATTGGTTTATTTACAATACCATTAATAGATCGATTAATTCTCCCCGTGTTGGTGCCAGGCTCCTTTGAAGAATAGACTAACTGCCGTTCTGCCAGGCAGGTCGTAAAAGAATACTGAATGACTATGCGCGTCACTACCATCGTGACTACTAGCTGGTAGAGTTCTGCATCGGCTCGACCGGATGTCTTACCACCGCCTTACCTATTCCTGCCGCAATAGCGTCAGTGCTGGTTTCTGACGTGTTCCGGTTTGGAGGGTAAAGTATCCGGTAAACTTATGCGTGTGCCATTAGACCTTGCCACAAGATAGCAACGCACCATTAACATCTTTGGTGTCTATAGGCGATGGTTGACTCTATCAGGAGACCCATCTGCTTGTTTGCTATCTTATGAAAAAAAAAGAATATATGGTGGTGGTAAGAAGGGTATGGCGGTGTAGTATAGACCGCATCTGTGGTCTAGTGGTCTGGTATAGGTGTTGACCACATGAGGACCGGGTTAGATTTCCGGATCGGGCAAACCAAAAATGTGTTTTTCAGTTTTCTGATAAAAACGACGCTGCCCGGGATTACATAAATGGCCAGTCTGCGATAGGCTTGCCGCATATCACATTGTGGGACTAAGTATCTTCGGCTAATCGTGGGTGCACTGGTTATCTGCCTATTTCTTCGGGGATACGAAGAATGACGATACTTTTTCAAGATATGGTTTAAAAACAAATGAAGCTTACAAAATTCACATGGTATTTGTTCTCCCCCCGTTGCGGTCCGGGTAATCTTTACAGAATAGACCACCTGTCATTCTTAGCAGCCTAACGGTTCGTAACACGCTAACGATTGGCTAAACATGAAGGTGGTGCTAGAGTTCTGAAACGTCTCGCTAGGGTTCGGTACCACTTTATTTAAGCCAGCCAGAACAACGTCAATAGTAATTATGATGGTAGGGCCACGACTGCCACGTATAGCCAATCGGTCGCTTTTTAGAACCTGCCTGGCAAAACGGCAGTTGGTCTATTCTTCAAAGCAGAAATTAGAAATCAAATGTACTTTATTCAATTAAACTTTTACAAGTTATTTTGAAGACATTTTTAAACAACTACCAGGTCGGAAATGCAGCCACACATTGAGACCTGGCGAAAAAACTCAACGGGCTTGCCTTTTTAGGATTCCGTACCTAAGAGGTAAAAACGGAACCCCATTACTAAGCCTCCGCTGTCTGTCTGTCCGTCTGTCTGTCTGTCACCAGGCTGTATCTCATAAACCGTGATAACTAGAAAGCTTAAATGTTCACAAATTATATATTTCCATTGCCGCTATTACAATAAATACTAAAAATAAAAAAATGAAAATATTAAGGGGGGTCCCCATACAAGTGGTTTTTTCGTATGTTTTTGCTCAATATTAATAAAAGTAACAGGTAGACGCTTAAAAATTTCACAGAATATTTAGTTGTATATAACCTTTTACCCGCTCGCAGCCCCGTTGGTCGAGTGGTTAGCGACCCTGACTACGCAATCAACGGGGCTCGGGTTCGATCCCCGACGGGGACAAGCATTTGTGTGATGAGCATAAATGTTTGTATTTCCGGGTTTGGGTGTTTATTATATATATTCTGGTATTTATATATGTATTTCTATGTATTAGTATCGTTTACTAACACCCATAACACAAGCAAATATTTGCTTACTTTGGGGTTAGATCAGTAAGTGCAATTTGTCCCGTGAATATTTATTTTAATTTTATTTTTATAATAAATAATTAAATAAAAATAAAGTAAATATTAAAGGGGGAGGCTCCCATATAACAAACGTAATTTTTAAGCAATTTTTACGTAATCTTAATAAACAGGTAAAAACTTGAATATGGATTGCACGGAACCCTTCGTGCGCGAGTCCGACTAGCACTTGACCGGTTTTTTCATGTATTGTTCAAATTGTAACTATGTAATTGTTACAATAATAATAAAGATTGCCAATATGAAGAGCAGTTAATCCCATGCTTTCCTGTCATCAAGGTATTCAGATATTTTATAATAACCTTTTTTACAGTTTTGTTTTAACACTTTTTTGAATTCGTTTGTTACCTCAAGGTACCCTACAACGTGGTAGAATTCCGCAACGTCTCAGCCGGTTATTTGGCAATAGCCTCAATGCTTGTCATTTTTGTGTTCCGTGCTCCATTTGAAGGGTAAGGTAGTCGGTACACTTATGCATGTGGTATTCAATCCCATCCCGCCCCACGGAAAGCAACCCACTATTAATATCTTTGATGATTTGGAGATCATAGACGATGGTTTCTATTTTCACCAGAAGAGTAAGAGCTATCTTATGATATAAAAAAGTATCAACTATAATATCACTTTCACACACAAAACCATGGAACATAGAACAAGGGGAAGTGAAGAGTGGGCGTGCCGCGTGCGTCACTATTATGAGCTTTTACTCTAAATTGCCTTAGTGATACTTACCATATCATTAGGAGATAGTCGTCGTGCGAAAATCTATTATACACTGAATTATGCCGTATTGTGCCATCCTTGAATGCAGAAATGATAGTAGAATACAGATGATTAAAAATGGAGATATTTCATATCATTCGGAAGTACAATTTTCATTTTATTTTAATTAAATTCCTGATTTAATATAATCTCTAATGATATAATAGAAAGTCAAGCTAAAATCAGCCGTACAACTTACATATAAAGTTCATTTTAGGTTGACCTAATTTTTCTAGAAAGATATACGTAATGACAGTCATTACGTATATCGTTCTAAAAAGATCTCTACTCAAATATGATCAACTGAAAACTACGGAAAAATCAATACTGCCATCTATTGTAGAATAGCGAAACTATTAAGATCTTAAGTTTCACTATTGTACAAATAGATGAGTCTATTTTGAATAGACTACAAAAGGACGTAAATACTCTTTTTTTTGTAGTAAAATAAAATTTATTGTAACGCAATTTGGTATATTTTTAAATGTTCTGTTTGTGTGTTTCGGATTATTGTTGTTTAAAATGAAAACGACCAATGAAACAATGTTTGCATTAGTAGTTTATATATAATAATGCTTATTTTATGTGTGAGTATGGCGATCGCGGTCCTGATACAAATGTTTGTACTTGCCAATTCCGCTTGTTCTATGTTCCATGCACAAAACTCCAACGTTTATATATATATATTAATGAATGGTCAAATAATTTATTTGCAATATTTATGATAATATCGATGTGAAATTTAACCCGTGACCCTTATATGGTGAAATTATAACTAGAAATTATATGAAAAACAGTCGACTTGTAATGAAAATTGTATTATAATTGACTAATGTCTCAATCGCGTGCTGTGCTCAAGTATCGAGCCCTTTATTATAAAATTACATTGCACTGTTAGAAGAAAATTCACTGAAAAACAGTATGAAGCCACAACTAATAATATTTTTAAGATAGCAACGCACCATTAAGACCTTTGGTGTCTATAGGCGGTGGTTGACTCTTTCCATCAGGAGACCCATCTACTTGTTTGCTGTCTTGATATATAAAAAAACTCTACCACCTAGTACTCACGATGGTAGTGACTCGCATAGCCAAGTATATTATTTATAGTAGAGATGCCACTAATAGCCGGTTACATTTCGGTATTCAACCTATTCCGTTACTTTCGCTGGTATTGGTATTCCAGACACGTAAATCTTAGAAAAAGAGTACACCTCATGTGATCAACACCGATTACCGTGGACCAGTAAACCACAGAAGCGATATTCTTAAGGTATTATTAGTACATAACAGCATTGCAAACACCCTGATGCTCTTGATGTAGAGATTACCATCGTCTACATATATACTAACCCCAAAGATGTAATTGACAAGGGACAGGGATGACACTACCTACTTAACAGTAGGCATGGAAATTATTGTTAAATGAGATTAACTGTTATGTTGTTAAAGTTAATTAATATTTAACAGATATTTATTTATGTTATATTATATCAGTAGTCGATATATAATAAGTATAAGAATCAGTAAAAACACGAAGCTACCAAAAAAGGCCCTCTAGAAAAGTTTTGATAACTTTTAACAGTTATTATTATCACGGTCTCTCGAAATATTTTTAATAACAGTATTATCATAAATTAAGCTAGCGAGCAAAAAAAACGCTCTCTCAAATATTTTTAATAACATTATTATCATATTATATCAAGTTGTTGGTAATTATAGTGATGCATAAAAATTACTTTTAACAGTGTTTGCTAATATAAATAACAGGTGTTAATTGTTTAATAATAAATTTAGTACGAAATTTAATATGTTAACTGTTAAATGATTCATGCCTACTTAACAGACTGCCCACTGATGCTATTAAGTAAGGTCGTGGTACCAGATCGGTGCGCGACTTTGCAGAACTCTATCCACCTAGTAGACACAACGGTTGTGATAGATTTCGTCAATCGCTTTTACGATCTGCCTGACGAAAAATTAAGAGGGCCGATCAGCACTTGTTCCCTGTGATCCTAGAGGGATATATTCAAAGAATAAATAAGTAGCGGCGAGTTATCAGTCCACGTAACACAGAATCAAACGTGTATACTTCAAATAAGTTCGCTAACTCAATACCTCACGATTGGAGTGAGCCTGTCTCACCCAATTTGGTGTTAGCGCAGCGGCTGTCATATCAGAGCGAGCACCAATTACTCAACTACCTGCTTCGGACTTTCATCCTCTGCCTTGGAGGGCTATCGATAGAGCGCGAGCAGGTGAAACTTTAGCAAAGTACAATTTAAGCCTATCGAGCCTTTTTGATACGAAACGGTTTTTGTAGAAAATCTTCTTAAGTTGCGATTCGATTACAGTAAGTGGACATTAATTGACAGAAAACAGGACATGTCAACGTTAAGGCACGTTTCATTACATGAGGGAGATGACAGACATGAGGCACACAGTAGACGATCTTGACAGACATGATGCACAGAGTAGATGATCTTTATTATTCAATGGCACAAAAATTAAGCTTTTTTTCTTCAAAGAAACGACGAAAGAGGGACGCAATGATAACAAAAATGTCCTCAAACAACATAATTCCCACTTTATGGTTCTAGGCTAGTATTCACAAAATATAGAATACTAGCTGACCCGCGCAGCTTCGCCCATGAGTATATTAACATGTCATCGAAATAGTTTTAATACAAATTTCACCCCCTACTTCAGCCCCCAGGAGCTGTTTTTTTTTTTAAAATTAGCCTATGTTTGACACTGGAGCTTCAACTATTTCCATGCCAAATTTTATGAAAATCGGTTTAGCGGTTTATCCGTGAAAGCGTAACAGACAGACAGACAGGCTTTCGCATTTATAATATTAGTATGGATAACTTTTGTAAATAATCAGTGACAGTCAAACAACCCCGCCGATGCCGTACTTACCGAACACGGTTAGATATAAAAATATTTTTATGAAGACGCGATCTACTTGTATTAATTTAAATAATATTATGATGCACTTTTACCAAGTGCTAACGGTAGAAGCCGTTTAATTCGCGGTTATAGAAAAGGAATTAAAATAATTTTTTTCTTTTTCCACCATTAACATTAGTAAATTGGATACTTTCCATCGTTCATTCTATATTTGATTATTTGTCGTCTATAATGGTCTGATCGGACTATCACTATTTCGCCTACTACTCTGCCAGGCAATTAGTAAAATGCAATCGATTTGCTAAATGTATCACTTCAATTGTGACTATTAAGTTGTAGATTCCCGCAACGTTTTGGCGCGGTACCACCGTCTTACCTATTTCTACCGAAATAACATCAATGTTTATCACGGTCCTGTTCCAATTTGTAGGGTAACAGATAAACTTTTGTATGCGACATTACAGCAACGCACCATTAACACTGTCTATATGCGATGTTAGCTCTTACCATTAGGACTTACCATTAGTACTAATCACAATCGTCGCGCCCATCCTAACTAAAAAAATCTATTAAGAAGGGTTACGATGACCACAACAAAATATGATGCGCGCGCTCTACGTTAATGCAAGCTCTAAGGTTTCCGCGCTTTTCGACACTTGCTCTCGAAAGTTATTTATGTTGGCGATCCAATATATCACGCCGCTGACTGACGTATTATTCGCCACTTTAGTTGAAAATTGAGAATTTTATTTTAACTCATTATATAATTAACTGAATATTACGGGCGTTTGCTACATCCTCTTCCTTAGACGATCTGTTATAAATAAGTAAATTGAAGGAATAGTAGAAGGTACGTGGGGGTAGAAGGAGGTCTTCTATGGGGATACCTTCTAGCAACATCGTAACTAGCAGTCGTTATAAATGTTATTTCGTAAGAGCAAACAAGCAGAGATAACCACAGACCACATAAATACTAATAGACACGGCATTGGGAAGGAAACGTGTCGTCGCGTTTATGAGCAAACGCTCCTATCACTGTCAAAATTGTCATACATTTGTGGATATATTATATTGTGCAATAATAGAAATAAACCATGTTGTACTATTTTATCGTATCGAATGAGATGACAAGGTTTGAAATTACCATTGGAGTGATTTTAGTTCAGCGTTAAATAGTATAATTCTTTATTTCTGTGTTTGGATGCAAGCTACGCTAACAATCTAAGAAATCGCCTTGAAAGGCGCATCCACTTAATCCGTGGAGATAACCATCACCTGTAAACACCAAAGATGTTATTGGTGCGAGACGGGGTTAGAATGTCACATGCGTAAATTTACCCTCCAAACACGATGTTACATGCATAAGTGTACCTTCCAAACCGGAACACGACGGCGCATCCACTTAATCCGTGGAGATAACCATCACCTATAAACACCAAAGATGTTATTGGTGCGAGACGGGGTTAGAATGTCACATGCGTAAATTTACCCTCCAAACACGATGTTACATGCATAAGTGTACCTTCCAAACCGGAACACGACAGTGACAAGCACTGAAGTTTTTGAGGCAGGAATAAGTAAAGCGGTGAGGTCGTTCGTTGACATCTAATCGTGACAAAAATTTTCTTTGTTTAAAAAAGTTTTTAGGTGGTAGAGTTCAGCATTGTCTCGCCCGAGTCTGGTACCACCACCTTGCTTATTCCTGACGCAATAGCGTCAGTGCTTGTCACTGTCGTGTTCCGATTTGGAAGGTAAGGTAGCTTTATGCATGTGGCATTAAGATATTAAAAAGATGTGAAAATGTAATTTTTAAACAAGTTCATTGACCTTGAGTTATTCTAAAATTATCTAAAGATCATGTTAAACAAAATACGAAGGTTGTTGCTCACAGAATTTTATGATACCTATCTATCTCGTAATCAAGTTACGAAACTGTGACGTCATTGTTTAAATTAGTTTACAACACGCAATTTGTAACCAAATTAGTATATAATAGTCTGAAGTCACAATGATAAAATTTACATTTTTTGTATGAAATCAAAGTTTAATGACCTTTGTTTAGTTTTAGATAGCCATCTCAAACGCGATAAAATATTTATTAATATTTATACTATAAATATCTGGCGCTTTAATTAAATATTTAAGATAATCAAGTATTTATTATTATCAATCAATTATCAAGCGTCATCTAAGTACTAATTAATTGATGCTTTAATTTTTTAAATTAATATTATTATTTATTATTATTATTATTATTATTGGTTACTTCAGAACCAGTTTTATAGTATTAAAGAATTTTTTTAATTCAAAATAAAGAGAATTTTTGTTATAACACTCACTCCGTTTTCCGTTACTCTTGCCTGATTCTTTCGTATAAACAAAGAATCGTTCCTTAAGGCCCCATTCCCTAAAAACTGCTAAAACGAGTGTTGCGGTTTTCAAAATTTCTTAATGAATAAATAGAATTGCTTTCTAGAAAAATTCTGTGGTAATCTTAATGAAACTGTTAACAGTTTCACCGAGAGATATTCTCAAAATAATTCTTAGTTTTGTAGAAAAAAAATCGTAAACTTCACCCAAAACCTTAAAATGAACCTTTGCCGTTTGCAAAAATTACAGTATTTCTTGGCCAACAATTTTAAAAAAATTTAAAATTAATTTTTAGTAAAGAATTATATTACACTTTCACCGTTTTAGTTTTTTATTAAACGACCTTATAAAAAAGTAATTTTAATACAAATATGCTTAATATTTGTGTCCACCATCTTCCATACAATTTTATATGAAGAATTTAATCGGTAAAATGTCAAAATGAATTTTTAAAAACGTCCATCAAACATTTCAGTATCCCCCCAGAATCAAAGGTGGAAGCATGTCAGTTTGAAATTTATTTTTGACGTAAATATTCCATCAGGGGTGGGTTGCGAGTGTAATCAATCGCTTATGCTTACTTGAACTCTCATAATAGTATTATTATGAAATTATGAAAAAAAAAATTCACGAAAATTATTTATAAAATTAAGCCTGTAGTAAGCAACAATTTACTTTTTTATATATCATAAGATAGCAAACAAGCAGATGGGTCCCTGATGGAGTCAACCATTACCTATAGACACTAAAGGTGTTAATGGTGCGTTGCTTCCTTGTAGCTAGGTCTAATGCCACATGCATAAGTTTACCGGCTACTTTACCCTCCAAACCGGAACACGACAGTGACAAGCCATGGCACCACTGACCATTAACATCTTTGGTGTCTATAGGCGATAGTTTCTTTTTCCATCAGGAGAGCCATCAGCTTGTTGCTATCTTACGAATAAGAAATAGAGAAAAAATTGTTAATATTTATTGTTTTATAAAAAAAAACAAACACGGTATTGAATTGACATAAAATACGAAACAAGTGAAAGAGTATGAAATTCTAGAAATAATGAAAAACCCGGTATCGAGACCGTCCGTATTTTTGGTAGTTATCGTGATCCCTATACAATAAATAAATACGTTTATGTAAATATTTTTCAAACTTTTTTGTTTCAAAATTTGTTCTGTGGAAATAACTACACAAAATATTTTTTAATGAATATAAATAAATTAATTAGTGTTTTCTTAATTTAGGTCGACTCATGTCACAGTATTGTTGCGAATAATCTTGCGACCAGTGTGAAGCGAAGTGACCAGTGTGTAATACAGTGAATAAGAGAAGTGTTTTAGTACAGCGAGTGTGACCAGTGTGTATAGTGTATTTACGTTAGCTTATCAGTGTATTTGCGTATTTCATCGTAATGTATTTATTGTACCTTAGTGTTGTAAATACATGGTTTAATATAGGTGGCGTTTTCTTACAATTACGAGTCCGATGCACGTAACAGTATAAATGAAAATTTGTGATCATAGAGGCATAAATTTACCAAAGTGCTTGATTTTGACGTATTAGAAGTGAAACTAGTAAGAACACCACTTCAACGCTTTGAGTAATGAGGCATGCAAAATGTTTATAGTATTTTAGAGTCATATTAAAAATTTAATATTTATATATTTTAATATTCAAATTCCTATATTCATAAAAATTTGTAAATTGGTTAACTCTGGAGGCCATCCCTGAAACTTCCTGCTAAATTGAGGTTTTAAACTCGAAGAGTTAAAAAAAATAACAGTTTATAAAATTGACAGTATTTCAATTTTTTAAAAGCTGGTTAATTTAAAAATAATGGTCGATTTTAATCTTTGAATGCCATTTAATGCAATTTAGAACCTAAAATGTTTTACTAACTACAAAAAAAATTAATTGGCTGAAAAAGGACAAAAAATACAAAAAAAAATTGCTATTTATGAATGCCGAACGAATTATTCGATTTTATCCAAGTTTCAGTTTTAGACAGAGTGTTTTGAGTAAAAGAGCTGTTTAGGTCTAGAAATCAATGGGTGTATAAGTCCGAAATTTATTTTACAAATATGAAATGATGTTCTTGTAAACAACAAAATATTAATATTTGTAAAGTTGTAACTTTTGGAAACTTGATTCGATATTTGAAATGGTATTTGACGTAGTTTTTTACGTACTAAATTATTGTAAAAGGTCCAAAAATTATTAGTTCAATTTATGGAAGGGACGCAGTTTTTTTGGAAAAAGAGCCGATTAGATTTTGTATTCAGTCTTTATTATATTACTTCAGTAACCTAGAAGTTATTTTAAAAAAATGCTATTTCGTCAAAAAAAATTTTGTTTTTTTTTATATCATAAGATAGCAAACAAGCAGATGGGTCTCCTGATGGAAAGAGTCAACCATCGCCTATAGACACCAAGGATGTTAATGGTGCGTTGCTATCTTGTGGCGAGGTCTAATGCGACATGCATAAGTTTACCGGCTACCTTACCCTCCGAACCGGAACACGACAGCGACAAGCACTGACGTTATTGCGGCAGGAATAGGTAAGGCGGTGGTACCAGACCCGGGCGAGACAATGCAGAGCTCTACCACCTAGTAGCCACGATGTTAGTGACTCGATAGCCAATCGGTCGCCTTTTACGACCTGCCTGGCAGAACGGCAGTTGGCTTATTCTTCAAAGGAGGCCGGGACCAACACGGCGATTTATTCCAAATTTCTCAAAATTTCCTAAACAAAATTGGTTCAAATCTTCAGACAGTCTAAGTTGGTTGGAGTCCAATTAAATGCCATCAACTTCGTTTCGATAGGTCAAGCCGTTCAAAAGTAGTGCGATGTTTGCACACACATACATAGAAAGACATACTGACGTCATATTAAACCGTGAAGATCTAATGAAAACTCGATTTTTGAAAATCGGAGCAAAATGAGTAAATTCTATCCTATATACGTCGTGGGAATTTAAAAATATTTTTTAAATTTTCTACTATGTCACTGTATTATATTAGCAAAGTATTTTTTTTATTTTCTTCACATACCCTTGTATATATATAAAAGAGAAATTTTAAAAATATGCAGTCACTATTATTTATGACTTCATCCAATTTTCCCCTACATATTCGTGCAAGCGTAACAGTAGCATAATATTGAATAATAATGATGCTTCAAAATTTATCCGCCAATACTTAGAAAAATTGTAATGTTAATCGAGATTTAATAAATTTACAAACCCACAGCAATTTTGTAAAGACTATTGTTGAATTTGAAATGGGGTAAATAAAGAAAGCATGAGTTCCGCATTAATTTACTAGTTACACTGTTCAACTCAGAGCATGGGCTCCCTAGTTTGATTAAGTCAAATTTTCAATAATAGAACTATTAAAGTTGACCAATGGGGCGATCAGAGACATCACCCGTTTTACTGAATGACTAACTGGTTAGTCCTAGTAAACATAAGGATCGATCAACATTCCGAGGTAAATTTTATTTTATTTTAATTATGAAATACTTATAAGCATAAGTGCCGCTTGGATGGATTATTTAATTACAAACAAACTTTATATCAGAATAATAAAAATAATATCGGTATATAAATTACACAAATTGACCTAACCCCAAAGTAAGCAATTTATTTGCTAGTTATGTGAGTGTTACTCAATGACATGAATACATAGAAATACACATATAAACACTCAAATATGTTTATTAAACACCCAAACCCAGAAATACAAACCTTATGCTCAATATATGAATACCTGACCCTGTGGATAATCAAACCCGAGCCCCAATGATTGCGTAGTCAGGGTTGTTAACTATTTGAATAACAGAGCGGCCACCAATGGCTTCTTTCACATAATATAATAACTTAAATTTAACCACAAATAAGTCGTGTTGTAAGACTGTGTACTTTTATGTTACGGAATATATGTACATATATAGATACGTAAATTACTATGACCCCTTGAGAAGATCGGTTCCGATTTGATTAATTTTTAGATACATTAAAAAAAATTGAATACTTTTAGCCGCTTTTAATATAGGTACATTTAATTTACGTACCATGGCCCTGTATTATATTCTGAAGAATGAATTATTTAAGTAAGTAAGTATTAGTACTTTATCGCAGTTTAATCAAAATTATACATTATCAATCAGTTTTGAATAACATAATCTATTACTACACATAGAACGCGTTCACTATGGCTCCACCTTGAGTTTTGCCAAATCAATGAAAAATAGAAACACTGCGGTTTTTGTAAGTGTCATTACGTATGTCGCAGAAGAAAACACGCAATGAATACACATTTTCTAGGCCTAGTGCGGGCCCTAGTGTGACGCATGGTCGACGTATATGATTATTGAAATATATGGATGTGTGTGTTCAATTTTAAATTCCCACGGTCGGGACTAGCCTCTTAATAGATAAAACGACAAATGTAATTTAAATGGTTTTTGAACTATACAAACTCTACTATGTTAATTGGATTTTAAGACTGACATTATTTATTATTATTAGACAGATATAGGATTATATTTATTGTAAATCAATGTTACATGGAAATATTTTAAGATGACTGTCAAAAAGAGATTTTAACTAATCCTTTTTTGAATAAAAAAATTTGACTTTGACCTCGAAACGTGGAGATCATGTAAAAACTCGATTTTCGAAAATCGGGACAAAATAAATAACTTCCTTATCCACATACATAGCGGGAAGTTAAAAAGTAGCATTAATTTGCACATACCAGCCTAAACGACGTTTCACATTTATAAACAAACTTTCAACATCCTGTATATCCACTAATTGGATACGACCATCCATCTTTCATTTCCATTTCAAAATAGCGCTATACAGGATGCTACTGAAACAAGGGTAAATAACAAACATGTTAGATCTATCATTGGATGAAGATGGAACATCGACGTAAACAGACGGATGTGCAATTAAGTTTATGGCACTGTGCAAACAGTGCACATTTTACAATGATAAACGATGTTCTCTGATATATTGCTGTTTGCTTCAATTTCTATACTATATTTTCTATACAACATTATTTGAGACGAAAGTCGAAACAAGTTTATTCAGAATCAACAGTATCATCGTTTGTAAAAGTTTTTAAAATACTTATATTTTATTTCAAAAATAAAATTGTCCATTGGTATAACAAACCCAAGATGCAAAGTCTCAAACAAAACTGACACTCAAAACTGTCCCTAATTTTACATTAATAATTATACTTAGATATGGCAAAAATATATGTTTTTTGCATATCCAACCTTAAGAGCAAGTTTTATGGTTGTTTTTAAAAAGCAGTGTAAAAAAAAGAAATTCAAAATTGTGCGCTCATTTTTAGAAAGCGTTTTTGAGACACTGATTGTGCATCTTGGGTTTTTATATCAATGAAAATATCCATGCTTTGTTAATGCGATAACAGCTCTGTCTGTCTTTTCTTTATGCCTAAACCTCTGAACCGATTTGAATGAAATGTTACTTCATTAAAATTACTAGCACAACAGTGTGAGTTTGAACATTTGGAAAAAGGGTATCGTGATCGAATTGTTTGCTCGCTTGTGATAGATCTTCGTCTACGCACTGATTAGTTAACTGTAGCTCAGGCAGTAGAAATCTGTCAAGCAAGTGAAATGTCCAGTGAGGAGAAACGCTAGATAGAAGAGACCAGCCTTAGTCTCTTCTAAATGGTTTTTCTCCATTGAGTTTTAGAGAAATGCGCTTTATGTACAAAGACAGTTTGTGAGCCGAGAAAGGACATAGGATAGTTTTTATCACGGAAGTCCCGGGAAAACAGGAACAGGAACTAAAACCCCGGGACTTTGTATCTTTGAAACCACGGTAATAACAAGTAACATAGGGTATTTTTATTTTATACTATTTGCGGCAGGAATAGGCGGTGGTGCTAAATTCCCGTGCGAGACTGCGGAACTCTACCACCTAGTAGTCACGATGTTAGAGACATGAATAGACAATCGTTCGCACTCCAGGCAGAATGGCATATATTCTATTCTTCTATAAAGGGTTATTGTTACACACTGTACGGAGATACTCGTATATGATTTTCTATGATGTGTAGTCCTATAGGGATTGATCTAACAACTACATACATATCAATTAGATATGTACATGGTGCTTTTTACATGATACATAATTCACCACTATAACCTAGTGGTCCAGTGTTGGTGTTGACCACATGAAGTACCGGGTTCAATTCCCGGGTCGGGCAATTGAAAAAATGTTTTTTTTTTCTGGTGTATGATAAAAACAACTTTGCCCGGGATCGGAAAATTGCCTGGTAGACGATAGGCTTGTCATCTATCACGCTGTGGGACTAAGTTTCTTCGGCTGGTCGTGGTTGCACTCGTTGTACCTCTGCTTACCTATTCGGGGATATGGGCTGAAGATACTTTGTAAATACCCCAACCTTATTACATGAACAATCAATACAACATAAAATGAAATGGATATAACAAATACTCAGTATTAGTTGTATCAATTTAAGGTCCGGGTCTATGAATTACTACGTGTCTATGTACCAAACCGAGTGCTAAGCGTGAGTTTTTCTTTTCGCATTCGATCGTGAGCGCGTTTCGAGTTTACTAGGAATTTGTATGTGATTTGTACAGCGTCACCTTGTGGTAAACTGGTTTCTTACGTTTACCACTAGGTGGCGCTGTACAAATCACATACAAATTCCTAGTAAACTCCAAACGCGCTCACGATCGAATGCGAAAAGAAAAACTCACACTTAGCACTCCGATCGCCCATACACAGTAACATGTGATGTGATATTAAGCATTTCTCACCATACAGGCTTTAGACTGTAAGAATAGTTCACTGTTAAGATTTTTGGTTATTTAAGCGAAGAGTAATTAGGCAAAAATAAGTTTTCAAACAAAGTGGTCTGTATACATGCAACATATTATACAAAACTAGCTGTGCCCGCCACTTCGTAGCGTGGAAAAAAATTTGAAATAAAAGTAGCCTAAGTTACTTCTTATTACCATGGTTTAAGAGATAGAGTCCAGAGTTTTATTGCGTAGTTTCCGTTCCAGTGGTATTTTCGGAATAAAAACTATTGTTTGTCCTTTCTCTGATCTCAAAATATCTTTGTAGCAAATTCAATTCAAATCGGTTCAGTGGTTTAGGCGTGAACAAGAGACAAACAGACAGACAGACAAACAGACAGAGTAACTTTCGAATTTGTAACATTAGTATGGGTTATAACAATTTTCATATATTAAACAATCTTCAAAATATTAAGTTTCGAAATAAGCGACTTACGTATAGGACGTCAGTCACGTCAGACACCACCATGAAGTATTAGATATTAATCAATCAATTAATCAATTGAAACAAACATTTACGTTATATCTCTGTCTATGAGGTCTCCCCATCTCTTTTTATACAGCTGTGTTAGAAAAAGAGGGTAAGACCTCAGAAGATAACAGCAGTATGTAAAATTGTGTTTCAAGTAGGTATTAGAAATGCTGCCTCCAGATATAACACAGCTTCATGGATACGACTTCATATTACTATGGAGACGCTATAGAAACAGCTGTCAAAGTAACTAAGTTTGAAATGGAAATTAACAAAAAGAAATTGATGCACATGTTGTACCTCTGCCTACTCTTTCGTAAATACGGGCCTGAAGATACTTTTTAAATTGATATAACAATAAAACAATCTTCAAACATAAAACAATTTTCAAAATATTAAGTTCCGAAATGAGCGGCTTACATGTAGGATATACGTGTCAGATACTTCATATATTGCCACTATAGAAACTGTCAAAGGAACTTATTAAGCTGGAAACACTTGAATAACTCTAGGGACCGCTCGTGTAATACTTTACCTGTCGCGCGAACCTCCCCGGTACCAAATTCATTCGACAATTACGTGACTCGCAGATACGAATTTGATTCACAAAGAGCGTATTATAAACGGATGTTAATTGTATCAAGCTGTAGACTCAAGTTCTTACGTATTATAAGATTCATTGAGTTAACAAATGCTTAAGGCATTAGGGAGTGTTTGTAGGTTTAGGGGTAGGTTTCTAGATTTTTATTTACACATTGATTTGAAAAAAATATTCTTTTCTTGCAGGGTAGACCGAGTGAATTTAAAAAAAACTTTTGATATAATAAGATAGCAAACAAGTAGATGGCTAATAAATAAAATATAGGTCTATCATTTGCGTAATCAAATTTTCTTATGACCAATATTATTACAATTATTAATTTTCATCAAGATACGTCAAGTTTTTACCCCGTGTGGGACCAGGCTTCCTATAAAAATTAGACCATCTACCGTTCCACCAGGCAGTTCGTAAGAGGCTAATGATTGGGTATGCGAGTCACTACCATTGTGGATATTAGGTGGTAGAATTCTGCATTACCTGCCCCGGGTCTGGTACCACCGCTTTATCATCGGACATCGCGGCAAAACTCAAAGTTCCATCCTCATCACCTCGATATCTGGAAATCCACAACCGTGCGATTCTCTAGGCACTTCTTACCACGCACTACTCCTCTGTGGAATCAATTACCGGCGGGGGTGTTTCCGAACGGATACGACTTAGGCACCTTCAAGAAAAGAGCATACTCCTTCTTAAAAAGCCGGCAACGCAGCTGCAAGACCTCTGGTGATGTGGCTGTCCATGGGCGGCGGTAATCACTTACCATCAGGTGAGCTTCCTGCTCGTTTGCCCCTTTATTCTACAAAAAAAAAACAGTTCTTGCCGTAATAACGTCGGTGCTTATCGTGTTTCACTTTGGAGGGTAAAGTAGCCGGTAGACTTATGTATGTGACATCAAGACCTCGCCCACAATTAGGATAGCATCGCACCATTAACTTTTTGGTGTCTATAGACGATGACTGTACTTTTCCATCAAGGGAGCCATCTGCTGCTTTGCTATCTTACGATATACAAAAAACCTAATCAAATTTCGACTACTCCTAATTCATACCAAGGCCTAAGAATAGATTCATTTATATATCAAATTAAAAATACTAGCAAAGCTAATGAGGTTTTGCTATAAAGTATAAATAACAAGTTTCTTTTTGCCTCGCACTATTTTGTTGTGGAACCAATTACCGGTAGGGATGTTTCCAAACGGTACGACTTGGGGGCCTTCAAGAAAAGAGCTTACTCATTCTTAAAAGGCCGGCAACGCAACTGCAAGACCTCTGGTATTGTGAATGTCCATGGGCGGCGGTGATCACTTACCATCAGGTGCACCTCCTGCTCGTTTGCCCCCTCTTCTATAAAAAAAAATAACTAAATAATCACGGGACAAATTACACTTACTGATCTAACCCCAAAGTAAGCAAATTATTTACTTGTGTTATGGGTGTTAGGCAACGATACTAATACATAGAAATACATATATAAATAATGAAATATATTTAATAAACACCCAAACCCGGAAATACCAACATTTATGCTCATCACACAAATGCTTGTTCCCGTCGATGATCGAACCCGAGCCCCGTCGATTGCGTAGTCAGAGTCGCTAACCACTCGACCAATGGGGCGGATAGTATATCTAAGACATATAATAATTTATCCATTCTCTGTATAAATAAACTTGAGATATATAATAAATACTCCCACATCAACAGTAACACCTAAAATGCTGAACAAATGATTTTCGAATTCTCTCCGTGGAAATCTCCAGATCTCCTATCTCTAGAGGCGTCAGAGCTTCTGTGTCGTAAATCAGACGTTCTGAACACGATATTAATGGCCGGTCCACCTTCTAGCACGTTTTATTGCGACCGAAATGAGCCCCGGGGATCGGACTGCAGGCGATAAACGTTCACTTAATCGATTCAGGATTTTGTTTTTAATAAAGTAAAAGCGATTACGATGATACAGGGAAATGTAATGACTTTGTTTGGGTATTAATATATACATATAATAAAATCGAAGGAAAGTCAAAACTGTACATTGAATATTTTTTTAAAAGAATACCTGGGGCGTGATCTACAATCGATATCGAAGTCAAAAATATAGTTTTTAGAATTTTTGTCTGTTTGTCTATTTGTCTGTTTATCTGTTTGTCTGTTTGTCTATTTGTCTGTTTATCTGTTTGTCTGTTTGTCTGTATGTATGTCCGGGATAAACTCAAAAACTACTGCATGAATTTACTTCAAATTTTGCATAAATATTACTAACAGGTCGGGTCAACATATAGACTACACATTAAACGAAGTCGAAGGAGTAAACGAAGTCCGCGCGGACGAAGTCGTGGGCAACAGCTAGTACTAGAATAAAAAAAAGTGTTTTTTCAGTTTTCTGAAAAACACAAAGTTGCCAGGGACTGGAAAGTGCCCAGTTGGCGATAGATTTGCTACCTATCACATTGTGGAACCAAGTATCTTCGGCTAATCGTGGGTGCACTTGTTGTACTTCTGCCTACTTCTTCGGGAATATGGGCGTGAAGATACTTTAAAAGTTATATCGGAAAACAATTTTTTTTATCATAAGATAGCAAACAAGAAGATAGCTCTCCTGATGGAAAGGGAAAACATCGCCTGTAGATGTTGGTGGAGCGTTGCTATCCGTGTGTCGGGATCTCAATGTCACATGCATAAGTCTGCCGGCTACCTTACCCTCCAAACCGGTACACGACAATGACAAGCATTGACACTATTGCGGCAGGTATAAGTAAGGTACCAAATAGACAGAACGGCGGTTGGTCTATTTTTCAAAGGAGTCAGGACAAACACGAGAAGTGACTGATGAAGATGATGATGACTTTGTTTGGGTATTAATAACAGAATAAAAGTTGTATCGGAAAAACAATTAATTATTACAAAAATAAAAACCCGACTACGAATCCTAATGCCCGGTTCCTACATCTAAGTTATATTTACGAGTAGCAAAAGTTTCTACAAGGCGCATTCCAAAACTGTTTCTATAAATGTCAAATTATCAAACGTCCAAACAACGTCCCCGTGTCGGTCCCGGGCTCCTTTGAAGAATAGGCCAACTGCCGTTCCGCCAGGCATGTCGTAAAAGGCGACCGATTAGCTATGCAAGTCACTAACATCATGACTACTAGGTGGTAGAGTTCTACATTGTCTCACCCGGGTCTGGTACCGCCGCCTTACCTATTCCTGCCACACGTATCTTCACGCCAAATTCCTTACGGGATAGGCAGAGAGAACCGAGTGCCATACATCACGATCCTTGCAGGCTTGTCTCGCTTCCTCCACATTCATCACTCTCTTCATACATACACGCAGGTTGCGAAGACTCTTGACACCACCTTCTTCCTGCCGCAATAGCGTTAGTGCTAGTCACTGTCGTGTTCCGGTTAGAAGGATAAGATAGCCGGAAAACTTACGCATGTGGCATTAGCTAGTATTGTTCAAATTAACTATTTTATGATAGCGCGTTATAGACTATAAACTATATTTTTTAGCGCGCTACGTTATCGACTATATTATAACGTGTACCTGAAACACTGATCGCGCGAGCCGGCCGAGATAGCGCTGGACTCATCCAACGTCATACAGCGAGCGATGACTGAGCGCTATAACGCTATTTTTGTCCGAAAAAAATTCTAAAATTATCGTCCGGGGTTTTAGCCGCATAGTTTCTGTTCCCTGGGATTTCCGGGATAAAACTATCCTATGTCCTTTTTTGGGGTTTCAAAATACCTTTGTACCAAATTTCATCCAAATAGGTTCAGTGGTTTGGGTGTAAAGAAGAGACAGACAGAGTTACTTTCGCATTTATTAGTATGGATAATACGTGGAGGAAAAACATTGTACCCTTTTTTAAGATAATCAGGCGAACGGTGGAGTATGGAATTTAACCTTTACAGGTATTTTTGATGGGTCGACAATTTTATACCTACTAACGAATAGGAACGAGGCCCCACGCTGAGAAGGTCCGGCGGAAGAAACCCAGCAGGCTTGGTTTTTGTCAATCCTTTCAAGGCATCATTAAAATCTCTTTAAGCGATAGTTGTCTCTTTCCATCATGAGAACCGTCAGCTTGTTTGCTTTTCTATGAAATAAACAAGAAGGGCATACACTTAAATTATTAATTGTAATCATATTTTAACCATAAACGACTTTATGAGGGTATTTTATAATCCATACTATTTCCATACTAATATTATAAATGCGAAAGCCTGTCTGTCTGTTACGCTTTCACGGCTAAACCACTGGACCGATTTTCATGAAATTTGGCATGGAAGTAATTGAAGATCCGGGGTCAAAATAAGGTTAAAATATTTTCCAAAAAACAACCACTAAATGGCTGAAATAGGGGATGAAATTTATATCATATGAATAACTATATTGACGACTTGTCAATCTACACGCGAGCGATGCTGCGCGGGATGAGCTGGTAATTATTATAAACTAAGAGCTGTAATATTACTCACATTTATTGCACTACGAAACAAATTCGTTTTCTCGCAACTCACCTGCAACAAAGAAAAGTATTTTATATATTAGGAGGAGCTTTGTAGAAAACACCTTTGATTCTAGCACTAGACGTGGCTATGTGCTAGCGTACAAACGGCATACAAAAGACGTCAAAAGAGCATAAGTACGTATTTGGAATTGAAAATACGCGATTTAGAAACAATAGATTGGTCTTGAAATAATTTACAACGCTGTAAAACTGTAACATGGCACTCTTTTGGAACCTTGGATCGGATCTTCAGTAAATTCATATGGGACTAAATTACAAAATGTACCCTTCCAAACAAACCCTTCCCCTGTGTTGGTCCGGACTCCTATCATAAATAGACTAACAGCCGTTCTGCCAGGCAGGTCGTAAAAGGCGACCGATTGGCTATGCAAGTCACTACCATAGTGGCTAGGTGGTAGAGTTCTGCAACGCTTCACCCGGATATATTATGGTGGCACCGCCTTATCTTTTTCTAAATGAAAAATATTCTATTTAACTAGCTAACCTGGCAAACGTTGTTTTGCCTTACATATTAGGAATCCAGAGCGGACAAACAACGTGACACGTACTACGGGATTGTCCTTCCACGCAGCCAAAATGGCATTAAACTTTATATGGTGGTTAAGTATTCTTAAATTTTCTAATTTTCCGCGCAATTTTCTTAATTTTTTCTTTTATAAGAACCTTCTTACAATTACAAACACAACAAAAAAAATTACCGAAATTGGTCTAGCCATTCAGGCGTGATGTCGTGACCAAGGAAAATAGGGATTGATTTTTATATATATATAGATGTAATATTTTACCACTTATACACTTGCACTGTTTCACAATAATCAGGGCAATTTATAGTTACAAAGTTGAGTTTGTAACTATAAATTGATGATGCTTGTGTAAGCGAAACCTGTTGGTAATAAATAATAGCTTTATTGTGAAACAGTACAAGTGTATAAGTGATAAAATATTACATGAAAATGGAGTTTCACCAAGTGACGACGATGAAAAGTGTAGAATATAAAATACTCAATTTCCTATTATGTATTCCTAACAACGTGTATGCAAATAATCTTGATAAAATCAAGATTATCGTTGAAGAAGTTAAGTCACAAAACTTAAAAAATCACTTTCATATTTATAATAAGGTTTCAACCAACGTGTAATTTCTATAACGTTCCAGTTTGTATGTCTATTTGTATTGATGTTAGAATTCCCGCTATTGTATCATTTGTTTCCTCGCAATATAATCCAAAATCATTAAGCACCATATTTTAAACTCAATTTAATGATGGATTGATTTCGCTTCCACTGCGCTAATTATCACAGCTACTCCTCGAACTCCCCAATTAGAGTTTATATTACTATAGAGCAAGAGTCCTCAATGTGGAGGAACCGTGCAGTTCTATTGCAGTCGGTGTGCAGTTCACACGACTGCACGCCGACTGCAATAGAACTGCAAACCTTGTCGGATTGCAGTTGTAACGCAGTCCGTCTATCTACACCCTTATAAGGTATATTAACCAAAAAACTTTTTTTAAATATTTTATATTTATTAAAAAACAACGCGTTTTAAAGTTTACATTTAAATTACTGCGTAAACATTCCGGACTAACGGCATTAAATGACATCAGGCGTAGTCATCCATATTGTACTATGTATATATGTATATGTATTATGTATATGTATTATGTATATGTATTATGTATATGTATTATGTATTATGTATATGTATTATGTATATGTATTATGTATATGTATATGTATTATGTACGTTACATACTTGTGGTTTCTATGAAAATGTTAAAAAACAATATGACGTTTTATCACGGGGTGACGTAACACTTCCAGATTTACGTTTACTGTCACATGATTCAATGTCTATTTTTCCGAAATTATACCTTAAAAATATTATTAATTCTTGTGTTTTAAAATAAATATCTTAGTTTTTTGTCATCTTCATAACAGAATTAATCATAATAAACTACAATTTATCTGATTAATTCTTAGTGGAAACAAATCTATTGTACGAGTAAGTCACAAAAAGATAATGGCGGTAGCTCATACGATACCCGCTTGCAATCTACATTGTAATGCAGGCGCCACTGAACATAAAATCAAAATAGAATCACCGCGATTTGTTTTGCAGCCTGATCGATATATCAATTAATCTGAATTAATAATTACTGAGCATCATTGCTCCTAAGATTAGTTCATATTGCGTCTAGACACAACACCGCCTCGTCATTTTAATTGCTTGCGGTATAGACTTTTTGAGCATGACTTTCTTTACCAATTTGTTACATTTTTATTCTATTTACAGTTAATTTCATGAAATTTTTGAAATTTACTAGGAGCACCTCGGCGGCTATATAGTAGGAATAGTAGAAATAGCAGTCTGGATATAAAAAAAATAAACCGTTTTTAAGAACTTAAAAGCGTCACATATAGGTACAGATTGAAACTGAATAATGAATTTTAATAGACACGCTTTGAACGGTGCCAATTTAAAACAATAAACAGTTTCGGTATTGGCTAAACTAGATACACCATGCCTGAAAGTCCTGAAAATACTGACAGTCCATTCGTTAGTATGCCCTTGTACCCGTAAACTTCGCTCTCAAATAATTATGTTCTGTTATGGCAGGTAAGAAAATGGTATATTTTTCTTATGAAGCCCGAATAAAAAAACAGCACATAATCTGATTATTTTATAATAATTTTACAGGTTCTATAATAATTTGTTTCCATATACATAAACTTATTGGTCCGGGCCTCTGCCAGTTTGTTGAAGGAAAAAATGGATCAAATGTCCACTATGTCTGCCTAACATCGTAGATATTAGGGCGTAGAATTCTGCAAAGTTTTGCCTGGTTCTGGTATTAATGCCTTAATTTTTGCTATCACAACAGTGTCAATTCAATCACTGAGTTCCAGTTCGGAGGATAGGGTTGCCAATAAACTTGCCTGTATAGCATTTCTTCCACCACACGGATAGCAAAGCACCATCAATATCTTTGGTTCCTACCGTCGATGGTTATATCTTTCTATTAGCAGATACGTTAAGTTTCTTGTTGTCCTGCTGTCTTATGTACAGAATAGAACAGTCAAACGTATCTATTTGCTGTCCTGTGCTCGGACCTCTAAAATATAATAAAGCTTCATTTTATGTTACGTACAGAATTGTGAGTCTGTTTATTTTTATAATTTATTCTTCATTTATTTAAATATTTAAGTAGCACATCTCCGCTGACATTATTTACTAAAATTGGTTAGCCTGAATTTAAATGATACAATGATTTGAATCTTGGATTAATTCAGTTTAGACATTTGTTAAGCAAAAACGACGGAACGGAATCAAACAGTTTTGCAGTAATTATTTTACATTTTTTAAAACAGATCAGAGAAGATTTTTGATGTTTCACAAACTCGCCCGCGCAACTGGAACACGTAACTTATTATAAAGAAAACTTTTATTTATAGTATATATTTGACTATAGTATTTTGCTCAGTTAATAATTGTTTGCAAAAAGGGTTGATAAAAACCCAAAAGGAGTATAACTTACGTAGTAAATAAGTAGACACTCTATTTTTTATTAATATTCGCCTAAAACAGATGTTACCATATTAAATGTGTGCACAATCTATAAGCATGCATACTCTAGGGCTCCTAAACACACATTGTACTATCTAATCCCAATGTAGGGCGTAATGAAAACCGCGCCACATGGTGGTGAGCTACTTCGCGTGATCCCGAAATTCGGGTCAATAAATACTGCACTTTCAAAGGGATCCATGTCTGTACCTACATTGCTAGTTCACTCGGAACCATCTCCAAGTACACTCAGATTAACTTAGCCTTTAACTTGAAGACGACAAATTCTATCATATTTATATATCATAGAATAGTTATCAAGCAGACGGTCCTTCTGACGAAAAGATGCCACATGCATAAGTTTACCTACTACTTTACCCTCCGAACCGGAACAACGGCAATAAGAATCGACACTATTGCGACAGGAATATGTAACGCGGTGATAGCAAAACCCGGTCGAGACGTTGCGAAACTCTACCACCATTGCGAAATTTCCCCATGTTGGTCCGGGCTCCTTTGAAGAATAGACCAACTGTCGTTCTGTCAAGCAGGTCGTAAAAGGCGACCGATCGGCTATACCCGTGAATGTCACTAACATCGTGACCGCTAGGTGGTGGAGTCCCTCGAGTATTTGGTACCGCCTTACCTATTCCTGCCGCAATAGCATCACTGTCGTGTTCCGGTTTAGAAGGTAAAGTAGGCAGTAAACTTATGCATCTAGCATTAAGACCTCACCACGGGGATAGCAATGACTATTAACATCTTTAGTGTCTATAGGTTATGGCCCTTTTCATCAAGAGCCATTCGCTTGTTTGCTATTTAAAGATATTAAAAAAATAGATAGTAGTAACCATGTTGCTTTTACATATTAGCCTTCTCTCGCATTTTACGAGATATATAGCAGTAAGGCAGTTGATTGAAATAAAGAATAAACAATGACATAGAAGTATAATGTCTTCAGAACGTGCAAACAATGTTTTTTCTAAAGGATCCATGTCTGCACCTACATTGCTAGTTCATTCTGAGCGACCTCGAGGTGAACTCTATGCAGATTACGAGTTTGCCTTTTAACGGCGTAAATTTTTATTTCATATAATAGCAAACAAGTAGATGGATCTCCAGATGGAAAGAGACAACCATCGTCTATAGACAACAAAGATGTTATTGGCGTTGCGTGTGTCATTGTAATGCCATATACATAGATATACTTTTATATAGTCAAAATCCATATGCATGAGAGAAACACGATAGTGACAGGCACTGGCGTTATTGCGGCAGAAATACGTTAAGCGTAAAAGCCAGGCGATATGTTGCAGAACTCTACCACCTGGTTCCGGCCTCCTTTGAAGAATAGGCCTACTGCCGTTCTGCCAGACAGGTGGTGAAAGGCGACCAATTGGCCATCGAATCACTACCATCTTGGCTACTAGGTGGTAGAGTTCTGCATTGTCTCGCCCGGTTTGGTACCACCGCCTCACCTATTCCTGCCCCAATAGCGTCAGTGCTTGTCGCTATCCTGTTCCGGCTTGGAGGGTAAGGTAGCCGGTAAACTTATGTATGTGGCATTAAACCTCGCCACAAGATAGCAACGCACCATTAACATCGTTGGTCTATCGTCTATAGGCGATGGTTGACTATTTCCATCAGGAGACCCATCTGCTTGTTTGCTATCTTATGATATTAAAAAAAAACCTAGTAGCTACGATGTTAGTAACTCGCACAGCCAATCGGTCGCCTTTTACGACCTGCCTGGCAGGACGGCAGTTGGTCTATTGTTCAAAGGAGCCGGGAACCAACACGGGGGTATTCAAATCAAATATTTTAAATTTTAACTTTTGACAGCAAGACGTTGAAGAACTCTACAGGTCGTAAAAGGTGAAAGAAGGTGAGAAATAACTTGTAGGGAGTCAAGAAGTGCAAGAAGAAGAGAGACTAAAGGCAAACTTCGTGCATCTCCCGCTTTTCGTCTCTTATAACCAAGATCGTTAGTAAAATCATGGACGGTTGGTAGGTTAATTCGTAAAAGGCGAACCACTGGCTATACAAGTCTCTACCATCGTGACTACTATGTCTCTCGTCATAATTATCAGTGCTTGTCACTGACGTTTCTTGGCTTGTAGAGTAGTAGGATATCTGATCTGGGGACTTACGTCTAAAGCTTCACATCACAGCCCAACAAATAACAATGTGACATTAACAATCTGGGCGTCTATAGGCGACATTTGTTTCTTTTCATCGAGAATCATCTTGGAGAAAAGACATATTCTTAAGGGTGATTTTTTCGCTAAATAATAATTTCACAATACAGCACAATACAATACAGCTACTACATACAATCTAGCGTAATATAATTAATTATCATAATTGTCGTATAGACGATGAGTTCACTCTGCCTACGTCACAAAGAAACCGGCGTGATGATATATGATTTATATTTAAGAACCTTATAATGCGTGATTTATCATTGCTCCTCAATACAGGCAGGCGTGGTAGTATTCCTATATACTACTCGTAAAAGGGTTATGTCATAGGACGCATCGACCCAGCTCGAATGCAGCATGATGGGCGCAGTGACGTCGTAGGCGCGAATTGCAATGTAAACACCGACTTGAAATCTAAGGGCTTAAGGGCCTCTCCACACAAACGACTTCAGTGCAACAATTCACAAAACTTGAATATATTTTATTTGCCCGCGATTTCTTTTGCGTGAGCTTCAGAAAAATGTTTACACATATTTACAATATACAATGTTCAGTTTTCTTTTTTCCATCGAAATATTGACATAAATGCACACGAATGGTTTTACAATAAAATTACCGATTCCGCTTGCATTGCATTGCATTTTTAATAATAACTATTCATATCTTTTAAGGTACCTAATCATTGTAAATGTCTCGAGTCTTAACCATCCTAACTTTTTTGTAAAACCGTAAAAGTGTGTTTTATTTTTGTTTTCAAAATTGTTTGTAACGTAGAGTTATAACGGGACATACATACATACAAACGGGGAGACAAAATTTGTAATATGGTAAAAAAATTGATAATGAGACTTAAAAAGAACGATATTTAAGTATAAAATTAATACACAGACAAACTCCATAGTGGACCAAAGTCCCTTTGGAGAACAGACCATCTGCCTTTCTGCTAGGCAGTTTGCAAAAGACGAACGAATGGCTATAGCAGTCACTACCATCGTGACTACTAATTAGTAGAGTTCTACAACGTTTCGCCCGGGACTGACACCACCCCCTTATCTATTCCTGCCGCAACAACGTTTAGTCGCGTTCCGGTTTGGAGGGTAAGGTAGCCGGTCAACTTATGTATGTGGCATTAACATCCCGACACACGGTTAGCAACGTAACATTTACATCTTTTTGTCTGTAGGCAATGGTTGTCTCTTTCCATCAGGAGAGCCATCTGCTTTTTTGCTATCTTATATAAAAAAAATAATATAGATTAAAAATTATAATTTTCCATTTTGCAAGTATTAACTGTATGTCTTGTTGCCAGTACTTAAAACAAGGGTGTGTGTAATAATAGTATGCACACGTAAGAAGTGAAACTTTTTAATGTTATATCATTTTTCTATTATTTACTACTTAACATTAAACATCATGGCGCGTGACGGTCGAGCGTAACAGAAAAGTGTGATTTTTTTTAATATTGCCATAAAAGTTTCTTTGATAAGGAAGTTTCACTTCAATGAATACAAAATGACGTCTCCCTTATCTCTTCTTATCAATAATCTCTCAGCCCTAATCCGCGCCAGTCGCACCGGTACACAGTCCCTTAGTACGGACAAGCGCAGGGCGCAGGGCCCGCGTGGCGATCGATAACAATCACGTGCTCTCAGCGCTCTTTGTTCTGCCGCTCGCACCGCCCATTATTAACTTGCATGCAGACAATTAAATGGATTTTTTTACTACTTTACAGCAAGCCCTAAGAATGCAACTGTGACACACCCTAAATGCTTCCAAAGTCCAAAGCACTAGGTGGTAGAGTTCTGGATTGTCTCGTCTGGGTCTGGTACCACCGCTTTAAATACTCTTGCCGCAATAGCGTCAGTGCTTGTCACTATCATGTTTGGAGGGTAACGTAGCTGGTAAACTTATGCATGTAGATTAGACCTTTAGGCAAAGGCATTAGGCCTCGCCACAAGATAGCAACGAACCAATAACATCTTTGGTAGACACCAAAAATCTAGTCTATAGGCGATGGTTGACTCTTTCCATCAGGAGACACATCTGCTTGTTTGCTATCTTATATGATATAGAAAAAGTGCCACATAAAGTTAATTTTTAGTCCCCGTCGTGATCCGAACTTCTTTCGAAGAATAGATCAATTGCCTTCTTGCTATGCATTTCGTAGAAAGCGAGAAAAGGCTAACACGCGAACTAGGTGGTAGAGTTCTGCAACATTGAAGTTTTGGTACCAGCACTTTACCTATTCCTGTCGAAATAGTGGCAGTGCTCGTCGCTGAAATGTTCCCGTTTGGAGGGTAAATAATTCGGTAAATTTATGCATTTGGCAATCTATCTTGCTGCCCGGATAGACACGCACTATTTTTCACACATTTCTTCTGACTACAGGCCATAGTTGTCTTTTTAGATAAAGGGAGGGCCCTCAGCTTTTTTACTATCCTATAATACAAACTGCTGCAACTGTAACACTGTGTTACAGTTGCAGTCAGAGTAGTGAAATGCTTAGCCAGAATTAAAAAGATAGATCTTCTTGCCTGACTGATTGTACAAGCAAAATAGGCCAAACATGTCACCAGATACTAACGCTCTGTGAAATGTTGCTAGAGAAAAACTCTTAACATAAAAAATGTCATATTTACTATAAACATGTTCGGTGAATCCCGCGGGAACAACTCATTTTTCCGGGATAAAAAGTAGCCTATATGCTATTCCAGATCACCTGTGTGCCAAATTTCATCCAAATCCGTAGTTTTTGCGTAACTGAGTAATAAACATCCATCCATCCATTCTTCCAAACATTCAAACTTTCGCATTTAATATATTAATATAGATTATAAGCAAGCAGATGGCTCTTCTGATGAAACGAATTAAAGATGTTATTATGGTGCATTGTGTCCGCGTGCGGGATGACAATGTCACATGTATAAGCTTGCCTGTGACACCGCAAGCCGGACAGTGACACTCACGTACGCTACTGAAACAGGAATACTGAAACGGAGCACAAGGGCACGACTCTACCACCTACCACTATATTAAAATAAACACTCAAACCTCTCTGAACAAACTCAAGAATTTGGATAATCTATCCTCATCACAGAAACGTTGGTTAAGGACTCGGGAACCTACCCGAGTTTACCCATTGCATAATCAAGGACTCAATAGCCTCAACCAACTAGGTTTAAGTTAGGTATCAGTAACTCACAATAAAATTCATAATAACTTACTGACATATTAATGAGTAATCAGTCCAAAGACCACCTTTGAACAGCATCCGGCACCAGAGCACCAAGTGTCTTCGAAACAGGCGTGTTTGTATAAAAATTCATAAATGTAGAGGAACTTACGGCCCTATGATTATGACATGAAATGATTTTTAGGCCGATAAGATAAAATGCTAAAACTTTTACTATGTATACAAGGTTTACAGAAATTGCGTGCCATAGCTTAAGTGTGAGTTTAGTATCAATAAAAACCCCGAAAAAAATTACTTCTAAAAACTAAATTATAATTTACATACCGTCGCAACTAGTGTTAGGAAGGGCGCATATCTAGTGCCATTTGTCGCAAGCAGTTTTCAGTAGTAATTTTAATTCTATAAGATTGCCATTTTAATTATAGTAGGTAGGTATTCTTGAACCTTTATGTTTTTTTTCCTGGGTTCCTTTATTTTAATATATTTAAATCATCATGCATTTTAAAAACCATGTTGAAAATATATATATTTTTTTTGTAGTTATTTTTTTTCTAGGAATTAAACTATTTTCATATATATAACATGTTGGTAACTGAATATTAATTTTAATGACTTATAACTCCCATTTACTGCAAATTAATGATTTTCTTCTTTCAAGATAAATCCGCAAGGATCGTGATATATTGCACTCGCTTCTCTCTGTCCCGCCTGAAGGGATCTGGGGTGAATATATCTAATTAAGTATGTATCGTCCGGCTGCAAAAAAGTAAAGTGCCCCTCTTATTCCGCCTCGCAGGCGATAAACTTATCTGAGCTCTCCAACGACTCCATATATTCTATACGAGCGTTTCATTTGTGACTACAATGTACCTTTCTTCGTTTAATACCTATAGAATTGCCACCGTCACACTTTATCAATTGATACGGGTTATCACTTTGTATACGTTTACATGTTTATCCGCACGGGCGTAATTTTACTATACTATTAGCGATCGCGCTCTGATCGAAATCCGAACATTGATTAAACAATAGGTAAAAGAAGACTAACTTTGACAACAGACTTTAGTTATAAACAAATTCGTATACATGTGCGGATTGACCGTGTCGTAAAAAGAGGTACAAAGTTTTTGCCTTATTTATTAATATATACCTAGATATTTTTTATTATTAATTTGAACGAGCGATTCTTGTATATATGTACGTAATTGGTGTATTATGTATATGTATATTGTATGTAATAATCTTGTATATTCTCCGAAATGTATCTACCAATTATTACGAAATTATGTATATAGTCTTTTATCATTAAAATAAACCTCTAAGTAGGTGTCACCTCCGTAATAATCGGTTTTTCATTTTTCACAATAATAAATTTCATCCATGCGAAATTCGGTCGCCTATTTTATTTAATACTAGCTGTTGCCCACGACTTCGTCCGCGCGGACTTCGTTTACTCTGCACAGCTCCTCCCCCGTAGGTGATAGCGTGATAATATGTGACCTATATGTTGACCCGACCTAATAGTAATATTCATGCAAAATTTGAAGTAAATCCATGCAGTACTTTTTGAGTTTACCCCGGACATACATACAGACAAACAGACAAAAATTCTAAAAACTATATTTTTGGCTTTGATATTGATTGGAGATTACGCCCCTTATTATTCTTTTAAAAAAATATTCAATGTACAGTTTTGACTTTAATACGATTTTATTATATGTATATAGATGCGAAACCGGTTGATGTTACTATTTTATGCGGACAAAGTCGCAAATAATATATTTATATTATTCGCGACTTCGTCCGCATAAAAAATTACATAACTAATTACATGTAGGGCATGTAGGTATTTAAGAATGCGTACACTCATTTCTCGTTTATAGGTCAAGAAAAGGGGTATAAACGTTAGTATAATAGAAAAACTACTCCACTAAAAAAACGCTACATGAAAACAAATAAGAAAAAATTAAAGTAAAAGACTTTTGATATACTAATATGAATACTTTTTATTTTTGTTAATGTGTGTTCACAAACAATTGTGTATCATGTAAATGTCATAAGATTGCAATTCCGTTACCAATCCCGATATTTGCGGCACTAGACATTTGCAATACTGCGGGTTCCAGGTATTTCCTGGATTCCACGTGGTTAGCAAGTCTTCACCAATACTGGTTGGTGTTGCAGACGCGGATCCACCGTTGTTGGTCCGATGGGCATGCCCACAACCCTAATATACTTCTGACGTCACACTCTTACGGTCTATTGCGATTTCATATTATGTTTTCCTCATGTTGATCCCGGGCTCCGAAAAATAGGCCAACTGCCGTTCTGCCATGCATCTTTCTTCTTCAATCTTAAATCGCAAAATTACAATTATTTATTTTGTAACACTACATGTTTGTGTTTTAGCACTCACCCCGTGCTTGGGAAAACTCGAAAAACTTTAAAAACAAAAAGAAAAATTTCGACACGTTGGGTTCGAATCTACGACGTTCCCTTAAACCGGAATGCTCTACCAAGTGTCGAATGGTTCGAAGTGGCGAAATCCTTCTTTGCTATATGATCGATTACGTCGATTTTACATATATATATATATATATATATATATATATATATATATATATATATATATATATATATATATATATATATATATATATATATATATTTAACGGTTCTAAGATTCGGTTGCAGGACCTAGTACCTACCTACCGAAATATAAATGTTTGGATTTTTTATATCATAAAATAGCAAACAAGCAAACGGCTTTTCTAACGAAAAATGAAACCATCGCATATAGACACTACAGATGTTAATAGTGCTTTGCTACCCATGTGGCGGATGGTAATGCCACATGCATAAGTCTTCCGGCTACCTTACCCTTCAAACCGAAACATGACAGTGACAAGCAATGACGCACAACAGTTACAATCAATTCTTCAAAGGAGCCCGGATCAACTCGCGGCAAACTAACCCCTTATTAGTATCTTGATGTCTATTTTCGTTAAATACTAAAAGAGTCTTTTTTCTGCTACCCATTGATATATACTAGATTTCATATATAACCTTGCTCAAGGGTTAGAGCTGGCACAGCTTGGAGCTGTCCTCATCTACCTATAAATCATGTAACGTTGAAGTGAGTGTAAACATGGCGATCGATGAGGACGTGTAGCGGACCCGAACCGGCGACTAATGACTCCGGCTAACGACTTAAGTTTCACTCGAATCCGATGTTTGCGCCTGAATAATTGATGATCACATAAGTTGTCATAAGAATAATGCTTTTTACTTTGGCTCGTTTCATTTTCGTGATATATCGCCGCGATTTCTTTTGTTTTGGTCACATTTATTCATTTTTACGACGGTAACATTATTTCCCGTCTACGATTTAAGTTATGCGCCTCGAATTGACGACTACTTCTGACTTTTCTTATAATACTAGCTGACCCGGCAAACGTTGTTTTGCCATACATATTACGAATCCATAGCAGACAAACAACGTGACACCTAATTTATATAATTATACGGGAATGTCCTTCCAGGCAGCCGAAAGGGCATTGAACTTTACATGGTGGTTAATTTTTCTTAAATTTTCTAATTTTCTGCGCAGTATTCTTGATATTTTCTTTTATACGAGCTTTCTCTTGACAATTACAAATACAACAAAAAAAGAATTAGCGAAATCGTTCAAGCCATTCACGTGTAATGTCGTGACCCCGGAAAATAGGGATTGATTTTTATATATTATATAGATATACGTCGTAGATATTATCTATAATATGTAAGACTACCGCTGCTACGATAGGTGCTACGAGTTTAGTTATGTGCATCGATTACAACTACTACTTGCCTATTTTTATACATTTATATTATATAAGACTATCCATTATGCGAAAATTGCCAAAGCCAAGGATTTAAAACGTTATTTACTAACTAACGATACTTAGCGTTATTACTGTAGCGATACCTCAGTAACAAAATTGTTTTCAAACACTATTTGTATCGCTACTTAAATAACAGAACGAAATTGTTAACGCTAAATAACGTTATAATATCGTTATGTACCTATGCGCGTTTCGGCTGTTTAGTGATTGGTTCGGTAACTAGCGCTTGAAGATAATGCAGCATTAACGTCTTTGGTGTCTATAGACGATGGTTTCTCTTTCCATCAGGAGAACCATCTGCTTGTTTAATGTCGTATGATATAAAAAAAATCATACCACAAGACAGCAAACAAACAAATAGCTCTCAAAATGGAAAGACACAACTATTTTCTATAGAAACCAAATATGTTAATAGTGCGTTGCTATCCGTGTGGCATGATTACCTACCTTACCCTCTAAATACGAACACGATTGTGACAAGGTAAGGTAGATAAGGCGGTGGTACCAGATTCGGGCAACACGTTGCAGAACTCTACAACCTACCAGCTTCTCGTGATGATCCCAGCTGGGAGCGATAGTTTTACGTATGTATGTAAGGCAAGGTGTTATCTACACTACAATTACTTCAGTCTACTGAAATTTTTATACATAGAAAATAAACATTTACGGTCCGAAAATTGAACTGAGACTTCATAATCTAAACTGAATAAGAGAATAGTAAAAAATAATTTATTTAAATTATATTTTACAGGCATTTTTGAAGAGGCAACTAGTTTTTTTAGGTACCACCGAATCGGAATCCCTGCCACTATATATATACACAATGTATTTACAATATACAAAGACATATACACCGTATACTTAAAATATATAAAGATATGCACGCTACATAATATTTACAAATCAACCCATTTTCCACTGTTAAAAACATAAAATTTATTACACATCCAAATTCATAAAACCGAGAGTTTGAAGAGTTAAAGATGGCTGGAGAGCAATTTAAAATACGCTTAATGTTGGCACGTGAACGGCCGGACGTTTAATGATAGCGCGTCAAAATACACTCTTGCATAATGTGAGTGGTTATCTTTCACGGACATTTCTATTAGAGCGCGACGTGGCCGCGTACGGCGTAATGATACCATCTATCCACACAGTATTACCAATTAAACAGTATACAGTATTTTTTTTAATAATCGCCTCTGTGGTCTAGTGGTGCCCAGCGTTGGCGTTGACCACATGAGGTCCTGGGTTCGATTCCCGGGTCGGGTACTTTAAAAAAAAGTGTTTTTTCAGTTTTCTGAGAAACACAAAGTTGCCCGGGATTTGGAAAATGCCCGGTTGGCGATAGGCTTGCCACCTATCACATTTGTGGGACCAAGTATCTTCGGCTAATCGTGGGTGCACTTGTTGTACCTCTGCCTACCCCTTCGGGGATATGGGCGTGAAGATACTTTTTTTAAAATATACAAATTCTATCATCCTACTACACCTACTAATATTATAAATGGTACTGTATAACCAGTGTATAAATGTGTAAGTATTGTTACGTGCTTCGAGTACTTTTTGTACAAGAAAACACCACTGATATTAAAACTGTGAATTTACAACACTAAGATACAATACTACGTATGAAATACGTAAATATACTGATAAGCTAACGTAAATACACTATACACACTAGTTATACTCGCTGTACTAACACTAAACTTAAGCAAAAACGGTGGAACCGATTTAGATGAAATTTGGCACACATATAGATGATATCCCGGAAAATAAGTTGTTCTCGTGGGATTAACTAATAACTTTAATGATGCAGCGAGCTGCAGGGCGCAGGTAGCAATAAATAAATGCGAAATTCAATCTGTCTGTTACACTTTCATGGCTAAACCACTAAACCGTTTTTGATGAAGTTTGGCGAGAAGATAGTTGAAGAACCGTATATATAGATAAAAGACAACATTACGTCGTATACGGTTACGTTGACTATACTAATTACAAGTGTTTTAAAGAGGAAGATTACTTTGTTTGTAATGGATAAACTCAAAAATGATTTAACAGATTATGAAAATACTTTCACCAATATGAAGATTGAAGCTTTATTACCGCGGAGTAAATAAGAGTACTTTCTCATCCGACTAAGTAACAGGAAGTAATGCTTTTAGGACGAGGGAACGAAGTACAGGCGATAGAGGATTTTTTTTCAGTATGGCGGGCGTACTGACTTTATATGTGCAAAAAAATTTCAAAGTAGGAGAGCGAAAGTGTCGCCATTTTGCCAAAAACCGTTTCGGCTAATATCGCCTAACCGTGTACTTGAGGTCAAAAAACGTAAGGTCCTTTAGTGTAGATAACTAAATTTTATATGCCTTTGTTATTTTTGTGTTTGTAGCACTTACCATTTACGACTTTTTTTATAACATAAGATAGCAAACAAGCAGATGGGTCTCTTGATGGAGAGTAAACCATCGCATATAGACACCAAAGATGTTAATGGTGCGTTGCTATACGTGTGACGGGGTGTTAGTTCCACTTGCATATGTTTACCGGCTACCTCATCCTCCAGAACGGAACACGACAGTGACAAGCATTAACGATATTGCGGCAGAAATAGGTAAAGCGGTGGTACCAGACAATGCAGAACACTACCACCTAGTAGCCACGATGGTAGTGACTCGATAGCCAATCGGTCGCCTTTTACGACCTGCCTGGCAGAACGGCAGTTGGCCTATTCTAACAAAGGAAGCCGGGACCAACACGGCGAAAATAGTTGTGGTATGGTATTAATTATATTTCTTTCGATGTCCTATTAACTTTATTCCGCGACACTTTTATAGCGCGGCTGTAAATATCGGGTTACGGCGAAGATTCGCGCTGGCACGATGTATCGGCCTATCGCGCAACTGTATCGCAAAGGGCCTTGACGCGGCACTGCAGTGGGCGTCAAACTGCGGTTTTCCAAAGAATATACACAGTGAAGGAAGGCACATAGAGTTTAAAATTGTACATCAATTTGTCGGTGATCCCATCTAACTCGACAAATATTCGCTCAGACATAAACCGAACACAAAAGTCGTGCTAAAAATGTTTAATTTTCAATAGCAAAACCAATTATTTTAAAATATTCAAAAATTTTGGCAGATCTAACTTAACATTGATATTAAATTTCGTTCTCCTTATGAGCATAGATCCACCCTGTACCACCGTGTATACTAGCGCAGAAGATAGCGTTCAACCTGTGCTTTCATTTTTTCCTTGTACGAATGCAAATAAAGTTTTATTATTATTATTATTATTATTATTATTATCTTAGAGACACCATAGCTATCATTTATTACTTGATTTTTCAAACCAACTTTATGTCCAGTTTTAAGATTAAAACATAATGGTTAGTTTAACTAAAACTAGCGGGATTGAATGAAGTGTCCATACTAAGATAACATCGCAATCGCGGTAAATTGCTCTATTCTATGGTAATAACTAATAATACTCCCCGTGTTGGTTCCGGGCTTCTTTGAAGAATAGACCAACTGCCGTTCTGCCAGGCAGGTCGTAAAAGGCGACCGATTGGCTTTGCAAGTCACTACCATCGTGGCTACTAGGTGGTAGAGTTCTGCATTGTCTCGCCCGGGTCTGGTACCACCGCCTTGCCTATTCCTGCCGCAATAGCGTCAGTGCTCGTCGCTGTCGTGTTGCGGTTTGGAGGATAAGGTAGCCGATTAACTTATGCATGTGGCATAAGACCTCGCCACAAGATAGCAACGCACCATTAACACCTTTGGTGTCTATAGGCGATGGTTGACTCTTTCCATCAGGAGACCCATCTGCTTGTTTGCTATCTTATAACATAAAAAAAAATATTGTGTGCTCTCATGATATAAAAATAACTTTAATGTATTTTACGACGCATATTCGCAAAGAATATCAAAAAATATTATCATAAGAATTTAATTTAACAAGTAGGCACATTATTATGTCGTGTCCTCCAGAAGCCCTTGTTGACCTAAAATGTCGAATTGAGCTCAAATCAGTTACGTGTACTGAGGCAATTGTAACTCCACTTTATTGCCATTATAAAGTAAACTTTATCGCTCGCACTGTGAGTTTATATTTCGATAACATTCAATTTTAGTTACGCAATGTTTGTAAGGAAAGACAAGTTTCAAAAAAGCTTGAAGAAAGAACGAGATTTGAGAATATTGAATCTTTTGTAACTTTTATTGTAAGTGCGAAGCTACTGCACGATTTTTAAGCAAATATAAATACCAGTAAAACATTCAAAAATAGATTTCACACTTTCAATCGTCGGCACTTGGTAAAATTCCATTATTAACTTCCCACTACGTATGTAGGACGTTACTGATTTTACCCCGATTTTCGAAAATCGAGTTTTCACCAGTCCACGTTTTGAGGTCCTAGGAATCTTTTCCGACTATTTTCACGATGAAGTATGTATGTATGTGTGTGTGAGTGTATGTGTGTATGTAAACATTTCGTAACTTTTGAACGGCTAGACCGATCGAAACGGGGTTGATAGCATTCGATTGGATTCCGCGCAACTTAGATTTTCTGAAAATTTGAACCGATTCGGTTCAGGAGATTTTGAGAAATTTTGAAAAAACATCACAAAAATTTTTGACGAAACAGTATTTTTTTAATATAACTTCCAGATTTATGTACCGATTGAGTACAAAACTTAAACAGCTCTTTTCCTCAAAAAACCACGTCTAATACATAAATTGCATCAAAATCGGTTTATCCATTTGGGAGAAATCGTTGACGAAAAATTTTGAAAAAAGTGTTTTTTCGACATAGCTTTGAAATTTTTCAACCAATCATTTTTTGTGTTCTACGATATTTTAGTACTAAAAAAACTACGTCAAATGCCGTTTCAAAAATCAAAATCGAATCTAATTCTCAAAACTTATAGCTTTTCAAATATTAAAATTACGTTGTTTTTAGCAAACTTACTTAATTTTTTAAATAACTTTCAAGTTAATTCATCGATTGACTTAAAAATCTCATATCAAATACCGTTAATTTAATCAAAATCGGTCAATTTGTTTGGGATTTATCAATGAAGAAAATAAAAAATAAAATGTTTTTGACATAGCAATGAAATTTTTAAACCTATCGAATATTTGGCTAACGCAATATTTTAGATCTTAAAAATTGAGTTAAATGGCATCATTTCCAAATATACAGCTTTTCAAAAATTAATAATACTGCCATTTTTAACAAAATAGATGTTTGAACTGAATAATCTATGCTTACATTTTTTACTTTTTGAGCTTAAAATACCTTAATATAGTGGGAAGTTTCAGGGATGGCCCATAGGGTCAACCATTTACACATTTTTTTAGTTGAAACTAGTTTACCATACACTTTTACTTTTATTTCACTATTATTATACTAAAATATTTAATTTTATCGACCTGTTTCGCTTTTTAAAGCATCTTTAGGACGTAATGTTCTTTACCGACAGTTTAGTTTTAGATACAATATAAAGAAAGTATTTTTAAAAATGATAGTGCGTAAACTTTAACATAAACACAATTTCTGTATTGCCGCGCTCGCGCTCCTGAAATAGAATGAAATGGATTTGTAAAAAAACATTATACATATTACTAAATTTTAGCAATAAGATTTCGACGGATTTGAATAAATCCAACGATAAAAAGTACGGAAAAGGTCTTCTTTTTTCCGCGAGCTCCTTAACTATAAGGGCATTGTGGGCTTAAGACAAATCTATTGATTTGCTTTTGAAGTTGTTTTATTTTAACGAAGCTGAGCGATGTATATATTGAGAAATATATAAATTGGATACATTTTGTTTATGGATGTTAGTAGAAAATGGCGAGAATAAATTTAATGTTTACACACATCATGGAGACAATCGCAATTACCTCCGAAATTACCCCCAAACCGCAACACGGCAATGGCAAATATGTAAGTCGGTGGTACCAATTACCCGGGTGAGGGTATTGCGGAACTCTACCACCTAGTAGTCACGATGGTAGTGACACGCACAGCCTTTTAAGACATGCCTGGCAAGACGGCAGTTGTTCTTGACAATCGTCACATACTTTGAGAAAATTTTGTTCCAGAAATCTGCAATTTATTTAGAACGAATGCCCCAATCCAGGATTCAACCACAAGACCTCATGCTTTAATACCGAAGTTGACACCACTTAATCATTGAGTCGAGGTAAATATTAAAATGTCCTATAACGTCCTATCTGCAGGCTTAGTCTGCATTAACTAACACCGCACAATGACGGGCTATTGTTCGAGGTAACAGCGATTTAGCTGCCGTCAGCAGGCAGCAGAACAATGGCCGGAGTCGCACGTAATTGGTTTGAGGGATGCGAATGTGTCGTCACTCGGCTTGCACTGTCTCCCGCCTTGTTGGGGAGCGAACTTAGGAATTGTTTCTTATTTGTATGTATAACGAGCTGATACTCGCGACTTCGTTCGCGTGACCTAACATCATTCGTTCCTTTTGCGCAGTCAAGTAAAAATGTATCCTAAGCCACTCCTACATAGTGTAGCTTTGTAATGGTTTAAGAATTTTTAAGATCAGTCTAGGAGGTTTCTAAAAACAAACATTAAATAAATACAAGTATCAATAAATTTAGTACTGGAATACTTGGAATCAGTATTGGAATACTTAGAGTCGACATTTTGAGCGACGTTCAGTTCAGTGGTCACTTGGAAGGCAAGGCTAATACTATAGGCTAATAAGGCTATAAATTAGCCTCTAAAAAGCTGGAGTTCTTTGCAGGGCTAGGCAGTACTTACACCGGCCCATCGTTTACTGCTTTATAAGGCGCAAATCCGGCCTCATATGGAGTACTGCTCTCATTTAGGGGCGGGGGCTACTCAGTACCAGCTCCTTCCTTTTGATTGCATTCAACGTAGGGCGGCTCGAAACGTCGATGACGAGACTATTTCAAATCTGCTTGATTCTTTGGCGTTACGTAGAGATGTGGCATCACTCTGCATCTTTTATCGGCTGTATCATGGGGAATGTTCCGAGGAACTGTTTGGATTAATTCCTGCCGCCGAATTTCACCATGGGATATCGCAACAAAATTCTAAGTTTCATCCTCACCATCTCGATGTCTGGAAGTCCACAACCGTGCGATTCTCGAGGCATTTTTTGCCCCGCACTACTCCTATGTGGAACGAGCTATCGGCAGAAATTTTTCCAAACAGATACGACTTAGGAACCTTCAAGAAAACAGCCTACTCAATCTTAAAAGGCCGGCAACGCAACTACAAGACCCCTGGTAGTGTAGTTGTCTATGGGCGGCGGTAATCACTTATCATCAGGTGAGCCTCCTGTCCGTTTGCCCCCTCTTCTATAGAAAAAAAAACAAATATTTTACTTTATAATGTATTAACTCACTACCTGAATTATCAACGCCCAACCTAAATCTTTGGGCAAGAAAGTTGAAGTCTCTCTCAAGGGTTGTTCTTACGATCTAATTGAGGAATAAGAAAGAATTTTTAAGAGGAATTAGAAAGAAAGAATAGTCATCTGCTTGTATGCTATATGATGATTATAATGAAAAAGTATGATTACTTTTTTATATTAATAGATAAATTTTTTCGATCAAATTAATTAATTTTGTCGGCGTCGGGACGTGACGACCCCATCGCCCGCTGGTGGAATAATCTTCTTCTGTGAAATTATTCTACTGGTGCAGTCAGTCAATAAAAGTGGTAGTGCTATGCGTAGCTGAATGGGCCGGCACGACCGGGGCAATACCACTACCTCACTTAAAACCAACGTAAAGTAACAGCTTTGCTGTTGCGTTCCGTTTGGTCTGTGAGGTTCCCGGAGGCCCTTTCCCCCCTCCCCCTAACACTATGGTAGTGCGATTCAAAGGTAGTAGTTTACCCCAGGGGGGTACCACTAGCGTTAGCAGTGGAGAATCCCCCTCTGGACATCCATGTTCAGGAATTTGTCATCAACCTAATCATGGATGCCCAGGCTGCCCTGCGTACTCTGGGGGGGGCATAATCGCGCTCACACACTTCGCTGCTCGGGGCAAACGGAACAAAAATCTTCAGGCATCCCCTACCACACTCCACGTGGACTTTACTAATATTAGGGGTCTTCACTCGAATTTAAATGCCGTCCACCACCACCTTGAAACGGCCAAGCCGGCTTTGTTCTTTTTAACCGAGACGCAGATATCTTCTCCGGCTGATACTTCATATCTCTCCTACCCTGGGTACAAATTTGAGCATTCATTTGTACCCCGGGCGGGAGTTTGTGCTTACGTCAGAGAGGATATCTGTTCTCGACGTCTCAGCAGCCTTGAAGGCAAGGACCTATCCATCCTCTGGCTACGTGTAGACTGCGACGACCATCCCCGCATCTATGCGTGCCTGTACAGGTCCCACAGCGGAAATGCCGAATCAGACCGACTCATAGAACACATCCAAATTGCAACAGATTCCGTGCTGCAGCAGATCCCCTCCGCAGAGATCGTGATCATCGGTGATTTTAACGCCCACCATGCCGAATGGCTCGGTTCACGTACTACCGATCATGCGGGGAGATCTGTTCACGATTTTGCTTTAGCGTATGGTATGACACAGCTGGTTACCTCGCCTACGCGTGTTCCAGATGTGGACCACCATCTTCCTTCCTTGTTAGACCTTCTGCTGACCTCACACCCAGACAGTTATCAGGTTTCTGTAGACGCTCCACTTGGTTCATCGGACCACTGCCTAGTACGGAGCAAAGTGCCGATTACGCGCTTATCACGGCCTCGTTCTTCAGGCTGCCGTCGCGTTTGGCACTACAGGTCAGCAGATTGGGACGGGATGCGGTCTTTTTTTGCATCTTACCCATGGAGGCGTGTGTGCTCCTCACTGGAAGATCCAGATGTCGTTGCTGACTGCGTCGCTGATGTGGTGCTGCAGGGAATGGAACTTTACATTCCGTTTTCTGCTGTACCCGTTGGTGGCAAGTCTAAGCCATGGTTTGGTCACCAATGCAAAACGGCTTCACGCCGAAAGCATGAATCCTACCATGCCTGGGCTGCGGCATCGGCATCTCAGGATGTAAATACCAGCACACTCAGAAAGGAGTACAATTATGCCTCTAGGTCTTTTAAAAGAACCATCGCTAAAGCGAAATCCGAGCACATTGGCAGAATTGGCGGGAAGCTAGTTCGCCTTCCTTCGGGAACTCGTGCGTTCTGGTCTCTAGCCAAAGCTGTTCAAGGTAATTTCTGTATGCCCTCTTTTCCACCTTTGCACAAAGATGATGGCTCTCTAGCCCATTCTGCAAAAGAGAAAGCTGATCTCTTAGGCTCATTTTTTGCAGCCAACTCGACTATAGACGACCAAGGAAATACACCACCTACTATCCCGCGGTGTGATACTTCCATGCCGGAAGTAAAGTTCTTGCAAACTACAGTGCGTAAGGCACTCCTTTCCTTGGACGTCCATAAGTCGAGTGGGCCTGATGGCATCTCTCCAATCGTGCTAAAGATGTGTGCTCCAGAGTTGGCACCGGTTTTAACGCATTTGTTCCGACTCTCCTACTCAAAAGGCGTCGTGCCCATAACTTGGAAGACCGCCTTAGTGCACCCAATCCCTAAAAAAGGCGATCAATCGGTCCCGTCCAACTATCGGCCTATAGCGATAACCTCCTTATTCTCCAAAATAATGGAGTCCATTATTAACTGCCAGCTTCTGAGGTATCTTGAGGAGCACCAGCTGATTAGTGACCGCCAGTACGGTTTCCGTCGCGGACGCTCAGCTGGTGATCTTCTGGTTTACCTAACACATCGATGGGCAGAGGCAGTCGAGAATAAAGGAGAGGCACTGGCAGTTAGTTTGGACATAGCGAAGGCCTTTGATCGGGTATGGCACAGGGCACTTCTTTCCAAGCTTCCATCCTATGGGCTTCCTGAGAAATTGTGCAAATGGATCACCAGTTTTCTGACGGATCGGAGTATAAGGGTCGTTGTCGATGGCGCATGCTCTGACCTTAAACTCGTCAATGCTGGTGTTCCTCAAGGTTGTGTGCTATCGCCTACGCTGTTTCTTCTGCACATTAATGACATGTTGCGATCGAGTAGCATTCATTGTTATGCGGATGACAGTACGGGCGATGCTTTGTACTCTGGCCGCAACGGAATTTCTCGGGAACACGTCAACGAGTGCCGGAACAAACTAGTGTCAGATATTGAAGCACAACTTTCTGTTGCTTCGGAGTGGGGTCGATTAAATTTGGTCCAATTCAACCCCTTTAAGACACAAGTTTGCGCGTTTACCGCTAAAAAATCACCCTTTGTCGTATCACCTCGTTTTGAAAATACTTCCCTGAAAGCCACAGCCAGTATTGGAATACTTGGAGTCGACATTACGAGTGACGTTCAGTTCCGCGGTCACTTGGAAGGCAAGGCTAAATTAGCCTCTAAAAAGCTGGGAGTTCTCAGTAGGGCCAGGCAGTACTTCACACCGGCCCATCGCTTATTACTTTATAAGGCGCAAATCCGGCCTCATATGGAGTACTGCTCTCATTTATGGGCGGGAGCTCCTCAGTACCAGCTCCTTCCTTTTGATCGAATTCAACGTAGGGCGGCTCGAATTGTCGAGGACGAGACTCTTTCAAATCGGCTTGATTCTTTGGCGTTACGTAGAGATGTGGCATCACTCTGCATCTTTTATCGGCTCTACCATGGGGAATGTTCCGAGGAACTGTTTGGATTAATTCCTGCTGCCGAATTTCACCATCGGACATCGCGACAAAATTCGAAGTTCCATCCTTACCATCTCGATGTCTGGAAATCCACAACCGTGCGATTCTCGAGGCATTTTTTGCCCCGCACCACTCCTTTGTGGAACCAGCTATCGGCAGAAATTTTTCCAAATGGATACGACTTAGGGACCTTCAAGAAAAGAGCTTACTCATTCTTAAAAGGCCGGCAACGCAATTACAAGACCTCTGGTAGTGTGGTTGTCTATGGGCGACGGTAATCACTTACCATCAGGTGAGCCTCCTGTCCGTTTGCCCCCTCTTCTATAAAAAAAAAAAAAAAATCATTATTACATTTTAAATATTACATTTGAAAACAAAATGTGCCATATGCAAGTCTTAGTTAAAACTAAAAAGCGACGTCTTTGAAGTCGTAGCCGCCACGGTGTAAAGAACGCTCTGACATCAAAGGCATGCCGCAGCTGACGGTACGTGGTGTTGTCACGTTCAAAATATTTGTTAAATTTTAGGGAAAATAAAAGATAAATAAGAACACTAAAATATCATAATATTTTTATTTCCATACGACCCCAGCAATAGGGACATTTTCGGTTCGCATACGGTTTTTATAACTCCTCTGCATGGGCATTAAATTCTTCAGTGTTACAGATATAAAGCAACTCACTAATTGATACTTATTAACAGTATTGCACAAGTAGTTAAATTCCAAACGATTTTGCAATGAAAGAAATATTAATTAATTAACAATAACGCCAGCGCGTCTCACCAGAGAACACAGGAGTGACAGTTTAGCCATGCCAAATAAATCACCTAGCTGAAGGCCACCGGTTATTTTCGTGAAAGCGGCATTTCACGCCCGATGCGGTGCGTTAACAGGGTTGCCAGCTCCTGAAACTGAGAACCTGGACTATTCTGCCTGTTAATTTAAATTTTTACTTTCTAACTAGCTATAAAAAGGGACATTTATTTATTTATTTAAACTCTTTATTGCACAAAATATACAACAGGCGAACTTAACGTCTAAAGACATTTTCTACCAGTTAACCTTGCACTTGTAGAAACATTGTAGTAACGGGTAGTGCACAAGAAAAGTCTTACGGAACAATTGCAAATAATTTTACACTAAACAAAGAGAATAATTACATTTATCTAAACCTACGGGCAGACCAATAAACATACAAATATTAATAAATTATATAAATTTTTATATAATAAATATAACAATCTCATAACTATTCATATAAAATGTACTTAAATAATCATAAAACATAATAATACGAATAAAATAGAATACTATAAAATATAAAATAGTAATATAATAGTGATAATAAATACTTACAATTGCATAACTAAAAGTTAATTAAGAGTTATTTTGAATCTTTAACATATAATCATATATCCTAGTTTTAAATATATTTACTGAGGAAGCTTGTTGAATATGCTTTGGGAGGCGGTTCCAGAGACGTATTGCTGTAAGTGTATAAGAATCCAAATAGCTTGCTGTGTTGTGCGCTGGGACCAAAAGGGTATTAGTGTGTAAAGATCGCTGAGTACGACCCTGGGTATTAAGATAATGAAAACGTTCACGTAAATATGATGGAGAGAAAGGGTCATGCAGTATATTAAAAAGTAATATAAGTACGTGAACATTCCGACGGTTACGTATGTCCAACCACTTCAATTGTGACCGAAACTGACTGACGTGGTCAAACTTACGCAGTCCATATATATATCGTATGCATAAGTTGACCAGTCGATCAAGTTTGTTTAGGAGCTCTTCTGTGATGTCTGTGTAAGAAACGTCAGCGTAATCAATTATTGGTAGTAAAAGAGACTTGACCAAGGTAACTTTAGTCGATTGTGGTAAAAAGTTTTGCATTCTTTTCAGTTGGTGAAAACTTGCCATAACTTCACTGCCATGACATTCTAAATTTATTTATTTTATTTATTTATATTTATGCACAAACAAAAAGTACATAGATTTAACTAAACGCCTAAGGGCATTCTATACTAGCCAACCTCATGTATTAAGAAAATAATTAAAAGAGGTGGTGTGCATCTTAACTCTATTCGTCTTAAAAATTAGTCATTTAAAATTAAATGTCGCCTCTATGGTCTAGTCAACTGGAGTCGGTGTCACATGAAGTCTCGGGTTTGATTTCCGGGTCGGGCAAATCAGAAATGTCTTTTTTTCAGTTTCTGATAAAAACAACGTTGCCCGGGATTGCCTCCTATCACGTTATGAGACTAAGTATCTTCGGCTAATCCTGGATGCACTGGTTTTACCTCTGTCTATATTTGTATTTAATTTGTATTTTAAGGAAAACTAGAAAATTTCTCGTCCAATTTCATAATCCTAAAATCAGGAAGTGAAATGGGAATTGCAAAAAATCACAAAATATGTGACATAAACGGTCATATTTTTTGATCTCGTTGAGTAACGAATTTGATTTTTCACAGCTGGGAATGACCGCACACCCATACTAATATTATAAATGCGAAAGTCTGTCTGTCTGTTTGTGTGTCTGTTACGCTTTCACGGCTAAACCACTGGACCGATTTTCATGAAATTTGGCATGGATATATTTGAAGATCCAAGGTCAAACATAGGCTAATTTTTTTTTCAAAAATCAGTCCCTGGAGGACTGAAATAGGGGATGAAACTTTTATTAAAAGCTATCTGGATGACTTATTAATATACTCGCGGGCGAAGCTGCGCGGGTCAGGTAGTTTGATATAATTTTCAGGAAAAATTTCAGAGACTATCCGGCTTTATCCGTACGATTGGCAACCCTACTTCCTTACGACGTTACAAGTTTCATATAAAAACGTATATTTAGAACGTTATTTGTTTCACCTCTGTGACACGGTGAAAGTCACCACGAAAATAGGTTATATGTAGCGGTATACTGCCAACTGATGTTCAGATTATAATATGATAGTCTATTTTGCGTGAACTCCGAGCACGCTACAATGCCTTCACGTATTTTTATAGAATTAATGAATATTTTATTTGCATAAACTATCGCTTCGGTGATCTGGTGGTCCGGTATCGGTGTTGACTACATGAGGTCCCGGGTTCGATTCCCAAAAATGTGATTTCAGTTTTCTGATAAAAACAACGTTTGATAAGTGCCCGGTTGGGGATAGGCTTGCCACCTATCCTATCGTATACATTGTGGGACTAATTATTTTCGGCTAATCGTGGGTGCACTTGCTGTACCTCTGCCTACATCCTCGAGGATACGGCTGTGAAGATACTTTTTTAAATATGATTGTTGACTGATGACTACTCATGTTGTTAAGGTTCCAATTAATGCTACCAACATATTCGGGCATTATATGGTGAGCGGTTTATCCGATAATGCCCCGGGCCACCTTTGAAGATTAGACCATCTGCCATTCTTCCAGGCAGTTCGTAGAAGGCAAACAATTGGGTTCTGCCTATCGCTACCACCGGTGGTAGAGTTCCGCATCGTGTCGCCCGAGTATAATAAGTTATCACTGCCTCACCTATTCTTATGCCTCGGCCTATAATTATAGCCGGTTACATCTGCATACGAAGGTTTGTGACGATAGACGCACTTGCGGCCGACGCATTACAGTAATAGCGTCAATGCTTGTCACTGTAGTGATCCAGTTTTGAGGGTTACACCACGTCTTTCACTACACCACGCATAACGCAAGACCATCGACCACATGAATACTAATAGACACTAGGGATCTGGCATGAAGATATATATTGTATTTTTTTTAGTATTAAAAGTACAAATATACAGACCACATGAATACTAATAGACACGCCATTGGGAAGGAAACATGTCGCCGCGCATATGAGCAAACGCTCCTATTACTGTCCAAAATTTCATACATTTGTAGATTATATTATATTGTGAAAATCAGAAATAAACTATGTTGTACTGTTTTATTGTACCTATTGAGATGGCAAGGTGTAAAAATTACCCTTTAAATGATTTTATTTCATTGGTAAGTAGTAACTCTGTATTTCTGTATGTAATTGCAAGCTACACTGACAAACCAAGAAATTGTCTTGAAAGGCGTATCCATTTAATCCGTGCGCACGACTAACATGCTTGGTGTCTAGGCGATCTGTAACAGTACAGCCATCTTAGGTGTTATCCTATGATAATAAAACAAAAAAAAAATATATAGTGGAACCTTACCAAATGCCGACAATGGAAAGTGTTGAATGCATAAAAAGGCTATGGCATTTTAACTTTGCTTATTTTGTAATTAAAATAACTCAACTTGCCAAGAATTTAACATTTTTTTTAGATTCCAGCAACGCAAATTCAGAGAAATTCCGCACTCAAGATATTGTATAATCTAGCCCACAGTTGCTAATTAAAACTTATTCGAGGTACGCAGAACTAACTATTTTAGGACCGAGCAATACTTTCACTTTATTTAAAATGGATATGTTTTTTAATAATTTTAACGAGCTGGAATGATATTTTTCATGAAAATGGACTATTACAAAATATATAGTAATAGACAGTAATTGGTAAAAGACTATTCAAATAAAAAATTTCATCAAAATCGTAGAGCCGTTTGGGAGAAACCGACCGACATACAATTACACAAGAATTGCTCGTTTAGAGTATGGAATAAAAAATATATTCACGCCCGTATCCCCGAAAAGATAGGCAGAGTTACAAGCAGTAAACCCACGATCAGCCGAAGATAGTTCCACAATGTGATAGGTGGCAAGCCTATCACCAACCGGGCCATTATTCGATACGGTTTTAATCAGAAAACTAAAAAAAAACACATTATGAATTGCCCGACCCGGGAATCGAACTCGGGGCCTAATGTAGTCAACACCGACACCGACCCACTAAACCACAGAGGCGATATTCCTAAGGGATTATTAAAGATTCTTAAGGGATTATTAGATTATTAGGATAGATAAATGAAATGTGCCCCTTTGAAAAATTATACCATCTACCTGTCTTTTTGCAGACATTTTGTCCAAAAGAGGAGTTAACATAGTAATCACTGCCATCGTAACTACTAGGTGGTAGAGTCACATAAATAATGGATTCTATGTTCGGTACAATATAATGATAAGTCTACCGGCTACATTACCCTCCAAACCGGAAAACGACAGCGACAAGCATTGACGCTATTGCGGCGGGAATATGTAAGGCAGTGGTACCAAATACCCGGGCAAGACGTTGCAGAACTCTATCACTTAGTCATCACAATGGCGGTGACACGAAATAGCCAATCGGTCGCCATTTACGACCTGCCGGGCAGAACGGCAGTTGGTCTACTCTTCAAAGGAGTCAGGACCGACATGGAGGAAACTTAATATTTTTTTATTAGTAACATGCAATCTATATATATATATATATATATATATATATATATATATATATATATATATATATATATATATATATATATATATATATATATTCGTTCAAGAGAACCTTGATATAATAAGATTCCGTCTACATTTTGATACGGAACCCTAAAGACAGCAATGTTCATTGCCGTTTCACATGTCCATTCTACGACGTTAACTTGTAATTTTTTATGTGTCTGGGCCACCGAGCGTCACTCGGATTATGATTTTTATGTGTCTGGGGCACCGAGCGTCACTCCGATTATGATTTTTATGTGTCTGGGGCACCGAGCGTCACTCGGATTATGATTTTTATGTGTCTGGGGCACCGAGCGTCACTCGGATTATGATTTTTATGTGTCTGGGCCACCGAGCGTCACTCGGATTATGATTTTTCATGAAAAACGGATTATCACGGACGTGGCAATAACCTAGATCAATTTTATTATATGCTACTCAAAACAAAATAGGACCCACCCCGATTTTTCCGCAAAAAACTGATTGTAAATTTTATTTTTTCTTTTTTATGTGTATAATTTTTTTAAATCATTTACATTAAAGTTTTTATATTAAAGTTTTATTGATTGAATAATTAATAAAACTTTAGTATCTAACTATAGCTATCCATAAAAATTAAAAAAAATGCATTTTCATTTTAAAGGCGGAAATCAAAGTGGGCCCTATTTTGTTTTGAATAGTAGGTACATATACAAAATTTCGTCAAAATTGTTACAGCTGCTAAATTGTAAAGACGTTTCACATGTCTTATAAAACCAATGTTCAATCTAATGTTAAAAAGGTTTAAATCAGAAATTCGGCAAGGCGCAATGTTGTGAAGCATGCCTTAATTAATGGCTCAAATGTTTAATTTTTAAGGTGGTAATTTAAAGGAACAAGTCGTAAAATTACGTAATTTTATGACTTGTTCCTTTCGAATCATGTAATTTACGTTCAACACAAATTGTGTTAAATCACCATGAACGCAATTTGTTCATTTCTTTTCGATCATCAATAATTCAGCTGAAAACGATTTCTTACTTTACTTTTAGTGATGCAATTTCGTCAAGAGAGTAGAAATTCAGAGTTAACAAACTTAAATAAAAATATCTTGTGAAAATTAAGTAATATTCATAAGTTACAGAAATTTCAACATTAAGGTCCAAAATGAATTTAACCATAGTTAAAGTAATTTAAAAAGTATTTACATTGCCGCTGCGGTCCAGTGGTCCGGTGTCGGTGTTGACTACATGAAGTCCCGGATTCGATTCCCGAGTTGAGCAATTCAAATGTGTTTTTTCAGTTTTCTGATAAAAACAATGCGACCCGGGATTGGATATGCGTACGGTTGGCGATAGGCTTGCCACCTATCACATTGAGGGACAGAGTATCTTGAGCTAACAATGGGTGCACTATTTGTACCTCTGCCTCCCTCTATGGGAATATAGCAGTGAAGACACTTTTTTTAAAGTATTTTAAATAGTTTGGCGCAAGCTGGCCTAAATGTCAAATATTCAATTTATAATTATAATAAGCGAACTTTAAAACTGGCAAATTAGTAAACCAATAATCTATATTCTATACTAGCTGTGCCTGCGACTTCGTTCGCGTGGAAAAAATTCTAAAATAAAAACCCGCATAGTTCCCGTTCCCGTGGGATTTCCGGGATAAGAACTATCCTATGTCCTTTCTTGGGTCTCAAACTATATTTGTACTAAATTTTATCCAAATCGGTTCAGTGGTTTGGCCGTGAAAGCGTAACAGACAGACAGACAGACAGAGTTACTTTCGCATTTATAATATTAGTATGGATAGTATGGATTATACATATAATAAAATCGTAGGAAAGTCAAAACTGTACATTGAATATTTTTTTAAAAGAATAATACTTGTGGCGTGATCTACAATCGATATCGAAGCCAAAAATATAGTTTTTAGAATTTTTGTCTGTTTGTCTGTTTGCCTGTATGTATGTCCGGGGTAAACTCAAAAAGTACTGCATGGATTTACTTCAAATTTTGCATGAATATTACTAATAGGTCGAGTCAACATATAGGCTAAATATTATCACGCTATCACCTACGGGGGAGATGCTGTGCGGAGTAAACGAAGTCCGCGCGGACGAAGTCGTAGGCAACAGCTAGTAATAAATATCGCTGGGCTTATCACACGAATAGAACTAACCACAAAGTAAACAAATTATTTGTTTGTGATATGAGTGTCAGTCAATGCAATAATACATGGAAATATATATAAATACTAAAATATGTATATTAAGTAAACACTCAAACACAGAAACACAAGCATCTATTCTGATCACACAAATGTTTCTCCCTGTAGGGCATCGAATCCGAGTCCAATCGATTACATAGTCAGCGTCGCTAACCACTCAACCAACGTGAAACAAATTCGGGAAAACGGGAAAATATTCACGGGACAAATTACACTTACTGATCTAACCCCAAAGTAAGCAAATTATTTGCATGTGTTATGGGTGTTAACGATACTAATACATAGTAATACATATATAAATACTATAATATATTTAATAAACACACAAACCCGGAAATACAAACATTTATGATCATCACTCAAATGCTTGTCCCCGACGGGGATCGAACCCGAGTCCCATTGATTGCGTAGTCAGAGCCGCTAACCACTCGACCAACGGGGCGGTTAATAATTAAAGTATTGAACTTGCTTGAAGGTAACAGTAAAAATAGCGGCGGCTCTTATTAAGATTTCTATTATCAACGATCCGTCATTCGTAGCAGTAACCATCAGTAAACAATTTAATAATAACAAAGGGTTCCACAAGTTGTTTGGACATTTGGTAATTTGATATTTAAAGGAACAGTATGTTAATGACCACATGAGGTCCCAGGTTCGATTCCCGGGTCGGGCACTTAAAAAAAGGTTTTTTTCAGTTTTGTGATAAGCACAAATTTGCCCGGGATTGGAAAGTGCCCGGTTGGCGATAGGCTTGCCACCTATCACATTTATGGGACCAAGTATCTTCGGCTAATCGTGGGTGCACATGTTGTACCTCAGTCTACCCATTCGGGGATACGGACGTGAAGATACAGTATGTAATATAGAAAATGTAACTACTTCTAACTAAAATGAATCGTTTTAGTGATGCAGAAACCGGGTGAAAGACGTTGTTAAAGCCACGTACCGTTAGCTGTCATACACTGTCATATACAGCGCTATTTCAAGTCAACGGCCTCTATAATTCCCGCGAATCGTCTCCGGCTAGTCCAACGAATTAATGGGAGTCGGTAGCGATGCGAACATTACGGTTAAAAACGGAATAATCGCCTAAGGCAAAATCATTGAAAGAACGATATGTTTCGATTGTAACGAACATAGTCGAATCAACGTAATCGATATTTTGTTCACAAAATAAAAAGTTAGAATTTGGTATATGAGGAGTCAACACACAACTTATACATGGACAAAATACAACTAATATCTCAATAGAATATTTTTATTAGGTATTTATTTAAAAAAGAGGCGATAAACAGACAAATGGTTCGTCTGATGGTAAGTGACCGTCAGCGCTTCTGAACAACTACACGATTATTGTTGTTGCATTGTCAGCTTTTTAAGAATACATTTCTTTTAAGAGTATCTTCACGCCCATATCCCCGAAGGGGCAGGCAGAGGTACAACAAGTGCACCCACGATTAGCCGAAGATACTTGGTCCCACGAATGTGATAGATGGCAAGTCTATCGCCAATCGGACACTTTCCAATCTCGGGCAACTTTGTGTTTCTCAGAAAACTGAAAAAACACTTTTTTATGTGCCCGACCCGGGAATCGAAGCCGGGACCTCATGTGGTCAACGCCAGCGCTGGACCACTAGACCCCAGAGGAGGTCCATAAATCAATTAAGCTATTATGACCTTTATGGACTTCTTTTACCGCCCTGTTGGTCGAGTGGTTAGCAACTCTGACTACGCAATCAACGGGGCTCGGGTTCGATCCCGACGGGGATAAGCATTTATGTGATGAGCACATATGTTTGTATTTCCGAGTTTGGGTGTTTATTAAATATATTGTAGTATTTATACATGTATTTCTATGTATTAGTATCGTTGACTAACACCCATAACACAAGCAAATAATTTGCTTACTTTGGGGTTAGATCAGTAAGTGTAATTTGTGCCGTGAATATTTATTATTATTTATTTATTCTTAATTTCAACGATCGTTGGTCCAACTTCTTTCTTTAATTCTTATTTTTCAGTCATCACATTTTGAGAACGGCATTCTAATTTAAAATCTACTTTCACCATCGTCATTTTATCAGACACGATAACAATAGCGTTATGCCTATTACTTTCATCTCGAGAACACTTACACACAGATGAAAATTTCGGACGAAATAAACCAGAAACGAATGCAAACTCTACAAATGCGTCCATCCATGAAAATCGCCGTGTTGATTGCAGCTTAAATAGCGTAGGCTGTTCAAGAAATTATAGAACTTTACCACCTACAGCGATAACGGTTTATCACTACAGTACCACGTTTAACTTTCGGCAGCCTTCTACGAGCCGATGAGATATTCCTCAAAATACTGAGCTGTAGGTGGAATAAACCGTAAGTACTATTACGTACTTCGTGTTCGTAATTTGCAAGAAAACGCCATATATGAAAAACGTGTATTTACAACACAAGTACACAAACAACACAATGTAATACTCAAATACTCTGATTAACACTAGTTACTCATTGTACTATCACTAAACTTAACCGACTACACAACAGAACACTTCTCGCTTCGCACTGGTCGTTTCAAGTATCGCTCTCGATCGCTTTATAAAAACTGCCTTCTATTTGTCAACACTTCCCTATTTATACTCGAGGTAAAGTTCGACAACAATCGCGAATGTTCGGCAATAATCTCGTAAACAATAGACAATTATTGTAAACAACTTATGATAAACAAGTCCTAGTACACGCTATTTTCACCCTTATGTCATATATACAAAGTCCATTATGGCATCGCTATTCGGGTAACGGTAAACTATTTGTTTGCCAATAGGAGTAGCTATCTCTTTCTTTTATTTCTAGATCTCTCCAACGCCCCAACTCTTCACGTTTCTAAATTATTCGTAACAGAACTAATTACGAGAATGGATAACATTGCGGGAAATTATCTCGAAGTGCCCTTCCTGCTACGCATAAAAGGCGACAGAAGGCTAATATTTATCATCATGACTATTAACTAGGTAGACTTCTGAAACGTCTCAACCGGGTTCCGCAAACGCGGCAACAATCAACGTTGCATTAGCGTCGGTGGTTCTCGTTGTCACATGCCGGTTCGGAAAACAAGGCCGCCAGTAAACTTATGCACGTTGCATTCTAACCCTGTCACACAAATATCAAACCACCATTAGCGTCTTTAGTGTTTTTATTGAAGATGGTTGCATTTTTCCATCACGAGAACCATCAGCTTGTCTGCTATCCTATGAATAGCTCATCTTTTCCTTCGGCATTAACTATCTATATATTATCTGTCAGTGTTTAACCTTCGTAAATTTAATACTACGATTATAAGTCTAATCCGTCACGGAAAACATGAACCGTGGACTTAGCTATCATCTACAACTCGGATTATCGAATTCCAACAATCGAAAACGCATCATCGTTCATCACTATTATTCGAATGCAGCAGTAATTTGCGAGACCAGGCGTGCCTTCATTACGGCAGCAACTGGAGCTAAATTGCGATCATCGGTGGCCGCCGTTCGTATTGCATGTTTTATTATGCTATAGTGAAACGCGTTCATTGATAAAAGGTCATTGACTGTCAGTTGATTCTAATACTGACTGCGTATCTATTGAGTGAATTTGCAGTTAGGAATGCTATCAGATACATGTATCATGTTAGTGTAAAAATAAAAATGTTTGTTTATTTGTACTAAACGTTCCACCATACCATTCGGCTATTTAGTTTTTTTTTTATATCATAGATAGCAAACAATCAGGTGGGTCTTTTAATGGAAAGAGAAACCATCGCATATAGACACAAAATATGATAATGTTGCTATCCGTGTGGCGGGATGGTAATGCCACATTCATAAGTCTTACCCTCCAAACCGGAACACGGCAATGACCATCACTGGCGTTATAACGGCAGGAATAGGTAAAGCGGTGGTACCAAATACCGGCGGTTGCGGCGGCGGAGACTACCGCCTAGTAGTCACGATGGTAGTGACACGTACTTATAGCCAATCGGTTGGCTGGCAGAACGGCAGTTGGTGTATTCTTCAGAGGAGCCCGGACCAACACGGAAAAAGTCTACCCTAACCTACAAGCCGGAAAACGAAAGTGACAAGCACTAATATTAAAATTGATGAATTAGAAAAAGCGAAAGCATTGTAACTTTTATCCCCGGTTGGTTCGGGCCCTCTTTGAAGAATAGACCATCGGCCATTCTGCCAGGCAGTTCATAAAAGCCAAACGATTGGTTATAAATATCACTAACATTTTGAGTACTAAGTGGTAGGGTGGTGCAACGCTTCGTTCAGGTAGGTATATGGTATCACCCACTTCCCTATTCCTGCTGCAATAACGCTAATAACGCAATGCTAGTAAAAATCTGATCCGGGATCCCACAGGTACAAGAGATTGGAAATCATTCGCTGAAATCTTAATGTGTTTATATTATGTAAAATTAATCCGCAAGTTCGAATTTGGTAACTATTTATTAACGATTTTCATTTTCATTCATTCATCTAAGTGAAAAATTTTTATTTTCTCGGTTTCATAAACATTTTTTGTTATCAATCGAATAGTTAATTTAACAGGTGCTCAGGCTAGAGCTTCAAACATCGCTGTGCGCTCCGATAACAACGGACAAAGCGTTCCTGACAGCCAAATGCCAATCCGAGACATGCCCAGTCATCCCTATGAGCTATCGGCATTCAGGTCGGCACAAACGTACAAGCCGATCCCAGATTGCTTTGTACTTTAGAGATACTTTTTATGCTGTAATGTTACATGATGTCATATTTGAATTGTTGTTTGCTTTTTAAAACATTTTTCGATTGTATAGTCATTTCGCCAGACCAACACGGTAGTGTTGGTTCCCGGGGCCTTTTGCAGATCAAACCATCAACCTTAAGCATTACATCAATCCTTCATCACCCTTGATAGAGTAAAGTATTATTCGACACTCCTGGGTGTGCTTCGGTTTCGAAAAGAAACGTGCATTGACTACATAATTTGTGTGTTACTGCCTTTGCTAGTAACTTGGAAGAAAGTGCGGTGGGAGTTGGTGGAATATCATGCCGCTGTGGTTATTTAATTTTCAGGCATTGAATAAAGTTTGCCCCATTCCTTACACTACGTTTCGTTACATGTGAAACATTGTTTTTCCATATAAGGTTTCACGGAAATTTTGTAAATTGAATACCACAATATTTTCTTTTAATAATGGATTTCCGCAAAGTAACGCCTGAATCTATAAAAACATATTAATATAATTTTTAATAATTTCTAAAAATATAATTCCTAGGTATGGAAGAATAAATATGTATAAATATCGAAATTAGATATGCCCCTGCACTTCGTTTGGCTTGTCATTGTGGGGTGTGGTACTGTGTCCCCAGATATCATATGGTTTTTTTAACAAAAAAACATATTTTAGACATACCATGATCAGATTTACCGCATGCTATCTGAATGTGGCGTTAAGAGGCTCTGGGTCATTTATCGTATTTGAATAAACTATAAAGGATAATGAATGTGGAGGAAGCGAGACAAATGCGCAAAGTGACATATAGCACTCGGTCCTCCCTGCGTACCCCGTGGCTCTGGGATACGGCGTAGTGTGTAAATATTTTTGAAAATTTTTGAAATTTTCATCTTTAGAGGCATGATTAAAGTCATTTTAAAAACGAACCTTTACTATTTATTCTCCTCAACTTCTTTCAATATTGTAAATGTGTCTGTAGATACCGGTCCATCTCATCTATGAATTAGCGGCCATTGACACAAAAAACGCCCACATTTCAAATCGTCTATCGACACTACTTATATAAACCTGACGTAAGCGGTTCAGTCTAGACTTAGCGCCAGGCGCTACACTTGCAAAAAAACGCGCGGTATCCAGCGACAAACACGTACCAGAGCTCAGGATAAATTGGTTCTATTAAATAGATTTCTGTTTCTTTTTTATATATCATAAGATAGCAAACAAGCAGATGGATCTACTGATGGTAAGAGATAACTATTGACTAAAGACACAAAAATATTAATTGCTTTACTTTTCTGCTATCTGTGGCAGAATGAAACACCACATGTAAAAGTCCATGGAATAAAATTGGAACTCGACAATGACAAACACCGATACTATTATGATAGCAATAGGTAGGGTTGTGGTACAAAACCCGGGAAAGGTGTTTAGAACTCTTCGAACTAGTAATATTCACGATGGCAGTGAACTGTAACGTACTTTATACACTGAATATCGTCGGCACTTGGTACAGCTTCATATAGCTTGTATCGATATTATGTCATAAACACTTGTACTGTTTTACTCAGTATAGTAAAACAGTAAAAGTGTTTATAACATAATACAAGTGAACTGTTAGGGTTGGGCTACATCTGTCAGCACGGAATCGCATTTTTCCGACGCTCTATCCTTTTCTGTCACTCAAAACTGCCATTTGCTAGAGCAAGAAAGATAGCGGGAATGCTATCACCTCACGGATTCCGTCGCGTGCTATTGCATTTTCAATATCTTTCTCGCTCTAGCAAATGGCGGTTCTGAGCGGCAGAGAAGGATAAGACGACGAAAAAATGTGATTCCGTGCTCACAAATGTAGCTTAACCCTTAGGCTTATTGTTCGTCTTTTACGAACTGACTGTCTGACAAATCAAGTGGCAAGACCGTAATTCCTGACACAGCGGTGATACGGATGGAGGCAGTATAATGAATACCAGCTACGTCGGTATGGACACGTCCTGCGTATGAACGAGAGTAGGCTTCCAAAAGGTGTGTTCATTCAGTGCATTTGCACACCATATATTGGTAGAATATGTCGGTAACTTAATTTATTTTTAACAACTTGTAACACCCATATTCTTGCAAATAAATATTTTCTTTCTTTCTTTCTTGCTCGTCAAAGGGAAACGCAAGCAAGGCGGCCAATACTTACGTTTTAAAGATGTCTTGAAACGCCATCTAACATCTAGCGGAATACCCACAGATGACTGGGAAGACCTTACTAGGAATAGGTAAAGGTAGAGCTGTAGAAACATTCGAAACAAATCGTCTCGCAGATCTTAATACAAAATGCTTGATATATAAAAATTGTCCAAAAATCTCGTATACATATATATTGCCCTGAGTGTGACCGTATATTTAAAACCAAGTTTGGCTTTACCAGTTATAGTAGGGCACATGATAGAAATGATTAGATCTAGCTAGTCAGGGTCGCTGTCACCGGACACGGTGAAGAGGACTATATATCAGGAAGGTATGTAGGAAGGTCTATTTTTCAAAAGGGGCTCGAATATAGACGGGGAATAGGAAGGAAGGGATGTAATTAATACCACATTCTAATAACATTCTGATGACATTTTTTGCTGATCTAAATATAAACATAGAAGCTCCCCGTTTAGTGGTCTAGTGGTCCGGTGTCGGAGTTGACCACATGAGGTCCGGGGTTCGATTCCTGGGTCGGGCAATTCAAAAATGTGTTTTTTCAGTTTTCTGATAAAAACAACATTGCCTGGGATTGGAAAGTGCCCGGTTGGCGATAGGCTGGCCACCTATCGCATTGTGGGACCAAGTATCTTCGGCTAATCGTGGGTGTACTTGTTGTACCTCTGCCTACTCTTTCGGGGATACGGGCGTGAAGATACTTTTTACTCCCCGTTTTTTCCCGTGTTGATCCCGGGCTTCTTTAAAGAATAAGCAAACTGCCGTTCTCCCAGGCAGGTCGTACAAGGCGACCGATTAGCTATGCGAATCACTACCATCGTGGCTACTAGGTGATAGAAATCGCTGTGGTTGTGGTGGTACCAGACACAGGCTAGGTGTCTCGCCTGTGTCTGGTACCACCGCCTTACCTATTCCTGCCGCAATATAGTCAGTGCTACTTACTCACTGTCGTGTCCCGGTTTGGAGGGTAAGGTAGCCGGTAAACTTATGCATGTTACATTAGATCTCGCTACAAGATAACAACGCACCTTTAACATCTTTGGTGTCTATAGGCGATGATTGACTCTTTCTGTCAGGAGACCCATCTGCTTGTTTGCTATCTTATGATATAAAAAAAGCTCGGACGGACCTAGGATGGAGCCCAGATTGATATGATTTAGTCTGAACAGGGATCTGAAGGAGGACCAACTAGGTCTTGTCTCCAATGCGTGGCGAAGCGAATCGGGATCATTAATTGTAAGGCAACATGTTCAAGTACCAGAAAAGTAATGATGTCTAAACAGCAAGAAAAGATGTAGCTTAGTTAATTTTTATTTGATGATTTTTGATGATGATGATGATTTTTGCATGTTCTGTAATGCTAACCGTTTTAAGATACGCGAGTGTAAGTAATACTGATCAGTATTATTTACACTCGCGTAGAGTGAGGTAGTGTTTGTTTCTCCTGAAGATGCTTCGGTTTCGAAGTGAAACGTGCGTAGAGTACGTAAATTGTGTGCGTTTGTGCTTGGTGCCGGCGTGGGTCGTGGTTGTAAAAGTGTGGTGGATGTGGGTGGATAATTGTGCCGCTGGGGTCTTCTTTTTGTCCGGACCATCGGTGAGTCATCCATTTATTAGACCGACGTCTTTCTTTTTGATGCCATTGCAAAAAACACATAGAATAATACGTGGATCATAGCAAATTTATTAATTTCATCTTTTTAATAATGGTTGGTCGTATATCACGATGAATTCGTGAACAACCAAAAAAAATTTGTTGTGACTTAGGACAAATTCACGCACTCATGGCATTCTCAATAATTTCACCAAGGCATTTCTTAGGAGTCGGCAGTCCATCACTTCACATGTTTTTCGAATAAGTCCAAAAACGTTGGTGACCACTTCCTATTAGGCCGTCTGCTCGCCATCAACATTTTATATAAGTTTCACTTAAATGAAAAAGTTTGCGAAAGAGTCGGGCTATACAGGCCTCTATCGCCAGTAAAAACACGATGTAGGCATTACGCTAAATAAAGTAGGTACTTGCATAATAAAAAAAAATAATACTGGATCAATGACGAGCAACTTAACAAGTTACCAATCATACCATGTCTTAGCTTTAAACTTAGCACCAGTAACGAAAAAACCTGCTGTATTAATCGAGAAAAGCGCTGCAAACTAAGGTTGAGCGGTCATTGACCCGTGCGCACGCGCCCTCTCTCGACATAAACGCGCTAAATATAGTCGTGACGTCACTTGTTTATCTGCGCGTACGCAAGGTTACGCAGCGACCACGCGAGCCACGTTGCGAGTAAGGCCTTCTCTCACTGTAGTTAACATACAAGATAGGCGCCATTCATGTATGGCGTAAAACTATCTAAGAACAGATATTAGAGTAATAAATACTGAGCGCCTCGTTGATCGAGTGGTTAGCGACGAACAGATATTAGAGTAATAAATACTGAGCGCCTCGTTGGTCGAGTGGTTAGCGACCCTGACTACGCAATCGACGGGGCTCGGGTTCGATCCCCGACGGGACAAGCATTTGCGTGACGAGAATAAATGTTAGTATTTCCAGGTTTGGGTGTTTATTAAATATATTCTAGTTTTTATATATGTACTTGTATGTATTAGTATCGTTGAGTAACACCCATAACACAAGCAAATAATTTTGTTTACTTTGGGGTTAGATCAGCAAGTGTAATTTGTCCCGTGATTTTAAATTTAATTTATATTAAACGGGAAGGGGGAAGTGGGAGGTTCTTCCCCTCCGTTTAATATTTATTACGTAAGAATCTAAAGTATAACAAACAAGCAGATGGCTCTCCTGAAGGAAAGAGACAACCATCGCTAATCGACCCAAAATGTTAATGATTCCTTGCTATCCTTACCCTCCACACCGGAACACGACACTGACACTAATGCGGCAGGAATAGGTACGGTGGTGGTACCAGATCCGGGCGAAAAATGTAGAACTCTACCGCCAAGTGGCCGCGATGGTAGTGACTCGCATAGCCAATTTTTCAATCCTTACGAATGGCCTGGCAGAACAGCAGACGGTCTATTGTTCAAAGGGAGCCCGAATCAATACAGGGAAATACACATTTGGTTTATTTTCATGTTTATTATTCAATGTAACAATTTTTAGGTATATCATTCACATATACGAGCTCCCCTCGGCACTGACGTGTTTGTCGGTGTCCGCGCCTATTCAAAGTATAATTTTAACTATGAACAATTTTGTAATATTACGTAAGACCAATCATGACACGCCCTCACCCTTTTCGAATATCGATCGATATTTTATCATTAATTGTAAATTTAACCGTTATTTGACCGCTTCGTTGGTCGAGTGGTTAGCGACCCTGACTACGCAGTCGACGAGGCTCGGGTTCGATCCCGGCGAGGACTAGCATTTATGTAATGAGCATCAATGTTTTTATTTCCGGGTTTGGGTGTTTATTAAATATATTCTAGTATTTATCTCATTACACTGAGATTGATCGTCTTTAGAATATACTCGTTGTAGAATTCGGAACAATTTAACAAATTTGTACACAATAGTCATTAACAGTCCTTAGTTGATGCTTGCTGTGGCGTCTTTTCTTTAGAGCAAATTTAAACTATTAGACCGGGATCCCGGGATACTTTTTTTTTTATTACTAACAAGCTGAATTTTTGAGAACAGCTTCGTTTTGACGAGACAACCATATTTTTTATCTCCAAAAAATCTCAAATTGGGTAGATAATAAAGTTATGGGGCTTTGAAAATATTCATTCGGTGAAGGAAAAATATTCATTAATAACAATAATTATTTTTTGACTTAAATCACCTTAATATATTATGAAAAACATGATGCAACTTTTGTCCTACACATTCGATGGTTTTTCTGGCGAGTCCTCCACTCTAAAGTTTCGGAAGTATGAGATGTTTAAATTGATATTAATCAATTAAATAACAACCTAATTTTCCCACAACAGCTTGTTAATTATTATTGTTATTCAAGGGTAACATTATCTTACACGTAAAGTAGAAACTTTTCTTAGTTCAACACTCTTAAGTTTTATTTTTTATCTATCTTTATTAGTTACCCGATTCGAGATTTTTCGAAGATAGAAAGTATGGTTGTCTCGTCAAAACGACTGTTCACAAAAATCCAGCTTGTTAGTAATCAAAAAAAAGTTTGTTCCAGGGATCCCGGTCTATATATATATTAATATAAAAAATAAAAACTCAAATTAAATTTTGGCATAAAATTAATAAATCGAATGAAATAACTTGACTATACAAAATTAAGTTCACATTTAAGGATTTTAAAACAGAAAACAAATAAAATTACGGTAAGCTCTAGTGAGAATAGACCTTCTAACAGGTTTCGCAAGCACTTATTATTTAAATTAGAAAGTCAGGTCAATTATACGTCAAAATTGTATTAAAAGTTTAGTTTCACAGCTTTCCTAAAACAATGGGTTCATTTTGACGTTTCTAATTTAAAATCATTTACTAATTAGGATCATTTAGACTCCCTAGCTTGGGTGGGGTAGTAGAATTGAAACTCCTCTGATCAACAAAGGAAGATTTAGTACTGGAAGCCTCATTATCTGGGAGACCGAGTTTATGCTTTGATTAACATGTGGAGACTCTGTGGAGAAAAGTGAGAACAGTGACGGTCCGCAAATTAAATCGTTATTAATGCATTTTTATGTCAACTTCATAAGATAGCAAACAAGGTGGGTGGTAGACTTCTGCAACGTCTTGCCTGGGTATTTGATACCACCGCCTTACCTATTCTTGCCACAACAGCAATAAAGCATGTCATTGTCGTGTTCCGGTTTGGAGGGTAAGGTAGCCGGCAGATTTATGCATGTGGCATTGTCATCTCATCACACGCGTAGCAACGCACCATTAACATCTTTGTTGTCTATAAGCGATGGTTTCTCTTTCAATCAGGAGAACCATCTGCTTGTTTGATATCTTATGATATAAAAAAGCAGGTTTCTCTACTGGAAAGAGACAACTATCGCCTATAGACACCTATGTTAATGTCACTTTGATATCCGTGTGACAAGATGATAATGTACAAGTTTATCGGCTACCTTACCCTCCAAACGGGAAAACGATAGTGAAACGGCAGGAAGAGGTAAAGCGATGGCACCTAACCCGGACGAGACAATGGAACTCTACCACTTAATAATCATGTAGTAGTTACACATATATATCCAACTACCTGCGTCTTGCAGCCTGCATTATAACAGTTTTTGGTGAATCGGAATTTTTTTTTTATGTCATAAGATAGCAAACAAGCAGATGGGTCTCCTGATGGAAAGAGTCAACCATCGCCTATAGACACCAAAGATGTTAACGGTGCGTTGCTATCTTGTGGCGAGGTCTAATGCCACATGCATAAGTTTACCGGCTACCTTACCCTCCAAACCGGAACACGACAGCGACAAGCACTGACGCTATTGCGGCAGGAATAGGTAAGGCGGTGGTACCAGACCCGGGCGAGACAATGCAGAACTCCACCACCTAGTAGCCACGATGGTAGTGACTCGATAGCCAATCGGTCGCCTTTTACGACCTGCCTGGCAGAACGGCAGTTGGCCTATTCTTCAAAGGAGGCCGGGACCAACACGGCGAAGATTAATAATTTATTTTTGGAAAAATAATAATTTATTTTTCCGAGATAAAAGTACCCTATGTGCTACTCCAGTCATGATCTACATGTGTGCCAAATTTCCTCCGAATCGGTTCGGTCATTTGTGCGTGAAAGAGTAACAAACAGCCATCCATCCATCCAAACACACTTTCACATTTTTACTAGCTGAAGCGCAGCTCGCTGCATTATAAAAGTTTTTGGCGAATCCCGCGGGATTACCTGATTTTTCCGGGATAAAAAGTAGCCTATGTGCTATTTCGGGTCATGTACCTGTGGTGCCCAATTTCATTCAAATCCGTTCAGTAGTTTTTATTTAGTTAGATTGAGTAACAAACATCCATCAATCCAAACTTTCACATTTATAATATTAATATAAATATAGATTAGTAGGATAGAATAGTGTAGTGTATAAATATATATGCATTCAACTGTACTTTATAATCATGTGACAAAACCAAGGAAGTTACATTCTACCCGGAATGCTTACACACGCTTCAAAATCGTTCCGAAGAGTACCATGACATGAGTGGAGTGTGTCTCTTTCTACTAAATAAAGCGCCAATCGCCATATATAAGTGTAGCCATGCGTAGTTTGCAAATTACTACTAAGTAATTCTACTAATTTGAGAAACAGTTTTTGCATTGCATAAGTAATTACGTAATAATTAAAATAAGCACATTTTAGAACTCACTATGTTAATTACAATACATTTTATGCTATTTTATTTATCGACGTGTATGAATAAAAAGGATTTAACAATTACCGAATACGAAAAAATCTACCATGTAGATAGTTTTATTTACACTGGCAATTGCAAGAAAGGGACAACATCCACTCTTGTCGTTGTCTTGCTCAGAACGTTTTTCCACTCTGTTATGTAAGAAACAAATGTCAACTTTATTTGTTACGAAATAAAGTACATTTTTATTTTTCAAATATTGCTTCGTAACAATTCCAGTTATAGTATATAAGTTCCTTGGACAAAACCTTATAAAAACGCATATTTAATCTATATCTATTTACATATAATAAAACTGTACATTGAATATTTTTTTAAAAGAATACTTGGGGCGTGATCAAGGCGGGGGACAATCGATATCAAAGACAAAAATATAGTTTTTAGAATTTTTGTCTTTTGTCCGGGGTAAACTCAAAAAATACTGCATGGATTTACTTCAAATTTTGCATGAATATTACTAACAGGCCGAAATATATAGGCTAAATATTGTCACGCTATCACCTATGGGGGAGGAGCTGTGCGGAGTAAACGAAGTCCGCGCGAACGAAGCGGGTAACAGCTAGTTATTAATAAAGTAGTACCATTCTGGACTCGTTGCGTTTACTTTCTTAAATCACTCCTAACCTTATATGGCGACACTGTCGGTCATCTCGGGTCGACAAAGCGCGCGCACATCGAATTCCACACTGCGATGACTGGAACTGAATTAATCTGACATCATCATATCTAGGATTAGTAGAAATGTTCGCCTTTTACGAAGTGCCTGGGAATGGTAGATGGCATGGATGGATGGATACATAATCACCGCACAACTAACCACGGGCTATATCCACCACACTTTCACCTACCTCAGTACAATGTAAACCATAAATTAAATACCTTTATTTCGTCATTGAGTTATGCATTTCCGCCACCGACCATACAGCCCATAGACACCTAATAATAGGCGAATGACTTGTGTCAACACATCTGACTTATAGTTCCGATGTAAATGTCCACGCGCCAATGAGTAGTGATTGGGTAATCAGTGTCGACCAATCAGATGCTCTGTACATTACTATCTTTCACTGTGGCCTTGAGTTAGCCAATTACGGCGTTGCAACCCCACTTCGTCTTACCTCAGCTAGTTGCCAGAATGCATTCAATACGGAAAATCAAACATTAGCTGTCTATAGGCTGTGTGGTCGGTGATTTCCGCATAGTAACGCCTGGATTTACAAAATATTTAAAAATGTTATTTTAGTTATTTTTTTTATCTTCTCTAGGTTCCTCCTGTTGGTCTGGATTCCCTTTGGAGAACAGAAAATCTGCCAAAATGTCAGATTTGCATCTGACAGCTAGGTATTTCGTAAAAAGCGAACAATTCTATCCTATCATATTGTAAATGCGAAAGTATGTTAGGATAAATGAATGAATCTCTTGCACGCAAAAACGGCTGAACCGATTCAGATGAAACAAGGCACGAGTGTAAATGTTGACTTGGAATAGGACATAAAATAATTTTATCCGGGAAAAACAAGGGATTCTATTTTTGTATGTCTGTTACAATTTCACGGCTATATCTCTAAACCGTTTTTGATAAAATTGGCCGTAAAAATAGGGCAAGATTCAGGGTCAAAGATAGAATAACTGTGTTTTTTCAATAATCAACTCCTATAGGGCTGAAATATAGAATGAAAATTTGTATAAAAAAGCAGGCAACACTGCGTGGGACAGCAAATAATATATTATATAAAAAACAATATCGTTTCTTTTCAAGTCTTTTAGAGACTAAAAAATGTAGCTCAAAACCTCCTTCTCAATAACTCAAAACAAACCGCCTTTATGGTAAGAGCAGTTTAAACAAAAAAGATATTTCCATTTCGCAATAATGTCAGGTTTCGGATTTGATGAATAGTATCTTGCAAATAATTGTCCCTACGGGGGGTGAGGCGGATGGAAATGGGATGGTGTGAAAGGGGTAAGGGCGAAGGCTGTGACGTCACGAACTGCGGTCGTTCCCGGGAATCAGCTGAATGAGCGTAGTGTGTGTGCTATTTTTGTTTTTTTCGTAAAAGGGTTATAGTGTAGATTTTTTGACATTACGTAGAATGTTAACCGGTTCAGCACAATTCATTGATTTTTCTTTGACGAGTTGGGTGGTGAAAACTATTGCCATGTTGATCCCGGACTCCTTTGAAGAATAGGCCAACTGTCGTTCTGCCAGGCAGGTCGTAAAAGGCGACCGATTAGCTATACGAGTCACTACCATCGTGGCTACTAGGTGGTAGAGTTCTGCATTGTCTCACTCGGGTCTGGTACCACCGCCTTACCTATTCCTGCCGCAATAGCGTCAGTGCTTGACAGTGACGTGTTCCGGTTTGGAGGGTAAAGTAGTTGGTAAACTTATGCATGTGGCATTAGATTTCGCCACTAAATAACATCGCACCATTAACACCTCTGGTGTCTATAGGTGATGGTTGACTCTTTCCATCAGGAGACCCATTTGCTTGTTTGCTATCTTATGACATCAAAAAAGTAATGGCTAGTTTTTTATAAATTCCTTACAATGGGAACAAAAACTTTATGTGCTCATTCGAGGTACAGGGTGCTAACACGCCACCACCAGACTCTAAAATGCAACTGAAATTTCTATTATTGAAGAAAACCTCGATAAAACCTCAATAATTCTTTAGCTGGGGACCGAACCTAAAACCTCATGTTCAATACATTTAAAACGAAATCGATTATTTAAGAACTACATGTTCAGCTGTGTGTCTAGTTAGGCCAGGGGTCGGCATCTGCCACTTACGGCCCTTTGGATGTGAAGCTACGGCTCTTTAGTTCTTTACGCAAATATTATTTTTTATATATGTTACAAGCAGAGCCCACGACTTCGTCCCCATGGAAAAAATTCGAAAAAAAGTAGCTTAAGTTACTCCCTATCACATCAGCTATCTGCCAGTGAAAGTCCCATCAAAATCAGTCCAGCCGTTCCAGAGATTAGCCGGAACAGATAGACAGACGAAACTTGTAAAAAATATTATTTTAGTATATGTGCCGTGTATACATCCATATGCATTTAGTAAAAAGCGGTTATTTTTATATTACAAACAGACACTCCAATTTTATTTATTTGTATAGATGTATAGATAAAATAAACACTTAAAAACTGCTTGAATAACCACGCAAAGCCATCGCTTCTATTGAATTTGTTTGCTCAATTGTTTGTTATTGATGTACATACAAGTTAGTGTTTTTTTTTGTTTTTTTTTAAGTAAATGTTTGTTTTAATTTTTTAATTAGGTAATTTGTTGTGAAAGAACACTATTTATGTATATATGAATAAATAGATATTTTTCTTAGGAATAAATAGATTAATTTTCTTTTTCCAAAATCTTTATTTATGAACGTACTATTTACTGTTAGCAAGAAAAATTATTATGGCTCTTTAGTGATCCGGTTTCAGTGGTAGCCACATGAGGTCCCGGATTCGATTCCCGGGTTGGGCAAATCAAAAATGTATTTTTCAATTTTCTGATAAAAACAACGTTGCCCAGAATTGGAAAAGTACTCGGTTGGCTTGCTACCTATCAAATTGTGGGTTAAGTGTCTTCAGCTAATCATGAGTTCATCGGTTGTACCTCTGCCTATCTCTTCGGGGATACCGGCGTGAAGACATTTTTATATTGAGTACAGATTAATTGTAAAATTATTTAAGGTTTAATTTGTTGATTACTGATTACTCAAAACAGACTTAAAACAATCAAAATGACAATAAGCTCCTTTTTCACTATACCCTTCCATCCTGTACTTCAAATGAGCAGTCTTTTTATATTTGTATGCAATTGGTACCTTCGAAACGGCTAAAGATTTAGACGAAATTTTGTATTTACGTTTGCTATTTTACTATTATCTAAAATAAGTAACTGTCATTTCCGAAATAATCCATTTTCACATAAACATTCAAGCGAAGTTCGATCCCCAGCTACTGTAATAAATGCTATTATTAAAGGGTTTTGAAATTATAGTCGAGGGTGAAGATTAAAATAATATTTAATCCCCCGTTGAATATCAGGCCATAAAAATTCATATCTAGTTAAAAATTATATTATTTTTTATTAACTTAATTTACCATTCTAATAAAATCGTGTAGTGTTCAGGTTAATATAGATTTTCAAATTAGCATATTACTTTCATCAATGACACTGCTCACTTCCAATTCTCAATAATTTTATGTGGCCTCTAGCATTTAGAGGTATTTTAATATTCTACATATCTACATTTTTTCATTAAAGCAGTATTTTAAACACGACTTGAACTAGAAAGTTATATCACAAACTCTAAGTTTCATTTGCAATTTTATAAAATAATTATATTTATGTTTAGTTACTTAAATTTGCTATAAAAAATAATGTTATCAAAAAAAGAATTGTCTTATTATTCTGCTAGTCAATTGTCAAAAAGGAAAATTTATTTCGTCATTTATGAGTACAAAAAAGATATGACTATTAGAGGGTTAGATATACAATAAACTTAAGTACCAGGGACCTATTTGACATTACATCCCTGACACATTGACGGCAACGAAACATTAACAGATATGCTCTTTATAAACGGTATTACTTTTTTCTACCATCTTGCGTAATATCCAATTAATAAAAACGTACAAATATATTTTGAACCTAATTAAAATATGTTTCCTTGTACACAGCACTGTACTATCGTTTTAATTTATTAGTAGGTACGTACGAGATATGCTCTTTATAAACGGTATTACTTTTTTCTACCATCTTGCGTAATATCCAATTAATAAAAACGTACAAATATATTTTGAACCTAATTAAAATATGTTTCCTTGTACACAGCACTGTACTATCGTTTTAATTTATTAGTAGGTACGTACTTTAAACGCAAAGTTAAAACTCGTTCCCGTGCTACATTATTTGACGATAAATGTACTTATTTCCAACCCAATTTCATTACACGAATGCGGCATTTCACGAGGTTTTGATTAATTAGTTAACATTTTCAAAATGGGGTCACGGCTGACATTTTAATTTTTATAACACTGCAGCGTTCGGTCTTTAACCACAATTAAAGCAGCGCATTAAGTACTCATCTGTATATGTATATATAATAAAAAAATGTGTTTTGTATATTTGTTACATGTCAACAATGAAGATTTTCTGTCTTTCTGACCATCTGTTAGTTTGCTTGTGCATATTTCTGAAATTACTAAACGAGTTTTAATGCGACATCCACGGGAGGATAAAGCTTCGATTGGAACATAATGTAGGCTATATTTCATTTGAATCAAACGACCAAGCAGATGGCTCTCCTAATGGAACAAAATAACCATCACCTGAAGACACCAAAGATATTAATGGCAAGTTGTCATCTGTGTATTAATTAATTAGCCAGCTACCTTTTTTCTTACAAACAGGAACAATACAGTAGTCACTGTAGGTAGATGGCTCTCCTGATGTAAGCATTACTCCTGATGTAAGACTAGCACAGGCATTATTGCAGCAGTAATAGGTAAAGCGATTATACCACATCTGGACAAGACATTGCGCACTCCAACCATCAAGCAAATCACTATGGATCACTATTATAACACTATTGAAGCTATAGTTCAGTTCAGTGGTGTTTTATATTTTAGTCTGCTATGGCCTACGACCTGTACTGTACTCGGGGAATTACGCGCACTGAAAAAATAAATAAATAATATATATATATATATATATATATATATATATATATATATATATATATATATATATATATATATACATACATACAATACATACATATAAATCAATTGCTGTTCATTAGTTTCGCTAAAACTCGAGAACGGCTGAACCGATTTGGCTAATATTGGTTTTAAATTAATTGTTGAAATCCACGGAAGGTTTAGAAGGTGAGAAAATATAGAGAAAAAATAAGAGTAGTTAAAAAGGCAGAACAACGTTTGCCAGGTCAGCTAGCTAGCTCGTTTAGCAGAAGTAAGACGATACATGGTGGCTCTTTAATTATTGTTAACAAACTAATTAAATTTAAAGAACGTAAAGATATTGTGAGCCTTTCTGTTGAACGAGTCATCGAGATTGCTTGTATTGAGAGTTCGAGCAATTTATTGTAATAAGTGTATATAAGCCTCCTTGTGCAGCTTTTGAGGAGTTTTCTAACAAAATGGAGGAGGTTATGTATAAAGCCTCAAATTCAAGGATGAACATTGTTATCTGTGGAGATTTTAACATTAATATTTTAGAACAATCTTCTTTATCACATAAGTTTATAAATCTATTCAAATCTTATAATTTACACAAAATTTTCTATGAACCAACTAGAATAACTGCCTCTAGTGCTACTTGTATAGATAACATATTTTCAAATATAACACCTACAAATAGCTCAATTATAAATACATTAGATTCAGACCATACTGGGCAATCAGTTCAATTTTTGAGGGTACCAAATAAACTTCAGAGAAAAGAAATTGTTTTTGTTCCTATAAATAGTAGTCGATTAGAACGTTTTAAAAAAAATTTAGCTGCAAAATTGCCTGAGATGCCCTTTCAAGAAAATCCAAATAATTTATATGATACATTCTTTAATTTGATAGATACAGAATATAGGCAAATATTTACACCAAAATCTATATCTGTAAGTAAACGCAGAGGTTTTAGTGAGTGGGCAACTGCAGGAATTTTTAAAAGCAGGAATCGGTTATTTGATTTATATTATGAAAAATCTTTTAAAGAGTATGTCAAAAATTATTCAAAGATTTTTAAAAGAGCTTGCAATGCTGGCAAGTCAATACACATAAAAAATATGATAAAACACTCTTCTAACAAAATAAAGGCAACATGGAACATCATAAATTGTGAAATTGGCAAGACTAGTATTTTTGATGAAGAATACCAATTAAATGTAGAAGGAGTCAATGTTACGGGACATTTGGAGGTAGCAAAGGAATTTGAAAAATTCTTCTCTAATGTGGCCATCAGAACAACTCAAAGTCTAAGCTCTTCAGCCAGTACCGCGGAATTATTATTGAAGCAATGTGTCAACAAGTGTGAATCAAATTTTGAATTTTCTTTTATTGATTCTAAAGATATATTAAATGCTTTCAAAACACTAGAAATTAAAAAAACTGCAGATTTATGGGGCCATTCCCTTAAAATCATTGCCTCAGTAATAAATATCATTGCACCATACTTAGCTGTAATATTTAACTGCTGTATAACAAATGGTGTTTTTCCTGATTTAATGAAACTCTCAAGAGTAATTCCAATATTTAAGTCTGGCTGTAAAGCAGATCCCACTAACTTTCGGCCTATCTCGGTTCTGCCTTCCCTGAGTAAAATATTTGAAAAAATAATTCTTAATCAAATGTTAAAACATTTTAACAAATTTGAACTGTTTCATCCTAAACAATTTGGATTTACAAAGGGTCGCTCAACCGTAGATGCTGGTGTGGAATTATTGAAAAAAATCTATGAAGCCTGGGAGGAATCACATGATGCAATTGGAGTATTTTGTGATTTATCTAAGGCATTTGACTGTGTTCATCATAATACTTTAATCAGGAAATTACACTACTATGGCATTAGAGGTAAGGCCCTCGATCTTCTGACTTCGTATTTGAATGGAAGAACTCAGAGGGTCGATATCAATGGAATAAGATCAAACGGTGCCACTGTCACCATGGGTGTTCCACAAGGATCCATTCTTGGTCCGTTTTTGTTTTTGATATATATAAATGACTTGCCCTTCTTTGTTGGCGATAGGCATGGAATCGCACTGTTTGCGGATGACACTTCACTTTTATTTAAAGTGAAAAGACGAGTTGGTAAGTATGACGAAGTGAACATTGCGATTTCAAAAGTTGTACACTGGTTCAATGTAAACAACCTCCTATTAAATGGAAATAAAACCAAGTGTATTAGATTCTCAACGCCTAATGTAAGGCATATAGATACCAATGTACAACTTAACGGGGACAAATTGGATCTTGTGGACTCTACTGTCTTTTTAGGGATTACGATAGATAAAAAACTACAGTGGGGACCACATATCGACAAATTAACGAGTAGACTGAGTTCAGCGGCATTTGCAGTTAAAAAAATGAGACAGATTAGTGACGTAGACACTGCGAAAATTGTGTATTTTAGTTATTTTCATAGTATTATGTCTTATGGGATTCTACTATGGGGAAATTCCACTGATATAAATACAATCTTTGTTTTACAAAAAAGAGCTGTAAGAGCTATTTACAATCTCAGTCCACGAGTTTCCCTACAAGAAAAATTTAAAGAAATTAATATTTTGACCGTACCATCACAGTTTATATTTGAAAACTTGATGTATATTCGTAAAAATATTTCTTCATTTAAGAAAAATAGTGATGTACATAATGTAAACACAAGGAACAAAAACAATCTTGCTCTGCATGTATCACGTCTCCACAGAATAAGTAACTCTTTTATGGGGCAATCTATACGCTTTTACAATAAACTTCCAAATGCTATTAAAGATCTACCAATACACAAATTTAAAAAATGTATCAAATCTAAACTTTGTAAAAAAGGTTACTATAAAATATCTGAATATTTGGATGATAATAAGGCATGGGATTAATTGCTCCTCATAGCAGTCTCATAATAATTATAATATATTATTCATAAATACATTGTAATTGTAATTGTAAAAACATTGTTTAAAAAAATGTATATGCACAAAAAAAAGACAAGCCCGCTGAGTTTCTTCCGCCGGATCTTCTCAGTGTGTGGCCGCGTTTCCGATCCAGTAGTAACTCAAAAAATGTTGACTCGTCAAAAGTGCCTGTAAAGGATAATTTGAATAAAAATGTTTTGACTTTGACTTAGTTAATTTATAAAAACAGTTATAGAAGAACCAGTGTTGGTCCGGGCTCCCTTTGAAAAATAGACCATCTACGAACTATTGGCTATGATAGTCACACCCACTACTATCATGGATATTGCCCGGGTCTATACCTGCCGAGAAAGCGTCACTACTTGTCACTGTCGTGTTCCTACTTCTGGTTTAAAAGGTAAAATATGCGCATGTAGCAATAAGACACCGTAAAAGACACAAGGCTAGTAACGCACTTTTAACATCTTTGAAGTCTATAGGCGATGGTAGTCTCTTTTCATAAGGAGAGTCAATAGTACCCCTTCGGCTTCTAGCAACCACGTGTGGACCGCAGACCACGAGTTAAAATTCACTACTACAATAAATATATATAAAGACCCTTTAAAAACGCAGTCCTAATGAGAACTCAGAGATTTCGTTGGCAATATGAAATTGAAAGAAAATATTAAGATAAAATGACGAAAATTCGGTGGTTTGAACACGAAAACAGACCGGAGGCTAAAAAACGACGAAACAATACAACGCAAAAATGTTAAGATGTAGATGCCGTGGGGGAACAAGACTGGAATTTTGACGTTTGAGACCAAATTGGCCGGGAGTTACGCGAGGGTAATAAAGGCCTCCCCAAGCCGTCGTAATTGTATAACAAGAAATATAAATGTAGAAAAAAGATCTAGAGGTCGATTGTGGTATTCTCACCGATGACTCTAGGGGTCGAATGTGGTATTCTCACCGATATGACTCCGAAATTAGATTAACACTAAAATACGTATTTATACATTTTTCAACCGTCTTCCCAAAAACGAGGGAGTAAACAAAGTCGTCGGAATCTTTTTATCTTCCCGCTATGTGTGTAGCTAAGTAAGTTACTGATTTTTCATCATTGGTGCGCTTCGAGGAATCTATACGTATAATAAAATCCTAGGAAAGCCAATGTATGTCCGGGGTAAACTCAAAAAGTACTGCATGGATTTACTTCAAATTTTGCATGAATATTATTAACAGGTCTGGTCAACATATAGGTTACATATTATCCCGCTATCACCTACAGGGGAGGAGCTGTGAGGAGTAAACGAAGTCCGCGCGAACGAAGTCGCGGGCAACAGCTAGTAAAATTATAATATTTTTTAATTATTTCTTTAGCGAAACCAAAAGGTGCTCTTCGAGGAATAGTTTAGTCGCGCTTCATTATTCAAAATGGTTGCTTCGAGGAATACCCCTAAAGTGGGGTTATAGAACAGGACCTCTGGTATAAAAACCCTCACACTCGCCTAAAGATCCAATGTTATTATGTTTGGGGACATCCATTATAGTTCGAATTTCCATTCATTCGACGGGAGGATTACAAAGGTTGAGGAAACACAAGTGAGGAGGATGTTAATTGAATGGGTACAGAATCTATTTTATACATCAATTATGTCATGTTAACACCACAAATTCTATCAAGAAAATTATTGTCTAAAGTGCGCGTAGGTGTATATAAATAGATCCCTGAAACGTTATTATGTTTGTATAATGTAACAAGCTGAGTGATGACTTATGAGTGTTATTCGACGATATTAACGCGTATATAAAGTGAGAAATATATTTAACTAGCTGTTGCCAGCGACTTCGTCCGCGCGGACTTCGTTTACTCCGCACAGCACCTCCCGCGTAGGTGATAGCGTGATAATATGTAGCCTTTATGTTGACCCGACCTGTTAGTAATATTCATACCAAATTTGGAGTAAATCCATGCAGTACTTTTTGAGTTTACCCTGGACATACAGACAGACAATTTGATAAACAAACAGACAAAAATTCTAAAAACTATATTTTTGGCTTTGATATCGATTGTAGATCACACCCCAAGTACTTTTTAAAAAAAATATTCAATGTACAGTTTTGACTTTCCTACGATTTTATTATATTATTTCTTATCTTCTCTAGGATAGGGATCTTCTCACAGCCACGTTCTGATCCGGCAGTAATTGTAAAGCAATCGACTCACAAAATGCTTAATTTCTTAGAATACAATTACTATTTAAAAATATTTGCACACCATAGCACGGTGGAATATGCTGGTAACTTAATTAATTTTTAAAAACTTGTAACACCCACATTCTTGCAAATAAATAATCTCAATTCATTTCACTTCATAGAAATGTGTACGCTCATCATACTAAATTTATACCCGCCGAGAATCGAACGCAAGCCACATGCCCCCATCGATTGCGTTATCAAGGCCGCTAATCATTCGATCAAAGGGACGGTAAGATAAACAAATAAATGCCTGTATCTACTATTACAAAGAAGAAAATTTTGACTGTTTGTTTGTGTTGGATAGTCTTAAAAACTACTGAACCGATTTTAAAAAACCCTTCAGCTTTTTTTATAGTATAAGATAGCAAACAAGCAGATGGGTCTCCTGATAGAGAGTCCATCTTCGCCTATAGACACCAAAGATGTTAATGGTGCGTTGCTATCTTGTGGCGAGGTCTTATGCCAAGTGCAAAAGTTTACCGGCTACCTTACCCTCCAAACCGGAACACGATAGTGACAATCACTGACGCTATTGCGGCAGGAATACCGAATAGGTAAGGCAGTGGTACCAGACCCGGGCTAGACAATGCAGAACTCTACCACCTAGTAGCCACGATGCTAGTGACTCGTATAGCTATTGGCCTATTCTTCAAAGAAGCTCGGGACCAACACGGGAAAAATTGAACCTATAGAAAGTTCATTATTCCGAAGTAATATAAGCTACTTTTACAAACAATTAAGCAAAAGGAAGTTATTTTTTTCAAGATCATGCGAACAACGTCCTGACACTAGTCATTTATATTGTGTAAGCAACTAAACACTCGGTTATTTTAACGATTTTTATTGTGATTTAATATATAAGAGATCCTTTGAAACGATTTTTAATGTGATCTAATTTAAGGGCTCCTTTGAAGAATAGATCAACTGCCGTTCTGCCAGGCATGTCGTAAGAGGCGACCGATAGGCTATACTTTAAACTACCATCGTGACTACTAGGTGGTAGCATTCTGCAAAGTCTCGCCCGGGTATTTGTTACCACCGGGCACCGCCTTACCTATTCCTGCCGCAATAGCGTCAATGCTTGTCATTGTCGTGTTCCGGTTTTGAGGTTAAAGTAGCCGGTAGACTTATGAACGTGGCATTACCATCCCGCCACACGGATAGCAACTCACCATTAACATCTATGGTGTCTATAGGCGATGGATTCTCTTTCCATCAGGAGAGCCATATAAAAAAAGATAGAGAGAGAGATAGAGAGAGAGAGAGATATAAAAAAAGTCTTGTTATCGTTACAACCGTGGAAAGTAAATTTACAGTAACTTGTCACATATTACGTTAAGTTTAAATACGGCAAATAATTGTTTTCCACGGAAAATAATCAATAAAAACATTCAGTTATGATATTTTATTGATTCAGGCGTTACTTTGCGGAAATCCATTATTAAAAAGGTGAAATTAATTAAATTTGCTATTATCCGCGAACTGCTCTATGTATCCTCCGTTATGGTACCGAAAAGAGAGACGTCGGTTTAATAAATGGATAAGACTCACCGATGGTTCAGATCAAACGAAGACCCCAGCGGCACACTAATCCGCCCACATCCACCACACTTTCATAACCACGACCACGCCGGCACCAATCACAAAAGCACACAATTGATGTACGTACTCAACGCATGTTTCACTTCGAAACCGAAGCATCTTCAGGAGAAACGAACGCTACCTTACTCTACGCGAGTGTAAGTAATACTGATTCGCGCCGGTGTTTGACACGCTTTTTATTCTATCCGCAATGTGTGGCCAGCCCAAACGCTCTTTTGTAACAGGGGTGAATTTGAAGATTTGTTTGTTCATTTAACAATTAGAGATCATAAAACATAATAACGGTTCAATCAAATTGTTAAATGAAATGTGAAACGTGCGTTGAGTACGTACACGAATTGTGTGCTTTTGTGATTGGTACCGGCGTGGTCGTGGTTGTAAAAGTGTGGTGGATGTGGGCGGATAAGTGTGCCGCTGGGGTCTTCGTTTGATCCGAACCATCGGTGAGTCTTATCCTTTTATTAAACCGATGTCTCTCTTTTCGGTACCATCACGGAGGATACATAGAGCTGTTCGCGGATTATAGCAAATTTAATTAATTTCACCTTTTTAATTTAGTTATGAACTGAGACAAGACAGTCTGATTTCTGACGATCCTATTTGATCAAATTTATAAATTAGCGTTCAAATTGTCTCATCATCTCAAATGTACATCATGTTTAAATGTAAGAAAAAACATGAATCGTATTTTGCAATCGCTATATAACAGGATTATAAAGAACCTAAGCTAATGAAGCTATCTAAAATATATTAATGTTTAACTTCACTTAATTAAAGCAACGCAATTCCAAATAGAAATCTAATTTTGTGTAACGCGACTTTCATCAAAACGACACCGTTTCGGTCCCGAGCTACTTAAATGGAGGTATTGTTTATTAACGTAATAAACAACAGCCACGTCATTTCCGTTCATGTTTATCTCGGTTAAGGCATAATATTGCGTAATTAAGTCGAAACTCACTTTGTTGTACGTATTAAGTTTAGTTTTTGAAAATAGTATGAATAATTTACCAAGTTCGATTATAACGATGTCAGGTCCATTAGACCCACACGCGCAAGCTACGGGTTAAACAGCAAACAATTCCTTGCAGCGACAGAACAGTAGCACAATATAAATAGGTACATAAGTCAATCTACAAAGGGCGTTCGAGCAACACACACATTAACAAGTCTCACGGACGCGATATCTCGGAATGGTTGGGAATAATGCAAGCGCAAGTACCACCCATTTGAGACACGGCATCAGTGAAGTTTTTTTGTGCAGAAAATTTGTAATAGATATAACAATAACATACAAATGTAGCTATTATTAATTTACATTTCAATTCTTCCTGTATCATTCTTAACAATAAATCAAACACCTACATACATTCGAATGCCACTATGAGTTTCTCGTGCATAAGTCAAAGGTATTGCATACGAATGTATACACGGTACATGTACAAATAACATTGTTTATAATTTTTTTTGTCTGTCTTGTTTGTTCCGGCTAATCTCTGAAAATTCTGGACCGATTAAAACGGGACTTTCACTGGCAGATAGCTGATGTAATAAAGAAAAACTTAGGGTACTCTCATTTTTAAATTTCTCGACGTGGACATATTCCCGGGCACAGCTTTCAATATATCGTGAAAAATAGAAATACGCCGTTTTATGCTATTTTATTGTGCTGAATATAAATCCAAAGTTTAATAAATACCCCTGGAGTCATTTTATTTCATTTATAAGTACTACAACACTGATTATCTTAAGTTGTCAGTGTAGATTGTATAGCTTGTAAGGCAATTTCTTAATCGCCTTAAAAGTCATATCCTGTTTAATCCATGGTATAAACCCATCGACAGTCTTGAAAATTAAGAAAACCACAGTGGCTCAACTTTCCGTAACAATCGCACTAGGTTCACGTTACGCGTTAGCAGCTCTATTAGTACAATAGTTTAAAAGCATATTGTCTGTGACGGAAGGACGGGCAGACAGACAAACCTATAAGTGATTAAGTTTCCGTTTGAGGCATGAAACACTAAAAACGGCTTCACCTTAAGGTAGCGATGGAAATTATAGCTATTTTTATTTCATTATCACGTCGTGAAGTTATTTGTTTTTTGTTACTGTTATATCACGCGTGATAGATCAAGACAGTTATATTTTATTAGTGACGATTATTGTCACAGTGGGTGCATTTTATTCCGTATGTTATATCGCCGCGCAGTGATTAATATTTATAAATGATTTGTAAAGTGAAATAACATATTAAACATATTCTCTCTTCTAGTTAGTGGCACGGTGGTGCTCAAATGTTATTATTATGACTCTTTCGCACGATGGGTTTCTGCGATTATAAGCATAAGTAGTAGCTTCACCCGCAAGAAATTAAATCACTTTCGCGTTATAACGGACGGTTTCGATGCATATAACTGGTGTAATACGTGAATTATTTTAATACGAGTGAATATGCCTATCCTAAAGCCGTTTTTTAAATCGAGTACTGTACTGAAAGTTTCAGCCTTTCGTAAAACGCTATGCAGGGATTGTCTTCGTTTTAAAAATCTGTTATCAAAAATTATATTACTGCTCTGTAGTGCACTAAATCAAGACTTAATCTTACAAAAATATCCTTTGAATAAATCTATCCACATTATTATTATATTGCTCTTGAAAAAACTTGAAAACATGAAGTTTTCGTTGCAAATCGAATACGCGCTCTTAATAGCTAATGACATTATGAACACCTCACCGTATTCGCCTACTTTAAAGACTATTGCTTGTGGTAAGCGGTTATAAACGGGCTGCTTCTAAGATTTTTCTAGATAGAATAGAAAAAGGAAATAAATAACCTAAGATAGGATCTAAGATTTTTCTAGATAGAATAGAAAAAGGAATAAAAATGTGTTAGCACTTTAAAGAATTTTAATACAAATTTCTTTGCCATGTCTAGATTTGAATCAGCTACCAAACTCACCTTCATGCCAGCAACGTTTTGTCAACTGAGCTTACGTTATGTCGTTGATTCATTGTCACGAAATTCTCATTTGCTTTTGAATGATTCTGTCGATTATACTAATCTTTAGTTATACGTACCTATGTATATACTAATTAGTAACTACTTTCCCCGACCCAGGAACAAAATCCTTTACCTTATTATGTGAGATGAATAGGCTAACGACTAGACCACCGTTGAATATGTACTAACAAAATATATACATCTTAACTAAATTAGGAAGAGGAAAGATTTAATTTTTGTTTGTTACGATTTCACTCAAAAACTACTCGACCGATTTTAAAAACTCTTTCACCTTTAGAAAGCTACGTAATCCAGGAGTGACATAGGCTACTTTTTTAACTGAATGAACGAAAGGAAGTGATGTTTTTAGTCACGTGAAAGAAGTTTCGAGTAGCCGCTAGCACATAATAAACACGTTCTTCATCAAAACGGTTTATGTGTTAGGTGCTCAGATCAAATAAAAAAGTTAAGATGGAACTTTGCGAAGAACGAAGTGAGGCCGGTTTTATAAACTCGTGTGCGTGGGTGGGTGTTGCTCTTTATTTTGATTTATTGAAAATATTGGTTTCCAATTTATGTGAAATGTGAAATCTCCCGGCTTTTTATCCCTTGTTAGTTTTGTTGTACGTGTGTGCATGTAAATCGGTAAACAGCAAGGCCTAGTTTTAACTGACGTCATTTATTAGTTCGCAGAATGCCATGTTAATTTTTTTACTTATTTGAGGTTAGTTAAGTCGAGATAGTTGGCTAAGTGGTCACTATACTTAAGTTTGTTAGCGAATAAACCCTGTTAGTTGGCTTAGTGGTCGCTATAAGTTAGTTAGTTAGAGAATAAATCCCGATGGTTGGTTTAGTGATCGCTATAAGTTAGAGAATAAGGCCCGATATTTGGTTTAGAGATCGCTATAATTTAGTTAGAGAATAAGTCCTGATAGTTGGTTTAGCGTCACTAGTAAATTTTATCTAGCTCTAAATCCTTGGAAAACAAAATAAACAAATATTTAAACAGCGTGTTTTGACAATCACATAACTTGAAGTCTTGGTGGTATATTGTTTTTGAACCAAGAGCTGAAATATACAATTTCCTAGTTTAGTAAATGTAACCCTGTTTTATGCGAACTGAGGATTACGTTTTAAGCAAAATGAAGCGTGACTCGAAATTAAATTCACAATTTGAATTAAGTTTTAATAAGTTTTTAATATCTTTGGTGTTTGTGGCGAGAGTCATATCTTTTCATCAAGAGAGTCATCTGCTTGTTTACTTAGCTATGAAATAAAATAAATAAATCTATACTATTTATATAAAAAAGAATTGAAGTGTATTTCTGTGATTCCAAAATTAAGTTTTTTTTAGTGCAGTGTGTTATTTTTACGACACTAATACCTGTTTGTACGGAGTAATCTCTGAAACCATACCATAATATGGTGTGCAAATATTTAAAAATTGTAAAAATATTCTAATACTTATTCTTACTATACTTTTTTACATCATAAGATAGCAAACAAACAAGCAGATGGGTCTCCTGATGGAAAGAGTCAACCGTCGCCTATAGACACCAAAGATGTTAATGGTGCGTTGCTATCTTGTAGCGAGATCTAATACCACATGCATAAGCTTACCGGCTGCCTTACCCTCCAAACCGGAACACAACAGTGACAAGCAGTGACGCTACTGCGGCAGGAATAGGTAAGGCGGTGGTACCAGACCCGGGCGAAACAGTGCAGAACTCTACCACCTAGTAACCACGGTGGCAGTGACTCCTCGCATAGCCAATCGGTCGCCTTTTACGACCTGCCTGGCAGAACGGCAGTTGGCCTTTTCTTTAAAGGAGAAAATACTATTATAACTATAACTGTTATAACTATCAGTCTTTATTAGATATAAATAAAACAGTATACTTACATGTGTGTATATCGTCATGTATATCACATGAATGTAGTGTGTGTAATGTTTTTTATTAATTTAACTAGCTGACCCAGCAAACTTTGTTCCGCTTTTATAACTTACTCTTATTTTTTTTCTATATTTTCTCACTTTTTAAACCTTCCCTGTACTTCAACAATTAATTCAAAACCGTTGTTGAGTTGATTTTTATATATATATAGTTGTATTTCTGATATATATTATTTAAAAATACTAGGTTTTCGCGGTTCTTGTAATGTAAATTTTATCTGTGTCAATTTTCATACTTCTTCGTTCGCGCAATCGTCTTAGAAAGGGGTACAAAGTTTTCCCTTCACGTATTGATATACAAATAACAATTCAAACAGCGTATTTAAAAAACAAACGAAACAAATTCAAACGCGAATCCAATCTCGAAATGCGTTTCGTCATTAGCATCCCGATAACATTATCTAAAGCCTGCGAGACACAAAATGGCTGGCCATAATCTCTATATCCGTTTTTAACACTCCGAACGCGATAGATATGCAATACGTTCGAGCCTTATGAAAGAAAACAATTGAATTAAATAGAGCCGTAGCGTTTCGGTCGGTGCTAACGGCCGATATTTTATATTATACGGCCAGGATGCTGCGGTTATTTCCTTTCGGTAATATTAGGCGGCACGTGAAATAAATTTATTTTGGATGAAGGTATTTTTGGTGACGCTGTATTAATCTATATTGTAAAGATGAAAAATGTGAGTTTTTGTTTGTTACAATTTAACTCAAAAACTACTCGACCGATTTTAAAAATTCTTTCACCTTTAGAAAGTTTCATTATCTAGGAGTGACGTCATTGACGTGTATAATATTACGAGCTTAGAGTTCGCGTTGTGCAATAAAATATCACTTATATTAAAACCATGTATTTACCACAAAAATGTTTGTACACTATGTAAATACACTGAGTAACACTTTTAGCACAGTCACTATATTCACACTAGAACTAACCGACTTACTAAACTAACACAAACCTTGTACTTATAAAATACGAAGAACGTATTTCCTAGACTCCTTTATATATATATATATATATATATATATATATATATATATATATATATATATATATATATATATATATATATATATATATATATATATAATATAAAAATATCATTTGTGCAATTTATCATTTTTTAAAATTGTTTTTTCTAACCCTAAAGTAAGCATACTATCTGTTTGTGTTATGGGTGTTAGTCAACGTTACTAATACATAGAATATATATATATATATATATATATATATATATATATATATATATATATATATATATATATCTCTTTTCTTCTTTCCCTCTTCGTAACAAAAGAATATTGTCGTTTAATCACTATCTCTCTCTCTGTGTTAACCACCTTCATAATGTATGATAATGATGAGGTGGAGATGGACAATAATTCCCTCACAAATTAACCAGAATACAAAGTTCAACTTTTTTGTGATGCTGTAAGTAAACGTATATTTTTTTATATCATAGGATAAATCAATTTCGGATGAAGGTATTTTTAGTGACGCTGAATACACTACTAAATGGACGTGTATTTTTTTCATATCGTAGGATAAACTAATTTCGAATGAAGATATTTTTGGTGACGTTGTATTAGACGAGGTGACGTTAGAGGCCGCTCATAAAATACCATCGCATAAGTGGACCGGGGGGGGGGGGGTGATGGGTGCTCGCTATTTGAGACAAAGGAGGACTAGGTAACGTGACCTTCGCCATTCATTAAAATAATACTGATTATATATATATATAAAATCTTTGAACTTCTGATTAAAAGAAATATTATTTAATTGTTCGTATAAAATATATTAATTGCTTCATTAAAATTTTACTATAAAAACTAAATTAATATTTTTAATTCTCATAATTCGTGTACTATTTTTTGAAAATTATCATATTCGGTCTTAGTTTTTGTGACGTAATATTTCTAGGGAAAGTGTGACAGCGTGACAACGAGGGAAGGGAATAAAAACGCTGATTTTAGTGTGACGTATATTATAAACAGCCCCTTAGTGAACGTATATTTTTTTATATCATAGGATAAATTAATTTCGGGTGAAGGTATTTTAGGTGACATTGTTTAGTGAACGTGTATTTTTTCTATAACATGGATAATTTAATTTCGGTTTAAAGTATTTTTGACGACGCTATATTAAGGAACGTGTATTTTTTATATTGAGATAAATTAATTTCGGATGAATATATTTTTTGTGACACCGCCTAATTCGTCGTAGTACAACCACGATGTTTTATCGTGACATCACACCACGAACTTAATAATAACAAAAAAAAAACTATCGGACCATAATAATGTTACGAATAATCTAGAAACGTATAGAGTTGGAGCGCTGGAGAGATCTAGAAATAAAAGAAAGAGATAGCTACTCCTATTGACAAACAAATAGTTGACCTGGGCTATGCCATAATGGACTTTGTAGTATATGGCATAAGGTTGAAAGTAGCGTGTACTAGGATTTATGACTCATGTTTAAGATAAGAAGTGATTCATTGTTTCCCGATACATTTAGAATTTTCTGGATCCAGGTAGAACTTTACCCTGGCTATAAATAGAGATATGTTGACAAATACAGGGCAGTTTTTATCAAGCGATCGAGAGCGATACATAAAGTGAACAGTGCGAAGCGAGGAGTGTTTTATTGTGTAGTTCAGTGATAGTATAGTGAGTGACTAGTGTGTAAAGTGTATTTTAGTATTACATTGTGTTGTCTTGTGTATTTGTTTTGTAAATACACGGATTTAATATAAGTGGTGTTTTCTTACAATTACGAACCCGAGTACGAACAATAATATAGCCTCGACATAAAAAAGCAGTTAATATGTTATTTTGTGTGAAACATGTGAACGATTGCTTTAACCTCGCCTCATACAAACAACTGAATTAATAAAGAGATACACTCCAGCAAACAGACCTCTATGATAATCCTCCAGTTCCATTAATCGTCAATTACACAATCTTCAAATTTAATGCTAGCTATAATAACTATTACATAATCTGTAATACTAGTTTAACTCCACGACTTCAAGCGGTTTTTTATATGATAAGATAACAAACAAGATGGCACTCATAATAGAAAGAAAAACCATCGCCTATAGACACCGAAGATGTTAATGGTGCGTTGCTATCTGTGGTCGGGATAGCAATGTCACATGCATAAGTTTACCTGTTACCTTTACTTACCAGTGGACTTGATGACGATTTACCTGTAACAAAAAAAACACTAATTAATACACGTTAAATAATAGTTCAGAATGTTTCAATTTTATGTATTGGTAGTTGCGCCATAGAGCCCGCTGCATTATTTTAATATTAAAACAAGAGTTTTTCGTTAATCCCACGGGAAGGAATTATTTTTCCGGGATAGAACTATTCTAGATCATTATATATATGTGTGCCATATTTCATCAAAATTCATTCGGCCATTAAAAACAGCAAAGAAAAATATCGACACGCGGGATTGGAACCTGCGACCATTTCCCTAAAGCCGGGACGCTCTTCCGCTGAGCTAGTGTATAAATGTGAATTTCATCTGTAACGATGAACTCATTTAACTAGTTATACGTATGTATAGCTGGCGATCAGTACAATCGACGTAATCGATCATATAGTAAAGAAGAATTTCGCCGCCTCGAGCCTGTCGACACTAGCTCAGCGGAAGAGCGTCCCGGCTTTAGGGAAATGGTCGCAGGTTCAAATCCCGCGTGTCGATATTTTTCTTTGCTGTTTTTAAGGTTTTTCGAGATTCCCAAGCACGGGGTGAGTGCTATAACACAAAAATCATTCGGCCATTTTTTCGTGAAAGATCCAATCCATCTGTTCATCCAATAATAGAGCACTAGCTTTTACCCGCGGCTTCATTCGCATTTAAGATTTTTTTTAATAAAAAGTATCATACGTTACTTCTAGTGGGTATTAAAAGTATATGTGTAGAAAATTTCATGATGTTTGGTCAAATAGTTTTCGGCTAAAAGCGTAACGAACGTTACAAAGCGTTTTCATTTTTCTTTGTCGATAGCTTTAAGTTTTTTTTGTTTATGTTGTGCACAATGTCTGTGTTTATTTATTGTTTTCTCCATACGGGTTAGCTGGAAGAAATCTCAGTATGAGATAAGCTCACTTTTTGTCTTTATATATATATCATTTTAATGTTTACTGTAATTGTTTTTGTGTTAAATAAATAATAAACAAACTTACATTCGCATTTATAATCTATATATATAAAAATCAATCCCTATTTTCCTTGGTCACGACATGACGCCTGAATGGCTGGACCAATTTCGGTATTTTTTTTGTTGTGTGTAATTGTAAGGAGAAGGTTCTTATAAAAGAAAATATTAAGAAAATTGCGTGGAAAATTAGAAAATTTAAGAATACTTAACCACCATATAAAGTTTAACGCCATTTTGGCTGCGTGGAAGGACAATCCCGTAGTCTTATATAAATTACGTGTCACGTTGTTTGTCCGCTATGGATTCCTAATATGTAAGGCAAAACAACGTTTGCCGGGTCAGCTAGTATTTAAAAAAATGTACGCAAAATAAACAATTGCCTAATAATTTGTGATATTTTTTTATAGAAAAAAGGGGTGAACGAGCAGGAGGCTCACCTGATGGTAAGTGATTACCACTGCCCATGGACAGCCACATCACCAAAGGTCATGCAGCTGCGTTGCCGGTCTTATAACAAAGAGTATGCTCTTTTCTTGAATATCCCTAAGTCTTATCCGTTCAGAAACACTCCCCGCCAATAATTGATCATCAGAAGATTATTATACACCGCGCCGTTGGTCGAGACTCGAGTGGTTATCTGATGTAAGTACGATTATTGAGTTCGGGTTCGGTTTCCAACAGAGTCAAGCATTTGTGTGATGAGCATAGATGTTTGTGTTTCTGGGTTTGAGTGTTTATAATGTATGTAACAGTATTTATATATCATGTGTTTATGTACATTTATTATTATTTATCTGACTACTAGACGCAGGCAAAAGTTCCATCCGTACGTTGTTGATATCTCAAAAAGTCGAACAAAACGGTTTGATAACTCTTTTTTTGGTTCGAGTTGCCAAAACTTGGAAGGAACTGCCTGCGTCTATTTTTCCTGACAAATATAGTCCTGGAATCTTTAAGAGTAGAGTGAATAGGTTTCTTTTGAATGGTCGTGTACCACCTTCGTCTGCATCGACACTTTCCACCAGGTACAATGGAAAAAAAAACGCCTATTACAATTACATCTCTAAATAAATTCTATGTTTTATTATCGTTGACTAACATCCATAACACAAGCAAATAATTTGCTTACTTTAAGGTTACATCACTTCGTGCAATTTGCCCAACGATATATTATTATATTTTCATATCATAAGTTGGCAAAACTGATAAATGTCTTGATGGAAAGAAATAGGTAACTATAGTTTGTTAATAATAAAGATGTGATGTTTTCCATCAGGTATGGACGAATGCCCCAAAAGTTCACCAGCTTTATACGTACAAGGAAATATTTGAACAAGTAATGTGATAATGTAAGGTGATACTAAAACCCCAGTCAAGACGTTGCGGAACTCTGCCGATAGTCACGATGATATTGACATGTTCGGCAAATCGTTCGCCTTGTACAAACTGCCAGGCAGAATGACAGATGGCTTATTCTTTACAGGGAGCTTGGACTCCTCCTTCTGTGGGGGCTCCTATCATTACCTGATTGAGTTTTAGGTATCGTACAATTAATTACAGTATTGTAATTTATCGATTACTCATCTATTGACTATATTCATTGTTATTCATTGATTACTCGCGCACGCTCGGGTTCGACAGCCTACATGTAATTCAATAAATATCTTGTAAGTTCATTGTAACAAAAGATGCTACTTTTAAACCGACGAAATTCGGAGGTTGTCAGTTTGACGTGTATGTGATATTTTTTAAATTAGATAATGTTTGCGTATTATGATCTCTTAGAATAATAACGCAGTCTATGTATAGTGTATTTAAGCGTCCAAGCACGTGTACTAAATTTCGTAAGTGTAGGTATATTTGTATGTGTTCACGTTTGTATGTTTGTACGTTTATATGTTTATCCACAAATTTCTCGGGAACTAAATTTTGTATCGAGATTTGTTTTGATTTAAACCAGGTAATATTCCAACTTAAGGAACAGTTCAAATTTCATTTGAAAAAATCTGTAAATTGGTTAACTCTGCAGGCCATCCCTAAAACTTTCCGCTAAACAAAGGTATTTTTAGCTCAAAGGAAGAAAAATAATACCCAAGCATAGATTTTTTCAAAGTGCAAACATCTTAATTTTGTTATAAATGACGAGATTTTGAACTTAATCGGTACATTAATTTGGAAGTTATATTAAAAAAATACTGTTTCGTTAAATTTTTTTAAGGGTTTCTCAAAGTTTCTCAAAATCTCCTGGACCGAATTGGTTCAAATTTTTAGGAAGTCTATCGAATGCCCACAAACGCGTTTCGATCGGTCAAGACGTTCAAAGTTATGAGATGTTTACATATACATATACACACATACATACAGACGTACTGATCGCGTCCGTGAGAGGTGTCTATGTATGCGTTGCTCGAATATTACTCGTATGTAGATTGACTTCTGTTAGTCTCCAGTATTCTGTGCTGGTACATTAAGTAGTAGTACTTACTCCGTTATAACATTTTCACTTTAAAGATCCGTTTAAATAATTTTGCTAAATATGCTAATTGAGTTAATTTTTATTATTTAATTGTCACAAAGAAGAGTGAATACGTGGCGGTTGCCAAGTACAAAAAATACATTAAGATCCGCTTGTACCAAACTCTTTATATAGTTTTTAAATTGACCGCCCCGTTGGTCGAGTGGTTAGCGACCCTGACTACGCAATCAACGGGGCTCGGGTTCGATCCCCGACGGGGACAAGCATTTGTGTGATGAGCATAAATGTTTGTATTTCCGGGTTTGGGTGTTTATTATGTATGTAAACGTATTTATATATGTATGTATATTTTCTATGTATTAGTATCGTTGACAAACACCCATAACACAAGCAAATAATTTGCTTACTTTGGGGTTAGATCAATAAGTGTAATTTGTCCCGTGAACATTTATTTATTTATTTATATTTCTATGTATTAGTATCGTTGACTAACACCCATAACACAAGCAAATAATTTGCTTAATTAAGCAGTAATTTGTCCCGTGAATATTTATTTATTTAAATTAATTTAATTGCTGGTACCGGTATACTTACATATAAGTACACTGTTATATTGGTATAAGCATTTAAAATATTTAAATAGGTCGGTAAAAGCGGACGTAAATGTCATAAATAATAAATAGGTACATCATTGGTGATAAAAATAATGATACTGTTTTCTGTACCAGGCAGAAATGCTATTGAACGGCGTCAAAATAAATTTAATTTTTGTTAAAACGTATAAAACCATAAGCCAAATAAGTTCTGCTCTGTGTAAACATTACAAGCATAGTTTTCATTTACATTAAATTTAAATAAGGCTTTTATTGAAGCCTGTGTTATACTATAAAAAATAATCGCCTCAAACCGATTATGAACGTGTATTTGTATAAATCTTACCCATACGTAAATATCACAAGTGTCGCGTCGTTGCCACTTCTTATATGGGATGAAATGTGGGTCTTAGCGCACACGCATGTTTTAAATAATAAGTTAGCATTCGTCTCTAACCAATTATAAACGTTTAACGTTTATCTGCTCGTAGCCTTATCTACCTGAACAAATATAACAAAGGTCGTCGCCAATACAGTAAGAACTATAGTTACTCGCGTCTTTGTTCGCGTGAAAAAAATGAACCTTCTGGATAATGTAGCTAAAGGTGAAATGATTTTTAAAATCACTTCTGGATAATGTAGCTAAAGGTGAAATGATTTTTAAAATCAGCCAAGTAGTTTTTGAGTTAAATTGTAACAAACAAATAAAAATTAAATCTTTCCTTTTTATAATATTAGCTTAGATGTAATATGAATCCTTTTTTACACGGAGAAACCCTTTAATATGAATCCTTTTTTTACACGGAGAAACCCTTTATGGGTACCCTCTCGTTGGGTTTATCGAGAGAGTTATGTTGGAATGCCTCACAAGGAGACCTACCGACTAAAACCCCATGATGATCTTTCTCTGTTTTGAGTAGAGGGCTATGGGATCGGTGTACCCATTCTGCCCCGTTGATCGAGTGGTTAGCGACCCTGACTACGCAATCGACGGGGCTCGGGTTCGATCTCCGACGGGGCGAAGCATTTATGTGATGAGCTTAAATGTTTGTATTTCCAGGTTTGGGTGTTTATTAAATATATTCAAGTATTTATATATGTATTTCTATGAAATAGTATCGTACTACTACTATCTAATAGTACCATGGAACACAGAAAACAAGCGGAATTGGGAAGTACAAACATTTGTATCAGGACCGCGATCGCCAAACTCACACATAAAATAAGCATTATTGCATATAAACTACTAATGCAAACATTGTTTCATTGGTCGTTTTCATTTTAAACAACAATAATCCGAAACACACAAACAGAACATTTAAAAATATACCAAACTGCGTTACAATAAATTTTATTTTGCTACAAAAAAAAGAGTATTTACATCCTTTTGCAGTCTATTGAAAATAGACTCACCTATTTGTACAATAGTGAAACTATAATCTTAATAGTTTCGCTGTTCTGCAATAGATGGCAGTATTGATTTTTCCGTAGTTTTCAGTTGGTCATATTTGAGAAGAGAACTTTCTAGAACGATATACGTAATGACTGTCATTACGTATATCTTTCTAGAAAAATTAGGTCAACCTAAAATGAACTTTATACGTAAGATGTAAGGCTGATTTTAGCTTGATTTTCTATTATATCATTAGAGATTATATTAAATCACAAATTTTATTAAAATAAAATGAAAATTGTACTTTCGGATGATATGAAATATCTCCATTTTTAATCATCTGTATTCTACTATCATTTCTGCATTCAAGGATGGCACAATACGGCATAATTCAGTGTATAATAGATTTTCGCACGACGGTAAGTATCTAAAGATACGGTAAGTATCACTAAGGCAATTTAGACTAACAGCGCATAATAGTGATGTACGCGGCACGCCCGCCCACTCTTCACTTCCACTTGTTTTTTTTGTTTCATGAATAGTACCCATAACACAAGCAAATAATTTGCTTACTTTGGGGTGAGATCAATAAGCGTAATTTGTCGCGTGAATATTTATTATTATTTATTATTTACTAGCTGTTACCCACGACTTCGTCCGCGTGAACTTCGTTTACTCCGCACAGCACCTCCCCCGTAGGTGATAGCGTGATAATATATAGCCTATATGTTGACCCGACCTATTAGTAATATTCATGCAAATTTGAAAACTTTTTTACAGAAGGAGGACAATATTCCACGTATCCTCCTTAAGGCATATCTGCTCTATACCTAACGTTCGAGAGCGACAAATCCTCACCGATTGTGCTGATTAGCTCCTGTATTTCCTTTTCTCGTGCTGGACACGCAAACAAAGCATGTTTTGCGGTGTCAATGTCATGACCGCAATGATGACAGTGACTATCTGGCTCCCGCCTCGCTATCTGGCACAGGTACTTTCCGAAGCTTTCCCCCCATGTTGGTTCCGGGCTCCTTTGAAGAATAGACCAATTGCCGTTCTGCCAGGCAGGTCGTAAAAGGCGACCGATTTGCTATGCGAGTCACTATCATCGTGGCTACTAAGTGGTAGAGTTCTGCATTGTCTCGCAAGGGTCTGGTACCAGCGCCTTGCCTATTCCTGTCGCAATAGCATCAGTGCTTGTCGCTGTCGTGTTCCGGTTTGGAGGGTAAGGTAGCCGGTAAATTTATGCACTTGGCATTAGACCTCGCCACAAGATAGCAACGCACCATTAACACCTTTGTGTCTATAGGCGATGGGTAACTCTTTCCATCAAGAGAGACCCATCTACTTGTTTGTTATCTTATAATATAAAAAAAAGCAATAATGGCCGATAAGTACCTTTGTCAGACGGAATGTCATAAATCCAGGCTGTCTTTCCAGCCACAGATCAAGGTTCATGTAATACGAACCCTGTTCTATCGTCAAAGGCATTGTTTGGTAACAAATACAATCATGTATATGGTATTATTTTATGGGTATAAATAAATTTTCATCGATCGAAATAATTAAATTATAATTCAAATATTAGTGCGAAAACACAAAATGTCAACAGGAAAATGTAAACAGACACAGAGGAAATAAACTACGACTGCGGCATCAAGGGCGGCTTCTTTTGATGTGACAACCGTGGATTCGTCGTGGTGTTTTCTGATTCAAAATATTCCCTAAATTGTAACGAAATTGAAGGGTAAATATAAGCATTTTAAATTACCGTAATATTTTATTTTTATAAATAGCAAACACGGCAAATACCGCGTAGGGCTCGATACTGCAGAAAATTGGATAGAACCAAATGTCACTCAGGAAAAATGTAGCTTATTGCTAAGAAAAGAATTTTTAAAATCGGGTTATTAGTTTCAAAATTCCTACAAATAAATTCGAAAACTTACAAATTTTAGTTTTCTACTAATTTTACTCGATTGCCTCTTTGGTCTAGCGGTCCGGTATCGGAGTTTACCACACGACGTCGGGGGTTCGATTTTTGGGTTGGGCAATATAAAAAAAGTGTTTTTGCAGTTTTCTGATAAAAACAACGCTGCCCGGGATTGGAAAAATTTCCCGGTTGCCGATAGGCTTGCCACTTGGTACTTCGGCTATTCGTGTGTGCACTTGTTGTACCTCTGCCTACATCTTCGGGGATATAGGCTTGAATCTATATACTTCTATAGTATAATTATAGAAAATTTACTTTTCTATAACATTAATGTAGAAGTATATACATCTGTAACGATGAACTCATTTAACTATAAGTATATATACGTATTTAGCGATCGATAATTTGAATTGACGGAATCAATCACAAAGCAGATTTTCACCACGTTGAACCAGGCGACATCGGTTCAGTTGTTTAGAGCGTCCCGGCCAGAGAAAAGGCGCAGGTTCAAGTCCTATCTGACGAAATTTTTCTGCTGTTTTAAAAGTTTTAAAATTTTTCCCAAACGAATAAGTTCTAAAACACATATAAAGTCTATATTTACTTTCAGTATTTAGTACACACGCGAACTAAATAAGTCGCAAAACCAATCACCTACAACGAATTATAAATGCTCCTCTGTACACAGCCTTATCCCTGTGTACACATAACAATCGTCTTTCCCACTTATATGAAACTAAATAGTGCTATCCAAACATAGCATCAGAGTTAAACGCCTCTTACATATGTTCTAGCGTAACTAAATATTGACTTTGATCTTAGAACTCGATACGTTGCCATTTGAGTATGAGCCATCTATACAACGTTACAACAGTTATTTACTTATAGCTGGTGACTCAGAATCGCCCTGGTGAAAACGAGCTGGTGGCGAGATGACCTCACTAATTCTTATCACCAAAGGAGTTTCTTTGAGTTCTTTTGTTAAACCTATTTCCAAACAAAAAAATTAACGGACGAAAAATTATGCAAAAAGTAAAAAAAATATCCTCTGTTTTCGGACCCTTTTTGGATTGGTTTTTTTGAAAAATTATATGAGACATCTAGACTCGGGGTATCCAAAAAGTTTTGAATGATGTAATTCCCGTTCGATCCCATATAAAGAACAATGGCGAGTTGTCATACAAGAAAATACCTCAAAAAATTTGTAACGTCTTCAATAACTGGAAGGTTTTTGGAATTACATGCTAAAATATTTTAAATAAATCGTTTTATTATTCCAAGGGGTTCATATTTTAAAAAATGTTTTAAATATTTTGAGGTTAAGTAAAATAATTAAAAAAATACAAAAGAGTTAAACAGTTTTAAAGGTTTTTTTTTACAACTTAAGCACAAGTTATCATTTTTCTAAATATAAACAAAAACCAGTGAATAACTAAGTCCAAAATATTGCAACAAATATTGTATCATAGGTTTAAGGGTATGTTCGGCGAAACTATAATCTCATTAATCTGAGTTAGATAGAGTAAACAAAATTTTATATTGACCGAGGGGTTTTGGTCACGAGCCAGAACACACTTTCTATCTTTAAGTGAACCTAAGGAAAAAGTGTCAGAATTATGCCATGATACCGTGCAATGATATACTAAACTAAATAGTGGCATTGGGCAGTTTGTAAGTATCTATAAAGTGTACCGGCGACCGGTGAAAATCTTAGCTCAGAATTCTCAATTCAGATTTCTGAGGTTTTAGCTTCGCTGAACGCACTTACTATTTGATAATATTTGACAGCTTACATCATTGACAAATGACAAAGTCATCTGGGTAATCTACAATCTACTTCATTTTCTACTGTCACCTTTATATACATAAATGAAACATTATAATTGGGTATATGAGGTGGGGGGAAGAGCAGTGATTGGGGAAAAAATCTATTAATTACGTGGTCTAATTTAAGGCGGCAACATTTTGAGTACTTATTACAACTTTAAAGAAAACATAGAAAACAAATAAAATGGCTCAAATAAAAGCTAAATTAAAAAATTAATATCTTTTTTCGCAGGCCTTATTCAAACATAATAAATACGAGTAAAATTTTATAAAATTACAAGTTTATTTATAGTAGAAGATTTGACTAAAGACGATCATTTTAAACACAAGGTAAACACTCACCCTTGTTCTTTGATCAAGATCTGATATAGGGTTCCAAAAATGCAGAAGATTGGAAGTAGTATTTGTAGTTTTAAAAAGTATCTTCACGCCCGTAGAGGTATGCAGAGGTGCATCCAATGCACCCACGACTAGCCGAAGATATTTAGTCCCACAATGTGATAGGTGGCAAGTCTATCGCCAACCGGGCACTTTCCAACCCCGGGCAACGTTGTTTTTGTAAGAAAACTGAAAAAACACATTTTTTAATTGCCCTACCCGGAAATCGAACCCAGGCCCTCATGTGGTTACCTCCGACATCAGACCACTAGATCACGAAGGCGCTCTTTAGTTTTATTGCGTTTAAATTAATATATTAATTATTGAATTAATTTATACGTATAAATAAAATTAAAGTCTGTCTGTGATTTCAAAATAACTTGGTTATTTTCATGTGCAGTGTGTTATTTTAACGATACTAATGTCTGTTTGTATGGCGTAATCTCTAAAACGGTTGAACCTATTTTGATGGAACTTTCGTTTAAAGATAGAGGAGTTTATAGGGCAGGAGATAAGATATAGGTAAAAAATAGGGAGAAAGTAGAGGAGAGATAGGGTACAGGTAAAAAACTGAAACAACAAAATGAAGTTATAATTTTGGACTACGCGAATGAAGTCACGACTCACGAGTCATATATCATAAGATGGCAAAAAAACAGATGACTCTCCTGATGGAAAAAGAAACCATCGCCTATAGACACCAAAGATGTTAATGGTGTGTTGCTATCCTTATGGTGGGATAGCAATCCCATATGCATAAGTCTACCGGCTACCTTACCCTCAAACCGGAACACGACAATGACAAACCGGAACACGGCATTGACGCTATTGGAGCAGTAAGGTGGTGGTAGCAAATACCCGGGTGAGATGTTGCGGTCCACTACCACCTAGTAGTCACGATGGTTGTGAGTTCACTAGGTGGTAGAGTTCTGCGTTGGCGCGCCCGGGTCTGGTACCACCATCTTACCTATTCCTACCGCAATAGCGTCAATGCTAGCCACTGTCGTGTTCCGGTTTCGAAGGTAAGGTATCCGGTAAACTTATGCATGTGGCACAAGACCTCGCCACAAGAAAGCAACGCACCATTAACATCTTTGGTGTCTATAGACGATGGTCGACTCTTTTCATCAGGAGACCCATCTGCTTGTTTGCTATCTTACGATATAAAAAAACTACCTAGCAGAATGGCACATGGCCTATTCTTCAAAGGAGCCCAGACCAACACGGGTTATCGTACAAATTAAAGTAAACAAATATAACACAAAATTTGAAACGAACTACAAGATGATTTGAAAAGTACAGACATACAAATCAGAGCGGTCGTCTTCGCAATAATTTCAGAACCGGTGTTTGTGCTAATAGGGTTGTCTACCTTTAAATCAATATTAATATATGCGACATATTAAAAATGCGACAGGTTGGATGTTTGGATGGATAATTGTTTGTAACGTCTCGCAATGGAACCATCGCATAGCTGCCTGAATAGCGTCGTGCACGTGTCGTGTTTCGGTTATTGTTTTCGGTTTAGAAACACATTGTCGTGTTTCGGTTTGGAAGATAGGGTAGCTTTAAGTAAAACTTCATCTTTAGTGTCTATAGGCGATGGTTTCTCTTTCCATCAGGAGAGCCATCTACTTGTTTAAACTGATTATATAAAAATGTACCTAATGTAAATGTTGTAACAATGCAATTATTATTTTATACTAGGTGGTTCATCTTTATTGGTTTGGGACCAATTTCTTATATATTTCTACCACAATAACGTTATTTGTTCTTGCTGTCGTGTTGTTATATGGCATTACATATTTACTTATGTACATGGCATTACATATTTGTCACTTAGAAACGTACCATTAATGTTGATGATGTATGATGTCTATAGCCGGTGGTCATGTTTTTCCATAAAAATGAGACATCTGCTTGCTTGTTATTCTTAAAAAAACTAATAAAAATACTGATCAGTAAGTTTTCGCGGATAAAAATAGTAGTAGTAGTAGTAGTAGTATCTTCAGGCCCGTATCCCCGAAAGGGTAGGCAGAGGTACAACAAGTGCACTCACGATTAGCCGAAGATACTTGGTCCCACTATTTGATAGGTGGCAAGCCTATCGCCAACCGGGCACTTTCCAATCCCGGGCAATGTTTTTTATCAGAAAACTGAAAAAACACATTTCTGATTTGCCCGACCCAGGAATCGAACCCGGGACCTCTGTGGTCATCTCCGACACCGGACCACTACACCACAGAGCCGAAAAATATCTACTTTTAACGTTTTAATAGTGTTTTCCTCAAAAAACTGCGTCCAAAGCCTAAATTGCATCAAATCGATTTATCCGTTTGGGAGTTATCATCGATGAAAAATTTTGAAAAAAGTGTTTCTTCGATCTAATTTTGAAATTTTTCAACCAATCAAAGTTTTTTACTTAAAAACCTTTTTTTTTTAATTATTATCGATAGGGAAGCGCTTGACGACGATCTGCGTCAAATGCCGTAAATCGGATTAAAATCGGTTTAAATCGTCGGATTAAAATCGTTCGGGATTTATCAATGACGCAAATATTTAAAAAGTTTTGTGCATCTAGACGTGACTTAAATTTTTAAACTTACCAGAAAACTATTATAATTACATTCACGCATAATCTGTTACGCGATAAGCATAGCAAGTTGAGGTTCATATATCATGATTCAGATAAACTTGTCTTACTAACCCACATCCATAACTCACTTCATACAAACATGCCGGTTTCGGATACTCTTGACATCATCTACGAACAGCATCCAGGCAATTTGATCATGGTACTTCTGGTCCCCCCCCCCCCCCCATTAACAAAATAAATATATATACATAGACAAGAATGTACAAATCCTAAATTTAAATAAAATTTAATATTCAGTTGATAACCCTACCTTTAAGGTATCAAAGTAGGTTTCGCACGATTATAAATAGAAACTCTTTTTTCCTATGATACAGTAAGCATGAAGAAATGTACACGCAATATACGAAATGTTTGAATTCCTTTTTGCATGGTTAGGTAACATGTTTTATGAAAGTATATAAAGTCCCACGCACATTCTATATAATAGTTGACTAGCTATATTAAACAAAAAACTATTTCTTTTTTTCAATATCGTACAATTATAAACAAAAATTTCGCGGTTCAAAATTTAAATTGACCGCGAAAACGCTTTGGACTGTCATGGCATCTTGAATGACATCACGCCGTGGTTCGGTCCTACAAAAAGTCCTACAAAGTCGGTTCATAGTTGAAATAAGCCTATTGTAGCTATTGTAGCTGTTTACATATATTTGTTCTTGTGACCAAAAACATTATTTCGTTTTGATCCTTCGGGTAAAAACTTACCCTATAACCTTCTTCATGAACGTAGCTATTACAACTTAACTTTCAAGTCCTATTGGACCATCAAAAGATTAGCACATTCAAACAAATAAACAAAAAATTCACCAGATTTTTATCAGTCTTCGATCAATACTGATATAGTATAAGTCTATAAAACTAAGTTTTGAAATTTAATTTCACAGAAATACGATCTCCAACTTTTATTTTCATATGGAAGGACATCGCTTTATACACTTTAAAAATACAAAATTAGCTATGGATGCTTTGAATATTTCAGATCACTCAAACCCACATGGATCCTGTCAGAACTGCGTCTGGATAACCCTTCCTCAACCCTCAGTTAATAAATTATGTAATTCTGATGACAAATTCATGATCTTAGAATATACTTCTTTTATATTCGTACGTATATCGTATAAGTATTTAAAGATATATTATACAGCGCAACTGTTTTATTTTTTTTCTATGTCCTTATTACAAGGACGATAAAGATAAAAACATTCAAATAATATAGACAAAATGTAACACTGTAGGGCTAATGATTTAAAAATACAAAACGTAACAAGAAAGTACTTTCAGAAACTAAAACCCTAACCAGCGAACTCGATATATGTGTCTAGTTAACTGCCTATAACACAAAAAACTTTACTCCTAACAGAAGAGAACTAGTATTGCCCTTTCATTTTTGAATTAAAACTATTATTTCCTAATTAATAACCAAAAGTTACTGATACGAGTTATTATATCAGCAATTTTCAAATTAAAATATATCTAAAAATTCACTTAACGTACACACATTGTCATATGACTATATTGGTTGAGAAAAAATAATAAAACTAGATAGACTAGTCATCTATCAAAACATGAAACCCAAAAAAACCCATAACCTATTATGGGTGCACTAGTCACAACTCTGCTGACGTTATCGGGGATGTAAGCGTGATAGTATTAAATTAAATTTTAATAAAAATTATGTGCAATAACGAGCTAGACACGACAGATTTAACGCTTTAAGCAAATATTATGCAACAGTAGCAACTTCATAGAAGATAATCGTCATTCCAAGTTTGTTCAGTTCTAGAAGCTTCCGATTTGACATTAATCAGTAAGACGTAGCCACTGGGTGTATTAGCGCTGTCGCTAATGCGGCTCACAATCAAAAACACGTTAGAAATGCATCATGCTAATACACACTAACATTTTCACGCCGTCAATCAATAAATTTGTTCCTCGCAGCTATTATAATGTCGACAGTACTAGTTGATTATATATTTAGTGATTAAAAAGGTGTTAAGAAAAAAATTGAGCATAATTTAGGAATTCCCGTATTGATCCGAGCCCCTTTGTACTGTTTGGCATCTCGTAAAAGGCGGGAGAGGACAAACATACTTCTTCAGTGTCTCGATCATGTTTAGGTACCATCGCCTTACTTATTGCTGCCGCAATAGCGTCGGTACTTTTCACTATCGTGTTTTAGTTTGGATAGTAAGGTAGCCGGTAAATTTATTCATGTGACACTCCAACTCCGCCACACGGATAAATAAGTACGATTATCATCTTTGGTGTCTATAGGTGAAAATAATCTTTTTCGATCAGGAGAATCATCCGCTTCTTTTTTTATGAAATTAAATCATCATTTTCATATTATTCTGTGTTCTTTTGGAGGAAGAGACTATCGGACTTTTTGCGTGGTAGTGATAGTCCACACGGTTTGGAGGGTAAGGTAGCCGGTAAACTTATGCATGTGGTACCATTAACATCTTTGGTGTCTATAGGCGATAGTTGACTCTTTCCATCAGGAGACCCATCTGCTTGTTTGCTATCTTTTGATATATATATAAAAAGGTAGGTACATCTAATCTAAACTAATATTATAAAGATGAAAGATTTGTGTTTTTGTCTGTACGATGTAACTCAAAAACTACTCGACCATTTTAGAACGCTAAATTATCCAGGAGTTACAAACACTCTTTTATTTAATTGACTAAAGTTAAGATTTATATTATATGTATGTGTATTTATGAACGATGTCGCAAGTAACTGCTAGTTCGTAGTAACACGACTGTCTTTAATCTGTCTTTACGAACTGCCTTGCAGCAAGGCAGATTGTTTATTCTTAGAAAAGGATCGTTTATTTTTCGTTAGCAAATTGTTAAAACAAAGAGAAATATAAAGACTAGATGTGATATACGATATAGCGCATATGCGGTCATGTATCCTTGCCATACAATAGCAACGTACTATTTATATTCGCTACAAAAATCTACGGTTATATCTTTCCAGCAGGAGACATTTTTTCCTTTTTGTTTGCTTCTCTGTGATATTGAAAATGTTATTAATGTAGCACCGCCGTCATGTCGTGAGTATGCCGTGACCTTTATCTGTTACGTACAATTTAAGATCCCACAGCATTTGTTTTATATGTAAAATGTACGCAACGATATCTACTCATTGTAAACAAACTTAACATGTTGCTTTTTTAATTCAACGTTTTTGCATAGATTCAGAGAATAAGAATAGGTTTTATCACTAGATATTCCCTACTACTTTGTTAACTTAGTAATTAATACAATATATTTTTTTATGTTATTGATATAGGCAAACTGGCAGACGTGCCACCTGATGGTAAGTGGTCGATGTCACCAATTAACAAAAATGGGATACCTGGGCTGGAACTAGCCCAAGTATTCCATTCCTGTGTTGCCTATCCTGAGACATAAGATGTTAAGTCTCGGTGCCAGTAATTACACTGCCTGTCTTGTCTTTCTCTCCGAAACACAGCAAAGCTGTTTCACGGGAGAAATAGGCAATATGGTGGATTTATTTTAATACATAATTCGCTTAGTAATCATTTATGAAATTAATTTAAATTTAACATCTGCATGTCAGTCGTAAGACAAAATAAACGGAAATGAATTGGCACCTTGGTCAAACAACACGTGACCTTACCTTAAACCTATGTAATCATATGTATATGTAAACCTATGTATGTCCATCTTAGGCCGCATCTTAGCTTACCATCAGGCGAGATCGTGGTCAAGCGCTTCCCTATCGATAGTTAAAATTAAAAAAAAACCCTATTTTAGCAAATAAAGATTGATTTATTATGTTACTCAGTGACAATGTAGATTTATAATGGAGAATAATTTTTAAATCGGTTTAGTTGTTTAAGAGTTTATCCGTAACGAACAAATGTAAACTCTTTAATCTTTATGTTAGTATAGATTTATAATTTTCTGTACTCTATCTCTCTCTCTCTCTCTCTCTCTCTCTCTTGTTAGATGGAAACATAGTTCTCAAAATGGACTGATAGTTGATACAATCATGATCTATACCAAGGTCTCAAAATATTAAAGTCATAAACATTGTCAGTAGACGTTCCTGCTACTTGCGACGCACCATATACTTGGTGCGTTGCAAGTAGCGCGAAGATTACCAGCTGTGCAATTCTTCCAACGAAACCCTACAGTGAAGCACATCAGTGCTAAGGCACTTAAGATATAGTGGCAGGAATTGGGAAGGCGGTGGTACGACACGGTAATTTTATCCTGTATTGGTATGGGCTCCTTTGAAGAATAGACCATCTCCCGTTCCGCCAGGCAGTTCTTAAGAACCCAACGATTGGCTGAGAGTCACTAACATCATGGCTACTAGATGGTAGAGTTCAGAATTGTCTCGCCCGGGGACTGGTACCACCGCCTTAGCATCAGTGATTGTCAATGTCGAGTTCCAGTTTGGAGGGTAACATATCTGGTAACTCATTCATGTGGCATTAAGACCCCGCCAAAAAGATAATTGTCTCTACCAAGAGAGCCATCTGCTTGTTTGCTATCTTATAATAGGTATATATAGATTATATACATATACAAGGCATCCACTTAAAAGAGTTAAATTATTAACGTGTTATTATTGTTTTCTTCACTTATGAACATAAAGTCTAAAATTCTCATTTAGCGCGATTTTTATACATAAAATTGTATGTAGAGCTCCTTTTATATCTACAATTCTACACTTACATAAAAGATTTGATTGTTTGTCATTGATAAATTTAACCAATATAAATCTACATTATCATTAAATAGCATGGGATAGTTTTTTACATGACCAAGTTAATGGACGTAATATGTGTGAGTCACGCAAACGTAGTCGCGACAGTCATAAATAAAAAATGTTCGTTTCTTTCACATTTATTTCTTTTAACTAGTTTTTCTTTAGCAAATAGCTCATCTGATATTCAATAGCATAGGTAGCACTGTCTGCGGACGTTGGGTATACAATACATTACTAGCTCGTTTTGATATTTTTGACTCGTTGCCGTCTCATCGTGAGTATGCCACGACCTTTATCGCAAAACAAACAATCTAAAGATCTCACAGCATTACATACGCACTGTTATCACGTTGCTTGCTTCATTAAATTATTATTTAATTCAATTATTATTTTTAGTTTACGTATCTTGACGCTCGTATTGTCGCAATGGTAGGCAGAGGCATAAAAAGTGCACCACGATTAGTCGAAGATATTGTCTTACAATGTAATAGGTAGCAAGTCTATCGCCAACTGGGCACGAATCCAATCCCGTGTAACGTTGTTTTATCAGAAAACTGAAAAACACTTTTAAATTGCTCGATCCGGAATCTAACCTGAGACCTTATGCGGTCAACACCAACACCGGACTAGACCATAGAGGGATAGTACGTGTTAATTTAGTAAAAGACTTTTTTGATCGATATGCAGTGGCCCTTATTCATAAATGTGCAATCTAAAGGTCTCACAGCATCAGAATTTGTTATATATGTAAAAAACGTTAGATATGCAGTGGCCCTCATTCATAAATGTGCAATCTAAAGGTCTCACAGCATCAGAATTTGTTATATATGTAAAAAACGTTAGATATGCAGTGGCCCTCATTCATAAATGTGCAATCTAAAGGTCTCACAGCATCAGAATTTGTTATATATGTAAAAAACGTTAGATATGCAGTGGCCCTCATTCATAAATGTGCAATCTAAAGGTCTCGCAGCATCAGAATTTGTTATATATGTAAAAAACGTTAGATATGCAGTGGCCCTCATTCATAAATGCAATCTAAAGGTCTCACAGCATCAGAATTTGTTATATATGTAAAAATGTATGTATCGCTACTTTCTCAACGTAAACAAAGAAGTTGCCGCATCCCACATTAGTTTCACTACCATTTATTTATTTGGGTTACGGTGTTAATTAATATTAGTATAATTTTATTTATAGATACGTTCATTAAAACACTAGATAATGGCTAAGTCGGAGAATCGCTTGAGATTCAAATTGGCATTTGGTGATACTTTCATTAATGTACTAGCTGCGGCTAATACCCGGTTAAATTGGATTTGCCACATAATACCAGTTCCGTTAAAATGGTTACTGCCGTAAGTAATGGATCGTTGATTATAGGAATTTGGTGATTCTTCCAATAAAAACTATCTGCGGATAAGGTACAGAATTACCAGAGACTTCAATTGGAATTTGGTACCCCTTCCATTAAAATCCTATTTGCGGATAAAGCATAGAATTTCCACAGACTATTTGGCATTTGGTGATTCTTCAATTAATACTATCTGCGGATAAGGCGTAGAGTTTCCAGAGACTTTAATTGGCATTTGCTGACTCTTCCATTAATACTATCTGCGGATAAGGCGTGGAGTTTCCGGAGACTTTAATTGGCATTTGGTGACTCTTCAATTAAAATACTATATGCGGATAAGACAAAGAGTAACCAGAGACTTAACTGGCATTATGTGACTTTTCAATTAAAATACTATCTGCGGAAAAGTCAGACAGTTACCAGAGACTTCAATTGAGAATTAAAATACTAGATGCGGCAATTCAGAGAGTTGCCAGAGACTTCAAATGTCATTTGGTGATTCTTGCATTAATAAACTAGCAGTGACATAGATTTCAATTGGATTTGGTGATCCTTCTTCTTCTTAAAATAATAGCTGCGGTAAAGTCAGAAAGTAAACAGGTACTTCAATTAATAATTTTGTGATAAATCTCCAGGTCTCAGCTCCGTATCTTCGAGGTTCGGAAAATTAAGACTGATCGTGATCATCTTTTCGGCGACTGAGGCTACAGAATTCAATCCAATATTGATAACAGTATCAACTACAGATTGAAATCAGGCAAAAAATATTCAGAAAATTTAAATTCATAGTAATAGCAATGAGACAAGTCACAAAAATTTCGTTGTACATTTGAAGGTTAGGAATTATCAGAATTAACGAAACAGAATTAATAACTAAGTTGAATTTCATAAAACTAGAAACGACTAACTTTTTTTTTTATATCATAAGACAGCAAACAAGCAGATGGATCTCCTGATGGAAAGAGTCAACCATCGCCAATAGACACCAAAGATGTTAATGGTGCGTTGCTATCTTGTGGCGAGGTCTAATGCCACATGCATAAGTTTGCCGGCTACCTTACCCTCTAAACCGGAACAAGACAGTGACAAGCACTGACGCTATTGCGGCAAGAACAGGTAAGGCGGTGGTACCAGACCCGGGCGAGACAATGCAGAACTCTACCACCTAGTAAACTGTTGAATGGTTGAATGATCAAAATGGAGGATCGTCATCAGTTGTCTATAATATGGTGACAGATGACGAAACCTGTGTGTACAGCTTTGGACTGAAAAGAAAAACCAGGCGATAGATCGGGTCTTTTCAAAAGTCTTGCCGACGAGGAAACAAAAATCGGAGCATTGGCAAGAAAATAGTTCTTTCTCTTTTCACCTCACAAAGACATCAATGTATCAGTTAAAAAACCAAAGGACAAATACAACGGACCACTATCTTACCTTACATACAAAAATAGCCTTGGTGCTGGTCATAGTCGTATTCTAGTTTGGAGGGTAAGGTAACCAGTAAAAAGAGATAACCATCGCTTTTAGATACCATAGATGTTAATGATGTGTTAGAATAAAAAATACGTAAAAAAGGAATAAAATAGAATAGAAAAATATTTATTCCCAATAAATTATACACAAAACAAAAATAAAGATACATAAAACCATTAAGCATATTATAGGTTCTTAACTATATTTAGCTTAAGAATAAAACTAAAACTATAAGTAAGTAATTAACCTAAATACCATTTTAGTATCACTTTAGGGAAAGGGTTACTGACTCAGCATTATGTCACAGTGTAGACTGTAATGTTGGTATTCTGTCAGCACCTTGCCGAAAAGAGCAGCGGCTTATGTATTTAATCAGGATCATATTATTATTATTAAGTAAAGATGGGTTAGTGAAATAAAACACCATAAAAGAAACCATAAAGAAAAAACCAAAAAGTATATTTTACCTATCTCAAAGCTAACTCAAAGGCGGACATATATGCTTTCAAAAAACGATAAATAAATCATAAATGTATCTAAGCCCAGGATCTTTCGGTGTAACCTTAGAACTACGCACAATTTTGTAATCACCTCGAAATCTCATTGTTAAAGATATGTAGTATAATAATAAGTAATAACCTTT